>CM072919.1:21995029-24468154 GCA_037013685.1 Acridotheres tristis
TACTTTTCTGTTAAAAAGTGTTTTAAATATATTTAAGAAATTATAAATGCAAAGCAATTTTAAACAGAGAGCTGAAGATTAGCTAAAACAATACTAGAGAACAGTTGAAAAGAGATATCTTAAATGTAGTCCAGAAAAAGGCAGACAATATACGGTCAACTCTGTCAGACTCCATGGAAGTATACAGCTGTAAAGTACTGCACTGTGGGTGACTTCTTTTGGGTCACTTAACTAACCCTGTTGTCCAGCACAAAGGTAGGAAGTGCTGTGTTGTTCAAGGTACAGCATGTTACGTGAGTTGAGGGGAGATTTAGGGTTTAAATAACTTGCAACCATTATATATCGAGAAGTATTCAAGAAAGAAAGGATGTTAGCCTTGGCATAAAAGCCAAGTGATAATGTGAATGAGTAACTACACCCACATAAATTCCCCTTTATACTTGCATCATACTCATTGAGGCAAAAAAACTATTTATAGCTTATTTTCCCATCAAAATGACATGTATATAACAATAAATTACTTATCATGTATAAGCAGACAAGTAGAATTTTACAAAGCTGATGTGATGGTAGTATTTATATTTCACTTAGTCTTCACCTAAATTACTCAATTCAAACCAGTATTCCTAAATTATAACCAAAATTATTCTATTCAAATGAGTAAGTTAGCAGAACAGTGTATTTAACTCTCAATTACGTCATGAAATGTCCCCAGTCCAAATTAAATTCAAGAACTTTTATACAGTTGAAACCAGACAAAACTCTATATGAAGCTTTATTTATACCTGTAAATGATACTAAGATTTTTCTGGAACTGCAGTCAATCTGATGGTCTGTGATTTCTCATCAAGACGATTCTATACTCCTGGCTCAATGACTCTATGCTCGTGGCTCAAAATACAAGTTATCTTTGAAATATTCATCTTTTTTGGGGCATAATATATTGCATATCACTTCTTTTTCCTAATTATTACTACTCTTTGCAATTACACACTCCACTTGTGCATCTCTATTAAGCCATTGTATCAGCCTCGATCAACATTGTCCCAGCTAAATGGACATGATTTGTCCATTTTTTTGTACTACTGTGATCCCACAATTTGACAATGAAGGGTGCCACAGCTGGTGGCTCTGCCATTCCAGACTTTTAGTTAGTATGAACCTCTTCCAAAATACAAACCAAAGTAGTATTTACTTCAATGGCCTACCTATTTTAACAGGAAGAGAACATTATTCCCAAATATCATTGCTGTTTAGAGTCAAAGTAAAGCTGAGGTATTATTTTTGAAGCCAAACACACCTGTTTCAGCTAGATGTAAAGGATGAGGCACTAGATCTACAAGGATGAGATGGGGAAATTCTCCAGCAAGCAATATGAAGCAAGAAATGTTGGATCACACAGTCTTGCACATAGCTGTCATTCTTGACCTCATTTTAGGTCAGGACATGATGCTGTATGTGTATGGCTAAGTTTCACTTCTTTCTTTGCATAAGGGAAAAAGAGGTAAACCAGACAAAAACAGGAAAACCAGAAAAAATGAGATGCTCAGTTTTTATTAAAGTAGGTGTCATTTTACATCTAAAGCAAGGGAATAAATCTTGGAGTTTCCCTAGCCTACTCCAAGAGGAGGACTGATAGACAAGAGGTCCATGTTGTGGGTGAGAGACTGCCTAAATGCACCAAGGGGGTGCTGGAAAATAGTTCCTTTTAATACCCGAACGCTGGCACTAGTGGTGTTTCCCAAGGATCAATACTGGCCCCAATGCTCTGTTTAATAGCTCTGTAAGTCACTGAGAAAATGGTGTAACCTGAAAAGGTTTGCTGATGATTCTAAACTGAGCAGGGATTGGGACACTTTGGTTTAAAGAGCCTCCCCTCAGGAACCATAGAATCATAGAACATGCTGAGTTGGAGGGGACCCATCGGGATCATTGAAGTCTAGCTCCTGGCCCCGCATAGGACACCCCAAGAATTCACACCATGTGCCTGACAGCATTGTCCACATGGCTCTTGATCTGTCAGGCTGATGACCATTTCCCTGGGTTGCCTGTTCCAGTAACCAGACACCCTTTGGGTAGAAGAATCTAAACCTCCCGTAACACAACTTCAGCCATTCCCTGTGTCCCGTCACTGTCAGCACAGAGCAGGGATCAGTGCCTGCCCCTCCTCTTCCCCTCCCAAGGAAGCTGTAACTGCAGTGAGGTCTCCCCTCAGGTGCCCCTTCTCCAGGCTGAACAGACCAAGTGCCCTCAGCCCCTCCTCACACGGCTTCCCCTCCAAACCCTTCCCCATCCTCATGGCCCTCCTTTGGACACTCTCCAACAGCTCAATGTCTTTTTGTGTTGTGGTGCTCAAAACTGCCCCCAGCACTCCAGATCTGTACAGGCTGGAAGAGAGGGGTAACAAGAATCTTACAGAGTTTAACAGACACAAGTATAAGGTTTGGCACCTTACAGCAGGGGCTGAGATCTACCCGGCTAAGGAGCTGCTTTGTGGAAAGGGACATGGATATTCTTGGACAACAAGCTCAGTGAACAGTCCTGCTGTGGCAGAGAAAGCCAGTGGGATGCCAGGCTGCATCCAACAAGGACACCACCAGCAGAGATAGAGGAGTCATTGTCTCACTCCTCTCAGCACTCGTCAGGCTACACCTGTGTTCAATTTTGGTCCCTTCCACACAAAACAAAAGATATGGCTAGGCTGGAGAGAGTCCAGAGAAGGGACACGAACCAGGAAGCCTGCCAGATGGGAAAAGACTTAGGGAAGACCTAATCTGTGTGTTCCAGTATATAAAAGGTAGCTACAAAGAAAATGATGACTCCCTTTCCACAAGGAGTCACATGGAAAAGATGAGAGGCAATCAGCACATGTTATTTCTGGGGATATTCTGTTTAGGCATTAGAGGAAAGTTTTTCACAATGAGAACAATAAGCCATTGGATTAATCTCCCCAGGAAAGTCATGAATTCCCTAGCACAATTGGGGAATTTGGCTGAACATGGTGCTGGGTCATCTTGTCTACACTGTGCTTTTGCCAGGAAAGTTGGGCCAGATGATCCTTGAGCTTCTCTTCCAATCTTATATGATCATTCTATACAATAGACAGTAATTCAGTTCCTAAGTAAAACTACTACTTAGCAACTTAATTATTTCTATGTATATTATTTCTATGTTTCAGCCAGAGTTGACAGCACAAAAAACCTGACCTGTGGAATCATCATTGTATTTTAATAAAGAAATTCTTTTGATTGCAAACATTCTGGCAAAACAGACAAATAGCAACTGTATTGCTGTGAAATTTAAAAGATTCACAGCCATACAAACTATCTTGTCCTACTCCAGTAGAATTCATAGCAGCATTCTCTCAATGCTTACTCAATCTGTCTCTGTCCTGACCTTCAGGCCCTCTATAAAACTGAATTAAAATAGTTTGCACTTGATCCATTGCATCTCTCCTTGTGTGCCCTTAAGTACTAAAAATGGGAGAGGTTTTATTTTATATATACATTGAGTGACCACATACAAATCATAGGTCAGCAGGAAACTCTCAGACAAGTTTCTTTAGGACAGCACCATTCTAGAAACATATTGGCTACACATATCCCCTTTTTCAAAAGTATCTTTTTCTCATCTCCTCCTGTCGGTATTTTTTGCTCTTCTGTTTTGAGAAATACTGAGTTTTGGAAAGGCGAGAAAAAAAGGAGACTAGGAAAAATAAATATCTCCTACAATCAAATACATGAGAGCTGGAAACCTCTTCCTCTAAAAACACTGAAGTGCTTCAAAAAGGCAATTAAATGTGAAAGCATTTCCTTGTTTACTTCATCATCCTTCAGGATCCAGTGCAACCACGATGTGTTCACATTGAATATGCAATTTTTAACTTTCAGAAGTTTCCCAATTGCAGATTTTTCTGTTTTCTTGCCCATATGATACACTGCATTTTACTGCTCATAATTTGTGTAAGTTCAGGCTGTTTAGTATTACAGGGCTGATATAGGAAGGATTACTGACACTAAGAGTTCAGAGCTTGTTTTAAAATCTGCAGTTTCTATAGTCACCTTCAGAATTCCTTTCTTTAAAGTTTTCATTATAGTGTATGTTATGGTGTAATATTAAACAGATGCCGATTTTTCTGTAATGTGTTGAAGCAGCTTGGATCAAATATGCTTTAATTACCACTGTCCTCAACAGATTGCTTTTTTCAGCCAAGATCTGACGCCGCAAATCACTTCCCATGCCTAAAATTCTGTTTTTACTCCATTAATCCTTTTTATTTTAACTCTATGTTCCTCCCAGCTTTGGTACTCCAGCAGAAAAATGGAGGGATCTTGTATGATACAGATTTACTGGCTAAGCTACGGGCAGGTGAACATTCTTTGAGCTTAGCTCTATCCATGCACCTATGCATGGGGGATGGGGCAGTTTGCCATAGATCTGTGACAGTCTGAAATGCCTCATAATGTCTGGAGTGTACATGTTTTTAAATTCCCCTTCTTCATGGCCAAGTTCCTTCTCTTCATGCTCTCACTCTCTATTTTCCTTTTATCATCCCTCTCTTCTTTTACACAAGCACATAGACAGATAACTGGCTGACAAAATTTGTTTGGATGATTAAATTGCTGTAGGTACAGTATTTCCTTTCTGTTTAATCTTCCCACCTGGTTGAACCTATACATTTTCATAATGTTTTCTGGAAGCTGAGAGAGGGACGCAGAGCAATGAAATTTGCTGGGGAAAAAAAAGAACGCAAAGAGTATCTTTGCAAATCATCAACACTTATCGCAAATTCCAGTCACAAATTTTTGTCACGTTGCCTTGCATAACATCACAGCACAGAGTGATATGACAAAACAAGTATTATGGCAGCCATTTCTTTGTACAGTTAGGAAAAACAATATTGGAACTGTGTCCAAGCAAGGTTTGGGAACAGTCTCTGCAAGAGGAGATCAGGGGCTGCCTCATGCTGGCCACAGCTGCTCAAGCCAGCTCCAGTGGATCCACCACAGGACATGGCTGAGCCCTTCAGCCATGCTGGCATGTCTGGAAACACTTGTTTTTAAAAGGGCAGAGAAAGCCATAAAACAAGAAGGAGAGAACAAAAAGAGTGAGAAGCAGCACAGGGAAAAAACGAGGTCAGACAAGGAGAAGGAGATCCTCCACAGCAGAGCAGAAATTCCCTAAAGACCATGGAAAACCCATGTTGGAACAGGTTCATCCTGAAGAATTGGAGTCCATGAAGAGTACCCTCACAGGAGCATGGGAACAGTGTGAGGAGGAACGAGCAGATGGGTGGGAGTTTGCTTTGTATTTACTGCAGACCCTGCTGTGCAACTCAAGGTGAGACAGAGGAGTCAGGAGTGCAGGAGTCAGGGTGGGCCTTGGAATGGAGGGCAGGAGAGTTGTTCCACTGATTGTCTTTGTATGTCACCATCTGAATCTATTTTAATTGAAAATAAATTTATTTTCCCCAAGTATGTTTTCCCCATGACAGAAACTGGTATGCAATGTCCTATCTTTATCTCAACCAATGAACTTTCTCAACCTATGTTTTCTCCCATTCTGCTGGAGAGGGATGGTGAACAGCTAGGTGGGAGTTTGGCTGCTAGCCAGAGCTAGCCCACCACAATGCATTACTGTGTTATGGTGGCAGGCAGAGGTCGCAGTTGTCATTAGACAAGGAATGACCCTTGACCGTAAAGATTATGCAGGAAGACCACCCTGGAGCAAGATGCAGAATTCCCGTGCCATCAGCTTGTGAATCAGCTACACAGTCACGAGTTTCTCTGATGCTCTAAAATACATGTCACTGGGGGAAAACGAAACCTTGACATAAAGAAAATACACACTCTTAATTGGTACCTCATATAATAAGCTATTACTGATATACATGCTGCTTTCAAAAAACTGGACTCCATGGACTTTCTGTGGTGAGCCACTGTAGTCAGAATAACTGATAACATGAATTACAGGATAACGTGGCTGGCAGCCATGAGCACTCATCAGTTTAAAAATCAGTACAGGAAGAATCCCTTTTCTTAAATTTTCTCTAGTCAATTGCAGAACACCCCAAGAAAATTTGACTCCACTGAGATCATGATAATGGAAGCGAAGGCTGGATTGAAGAATATTTCAGGGTTATGTAGTAACTCAAAACTCCTCTGTATTATCAACTAATCTTCAGCTATCTTTACATCCTTAAAACAAAAGAAAAAAACAAAGTCCAGAGATGCTGAAACTTATCCATAAACAGTGGCATTCTTCCCATGGCCACCCTGCCACTCATCTTGTCCTCAGGAACAGGCTTTTCTTTCCTCAACGTAAAATGGAATTCAATGCAGCTTTAACAGAATCTTCTTAAAGCACAAAAGAAAGACGAATGGCTCATACTGGGTTTGTTTCCTTGGATTTAACGTTTTTAATTAAAAGAAAACAAAACGCAAAAGTTTATGCTTAAAGCTTCATTCTAAGCATATTCAAAGTGCGTGCCCTCAACAGCTGGGGTTGAAAACAGTTTTATCTTAGGGGGCACTGGGTAGGCGGCCTGTGCTGCTACTTGTTTGGGAATAGTTTTGCACTCAGGAAATCTGTCCATCAACTTTGGTAATGATCTGTGTTTAATCTGCTGAAAAAGAAAACAAGCTCAGATATCGTATGCTTCTCATCTTTACAACAGGTGTATCAGCATGAGAAATTTATTTTCTTTTTTCAGTCAGTATTTGTTGTTCCAGAGATATCCTTGCTGCGTACTAATGCCCTATTTTCATGTGAGGTTGCAAGTTCATTACACTGGGATGTTTTTCTTAACTTTCATTGTGATAGTAAAAACACCTACACCTCAGCTTAAACATGTAAATCATTATTTGTCTGAGTAGTGGCAAGAAGTCTTGCCTTAATATTTCACAATAAAAAGGTTTTAAAATGCACAATGTAATATATGTAAAATCGTTTTGTTTATCCAGCTGGACCAGGCCTTTGTTAGAAATTGTTTGAAGTGGATGGATACTGATGTAATTTTGGAAAATGCATTAAACAGGGAAAAATGTTTTTCTTTTATTATAAGTCAATACCAGGAGGAAAGGAAATACAGTAAAATTTGCCGCAAGCAGTCTCTCAGGGGAACAACAAAAATTGACTGCTTAATGGACATGGCCTTCTAATAAATTCAGACAAGAATTCATTGAATTTTTTAGAGATATGCAGAGAGTGTTTGCAGACAAAGAAGTCTGATAAAGTTTGTATTTCATGTAGATTTTTATGTAATTTTATTAAGGAGAACGTTTCATCATAACAGAAACCTTTATCTTAATAATCAACAGTTTGATTTAGTAATTCTCCTTTAACAAAAAATCTTGCATAAAGTAATGGGCTGAAATACACAGTTTCCCATCTGATTAGTTACTGTTTTCTAAATATGTTTGTTATTGATCCTTCAGTAGTTTTTTCTTGAGTGCTCTTTTCACAGTGAGGCTGCTAGATGGGACTGCTAGGGTCTCTGCTTGTACTTTGAATAGACAAGTGTTTTCCAAAACAGGAAAATGTTTTGTTAAGCAATGCTGAGGTCAGACATGAAATGACTGGCTTCTGACTGACTGGCTTTATGTGGTTGAGGAAATCTGGACCCTATTCTTGATGAGAAGATGAAGTGATAACCTGCATGAAACTTTTCCTTGGGGAGTATTGCCAGGAACTACCATGCTGCACTCTGTAGGATAAATGACCCAAAGACACAAAGAATAATCACTTCTTTGATCTGTTTATAACAAGAAATATGTTTGTATTGTTGACACTCTCTGTAGTGTCACTGTATATGCCAGTGTCCCCTGTGATGCCTGGGAGGATTACACTCCCAGAGAACCTCATCAAAGGGACATCTGATTTCACAGATCTGGTCGGGCAGACAAGTTGCACAGGAGGTTGGTTACTCCTTATTGACAGCCATTTAATATTTTACTAATGGCATCATATCACTGTCATCCACAAGTTTCAAGTGAGAAACAGGTCCCTGCATACCCAGAGAGAAGACATGCCCTGTCAAGTTCACAGTTCGGGTGTGAGATTAAAGACAAAAGGTACAAGTGGAGAACTCTTGTCAGAGAAAGATAGTGCTCTTAAAACCCCACCTATCTGAGCATTAAAGAATTACTGCTTCTAATGAAAAGTCAAGTAACTCCTGATCCCAGGAGTCTGCTGAATCTGGCCTGTTGGCTCACTGCAAAACACTGAAGCAATAGGGAGAAAGAAATGTTGGCCTTTGGTCTAATTTACACTCAGTGAATCTGGGACTACTCTTATACCTCCCTTACCAGCCAGCAGAGTGCTTGTCCACTCTTTGGATAAAATAAGTATGAAAGGATGATATAAGTAATGTAGCTTTAGTGTATACCCAAAGGGCAAGTAAGAAGAGGTCAGCACTGACACAGTGCTAGCGTTAAATCCCACAATTTCAGACCATGGATGGAACTCATCACACTGAGATAACAAAAATGGCACTATCTAGAGCAAGAAATTCTTTTCAAATTCTTGCCTCCAGCAAGGAGTTGCCCTTTGTAAAAGTAATGATGATGGGTTTTGTGCAGCTTTTTCTATAGGGAGATCATGGGCTCAACATTTAATAAATGCAGTACTTAATTGTGAGGCTTAGACAGCTGCTTTTTATCAGAGAGTACATGAAAGGAGGAAAAAGGCAGACATTTAACAAGAGCTGATTGGGAGTGGGGGAGGTAGGAGATAGCAAGTAGCAGAGAGTTATGGTCCAGTGTTGCTTTAGACACTAATGTGGCATGTTTGTTACACTGTTTTTGATTTCAAGCAAGTATTCATTCCACTATTCTGTTTCCGACCATGCAGCTATAGGATTACATATAGGGAAGCCAGACTGTGAAAAGTCAGAAATCAACTGTGAAAAGATTATGAAACATGGATGTAATACAAAACTGAAATAACATGAGAAAGGCACTCCTAAGAAACAGTATGAAACCCATAGTGCCATTCATTAAATGCCTCCAGCGGAGTGCAACAGTCTGCCTCATGGAGGATATAGCCCACGACTTTTAACTTGGTAATTTCCCTTTAAGGATCAGATAAACAAAAATGTCAATGACCTTGGCAACATGACCTGAGTGTCTTAGTTTCACTAGGATGAACTGTTCTTGGAAAAAATTCTCCCCTGTCTGAGTCACAACCAGGTTTTTCTTTCTGGAGTAGGAATGTGTGCTGTTCTTCCCCCTGCTCTCTTCCCAGCTAGCAACGCAGGCAAATTCCAGCTCACTAGTCTGGCATTTCAATTTCTGTAGGGTCTTCTCATGTTATGCCAGTGTAGAAGCTTTCACATTTTTTGTAACATTCTTTTGAAACAGAACTCCTCCAAAGCACCTTGCTAGAGTCCAGTGACTGAACTTTAAAAAGGATGGGGTTTTGTCTTTGTTCACAAAGTGTGCAAAAGCAAATTTCATTTTCTGTGGCATATTAGAGAGGCCTGTGAGCAGTGGTTGCAAAAGTTATTGCATTTAGGCTTAAGAATACAGTGGCAGGGATATTCATGTCAGAAACAAGGTGATGGACACCATACCAATTAAACATTAATTATATTGTGTAAAAAAAGGTATTTTTACCTTCAGTTAAACACAAAAAAAGCAAAAATGTAAGCATTCTTCAGATCAACTGCATTTAGTAATTTCTTTCGTTTCTTTTTTTCTGTCAATTTTTCCACAGGCATATAGACTGCCCATCCAGGAAACAAATCATGCAAGTAGTTCACATGTTTTTGAGAAAGTGAATACCAATAGCAGTGCTTTTAATCATTCAGTGATATGCAGGATGCAGATCTGATACCTTCCTCTGGTCATGGGAGTTATGGTATGAGCATTCTGAAGTAAAGAAGAGTGACCTGCTCAGCAAACCAGGAAATACTGAGGTGGCTGGACTCTCAAACCTCCTGGCCTGATGCTGCTTTGTTACAGAAGCTGGTCATGTTCACCTCCAGGCTGAAGAGTCCTTCTCTCCTAGCTGCTGTCACTGTATTTTGAGAACAGCAGGTTAAGTCCTTGTGCTAGGACACTGATGTGACAAGTAGGTTCAATCATTTTCCTGCATCACACTAATTTCTACTGAGGTTTCTGGCCTCTTAGTCTAACCTTCACTAACACCATTTTCTCAAAAACAGAGAAACCATTCTCTGGCATGAGACCATTTTGCATTACACCACTTTGAAATAGTTATTAATGGCAGTACTCCAGCCAAAAGCAATTATGGTGAATTCTCCATTATTTGATGGAAAAAAACAAACATAGCAAAAAAACATGGATGATGCAAGTACCAGGAGCAATCATGAAACCAGTTCTCACAAGACTAGCCAGACCTAGGAGTATCCTTTCACTTTACCCCCATGACAGTCCAAATTGGAGGAGTAGTGTACTCATTCATGCAGTGCACCTGACCTTAACTGATCTCTAAGTGCACCGCATTTCAACAGAGCTAACAAGCTTTCTAGGAATCCAGAGTGCTCTGCAGCACAGTAGGAGCCAGATGATGCCTGATATGGCATGAACACAAGAGCATAAAATCTCCTGGTGTCCTGCTGGGAAAGAAGAGCCACTTGGATGAAGTTTCAGAGGGTTCTACAGTCTTGGTTTGGTGTATGTTGCACAGAGACAACAAATCTGGCTCTCTAGTGAGACAAATCCAGTCCAAGCCTACACTACATTCTGTATAAACTGTATTTTGCCCAAAGATAATAGCCCAAGGAGACTGGATAGGTTCGGATAGGTTCTTGCAGAGCCAGCATTGTCTTGTCTTCTGTGACACAATCATTGGTACAGATCCATCACTGACAAATAGTCAAGTGGAAAAGATATGGAGAAATATGTTATGCTAGTGACACTTGATTACTTGATGTTTGCTGTCTTGCCACCTGCAAGGAGGATATGAAAGTCAAACACCACTGTGTTGTCTATGAAACCTTGACACAATGCTATTGATCTCTTATTACCTATAACAACATCCTTAAGCATCTTGAAGGCAAATCTGCAAGAGTCTTCTACTGGTAATACCTGCAAAGAGAATTAGAGGAGGTGAAAAGGGAAAAACAACTATGAAAGGATGATACAAGTAATGTAGCTTTACATTATACGCTATACACTATCTTTAGCAGTCAAAGACCTCACATTTTATTAATAGACCCAAAAATTTTAATCATGATATTGTACTGATGTTATAACTGATGCCACATGAATAACTGCATAAGCCCCATTCTAACCTCTGAAAAAATACTGAAGTTGAAATGCAAATGTGTCATAGCATTTTTACAGTTGAAAACTACCTATTACAAAGTGGTTGTTACTATTTTTGTTCTTTGTAACGTAGGCAACCTCAAGAAGGCCCTCAGTGAGATCTGAGCTACACTTCAAGTTTCTCCTGTAACACAGTTTTTAAGAAAGCAAATTCAACATTTGCCATTAACAAACTATGGAGACAGGATGTGCAAAATTTTCAGCTGTATTTCCAATCGCTATAGAGTAAACTTCTAAATTATTTAACCATGCAATGTTCATTAAAAATAACCTCATATGCCCTCTTTTAATCTGTATTGACAGCATTCAGATCACAGAGCACAGTGAAATTAAAGTGAAATGGCTGAGCAAACAATTCATATCCTCAATTGTCAGAAAACAAAAGGATTGAGGATAATCTTGGGTTTTTTCCTACAATATCTTCCTCTTATTTTCTGAATCAGGTAACAAAAATTTCAGTCTTCTAAAGGCTCATGAAAGCTCCTGCTAATTCTGGTAATACCAAAAAGGCCTTTTAACAAACAGCCAGAAACAGAGCATAGAAGTCTGCTGTAGAGCTAAGGATAAGAAAAACTACAAGAAATATGCTGTCCATACAGCTTGTGAACAATTCAATAAAAGGCAACTATAAATTCTTGTCTGGTGTGTCTAGATAATGCCACAGGTACCCTCAGCCAAGTATGAAAAAAAGCAGAGCAAACAAACAAAAGATCCCAAACCGCCTACAAAATTAAGTGAAATACTGTTCTAAATCCTTTATTTTCTTGTTATTAATATTTCAGTTTGTTTCTCCCTCCTGCAGCTCTTGGCAAACACTGAACTTAAACAATTTGGAAAAGTAGTTAGTTCTTCCCACCTCATCTGTGCCTTTTCTTAACCCCAAAATCATTAAGCATTGTGGTCCTTGCTGAAATCCTGTTTACCAGTGTTGCTTTGTTACGTGGGTATTTTCAAGTTTTCAAAGGAACTTTTTGTTCCTACAGAGTGAAGTCTCTTCATGTCATGCTGCAGCCAAGTTAGCCAAAGTGCTGATAGCCCCCTGCAGTGAAAGAACATGAGGAGAGTGAAAACTAGGGGAAACAGAGCAGTCTTTTTAACTGTCAACATTTATTTAAATGTAATCATGAAATTTGGCTGTTCCTTGGGCCATGTGGTGTCTGCCCATTCTGCAGGGTGGGGCTGGAATTACTGCTGGCATGAAGTTGTTTGGCCTCTTATTTTCATAACCCTTCAGAGCCACACAAGGGGAAAACAAAAGACTACATAAGTACATTTGAGGGCTAAATGTTTGTCTGGCATGTTTGTATCATACAGGACTTGGAAGGGCTGAGGAAATTCTCTGAGCTTAGGGAATGTGAGGTGAGCTGCATAGTTTGATATGCAGACAGTTGAAGAGATACAGAAAGAGAAAATACTCAAGGTACAGAAAGGGGTCAATATGTGAGGATCAATGTCAGAGGAGAAAATGGGTGAAAGATTGTCTCTGTTGTCTTCCATTATAATGATTTGAAATCCAATAAATAGCAAGAAGATTAATGGGGTGCTACCTCCTAGAGGAAAGGGATATATGCCCCTTCATTTCACTCAGCTCTCGGATTTTATGAAGCATTTTGTGGATGGTTTTATTCCCCCACAAACTCTCTGGTTTCTCCTGTAGTAATCTTGGCCCCTACCTCTTCATAAAACTAGCCTATACCTCTCCCCCTATCTCCTTGCAGGTCCCCTCTTCGTGCTTAGCCAAATTGTCATATTGCCCTGTTCTCCTGATCAGGCTGCACAGAGGGGTGTGCCTGCTGCTGCTCCTGCTTCCCACCAACAGGAGGGATGACTTTAGCAGGTGATAGCAACTGGGAATGGCTCTCATGCTTTGTCTTCAACTCCTCTGCTTCTCCTCAGTGGAAAAAACTGACTAGAAAATAATAAGAAGGATGGGAAAGCCTAGAGAACTTGAAGCCTGTGGTGGTATCTAGAGAGGATGAGGAAAATCTAGAAGATGATTCAGAGGAAGTAGAAGAAATACTGGAGGAGAACTGGAGGTGTTTTTCACAAGAGCAAATTAGGAGATCAACACAGTGCTTGCAGTTACAAGTTACTCACACATATTGAATAGTAAATCTGTATATGGCCTGCATAAAACAAACAATTAAAAGAGTATCACAGACAAAGATGGATGATAGATGTAGTTGTTTGGGGACATGAACATATGACTGAAATAGGTAAGTGGCTTTGAAAGGAGAGAGAAAATGCTCAAACAGTGCAGCTGGACAATGAAGACAAAGGGTGAGCATGCTGAAAAGTGTAATGAGAGAGAAAGCAAACTGGGGGAAAAGAGAAGGATGATGAAGAAGGAAGTTGGCACTGGCAGGTTTGCCACAGAACAAAACATTAGCAAGGTCAAGTGCTAGGAGGATAAAGAGGAGAAAAACAAAAAAAGTAAAAGACAAAGAAAGATTGAAATATGGGAAAGGAAAGAGGAAGCAGACAGGAGAAAGGGAGATAGTGAGCAATGTGTCAGTGACAGATTCTTTCATTTATTATTAATATAAAGGGTCTGCTGATCTTGCAAAGTGGCCACTCTGCCTCTCACACCGAGATTTTGCTTGGTCTCTTTCAGAACATTAATCCAGGTTCACAGGAGAAGCTCAGTGGATGTTTGAAAGGTTTGGTACCTGATGCATTGACAGACTGCACATAGGAGGTCTTCAAGTATTTTCAGACCCATCTGAAGACTGGAGAATCTCTGACCTTCTTCACTCTTTGGTTGAGTGCAGAGAGATTTTGAAGTCTGTGTCCCATTTATAATATGCAGCTGTTGTTTTAGTGACATCTTGGCTTCGAAGTATGGGATAAAAACTGATCTAAGTGCGGTTCTTGACTTTTCTTGGATGTAATTAAATTCTGGATCTTGCTTGTGAGAGATTTTTAAGGAAGAACTGGAAATCAGTCCTTTCTGCTGACATTATTTCTGGTTTATTTATTTCCAATGCAGTGAATGGAGGGAAAAAGACAAAGAATAGGGAATCACTTCCAGCTCTTCTGTATGGAGATCCATTTTGGTGGGACTACTGTGATGAAATAGGAAGAAAAAGACTGGTAGAATTAAAAAAAAATAAAAATTTCAGCATGTAAATGCAAAAAGAAATGGTCGGGGCTCAAATCCCTGTGGGGGCCAGTTAGGAAGAATTACTTGACTCATAGATTTTAGAGCCAGAAGGGATCAACAGATTGTTAGTATGACGTACTGTGTAACATATCCATAGTATTTCATCCAAATAATTTTGCAGCTAGCCTAAAGCTTGTCTTTCCTGAAGTCAGGTGGGCTTGATATGGAGACTTGAAGGGTTGAAGAACTCAATGCATGTTAACAGTTTCTCTTCTGGTAGTTTATTCCTTCTTGCTTAAAATAGGTTGATCTTATATTCAACTTTATACAGTTCAGCCTCTTTTTTTACTTTTATCTTTGTTGTTGTTGCTGTTAAGCTTTTTCTGCTTTGTTGGAAGACCTCATTATCTATTATGTTCTTCATGTGAAAGACACTTATGAAATGAAAAGTGTACATTAGATACAAAAGATATATGAAAAAAAGGGCATCCAGGTAGCAGTAATGTGAGTGATTGGAATGGGGAACATCTGTTGCAAGAAAATTGTCTCATCCTGAAGTATACTGTCTGTATGTAGCTGGGCTCCCCTGCAGCTGATGCACTGCTGTTTCAATTTGCATCTAGGTATTGATACTCGGGGCACAAGCTCAATGATGGCTAGAAACCGTGTCAGCAGGGTAAAGGGGGCTGCACTGGAGACAAGGTGATTCCAGCTCTTGGACAGCGTTGGACAGTGGTGGCTGCCTATGTGGGATGTAATAAGAAGGGAAAGAGCACGAAATGGCAGACTATGTGAGGCTGCAATGAGTCAGCCACTCCAAGGGGGCTGGAAGAAATGTATAGTCTGTATAAAGGAGCCCTGGGCTGCCCTGAGCTGGAGGCGAGGAGTTCAGGTTTCTGCAAATCCAATTCCTCTGATATTCTTGGCAGTCAGGGGAGGAAACTCACAGCAGAGAGCTCTGGTGTGTGCAGAGTGATGATTCTCGGGCTGCCTTCTGGGAAGGCAGGCCAATAAATGTGGCTACCATGTCCTGCAAAAACAGACCTGAAGAGGGAGCATAAACTAATAGCAGTGTACAGAGCAATATAATATGCATCCTTTGTGATGGACTGAGACATGTAAGACTAATGGCTGCAGCACTGCACAACCATTGACAGGAATAGTTCACATATAGATGTCTTTAATAACCAGTGATTTGGTTATTAAATCAAACCTTCTTGCCAAGAGAGAGAAATTCAATGCACTAATTAAAATTTTTCTTTCTGAAAGTTTGGGGTTTTTTTTGAGAGGTTCATACTTTTAGAATCTTCATGCTGACACTTATTCTTCCATTACTTCTTCTAAATACTTGTTCTTTTTCTGTCCAAACACAAGGGTCCTTCCTCCCTCTTACTGCATTTTGGAGTTTCAAAATTCTTTCTCAGAATTTCTCTTTCTCTTTTTAAAGACACTAATTCAGAGGATCTGACATTTTTCCCACCAATCTTTGTTACTGACAAGTATTATCAAAGCTGTTGTAGGAGTATAATTGTGAGATAAACACAGTTCTGGTGAAAAAAACACTGGGTATTTTCAGGTGGTCACATGGGGAAATGTCGTTAACACTGTGTAATTTGCTTGAAGTAGTCCAGCCTTGGAATGTGTGGCAGTATTTCACTTCATGAAAAATGATTGTTGCTTCAGCTGCAGCCATATCCATCTTCCTGGGAAAACTTCCAGCTTCAAAGGGAAATCTGGTTGTACATGTTTGAACTGTGCTCTTAGCTGCAACATAATCTTTTCAAATGTCTTCTGGTTGTCCATTGGAAACGGTAATGAAAACAAGGCATGCGTTTCTTTCAGCCTCAGTGTTGCCTTTCTCTTCTTCAGGAAAGAAAAGTTACAGAACACAGAGGATAATTAATTTACTGACATTCTCTCAGATGCTTTGAAGATATGCTCTGAGGGAGGGTCTGCATGCTAATCTGTAAAGTAAAGCAGAAGGGTGGCAATTAACAAGGCAATGTCAAAAAATAAATACATTGGTCTCCTAAGTATAATGTCTTCACAACAGCTAATACATATTAAACATAGACTGATTTCATGGGCTGAATAGTCAAGTTCTTAAATCTTCAGTTACCAAAACATGTTGTCATAGGAAAATCTTCAGTGGTGCTAATATTACTACTTTGCACTCAAGAGAAAAGAAATACTGGTAATGAGAAAGACATATAACAAACATTTCCAAATGTTCAGAAAAGCAATCCTGAAAGTAAAAATAATGTATAATGAAATGGACTTCCCTCATTTGTTTTCTCTCCATGAGCAAATGAGCTATAATAAACAGTAAAAATAAAGAAGTCCTAGCAATTGATGACCTCTCACCTTTACCCCATCCAAGCTACTTTTTAAGGCATTTTTCATACTCTTGGTTTATTTATTGTTCCTCTGCTGCTTCCAAGTTGACCTTCAGATAAGATCCCACCCAGAGTTTTGGAAGAAGCAAAATAAAGCAGCAGAAGCAAAAGAGTTATTAGTTGAAATGACAGTTACAAAAATATGTGCAAAGTTTCTGTCTTGCTGGGATACAAATATCGTTATTGATGTTTGTCCCAGGCCCTTTGGGAAATTATCAGACACATTGATATCCTATGATCAGTTTCCCATGGCTTCTCTATGACCCTTCCTGTTGTTCCAGGGTGCCCTAATTGCACATGTACAAGAAATGCAAATTACTTCATATAATAAAGCTGGTTCTAGAGAGTATCTTGTCCACTATGTGATAAGAGTCTGTCTTGAAGATATACAGTAGAAAGCAAATCATTTCTGCTGTTCTTCTTTCTCTGGTAAAAGTGATTCCTGTGTTTTTTGTTTGCATTCTATCCACTCAGCAAGAGTTGATAATGGAGTATGGAAAACCAGAATTGATTAAATGCAATTTTGTACCGTTTAATTTAAAATAACACAGAGATCTCTACCAGTCAGCTGCAATAAACCACATGTATGGCATATGTAATACAGCAAACATTTTTCAGGGTTGTCTGTTTTTGCTTTTTCAAATACCTAAACATCTACACACATACAAGCATATGTACACACATATATACATATATACATACATAATATGCCAATCAGAAATTCAGCTGGAACTTTCTCAACAATTTTTAATATGTTATTGGTATGGATTTTAACAAAAAATTACCAAGTTTTATATACATAGTAATTTATTAAAAATCAATCTGTTTTACTGATGGTACTTGTAACAGAAAATCTATCCATCATCTTGATGACAATTTTGTTAGGGATTTGGGGTGGGTTTTGAAATTGAAGTAGAAGTATTGTTTCGTTTGTTCCTCATTTCTAATGATCTGAAAACACTTTTTAAATTTAAACAAAAAAAAAAATAGCAAGATGTTGGGGTCTTTTTCCTAAATCTTGTACTGTGATTACTTCCTTGTAATTTCAAACCTTTGAGTTGACATCTGAGACAGTTGATTGGAAACAACGGTCTTACCTGTCTACCACCTAAAATCATACAATGGAGAAAAATACTTTCTATTTTCTGAAGACACATAGCTAAATGTAGGTTGACCTATGTTTACAACATGCAAACACACTTCTATTTCTACTTATAAACTTTCTGTTAGATCTGTGAGGCAAAGGGTAACTTTAATCTTAGAAATTCCTAGATTTTGACTCTCTAACTGCAGTATTATTCTTTAGTATTTGTTTACCTGTCACATACAATGATCACAGTTTTGCAACCTCAGATAACTTGAAACTAACAGTCTCGGGTGATAGCATCAGTAATGATGGTGAAATAGTTTTACTTTTATTTTTCATGGCATCAAAGTATTCTGCTAAAATTCTGCTAAAAAGAGGGTCTGCATCTTAATTCTGTCAAAAGGTGGGAGCTCTGTGTCATGCTGACAATAAATTTGGTGTGATACAAATTGCATTTAACCCCTAAGGGAAAATACAGGTTGAATGACATTTGCTTTTAATCCAGGTGCTACTCATTTGATGAACACCCTTTGCCATGCACAGCATGAAGCTGAATTAACTGTTGGGCTTCTTGGTGCTGCAGTGTCAAAAGGCCTTGCCTGCTATCACTTTCCTTCTTTGCACACTGATGTTTTGCAATGCAACATGTTCTCATCAGACAGCCTGGTTTTACATCTCTGAAAGCTTTTTGTAAATATAATTTTGGGTCTCAGGCCTGGAAATTCACGTGATTGAAGGACATGATGCTGTAAAAGCTTGTTTGACAGGTTTGCTTCAGCTGTCTTCACCAGCACACCAGGCACACTGAAAATTTCAAACAGGTACTAGAATTTGTTTGCAGTAGATTTCTGTTGCTTAGCAGAACACTTGCTCTTGGCATGACCCTACGCAAACAATGCCCGTTGTGCATTTTAAGTTTTCCCTAAGTGACAACTGAAGTTTGTTATGCAGAAAGGGGCAGCATGAAAGCAGGCCTGCTGGCTTGCTCTTGGCACTGCCACCAGAGAACACTTGCCATGGGAATGTTTGAACGAGTCGTGTTTCCTTGTAGTAATTATTTATCATTGTTTCTGTAAGAATTAACTTCCAAGGAAAATATGAAGCTCGCAAAAGTTAAATTTGGAAAAGTGTTGAAAACAGTCTGGCGAAAAGTGTGAACTTTTGAATGACAAAAGTGCCTACGTGCGAGACGGATTCAGGACTCCTCAAGTCCTTATCCTTCTCTGCTGCGTGGACTTCACAATGACGCCATCTGTCCCTTCTCACCTAGGCAAGAGGGGAAAGGGGTCGAGAGAGGGGTGCCTGCGCAAGGACGCAGAGCCTGAGCGGCATCACTCTCCACAGAACACTGCCCGGTGTCCAGCAGATCAGACGCTCCCCTCAGCCGCACCCTCCGCCACCAAAGCACGGCTACTGCCAAACCGGAGGCCTCCGCCGCCCCCTCAGGCCCGGCGAGCCGGGGGCGCGGCCGCCCGTCCCGGTGACTGACAGCAGCTCTGGCCAATCGGCGCCCGCAGCGGCGGCAGGGCTGTGCACGCGGCGCGGCGTTGCCGCGGTAACGGCCGAACGGTGAGGGCAGAACGGCCTGGCCGCGGGCACGTGAGCGCCTCCGCTCCTTCCCTCCCTCCGGAGCGGGCGCACCGAGCCGGGGCTGCCGCACAGAAACGCCGTCTTAGGGGACGTGAGGGAGTTTTGATCCAAGCAGAGGTAATAGGTGTTCAGGAGGATATGAAAAATTAGATGCCATCCACGGTCTCAGGAGCCTTGGATGGGAATAAGCCTGTGAACTCTTTTTCGGGCAGTGCGGTGGAAGAATGGTTGGGTGAGGAGGAGTCATGCTTTTCCTTCTCTTCCGAAGTCCAAGCCACTCTTCTGCCTGGCCAACAGGCATGGGATCCTCTGAACTCACAACCCACTTTTGCTAGGTTTCACCTGATTTTCCTGTGAAGATGGTTCTGACAGCGTGCCTGGCTTGAGCCTCAGTCAAGCAAGGTTTAAATAATGCAGTGTGTCCTGTCCTCATCCAACTAAAACAAGGCTTTCCCTGAGCACCAGATGGTCAGATTCCTGCAAAGGTCAGGGGCGCAGTTGTAAATAAGCAGAAAGGTCAATCAACAAAGATTTGTGTGACTTTCTACCCTTAAACCAGTTAGCTGGTAATACATTCATATGGATTAGTGCTTACTGTCAGGATAATGCATTTGTTCTCTGGAATTTGTTTCTTCACAGGTTTGCCTGGCCTGGCAAAAACATGAGCATTTCCAGGTCAGGTGTTCTGACTTCTTGGTTCCCCAGTCTCCTAGGGGAGTGGAGCGAGTTCATTTATGTGTGTGTTTTAAGGGATAGAAAAATAAAACTGCAGTACTCATGGCCAACAATATGGACATGGAAAGGTAGAAACGTTACTCTCTGTAAAAGGCAGCCCTGCCTGGCTCATAATTGCTGATTATCCTATATAATAAATTATCTCTTTTAGTTGTGTTCCTGGAAAATATGTGGTACATAACAATAACAACAAGGTTTGCTAAAAAGCCGTTTTGTTTTGCTTTGCTTTGCTTTGTTTTGTTTTGTTTTGTTTGGAAAGCACAACAGAAACAGAAAACTTTGCTGGCCAAGTGGTTTATCTTAAAGCTTACTACAGAATTTATTCCTAAGGTACTGTAACTGAACTGACCATTCAAGGTACAAGCTAATACCATTTCCTTCACTACAAAGTTATGTATTTTACTAAAATTTGCTTTTCTATCTACTTAACTCCGTAGGACATTGATCTATAATAGAATGCAGTGGTTTATAAACAGGAGAAATTATGGCTACACAGTAGGGAGCTCAGACATATCTTTTTTTAAGCCACGTTATCTGGGGATATTTCAGGCTTATATTCCATATGCATTTTTGTTGGCACATGGAATTTAATTCTGTTCACTAAAGAATTATAAGACAGAAAACAGAATTTCCTGTTCACTAAAGAATTGTAAGACAGACAATATGGATCAATGCTTCAAATACAAAGTGAGAAGATGATCATTAAATATGAAAGTTACATAATCATCAGGACCCAGGGGTAGCAGGTAAAATTTGATCACCTTTATCCATCATATCCTCTCATACCAGTAGTAAATCACTGTTGATTTAATCTGGAGGAGAAAAACAGTAATGTAGAGGAATGATGCTTTTAAGATTTTTTAAGAACAAGAGCTTTCAGAATGAGTGCTATAGTGCTTTAAAGGTTCTTGCTGGACATGATGAATGTTTTGGTAGCCCTCCTAGCATGCTGTTTTCTGTAACATATTTAGCAGGCAGCACTTTCTTTTTTGTGTCACTGTATCATGAGTGTTCTGCAAAGTATTAGGATGTGCCACGTTATTCATGCAAAACATAACAATGATTATTTAATAATGTCTTAGTTTTTCCAACATTTCACAAAATAATTGGAATGTTCAGAGTTTGGCTTTTCTAGACATTTTCCTCTTAAGATAATTTCATCTGCTGCTCTAGATTCCCTCACTTTCTCTTCTGCTGTTGTAGCTCTCTGCTCATTATTTAGTTTTCATATTTTAGTAGCTGGTCTGTCTTGCTGAGTCTAGTAATATCCATGGTAATCAGATTATCTGAGTATCCTGTTCATAACAAAAGTACAAAAAACTTCAGTTATGGAATCATTTATGAGCAGAAACGCTTTTTTCTATTCAGAGAAATCAATCAATTAAGATTGATTAACACTGTAAAAGAAAAGAACCCTTTTAGATTACTTTATCTTATATAATTATTATGTTCTGTATTATTCTGCAGATTATTGGATAAAGTGTCTTTCCATCACTGAATCGCTTTACAATTCCAGTGACAGGCTCTCAGCACATGTACAGTGTCATCCTTCTTCTGATTTCCACTGACTTGTGTCAGTTTGTACACGCTGACATTCTTGGCTCCTATTATTTTTGTTTCAGACTCATAACTGAATATGCATTTACCCATCCACCTGTTTTTCTCTCCCTAAGGATGAGCCTACTTTGTTGAAATAATTGCATAGTTGTCACCCAGATCCCTGGGAAAAAAAAACCTGATGCACATATGAGTTCCAAAAATGGAAATGCTGAACAAAGATATTTGAGCTAGAAAGTACAGGTAGCTCACTTTGAGCTGTGTAAGCATACTTACTTCAATGTCTGCTTTCTCTCGTACCTCCATGCTGTGGGCAGGGTTAACACACCTGATCTATCCATTATTTGATGCATATCTCATATGCCATATAGGATTTGCAGGGTAAATATCACAGATACATGCTAGTAACTAAAGATGATTAAAAATGTGATGTGTAAGTATCCCCATGGTCACCCATGCTGGGAATATATCTGCTGATTTTTACGCAAGAATAAATGTAGTGTGGAGGCAGTAATATTTCTTTAGAATATGAGATAAGTGCATTAAATAATTGTGAGTAAAACAAAAGATAATCTTTACCCTCATAATGTATCACTAAGTAAAATACAAAAACCAAGTAAAATGGTATCTGAGATGGGAGACAATGGTGTTACTGAATTTTGAATTTTAAAAGTTTTTGAATGTTGAAAGTCTGAAAAGTTACATTTTTTTCCACTAAATTTTTTTTCCCCATGTATTTTAACTAGTAGCAGTCATAATTTGTTCCTATAATGTTAAGATTTCAGTCAAATCAAAGGAATTATTTCTTATGTCTGGGCAGAGGACATAGTAACATTAAAGAACTACTGGGTCTCCAGCTTTCTCTGGTAACACAGTCATAAACTTAAATAGAGCTAATTAAGTAAAATAAATATAATTACTGCATAAGTGTATATGGGATCTTCTTAAATGTCAAGTATATGCTGGCTGCTCTTGATACCAGGGACTTTTTGATTAATCCATAAAGTTTTAGGTAGGAAGATAATCAGATCCAAAGAAAGACCTGGTAATTTCATTGGTCAGAGGAAAATTGAGAAAAGCATTGACTAAGTTGATTACCTCATTACAAAGAACACTTTAAATACTTCTGTATAAGAATTATATAGAAACCTCTGGGTTATGTGTTTTCTTTATCTTATATTGTAATGGACCTTTGCACACAGATGCAGACACAGGCTCAGCGACACATTTTCTCTCTTGTGTAAGTCATACAGTGTACATCTTTGAGGAAACTACCAGTTTTGTCCAATCAACACTTTAAACAATGGGAAAAATGTTCATTAGAAGATTCCCAGACAGTTCTACCATGTTTACAAATATCAGAACACTGTCTTTTTAACTTGGCCTGTTTGATTTTGAGTGTTCTTGTCCTGTCTTCCCATCTGGCTGCATCCACTTTAAACAGAGGCATAGCCACCAGCCTCTGGGCTGCAGATCGCAAAGGGGAAAAGGTCTATGTACACCTGATATTCTGCTGGAACAAGCTCCACACTTGGATGTTTCTGAGTGTGCATTGTTCCTGAGACATTTAAGCCAGGCCGCTGTGATACAAGATGTTACAGACTAACAAAGTCTTGAAGCTGACAGAAGCGAGGTATATGCCAATATTTGTATGTTTGGAGCTTGCAAGTGGTTTCTTGAGAGAGGAGGATGCATAAAAATATGGATTATGCTCAGCTGTGGCATGATGAAGCATCTTGACATAGTAAACTTTGGATTTTCTACATCTCAGTGGTATTTATTTAAGTTCCATAAAATAATAGATTATTCTTTTCACATGACTGAAGGAAATGATTAGTCTCTAGGACTAACCAAAGGAGATTTTTTTCAGCCAGAAACTGTGGAGAGAATGTAGTGCTGGGCTGGAAAAATGTGAGGCTTTTAATATGTGGTTAATTTGCTAAAAATATTGTTGGAAATAGAAAAAATGCTTTTTCCTGTCATCTTTCAGTGGAAAACAGATCCAACAGTAAGATACTACAAATTGTCCAATATTTTTGTCCAGCTTATGTTTGAGTACTTTGTCTTAACAGATTTCTAAAATTATTTATAATTGAGCAATATAAAACATTTAGCGCAAGAAAAAATAAAGCTTCAGATGTTGGTTTAATTTCATTTGCTTTCCCTTAAAGAATAATGAGAAGCCTCATAGAAAACATTTTATTTGGAAAAAGCCTGAAGCAATGCTTTTCTGGCACTCAACAGAGGGTGTCAGTTTGGTACTTTCTGACACCTCTTTTGTATGTAAATATAATGTGAACCCAGGAAAGTAGAGAAAAAAAGACTTACCTTTATCTTGACTATAAAGTTAGGGATCAGCCTTAGAAAATCCTGTGACTGAACTGATTCAGTTTTGGGGTGCTAGAAAATCTAAATTTAATTTCCTTCTTTTTCAGACTTGCTGTGTTATGCTTGGCAGTTCACTTATTTCATCTCTATATTTTATATCCTCTTACACTGAGTTCTCTCCTTTGTTTACACAAAGACTAAAAAACAAGCATCTCTGGGTGTTCTTGTAGTACAAGAAGATTTTGCTTGTTGCTTCTCACTTAAAGGTATTTGAGACATTTCCAATTTATATAAGAGTATAGTTAGGTATTACAGGTAAAATCTTTTCTCTTAGGATACTTGTGAATTGAATCCAGTGTACATAAATCACGCTTATTAGGTGACCCACATAACAACTTGGTGTCACAAACAGAAAGCTTATGGTTCCAAGCACTGCATGACGGACAGGCAGAATAAGTATACAACATTGAGTGTAGTATTGAAGAAAGGGAAACAAAAGGAAAACTCAGAGTGAAGTGGGGTTTTACATAAACAAGGGCTCACACAACCAACAGTTCTTGAATCCAAGACAATGAATGAACCACTTCCTTTCTGCAAGCTAAAATTAGTCCATTCTTTTTTTGGCACTGACAACCTGGTAGCTGAGCTTCTACCAGGCTTTTGTATTGGCCACCATTTTGGACCCATATGTTTTCCTCTTCATTTATATGCCTCTCTAGCCTTTCATCCTCTCCTTCAAGCAGATCAATTCATGCAGACGTTCTCATAACTCTATTATGGGAATCCTGATTTTTTAAGCACTCTGCAATTATAGATGACCTCTCCAAAGAGCCTCCTGGATTTAAGGCACTGTCACCTGAAGCAAGTATTCCATATAAATCCTTCTCAGCTTTATCAAAATAAAAAAATAGCAAAGTAAGTGGTTCCCACTGCTTACTTTGCTTGTTTATGGTCTTCCTGGAAATTGTCTCTGCTCTTAGATGAAGCCAAGCATGGCCAAGGGGAATTTTTTTGAAATTGTCTCAGCTTTTAGATGGAGTCAAACATATCTAAGAGGTTTTTGGGGTATTTTTGACATGTAAGCTTGAAAGCCCTGTGACTTTCGGTTTAGTTCTATGTTCATTTGGTGCAAGGATTTATCTTTCTGTGCTAGCAGATTATAACAGTGACAGTAAACCAGCCATACAGATTAAACAGAATTTACAGTCTGATGCAGCTACACATGGAAAGGCTGTGATACCAGTCAGCATCTTTACACTGTATAAAAACAGATTCCCCAAATTCTCACAGCTGTTCCTGTATTTTGTCTGTTGAATAAGCATGGTTATGTCCTGGTGGTAAGAAGCTGCATGCAATATGTTCTTCCATAAGATAAACTCAGGGGTTTTTTTATAGCTGGGAGGTCTCTGTGTGGAATTCTAGCTAAGTCAAAAGCAGTAGTGTTGAGGATTCATTGGAAACAGCCAGTTTAATCCCCCAGCTAACACAAGTATGTTTTGTTCAATTCAGTCAAGGAATCCAGGCTTATAAAATGACTTTATAATGGTTTTTGAGGAATTGTTTACATGAAAGAATCAAGAGAGATGAAAAACAGAGAGGGTCGCTCTTCAGAAATGGGCTACATTCAGGAAATAGGAAACGTATGTGTCAACTTTGCTTCCAAATTCCAATACTGACGTGAAACAAGACATAACGAAGGCTGTTTCAGGGAAGAAGTTTCTGCTTCTATAGGTTGAATCACACATGCCAGCTAACAGAAGGCAGCAAAAGTGAAACATTATTAATAATGCTGTTGTTGCAGTGGTTAATAATGCTATTGTTGCTGTTGTTGCAATAATGTTATTGTTGCAATGATTAAATGAAGTTTAAAAACTGCACGCAAGAGTTCCCATTCCCACTTCAGGACAAGAAAATGATAGATATATTGAGCTGTTTGTGCTCTTGTCATTCTGTTCTATTTTAGTTAGACTGAAGCTCTTATCCTGATTCTAAACTAGCCATAGTATTTAATTTGCTTTGAATTACACTGAATTTCTCCACTAGTTGTAAGTGACCTGTCACTGCAATTCATGAAATTGTTTTTAAGTACTGTACTGGAATTGCAGAGGAGAGAAATGTTTTCCCATAGCTATATGCAATGATCAGCTGTACCGTCCCGCTTTATTAAAACATGTTGCAACATTAAAAAAAATAAAAATAAGAAAGTGTTATGTTTTGAACTGTTAAATCCCAGTCCTGATTTACTTCCACATCTTTACCACTGAGCTTGAGAGAAGATTTGAACTGCTCGTATGCCTTTTCATTTCATGCTGAATTTATAGGAAGTTTCCAAATAATAACAGTCAACTTGGCAAGAATAAATGTAGACCAAATGGTGTAATCCCCACAAGGAAGCATAATTCTCTTATGAAGTATTTACAATAGAAAGCTTGGAAATCCAACAATAGGTTATATTGTTAATAGATTGTTTATAGCATCTTTTATTGGCTGATTCATTCCTAATGGCAACAGATTTAGTCACCTAACATTCTTCATACGGCAGGCAGTTCAGTGTTTGCTGTTGCTTTAAGAATCCTCTCAGGTACAAGAAAGTTTCATTCTGACATAAATCAATAAATAGAACATAAGTAGGACCTTGCAAAGTTCAGAAGTTCCCTGCAATGTTACTGAACTTTCTGATGCTCCCTTCCTGTGACCTGCCAATAACCCTTATCTCCCCTGCCTTCATGACCCTTTAATGTTTCCCTGGCCCTCCATTCCCTTCATCCTCCTAAAGAGCTTGGCTACTTCCCAGCTTGGATTCATCTGACAGGCCACCCTCCTTGGAAACTCTCCCAGTCTTTGAAACAGCCTTGCAGTACAGTAGCCTAAATACTAGTTTGCACATTTTAATATCACATACTGCTGAACCTGTTATTTTGGTATCTGAACTAAAAATTCCAGTGCTATAGTTTTGTGTAACTATCAATGTACATTTTATGCACCTGATACACCTGAGAGCTTCAGATATATCAGGATAGTACAGCCACATTACCCTGTTTTTCAGCAGACTGCAGTTATCTAAATCAGTTTTGGACTAGGTGTTAACTTTGAGCGCACAAAATATAATGGCCCTCAAGAATTTTATTTTTAACAACTAACTACAACATACTTGCTCACAGAGATTTCTTCCAGTACAACTCACAGACTGGGTCTGATGGCCTTCACATTTTCCAGTTTGCCTACAAATAAATACGAGCTTCACAGGAATTTTTTGTAAAATAAGGAAGTCTCCCAAGTGTCCCAGAAATATGCAGCTTTGTGAGTATTTCAGCAAGCAGTGTCAATACAGTAATCTAAAAATTTTTGTGTGCCTGGCAAAAGGATGACTACTCACATGAACCTGGTGACAACTTTTTTTTTCACTGTTGCCCCTGTACTTAAGATACCTCCTAGAATATTTGTAAGAGATTAAAATGAGCTCAGTTGCTTGTCAGTGACACAAAGTTTAAGTTTGTCATCTTAAGGGTAATGACAAAACTGTGTCATTGCACTTGGGTATAATAAAAGTCAGCCCGTGGGTTCAGAGGTAGGACAGATAAAGGTGAAAATGCTTTTGAGTGGGAGCAAAGTCTTCAATGGTTACATGGCAAAAAAGCAGTAAAAAGAACCAGGTTGGATGCTTGCAGCAGAGGAAGTGAACCAAGATACCAAGATGGCCAGCATGGATATGTTTGTATGTTAGGAATCCCCTACAAGTTTGGAAAGATTGAGATGAAGTCTGGAGTATTCAGTAAAGGCAAGATGACTTTAGCCAGATATTTCTTCTATTACAGATAATGTAGACTGTCCTTGGCAGTTACCTATCTATGCAATGTGGTAGTTTGGTTTTTTATTTTTCCATGCAATTAAAACAGTAGCCTCCACTATACATGTGTATGGTCTGAATTATATTTTCTAATCCTTGGAGGACCAGCACAAAATATTGTAAGAAATGAACACTTAAGGGATAAAGCACAAATTTATCTGTTTGCAATGGTAGACTGGACATTGAAAAACTGAAACATATTTAGTAGTGTCTGGAGACTAAACAAATGCAGTGCCCTTTCTCTCATCCAGCACATACTCCAGCCCCTAAAGTACTTCAGTAAGCCTTATTGAAAAACCTGCTCCATTTCATTAATAATTCAAGAATCAAGACTGGTCAGAGAGACACTACAAGGGCTGACTGGGAACACTTTCCTTTCTGACTTTCTCTTTGTAGATTGGACATTGACATCTCTCTACTGAGGGATTTTTTTCTTATGTCTCTGGGGACAGGGAAATGATGTTTAAAGATTAACTTCAAAGGCTTATAAATTGAAGACTGCCAGAAATACCAGTTCTATCAGTAACTGAAAATAAAGCATATTGGTTATACACCAAACCACTTGCATGTCATCAGCTTCAGTTTGTGCAAACCCATCTTCTCTTGTGTCCTTTATGATTTTACATCCTCTGGGAACAGAATTTCAGATTCACATTGTTCAGCTGATCACTGTGGATAAGAATATATTTGATGTTATTTATCTGCACTTTGAAAACATGACAGGTGTGCCTTGTGATAAACCAGTGGTTGGTAACCTCAACTAAAGAGAACACATTTATTAATTTGTACTAATTTCATTTGTTTCAGGGTCATGTAAGAAAAAAAGACAAAAGGAAAACACACAGAAACCTCCTTTCTCTACTGAAACTCCCATTAGCTTCAGTGTTCCAGCTCTGCAGTCCCTAATATATTTTGGCTCGTGAAAACGGATTAAGAACATGTAGAATCATTCTGAATAACAGACTTTCCCAAGCTCTTTACGTGTAGGAGAGGGAGAAGTTTCCTGAAATGTGATACCTTTCATGGAAACAAATATCAAGTAAAAGAATGCAAACAAAGCATGTAGTATTCTGTCAAGTGCTGAAGAAGCCCCTATTAGTATCTCTAGCACCTTGCCTTTAGAGCAAGTTTCACCATGTAATGTGCCAGATCTTCCCAGAATTTTTCCCAAAGTAATACATCTAGAAGCTGGATCCCAGAAAAGGTGACTAGACACTGCAATAGTATCACAACAGTCAAATTCTTCAAACATGTCTCAAACACCCTTCTCAAGAAGACCTCCCTTCAAGATATGCTATATCTGTGGCAGAGAATTTGGGTCACAATCTATTGCTATACATGAACCTAAGTGCCTGCAGAAGTGGCATATTGAGAACAATCAGCTACCAATGCACCTTAGAAGGCCAGAGCCCCGGAAACCTGAGGTCCCTATGGGTTCTGGTTCATATACGTTTGCAGATGAAAACGAAGCAGTTTATTATAGTGCTCAAGCCCAGCTTGTGCCATGTAGAAGCTGTGGCCGAACCTTTTTTCCTGACCGTCTCCCAGTACATGAAAGGTGTTGCAAAGAAGGTAGTAGAGGTGCAAGGCTACCAAGGTCTGGAACTGGCTCAGCACGTGGTGATCCATCTAAGGCCCATCAAGGAACAAGCAGGGGTGCACCAGCTCTATCAGAACAGGTAAATTGCTAAGCATATGCTGTATGAAAGGGTGTGGATGCATCTTGATGCTTGGCACTCCAGGGAAGATTGACTTGCCATCAAATTTAAAATCACTTTTCTTCAGAAGGACCCTTTAGCTCCATGCAAATATTTCTCTGATAAACAGAGGATAAAGGAAAGGGAAATACTTGAAAGGGAATAAGGGAAACTACTTATTCCTATTTATTCTGATTTTCCTTTTGAATGGGAGTAGTTTGGTTCTCTGTTGTCCTTAAAGAGTTATACCCCCAAGAGGGACCATTGCTTAATATGGTTCCCTAGGAGATTTTATTGAGCAGCTTAGGCAAGGTTTGGATGTCACATGTTTTAGGAGATTTAGATATTTTTATTTAGTTAAAGTGAAATGCAATATTTCATTGTAATGCATTGTCCTGCAAGCATCCAGCACTTCAAAACACGATTTTCATATTTTACTGTTACTCTTAACCTTGGCATGCAACCTGAGTTTACTGAGGACTGCATGTTCAAAGGCAGCAGTTCTGGGTATAACAACAACAAAATAAATAAGACTGCACATTTTTTTCCACTGAATTTGATTCAGGATCCAAGAATAAAGAAGCTGATTCACATTATCCAAAAGCTACACAGAGTTTTGGAAAATGTGATGTTTTTTCTGCATTTGTTTCTGCACAAGAGACTCCTGTCTTTTGACCAGGAGTTTTGTAAGATAGATGTCTAAATTTAGGCCCAGTGTCCAAATTAAATGGCCCTTGCTTTTTCATATGCAGGTTGGAATCCTGATTGCCTACATTAGCTTTGAAAATGTGATTTAGTTCTCTCAGTCACCAAAGGAATGCAGTACTATGCAGAGCATTTCTTAAGGTGCTTTAGAAGGCAAAGTATGTAACATGTTAGTTTACTAGCTGCTGAGTAAAATTAAGATAATAGCATTACCCTAGCTCACATGAGACTAAAGACTTCACGAGCCCTTTTTTTATTATGTTCTAGGAGGCCTCTAAGTGATATATTTTGGCAAATTAAGGTTCACTCCTTAGGTCTTTTGTCGGCAAATTTTATATAATCCACAAGCAGTTCGAAGTGCTGCACAGCTGCATTTATAGCTGTAGAAAAAGTGGTGCTGTTTACACTACATTGTGCTCTTTCCCAAAGAACTGTCACTGCTCTAAAGGTGATTGTTCAAGGAAAGGTATGGGTGTGAAACAGAAAGTTCAGTCTATCAACATAATTCTGTAGATTAAAAAAGAGAGCGTGGGAGCAATTTTCTATAGTTATGATACCATAATCAAAAAAAAGAAAGAAAGAAAGAAAGAAAAATAGAAAAAAGTTTAGAGTGCGGTTTGGCACTGACAGTGACTCTATAAAAAAATGTTACCCTCTTGCACAATCGATCTGCTCCCTTTGTGGATTCACTCACATCTGCTGACTTGTTGAACAACAACATTATTACCACTTCTTACTTCTGTGAGCTCTGCAGAGCCAAAGTTAAATCTGTTCAAATATGTTCTTTCTTCTGTGTGAACAACAGGTTTCCTCATTTACTTCTAAGCAGTTTCAGTTCATCAGTTGCAGCAGAACTAATGAGGCTGTACAGCTTGCAGTTTGTAATTGGCTTTGAGGGACTTTATCATTAACAATGACTTTCAGGAAGGGATGATGGATTTTACTTCTCTGAGGTCTATTCTTTAGTACAGAGTACTAAAGTTCTTTAGTACAGAGTAATATGTTAAAGGCAGAGGTGGGATGGGAAGATTGAAAGAAATACCCTGTGATCCAAGGGGTTCTTCAGGACTCGCAGACAGCTTATAAGAAGTTGTCAAAGGAAGCCACTTTCCTGTAGGTTTAAATTCTCTGTGAAAGGATCTTAATTTCCAGCTGAACATTTTGAAAGGTCCACACATTGAAGGGTGTGGAAAAGCACTAAGCTTATGGAATAACTGCAGATTAGTTATGAACAGGGACATGGTCTGTGTCTCCACTGAAGTCTTCCTCTTTTTCCAGCATATGGTTTTAATTCTGCTTACCTTACCAGCTACTCAGCTGCTTATTAATTCTTATTAAAAAAACAGTGTTTCACTAGTGTTGGAGTGAAATGGCTACTGTTTTCATCCTGGCTGGAAAGCATTTGAGTCCTGTCTCATCTAACAGACTTACTCACTGTGACAGTGAATTATTTAAGTACTTGCTTAAGTCCTGGTTCACCAGAACATCAGAGGAAAGCAATAACTGAAGAAAACCACCCAGCCCTTACATAAGTGTATTTAAGAGATGTAGTGCTGTTGTCAAATAAATGTATGCAATGAAAGATGTCCTAAATATAAAAGCTGGATTTTCCTCATTTTCAAAATAAAGTTCTGACTGGTTTAGTGGTACACCGTGTAAGGTGCAGCACTTCTCCCTGTATGCCTCTGCCTGTATGCTAAAGAGGAGTTCTCTTTAGCAAGTGTGGCATCAATTAAGCCAGTATCATTACTGACAAATTCTCAGTTCTGCATTAAACATCTTTAGAGGAAGAGACTGAATAGCCTGTGTAAGCTATCTCTTTCAGTACCTGTCCTCACTCTCAGAATCAATGAACACGTTTCAGTTAATCATGTGTGGCTGTTTAAAACAACAGCCTATGCTTAGGGACTCTCAAGGGTCACATCAGAAAATCTGCTTTGGATTCTGCTGTGATACCCCAAACAATGGAAGTGGTCTGCAGCTACTGAAACTCAGACTTGCACTAAAAACAGTCTGTGTTCTTTCATTTCATAGACAAAAATATGTGATACTTGTAAGTGAGCATCAATAACTTGCTGTTTGTATATGAGTTATGGGGTTTTTGACAATAGATAATGCTGATCTTAAAAGCCTATTAGATGGTGCTGCCATCTGCTGTTTTCTTCTTATCTGGTTAACTACCTAAAAAGATTTCACTTATCTTCCTTTTCTGAATTGTAATGCATTTGAACACAGCATAAGTCTTGAAAACTTGTGTAGAAAGAACTTTGATGTTGTATTTTGCTCTAGCATAAAGCCATGTAGCATCTTGGTAAAGGGAAGACTTGTTCAGGTGCAGTATAATTCTAATGAAGGTGGAAAGTCAATTATGAGCTTTTTTTGTCTTACTGCAGTGGTTTTGAGCACCTTCCTAGGAGAACACTGACAAATAAATTTGCAAATACAGAAATTTAGATGAGCATGGATGGTGAATGGATACTTAGAATGAAACTTACTGAGTATTATCATTGGGAATGACTGAGCTTCCTTCCTTTGCTTGTACATGAATGCCATATTCATCATACTGACTTACTTTAAAAAGCAAGCACATCAGGAGCAAAATGGGATACTTCATGCTTCTAGTGGAGTAGTATTTTTAATTCTATGCATCATCTTGCAGAATTACCTTGCTGTTCAAGGAACTTTCCTACACAGGCATATGATCCTAACACGAGTGCTCTTGTGTCTGTTTCAAAGATTCGGTAGGCTGTGAAGTGCTGCTTTGGACAGTCATGACAACCATACTATACCTTGTCCACGATCTACATGCAAAATGCCTTTTACTTGGCAGAGAGGAATGTGAGGAAAGGGCTGCTTTCATACAATAGAATACTGCTGCTAAGTCTTGTACCAATCTTTTCCTGAGCCTTTAATCCTTGGGCAATTAAAGTCTATGAGAAGAGCTCCATCCTAGAGCAGGATGCCCCCCTTCTCCCATTAAAATACATGGATAATTAAACAAATAAGAAGGGCAGAGGTGTGTGCAGTCGTGGATGGTAAATATTTATGTAGAGGAGTTTGGGATCCAGTCTTATTGTGTGTACTTAAGAAGAAATAAAAAGCTTTGTGCAGTATGGAAGGATTTGACCTCATGTAACACCATAACATCAGCCTGGGGCTAACCTTAAGTAATGTCAGGTCTATTGAAAATACATAGTTGCATAGCCCTTGGAGCTAAATAACTTCATTCATAGTCACGCAGACATACTTAGCAGTCTTGGAGTAAAAAAGAAAATAGTGAGACACCAGAGGAAAGCCTAACTACACTGTTAGGTATTTGTAGGTATTTTTATAATAACACATATTCTCAGGAACAGACCTTCCCTACAACTGTTTTTGAAAGTTAAAAACAAAGCAGTGAACAGACAGCCTAGCCACTGGCCTGTGAGTAGTTTGGGTTGGAAAATTGTGGTGTTTCCAAATATAGTTTAATTTCAAACTGCAGGCCTCCAGATGTGACATTTGGGATAGGCACACTGAAAATAAAAAGAAATTAAGGCTAAATATCATCAGCTGTAGAGAGTCCAAGTAAAGCTTATCATATTTTGGATTCCACAGTTAAAAAAAGAAAAATCTGTTACTACCAATTTTTAGGCTAATATCTTTCAGGTTTTAAACATGTGTGCAGGGAAAAATTTTGTATATTTGTATGTGTGGTAATGGGTCAATTTCAGTATTTTTCTGGAATAAAAATAATTCTATCCTAAGAGGACCTGATTCCTTTTAATTAATTCTGCTTTCTTCTATTGTTTCTGTACCGTTTTTAATTATGGAAATTGCAAAAACCAGACATTTCTACTTTAAAAGATTTCTGCATTTGTATTAGGATTTCTTTTTCCTCTTCTGTTAGTATATGAAGAGTCCCTGCAAACTGAATATAAATCAAATTGCTCTTTCCTAGTTCACAGCCAATGAGTGACCATTTAAATGAATGGCAGGAACCCAGCTAATGAGAACTCGTGGGGAAAGTGTGTTCCCAGTGATTTTACACCTAGCATTTTTTAAGAAAACATTTTAAAAATATTATAACTGTACCCACAGCAGGCATGCACACTAAAAAGAGTTCTCTGATCTCAGGAGTTTAGATTGTAGTATCCTTATCTAAAGCTCTCCAGAGCCTACAGATAAATGTATAGTGTCTTCAGAAGACTTTGTATCTCAACCCAAAGTCTTACTTCAAAATCAGACAAGTTGTAGCTCACAACTGGAAGTAAAGAAGTAGATGAAATTTGATAATGGAGAGTTACAAGATGTTTTTAAAACAGCTGTTGCTGTATTCATCTAAAAATAGAAGGCTGTATTTTTATATATATTAGAAAATGTGCTTATATAAAGTACTGTGTTATCAAAGATGGCAAGGAAATTCCATTTGAAAGTCAAGAGGATGAAAATGTCCTTGGAGAGCCCATCTTTGGATGTTATATTTCAAGACACTGTGAGAACTTTCCAGATGAAGTCCAACATTTCCCAGAAAAAAACGTTTTATAGAGTAGTATTACTTTCATGTAAGTGAGATTACATGTGTGATTCAGGAAGGCAATCTTATGCAGATTGTTCACTAATGATATTTTCAGACTGTAACATAAATACAAGAAGAGCTGCCCAGAATTTCATGAACACATTGATGGGCTGACAGAAAGAGTCATAAATACGGGAACAGGTTATGCTTTGTCTTACAGAGCAGCAGAGGAAAAAATGAAACCCCCACCATTCTTGTTTGAGTGAGAAAGGTTTCCTGTATTTGGTCTGGCATGGCTGGCTGTGAGGAGGGCAGAGAATAGCTCATCTCTTACTGGTATTCTGCAGTCAGAAATGTAGGACGTGCTGGCAGTTGTGAGGCCCATCTGTGTGCCTCAAAGTTCTTCTCTACAGCATGTTTTTATCCTACTTCCTGTAGCATGGCTGGTACTGACACCACGCCTAGCGCAAGACGCGCCTAAGGACACAGCTGAGTCCATAATCTGCAATACCACAGTAATTATACATTCTTCAGCCTTAGATTATGTATTTGGGAGGTTTGGGGTAGAGGAATTTTTTTCTTCTGCTGTTGAGCTGTTTTTCTCTGAGAACAAAAGCAGATCTTCAATGTGGAAACAATGACTTGCTTAGAGTCCAGTTCTGCCCTTCCTGCAGTCTCTGGCGAAGTTCACACCAAGGCCTTTGGGATAAACAAACATCACTTCCTAGTCTGCCCCTCATCCTGAAATATCCTGGATTGGTTTTAATCTTTGAAGGCCAAGAATTCCACCAGCTAACTAATCTGTGGCAAAAGTGGGGTAGAGAACCATGGTTACCTCTTGGGAGAGATGTCCTCCCTGTTTAGCTTAAGTGCGATACTAAGGCTCAACACAGTGCTTTGAGCTGTGTTCTGGTGGAAGATGGAGTCTTTCGCTTACTGTACTAGACATCAAGAGTTCATCTGATGAAGCTTTTGTTGCTGCTCTCCAATTTACTTCTGCTTGGTAAGTAAAAAATGACTTCAACCACTTAAGATGGATGCTGCATTTCAACTTGATGAAGCAGAAGTATTGTTTCTGCATGTGAAGAACTTGAAAGTATGAAAGTAAAGGAGATGAAACTTAACACACCCGAGTATTGATTAGTCACACACATGAATTTTCAGCCCAGCATCTGCAGAAGAAATCTACCTGTTCCAGCTACCCAGTTAGTGAGGCAATATCTCTTAAAAGCCTCAGGACTGATTCCAAACAAAACCAGACTCAAAGAAACAGTTACACAGATTTCACAGATATCAAGTTCCTTATCTACAGGATTGTTTTCATACAAAGTCATTCTGATTCAAAATTAATATTGAAAAGAATCTTTTTTCTTCTTCACCATTGTTACTTACAGGCAAAAGTGGCAAGACGGCCACCAACAGTGATTTGCTACATATGTGGCCGTGAGTATGGAACAAAATCTATTAGTATACATGAGCCACAATGCCTGAAAAAATGGCACCAGGAGAACGACAACCTCCCCAAGCACCTGAGAAGGCCAGAACCCAAAAGGCCTGAAGTCAGAACCGTGCAAGGTAAGCTACAGATCAAATTAAGAGAGATGAGCAAAAAAATGGGAAGAATTGAAAAAAAGGTATTTTAAAGCAATAGGTAAACAGTTTGCAAGTACTTTATTCTCTTTGTGAGTTTACTTACAAGACCTTGTTTTAAGCTTTCCTTCAAAGCATCCATAGAAGCAAAAGCAGCCATTATCTGTGGAACGTGCCTGCTAGGACATGCCCCTGTATGTGCCAATGTGTCTTGAATCAAAACACAAATAGATTAGCAGCCTGTTTCACAACTACATTACTATTTTTTGACTTCCTTTGACACTGTAGACAGGCATGTCTTAAAACGAGCAAAACCAACCAAGAATAATGTGCAGACATGACACAGAATCATTAAAATAAAATACCCTCAGGCAACATAGGTGTAGATACTTCTGCCAGATTCTTCTTCTACAGTCAACAGCCTGCAGATCCCTTTTTATTTGCAAGTCTGAGAAGCTTTCATTGTGAGACAGTGTAATATAAACACAGTGGAAAAAAAATATATGTAGTACAAAGTAAACAATTTCTTTTTGCCAGTTTTACATGTTGATGCTGTGGGTTCTGTTTTCTAAGATTCCACTTCTTCAAATCAATGAATACTGATGATCCCCAGCACCCACAGAGATGGGCTGTCATATGTATTCCAGGGTCGTATGTTCACAAATTCCTATCCATGTTTTGCCTGGAAGCTGTTCCCAGGACTTCCCTATTCCCACATAAAGTTATTTCACCTTTTCTGCTGGATGCTTTCCCTGGCCCTGCCAGCTGGTCTGAGCTACATTGGGCCAAGTTTGGACCACTTCCTCACAGGCATTTAATTCACACACACTTTTTTTTTGTATTCCCCACAATTTCCCTCAGCTTCCCATAATGTCTGGAAAAGTAGACAGTTTCCTGCAACTCACTTGTGAAAGAGTCATACACTAGATCAGTTTACAGCAGTACAATGAAATATGTCCTCAGAAGACATGCAGAAGAGAGCAGGATCACTAAGAACACTAACCAGATGTTCAAAATAATAATCAAAGTTCAAATAATATAAAACCGGAACTTGGTTAACAGATGCCAAGTGGCATAGTTGAATCTGCAGTAAAAGATGTATTCAAAAGACATCTTCATTGTATTTGCTTTTTTAGATGTTAAGCGCTTTTTAATTATTACACATTGTGTGGTAAAACAGATGGAGTAAATGAGAATTCCATGCGAGAGGAGGATGCAAAAGGCAAATCAGGTTATTTTGAAATACACTCTTCTTATTTTGAAGGAGTGGAAGAAGAAGGACAACCACCCTTTGAGAAAACAATCTAGCAGAAGGCTCCCAGATATGAATCAGAAAGTTGTCTCATTTATTCAATGAGTCATATCAGGCGCCTCGCATCTTCTGTGAGGGGTTGTGTGCCCATGGTTCCTCTGGGGATACTGACCTGCTTCCAACATCTGTCCCTAAATGCCTGCTGATGCAAGCCTGATCAGTTCTGTAGCCTGAGCTAAAACTGTTGTTCCCCTTGCAGCTGCCTCCTACTCCTGGCCTTGAGAAAATAATCTCGGTGTTGTTCTTTTACCATAAGACTTATTCTTGATCATGTGGTAAATGTTATAACTGACCTTCAGACCACATGCATGTAATGCATGTCTCACAGTTTCTCAGCTCAGGTGGGAGGGATTACCCCTGTTGTTGAATGAAATAGACAATGTTCCAAAAAAGCTCAGAAATATTAACTGCTTACATAAAACTTTTTATAACTTACATAAATCTTTTTCTGAAAACTCAAGTGTCACAGGAAGACAGCCACTGCCCTCATTACAGTGTTTTGTTTGTGGAATGCCTAACACATGCCTGCAAGGAGGAGAAAGTAATCTTTCTTTCTCCCTCTTCTTTTTTTTTTTTTTTTTAATACTTTCCAAAGTACAGAAAATACACATTCATTTCCTGCAAGCAAAGGGGATATGTGTCTCAGCCAAGAAAAGAAACACTACTTGGTTGCTCTTCTAACAAAAAGAACATTAGGAACAGGCATATTAAGAGATCTAAGGCTTATTGTGGTTATGTGAACCACTGGATATGAATCATATTAAAATTGTATGGGCCTTTAATGAAAAGCTCTATCATGTGCCAATGACAGAAACCATGGAATATTTTTAAATGCACAAATCCTTTTAAAAATTGTCCACTGCTAACAGTTAAAAAAAAAAAAAAAAAAGATTTTAAAATATTTTCTATATTGTCATACCAAGTAAGAAGGGTGAAGCAAATATGTCTTCAATTTGAGCCATGTGGATTTTTTTCTTCATGCACTTCAAATGAAAATCCTTAAGATCTAAATCCAGGTATTAAGCAACCTGCCTGGCCTTTTTGCAAATCAGTTTGAAACAACACTATGTGAAAATCCATTTCAGAAGGAAAGTCAAATTCAAGATAGAAGTAAACAATTTTTTTTAAACCCAAATTAAATCTTGAAAACACATCTGAGTGTTTGAAGAATGCTCCTGAGTTTTCAGAGCAGTCATTCTTCCCACAGTGGAAAATAACTGAGGGTAAGGCTGGATCAGTGTTTAGATGACAATAGATGCATCAATGACCCCACAGGAACTGTAGCTTAAAAGTACTGTAGGTTTTGTTCTGTAAGGCTTTAGGCTTATCTAAGATTTACCCCGCTTTTTAGTATAACTCACATAGACTTCAACAGGAAGAAAATTGGGCCCCTTGTCCAGAGCAGTACAAAGAGCATATTCTCAAGTACGATATGGTCCAACCCATAGCCATGGTCAGATAACACATGCTTGTTAAACAGAGCTTGAAGCAAAGCCAAAAAGTGAATTTGCTGATAATAGTATGTATGCAAAGATGTTAATAATTAGCTGAGAATGCAGATCATAACACACAGAATAATGTTTCCTCTGTACTCTCATACAATACAAAATCATTCAGTTTGAAGTTAATTTAATTCAACCCCAGGACAAAAAACCAGTCTTTTTATTTATTTTTTTTTTTTACTCTTTTGCTTCTTTCTTTTCTTTTTCATTTGCAAAAGCAATATGGTTCAGTTAAACTAAAAGGCTCAGTCAACAGGTATTTCCTGAAAATATTTTCCATAAAGAGTTGAATGTGGGTCTCCAGAATGAAAGCTGATACTTTCTCTCTCTGATTTTCCAGCCAAAGGTTTCTATGATCTTGATGATTTAAATGAGGCTGCCTGGACCAGCGCCCAAGCCCAGCTAGTTCCATGTGATATTTGTGGGCGTACTTTTCTTCCAGACAGACTGATCGTCCACCAGAGGTCCTGTAAACCGAAACCTGCAAAATGAAGTGGATGTAATGCACATACATACAAATGCATGTCTGCTCACACATACACAGGCAGACACACACACATTTATCTTAAGCTAAATAAAGTGTGTGTGTGTGTGTGTGTGTGTGTGTGTGTGTGTGTGTGTATATGAATACACACAGATGCACCCATACCTTTCAGACACACCATGAGAGAAATAAAATTCATCTGGAGAGATATGGTCACCAAAACTTTACTGTGAAATGATATCATGTGCTCCAAAAGTCTCCAGAGTAAAAATCAGTTGCTGCTAAAATGTGAAGTCAAATACAGAAAATTAATTCTTTGAAAATTTTAGTTCTTCTCTTTGAAAGAAACTCTGGTTAGTGTAAGGACCTTTAGCTGAACTTGACTCATCAGAAAAACCTAATAGTTCCTTTAAGTTTGTTCATTTTTGGGGGGTTTTTTGTTTGGAGCTGTTGCAGTTTAGGTCAAATTTGGGAGAAAACCTCTGCATGGGGTCCCTTTAGGAAACAGATTTAAGCAGTTCTTCTGATTGGTTTCGGGAAATATTTATTTGGAGCGAAGTGGGAAAAAAGCCTGTTTATTTAACAGGCAAAGCACTTCCCAGCACAAAAATGAACAATACTAATCAGCAAAACCTCTCACCCTTCTGAAGAGATAACAAATTCAGAGGAGTCACTTCCGCGGGTTGCAGCCCGGCTCACTCAGTCTGTTCTCAGTCCCTCCAGTGCTGGGAGATTCCATGGCCCAGGCCAGGCCTGGTGGGCCACAGGTGTGAGCTCCCAGTACTCCTCTGGGTTTTCAGTCCAGAGCAGATTCGAACAATTCCAAGAAAAAGAAAAAAAAAACCCACAGTCCAGGCAGTTTCTGTGCCTCAGGTAGCCAAAACTAACCAAAAGCAAAGAAGAGCTCTCTCCTGCTGTCCACTGCAGACAACACAGTCTGTGTGAAGGATGCAGGGGAGCAAGTGTAGTCTCTGATAACAAGCTCTGCACCTCTTCTCTCCCCTTCACTCCTGGAACCACTCTTAAAGCTGCAGAACTCAATATTCAACACCAAAAGAACAGACAATTTGGGGATATAGGCATCATACAGTCACCCCAAGACATTCTACCCCTTATCCACATATTGTCAGCTTATTACCATATTTAATATATATTCCAATTCTATAAACACATACCTTATACATATATATATATATACACACAGTATGCAGCTATATACAGACAATGACAGTGATATTCAACAGTAGTATCTACATATAGTTCTTTCTCAACAAGTAGATTTCCCTGAGGTACACATTGTGCTGTTTTATCTTTCTGCATTATAGATGGTGTTCCGAGCAGTGGCATGAGGCACAGGGTAGGTCTCCAACCATCCAGTGGTGGCTTCCACCATGGTCAGCATGTAGCACTTGCCTTGGTGGGTTTGAGGCAGTGTGATGTAATCAATCTGCCAGGCCTCCCCATACTTATAGTTGGACCATTGCCCCCCATACCAGAGGGGCTTCACCCTCTTGGCCTGCTTGATATGGGAGCACACATTTCACAGTCATGGATAACTTGAGAAATACTGTCCATGGTTAGATCCACCCCTTGGTCTCATGCCCACTTACAGGTGGCATCTTTGCCCTGGTGACCTGAGACATCATGGGCCCATCAAGCCAGGAACAACTCTCCCTTGTGTTCCCAGTCTAAATCTATCTTTGACACCTCTATCTTTGCTGCCTGATCTACCTGCTCATTGTGTCTGTGTTCCTTATTAGCCCGGCTCTTGGGAACATGGGCATTTACATGATGGACTTTCACAGGCAGCTTCTCTGCCTGAGTGGCAATGTCATTCCACTCATCAGCAGCCTGGACTGATTTTCCTCTGTGCTGCCAGTTAGCCTTTTTTCACTTTTCTACAGAGCATTGGCTACCGTCCATGAATCAGTATAGAGGTAGAGCTTTGACCACTTGTCCTAGGGTGATGTTATGGTGCTTGTATCCCCAGTCGTGTGTTCTGTTGGTGCTTGGTATTATGTTCTGTGCTTTCAGGACTAAATCTGAAAGTGAAGGTTTGTTTTGTCTCGTTATCAGCTGGCTCACCTCCCCCATGGTCTGTGTTTAGGAGAGGCTCACTTGCTCGCTTGCTTGCTTGCTCACTCGCTTCCTTGCTTGCTTGCTTTTGCTCCCACTTTTTTTTGCTTTTGCCCTTGCTTTTACTTATTAGTTAGTTCAGCTAGGCAGTCCAATTTTTTCCCTGGACTGTACTGGGTTTTTTTTCTCTCCCTTTTCTGATTACCATCTGAACCTGTTCTGGATGGGGACCTGGGAAACACCAAGAAACACTGGGAGTCTGCATTTTGTGATCTGTAGCAGTTATCCCCAGCGCCAGAGACTGATAACTGGGTGACCACTGGCAGGAGAGACTTTCTGAGTTTGTCATCCATTCAGAGCGGTGAAAGAGTTTTTTGTCATCTGGTGTTGTTTTTTGTGCTGGGGAGTGGTTTCGTTTGTTAAATAAACAGTTTTTTCCACTCCTCTCTGAGGAAATTCTTCCCAAACCCAGTGGTGGGGGGAGGAGTCGTGGGGGTTTGCTTTCTGGGGCTCCTTCCGGAGGTTTTCCCCAAATTTGCCCTAAACCAGGACAAATATTTTGGCGCCCAACGTGGGGCTCGAGAAAGTGGAAAAAACCCTGTTCTAATAATATTTTGGTTCCAATTACTTTGTGTTGGTATAGAGCAGTTACTGGCTGTGTTGTTTGAATTCACAATGTCTTTTGGGGTGGAGGCCTGCATGTGTTTCTGGTCCCTAGGGTTTTTTGAGGTCTTAATACCTCTATGGTCCCTAGGTTTATTTTCTTATCCAGAAATAGCTCCAGTGTTGTCCCTAATACGTAGTTTCTGCAGCAGAGGGGCACTGACCAGAATACTCATCGGGCTAAGCTTGGTTGTAATGGTTTGCAAGAGGTTTATAGAGGTGCTGGAGTCTGTTCCAGGAATGTATGGTTCATGGTTATGGTTGTGCATGCAGTTTGTTAGAGGAGAAGCACGGGATGAGGCTTTTCAGCCTTTGTTTTCCTTCTTCTCTGAATTTGTTACATCCCTATTAGAGAATGTTCAATTTCCCCTGAATGTTAAAGAGACCATCTTTCTGGTGTTTAATCTGGTAAGCTTTCTCTATACAGTCTGCAGTTTCTCTAGAATGAGAGCTGAGATTTCTAGAGGGACTGATGAGACCCCTGACCCAGGAGTAGAGCCAGGCATGAGAAATCCTGAGTGGTGTGGGAAAAGGGGGGAAATGGGCCAAATCTTAAAGGAATTTTCTGACCCTATAGCCTGGGACTTTCCATTTGAACAAATTCAGAACCCAGCTGAGGTGGCAAAGTACTTGAAAGAGAAGTGTCATGATAACTCTAAGGAGGAAGAGATCATTGCAGTGAGCTGGGCCCTGGCATATGCTTATCGCACCTTGCTAGATACTGTAGGGCAGAAGACAGAGGAAGGGGGACAGGCAGATAAATCAGCCACTTATCCCAGTCACTCAAGCTGCAGCCAACACCCCAGGGTCGAGGCCAGCAGCTAAACCAGTCAGTAAGCCTCAACCAATGGCTATTGCTACTAGCACGAGAAGTGGAAAGTGCACAGACAAGACCGATCAACCAGTGGATGATGATGATGGTGATGATGCAGGAGAAGGACCCTCAACACCTCCTGACATAAAACCAGGAGTCAAAGCAACTGGTAAAAGATCAGAGGCCAATATTGAGTCCTTTTCCCTAAAGGACCTCCGTGGCCTAAGAAAGGATTACACCCGACGACCTGATGAGTCTATAATTAGTTGGCTGGTCCGTCTTTGGGATGCTGCAGGTGAGGCTACAGTTCTGGACGGCACTGAAGCCAGGCATTTGGGATCCCTGTCACATGATCCTGTCATCAACCAAGGAATGATGAGGGAGCCTAACCCTCAAAGCCTCTGGGCACGGGTTCTGGACAGTGTAGCACAAAGATACCTGTGTGCAGATGATCTTTGTATGCAGCAGACCCAGTGAAAGACTATAGAACAAGAGATCCAACAGCTGAGAGAAATGGCAGTGGCAGAGATTATCTTCTCAGATGACATAACAACTAGGAATCCGGACTTGGTAGCGTGTACATCTGTGATGTGGCGAAAACTTGTACAGCTTGGGCCCCATGAATACGCTTCTGCTCTAGCAATAATGAAGCGGGATGAGAGGGATGAGACTGTGCTCAATATGGCAAAGAAGCTCCGAGCATATGCAGATGCTGTGCATGGCCCAACACATGCCAGAATTGCAGCTGTGGAAACACGTCTGCAGATATTAGAAGACAAGGTAGAGGAGAATCATAAAAGACTCAGGGAGGAGATTAAAGAGGACCTTCTCCATATCTCAGCAGTACAAATTAGAGGCCCTGGTATCCAATGCAGACGTTCCCCCGATGGGGAGAGAAGGTACACCCCACGAGCTGAGCTGTGGTTCTTCCTACGTGATTGCGGAGAAAACATGAGGAGATGGGATGGAAAATCTACTGCTGCTCTGGCACAACGGGTGCGTGAATTGAAGGAAGGCAAGACTCAAAGAGGAAGTTCCACCAAAAGGAGAGCAGCTCCAAGCGGTCAAGTATGATGATGATGATGACACGTCCGATCCCCTTGAAGGAACCTCTAAGACATGTGCCCAAGGAAAGAAGGATAAACAGGCTTAGAGGGGCCCTGCCTCTAGCCAGGGAGAGGCGAGGGAAAACCGTGTTTTCTGGACTGTGTGGATTCGTTGGCCTGGCACATCGGAACCACAGAAATATAAAGCTTTGGTTGATACTGCTGCACGATGCACATTAGTCCCATCAAGATATGTGGGAGCAGAATCTGTCTCTATCACTGGCGTGACAAGTGGATCACGGGACTTTACCTTGGTGGAAGCTGATGTGAGCTTGACTGGAAATGAATGAAAAAAACATCCTATTGTGACTGGCCCAGAGGCCCCATGCATTTTGGGCATAGATTACCTCCAAAGGGGGTATTTTAAAGACCCAAAAGGACTCAGGTGGGCATTTGGGATAGCAGCTGTGGTGACAGAGGGCATCCAGCAATTGAACACCTTGCCTGGACCGTCCAAGAATCCAACTACAATAGGACTTCTGAAAGGAGAAAGAGCAAAAGGTACCAATTGCCACTTCAACAGTGCATTGCCAACAGTACAGAACAACTCAAGATGCTGTAGTTCCCATTCATAAGATGATCCGAAAGCTGGAGAGCCAAGGGGTGGTCAGGAAAACCCACTCACCCTTCAACAGCCCCTTCTGGCCTGTGTGTAAATCTGAAGGAGAATGGAGATTGACTGTGGACTATTGTGCATTGAATGAGGTGACTCCACTGCTGAGCGCTGCTGTGCCAGACATGCTGGAACTGCAGTACGAGCTGGAGTCCAAGGCAGTCAAGTGGTACGCCACCATTGACATCGCCAATGCATTTTTCTCCATTCCTCTGGCAGCAGAGTGCAGGCCTCAGTTCACCTTTACATGGAGGGGAGTGCAGTACACCTGGAACCGACTGCCCCAGGGGTGGAAGCACAGTCCCACCATCTGCCATGGACTGATCCAGACAACACTAGAAAAGGGTGAGGCTCCAGAACACTTACAATATATTTATTGTGTGGGGGAACACAGAAGCAAAAGTGTTTGAGAAAGGAGGAAAATCATCCGAATCCTCCTGGAAGCCAGCTTTGCCATCAAGAAGAGTAAAGTTAAGGGACCTGCTCAAGAGATCCAGTTCCTGGGAGTGAAATGGCAAGATGGACGGCGTCAGATTCCTACTGATGTCATCAACAAAATTACAGCTATGTCCCCACCAACCAACAAGAAGGAGACGCAAGCTTTCTTAGGCGCCATAGGTTTTTGGAGAATGCACATTCCTGAGTACAGTCAGATCGTGAGCCCTCTTTACGTGGTTACCCGCAAGAAGAACAATTTCCGTTGGGGCAAAGCAACAAGCTTTTGCCCAGATAAAGCAAGAAATTGCTCATGCAGTAGCCCTTGGCCCAGTCAGGACGGGACCAGATGTGAAGAACATGCTCTACTCTGCAGCCAGGAGCCATGGTTTGTCCTGGAGCCTTTGGCAGAAGGTGCCTGATGAGACTCGAGGCCGACCATTAGGATTTTGGAGGTACAGAGGGTCTGAAGCTAACTACACCCCAACACAGAAGGAAATCTTGGCTGCCTGTGAAGGAGTCCAAGCCACCTCAGAGCTGATTGGCACAGAAGCACAACTCCTCCTGGCACCCCGACTACCGGTGCTGGGGTGGATGTTCAGAGGAAAGGTTCCCTCCACCCACCATGCCACCAGTGCTACATGGAGCAAGTGGATTGCCCTCATCACACAGCGCACCTGGATTGGAAAACTGAATCGCCCTGGGATTTTTGAAGTAATTACAAATTGGCCTGAAGGTGAAAGTTTTGGTGTCACAGATGAGGAACAAGAACCAGTGACATGGGCTGAAGAAGCTCCACCATACAACCAACGCCAGCAGAGGAAACGTTACGCTCTATTCACCGATGGTTCCTGTCACATCATGGGGATGAACTGGAGGTGGAAAGCAGCTGTGTGGAGCCCCACACAATGGGTTGCAGAGGCCACTGAAGGAGACGGTGGATCCAGTCAACTTGCTGAACTCAAAGTGGTTCAACTGGCCCTAGACATTGCAGAAAGAGAGAAGTGGCCAGAGCTTTATCTCTACACTGATTCATGGATGGTAGCCAATGCTCTGTGGGGACAGCTGGAGAGATGGAAAGAGGCTAACTGGCAGCGTAGAGGAAAACCAATTTGGGCTGCTGAAGAATGGAAAGACATCGCTACCCTGTTAGAGAAACTACCTGTGAAGGTTCACCATGTAAATGCCCATGTCCCCAGAAGCAGAGCTGATGAAGAACAGCAAAACAATCAACAGGTAGATCAGGCTGCAAAGATGGGGGTGTCAGAGATAGACCTTGACTGGGAACACAAGGGAGAGTTGTTCCTAGCACGATGGGCCCATGATGTCTCAGGCCACCAGGGTAGAGATGCCACCTATGAGCGGGCATGTGACCGAGGGGTGGATCTAACCATGGACAGTATTTCTCAGGTTATCCATGACTGTGAAATGTGTGCTCCCATATCAAGCAGGCCAAGAGGGTGAAGCCCCTCTGGTATGGGGGGCAATGGTCCAACTATAAGTATGGGGAGGCCTGGCAGATTGATTACATCACACTGCCCCAGACAGGCCAAGGCAAGTGCTACATGCTCACCATGGTAGAAGCCACCACAAGATGGTTGGAAACCTACCCTGTGTCTCATGCTACAGCCTGTAGCACCATCCTGGGCTTTAAAAAGCAGGTCGTTTGGAGGCATAGTACCCCTGAGAGGAATGAGTCAGACAATGGGACTCATTTCAAGAATATCAACAATTATCAAGAATTATCAACACCTAGGCTAGGGAACATGGCATTGAGTGAGTGTACTGTATCCCCTACCATGCACCAGCTGCAGGTAAAGTGGAGAGGTATTGTCAAAAACCACCTTGAAAGCATTGGGTGGGGGAATCTTTCAAAAACTGGGAGCAGCATTTAGCAAAGGCCACCTGGTTAGTTAACACCCGAGGTTCCACCAACCGAGATTCCACCAACCGAGCAGGTCCTGGCCGGTCTGAGTCCCTGAATATTGAAGACGGGGATAAAGTCCCAGTGGCACATGTCAGAGGTTTGTTAGGGAAGACAGTGTGGATCAATTCTGCCTCGAGTACAGACAAACCCATTTGTGGGATTGTCTTCGCTCAGGGACCAGGTTGTACATGGTGGATAATGCAGAGAGATGGAACAACACGATGTGTACCTCAGGGAGATCTGATTGTGGGGTGAGACTCATATGGACACAGACATGAGACAGAAGGAAATGTGTAAGTGTCGAAGGTTTGAGCAAGTGAGATGGAAGGAAATGTGTTTGAGTAAGTGAAAGATGGAAGATTTTACTTCATGAAGTTTTAACATGGTGTTTAGTAGTATGTTCACGATATGGAGATAAGGGGTGGAATATCCTTGGGTGATGTTATGGTGTTTGTATCTCCAATTGTGTGTTCTCTTTGTGCTTGGTATTATGTTCTGTGCTTTCAGGACTAAATCTGAAAGTGAAGGTTTGTTTTGTCTCGTTATCAGCTGGCTCACCTCCCCCATGGTCTGTGTTTAGGAGAGGCTCACTTGCTCGCTTGCTTGCTTGCTTGCTCACTTGCTTGTTTGCTTGCTTGTTTCTTTGCTTGCTTGCTTTTGCTCCCACTTTTTTTTGCTTTTGCCCTTGCTTTTGCTTATTTGTTAGTTCAGCTAGGCAGTCCAATTTTTTTCCCTGGACTGTGGTTTTTTTTTCTCTCCCTTTTCTGAATACCATCTGAACCTGTTCAGGACGGGGACCTGGGAAACACCAAGAAACACCGGGAGTCTGCATTTTGTGATCTGTAGCAGTTATCCCCAGCGCCAGAGACTGATAACTGGGTGACCACTGGCAGGAGAGACTTTCTGAGTTTGTCATCCATTCAGAGCGGTGAAAGAGTTTTTTGTCATCTGGTGTTGTTTTTTGTGCTGGGGAGTGGTTTCGTTTGTTAAATAAACAGTTTTTTCCACTCCTCTCTGAGGAAATTCTTCCCGAACCCAGTGGTGAGGGGAGGAGTCGTGGGGGTTTGCTTTCTGGGGGCTCCTTCCGGAGGTTTTCCCCAAATTTGCCCTAAACCAGGACACCACTTTTCTCTTTCAGCAATGTCCAGGGCCAGCTGAACAGCTTCGTGTTCAGCAAGTTGACTTGATCCACCTTCTCCTTCATCCGGTAGCTTGTGCAGCCTGTCGTGTGGGGCTCCATACGGCTGCTTTCCACTTCTGGTTCATCCCTACAATGCAGCAAGAGCCATCAGTAAAAAGTGCATAGCACGTTTCATTTGCTGGCAGTTGGTTGTAGCACATGCTACTTGTTCTTGTTCCTTTTCATCAGTGAGACTAAAGTTTTCACCTTTGGGCCAATTTGTAATTATTTCCAAAATCTCAAGAAGATTCAGTTTTCTAATACGGGTGCACTGCGTGATGAGGGCAATCCGTTTGCTCCATGTGGCATCAGTGGCATGGTGGGTAGAAGGAACCTTTGCTTTGACCATTTACCCCAGCACCAGTAGTCAGGGCGTCAGGAGGAGTTGTGCTTCCATTCCAAGCACCTTTGAGGCAGCTTGAACTCCTTCATAGGTGGCCAAGATTTCCTTCTCTGTTGGAGTGTAGTTGGCTTCGGATCCTCTGTAACTTTGACTGTAAAATCCCAGTGGCCAACTTGTGAGTCTCACCAGGTACCTTCTGCCAAAGGCTCCAGGACAGACCATGGCTCCCAGTGGTAGAGCACATTTGTTACATCTGATCTTGTCCTGACTGGGCCAAGGGCTATTACGTGAGTGATTTCCTGCTCGATCTGGGCGAAGGCTTGCTGCTGTTCAGAGCCCCAGTGAAAATCGTTCTTCTTGTGGGTAACGAGATAGAGGGGGCTCACAATCTGGCTGTACTCAGTAATGTGCATCCTCCAAAAACCTATGGCACCTAGGAAAGCTGGTGTTTCCTTCTTCCTGGTTGTTGGAGACATTGTGATATTGATGGCCTCAGTGGGGATCTGGGGCTATCTGTCTTGCCACTTTATTCCCAGGAACTGGATCTCTCGGGCAGGTCCTTTGACTTTGCTTTTCTTGATAGCAAAACCAGCTTTCAGGAGAATTTGGACGATTTTTTTCTCCCTTCTCAAATACTTCAGCTGCTGTGTTTCCCCACAGAATGACATAATCGATGTACTGCAAATGTTCTGGAGCCTCACCCTTTTCCAGTGCAGCCTGGATCAGTCCATGACAGATGGTGGGACTGTGTTTCCACCTCTGGGGCATTTGGTTCCAGGTGTGCTGCACACCCCTCCAGGTGAAAGCGAACTGAGGCCTGCACTCTGCTGCCAGAGGAATGGAGAAGAATGCATTGGCGATGTCAATGGTGGCGTACCACTTGGCTGCCTTGGACTCCAGCTTGTACTGCAGTTCCAGCATGTCCGGCACAGCAGCGCTCAGCAGTGGAGTCACCTCATTGAATGCACAATAGTCCACTGTCAATCTCCATTCTTCTTCAGATTTACACACAGGCCAGAAGGGGCTGTTGAAGGGTGAGTGGGTTTTCCTGACCACCTCTTGGCTCTCCAGCTCATGGATCATCTTGTGTATGGGGATCACAGCATCTCGATTCGTCCATTACTGCCAGCAGTGCACTGTGGAGGTAGCAATTGGTACTTGTTGCTCTTTCACCTTCAGGACTCTCACTGCAGATGGGTTTTCTGATAGTTCAGGCAAGGTGTTAAACTGCTTCATGTCATCTGCCTCTACAGCAGTTTTTCCAAAAGCTCACGTGAGTCTCTTTGGGTCTTTGAAATACCTATTTCGGAGGAAGTCCATGCCCAAAATATGTGGGGCCTTTGGGCCAGTCACTATAGGGTGTTTCTTCTACTTATTTCTAGTCAAGCTCATCTCAGCTTTCACTAAAGTAAAGTCCTGTGATCCCCTGTCACGCCAGTAACAGAAACAGATTCTGTCCCCACATGTCTTGATGGGATTAGTGTGCACTGTGAACCAATATCAACCAAGGCTTCATATTCTTTTGCTTCAGATGTGCCAGGCCAACAAATCCACACAGTCCAAAAAACAGTTTTCCCCAGCCTCTGCTTGGCTAGAGGCAGGGCCCCTCTAAGCCTGATTATTCATCTTTCCCTGGGCATGTGTCTTGGAGGTTCCTTCAAGGGGATTGGACATGTCATCATCATCATACCTAGCAGTTTGGCTATGGGCAACTGGAACTGCTTCCTTTTTGGTGGAACCTTCTCTCTGCATCTCGCTGTTCTGCAATTTAAGCACTCGTTTTGCTAGAGTGAATAGATTTTCCATTCCACCTCTTTATGTTTTCCCTTCAGTCACGTAGGAAAAACCACAGCTCGTCTTGGAGGATGTATCTTCTCTCCTCATCTGGGTGATATTTACGTTGGGGGCAAGAATTTTTGATCTGTGCTGTCGAGATTTGGAGAAGATCCTCTTTAATCTCCTCCCTCAGTTTCTCATGATTCTCCTCTGTCTTGTCTTCTAATTTCTGCAGACGTGTTTCCACTGCTGCTATCCTGGCATGTTTAGGGCCATGCACGGCACCTGCATATGCTTGGAGCTTCTTTGCCCTATCGAGCACGATCTTCTCCCTCTCATCCCACTTCATTATTGCTAAAGCAGAAGCGTATTCTCGTGGCCCAAGTCATACAAGTTTTCACGACATCACAGCTGTACATGGTACCAGGTTTGGATTCTTAATTGTTATGTCATCTGAGAAGACAATCTCTGCCACTGCCATTTCTCTCAAGCGTCGAATCCTTCGTTCTATGGTCTTCTATTGGGTTAGCTGCATATAGAGATATCTGCACACAGATATCTTTGTGCCATACTTCCCAGGACCCATGCCCAGAGACTATGAGGGTTAGCCCTCCTCATCATTCCTTTATCAATAACAGGATCATGTGACACGGATCCCAAATGCCTGGCTTCAGTACCATCCAGAATTGTAGCCTCGCCTGCAGCATCCCAAAGATGGACTAGCCAACTAATTGTAGACTCATCAGGTGTAATCTTTTCTTAGGCCACAAAGGTCTTTCAGGGATAAGAACTCAATATTGGCTTCTGATCTTGTGTCAGTTGCTCTGACTTCTGATTTTGTATCAGGAACTCGCTTTGAGGATCCTTCCCCCAGATCATCATCATCCACTGGTCAATCAGTTTTTCTGGTGTGCTTCTTTCATGCAGCGACTGCCAGTGGCTTAGACTCACTCTCTCTTTTAGCTGTTGGCTTAGGCTCACCATCTAGTTTAACTACAACCTGAGTAACTGGGGTGTTGGCTGATTTATCTCCCTGCCCCCAGCCTGTTTGCTGCCCTACAGTACCTAGCAGTGTGCGATAAGCATATGCCAGGGCCCAGCTTACTGCAATGAGCTTTTTCTCATTAGAATCATCATGGCATTTCTCTTCCAGATATTTCCCCACCTCGCCTGGGTTCTGAATTTGTTCACATGAAAATTCCCAAGCTGGGGGATCAGAAAACTCCTTTGGGGTTTGGCCCATTCTCTCCCATTCCCCACACCACTCAGAATTTTCCACACCTGGGCCTACTCCTGGGTCAGGGGTCTCATCAGCTCCTGTGGCCATCTCAGTCCTCACTTTAGAGAGGCTGCAGACTGTATAGAGAAAGCTTACCAGATTAAATACCAGGAAGGTGGTATCTTTGACATGGAAAACTGACCACTGTTAAAAAATGACTTAACAGATTCAAAGAAGAAGGAAAGGAAAGGCTGAAAAGCGTCATCCCCTGCTCCTCCTCTAAAAAACTGGGTGCAATTACTACTAAACCCCCCAGTGCCACCCCTCTTCCTTTTGGCTGGGAGAAGGCATATGGCCTGAGGACAGGAGAACAGGGGCACTAGTTTATGATGGGTAGACTGGCTCCTAGAAGCTGCTGGCTGGCAACATATACTCTGAGCCCCTGAGGCTGTTCTAAGTCACACCAAGTGCTGGCCCACTGACAAGTGGTTTGGTAATTGGAGGATTATGGATGTCATACAATCTCGCCTGTGTGTCCCCTCTTCTTCTTGGAATACTCTCTTTTCTTGGACATGATAAACATTTTTTTGCTACATCTGCCTCAGTGGCTCATCAAGATTCACTATATCCAATTCAAGAGCAAAAGCATATTAAAGAAATTCAGTCACTGCAGTATTTGGCATTAAAAATTCAGCTCTGCCTCTTGGTGGGATTCACATATTGGAGTCCCTGTATTGTTCTGAAAGTTGGACTTAGTGTCTTGATAATTTTAAATCTGTTAGAGATTTCACCTAGAACACTTTTTATATGTTTCACTATACCTGTATATGTTTTGGTTTCTGGAATTTTTTCCCAAAAAGCAGTAAAGTCTGTCCGATGAGCTGAATGTTGAACAATAAAAAAGTACCAATATTATGTGTACATTGTGTCTTACACAGAAATATCACTGGAGGGGAACTCCTGAAGCCATAAGCCTAGATATGATTTCCACATCATCTTTTTAAAAGGGCAGTGAGGATCTGGCAAATTAAGAGCTGTCTCTGCTAGTAGGTGATTGCTGTTGAGTTCTGAATTTAACGTGGGATTTGAGAAATGGTGCACCTTACCACTCATGAAGTCAAGCCGGCATTGGGCTGTGAGTGCTGATGGTGATACCAGTGCATGCAGAAGCTCAGCTAGAGCTAACAGCCCTCAGAAAAATCTTGATGGTTGTAGTATTCCCTTCCCTCCACAACTTCATGGGAACAATGATTTCCAAAATATGTAGAAATACAAAAATCACTGACATAGGAGTGCATATTGTTCTGTTTCAGACTCACATCCCAAGGTTACTCTGTCACAAGTTTTTCTGCTGCTGTGCTCAGCAGCTCTGGTGTGCGTGCCAATGATGATGATGATTTCAAAGCAAGCTTTGTTTACTGGGAGAAGCACTGAGAGTGCCTTCATGGTTTGCTCTCAACAGAGTTAAAATGAGATCTTATGAGCATTTCTCAGTGCTTGGCATGTATCATTTTGACTTTTTTTTGCAGAAGAGGAAGAGGAAATGAGAAGCTGATCTACTTTGCTTCGTTTCCATACTTCAGTGATTTGTCATTTAACCTTATCTCATCCACTGTTGGCTCAATGTTATTTCCAGCTGAATCCCATGTTTCCTACTGCTGCAGCACATTTAAAGGCTGAAAAATATCTTCTGGTGCTTAAAAACCAGTGACATTTCATCTGGTTTCCCACGGTTGTGCTGATAGCAGCTAAAACTCTTCCTAGACAAAATATACAGAAAGTCAGGACATGGATCGGCAAGCAAAGTTCAATCACATTAAACAAATGAACATGTACTTTCCAATCATAAATAAAAGCCATTACTTAAATTTTAATTAAGCCATTTGAACCTACCAATTTCAAATAAAAAAATGAGGCATTTTATAAAAGCAAATCAGAAGATCATAGTCAAGCTAGAAGAGTTTAACTGCAGACTTGAAAAATTGAGCATTAATTAAAGAATCCGTAACTGCAGTTAAGTATTATATTGTCTTGGTTTGAAAAGACAGGTATGGTTTAAGGAAAGGCAAGAGCCCCTTTTCTGCAATGCAGAGTGCAACCCCTCTCCCTTTTAATTATTTTAGGTCCAAATCAGACGCTTTCAGGCAGGAGATATGGGGATAAGAATAACAGTTCTTTACTGGTATTTAACAAGGCAGAAAACAACAACAGCTATAAGAAAATTGGCAACAGAACAGAACAGTCTAGCTCCGCTCCAGTCCCCTTTGGCCTCAGGCTGTCTCCCTCTGCTCAGTTACCGGTGCTGTGGGGGCAGGGCAGGTCCCGCGCAGTTGCAGAGGGCTGGAGTGATGGCGGCGGAGGCCCAGAGGTGAGCGGGGATGGGAAAGTGACTCCCCCCCTCACGGTGTCGGTCGTGGTGCTCAGCAGGGTGTCCGGAGATAGTAGGGTGAGATGGGAGAGCAGCAGAGCGATGTCCCAGGCAGGGAGCGTGGATCTCAGCCCTGAGATGTCAGGGGGAGATGCCAGAGCGAAGCACGGGGCGTCCTCTCCCTCCACGAGCCCAGCGAGAGAGAGTCCCCACCCCAGACCCCCCATCCCACCTTTCCTTTTCCGGTTCCCCCCCCTCCACCCACCCCCCTATGGGAGAACATTATCTATGTTTTAAGGTGTAGCCACAACTACTTAGCATAACAATGGGAGGAATTCACAGAAAGAAAAGGGGAACAATCCAACCCCTAAGATATATGTAAAATGTTATAATTTACTGAGTTGGGAATATCACAGTTACCATACAAACTTCAAAAGGTCCTTCATCTTTAAGGGCAGCAGTTAAAAATCTCTAATAGGCCTGAACAAGTTTCATGGATCATTTTTCTTAAAGACTATGAGGAATGAACAGACAGCAACTCGAGGAACAAAAATATTTGTAAATGCAATGTCAGTTTCTAATTAAAGATAGTGAGCACTTATATAGATTTGTCAATTCCTTTTGCAGGCCACAGAGACCACATAGCAGCACAATGTAGAAATGATGTTTTCAGTATTGACTACTGACAATTCGAATGCTTAAGCTTTAGTCCAGGATTTGTAAACGTGATTTTTGATCCTGTATTCACTGAAACAAATCCTACAGTTGTTGCAGCGCGTGTTTATTTTATTCAATTCATTGTTAAGGTTGCTATAATGCTTTGTTCTTATGTACCCCTATGTTTTTCCTCAGTTGGTTTATCCCCAAGTTGTATCCACTCCTGAAACTACCTTGTTTGGCATTCCCCACCCCCGGTCTATCATTGTAAATCCCGCCCCTTATTCCTGTCCCTTCCCTGTCCATCATTGTAACCCCGCCCCTTATTCCAGTCCCTTCCCTGTCCATCATTGTAACCCCGGCCCTTGTTCCAGTGCCTTCCCTGTCAGTCCCACCCCAGGCCAATCCCTTGCTGCTCCGCCCCTTTGGAAATCCCCTTGATACTCAATGCCCCATTGGCCCATGTGACCCTTTCTCCTTCCCCTGCTTCCCTCATTGGTTCATACTTTGTAAGGCTCTACCCTTCACTCCTCCCCTGAGAGTCCCTTATTGTTGATTGTTTGTACCCACCCTCAGTAATGCCTCCGTATTTAATCCTGGACACAGCAGCACTCGGGGCTCTTTGCCCCTGAAGCATCCAAGCCTAATAAACCCTGTTGGAACCTCGGCAGCTGAGAGCTTCTCTCTCCTCCGTTGCCTGACCTCGGACACTGACCCCATTACTGAGCAAGCGGCTCAAGAGGTTCTGCCTGCTGTAAAACAACACTGAGGCAGTTCCCCACACCTGCTGTAGTGCCAGTATGTCCCCTATGCACAAGCCTCGGCTCCAGTGGCCACATCATACAGTAATACATGAGTACAGGATGATCAGATGCTGACACTTGTATATGTCTTAATCAAATTAGTGCAGCTTTTTATGATGGCACACAAACTTTCAAAGCCTATGTTTGCTTAACAGTAGAATTTCATAGTTGAGAATTTTGGTTTTATTACCCAGTTTACCGAGTTGGTCCCTGGAGAAAGAATTCTAGGTAGTCTTTTGTCTTAATTAGTATTTTTTTCAGGGTCCTGTGCTTAGTTTTCCTTCACTTTTAGTGGGGATAAGGCTTCTGAATTCTGTATTTCTGAGCTGGGTCAACCTAGGTGGGTACAAATGAGTGCCGGATCTGGAGACAGGCAACCCCTAGCAACACAGTAGGGTTGTGCAAAAGTAGGATTAAACAGGGGCCTGAAGTCCACGAAGAAACAAAACCTGCAAGCCTAGAAAGCCCTCCAGGAAGTTGCCTGAGGGACTGCCTAAATTCTTGCATGCGGTTACTGTTTATTCTTTAGTCAATATCACAACTGATTTACACAGAGTATTGTTTACTCTGGAGCATACAAGGACTAGGTACTCCTCTTAAACATATATCTCTTTTTAAAACTTCTGTTGTTTTCAGTTGAAGAAAAGATTTTATAGTCTTCATAGAGTTGAGAAGAGAGAGTTGACAACAGAGCAGGAAAATGTACCTGACAAGTAAAACTCCAGGAGGCCAGATTGTCCAGCTTCTCAAAAAAACATTAAGTGCTTCCCTGATAGCCTGTACATACCCCGATTAAAGAGACTTCTTTCCAGAAGAAAACAACCGAACAATTTCCAAGCAGGAATTTGTTGCTAGTGAAACTCAGAAGTAAGAAACCCAGAACTTTAAAACAGTTTACTGAGATTTTCAGCAGATTGTCCATGGCAGAATTTTTACAAACAAAATTTAAAACATTAAATTAAGCATAGATGCAAGTCTAATATAAATAAATTTAGGCCAACCTTGTATTACAGAATAGCCTGTAGAACACTGGACTCTAAAATTCTTCCAGATTATAATGAACTATAGTAATTGACATATTTTTTCAGGAAAAAAAAACCAGTTTGCAGAGGTCTAAGAAAAATATTATAAATAACTAGTGGTATCTCTGTGTTAGGTATTCAGGAATTCAAAGATAGCAAATAAATAGAAAAAAACTGAACAAAATCATTCCGTGTGAAGTTAATTTAATTCAACCTCAGGACAAAAAAACAGTCTTTTTAATATTTTTTTTACTCTTTTGCTTCTTTGTTTTTCATTTGCAAAAGCAATATGGTTCAGTTAAACTAAAAGGCTCAGTCAACAGGTATTTCCTGAAAATATTTTCCATAAAGAGTTGAATGTGGGTCTCCAGAATGAAAGCTGATACTTTCTCTCTCTGATTTTCCAGCCAAAGGTTTCTATGATCTTGATGATTTAAATGAGGCTGCCTGGACCAGCGCCCAAGCCCAGCTAGTTCCATGTGATATTTGTGGGCGTACTTTTCTTCCAGGCAGACTGATCGTCCAGAGGTCCTGTAAACCAAAACATGCAAAATGAAGTGGATGTAACACACATGCATACAAATGCATGTCTGCTCACACATACACAGGCAGACACACACACATTTATTTTAAGCTAAATAAAGTGTGTGTGTGTGTATATGAATACACACAGATGCACCCATACCTTTCAACATGGTCACCAAACCTTTACTGTGAAATGATATCATGTGCTCCAAAAGTCTGCAGAGTAAAAATCAGCAATTGCTGCTAAAATGTGAAGCCAAATACAGAAAATTAATTCTTTGAATATTTTGCTTTTTCTCTTTAAAAGGCTCTCCGGTTAGCGTAAGAACCTTTACAATATGCAGCAGTTTTCTACTAGTTTCCATTATCATGATTTTTCTGAATCTAAAGATAGAAGTGTTCAGGAAGTACTTTGCATGCTTCAAACATGTCACCAATTTGTTCGCCATTGCTCAATGTACACCAATTATGCTTCATCATCTTATAGATTACGTTGCAAAAAACAGAACTAAATGACAGCTGCATTAACACAGTTGATTAGAGCTGGAAACTGATACAGTCTCACAGTAGCAGGCACAGCACTCTACAGTATTTGTACAACAACAGAAGTGACTAAAACATTCAGCATAGAAGAGATGTAAATTATTCTATTTAAAAGGGTTCACATACTTATTGTTACCCTGTCTTTGTAGTATTAGATCCAGCGCTGCAGGAAAACAGCCCCCCTATTCAGTATGTCAAATATATTTTTGTCCTATCTTGTAAACAGGTACTTACTTTCACATGTTGTAAGAGTGATGAAACACGGACCTTAAAAATGGATTTATTTGCATTTTAACAAAAAAGAGTTTTGTATAGTTAGTTCTCTTACGAGGGGTTTGAGGATTAATGAGAAGTAGTCTGTTGGAACCACAAGCACATTAACAGTGATAGTTTCGTTTCTTTTTTTTCTGTGGCTCTCTCTGTTCAATTTTAAATTATTAGCAACCCCATATCTGCAATAGGCACTTGAAAAACAGTGAGCTTGCTGAGCTGTCTTTTGTGCTTGTGAAGCCACGAAGTCCAGCAGGTGGCAATATAAGCCACTTCTCGTAATTTGAAATAGTTGAACTCTTGTAATCCAATAGCATTATGATTTAGTCTTTCATAGTATTGATTAGTCACACACATGAATTTTCATCCCAGCATCTGCAGTAGAAATCTGCCTGTTCCAGCTGCTCAGTTAGTGTGTTAGCAGATAGTAAGTAGATAGTAAGTAGATAATAAGCAGTATCTCTGACAAGCCTCAGGACAGATTCCAAAAAAATGGCTTCAACCATTTAAGATGGATGCTGCATTTCAACTTGATGAAGCAGAAGTATTGTTTCTGCATGTGAAGAACTTGAAAGTATGAAAGTAAAGGATATGAAACTTAACACACCCGAGTATTGATTAGTCACACACATGAATTTTCAGCCCAGCATCTGCAGAAGAAATCTACCTGTTCCAGCTACCCAGTTAGTGAGGCAATATCTCTTAAAAGCCTCAGGACTGATTCCAAACAAAACCAGACTCAAAGAAACAGTTACACAGATTTCACAGATATCAAGTTCCTTATCTACAGGATCGTTTTCATACAAAGTCATTCTGATTCAAAATTAATATTGAAAACAATCTTTTTTCTTCTTCACCATTGTTACTTACAGGCAAAAGTGGCAAGACGGCCACCAACAGTGATTTGCTACATATGTGGCCGTGAGTATGGAACAAAATCTATTAGTATACATGAGCCACAATGCCTGAAAAAATGGCACCAGGAGAACGACAACCTCCCCAAGCACCTGAGAAGGCCAGAACCCAAAAGGCCTGAAGTCAGAACCGTGCAAGGTAAGCTACAGATCAAATTAAGAGAGATGAGCAAAAAAATGGGAAGAATTGAAAAAAAGGTATTTTAAAGCAATAGGTAAACAGTTTGCAAGTACTTTATTCTCTTTGTGAGTTTACTTACAAGACCTTGTTTTAAGCTTTCCTTCAAAGCATCCATAGAAGCAAAAGCAGCCATTATCTGTGGAACGTGCCTGCTAGGACATGCCCCTGTATGTGCCAATGTGTCTTGAATCAAAACACAAATAGATTAGCAGCCTGTTTCACAACTACATTACTATTTTTTGACTTCCTTTGACACTGTAGACAGGCATGTCTTAAAACGAGCAAAACCAACCAAGAATAACGTGCAGACATGACACAGAATCATTAAAATAAAATACCCTCAGGCAACATAGGTGTAGATGCTTCTGCCAGATTCTTCTTCTACAGTCAACAGCCTGTAGATGTTGTTGATCCCTTTTTATTTGCAAGTCTGAGAAGCTTTCATTGTGAGACAGTGTAATATAAACACAGTGGAAAAAAAATAGTACAAAGTGTTATAATTTATTGAGTTGGAAATATCACAGTTACCAAAATAATTTCTTTTTGCCAATTTTACATGTTGATGCTGTGGGTTCTGTTTTCTAAGATTCTACTTCTTCAAATCAATGAACACATATGAAAATGAAGCAGTTTATTATCGTGTTCAAGCCCAGCTTGTGCCATGTAGAAGCTGTGGCCGAACCTTTTTTCCTGACCGTCTCCCAGTACATGAAAGGTGTTGCAAAGAAGGTAGTAGAGGTGCAAGGCTACCAAGGTCTGGAACTGGCTCAGCACATGGTGATCCATCTAAGGCCCATCAAGGAACAAGCAGGGGTGCACCAGCTCTATCAGAACAGGTAAATTGCTAAGCATATGCTGTATGAAAGGGTGTGGATGCATCTTGATGCTTGGCACTCCAGGGAAGATTGACTTGCCATCAAATTTAAAATCACTTTTCTTCAGAAGGACCCTTTAGCTCCATGCAAATGTTTCTCTGATAAACAGAGGATAAAGGAAAGGGAAATACTTGAAAGGGAATAAGAGAAACTACTTATTCCTATTTATTCTGATTTTCCTTTTGAATGGGAGTAGTTTGGTTCTCTGTTGTCCTTAAAGAGTTATACCCCCAAGAGGGACCATTGCTTAATATGGTTCCCTAGGAGATTTTATTGAGCAGCTTAGGCAAGGTTTGGATGTCACATGTTTTAGGAAATTTAGGTATTTTTATTCTGTTAAAGTGAAATGTTTCATTGTCCTGCAAGCGGGAGTGCAAGTGAGTTGTAGTAGACCTGAAGTTTTCTTCCAGGCTTCTGGGTACTTAAGTAACTGGAGAATTCCCCAGGCTGAAACTAAGAACCAAAAGTGCTGGAGAGCCACTAGGAACTCCACACAGACTACTGAGGCATCTGACAGACTCTAGTAAGGGTAATAACTTTGCACCTTCTCTTCAGGGCTCTCTAAGTGCTTTAAAACCAGCCATTAGTTCAGGCTTACAGCCTTTGTCAGGAAAGGCTCATTACCATTGCTCTAATGCTGGTGAAACTGATTACTGTAGTGCAACATTACAGATCGGTTCTGCTTTCCTCTGTCCACTCTAACCTCCAAGAAATGGACCCTGACTCTGTGGTTTGCTAGGAACTTGAAGTTTGCCAGAAACCTGATCTTCTGAACAATAGCAGATAATGTTAAAGTTAACATTAATATTTAATGTTGCAAACTAGTTCTAGAATACGTCAGATGTAGATAGACCAATATGACTATATAAAATCTTCGGCATTTTCTGTAGTGCTGATGAGAAACAGGTCTTTGAAAATGCATTCCCAAACAGAGATTATGGAGAACAGAACTGGTTGCTTCTACTCATAGTAGTACTGATGCTTGAGAAATCTGTTGAGCAACCTGCTAAATGCCAGGTTTTTTATTTCTCGGTAATATTTATCTAATACCTGCTATGCACACTCCTGTCACATGTCTGGAGTGAAAAGATGCACACACCACAGACCAGCAGTGTATGAAGGAGAAGACACTCCCAGCATTCCTCCTGATTTCCAAAGGCCCCTGCTCAAGAAGGAATCCTTTAATAATTTCTCAAAGCACCATGTGGCAGGAACCATATGCTATCTGAGAACAATTCAGAGGTTGCTATAAACATGCTCATGTGACATGCTGCACAGTATTTTCTTAACATTTAGATACTTAGCTTTCTCGTATAGTATTTGCTCTTTAGGCTGCAATTATGTTTTTGGTTTTGTTTCCTATTTTGCTCTTTTGTTTTCAAAAAATACTAAATAGTTTACAAAAATTTTAAAAGGAAAAAGAAAGATACAAACCCCACAAAGTGTGCTCTCTTAGGCCCAGTCCCAGTCCTAGTCCCACATGGGTTTCAGAGGTGGTCACTGCCTGCCTTCTGACCAGGCTGTATCTGTAGAGGCCTCATGATTTTCAAGTTAAGATTTGTTCCCACAGGCAACACCAGGAACCTTAGTTGGTTGCTTCTGCTGGCTGTGACAAAAGCTGAGGTGCTCTTAGTGAGAGAGATGAAGACTGTTTCCTTTCTAAATCAGACTGTCTGACAGACTCTCATGAGAAGAGATCACAGTCTGACGAGCAAGTCTCAGCACTGTGTCACAGTGCTACTCGTGGTCTGTGACTCCCTAGCCTCGGGGCCCAGCCTTCAGCACAGACCCACGTGGAAGAAAAGCACCAGGACTCTGGCACACCACCACCATCTGGGTTTGATGAAAACAACTCAGAGGCGAGGCCACCCATTAAGCATTGGGCACCAGCACCACCCTCTCCCTAGTTTTTCAGCATTACATGGATCCTCATCTTGCAGGCAGGAGCCCTGTGCCTGGGAGGATGCATCTTGTTCAACGTGCTTTGACCTGGGGAAAGAGATGTGGAAGGTACTTAGGAGAAGCAGCACTTCCTGGGAACACAGAAATTGTCAGCAGCTTCCAGCCCTTTCCCACATCACTCCTCCCTGCTGTGTACCACCCACAGGCTGCTCAGAGCAGCTTATTGGCTTAGTGGCAGCATCCCATGCCCAGAATTGCCACCACTGTGTCACCACTTGGCTGCCCCCATTATTGAGTAATGCACATAGTGACAGAAGTGATTTCCATTGTGTGCTGGTCTCCCTGACAGCCTGCCAGATGTCCACAGCCTGCTGCAGACCTGGCACACATGGGAGATTCACAGTGACCAGTCACAAAGAATTGGATGGACATCTCTAAGAGATTTGGATTCCCAAGTTTTGAAATACATTGAGAGGAATTGATTATAATGGTTCTTAGGTTACTTTTCCTAAGAAGAGGGAATACTCTCATGAGATCATGCTCATCAATGTAGTATCAGAAAGGCTGAGACCTCTTGCTGCCCAAGCTACATTTGTTTAAAAACCTGAGAGTTGAAAATAAAAGACGTAATAGTCATGAGGATGAAAAAGTGAGCCTTTTGCATTCTAGCATTTTATTTCCTTCAAGCCCTTCTCTTTCATCTCTTTTTTTTCTCCCTCCTATTTTCATTTTTTGTCTATATGACACACCACTGGAGCCCAGGCTTGTGCATAGGGGACATACTGGCACTACAGCAGGTGTGGGGAACTGCCTCAGTGTTGTTTTACAGCAGGCAGAACCTCTTGAGCCGCTTGCTCAGTAATGGGGTCAGTGTCCGAGGTCAGGCAACGGAGGAGAGAGAAGCTCTCAGCTGCCGAGGTTCCAACAGGGTTTATTAGGCTTGGATGCTTCAGGGGCAAAGAGCCCCGAGTGCTGCTGTGTCCAGGATTAAATATGGAGGCATTACTGAGGGTGGGTACAAACAATCAACAATAAGGGACTCTCAGGGGAGGAGTGAAGGGTAGAGCCTTACAAAGTATGAACCAATGAGGGAAGCAGGGGAAGGAGAAAGGGTCACATGGGCCAATGGGGCATTGAGTATCAGGGGATTTCCAAAGGGGCGGAGCAGCAAGGGATTGGCCTGGGGTGGGACTGACAGGGAAGGCACTGGAACAAGGGCCGGGGTTACAATGATGGACAGGGAAGGGACTGGAATAAGGGGCGGGGTTACAATGATGGACAGGGAAGGGACAGGAATAAGGGGCGGGGTTACAATGATGGACAGGGAACGGACTGGAACAAGAGGCAGGGAATGCCAAACAAGGTAGTTTCAGGAGTGGATACAACTTAAGGAAGAAATGTTTTTTTATTTCTGTGCATGTAATTGAGATCAGACTTTGGCTGAATCCATGTATTTTGTTAAAGGCAGAAGACCACAATCACCTTTGGGATATTGATTAATTACAACCACCAGGCTGTCTTTCCGGTGCAGGTGGTGCATTGTTATATCATGTATTTATTCTCCCTAAGTATCTAACTTACTAGATCTGCAGACTTCCTAGTTTTTATGAAGTGTTCTGTAACAAGGAAGAAATTAATGGTCAAAATCAGTAATGAGCCACAGAAGTCAAATCTAGACTGGATCATTTTGAGAGCTGGGCCAGAAGGTTGTAAGATTTCAGCTCATCTACTTATTATGGAGAAGAAATGGATTGGGGGAAGATGTTTGGCATCTGCCTATGCCTGCAGGTGCTCAGCACCAACTTAGGTAGGGCCCAGTGTGAGTACACACATATGTAAAAAGAAATCAGACTATTCCCCACACATGCATGCAGGATTACAGAGAACAGCAGGAATAGCATTTACAGAATCCTCCTGACCTTCAATTCACCTCATCCGTTTTCAGTACATAAACTACTGTAAATATCAGATGTGACATACTGCAGTTTGATGCAAGCCAGTACAAAATTGCATTTAAAGAAGCATCTCCTCTTATAGCAATTGGGTGGAATGAAATATGACTCAATTTCTGCTGTTTCTTACGTGCACCAGATATCTACTTCTACAAGATCTCAGTTACTATTGGAAACACAGCATATTTTGTGCAGTAGTGACAAAGAGAAAAGGCTTCCATTGTACAGAAGAGAACAGACTTTAATCCTGGTAATACAACTCACCTCACTACCTACACAAAACCTCAAGCTGAGTGTTATTTTAAAGGGTGGTGAAGAGCTACATTTAAAAGTAAAAGACAGCCTTTCTAATTTCCACCCCATTTGCTTAGTGAAGAGAGGAAGATCTGGTTGCTGTGTATTAGAACACAGTGAAGGTCATCACAGATGGCACTTCCAAGATGATAGACACAGATTTATTGAAATGTTGAGCGTGTACCAAGAGAGCCCTGAACCTGGTTGTGAAGAACATGCTAGATTTCTGGATGATTATCTACATTGAAGAAATAACTCCTAGATGGTATGTTGATTCCCAACAACCCTCCTGTATTCCCTTCCTCTGCAGTATCTCATGATGCTGGGAGGAGCAGCTGCAGCTCTTGAAGGTGGACATGTTAACCAACACCACTTCTGAGATCCATCCCAGTTTTCAATAGCAAGAACAGCCAGCCTCTGTCTCCATGCCAAAGTCTCTCTTAGGGGGATGATGTTTCCCTTGCTCACCAGGTGTCTGAAGAACTAGCACCCTCCTTGATCTGCTGCATCAACCAGTACCTCCATTTCAGCCGGGTTTCTTCCCTCATCACCCACATGAGTCAGGCTCTGTCTCCAGCTGTCACTCCATGTGTTGTTGTGACGGCCCACAGGAACAGAGCCTGCAGATCAGGTTGTGAGGTGGAGACAAAAGAAAGGACTATAAAATCTGAAAGTGATTCCAAAAAATGCATCCTTTTCCTCCATAAGAATTAACTATACATGATCTAATCAGTAGAAAACACATTCGAGAACAGGACTTGTCCTCTAATGTGGAGAGGAATACTTCTAACTGGACTTATCAGAAGATTTCCTGAAGAATATAGCTGCAAATACAATGGGTAGTGTCAGAGTTTTACAAGTGGTAACTAGTTAAATACTTTACAAAGGATCAATGGAGAGGGAGACTGGATATTAAGAATACATAATTATGGGTTAGCTTTTGCCAAACACTTGTTTTTTATCTTTGTTCATATCACAAGCTCTGAATTCCAATCTTTCATTATTCCAAATTGGAATAATGTTCCAGTATTGTTCTGGGAACAATAATAAAAAAGTTTTGGTACTGTGCATCACTAATGTAATTCATGCCTGCCAGATATATGGAAAAATTTACATGAAATACTTTGAAATTCACAAAAGTATTATTTTCTGTTCTCTATTGCATGCCTGAAAAATATCTTAAATTTGCAGTTACACAAAAGTTTTGTAAATATTTGTTTGTAGTAGTTACTAAAAGCCAGTAAATATTTGAAAAGAAAATCATCCAACTTCCAGACTTTATAGTTATACCCCTGCAAACAAGCCAGTATACAACAGTAGTGTGCCTCTGTGTGTTTGTGGGAAAAAAAATAGGCAAAGAGCAGGAAGAACCAAAGACTACTTCAGAAGTGATCTAAGGAGATGAAATACGTATGGAAGGCTTTTTTTTGTTGTTGTTTCAGCATGTCCAAGGATGCTTGTTGTATAGTTCATTTACTACATTTTCAGAAGTATGAAATGTGTTCACAATACTGGGTGCAACACAAATGTGTCATTGTTTGAAAATTGATATATAGTACCAGGAAACACCACAGGGATGGATTTTATAAAAAAAACGGGCTGGGCAAACCTGGCAAGTTGAAAGGTATCAGTAGCCAAAAGATTATCATTCCCTCGTGGTTTCATTTTTACAATACCAGCTCCATTTTAAGTTTGCTCTGTTGGAACACAAGCTATATGTTGTTACTGGAAGGAGACACTCTGCTTTAAAAACAAGGACGAAGTCTTGTGACAAGAAGCAAAAGACTATTTGTTGATGTCTGATGTTGATCAGACTCCAGAGGGTCTGATCTCAACTCTATCACTAGTGTGCCATGCACAGCCATGGAATGCTTCAGTTTCTAAGTGGGATACTGCTACTTAGCTTTCCCAGTGATGTTATTTTTCTGTCACAGGCATGCACTTCAGTGAGGGGATTGCAGAAGTTAAGTTTGCAGTTCTGCTGTTGTTAGTCACAAAGCATAACAAACTTTTGCAGTTCTGCTGTTGTTAGTCACAAAGCATAACAAACTAAAGACTAACTGCTTTCGTGTGCCACGGAAATGACCTTTTCTTTTCTTTAGAGCCTTGAATTTTCTCTTTGTGTCTTCTGTGCTTTTGTGTAAATTCATGTAAAGTCTTTGTAGCAAAAAGCCCCTAAAGCTAAAATCCTGGCCCTGGAAGCCAAAAAAAATTGCCATTGATTTTGGTACAGGCAAATACTCTGGGATATTTACCTAACATAGTTCTTTAAATGAGTTGAACTATATTAATTGATTACACTCTGAATGGTAGAATTTTCAGTCTTTTTATCAGGGAAGTAGCCATTTTTTTCTTCTGTGGCATGGAATTGCAAAACAGTCTTGGTTCATTACACACACCAAAAAAATTGTTATGATGTGTTAGCAATAAATGCTTTAGTGAAGCAACTCTAGATTTTCAAAACAATACTCATAATCTGTGTGTTTTTGAAAATTCTGCTTTTCCCTGTAGATTCAAATTTCTCTTATCTTTTTAACCTGTCTTTTAAAAACTGCTGTAGTTTTCTCTAAAAGACCATTTATTTAGATTGATGGGTGGCTTGCTGTAATTTTTTAAAATTTTAAGTGGATAGTAATAAGTGAACAATTCATTCCTTTGATCCATGGTTTCAAATTTTAACAGCATAAATTCACCTATACTTTTCAAATCAAATCAGATTTCATGCTTTTTTCTTTATTAGAAAATTATGAGTTCCACTAACTGTTCTCTGGCCTTTTATGCAAGAGGTTTTTTCAGTACCTTTGATCATTCTTCATTTCTTCTCTTTGTTACCTAACGTATTTCATGTACCTTAGTTTTCTCTCCTTCATGGCAGAGGAATAAAGCAAGTGGTGATGTTTCACAGTTATAATCATTTAAGCGTGTTGGAATAAAACACAAAAGTCACTGCTGTGTGAAAAAAATGTAAAATACTGATCAGTAGAAAAATTGTTTTGTGGCACAATAAGACACTTCAAAAAGAACATTTTTAAAAAGCAAAACAAGAGGTGATGAAAGATTATCTCATTATTCTCCTAATGCACCAGTGCCCTGCATAACTCATGCCAGCCTTTAAAATGGAGCTCTGATTTCGTCCATTTTATTGGGCTTTTTCATATTCCTAATTTGCCAGTACTGCTTTCATTAAAGGCTTGGGACAGAAAAGACTTTCCGTCTTGTTTTCTTTTTACGCTTATACAGTGTTTACGCTGTCTTGGAATGTTTCTCCAAAGCATACTTGTTTCCAAAGGATAATGGCACTGGGCTCTTCCCTCAGTGAAGTGGGCAAACTAAATAACATAATTTTCAAGGAAGCAGCCTCAACAAAAATAAAAATATAAAAATTATGTGGAAAGTACCTGATTTCAGTGTTCAGTCCTCCTGATTCCTTCTAATTTGAATGTATGCCCACTGAGACCTCAGTTCTGCAGTGCTCTGCATGTGTTCAGGCACCAACCCACCAGCAAACATCACCACAGAAGAAGTCATAACATCCTTTTTCTCCATATGCAGTATTGTTCACCTACATTAATCTGTCATATTTGAAACAATTTACAGTGTATGAACAAAAGGTTTTGTATTGCAACTAATAGCTGCATGTTGAAAACTTTCAATAACAATGATACAGAAAATAATTCACAGAAATAAATTGTTTTTTCACCTGCACTTTGAAACCAGTTTCAATACTGCTAGATGAGAATTTACTGAATGAGATTACTGCTGTGACCCTCATTTAAGCTACAAAACATAAGCAGCTACCTTTACCCCAACTACTGGCTTCTCCTTGAGTGGCAATGCCATCCTGTGTGAACAGAATCAGGCTTACTGTATACAACAGTAAAACCTGTCCTGCAGCTTCTGTGTATCAAAGTACTGACACAAAATACCTCTATAGCTATAGCTATATAGCTCTGCTATAGCTTATGACAGAAACCCAAATTCTAGCAGGTCAAAATAATAGTCAAGATTCGATGTCATCACAGCCCGTATGAACCTAAAATAAATACAACTAAAAAGAGGGCAAATGTATATTGAGTTTTCTTGCAGTATAACAAACAAACAAAATCACCTTCATACTTCGCATTTAATTTTTCAGAGCCTGTTTCATGCTTAAAACCAAACCAAAGCATGCCAACACTCATATTTGTCAGAAACAATGTACTTTCATTTTGGAGTACTTTTAAAAAATAATAAAACAGGAAAAGATATGACAGGCTGGGCAGGCTGACAGCAACCCTTTCTCATGGCAATTCAGTTATGAGAAAATACACCAAGACTTGCCAGTTCCAGATTCAGTCACATTGTCTGTCTTTGGGGATGTAAACAGTTCCCTTTAGTGTATTCCAGCCACCATACAATCCAGTACCTAGGAAGTCTGGAAATGGGCTTGTGAACTGTTTTATTTTAAAGTCTTCCACTTTGTATAATGCACAAAATAGTTACTGGAAGACACAAGGGTTTCCTCTCAAGAGAATGTCATTTGCATTCATCAATGCAAAGAGCATCTGCATCCTTCTTTGCAAAAAAAAGCATTTCACACAACATGAATAATCTCTCTTAGAAGCAGAGGAGCTTTCTTGTTTGTCTAATCCTTTCTGAAGTGACCCAAAATTCAAATCTATTTGCAGCCTGAATAGTGTCAAGCTGAACTTGTCAATCATTTCAAGATGAGCTCTATCATATTTGATGGGAAAGGATGGTACTGCTCACTTAATGACACACCATTTAGATTGTGACACTGCAACCACTGATGAAATCTTCAAAATTTGGCCTACTAGTCATTAAAATCAGTAGAATGCTGGATATTCATCAGCAGGACAGCAAACCTTAGAAATGAGGAGTGAACAAAGGGTAGAAAAATACTTTGCTTTTTTTTTCCTTCTGATTTTGCATTAACTCAGACATAGTTGAAAATGTATGGTTTTCCTTTTAAATTCTTATTATTAAATATACACTGACTAAACAAAGTGAATGTCTAAAATGTCCATCTTGTCCCTCATTTCCTGAGTCCAGTGCTTCAATAGAGCTAACAGAGGAGCCAGAGCATCAGCTTAGCACTTCTTTCTCTCAACACAAAGGAAAATATTTAGGGTCTTGATTAAGCCTTGCCTACTAGCCATGCCCATTTGGGAGGCTGAATCGCACCATGATTAATTAGTGGGACAGCTGGAAGCCGTAGTGACAGACACAGAGCACAGCAGAGAGCTTCTGGGCAAGGGAGGACCCAGAGCATCAGAAAGAGCTGCACTGAGGATCCTGAGCCCTCATTAAGCTGGTGGGCCCAGGGAGCACCTTCCACCCTTCCCTCCCTTGCCAGTAAGAGCTGCATCTGACAGAGCCAGAGCAGCCAGAACAAGTGTTTCTTCTGGCCTCCTGTACCTGGTTTTAGGAGGTATGTCTCAAAGGAATGTCTCAGTGTTCCAGCAGGAATTTGTTGCTGTTGTTGCATGCTTCCCATACCACCTGAAACAAAGGATAATTGATGTAGTTTTTCCTTAATTTTGAACACTGCACATATAGTAGAAAAAGACAACTCTTATTCTCCTTGTACAATTTCCAAAATCCAAAAGGATCAATTATATCCATAGGAAGCAAAGCCTCTGCCATTGACACTTGCCTGCAGCTTCTTTAGATCTGATACATTTGGATCTGACACATCTGTGGAGCCATTAGCAGTTAGTGCTTTTTATGAGGCATTGCCTCTGGTACTTTTATCATAATCTCTAGATATTATATCATGAGAGCACTGTCAGTGTGGTGCTCTGATACAGTATGACATGGAGTTTATCCATAATGTAGCTGAAACTGTCACAAGAAATAGCTTAGCATGGGTGGTATGTGAGGGCATGCAGCTTGTGTGCTGGGAGAGTTGTTTAGAGTAGTGAAAAGCATAATTTTGTAGTAAGAACCAAGGGACTTAGTCTGCATTTTTTTTTATTGTTGCCAATGGCAGCTTCTTTTATCCAAAGAGATTAAAATATGCTCTTAAGTGCCTGCAAAGCCCTGGAATGTGTGGTTTACAGCAGTATTAAGAACTGACCTATAATTACAAATAGACATGGCACTAGTAATTTATTTGGTAAGCTTCTGAAATGCTGACTGTTTCATTCCTTCTTATAGATTGAATTTAGGTAGTACAAAAGCAGGCAAAGCAGGAGGTCATGGTTTCCCCCCACCTCCCCTTCCCCGAGGAACTCAAACAAAGCATGTTATTTCTGGCTGTAGTCTGGGTCTGAATGTTTTCTTTCCTTCAAGAATCCATGGCACCAAAGCATCCATGTCTCCAAAGCATCCATGGCTCTGTGTAACTCAAGCTGAAGCTGGTCAGTTGTTTCTTATATGGTACTCTTAGTAACAGGGGTTATGCACTTTATAACAATGGTCTCTGCAGATAAAGCAACAGGTCAACAAGGAGACTTTATAGTGATTGGAAATAGCTTATAGACACCACACTGTTGTACAAACCCTACTGTAGAAAGCCTTGCCACCTTTGCAAGTGGTGGCACTCATTGCTTTCCCTGTGCCAAGTGAAAAACTTTGGCAGAGGCCAATCAGCAGAAAACTGAGACCTTTGTCTTTACAATAAATTTGATATACTTGTCACTCATATAAGACTGAAAAGTACCCATCACCTAAGACCAGAGAATTAGCCCTTAAAATGCAGCTTAAAGAGTGAAATTGGGAAATCAGTAGGGCCTGCTGAGAGTTTTGCTGAAGGGCAAACGTGCTACATCAGGCCCGCTGCAATGCCAAGGCATTGTAACTTCAGCCAGCCCATAGCAGCCTCTCACACAGGCATGCTCTCACAGTCAAACTTAGGAACTGAGTTCTAATTTTGCCATTCTTTTGATATATTTAAGAAATTGCAACTAATTCCATCACAGATTTTCCTATGTATGGCTTTTAATGGCAAATTAACAGCAACAAAAGAAGAGTTCATTTTGATGGTTATTTGTTATAAATGAATAATGGAGAGTATCCAGAACAAGCAGAAGACAAACTTCATCATCTTTTCTTCAAGGATATAAAGGAGCATGACAATCTCTACAGGAAAAAAATAAGTATAATAAATTTGCAGTTATAAATGGGGAAGTAACAGGAGGGACTTGCAAAGGCAACTTGTTGTCAAAGACTCCTAGAAGACAAAATATTTTGGTTCTCATATATGGAAGAGCTTTACTTGTTCATGAAGAAAAGCTAGGTGGCAGAAAAAGAGAATAAATCTCCATGCCTCTGTTAAGTCTTATTCCCCATGCCAAAGGGTAGCACACAAACAGCAGTATGGATATCTTTTTCTTCATACTGTCCAACCTTGGTTTGAGTTCTTCTGTAAGGCATTTCTAATTTGGTATCTTTTCCTTCCTTTTGCTACCCGTTTTGCCTGTGTCCTGCTTACTTTGACTGGTTAGTCCTTCAGTCTTCTCTTACCATCCTGTGCACAGAGAGTCCTTCTTCCCTAGTCAATAATAACCTAGTTGTTACTGCATCCTTCATGGATTTCTCACTGAATCAAATTTCACCAAGAATACAGTGAAAGATACAATGAGTGACTTTTTGGATAATGTTGCTGGATATTTACACTTTCAGAAACGCTGAACACAAAGGACAAGTGAACTTTCCATGGTATTTTCATGGTGGTTTTGTTTTCCAGAGGCATACAAGTTTGCTGTGATAGTTGCAGCTGACCAGAAAGTATGAAAATTCTGTGCTTGGAATCCCTTAATACACTTAGGCCTATCAATGTTTCAGAAGGGAAGCTGGGGGGAGTGAGTAAATTTGTTTCTTTTGCTGTTTCTAGTCACCTCCAATACCAACACATACAATGCACCCAACCATTAGGGACTTCAAATATTTCAGTTCATCATAGAGTACAGAGAAAAAGAGCTTTCATTTGCTTTTCTTATGTAAAAGCAAAAATCATTACTGTAAAGATTGCTCTGATGTACTGTCCTTTATTTGCCACAAAAATTCCTTTTTAAAGTAAATGAATGCACTTGCATGTTCAAACATGAGCTGATAGATCTAACTCTTGCCCTACTTTTTAGACTGTTAGTCTCCTTGACTGACACTCTTACATGATAAACTTTTCATGAATTAGACTTCAAGGATTATAACTGAGAAAAACACTGACTTATAAAGATATTCTTTCATGCATAAGGAGAAAGGTTTATCCAGCTTAATCCTCTCTTTGCACAGCTTATACTATTATCATGGCATGGGTCCCTAATACTTCTGTAGCTAAAAATTGGTCAGCATTTCTCCAACACTCATCTTGTTGAACAGCACCCACCTATTCTTTTACGCCTCTTAAATTTCATAATAATATGTGTTTTAAATAATTTGCTTTGACTAAACAGGACCCATAGGTATTTATACCTCTAGTTGTGTGAGATTGTATGCTGCTTTATGTGGATTGAAATTATGCCATAATATCAAAAATATGAAAAAAATAAAACCAAAACCAAACCAACCAAAAAAAATCACAAAAAAACCCCAAAAGCAGTAGTGTTTCCTTGGTTTTTAATAATGACACATTGGTGGAATAAGTAAGTGTGTATTCCTATCAACTGTATGCATTTTTTTTTCACATGTCTTTCCACATAATTTCCTCCATAAATCTCAGAGAAAATAAATGAGCCTAGGTTTATTCCACTCTGAAATAAAATTGTTCTAAAGACTATCTGGATAGCAGAACAGGGAGACCTGATATTACAGGAGTAACCTGAAATCTAACCCCATGACTACACACCTGAATGTATGTTACTTTATGATGCAGCTCACCGCTCGCCCAATCCAACAGGGCACCCAGCTAGCTCTGGGCGAGCCCACGCCAAGAGTGGCTTCTCTTCAGGAGAAGAACCCAAAGTAGAAGTGTAGCTCCCAGCTACTGCTTCAACGATGCATCTGGAGGAGAACAAAGAGAGCAGGAGAGTCCTTTGATGGGTCCAAGGGAAAGGTTTATTGGATAGGGTTAGGGTGTCCAACTGGGGTCAGGGAGGAGGAACCACAAAAGGCAGGGAGAGCTGCCTGACACAAACATAAATAGGGGGCCTCCCCCATGGGAGGGTACATCCAGTTAACCAATCAGCTTAAACAGAGGGCGTGACATCAGGAAGAGCTTCTCACATCATTAACCAATAGCGGGAAACATAGCGGGGAAACATACACAACTGCAAATCATATTACAAGGAACAGAACTCTCTGGAACAAAGGGAGGAGTAAAAGGGGATTGACAACTTGGTAGGACGGGTCTAGGGTTACAGACAGGGAAGGCTCCAGAAGTATGGGAGGGGCTTAGGGTAATGGACAGGGGTTGAGGCGGGAAAGGGACAAACCATAATGCATAGAACTAGGGGAGTACAACATGGGAATGAACCATTTTAACAGAGGAGATTACAAGACTGTAATAACAGAAAACTACGCACCGCAACAACTTTAAACAGTGACAACAGCTTAATTTCAGAAGTATAGAACTGTATGAAATAAAACTGGGGTGTTTTTTTTATCTTAGCAGGTTTTGCACTCTCTGAATCCCTCAGAGCTGAACTTTATGGGTCTGTTTCACAGGATATGCAAAAAGCAAGCACAGGTTAAGGGCCAAATGAGTTAACTTTTGCAATATGGAAATACTACATCTTTCAAAATCCTGACCCCAGTGAAGCCAGTGGAAATTTTGGTTTTTGTCTTCTCACCAGAGCCAGAATTACATTCTCTGTGGGATCTTTCAACACTTGAACAAACTACTCAGAATCCTGTACATGATCTTAAAATATATTATACAACAGTGAGAAGCATGCTGAAAAGGATTGCTTTAATTTAGTTAAGCCACTTCTCTTAACCATGGATTTACTGACAGTGTGCTGTTTGCTCTGAAGAGCAAAGTCAGACCAACAAAACAAGAATCAGCAACATAAAATTACTGGTGGGTAGTTCTTGAGACATTGAATTGGTACTGTCCAGTGTAGAAGTTGGAGCTGTTACTGTATGTTTCACCCATTAAAAAAAAACAACAAAAACAACAACAAACCCATTATTCCATTATTCCATTATTCCATTATTCCATTATTCCATTATTCCATTATTCCATTATTCCATTATTCCATTATTCCATTATTCCATTATTCCATTATTCCATTATTCCATTATTCCATTATTCCATTATCTTAAAGCAAAAGATATTCCAACAGGGTCAACTAAAATTCTCCAACTGGTAGATGGCAGATGAAGAAAACTCAAAGAAGATAACCTATTATTTCTGTATAACATTTTCCTTGAAATCTTAAAAATAGTGGGGTCTCTGTAGCCAACCACACCTTTCACCATAAACCTTCATCCACTTAGCTAGTGGGATAGTTTGTCTGTGTACCATAATGTTTACAACATATGTAATACCTTCTGTGCTTCTGACTACTTATGTTGGAAATCTAGAGTGACTCTAACTCTGATATGTAGTGCTTTCTAAATGAACATGAATATCTACGCACATGATAAATTCGTCTTGTCTGTTGCTGATGGAGTAGATGATGGATAAATTGAAGTAGGTTAGAAATTAAATTAATTTTCTGCAGGTTGCTCACCAAACACTCTATGCTTCCTTAACCACATTTAGCCTAAGCTATTCTGCAGTCAGAATGATGCAGAAACTCAGTGGCTTATCTAAGTTTTCATTTCTTGCCATAGTGTTGTGACTCTGACCGTGAGGGAAGATGCAGGACAAATATGGAGTGAAAATTTGGCAAGGCAGGAGTCCATAAATTATACATCAAAATGAAAGGAGCTAAAGTAGGAGAAGGAGATACAAGATGAGTAATAAATAGATCCTGTATATTAGGGAAATGAGGTGTGGCAAATAAATTTCTGTTTCGTTTCAACAGCAACTATCTGTGTAGTTGTGTTAGGTCAGAGGAGGTTATTTTGCTCATTAGCTTTTTCTTGATAATATTTGTACTAAGGATTTTTTAAAAATTAATTATTTGTTTCATACAGGAGAATGGTGTAAACTACGGGGGAAAAAAAAGGCAGCAGCAAATAATGCAAACAGAAGGGATATGTCAAGTCAATGATATTAAATCTAAAACAGCAGCTGGCTGAGACAAGCAGCGGGCTGACATTTGGCAAGGAGAAGAACAATACCAGAAATAGGCATCTCACTGCAGGGTCAGGATTACTTCATATTCAACTGCATTAAATGTTTTACCATTTCCTTTAAGTCAACAAGGCATTGAAAAATCATCCAGCAATGCAGGGACATCTGCTATTTCGATGCAATGTCACAGCAGACGATTGACAACAACCTGACACTGGCAACAGTTGGATTTTCATGTAGAGAAACAACCAAATAAATATGTGGAAGACTTCTACTTTATAAATGTCAGTTTGTTGCCTGCATGGATACTGCTCCCAGTTATTGCCAGCAAAAGGACATTCCATGACCTGGTGGGCATCAGGCACAGCATCACAGCCAGGCAAGGGAGAGGACTGTCCTGCTCTGCTCTGGGGCAGCCTCACCTCCAGTGCTGGGGGCAGGTCTGGGTGCCACAACACAGAAAAGACATTGAGCTGTTGGAGAGTGTCCGAAGGAGGGCCATGAAGATGGGGAAGGGTTTGGAGGGGAAGCCGTGTGAGGAGTGGCTGAGGGCACTTGGTCTGTTCAGCCTGGAGAAGGGGCACCTGAGGGGAGACCTCACTGCAGTTACAGCTTCCTTGGGAGGGGAAGAGGAGGGGCAGGCACTGATCCCTGCTCGGTGCTGACAGTGACAGGACCCGGGGGAATGGCCTGAAATTGCATCAGGGGAGGTTTAGGTTTGATATCAGGAAAATGTTTTTCACCCAGAGAGTGGCTGGGCACTGAAGAGGCTCCCCGGAAAGTGGTCACAGCACCAGCCTGACAGAGCTCCAGAGGTGTCTGGACAATGCTCTAGGGCACATGGTGTGAGTTTGGGGGTTATCCTGTGCAGGCCTAGCAGCTGGACTTGATGATCCTTACAGATTCCTTTCAACTCAGGATATTCTGTAATTCTGTGGATACATTTTATAATTACTCCAGCTGGCTTGAAATTCCTGGAAGGAATTTCTGTTGCAGTTGCTCTGCTCTGACCTATTTTCTCTCTGAATCTGATGACTGTGTTCCCAACCCTCTTACATGCCATAATCAAATTCTCACCCACTCACACTGGAACCAGCAAAATCCTTTTCTGAATGTTTTGTATTTTTCTAATTGTGCCTTCCTTTTCCTGCTTTCAGGTATCCTTCCACTTTCTTGTTTTCACCTGTGTTTGGAAAAAATTTGTGAAGTCAGTCTGTAATCTTGACAGATTCTGAGACTGCAAATTCCACAGCTTTTCTTAAATTGTGTGGCTTCAAATGGAGATGCAGGATTTTGGGACACATCAATATCAGATCACAAATACTCTTGTTTTGTCTGTTTTATCCTTGAAGTTCACAAATCCTTTTTAGCTAGGTCACAGCTACCTCCATGATCTCCAGTGCTGGAACTTCCACTTACATTTTATTTTTGCTGATATCATCCTTAAGTGGAAGAACTTAACTCAGATCCTTAGGTCAGGTTCTAAACCTTGTGTTTTCATGCTTTACTATCTAAAACAGACACTCAAAAAGCAATAGCTGGCAAAAAACCCAAAACCCTTGGGATTTTTGGCTGGCCAGGAGACAGCCAGTTTTGGGTAATGGAGGATGATCCATGATCCTGTGCGCCTTCAGGCTTCATAACTGCAATGTGCCATAACTGGCCCAGGATAATCTCCCAAAGACTGAGGGATGTGATAGCCTATTGCTGTACAAACGTTGACAGTACAGACAGAGCATCTGACTGAGCAGCTTTCTGGGTTAAACTCTAATTTTTGGCGCAAATTGCCTGAGATGTTCAGTTTGGACTTGTCAGTCTCACAAAGGGATGTGAGGGAAGGAAGGCTGAATAGCTTGGTCCTCATGTTGATCCAAGGCCAGCTCCCAAACCATTTCAAGTGTCCAAAAGGGTTTCTAAAATATACCAGCTGGAGGAAACATCTGCCAGATTTGCATATCCCAGTGCAGTCATGCCAGCTTCCAGTTCTTGGACTGGGAAGACAAATTGTATGTAAGGAACCACCCAGATGCTGATATTAGGCTTCCTTGGAAATTAGGAAATTCTGTTCTGAAACTTTCAGATCTTGGTGATCCTCTCTTATTGCTAAGAGTGTAAAAGAAGGAGATGATGTAACTTCACATCTTCATTTTCGAAGCTCTCAAGAGGCTAAGTATTCTGGATTTTTTCTCATTATGCAGGCACACCACAATTACAACCAGCATCTAGAACAATGGAGTTGCCACAAAGTGCAGAGGCTGGTACTTGCATGGTGGCCTGTGAGTGGGAAACATGCTGCCAAAAGAGACTAAAATAAATCTCTCTTCTTCTGGAGAAGAAAAAATTGGAACCTGTTTCTTTGCCATTTCAAATAACTATAATATATCAAGGGAAAAGACAAAAAAGAAAGAGGAGGAGAAACAGAAACAGCTGGAGAAAAGAGAAAATAACTCTAGTGTAGTACACAATACCAGTAGAATAAATACAAAGAGAATAGGAATACCATGCAAGATGTGTTATCATTGGCTACTATTATGACATACTGGAAGGAAGAAAATAAAAGATCAGAATTGGAATCTTCACGGGCTTAAATCAACATCATTCTTCTTTGATTGAAAAAGTTATGACAATTTAGAACAGCTGTTATTTGGCCCATATTGTTTTTCAACTTTTTTCTGGTCTTATTTTTGTAAATCACAGCAGTGATCACAGGAGAGAGGATGGATTGGCAGTACGAACTGTGAATCCCATGGGACATGACTGCTGTTTTGAGTTTCCAAAGTCTTTTGAATGCTTAATACAATGCTATTTGAATAACTAACAAAGTTTTCTTTGGCACAAACCGTATTTGGTATCAGAACAACTAAATGATGACTTCAAATGATAATTACCAAATTGTGTTATTGCTGGTTCATAATTGCACGTGTGAGTGTTGGAAGAGGGAAAAGTTGATTCTGTGTCATTGACCATGTGGGGAGAACTGGTATTTCAGGTTCAGAGTGTATCCTGAGTTCGGAGGGATTTAGTTTAGACTTAAGTTCAGCTTGTGCATAATAGTGATTCTTTTATGAATTATTTGTTGCAGACAAATACTACTTAGTAGCAATGTCAGAGCAATACAGAAAAAAAGAACATAAATTGTTTCTTCTTCTTTAGTTTCCAATACTTTAAATAGGTATCTGTTAGATATCAAAGATGGCAAAGAGATAGGTAATTACAACAGTGGAAGAAGGCAACAGCAGAATAGAACACAGGAGAGCTACAGGAAAATGCTGTCTGAAATCAGCCTGTTTGTAACTGTCTCTGTAGAAGGTAAGAAAAGCAGGTTTTCCTGTGGTTCTGCTTTGCTCTGCGCTGGTGAGACCCCCTGGCATGCTGCATTCTGCTCTGGAGTCCTGAGCACTTCGACCTATTGGAGTGAGTCCAGAGCAAGGCCATCAGAGGGATGATTGCAGGTGATCAGAGGGATGCAGCCCCTCTCCCACATGGAAAAGCTGAGAGAATTCTGTTTTCAGCCTGAAGTAGAGAAGGCTTCAGACCTAATTGCAGCCTTCCCTTATATCCTGGTTTAGGGCAAATTTGGGGGAAAACCTCCGGAAGGAGCCCCCAGACAGCAAACCCTACGACTCCTCCCCCCCACCACCGGGTTCAGGAAGAATTTCCTCAGAGAAGAGTGGGAAAAAAAAACCTGTTTATTTAACAAGCAAAACACTCCCCAGCACAGGGAAACAACAACACCAGCTGACAAAAAACTCTTTCACCGTTCTGAAGGGATGACAAACTCAGTCTCTCCGGCGAGTGGTCGCCCAGTTATCAGTCTCTGGCGCTGGGGAATGACTGCTACAGGTGACAGAGTGTAGACTCCCGGTGTTTCTTGGGGTTACCCAGGTCCCCGTCCAGAACAGGTTCAGATGGTATCCAGGAGAGGGAGGGGACGGGGTGGAAAAAGAAAAAGTTGGACTGCCTAGCTGAACTAACTAACAAGCAAAAGCAAGGGCAAAGAGAAGGAAAGAAAAAGAGGCAGAAGCAAGCAAGCAGGCAAGCAAGCAAGCAAGCAAGCAGAGCTAAAACCTCTCCTAAACATAGACCATGGGCGAGGTGAGCCAGCTGATAACAAGACAAAACAAAGCTTCACTTTCAGAGTCAGTCCTGAAAGCACAGGACATAATACCAAACATAATCAGAACACACGATTGGGGATACAAACACCATAACATCACCCTAGGACACCTTACCTGAAGAGAGGCCTGAAGGAGAGGAATGTTTTCCAACAGTACGTACTGACAGGAGAAGGGGGAATGATTTCAGATTGAAAGACAGCAGGTTTAGTTTAGGTATTAGAAAGAAACTCTGCTGTGAGGGTAGTGAGGCATTGGTTCAGGTTGCTCAAAGCAGCTGTGGATGCCCTGTTCCTGGAAATACTCAAGACCAGGCTGGATGGCCCTGAGCAACATGGTCTAGTGGGAGGTGTCCCTGTCCACGGCAGAAACTAGAGGATCTCTGAGGTCATTTCAAACCCAGTCCATTCTGTGATTCTGTGATTGCACAGAAATCAGCCCAAAACCTGATTTCTTAACTTTAAAAGCAGTAAAGTTAAGTCAGCTTGAAGATTCACAAGACATTTCCCCTTTTCCCAGTAGGAATGTATAGTAATATGTAAAAATCTTTAATTCTAAATGTTAATTATGATAAAGGAAAGCAGAATTCTCCCATGTTTTTCTTTGTTCACAGAACTATTTCTGTGAACAGTCTTACAGATGGAAGCTCAGGAAGACAGGTGGTTTTAGTAGGCTCTGGTAAACATAGGTTTGCCGAATAAGAAGTCATGTGAATGGGAATTTTTATTCCTTATGTAAACATTAATGTTCAGAAGCATTTCGTCAGCAGCTGAGTGTTGTGATATGCTATGTCTTCTTGTACCTTTGTTTCCCCTATATTATAATGGTTTATCCCTGTGTTGTATCCCCCCATCGGTATATTCCAAGTTACCCTTATTCCCGCCATTGTCCTGTCAGTTGTCCCTAGGCCCCTCCCACTCTTCCAGATCCTTCCCTGTCTGTCCCCCTAATTCCATCCCACCAAGTTGCCAATCTTCCCTGGCCACTACCTTTGTTCCAGAAGGTTTCTTGTCAGTTACCCCCTTCTTGTTATCTGGTTCACTAGTTCATAATATGTCCCGCCTATGTTTCCCCCCATTGGCCTGACGTATTGGTTTCCCCGCCCTATGTCACTCCCCTGAATTCCCCTGATTGGTTTGTGTCTTGTACCCTCCCATGGGGGAGGTCCCCTATTTAAGTTACATACAGTCGTTCTCCTCATCTTTTGTGGTTCCCTCTTCCTGATGCCAGTTGCCCCCCTCCTGCCTTCCTAATAAACCCTTATCTGGAGCTGCAAAAGAACCCTCTTGGACTCTTTACTCCTCTTCAGATGATGGCAGCCGCCACTAAGGCTTTGAGCCTTACCTACTTTCTGGGTTCTCATAGATCCGGGAAATGGGCCACTCTTGGCGTGACCCTGCCTTGTGAGCTAGCTGGGCGGGCGAAGCGTGAGTGGGAAAAGGCGGGCAGCGTCAGCTGAGAAGGTAGAAACTTTCATTACCTGTTCACAGCAATGATCAGATGCTACAGGTGAACTGGCTTTCTTCCAGGACAAAGCACCTTTACTAAAGTTATCTGTAGCCTTGTATTGATGCTCACACACAAAATGCCTGTACTCAACCTTCTATGTAAATGCCACATTTATTTGCTGTCATCTCACTCCATATATTAAAACTCTGTTATGATTTTTTTACCCAAAATAGTGCCTTTGATCATGACAGAAGTTTTTCTGAATGAGAGTGATCTGTAATGGGAGTAGTGTGGCTAACCCAGCAAATGAACCCTCTCTTCTAAGTGAACTAAGAGGGATAAAGAGCTGATGTTTACTTTCCAAGGAATGATTTCAGGGCCAGTTTTAGTAGTCATTGTGTCAAGTTCTTTTCAGATAGTAGATATGGAGATAGATGTATGTGTCTGTCTTGCCTGAGATTCAGTGAGACAAGAAAATAGGAAGCAACCACCTCCCTATCTGCTTAGAAACACATTTTTTTTTCCTCTGTGTCCCCCGAGTTCCCTCCACAGAGAGTTATTGTAGAACTCTTCAATTCAGCAGAGAGGTAACAGGCCCCAATACACTGGTCAACCCCCAAAGCTGAAGCTTTTCTGCCCTAACTTTTTAATGGGAATATGCCTTCCTTTTAGGCCTTTATTAGAGTCAGCTGGTTTACAGAGTGTTTTCTCTAGAGTGTTTTTTAAATCATTATTTTAGCAATTACTTAAAGACTCTTTGAAATGTCTTGCTTTGATCTAATTCAGGAAATAGAGCCTGCTGCCAAGGGATTGACAATAAGCACGGATTTAAACATTCTCAGTGTTATTAATTGGGGCATCTTCAAAACAGTCAAATCAGTAGTGGTGTACTGGTTAAAGCTATAAAGTTTTTTATTAATTCACAGGGTTGCTCTGACCGGAATTCACTTCTGGGTCTTACAATAAGTTGATGGCAGTACAGATTTTGCTTGAGGCTCAAGTGAAACATAATATTTGGTCTTAATCCAAGTTAATGTGTTCCCCAGTCAGGATTTCCTCTAATGACTCATTCATACCCCTAATGAATTGAAAAGGATATGTGTAAATTGACATTGAACCTAAACTCCAAGGCTTTTGACTTTTTATCTTATCTCTGTATTTGCACCATACAACATCTTTATATTCGAATCACATTAAAAAAAACAACTCTTCTTCCTTGTTTTTCTTGCCTAATGAGGTCACATCAGAGAATGCATGCCGTATATACAGGATGGGATAAAAGAGGAGTGTAGCTCTGGACAGCCAACCACATGTATTCCCAGTATAAAACAGTAGCCAAGTAATCTCACAAAGCTCTAATGCTGTAAGATAATGCAGAAACCGGTCAGGTTCAGCTGCTTTGTGCTTCTGTGTATGCTCTTATCCTCTGAAGACTGCAAATTCCCTTGGCCCTTAAACAGCAGCATTCCCCTAGCAAGTGATCTGGCTTCAGCATGGGAGAGAGAAGGAGCTACACCAGGACAGTTACAGAGCAGACATGAAATCCATTGCTCCAAATTCTGTCTTGCCTTGTGGCAGCTTGCTAATGTGGCCGTATTTAAAGATGCTCTTGGTATATAAAGCAGAGGAGTAATGGATAGAATAAAAAAAAGGAAAAATTTATTACGATCTGTGAGGATCACACTTAGAAGCTTTCTAATTTGCCAAAATTCATTTTCAGAATAAAAATCTTTGATGTCAAAGATTCACAAGTTCAAAGTTGTGGGCTTGTTTTACTGTCAAAATATCAGGAAAGTTTTAAGAAATCCTTTATCATCGGTCCAAAAAACTTTTGGAAAGGGGCTTGAAAATACATAGATGATAGGAAAACCTATGAGAATGGACAGCTTTCTGTTTACATTGGGCAAAGTCAGAATCCCAGAACTCAAACAAGCTGAATGAGAAAATGGACAAAGCATACATAATTTAACAGGGAAGCTAATGATCTATTACAACAACGTTGTTAGAGTGTAGTAATCAAAATTAGATCACTTTCTGAAGAACATTCTCTAGTTCAACCAGGAATTGTGGGGCTTTATGCCAGAAATCCGAGTAGCTGATTATGATAATTGTCCCTGACCTTTTGATGCAGTAATGCCATGTACTAGCTTTCCAACCATACATACTATGTTCAGTTCTTCTGCACAGCTGTTCCAAATGTGTGAGCAGAACCTTGGATGTCACATTGTGAAATTCTCTGTGTGATTTATCCAGCAGAATAGATCAAATAAATAAGCATTTAATAAAGCCCAGGCTTGAGTCACTTCTCCACCCATGATGCTGCCAACTAAATGGCCTCATTGCAGAAAATACTTTCTGCCCAATCCCAGAAACAGAGCTATATGCACTGAAAGATGGTTTTGAACTAATTATCTGTGTTTTTGTATGCCTCTCTTTTCTTATGGATGAGGAACTGATGCATTCTTTCCAAGGCAAACTCCTCCTTTCTGAATTCTGCTGATGTCAGATTGGCCCACTGTGGGCTAACAGATCAGGTTCAGGCATTACAAGCACTGAAAACAATGCAAAAACACAGCAGAAAAACAGTTGTTTTATTGCAGTCCTAGCTATGTAGTCTGAATTTTCCTTCAGATGTAGCAGTTCCATGAATCTAAGGGGGTCCACTTACTCATCAGCATATGTGAGGTGCCATTTGTCATAATCAAGGTGAAACAGTAAGTCATTACTTCTAGCAGTCTGTGCAATATTGTCATTTTCTCAACCTAACAGAATCGTGCCTACACCATTTTTTGCTATAGTCTTACGTGCTTCTAAGAAATGAAATGTTTTTTTCCAAATTGAGCAAAATATTTTATATATATATTGCAGGGTAGACTGAAGGTGGGAAAAATTAGGAATAATGCTTTTCAAAAGTTAGATGCATGGTTGACTTGATCTGTGTCCTGTTTGCTTCCACTCAGAATCTGAAGGTGAAGATAGGAATGATTCACCTGATTTAGACTCATTTGAAATCAGCGTGTAAATTCTGTCATGCTCTAAAAATGGTAGTTGCTCTTAGTGGTTCTCAAAGCTAAATGTGTTTTTAATTCTTCTTTTCTTTTTTTTATTTAAGAGAACGTCTAAGTTCCCCAATAACTGCCTTTAATGACTGTGAGTCATCATGGTTCATCATTTGACCAAGCTAAAAGTTGTTCTTTGTTACTTCAGGAGATATGCTTATATTTTAATTGCTAGGTTTTGCTTAATAGGATACTGTTGGTAATGTTCCTTGGTGGAAACGTTATACATCAGCAGCCCTGGATTACCATCTGGAAGTTCACAGGCTGCCTGTATGTATTAATTACATAAAGACCCTAAGTGTTGTGGTGTATTATTTTATTGTTGTTTTCCCCTTTTAAATGGTTTGTTCAAATGTTGCACCCCCCAGTTGTTGTAATATCAGTTGTCCAAGTTCCCGCCTTCTCCCTATCAATCTGCCCTTTTCCCATTCCATTTTCTAGATTGTTCCCCATCAGTCTCCCAAATCCCCTCCCATGGTATTGTCAATCCTCCCAACTCCTCCCAACCTTCTAGAAGTTTCTATGTCAGTTACCTTTCCTTTGAGACATGATTTGTTGTTACATGTTCCTCCCCGCCCATGTTTTCCCTCATTGGTTGATTATGTATTCATCCCCGCCTTATGTTCCTCCCCCAAAATGCTCTGATTGGTTACTGTGTTGTACCCACCCTTAGATCCTGCCCTGTATTTAAGTTGCTGCACATCAGTGATCTTTGCCTTTTATTGGATCCGTTCCCTTGGTTGTATCCTCCTCTCCTGGACCCTCCAATAAACCCTTTCTCTGGACCAACATAAGAACTCCCTCTCGTCCTTTGCCTCTCCCAGACGCGGAAGTTACCAGAAAGGCCTCGCAGCCTGTCTTTCCGGGACAGCTGTGTTGTGAGAACAGCCCACTCTTGGCGGCGGTACCTGCCTGCAGGCGCTAGCTGGGCGGGCCAGAGGGCCAAGTGGGTGTCACAGGTGGGCCACATCACCTAAGGTTACCAGCTGTTACAGTTACCTGTTCAACACTGATTCCCAGCCCTAACGCTTTGGAAAAAAAATGGCAAGGTAGTGTATGTTGCAGCGCTCATCCAGGCTTCTGCTGCCTCCTTTCTGTTCCTGTCTACCTTTTGTTTCATAAGACAGCTGCACATACCCAGGAACGAATACAGAGGCACCAGCCTTGGTCCGGCACAGGAATAAAAAATTTCCTGCAGGAAGTATCTCCATGGGCTTTGTGTCTTAAAATAATGTGGTCATGTCTTTATAAGTGGTGTCATCAAGCACCACACTTTTAAATCGGTCTCAAACTCAGATCCTAGAAGAATTTCAAAAGTAATGGAGTGTTTTGTCTTGTGTTCATTAGAGTCAATGTATGTGATCACTGACGGATGCTGTGATTGCTGCTGACTGCTACGGGCCTTTGATGTGGCCACAGATCAGTCTGTTCTCCTGTGCAACCAGCCATACTCTGCAGCTGACACAAATATTGGCCTTGGCTTCACCATGTAGGAATACCGAGGTTCAACAAGCCACTAAATGATCCTGGACAGGCATACTAGAAAAACAATGGGCAACACATTTTCTAATCACTTTACTCTATTGGGAATAGGATTATCAATGACAAGCTTTTTACTATTCCAGCAAATGTTTGTATCTGCACTCAAAGCAAGAAGAGAGTGAATATTCTGTGATTTTATTTTAGACAAAAATATAAAATAGGGTCATATGACTGGCAGTAAAAATCCATCCTGAAGTTCTTATAAGAACTGAAGTTGTGCATCATAATTTAAAGGTTTTTTCATAGTCATACAGCCTAATCAGCACTTCTTATTTAAACAATATTTTCAGCAATGATTTCAGAAGTACATAAACAGGGTTATCAGTACTAATTGAGATATTATTATATATAACACATATAAAGACACTTGGCAAGCTTTTCACTTACAAATTGTATTTGCATATGAATGGTATTTAGAGACTCTAAATTAACATATTTGTTTGGGGGTTTTTTTGGTTGTTTTTGTTGTTGTTGGGGGGTTTTTTTGTTTGTTTGTTTTTATTGGTTTTTTTCATCAACACTGTTTGTCAGACCATACTCCTGTATGACACTGTATTCTGGAGCTGACCTGCATTCTTTTCAAACCATTTAATCACACACAGCTGACCAACATTCCTGGATAAAACCACCTAATCAAGTGCATTACAAACACCCCAAATGGTTACTAATCTCCAAATATGTACCAGTGTGAAATGTGTAGTATCCAAATATCCTTTTCCTAAAAGCAAATTACATAAAAGCAGAAGACCTGTCCAAAGTACTCCTTTCTCCACATTCAGTATGTACAGGTGGTTAAGATAATATTGCACCACATAATTGGCTTTTGCATATAAACATTACAATTCATCACTATAATTCATATTCAAGTTTGTTTTCTACACATCTTAAAAATGTAATTTAAAAAGAAATACAACAACTTTCCACTTCTGGATAAGTATATTAAATAAATTGAAAATGCATGATGCTGCAGCTCCTAGATAGCTCCTTTCACGTCCAAGTTGCTGGGTTCAGATGACAAGCTTCTCAAGGTTGTTACTGTCTGATGACTGTGTCTCAGGATTAAGCAGAATTAAAATGGGGGGAGTATGGGTGTTTAGGCACTTTCACTAGAAATCCTTACAGGAAGAACAGAGACCTACTTAGCTGGAGACAAAAGTGTTTTCCCTATTTCCAGAGACACTCGTCCAGAGCAGTGCTACGTGCTGTCTGGTGTGGGCATGCCTGTGGTGCTGCTGAGTGTGCTTTGTGTGATCTGTAGGCAGTACTTTTCCAAAATGCCAAACTCACAGACATTCACTTAAATTTCCTATATTCATCTCTCAGGCTTTAGCAGTTCTCACTCATCAGAGTAAATGAAATTTAAGATGTTCAGTGTTTGAAAGGTAAAAGCACACAGAAACAGTGGAAGGTGGAAAGGTATATAAAGGGATACACTTCAAGACACAGGATGGAAAATGTGCCTATGAAAAGTAAGGAGGAGACAAAACAGGCTAAATCACAAAGAGGAAAACTCAGCCAAAGGTTCACTTCTCTGCTCTCCTCCTGCTACCATCACATGCCTGGGTGGCAGGGCGTTACCCGGGCTAGCCTGTTGGGAGGACTCCTTTCTTTGTGCACCCCTGCAGTGTCGGAGGGACAGCCGCGCGTTTCTGCCCGGCTCATCCAGCGCCTGCAGCCGCGGGGTGCAGAAATACCTTCAGCAGCACTGTGGGAGAAAACGCTGGTTTCTTGCCAAGGCAGGTTGGACCAACTCGATGGGAAGGTGTGTAAGGATTCCACCGTCCATAGGTCCCCGTGAACCTACGAACCAGAGTGAAGCAACGAGGCTTTCCAGGTTTTATATCAGACCAAAGTAGGAAAAAAAAAATCTACCCCCAAACCCACCGAGTTTTATTTTAAACAGATGTGAGCAGATTGAACTCGGCATTTTCAGGTTCGAGTCCTGCATTTCCATTATCCTTAGCGCAGCGGGGTGCCACGCGCTTCTCGTTGGACACGCCGGAGCAACGCTTCCAGAGCAATCCGCGGGCAATCGCTCCACGCGCGCAGGACCCGCGGGGCGCGGAGCCTCGGCGGTGGCCATGCGGTGGCTGCAGCTCCCGTCCCCGTCCCTGTCCCTGTCCCGGTCTCCGTCCCGGTCCCTGACCCCCTCCCTGTCCCCATCCCTTTCCCGGCCCAGCGCGGATCCCGCGCAGCCCCCGCCCCGCGCCGCCGGTCACGTGGCAGCGCCCCCCGCATTGTGACGCAGCCGGGCCGGGCGGGGCCGCCCCCTCCCCTCCCTTTCTTTCCTCCTCCCCTCCTTCCCTCTCCTCCTCCTCCCGCTCCTGCCGGCCGCTGCCCGGTGGCAGGGCAGGGGCGGAGGGCGGGGCGGCGGGAGCCGGACCGCTGTCGGAGCGCTGCCTGCACCCGCGGGGAGTGGCGGGGGGCGGCAGCCGAGAGGCGGCACCTGGGTCCTTTCCCCTTCTCCATCATTCGCGGCTGCCGTGGAGCGGCCGCGGCCGAGCGGAGCGCAGGGGTGAGGTGAGGAGAGCGGAGCGGGGGCTTTGTTGCCGCCAGCAGCTCTGTCCTCGGGGCGGCGGGAGAGGGGACGCGGCGCCGAGCCCGGGGTGCCCTGCGGAGCGCGGGGGTGCGGGTGGCGCTGGAGCCGCTTCCCCCTCCGCCAGGAGCGGGAGCAGCGGCGGGAGCGGGAGCAGCGGCGGGAGCGGGAGCAGCGGCGGGGGCGAGCCCCGGCTCCCCCAGCCCGCCCCGGGGAAGTGCTTTCCGCATGAAATCAGGGCTGAACGCGGGGGGTTTCGCTGGCGCTGAGCACATCCGTGATGTCAGCCGCGCCGAGTGCCGCCTCGAAGCCCTCGTTGCGCTGTGCGAGCCGATGACACTCGCGGATCTGCCGCTGCTCTGCTCCGAGCCCGGCGTCCGGGCGGACACCCAGCCGGCAGCAGCCTCCTGTCCGCCGGGCACGCCGAAATCTGGAAGAAAATCAAGTAGGAGTTGCATGCTTGTAACTGTGGGGAAACAAATGCTAAGTTGTCTGGTAGAAACATGCTCCAAGGCTTATACTTGTGTCAATCCAAAATCGTGTTTTTGCAGCAGCAGGGATTAAGCCTTCTTCATACCCGCATCAATGAGTGTTTTATGTGAGCACATGTAATTTATATAAAGAAGAGCTGGAGGATCAGGTTCTGATGGTACCGGATACAAACCAGCACCTAAACAGTCTCAGTCTTCATTGTCAGTGTTATCACCTCAGAGCACTTTCAATGGCTGGCTTAAAGCCACATCTCTTACAGAGATATTAATCAATCACAACTGTTCTTCAGAAAGTCCCCTCACCCCAAAACCCACCAAAAAACTGCTAGTGCCTGTGTTTTCCATGGAAAATCTTAGCATCTAAGCCTCATTTTATACTTCAGCATTCCAACAGCAAAAGGTAACTGAAAAAAGTTTTTAAAAAATTATTCTGAAGCAAATCACTTGACTGTTAGACCCTCTTCTGTTGTTTAAATGGCTAAAGAATCATACATTCATACAATCATAGAATTGGGAAATCAAAATAATTTTATGTTTTGTGCAAATAGCACTGATCCTCCAGCCAAAAATTATGTTGAATGATGTGCATGCATTTAGCCTTGTGCAGCATGCTGTAGCAGACTTTTAATGGTGCCCTGCCCTCACTGAATTTAGGAGTTATATGCTTCCAGCAAGCCATAAAAAGCATGACCTGTTGCCTTACTGCCACCCATAAACATGACTTTCCCCACCCTAAAATCCCCTGCAGCTAGCTCATGTGTGAGCTCACGGTCGGTGAACTTGGTAAGCCACTTCTATCTTCATACTGCTAAGCCTGCAAATATGGCTCATGCAATACTGGAGCCATATTTTGAAGATTTAGCAGGTAAGCTGAAAAACTGGTTTCAAAAGCAGCATTGAGGAGTCTTTCAAGAGATAGTTCAAACACAGTGAGAAGTACTTTTCATCTGAATAAGACAGTTAGAGTTTGACCTGTTCAGTTTTCAAAGAGACACTTGCCTCATCACTGTAGCTGCAGTATACAAAAATTTTAACTCTTCCTTCAAGTATGCCATCAAGTTAGCATAGTTAGCCCACGTGTGAAAAGGCCTCTGGTGAAAAAGCTCCCCTTGTAAGGTGTGGTATGCTTAATTTCTAGATATTTTATGTGTCAAAGACCGACTTATGCAGACTGACCATTCTGCTTAATACAGTCACTCACCCTTGTCTTAAACTGGCAATTCACTTATTTTTCAGGTTTGTGATTTCTGGTCTGTGTCATTGATTCAGTGTGCTGCAGAGAGCGTGTGTGTGACTTGTAGCTTTGTTGAAAAAGTCAGTACAATGGAACTACATCGGAGTACTGGCCCAGTGTAAAGTTACCTCCAAATTCAAGCAGCCTGTTAAAAAAAAAATCCTAATTTTTTGAGCTAGCAGTCCAGTGCAGGCTACTCAAAATGCTTTTAAGTGTCAAAGTGTCATTTTGGCATAAGGAGATGGGCAGTCTTTCAGGTAAGGAAGTTCTGTAGAAGATGGTAGCTTATATTAGGTAGAAGCTGCTTGTCTTAATATTTTTTTCTCTAATGACAGCAACATTGAAAGTAAGTCTGTAATGAGTTCTTTGGAGCCACCTTCCAAGTTTACAAAGAGCTGCATGTAAAATTAAACTGCTTGGACAAGGTGACTGAAGGTACTCTTGAAGATTCAGTCCCTTCACAGAGTACTGTGAATAAGAGACAAGTAATTTTTTTCGTAATTTCAAAACTGTGATCCCAAATATTACATTAATTACATAATTATAAATATTTTGTAACTGCTTCTTGACTGGACACCAGCAGAGCTTGAAAAACTATGAAGTGTCCCTCTTGTCCAGTTTTCCTGGCAGCTGAAATCTGTTCCCATGTGGACTCCATAGGTGCAAGAAGTCTTCATCCCAAACACACCTGTAAGTGGAATACCACCTGCATTGGCACAGCTCTCACTTTCTCACAGTCCTCTTCCGGGATGTCTCAGACCTATAGCTGCCTCCACAGCAGCTCTGTCCTTGGACTCTTGTCTGATTAGAAGCAGGAAGGGGAAAGCATGACAGTCCTGCTGCAGCTGCTATAGCTTCTGTCCTCTGAAATAGAGACATGCAGGTAGCACTGCCTCCATGTGCGAGGAGATGCCAGCAAGGAAGGGGGAGCAGACAGCCAGAGCCAGCCCCGTGGCTGTCGCAGACAGCAGCACAGAAGTCCTGTTGGCAGTGGTGCAGGGATGATGGTACTTGTGACACCGTTTTGTGTCATGTGATGCTGTACCTCATGAGCACGAAGGCCAGTAGTTCAGCAGCCTTTGTGGGATGCAGCAAATTATCTCCCTCATCTGGTGTTTAAACGTTTCAGCTGACTAGATGAGGTGTGTAGCTGAGCTTTATCTGCACCCTTGTCTGTCTCTGATGGTGTGCATGAAGTTCCAGAGGCAACCCATGAGTCATAACCAAGGCGGCAGGGAACAATTTTTTTTTAAATTTCAATTTTACTAGAATCAACCTGCATCTCTTTTCAGGCAGGTGTCAAGAGGAGAATATTCTGATCCTTCATTATTCGGCCATGATAATTAAAATAAATGCCAAGTAAAATAAGGAAAAGTTTATATTTTTCATGTCCAAGTCTGTAAGTAATCTATTTGCCAGTGCCTTACTGTGTGTTGCTTAGCAAATAAAGTGGGTTTCTTAACAGTTGAAGTATATATGTTCATTGTCAAAATGAAAAATATGTTAGAAAAAGCTGAGAAACATTGGATTTTGGAAGGGCAGGTAGTAATTCTTTTCAACTCCTGTCCAAATAGGACCGTAACTAAACTAAACTGAAGGAAATTGTACTTAGATAATTGGCAAGAGGACTTGGAGTAGCGTTGTGTCTGCACTCCCTCTTTTTCTGGCAGATCTGTTGTTTCTCGAAGGAGGTAGAGAAGATAGGCTTACATGGAGCAGGTGCATAGTAAACACAAGGGAATTTCTCTTTAAATGCAAATGTGGTTCTACAGTAGATTTATATGCACAGTGGAACCATTGGAAACAAGAAGATAGAACATATGCATCAGATACTTTATTGATTTAAGTCCCTAAGAGAGTTTTAAACTGAGGAGGGAAAATAATTAATTAATTTTTGTGGTAGAAATATTGTCTGCTATTTACCTGTCAGAAGTGTAACTGTGATTTCATCTTCTACAATAATGCTCCGAGTGATTCAGAGGTCTGGAGGTCTGAACGTCTTAGAGTTATCAAAGAAAAGCACAATTCAGCCATCACAGTTTGGCAGTTGGGGCAATCCTTCACTGGGTATGTTTTCTTGTATGTAAAGGAGTGTTTACAAGAGCTTATTTTGAATATGAATATGGTTGATTTGCACTTCATAAAGAATTACAAAGCAGCACTTGAAAGTGTATTTTTTCTGGTTAAAACATAGCATTAGGTTTGTGAGGTTTGCTGTAGGCATTTCCTCTTCAGTTCAATTTCCTCCTCAGTTCTTGTTTGCAGTCAAACTGCTGGCATTATTTTTGTTTATACCAGATGAAAAAGCATTGTTTTACTTACCTTTTAAACTCAATACAGTGTACTACATGACTGCTTCTTATATATAAATCCTCCCCCTTCTCCCCCATTCTGTTTTATTGTTACTGAATCAATCTGGAGCTTTCCATTTAAAATAAAATTCTAATCAGGAACTTAGCACTTCCCTTCAACCCCCCCATTTTAACCAACTTGTTTACATCTGTGACTAAAAATCAGGCTGTGCTGCATAGCTTTCTTGGAACAGGCTGTGCCAGAGAGGTTGTGAAGTCTCCTTTCTGGACCAGCCTGGACATGATCCTGCATAGTAGCCTGCTCTGGGTGGGCCTGCTTTATCAGGGGGATTGGATTCAGTGATCTCCAGAAGTCCCTTCCAACCCCAGCCATTCTGTGAATCTGTGAAGTGCATGACAGGCACATCCACGTGATTGTGATTTGGAGCTACATTTCTCTGTGGGTTGGTAATCCATGTAGTTCTTTTGCAGGATCTCACCATACTGACTGGCCTCTTATTTTTTTTAGAATTAGGAAATACCTTTAACTGCTTTTTTGTGTATGTACATACCTCATGTTCTTTTTTACTAAAATTTGGATGTAAATATTCTGCTTTTTGTATGCTGTGCTGTCAGTTCCTGTTGAGTCACAGAAAATTTATGAAGATCCCATGAGCTGCTTTTGAATGGGCTCAATATTTTAAATATTGAAGTTGTCAGCCTGTTGAGACACTTATTTGAATATTTGTAAAAGCTGTCTCCAGGATGCTTTTAAAAGAAAACAAAAAAAGGCACCAAACAAAATGGAGGAAAATATATCTGGGAAATATACACAATATGCACAGAAGCAGAAGAGTGCTAGTAAGGTAAATAAGTTGTGTCATATTCCCTGACCCATTCTACTGTGCTAAGTGTAAGTGTACTCATTTCTTCTCTTGTTACATGGAAAGAGTCTTAGGGTATGTGTCCGAATTGTGTTAATGTCTAGGATATTACCATTTTGCAAACTCATATGCTGAGTTCAGGATAAAGCACAGTATTTGTGCTTGTTGCTAGGACATGGCCAAAAACTTATCTTGAGTTACAAAATGGAGTCATCAGTAAAATGAGTTATACTTACATCATTAATTATTTGCTTCTCGTTAACACTGAAACTCTGTGACAGGCTTGGTGCTGTGACCACTTCCCTGGGGCAGGAACCTTCCCTCTCTGTGTGAAGAGCCTTTTCCATATCCAGTCTATACTTCCCCTGATGCAATTTCAGGGCATTCCCCCGGGTCCTGTCACTGTCAGCACCGAGCAGGGATCAGTGCCTGCCCCTCCTCTTCCCCTCCCAAGGAAGCTGTAACTGCAGTGAGGTCTCCCCTCAGGTGCCCCTTCTCCAGGCTGAACAGACCAAGTGCCCTCAGCCACTCCTCACACGGCTTCCCCTCCAAACCCTTCCCCATCCTCATGGCCCTCCTTTGGACACTCTCCAACAGCTCAATGTCTTTTCTGTGTTGTGGCACCCAGACCTGCCCCCAGCACTGGAGGTGAGGCTGCCCCAGAGCAGAGCAGGACAATCCCCTCCCTTGCCCAGCTGTGATGCTGTGCCTGATGCTCCCCAGGATGTAGGGTATTGTGCTTTTGTTGACAAGAACTGAGAGTATGCTTGTGTAGGTACCAAATTGACATTTATAAGTTAGAGGAATTCTTCCATGTGCTGGATGCAGTTGGGCCTTTTGACTGCCAGGCATACTGTTGGCCCATAGTCAACTTACTCGTGATCAGAACCATCACATCCTATTTCGTGGGACCTTTCATTCCTTCTCCAGCCTCTCAGTCTGTTCTTACAGTCAGGATTGCCCTGTCCCAGGTGCAGAATATGGCTCTTCCCCTGTTAAGCTTCATATGGTTGGTAATTGCCCAGCCTTACAATTTGTCAAGGCAGGGCATCTCTTCAGTGGAGTCAGCAGCTCCTCCCAGTTTAGTGGAATTTACTGGAATGGTGCTGTGATTTGCTGTGATTTTGCTGTATTTGAGTACTGAGATGCTCAGGTCCAGACAACTGATTGGAGCCCAACTGTGCATGTGTGCAGGGTTTCCACAAACAGACAGGCGTCAGCACAGAATGTTTCTCCCTGCACCCAAAACTTCATGTTTTCACTAGCTTGCTTCTTCCTATGGTAAATTGGTCTGTATGTAACCCCTGCTGCTGTGATCCAATTCCTACCAGATCTTTAATTGTCTGAGTCAACGTTAGTTCTTGTGTGTCTGTATAGTCTCCTGGTAGGGCATCAAAGTACGCTGAATAACTGCATTCCTTCTTAACTTGTCTTCTGGTAGCGATTTAGCAAAATGCACACAAAATCTCCTCAGAGCGGGTCATTCACTGTGCAGTCAGTTTAAGATCATGCGTGGGTCCCTTTGGTCACTTTCTGGACAAATGGTAGTGAGGCATCCTTGAGGGGATGCAGTGGCTGTCGTGGTTTGTAGTCAGTAGAGGCCAGAGCCAGCAGAGTAGTTGCAGTGTTGCTGCCATGCAGCGAACTGCTGTGGGAGGAGAGGAGGTCCTGAATTTGAAGGCTTTTGTCAGCTCTGGGTTTCTGCATCACAGTAAGTTCTGCCCCTGTTAGCAGCACTAGCAGATAAAGGCATTGGTGTCTTGGTGTTCTCCTGAAATGACTGGCCTTGGATCAGTAGGTAAAACTAATATGCCTGCTTGGGTCGGGGGTTCAGAGCCCAGGGTTGGTGCTGCACTGGAATGGAGAGGAGTGAGGGCTCTTTACATGGCATTGCCCCCAGCTGCCTGTAGAGTGTACAGTGCCTCTTTATCATCAGACAGTAAAGCTGGATGAATTGCTGTCCTTGAAGGTTCAGGTTAATCTGGCCTGACTGTGAATCCCCACAAGAAAGGCCAACCAACACATGGTACAGGAATATAAAGGGAGCCCTCCAGGAGTACACAGGAAGCAGGTTGTGTAGAGGGAAGAATTAGCACAATTCCAGCTAATGGAATTGAGCAAAATGGACACTCTCTCCAGCATATGTTTCTCATCAGGACCCATATGCTTTACAGTATGCTTCCAGGCTTTGCTTTTTGCAAATGCAGTTTTTAGATGAACATATCTACAGTAGCACTATTTCTGGATGTGTCTACACTGCAATCGAGTAGTGTGATTGCAGGACATGCAGACAGCTCTGTAATTGCTTTGATCTGTATGTGATGTGAAGACATGCCAGCCTAGACTTAAGAGAGGGTTTTCCAAACCTTCTGGACAGATTATTAAACCATGCTGAAGTCTGCTTTCATCTGTCTCTACTGCTATTTTTATCTGTCCTCTCTAGATTTGCACTGTCATGGATACGTCTAAATGTGCTGACATAAATTCACGACTGCATGCCTACTTCATGCCTCCTGCAGCGTTGTTGGTGGATGTTCTGCATTTGAGTGCGCATCCCTTATTCTTTGTACTGAGATAGTCTGCTTTTCCATGGAGTTTAACTGACTGTTTCACTATTTAATTCTCCTCTGTAAGGAATTATAGAAAGGGCAGTGGAGTATCAGAGAGACTTCAGGCAAATTTCCACTCCAGAAATTAATTTTTATAGTCCCTGTTCCAAATTTGGTTGTTAAGTTCGGCCTTAAAGAGCCATCATATCCAAGCCGTACATTTTTGCAAGTGTTAAAATCCAGATGAGAGACCGGGTTAAAAGAGCAATGTTAGAAAGAGAGCATTTTAAAATGTTCTGTGTCAAAACATTGAATCTAGAGTACAATTATGGGGGAGGAGAAAGGTGAAATTATATGAATGATAAGAAATTTCAGCAATAGCAGTAAGGTCACTATAATACATAAAACACAATCCAACTCTTTTAAAAGGAATTGAAATTGTTTTTAAGAGAAGGAATGTGTATTTTTTTAACATTTCAAGGAAGATCCTTGCACTGCTAAGAGTTTCTTGTTTGAGTTTGGTTTGTGGGAGTTTTTTTGTTGGTTGGTTGTTTTTTTTTTAATTTATGTGATAAGGGTTATTTTTGGTTTGTCAGATTAGTTTTTAAGTTACTCCATATTCTTCAAAATTAAGTCAATGGACCTTCTTATTAAATACTATATTGTATGAGTGAAGTTTGACACCAGGTATACTCGCACATCAGATTTTAGTATTTTTTTTAACACAGAAATTGATTTTTATTTCCTCATTAAAAACCAATCAACCAACCAACCAAGCAAAAAAAAAAAAAAATCCCCAAAAACCTGCAGAAAACAGTTAAACTGATCTGTATCTAAGGATATAGTCTGGAAACATCTGTCAAATATCTAATTCTTTTACTGTGCAATTTCCCTGCTATTTAACAAAGACAAGGGAGAAAACATGGCTTAAAAGTTAGAACATAAAAGGATTAACTAGTGTAATTTTTTTCATGCCACAGATATGTTTCACATACAAGCAGTACTGCCAGACAAAGAGGAATACAAAATAGACTCTAACGAAGTGTGTGTTACTGTGACATGAGATAGATTAAAGCGAAGCTGAGCTTTTCAGCCTGATGGAATGCTGTATCTTATTTGTCTGCCAAGAAAATATTTTGTTTCTAGATAAATGGTTAAACTGAAATAAATAAAACATTGTCTCATCTTTCATCAAACAGTTCTTTAAAAGAAGTGTTTCTTAGTCCTGTCCTTGACACCTTTCTGAGGAAAAAGAACAGCCTTAGTTCACTGGATGCTACACAAGAATGCAAGCTAAGCCTGGTTTCAGCCATATGTGGTCTTGAATAAATTATCTAATTCTTTTCACTTTTAAAATGAGAAGAAAATACAATAGAGAACTGCAAATTGACAGTAGCAACATCTTTTTGTAATGTGGCAATCAAACAGTGCCTAATATTTTTGTTAGAAAAAGGATTCATTCTTTATGTTGAACAGCTCCAGCACCTTCAAACTGTGAGAGTGTGGGATAGAGAATGGGACATCCACCATTTCTCTGGGCATCCTGTTCCAGTGCCTTACCAGTCCCACAAATTAGGATTTGTTCCTAATACCCAAACTAAACTGGCTGTGTTTTAGTTAGAAACTATTGCCCTAGTTTATTTCCACAAGTCATGGTATAAAATGCCTCTCCAATTTTATTGTAGGCCTTCTTCAGGTACCAAAGGCTGCAATGAGGTCTCCTCAGAGCTTTCTCCAAGCTGAACAATCCCAATTCTCCTAGGAGACAAATTCTATCCCTTTTAGCATCTTTGTGGCCCCCTTCTGGGCTTGATACAGCAGGTCCTTGTCTTTCCTGTCCTGGGACCCCAGGGCTGGATGCAGGGTTCCAGGTGAGCTCTTACTAGATCAGAGCAGAGCAGAGGGGCAGAATCCCCTCCCTGCCCTGCTGCCCACACTGCTTTGGATGCAGCCCAGGACACGTTTGGCTTTCTGGGCTGTGAGTGCTCATGGCCAGGTCATGTCCAGCCTCTCACCCACCAGCACCCCTGAGTCCTTCCAGCAGGGCTGCTCTCAGTGCCTTCATGGCCCAGCCTGGACTGATAACAGGGGCTGTCCCAACCCAGGTACAGCACCTTGCACTTGGCCTTGTTGAATCTCATCTTGAATCCATGTGCCCTCATCTTGAGCCTGTCCAGGTCCCTTTGGATGGCATCCCACCCTTCAGGAGCGCCAGCTGCGCTATCAGCTTCATGTCATCGGCAGCCTTGCTGAGGAAACAGTTTATCATGGTGCCCAAGAACTGGCACAAGTTTCTCAGAGGTGGCGGAGCATCTTTCCATCCTTGGAGATACTCAAAGGCCAGGTGGATGCAACAGTCCTGGGCAACAGGCTCTGGCTGAGGCGTGGGCAAAGAGGTGGACTTGATGATCTCCAGAACTCCTTTCTAACCTCAGCTGTTTTGTGATTCTGTGAACACTGAAAAGAAAAAATACTGTTATAATTCATACACACGAGGCTACAGGGAATAGCCTGTGCCCCTGGCTCTGTGATGGTAGCCTTGCACGCTGCTAAACACAGCCCAAAACCTGACATGATTGTAGCCATGAAATATGTGTGCTCTCGTGTTTGTCTTCATGGAGCCTTTTGGTGTCGGATAGATGTGGTAATTGAACTGCAGTGAGAGCCACCTCCCACTTCTGGCAGTGATCGGTGCAGTCTGGAGATGTGGACAGATACACAGAAACACCTGTGAGCTCCAGTGCTTCTTGTTCTGGCCCTTCTGCTGTGTTTTTCTGTGGCTTCCTGTAAGCGCCTTTGTTTCCAGCTTCTGGATGGGAATAATAATGCTTTCTCCTCCTGTAATCCTGTAAGGCTGTGAATGAGTTGAGGAATATTTGTGAGACACTTGGACATTACTGATGAGCATCCATGAAAAAAGCTTGAAGGATGTCTTCCACTTGCTATAGGGCTTTGGCAGTCTAAAATTTTAAATAAATGTAGACTAGTTAAATGCTGGATGGGGGAACACAAGAAATGAAAATGCACACTTGATATTACTGAGTAGTTTGGGTGTGCTGTCTGTAAGACACATCACCTCTTGCAAAGCACTGAAGTGGCATTCTTCAGTTAGTCCCTGCATCAGAATCAGTGCATTCAAAGAAATGTGTTTGTGTAAATTTTGTAACATCATTGTTTTTGATGTAGTGAGGTAGTGAGGTTCATTTCTTTAACATAATTTCTTTTCTTTTTTTTTTTTTTGTGAAGGGTTTCAGGAATCTCTAAAGACAGTACAAAATTTCAGCTTAAAATAATAGTACTTCTGTAATTGACATTTCTGCCACCTCATCCCACACTTTATTACAGCACTGATAGCTGCACAACTGAACACTAAAGCTGGTTGTATCTGCTGCTCATAATGTTTTAAACAAATAATGCTGGATAGCAGTGCTCTATTTAGGATAGCAGCAGAGGTGCAGTTGCAGTCTGTTTCTCAGATGAGAAAATAATGACAGTTTCAGAAGACAGCATTCTGATTTCAGGGGAATAGGTATCTATCAGGAGTAATTCAGCTGTTTTTCACTGAATATTCCAGTTTCCACCGAACTGCAGCTGAAATAAAAGGTTCTTTTTTGACAGTGGTTAAATTTACAGTAGTTTACACTATTTAACTTATAAAAATTTTTGCAAACAACATCATCGTCTATGTCTACAGAATAAAGTATGAAAAATCGTAGAGTTTCTCTGCTGTCTTATTTTTAATTTTATCAAAATTAAAATATTTGCATAGATGTTAGTGGTCAAGTGTCATTGCTAAGTCAGAGAAAAAGTTTGCAGTAGAAATGAAAAATTTTTTTAGTGTTTTCAATATTTTTTGCTTTAAAAGTAAATACCTGTAATATATGCATATAGTATTTGTCAAATTTATTTTATTCATCACATAATCTCAAATTAAAGTGGGTTTGTCTGAGTGACAAAGAGCATGAGTTCTGGAGTGAGTTTTTGAGTTCAAGGTTTGGTTTTTTTGAGTTTGAGGTTTGGTTCTTTTGGTCCATGGCTACCATGTGCACAGATACATGCTCTGTGTGATGTGCTCTGTGTGAGGCTGGCTCACATCCCAAACTGAGGATAGTTCTGGTTACCCACTGCTTCCCCCTCCCCCGATCCTGATTGTTAGTGGAATTCACCTTGTGTCAATTTTGACTTTGAAATTTGGAGTATCAGAATTTGCTAGAGTGTACCTCTTGGATATTCTAGTCAGTTTCAGGGCACAAAGGATAGGGCAGAAGAATTGACAGCCCAGAAATTTAAAAGGAGAGAATAAAAAAGGGTGTTGTTGGAAGACAGAATAGGAAAGTGGTTTTAACCTTGTTGCAGGCCTCCCACAAGAGAGCAGGACAGTGCATAACTTCACACAAATGATGGATACACTTGGCATATTGTGATCCTTGAAGCAGAAAATGTACTTACATTGGAGTTTTCTCTTGAATGTATAATTAAAGCTCACAGGAAGCAAAAAATCATCATGGGACTGAATGCAGGATTTTGGCAGGAAAATGTAAATAAGGCAAGTTCTAAATTTCTGACTTCAAATACAACATTAGAATGTTGCAAACTTAAGAGCGCTGTTTGACATTAATTCTTTTCCAGGATATTTCTAGAAATAATTGAGCAGGCCGCTATGGGGCTACAAGGTGCTGAAATTATACTGGACTGTTATTGAATTTAGGTTGAGTAATTGAAATGGGAAAAGGAAAGATGCAGGGAAGTGTTTGTAAAATTCCTTTTACTCATCCATGTAAAAATAATAATAATTAAAAAAAACCTCAAACCCTAACGTAACCTAACAGATGCTTTCAACATTAAAATTACGTTAACCAAAGATATTTTAGATTACTTGGTTTTATTGAAACAACACTTATAAATGAAATGTGTTCAGTAAAAAGAAAATGCAGCTTAGGAAGATTTATAGGGATGATATACTGATTAAATTGCTTCCATATTTTTTGATGATCAGTACCTGCAGAAGATAAATAAGGATAAAGGTAAATATAATAAATATATATATATAATAAAGGTAACTAAGGATGCAAGGTATTAAGGAGAGAAACTAAAGTCAGGATTTATGTAACAAAACTACATTATCAAATAATATAATTTAATTGAAGTTATTGTACTGAGCAAAAGCTTTTGAAGGATTGCTACCCCAGTGCTACTGCCCCCAGTGCTGCTGCCACTAATTCAGAGAAAGAAGAGAAACCTCAGTTTGTGATTTGAAACAAGAGTGCAATGAGTCACATCTGCTTTATTAAAGACATTGACACAGAATCCTCCACCTCCCCCCAAACCAATGCATGATTTGGAAAGGCTGAACTCTGCTATGCTTGATTTCATCCTAACATAAGTGCTGGAGTCTACATTAGCAGTGGTAGTTGCCATAAGCCCTGTGTTGCTCTGTCTTACTTTGGGGCCAAGTCTCTGGTTCCTTGTGGATGTGGTTACTAGAGTGTATTATTTTTGGATTTTTACATAAGAATGAGGCTACCAAAAGAAGGCATATTTTTTATTTTTGTAGTTCATGAACTCACAACAGCCCTGCAGATGTTCATTATTCATTACTTTTGCCAAAAGACTAGAACTCGTGAGTGCTTTGACAGCATAGTACTTTTCAAATTGTACCTGGAGTAAAAAGTTGGTAAATCAAAATATCATGCATATTTTTATGTATCAGTTCCTTCTCAAGTTTTTTGGGAACCATATCAAACCATTAATTTATTGAATGTTCTGCTTAATTCTCTTAAAATGCATATTTCCAAAGTCTTGCTCAAGTAAATATGATGGCAGTGTACACATACATTTTCTTCTGTGCTGTTTCTTTACTTTAGTAAAGTTTTGTGCTGCTTTGAAGTGGTTCTAGGTGATACATGGACTTTACACTTTCAGACACCATTTAGGATATAGTGATTGAATTTTCATTTTTTCTATGTATTTCCATACAGAACATATAATGGTTGATGTCTTGAGAAGCCTGATGAAGAATGTAGACATGCAAAGGAAGACATTATCAGTATTCAGATAGTTAATTCCTTCTTATTTGACGATTTACTGAAAGTTAGTTACAAATCTGTGTTTTCTGCATGTACGTTAGCAGTGTACCTGTGTAAAATACCTCAGGACTCGTGTCAGCTGATTACTCAGTTCTTGTTTAGCAGTTGCCTCTTGAATTTAAGGGCATAAGCACTGGCTGTATTGTGGAATGCACTGTATTTCTCACTAATATTCTTCGAAATAATGAAGAGAGCTGCAAATAATCTTGATGTGAAATAACACAGCATTTTATGTCTCTCAGTGTTCCAAGTGACCATGACTTGATCCATGTAAGTGTTTGGTTTGGTCTCAAATCTTGGTTTAATGGAGGATTTACAGAAATGCTGAACATCACTTGTACTTCTATGTGATTGATGCAGTGTTCTATATATATTTTACAGTTCTGCATTATGAATTATTTGATGTTTAAGTATAAAAAACAGATGAAAACCTATAGCTTTAGTATTATGTATGCAGAGACGATGGATATATACACATTCATACTCTCTGTGATTGTTGAACCTCTACATATTAAAATGTATTATTCGTTTCTGCCAACGGTCATGAGTCAGTGGAAAATAATGGGCGCAATCATTTGAAAAATGTGCATTCACAATTTGCTTGTATTCATCTCAAAGTTCAGGCTGCAGATGTGTAACCATTCATTTTACTGTTCTCAGTGATGCATGTAAGCCTCCTGAGGATTCACATTTATGAACTTCCTGCATTGGCATTGGTAGAACAGTTAGGTAACATGAAATAAAATTTATTTTTGCCATAGAATTTACTGATATACGGGGCAGTTATTAAAAAGAATCAACACTCAACCCGATTTTGTTAGTTCAGCTGCTGAATTTCCACTAGTAAAGTAATAAATTAAATTTGCAGTGGACTTCTCCTAGTAATTGCAAATATTGTATCTACATTTTCTCTAGGGAGTCACACTTTGGAATAACAGTGGGATTTTTTTCCCTGAAATTTCACAGGAAGTAGAGAAAAAAGATGAGTGTCTTTTAAGATTAGTTTGTAAAGAAAGCTTTTCTGGTTAGATTTCACACTACTAAAATGACTGAAGAACAGATTTGTTAAATTTCTGATGTTCTGCTCAATTCTAATTTTCCATGGAAAATTATGTCATACACAAACTCCAGATCTATATGTGAATGTATTTTTTTAACCTGGGTTTGGTGTTAGCATTGAATTACCAGTACTAAAAACAAATGTATTTGAAGACTCTTTGGCTAGTTCTGCTTAAGAAAATATTTTTAAAGCTCTGAGGAAGTACAATGAACTAGTTACTAGCTGCACAATTTAAACTTGAGCTTTTGTGCATTCAGTGCTACAAAATACATCAATGGCAGGTTTCCCACTGTTGTGCATATTCTGTTTTATTACTAGTTGTTCCAGATTCTGCTTTTGGTCTAATTTAATGTTATTCATGGCTTGATAGGATATGTAGTTTTTTTCCCTTCGGTTCAGTTGCTTTTCTTTTGGTTTAGTCCACTCATTGATATGATATCCTTTATGGGTTTTCACCATTCAAAAGCAAAGAAAAAAGCCCTTTCATAGACCCTAACAGAACTGCCTTTTACATGTTGCGGAGATCTTGCCGTTTCAGAGATTGTGTTGATTATGGGATAGTACAGTGTGATAAATCATAAATTCAATCTTACTAGAGCCTCCATAAGAAAATATTGCACTGTCAATTTATTGCTGTAATTTTGTATCTTGAAACAGTTTGAAATCCATTTTTTTTAATAAAGGAGGCATTTATTTCCTGCTTTTTTAATATTTCAAAACATGTTAAGGCTCTTCGCTATGATGGGGAGGAAAGCAAAACCCATATTTTAATTACAGGTATAGGGTAATATAATGTTCCCTAAGTATATTTTAGATCTCCAACTGCAACATGGAAAATACCAGTTTCACCAAGACCAAGAGAAATAAATATGCTTTTCCCATAAATGGAGTGGTTTAAACCAATTGTGATGCTTGAAAAATTGCAGCACTTGGAAAATATTTTTTAAATATTTACAGATTACAATTTTTCTAGACATGTGCCTGCAGAATGTCAACATAATAAATAAACTACTTTGAAGGAGATGGCTTCCATAAAATTGAGAAAGTGAAAAAATCTCCAATGCTGGTATATATCACTGTAGTTCTGCAGAGTGAACGAAGTCATTGTCTTTCTTGCTTTGTAAACTAAGTTCAGTGTACATTTAAAAAGAGATAGTAATAACAGTTTTGCGTCCCTCACTCCAAACCTGTGGTGTACTTTAAGGTGCCCTGTCCTGGATAATGGAAGTGGTGGTGGTTTGGAGTCAGCACAGCTGCTTCTAGACCTTCTCCATCATTCACTGGTTAAGGTGGAAAGTGGAAAGCTTGCTCTTTTCTAGATTCAGAGGGAGCTTCTCAAATATCTGAGTTTAAAAGTACATGTGTGTTACAACTTCACTTGAATTCATTTTTGGAGACTGGCTGATGGAGCAACTCTGGATTTCAGGTGGGTGGGTGAATCTTTTACATTAAGAGCAAATCCTGCCTTCTTCAGTGTAAATCTGAATTTTAGGTTCTAGGTAGTAGATTAGGTAGGAGTAGGATATTTTGTAGAATTGCTTATTATATTCAGTCCTGGTTTCTATATGTAGACAAGTACATAACAGTGTGTTTTCTGTCCTAGTGAGACTGCCAGCTGATTCTGAAAGATGTTACTTAGACCTGGCTTTCGTTAAGGAAAGAGACACTCTTCTCAGCATTAAAGGATTATGCATTCCATGCTTAAAAGGTCCTTCTAGGGCTTTAAAGAATTTGTACAAGCATTAACTAACTTACAGGCAAAAGGAAAGTTGCTGTGATCTTGCAGGGAAGAATGTAGCTTCGTCAGTATTTTGGTGATGGGCTCTTTGGATCTATCAGTTAAGAGAGGGTTTAGTATCTTTATCACTTACAGTTCTACAGATGTGCCCCGTCTCTTGTGGAAGCTCTTTCATAAGCTGCTTAGTAGTTTCTTTGTGTGACTCTCCAGCACTTTATGGCTCTGCATGCTTTTCTGCAAATCCTGAAAGAACAGTACTGCTACAAAACCCGAATTTTGCTGGTCTTCACTTGTGATGGTGTGGATCTGTGAGTGTTTGAACAGCCAAAGAGGGTGAAATTCTTCATTAATGGTCAGAATTTTGAGAACTTGTCTCTGAGGGCTGGAAACAGTTGGATCCAGGATTTCAGACAGATTGGACTCTGACAGCTGCAGACATTACACTCTTTTCTTTGTCCAGCATAGTTCTGCTGGAATTGTAAGACATTGGCTCTTATCTCCTAAGAGTATTTGTGAGAGTAACAACTGACTTTTGAATAGCAAGACTATAGTTTTTCAAAGACAGATTTGCTAGATAACAGGCAACCTAAGTTCATATTCATCAGTAGCAGCTCACTGCTTAACTGGCATAGCAATCCAAAGTTCCTTTTCAGACTGTGTGACTGTGATAAATATCAGTGAATCATCTGTGTAACTGAAACACCATATGAGCATCCTGGACCACATAAGGTTCATAACTTTGTCAGTATTCCAAAATTCAATTTCTGGGATTTGCAACGCTTCTTCTGTGTAGTAGGATACACAAAACAGGAAATCCTTGTTCCTCTTTCTCACTAGATATAATGCCCCTTTACCTTGCAACAAGTGAATGGAAAAGATTGGAGCTTGTTTAAAAGGAATAATCTTTTAAACAGTTGCAACTGGTGCTGATTTGCTCTAAGTAGTATTAAAGCTGTCTTCCCTTCCTGAAACTGGGGAGAGATCCTATTGGTGGCTTGCTTCAGTGCACGTGTGTGTGAAAAAGAGACCGTAAAAGAAGTACTCCTTTGTTGGAAAAAATGGAATAACACTCTTACAACATTGTCTAGCCAACTGCATTATTCATGGTGAAGCAACTACACTTGTACCTTAGTCACATGCCAAGACTGATGATTTGTTTGATAGATGCTGAAAATTATGTTAATAAAACTACAAATTATAGTGCTACTATCCACAAGCTCAAGCTTTCCTATGACAATATTGTTTACTGGAAAACTAAACATTCTAACATAGATTCTAAGTTGCTTGCGTAGATTTTTGAACCAAGTCTAGCCAGTGTTTCTGCTTACTTCTCAGTTGCAGACAACTAAATGCTTACTTGTCATGCTAAGCTGCTGTTTGCCAAATACTGTCAGTTTGGGGTATTTTTTTTCCTCTGTTCCCAGTTTTTAATTTTATTCTTTTGCATCCTCCTAGAACTAGGAGTAGAAATGTAGGTTGGCATAATTTTTGAGTGAAAAAACAAAGAGAGTGTGGTATTGGGCCATGCATTCTTTCAAATCCCTGTCAATAGATCGTGCTAAATGTAACAGCTGTTCTTGGTGGGCCCAAGAAAAGAAGAGTTTGTGAGTGTAGTTCAGGACATCCCAATGGAGATGGAGGAGTTGAGGGGGTCTGGAAATGAAGATGATAGCTCAGTAGTGAAAGATCAGTTCTTCTCTTTGTACGATAAGCAGTTCGGGCATACAACTTAAGTATTTTAAATTGCAGTTCTCCGAGGTCATCCTAAGGATACCTGTATGTATTGTTTCTCTTGTGAAGGTTGGCAGCTAGAAACCAGAATGGGGTATTGGTTAGGTACTGGTTAATAGTAACCAGAGATCGAAATCATCTGTTTAAGGCATGCTTTTGGCATGCTTTTTTTGTTGCTGTGAGCAGAAATGGATTTGATGTGGAGCAAAAATAAGGCTACCATAGAATAAAAAGCTTAATTTCTAATCAGTCAATAAGTAAGTGTGTCTTTGTTGCTCCCTGCTGGTTTACTTCCAGGGCCTATCTGATCATCTTCAGGTATTAAACATCCTAATTCACTCTGTCTAGATGACTACGTGGTTTGGTAGGTTTGCAAATTACTACAGGTTTAATGAAGTTTGAGTAGGACATATAAAAGAAAATAAAATATATTTTAATTTTCAAAAGTAAAATTTGTTTTAACAGTTGTGAATGGCTCATCCTTACAATAGCTTGAGCAGTTTGGCGTACCTTTGAATCTTTGAGGTCATTGCCCCAGTTTTCCAATATTTTGAGCCTGAATTTTGTTCATGCAGCTTCATATGCTTTAAAAGGAGGCTCTAATTAAACTGTTTCAGTAAGCTGCAAACATTTCCTGTTATCCAGCTCTGATATTTCCTACCGTTGTCACCCATGTCGATGTTTTCTGAGGTTTTTCCAGACAACAAGGCTGCTTTTTGGCTCCTTCATTTCCTTTCCATGTGTCCTTGATTAACAGTGACACCCACAGAAGTAGCTAGAGTACTTTAGGCAGAGCACTTAAAACTTTGGGCTTTAAAAGAGTAGCATGTAACACAGAGAAGGGAAGTCTCAATAGTTTCTGGAGAGTAGAGTCCTGGATGGAAAGTAGCAGAAGTGCAAATGAAAAGTTTTCCTGTTTATTTTAGTAATTTACAGTGTGGAATCAAAACCAAGAGATACATTTAAACTTTAGTGGTAGAACATTTGTGGTCTGGTTTCTAAGTATGGTAGCAAGTCATAGTGGCCAACTGACATCCAGAAAGTTAAAAATACTATTGCAATATTTTTGCATGTAGTAAAGGAAAGTACAGTTGTTTAAAAATTAATCTTACCATCTGTGATATTTCAACGTGAAAGACATTGGTTATAAGTTTCTTTATGTTCATTAAAGGGCTGACTTTTTCTTTCCCTCCTGCATTTTCTGCAGCTGTTTTCACAAATGCAGCGTAAGTATGAGCATAATGCTCATAGAGGAATAGAGGAGTTCGAAATCCACTTTTTACCAATTTAGTGAATTACACAGGTCAGAAGTGTACCACCCCCTTTCTTATCTATGCTGTCTTTTAAACACAATTTCAAGTTGCACAAATTGTAAAGGTCAGTTTTGTCCCAGTAAGTAGAAGACAATGAGGCATGGCTGTTCATCTGTCTGGTAAACAATTCTGGAAAAAACAACAGTTGAGAAAGAAGATGGGGTATGAGACAACATGCACAGTAGTCCTGGCAGACTTCTCATTGCTACTGATTCTGGTTTTGATAAAAATAGATAATTACAGTAGGTGATACTGGATCACAGAGCTTTTCAGAGAGACTAATTGCTAGGTTTCTGATTTGGAATATCAAAGAAACTATATTTAAAAAAAAAAAAAGCTCAAGATACTTCTTGAATTTTTGTGTGGTTGTATTGAGAATTTTTCCATGTCTATAATGTGGTCTCATTTTCTTTAACTGAATTGCTGTGTTTGATGCAAGAGGGCAAAAACTCTGTTAAGAAGTACTGAAGAAAAAATAGTTGAGAAAACCATTCTGTCCAGTTTAGATTGTGAAGAGTGATCTACATTTTTCAAATGGTGAAGTTTTTTAAAATTTTCATCAATGTTAGTGTTCCCCATCCAGAAATTTGTGACATTTATATGTCCCTAATGGCTTATAGATATTTAGCTGAATGACAATTAGTAAGGGAGCTTGTGTTGATCTGTTTGTGTTGTTTTTGACATATCAGTCAATAGTAATAAAAAAAAGAAAAAAGAAAAAAGTGAGATCAATTTCAAAACCTCTTAGCAACCATATAAAAAATAACTACTGTATCGATTTTCAAAACCTCTTAGCAACCACATACAAAATTACAACTGTATTGATTTCTCTGATAATTGCCCTGGAAGAATGGTAGGAGCTTAGTGGTACAAACGTAATGAAATTCATTTATCAATAGACTGTGTGTTAGATAGGCTGCATTAGAAGCCTGCAGTAAGACGCTGTCAATAGGGGTCTAGTTGTAAACTTTTACAGATTCATGGTAGTGCAGAAACCATGCAAATAGGAGAGAAAACAAGTATTACAGAATACCTGTTGCAAGAGGCAGACACTTGGAAGGAAAAGCAAGAGTAATGTCCTCTTCATTAATCTCTCAAGTTCCTTAAAAGGATGTGAAGCACAGTCTGCTGTACATATGTTGTAGATTTTATGTTAGAGACTTTGTGAGAAATATTTTCAGAGCCTGCTGGGATATAGTCAGGATTATGGCAATTTCCCATAAGAACATGTGTTTACCAGCTACAGCTTCCTTCTGAAACACTATTAAAGAATTGCTTTCATGAAGGGTTGGGTTTTTTCTGTTTGAACAGGCAGAACAAACAGGATATCTTGGTCATAATGAGCAGCATAATGAAATGATAAGTACAGTCTAATTGCAGTTTATTTATGCCATGATTATGCAAACAATTATTTTGATAGGTATTTCTGTTTCTGCATATGCTAAAAAGCCTTTAAACAGCATTAGCTCTTTTTTGTTCTTATCTCTGCTAAACACTTCAATATATAAAAAGGACACTGGAATGAAAAAGCATTGAAACCCTGCCAACCTGGAAAAATGCAAAATTAGTCCTCATCTCTGCCTTGGATTTAGTTCTCAGTGTTGGATATTTTATATTACTAGCATTATGATATCCCGTGTTTGAAATATAAATTTCCTATTACTGAGTTTCACACATGTTTACAAACTAGCAAAATAATAGAAAATAAATGCTTAGAGGAAAAAGCCATTGTTAGTATAAAAGCCACCAATACTGGTCCATACATAACTTCAGTGACCTGCTTGAAAGAATCCCGTGGGTAGAGCCCTGGAAAGAAGAGTTGGAATGCACTTGTTGATCATAGAATTGTAGAAAGGTCTGGGTTGGGAGGAACCTTAAGGATCATGAGCCATGGTGGGATACACCCCAGAATAATGAGGGAACTGGCAAAAGAATTTGCCAAACCACTCTCAGTCATTTAACAGCAGTCCTGTTTTAGTGGAGAAGTTCCAGCTGACTGGAAATTAGCAAATATAGTGCCCGTTTACAAGAAGGGTTGGAAGGATTAATCCAGAGAACTGTAGGCCTGGCTGCCTGTTGGGTGGGAGTGAGAGCTTCAGACAAAGTTTATTAGAGAAGCTGTCCCATTAAGTCATGAAATGCAGAAAGGACCTCCTTGCTTTCTAAACTCCTCATAAGAGGAGCCTGGGTGCAGCTGAATCCGGTCAGCCCCAGATTTTTGTTAACAGTTTAAATAACTTTGTCTCACAGAATTAAAGGTGGCACATAGATGCATATATATATATATACGTATATATATATATATATATATATATATATATATAGTGTATTATTTATGATGACCAATGATCAGACAAAATATCTTAATCAGAATCACTTAGTACACAGTATAAAAACTGTACTAGTAGCATATAGTATAAGATAGGATAGTGCACTACATCAAAGGAATTATATTAAAGCTAGCAAAAAGAAACAATTATTAAGTAGAGATTGATGTAAATCACCATAGGAATGCTTGTGGACAGATCCCTTTCTCTCAGCCTCAAGGAGTATCCTTGAAGGGGCGTTCCCACTTTAGGGGAGGAAACTTCATACACACTACAAGAAGGAATATGTTAGAAGAACCTAACCACGTGAGAGTAGTCTGGACTTTTATAGTATAAAGTGATTGATTGCTAGTCACATGTCTCCAGTTGACTCAGTAATCAGCATGTTAATTCGGGTTTTAGCGTAATTCAACACCAAAAGCAGTACATGACTCCCCCTCTCAATCTACTACTGATAGCCTTGCAAATAGGATATTGTCCAGTGGCTGAACCAAATTCCAGGGCAGAGCATCCTGCTCCACATCCTAACCTTGGTCCTAGGAAAGGTTATGGAATAGATCATCCTAAGTGCCATTTCATGGCACATACAGGACAACCAGGGAATCAAAGCTCCTGCTGGGCCAGCCTGATTCACCTTCTATGACAAAGTGACCAGCTTAGTAGGTGAAGGGAAAGCTATGGAGGTCATCTATCTAAACTTCATGAAAGTGTTTGTAACCATCATCCACAGTATTCTTGTAGAAAAACTGTCTGCTCATGGCTTAGATGGGTTTATTCTTCAATGGGTAAAAACCAGGCTGGATGTCTGGGCCCAGAGAGCTGGTGGTGAATGGAGCAAACCCAGCTGCCAGTTGGTCCCTAGCACTGTTCCCCAGGGCTCTGTTTTGGGACCAGTCCTGTTCAACATCTTTATTGATGATCCGGACATGGGGATTGAGGGTAGCCTCAGTTAATTTGCAGATGGCACCAGGTTGTGTGTGCGTGTTGATCTGCTGGAGGCTTTGTAGAGAGACCGAACAGACTTGGTCAGTGGGCTGAGGATACTGCTGGATGTTCAGCTGCAACTCCAGTGTCAGATCCTACTCTGGGATTGCAGTCTGAGGCAGAGAAGCTTGAAAGCTGCTCATCAGAAAGGGGCCTTCGGTGCTGGTCAATATGAGCCAGTGTGTGCTTGTCCCCTGTACTCAGCAGTGGTGAGACCACACCTGGAACTCACTTCTGGGCCCCTCACTTTAAAAAGGGCATGGAGGTGCTGGAGCACATCCAGTGACAGGCAACAAGGATCTTGGAAGGTCTAGAAAACGTGTCTTATGAGCAATTCTTGAGCGAGATAGGTTTGTTTAGTCTCAAGAAGAGGAGGACAGAGGGGAACCTCATGGGTCTCAACACCTCTGGTAGGAGGTTGTTGTGAGCTGGGGCTGGTCCCTTCTGCCATGCCTGCAGTGAGAGGATTAGAGGAAATGGCCTTAAACTGACAGGAGATTTAGCTTAGATATTAGAAATTTGTTTCCCTGTTAGCATTGTCAGGCATTGGGATAAGTTGCCCAAGGAGGTGGTGGACTCGCCACCTTGGGAAGTGTTTAAGGGGGATCTGCATCAGGCACTGGATCATGTGGTTTAGGAATTACAGTGGCAGTGTTGGGTTGATGGTTGTACTTAATGATTTTAAAAGTCTCTTGCCACTTTGGTGGTTCTATGTCCCCAGTGATGGGGAGGGACAACTTTCACTACCTCAGGTTCCTCCCATCCAACTAGGCCTTGAACATTCCAGGCATGGGGCATCCATCAGCTCTTTTCATGACCTGTTCTAGTGCCTCACCAGCCTCACATTGAAGAATTTCTTCCTAATGTCCAGTGTAAGCCTACCCTCTTTCAGTTTATAATCATTGCTCTTCTCCTGTCACTAACTTATTAATAATTCCTCTCCATCATTCGTGTAGGCTCCCTTCAGGAACTAGAAGGCCACAATAAAGTAATCCCTAATCCCTTTCTGTTCGAGGCTGAGATAGAGTGAAGAAGAGTGAGGCTCTTCTCCATGAAGATTTCTCCAGTGCATGCTGACCGAGCAAGAGGCCATTGGCACAAAGTGAAACACATGAAATTCCATCTAACACAAGGAAATACTTTTTTTGCTGTGAGACTGCTCAAACACTGGCCCAGGTTGCCTAGGGACATTTCTGAGTGTCCATTCTTAGAGATAATCAGAAACCAGCTGGGCGCAGTCCTGGATTTAAACTGCTCTACCTGACCTTGTGTGAGCAGAGGGGTTGAACTAAATGAACTCAGGCAAACCCTTTCAGCCTACGACATCTTGTGCTTTAACTTCACCCACTTCATGCTTCTGTTTTGGGTGATGATCTATATGCTAGTTATTTTTGAGGATATATAAAGCAATTAAAAATGTCTTTGCTCACTTCTACATTTTTTTATTTGAGAAAATGAATTTTCTCTTTTCTAAACATTTTTGTTGATGGAAAATAAATTTTTAACTGAGTTTTTGCTGTTTCAGTTTCTTCTTATAAATGCAGTGTTTACCTCAAGTGTCCTTTTGAAACCATAGGAACATTTCATTTGAGAAAATAAATTATGTTTCATGGAGATGATGCTGGTCTTTTTTGTGGGAAGTGGCCATTTCATACATGAATGACAAGAATTTCACGCTTTAAGTAGATTGCTTTATTTGTGATTATTTCTTATGCCTCTGGTTGACAGGTTTTAAAGTTTACACATGTGATTTCAAATGGACATTATTATTTCTCATGTAATAGAGATTTGAGAAGTATTATTCTTTGCACTAAGCAGAAACACTTTTTTTAGGGTCATGCTGTCACAAAAATGTTTAATGGGAAGACTGAACATCCATTCTGAGAACAAATAGTAACTGAAGATAACATGACAATAAATACATATTTACAGAGCAGTATAAAGGAAGAAGCAGAAGTTCATTACCATTTAAAGACCATTTTTAAACAAGTGAAGGGAGCAGCCCTCATGCTCAAGTAGGGTCAGTGCTGGCAGGAAGTAGTACTCCACAACTTAAATAAGTGTCATGACAGCAGCAGTAGAAATAAGTAGAACTACAGGATATTTTCAATGCTTGCCTAGTTTAATGGCCATTAACAAAAAATGGCTAAGAATTAATAGTGTGTTGTTTCATTTAGTCTCCCCTCTCAGATAGAGCCTTTATTTTTAATATGGAAAACTACTAAATAAAGAATGAACTTACAGACATTAATGGCTAAAGTTACTCTGTGGTCCCTGTGTGCAAATTTAAAAGCATGTCACAGTGAAGAGGAGCACTCAGCAGAAGTGTACCAGGTACCAGTGTGTGGTACCTGGATAAAGCAGTGCTTTTCTTACTGGCGTCAGCTGGTAACTGATAGGTGGCAAAGCCAGACGTGATTCCACTTCTAGTGCAAAAATTTAAAACATTAGGAATTGAAGTAAATCCCACCACCTGCTTTTCTTACAGTTTGTCTGGGACTACATGTGAGGCAGGAGCTGTGTGTTTCACTCCAAACACAGTGTCCAGTGTGGCCACCAGCCCACTCTGGCCTCAGTTGTCAGCAGATCACTACCAACAGTGGTATTGTAGAAACAAGTTGTGATAATGGAGTAGTATTTATTCTTGCTCTGTCTTCTAGTGAGGTTTTTGCCTAATCTTTCCCTGGTTTTACACATATATTTACATACATTATTTACAAAGAGATGTTGTTTGATCTGATATTGATCTGCATGTTGATAAGTCCTAAAGCATATAGAAGGAGTTAGCTGATCGGAAGTAACTGAAACAGTTGCTGTATAAGCAAGATTGCAATGAGATAAGCATATTAATTTTGCATGACTGCGGGATATTTCGTATTAAGAACAAATAACCATGTAGTACTTCAAAGGGAATAAAACCATAAATTAATCAAATACAGCCAATTAAATATTCTTGAACAGATCAGTTGACCTCTTACTTGTTTTGATCCTGTCATCAAAGTTAAGCATACAGTGTATTAGTTTTTTTACAGTGCTTGAATCGTATACTGTGGCAGTTTTGAAATAACAGCTCTTAATTTCCAACTCCTAAGGTTTCTCTTTCAAGGCTAATTGAAACAAACAACTTTCTTTTTCTAGGCCTCAGTCCAAAATACTCAAGTGCATATTTCTGGCTGAATGCTTGGAGTCCACATTTCTTTATGCTTGAATATTGAAGGAATATAAAACTATTGGCTGGAAAAAAATGGGGTTTTTTTGTAAGAAATCTGAGGTGGTTTGCAGTGAGCAGATGCCTTTCTGGTTGTGCTACAATAAAAACAACTCTTTAGTGAGTCAGATCGCCCAGTAGCCTGAATATTAGTTTCTTCTCGTTAGGTTGTTGTGTTGTTTTGGAAATGAAGGAGTAGAATCACTCTCTTTTAACATGAAATGTAATGGTTGTTCATGAGACAGCTAAATGGACCAGAATTTTAAAAAGCAAGAAGGAAGTGCTTCCAACAGCCAAATAGACACTCCTTGCACTAAGGTGGGTCTCATCTTAGTCACACAGATATCTGTGGCAAAGCTTGCTTGTATGTTACTACAGCTCATTTGTCATTCTTAGGGTAACACTTGCAGGAAGTTATCTGAAGTGTTATTCAGCATGCTTTAAAAAGCCCAACAAACTGAGGAACTGTGTCTTATTAAGCATGCTTTATCTTAACTCTGTGTATGCTGACATCAGTCAGTCTTTGTAGAAATTAAATATATTTGATATTAAAATGCCTGAGGTTGTGATGAATTTTCCATTCATTTCATGGAAGTAAAAGAGTAGGTGAACCATATACTATTACCTACTTCCTACTTTTGACTTTTTTCAAAATCATAAAATCATAGGGATTTTGAAAGGTCATCTTGTCTAAATCCCTTGCAATGAGCAGGGACATCTTCAACTAGATCAGGTTGCTGAGAGCCCAGTCCAACCTGACCTTGAATGTTGGCAGGTATAGTTGGCAAATGACAAGTTATCAACTTGTTCCAGTGTTTCACAGTGCAGACCCATGGGTCTGCCATGGCTCCACCTGCAGCCTTGCCCTGGAGGGATGTCCCTTGAATGGGATGTCCCTTGAATGGGCTGTGATTAGCTTAGCTCAACCCCCCTGGAAGGATGCTCCTTAGGTTGGAACACCTTTTCTTATCATGGTGAGCTATCCCCAAAGGCTTAAGTGATCCCACCATGCCCTAGTACCCACGTTAATCCTTTGTAACCCATTGGTCTTTCCCCCTTGGTACCACCCTTGCTTTCCCCCAGAAAAACCCCAGTTTTCCCCCCAGTTCTTTGGGGAGCTGTAGTCCCTCGCCCCTTTCACAGAGCTGCTGGATAATAAAGGAATCTCTCTGGAATCTCCACATGACACTTCTGTCTCTCTGTCCCTGACTCAGCCTGGGACAGCCTCGCAAGCAGAGCTGGAATCACTGAGCTGATCACCTGTGGCCACGGCTACCACTTGCTGAGGCTTATCTGGTGGCTAGGAGACCTGCCAGAAGAGCCCTAGAAGGCAGGCTCTTGAGGGACTCTCTCTGGGAAGGTTGGTGTCTTCCTGGGTCTGGAGCATTGGGTCTCCACGGACCACCTAGCAGCCAACATTTCACCATCTACATTACAAAAAAAATTTTTTTTTTTATGTCTAGTTTAAACTGACTATTATGATTTGTTCTATCACTACAGTCCCTGCTAAAAGTTTTCCCATCCTCATCTTTCTTGTAAGCCCCTTCTGAAGTACTGAAAAGCTGCAGTAAGGTCTCTTTGTAAGAAAGTTATTCCCTCCCTCTAGTTATTTTCCTGGCCCTCCTGTAGACGCACTCCAACAGGTCCTTTCCTGTGCTGAGGACCCAGAACTCATCACACTAGCTGAGCTGAAATCTCATGAGACCAGAGTAGAGGAGCAGAATACTGTTTCTGGACCTGGTGGTCCTGCTGCTTTTGGTTTGGCTTTCTGGGCTGCAGAAATTTCATGCATTGCGCATCTCTCTTAAGACTCCATGGGACTGAATAATAGAATCATAGAAGTGTAGAAAATCCCAAGTCAGTAGATAAGCACAAGAATCATCAAAATCCAGCTCCAGGCCCTGCACAGGACAGCCCCAGGAATCACAACACGTATCTGAAAGCATTGTCCAAACTTCTCTTGAACTCTCTCAGGCTTGGTGCTGTGACAGCTTCCCTGGGGAGCCTGTTCGGTGCCCAAACACACTCTGGATGAAGAACATTTTCCTGATATCTAACCTGAATCTCTCCTGACAATTTAATGCCATTCTCCTGAATCCTGTCACTGTTACTGCAGAGGAGAGATCAGTGCCTGCCCCTCCACTGCAGAACTGCAGTGAGGTCTTTCCTCCATCTCCCCTCTCCAGGCTGAACAGACCACGCAACCTCAGCCACACCTCCTATGGCTTGCTCTCAAGGCCCTTCACCATCTTCATACCTCTCCTTTGGACACTTTCTAATAGCTTTCAATCCTTCTTACACTGTGGTGTCCAAAACTGTACACTGGTTTCAAGGTGAGGCCGCCCCAGTGCAGAGCAGAGTGGGACAGTGCCTCCCTTTCTATGCACCAGTGTTTTCAAGGTCTGCGTATATAACCAGAATTGGTTTGGCCAGGAATAAAGACATTCATTCTTAAACCAGTCCTCTATCTACACTGGCTTCATTAGGAGCAGAACTGGGCTCAGTATTTGGGACTATTCAGGGCTGTAGGTGGATTATTTCCGTATGTCTGGAATGCAGTTTTTCTGGTGTAAAATTTTACAAACAGCATCTTTTGGTCTTGGAAAATTGCTCTTTGCTGAGTTCTGTCTTCCTGTCCTATCAGTTTAGCTTGTGCACTGATAGTACTTGAGTAGTGATTAAAAGCAGTGCTTTTATTTCTACTTGCCTTAGAAATATCATATTATTATGAATTGCTGTTGTGAACTTTTAAACTCAGGAGTATTCCTGAATAAATGCGATAAGGGATTAGGTAATCCTGGTTGCAGAATACATTCCTTCACTAAAATAAATCACATCGTTTTTCAGCTCCACTGTAAATTCTTTTTTTTTCCTCCAATAAATTGTTATGTAAAATTCATCTTAACTCTTTAATATCTCCTACCACTCCTATTGAGCCTTTCCCTTTATATTTTTATGTTTAAGAACTGTCTTGATAGGTAATTTCGATGACAAGATTTAGAAAAAATGTTACATTGCATAATTAGAAAAAATACTTTGGGAGATCTAGAGGGTAACGAAATTTGGTTGCACAGTGCACTTCAGAGTACATTATATTATCACAAACCCTTACATGACTTAAAAATACCAACACAGTCTGTCCATATATCGTGTTGCCATCTTATTTAAGTGCACAAAATTAAAGTAGTATGTTTGCAAAGGAAATCGACCTCCATTTGAGCTTCATTGTCACTCTTTATGTACCTGAAATCATGTTGCTTAAAAATTTTTTGATTATATCCAAGTAATGTCCCCTTTAGAGATGATGAAGATAATAGAAATACGAGTTAGAAGCTGGGGCCTTCTAATAGTTAATATATGTATGGTGTTAAATTTAAACAGTTACTCATACGTAGATGATCATGGTAGGTCCATCCCTTCCAACTCAACTATTCTCTTCTGTTCATGCTTCCCATGTCTTTGATGCTTTCTATGTCTTTGATGCTTTCTCCTTGACTTCTGCATTTATCACCTGCAAAAGGCACCATCTTGTATATAGTAAACAAAGATACTGTCTTGGGATCTTCTACAAAGCTGACAGTATGTCCTCTTCCAGGGCCCACTCTAGTGTGTTTGCATTATGTTTATATTTAATTGGATTACTCTTGCACCATGAAGCTCTGTTAATAGACAAGGACACCAGCTGTAGGAGAAGTTAGATAGCTGTGGATGACCACACAATCCCGTCTCAAAGAACATGTAGTCTTTTATAGGAGACAACACACAGCCAGGTACCAGGGAGCATAAGAAGTGATGGGATAGCTAGAGAGGTGGTAGTCTTAGCCCAGAGTAGCTCTGCTGGGACCCAGCAGCTAAGATTTCTTGCCTTCATTCAGCAGTCCAGTTCTCACATCCCTAAGTTACCGCAGTGCTCGTGGACATACTCTACTGCTTTCTGCACATTAAATAGAGGTGGAAGGCCAAATTAATTTTTGGTAGAACTTAGATGTTACTGTAGAATATACGAATGGAGGAACTGAATTCAGTTTTAGGCATTTCCTAGCGCTGACATCCCTTCCTCAACAGCAGATTTTAACTGCGTGCTGGGCTTTTCATTGCCTGCTGAATAGATTTAAGATAATGTAATGTTACACTGTTCTGTTTGTTTGAAAGTGAAGAAATTTGGGGTTATGATCTTGGTATTTCTTAATGGTAGGGAGTAAAAGAAAAAAAGATGCTTACCAGATTTCAAGCATTAGTTGAAACACATACTGTGTGCCTAAATTAAAGATGTAAAGTCTTTCATTTCTGCCCACAGATCTTGTTCATCTTGAGCTACTATAGCTCCTGTTGCTTAGGAAAGGACCATATGTTTATTTTGTTATCTTAGACCTATAATTGAAAAATGTAACCTAATCCCCTAATTAAAAAGCAACTGTCATGGTATTCTGGCATTTAAAGCCTAAATCTTTAATATTAACTGTGCAAAAGAAAACTTAGAAGTATTTTACATCTGATTCACTTTATATTTGATTGAAACGTTAAGTAAATCCCCAAATATTTTGTTAAAGTAGTTCTGACATGTGGAAAATAAAATCCCATGTGGCATTTAGCAGGATTTCTTTGAGTTACAACTGAAATAAAGATTTAATTGACAGCAGATCTTTTATTGTTATTTGTTCTTGGTTTTTATGTATCCGTAAATAATTAAAATTATGCATTTTCAATTACTTGTTTTATTTTGGCTCAATAAAGGACATTTTCCCTGTGTTCCTATTGGATTTAGCCTTTCACATGCTACACTGAGACTGCTTTTGTCTGAGATACTGGATCAGTTTGCTTTTGAAGCTACTGAATTCACTATAGCCTTGTGGCAGAGGCATCACTACGAATCAGTTTTGTTCCACACTTTTGCATTGAGCAGTCAGAACAAGAAGCTGAACCTGGTGTTTGCACATATCCTGCCTCCTATATCAGTCTCCTCATTGACTCAGTTAATTGTCTTACAGGAAATGCTCACCTGTAGGGCTTTGTTCTTGCCTATGAGCACTAGTAGGGGTTATGTGATAGAGCTGATCTGACTTTTAAAGCATTTCTGCAATTGCTGCATCGAGTCTACTTCATCCTCAAAAGGCACACTGGCCCCTAGGGATTGCTGATGGTGTGCCTGTTTGTTTGAGACTGTATGGAGAGAAAAATCCAAAGCTTGATCTACCTTAGAAACTAAATCTGTGAACAATTGTAAGCCTTACATCTGTTGGCAATATGTGCCATCAGTCCAGGGAGTGGGTTTTTAGTGTTTGCAGAAGTTGATGGATTTGTTCCCTGCATCTAATACATCATTGCTACTATTATTAGAAATATTAGTATTATTCTGGAAATTGCTCTTTTTGTCCCTTTTTTCCCTAACTCATCTGATTCTGTTGAATGTTAGCAACAGGATTTGAGCTCAGGTGTCTAGTTTTAGCTGAGAAAGAAAACAACAGAGAAAATCTGTTTTGAAAAAACAATGACTGCGTATTTGAAAAGGAGAAGGATGAGTTTGGTTGCAAATACTACTATTTGTTGCAATGCAACATATGCAATATGTTATTAATACGGATAATCCTAGTATTACCCCACTTCTGTGTAGTAGTTTTTAGCTGGATTTCTCCTCGTGAACTGATTCACAAAAAGCCACTTTTTTCCCGGAATACATATGCGTGATGTTTATGTGGTTTTCTTCTTCTAGTTGTGAATTCTGAGAGCTGACCAGGTTTCTTTAACCTGTATAAAACATATATGTGTGTGCATATGTCTCTCTGCAAGTCAAATTGCCAGCCAGGAAATGCTCTTTTTGGGGTTAAAATTTTGTGGAATATTAAATTACTAGCTTCCAAAATACTGTTAGGAACATTTATAGGTTAAATGTCAGGCATTTCTGCTGACAAGCTAGAGAGAGTCATCTGTGTTCCTTTGATGTTGGTTCTGGAAACACATTATTCATCTCATGTCAACCGCTGCTGGCAGTTGCAATTTTGGTTGCAATTATTTCTACCTTGAATTTGACCAGTTGTGCTTATGATCCTCCTGTGAATCCTATTCAGATAGTTTCTGCTTCTGGTGGTGTGCTGGATTCAGCCATCACAAAGCTCTCAAAATAGTCACAGCTCTGAGTACCATCCTTACCATATGGTTTGGATTATGCGTGGTGGAGTTCTACTGTGTTAAATTGTATCCAAAAAGTACACCTTTTGCATAAAACTCCAAGTATAGTAATGGGAAATCTTATTTGGTTATAATAATTGAATTGTTCAATTTTACTTTGTTAAGAAAAGAAATTAAAATCTTGTAGTGAAGCGAATACATTAATCTCTTGCCCTTTCTTTTTATATAACTGAACACTATTTTCAGAAAGCTTTCTATAGAGAAAATGTCTTTGTTTTGGGTATTGACTTCCTCCTCAGCCTTTGTGTGTTTCATAGTCTTTAAATTTTGAAAAGACAGAAGATAACATTTGGGAAAGTAATGATGCAGGACTGTGGACTGACTTGGTGGATTTTGTACATCACTAGGTGGAGTGAAGTCCTTTTGTCAGCTGTGCATGGGTAGAGCAAATTTCTTTTGCTTCAATGGCTTCTTCCAATTTGGAGTGAAAAAATAAGTTTGAGTGGTTGAGATCTTTCTGTTCTAAATCTTGAGATACGTGGTAACCAGGAATTACAGTTATTTTACTAAAGCTGTGGAGTTTTTTTACGGGAGTTTGTATGAACGGAATTATTTCTTAAGTGACTAATTTAATTTTACTTTTAAAAAGTATTTTAAAGTTTTATTTTAAATATATAATTTAATTTTAACTGAATAAATTCAGTTTTTAGTTGAAAATAAAATCTCTAGGTCACTTCTTGATTCTTCTTTACATGACATGTTTAAAGTAGCTTTATTTATCTCTTCTGCTGACATTTAAATATAGTGCGTGGGCAGCTTTTCATCCATTTAATTTCAGTGAAAAACTGAAACTTATTGAAGCTTTGGTTTGTTGTCAGGCTATTTCTATGTTATATGTTTCATATATGTTTTTAACCGTTAAACTTATATTTTAATGCTCATTCCTACTTCATCCATTTATCATCTTATGTGGTAACACAGTCCTTTAATTTGTGTAGGACAGTACATACAGAATCATACAATCATACAAAAATACTGAGTTGGAAGGGGACCACAGGTATCATAGAATCCAACTTTCTACACAGAAAGCCCTAAGAGTCACACCATGTATCTTAGCACATTGTCCAAATAAACCTTGATCTCTGTCAGGCTTGGTGCTGTGACCACTTCCCTGGGAAACCCGTTCCAGTGCCCAACCACCCTCTGGTAGCTGGCATATACAGTCAGAATTTGTCAAATACATTTGGCATTCAGCCTTTGTCTTACTTCAAAAACTGATAATAATTTGGTTTGAGCTGGTGTCAGTAGTCACAGTGATAGACTGACAGCTAGTCTCTGCTTCTCTGGAGGGAGGTCACAAGTCCTGCCTGCAAAACAGCTTGTGCATGGTGTCCATTCTCCACATGCTCACAGTCCTGCAAAGACCCTGCTCTTTGGACAGCATGGACTTTCCATGGGATCACAGCCTCCTCTGGGCTTCCAGCTGCGCTGACTTGAGCTCCTCCACAGGCTCCTCCCAAGGCTGCAGGGGCACAGCTGCCCTGACATGGCCTTCACCATGGGCTGCAGGGGGGTTCCAGCTCTGGCACCTGGGCCACCTTGTCCCACTTCTTCACTGGCCTTGGTGTCTGCACGACTGTTGCTCTCGTGTTCTCACTCCTCTGTCCTGGCTGCTGTTGCACAGTAACATTTTCCCTTTCCTAAATTTGTTATCCCAGGTGTGCCACCACCATCACTGAGGGGCTCAGCTCTGATCAGAGTGCTCTGATCTGGCTCCATCAGACACAGCAGAAATTTCTAGCATCTTCTCTCAGAAGCCAACCTTGTAACTCTCCCTCTACCAAAACCTTGCCTTGCCAATCACTGCAATACATTACCAATGCACTTTACCACAATTAAGCTGTAATGCCTACCAAATACATAAATCTTTAGAAAATATACTGCCATTTTATGTTTATCTTAAGGCAGATCGGCAATGCAGAAATTTCTAGACTTGAATGTGTCGTGCCTTTCCACAATAGCTATTTCCTTTCATTGTCAGGCTTTTGTCTGATTTTAGTGGTCCTGCTGAGAATAAACTTAGCATTTGGGAATGTGCAAAATTAAAATCTTCTGATGAATTTCACAATAGAGAAACTTCTGGTTTTACCTTTCTGTAGCCTTCTCTTTTCCCACTGCTTCAGTCAAGTGTAACAGTAACAGTGAGAGAAAATTGTAGGTAGCTGAGGTTGTTCTTACATGCTGCTGTCTTCCACGGTGTTACCACACAATTGCTTGGAGAGTAGAAGTGAGAAATCCCTTGGGTTGAGATCAGGACAGTTTAGTAGGGAATGCAAAAGCTGTGCATGCAAGCAAAGCAAAACAAGGAATTAATTCACCATTTCACATGAGCAGGCAAGTGTTTGGCCATCTCCAGGAGCGCAGGGCCCTATCATGCATAACACTGACCTGGGAAGACACAAACTCCCATAACTTCAAACACCCTCCCTTTCCTTTCCTCCAGCTTTCTGTGCAGATCATGAAGTCATCTGCTGTGGAATATCTCATGGAGTTAGTTGGGATCGTCTGTCCTGGCCATCCCAACTCCTTTTGCACCCCTAATCTGCTCACAGATGGGGAGGGGTAAGGAGCAGAAAAGTCTTTGTCTCTGTGTAAGCCCTGCTCAGCAGTAATGAGAGCATCCCTGAATTATCAACTCTGTTCCAGCACAAATCGCTATCCTAGCCCCATACTATCTACTGTAAAGAAAACTAACTCCACCCCAGCCAAAACTGGAACATTCATTTAATGAGAAAATGATGCTTGTGTTTCAGTAACTTGGTGAGAAACAAAAATTAGCTTTTCCATTTTATTTCGCATAATACTGGAGTTTTGCCTACTAATTCTCTTTTATAGCTCTAATAATAGTTCTCTCTAATAGCAAGAACAGGTGTATTAAGGTCACCTTTGTGCTTGGATAGTGTATTATTAGGGAGATTAATTACGGAGGTTTTATTTTGTCTGACACTTACAGAAAAGCGTTGTTTTCAGACCCCGTATCCTAGGACATTTTTAAATGCATGTGAAAGTTTCAAGTGATGATTTTATTTAGGCTTACACAGCTGATTTCATTATTCATAAATATATTTCTTGGTAGTTGTGATATGAATAAATTGAGTTTGTGTCATTTTTCCTTAAGGTGTTTCCTTTGCTATGTACAAGTACTGGAGGATTTAATTTTCTTCTATAATAACACTTAATCCTTACCTAGTGACTCACATTATTTAAAAATGCTTTGTGTTTTTGTTTTTCAGCTTCCTTTAAAATACCTTCCTTTTTTCCTTTTACTTCTGTTGCACTTGTCTGTAGTGATAGCACACCTTCATTGTAGTTAGGATTGACAAGGAGGGCTTTATTGTCTTTTATCTTCTGATTGTTGAAGCTTCAGTTTATTCAGATCTAATACTGACTTTTCCAGCCATATTTCTTGCTTTGCAAGAGATTGTGCTCTTCTTTTTCTCTTGTTGTAAGAAAATGGTTAATGCTCCTAATAATTAGTGCATGTGATATAATTCTGGTATTGAATTCGTTGCTCTTCTGGGGAATGTGCACTTAGAGCCTGAGGGATGGTAAACCATTAATCTGTAAAGCACTGACTGCATTGTGTGTTAGTCTGCTTGTATGCAGAGATAAGGTGTGATTGTCTGTGCACAGCAGGATTCTCAGTTCTTTCCTGCCATCTTGGGCAGAGGAAAACAATGGTGACAGGAGTTGCTGTGAGTAAATGTCTCGTCCTTATGAGAAGGCACATCATCAACACAGTGGTCCTTGCAAGGTCATGAGGGTGTTCAACATCTTAGGTCCTTATACCTGTATTGAACTTCCTGAGCATCTGAGTGATGCTGAACCATTTTCTACCTCTACTTCAAGGAGCACTTAGCTGTTCTCCCAAAGATTTGAAACGTCTGCTTCACAATATGCAGAGTAGAGGTGGCAAATTGTATTTATATTCTAAGATTAAGTTATGAAACACTTTATTGTTCAAGTTAAATGTTTCAGTAATGCAGCAGCAATATGAAAACTCTTCTGTGTGATTTTGGCTCTCTAAACACATTTCTCTTTTCTTAATTAGGTCTTTATTAATGTGCTGACTCACCCAGAATGTTCATAAGAGAATAATGGAAGCCCCTGAATACCTTGATTTGGACGAAATAGATTTTAGTGATGATATATCGGTAAGTACAACTCTTACTTTATTTATTAAATAAATTGTTCAAGTTGAGACAACCTTAGGTATATCAGCCCTGATGTAAAAAACAACACTGTTGTTAGAAGCCACACTGCTTTTTACTTCATATGTGAATGTTTAGATAGGTTGAATCTAGAATAAAAATCAGATGTTTTGTATAGGAAATATCTATAAAAAGCTTGAAATGAAAATTTGATTCCTTCAGGTAGTAAAAATTACTTGTAGACAAAATAAATTAGTTTCATTTCTGGGTTGCTTCTCTCCTGTATTGTCCTGAATGAGCTATTTGTGCTGTAGTGTTAGCCTTAGACACAAAAATTTTAAGTTTACTTTTTTTAATCTAATGTATTTCAGTTGTAAAAAACACATTTCTCTCACCTTTGCCCTTTTCACCAGTAGCCATTTCCTAGTACACCTCAATTTTGTCAATAGGTGTGATATGATAGTGTACAGAAAGAGATAGACTTCAAGGGATTCATAGGCAGCAGTTATCCGTAGGGTCACAAATAAAACAGCCCTAATTGCAAGCAAAAGTACTGTGTTTTACTGTGTTACTTTCTACATTTTTAGTGTTTTTATAGGAGGCACTGGTACTGTGTATTTCTCTATTACTCATAATACTACTTCTACTGCCTGTGTTTCTGCTTTTTGTGCAGTAGAGTTGTTGATATGTTCAATGTTTGATAAAAAATAGACTTGAATATGTAAATTAAATCTCCTATAAGAGAATTTATTAATTCAGTTTTCAGATTAAAGTATGCCACCATCTCCCTCCACATGTTTCATAGTTTCATAGGTGTTTTTCTGGTGTTTTTTTTACAAAGGGCCTGGTTTTCCCGTTAGCATTTGGGACTCTTGATTCATTTTAAAACATTCCAGATGCTTTCTTCACTGACAAATTCCTTTTAAAGAGATTTTTTTTCTACCTGTTGTATTGTTGAATTTTTATTAAAGCAGAATATAGCAAATGCCCAAAATATTACAAGACAATGACGCAATCTTGAGTGAATAACTAATTATGGGCAACTTTCTTTATATTACTATTTTATGCCAGACTATGTCCTGGTATCTGTTTCTATACTCAGTTTAGTAAAACTGTAAAACATAATAGATGTAACCTTTCCATGTCCCTCCCATTGTGGCTGTTGCTGCGTACTGGTGGGTTAGGTTACTCACTTTTCTGCTGAACAGCTCAGGCTGCCTGCTTTAACAGGCTGTTCTTTCAGTGGATGCTGAACATTAAATAAAAAGCCATCACAAATGATTAAGGTAGCAGTTTTACTCCCTACTTTAGCAGGTAAGAGGACAAAGGATTTATTACCAGAACCTAGAGAGAATTCATGGTTACTCTAGTGCTCTGCTCACATCTCATCATGCACAGTTTAGAAATACCTGACCTTCATATTTTCTCATTAACCTGCTCTGGTAAAAGCAGCTGCATAGCATCTGTATTAGTAAATTATATTATTCATGTTAGCCTTCTGGTTCTAATCCAGTGCAGAAAAGTGACTAATAATAATGGCAGCAAGAAGGCTGTTAAAATGATGCACTTAAAAATGTACCTCATTTAGAAAGCCACGATTTGTAGTCCAGAGCCTTACTGATCAAAGTGTAATAATCAAAAATATAGAGAGAAAGGCAGGAACTTCTTTTTAAAAGCAAATATATATGTATTTTATTTTACTTTCCTTTGGGTTTTTTTGGATTTGTTGTTTTTTTTTTTCAATGTTACATTTGTACACGAGAAAAGGAAACTACATTTCTCCAATATCATGCAATCCTGGAATGGTTTTGGTTGGAAGGGACCTTCAAAGATCAGTTGGTTCCAATCTCCCTGTGATAGGTAGGGCTACTTTCCACTAGATCAGGTTGCTCCAAGGCTCCTTGTGATGGGTTGACATTGACATTGACCAGGTGCCCACCAAGCCACTCTGTCACTCCAACTCCATCAAAAACTTGTGCTTTAAGGAGAAGGACACCACTCAGCAATTAGCATCATAGGAAAAAAAAGACTCCTCTTGCCAAAATTAATTTATTGCCAATTGAACAACACAGGATGATGACAAACAAGGACGAATCTAGAAGCACCTTTTCCCCACCCCTCCCTCTTTGCAGTCCCAGCTTCACTCCTGAGTAGTTTGCCTTGCTGCCTCAATAAGCACAGGGGGATGGGGGAGGATGGGGTTTGCATTCAGGTTAAGTACTAGTTTGAAAGCAAACCAGTGGGAGATCCCAAGTCGGAAATACAATTTAACGGGAAAATTAAAATAAATGCAGTAATACAGAAACACCAACAGAGTCAGAATACAACCTGACACCCTGTCTGTACAGGTGTTGGTAGCAGTCCGATTTAATGGTGGCTGCAGTCCTCCTGGAGTGACAGATCGGGTTCTGTTGAAGCAGTAGAAGGGCTTCATCTTCCTCTGAAGATCCAGTGATGGTTATGGAGCTCTTGTCCTCTGTAAATTCAGTGGATAAGGCTGCCTGTTGTATTCCAAAACCTCAGATTATATCCAGGTAAGAATATTTGGCTCCTCCCCCTGGATGGAACATCTCACAATGGGATGATGTAATTTTATCAGTCATGCAGTGGGACTCAGTGGCCCATTGACAGAAGGTACCCCCTGGAGTTATCAGGACTGAGTCATGAAGGAGATAAGGAACATTGCCCCACCTGGTTTTAACAGCTTATGAAGATGGTGATAAAATATATACTTTTGGGTACATCTTACATTGTAACCTAAGAGAGGTTATCATAGTGTCTCTTCTGTTCCCTCCTCATCCTCTTCATGCCTGCACCAGCATGGAGTCCCACCCTCTGTGGACTTTTCCAGAGTCCTTCCCAAGGACCACAGTTCTTCATGGACTACACCAGCATGCCTGCTTTCCATGAGATACAATCCTTCAGGAACAGACTGCTTCAGCATAGCTCTCACACAGAGTCACAGTTCCTGCCAGGAAACCTGCTCCTATGTGGTCTCCTCTCCACAAGGATTAGTTTCTGCTAGGAGCCTGCTCTAGCATTGTCTTTCCACAGGCTGCAGATTTCTTCAGGGCACATCCACATGCTCCAGTGTGAGCTCTTCTACGGGCTGAAGGCTGGATACCTGCTCTACCATGGTTTTCTCCTGTGACTGCAGGGGATGCAGCACCTGGGACACTGCCTTCCCCTACTTCTTCGCTGACCTTGGTGTCTCACATTTCATTGTTCCTCTCTCCCAGCTGCTCTTAAGCAGTGGTTTTTACCCTTTCTTAACTCTGTTAAGAGTTAAGAGGCACTACCAGCATCTCTGATGGGCTCAGCCTTTGCCAGCGGCTGGTCCTACATGGAGGCAGCCTCCACTCTTAGTTTTCTACATAAACCAAATACAGTCATGTGTGCTGGGCATCCACAACTTCTCTGGGCAACCTGTTACAGTGTCTCATTATGTTCATTGTAAAAAATGTGCTTGTATTCAATCTAAATTGATGTTCTTTCATTTGCCTATTGTCCTGTCACTACAGGCCCTGGAAAACAGTCTTTCTGTATTTTTCTTAATGCTTTATAAGCCTTTATATATTGGAACAATATAAGAAAGTCTCCCTGCAGCCTCCTGTTCTCCAGGATGAAGAATCCAGGTGCTCTCAGCCTCACTTCACAGAAGAGGTGGTCCAGTCCCCTGGCTATTTTCATGATCTTCTTCTGGATGTACTGATCAAGTCCATGTCTTTTTTGTCCCAGCAACCCCTGAGCTGGAGGCAGTACTCAGGTGGATTCTCCCAAGAATGAATTCTGCAGGGGGATCACCTCCTTTACTCTGTTGGCCAGACTTTTTGTGCAGCCCAGGATATGACTGACTTCCTGCAAGTGAGCATTGACAGTTTATGTCAAATTGTTCATCCACCAGTATGCCAAGTCTGCAGGGTTTCTCTCAATGTCTGACTCTGTATGGATACTGGGCATTGCTCTGACACATGGGACACATGGACACAGGATCTTGACTTCTTGAACTTAATGATGTTCACATGGGCCCACACCACAACCTGTCTCAAGGTCCTTCTGGATGGCATTCCATCCCTTCAGCAAATCAATCACTCAGCTTGGTCTCGTGTGAAAACTTGCTGAGGGTGCCCCCAATCCCATCATCTGTGGCCTTGACAAAGATATTAAATACTATTTGTTGCAGTAGGCATCCTTGAGGGACACCACTCATTGAGTTTCACTTGGAGATTGAGCTATTGATTGTAACTCACTGGACATGGCCAATTCCTTGTCCATCTGTCCATCAAACCCAAATCTCCAAATTAGAGGCAAGGAGGTTGTACTTGGATACAGTGTGCCAAAGGCATTACAGAAGCTGAGGCAGAGGACATCCGTATCTCTCTTGCTCGATTGTAGGAGGCCACTATCTTAGGCACAATTTTCCCTTTGTGAAGCCATGCTGGCTATCTCTGATCACCTCTCTGCCATCCATATGTATTGGTATAACTTCCAGGAGCATCTCTTCCATGCTCTTACTGGGCACTGAGGCATGGCTGACTTGCTAGGAGTTCCTGAAGCCCTTATTTTTATGATCAAAGAGAACGTGATATTCACTTTTATCCAGTCACTGGAGACTGACTGCTATGACTGTTAAAATATTATTGAGAGTGCCCTAGCAGCTACGTCTACCAACTCCATCAGTGTTCTGGAATGCAAATATGGTGCTTATTTTATAAACTAAGATGGTTCCATTCCTGATCTAAATTGTATGTTATATTTGACTGTAGTGCAGACAACAGAATAGGTTGTTGTTTACATTAAACAAAATTAATATTCTGTCTGCAGTGACATTAAGCAACCCAGCTGAATATTTTAATTTATTTCTTCATTAATAACTGCTCACAGAAAGGAAGGGGGGGAAAAACCCTTTAGGTTGTATTAAATGATAGCTACATTATCAAAGGTATGTTTTATGCATTCACTTTTTTCCTGTTTCTTCTGATTTTGACTATAAATTTATTCCTGCTCTGAAGTTTTATGCTGTTGGTATGGTTACCTGAAGGTTTCCTAACCCTTTGACTGAAATGCAGGAATTACATTGTGCTGGCAATTTGCGAAAATTGAAACCATTTTATTTTTTGGTCTACAGAAATAATGCAAGATAATCTCATCAAAATCAGAGTTCTTCATGCTAAAATACTTGTAAATTGTTAGAGATTGAGTGTATAGATAATTTCTCAGATCATCCCCTTGGCTCTGTATGAATGAAAGCCAGGCTCAGTGGTGCCAGTGTAAGACTGCACCTAATTTAAAGGTTTGTGCAATGCAAGTGCAGTAATTGAGTTCAGGTCTAAGTAAACAGTTGTTCAATGTCTAGGTATTTTGGAACAACTTTAAAAAGTGTTGTGAATGCTCGCCTGGTAGGGAAGACGTAGACTATGCATGGTCAGGAGTATGCCCAAGCTGCTTTTATTCAACACAGGGCCCCTCCTGAGGCTGCTGCAGCCTTCCTTGGCCACAGGAAGAGCTGGGTCCCCCCTCAGGCTCACACACAGCCAGACTTTGCCTACCCAGCCACCAGTCCTGCTGGGCTCAGCATGCAGGGTCCTACATCACTGTGCAGGCACAATCGTTAGCTGCAGCAGATTGATTTATTTACCATCCATCTCTCTTACATCTCTCTCTTTTCTTCCTGTCTCCCATTTCAGAATGAAGCAAAATGCAGATGTCCACTAAGTTTTTCATAGGAAGTGTTAATTACAGACAGACACTTTGTACCCCTAACAATGTTAGTGGTGTCTATATAGGTCCCCTTTGAAGCTAAAGGGAAGAATAACATATCAAGTGTATAAGGTGGACAGCACATAGCACAAATAACCTAACCAGTGCTCCAAAGATGCTCATCACAGCTGTAAGAACATTTAGTTTGGGGAGGTGATATTTCCCACATGCACCATACCAGTCTAATCTCTTTCCTTCTCTGTTTTTTTGTTTTGAAGCTGCTTAAATTGAACACTACTATTGGGAAAAACCTTCCTGCAACATCAGGCCAAGTATTGTTCCTTTATTTTTTCTCAGTATAACTTGCTATTCCCAAATAAATGTCTCGGAAATAGGGTGGCATTGCACAGTTAATAAATTGTTAAGAAAATGCATTGTAAAGTTAATTTAATAGGCTTTTAATATCAATGAAGTGTTTTGTTTTCCACTATCACAAATAAACGGAAATGAGACTGTTTACTTGAAAACACTTGGAAAAAAATTAGCTGCAATGGAGAAAGGTGCTTGTTTTCAGTATCAAAATGAAAACAAAGAACTGCATTTAGGATCAGGACAGAGTCATTGGTGTCCTTATCCAGTCAAGATCATTGGTGGTGGTAAATGATTTGAGTTCTAATACTGCAAACAGTTGGACGTGGTCCTTCATGCTTTTAAGGGTTTCATGGTTATGATAACATGCTCTGAGATTCTCACTATGCATACGGCTTTGTACTTTGACTCCATTTAGGATACAACAGAATGTTGAAAAGTAACTTTTGTTTCTTAATTTACTTGGTTTTTTTACTATTTTGTATAATATTTCTCTGCTACTACTCATGATGAGTTGCTTCTTCTTTCTGATACTTCCGGAACACAAGTGCATCTGCAAGTGGTGGACGAGTAGCACAGAGCAGAACAGATATCTTTAATATCTATTAAAGATATTTTTCCTCATGTATTTTGTTAAAATTCATTGCATTAAAATTTGAAAACCATGTGAAATTTAAAAGGGTAACTGGCATTAATTCAGATTCTGTTGCACAGTGTTACATAATGAACAAATGTATTGTATTATAAGGGAAGTCTCATTTTTCCCTGAATTAGCAATGTCTGTTGGAAAAAGCTGGGAATATCTTGCATTTGTGTGGAATACTTGCTATTGTCTCTTCTCTCATTTGCTGTTGATACTGCTCTTCCATCTTACAGATTTCTTTAGGGGCTTATTAGAATTCGCAATTTCAGGTTGGATGTAGGCAGGCCTTAAATGCAGAAAAGGAACCCAGACCTCAAATAGTAATCAAAAATTCCATTACATGTGTTGTCTTACAGAATGTCGTTTGTTACTGAATGTCACCATCAACCACAACAGACTTTAATTAAATACCAGAGATCACAGTAAGCATTGACTTACAAAGTAACATGATGTGCTGGGCTCTTACATTGTCAGTTATGTCCTTGGGCATGGCCCTCAGCCCTGGCATTGGAGTGGTTACTCCAGTGGTGAAATGTGAGAAGTGGTGTTTAATTTTGTATGCAAAAAAAAAAAATTGAAATTATTGAATGAAGAGTTGGAAGTAATTAATTTTAACTGCTGTTGAATAAGCATCAAGTTTTAAATTCTGTTCCAAGGGAGGGTTGCAATCTCAACTTCTTTTGATGTCCTGTGTAACCTTGTAAGTTACGGTTGAAGAAAAGCTAGAAAACATTACTGGTCATTAGAACTGGAGCTAGATATGTGAGAAATCAGTTCTAGTGGGAAGAGCTGGGAATGGATTGTTTTTATGGTTGGGAAAGGTCCACTTGGAAAAAGTAATTTTAGTTGCTTCTTGGACCAAAAGTCGGTTCTTTACATTTTAACCCCGAAATACAAAAGGCAGAAATGTAAATTTGCAGAAGTCTTTGAGGACAGAGGTAAGTGGGAGGAAATCTGTTGATGAAATCAAACCATTATTAAAATGCGTAACAAATTTATAAACATGCAGTCGATTTTTGGTGATGAGACAACTAACTGAATACATTTTAGAACAATGTTGAAACAGAAAAAAATCTGTTTTTCCAAGAACAGGAAAAAGACAAAAAGAAAGATGGCTTTCTGTTTTTGAAGTTGTCTGACAAAACACATAGCAATAGAACACAAAAGGCCTCTTTCTAATTGAATTACAAACTGTGTAATAGTTTAAACTGCAACAGCTGGTCTTATGAAGCTACCATATTCCTTGGAGACATGCTCCTTGGATTCTTTTAAGATTCTTACTAGACCAGTCCAACATTGCATTCTAAGTCTTTGTGCTGAAATAGCAAGATGTATAGCTTAACAGCTCAGGCTTTATTAAACAATAACTAAAGTGAAGCCCAGCACATGGTGTTTGTCCATGTCTGTGTTTAACTTGTATTAATTTGTCTTTAGTCCCTGTCTCTGCTCTGTTCCTTCTTGCTTTAGGCTGTCACATTCTGAAGCAGTCACAGCCTTATAGACAACCCCTTGTTTAATGGGGGCTAGAATCACTGGGTAGTTCTGGAGTGCTGCTACACATTTTAATTAATAAGTTCAGTGTTGATCCTGGGAATACTTACGAGGGTTTCTTCTTGTGGTTTAGGTTTCTCAATACATTCCTGAATTAGGTTGGCGAGGGAAAAAGTAAGACCTGGGAGTTTTCTAGGCTTAATGAAGTAACTACAGTCATTTGAGTAGAAGTCTTAAGCTTGTACCAGAAAAATATGTTACTCTACAATTGGGCACATGAGCTTGAATTTAGATTATTTTGAAGGAGATTGCCAGCTGTGCTTTAGAAACATGTCAAACACTGAATGACAAACTGTCAGCAAAACCCAAGACAATGTATCACCATTTCTTTTTTGTGTGGAAAGTTCATACGGTTTTATATGTAGTTGTTTTGCTTCATTGGTCAACAGCACACCAACTAAAAATATCTCTTTCTTTGAAAACATATGGTGTTTATGTATTCTTAGAAAAATTTCAGTTGTGCTAATCCTAAATGCTCTTTTTCTATTTAAATTTCCAAAATACTGGTTTTAATAGGGTCTTTTTTGTAATTGGTATTTCTTTCACAGACATAATGATTTTCATTTGTTTAAGTGCAGATTCCTATAACATTTAAACATTTAATTAAGGAAAACTTGCTATAAAGCAACTGCATATCAGAATGTATGGTTTTATAACACTGGATCCCATGTCTTTCCAAAGATATTCCACAAGTATATAAACTAAAAAATTCTGTTTGTTAAAATGCCTATGGCACCTCTGGGTTTGGGGTTTTTTTCCATTTTTGAATGGTTAATGCAGTGAACAACGTGCTGATTCATATCAGATGTGTTTTGTCACATGATAGTTATAATACAAATTTGCTTTAATGAAGGCTGATTGGAGAAATGAGCCAGTCGTCTGATATGTGTGGGTACATACACCCCTCTCTGAAACTAGACCTCTACAGCACAGATACTCTGCATCCCTTTTACAGACTAGTTTGTGACAGCTTGAATTCTGATTTTTAAGCATGATAATTGTTGAAGTGCAACACCATAATAGGTGCACAGGTGGACAAAGTGAGACCCTTGAAGTTTATGATGAAGCTTCAATGTGGTCTGACCTCCAGTGTATCTTTCATTGTATTGCATTATATTTGTGCCTTGAATAATAGTGACCTGCAGGAAGGAGAAATCTGAGGTGAGGAGGTGCTTTTCTCTAGTTTTGAAAGCCTGTTTCGTATGTCTCAAGGTGGGAAACAAAAGCAGGTGCCATCTGCTTTGCAGCCTTGGTTTGTAGATTTTGATAGTGTCCATGACACTTGAACCCCTTGAAAATCCTACTTTTTATCTTTTTTAACTATTACCTCTATATATTTTTTCTCCTTTTTTGCAGTATTCTGTAACTTCTCTCAAGACCATCCCAGAATTATGTAGAAGGTGTGATTCACAAAATGAAGACAGATCAGGTATGATGCCCATTTCTGTCCACCCATTATATTCTATGCTTTTTTTTTTAAATCATGTACAGTTTGGCAACAATAGCTTCTTGGCAGTGTCCTGTTGTTTTGTTTTTTCTCATTTATGTACAGTGTTCTGGAAACATGAGTTTCTTTTTTTTCAACAGATGTTAGTTCATTAGAAGGAAAGAAAGTTCCAAAAAAGGATTTGGCTGTATACAGATAAATGTAGGGCTTCATCTCAGCAGCTCCAAACCACAGTATGTGCAACAATTTACTTGAAAACCCGAGAAACCATTGGTGACAAGACGTAATAATGTAGGCGCCAATGAAAAAATGTTGGATACATTTACTACCCATATGGCCACGACCAGTCTGAGGGATGATGTTTTGCCAGAGTCTGAAACTGTATCAAGGATGCTACATGATAGAATCTGCTCTAAGGCATACTGTAGTAGTTAAGATTAAAGCCGAGTTTTTTAGTTTAATAGTGTAAACTAAATGAAGAATCATGGCATATAGATGAGAACCAGCTGGAGACCTTCCCCCTGCCCCCTGACAAAAACTGCATTCAGTGTTGTTTTTCACTCTGTAAATCAGATTAATCCTCTTTTATTTTTCTCTTCCTGATGGAGAAGAAATGAATTGGTAAGAGAAGCATTTTTGTTGAGCTATGAAAAGTTTATTGTGCTTTTTGATCCTTTAATTGAACTTTCGTTAATGTTGTTTCATCAAGTAATTTTATAACAGAAACAGGAGGTCTGGAATTCATGGGATGATACAAGGACAAGAACCATGCTATACTTCAGCAACGTTTATTTCTGTATTTCCTTTCAGACTTTTAAAAATTTCTATCGTTTTTCACTTAAGTGGAAACCTTCTGATTGCTGCTTCTTCCAACAGAGTTATTAAAGGCCAGGTCACCACGTGCCACTGTCCTTGGCAATAAAGAGAAGCAAAGCTCTCCTTGTAATGCTTGCAGATTACTGCCCACACAGGGCACAGCAGTGATTGCACACACAGTATTACTTGTTACAAACAAGAGCAGGGAAGAAGTGTAAAAGGTGAAGACTCCTGATCCACTGCTCTCAAATTGCCCTATCTCCTACCATAGTGTCCCCCTATCCTCCCCTCCATCCTCCCCTCCATATTCCCCTCTTTGTTCCCATCCTGCCCTATTACACCTTTCCATCCTTCCCCTGTCTCATCCCTATCCCTTTGGTTCTCTCTTCTTCCTTCCTTCTTGCTGGTTCTTCCCTCCTTTCTCATCCCTTGCATCCTGCTGTCTAACCCCCTTTGTTCCATTTCCTCCCCTCTTTCTTCCTGTCTCCTTCCCTTCTTTGCCATTCTTAATCCCACTCTCCCTTCTCTCTCCCTGTTTTCCTATTGCCACACCATTCCACAGTATTCTTCTCCCAGTCTTCTCTCATTCCTCCTGCCTCCTTCTCTCCTCCTTTCATTTTTTTCACCCACTTCCTCCTCCTTCTGCTCCTCCTTCTTCCCTGCCATTCTCCGTAGCATTTAATCCCTCACTGCTCCCCACATGCTTCCACCGTACTCTCTCATATTCCTCCTCCCATTCTTCTTTCTCCATTTAAAATAGTAAGGATGAAATACTGGTTATGAGCTCTTCCTTTGATTGTAGGATGCTGCCAAATTGCTGTGTATCTGTCTTGTTCCATGGTTGCCTCTGCAGATGGACATTTTTTGATTATGATTTTAATTACATCAGTACTTATCTATTCTCTTGAAAAGGGGTTGACAGAAGCAAATACAGGGATTGCTGGAAGACAGTAGTAACTCTGGGGAGTCTGCGAGTGGAAGTTAATTGCAGATTGGTTAAAAGTCCTGAGTAAAAAGGAGCTCTTTTGCACTGATAGTAGTATTGGCAAGGTGGAAACAGTCCTAAAAGCTGAGTTTTCTTGCTACTTACCGCTTATTTTGGTGAATAGGAGATGATACTGAAATCTTTTTAGTTTTACTCTAATCACTGAGTAATAATATAGTGCTGAACAGGAGTGTATCACTTTACATGTCTGTACAGACTTCAGTATCTCCAGTCTTGAAATATCAACAGAGCTGGATTCATCAACATGGCATAAGGCCCAATTTGATAAATTTTCATAGTTGCTTTTGACAAAATCTTTTGCTTTCCCTATCACACAGATCATTAAAAAAATTAGATCGTTGAAATAATATTGCCAAAGTATTGATGTGTGCTATTTTTATGAAAATAGATTATACTCTAAATCTTTCATATTATAGCATAAAGCATTCATACTATTTTATATCTGCATTCCACTGTTAATTCAAGAAGTTACAAATTTAAAAACTCAGAGGTTTTACAAGGAACTGATCCAGCTTTCTACCTCATACTGCCTCCTTCTTAGTTAGAGGTTGCATTTCTCCTTTAAAACTGAGAGGACTATGAAAGTAGAACTATCCAAGAATTATTTTTTTAGAACTAAAAGTTAAGCAAATGTTGACCGTAGATAAGACATGTCATAGTTTAAAAAGCAATTATCTGTCATCTTTGTCTCAGGAAAATACTTAGTTCACTAAGACGGTTAAGACAAAATTATGAAGAAAGTAAGATTCAACTTTATACTTGAAAAATTAATCATATACATACATATATACAAATACACAACTATTTTCACCAACAGGATTGTTAGAACAGATGTAAAGCAAACCAGTTCCTCATTAGGGAATTACATTTCTTAACTATATGGCTAATAATGTGGAAGTGTTACTATTTATTGTTTGCAGATAAGTTTGGTGAGTAGCCCTGTCATTCCGATTTTCATTCCGATTTTCTTTCCCCCTTTCATGTAAACATTGAATAATAAGTTAGTATCACATGAAGGTATTTGGTTACATGTTTTCAAATTACTCCAAGCACTTTTAATCCTAGGCAGATACTGATGTTTAGAAGTCGGTGAGTCTTCTCCAGCATTTCACATAATTCCTTCAGCAGAGTTTTTGGGGTTTTTAACTGTTTCTGACTGCATGTAACTTTTGCACAAATTACTTGTTCTTTTGAAAAGGGAAATAGTAGAAAGTCTGACAAACGTTTGCCCAATGTGTAGTTTTTCCTCCTTGAAATGCCACTATCACCTCCCCTTTTTGGACAGCACTGGCTGGTGGTGTGTATTGTTGGGAGAGTCCTGTTCCTGCCTCACTCTTTTGCAAGATGTGCATGGCAGTCAATCAAAGAATCACAGAATGAACTGAGTTGGAAGGTACCCACAAGGATCATCACAGTCCAGCGCCTGGCCCTACACAGGATAATCCCAAACTCACACCATGTGCCCTAGAGCATTGTCCAAACACCTCTGGAGCTCTGTCAGGCTGGTGCTGTGACCACTTCCCTGGGGAGCCTGTTCAGTTCTGGGTGAAAAACATTTTCCTGATATCAAACCTAAACCTCCCCTGATGCAATTTCAGGCCATTCCCCCAGGTCCTGTCACTGTCAGCACCGAGCAGGGATCAGTGCCTGCCCCTCCTCTTCCCCTCCCAAGGAAGCTGTAACTGCAGTGAGGTCTCCCCTCAGGTGCCCCTTCTCCAGGCTGAACAGACCAAGTGCCCTCAGCCACTCTTCACACGGCTTCCCCTCCAAACCCTTCCCCATCCTCATGGCCCTCCTTTGGACACTCTCCAACAGCTCAATGTCTTTTCTGTGTTGTGGCACCCAGACCTGCCCCCAGCACTGGAGGTGAGGCTGCCCCAGAGCAGAGCAGAGCAGGACAATCCCCTCCCTTGCCTGGCTGTGATGCTGTGCCTGATGCCCCCCAGGACACTCTTGGCCCTCCTGGCTGCCAGGGCACTGTGGCTCATTTTCAACTTGCCATCAGCCAGGACCCCCAGGTCCCTCTCCGTGGCTCTGCTCTCCAGTACATCCAGGGTTACCCCATCCGAGGAGCAGAATGCATCACTTTCCCTTCTTAAGCTTCGTACAGTTGGTGACTGCCCAAGCCTCTAATTTGTTGAGGTCTCTCTGTAGGGCCTCTGTCTTCAGGTGGAGTAACCAGCTCCTCCTTATTTCTGTCATCTGCAGTCTTATTCATGTTCCTTCAAGTTCTGCATCAAAGTCCCTTATGACTTCTTTGAGTCCTTCTTAGATTTAGGGAATTCTGACTCAGGAAAATTCTGAGAGATCCTTGGAGCCAAAGTGTATGTGCCAGTACCCCCAGATTACAAGGGGAAAGATGCATGGTATTGGCAAAATATTGCAGTGAAAATTGTGGTTTATCCACAATAAAACGTGATTAAGGGAAATTGTTTTTTCTACAGTCATGCATCAAGATAATGATCTTTTAGGTAGCATAATAACCACTAAGGTGGACATTATCTCAGTTCTTTAGAGCAAGGTGCTAATTAACTCTAAAACTGTGGGTTTAAGCCCTGTACAAGCCATTCACTTAAGAGCTGGACTCAATGATCCATGTGGATCCCTTCCAACTCAGAATATATTCTGTGATTCTGTAATTCTTTTTATCTTCAAAAATAGAAAATTAAAGAGTGTAGTTTAGAAACGGACCTAGCTAGCACATTTTTCCTAAAATGAAGTGTTAGTCAGAGTGTCTGCTGGTTTCCAGCATTGTTTAATATAGACTGATGAACTGAAACATAAATCAGTCCTTTATGCTTTCCTTCATTATTAAGCATGAAATTTGTTGCATCCTTTCTGGGCAAATTTTCTAAGGGCACTTGAACGAATGGTTCAAGACAACTGTGTTCAGCAAGCTTCACTGAACCATGTCATTATTGAAGTGTATTCTGTCATCTGTGACAACTTTCGTTTGTCATTAAATGAATGTTTCAAATGAAGGCAATATACTACTCTAGGTCTTTATTCACAGATTGGTAAAAACAAATTCACTTTTGATGTCCAGCAGTTATCCTTCTGCTTTGCTTTATTCATTCCCAAAGAAAATGCCATTTGAAAAATTATTCAAAATATTACTTTCCTAATTGAGAAAAAGAAATAAATCAATGAACATAAAGTTACAGAAAATTTCCATCTCAAGCTCTTGGTAGTTTTTAGTTGTATGAGAAAATAAAGTAAAATTTTATTTGGAAACAGTGTTAAAAGGCATCAATTTCACAGCCTTGTTCTCCAAATATCTCACAGGTAAATATGTGTGGAACAATACAGTACTGATTGGATCATTCCTTGGTAGAATACTGAAGAGTTTTCTTAGTAAAAAACCAACTGAGCTAGCTACATTCCAACTTTCATGTTATATTTTCCTACCTAATTTTTGCATTCTCTGTCTTCCTTTTTCACGCATTTTGTGCCAGAATGAGCTCTTCTGATTTTTCATTAGAACTTTGCTTGCTACCTTCCTTTTACATCCATAGATCTGTCTGTACAAGAGTAAACCAAATTTATTAATTTCAAAATTTTCTTTGCCTTTCCTATATTCGCTTCTTGAGAATGACAGCTTTTGTATTATTCTTCCTCAAGTCAAGATAAGAAAAATATATTCATTCACTGAAACACATAATGTTTGAATTACCTGGAAAAGGTGCACTTCTATTTAAAAGCATTAATTATTATTTACCTTGTATGCTCTTTCTTCTTTATAGTGACTTGAAATTCCACTTAAATGGGAACAAACTCTCTCCATTCTTATCTATGCGGGGTTGGTCTTTAATTCAGGCTCTCATTCTATAGAGCTTGTTAAGAGCATGTTAAAGAATTCTAATATGTATTCCTGGTACAAGTTATTGATATGTTAAAACTGTAAAACAGTGCCACCTTCAGTCAAAATGAATTCAGTTAAATATGAATTTTGTGATATTAATAAAGGAGTAAATGGATATTCAGATCTGGTTCTGATTATCCATTGGTTTGTAAGAGACACCCCTTCCTCTATCATATGGAGCCCACATACTTCTGTAAGTGTTGGAAATACATTGGTGATATCAACCATGAGTTTTTGGAAAGTTTCCCTGGTGTAGTCAACATCTCAGCAGCTGTATACAAAGTGAGAATCACAGTGCCTTAAATGGACCTGGAATTAATGTGTGTCTTAATTGATTCAAGTCTCTGCTGAAGGCATATCACAAGGAAGAAGCCCAGGTATTTCTTTCAGATGACAGTAGAACTCCAAATATGAAACTTTGTGTAGACTTGCTGCAGGCCCCCTCCCAATAATACATGAGCAATGTGTTGAAATACTGCATTTAAAAAAATGTGGGCAGTTGTCAATGCTATTCATAGGCTTTCTTAAAGTAAAATATGGTGTTTTCATTGTACTCAGGACAATTTAGAGGCATTTTGATGTTTGGCATTGTGACTGCCTGTCACAAGTGTAAAATTTCATCTGTGCATAAGGTTGTCTTGATGACTGGAGAAGCTCAGTTCCCCTGTAGTTCTGTAGATGCTTGTATACCTGGTAAAACTCCACCTCTCACCATGCTCTAGAGATAGAGATGGTGGAAAAATACTTGGAAGTCAAAAGATACTTCCAACTGGAAACAGGTTATAGGGATCAATTTTCCTTTCTGAAAATGGAATCAGATGGGGATTAAATTGAAAGAGAAGTTGCCTCCTAGTTGCCCCCTTTTCTGCTTATTTGCCCCCAGTAGTTCCAGGACATCTATAAGTAAATAAATAGATAAGAAAACCTGTAAATAAGCCTGCAGGCCTCTGGACTCATTTGCATTTTGTCTTCCTCAAAAAAAAAACATAGATCACAATATATGGTGAAGGGCTGCATTTGCAAATTTGACCCTTGCAGGATTTTGTCAGATAAAGGGTTTTTTTGTGCCAGAGAAATACTTCGACACCTCAGGTCTGTTGGGCAGCTAACACTTCTTTACCAATGTGAATGAAGTTTGCAGTGTTTGTGTTCCTCACTCTTCTTGCCTCAGTAATACAGCAGTAGGATTATCCAAGTCTCTTATATTAAGGAATAAAAGTGAATAAATAATTGTGACACATAGTTAGGGGAAAAAAGTTTTCGTCACCTTTTAAGAGTATACCAGAATTATTTGTCAGATTCTGGAATCAAACTAGCTGCTCCACATTCTAGCCCCCTGCCTTAAACTTAGACCATCTTTTACTGTTGTTTATAAAATAATCAAACAGTATTTATTTGACCCAGACTTTTAATGGCCCCTGTCTGAGTTCATAAGTGTGGAGAGATGAGCAAGAGGCTTTTCCTCTGGAGCAGCTGTTTAAGACTACTCGATGTAACTCCTGCTGTGCGGGTGCTTTGGAGGCTGTAGGCAGCACTTGCTTTTGCTTCTTTGGGGAACAAGCATGTGAAAGCAGAATGAAAGAGATTGTAGCTGTGTCCTGGTCCACTCTTGGCTATGGTTTCAGTGTTGTGTAGAGAGAAACCCTGCTGTAACTGCCTAAGGACTGATGCAGCTCCCAAGGAGCAAATGGCACAAAGAAATACTGTATCTACTAGTCTGACTTGCTTTTGTCCCTTCAGCTATATGGTTAAATGCTATGTTCCAATCCTTTATTAAAAGCAGTGGAAATTCATCATCTCAGTTAAGTGAAGAGGGTGTTTTTAAGTCAGTAGAAAATATTGCTAACTGGTTTTAGTGTTCCAGTTTGTTTTTTTTTTCCCTTGGAAAAACAGTGTTTGCAAAGAAAACAAATGAATGAAAAATGAAAAAACAATGAAAAAATGAAAAATGGAAGTACCTTACTTAACTCTTAACTTTAATGAAAGAAAGGAGAAATACATGACTTCACAATTATCTGAGGCAGATTTGCAACAAACATCATTGCTTCTTCTCAGTGCCTGATTTTACAGTTTGGTCACCAGTGGTTTATGTAAATGCATGTTATTAAAGTTAAAAAGTGGAGAAAGTGAAGCAACAAAATAAATGTAAGCTTAAATAAAGTGATGACAAACAAAATGTTGATGCCTTTTCCTCTGCCTAGACCCCTGTGTTGAAAGCAGTGTTTTCATAAAACTCAGACAGAATTCATTTCCATACTGAGTGCTTAATAGTTCCTGTCAGAACAAAACAGCTGGGAAACATATGGTATCCATTTCCCTGTATCACTTGGAAAAAATTTCACATGTAAATAAAACCAACATAAAAGTGTAGGCCTTTGAACCTAGAATCTTATACAATACATAAATAAGTCAGTACAGTGCGTTCTTTGTATTGGCCCACTAAATTACATGCTTTTTGATTATTATTATTTTTATTTCTTCTTCAGAAATGTTTTCTTAAGCACTTCCAAAAGTATTAATGTAATTTTCAGACATCCGTAACTACTAAACCAAACTAATCTTTTGCTTCAGATATTAATGTTGCACTGAAAGTGTATATATCTGTTTCCTTAGGAAGGTGCTCATGGCAAATTGTGTGTTTTGACCACAAATTAGATCCCACTGATATGCAGTCAGCACATGTTATAAATCTGCTTTGTTTAAACAGTATTCTTGACTTTTAGAGTACATTAACTCTTAGTGTACATTGAAAGGGACATAGTAACTGCCTAAATGCTTTTGTGGTTTTAGTGCTATCCCTCAGCTGAAAATAACAAAAGAAAGAAAATTCTTTGCCAGATTTCCGCTTATTATGAAGATCATCAATATCACCAGCTGGGACTGTGAAAGAGTGCAAATTCAGTGGGATTAAGTTCAAGTTCAGTAGGATTAAGAGTTCGATTGACTTGAGCTCCCTTCTTTCAAGTCAGATTCACTGGTCAAACTATCCTGCAGTGCAGTGAAATAATTGTCTGGAAGGTCCAGAGCTATAGGTGTGTATGGGGGTGTGGGTGTACACGGGTTATACATAAAGGGATGGAAGGTTTGACAGAGAAGCCCAACACAGAGAGAAGTTCATAAGGAACTTCCCGCCTCAGTAAGCAGGGTCAATTTTTAGATCAGAGAATCACAAAATTGTTTAGCTTGGGAGTGTCCACTTAAAATCATCTAGTCCAATGACTGTGCTTAAGCAGGGACAGCTAGAGCAGGTTAAGCCAGGTCTGTGTCCAGTTGAATTCTGAGTATCTCTAACAATGGAGATTTCAAAAAGTCTCTGGGCAACTATGCCAGTGTTTGACCAGCCACACAATTTAAAAAGTGTTTTGTTGTGTTCAGATATAATCTCTTTGTACTGGTTGCCTCTCGTCTTGTCATAGAGAAGAACCTTGTTACCTCTTCTTAATGGTGAGGTTCCTCCTGACCCTTTCTTACTCCAAGCTGAACAGTCCCAGCTGTCAGTTGATATTCATGAATTTCTAGTTCTTGTAAGAAAAATACGTCTTCCAGAGGAAACATGCCTTAAAAATTGAGTTGTTGTTATCGCTGCTCAAACAAATTCACTAAAAAGTTTTGACTAACTCTTTTGTTGCCCTCCCAGAAAATGATCATACTCTTATGATGCCTCTCAGTGCAGAGCAGAGTACAAACTAACATCATTGGACAAGACCCCTGTAAATGCCACTAGGCTATTATTCTCAGAATGGGTCAGGTTGGAAGAGACCACAGCAGGTTATGTGGTCCAACCTCCCTGCTCAGGCAGGGCCATCCCAGAGCACATGGCACAGGATTCTATGTCCAGGTTGTTCTTGATTATGTCCAGTGAGGGAGACTCCACAGCCTCTTTGGGCAGCCTGTACCAGTGCTCAGTCACCTGCACAGTAAAGGACTCAATCCTTGTGTTCCCGTGGAACTTCCTGTGCATCTTCCTGTGCATCAGCTTCTGCCCGTTGCCTCTCCTCCTGTTGCTGGGCACTGCTGAGCAGAGCCTGGTCCATCCTCATGACACTCTCCCTTCAGATACTCATAGACATTGATGAGGTCCTGCCTCAGTTGTCACTTCTCAAGGCTGAGGAGGTCCAGCTCCCTCAGCCTTTCCTGGTAAGAGAGATGCTCCTGTCCCTTAATAGTATCAGCTCTCTGCTGGGCTCACTCCAGGAGCTCCATGTCTCTTGTACTGAGGAGCCCAGACCTGGACACAGCATTCCAGATGTGGCCTCATCTGGACCAGGTAAAGGGTGAGGATCACCTCTAGATCATTGCTGGCACCCCAGAATACCACTGGCCTTCTTGGGCACAGGCACATATTGTTGGCTCATTGACAACTTGTGTGCTTGGTTAGAACTTGATGAGAACTAATTATTTGTAATTATTACATTATACGTCCTTGAAAAAAGTTTCTTTTAGGAATGTAAACTTCTTCTCTTGATGGAGATGCCATTAAATCTGTTTAGATGTTTGAATCCAGCATATAATATATCCAGTTATAATATAATTCTCATTTCCGGTGTTTGGCTGGGTATATCTTTAAAGCATGCTATCATGTCACACGTCAGGTAGCACTCACTGCTAAATCAAATTCCTCTGTTTCTCTAGTTTCCAGTAGCAGCTGGAACTGTGGGGTCTCAACTCTTCTTGGAAATGCACAGAAACCAACAGGAATTGCGGATGTGTGCAATAAATTCAGACCAGTGAAGAGGGTTTCCCCATTAAAGCACCAGCCAGAAAGCTCTGAGAACAATGAAAGTGATGACCAGAAGAATCAGAAGGGAGAATACCAGAAAGACAGTGATTCTCAGTCTGCACCTCCAAATGATGACCAGAGTCCAGGAGAAGGAGAGAGCCTTAAAAGCAAAAGCACCGAGCCTGCTGTTCTGCTTGGGGAACTGGAGCACTATGACCTGGATATGGATGAAATTTTGGATGTGCCTTATATTAAATCAAGTCAGCAACCTGTTCCTTTCACAAAGGTAGCTCCTGAGAAAAGACTTCTAAATGTGTGTTCAGCAGTGAATGGTCTAAGTGTCAAGAGCTGTCCTGCAGGGAGCACGGAGAGCTCGCCTGCAGGCGGGACGCAGTTCTGTGTGCTGTCTCCTGTGAAAGGCGCTCAGCTGAGAAAAACGCAGCCCATTGTCCTGGATCAGCACAAGCATTCAGCAGAAGAATTAGAGCTCTCCCAGCCTTTAGTTAAGTGTAGCTCAGCCCATGAATCTGAAGCCCAAGGCAAGGGCTTCCTCAGCAGGACGCTTGCTGATTCCCAGGCTCACAAAGCTGAGAAGACTATGCCGAACTGCCACCGGAGGACTTTCCACCTGCAGACGGCAGTGGCAGAGAGCAAGCAGCTGGAGGAGCTGGGGATGAGCTGGAGCAGTGCAGGGGGCCCGGAAGAGAGGAGTGAAGAGGTGAAAAAAATTAAGAGCATCTTAAACATTGTAAAGGAAGGCCAAATATCTTTATTGGTAAGTATCATCTTTTTTGTAAGGAACATAGAATAAAAGTGATCTATGATTTGGTTTATTAAGCCAGGTAAGCTGATGAAGTTCATATTTTGAACCACTGCCGTTTTTATCTTACGGACTCCTTAGAAACTGGGCGTATGGACTTCGAAATGGAAAGTATTAATATTAAAAAAAGTATGTGGCAAAACCAAGACACTAGTTGTATGTATGCACGGCCAAAATTGCGGTTTTATGCAGTACACTGAAATTGTAAAGGCAGACATTTTAACTAATAGGATCACTTAAATATTGAATTTAAATCCTAACTGAGTTTGCCTTTCATATTTGTAGGTCACTTTGCTCAATTATTGCTGGTTTACTACTGTTGTTATGTAGAGGTTGATGATGGGAACAGAGAGGCTTCTGTTGTATTCTGATTATTATTCAGGAGTGTTTATGCTGCCTTGTTGCAGCAGCATTCTCAGGCAGGAGCTTTCTGTAAAGCCTCGTTGGCCTCTGACCCATATGAAGGTTTTTTTAGTAAATTCTAGCACTGTGATCAGGCACTGTCAATGATGGTTTCCAAAGTAACTGGCTGCAAGTTAGCAGAACAATGATGCAGAGCATGTGATCTCCACACAGAACAGCTGGTGAAGGCACAGTGTATGTATAAAAACTGGTTTTGTTAGATTTTTGTTTAGCTTCTCTGTTTAACAGCCTAGCTCAAGCACAAAGGCACGCCGTTAATATAGAAGCAAGAACAAAGGAAAATATTCAAAACTAGACAGAAGCAGAAGAGAGTATTAAATTACTCATTAAGTAATAAAAACAAGTTCATCCTGAAATAGAAATTGGGGGGGAAAAGAGGACATCATAGGTAAGAAAATAGGTATTTTTTCCAAACTGGTTGAAACCTCTTAATGAAGTACACTAATGGAACAATACTCTGGCAAGACTGCAGAACTCTAGGAACTTTGTTATTGCAACTCCTTGACTCTGCCTTCAATATTCTGTTTTTCTTTTGGAGTTTCTCAATCCAATTGTTTTGTCTTTAAATTAGAATTGGGCAGAAATAATGTATTACATCATGGTAGTGTAGAGCTTCGAGTAAATATCCCAACAGGTTTTTTCATGTAAACAACTATCACATGGAAGTCTTCTGTCATTTTAAATTATGCTTTGCATAAACTGCTACTTTTCTGATGCACAAGATTAATCAGGGATGTCTCTGATAAGTCATGAATGTTTTCTCTTCAATTATTCATCAATATAATGCCAAAAGAAAAAAAAAAAGGAGAGAAAACTTGAAACAGACAAATTATTAAAATGTGGGTGTTTTTACCAGCTACCTTGTTGATCAGGCTAGTGCAAAGACTTGAAAGCACTTAAGAGGTCACACTCTTGCATGACAATTGCATGAGAAGGAGAGAAACTTGAAAATGAATCAAGCCAATGAACATCCCACTTCTGTCCTTATGCTAATAGTACCCAGATTCTATACAGTGAAGTGAAAAGCTCTGGATTTTGACTTGTAAAAGAGCATGCCTGTTGGGAAACCTTCTTGTGTTTGGCTTGTGTCTGGGGCTGTGAGGATAAATGTATCTTCTTATCCTTAGTTGTAACTAACATAGGCTTTTTTTAACAGCCACATTTAGCAGCAGATAATCTGGATAAGATCCACGATGAATGTGACAACAATCTGTTGCATGTAGCAGCATCAAAGGGACATGCAGAATGCCTGCAGCATCTCACTTCTTTGATGGGTGAAGACTGTTTGAATGAACGAAACATTGAGCAGCTTACTCCAGCTGGATTAGCAATAAAGGTAATGGGCCCTTTCTCTGCTCTAACCTGAATTAAAGGTCATTTAGTTTCCTCCTGTGATGGCAGTAAGAAATGCATCCAGCAGGATGTTATTTTTCAAGCTTTATAAGTGAGAAAAAAAAAAATCCCTGTTGGCTGGTACTACATAAAAAAGTAAAATGGATTACTCTACAAGATGTAATATCCACTGTGCAACAATGACAATTTTTACATTGTTGTCAATGCATATGCATTAATTTTTAAATCAGTCTACTGAATCGAAAGAGTATTTGTTATATTTCAAGCAGCTTTCGCTTAATTTGGATTCAGTTGTTTCTTTAGGGAGCGTAACAGTTTCTTTCTTTTTTACAAATACTGGTATAATGTTTAAGACAAGTGTGAGAACAAGTTTACAAAGCATAAAAGCACCTCGAGGTGAAAATTCCCAGTTGTCTTAAGCAGTAGCATCAAAATTAAAATGTACATGTTGCAGAACAACCTGTGAAAATCTGAAAAAATGTCCAAGTTTACAGGAAAACTTACTATGTAGGAAAATATGGAAATTCAGGGTGTTGCTACATTAAAATAAAAGATAGTGCAGGAAGGCTCATGATTTAATCATAGTGGTTCTGGTTCTTTACTGAGAGTGAATGATTGAAAGTCACTCCTTTTATCTTCCAAATACCTTAAGGACAAAGAAGGAAAGGGGTGAAACATAATACCAGAGTTTCTGTTTCTTTTGGGGTGGTTTATTGTTACTTGCTTCCTGGATAAAGTTTGGAAACTGAGAAGACTGGTAGATTCCAACCAGCAGTTTTCCATATTTGAGGCATCATTTCAATGACCTGGGGCCCTAGTGCAGGTGGCAGGGTTGGGTTCCTTTATTTTTCTGGGCCAAGCCATATGATTAGAAAATTTAACTAATACCTAGTTGTACTAATGAAATGCTCTGAATTCTTGGGCCATGTCAAACTGTATAGTTACAGTCTGCTAGTTTAAATTCTTGCAAAATTTTGGCAATTTTTCTTTCTTGTTTATTCCACGTAGGTATATAATGGTTTGTAAGCCAAAAAATTCTGATACTTACCGTTTTGTGGAAAATAGGTGCACATCCCTCATAGTACAACATTATGGGAGTTACAGTGATAGAAAAGAAGAACAAGAAAAATAAATATCATTATATCAGTGTTGAAAACCACTCTGGAAGTAAGGCTCAAGAGCCACAAGATTTAGTTAAGCCAGATCACTTAAGGGCTTTCACAGAACTTTACAATGACCCAGGACAAATCCAGTCATGTAAGTCATCATTAAAAGTACTTGTGCTGGGACACTTATAGGAAGAACTCCAGCACGTTTACACTCTCTTCTGTGAATGACAAAGTATGCTCAAGTATTGGAAGTAAAGGAGCTAATTGTTAAATAAGTCAGCCTTTCTGCAGAAAAAGAAAAAAGACTAAAGGTGCTATTGGCTTATTCTTTAAATTCCTAATCAAGCTGGATATTTTTAATAACTCTGATAAGCTTTTTGCTCTCTAGTAAGTGTGTTTAGAATGGAAACAGCTGGAATTTAGACTTGTTTTTTGCTTGTTTAGAATGGTCAGCTGGAATGTGTTCGGTGGATGGTGAGTGAAACAGAAGCCATTGCAGAACTCAGTTGCTCAAAAGACCACCCAAGCCTTATTCATTATGCAGGTTGCTATGGCCAGGTATGACTTTCTCTTACTTTTTCAAATAGATTACTTAGAAGCTTATAGAAGAATTTAGATTAAAGTATGTGTGTCATTTTGTGGCTGTAATTACAGGTGTTCTGAATTAGTTGAAGTATAGCAAAATCTTTCCCAGCTTAATCTGTATAATTTTTTCAGCATTTTCCCTCTAAACTTGTTTGTTTTTTGGTTGGTTGGGTTTTGTTTTATAAGGTTTGAATAATGGCAAGGAGAAGATTAGGCCATATTAGCCGTATTGGCATATTAGGCCAACCAGTAATTCCCAAGAATCTCTATAGAGATGAGCTGTCATCTAGAGGACTCACAGGTCACATCAAAAGAGCAACAGAATTTTGCAGTTTAAGAATTCATTGTATTGGCAGCGAAGTGTGGTGGAACTTGAGCATCATCTGTCTACCTTTAGCCACTTTCATTGAAAACTACATGCAAAAATAAGTTGTACATTGACAGAATATTCTGATTTGGAAAGGATCCGCAAGAATCATCTAGTCCAACTCTTAAATAAATGGCCTGTATGGGGCTTGATTCCCACAGCCTTGGTGTTATTAATAACATGCTCTAGCCAGCTAAGCTAATTGTAGATCAATCCTGTTTCACACCTAACTTGTCTATTGATACAACAATGAGACACCACTGAAGTACTGCATTCTAGTGCTTTGGTAATATCTGGAGGAACGTATATTCTACTTAATTACACTACATTCTCTTCCCACAGTATCTGTTTTTTCCTAAGTAGATCTTGCAATAATCCCTCTTCAAGGGATCTTCTCCAGGATCTACTGTGAAAGGAATAGTCATCAGTTATTCTTCTCTAATCTCTTTGGCAGATGGACCATTTTATTCCACAGTTTCTTCGACAGGCATTAAAGATAAATCATGGAATCACGGAATCATAGACTGGTTTGAGTTGGAAGGGACCTTAAAGATCATCTAGTTCCAACCCCCCAGACATTGGCAGGGACACTAGACCTCACTGATTTTGTGCTAATACTTTTTACTCTTCTTAAGAGAGGACAAACAAAATATAACCACTAAGAAAATTATTCTTTGCTGGTGTGGTTGTCTCCTTTAGTACCATATAATTATTGTATGAAATATTGCATATTTCTGCTGCTAACAGCCTGTGTCCAAGCATGAATTTACTGTAGGGATAGGGAAGGAGAGGAGGCAGGTTTAGAAGGCTATGGAGCTGGGGGTCTGCCTTTTCTTTTGCTGTTTCCATAGGCACACAGATACCCTTGTTTTCATGCTGTGCAGAGACCTCCTTTTTCTGCACTTTCCTTTTTTACGCAGACATTACTGGTGCAAGGTAGGACCCTGCTGGATATACAGATTGCTGGTGTTAGCAAGTTTGCTGTAAACCGAGCACTGAGGATGCAGAATATGTGAGCCAGATCAGAACTGGATTAGAGAAAAGAGTGCTTGCTACTGGGAAGAAAAAGTTTGGAAGAGAAAGTTGCATGTGAACTTGAATTCATATCTTCATTTGATTAACCTAATTTTGTCCTCATCTCTAAAGATATTTATACAAACTAAAGCCAATGAAGTTTTAGTTTTTTTTTTTTTTCAGTGAGTTATGCTATCTACTGCCAGAAATAGATCTGGCAGACTTTATCTAGATTCTTTTCAAAGCAGAACGGAAGCTCTACCACTTAAGAAACACCAGCTACAATCAGCCACCCGTGAAATTTCAAAAGGTGGTATATAAATTGCTGCCAAATTTTCTTAGTTATCTGAATACCAAAGAAAGTTCATGTGTAATACCAATTACCTTTTTTTTAAATAATCCATAAACAACCTTCAAACATGAGGGAATATTGAGGCTGAAGGAATACCAGACTCTTACCCAACTGTGTTAAGAAAAAAAAAAAAACTTTGAAAAATTTAAATGCTTACTTGGCACTGTCCTGGAAGCTTTAATTTATTTTACCATTGCTTACATGAGAGATAATCCGTGTAAACACTGGTGTTGGCAGAATTACAAGAGTAATATTTTTACAAGGAAGACCTGTTATTGAATCATTTTCCAAGAGAGTCAGTCCATCCATTGTTTCCCCAGGCATTAGACATGCATGCCATATTTTTCTTCAAGAATTATAATTTAGAATGGGCAGCAGAAGGGAGTTCATAGCAAAGTTCCTATGTTAGAGGTCCTCAAACTACAGTCATGGCCTGCCTCCAAGGACGTGTCAGCAACATTTAATTTTTCCAGCAGTAGAGGGGACCGCATAAGTTAATCTGATGGAAGAGAAAAATTTAAGCTCAAAGTCAACCTGTAGGCTGGTCATCATAGCTCCTAGCAAGGGTTTCTTTAAGCATGGGATTATGCAAGAGAAACCATGATGGTTGGCAGGCCTTTTCATGCTGGGCATAAGTCATGAGTGTAGGGCATGCCAGCTGTGCCTGGCTCAGTTTCCATGTCACAGGAATGTGGTGGTGCAGTCCGAGGTGCACATCGTCCTAGGCCTGACTTAGAGCTTCATGGGGCTGGAAAGTCTTTCCATCAGGGATGTTGTGGTAGTGTGGACTGCACAGGTAAATGGCAGAGGGTGGGAATGCCGAGGGTTTGTGGTTTGTGAACTCCAGAGAATCTAGGGAGAGTTTGGGCAACCAGCCTAAAGCATGGCTGAGGATTGAGACAGGATCCTGTGCATGCCTTGACGGTGGTAGAGTTCTGGAGAGCACAGTGGGAAGGAGTATATGGCATTCAGATATGTAGATACCTAACAAAGCATCTTTGTTTTACACCTCAGGATATTTGCCTTCCTGTCTATTGTCATTTTTACAAAGGCAATGTGTTGTTTTCACTCACTCCTACTCCTCTGCTGTGAGGGGATACTGGGAAGACCAGTTGATTTAATTAATATCAAGTGATGGGGCTAGGATTAGCTGTAGAGTCAGTACGCTTCAGCATTCTAACCCTTCCTTTTGTAGCCCATGCAATGATATAAATGGTCCGTGTTAGTTGTACTTTCTTCTCCAAAAGTCATCTGGTTGAACCAAAGTCAGCAGCCTGTCCCAAATTTTCCTGAAATCTTTTTGTAGAGAGATTTGAATTATTGTAGGTCTAGAACATACCAGAGGGGTGTTAATAACTGCTAAAGCATAAGGATTGTAGGTCTTAAAAGTAACATACATACTGAATAATTTATCAATATGTATCAGTTTATTATTTTTCATTGTCTTCATCTTCAAATACGTAATATGAGTGTTAATAAAGTGAAATGTGGCATGTTTTGATATATGATGGTTTTGTTTTCCCTAATTTGAAGTGAAAAACGTATTTGTTTTCTTAGGTTTTTTTGGTCAAAGATAAGTTTGTTGGAACACCAACTGTTTCAGTAGAACTATGACCTTGTGCCTGTGGTCAGTTGGTGCACAGGTAGTCCTAGATGATTGAATAGAGCCACCCAGCCACTTGATTTCCTTGTAGATAAGATAAATGACTAGGAAGCATCATTTGCTCCATGCCAGTTGTGATCATAAAATGGCAGAACATGCTTAACGTTCTGGTCCTTAAAACGTTCCAAAGAAGTATATAATTTCAAAGCTATAGTTGTCTTCCAGTTCTGCAGATAAGTTTTGCTAAAATATTTTTCTTTTCATTTTTAAAACATAAGGGCAATTCATAGGAGTAGTATAATCCTTCTTCCTTGCTGGCCAACACCACTGGCATATTGAGAAATTGCTCAGAAGTATTTTTAAAGGGATATGTGATCTGTAGACATCTCTGGCTGTCAGCTGTGTTGGGCATTCAGCCAAGGAGAAGTCAAAATAGCTATGCCTTCACCCTGTAATAAGAACAAAATTGCGGCTGAAGTGAAGATATGAAGAAGATAAGTATCTGACAGAGTAGCCCTCTGAAGGAGTAAGCAGAGACCCAGAAGCTTCAATGGGCAGAATCATCATGGAGTAGCTCTACAAGGGTCTGACAATTCCTCTCCTTTTCTTTGAGATTAAAACTTCTGTGGTACTTTTACACAAAAAATGCAGGTTTCCAACCTTTTTAGAATTTTCTTTCTCCATTTTCATTTTCTCTTTTCTACTTAATGACTGCTCAGAGTCCTTTATGTGCTTTCAGTACTCTTTTATTTAGGTGTCCTTTAGTTTTTCCACGTTTATAATTTTGGATGATTATGTACTTATGTGGCACGGAAGCTACTGAGGTGCTGCAGATTAAGTCTGTGGATCAGCGTTTGCCTCAGCAGCACTAGAATCTATAAAGCCCCTCTCAACTGGGGCTCTGAGCCAGTATAACATGACAGACATGAATGCAGGATATTAAAAAATACATGTTTAAATAAAAAAGTTTAATGCTAGGTAGTAATTTAATCTTTTCACCTTTTCAGGTAGAAAAACTGGGAAAGCAGCTATAGTCAGCTTTAATGGACCCCACTTTTCTATGTAATCTACAGATTTATTCTAGATTTTCAATATGTATCATATTCATTATGGCAGTTTAATCTGGAGTGGCATGGAAAGTTCCTAGAGAGAAGAAATTTTTTTCCAAATAAACTTCCTGGAGAAAATAATAAATCAAAAAAGCTTAGTGCACATTTATAACTCTTCATTGTTAGAAAAGAATACCCAAATAAATGTGTATTTCATCTACATAAACACACAAAAGGTGGTGTTTAAAAAAGAAATGTTTCTACCTCAGTTTTGGCTTCCAGACTTTCAGTGACAGGTTTTTGCAGTCCAAGTCTCCCCATTGCTCCCAACATGCCAGACATACAGATGGTCCATGAGTCAATACATTGAGTTCTTAGGGTGGCTTTATTTTCTGGTTTTAGTTGTGTTGCCTCTTCTTTAGCACAACCACACAGAAATGGGGAATGATTGTAGATTTGAAGAATCTAATCTGCTCAGCTCTGTGATCTGATCATTTTCCTGTTTTGATTTTCCAGATAGGCTTGTGAAGTCTGTCCAGATTTCGCAACCTGATTTTCAGTTTGATATATGGGTTATTCTTCCTCAGGTTTCATCACTAGCACAGAGGCACCCACAATCTTTATGAATTTCTCGGAATGTGTTACAGTACTCGTATGTTTCCTATTTTGTCTTCTAATAAAATTAAGTATTTCAGCTTTTTTTCCTTGGGAGTAAAAAAGAAACCCAAAACCACCAAAAAGACAAACCAGAGTACCTTGATGCACTGAGCCTACAAAGTTAAGAGAGAATGAAACCACGGAATTATTTGATAGAATTAGTAATAGATGACAGCACCAGTGTTCCTCTAATATATTTAGCTTTTCATTATTTCTTATCTTTTGTGACATTTCTTTGCCCTTAGGAGAAAATCCTTCTGTGGCTTCTTCAGTTTATGCAAGAACAAGGGATTTCACTGGATGAAGTGGACCAGGATGGAAATACTGCTGTTCACATAGCTGCTCAACATGGCTATCTAGGATGCATACAGGTAGAGTGATAGCTATAGCAGAAACCTCTGAACTTCAAGCCTTAATGACAAAAAAAAAATTCTATGGGAAATCTAAGTGGGAATAATTATTGATACATTAAAATATATTAGAAGGAAGAACTTTAAACCTGTATGAGTCAGACCGAAATACTGAAAAGCTCTGGGTTGTTGGTTCTATTCTCAAGTATGGTTGTGAGCCTAAACTAGCTTGTATTGCAAGATGAAAACATTATTATATTGTTTATGTATAAGCAGCTGTGTATGTTTTTGTGTTACAAAAGGGCAGCCAGTGCAGATATACATACTTTTCTTATTACTCTGATATTTTCCTTCTTTTTCTTTTTGTATTGAGTAGTTGTAGCTTTCCAGCTCAGGAGAAGCATAAAAGATAGCTTTGTTGAACGATTTACACGTTGGGTAAAACATCCTTTTCAGAGTGATGCTGATTTCTAACTAATTTTCAGTGAGTCATCTTGGCCACTGAAAAGAATATAGTTCTGTTTATAGAGGTGCTCAAAATGATAATTTGTCCAGCTGAGAAGGCTCACACATCTACAGTACTTATGGGAGCCAGAATAGATCAGTTTGGATACCTCTGTCTAGTATCTGTATTCAATGCAGACATACCAAAAAAGTCGTGGAGTTGAACTGGATGGCTGGCCATACAGCTATAGAACATTAAGGTTGGAAAAGACCTCAAAGATCATCACGTCTGACCAAACTAGCACCACCACCATGTTCACCATTAAAGCATGTCTTCAGATGCCACATCCACACTGTTTTTTTCTGTCCACTGCCAAATAGACAAATGACTCTACCACGTCGGTGGTTAGTCTGTTCCAATGCTTAACAACCCTTTCTGCGAATTTTTTTTATCTAATAGCTGATCTAAACCTCACCTGGCACAACTTGAGGCCACTTCCTCTCATCCTGTTAACTTGTTACCTGGGAGAAGAGGCCAATCCCAGAGGCTACAACCTCTTACTGGCAATTGTAGAGAGCAATATCCCCCCTTTTCTCCATGCTAAACAGCCCCAGCTCCCTCAACCTCCCAAGGCTTTTGCTCCAGACCCTTCCCCAGCTCTGCTGCCCTTCTCTGGACATGCTCCAGCCCCTCAATGTCTTTCTTGTTGTGAGGGGCCCAGAACTGAACACAAGACTCAAGGTGTGCCCTCACCAGTGCCCAGTACAGTGGGATGGTCACTACCCTGGTCCTGCTGGCCACACTATTGTGGACATAGGCCAGGATGCCCTTGGCCACTTGGGCACAGATGGCTCGTGTTCAGCTGCTGTCAACCAGCACCTCTAGGTCCTTTTCTGCCAGGCAGATTTCCAGCCACTCTGCTCCACTCTGTGTTGTGCTGCTTGGGGGGATCCAAGTGCAGCTGAATCTCATCTAGTTGGCCTCAGCCCTCTGATCCAGTCTGTGCAGATCCCTCTGCAGAGCTTTCCTGCCCTCCATCAGATCATCACTCCTGCCCTACTTGTCATATCTGTGAATTTACTGACGATGAACTTGATCCCCTTGTCCTTGTTGTTGATTACATTAAACAGAATTGGCCCCAGCCCTGAGCGCTGGGGAACACCACTACTGACCACCCACAATCTAGATGTAAATACACTCACCACCACTCTCAGAGCTGTGCCATCCAGCCAGATTTTCACTCTGTGAACAGTAAATCCACACCATAGGCAGCCAGATTCTCCAGGAGAGTACTGTGGGAAACCGTATCAAAGGCTTTACTAAAATCTAGGTAAACACACCCAGGTCACTTTGTCCAAGAATGAGATCAGGTTGGTCAAGCTGAACCTGCCTTTCATAAACCCATGCTGCAGAGATCCCCCAGTTGTCCTGTACTTGCTGCAAGTACAACTGTAGTTGTTGTACTTAGAGGATAGTCAAGATGTTCAGCTCTGTGAACTTGCCTGGCACTGCCATCAGACTGGGAAGCCTGTTCTTCCCTGGATCCTTCTTCAAATCCTTGTTACACATGGATGCCAAGTTTGGCAGCTTCCAGTCACTGGTACCTCCCTGGTTGATCAGCACTTCTTGTAAATTATTGAAGGTGAAGCAAACTTTGTGTTAATTGCAGATGTACCCTCTGTCCATCAAATTTGCTGGAACCGTTCGTCACAGGAGTACATTTCAGTGTTTATATTGTCGGCACTTTGAGCAAAAGCTGTTTGGAGAAGAAATAATAAAATTATTCCAGGAAATTGCAGAGAGGTATTTGATAAACAAACTAGTCATTGGAGAACAGATAAAAAAAAAAAATAGCCTCTTGGCAGAAAGGCAAGAAATAAAAATTAAAGTGATTAAGTCAAGTTAGGGAAGAAAACATGTCTAAGAAGGAGCAGTAATTCTCAAAGGACTCAGATATGTATCAGTAAACATGTTATTCCTGTTACCACACATGAACCAACCCACATCACCCTTCAGGCCATTGAAAATACAGAACATTTGTATTAGCCCAACCCTAAAAGAAATGCAGAGAGTGAATTTTCATTAGCTAACCTGTTCAGAGAGCTAAGTGTGTCTGTGCACACTGTTATGTTGGATCTACATCTGTAGAGCTATTATTATTATTATTATTATTATTGTTATTATTATTATTATTATTATTGCCTATTTATATATTCGGTCACCAAAAAGACATAACTCTGTAAAAGCCAGTTTGAGAGTATTGCATAATAAAAAAACAGGTTGAGCTGAATGAATAGACTTGAAGTCAAAGAGATTTGGAAAACATTACCATTTCTGCATTTTCTTACTGAGGGAACATGTCTTTTTTCTTAAAGGTGTGAGAAACGAATCTTGTAGAAACTCATACGAGAATGAAATAAACAAAGCCTCACATCCATGTTGAATCTAGTGGGTTAATTATTGTATTGTAGACAATTGCTCTGATACGTGGGAAGAAAATGGATAGAAGAAATGTTTATGATTATGTTAGTGGAGGGCACTGTTGTGTGGTAGAGGGTGTGCTTAGGGTTGCTATCTCAACAGTGCCTCATCAAGATGTGCAGTGCATTTGGAGGAGAAATGGGTGTAGATTATTTTGAACAGAGTGGTGACATCTGCAGGCTGTTTTCATGGATAAAACTAAATAAAGAAGAGACTAGCCCTGCTTTCCCTGGGAAGAACAAACCTTAATAAATGGCTTAGAATTCCAAACATTATTTTATTTTAAATGAATATGCAATTCAACAAGTGTTTTTTGTTGAAGTGAGGCCATGAGAAATAAGTCGTGAAAATATCTAGTGGTGATAAAAATACACAGTGTCAGTAATATCACTTCACTAACACGTCACAGTCTTAAGTGTAGTTGATATTTTGTGATGTGAAACAAAATAAGCCCTGTGCTCAGTAAGCTTACAGTCTAATTTAAAACACTGTAGAGTGAATAATCTGGTAAGAAGAAAGAAGTGATGAAGGAAACAGGCAAACCATAGGCAGCAGTATAAAAAGTGAAGAATCATAGGCTATCAGTGATGCCCTGATCCGCTTACTCACTGTGTTTATGAGCATATGATGCTCCTGTCATGTTTCAAACTATGTGATTACTTTCTGCAAGTTCATAACTCTCCTTTGTTTTCATTCTTGACAAATTAAACCCAATCTATTGATATGAGATGCAGTGCAAGAGTTCATAACTTTCCTTTCTGTATGGTTTTAGCAGATCAGACAGACCACCCATTCCACTTCTCTATCAGCAGATGTAGAGGTCTCCGTGTCTGCTGTTTGTGGTCAGCCAAGTCACTCCAACCCTTAGTGGTTTACCAGCTCTGCTTGGATAAGTCAACCAAGAGCTCAGCCATGCAATTCCTTTTCTGTGTGTGTATGCATGAAGTTGATGACACTGTAGTTTCTGGCTGTACAAGATCACAAGTTTTCCTAGGGGCTGGTATCGATGTGTATCAAAGCATTGCTCAGAATATTTAGGTCCTATTTTACCTACTCCAGTAATGCAAATAGCTCATAACTCTGATTATCACAGACAGATCGTAAGGAGGGAAGGCTTGGCCTCAAATCTTGCTTCAGTTATGGGATGTTGTGAGGTCAGCTGGACAGAACTTTTGCACACAGAACACTCTTTATTCTAGTCTGAGAATGTCATGCTTACATCCTGAATGGTTCCCCAGCAGCAAGTTAGGGTTCTCTGCTGGTACTGTGAGTAAAAGAGGGATATACCTCAGAGAATAAGATACTATTTTTCTTGAAGATAAAAGCTGACACATATTTCAGTACATCTTCAAAAGAAAATGGTGACTAACCAAACAAGTGCAAAGCAACGAGTCTTCTCTCAGCATTAAGAAGCCACGGGGACCTAACCCCCCCAAAATTCCAACTAGATTGATAAAGTCATTGTAGTTCTTTATCTGCAATAAGAAATCTGTGACTATCTGACCCACAGTATCTGCCCTATCTTTCGTATCAAAGCCTTAGTTAGTTAAGGAGTCAGATACTGAGACTTCCCTATTGAGTGTTTTAAACACAGGGATTCCAGTGTGGTAGAAAATTGAGAGCTAAACAACAAAAGGAGTCAGGAAGTACTGCAGCAAAGACATTACTAAAACAAGGTTCTAACAGTGTGTTGCAATACCTTGCAGTGTGGAGATCCCAAGAGCAGACCTGGTATGCCATTACAGCTCATCACCACCTTCTATAAACTGGCTAGCAATGTGTTCATGCTGCTCTGGACCCAGATGTAATCTAGAACAGGTGTCCCATGTCTTCTTTTCTAAATCTGCTTGTGTAAAGTTGTCACAATGTTCTGTAATGCATTGATAGGTGCATCTGCAAAAGTTTTTTACTGTGGTGCAGGGGAGAATCAATAGGTGGCCAAACAAAAGTCCTCTGTCTTCACTTGGTAGTCCCACTCACTGTATGAATTCTACAAGTGATGCTATGCTTTACAAACGAATGAACAGAAAACAAACGAATTTAGCAGAATTCAAGGGGAGAGGAAGGAATAATATATAAAATACAGTCTCTTTACAGCTCTTCTGAACTGCAGCTCCTCTTCTATGTTACTGTTGCACGAGAGTGGTAGATGCTATTGGTATGTGGTTTGAACTCAAAATGCAAACAGATTTGTCAGTGATTGAATTCTAAAGATGACTGGCTTAGACTAACATTTTTCAAGCATTTTATTCAGGACTGCTTTTTTGTCCACCCATGCTTACTCTGATCAGAAGTCACAGCAGAGATCTGCACTTACCAATGTCACTGTTTCCTTTTATGTTTTTACAGACATTGGTTGAATATGGAGCAAATGTCACCATGCAAAACCACGTGGGAGAGAAACCCTCACAAAGTGCTGAGCGACATGGGCACACCATGTGTTCCCGCTACTTAGTAGTTGTGGAGACATGTATGTCACTGGCCTCTCAGGTTGTCAAGCTGACTAAGCAGCTGAAGGAGTAAGTGTTTCATTGTTAGCAAGAGGGCTTGATCTTAAAACAATACCCTAATTCATCTTCAATTTATTAGCCGTATCTGTTTTCTTCTTCTTGTATATGACATTTTAAAATCATGTTTCTTCCTTTTTTCTTCACTCTTTCCTGCTTTCAAGTATTTGTCCCTTCACCTTTAGCAGCTCAGTTTTTCAGGTGTTCTTTTTGTGGCAGTTTCCTGTGAATATACATGGAGGGAGTGGCAGCTGAAAAGGGTGTATGAAGAAATCCAGTCCCTTTTCCCTTTGCATATCTTGCAATCGCATCATTACAGATCATAATTTCTGTTAATTTATTTGTATACAGGTTGCAGTGCTGGGTGTTGATGTTGGGAGAAATAGTAGTTGAAAGGATTTTTTTTTTTGGTCTTGGAAAGTCACCAAAACCTACAACTACTCAGAAATGTCTTCTATTTTGTGAACTGGTTTTAATATTTTAGTATGTTTTTTATTAAACATTCTGTAAGGAGCCTGTTATGTTGAAACAAATGATTCTAATTGCTTGCTTTAACTGTAAATGCAGTTCCTGTGGCTTAACATATCACTATCCCCATAAGACTCTTAGAAAACATCAGCACTGACCTGACATTGTTCCAGCATAGATGTGTAATCAAGATGTTAGCTATCACAGTCCATGAAAATGACTTCTGATTACACCAGGTTTCAAGGAGACCAATATCATTTTATGGTGATAAACGTGTACCTAATTGTATTTGGTATAAATTGCAATATTCTTCTGGCAGGGGAGCTGCAGAGTGGCCTCAGTGAGAACAAGTGAGGGGTTTACCTTTGCTAGATAGAACTCTCTGCAATAGATCCACTGCAGGACACAGCTAAGCCCCACCAATCATTCTTGTAGCACCTCTGTGAAAACATACCTGAAAAAGAGCAGAAGATGCCAGAGAGGTGAAGAAAGCAGAAGAGTGGCAATTAGAGGGAAGAGCAAGGCCAGAGGATCTGGAGGGGCACCGGGGAGTAGAAGGCACACCCTCACATGGTCCATGGAGTACCCATGGTACATGTACCAAGGTACATCCCTCAAAAGGACTGCAGCCCGTGGGCAGTCCCATGCAATTTCCTGATTGGAATGCAGTCTGTCAAAGACCCACACTAGTGAACAGAAAAGGGTGGGAAAAAAGGAGCAATAGAGAGAAACTACTACACGTGAGCCCTGACTTGTGCTGCAGGTTGGCTTGCTGAAAAGGCTGGGGGTAACCTGCAGCAATGACAAGAAGGCAAGAGAGGTGTCTGGAGTGAAGCCTGGGAATGGTGAAGAGGAGCTAGGCATGCAGATGAATGTGGGAGAGAAGCTGAGCTTGGAAAAAGGGAGGATAGATGTTTTAAATGTCTGTCCTTCTTTGTTTCCCAATACTCGAACCAATAATGAAACATGCTCATTTACCATGAATTACATTAAGTTTTCCATGTTGAATCTCTTTTGTCCATGACAGTAACTGGGAAGTGATCTCCCTGTCTTTACCTTTACATTTTCTCTTTGCAATATCTTCATGCTTTTACATTTATACTGTCAAAAATACATACACTGAACTGACAATCATTATAACATTTACCATTTTCATAATTTTACATCCTGAAAATGTTCCCTGGTTATGCCAACATACCTGGTTGTACTTGGTCCATTTGCTGAAAAATACAATCATCTGACAAAAAGGAAAAAAATAAACATTTCCCTAGAAGACAGCATTAACATCTGACTCATATCATTATATAATGAAATATATTTTCCCCATAACTCAGCAGAAAAAAAAACAAAAGAAAAATCACACACACACCAGGAAGTAGAGGTGGCAGCCACAAAATACCCATGTTTCAGATAATTTCTATTCTCACTCAGTACTTGATAAAAATTTTACCTCTCATATGGAAAAAAAATGAGTTGTTATGTGAGTCAACAGGCTGCTTACTCCTGCAGAAATAGTCTAGTTGTGACTTTCATGACAAAAGCATTATTAACATTTTTCCAAGTATCCCTCTTGTCTCACAGACTTCATCCATAGGAAGTCATTGAAATTATTTTTATCTGGCTCCTGATGAGTTTCTTTACTTGTTTCAGCTGGAATTAAATCTGCTTCCCTTCAGCAGCCTTTTTTTCAGGCTCCAGATTAGTTTCAGTAAAAGTACAGCAGCAGCCTTTTCTCCCTCTTCTACAAAGAGATGTCTCTTGTGCAGCCCTGTTGAAGTTTACTGAGGCAGTGAAATAATCTATTTTCTGCTTGAAAGAGCAGCTTCTGCATGGCTATTTGGGCTGCAGGCCTCAGGCCACGAGTGATTTTGATAGATGCAATGGACCATGTTCAGAGGCTCAGGAGCCAGAAGGGATGATGGAAGAAGACTCTTGCCCTGTTTTGCAGTCCTCATCCTTCTGAAAAAATCCAAGGATGGTACAAAGTAGCTCCGTGTAGCAGCTTGTCAAGGGGACCTTTATCACAGCAGGAAAATTTGCTGGCTGCAATACCTCTGAAAATCCTGAAAGCAGTTCTGAAGATCCTGAAGATTTTAAACGGCAACAGATGGAAGTCAAGTTTGCGATCTAATTCTTTCAAATGTTCGTAATGTAACTATTATGCAGGAATAACTGCAACCTGGGCAGTTGAGCTGGCTTTCTTGGATTTTGACCAGCTACTTCTCTCTCCCAGGGTTAATGAACACTGTTCTAGAGACAGAAGGGGTATGATTGTATCATGATGGATTACCTGAACAGTTGATGTCAACGCTGAGGGCTCTTATGTGCTTCCCAGCCTTCCCTCAGCTTCCATAGCATGAGCTGATCATGCAATCCTCTTTATTTTGAGTGCCTTATTGATGAAACAAAGGAGCCTCGTCTGGTAGCACTATTTCCCCAGCCACAGGAAGACTGCAAGAAGAAAAGCAGTGCAGAAGCTCTTTTAGACAAGCGCTTATCAAGACCTTTATGTTCAAAGTTTTTAACCCAAAGAAGGATGTATCATCTTCCATTCTCTTTTTATGAGTTCTTCCAGTCATCAAGCAACACAGAGGAGTTCTAGAGAGAAGTTATTCCAAGCCATCATACTGTTTGGAGCCATTCCTTAACAGAAGGCACAAAATTAAAACAATAACATCACATTTTTCCAGTTTTCACATCTTTCAGGTCTTTGAACCAAAGCAGCTCAGTTGACAAATACAGAGGAGTATAGAAAAATATTCAGAGCTAAGTCTCCATTCAGAGGCAAAAGCCTTTATATTTGGAAGAAGGAAATCAGTGGAAATTACAAATCAAATCTTCACAAGAGGATTAACTGAGGCTTTCCCCCAAAAGGGAAAAAAAACGAGGAATTCTTTCCATAGGTAGAAATTGGCCTACAAAGACCTACTATTACTGGCTTCAAAAGGCAAGCTTTGCTTTAAATCTTTTGCCAAATACAGAAGTTTTTTCAATGCAGTATAAGTTTCTGTGCTAAACAAAATACTTATGACAGTCACAAAATTTTCCCATAGAAACTATATAAAATAACTTGTTTTCGTTTTACTTCCTGAGGTCTTCAGGAGTCTTAGCAGTTTTAGTTTTTATCTCACTGATTTCACCTGCCAAAAAAAATCCGTAGTTGCCAGTGTAGAAAATTCCTACATGCAGTATAACTTACATTATTTGGGCTTTCCTGGTCTGAAGAATCCATGTCAGAATTAATGACATATAAAGTGAGTGCTTCCGTTGATTTCTTTTCCAATGCTGCCTGACAATGGTCCTGCACTTCCAGATTGTACTGTCCTACATTTATGAACCTGGATGGCAAATCAATTAACAACTGAGACACCTACTGATTCCTTTGATATGCTATCAAGCCAAAATCTCTGTCAAGGCAAAGATCAAAACAAGCCATGAGTCAAAAGATGAAGCTGAGAAGATAATGTAATATTTTCTGTTGTAGGTATTTTCTGTGTTGTGTGAAAGAAATCCATGATTTTTCTGGAACATCTTAGGATTAGCTGTAAAAATAACTGATAAAAAAATCTCTGTAGTAGCATAGTAAAGTTTGTGTGCAAGTTGCTGGGGTTTCTGGTTGGATGGGGTTTTTTTGGGGGTAGAGCATGTTATATAGACATATAGCAAGACACCCAATATAAACTTTGCAATGTTCATCTCTTTGTTACTTAGTTAAGCCATTTTATGTTCTACTTTGTAGTGTAGTCATTCTCGTGTTACTTGAAAAAAAAAGGAGAAATAAGAAAACATGCTATGAGAGGTACTCCTGCAGAGCCTAGTGCCTCACCCTATTCCCTCTTCCATAAGGAGGTATTTGGGGTCCCCAGATTTCTAACTAGACACTGAAGGGTCCTTACATGTTACTCACTGGGAGCATTGGCTAAGCTAAGATCCCCAGGATTTGGCCATCAATTATAATAAAAAAAGTACATCCTCTTATCCCTGAAGCTACAGTGATCTTGTCTTCTAAATCCGTCTAGCTTTAATACTTTGCAGGATTGCTATTCCAAGAAGCTGTGATCCTCTATTTCCAGTGTTATCTTGGAATATATGTGTGCATGTTATTTATCTTTAGTGCAGGCAAGATGTGTGGGTGTCTGTGACTTATGCACTAACTAGTTAAACTGTGAAAGTGGAGTAAACTTCAACTCTTTGAGCACAATAAATTCTTTAAGTGGAATGAGAACATTACCTCAAGGAGAAGACATGTCAGAGATCTCCACTGAAGTTAAAAAACATAAAAAACTGTTAGCTGCATTGTTTAGAAAAAGAAATTGAAGGAAGGATAAAAGGAAAACAGATGAATTGCATCACAACCTAAAAAGAATTTCACTGGCTTTTATAGGAGAGTATCTGGGGAGCTGCAATATAAGCTAATGTTGACAGATGGTGGGAGTAATTTTAAAATACTCTAAGGAAGTGTGTAGGCCAGAGGAAGGAAGATGGAAAATAAAAGGAAGAAAGGCTCTACATAAAGCATGGCTGTGTTGTAAAATGCAAGGCAGTATGTTGAGATCATGCCTTTATTTCTATTGCACTTTTCAAACTCACTTTGATATATTAAAATTAAAAGATTTGTTTTCTGCCAGCCCTGCAAGTACAACCTCTGGTCTAAAGAGTGATCTGGATTCTTTCTGGCTTTGACATTGCCAGTTGTAAGGACTTCATTTGGAACACAGCTAAATCTTCTGCTGATGGCATGTGAGCTAGGAAAGTGTCCAGCTCACTGGTGGAGAACTGCCTTAGTTCTGCATATCCAACAAGAATAAAAGTACTGAAAACATATTGCTTAGATAGTAACAGAAGCAGAGCCTGGGGGAAGCAGTTAAAAAGTAATTTTTCCCATGGTCATTTGTTTAGGACTAGGGAATAAAAACCTCTAAATCTCTAATTGTCTAGAATTTTTCTAATAATTCTGTCTGTGCAGTGTTTAGATACAATTTAAATCTGGAAATTACAGATCACTAAACAGATGTTTTTTGTGGTGGTCAACAAAAAGGAGTATTTTTATATAAGAATGGAATGTCTGAATTGTGTGGAATCAGGGAAAAGACCTTTTTGTGGCAAATTGATCTGCCATTTTTGTAAAACTGCTTGAGGATTTGCAGGTTATAATGCTCAACTGAAACCTGCCTAGGGAAATAGATATGTTGCAGGACAACAGATGTGATTAGAGTTGATAAATGGAAAATGGAGTTTATACTGTGGATATCACCCTCATTTTACTAACAATTTTTAGGTACTGTTGCAATTTTTTAAGTGCTGGTCTCTAAAGTTATTTGAAAAGCAGTCTAGGTCACAACACCACACTGAAAGTGATAAACTTGGGTGGATATAGCACAGGGATAAGGTGGATGCAGAGCCCAGGTAGGACCTTTGGAAAGGTTGTGCCAGAAGCAGATGTGGTACAGACATCAAATACCTTACTCCATCCTGCAGCTGTAGTTTGGACCAGTCCTTTCCAGTGGGCAGTAACTTTTCTCTGAGTTAATTTTCAAAGAGAAGGGGAGGAACCAGTTGCCTGAGCTGTTGCTCAGATCATGAGGGCCATCCACTGAACGTAGGAAGTGACTGCTTAATCTGTGTGCTTTCCATTCTTTTCCATAAACAAGTAAGAAACAAATGACCATGTTTTTGTGTCTGTGAGTCACTCATTTTCAATTCACTGTTGCTTATGACCACACACTTGTCCTTATATGAAATATAATATATAATCTGACAAGTAAGTTTTTCTCAGTTGTTCTTGTACAGTGATCAGAAAATGTCAGCACAGATTCAGACAGAAGTACAAACTCTCTGTGTTCTTATTTTTAAGTTCTCTATTCAGTACATAAAGTACAGGTGAAGAGGGCTTCTTTTCTTTAATACAAAGTTGAAAGAGTGGCATCAGTTTTCCTGTAACTTACTTATGCAGTCAGTTTTGCAATTTGAGGTAAACAGTCTTACATTTTCTTGCAGGCAGACTGTTGAACGTGTGACATTACAGAACCAGCTCCAGCAGCTTTTAGAAGCCCAGAGGTCGGAGGGCAAGTCACTGCCCACATCCCCAAGGTAAGGTGACTGGAACTGTACTGCAACCTGTATTTGCACATTTTCATAATGTATCAGTTATCAGGAGAAACCGGGATCTGGCTAAATAGTAGATGTGTTCTGTAAAGAAAATGTGGGGATACCTCGTGGACTCAAAACTGAACTTCAAGTGAGTAATGCTGACAAATACTGGAAATTTCTGAATATTAAATAAGTAGTCCCTGCTTCCCAATAGAGTAAAAGCCAGTTTTACAGGGGAATGTAGTATATTTTGAATTAGATGAACATCATTAAATCCTAGAAACCCTAGGAAAAATATAAAGTTTGATGTTTTGTTGTTCTATCATACATCACTTTTAGCAGTAAGTTATAAAAAGTTACCAAAAAATCTGCTTTCATATTAATAAGGCTCCTTACACTCATTAAATCTTTTACCTGCTGTATCTTGTATAAAAAGTCAAAACTCTGGAAACTATGAATTGTTTACATACCGTGTCAGAAGTCACAGAAAGAAACACAAGTTTCAGACGTTAAAGAGGAAGACAGAGGACTGGATCTATCTGACAGTGAGAGATCTGCATGGAAGCAGATGAAGTAAGCATGACTTCACTCTCACAGCAATCTGAAGATGATTTTGGAAGAAATAAATTAACTCACATGCAAATAGAACTCATTTTATCCTTATTTTTAATCTATTTTCCTCTCTGGAAGCCATATACAGTGCTTCTTGTTCCAGAGTTGTTAGGGAGCTAAATACATGTGAAACTGTAAAAACCAGCATAAAACTTTCTATAGCCATTGACGATCAGAGCTTTGGGTCATTGAGTATGAACTTGTAGGGTCAGTGACTGCTTTTTTTCAATTCTCACAGAATCCTGAGCATTTTTCTGTACAAGTGCTCCATGCCCCTGAATTTCTGGTGTTGTGCAAACAAGCAACAAGTGCAAACAGTTGCAGTTGTAGGTAACAAAGACATTAGGATTGGAGATGCATTTTTGTAAAGAGACTTCGGCTAGGAAAGGGCTGTAAACTCCAGACTCTTGCTGAAGTAGAAAACCACACTGGAACAAGGGGTTTTTGCCTTTTTTAAGGAATCTTTGTCTTCCCTGTGTGCCAGCTAAACAGGGACAATGGGACCATAAGCTGTTTTCCAGCTCATTTGGTCTCTGTGATTTTTACTGCCTCATCTTTCCAAGTGGTCTCTCATTCAAGTTCTGGTGTGTACCAGGACTGTTTTACTTTCAGTATCAGATAAGATCAGGTGAAATCAGATCCCTATAATTCATTATTCCTGTGAAAGGGTAGGCTTCAACATCATTTTAGTTAAGTGAGCAAGTCTGAAAATCACACTCTGTTTATTTTACTTCATAGTTGGCTGCTATTTTTCCATCTAGTTGGAACTCACTTGTAGATATTTTCATCATCCAAGGAGGCAGTAGCAGATCTAAGAGAACATAGCCCTTTTGTTAGGAATGTGCACTGTAGATGAATGCATGTTCTTCAGTGTTTAGGTTTGCCATAGGAAAAAAAAAGGCATAAAATTAATTGAAAATGAGGTGTTTAGTATAGGTATCTGAATTTTTTACATTATGAGAACTATGGACTCATCAGAGCAGAAGGTGCTTGCCAGCCTCACAAGAACATAAATATTTCACCTTGTCCTTGCTTAGAGGAAAAGTGGTTTAAGGTAAGAATGTGAAGTGTTATGAGCTCTAGCATATGTCACAGGAAGAGAAAAGGTCTCTGCAATCTACATTCTTCACAAATCAGGCATTGTTGAAATTGCTGTTTCCTTCTGTAAAACAGTTGGGGTTCTAAGTTTAATTTATTATTCTTTTAGCATTGAAATACATTTGTGTCACCTTTCTCTTGCTTTTCAGTATTTCATGTCTGAAAAGGTTTTGAGTGCAAATTGCCCTGACTTTTTATGAGGTCTTATATGGTTGTTACTATTAATACCAGATGCAGTTTAGATTTATGAAATCATTGCTATGCAGAGAGGTGATACATTCACAGGACTTAGAATAAGCTACTTTTGTATTATGATGTGAGTTGGATAGGAGGCATTTGGCCTTATGGGGTTTTTTTGCATGTCACAAATGTCAAACAAATAGGAGTAGTTTCTCTAGAGTTTTCCTCATAAAGTAATATTTAGTGTTTGAATAACCATTCTAAGTTTTTATTTTAATGAGGGGCTTTTTTTGTAAGCAAAAGTGAAGATATTCAAACTCTACATAGGATTGGGAACAGTATTACATCCTTCTATATGTAATCTTTGCTGTGGCATCACAGTAATGAATTCCATGTGAGTGGTGATGAAAAGGATAAGTAACAATAAAGTGAAACAGACACATATATTGGAAATGCCAGTTTCACATTTCAGATATGCCTTAATTTTGCTGTGACATTTCCTCTTTTTTTCTTTAAGCTTGCCATCATCTCCTACTTCTGGCAAGCCTCAGTGGAAACCATCTGAAGCAGATGAATTGTCTCCACCAAAAAGTAAACTGAACACCCAAGATGGGATTCAGATTCTTGGCAGCTTGGGAATGAGCACATCTAGTCGTGCTCGAGCTAAGATAAAAGATGAGGACTCGGATAAAATCTTGCGCCAGCTGTTGGGGAAGGAAATCTCTGAAAATGTCTGCATGCAGGAAAAGCTGACTTTGGAATTTCAGGATGCTCATGCATCCTCCAAGAACGTGAAGAAGATTTTGCCAGAGAAAAGGGAGTTGAAGTTAGCCCGACTGAGGCAACTGATGCAGCGGTCCCTCAGCGAGTCTGATACAGATTCAGCTAATTCTGAGGACCACAAGAACACCCCTGTGAAAAGAACTGACAAACCAAGACCTCAGCCTATAGTGGAGAGTGTTGAGAGCACAGAGAGTTTGAACATGATGCTTAAGAAGCACACTTCCACAGCAGGACGGCGCTTCCCTTTTGGTATCAGGGTCTCCAAGTCTGTGGATGGCCACAGTCCTTCCCCGACTTCGGAGAGCAGTGATCCGGATAATGAAGCCCCGTATCAGTCTGGTACAGTACCTCAGAGCCAGTTTTGTGGAGACAACTCTCCATCCAGCACGGACAGTGCCACTGCCCAGAAGGTTGCCACCAGCCCTAAGAGTGCTCTCAAGTCTCCGTCTTCAAAGCGCAGAACCTCTCAAAATTTGAAACTTCGAGTAACCTTCGAGGAGCCTGTGGTGCAGGTGGAACTAGCAGAGTCGGAACTAAATGAGGAAAAGGATAAAGACCGGAGCAGAGGACTGGCACGGGCTCCAGCCAGCTCTGGGGAGCATGCAGGGGATCAGCTGAAAAGGCCTTTCGGAGCCTTTCGGTCCATTATGGAGACACTGAGTGGCAACCAAAATAACAACAACAACTGTCAAACAGCAAACCTCATCAAAACCTCCTCAACACTGCCTTTTACCTCACTAGGAAGGAAGACAACAGAAAGCAAGGGAAATCCAGCAGTTGTCTCAAAAGGAAGAAACAAGCCAGTGAGTACACTGAAAGAAGGAGGGGCCTATTTTTTCTGGTCTCAATAAGTAAGGCATAAGTTTGACAGCTTCTTCCTTCTGCTTTTCTATTGCAAAATGATACACACAAATATTTTATTGTATTTGACCTAGAGAAAGCCTATCCATTTTTCAGTTTTGGAAGAATTTTCCAAGGAGTGGGCGGTATTGCTTATGTATAGAGTCTGTGCTCTTAGGGCACATGACTCATATATTCTCTGTTGAAAGCTTTCCACAGAGATGTGATTCATGTGGAAATGATGTTTGGTGTTGCAGTGAGTGACAAAATATACAATGAGAATGCCAGTCTTGAAACCCTGGGTTTTTGGAGGAGTAAAAAACTGAAGGTCTAGCCCTGTCCTGTCCTAGAAGGACTGATGAGGCCAACAGAATAAGAAAAATAACAAGGAAAAATTGCAGAAACAGTCTTTCCTGCTTCTGTGGGCGTTACAGCCAACCCTAGGCATTGAAGCTGTCAGCAGCAAGTCTTTGGCCACCTTTTCCTCATATCACAGAATCTTCTTGTATCAGAGCATATGGTTGGCCTGTCACAAAACATACTAAATTCAGATCTGCTCTCCACAGTGAACCGAGTGCTTTTTCTGGGAACCCAAGGGAAAGAGGAGTGTGTGCAGTCAAAAGGCTGGTCCTCTTGTTTAAAAGAAAAGAGAAAATACTTGGAACAAATGTGTCTTCCAAGGTTTTAGGTCATGGGTTGGACTTGTTGATCTCAAAGGTCTTTTCCGACCTAGTTAATTCTGTGATTCTGTGATTTTGTACTGAATAGAGAGACAGATGTAGGAAATACTGTGGGTGCAGTATGTTTGTGAAGTGTGAGCATCTGGAGATATAATAGAGGTGAATGAGAGGGAATGGTAGTTGATTTAATCCTCTGTGGAAGACAGGGAGAGAGGGAAGCAGTAGATGGAAAGACGTGAGGTGAAGAACAATTTCAAAAAGAAAAGAAAACATAAAGCAGGCCAGTAGAAGGAGGAGTAGCAGTAATGAGTTATATACTGTAAAAAGTTTGACAAGGTAATGGGTGAAGAATCAAGGAAAATCTTAGGCAAAGAGGAGGCAAAAGAAAGAGTGGAAAGAGAGAAGGGGAAATAGTGAGTAGTCCATGTTAGTGGGTGTTGTTAGACCACTAATGCTATAGCAGACTAAAATGAAATTAAATGAAATTAAATGAAAAATTCAAAGGAGACTTAAAGGGCTAAATTGAAGTGGGACTGCATTTCTTAAAAATTACTCAGAATCACAGTATGAACTACTGATTTGAGTCTTTAAAGACATGCACCATCTAGTTGAACAGTCAGTTTAACAAAGAAGTATTTTTATAAAACAGTGGCTTTTTTTTTTAATGGGTGATTCAGATTTCATAGTGACAGGGGAAAAAACAGTCTGTCTTCAAAGATGTTCTGATAGGTTGCGAGACCACAAGCAGTTTTTGTAATTACCTAAAAAATTTGAAGGATTATATGAGGTAATTCTAACAGTATTGACGCTTGCAGTGTAAAATTCTTGTTCTGTGAAAAGGCCATGCTTGCATGTCGTTGCTGCCAGCATCACAACTGTGGAAAGAATAAATTTTCATACCAACCCAGGACCACAGCACGTATCTCAAAGAAGTGACAGATTCAGGCACAAAAAGAAATCTGTTAAAATGTGATTGTGGCTATCTGACTGCATGTTTTAGTAGATTTCCGTGTTATGCATGTGGGAAGCTCTGTGCATGCTCTTAATTGATACGATGTTGTACTTCCTTAGGATCCTTACTTCAGCTACACCAGTCTTTCTTCTAGCACGTTGAATGAAGAGCTGTGTAACTATGCTTGGTATGTGCATGGTAATGTTTAGCATCTCTGTTGCCTTCTTTTCTCAAATTGTATGTGTTTCTTAACATTGTAACTAAAACACTGGAATCGATTCACAGCAGGGGAAGTAGATGAGCATATAAATTCCTAGAAAAGCAGAAATTTATGATGGATTTCTGCTGATGTCACCATTGAACTGGCTACAGGATTTCAGTTCCAAGCAAGTACAGAAAGTATTCATGCTCATAAATCCACCAGGGTGTATAGCAGACTTTGGCTGAGTATTCTGCCTCTGAATAAAAGTCAAGTACCAGATGAGAGTGGAAATTAAATTTCCTCTCATGAGAAGAGCAAAAAGACCACAGTTCATCTCTAAATACAGAATACAGAGAACATGAAGCAGAATGCTGTACATTAAGTCTAAGCAGTCTTCTATTTTCACACATTTTTCTTAGTCTCCTTTAGACTTTGAAGTTAAATACATTTTTAAAAGTCTGATTAACTTTGACTGTATTCAAACTCTTTAATTTAGTCCTGTTCCATCAGGACTGTTCAGGCAGATAGAGATCAGTCCTTCAATTCCATAAAGATATCTTGACAAAACAACGCTTGATAAAATATTTATTTTATAAGCAAATGCTCTCTAAAAATGATCTGTCATTTTCACTTAACTCTTAACACTCACAAATTCCTTTTTTCTTTTTCTGTTCACTGAGATATAAAGTTAGTTTGGTATTACTTGTTCTGCAGTTCAAGACCCTAAGTCACTTTCAAGTTAGTGTTTTCTAAGTATCTAATATATGGAGGAAGGTGGTGTCCATTCACTAGTTTTTTATTGTCAGGACCTTCCCATACTTAAAAACTCAATTTCTGTAATGGAAATGTGAGTCTTGTTCAGAAGCTATTGGCACAGTGTATGTGAAACCAGAAACTGGAAGATTTCCAAGAGGTTTTCATTCTCTCCTGAAAACAAAAAAGGAAACTTCTGTGCAGAAAACTGGATAGCAGCAGTTTGAGGGAGCATCAGTGGGCAGCTTCCAATCAAACCATCCAGCTGCCTGTCCAGATCATAGAGTAACACAAAATGATTGATCTCATCCTTATGTTGGAGCCCTCTCCCAGATGTAAGCAGTTGTAATTTGTCACTTGCCTTGTGTAACTTCTCTTGTGTGAGAAATCCCTGGCAATGTGGCATTTTCCCAGAAGTGAGAGACAGGGAAAGTCTGGCTGCTACTGCAGGGTTGTGGAGTCAACCCTGTGAGGGTGATGGTTGGGTATGAACTCCTGGCTATCCCTCCAGGCACTGCTGCTCCAGGCACCATGTCCTAAATCTGCCCCCATTACCATGGACACATGGAGAGCCAGAGAGCAGGAAACAAGGAGCAGAGTGCATGAAGGGCACAGCTTGAGGAGGCTGTTACAGTACCCACAAATTAGGAAGTGGGCAAACTGTGTGCCAAAGTCTGTGGCACAAGATTTCCAAATATCACGTAAGAATGGAAGCTGTATATTGCTTTTCAGAAATCAGGACACAGACCTGAAGGTTCTCAGAGCTTCTACGCTAGCCTTTGTAATGACCTTTAGCATATGTTGTGATTTTTGAATAGCCAAATGGGCGCCTGTCATTTGTCAACTACGATGCCCAGTAGTTGTGACATTTAAATCTTAAAAGAACATCACCATTGTGTGCACTACAAGCTCCTGGACATTGCTTGAATTTTCCATGGATAGTCTGAGGAGACTACATAATTACCATTTCAGAACCATTTAAAAAAAAAATTTGGAAAACAGGATGGTCTTTGGTGGTTAAAACCTTTACAGGTTTTTATATTTCTGAACAGTCTCCCAAGCCCATTTTGACACTACACCCTTATAACAGGGGATTTCATTAGCATTTTCTGAAATCTGAAGTCATACAAAATCTGCTTCCAGTGAGATGACATTCCTGACAACTAATTTCCAGCACCTTTTTATTCAGCTTCTGTTCTTTTAATTTGTTTTTTTTGTTTTCATTTAAAATACCTCAAAGTACATTAAGGCTTTGTAGCTTACTTTTTCAAGTTGCTCACAGCTTAATAGTAGAGGACTGTGCTAATTTTTTTTGTGACCTTTTTAAAATTGATACACACTATTTTCCTTAAAGTCTTGAAGGAAATTTTGGATGTGCAAGATGGTTTGAAATATTTTTTCCTCTTTTGGAAGAATTAGCCAAGTTTTGCATATTACAACTCCAAGCAAATACTTGTAGTATTTTTTGCATGTCAGATGTATGCCAGTGAACAGTTCTTTTCCACACTTTAAATCATCTGAGATCTGCATTATGTTAAAATAAGCAGTAACTCATCATATAAAACACTGTATTAGGTGCAGCTATCATCAGCAAAAATTGCTTCCTACATGGGGGCACTCAGCAGAATCCATCATCAGATGTCTGTAAGGTAGTAAAATGGGCATGCTTCAAAAGCAGCAAGTGGATCTTACCTGATAAATTACAGCTTCAAATATACACTCCAGAAAAAGAATGCTTATCTGTATGTCTAACAAAATAGTAGCCATTCCTACCAGTGGAGTATAAAATGAATGTGAATGTACCTTTGTCACAGAAGATTTACATTTGTTCTCTTGTGAACTGTTGTGATCATGCATCACTGCTTGTTGCATGAGAGGATGTATTGGTGGTGATACAGGCACTCGAAAGTGTTAGAAATTTAATTAAAAATTTGGTTACTAATTAGCAATATTTGTAATACATTTTCTCCAGGTCAGGAGGCACAGTTGTAAAAGGCATGTCTGTTCAGTATCATCACCTAGAGAATCTTCATTCGCTTAAAGTTTTCCTCTTTGGCATCACATTTGCAACTGTAGAGCTGCCAAAGGGGTCTTTGGTGTGCCTAGTGAGTTTCTACATGGGCAACTCACCTACAGGTTTTTTCAACATTGCAAGCCTAAACCAATGCAGCAGGTATATCTTAGCCTTAGAAAGCATCCTTTAGTTGGCTACTGCTGTGGTTAATGCTGTGATAACAGCAGTGCATGTAAAATGTAGGCATGGCAAAGAGTTAAGCTCCTGTTTTACCTCCTCAGATTCAGTTCTGTCTCAACTGGCTCAATTCTGTGCCTTCTGCTCTTGCTTTGGGTATGTGACAACTGTAATTTAGATTAATAAAAGGGAGGTTAAAATAGAGTGATCAGTCATGCACTTCTTACTAGAACCCAAAACTGTGGTCCGTGAGGTCAGCTTCTGTTAAACCCTGAAGAAATCACCAGGTTATCTAACCATCCTAAGTGTAAATGTGTTGGGAATATTTGGTTCCTTGTGATGGTTGTAGACTGAAATAAAGCTGTTCTGGCTTACAGGAGTCCGGCTCACCAATACTCAGTGAGTTAAAGGCAAACTTCTTCATAGACAGTCTTGCTCTCTCTCTTGTGTCTGTCCATTGCAGCAGCAAACCAGCTAGTCGTGATTGTATTGTAAGAGTTTTACTCTTCCGTTGTAATAACTAAAAGTGAGGGGGTTTGAAAATTGCTGTGGATTGGATGCTTAGTCAGCAATCAGTTGGAAGGTCAGTTGAAGAGAAGGGGAACATTCTGGGAATTCAGAGCAAGAGCATGTGAAAGGAAGTGAAGAAAATGAGTGCTACAAATATGTTTTGCTTAATTTTTATACTCTAATTAGCAAGCTGTCATTCAAATCTCCTGCACAATAGGTAGATAGGTTCATTTCTCCCTGATGATTATTAATGGGGATAAAATAATTCTATTCCAGGCAGAGTCAGAAATCAATAGGTTATGTGTAGTGGATCTTTCTGTCACTGTAATACTTTTCTCTAAAGTATGAGGAATTTTTTATATTCTACATTATTACCAGAACATGACAACAGCACACTAATTAATGCTGTAACTTAAAAAGCTCCTCATCATCCCATTGATTTTCAGGTTTGATTTCAGAATGGAAGTTATAATTCAGAAAAAATCCACAGTATTAAAAAGTATTTTGTGTAGAACATGCCTAGAAAAAGAGAGAAAGATGGATTCAGATTTCAGTACATACAAATGGAACAAAACAGGGTAGATAAACACATTGCCAACCCCTTTATATTTTTAGTGTTACCACTGAGTAATTTTCTCCTTTTTTTCTCCAGGCATGATGACATCAACTGGAAAATCCAGAAATCTTACAGTCAAAAGAGTACTGAAGAGCCAGAGCTGCAGGAATTCTTCCTCTAAACCATGTCATGATGTCTCACTTAGTTTGAAATACTTGAAATATAGCCTTTTGAAACACTAAAATGAGACATACCCCTCACCAGCAAAACAGCAGCTGTTAGGATGCCTTAATTTGTATCAGTTAGACCATATACAAATCTTTTTTATGATATATGTGTATATGTAACTTGTTTGTAAGCTGTGCTGTGTAAAGGCATGGGTGAGCAGAAGTAACAATTTGAAAATTGTTATGACACTTGCAACCTCCAAAATGTTTGTTAGGCCACAGAACACGTTTTGTACTTTGTGTCTTGCATGGATATATTGTCATATATCTTTATTTCCTTTGTCAACAGCATATACTGTCAAAGTTTCATCCAGGACTCTGCCTGTGCAGCTCCTCAGTGAGATCAAGGCAAAAGCGTTGATTTTTTTTTTAGTATGTTTTGTCTGTTGTTATTTCTATTTTTTGTAAAAAGGAAATAAAGACGATGTTAATAGGACACACTGAGTGCAGACATTTCCTATAATTCATTTCCTCTTTGGACCTTATGATTTTTTATTTTTCTTTTTATATAAAAAACCTCCAGTTTCCGGATTTCAGTCAATTAGTTGTGTCAAGGGTTGCTTTAATGTTTAGTACTCCTTTATCAGCTTTAAAACATGTAGAAATAAAAAGTGTACATGCAGTTTTAAGTTACCAATTACTGCTACTTGCCAAACACTGGCAGTGTGCTCAGCTTTGTTGAAGTTACTGCATAATCTGCTAAAACTCTAATCCACATTCTCTCAAAGCTGTCATGATCCCTTTATTGAATGTTCTTTAACTTTTCAGAGAAAATGAATTAATTCACTTTGTTTCTGATAAACTATGAGCACATTCTTCAAATGTGTTCTACAGCACAACTTCCAAAAGCAGGCTACAATCTTGTCACATTTATTTATAGCAAATATGTGTGTATATATTTGCCTTATTTTGATTATGTTGTTTTATTTCCATTTGAAAACTGCTATAGTTTGCTAAGAAAGATCCAAGTTCATGAGGATTTATTTTGCTGACTGTTCTAATAGAACACAGGGAAGTCAAAGAAAGTTTGCCAAGGAAATTTTTTATTTGTCACAAAGACATTCATAGAATCATGAAGTGGTTTGGGTTGGAGAGTTCATTGAGTTCCAACCACCCAGTAGTGGGCAAGGACATAAAAATTATGATCTTGTGATAATTAAATTCTAGCAAATGCAGAACTATTAACTAAAATAATGTGGGCATATGGGGGTTTTGATTAAGTACAATGGAGTTGCTTTCTGTGCAGTTTCTCTTGCCTTTTTTTTGGTGTTTATATTGACTGTTGGCCTTCATTTATGGTCAGTGAGGAGAGAGAAACTTCTTGAATATGATTCATTCTACCTATTAGATATGTCTTATTTGCCCAGAGAAGCAGTTAGTCCCTTCCTACTTACTACAGAGGAGCTGATATAGTAAAGGTATTGGAATAGTGACTTACTATTTGAGTGCCTCTAATTAGGTGTGATAAATGTCTTTCTTTGTGTCAGTCTTCAGAGTGATGTCACATTTGGCCACACAGCTTGCATGGACCAAGATGGTTAAATGCCCCAGACCCCCTATTTGTGCTGCTGGATAATACAGGGCCAACTGAGACATCAGAAAAACAAATAAACACACAAACAACCACAAACAAAAACAAACAAAAGACCAACACGTATATACACACAACAAACCCACCCCAAAGCCCACACAACATTAAAAGCCTGTACTTGCGGAAATGATATTCAGAAATTCTTTCCACAGTTTTTATCTGCCACTTGGCAGCGCTCTGATTTTTTAGCTAAAGTGATAAACCTAGCACTCTAACTGACCTGTTTAAAGAAACAACCAAACCTCCAAAAATATCTGAGCCAGGAACAGCAGTACCTCTAACTGGGCCTCCTGTCATCTGTGTGCATATGAAAAATCTGAAAGCAAAATGAGAAGAGGTACGTGCTGCAATTGCCAGAGCAGTGAAAGAGAGCTAAAAGGGGAGATTCTGTGTCTGGTAGAGGAGCTTAAAACAAACTGGCAATTTGCATTTTTGAGAATATGAAGAGAGTTGAGTGTGTTCATGCGAATGGCAGAAGCAGCAATCCTTCTGAGTGGTCCTGACTGACTGGAGATGTGTCAAGTCTGCCATAGTCTGTAGTATCTAGCTGAAGCAGGGGACAGAACTGAATTTCAGTGAAAGGATTTGAAGCAGACCAAGATGTAAATATTGTCAAACTCTGGAAGTAAGAAACTGCCTACTCTAGAGACTGAGGATTTAAAATTATCTGCTGTCTGCAATATAGCAATTTCCAAAGTATATTCTTATACTGCATGTGGAGAATCAAATTAAGCAAGTATCCTAGGGCAGTGCAGATTACTGTGTGAGATGATATGATGCCAGGAGATGTTTGGGGTCTGTGGTTAAAGATATCCATGGCTCCTGAGCGCTCCTGAGCACATTGCAACAGAAAGATATTTTGGGACAAGCTGGTGCAGAAGGGAGGCCAGCTTGATGTAAGCATGAAAAGCAGTGTCTGAAAGGCTTAAGGTGAACTCATGTTGTATAAACTGCTGATTTTATTGTTCCTAATTTGTAGTCTCTTTCCTACCCAGGGCCCCAAACCCTGCACATGATACACTGTGATGTTATACACCTATTACAGAAATGCTGATTTCTGTGATCTTCAGCTGACTGATGCCTGTGTGCTTTGCATATTTGTATCCTTAGTAGCTATAAAATCCAGGTGCCTTTACTCCTTTTGTTTAGTTTATAATCCTCCAAACATATCCATTCTGGCATGACTGTAAGTCAGGCATCTGTCAGCAAAGTATAAGCATTTCCCAGAGGCAGAAGAGATCAGGAATTTCCACCAAACATCTTCAGAAAATACTACTTACCCAAAGCTTTTAGCAGGAACATAAACGCCCTATGATTACAGCTCTTGCATAAAAGATCCAACTCCATCCACTCAGAAATTTTTGATCAAAGAAGACAGTGATTTGCTAATGAACCAATGTGTGTCCTAGTAAAACTGTACCTGTGGACACCAGATACAAAAAATAACTTTTCGAGATCTGTCACCCAGAAGATGCCAGAATAAGCCTCTCAGTGTTTATCTTGTAGTTCTGTACCAAAGGTGATAAACAGGGTGCCACAGAGCAGTAATGAATTCCCAATTTTAGGAAATCTCTAATTTCTTTTTTGAAAAATGAAAATCATTCGCTAAGAGCCTTGTGATTTTTTCAGGGTTGACTGATATATTTGTTTCTGGTATTTGAGACAAGCAGTATATGCTACACATGCAGCATCAAGCTGCAAGGATAGTGCTTTAATTTCTTCAGCAGACTGGTGGACTTTGTCCTGCATTAGTAGAACAGCATTTTCATAATATTCCATTTATTTGCCTTTCAGTGTCCAAGTTAGTGGTCAAATACATTGGTTTAGTAAGTTATTAATAAATAACTATTGTCAGCACAGCTGTATGAAGTGGATGGAAGAGACTAGTTAGTTTAGATTTAATATTCATTTCACTCTGTCATTCAGAAACCTTTTTGTAACATCAAGATGGCATAAGATCAATGGCATAACAAAATATGACTGACAGCATAGCAGTAAAAAAAATTACTCCAACATCCACTTATTTATAATAAAAATGGGGAACTGTTTCAGAAATATGCTCTCTGAGAGCTGATTTGTTCCATGTTTCATCACCTACCATCACAAGAAATGTCTGAATATGATCATGCAACACAGTCAAAACTAAAGTAAAATTTTCAGCACATCATATACCAGGTACAATTTAATGGACTAGTGAGCGGATCTCAAGGTGAGACAACATGGCATGTAGACTAAGATTCATTTCCTCATACGCTTGAAATATTTCTTAGACTTTTAAAAACCTACTTGATGAAGAAGCAACAGAAAGATTTGTTTAAGATGTAGTTCCTGCATTTGTAGCATCAAACTGCAAGGCTTAATTGTCTGACATGAAATATTTTTTCAATGACGTAGTAGGAATAATTTCTCAAAATATGTTTCATTTCCTATCATAAGTTCTGAAATGTCTTTCCAACTGTACGTCAGCTGTGCCCAAATATGGGCTGTTACTTAGTTAGCCTTTGTGTAACTTTTTTTCTCTGCATTTTGAGGTTGGAACTAAGCAAACAGTTGTGCAGGAGAAGTACAGCACATACCCTGCAACCAAAATATCTTTCAGACACAGAACTATGGTGAGTGCTGTATGCCCAAGCGTAAAAGCCCAGGCAAGGGATTACTTGCAGTTCATCCTCTGCCTGTGTAGAATATCACTACAATATCTTGCATACAGGAGACGTACTACTCACTCTTTGTACCCATCTTTTCTTCATTATAATGGCCACTCAATATGTAACTTTGATATCAGAGACTTTAAATAGGAGAAATCAATACGTTCTTAATATGCCACCCAACCTCTTCCAAGAAAAAAAGGGTGCTATGTACACAGCACCAAGCACCTCTTTGCACATATTTAGTAATGCATCACCACTTTTCCAGATACTCCAGATTTTGTAGTGTGGATGGCTTTTGTCTAACATATATGGTCAGCTGTAAATAATAGCTCTAGCCATCTGTTTCCTGGAGAACATTTCTTTGACAGCTGCAGAGTCACTTCCTTTCCCACTCTAACAGTTAGGTGTTTTGCCAGTGTGCTTACTGGCAAGCAGTGTACAGGAAGAAGGAAAATAATTATTCAGGGTATATTTGGGAAACTGATAAGAAATCCTGATGCTGTTAGAACACAGAGCTAGCTTTTTATCTTTGTTTTCAGAAGGCAGTACTGCTCCAAGAAAAGAAAATCATATGGGTCTGGAAGTGAAGGAAAAAGGCCCCGAAGGAGTTTGCCCTCTTTCCTGCTCAGACATGAACATAACCTTATGTTTAGATAGGGTATGGAAAAACTGCAGCTTAGGGGTAAATTCAGGGACTTTGCAGTTCAAAAAGCTGTGGCCTGGCCATATACCTATGTGTTTGCATATACATGCAAATGTTAAGACCTCTGTCTTCCAGTACACAGCTAAAAAGAGGACGGAAATAATGCCCCTGCTTGTTGGTCTGCACTTTTTCTACTAGGGGCAGAACGAGAAGCAGTAAATAAAGAACTGTAGCAAAGGATATAGAGGTCATGTGTTAGCAAAACTTTCTACAAGTAATGATAGCATTGGAAACAATAGCCAAGGGGAAGATGGGAGAGAGTCGTAATTAGAGGATTTTAAGAACAGGTGGGAAAAGCAACTGTCAGAAATGTCATGCCAGTAACAGCCATCAGAAATGCCATGAGGCAGGCAGCTGGACTTGGATGACCTCCTGAGATCCCTTCCAAGCAGTTTTGCTTTAATGGGTCTGATTCTACTGTAACAGAATCAACTTCTTCACACCTTGTGACTTTTATAGCACTGTCAAGACAACCAACAATTCTGCCAGTGGTCCATGATATGGCATTTATTTTCTGAGAGCACTGGTCAGATAAGATTCACCTACAGGTTTGCTAAGGAATCAAATAAGTGACTAAACTTTCAGCTTTCTTGAAAATGTCTACCCCAATGTGACAGCTTCTAAAATATTCTTCTGGTATTTTCAGTGCAATGCCCAGTTTTTACTGGGTACCAGGAGCTGTAAGCAAAGGTTTGTTTACAGGATTCTCAGGTTTCACTGTGTATGCATTAGTGGCACAGGAAAAAATAGAGCCATTGGAGAGAAGAAGGCCAGTGGAATCAGGGGAGCACTGCCAGCAGGTCAAGGGAGGCAATCCTGCCCCTCTATTTGGCCCTGGTGAGGCCTCAGCTAGAGAGCTGTGTCCAGTTCTGGGCTCAGCACAAGAGACATGGAGCTCCTGGAGTGGATCCAGCAGAGAGCTTCAGAAGGGAACTGAAGCCCCTCTCATACGAGGAAAGGCTGAGGAACCTGTTTAGCCAGGAGAGGACACCCTGAGAGAGAGGGGTTCTTATCAGTGTCTATGAGTATCTGGAGGGAGGATGTCTAGAGGATGGATCAGGCTCTTCTCAGTGGTGCCAAACAATAGGATAAGGGACACTGGGCAGGAACTGGAGCAGAGGAAGTTCCACCTAAACAATGGAAAGCTTTACTGTGAGTATGACTGAGCACTGGAACAGGCTGCTCAGAGAGGTTGTGGAGTCTCCTCTCTGGAGATATTAAAAAACGTGTCTGAGCACAATCCTGAGTAATGTGCTTCAGAGACCCCTGCTTGAGCAGGGAGCTTGGACTAGCTGACCTTTAGTGATACCTTCCAGACCTAAACATTCTCTGATTCTGTGATGGCTCACAGAGGGTAATTGAGCAGTCCAGCTTTAGTTAAAGGAAAGAATCTTGAGCAGCAACTAAAGGTACACATTTTGGTGAAGGGAAGTTGCCACTGCCCAAGTGAGTTAGTAGAGCAAGTGTGGAATGAGAGAATGGAGATTCTGACACTGATCCTGTCCTGTACTTGGCACTCTTGGTTCCCTTCCCTGTTGTTCAAACATGGATTCTGTCATTCTCTTGCTGGACATATGTATAAAAAAGCATCTTAGATATACCAAAAAAACCCCCAACAAAACAAAACAAAAAACCAACAAAAAAACCAGGCAGAGTTGCTGCTGGTAATGGCATTTCTGGGAGGAAAAGAGTACAGAAGAGTTGCATCATCAGCATTAGCTGCTTCACAAAGTACTCTCAGTGAGGAGCAATAGTCACTATGATTTGCACTGCCCTAACACCTGCAAAGTGGCAGGAGGGCTGGTGCCCTACAAACTGCCTGCTTTACTAGGAATGAGAGCAAGGCCTGTGCAGAAAAGAGCTGCACCTTAAAAGCACATGTGTAAAACAAGCTACTAGCAGTTTTTTCCTGTTTTTCAGAGGGAATTGCTTGTAATATGCTACTGGGTGAATTGGCCACAGGTACTACTAGCTCTCATGGGTACCTCATTCTGCAGTGCACTCGCATGCTGCAGTGCTCACTGTTTCCTGCTGGTGTCAGGGGATGATTCACTGATGTTGCTCAAGAAGAACTCACTTGACAATACACAATAGGATGCTGATTAGATCTGTGTTATTCCAGGTCCTTTATTTACCAACTACAAAAGTAAATAAATCAGCCAATTCTTTTATTTCCTGGAGCATGACATCTGACAGTTCACGTAGAGGAGACAATAAACTTCCTCTTACCGTGAAGATTTAAATCCCAGAAACATGTCTGAGGCAGCTGCATTTGTGTGAACTACTTTCTGAGACACTTGATAATGAGAAAATCCTTTGTGTGCCTCTTACAGATGTTATAGATCACAATTGCCCTTGGATTTCCTAAAATCTTAACAGAAGAAAGACATTTCCTCAAAATCTAAAGCCTATAATTTCTGAATCCATGGAAATGCATTTGCAAGAAGTAATTTTACATGCATTGCTTTTAAAATAGTACCAGCAGCACTGTGGGCGAAGTGCTGACTGGTCTCACCTAAAAGTCACTTGGAAGTCTCAGTATCTTGAAGGTGTTTGCCTGATATGTTCCTGGGCACACCATCCTAAGTTTCTGAAGCTGTTTTCCCTCTACTGCATGGAGTAGAAAACAGTCAAACATATTCATGAGCAACTCTAATTCTGTGGTAGAAAATTGACATCCAGTGACATCCAGTGTCAGCACTGAGGATAATTTTTGCCAGTTTCTAGTAGAATAGCAGTATGGCTTCACAAACCTTATGGTACTGAAGGTAAGTGCTTTAAAGCATACTTCAAAACATTAAAAGAAATTAAGAACAAAGATTACTACAAAGAAATCCTATTGTAGATATTCACATTCAAAGCCTTTGCTGTCTTCATATGAACAGGCTAAGCATACGCTGAAACAGGACACAGTAAAAGAAACAGGGAGAAAATCCTTTCTATGCTGTAGCAGTTAAAAACTCCAGGCATTCTCCTAGTTTGCGTTTTATTGTATTTTTAAAGCAAACATTAAATAGGCAGTGTTAAATAGACAAAACATTCATCTGGACATCAAATGCATATGTATGCTTCAATTTAATTTGAGGTTGTTTGTGAAAGTCCTCTACTGGAAAAGTAGTGAACTTGCTCCTTTGGAATTTCTGGTTTTGTCAGGCAAAGGAATTTGCCCCATAACAAATAGTAGGCATCTATTGGGAGCTGTTTCAATGCCTATTTCAGTGTTTCTCCTGAAAGACAGGAGAGACTTGCACTTCCACATGAAATTTTTTAGACCAGAGTCTGTGTGTTTAACATGTCTGCTATCTGTTCTGAACAGCCTTTAAAACAAAGACTGGACCGTATCCAGCAGAGACTAAGGAAAAGAGAGTTTGGTGTTGATTAAAACCAAAGCAGCTAAGCCACATGGAGATTTCCATTGCTGTCTCTTAGATAAGTGCTTGGCAGTCAAGAGGCCCCCTCATGCTTCTCCTGTTACTGCACCTTTTGAAGCCATTGGAAGCCACCCTCCTTGGACTAGTAAGTCAGGTAGGGGACGAGAATGAATTTGTTCTGAAAGAGAGTACAGAAATCTAGAAACAGGAGAAATACATTTCTACAGAGATTGATTTTTCATTTCTACCCTTGTTCTCTAAGTATGTGGATGGATGTAGATAGATATACACTCTTTTATATGTATATTTACATGTAAATGTATAGATACACACCAGATGAATTTAAGATGCCACGCATGTATAACACAAAATGTAACTTGGCAGCTACTGTTACACTAACAAGTTTTCTCTGGCATTTTATGTTCTTCATCTAGATTTGTGGAGCAGAACATACGTCAGTCAAACCCTGCCTATTCAGAATAACAGGAACTTCAAAGCACTGAAAATATGTTGTGCAAGGCAACAGGGAGCTATTTCAGAAATATTTCACACAGAAGTCTCTTTAGGAGCCACAATTCTCCTGATTATATATTTAGAACTCGATTCAACATAGCTTGGAAAGATTTTATATACAAACTTTTCAGAAGACAAGTTCAAACCCTTTGTATTGGAATCTTATTTGAAACTCAGTAACTGCAAAATCATATGTCAGTAATATGATTATCCAATTAATAATTATCCTCAGAGTATTATTTTCTGTATTCCAGGGGCTTTTTTAATGCAACACTGAGTGCAGCATGCTCTAGGTTTTAAAGCGTAAGTTTCTAACATTTTCTCTAGCTTTCAGGCACTAAATACAGTAACATTTTTCAGCAGTGTTGACAAAAGCCAGGGACTAAGCTGTTAAAATATAAGTAAGGTATGTGGGTAAGAATGCAGATATTATTTGCATGCAATCGTCTGTATTTTGAGTGGCAAATGAGCAGTGGAACAGTGTGCACCACAAGTGGCAGGAACCCACCATGGGGATGCTGCTGCCCTGTGGCCTCGCTGATCACCAGAGGGAGACAGAGCGTGTAACATTTTAACTTAGCACTGCAAGTGGCGAGCAGTGCTCAAGGTAAAGGTAGCATAAAATTATGCGAGTTTCCAAAACAGTGACATATATGAAATTTAATGAGATTTCACTGCTCTGCTCTGTTGTCTTTTGGGTGGACGTGCATATGACAGGAGACAGATGAGTGACTTCATACCAGCACGGGACAGAATATTCCTGAATATAGGCAGACTTACTAGTAATCATTTTGTTTTATTCTAAGTAAATAAAATACATATGTAAACACAAGTGGTTTGACAAAATCAGTGCAGAAGCATACGTGCTTTTTGGGGTGCTGCCTTGTTGAGAGAGAATGAAAGGGGTGTTTGAGACCCCATCTTCATACCAGAGGGAACCTTTTGTTGTTGAAAAGGACCTGTCTACAATGATATTGAATTATATTAAAACTTCTTAATATGATGTAAATTTTGGTGGTGAGAACACTGAGAAGTGCATTCTGTTTTACAGCCACAGCTCTTGTAACTAACCTGTGTTACAAGAAGGCTGAAAAGACAGCAGAGATAATCTCTGCCTGACACCTGCAGAGCAGTGAGATCATCCTGTGGATGACGAACTCAAGCCTTTACTGTTTCATCAGCCAAAATAATGATTTAGAAGTCTAGAGTGGCTGTAGTGACTGTTGGAAAAAATCTAGCAGCCAAAAATCATGGTACTGCTCCAGGCAATAGACCAGTAGGTCTCAGAGGCCTCATAATTACCTGGATGAGATGGCTTCTCACAGGTCCCATAGCTAATCAACATCCTCTGCTCTCAAGAACTTGCATTTGCTAACTGCCTATGTAGCTAAATTACTTCGTTCTGCTTTCTATCTTACTTTATTGATAGGAAAGGAAAAAACTGGCAACTTAATGATTTTCAAGTAGTTGGGCTGTCAGACAGTTTTTCCCTGAAAGCCCATTCAGTGTCATTTCCCTGACATGTGTTGGAGCAAAACCATTCTGTAATGGTCAGGATAATGTGGACTCTCAAGTATTCTGTATTCCAAAACACACAGAGAAAATCTATCATTTCTTCTGTGTACCACCCATGATTGTAGGAGGAATGAGTTACCAGGTAAAACAGCTTTTATCTGTTCAAACACAGTGGTATGAAAAGTTATTTAAAATATAGGGGAGAAGAAGGAAAGACACTGAAGCTTCCAAAGCACAGCAAGGCAAAAAGTATTTTTTAAAATCAGATAGCTCATTTTTTTCTGGTCAAAATAGCACCTTCGTATATGGTTTGGCTAAGTTTGGCTATTACAGGAGTTTTAAATTTAGTGTGGAAAAAGTGCCCCACATGCCAGTTCTATGAACCATTTATTTTGTAGCACTGAAATAATGCTGTTTCTTGATCAGACAGGCCAACAAGATTAGCTGGTTGTTAATTGTTTGGGTTTGGCTCTACTGAAAGTTTTTCACATTTAAAAATAAGCTAAATAGATAAGCAGATACATACAGTTCTCTTGTTCTATTTCCTCTCAGATATGTCAAGTTTGTGCTGGTTCTCACTAGCAGAATGAATCCTATATAGTGGCCAGAGAAAAGAAGCCATATATATTTCTACAGGTAGGACATGCACACACGAGTGTTACCTGAGCTGGAATTTACTCTGTTAGTGCATGATTTGCTTTAGGAAATCTCTCTGTTAGTGCAAACAGAAATTTAAAACAGGAAAAGGCTGTTTCAAGAAAGTCAAAGCCTAGAATTACATCTCTTTTGAGCACACATTTTAAGATTGCTTTAGAAAATATATACTATTGTTTTTATTTCATCATGTCTTTTCCTCCTTTATTTAGTCATTTGCACAGTATCCATCATGATAAAATTTAACCATCTGTACTATGTCACATGAGCCAAATATTCCTTCTAATGAAGCTCCTTGGGAATATTGTCATTAATTTCCAGCTATACTGGGAATTTTTCCCAGTGTTTAAAATTAAGTAATGTCTTTCATCTCCAGAGATCTTCAGAGTTTCTCACATGCTGTGGTCCTGCCCCCAGTCATACTTAATTCTTCAAAGAATTTGCATCCAGTGATGTGATTTAGGTTTTAGTTCAGCACATGCAGTGTTGGGTGTGTGTATATATAGCGTTTTTATATCAAAAGTAAACACGTTTTGTGTGAATGCTTGAGTCTGCACACACACAAAAGCAGGTTGTGTGTTTTAAAGAGCGATTGTTGCATTTACTGGCAGAGCGTAACACAGGAGAGGCTGACGGGAGGCAGCGGAAATATTAACTATTTTGGCACAAGAGTCAGGAAGATAGCTGAGATCCAAAGAAGCAATTTGATGCTTTTTCACCATCTGCAAAACGATTTTTCTCAGCTGGTTGGTACAGGCAGCTACAGACCGTGAGTGAGCTCATGCCTGTGTCTGTCTCATCGAGCTTCCTGCTGCAGTTGCTGGAAAGCCCATTTTCTCTCTCTGCAGTTTCAGGCAATTTTGCTAAGGAAGGACCATGGCATGAAAGTGGAACATATAAGAGCTTCCTGTGAGAGACTAACTTTCAAAAATTAATTTTATTCTTTTTATTTGGTTCTTTGACTTCGAAAATAAGTTAGAATTCAATTGTAATAGGAAACTACTAATAACCTTTCTTCAATATCCACGATTCTTGTTGGAATCTAAACCTCACCAGACACTCAAATTGTATCTGCTCAAATTGTACTTTACTTCTGTTTGTGTTCTTTCTCCATTCTTGTTCTGGGGAGAAGGAAGGGTTAAGCCCACATCCTAACAGAGGAGTAATAGTTCTGCCCAAAAGACAAGTCACAACCAAACTATTTAATTGTAAACGTCTCACTGAAGAATTGGTACACGAATGAGACATGACTTCATCCTTTAACCTACATGCTTCACTGGTCTAGGGAACCCTGATGGGTTTGGCCCATTTTAGTCATAGTTGTCATGGGAGATCCTTAATGACTTAGTAAAGTAGCTTAAAAAAATCTCCATACAGAATCCAGCATATGGTATATTTATTGGCAAATGTTAATCCCCCTAGGAACAAGTTCTGTAGTAACAAATGATGAATTATGTGGCTTCATAAGCACTCATGTCATCAAATGCACCACTGACCTTTTTACATTTTCTGGGGGATTTTCTGCTGTGTGCAGTTTCTCTGGTTTAGAAGTGAAGCAGTTTAACACCGTGTCCTGAAGGAAACAGGTAATCAATAATTTCAGTTTTGGTTACTGTAAAAAGTAAATGAGGCCTATATATTTGTTGGGCAAGTAAGCAATACAGGGTTTAACAAAGCTTAAGAATGCCTAAGAGAGAACTTGAATGCTCATAGTGCAAGGACACAAAGTGGACTTCCTTTGCAGGAGAGAAGAAGTTAAGAGTAGGCCAAAAAGGCCAGTGTTAAAACACACTGTGTTGAACATAAACAGTGCCAGAGTTAAAAAAAAAAATAAAAAAGAGAAAATGAGATTATTTCAAACATGTTTTCTGAGGGAAAGAAGCTAAACTAAACTGGAAAAATACTTCACTCCACTGATCAAGTCTGTTATGAATTTTAACAGGAGATGGCCATAATGTAACCTGCAGTCAGCAACCAGCAACCAAGAGGATGAACTCCCATTGAAGTTAATCTGAGAGATTATCTGAATCTGTTGCCCGGATCCTGTGATTATAATTTTGGTCTTGATTTTGTTTGGAGGTGGAAACTCTAGGAACTGTGCTGAGAACAAGAAGGCCTGCCTAAATTACCAGATTGAGAAAGGGTGCTGAAGATCAGGACGCAGTCATGTCCAGCCATTCCCATAATTTGAGACTAATTTGCCCACAAGAACAGTGTCTGAACCACCATTTCAGCAAAGCAAGATTGCTTCTGCAACTAGAGCACCTTTTCCAGCAGAATGGTTTTCCAAAACTAACATTTTAGGATCTGATAGAAAGAAGCAGTTGTTACCATGAGTATGTAACACACACATCTATGTGTGTACAGCATACAGTCGGTGCTGCACATAGATACCCACTGGCTGTAGTACAGACAGAGCTTTGACAATGAATGCTTTCTTTTTCTTATTTGCCATAGAACGTGTTAAATTCAAAACGAAACTCTTTGTTGAGCCAATTGATGAATTTGAGTCTTCTGTTCTTAATCACTTAATCACTACTGTGCTCTGCTTTACTCAGCAAGAGCTGGTATCAGGTAAGTCAGCCCCCATGGGAGAAATTGGACCTATACCTGCCAAGTGAAACAAAGGAATCCACAGCTCCAGTGGTGATGGAGTTGGTTTTGGTCCTGGCTTCTCCCTGTTGCTCTGCCTGACGGCTGAGATGAACTAACAGAACAGTGTGCTGCAATGCATGCACCCAGCTGTGGACAGACAGGTAGCTGCTGGGAACACCGTCTATCTCTGTGGCTGAACTGTAGGAGGCATGTAAGTAAACATATAGTTAAATTATCTTGATTGTAAGACACTTCTTTAGTAGATACCAGCACAGTTCTGAGGAATGACTAATATTAGTTTGCCCTGTTTTGTACTACATGCCACTAAAATCCGTGCTAGGAACTGTTCAGTGAATAGTCAGAGGGAAAGAGTGAGTTGCTGTCTGCACCACCACCACTCACTACCACCACTGTTTCTTTCTTTTAATGTAAATCCTATGGGGCTTTTCTCCATGGCTTGTCTGGCTGCACCATGCTTCACTGTAGAAACTGAAGAGATTGCAATTGGAGCCGAGCTAGAAGTGCCACCTTCTCAATTTTTGTGAAGGTTGGCCATAACCACAGAAAGCTGTCCAGAAAGCTGTGCACTTCTGCAGCTCCTCTCCTAACTTCTGCCTCAGGACACCCATACAGATCCTCAGGGAATGCTCAACAGGGATCTGTCAACCACCTCTCTTCTCCCTGTTGCTCACCCTCAGGCCCCAAGGTGAGCAAATGCTTTGTCAGCACCACAGAAACAATCCTTGAGGTACCACTAACCTGATAAGTAGGAGGCAAACAAAGTAGACCAGCACAGGCACACTGGAAAACACAGTAATTTAAGCAGACTGAATCGCTTGAGGCTGGGGTTGCCAAGAGAATTTTTGAGCCATGAGAACATTTATACATGCTGGGCCTGGGCTTCCTTCTCCATCCCATCATGACTTCCAGCCCTAATTGATTGGAACTGCCAAGCCTGGCTGCCAAACAGAATATTTTTACAATCCTGCTTCTATTTATGCACTGACAAATACAAAACTCAGTGTCAGAAAAGAAACTGTGAAGCAGAACTGCAGAAAAAGAAAGGAATTGGCAGAAAGAACTATGAAATGATGAACAAGGCACCGAGGGGTGGTGCCACACATTAGTGCAGTGCCTGGTGTGAGCAAGTGCTGAGAGCACTTCTAGAAACATGCCTGTACAGGTCTCTGAAACACACTTTGGCAAGATGTTTTATTTTGAAATGTGCACTGGCCTCTGCTGGAGATGAACTTGCTTTTCTGCTTTCAATCTGTTTCAGAGGTATATGACACCCAAATTTATCACCTTTATCAGAGCATTTTGAAGTGTGGAACCAAACCTATTAGAAAATGAAAACCACAAAGGATCTCAGTAAAAGCAGAATGTTTTTATTGTCTATGACAGAAAAAGAAACATGTTTTGGTAAAAAACCCTCCTTTTTTTCTGAGGCAGCAAGAAAGCTCTTTTAGACGTGGAGGAAAAGGTAGTGTTCTGGTTTGATTTCTTCTGCTAGCCAGAAGAATTGGTGCATGTCCACTAGTTACAAAGGAATCAGCTTGGACGACCACAATTTTCTTAAGGCTTTTTTTCACACCAGTACCTGACAACCCAGGTATTTATTACAGCTGACCCAATCTAAAATCTTTTCTTTTTCATTGCCACCTAAAAAAGACACAAGAATAGTAACAACTTCTCTCACAACAGCTTCTCAGCTCTGTTTCTGCCTATGCAGTGACACAAGATTTCACGAGCTTGTTTGTCATACTTTTAGTCAGATGGGGCTGTCTCTCCAGTTACGCTTGCTGTACTTTTATGAATGCATCAGGCTTAAATAGCACACTTGGTAAAACCCAGAGAATATCTCGAGTAGCCCCTAGGAGATAGAGAGGTGAGGGTATTCTGTAATGCGATGTTTTTTCTTTATTTGAGTTTGGATTCTCTCTGCTTTTGCTCTTTTGCTATTTGGTATGATGAACTTTCAATTCCTGTCAGTCTCTGAGCTTCCTACAGCACTGACTGTCTGCAGCTGCCGATCAAAGAGTAAAAGTGAGAAGTGGGTACATTTCCACTATTTGACCTTACATGAGCCCTTCCTTGCTTCCTGGCTATAGCCATGAGCAATGAGATGCCCATGCAGAGACTGGAGCCTGATGAATGTATCAAAGGACAGTAACAAAGCAAGGAGGTTCAATAAGAATCTGGTTTTGTTACTACATGAGTAAATACAGCTTCCATCACAACACCGAAGGCAGTGTCCCTTCTCGTGCATTATGGAGGTGACCTGATCTTTTATGTGATCCCCCAGGAATGTTTTATAAACAGGACGGCCATATAGGCATTTGTCACTGCAGGACTGGGAAGATGACTGCTGAGTTCTGCCTTTCTGTCTGCCTCCAGTTATGAAAATTGATTGTGTATTGATTATATGATATATTGACTTACTGCTAACATCATAAATAAGGACTGTAAAACTGTCTACTTTTTCATAGCTAAGGGACTGCCTACACATGAAGAGTGCCCTACCGTGATTTCGCATCCAGGCTTTTGTAGCAGCAGCTACGAAGAGGGATAAAAAAATGCCCAGCCATCTCCTGTGACAGAGCATCAGCCTGAGGCGCGGCCAGGCAGGCAGCTGCGGGCACAGGAGGTGAAAATATCCTGCGAGGTGACCTGATCACCTCTTCCCTCCCACTCGGCAGGATGAGATGCCGAGCCTTCCTTTGCTCCGTGTCTGCCCTGCAGCAGCGCCGCCGGCCGGCGCGGGAGCGCAGTTTTCCCGGGAAGCTGGTTTCCCCACGGAAGGCAGCAGAGGGGGCCCTCGCCCCGCGGAGAGCCGGGCGGGCCGTGCCGGGGCTGTCCCTGAGCCCCGGGAGCCTCCGCTCGCCCCCGGGCCCGGCTCGCTCGCCGCCTTCTCCTGCCGCCTGCCCGCGGGCACCGAGCGCAGCGGGGGAAGGAAATGGGATTTGCAGGTGCTGTCCCTGAGTTAGAGGGTGCGCTGGAAGGTTTCTGCCGTGGGATGTAGCGTGCCCGCCCTCTGCAAAAGTAAAATTAAGCTCAGCACCCCAGGAGGGGCGTTACTGTGAGCAGCTGTCTTTCCCCGGGTCTCCCTCAATCCGCCTTCCCTCCCACAGGCCGTCAGAAAACGCCTTTCCCCGTCACCCCCAGGGAATTGTGCGAGCACATCTGGTGGTGTCACCACGTTTACTAAGGCACGGTTGGGTCTTGCACGTTTTTGGAATGGGCAGGCCTCAAAGAGAAAGTAAGAGAAATGCAGTGAGATTTAATTGCTACCTGTGGTGTCCAGGAAAAGCGTCCTCAAAGGGTGTAATTTTCTCAGTCTTGTCTGATTTTCCAGGAAAGTAATTTGTTTGAAACAATCATTAATCGAGAGTTTGAAATTAAGATTCTCCAGAATATTTGTCCTTTGCTTATCAAGTGTATTGAATGAAAATGATAAAAAGATACAGAAAGAGCTTTCTCTAACAAGGCAGCATTTTTTAAATCGTACATAGAATCAAAGGAAAGGCACTGAAGAATTGATTTACCACTCATCACTAGAATTCGTTTTATCTCTGAGTCTGATTCCACAGCACTAATGCCAACAGGATAGTGCACAGACGCGTTCGAGAGGAAGTCACTGTAATACCTAGCCTTAAGGTACGATCATGGTTACAGCCACCACTGCCACACAGTTTGTTCTATTAACTCTCATTTCCTGAGATTTCATGTTCTGTATGGGAATAGGAGAGTGAAGAGCTGTTATGTATAGTTCAAACTTGTTCCATTTGTATTTAATAAGCAAGTACAATGTACCCGATCAGAAAATAAATTCCTGATGCAACAGCCCCGCTATTCAGAGACAAGACAGACACAGAAAGGGGAGGAAGCATGAATGGCAACCCCTCCAGTTTTTATTTACTTGTGGTGTTTAACATTTCCCGGGATTTCTACCTTGTGCAACCATCTCAGATTTGGGGGCTGTCTTCAGGTGCAATATATTATATTCGATTATTATGTTTGATTCCTCAAATGAGCCAGAAGTTTCATGATGACCTGGAAGAGGAACTTGAGTGGAAATTGTAAACTGCTTCCTTTTTACCTCTTTAAAAACCATCAGGGTAATAAATAGACTGCAAGAAAATAAAAGAGATAAAAGCACCAGGACATATAAAATCCTATTAAAATAATAATGATTATTTTTATGCATAGAGAGTTTTGAAATAGTCATTGGATTATTTAAAAGCTATGTATAGTGTGTGTTTCTGGGGAAGTTTTTCTCTATAGGAAAAAGTACGAGAAATGTCAACATCAGTGCATAGCTGATCTTTATGGAGTACATATTTTTAAGTATAAGGGAAATATCTGTATATTTTTAAAATATTTTTTGTGTGAGTAATTTTGTCATCTTTCTCTTTTGGGGATTAGAAAGGTTTGTTTTCTTTGCCAAACACAAGGAGGACAGAGAGAATGATGCTGACTTTATGCTAATGATTCAAATGGAGTCCTCAAACTGTCAGAATTAGTGTTTTGTCAGCACAACCTGCTTTGGATAAACAGGAGAAGCCAGCCAGAAGATGACTGCTAGGGAGGTAAAAATGAGGAAAAATGCAACTCAAGAATTTGAGATCAAAGTTACCTATCTTCTCCAGAGCTGTGCAACAAATTCACCTCTGGGAAGGCATGAGAAGATATCACCAAGTTGAACTTGCTTACAACCAGCTGAGACATCAGTCTGCTGCATGCCACAGCACAGCATGGATATACCAATGTGCCCTTACAACATAAACTCCACAGAGCTTGGGGGCTGTGGCTCCTTGCAGCTCAGGAATCCTTGCAGGTCCCTCGTTTTTGCATGGTCCGCTACCTACTGTCAACTCCTTCTGTAAGCATATTTGTCCACCTTCCTCTCCTTAGGCAGAGGTATCTGAGCAGCTGTGGCAGAAGTGGAGTCAGGAGGAGACAGAGCAGCCAGAGAGGAGGGAATGGACTACTTTTGGAAGAGCCATGCAAGCAGACTGCAAACATGGAGAGTGAAATTTCCTCTCTCTGGCTAGAAAGACAACAGGTGAAAGTAAGGAAAAGCCAGAAACCTAGAGCATTTACTTGCACATGTCTCTGCAATCTTCGGGTAACATCCTGTCACCCCTCTGTCAGCCCAGAGCCAAGGAGTCATTTGATGGACCCACCTGTCAGTGGATAGCCAAAAAGCACAAGGAGGCTGGGACTAGGCTGGCAATTATCACTCAAGGATGCTGAACACTGAACAATTTTCTAGTGACCTTCATGCTCAAACTTTGACTGAAACCAGTCAGTATTTCTAATGCTTCTCTAAACTGGGTAAAGAAGCAAAGCACTGCTCTTCTGAGTTTTCTGATAAACGTACAGTGGCAGAGAAGATATGTGAATCTGACAGCCCTGGAACATCACATCGGCAGTGTTCCTTCTCCCAGCTTCATGCCCAGTGCTCTTCCAGGGTGTCACTTCTGTCACTTTCCCATGGGCAGAACACTGGAAATGCTATGGTGCATCCCTAACAGTGCATATCTACCTGGAAAGAGCTAAACCTTCTTTGATATTTTATGTGTCATTCATCCATATAATCATCCTTTAAAGTTTTTACTTTCCAATGGGTCCTGGTTTTGCAATAAGCCCTGTTTGGGGGAAAAAAGGTTGGAATAATAAATAAAGATAAAGAAGGTGCTTGAATAATGGTCTGAGATCTGGTCTTTCATAGCATTCAGGGAAGCCATCCTTTTTTTGCATTATGCTGCTGAGATGCTGCTGATAACCTGATACTATTTCTTGTCCATCTTGACTAAAAAGGTAGCATTTGATTTGGAAATAGTACATTTTTTATTTTAAATGGAATAGAAAAAAATTGATTTTAAGCCCTAATTGCATACATGTCAAATAACATGTCACATTTAAAGGCTATTGTGGGAGCCAACTGGTGTAATTGTATATGGACAGTGTTATCTAATTTACCCTGCTTTGTATGATTTACTGGTATGTTTTGCTGTGGGTTGCATTATTTAGTTGTTTGATAATCTCTTTTCTTTCTGTTGTGATTTATGACATGGCATTTCTGCTTGTTTTATACCAGTGTGTTATTTTGTCAATCAAAATCTCTTTGTGCAACGGCAATATACAAAAAAGATAGTGGAGAACAGCCCATATAGAGTATCTAATGTTTACTTTAAACAGATTATTTATGGCAGAATATATCAGAGGAACCAATTTGCAAAGCAATGGTTGGTTATACGTAAAGAACAAATGCTGCAATCAGCACTCTATGGGTTTGCTGGTGTATGTTTTGTGAACCTGTACAGTTGTCTAAGTGATTAATGGGCACAAAATGAAAATTCTTTTTTTCCCCTTTTGAGCCTTTGTACTTTTCTTTTTCCTGATGGTGGAGTCATATCCTCTGTCTTTGCTGCATCACATCTCCTGCTCTTTCTAGCCTTCTCTGGGACAGAAGGAGTACATTCAGGACCTGGCCATTGCTTTTCCCTGCTGGAGGCTGGGTAGGTGCCAGGGGTTTTGTTTTGTCTGGTTTGGTGGCTGTGTGTCCCTGAGGCACAGATGATGAGCAAAAAGAGGATGGGATGCATCCTAAAGGTTCGAGGCTGTGTGCTCAAGAGGCTGTGTCAGCAAGCCAAAGGCAAAATGTAGAATACATTAACTGTGGTCCTTAATACCTCCTAGTGGGATGAGAATGCCAGTGCTCTGTTTGGTTGCTTTCTACAAAATTATGAAACCTTGCAGTTCATAATACATAATTTTACAAGCTCTTTACCAATCACTCACTCAGTTCTTTATTTATGAGAAGGAAATTAAATAAAATGCACTTTAGACTTGTGAAACACCTGATTTACTATGAACTCTCCACAAAATATGGCAGTGGAGTGACAGCAATACTAATGCTATCATACAAAATAGAAAGAGCAATCTGTAAGTTAATGCTTAAAAGAAATTTTCAATTACAGTCTTTTCCAGGCTGTACAGTAGAACCAATTCTACTAAGACAGGCACTCATTCAGAAAAATCAACTTGAGTACTATACAGTTGAATGATGATACATTGTACATGCAAGCAGCTTTCTTAGATAGCTGCAGAGAGCATACAGTGTTAAATTAGTGCTGCTCAGGTTTGTATCTGTATGAATTCATGACACTGTTCCCAGCAAAAACAAAAATCAAATTGGCTTCTGAAGACTCAAATTCACCCATGAGACTAATTTACCACCTTAAGCATTAGATCTTTGACTACGACCTCATTTATTTACATATGGTTTAGATGTCAGCATGGTGTAATTAAGACTTTAGATGGTTACAAAGAAAACAAAAAATTAATTGTATTTAGTGAGAGGGAGCAAACATGCCTGAAGTAGCTTAGGAAGGTGGAGCCCTTTTGTTGATTTCAAAGGGAATGTAAAAGAGTGCAAGATTGCATGAAGTGTACCTTTATCTTTAATACTTCTCACATATTTGTCATGGGGAAAAAGTGAATCTGTTTTTAGAAAGAAACCTTGCCAAAAAAAAAGGGAGCATGAGAAAGTGCAGTTCCCACCCCAGCTGCGAATTGGTATTTCCGGGTTAAGTGACCAGAGGCTTTATGGCCCTTCTCAGAATTACAGGTTTACATGCTTTCTTTCTCTGTCTTTATCTCTGCATTCACAGGCTCAGTGGATGCTAGGTATTTAACAAAAGATGACAATTTATTCACTTGAAACAAGAAAACTTGACAGGTCCAGATAACTTTAAAATGTACAACATAAACAAAAGCAAGACAGAAAATAAATAAATACTTCAAAGCTGCTGCTAAGAGTATCCTTATTTTTATAAAATATCTATAAAGGGCATTTTTTAGGGAAATGAGAAGATAAGAGTGGTGCTGGTTTAGATGGAGGAAATAAACAGGTACTGTCTTTTGTTATCTTTCCAACAAAATGCAAAAATTCAAAAAATTAACTGTGGAGGCAGTGTTCAGAGTGTATATAAATCAAAGGCTTTCCTTTAATCCTTTACTAATCCCTTACTTATCTTGCCTACTGTACATGCATTGTTAAAAAAGATACAAACAGCAAAGACACACAGACATGCTAAAGGAGTTAAATTCCAGTATTTCAAAATGCAGAATGCCCATCACTGAAAAAGTCTTTGAACTGATCCAGGTATAGTTAGTTACTAAGATTAATAAAACATTCTCACAGTAGTTAGCAGCTCACGTATTTCAGAATTATTGAATCACTTCGTTTTTTAATTACGATAAATACAAAAGATTTGTAAATATAATGTAATTATCACCTTTGGATTATACTAATGTACTAGATTCTCATTATAATTTAGGAAAAAGTAATAGAAAAGAAATTCAAATGCTTTATTTTGATATGTATTTTATGAGAGAAATTCAGCTAGTATATTTATCTTTTGCTAGAAAAATACTTCTAATAGAAGAACAGAAGTTGGTCCCTAAGTAATATTCCAGTCTTTTTTTGAAATTTAGTTCAAAATGAAGGTTGTTGAAAATAGTATAAATTATTGGAAGTGACATTGCTTTTATATGAAGAACAGACTATTCTTGGTGATAATGAGTTTGACATTTGAGTGTTCCAGGGAGCTGCAGTGTTTTCTTAAGGTATACATTGCAACTGGAATTTTCAATCTGCTGTGTTTCTGACAATTCAAAAGAGATATGACTATAGAATTGAAGCACAATTTTGTTTACCTTAACCTTGTGCTTTGTTTTATATTATAAATTACCCAAATCATCTTGATTTTAAAATTGAAGAGGAAAACCTTTCCAGATATTACTTTTATAATCAAGTGTTGTTGATTCCACATCCTTTAGTGCATATTTTAATGCCTAAATGTGAAGGATTATCAAGTCATCGAGTACAGAGTCAGTGTCTGTGACTGTATTATTTAATCCTACATCTTTTTCTGAAAACTCTACAGCACTGTACATTGTGTGTATGATGGTGCTGCTGGAGGAGGTATGAAGTAAAGTTACGAACAAAACAAACTAAAAAACAAAACCCCAAACAACCAAAAACCCCAACCAAATGAACCACAACTCTTTAGAGACTGGATAAATAGTAAGAAGCATGTTTAATACAACTAATTTATAGATGAATGTGGTGCCAAGCTAGAATACATTAACAAGGTAAGGCTGCAGGGCCTCTAGGTAAGATAATATATTGCTTTCATTAAAAAGCAATCTGCATGGACCATATCCACTAACACTGGAAACTCTGCAGCTGTCACCTTTATCAGGGGAACAAGAGCAAGCCACTACATTTTAATCACTGGAGTTTGTCAGGAACGAAAAACAGCCAGCTTCCCACAAATCAACAGACATGTATCCTGATAAGGAGAGTGAATTGGAAAAGGACAACTACACCCCACACTACACCACCTATTCTGGAGTGATCAAAGCAGTGTAATTGTGGCAGATAAATCTACTGAATTAGTCTCTGGGATGAAACATCCGTCTTTTCACAAAACAAACACAGGTTTACTTGAGTCATCTGTGACATATTTCATTTTTTAGTTTGAATATTCCCAGTACTTGCCACAAAGGCAACAAGAAAGAAAAATAGGATGCCCATATCCAAAACCTAGTGGCATTTCTTTCCTGGTCAGTACACAGTAATTAATATCAGAACTGCTGTTCCTGGGGTATTCTTTTGCATAGCTCTGACAATAAAATTAAACATGGATATTTATTAATACTCGTAGCCTTCGAATTTGTCATAACTGATATGCATGAGAGTAGATACTGTTTTTATATGATAGATAATTTTTCTTCAAAGAGAAACCAATAAGGAATTGAAAGGGACAATGCTTGGGACAAGAAGAACTTGAAAATTGTTGTAGAAGACATATTACAAGAGTAAAATTTTAACCTCAAGTGCAATCATAGTTATATGACAGTTTTATTTTAGGCACTGATAGCAGACGTGACCCCTGAAATAGATAATACAACAAGGATTTCCTGTAATGAAAGAAGTATTAAATAAAGACTTACATGGAAAATATTTCTGTCCAAAAGAAATAATAAAATCTGCTTGTTTGTGGAGGGAAGACTGTAACTTTTTAAAGCAGGGAGGGACTGATAGACTTTTTTTTCATATATGAACAAACACAGTAAAAGGAAGTTATGTTTTTTAGGGAGAGTTATTTTGATTTCCAAAAGCTTGGGAGTACTGATTAAAACCAGTTTAATGTGACAGAGGGGTCTTTTTAAAAAGAGTTATTTAATACTGTGCATGGAAGTCTTGGAGTGAATAAAATATATTCATTTCATAAGATCTGCAGTTCTGAACACCCCACCATGTACTAAATTTGGCAGAATCGCCCTTTTCTTTGAGCTGGTATGATCCTTCCTGGAAATCCAGATGAGACGGCTTAGCTAAATAGTTTATTACCATTTGTACCTGAAGTTTGAGATCTTAATCAGCAGTGAGAGGAAAATAAAATAAATACTGTCTCAGTAGTAAGGTACCAGTATCAGTACTAATCTTGAAAAGTACAATGCACCAAGGATCATTAATGTGATCTGTGATTTGCTGCTCATGCTGCATGTCTTCTTACTTCTAGTATTTCAAAACTCTCCAGCATTCAGAAAATATTCCAAATAAATCAATTAAACCTGTGTTATTGGAAACCTCCGAGGCTGTTTCATGAATGAGATCCATGCTCTTGTTGCATGTTTACGTGCAGTTAACCATCACCAAATACCAAAGCCACAGATCTCAGAAATTAAACTGAGCTCAGAACTAGAAAAGTTACTGTGAGGCCATCCTAAGAGCTAAGTGTCAGAGGGACCATCCTGTGGTGTATGTGAGGACACTCATCCCATCTGTGGGAATTTGGGAGCCATGTGGAGGCAGGCACAGCAGCTGCAGACAGGTCAGCACGGAGGCTCCGGGAAGCGCCGGAGCAGCTGAGGGATGTGCACCCAAGGCTCCATCAGAAGCCTTGGGCATGGCCAGCCCGGCTTCCCCTGACAAGGTTTGGGGTGTGTGGCCCTGGGTTTGTGCTCCCCAGGCCCCAGCACGACGTGGAGCAATAAAGCAGATTTCCCAGGCCGTATCTCGGGGCTGCCTATCCATGAGAACAGCGAGGGCTGATTACAGCCCTCACTGCCCTGCAGGTACCTAAGAAAAGCAGCCCCTGTGACTTTCTCCCTGCGTGTGTCCACGCTGAGAGCTGTGCTATCCGGGCACCATGCCCAGCACTCACATGCCTAGACATGATCTGCTGCCCTGTGGAATCCATTCACAAACACATGATTTCCCGTGTTTTCGCTGAGACATTTGAATAATTAACTAATTTCAGTATCACAGTGGTTATAAATGTCTTACTGTTACAGAGATGGGGATATAAGAGTCTATTGCAACAAAGCTCACTAAGCAGCAAGGATGCACCTACCTCTGTTTTAAGGCAGTTTAATTCTATAACTGATCTCAAAGCATAAGAGAATTATGTTGATGAACACTTCTGGAAAACAATGGGAATTGTGTGTGCATTTTCTAAATTCTCCACATGTTCACATATGAGAGAGAAACAAAAAAAGAATTGAAGCTGGATTTTTTTTATATGCTTGAAACCTGTTGGTTATCTGAAAACCAGAAAACTAAACATGAAATTAGTTTATTCCTATGTTTCGCCTCTCAAAATCAATTATTTTTATCTCCTCTGCATTTCAACAGCCCTTCTAGATGTAGAATAATATCCAGAATGGCAAGAGAATCAAAGGTTTCTTTTTGGCTATCAATTGCTTCTGGAGTAAAAATTTGGGTCATCCATCATCTAGAGAGCTACTGAAAAAAAATCACCAATATTCTGTCAACTTCCTGAAGGAAGTCCCATTGTCTTTCTGTTTTCTTGTACTTTACAAGAGAAGATCTGAGTATTTCATGTTGATTGCTTGATTGGCTGCACTGGGACTCTTTAAAAATAATAAAAAAATCAACAGTCTGGTACAAATCAAACACAGGCTTCTATCAATCATGAGCCTGGGGTATTATCTGAGGTTTTTACCCCGGAACATGTCATTAAAAGTTGCAGAAATTAATTGGTGCCATTGGCTGTAATGGCTTTCCTGACACAGTTTCTCAAATGTAAAGAAAAATTATGGATAAGGCAAATTCCTCATGGGATTTTTATAGATGTCTCCTTTGTTCTGTTATTGTTTATTGCAAATGTTATTACTGTGATCTATTGCCCCATCATGCTTTGTCTATACTGCTTATACCATTTTGCAGCCCACAACACAACTGAGGGCTTCTGTCACTGACCAAAGTAGCACTTATTTTTAAATTCCATGTTTTATATATTCCTATAGTGATCTCTAGGTGTTAATTTTGTGTGTTTAAAATTTCATACTTAAACAGATCTTGTTCTGATTGAATAAATATTGCCAATGATCTGCCTAGAAGAATTGTTAATCTTGTCTCAATGTGAGCGTCTACTGCTGCTTGTTGGTAGCTGTACAAAGCTGCACTAATTTATTTCAATTGTTCTGATTTGCATATCTAAAAGCAGGTCTGTTAGATGACAGCTTTCACTCCCTTTCTTTTAAAATTTATTACTTGTAAGACCACCTTCTGGATTACAAGTTATTTTACCCTGTGACCTAACCTTTCAGAAAGGTAAATATTTTAGGAGCAGAAAACTAAGAAATGCAGCCTAAGCCTTACAGCTGTGCAAAATTAGCAGTAAATTAATTCCCCCAAATTAGATCTGAGAGTCACAAAAGATTTCATGCTTAATACCAACAGGTCATCTTAATACCATCACTGAAGTAAGATAATACAATTACATGCATTTCCAATCATGCAATTATATTGCATTTTCCATTCTGGGGCTTGAATGATCATTTGGGACTGTAAGTCTCTCTTAAAAAAATAAAAACAAACAAACCAATAAACTGCTTATCTTTAAAGATAAGTCTTAAATCTTCAAATCTTTAAACTGCTTAAACTTTAAAATATATTTTTCTTTATTAAACCCTCTCAGAATAGTCTGTGTATAACTTATTGGACCTTTAGGTTAACACGTTCAGTGTTTTCTGTAAAATGCTAATAGGTTGTATGTGATACACTCTGTCAATACAACCAAAACCCAACAAACATGGGCAAAATCACACCTTATTGCTGTATTACAATCCCAGCAATGCAGGGGATCAGTTTCCTTCTTCCCCCTTCACTTCAGGCCTGTTACACACGTGTGGGAAGTGGTGTAAAAGGATCAGTGTCGTTAACCATCTGCACAGCCTTCAGTGTTAAAACTAAAGTGATGTTTAGCCTGTCATCTCCCAGTTTTAATCTCTTTCTGCTGTGCACATTAGTAGCCTGTCTTCTGCCCATATGTTTTGATTCTGCCTGGTGATGCAACACCACTACACTCTCTAGCTCTGGTAATGTCAGTGTGCAGCTTCCAAACATACACTTTATCTCTTTGTCACTGTCAGTTTGGTTTTGATTGGATAGTTTCAGAGCTGTGCTTTCAGAGTATTTGAATTGATTATCCTGCGCTAAAGTTGTAAATCCCAGCAAGAGTTCAGTGGAAACAGAAACAATGGGCTGTGTGGTCTCATGGGATCAGTAACAGAAACAGAGATTTTCTTTCATAAGGGTTTTTTGCCCTCTGTCTTCTCTTGCCACTGATAGCCTTATTCTACAAGATCAAAGTTTATGCAGTGATATGTACCCAAGGGTTAGTTTAAGGGTAGGTTTTTGGTGACCTATTTTACATGTCATTATAATGCATCTTCATTGTCCTAGTCAGTCATCCCTCATTTTTATTTGGACTTTTGCTATAATTCTCAGAAAAATAATGTCTGAATTGTGATAGCTCTACAGGTTATGGCATTTCTTACAAGGATTGTTCCTGCAGGACAGCATTGTTAGGCTGGAGACATTGACAAATCCCATTCTGTGATTCTTGGATCTTGGAAAGGCTTTCTGTACCCTTCTTTTGTGTACCCTTCTTTTTTATTCCCTTCAAGACTAATACTCTACCTTTTTTTCCTTCATGTTTATTGTTCCATCCTCATCCCTCCCTTATGGGTCATACATCCCATATCATTTAATGACACTCACTGGGGAACTGCTAGGAACAGCTGTATTTGGGGTTACACCATGTCTTCCGAAGATCACATCAAAGGGGCCTAAGCTGGAGTTCCTGGTTTTCCCATCGGAAATTATTTCTTTTAGGACCACAAACACCACCATCCCTTTAGCTAGCTACTTGAGGCACAACATCTTTTAACACTCAAGCAGACAAGGTACATGTATTTTTGCAGTGCCTGGAAGTTAAAGCCATACTTAAGACATCTCACCTGCTCTTGTCTGATCACCTTCCAACTCCTTGTGATGTTTTAGGTGCTCATTATGAGTATGATACTGAAGCCTTTCAGTGAAGGTGTTACACAGCATGTCAAGTGATATGACAGCTACAGCAAAAGCTATAAATAAGCAACATGTATTTTTATTTTAAGCCAACTAAATTAACTATCCATCACAAAATTTAGACTGCTTATTATTTTGCAAAATTGCAATCTATTCTTAAACATCTCACAAAAAGGTTGTATTTGCTAGATTGTTTTCAACAATCAGTTCAATATATATCCTGATCAAAGGATATATAGCATGGATGCAGGACACCAGCTTTCTGAAGCTCATCCATTTCCTCTCTTTCCCACTTCCAGTAGTCGTATCCAACAGGTCTCAGGTCTCAGATCAGTATTCCATATTTTCACCCTGTGCACTGCTCTTCTCACAGTCATCCTTATAAAGAACAGCTATAAAAATCAGCTTGTCATTGTGCTCTGGGAGTGGCGTTAGATTTTCTTAGAGAATATGGTTCTGATTTATTGAACCTGCTGATCACTTGACTAAGTCAACAGAGAGAAACCTTTATTTTTATCTGGCCATCCATGTAGCCAGGCTATGATGCCCTGCAGCACACATGGAAAAGGGTTGTGGTGGCTCCACACACAGTAGTATTGAGATGACTGGAGAGAACCTGCTCCTACTTTCTCACTGGTGTAGTAGTGCTGTTCCCAGAGGGTAGTCAGGTTCTCTTAAAGCCCTAGAACAACAGGATCCAGACCTGACCATTTTTCAGAAATGAGCATGGGTTTGATCCTTAGTTTGTGTAAACTGGCACAGCTGCGACTTGTTTTTGTAAGGAATGTAGTGGCAATTTAAAACATTTGAGAGGCTGACTTACCAAGGAAAGCAATGAAAAGGAGACATAGACCATTAAAAATATGTTGATAATAGAGTTTTATATATATATTCTGCAGGCTTGTCTTTAGTCTGTGAAATTTACATAATTTGCTGTCTCTGAGACAGAACATTAAGTGTTTTTGATGTATTTTCAAAGGTCAGGCAAAAAGTCATGCTCCTTTAGAGGCCTTATGGCTGTTTGTACTTTTTTGATGTTTGTACCATCATGCAGATCTGATAAGTAGATGAATGACCATGATAAATGTGCATAATGAGAAAGTGATAAGAATTGCAGCATCTGACATGAGTTATGTCTCTGTTGTCCAGAAATGGAGATGCTCTACTTTTATCTTTGCTCTCTAATTTCTTAATTAGGAAGAAAGCATATTTTCCACCCAGTGCATATATATTTGGCAAGGATGCTATGTAGTAACAAGATACGTCAGCCAACGACCTTATTATAGATACTGCTGTACTCTTTTTGCTTAAAAATGTCTCTCCTCCTTGTAGAGCAGAAGATGTAGGATCAAGGTTTATGCAGTGATATACGCAAAAAAAAAAAAAAAAAAAAAAAAAATTAGGGTCCAATCCAGCAAGTATTTGAAAATACGTGCTCATTTTCTCACATATAAGGTCTGATTCAAGTTTCTGGGATTAGTTTTATGAGTAATGACACACAGATGTATTTTGAAAAACCTAGCAATTGAGATCAGATTCTAATCTGAGTTGCCCAGAAAGTCTGGATCCTGGAAGCCTTATAAGGGCAAAATTCCCTTTAATGAGACTTCTCAAATTGATAAGCCTCTTTAGAAAAAGAATCAAAATGTAGCCATTGAAATAGTCCTCTAAAACTGAGCCACTGCACGTTGTTGGAGAATTAGACCTGTGGATTTTTTAAGAAAGTACGGTCTGCATTCAAGGACCATAACTTTGCAGAAATGAACAGAGGAGTCTGAATTAATTTATTCCCAGGACGCTTTCAGGCCAGTGATTGTTTGGTGTCTTACGTCTCTACTCTGAAAAGATTCACACATTTGCATGTGTTTTCATGCCAAGCACTTCCACATTTGTGGAAGCAGAGCTTAATGGATTGAACCTACTTCTCTCAAAGTGAGTGGCAAAACTGTTCTCTTGAGTGAGAAGAAGATAAGATTAACAGCAATAAAGCTATACCAAGCTAAGAAATTCTGCATGCTGTGAGCTACAAAACCGTATTGATTTCAAAACCATAGAAAGGAAAATTAAAATTAATCTCTTCTGATTGCATACAGCACAGTTGTTGTAATATAGTATTTCATTCTGCCATTTAATTATTTGCATTACTTTTCTGTAATAATATGAAATTACTCGTGCTTAAAAGCTATCATGAATATTTAAAAGCAACTATCTGGGGCAACTGCAAAAGCGTATAGTGCATAGGTTTTTGTTTTGCTTGCATCAAAAGCCAAAGTTCATAAAATACCAGCGGTACTACATGTAACAAAGAGAGAAACATTTTGTGGAGGGTGTTTATTTAGATTTCTTGGTTTCCTTTCAAGCCAAGATTTGTTTACTAGAGGCATTACAATTTAGTGAGACAAATTAGGCTAAACTTTTTATCTCTAGTGGTTTGCACATGCACTGATTAAACTAGTATTTCTTCTAAAGATTGCCTAGGAAGATAAATGAACAAGAGGAGCAATTAGAGTAAGGAAAAACTAAAGATTGGCTGACATGATTTAAGTTTACCTCTAAGGCAGTTTGTCATTTTGTCTCTATAATCTCTATCAGAATTGACTAAAACCGTAAACATAAATCATTATACTAATTTATTTCACCACACTGTGTTCTGGGAGAAGAAGATTTCATTTTTTTCAACAGACTTTTGGGGATTCAAACATTTTCAGAACTTTTTAAATGTAGTATAAAAACAAGCCAGCCTAAAGCATCATTGATTAGTATTTCAGCTTCTTAAAATCTGATTTTTTCAGTGTTAAGGCAAGAAATGTTCCTGTTACTATTGGTAAAATATCTATTAAGAATTCAGAAAACATGGGCATGAGTTTGATTTTTTAAGTGACTGGATAAAGCTTAATGCATGACAAAATGTAGTGCAAGGCCATCAGTTAATACTTCACACTAGACGAGTTAGTTAGAGCCTTCTCTCCTGAGAGGCATCAGAATGAAGTCTGTAGAAACATGGAATACCTTTGCAGGAGGAAAACCAGTAGATGCCTGAGGACATCCTGCAGTATAAATCCCCATAAGCTGTCACAAGAACTGTTTTAGGATCTCCAAAAATAGAGTCCTGTATGTCTTCATTAGGAACTGTGCTAACAACAATGTCCACCTCCAATTTTAATCAAATGCCACAGCAAAGCAAGGATTATATTATGTTGTTCTTGTCAAGTGAAGTATTCCTTATCAGTGAGTTTAAGGAACAGATATTCCAATGCCGTTTAAACATCTGTGTCCTGCTGCCTGTTTGTGAATGGTCTCATTTGGTTCATGGGGGCTGCTTGCATGTGCTGGTGGCAGCAGGATTGCTGCCTAAATTGTTCCTCCAGAGGAAATCTCATCAGACATTTTGCCTCCTTCATGCCTGCACTCCCACAGACCCTTGATGGCACAGGCTGTGGGTCACCTAATTTCATCACCTGCCAACCCTACCAAAACCAAAGAAAATGAAAGGTTCTTTCTGGCAGAAAATTAGGAGAGGGAACATATTTCCAAGTCTGAGAGGGCAATCTGCAGTATGGTTAACTATATTCTAAATATTCTGAAGGTATTTTTAAACCTGAGCTGGGGGTGGCACTTTCCTACAGAACTGTAATTTTAAAATAGCTAATTTCAGGGTTACCAGAATGTCAGGAGTTTGATTTCCTACATATTTGTGTTTCCTGGTTAATTTATTTAGTAGTCCAAGAAGGAAAGTATCTGGCACAGTTACTAGCACTATCAGATTATTTATGGTCTCTGTGCCTTGTCTTGGCACCTATTTTCATGAAACCCTAAGGAATTGAACCCAACTTCATACCACTCTTGCTGCATCCCCCATCATTCCATGCAATCAACGGTTCAAATGCACAGATGAACACTAACATACTTACATGATTCCATAAGACATAGGAAAAAACTAAGTGGAATACCATTCCTTCTTGAATCTGTACTTCTAGACCAGAGCTTTTACTAATTAAGTTGTGTGAACAACTCTGAGCACAAACAAAAACCTGTGGCCCTATACAGTCAAATTTACACAGAATGCAATAGCACATCAAGAGGGGTTTTGTTTTGTTTTTGTTTTTTATATTTAATTTCATATATTATTTCTTGAAAGTGTGCTTTGAAAGGATAGGTGAGTTTTTTGTCTTCACACAGACACACCAAATCCCCACTGTGATGACTGCGACTCGCTATTAAGGCTGGAACAGTAATTTACATAATTAATGGCAGTGTGTGGGAACAAGAAACCATTCGTGTCCAAAAACGTCAAAGGCTTCTAAACTTTTTTAAAATAGTTCTAAAGTTGAGATAAGCATTAATGATGTAATGAACAAGGATTAGCTCCACTGCTGGCTTGACCACAAAGAAAAATATGTAATTCCAAGAAGCAAATATTTCAGTGCTGTCTGTGCAGGTAAAACAGGCTCAGTGAAAGCCAGAAAAATTCCTGCTTAGTTGTAAACTCACTCAACCGAGGCAAAAGAGGCAAAGGAGTGCAGTCTTCTGCCTGAAGAGGAAAGACGCGTTCAGACAACGCTCATCCCAGCTTTGAACTCCAGAGGGCAATAGTCCACAGCACGACGGGTATGCATTAGGTATGTGCTCACTAAGGAAAAAAAAAACCAAAACAAAACCAAAACAAACAAAAAACCCCCAACAAAACAAAACAAAAAAAACAAACAACAAAAAAACCCCACAAAAACAAAAAACCCAACCCCCCCCCAAAAAAACAACAAAAAAAAAGAGACAGAGAGAGAAGAAAAAAGGTCGTTTCCAATAGCTTCCTAGATAGTAGATAGGACCAGCAGGATGAGAGTCATGCCAATAGACCCATAGCTTTGGTGGATGCAGGTCAGCCAGGGTTGACAGGAACTCAGCTGGTAACAGTGTGGGTCTATTTGGAAAACAAAAGACACTCTCCCTCTGAAAATTGTCAAATGGGAGTTCAGTGGCGTATTTGAGGAAAAGCAGGATAGAGTGGAAGTGAAGAGAATATAGGTCATGAAAGCAGAGTTCTGCAATTTGGATAAGTCCTGATGGGTGGTTACTCACAGCTTTAAGATGCGTGTGGCAAGCGCATAAAATCTTGCGATTGTTTATTCTGATTTTACTTTTTAATATTGCACTTTTCCCATGTTAAGGAAACATGAATTCTTTCAAGCATTTTCCAGGCTGCAAAAAACTCTTGCACAGCTTTGTTAATGCAACATAATGTTTGACTCTGAACAGGAGCAAAAAATACCTTAGTACCACTAAATTCTTTAATAATGTAATTATTTTTTTGAAAGGTGCACTAGACAAAGCCTATGGTTTTTTTTAGTTAATCACTCCTACTCTGGCTGTCACTGGCAAGACCAGAAAGCACGCACAAGCTTCTCTCAGAAGGTCACTTCTATCGTGGCTTTTGCTACTTCCTGGAGCCCAGGAGTAATTTTAATTCCCCACCAATAAGTTTACTGCCCACCCTGTCACTGGTGGCACGGTGCCTCTTCTCCCATTATGCAGAGAAAGTTTCCTTGTTCTACTCCAGCTCTATGCAGAAATGAACTCACATGGGTATCATCGTAAGTTTAATCACACAATCAGCAAAGCAAAGCTTGAATAGACAGAAGGTAGACGGGGGGCAAAAACAAGAAGGAAATCGTAGCTGTCTATTTGCGCATTATTTTTCTGTGCTTCCATGAATCATATTTTTTTAAAGAAAGACTATGCAGAGTTTATTGTTACATGCTTACCACTTCTCTTCCTGACATCAAGGAACATTACATGCCTGCCAAACCTTTCCCGGGGAAGAAAAGATCAGGAAGGAGTGGGAAAGTAGTCAGACACACATATCATATTCAGAGAGGTGAAGGATGAAAAAGTACTTCACCACACATAGATAGTCCTGAATATCTTTCTTTTTTTAATTATTCCCAAATTGGTATTGACTAAGTGCTCCTGTTCCTGTAGCTTTTTGTTTACATTCTAAAAATAACTTGTTATTTGGCTTTATTATTTTAAGATTTTCTATGGTTTGTCTTTCCACAGTATTTTTCAGAGTGGATACTGTACAGATGCACTCTGTTCTAGTTTAAAGAGACAGTGTGGGTATAAGGTCTATTACCTGCTTTTAACGTAAATAATACTGTCATAGCTGCTCAATGAACAATTTTGAGGGTTATGTCTGTTTCAGGTTGAGTATGAGTAAATTTCGGATGAATCTAGGCTTGAAGGCTTTTTCCTTTAATTTAGTTTACTGTTGCATTCTTTTTAAAACACCCGAATTTTAGGGCTTCTTTTGTTTGAACCATTAAATGGAGCAACAGCAATTTCCTCCTTATTAATAAGAACAAAATTAAGATGGCATTACTGACCCAATACAAAGGGACGTTTAGGAAGGGGATCATAAGCAAGATAGAAGTAAACTTCAAATTTACGTTTAACTGTTTGGGCTCAATATCCATTTAAAATAGAGGGAGCAGATAATCTCTGTGTGACAATTGTGGCTAATAAATTCACAAGTCAGACAGGGTTGATAAAAATATGTGATACCACCTTGAACTTTACAGGTTCATAATTAGTAATTTACATCTAGGATCCAAGCAACTTACTCTCCCAAAGTTCAATACCATTCTTCCATAATTGATTTTGTGGAGCAGATGAAACAAAGCTAGCTGGACATCTGTAGAGTATCTGATATCCTCTAACTTGAAAAACCACCATGTAAGGTAGATGGTAGCATGAGAACTGTGAGGTTGGTGATAGCTGGATAAAAACAAGGTGGCAGTAGTTTCTTTTGAGTGGGGGGATAAGCACCTTCTTCAAGGTGAGCTTTCTGGGAAGTCACCAAGGGGAGTGATATCACTTAGCAGTCTCTGCAGTTGTCCAAGGTGTAGGGTTGGGAGGAAGCATCAGCAGAAGGGGATCTGAGTGTCCTGCAGGAGGAACTGAATAATGGTGAGAACTACACAAACAAAAGGAAACTTCATAACAAAAATGGCCAGATTGATGGGTACTGGTAGAGATTGATAAGTACTAGTACTGGTACACAGGTATTGGTAAAAAGATGTGTTTCAAGAGAATTTGCACTTGAAAATGAGAGAGGGAGAGACATTGCAATGATCATAGATTGCAATGTAGTCCTCAGTCATGGACAAGAACAAAAAAACAATAGTAATATAGTAGACCAGAAATACTGTATAGCAACCCTGTAAAAGACCTGTTGAGACTTCATGGGGGTGTATGAGGCATATGAAATTTTAATGTCTGTTAAAGATAAATGAAGTCTGAAGGTGTTGATAAAGATGTTCAGGTAAAATGAGTAGATTACAAAGTCATCCCACTCTACTCTTGTTCCTCCTCTGTGTCTTAGAAATGAAGAGAGTTCCTATTGACTCAAGGGTGACTCTTTATAGATGGATTTATGAGTCTCATTAATTTTGTAACTTTAATACTTTTCTTTCACTTTCATGCACTGTCTCTCCTTCGTGAGAGTCTTTTTTCTTTAAGGGCAAGATTTCCACAACTTAATTCCAATGGTATGTTCTTTCTGAGTGGGGAAATGCAGTGCCTTCCGACTTTTGCCAGACTGATTCTTCTTGTCTTGTTTACAAGCTTAAAGTCTAAAATGCTTCCTTTGTGCCATGCTATCAATGGCATAATGAACCTCAATATTAAATTAAGGTTCTTACGTTGTATGACAGGACAGTTTCAGGTTAGGAGTGGTAGGTAATGTTGCAGATACCTTCAGATCAAAACAGAGTCTAGCACGTTGAGAAGGTTACACAAAAAATGTATTATACCTCATCTGATGGTGTGGCAATGTAGCATGTGTCAGGTTTCAGTTCATCAGCAAGACATCTTTTCCATAAGTTTCACATCCTGTGTTGGATAGTATTGAGTAAAGAAGAGAAAGGATTGAAGTAGCAGCTCATATGAGAATGTCTTTGCCTGACTGAGCAACTTGGCCTCTATATATTAAAAACCCTAAAACACATAATAGTGTCACTTCAGTTTTACTTAAATATTAAATTAAAGCTGCCCTGTGTTACCAGAATTTCCGTTATAGCTGATGTATATTAATGGTGACGCATGTGAAAGCAAAAGTTTTGTTCCTAGCACAAGCTTTGTCTGTAGTGAAAGCTTATTTTATTTTTTAATGCCAGAAAACCACTGCTTTTCTGGCATAAAAGTTTTGCTCCCTGTTTATTTTATTTCCTGAATTTTTATCCTGCCTTTCTAACCTTTTGAGACACTGTCTAATACATTTAGAGTGCTGGTTATAAGCCACTCTGCACCTTATTTCTTCAAAAGTGTATCCTCTGAGTGTCTCCTCTGATGGCCACAGAATTCCTGCTCCTCAACACAACTCTCATTGTTTCTGCACAGGGTCAATGAAAAGACATCGCAGGAAAAGTTACATGGGGCTGTATTTTAAGGTATGATCAAACCCTCCTATACCAAAATGAGCAATGAGCTGTGTTTAAGTCCTTTTGTTCATTTTTCTAGGAATGATTTATTTGGATACCGTACTGCACAAGTCTACACCACTCAAGTATCTTTTATTCAAATACATCTTTTCAAATTGGGAGAAAAGGGATGACAGACAAAACATGTGACTGTTAACATGAGCTCATCCAACTTTCAAAATGCGACGTGGCAGGCATCTCTTCACTCTCTGGGCAAATGGCACATGGTACCAGGAGACATTAGGTTTTTAAAAGTGAAGTTAAACTGATAAATTAGACCTCATTTATTGAACAGCAGTTACAGCCAATTGCCCAGGGAGTCATTTGACACCTTTGAAGACCTTGCTAACTTAATTGGTGATAGTTTGGGGGCTGAAGGAAACATTTAAGCCCGTAGCAGCAGGACACCGTGCAGCATGAAAATGGAGAAGACAAGCATTCTCACTGACAAGGGGAGTCATATATAGATTTTTGTGTCCATTGTTTTTGCTTATTTGTGTGTGTGCTTTACTCAGTCAATCAAATATAATTGACACCACTGGGTTCTGTTGTTTTGTGGATGACAGGAGCTAATGCAAGGGAAAAAAAGCTGGGAGTAAACTTCCCCCTGAAAGGATGTGTAAAGGTTTTTCCGCTGGGCTTGTGACATTTTTTGCTCAATTGTATTAATTGATGTAGTGACAAGGCAGTTGGAAAGATGATGGATACTGATCACTACACTTTCTTTTTTTTTTTTTCCTTCTTTTAAGTATCTGGGCATTAACATAAACTCTGCTTTTCTGCAAGCAGTAGGAATGCAGGCAGTAAGAATGCAAGATGAAGATTGCCACACCTGCAGACCACGTTTATAGGACTTAACAGTAACAGCCGAAAATGATTACAGAATGAAAAACGAATATTGCTTTGGGACAGATTTTACACAGGAAAACCATGTTCCCATCTTGATTTTTTTTCCCCTCGTGTTAGAAAATTTTGTATTTACTGTCTCCTTCCCTCAGTTCAAGGGGTATATTTAATTAATATATTAATTCTCTAGAACTAAAGTATCTCCAAACTCAGCCTGGGGAAAATAATTGACTGGCTGAAGTGGCTAGGGAGGTCAGTTTTCCACAGATAGTCACCACAGCTGGGTGACCAGCTCCCAGCTCTGCACAGACAAGGGTAGGTGGTCTCTGGATTCAAGTCACTATGGTGTAGAAACTATCCTGAGCGTTTCTGTGAGAGTGCTGACATAATCACACATATATGCATATATTATTATGCCTTCCAGCTTTCTCCAGAGGACAGTACAGCTCCAGCACAAAGGAGATGCCCTCATGTGCATGTGACTGAGTGCAGAATACAGAAAAAATGTGGTAACACAAGCACAGCTTTGCCTTTGAAGACAGGTGCTTGATCTGAGTTAACACAGACATCAATCAGTCTGTTTCCTGAAGGACATCATCTCTGGAATTGTCTCAGTACGTAAATTGCATAATTATAAGTATAGTTTTTCTGAAGAGACTTCTAAGTCAGTTCCTTGCTTCAGGACTACATTCAAGGGAGCTGGATAAAAAGGAATTTTGTAAGAGTCCAGACTTCTAAAGAAGAAAGTCTGAGGCCTTGACACAAAATACACCTGTGAATCAACATTAGGGGGAGCATAGGCATCATCTATGAACACATAGGTTGAATGAATATTGAACCAGTCATACTCTTCCATTTATTCATTGTCTCTGGTTATGGTTACTAGGCTAGGATGGCAAACACATTCTATGTGTTAATGACCTAATTAGAAACTTGGTTTTGAATGTCTCACCACATACTTCTTATTTAAGACCTACAGGTAAGAGGGATAATTGCCCAGAGAAAGCTGTTCCCTAAGGCATCATACAGACCTTCATGAAGAAAATTGAGGCAAATCCAAGAAAACCAAAGAATTTTTTTCACAGATACATTTTCCCATGAGTGTCCCATGCATGTTTCCTTTAGTAAATTCATATAGAAGACCTATATGCCCAGAGATTAAGTGATCTGAATTCACTTCCTCCTCTGCCAGAGACATTGTTTATGATGGTGGCCTCTTAGGCAAGAGGCACAAAACAAGTGAAAGGAAGAATGTGGAACAGTGAGGCTCAGCTCTGCTCTGAGAGGCACCTCTTCTAGCCAGACCTGCAACCAGGTCCAACCTCTTTTCTCTAGATTTCTGAGCTGGTTCTTCTCACACAAGGTGTGTCAGAGGTACAGTGGATCACAATAAATGGTGTCTGGTCATGGGGTTATGGCTTATCTGCCCTTCTCTGTCTGATATGGAGCAACATTTGGTATCTGGACTTAGGGAAGCATCACGACACTAGATCTCTGTAGGACATCTAGGACAGCTGAAGCTGTTTTAGGACAGGTAGATCCAGCCATCATGAGCCCTTACCTCTTCTGGTAATGGCTGTGAACACTTCTCTGAACCAGGGGCAGCTTGGTGCCATGGCTTGTCTGGTTGTGCAGCACAACAGCTTTACTGGTGGACATGTAAGAATGTGGAGACTGCCTCTTTTTGCATTTAAAAACTGCAAAATTATTTTACCCTTATTTCCACAAATCGCCCGGAAAAGTACAACAAAGAAAATCCATTGTTTGCCCCTGATTTCAAGTTTCACAGCTTTCCCCTTTGGATGGCTTGGTGTGACTGATCATAATGCGTAGTGTGCAATATCTGAAACAGTTGGAGCTCCTGCAGGGGCAGATACTTCAAGAAAAAAAATGTGTAAACATTTGCAATTTAAGTGGTAGATAACCAAATGCAGGTACTAAAACAAAGTAAACTCTGTCAGTGTAGAGTTATATTCATAGTTCAGTCAAAGAGTAATAAGTTCTTTCATGTTATTGCTCAATATTACATACTGATACAGCTTGCTTATTTGGAAAATGGAGATTCATCAACACAAACCTGTGATCATTTCCAAGTATTAGGCTGTTATCATTTCTGGTCTCAGTCAGAAATCAGTAACAAGCTGCATACAATTACATGATATAGATGTTTGCATAGTGTATTATATTGCACAAGCTGACAGGAACAGTTAGAAATTTGTTAGAAATTGTTAGAAATTGTCTGGTTAGCTGGTTAGTTTGAAGAAAACCAAGTAGCTACAAAGGGAGAGCCATGAGATTCACAGTTTATTGAAGGATAGAATTGTCTACCTAACAGAGCAGACTCCTGATATAAAAATTGGTATTTGTGTACCTGTGGAAGATTTTTTTTTTTAGGAGGACTTAGGTCAAGTAAGATCATTAGAAGGAACTTTCTTGATGCAACCTTAGCATAAAGAAATTAATTATTGTTGTTGTGGATTCTTCAGTTTTGTCTATAGTATGTGTAATATTTCTAACTGTTTTTTTTTTAATATATATATATATATATTATGGACAATTACCAAAATTAGCCTGCTTTGATTAGTGGGTAAAACGAACTGAAGACAACACAATACTCCTCATCCAATGATGTGGTGAGGTTATTAAAAGGGCACTGAAATATTTCATCTCCTCAGCACATCCTCCACACTCTAGGCAAAGGGTCTCAGGCCCCTCTTAGAGCTGCATGGGTCATGGGAGAGTGAGAATCACCAGGATCAATGGAGATGTGTTTCAGCAGTGACTGTTGATGACAATGAAGGTTCTCTGAATGCAGTAAAATACCAGGATATGACTCTAAGCCCGTAGGCACACAATAGATGTGTTACATTTGAGAAGAGACTTTCCAGCTCATGTAGGAACTTGTGAATGATGAGGAAGAAAAAACTCAGTATCTTGAAAGAACGTGTGAAAGTCGGTCTCCTAATCAAGCCGAAACTGCCTGGTGATACTTTCAATTTTGATGTCAAGTTCCTATAAACTACTCGAATTCCATTGATGTCATTAAACTTTCAGTCACACACCTGTGGGGTTTTAGAATATAAAAATGTCCTCCATGTCCATCTGGAGTATGACACAACAGATTTCCCTGGGATGGTATACACAGCAAACTGCTGAACCAAAGCTGGGACACTGTTCTTCTGAAACCAGTGTAAAGCCTTTTCTTTTGAGATGTACTCTTCCTTCAAGTGGCTGATCCCACCAAGGAAATAGTATATTGCTTACTGCCCTTGTAGTTTAGCACGTAGCTTCTAAAATGTTTAAATGGAACCAGCCATTTTCTGCTGCCAGGAATGCAGCCAGGAACTGTGGATTTCTTACAAGGGCCAAGAAGCTGGCAACACAGGCTCTGAAGTCCCCTGCAGGTCCATCAGCACACGTCTGTCAAAGACCTGTCAATGACCTACACAGAAAGGGTAATTTGGAGACATTCAGGTGAAAGGATTTAAATAACTTCTATAATCTTGACTTTTTTTCCCTCTACATCACTTCCAGATACTTCAGGGATACTTCAACTGGAGTTGACCTTAAAATTAATAATTCAGAAGTTTGATCATATATGTATCAATTTATGTTTCTGTCATGTGTTGTGTTTTCATACATAGTAAAAGCATGGCACAGAATCACTGAAAAAACCTGTCAGTTAATGTTTTATTCAATTTCTATGGAAAAAGAGTCTATACAGCTCTCATAGGATCAGAGAGGAGGTTATTTTCAAATATTCTTGAAACTGAAATAACTCCAGTCTTAGTACAAACAGTATGAAACAAATGCATAGAATCTTCTCCCTGCAGATGTGTTTGGGTTTTTTCTCATTAATTCTCCCAGTGTAATTATGATAGCTTGCAAATCATTGGCAAAAAGTGTGAGCCAGTAGTCAGCATATTTTTTGTATTACATTATGAAGCTGGAATAATCCTCTGTGCTAGGAAGATAGAATTCATTTGAGGCTGGGAGCTGTGGTTCTAGAATCTGCTATGTCTTCACAGTGGAATGAGTTCTACTTTCAGTGAAAACCCAAGGAAAAGAAAGGCAATTATTGGTATTCTTGAGATGGTGAACTTCCTAACTTCTTCACTACTTTTTTTTTTCAGTTATTCTGAAATAACTATTTGTATGGTCATTAGTTAAGTCCATAATAAAAAAGGCAAGTGGAGATCATTATACTGAAAATAGTAAAGAAGAGTGAATTCACTCAAAGCAAGATGTTTCCTAAAATATCCCATAACCTGTCATTTGTGGAAACTATGATGCTATTAGGAGCACTCACTAATGCAGGGTACAGCTCATAATTCAATTCACCACACACTGAAAAAAATCCATGCATTGTTATTTATTATTCTTCTTGATGTGTACTGATTGCTTCACGGATGACATGGGAAAATGTGCCATTTATTCATGGGCTTCTCAGCATATGCTTCAGCTGTGCCACTGTAATAGTGACAAAAATAGTGGCTGCAGTGGATATATCCCACTATTAACAAGTGCACGTGTGATTCTTCATGGTAGTGTTGAGGAATGCAATCTCACACTGCTGTCAGTCCCTCCATGCTTAGTCATATACAGTGAAGTTTCTGATCAAAAACATTTCTTATCTTTGGATGCACATAATGTTTATACTGTACCAATATGGAGACAGATGTTGGTTCATGCCAGATAACCATGAATGTATTGACAATTTTATTTCAGTTTTGCTTTGTCTGTGAGTGCAAGTGTGTGTTTGGTTTTTGCGCCAAGCCAGCTAGCCAGATTTGCAGGAATGGAAAGGCTGCAGTTGTGTTTTAGACAGATTTGATGAGGTTATACTGTGTGTGGCATATGCAGAGACCAGGTTGTCCATGGGCAGAGTTGAACCTGGTCGACTTGCACATGCCAGATTTACTCACAGTGTTTTGTGCCACTTCTTTAAGGTCTTCAATAGGTACATTTCATCTTAAGATACAACGTGATCCTGAGTAATGTCCACTGAAATTGTGGATGTAAAACAAGGGAGAAGGATGGAGCAGCTGAGCCATGTCTGCCCTTTGGATCTTTTAACACCTGATGGCACACCAACGTTATGGCAAGGTTGCTCAGTTTTCCATCCACAGGTCCTAGGCTCCATTCTGCTGTAGTAACCAGTATTGGAGCTGGCTTTTTAAATATACCCACTACAGAGATACCTCTGTATGGAGGCTTTTCTAATTGAGAAGATCAGCTGATCATATTCTAATGGAGTTGATCAGCAAGCAGTTCTCCTTCCTACTTCATAATTAACATCTACACTATGTCAGTTAGCTCAAATTTGTAATAGGGCTTTAAAGCACCTAGGTCTGGAGAGTGAATCAAGGACGTATATAAACATTTTAAAGGGTGGCATGTATAAAACATTATGTGCACTTGGAGAATATAATGAAAGTGTATTACTTCTGATAATGTCTTGAGTTGAACATTCTAAGATCAGCACACCTGTAGTATAAAATTTTTTGGTTCATAGAATCTAAGCACTGAAACCTATCAAAATATTTTAAATTTCTAGTTTTTAACTCCTAGCCAAGTCAGGTGCTTGGGTGTATGTGCAAATACGTTAATATTACTTATATGAATGCAGGCGGTTGCCAAAATCCATTGTAAAACCAAGCCTTATTTAGAAAATCAATGAAAAAATAGCTTTTGTATAAATATCTTTACACTTCTTTGTTATACTTACTCTAAAAAAACCCGCCATTTGTGCAGAAGAACGGAATGTAGTGATATCATAGAAACATACAATGAAATCGAGACTTTCAGTGGATTGTCTTATCTTTCTGTTTTTGCTGAAGCTACACCAATGCCATGTAAGTCTAAACTTTGTTTAAACACCACGTTCACAAGAATACTTGCATTGGCCAAGCGGGATGACTTTTTCATCTGAATTAAGCCAGCATATTGGAACAATGTTGTTAATGCTTTACATCAGTGGAGGATGATGTCTGTACTATGCAGCTGGCATGCTAAGAGAAAAAAAGCCAGGGCTCACTACCTTCCTTGCCACAGCAGGAGGCATAAATGTGGAGCACATCTGCCTTAACATAGTCATAGCTGAAAGTGTGGTGTGCAAGAAATACTTGAAACAGATGTGTTTGGGGTCATGCAATACACAATATTTGTAAGGGTTCATTGGCACCTGCTCTTCACCTATCAAGTATTACCATGCTTCCACATGATGGAATTAAGCTGACAGCATTCTTGCAGTCCCCCCAGGGGTTGTGTTTTTACTTTACACAGTAATACATGAAAAACAACCAAGGCAAACTGCTGGTGTGGTTACCCAAAGTTCATTTTCTCTTTCTCTTTATCGTCCTGCAATAATTTCTTTATGTCTTTCTATTGATCTAGAGAGGGGAAGCTTAGTACTGTGCCACAGTCACCTGTTCCTTGGGGAAATAATAAACAATCCCAGAAAAAGAAGGAGAAGGGAAAAAAAAAAAAAAAGCCCTGAAGATTGACTGGGGGCCCTGGTGTATTCCTTCTTACACCAGAGCATCATTTAAGTCTGTGTTCTTCCATCTACCTTGTTTGCAGTAAATAGCTGCCCATTATGTGGGGTCAGGCAAGCGCTGTGGCGTCACAGCCCAGCAGCTGTGATCAGCCTGCCGAGCTGCAGGACAGCCCCCAGGGAGCAGCCACATGTGTCAGCCTCTTGAGCTGTCAAGGCTCAAAGCGACAGTTTATCTCCAGGCTTTAAAACATCCTCGCAAAGTTTCCCCTTCTCCCCTTCCCCCCGCCTCTTGTTGACAATCTGCTTGAAAGAAGACAGATGCTGGAGTAGTTTTCTTTAGACTTGTGTAATTCCACAAGGCCCAGCACACCAAATACAATTCCACCCATCTTTTAAGAGGCCAAGTTGGGGAGGCAGACATGTTGTTGTGGGAGGACAAGGGGTCCTTTATGCTAACACAAATATTTCCAGATGTATTTGATGCTGTCAGTGTGCCTTCCTTATGTTCTTTGCCCACAGTAAACAAACTACTTTTCAGGTTCCTAGAGAAACCAAGAAAATGTGTCCGGGGTCACATTTTTCAAGACACTTTTCAACTGTATTTAGCTGAATATTTTATAGTCTTTTAAAAGAGCACAGACCTACCAATATGACACATATTTTCCCCTTGCATCACTTCAACCTTAGAACACAATAGGGTTCTCTGCAGATTTGTTTGCATGAAAATAAGATTTATCTTGTAAACAGAACTAAATGACTTATGAGAACATATCTTAAAATGCCAGTTTTATGTCACTGCCACCTTTGCATGTGATTCTATTCATGGTGCAAATCCAGAGCCATTTGTCATAGATATTATGTCCAATAGAGTACATTTAAAAAATATAGCCTCTAAAAAACCCATAAATTGTGATGTACTCTCCATGTACTTTGTCATCCTGTAATCACAAGGAAGCACATTTTCGCTCAGGGCCAACCTTTTCTGATCCTGACTGCCTTTTGTCACAAATGACAGATAATTTCTGTATTCACTTCCTAAATTGCACCTGCACCAGGAGAAAGGAAGCATACCCTTTCAAGATATCTTCTCTCTTCCTGTTGTTCTTACTTTCTGTCTTTTACAAACACAGCCCAGGCATTCAGTATTAGAAAATCTTCCCTTGAGATGATCCTGCCCTTGGCCTTCTCCATAGGGAAAAAAAAAGTTATAAAATTAGTGAAGAAGCACTGAAATCTTCCTCTCTCACCACCACTTTTGCCATGGCTGATCTCCTCAAATAGTTGTTTTTCTTCAACAGAAGTTACAGAATTTAGAATGGGGAGAGGCACATTTTAAACCACTGAGTTGACAGGAGAGAGAATCGAGTTTATTCTTATGCTTTCTTCATTTTTCAGACCTGTCAGGGAGGGCCCTTGAGCTGTCTGCACACACAAGTAATCCAATGCTTTGGGGTTCACATGTATATCCTCCAGCTGGCCTGTTTGCTACTGCCAGTAGGACACACTGAATCTCATCCAGGTACATCACAGAATGATTTACAGGAGCACTAAACTTCACACACGTGGCCTGCACCCCACTGAACTCAGCATGCACAGCTAGAAATTAAGAAAAGGAAGCTCTGTCACTATTGTACAAGTGATTTTTCTTTTCCCTTACTATCAGAGACTATTAAGGTTATCTTTTACCTTAAAATTGTCATAACTTTTGTAATTTTGTAGCATACAGCGATGCCACAATATAAGGTCACTGAGTTAATTTCCACAATTTAAAAAAAGAAAAAGTGAGCTTCTTCACCAGGAATATCTTATTAGCAGTACAAATACACACTGTAACTTTTAGGCTCCTCAAGCCTATGCTTAGCACAGCACAGGCTCAGCAGAGTACCAAGTCATGAAGTGAAGATTCAAAATTACATATGGCTGTGGGATACCCAGATCATGCTCTGTGCTGCTTGGGCAACCTGATTTCTCTGTGGGACTACTTCACAAGAACAGCACAAGCTGGCTTTCCAGAACTAAGCCTACACTATTTTCAGCCCCAGCCTCTCTTATCTGTGCTGCTGCATAAGGAAGTGTCAATGACTGGTGTTCTTCCTGTGGGTTGAATCCAGCATCCATAATATTTTCTTCCTCTGAGTGACTGCACACTGTGTGAAGAAGGCTGAAGTAAATGGAATTAATATAACACTTATGTTAGAGTTTCTTTACATCCTTTGCATAAGCTGGTAAATGGCATGGAAGTGTTCATGAGGCAATCAACAGCTTTTAATGTAATAAAGGGTGCAAGAAATGTATCCTAAGCATAGGGCTATGCTCTGAATAGTGAAGAGAAAAAGAAATTGAACATGTTTTGTTTCTCTGTACTGAACAATAAAATGAATCTATAAAAAATATGTGATCATAATGAATATGAGTGCTGCACAACCTTGTAGTTGCTGTAACTAGCCTTTTGAAGGCATGATACACCAAAACAAATGTGTAATTGCGACAAAGTTGAAAGTCTGTGAAGTCTTCGACACAGAAACTGACCAGATAGTTAGTAAATATGATATTTTTCCCTCAAATGACTTTCACATATGTCTCCATGGAAAGCAATATTCATACCATACAGGAAAGCATAAATTAGATTATAGAAAATACCGCAGTGACTTATAAATGCATATTTTAAAATTATTTTTCCTATTACATTGAAATCAATAGCCACAATATATCAGGACTAACATAATTCCAAAATCACAGTTTTTCAGTCTCTTCTATGTCCTTCAATAAACTGAAAAAGTAATGAGCTTAACTATTTTATGTGGCATTTGGATTTGGTTTTGACAGTGGACTATAAACACTAACCTTGTTCACAGCAACACATACCATGCCTTTTGAAAGAACTCTTCTATGATGCTTTGTGACCACTTTGGAAAATATAATGCCATCAACAAAAAGCCTTCCTGAACTTTGAAGAATATTTTTGAAAGATGTACTTGAACTTAAGTACCAGAGCGTAGGAGTTTGCCTTTCTCCACTAAAATTCAAGATTTCAGAGATGGTAAGAAAATCCAGGATACCACTGTTAGGATTCTGTTAGTGTTCTACTGATTATACAGTGTAGTGGAAACTTGCTAAGTTATCCTTTAGGAAACCAAGTCTCTATCCACTTCAGGAATGCTCAGAATTATAAAAAAGGAACACTTCAGTTCATAGAAATCTGGCTGGATTGCTCAGAATGAAGTCTTTTGGTACTTTTTTTCTGCTAAAATGCATTAAACTGAATAACTGAGCTGTATTATTGCTATTCTAGGAAAATCTACCTAGTGATTAGAAAATGTCATTAAAAGCAAAATGATTGTCTGTAAAAGTCTTTCCCTGATAAAATGTGTTGACCTAAATGATATTCCTCAAAGGTAAGTCAGAGTGTTATGTGATGTTCTCTTATCGATTGTTGATTCTATGTGCACCTCTGGGAATATAAACCACAAAGAAATGTTTTGAAAGGAAAAAGAGTGACCTTTTATATGTAGGCATTTTAATACTATGTGATGCTGAGATAAGTATAACAAAAGAAGGGAAAAATCTTTGTGAAAACGTGGGCATATTTGTTTATTCAAGATTAAATCAGAGTTGTAATTCAGCACCTGCCACCTACACCGAAAACTATAACTTCAAGCCAGCCCTTTATATTCGTGCAACTAATATTGGAGAGGTAAAGTAACATAGTAATCTTTTGTACAGAAAACATGAGAGTCCCATCTGGCATGATAAATAGTGTTGTGTCATTGTCATTGTTAAGAAATATAATTTCTACAGTGATTTCTACAGCAATCCTTCTATATATATTAAAAAAAGGAAAAAAAAAATCTGGATTTCTTTTGTTTATGTAATAAAACAGTGATATTGTTTATTAGCCAAATTAACTCTCATATTCCTAAATGAGGAGGCTTTTTAGATCTTGTAAGACTAGAAGGAAATTTAATTACTTTTATGCAACTGAAATAACTTGGAGATCATGATTACTTTAAGTGCAATATTTGAGTCATGTTACTGGAAAGCTTATTTCTAGCCATCTGTCAGACTGACTTATATAATGCTCAATTATATACAAGCCTTACAGGGAGCACCATGTGACTTATTCTTCATCAGTTTCTTTATGGTCTAAAGAGAACTAAACAATCCATCCTAAGCCTAATGTATTCCAAATCCCAAGAGGAGGAAGGAGGGTAAGTGTGGATCTATAGAGGGTTATGACCTTTAAGAGAACTTCAATTACAGGTATGGTAGGTAATTTCTCTTGGATCTTTACAATCCTCAAGACTAAGTGGTCACTATTCCTGTGTTCAAGATATGGCTATATAAACTAACATATATCATGAAAGTGTATCTAAATATTTTAGCTGGAATATATTTTGGGCATGGTATTAATGAATCATAGAAACAGTTTAACACTGAAAAATCAAACATAGCAGAGTGGAAATAACAAGGCATTTACGTTAGAAGGACTTTTTGTAACATAGTACAAATATCAATATATTTTGTTTAGACAGGATATTCCATCTGTGTTTTGTATCTTGTTATGGCTAAATTATAGTAGTCATAAAACTGAATAAACTGAGATGAGTAACTAGTGCTACAGAGAACTAAATCTAATGACTGGATACAAAGTCTTGACAAGGGTATTGAGTGGAGACTTAAATCTTCACCTTTCCTTCCAACAAAAAATAACTTTTCTTTTTCCTTAGAAATAAAAATACTTGGCTATTTCCAAGTAGCTAAGTGTCATGGTGCGTGGTTTTATATTGTGTTAATTGGTTTGTACTTAGTTCTACAATGGTTCATTCCTATGTTACACCCCCAGTTTTATATGCTTTGGACTCTCCCCTTCCCGCCTCTACCTGTGTCCATCATCCCCGAACCCCTCCTATATTCCAGATTCTTCCCTGCTCATCACCCTAGCCCCAACCCACATGGTAGTCAATCCCCCTTAGCCCCTCCTATCTTTCCAGCATGTTCTGTGTCAGTCATCCCCCTCTTGGTACATGATTTGATGTTGCGTTATAGTCCCCGCCTATGTTTCCCTCTATTGGTTGTATGTAACCTTAGTCCCGCCTTATGTCACACCCCTAAGCTGTAGCCATTGGTTGCTGTATTGTGCCCGCCCATGGGAGGGCCCTTATTTAAGTCGCTGTACGTCAGTGTTCCCTGCCTCTTGTGGTTTCTCCTCCATGGTCCTGCTTGGTTCCATATCTCTCTCCAATAAGTCCTATCCTGGAATTACAAAAGGACTCTCCTGCATTCTTTTCTTTCCCTTGGACTGGTATCGTCACAGCAAGAGCTTGGAGCTCTAACTTTATTTCGGGTCCCAGGATCCCAGGAAAAGGCCACTCTTGGCACAGGCTCGCCTCGGAGCTAGCAGGGTGCCCCTAGCTTGACTGGGCAAAGGCGAAATGTGTCAGCTAAGTTTTTTTGCATTTTTAAAATCTTAGCTGGAATTAGAATTAAAGTACAGAAAAAATACAGTACACGATGTTGGCAGTCTGTCTATGAACAGGAAAGAAAGGAAAGAAGAGCAAGTAAGCTCAGACTTCATAATATTTAGCCAGAGCTTTCTGGCTTCCTTATTGTGACATCAAAGACAGAAACAAGTACACAGAATTTCTCCTCTCCAAATTTGGATGACAGAATTTGCCCACCTTTATAGTCACCATATGTTTGAATTTACCCAGTATTTATCTCTGCTCCTTAACATCATTTGAAAGCAGAGGAAATACGTCACTCTGCTATGACCTGGAACAATGTCTTTTTTTGTTTGGGGCTAAATATTTCCAAACGCAGAAGCTACATGTTGATATTTCATGTGATTCTATTTAGTGACAAAATATAATTGATTTCCTTGTGACTGTGTGACTGAAGATTTGAATATGCAGAGTTTAGAATTAAATAAATAGTGCACAACAGTGTGTTGCAGTTCAGCAGCAGAAGAGCAGGGGAGGCCAAGAATGCCCAAGGCAGAAGCTGGGGTGTGTCTATCTTCTGTCTGCCCAGCAGATCTTTTTGGCCCACAAGTTGAGAGGAAATTAGAGCTCAGCAAAGCAGGTGTTTCAACAGAGGAAGAGGTGGGGCAAGAGATGTTCTCCTGGTCTGCTGGAGAAGATGGCTGGAAGGAAGGAGGAAGAAAAACACCGCCCGCATGGGAGAGCACTGCAGAGAAAAGCAGTGTTTTGATGATAGTCAAAAATTCTCCCAGCATCTCCACAGTGTTCTTGTATTGAAGAGATGGATCATGCCAGCAATATGACACCCAGCCAACTCTCCTTCTTCTACCTCACCAGCTGTATGCCTGCTCTGTTGCAAGCATGTCCATTCCTTATGGCTAATGCAGACTGATTTTTCATTTAGGCACTCATTTAGCTCCAGCACTTGCCTGTTCTCTGCATAGCAGGAACATCTGCACGTCTCCCACCCTTTGTCACATCCCAGTAGCCAGAGCTTCCTGACCAAGAGGTCATTTGCTGTGGAGGCTGTAGCAGCCACATTCCAGCCACACAGCCTGTGTGCCACCCTCCAGCCCTCTTACCTTGCCCTCAGATCTCTCTGCTCTTACTGCAGCAGCAGTTTTCCACAGAAGCAATTTCAGGGGCTGTTGTTATGTGCAGTGGTGGTCACTATTTCAAGTGTTGACCCAAGATGTTACAATTTTCACCCTTTGTTTATATCTTAAGTTTTATCTTCCTTTTATGGTACCATAAATTTTGTCACCTGGGCTTTCTCCATGGTACAGAGTATTTGTACGGCAAGAATTACTCCTGCCTAGACACAGTTACTTATTTTTTATTTTCTTTGCATTTTATTACTTATTTTCAACATTTTTATGCACCTTTGCTGATGTTTTTTCCCTTTAATGTTGTGCTTTTTTTACTTATAACACCTTTTTTTTATTTATGCTATTGACTTTTTTCATGCAATGTGTTTGCATTTGATTTCTGCTCTTATCTCTCTTTGCATTTGATAACATTGTTTGCACAATTAATTCCAGGTAAATGTTTCTGCATGACTGCGCTATTTGCACAACCAGCCTGCCTCCAGATGAGAGGAAAAAGGACTAGGATAACACTAGGATCTCTAGAGTGCCTTTTGCCTTCCATACACAGTGACATTGGAAGAGAGAAGGTGGAGGGGCAAAAAATGACCACAAGACCAAAGAGCATATGGGAGATAGCTCTGTGGAAAACACTGACAGAAAGAAAGATCTACGAACTTAGAAAACAGGAGATGCCAAACATTTCCATACAAAACAGTGATTTAGACTTTTGTTGTTCTCATAAGTAGCAAAAAAGAAAAATTGATCCTATAATTCCCCTTTGAGTGGATAATCCCACCTCCATTTGTAAAAAATAGCAAAAAATTCTTTCATTGACTGAGTCAGCAATTGAACGCAATCCAAAAATATTTCTGTCCTTCCTTTTACTTTTTTTGTACATGAAGATAATTGTGTAGAAGATGGTGAAGGGCTTAAGGGAGAAGCCGTGTGAGGAGGGGCTGAGGGCACTTGGTCTGTTCAGCCTGGAGAAGGGGCACCTGAGGGGAGACCTCACTGCAGTTACAGCTTCCTTGGGAGGGGAAGAGGAGGGGCAGGCACTGATCCCTGCTCTGTGCTGACAGTGACAGGACCTGGGGGAATGGCCTGAAATTGCATCAGGGGAGGTTTATGTTGAGGATCACGAAAAGATTCTGCACCCAGAGAGTGGCTGGGCACTGAACAGGCTCTGCAGGGCAGTGGTCACAGCACCAGCCTGACAGAGCTCAAGAAGTTTCTGGACAATGCTCTCAGGCACACAGTGTGATTTTTCAGGACTGTCCTGTGTAGGACTAGGAGTTGGACTTTGATGATTCTTCAATGATTCTGGGACCCATTTAATTCAAAATATTCTGTGATTCTTTGACTTTATTTTGGTTTGCAATTATTGTAATTGTCCCTTTCCTCTTCTGTCCTATTACACTTCTTTATCACAAGCCAAGAGTTTTACCTTTATTCAGTTCTCTCCCTCATCCCTTGGGGGAAATGTGTGAACAGCTTTGTAGTGCTAAGCTAAATTATGCACACACACACACATACACACACACAGAGCACCTTTCATGGCTGAAGCCCAGTACAGCCTACAGGAAAGCAGACAGAAATTAGCATCCAGTCCATACCTCTGGCGCTTTCTTTAGAGAGCATGCATGCATGATTCCTTGCTTTGGTACCTGCATCACATCAAGCCTGTGAATTGCATACAAACAATGTATTCTCACAGGCTACTGTGAGGACTGATGACCTTGCTGCTCCAAACAGGTCGAGAGGAAAGCTGGAGCTATCAGAAGCAGTTGACAAAAGACTAGGACAACTTGTTTTTCCTTGCAGGTAAGGGAAGAGTGTATTTGTTCACTGATGCAATAGACAAAGGCCAAGCTGAGAAGAAAGCCCAAGGAATACTGTCTCTCTGTCTGTAAACATGAACACATTTTCATGATCCTCTCTACTTGTTGCTTGCTGAAGATGGTGATGCTTGCAATTCACTGCATTGTGAACAGAATACAAACACATATCGAGAAAAAACATGATCAAATAACTCCCTAGAGAGCAAATAGGCTCCAGGCATGCCAGAGTAGAGGGCTGTGAGCAAGGGACTACACCAACCAGCCCCTTTCCATACTTTACACAGCTACTTCCTTGGGATTTGTTCAACCATGGCTCAAAAACTACAATGTGCTTCTTCTAGTTTCACAGAATCACAGAATGGTTTGGATGGAAGGCAGCTCTGGAGATCATCTTGTCCAATTCCCCTGATAAAGCAGGTTCATCTAGAGCAAGTTGCACAGGATTGCATCCAGGTGGCTTCTGAAAATCTCCAGAGAAGGAGACTCCACCACCTCTCCTCACAGCCTGTTCCAGTGCTCTCCCACCCTCACTAAGAGAAGATTAATCTCATATTCAGATGAAACTTCCTTTATTCCAGTTTGTGCCTGTTGACCCTTGTGCTGTCGCTGTGCACCAGAGAGAGCAGTCTGGCCCCATCCTCTTGAAATACACCTTTAAACTATTTGTAATAAATATTTAGGTAATACTAATTGTGTGTTTAAGTAGGTACCACTAAGTAATGATTTAGAGGGAGTAAATACAATCCAGTGGATGAAGAATTCTGCCAAGTAATAGTGAAAACTTGGCAGCTTTGTGTGAGTGCTCTACAGTTTATACGTTCACATAAGATACTGTCACTGGAGGACTTTTAATGACCTTTTGCAAACCAGTGCAGTGGGTTTGTGCTCAGACTTAGCTAGACAGCCACAGTGAACAAAGTTGCTGTGTTTGAAATTTGTACACAAAGAATTCGAAGATCTGTTGGTAAACATGATTCCCTTCAACATTTTGTTCAAGTTAATCTGTTGCTTTTTCTAAGTTCCTTGTATTTGCATAATCTCAATTTTTAAAACCAAAATAAAATTGCTAGCATGGGTTAAAAGCTAATTTACCCATTCTTGATCTCTAAGTAATAATATTCGAAAGGAAATGGACTAAAATATGACACCAGATATACTGAGCCATAGGATAGGTTCTAGATAAAGCGATTATTTTAAAATATATTTTACAAGTATACTGATCATCCTTTTTCTTTCACATTGTGTAGCCTGGATGTTTTAAAAATTCTTTCTTCACTTATCTACCAAGATTTCATACATTTTAAAATTTGGTATTTTCCTATGACACTGTTGAACATTTCTAACAGTAGATGATCCATTAGGCTCCACTTTTGACCTTTGTTCTAATCTAAGAAGCAAGTTTCAGAGTTACCTTACACTAAACAAAACTGACTCTGTACTGAAGTGAGCAGAGTTACAGAGATGTTTAATACAAAGGAATCTGCCTGCAGGTGGCTGTAATTCTTTTTTTCTTTCAGTTAATATATTAATTATTAATTATTAGTTAATAGTTAATAATAGTTAATAATAATAGTTAATTATTAGTTAATATATTAATTAGATTGTTTAAATATATGTTAATATATTAATTAGATTGTTTTCACAAAAAGACCTGAAGCAGGGGGAGAGCAGGCTGGTGGAAACCTGGTTGTGTACCATGTTTTTCGGTCACATCAGAGAACACAATCTCATGTTGGGTAATATTCTTTAAGCCTGTAAGCCAGGCAATGGTCTAGAGTCCATGCCTTGAAGAAGATAAACACAGTTTAGTGTTGTCATAGAGATATCTCATGCTCTCTCTCTTTTGATTGTAACTAATGTTTGGATACATTCTGATAACATCTCTTGTATGTAAGTTCCAGATTGTGCAAGATCAGGGTATTTTTCAGAGTCACATTTTTGCCTTACAGCAAAATGTTGATACAATCAAGACCGGCTAGATTACAAGCAATCACAATTTTTTAAAGTCATGTTTCGTATTAACACAATAAATCTATCACCTGAGCAGATAAAATTATACAACAGATAAAATCTTATAGTTTATTTGTTTACAAAACTGCCAGGATGATTTTTAGGACCTTATTTCATGGTGTCCATGTAGACACAGCTGATATAAGCACTGGATAAGATTATGGTTTTGTTCTGCCTCCGAGAAAATATGTAGTATTCTTCCTTTGTTGGAGGAAGTTGCCATGCCTTAGTTTTTCTAGAGGTCTCTGGACTGGTGGCTGGACACTCTTTTAGGGCACTGGAAGAAGCTGTAAGACCATTTAAATATTGTGCCCTTCTTTTCAGAGTGTAGGTACCCAGCCCACTGGTGCTGAGGAGGGTGGGTAACAATTTTACCTGTGGGTAGCCAAAACTGTTGAGTGAACTGGACAGGGAGAATATCCTCTCATCCCAGGCTGTGCTTGCTTTCACAGTGGCTGGCAGTGGATGGATAAGTGAAGAATTCTCATTGCATTGACTCTCAGGGAGAGAAATCCAGGTCCTATACTTCAGTTAGAGCAGCCCCAGGCAGCTCCACAGGCCAGGGCAGAGGGTCTGTAAAGATGCTCAGAGGAAAAGCATTTGGGATTTACAGAAGCTAAACATGAGCCAACTGTGCCCAGGTGGCCACGAAGGCCAATGGCATCAGCAACAGTGTGGCCAGCAGGACAAGGGCACAGATTCTTCCTCTGTATTTGTAAATAGATATTTATTTACCATTTGCTTTTATGGTGGATCTACATGAAATATGTCTTTGGGATTTTTAATTGAAAGTGCTACCAGGTGATCTGTTTTGCAGTTGTTCATTACAATACTGAAAAGAAAAGAGAAGACTTTGTGATTGGATTTGTACTCTTCCGTCCTTAGTGTGTTTACATTCCTATTGATTCAGTTAATGCATCCATCAGGGAAATAAAAATGTTAGGCTTCATTTAATTAAACCAAATTACTTCTGTGGCTTTTGCATAGTTTTGCTTGTTTTTTTTATTTCTCTTATGGGAGCCCCATTAACGTGTTGAGCTTTGCATTTTATTTATGACCAAAAAATAAGTGCAGGACATAATTTCTGTGAATTAGAGTCCTATGTAACTTATCAGACCATACAAATAGAAGAGCACTTAGTGAGCATCCTTACAAGTAACATTGAACTTTAGAAAAGAATCAGAAAGCTGGAGGAGCTAAAATTAGTTGGTTTGAATATCTGCTGCTGTATTTCTTTTTGTACCAACCTCTTTGTACATTTAGAACTTCATCTGACTGCAAAGTACGTTCCAGGTATAAGAAGGAGCATATAAGAACTGTAGACAAGGACCAGGTAAATATCTGTAGGTAAATATCTACACAATATAGCTGTCAGTTGTAGAATAATTTCACATTATATTCAATCTGCAGCGTAGAAGAAGGTTTTCTGGAACATGAATTCCAGAAGTCCCAGGCTTGCCCCTTGTAAAAGTTATCTTAATTCATACAATTATGGAAGTACCTTGTGCATCCTTGATCTGGAGTTTTTGCAAATCCATTAAAGATTCTGGGAAAAGCATTTGCTTTAATATGCATTTCTATATGCACCTATGTGTTTATAAAAATAGATGAAAGTAAGCAGAAAACTTTCATATTTCTTGGTTATTCCCATTCTGCCATGGTCTCTGCATTTCTGAATGCTAGACTTGCCTAGAATTGTTACAAGCAACTTTAGAAGCCACTACAAATGAACAGTAATATTAAAGAAAACAAGTTCCCCACTATATTGAACAGTTTTTATCATGGTAATAATTAGATTCTCATCTAAGATAAACTTTAACAATTCCTGTCTAAATTAGAGTTTTCTTTATTCTATAAATCTTCCAAACTGTGCAAGAAGAGCAGCCTGTTTCTCCTGTGAATCTATCCTGAAACACAGTTTTCCAAAGGGGAAAAAATTAAAAGGGATTCTCAAATATACAACAAGTGAATAATTTGCAATAGTGGACAACCCTGTAATTTCTTCTTGTTTTTATTTTCATAGCAACTTACAATGGATATAGCAGTAACTCAGGAAGACAGCAATTACATCAACGCACTAATTCGTTTTCAGTAAGAATGTATCTGTAAGTAGTTAGATTAGTACAGAGTGAAAATTTTACCAGCAATCATTATGCAGCAACTTCCTGAGCATCCTGGGAACACTGTAGTCTCTTTCTGATTACAGAGGGCTTTTGTTTTCTTACTTGTACATTTAGTATCACACAGAGTTTCTGAACTAAGTAAATAGTTTCATACGCTATTAGCTGCATGATAGAACAATGGAAAACAAGCTGGGTCTCTGGACATAAAAATACAGGATCATTCACCCTATTAAGTCTTTTTTTCCCATATACAATATGTGTGCAGTTAAAATACATTGTTCACAGGCATTGTTGTGTTTCACTAACTAAGCCATGTGAACAAAAAATAGTAATAGAGGCTTTAACAACTGAAGGATATTCTGAGAAACTGTCCACTATTAACACTACAAGAACAGGAATTCTGTCCCCATAGAGGATAAAAACAGTAGATCTAGCTCTGACCATTGGAGAGAAACCTATGTGTTCCCTGTAATGATTAATGTTCCTCATGAGTGAGAAAGCTTTTTCTTTCTGCCCAGGCACCTGTTAAGGCTTTCTCAACCCTTAGCACTATTAGAGTACCAAGAGCTGTAAGTGAGCAGGATGGGTTGAGACACCGGTGCAAGTCACAGGAGAGAATGAGGGAAAAAGAAAAGTGGTTCAGCCACCTCTGTTAGGAGTGTGCCAGCACCATAGCTAACCCAAAGAGATTGCAGCCCCGATTAGGCTTAGTGCAGTAATGGAAAACCATCAGATTCATTCAGTATTCAAGGTAAGCAGCTGTATAACAATTTGTTTCACAACAAAAAGTTGACAGAACAAATCCAAAACAACTGTGTGTGCATGTTTACATGGGAAGCTATTGGCATCAGCAGTGCATTTGAAGGTGTGCTTCAAGTCCCTTATGCTTTTTGTAACATTTTCAAATTCATTGCTGTCTTCAAGATGACAGGAAATCCAGGTCTGCCTTCCTCCTGGGAGATCTTTATTCACAGACAAGTCAAAAACCCCTGACAAAAGGCAACCAAGGGAACTTGCTGACCTTTTAGCTGCCTGTCTAACATCAGTGCAAGTATTGCTTCCTGATAAAATGAGAAATTCAATTTAAGGGGAAACATAGCAGGTATTTGAGTAGGCTCTCATTTTATTTTACTTCTTGGGCTGTCTCTCAAGCAGAAAACAAATGTAAATAAACAGGATTTCATTCTTCATTCCTGTGCAGTTACCAGAGCTAACGAGGCTGCACACCAGGGTAACATCGTTCTTGCACCATGGTCCACCCTTCTGCCTACTCTCTTGTTAATTAATTTATGTTTATCTCTCCAAAATAAAATTGTCATATAGGAATCCTAGATTTGTAGTATCCCATTATTTTTGTCCCTAATTTTAGGAAGAAAGGATCTCTTTATTGAAAACTGATCATAATATCACAGCTCTTTGGAATTGGAGCTGATTCCTCCATCATGGTTAACCATAGTAAATTTCATCAATTGGATGTCAGATATAATGCCAGCATGCATAAAGCTTGCAGAGTTATTGAGGTAGCCTGGTTTGGTTCCCAACACAACAAGTACCTTTCCAGTATGAGCCTCTTTTCATCTTCCACACTTGTCCCAACAGAACTATTTGCTTCTTACATCAAGTCTGAAAGACTTGAGCTTTCATGTTGAAAGCCTTGATTGATGCACCAAGGACTGGAGCACCTCTCCTATGAGAGATTGTTCAGCCTAAAGAAAGGAAGAAGCTCAGGGGAATTTTATTAATGTATTTAAACGCTTGAAGGGCAGGAGCAAAGATAATGGAGCCAGGCTCTTTCTGGTGGTGCCCAGTGACAGTACCAGTGGCTATGGGCACAAACTCGAACAGAGGAGATTTCCTCTGACAATAAAAATCCTTACTGCTGGGGATCACCAAGTGCTGGCATAGGTTTCCTGGGGAGGTGGCTGAGTCTCCATTCTTGGAGATATTCCAAACCTGGGTAACTGACTCTGAGTGGCCCTGCTTGAGCAAGCACACTGGACCAGATGACCTCTGGAGATCTCTTCTAACCTCAGTTCTTCAGTGATTATGAAATGCATGAATTCATTTGGAGCCAGTAGATAATCTGGCTTCCTCCAAGGAGAAGAGGTGTCAATTTTATATACAGGAAGAAAATTAGAGAATGGGTCTCCAATTTTGAGAAAGACTGAGAATAACATTAAAGATGCTTAGATTCACACACAGTAATTTGGAAATATCTCCCTGCTGTGTTCTGCCAGTTTTTTGTTGTTTAGGGGGCTTTTTGTTTCGTTTTTTGTTTGGTTGGTTGTTTTTTTTTTGTTTTTGTTTCTGGGGTTTTTTGGTTTGGTTTGGTTTTGGGTGGTTTTTTTTGTTTGTTTTTATTGTTTTTTTGGTTTTTTTTTATTGGTTGGTTGGGGGTTTATTGGGTTTTGTGGGGTTTCTTGGTTTTAGTGTACTAAAAATTAAAACCATTCCAGAGAAGTTACCTTCTCTGCTTTGGTGTGTACATAAGAATGTACTATTTTATGTGTATGTGGCACACAAACTATACGGGAGTTTCAAAGCTAAATTCTCAGATTATTGTAGAGAATAACATATGGATATAATTAAATCATGATTGGTTTTGAAAACTAACACCAAAATAGAGAAATTGTCAAGTACAAAATTTAGTCTCAGAGATTTACATATCAGATTTTATTTGTACATATTTATTGCATATAAGGCAATTTAGTACTATTTTTTTCAAGCAATTAAAAATACTAATATCTGCTGTAGAGATGCATATGGAAATTGAAGTAACCAACAGTCAGTGGTCAAAGTCAACAAAAGAAATCTATGCTCTTCTTCGTTTTTTGTTCTCTCAGTAAAATTGCAGTGAATTCGGATATATGAGTCCCAGAAATGCTTTCTGTGACACCAGCAGTAAAATTAAAGTTATTAGGAGTTATTTGTCCTTCACTCATGTCCACAGTAACAAATGTTATACATTTCTGTATGTGCAATCCTGCAATGCTGAGTCCCTATCATTCTGCTGAGCAGTGAAGATATTCTATTATTAGTATTTTAGTTATGCCTTTCTGCCTTTTCGGCTTGGGCAGATAGGAAAGGATTTATTTATTTCTTTTTATTTATAAGAGGAAGGAAAAGGGCAAGAAATTTTGAAGAATTCTGTCTCTTCTGCATTGCTTCAATGGTGATGTATCTTTGGTTGGCTGGTTGGTTGGTTGGTTGGTTGGTTGGTTGGTTGGTTGGTTGGCTGGTTGGTTGGTTGGTTGGAGTTTTGTGCTTTTTTAAAAGGGACGGTTTCGTTATACTGCAGACGTCCTAAAGATGTGAACCAACCAGTTCTTACCAGCTGTTTCATATTCAGGCCACACATCCTACAAGGAATGAAACCTGCCCTCTCAGAACAGCCTTAGCTTCTGTGTGAACAAAGAAAAGGCAAAAAAATTGTTCTAAAAGACAAAAATGACCCAGCTGCTTTCCCAGGGAAAGTTGCCTCTTCCATTTACATTTGTTTAAATGGTCCACTCTGTGCCCTGCAGGAAATCCTCCTTCACTCACACATATATTCTGGTACCAGCCACTACTATGCTTAAACTCTATTGCAGTTCTGTGTACAGGGACTTTACCAGTGAGAGGCTGGAATACGATGCAGATAGATTATTTATTCAGATGCCCATATAATCTTTCAGTAAATTCATATATGCAGGTTCATCTCTTAAGTACTCAGTACCAAAATTTTATGTTAACTAGCATAAATTCGTGCATAACATTGCTTTGACTGCCTGTGCTTATCTGAATCTGGATCATTTGAAAGAATTTATGTCTTTCCCAAGTATGAGCTGAAGGAATTCTCCTCAAAGTTGGAATGGTTGCTATCACTGCAGTGTTCTTGGGTTCTGAATCAACGGCATGGGAGCAGTTCAGTGGCCATTGAAAAGAGAGCATTTTGTACTCTCTGGGGGTACAACAGGTCATAGCAGTACCTGTGGTTCTGTGAAGAAGCATAATTATTGCTCTATTCCAAAAGAACACAGACGTTTCCATATGAAGTAAAAATGTACTGTGAGCAAAGTGTCCTAGATGCTGCAAACCTTATTCTTCCCATGTCTCATTCTGCAAAAATTTCAACTTTTGAGGTATGGCAACAGTGTCATTGCAAAATCTAAATTGAACCAATAAACTGTTTTCTAAACCTGACTGTGGTATTCACCATCTCTGAGTTCAGAGGTAAAATGTGGCCTCTGAAAAAAGGTATCACACAGCAGTTTCCTTGTTACATTAACTTTCAAGGATTCTATGGCCTGGACGCATGACCTGGAATAAGGACAGTATAGTAAGGACTGAGAAAAGAGGGTAGGACTAGTGGTTGCACAACATATTCTGAATTTACAGCAGTGGGCATGATGCATTTAATGGCAGTGAATGGTGGCAAAGCTGACATTCACCTATATGCTGCACCTTTGTTGCTGAACACAGAAGATGCTAGCTTATTCTCCATTTTTAAAAAAGGCTTATTTTGGGCTGCTCTGTCTTTCTTCTTGACTACAGGTGCCACAGTACCACTTTGGTCCCCCTTGACTGTCAGGTGTCCAGCAAATATAATCACCCCAAAGCCAGGTTCTCTTTTTTTCAAATTTGTTTGTCCGCCTTGAGGGAATTGCAAAGACACTGACCAGAATAGAGCTAGGAACACTTGAGACGTGAAGTAAAACTGCAAAAGGACTTTTTCAGCACAAACTATCTGAAGTGAGTTGCCAGATCCATCAGAGGTATCACCTTTGTCTAAGAGTTGACCTCTATAAGGTATGAAACACACAAGTGTGGCAATATATTTCTTAGGTGAGAAGGAACTTAAGCACATGTGCCTGTTTGTTATGGCTGTAGAAAGGAAACTTTGCTTGTGTCTTGCTACAGCCACCAAAGGATGAGTAGTAATAGGTCAGGAGATATGTAGGGCTTACCCCTTTTAAGCAAAGACCACTGCTCTGTGGCATCAGAAGAAAAATAAAATGCACATTCTTAGCTTCCTGTCTCACACAGTTCCCATGCCCTCCTAATGCTTGGGCAAAGGGGCACCTGCCATCGTGCTGCCGTGAGGAATGTCTGGCTTCACGGAGAAAAAAGGTAATCTTCATCAGACTCAAGCCAGCAGATGGAATGTATCTGACAACTCTCCTGCTGTAAAAGGTGTGTTGGGTTGGGTTTGGGATTGAAATGGAAGTATGTTCAGGAAGCTTCCAGCCAGAATCTGATCCAGAGACTGCTTTATTTTCAGTCTGTGGCAATGCTGAGTGTACTATGTCTTGAGACCAGGGAGGCAAAGCAGATCCCTCAGGCTTCAGTTAGTTCAGCTCTTTCCCCAGCCCTACCTTTCTCTGCTCCTTGTAAAAAGCATAAGGGAATACCCTGGAGGCAATTTACAGTCCAGTCATCTCTGCAACCCTACAGGATTCAAACTAAATTTAGGGATAAATGAAGGGTAATCCAGTTGGTTTTTCACAGTTTATCCCTGCAAAGCTTGTCATTTCCTCAGTATATTTATTGCTCCTGGGTCTGCATCTGACAATAGATATCAATAAAGTGGACAGATTTATTATTTAAGTTTAAATCATATTTTATATTAAATATCAAATATCAAATATAATATTTGATATAAATCATATTTGGTGGTTAATATTTTATTTTGTATTAATAGTTCAATAGAAACACTACTTTTTCCCAATTTTTCCTTACACTTTAAAAATCTCTGCACCCAGCATGAAGAAAATGAACCATCTGTGTGCCTGCATGAAACCCTCTCGCTGGCAGTTCCCTTGGTTAAAGTGCAGATTCTCTGTGGAAGAGACCCAGACAGCTAGAGTATTGATCACAGATGAACAGTCTACAGTAACAAATCCTAGGGATAGCTCACCACTTTTTTCCTGAAGACCTTTTCAAACCTTTCTCTAATCACTGGGTAGAAAGCTGTAAATTAAATCAGCCAGTTCAGGCTTTGGAAATGCTTAGCAGGCAGGGTGCAGCAGGAGAACATATAAGAGTTTGAATTATTGCATGCTGCAACCTTCCACATTTACATTCAAGTCATCATTTCTGGAAGTAAGCATAAATAAGAATTAAATATCTGCTAGGTCTTTTTTCTTCTGTCCTTTGATTACAGTTCTATTTTATTTATGACTCCCAAAAGAGAGCCAAACTTCTATTATGTGACATTTCTTCTGTAAATTGTTAAAGAATCACAAAAATGAAATACTTCACAGCAGGTTTTTCCTCTATTGCTACCTGCCTGTGGTATTAGCTTGGTCCCTTTCCCAAACCACTCTTTAGTAGGTGATTTTTTTTTCTGGTGGGGAAGCATCTTATTATAGTTTGTCTGTCCCTTTCTGTGATTTTCTCTGAAGTCATGTAATTTAGCTGTACTAGATATTTGATGCTTCTGCCACTTTCTGTATTGCAAGTTTCATTGTTAGTACCTGAAATATATTAAAAGAAACTAAACAATTTATTAAAAAACAAATTCAAACTTTGCATGAGCCTGTGGCAAGTTGTGTATTGAATAGTGTAAAAGGCTACACAGGATTTAATATTATTGGTCAAAGCAGCATTTTCTTATGCCCATTACACATCCGAACCTTTTTTCCAGATCTCTCAGCTCTGACAGAAATGTTCCTCTGAATTCCAGTCTCTGTTTATTTTTTGCCAGGTCATATTTCTTTTTCCTTGTAAAAACACTTTCCTTAGGTAGCTGGTCTCACTCAGAAGGTATTTATACCTAGCAGTATTTACAGAAGAGTCTTTTGTAACCTTGGCTTTAATTTTGGTAAACAATCCTAAATATATAAGAAATTATAAGAAGTGGTGCCATGGAGTGCATAAATCGGAGAGTATTGTATCTAAAGTTTTATAGGCCACTTATAATGTCTCATTCAGCCTTTATTTATTTAATTTTTCCCCAAAGTGAGCCCCCTTTAAATACTGCAAGCTTGACTACAAGTCCAGCCCATTTTCCTTATTTCTGTTATTTTGCCTCTTGCACTAGTAATAGTTGTTCTTGCAGCATGTTATGTAAGTGTCTTGCACTGGTATAAAAACATTTCAGTAATTGCTCCTCAGCCACACTCAAATTCTTCAATGACCTATATCCATCACTTTAGTTGGTGCTTTTATCTGCAAGATTTCTGCTACTATCCATGGAATTCTTCATTTTCCTTATCATTCTTCTTTATCTTCTTTTTCATCTCCTGTTCTGTGCTTTTATGCCTGAAGGTTTTTCCATAAAGAAATATGTTTGGAAATACAGTACTGTTTCACGTTGTTTTAAAGTTCCTGTCAGTCATGGTAGCATTCATTCTGAAAGGACAGTGTCTTGGGGCCCAAGGACAGTCTATCTGCCAAACAGGGACACTTCCCTAGAAAGCAACTGTGCAGTTGACTTCCTTCCTCGTCTTGTCATCCTTTCCTCTAGAAGATGTAATTCTGAGCATCTTTCATTTTCATCCCGGATCTTTTTCCAAGGGATCTTGTACTGTCATTGGTGGGAAAGCTAGCATTAGATCAGGATTACCTCTTTGTTTTATCTGTGGTCCTACATCCGTACATGCTCCTGGTGGTCAGTGACTCTCACCTGGCACTTCTCAGGTGCCAGTCCAACCCTTTCATCTGCTCAAGGAGTCAGTGCTGCTGCTGCCAGGTTGGCACTTCTGTTCCATCCTTGCAAAGCTTGTCACACCCCAGGGACCAACACTCTTCACTGTGACTGTGTCAAACCCTTTGGCTGTCGTTGTTGTCCTGCATTTCCCGGGTACAACAAAGGGTTACTGCCTGTCCCCTTCTCCCTCCCCGAGAGCTGGAGCTCAGGGGTGCAGGCACCAAGCAGAGCAGAGCCAGCTGCCATGGGTGTGAGCCAGGTGCTTCTCAAACATTTCCTGCAAAAGCAAAATGAGCACAGTAAAATCCATACAGGAACATTGCATGTTTCACCACCAGAACAAACCTCAGATTTGCAGCATAGCAACTGGGCTGACATGGGTTTTATTTTTAAGAATTCCTTAAAACAAGTCTCTGCTCAAAACACTATTCACTCGTCTCACAGCTATGAGTGTGGTGAATATCTGAGGAGAAACATCAAACTTTTTATAATTTTTATCTAGTTAGTTCAGTCAGACAAGTATAGCGACTCAACGACCAGCTTTTTTTATTTTTTAATAGCTCACATAGAAATTTTTATTTTAGTATTTGCATGTTTATTGTTTCCATATTCTGAGAAGAAGCTTATCCAATAATTAGAGAAAAAACATTCCTAGGCAATATTCCCAAAACCCAAATAAAAAGCAACATTTTTTTAATCCTGAAAATACAAAACCCCAACCAACCACTGAACTGAACAAAAAAAAACCCTAATAAACAAACAACAACAACAACACCAAACAAAATCCCACCAGAAGGAATTTTATAAAGCCTCTATTTTACTATTTCCTACTTCCTGCCTGTTTCTGACATAATTTCATTCTTATCTGTTTTATAACTGTTATAACTCTGTTATAACAAACTAATAATAACTAGGATGAGGTTAACTTTTGCACAAGCTTATTTTGAAAATCTGGCCAGGCTGCAATGTCATAAGAAAAATTGCTGCTTGAGCAATAGTTGCATCTATTAATTCCTCTTTCTTTTGTGGTAAGTTTTGTACATAGTCTTACATTAAAAACGTTATTTAGTAATGGACACCTATGTAGACAATACATTTTGCTAAGCAATGCTGTCCTCAGCATATGGCACTGGCAGGAGATGGCGGAGAAGGTAAGTTGCCCTCTAGCACCTTATAACCTTTCTCTGAGTCCATTACTCTAAATGCTGGAAAAGTCCAAACTGAGACCTCTTTGCCATCTGGCTGTGTTTCAATGCTTTCTCCTACAAACCCTATCTTCATTCTATTTACAGACTGAAGGGAACGTATAGAGCTTGCTCATCACTCCACAAACCTTTCTTGTATCTGTGAAAATAGCAGCCTCTGATCATAGACACTGTGTAATTGCAACAGAAGTAACCCTAGCAATACTTTTAATACATATTTACAAATAAAAGTGAATCCAGAGAGATCTTTTCAATCTAGGATGCTAGATTGTTGTGCACAAATTCAGAAAAGCATCTGCAACAGAAAATAATTCAAGCATGAGACCAAACAGTAAAGACAAAAAATATCCTAGTGATTAGGCACTGATCAACCTAAACTGCATATAACAGAGTTATTTTTACTTTTTTTTCCATTAGTAGTACGTTATCAATAAATCCACAAATAAAAGTATATCAGATTGTCATCAGCATTTTCTTAACTCATTTTGAAAATATTCATCATCTAAATATGTTTCTCGCTCAAGCTCAGCTCTGGAAGTTATTCAAAAAGATTAGAAAGAGTTCTCCCAGCTCAGGCATTATCATAGCAGACTGGCAGTGACACTCCCTACTCTTCCTGTCTCTTGCTCTTAAACGTTTTCATAAATGAATTTACTGTTACAAGTTCTCATTAGCCGTGTCAATTTTGGGAAACACATTGCTTCTAATTTGGTGCAGGCTGCACACATGTTCTTTTTGGGGACTGGTGTAACAGCTTTTCATAAGGATTGTGTCAGCAAAAGGAAGAGTATTAACATTCCTTCTTTCTTGGCCAAGAGATTTCCTCAAGATTTCTTCAGTGTGCTGTTTGCAAAAAAATGGTCCTAATGCAGCTGTTGCATCACCCAGGCATTGTCTCCTTGCAATGAGTACTCTGCATCTAGATATTCTGTGCTTCTATCTTGGACCAGTCTAATCCCACAGCACACAAATCCCAGCCAGTCTTCTAAGTGTCAAAAATCTACATGTTCCCTCTGTGTTTGCCTTCTTGCCTGCAATTTCAGCACTGAAGCACTGCTGCATAAAACTGCTTCATATTGTCTGCATAAAATATTCCTTTGCCTATATTTTACAGAATAAAACAATGTGCTAGGGTTAAAACCTACCATCTTCAAATTACTAATACTGTGTTGCTTTCAACCACTTCCTGTCTTCTCCTTAGAAAAATAACTTTTGAACAATTTTACTCTATAGTGGTTTTTACTATTCTCAACATCTGTGTTTTCTGGCATTGTGTCACGTAAACGTCCCAGTATTACTGTATAAAATAAGCTGATAATACAAAGCTGCACTTTTCCTTTACTGAGTTCTCTCTGCTTATTTTTTAAAAAATTAATTTGTATGCTGCATTCAGAAATTAATTCAGTTTCTTAAATGGAAGGAAGATATAACACAAAGCCTCATTTGAAAATTGAAGTTTTCTTATTTTAATGGACAAGTGTGTCATTAAATACAAAAAAGAGAAAGAAAATTTCATATCTTCAAAGGAATATTCTAAACCAGGACTTTAAAAAATCAACTGAGGTGAATGAATCCTATTGGGAAAATACAGGGTTTTCCAAAGTAGTTTTTTAATGGCATGTGAGATACTTTAGCAATAATTGGACTCAATTATGTGACAAAATAAATTATTATTATTTTACTCCTTTTTAGTGTTTAACACTCAGGCAATGGTTTACATCAGAGCATCTTTGCTTTACTCGCAGCAGAGAGCACACTCAATACTTGTAAACAAGAAATTCAGACTTGGGATGGGGATCAAAACACCTTGCCTCTGGTCCCTGTATTGGCACTGGGCAATTTTCCACACATTCTCCAGCATCAGACAGTGAATAGCTGGGTTAGAGGCAGGAGTGTGTTTGGCACAGAAGTGACAGGCAGCTGGCGTAGCCCAGATACAAAGAGGGCACCACGATGCACTCAGGAGATTAAGGCAGATAGAGGTAAGCTTGTATGTCCTCTGCACGGCAGATAAACAGATTGGGGAGCAAGCCAGCAGCATCCAGTGCCACCAGTTTGTAAAACGCAGAAGATGTACTGTTCTTGCTCATGGAGTCGAGGACCTCTCAAATCCCCTATTACAGCATTAGCATTTCCTAGTGAAACAAACTGTAATGAACATGATGAGCTAGCACTGGAAAATACTAAATTACTTTCCTTTGGGAAAGTCTCATCACTGTGATTTAATTCCCTGGGTATGCACAATGCTAGTACCATCTTTTGACCTCAAAAATGCTTTTTTTTCAGGACCTATGCTCCAAGAAGCTCTGATTTAAGTGGTTTCTGTTTCCCTTGCCAATCAAATCAGGAATCCCATAGGGGAGTCTATGAAAAGAATGAGCTTCTATACTGAAAATAAAAATAAATTATAAATTATTATAATGTTATTACTTATACTACTTATATTATACTGCGTTATATTATATTACATATTACAATTTAGTAGTCATGAAAAATGGTGTACACTCTTAAGGGCTGAATCCCTCATTGCTCTGTACACATTTCGCACATGAAATTTCACCAGAGCTCTCAAAATGTGAAATACTACCTGAATTTTTTCACTGTAAATAGGTAAAGATTAATTTATTGGAAACCAAGTGATTTTTATGCTGTGTACACACATTTGAGATCTGATACTCAACTTCCCTCGCAGTTATACCTGTCAGCTGAAATATCTTGGTGCCAGCCATGGAGAGTAAAAGCATTCCTTTTCCATTTTACACTGTTTCGTAATTACCCCTGACTTTTGTTTTGGCTGTCCTTCCCTTTACCTTTGCGTTGTCTGGAAATCAAAAACGGTATTTAGTTTCCAAACCATCTTCCTGCTTTCATGTAATCTAAGAGCTGCCCCTCTAAGGATTTAGACTATACTCGTAGTTCCGACTCAAGCGGATAGTACCAGAGTTGAATCTGAAAAGCACAGTCCCTTCTCGGGTTTTTCTTGCTGTTTGAGCTCAAGAGCTTTTAATTTTTTCTCTCTGTTGAGCAGCATGAATGCCTGAAGAGCAAATTACTCCATCCTCAGTGCCACAATGAAGCTCTTATGAAGAGATAGGTGCTGTAATATCAGCTCCTGAAGGCAATGAGAAGGCTGGCATCCTCAGTGCTTTTAACGTCCCTGCTCTGACACCAGGCGATGCACTAGCCTGCAAGCTTTTGGCTGCTGGGGGAAAATGTGCAGACGTCCTGAGAGATTAGATATGCCCATCTGAGCCTCAAAGAAATGGAAACTGGACGTGATTGAAACATGTCAAAGTCCTCAGCTTCTGTCCCTTTCCAGGGGACCCTGTCCTGTGGTGTGCACTGACATTTCAGCCAGCTCAGGACACAGGGCTGGGAGCAGAGGCAGCAGCTCCCAGTTCTCCTTCCCCTGCCCGCCTGGAGCCCCGGCAGCATGGGCAGGGGCGGGAGGCAGTGCTGGGCCCACGGGGGAGATAAGGGCTGATGGATGGTGGGGATGGTCTGGGGGATGAGATAAGGCTGGGACCTGCCCAGCAAGTATGCAGTGGGAGGAGATGCTCGCTGCTACTGCCACAGCCCTATCTCCCGCTGCTGTTTGGGAAAAGGTGACAGCCTGACCCTGGCGTTTTGGGGGTTTTTACAAGAACATTCCCACTCTCTTGAAGAGAAAACCTTACCTGGGAAAAAGTTGGAAGGTGAGTTCATGCCTTCAAAGGCCTTCCTGGCCTTCCTGACCCACACATGTACACCTTTGTCACACTCCTCTGATTCCTTGTCTTCCCGCTTGCTCGAGCATAAGGTCCCCGATGACCATAAGTGTTCGGTAAGTTATTTCCCTGCTTCAGTGCCACTTCACACAAGTCTAATTTTAGCTTTATTTGGCAGTATGAAAATCTTCCATCCCTGAACTGCTGTTCTGACATCTTCAAGAGAAGGCATAGACTCTCAGTCTTTTATGGTCATTTCTGCAACTGTAAAATTCTGTATAATCCAGCAGAGGACAAGATGCCCTGTACTTTTTTGGGAAAACAAAACAAAACAAAAAACAACAGAGCAAAATGAGATTTTCAAAGATGTATTTTTACCCTTTCTTCACACACAATACTGTTATATTAAAAAACCTCAAACCAAACTGGTGAGTAATCCTTTCAGTCTTACTAGTGTAGCATTGATAATGCTGCTGTCTCAAACATATTTGGGGTTTTTTTTACATGAAGTCAAAAAGAAAGCATTTTTTAAACACGTGAGGGCACGGAATGTGGGAAATAACAGCAGACCAAATTTATTGTCCTTTGAAGAATTTTGTAACATCATCAAGTAAAGCCTGTTGGTGATGTCTTTTTGGGAGTGAAGTCTCGTCAGCAAATGAGTGTTTAATAATCCTCATGCTCCCATTTTTGTAATAATTTCAGTCTGATATTAAATATGACTTGTTCAGATATTTCTCTGATACAAGGTATGTGTGTCAGTGTTTGGACAGAGAAAAATTGGATTCATATCTCTGTTATGCTTTCAAAGTGCTAGGTCAGATTTGGGTCTCTGGCTGTAAATTCTTCAATTCTATTCTAAGTCAAAGGAATGTGACAGATTTAATACCTAGAATAAGTTATTAACTGCAATGATGCATAAACCAGTGGCACTTTCCAAAAAAGTAGTCTACACTGCTTCTGTTTTCTAAAGAAAAATTAAAATATAATCTTATTTCCTTGTTTCTTACAGTTCTTGCAAAAAATTTCTTGATTAATCCATCAAGAACTTGAAACTGATGTGCCCATAAATACAATATTCTGAGCTTTTTTTATTGCAGTAATATTTCTGTGGGGATTAGTTACCCTTTCAAAATTTAAAAAGCGAGAGGAATTCATACCTGCACAAAGCATTGAAGAATCACTAGCTATAAACAGAAAGTGCCTGTATCTACCACGAGCTGTTTAAGAAGACTAATATAGAATTTCAGGCGGTGTGGAAAGAAATCAAGAAAGATTGGGCTAGTAGGGAACTTTGCCAGCCTGTGCATGTGCTCAGCTGAAAAATAGATAGAGTGACCTGTTGGCTTTGTCAGAGTGAAAACACTTGGATTTGCCTCTCCTGCAGGCTAGTAAGTTATGGTGGGCTCCATGCTTTCCACATCAGCCTCTGCTGTCGTGGGGACCCTTGTGTGGATAGTCAAGGTGGAAGCCTACACACAGTTTTGCACTTGAGGGATGTATTTTTCAAATTCTTCTGTCACTGTTCATGAGGAGAGGCTGTTACATTTCCCTCTTAGGTATTGAATTATGATTTTAGTGATTACCAAGGGCTTTGAGAAAGCAACCTACTATGCTTGTCAATAAATAAGTTTTGTTTTTAAGGTATTAGAGAATGTGTCCCTGATCAGCAGTCTAAAGGATCACTGGACTACTGTGAATGTCTGTACTTGGAGAAAGGTCTGTGGGAAAAACATATTAATTTTCTTCACAAAAGCTAAACCACTAAGGGGAAAAAAAATCAAACAGGGTAGAACTCCAGCACATAAACCAGATTTGGGAATTTTGGTATGTGAAATGGAGCTCTCCACAGTTGGTATTTGCTTAATGTAAGCTAAAAAAGCAACTGCCATACCTCACGTTTCACATCCTGATATCCTCAATAATAATAGGCTAGAACATTGCGCATATTATTGCCTGGTATCTTATTCTTTTTGCTGCTATTTGCATGAATAACAGGAAATGAGCATGGTTTTAAATTTTTAATGAATAATATATTTTTTCAACCATTATATTACCTTCCTTTGTTGTTAAAAGGGTGGAACTGTGCTCCTAAGTTACTGCAAGAGGAATAATGTGGAGTGTGGACTTGAACTGAGGACTCCTATGTCCCAGAGAAGAAACATAGTTTCAGAATTTTATCTCTCATTTTGAGCGTAAGATTTAACCTAAATCTGAAAAAGAAATCATGTTTTTGTAAAAAGGCTGCATCTCAGTATTTGCTTTCAGAAAATAACTTAACTGAAAAGTTGTCATTTAGCCCTAAGTAGATACAGATTGTGGCATATAGCATTGAGCAATTCTACAAGAAAGGAATTTTAATGAGTGTTATATCCTTTCTGCTACATCTGTGGTGTTTTGGGAAAACTACCTACTAGGCTAGAGCCAAGAGAATTTAAAAAGCTGTCATGAAAGCCTATGAGAATGAGCCTGGCTTAACTGCAAAGGACTGCAAATTTTGTTTTTTAAGCAGAAGAATAATCACAGGACAGGGTTATCATGTATTGTCCTCTTAAGAGTGCTCTCATGATAGTCTTCACTGTACCCATTCAGAAGCCATGTTTAGTAAACATTAAATGTTTACCCTGAGGTAGTAATGTAAGATCTAACAAGTCTTAGCTACTGCTAAGCTTTAGTGTTGAAGGCAAATGATCAAGAGATATTTTACTTTAATATTTTGATTATCATCTTAATACATTTATGACACTTTAAACTTGCTTTTTGGTCTTTTTTCAATATTATGCAAAATAATTATATATATATATGACTTCATCATGGCTGAGTGCTTGGGCCACAGTGATAAATTATATGAAATGTTGTAACTGACACTGCTGTGCTACCTTTAATTCACCATGTTGTGTCTAGTTGAAGCTGGGATCCCGAATCAGTGGGGAACATTCTGTACCTATAAATCACTACCAGTCATGTGCACGTTTACGTCATTGCTCTTGTTTTCAGAATCATTTTCTGTTGTCTTAGGTACCCTTGGCATTTCTGATGGTTTATGAATAGTTACTCTTATACCGAATTATATGCTGTGCTGTAACAGAGGGATCAGACACATTTTGTCTTTCACACATTATGCCAGGCTGTTGCACAGGGCGCCGTTTATTGCTGGTGTTAACAGCATCCTACCTCCAGCAGCTGGCACGAAAGCAGAAAATACACAGGGTGGTAGAAACAATTGCAAAGGTGATTATTAGAACTGCTTAAGTGTTTTGCATAACCAGAGATTACAACTGCTGTAGGGAGGTAATAGGTGGACTGGGGTTTGTAAGGTGTGGTATAGATCTATCAGGGAGTTGACTTAAATGTAAAAGTCCATGAAATCCAAGAATTAGAATCACCATCCTGCTCATGGCACTGGGGCTGGAACCAGATGGTCTTCCATGTGCCTTTGAGCCCAGGCCATTATGTGGCTATATTATCTAAAAGGGAGTGCACAGTTAAGAAAATTGCTCTCAGATCCTTCAGTTGCTACTTCACACTGTGCAGAAAGCTACTGTGATAAACTTGATCATTTGAAAGCTGTGGTTAGTATTTTAAAGAGTAGGGGGAAATCCAATTATTTGGGAAGTAGGGCCAACTGAATTGAAACTAATTCTGTAAGCGCTGAAGTGCAAAATTCTGGTTTTTAGTGAAAATGTAGGATAACACAAGTCATCTTTGAAAAAATGTTAAAATAGGCTTTAATTTCATATTTTTTCATGTATTGAAGGTATTTTTCATGATGTCATCCAGATAGTTTAAATAAACAGTTTTCATATAAGGTTAACAAGCTGCAGTGGTAGCAGGGTCTGTGTGGGATTATATTAGAATTAATTTGATCAATTACTTTTCGTTCCAGAGGTCTCCAGATGAGCCAGAAGCCAGCATATGCAGTTTGGCAGATGAAGAATCAGTGCAGTCAACACATGCCGTGAAGGTAATGAACATTCTTTCAAACTTCATTTTTCATCCTGAGTAGAGAAGACAAGTAAGCCAAGACACTGCTGCTCAGAGCAGCCAAAATGATAACCATAAATAATAATAATAGAAAGCCCATGGCTTAAATGAAATAGGGAAGGATGAAATAAGTATTTTGCCATTAAAATTATGTTTCTAAACCTCAAAATTTCATTATGATTTGCCCTGGAGTACATGAAGTTTCCTCAACCTTGAGATGCAGCTTTTGAATTAAAAGATTGCTGAACATTTTCTTTTGATAAACTACTCACAAGAAGAGGCTGTTATAAACAACATTCAGTCAAATCAGGGGAAATCTTTATAATAATGTATTTAATTTCCACTGCTGATCTGAAACCCAGGAGGATCAATCCTATTGGCCAGCTTTCATGGAAGAGAGTGGGAAGTACACCTGTGAAAGGATTCCGTGTGTTCAGTGCAACCTGGAGCTCATATTCCCATACACACAAAACTTCTGATGACTTATTAGGCATATTTAACCAGGCTAGAGCTATAAAATAGGACCACAGATTTGAAACACTCAACAAGAGCAAGCTGCCTGCAGTCCATGTCCCTAATCTGTTTCTTGCTGCTGTGAGAAATTTGATATTAGCCTGGAATTTGCAAGTATCCAAGCATAATTAAAATGACACATTACTGGAAATTGACAAGTGCAAAAAGAGTAATCTGTCATGCATTTCATTCTGTATATACACTCTTCTTTCTATCAGCTGTATTTTCTTTCTTTTCCTGTCTGTCACCAATAACTTCAGTGTAAGAGCCAACGTGATGTACTTAAAACAAATTATCAATAAACCCACGGATACCAAACATTTTGATTTTTAAATTTACAAATATAATAATTTCGCTCTTCTAAAAGAAGGCTGGTTTATATTTAAAGGTTTAAATGTGGATTTAGAATGTTATGTTTTATTAAAACAGTAACCTGCTATGAATTTTCATTTAACTGTAGGTGCACAATTTCATGTTAAGGTGGTTTCATGTCAGGTGGTTTGTATATGTTAAAAATATAAATGTTAGGATTTGTGTTTCATATTATGCAAGATGAAGACAGAAGCTAATACAGTTTAAAAAAAATCTGTCCTCATTACAAATCTGACGCATCTGTTTGAAAGAAGAATTTAGTTTGACTATTTCCATGCAACTTTTTAAAATGACAACTTTTAAAAATAAAATGAGGCCAAAATGAAGCAGATTAGCTCTGCTTAAAAATATTTTAATCAGAATTGCCTATACCTTCAACTTCTTCTTTCAAAAAAATCTGTGATAGCAGTGTTTGCAACTCAGTAAACTTTTAACAATATTTTGATAACTTTTCCTCTTATTGAAATAGCAAACATAGTTAAATTTACAGCAAGTCATGCAGTTTTAATTTTTAAATTTTAAGATTCACAGTATTACTGCATTTTCAGTTTGCATGTGTAAAAGAAAATTTCAATCAACCAAGACCTGATGGCCAGACATCTGGTTACTCTCACTTCTCAGAACAGTCTGTTATCCATATGCAGGTACTGCCAAGTGATTTGCTTCATGTTCCTACCTTGGCATTTCTCAGTCATGCAGCCATTGCATTTTGTGACCTCTGAGCAGAGATTCTGGGCAGAAGTCCTGTAGTTCACTTGGCACGTGGATTGCTGTCATGTAAGTTTTAATCTGCACTGTAAGAGTAAAGATGGGACCTATTAGAGACTGCATTGCCCCTGTCTTCTTCCTTCACGTCTCCCACTGCTTTTCAGTAGCTCAAATACATGCTCTTTCAGACTTTTCCATTTGCAGCTCCTGAAAGAAGCAAGCTGTACATAGTGCAGACACAGCTGGCAGCGGGTGGCCATCAGGTCTACAGCAAACCAGGTCATTAAGATCTGCAGTTTGCAGGGAAAGAAGGAAATTTGGCATGTGCAATCAACACCCACGGTTCATTAAATGCCTCTCAGTTGTCATAGGTGATGTTGCCTGACAAGGGGGAGCAACCCGCTGCAGTCAATTCTGATAACATTATTTCACTATCAAAAATTTGGCTATCACAGCTATAATGAAATGTTGACAGTAAGTGATTTTAAGTGTTTTCAGCATTCAGGTACTGGATCATACTGCCCACAAGACACAGTTGCTTTCACCATAGTTTTTACTAGATAGGAAACTCTACCTTCACTTCGTGTCTGCAGCATTATTGGCTGTCAGAGCATGTTCTTTTAGGCTGTCTTGCTTGCCCTGTTCTATCTGGATACGTAACAATGCACATCTGAAGAAATGTTTATTGACTTCACTGAGATTTAGAGTTTATATGTCTGGGAACACTCAAGAAAACTAATACAAATTAACTAAAGGTGTGAATTTAAAGTTGTGATTACTTTAACTGCATTATGTGCACATTCTCATTCAAAATTAAAGTGGCCCTAATTCAATCTAACTACATTTACTTCCAAAGTAAATTAATACATTCTAAATGAGAGTTGGCTTCGCAGAAACTTAAAGTGGTTTAGCCAATCTATTTTAAAAGTTAATTCAGATTGATTTTTCTGCATGCTCTAGACAAAAACATCAAGTCTTAAATGGGATGTGAAATCCTATTTCATTTAGGTGTGTGGTATAAAATGTTATTTGCTAGTTCCTCTAAGAATTATTCTGCATGTCTGCAGCCTATGTCTTATACCTAGAGATATTTTTTATGGATCAAAATACTGCTTTTGTCATTATTTTCTACATTACTATTCCTTTGCAACAGAGGCTTCCTACACTCAACCTCTCTGGACCTTAGATCAGCAGTATTGGAGTGTTTTTAAAATAAATGGTTTTATGTCAGGCGTTGAAAGCTGTTGCAAGTCTTCAAAAGGAAGAGAAATTAACATACTATTATTATATCTTGAACCAGCACAAAACAGAACTCAGGGCCATAAAGAACATGCAAGTAAAAGAAGGCTTGCTGGACTGGTTTACAGAAGTTATTGTGAGATTAATACAGCATACATGCATACATACAGATCCAAGCTCCCCTTAGATTAAATAATAACAGCTATAATGTGTAACAGCAGAGATCCACACTAACTGTTGGACTGCTGTTGATGCCACACACTTATTTACTGGCTGTTATAGCAGCATAATAAAGTGCAGCAGGAAAGATGATTGCAGATGATTGTTTTTAACAACCACCGCCATCAATAAAGAAATAGTTAATGGTATTTTCTTACAGCATGATACCATGTAGTATGTTTTACCTACTTATCAAATTCAGAGCAAGAGAAGAACAATTATTTTTACAAAGCTGAAGCATGCTGTATTCTTCCAGAGAGAACCATTAGTAAATCATTAGTTCACCATTAGCTCAACCAACCTCATTTGCTGATTGATTGATTGGTTGATTGATTGATGGACAGAAGAACAATATTTATGGTATGTATAACCTGTGAAGATAAGTTAGAGGAAGACTTATGAAGTGCCTCAATGAGTTAGTATAACAAATTTTACTGGTGGTCAATAAAGATTTGTGCTCCTAACCTTCTTGGTGGTTTTGATGGGAAAGATATGCCTGCCTATTAAAGTGCAGCTGTACCATATCCTACTACATTGCTTTTAATTTAACTAAGGGTCCCTGGAGAGCTTCTTTTCTGATAGCACACACTAAGACTACCCTGATGCCATGACTGCTGTTATCAGCAGTTTTGTTCTATCAGGCTGATGTGGAAAAACTACCACATATTACAGCTTTACCTTCATTTGACTGTGTAGTTGTACCTGAACAGAACAGAGTCTTTGAGAAATAGATTACTGTTTAAACTAGGTTAAAAAAACATTTTGGGCTGTGAAAGTCAGGGGTAGGAAGACCTTTACGATTTTTTAATTTTAAGTTATGAAAGATGGGATAAGAATTCCTGAATTAACTTGCAATTGGAATAATTTAAATTCCTAAATTCAGTGTACAGGTATGAATTTATTCAAGCTTAATATGTCAAAATTTTATTGTCTGGCCTTAAAATATTATCATTTTCTTTTGGATCAGTTGGTATTTTAAAGAACTAAATGTACTAAATCTTACAAAATTCAATACAGAACGCCCAGCAAAGTGTCACATGTTTAGATCTAAAGCAAGCTAAATCTTATCTTTCAACATAAGCCTGTCTAGAAGCCACAAAAATTTAAGATCTCAGCGTGTTCAAGCTGTGTTTTGAATCCAAAGCCACTTCTTGCAGCTCAGAACTGCTTTTTCATGCTTATTTGTGGCTATTTATGGAAAGGATATTCAATATCTAAGGATCTTCCTATAACCCTTTTCAAAGTCTCATGAGAGTAAAAGAAAAAAATAATTTTTGGAAAAATATACAGATGACAAACCTATTATTCACATTCATGTCATGCTTTGTGAGCTACCCCAAAGCACTTCATGTTATATGAGTTTCCTCGGAATTTGTACTTATGTTGATAAGATGAGGATAATTTGATACACAATAAAACACACTGAAAAAAATTAAAAAGATTCAATCAACTATGGAGTGAATTGGTTCAATTTTCTATATTTGTTATAGTCTATATCATACTTCTCCCTGAAAGTAAAAAGACTTCTCTGGGACTGCTGAATTAAAATAGTAATAAGAAGGGCATATTCACTGAAAATTTTAAACAGCAGTACCAACTTCATGACATAGGAAGTTTATTTACAGTAATGTTGGTCACTTAATCTGCTAAGGCTACAGCTGGTCGGTCAGCACGATTTGGTATTTAACATATACTGCATAAGCTGTAATAAAGTTTAGCTGTAATAAAGCTGTCCAAAAAGAGGCTAAGATTAGAGCTGTTTGTGAAACCGAGCCTACAGCTCTGACTGTGAGAGTACAAACAGGTTGGGGCTGCAGCTCCAGCAGGTTGCAATCCTTTGCACAGGCACCTGGAATTTCAGCAGTGGCAAAAAGGGCTCCCTGAGCTCTTCCTGAAGAGTGCCTTACTGTCTTAGTGTTTGGACCCTGCTTCAGTGCAAAAGTATTAGTTTAAACCACTGCCAAACACAGTGATTTATCAGCTAAGCATATCTCATGGGACTGTGTTTGAGCCTGTGTTGCAGCTGCACAGCTGGTGCTGTCCTTGAGGGACAGGAGTGAATGCTACCTTTACTGCAGTGTTGGCACAAAGTAATGTTATATGATGCCACATGTGAAGTCCAACTACAGAGCAAGTCATGAAAACCAGCAAAATTATGAATGAGAAACTCATTCTGATTAGAATCAGTGGAAAACCAGTAAAGCTACTGAACTTCGAACTTCTAGATTTTGGTTTCCCTACTATAACAAAGGAAATAAAGATGTTTTAATTCCTCCTATCTCTGTCATCTATGAATAAAATTTAGGCCTAATTGCTGTTCTTCTGTGACAAGATTTAGTGACATTGTGATTCCTTACATCAGGAGTATTTGAGGAATCGCTCCGTTTGTGGCATCTTTAACACTGAATTTCCTGCTTGAGTGAGTTTTATAATTTTTTAATCATAAACAGATTTGGAGAGAACTCCTTGAAACAAACAATTCTTTTAAGGTCACTCAGTCATCTGGTGCATTGCCCCACCAAGGAATATGTCCTTGTTTTGGCTGGGATTGAGTTAATTTTCTTCCTAGTAGCTGGTACAGTGCTGTGCTTTGGATTTAGTATGAGAATAGCGTGAATAATGTTTTAGTCATTGCTAAGTGGTGTTTACTCTAAATTAAGGACTTTTTAATGTTCCCTGCTTTGGCACTGAGCATAAGAAGCTGGGAGGGAGCATAACCCTGAACACCTGATTTGAGCTGGCCAGAGGGATATTCCATACCATAGAACGGTTTGTTTAGTATTTAAACTGGGGGCAGTTGACCAGCAGCTGCTGATCTTAAGCTCAGCAGTCTTAAGCTGTGCTTGGAGAAATTTAGGCTAGACATCAGAAAACAATTTTCTGCAGAAAGCATGGTTAAGCAATGGAATGGGCTGCCCAGTGAGGTGGTAGAGTCACTCTCCCTGGAGGTGTTTAAAAAAAGAATGGATGTGGCACTCAGTGTCCTGGTTTAATTGATAAGGGTGTGTTAGGACAGAGGTTGGAGTTAATGATCTCAAAGGTCTTTTCCAGCCTGATACATTCTGTGATTCTATGGCTCGGGAACAGTCTGAGCATCTGTCAGCAGGTGGTGAGCATTGTATTGAGTATCACTTCTTTCTCTTGAGCTTTATTCCTCTTTCTCCTTTTCTTTACTACTGGTACTACTACTACCATTAGTATTGGTATTATACTGTATTTTATCTCAATTATTAAACTGTTTTAATCTTAACACTCAATTGAAGTGCAAATATAGCATGTTAAGTTTTTCTCCTCCAGTAGAAATCACAGTATCTGCGTGAGTTTTCTTCCAGGCTCCTTTTTTTTCAAGTTTTAAAGTTGGTGGCAGATTAGTTTCAACTGTTCTTTTAAGAATTTTCATTTTTTAGTCATAGTAGTACAGCAGTATAGTACAGCAGTCTTTCTGATAGCAGCTTCTGTAACAACCAGGTATTGTCCATATGGGTCACAGCAAATCTTCCACATAGGTATTTTTTAGTACTTTGGATGTTCAGTCACAGGCAACAACTCACAGCTCTTTTGGCCCTTGATGACTACAACACAGAAAGACATCCACTTGCCCTTAGACATTTACAGTTCAGGACAAAAAAAACAGGCAAATGAAAGAGGCTAACAAAATGGTGTAGTAGGCCTGGTACACAGGAAAAATTAAATCAGTAATAGAAACATTAAAAATCTGCTTTTCTATAGGACTTTGTGACATCGAAGAACCTCTGGACGGTGTCAAGGGGCCAGTGCTGCAGTATACAGAATTCCTGGCCAAAAAAAGGGTAAAGGGAGAAAGGTAAAGGGAAAAAGACCAGACTTTATTAAACCTGCATCTTGTTTGAGGTATTATAGCACCACTCTCTATCTTCCATTCTGCTAAATATCCTGATTTATACTTTACATCCCTTCATTCATTCACACACAAACACAAGTAAGAACTTGTAAGTAAGAACACATTGAGAAACAAAACTTACCTGTATTGATTTTTAGTAATTCAAAACTCATCCAGTGTATCTATACAAACAAGCACCACTAGGAAAACAGAATTAAATAATAATCCCTAGCAGCTGTGTTTCACATATACACAGAATTGTTTAACATGATAACCTTATTGATCAAAATAGAACCTTATCTGAGCATTAAAAGTTATTACTGGAATTTAAAAGACATTCCTAATCAAGATATAAAATTTCTACATTTTTAGGCTTCAGCATTAAAGATGGTAAGAAAAAACATTCCAATGTTTTTTCTTTAGCAGTAGACATGCAATTTTATTTTATTCTCCTTTAAAAGCTGAAATACCTTGATTTTGTTCCACTTTTAAAGAAAAACTGACTACTCCTAAAAGAACAGCATATTCCATTATAAAAGGTAAGAATATGATACTGTTACAGGGGAAAATAATCCTCAAATTAAAGTCTGCTAAGTAATTCGTTTGACCTAGAAGTCCTGCTTCAAGATGTTCACAGGCAAGGGAATAGAAATTTGCATCTGCTATATACAGAACAGGCTTGGAAGGTTACCCATATTATTTCAAGGACTAGATATTCAGTTCTAAATCCTTGGCTGTGTCTGAAGAACACCTTTGTGCTTCAAAGGAACTGGTAGTCTCATTAAAGTCACCCCTACATTTTGGTGTTTTGGATCAGGCACTCAACTGTCTTCCGATATCTTTTGAGGCAGACTCAGCTTTTTGCATATCTAAGGGATGGAGATGTTAGCCAAAGATTGTAGGCACAAACAGTGTGCATCTTTGTGTGCCATCAGCCAAAGAGAGCCCAGCACTAGAGTTACTCCACTGGCTCTGTGCTGCCAGATGCTGCTTATACTGGGGCACTCTGTCTGTGCCTTTAAGAAGTTGTCTGCACAAGGGTGAAGCAATAAAGACTGTATAGGACACATGTTCTCTCAGGCTTAGTCTTGCTCATTTGATCTTTAAATGCAGCCAAAACAAATGGAGTTTATTCATGACCTGACTCAGTGGGCTCCCAGTGGATGACATGGGCTCCTATTTGCTATTGCTTTACAAAACATTAGGAAGCTATTGCGCTATGTCATTATTATTCAGTGCATGCCAGAAAGTGCAAATGGTGTTTTTGAAAAGCCTCCAGTAAAAGTTAATCTAGCTCTGTAGTTTTGCAGTGTAATGAATAGTCACTTTCCAGCCAGTCAGAATTCTAATTACAGCTCACTGCAAAGAGACAAATGAATTTATCTGCAGACTCAGTTTGCAGTGCAGGCACACACATGCACAATGAAGTGCATGATGAATGATGATGAATCCATGACCCCTTCTATATTCCTTTCTCAAAGCATGGGATTTGATATCTCTTCAAAGCACAAAAGAAAGGATAAACAATCATCAGTCATTTTTAACAAGGAAAGTTTAGTAAAGGGAAGCAAACAAAATCTGTGTTCGGTTTATGCTACTCATAAAAGAAACAAATTCAAGTGTTGAGCTTTTGAGGGAAAGCAATGAGAAAAATCAACCCTTAGGTACAAAAAACCTAAACCAAAACATAAGAAAAAGTCACTCCCTTATGAAAAAAAAAGCAAACCCAAAATCAGAAAAAAGAGAACCAAAACAAATGAAAAGAAACCTCTCCACACCTTGAAGGAGTCATTTCGGAGTAGGAAAAATGGAAAAATAAATAAGAGATAATCACTTGGCTGTATTCTCCATAAACCAAGGACCTAGACAAAATAACCTGTTAGCTCCTAAACCACCATTCTCTGTGTTTGAGAAGGATGTCCTAAAGATATCAGAATGACCCCTGTGAGTATGGGTGGAGCAATCTCTCTGCCCAGCAACTTCACCACTGTGAGCATTCTAGCGGTGGCTGCCTTTACACCAGGCTTACTCCTTACTTGGTAGCAGTCAGTGAATTCAGGCTGAAGTATTTTGACAGATAGGAGGATACTATGGCACAAAGCCATAGTACCAGTGCTGAAGAGAGGGGAGAGGCTTTGCCAAAGTATACTCCCTCGAAGGTAGCTGCTTACTGTAATCACACATCATTTATTGAGTATGAAAGACAGTCTGATACAGGCAGGGTGCAATGACCTTGCAATTCATTTCACTTTTCTTTGTCACAGACAAGACACAGCTGGGTGAGACTGAGGTTCTTACCCATTATCTGGCCAATATGTGCTTTTTCCCCCCCCTGGCTAGCATTAGTTTTCTTTATAGAGACCAATTAGGAAAAATTCCTCTTCAGAAGTTAGCAGGTCAGATAGAGTGCAGGTGTTTACACTCACCCAACTCAACTGCTCCCTGTTGAATCTGTCCAGAACACTATCCAGCATGTCGGTGGTCTCCAGACACCATAGGGACCTTGCTGACCTTGCCTATGCTTGCCCAGAGTTGGAAGAGTAGACCACCAAGACATCTCCCAGAGCTGTTTGTCCTTGCATAATGCATAATGGCATTTATCAGCCTGGTCTGGCTGAAAAATAGTGTTGAGGTTTTTTGGATAGCATTTTGGGAACATCTTAGTGCATCAGTTTCTCATTACTGGAATCTACAGGCTTTATTATGCCTGTGAATTTTCATATATCACCATATTCATGGTTTTCCTGAGTCTTAACAGGTTCATTAGTTCTGTGACAAACAACATTACGATATTAAGATATTTATATGGAGTAAGATGGAGCACATATAAAAAATATTAACCTTGTTAGGCAGCTCCACGTTTTAGATGCTACCCAGTGTCTGAGTTCTTCTCTTATCTACAGCTCCTTTTGTTTAAGTAATTAGGGTATTTTGTTGACATTAAAAGGCTTGAAGGCTTGAATGTCTTAGAAAGCTTAAAAGTATACATTCACCTCCTTTCACTGCACCCAAATTCCCTTTCAGTCGTCTCATAACATACAAACTGTGCCATACTCCCTGGAAACTTGACTGATTTCGTTGAACTCTACACAACCGGTATAAGCATATTGCTGACACTTAAGCAGATAAGAGGATGTGGGCAAATTTTGGCAGGTGACTATCTAGTGACATGAGAAATATGCTGCTTTCAAGCCATGTGCCATAATCCAGCCTATGCACTGCCTTTCTTTTTAATCCATAGCACACTTTCATAGATGGAACAGTTAAGAGACCTGTTCTTATGAACTAGATAGGCTGTAGGAGTAAACATGTATTTTTTTGTTAATGGGTTTACTTGCAGAAAGCCACTAACTCTTAATGCACATAGTTGCTGAGGACCAGACTGTGTATTCATTCAGTAGGCTGTAAGTACTCCTGTGGCAAATATCCCTTTGTTCCAGCTATACTGTATTCTTTTTCTTTATTTCTCCTGATTAACATAAAGACAGTGCTCACTATTATTTTCCCAGGAAAACCACACATTATTTCATTTTGGCTAATCAGATCTCCATTTGTTACTCTTTTCTCTTTGTGTTTTATAGAGCATCAATATGCTTTACATGTGCTTGCCTGATCTCTTACTTTGAGGTCAAAAAATTTCATAGTGCAATATGCAGACAAAGAATTTTTCCTCATAAATGAAATGAAAGCAAAATATTCACCTCTGTAGTACTTTTATAAATCAAGGGGTAGGAGAAGGATTTAGGATTCTCTCTGATGAAAAAAAAAAGAAAAAAGTCCACAGAGAATACTAAAAGTCCTGGATACAATGCAGAAGACAAAGGCATACAAGGTAAGAAAAATGTTGTTTATGCTCCCAGTCTTTGCAACATTTATTCCCAGGCACTTGGCATGCTGTTAAATAATAACACCTTTTGATGGTTTTACAAGAGTAAAATGAGACAATCTTCCGTACTAGTAGAATCATCCAAGCATTTCTGAATTACCCAGTGAGCTGGGATCCAGCCACTTTAAGAAAGGGCTCTCATAGGCACCACATGGTGGATGTGGTGGAACTCAGCCTACATTCAGTCTCCTGAGTATAGGGAGAAGGGGCTCTCCTGAGTCCCTTCTGTATTTCATAACGCTTAAAGTCATTCAAAGAGATACCATGCTCAAGGAGCTGGAAAAACAAATTCAAATTGATGTAATATGGCTGGGGAAAATCAGCTCATGAAACCCAAATTTTAGTTTTTGGACTTCATGTTATCTGGGATTTATAATGTAAGAGTTTTCTTCTTAGCTTTTAGGCCACCAGGTAAGGAAGTCCTTGAGATTTTTATTATTTGCACAACATAAAATGTATCAAGTTTCCCTACTTTTCTGTGGTGGCAAATGAGAAAACGATGGAGCTGATCTCCAAAGTGAACTTGATTATGAACAAACTAAATTCACAGGTACTGCTGTAAATGAAGTACAGTCCATGTCAACTATTAGGGTGCTTCTTAGAGAAAAATTCATAAAAATTAAATTTCTAGCTGTTTTCTGGTGAACCAACTTATCAGTTTAATCAGTGAAGCTCTAGATTCCAGTACTTCTCTTCATCTCCGTTTCAGCTCATTCATAGTAGACCTTCTGGAATGTATTCTGGTATGTATGTATGTAAAGACATATAAAGCTGGTAAGATTCCTTTTCCAGCATCAAAGCTGACTAACAGCTCCAAAACAAATGGAAGCCCTGCATATAAATGGAATTATTGTGATTTTTTTTTTAATCACAGAAATACAATTTTTTTTTTTTTTTATTTATCATCTTCAAGGATCCATGTGCTTCCTTGCTGGTACCATTGGAGTTTCCTTTTGCTGCAGCTAATTTTTCTTGCCACAGAGAAGAAATGTACCTTGCATAAATCCCAATATTTTGTGGGTATTTCCTAGGTTCCACACTGTAATGGACAGTCTCCCCACAAAAAACTACTCTGTCAACACCAACAAATGCAAATCAACATTGTTCTTCCATTTATACAAGAAAATATCATATTACAAGACACTGCACATGCATTAAGATCTCTTTTCTTCCCTACTTTCAGGACAAAGGGGTCTTTACTATCAGGCATTCAGAAATTCAATAGACTTTTCAACTTTTTCAATTCTTTTTTGAATCCATTCCAGAGGAGCACTTGAATGGACAGCAGTCCAGCTGTAGCAGAAGATGTTACTAGTTTTTCCAGCTAATCCCAAACCTGACAGTGGCACTGGTCACAAACCAATGCAGATATAGCAACAGTTACTAAAAGAAAGGAAGAGAGGAGGAAAAAGAATCACATAGGTGGTTGAAAATTGATTGCAAAAAACTCTGCAAAAATTTATATTACAGAATTCCAAATTTAGTATAACTAAACAGTTCTGATAAATCATGGGTAGCACGTACTGCATCATCATGGAGTGCAGAATGGTGTAATTCTATTCTCCAGGCATTTTTCAATAATTTTACAAACTATTCTGTTTTGCAGAGTTATTTCCTACCTTCAAGTTTACGTTGTGTATAAGAACCTTCCAAAAAAACAGGCTGGATTTTTCCCTAGAATCTTTTTCCAACACATTACATTCCTGTAAGTACATGGGTACAAGGTCAGCCATCATTTTTGGCCTAGCTTTCAGTCATGCTACTGGCATCAGATTCATCCCGAAAAGAATCTGATGTCCAGAGGAAACCACAAGCAGCTGCCAAAGAAGTGAGGGAGGGAATGAGCTGCTTGGATGCAACACTGGATAATCATTGTGTACTTACGCAGCATGTCCAGACACAACATAAATTCAATCAGAGTAGGAAAAAATGGACTGGGAATCCATATAACAAGATAATTATAAACAACTACCAGCATCATTTCTGTGCTTATTGCATTTTCATTTTCTTCAGTAAAAATATACTGTACTTCTGATGGCTCTTCTATATCAAGTCATTTCATTGAGTTCTCTTTGCACCACCATCTGTGGAAATAAGAGAAAATAAGGGCAAAGGAAAGACAGAAGCTAGAAAACAACAATTCTAGAAAAATAATCTGTAAAATAGCATAAGGAGTAAAAGGAAAACAAAATACACATTCAACAGAGAGAAATGTTGGAAGGTAGGCAGGGAAGATCACCATATTGTTCCAGGCGCTGTTATGGACTCTTCCCTCTACCTTTTAATTTTCCTATCAGTCTTCTTCAATAATTAGAATGAAAAACAAAAATTGTAAGTTTTAAAAATGGATCTGTGCATATTGTCAGATAGGAGACAGATGAACATAAGGCAGTGTGATGAACCAGAATTTTTTTAAGGTCCATTCCAGCTCCATCTTCTACAAGCCCGTGATAAGGCAGAATGTTATCAGAGACAGATACCTAACTGACAAAAGTAACTGATCGTGTTGAGCAAATGTGAGAGACAAGATCATTCTTTAAAGAATTCTTAAGAAAATACTGTGCAGGATTTATATTGTGACAGAATGATCTAAGTGATTTTGGTTTATGTTTCAGGATTACTATTTGCTTCATGTGAACTGGAACACTTGTTTCTGTTGGATGCTTTCCTTTCAAAAACATTCCCTATGGCTTCTTTTTCAGATATAAATAAAATTGAAAAAAATATGTGGAGTGTGGATGAAGGAGGAAAAACAACAGATCCAGACTGCCTTGTACCATTCAGCGGCAGCACATGCCAAACACAAGTTTTACAACAAGCATTACTGAATAGTCACGTTTCTCATGAAAACTCTGAGGCAAGAAAAAAAATGACAGTTTAATTCTGTGTCTCTTGATAAGCACTTCTCAACAATCCATAAAATGTGGGTATCTCCAACATAATAAGAGAAATCAGTGCTTGCTCTTGCACTTAGAGCTACAGTCTAAAATTGAGCATAACCTGCAGAAGCTGTGTAGGTCTAGTATCTAGTATTAAGACATGGCACCTTTCCACCTAGAATGAAGCAACCAATCTGCTCACATTTCATCAACACTGCACATAATAGGAAGTATTCTTATTATCTGCCCAACACTTTCCAAGATGCAAATAAAACTTTACTTATTGTGACATTATGAGGGAAATGGAAGATTGTTCACCATCACTTTTCTGTGCACATCCTTTAAAACTTCTCCTATATTAGATTAGTATCACATCTTTCATTGCTTCCTCAGTTTTTCCTCAGAGATTATGTAATTTAATTTTTTATCCCTTTCGTTGCTATTCCTTGAAGTACTTTTAGTTAGTGTACATTTTTTTTGTTGTCCTCTGCAGACACAAAATATTCTTGGCCTGAGGCCTAAACATTAAATAATAAAAAAATAAAAAATCTGTTTCTGATGCTTTATGTAAAATGCTGCTGTTAATAAACCCATAATGAAAGTGAAGATGATATTTTATTTTCTTACAGGTTAATGCTTGCTTTGCATATGTGTGTTTCATGTTTTTTTCTGATACTTTAAAAAGAATTCTAGCAGACAATTTTCAAATTCTTTAATTTAAATTTAATCCTTTTTCAGTTTTTTTCTCATCTACAGAGTAAGTGCAAAATTATTAATCCTGAACCTGTTTCATCAACTAGATCACATTTGAAGGACTGGCCAAGACCTGTGCTATCAGTTTATATCATGTTTTTTTGGCTGTGAAGCATTGACTATTCCTTTTTAATATGTCTTGTTGACTCTCTGTAGTGGTAGATGGATGGGGCAACAACTCCCCACCAATTTCAGATAGCACTTCTGTGAAGTAGTTGTGTCTTTGAAAATGCATATTATGGTAATTAATCAAAGCTATCAAGGGAAATGGTTTTCTAAAGACAAAAACTATTCAGCGTTTTGGTTAAGTAACGTGCAATGGCTTTGATTCAGTAGATTTGTATTTTCAATATTGCAAGTTATTTTTACTCCTCTTTTCATTTGTATATTCCTCATCTTCTTGGATGGACAATGTGAGGAGTATTTTTCACCTGTCTAAGGGGTGCACATATTTTATCCTGTTTTTCATTACTTTTGTTAACTGCTTTGTAAAGAAGGACAAAGAAAGGCTCCATTCACATTACTATCACAGTAAGTTTTAGTGCACATATTTCTCTGCCAGTGCAGCTACTTGATCAAGTAGTTGAGTTTGGAATTTACCATCAGAAGAAGTCTACCTAGTACCACATGTAGGACAAAATTTACTCTGAATTCACAATTTCAGACTGTAGATTTTACAAGAAAGTTTGAGCATACAAAATATAATAATATGAGTGGCAACCTTGAAGTATGTTCTGAATATAAACTGTGTTACCAAGAATAGTGTAAACACCTCTGTTAGAAAAGCAAGTTGATGTATCTTAAATTACTGAATTAATGAAGTAACCTGCTGCTTATGCCAGCTTTGAAATAAATGCCTGACAAAAATGAAAGCCAACACATGTTTTTCTTTGACAAATAATAATATAAAGATCTTTGACAGAGACCAACTAATTTTTCCAGAAGTAACATTCTCATCTAAAATAATAGGTTCCATGTCAACATACAGACTTAGCAAAACAAAATATATTGCGGGCAATAGCATAGAGCTGTTAGAAGAGAACAAAAATGTTACTAGTCCAAAATAGCACTTTCTTCATTTTTTTATACTCTGTTAAAACATAGTACGGGAATTTCCTAATGCTGATGGTTTATGTCCAGGATGGATCTCTTAAGTAAAGTGACTTTGAAACAGCATTTACTCTCTAAACCAGAAAACCCATAATGCATTCTCATCATTCTGAAGTCATAATTACAAATCTACTAGTATTTTTTATTTGATTTTATTTGAATATTCTGATACCTGGATCTAATATGTACCACAATGTCAGCAATATCACAATGAATTTAAGTATCCTATCTATCAGAACATCAGAGATGAGTATATTTTCCTCTGTTTAAAAGACTTAAGTAAAAATTTATAAGCCTCTAAAATAAATTGAAGGAATTTATCTCATGTAATATTCAAACAGGTTATACTATAATGATCATAGCTCAGCATACATAACTTGTTTACATTATATAGAAAGATGTACTACATATTTTTAAGTGTTACCCTGAATCCCACATTGTATATGCAAAAACTAAGTGAATAATCATATCTTTATACATCTCCCTATGGTCTCATTGGCAGCTTTTAAGGCATCTCCTGAATGCTCCGTCTATATCCCCAGTATGCCATAAATACAGGCTCAAGAATTCACAGCACCTCAACACACCATTCGTCCTCAATCCCCATCCACTCATCTGTGCCATGGAAGGGGCCCTTGGAGCCTAGACAGGAGTGAGGGCTGAGCAGGGGTGGGATCCAGGTCTTTGTGAGATTCTCAGCCTTCCTCATCTTTTCTCCATGAACAGTTAGTGCCAGGACCTAACAACCTGTATCAGGTTGCAGAGAAGAAAAAACATCTCTCTTCACAGGTTCCTGCTGCCTGAACTACTGTGCAAAAGCAGTGGTGCCCGAAGTGCACTGTATTTCTTCCAGTGCCCCAAGTCAACACCATTTTTAAAGACAGTGTTGCCTCTGGACAAGCCCTGATAGAGCAGCAGCCTGCTGCAAGAGAAGTATGTGCCAGCATTGCTTTTTCAGCCCTTCTTTAATGAATAGGTACACAGAAGTCACACTGGCACACGGACTGGATGGATGACAATAAGTGCTGGGGCACATAACAGTATCACAAAATGAAGAAATAGCACCTACCAGATGTATACCCCTGTTAATGTGCTGTCAGGGACAACAGCAATGGTGAGAACCACACAGACTGTCCTGAAGTCTCTTCCACGATGACCAACCCACAGGAACCAGCACCGTCTCCTGAGAGGGCAGATCATGACCTGTGGCTGCACAGACTGTGCTTCATCCTCTTCTGCTCCATGTAACTAGCCCTGTTTTCTGGGCAGGAGATGGGACATCTCTTCTCCAGAGAGCGTAGAGAAGGCACTGCTTACTCTGGTTGTGTCTCCTGCTGCACTGAGAGCCACAAGTGGAACTTTACCTTGATGGAGACAGGCCCCTTCCCAGCAGGTGCCTGCTGCTAGCATAGAAGTATGCACTTTTATGAAGTCTCTGGAGTGCTTAGGTAAAAGTCAAAGAAACTAAAGCTCAACCCACAGAGGTATGCACATACAATCCTTTTCATGTCTCTAGAAAACAGGTACCTGGAGGACCTTGGGTATGTGAAGTAAATTTTTAGATAAAAAAGCATGAAACTGATGTCACTGCGTGTCTATGCAAATCAGAGTTGTATACCTTGCCTTTCTGTATACTACTGACATATGCTACTGACAAAACTTAGCCAAACATAAGATCAGAGCAACAGCCACAACAAACGAAGTTATGGCCTTATCCCAATCACAAAACAAATTGTTCTCCAAAATGAATATGGGGTAAATCTTCAATTTCAACAATCAGGTCATTTATATTTTAAAACTTGAAGACTATTAACTTTACAAATATTTAAGTTGGTTTTGCTGGGGGTGACACTACACCACATGAATGTCGAAGCCTTTTGGAAAATTTCAGCTACTAAGCCAAGATCCAGATATGAGTACTGAGCCATATCTATTTAATTTTTAAAGATCTAAAGAGCTACTGCAACTGAAAAATTGTTCAATTATTAGCCAAGACATAATAAATATTCTCAAAACATAAATCATGGAACATTTGTTCCAAAACCATCATGTTTTCTTCACCTCTACTCACATGTGCTATTCACTACTTATTTGCTATACAAGAGCTATATGATACTTTCAGTCTTGTGTCCCTGTCACCAAGTGCAAGTGGGAGTTGTTTCCAGACTACCTGAGACAAAATCAGTCAGGCTTTTTGGAGTGCAAACCCAGCTGGATCCTGCCTGGTCTGCAAAATAATTTCTAACTATGCCTCTCAGCTGTCTGATTCAGTCAGCAAAAACCTCCTATAGGAGAGGGCAATAAAAAACAGAGCACAAGCACATCCTCTCCTAACACAAAAGAAACTGGGCCAAACTTAAGCTGAGCCAGGTGACACATTTGCCCAGAGCAGGAACTGCTTCCAACCCATTCCTTGTACAGCTGGTTGCCAACAATTGATTCCCAGTGTGTGGATCTCATTTGTTGGATCATTCATCTGATGGCTTCCAACAGTGATCACTCCCACTGGCATAGGTCCACGGAGGCAGAGACAGCTCCCAGGTGAGCAGCTGGGGAAAGAGCTTCGTGACACCACAGATCTCAACATCTCTTGGAGAGAAAAGGCTTCATAACAGCACATATTTTGTAGAAACTCAGTTGGTCTGCGAAGAGGAAGGTGCATATGTTTCTTGGAAGAAAATATTCAAAATCTTCAAGGATTTAAAATGTATTAAAATAATTAGTTCCATGGTCTGGTTGTGTTTGCTGTTCTGGAGAAATCAGCATGTCAGCTGTTTCTGATCTTATTCCTAGAATCAGGCAGGAAGTGGGAGGCTGCTCTTCCTTCTTCCACTTTAATCTTAGAATTGCAAAAAAAGGAGGAACTGAGACATCAGTCCACTATCTTTATATTATTGTGCCAGTACACAAGCAATGACAGGAAGAGAACTTAGTGATCTCCAGGACAAGCTTTCTTTGTTTTAATTAATATTTTTATTTTTCTCAGATATTTATGCTTATTTCTCTTTTGACTGATATATATATATGTAATGCACACAGTGATAGATATACATGGAAAGACATTATTATATTTTGTATACCAAAAGTGTATATATAGATATTTAGATAGTGTGTATATATGTAATACTCAAATGGTAATATATATATAGTCTCTATACTCCATAAATATAGACCATACACTATATATAAGTACTTTATCTATATGCAGTGATATATATTTATCTCCACACCCTTTGCTCTCTGTGTATTGATTTATAGTGGCTTTTCCCATGTGGATATGCATATTTTTGTAAAAGATTTAAGATCAAAACTAAAAAAGCTAAAATGTAGCTTGTGTCAAAGCAGACAACTACCTCAGTTACCCAAGGGAAAGGTAAGACTTTCTGTAAGTTTCCTGTAGGGTCATTTAAAAGAGATACAAGAGATAGGGGAGATGATCTAGAGTAAATTGGAATTCCTCTTTGAAGGTGTGTGTCTTCTAACTAAATGAGGAACATAAAAATGAGGATACTTACATTAAAGTAAATTCAATATCATCTTCAAAAATAGGTAATCTTTACTATCTGTCTTTATCTGAAAGGAAAAATAAACTTAAGATAGAATGAGCTTCCTTATGGTGGTGCTGGGTTTTTTAAGAGTTGAAGTTAAAACAATCCCACTATGTGCTACTCTGGAATACTCATGCTGAATTTTATTAGCATCCCTTTGAGTTTTAAAATTATTCCCAAGCAGATTCAGTGACTTCATTAATTATCTGACTGCCAAATCATATTTGTAACCTCTATTATTTAAATGAGATGCTTGATGCCCTGTTTTTTGATATATGCAATACTAAATTAATCAAGGCAAATAAAATATATTGTAGGATGCAATGTAAAATAGATAAATAGATGATTAGAAAGCCCCATGCCCTATCCATAGGTAAATTTGTAGTTTATGCAGATCAATCATTTTAAAAAATCCCATCTAAGATTTAATTTCAGTGGTTTGTTACTTACATTCCCACCTCTTCATCAATGGATTCGTCCTATCTTATGACTTCTTGATTATCTTTCTATCTTATGACTGAGTTCTTGAAGCTGTTTTCTTATGAAGAAATTTGAAAAAGGTGTTTATTAACTTGTTTAGAAACTATGCTGATCACTTTCTCAATACTCTAGAGACATTAGTGTTTTCTTTCTTAGTCTGTCTTGAGCATCTGTTATCACTTGAATTACAAGCTTGAAGGAAATAGATTTTTCAAAGCCCAAATTTATGCCTCCAGAGGATAAAATTAGCCAGAGCATAATAAAATTTGTCAAAGGAGAATTACGTTACAAAGCCAGATTTTTGCTTAACATGTCTGAAAATATCTTAAAGAAAAGTAAATATATGTATTAATTAGATACTATATCAGCTCTAGCGGCAACGGTGCCAGATTCTTTTGCATTGTTGTTTTGCAAGCTTTCCTATTCCTCGGTAGAAAAGCCATAATCAACATTAAATTGAAAAACTAATTGTTATAACAGCCAGATACAGTGCTTTTTGGTGGAAATCAATTATGTTAGAAGTTTTCCATTTTTCCTACTTATCGTTTGCCTGGTTTGGCTATAATGTAGACAGATGCCTCAAGTCAGTTTACAGCAAAATTGTAAATGATGCAAATTACAGCTGGATTTAGAATGTGAAACTTCAAATAAAGGAAATTCTGGTTCATGTATATCCACTGTTCAATTTTCAATGAAAAATTGCTTCCACAAGCCTTTATCTTGTTTGTCCACAAAGAAGAAAAAAATAATCTCTGTGGATTGGAGGCTGTACTCTGAAAAAAATGACTGAAGATATTTGATAGAAATCTTTCTGGTGTCTAGCTCTCATAATCCTTGCAAATGCAAACATTTAGAGAGATATGTGTAAGTTGGAATGTTTTTTGTTTTCTTTTATCTTTGGGCTCTGGTTTTTTTAAAGCAGCAGTAGACATGCACCAGTGTGTCTCGAGAGAGCAAAGAAATTTTTTCTCAGGCCAATTTTGGACAGAGTATTATCAATAGTACTTTGTCTCAGGTTAATTCTGCAGTCACTTTATAATTTTTATTATGATAAATACTATAATCAGCCAGAAAGCTACATTTAAGATTAAGACTCATTAACTTAGAGAGTTGTTAATTTAGGATATGTGTATATGTTTTGCAGAATGAGATTTTCTCACCTAATCACAGTTCTCAAGCATCTACCTTAGTAAAAAATTCCTCTCTTGGCAATGGAAATAGGCACTCATCATTAAATTGTTCCTAGTGTAAGAGTTAAAGATGGATAGGATGCCCAAGAAATTATCTATTAATTTTTATTATCTCCTGCCATGGCACAAACTAAGGGGAACAGCTTTCCTTTGGTTACTGCCTTTTAGCCAACTAAAATTATTCAATGTGAACTGTACCCAAAACTCATATGAAAAACCAAAGGGAGAACTGAAGTGCAGGATTTTGGAAGGAAGTGTTGGATATGCATGTTCTTAAAATTCCAACCATGGTTTCAGAGAGCAGATTTTTATTCTCTTACTTTCTGCTTTAAAATCTAGGCGAATTACCTCAAATCAACTGCACTCAGCCAGTTGAGAGGGACAAACTATTTAAAAGCAGTAAACACCTATATAAGACCAGATGCAACAACTCCTTCATTTTGTACAAGGGAACAGCTGGTAGCCAAAAAGCTGACCTTCTACAATCTCTTTGGATGTCCTCTTGGCAACTACCTAGCAATGACTTCAAAGTCATGAGGGCATACAAAATATGTTGTGTTCAGTGTCTGGAATATAAATAAAAAATATTGTTTCTTATATATCCCAAAGATGAAGTTGCAATGTCACCCTTGCCTTCTATGCACATTTAATGAATGAATTAACTAACCAGCACTCTAGTTTAAAGTTTTGAGAATGCAGATCTTTTAGAAAAATACTGTGATCAGTAAAACTTGCATATATTCTGATGGTAACATCTGAAAACTTTCAGTCACCTTGTGATGGATCAAGGCCCACGTTACTGCAATCTCACAGCACAGGAGTAGAGTGGTGTATATGATTATCACAGCTTCTGCTTTGTGCCAAGCAAGCAGGGAAATAATCTTCCTTCCCACAGGCTGCAGACTTGATGGAACAATACAGTTGTCCCAAGGTTTATAGTGGTGAGGTGGAGTGGTTATGACATTGTTTTTTGCAGCATATCACTTTCATTTTCTTCCATGCTGCCACTATCTCTACCCTTAGACTTCTTCCATGACTGTCCAATGAAGAAAAAATATACTAAAACTTTCACTTCATTCACATTTTGCCCTACTGCCTCCTCAAATGTTCTAAATTAAAATCAGCTCAGGAATCATAACACTTTGAAAGAGAAAGACAATATAGACTTTCTTCATCTATCAAGTGATAGCACAAAATAATTTTAAACTGTCATCTTAGCAAGTCCTACACTACATGGAGATAGTACTGCTAGCTGGTAGAGATATAAAGAGATGTAGACCTAGCTATAGGAATTTTTTTACAAAGCACGTGCCTTCACCAGGTGATTTAAAAAAATTCTTCTACAAATAGACACTTGGAAATTAATTCTTGGTTTGTTTCCTGGTGGTGGTTTTGGTTTGATTTCAAGGTTTTTCCCCTTGAAGCTGTTTTCATTATGGTTCTGACCTCAAAGTTCTCACTAGATTAAATTTGCCCTGGACAAATTAGATGAAATTGAATGGCAATATTATATTCATCACTGGTGAAGCAGTAATGGTAAGAGTTAGGAGGTATTGAGAATTTCCTAATGTAGTAGCAGAAACTATTTGCCAAAAAAAAGATCACCTCTGACCCTGTTTTCCATCTGAGGAAAAGAAAATGTTCCACAGTCTAAGAAATATGGAATCCATAGAGAAATATGGAATCCAAGAAAAATTCCAAAGATCAAGAAAAATTGCTCAGATCATGACCTCCCTTATACCTTATAAACCTCTACTGTAACTGGAGGAACTTCCCAGTGGTAACTTTCGATGTGCCACCCAGGGACAGCACCAACTGATACTGTGCACTGACTTGTCTCTGACACTAGGGAAGTTCCAGCCTCCTTTCCTCACTATTCTTTTTCTTGTGTCATCTAGTTTTGGATGAAAGAATTAAGACAACTCACAATATAAATATGAACAGATAGCTATAAAAAAAGGGTGTCAAAGAATATCCACTGGAATTAATTGATTAATTGACAATAGCTAAGATTGTGCATGAATCTTTGAAGAGATTGATAGCTTCTAATGTTCTTATATCTAACTGAAAGTCCTAGCAAGTCAGAGAATGGTAAAAAATGTATGTTGACTTCAGTGATTTGATAGAAAAAACCTTGCAACAATTTTTCCTGATAAAATGAGTTCAAACTGATAAGTAAAACGCAGCAAATGATCTTGCCTTACAAGCTGTACACCTTACATGATTTTGCTACATTCTCTGAAAGCAGGAAAGCAGATCAAGACAGAGACAGTTTATAGTTATAGAAATGTATGAAATTGACTTAGTCACACACCACAGGTTTGAAATTGCATGGTACAAAAATTTAACTGGGCTGTAACTGAAAAAACGAGGTCAGGGAAATGAGATTAACAATTGGTCAGAGCACGGTGCTAATAACACCAAGTCGGGGGTTCAATACCAATACAGGCCATTTACTTAGGAGTTGCACTTGGTGATCCTTGTGGGTCTCTTCCAACTCAGAATATGCCAGAATTACTTGGCACTTAGGAATCCTTACCTCCCTTTAATGTGATTAAGACTATGCTTCTCTCTGCGGACAAAAGCAGATGACTGAAGAAGTGTTAACTTCACACAAGTGCATATGATGCTTTTTCCAAATATTGTCCCACCTCCATCCATTCTGGGTCTATTTAAACACATCTTCTACTTTGGCAAGGGATGTCTCAGGCTTGCCACCTGCTAGCAACACCCTGATATTTGTTTCCAGAATGACTCCTGTATTAGAACACAAACCATGAGATTTGACAGACAGTTGTCAGGGACCAAGTGTCTGAAGCCCAAAGCAAATCAGGATCTCAGAGGCTACTGTGTCTTTTATCAAGTTGCAATGGTCTGGATTATCTAAGATTAGCAGTACAAAATAAAATCAAAGCTTTACTGGAAGACATCTCTCCCTCTTGTAAATCATAAACAGTGGAGGAAAATCTAAATAGCAGGTCAGCATATATCACAGTAACCAAAATTTTTTGCTTAGTTCTCACTTGCTGTTGGTGCTTAAGAATCTGAAAAAAACTTCTACATCATCTTACTATTTTAACAGGCTAAACATACTCAGCTAAAGCTAGTAGAGCTCTATGTTTAAGTGCACTGGAACATTAGATGAACTAGGGAACAGAAATTTCCATTCCACTATTTGTTAGAGGGCAGGACCTGCCACTACTCCAAATGAAACATCTAACTGATAAAAGAACTGGTTTCTTTCACATATATTAAAACTATTTTTCTGTAATATATGAGAACGCTGACTACTCACTGGGAAAAAAAAGGTGACAGAAAAAGGATTTTTTTTCTAAGATATGTAATTAAATACTCAGATGGAAAGATAGAACAACAGAACAGTTATCATGATCTGAAGTGTAAAGTTTATTTGTCTGGAAGGATGAGTGGGCACAAGAATCAAATTGACAGATTTGACAAATATTTCTGCTTTGTAACTTTTCTTAGGAAAGCTGACTCAATAAAAGTCTTTCGGCTGTGAGAAAGAGCAGTCACTATACAAGAGCACAGTATTACTTTTTACATATTTTATAAATGGAAAAATAAAATCTAAAAAAATGTATTTCCTCTAATTCTAAGCACTCTGGTGGTTATTGCTCTCCCACCATATTTAGCCGTTTTCTTGAAATATGTCTTAGTGAAGAAACAATCTTGGTATTTCTTGAATATTATCTTTCATGACTTTCATAAGAAAGCTAATGAAACAATATATGTTAATCTATTATAGAGTAGGTACAAAAGCAATGTAGAAAACAAAGTAAAAAGCTATTTTTCAGTGAAAAAATGGAAAGATGAATTGAATGAAAGATGAATGAAGTGATCTACCATAGGCCTGATACAATTTAATATTCTCACCAGAAGGGAAGAATGCATACTATATTTATAAATGACACCAAACAGCTGTAGCTTAGCTAAAGAATTCAAAATCATCAATACAAACTGGAGTAAACGTTGGTAAAAAGGAAGACAAAATTCAGTAGGGACAGATTTTATCCAGTCTGAATAATGCCTTCCTAGATACAAAATGAGGCCAATATCTGTCCTGAATATGGTCAAAAAATGAAAAAGGCCAGTGTCATGCTGCTGCAGAATCATACTTCATATGAGGATATTGGACTGGTGATGGAATTTCTATTCTGATCCTACAGAGCAAAGCATTAAAGTAGTTTGTCTGCAGAAGTTTTGGGGTCTTCATCACTAGAGTTGTTGAAGGAAAGGTTTGACAAACATTTTCCAATAAACAGAATAGATAATCTCCCATGGCTCTCTCCAGATCCAAACCACGCAGGCTAACCTTGAATTTGTATAATTCACTATCACTCTGTCTTCCAAGACAGCTACTTCTAAGTCATGAGTCATGATTTCCTTCCTGTTTCATTGATATTTCATTGATATTACTAAAATAACACAGTATTACAGTGGCTATTGCACTAGTACAATCCTAAAATAGAGTCAGTGAAGTAAAGACTCTCTGAAAACCTGACGTATTTGATTGTAAACTTTGATTCACTTAGAGCATATCCATCTTTATTTTGCATCAAACTTTTTTGATAGATGGCAGAAGGTAGTAAATGGCATAGTGCCTAAACCCAGATAACTTCTTGTAACTATTTCAAGGCATCAGCACCTCTGTGACCTGAACCAAAGAAATGATATGGAGCTGTAATACTGTTCATTTTAAAAGCAATTTAAAATCAAGGAGATTATCCTCCTGAGTGAAACCTGATTCTGCTGGAAAAATAGAAGCATTTTATTGTGTAAAAGATCCCAATAGTGTCTATGCAGAATACATTTTTGATTTCCATATGTCCTCTTAAGTGCTGGACTATGAAGGCTTGCAGAGCCCACAGATGCTGGGGGCAGAAGCAGGAGTGGTATAGTGACAGTTTTTTGGAGGAACTACTGGCGATGGGCCAAAACCAGAAATTACCATTTTTGGAGGGTTCTCAATTGCTCCCAAGGCTCATCAAGAAAGTTTGGGACCTGACAATGACCAAAATGGGAAAGAAAGTGACACAATAGAGAAGCAAAAATAAAAGCCTACTCCTAAAAATAGGTGGGGGTAGGGCTAGTACTGTCATACTGTGACTTCCTGCCTAGGGGAAAAACTGTTGAAATATTAGGTATTCTAGCAAAAAAAACCCAAACAAGTCCTAGTGATCTCAATTAGAATATCCAAATCAGTAAACAGTTTAGTTTTCCATCTCTTCAGTTCCTGTGTAATGGGCATTATACCCTGAAGATAAAGTTCATCAGTGCCTGTGAAACAGGCAGTGACAGACCTCAAAGAGATGGATGTGAGAAGACAAATCGTTCTGTCTTCAGTGTAGACTTGAGACTGCATATAATAAATGAAGTATGGAGGTGTTAGGAAAGAAGGAAAAACTGTAACTGTGCAGTAAATGCCCCTTGGGAAGAGGGCTCCTGTAGAATCTTATCACATAACCTGGTAATTAAAACAGGCACATATACACAGATTCCACATGTAAAGTTAGCTTTGGTATTTCTACTCTTCAGCAGCTTTGTAGCTTAATTCATATCCATCTCACACAGCATTACAGAGGTAGATTTATTGGCCGCAAAGGAAGGGGTGGCTGCAGTTTTTTAGGATACTGGGTAGCTTCTGCTTCTCTCAGATTTTCGCTTAGTAGCATGAGGTAGAGTCGACAGCTCTTATGTATTTGTCAAATGACATACATATTAATACCCACACTGACAGGGATGAGGCTTGGCTTTAAATTGGGGTTTTGCTTTCTGCAATAACACATCACAGTCTCATATGTGATTGGCTTTTTGCAGTCACTCTAAATTTTCCTGCAACATAAATTGTTTTCCAATTTATTTCCTTGATTACTTTTCTCTAATTTGGGTTCTTTTTCCACACAGATTTACTAACCTTGTTTTTCAAACTTGAACCTCAATTAATTAAAAATTCAGGTCCTATAGCTATCTTTGAGTTATTTCTTGATCCTTCTGACACAAAAGAACCCTATAAGAGATTTCTGTGGCCACAGATCTCTCTAGCCTGACTATAATTACAATGCTACTTTTAATCAAATAAGCTAAACTTCTTCAATATCTTTCTTAATGAGTGACCAAAACTAACAAAGCTAACTAAGGGAATTCTGCTCTTTACCTCTTCATGGGAAGAGTAAGGGGTTGAGAATGGAGATGGGAAAGGGCCTGGGGATGTGGCAGGGGTTTGAAAAGACAATGTGGCTACAGCAGAGATTTCGGAACAGCTGTGGATGTGGCAGGGATTTGAGAAGGGGTTTGGATGTGGCAGGGGTTTGATAAGGGCGGTGGATGAGGCAAGGCAAGGGTGGGAAGGGATTTGGGAAGGGCTGTGGATGCAGCAGGGGCTGTGGCAGGGGTTTGGGAAGGGGCTGTGGATGAGGCAGGGGCTGCGGCAGGAACTCGAGAAGGGGCTGTGGATGAGGCAGAGGCTGTGCTAGGGATTTGGGAAGGGCCGTGGATGAGGCGCGGCAAGGGCGGGAAGCCGACACTGCCCCCGGCCCGGCCCGGCCCGGCCCGGCCGCCGCGATCACGTGCCGGCGGGGCGGCTGGCGGTCACGTGAGCGCGGGGGCCGGGCAGGAGGGGAAGATGGCGGCGGAGCGGGAGCCGCCGCCGCTGGGAGAGACGCGGCCCGCCGACCTCGAGGAGCTGGAGGACGGCGAGGACCTCTTCACCAGCACGGTGTCTACCCTGGAGGTGAGGAAAGCTCGCCCTCCGCTGCAGGCCCTGCACGCCGTGGCCGGCCCGGCGCCCTCCGGGCCCTCCCGTACTCTCCCCTCCCCGTCAGGCCCCCGGTACTTCCCTCCTGCCCGTCCTCCTCGCTCCTGTCCGTCCCCCTCGTTCCTGCCCGGTCCCCGTGGCTCTTGCAGGGGCCCCCGCATCGGCGCTGCCCCTGCCAACCCGGCCTCCGGCCGCGGCCCCACCGCCCACCTTCTCTTGGGCTCCTTGGTGCTTCCCTCACGGAGGGCAGGGGGCTTCTCCTGCCAAGAGAAGCTCAAAACTCTTTTCTCCAAGTACCGCCGTTTTCGCTTTTCTTATCCTCTCTTTGTGCTGCCAGGGAAATATTCTCAGCTTACATCTTTCCAGTTGCGCTGGGGGATGTGGGGGTGTGTGTGTGTCTCCGCCTTAGACTTTGAGTGGATTAATAACGACCTATTTTCTTTGTTTGGCCTGTTTCCGAGGCTTCACTCCATTTCGGTTTGCAAATCTTTTAAAAACCTATTTGTCTCTGAGGTTTCCTCCAAGGGAGCCGACGCAGTGCTGGGCTGCGGCGGCTGCTGGGACTGACTGGGAAAGAGGAACGAGGAGACAGGAGAAATGCTTATGTGTTCATTCCTTATAATGGAAGCCTTTTTGGCACGTTTTTGTGGTCACGTTTCACCTACGTGTCTTGCTAGTATCTTCTGGAAGAACTTTATTCTTCCTCAACACAAATGCCCATTTAAAAAGAAAATTGTTCTGTTCCTCTTTTCCTGAAGAGTTTTCTGTCCCTGACCTTTACGGAAATAGGATTGGTGCGTGTTTCTTTGATTTTGCTCTGGCTGTTGTCTGTCCTTAACAAAAAACCCTGCATTATACAAAGGGGCTTTAAAATCTATTTTAAAGTCACCTGCCTTTTCTCTAGCCACTTTCTTTTTTTCTTTCTTTTTGTAGATGCATAATCTGTGCATTGGTGGAAAAAGATTTGTGGAAAAAATTAACTGAAGGAATAAAAAATTATATGAATCTGCAGTTGACAAGAATTGCATGAGTAGACATCTGTGCATCTCTGTGTAATGCAGTGTGTATTTCTGGAGTCTTTTTCAGTCTACTGAGAAAGACTGCAGTGTAACACAAACAGTGTTTTTATTGATGTGGTGTGGAACTAAAGCTGCAAGAGATAAGATAGGTTTAGTGGCCAAATCACAGTTACCATGAGATAAAAAAGTTACTGAAACTCCTCTAACTGCAAACACTAGCAAAGAAATGGGCTTTGTATCAGTTGGTTTGGCTGACAGTTCCACTGTGCTGCTTTGTTTACGTACACAGTCTGTTTGGGATAGCGTCTCTAAGTGGAAAGGGGAAGCCTCTTTGCTTAAAGAGAAGCTTTTAAAGGCTGTGCTAGTAAGCTTTTTCTGATATCAGCATTTAGGGCAGTGTCTTAGTCTTGTGATTTTCCTGCAAATTTGGAACTAAGAGGTCATGAAAATTGACTTTGGACTTCTTACTAGCTTAAACATCAATTGATGGGTTCAGTCAATAGAGTCCCATAGTCCAGAGAAGAGTGATTGTCTCATGACCTAGTTAAACTTTTGTCTTGAGTGTTACTTTAATCTGATAAATATTCATGGAAGAACTGATTATAAATGGCAGTGGGAGTTTTATAGTAACAGGAGAATGGTTTCATGCTTTTTGTAGTTAAGAATGTATTTGTTTGCTGATACCAGAAGTGAGAGTGTGGCAAGAGACACTGAGGTCCAAACCCAACCTAAGTGACGGCTTTGAAAGGTACTTTGAAAGCGTTCCCAACTGGTTTATCTTGGAGCTGTCCATTTGCTTTTAGCATGATTAATTTCAGTCCCTTCCTATTTTATCTTTCTTTTATTCTCTTTGCAGTTCACAAAATGTGTGCTGTGCCTTTCCTGCCTGTAATGTGATTGTGCAGTGGGAAAGCTGTATGGTTTCTAATACATCTTTCAAATAGCTTCCATATTAACAAAGTCCCCATTTGGAAAACGCAGGCTAAGTTGCTTTTGACAAAATATACATTCAGTGTATATTATGAATGGCAAATATGTCGCATTTAAATACAGAGAGTTACTTCAGTGGCTTCAAATGAAGAATATTGTTTATTCCAAGTTGAATTCTCTAATGTGAAGAAAAAAAGAAGATGGAGTTTTAACTTTCTCTGTGCATGTTGTAAAAGAATGTCTTGAATTGAGCTCTCTCAATTGTAGAAAATAAAACATTAGAAAGATTTCACTGAGCTGTAACACCTTGGATTTCTGGGCTGCAGTGAAAATACGTTTTAGGACTTGAAAATTTGCCATGTGGCAGAGAATTAGAACTCTTCCTGTGATCTTAGGACACCAATGAACTGGGAACCAGGTTGTGCAGCAACTTTTCTGAGCTGATGGGATGCTCATTTTATTGTCAGGTGGCCACAGTGCCTATGAGTAGTAGAATGAGAATAATTATTTTGTTTTCATTATGGCAGCTGTATTGTGAGTCTGGACAACTGCCTCTCTTACATTCAAGGTTGCTGAAAGTTTTCCTTTTAGCTGCCAGAGTAGCTGTCATTAATGAGACCAGCCAGAATGAATCATGTAAATGGTTTAAGCCAAAATTGCATTTATGATGATAATCAATGGTGAGTTCCATGTAAATAATATTGCTGGTTATTATATATACGTGCTGGTTGGCAACTGCAGTGCTCTCCTAGGTATCAAGTTTTTGTAGCTCAGTATCTACCTGAGGCCTAGATAGACTTATCTACTTGCTAAAATTTCAAGTGCATGGATTTTGGTGGAGTTTTGGTTTTGGTTGGTTTTTTTGGTGTTGTTTGGTTTTGGGTTTTTGTTGTTGTTTTTTTGGTTTTGTTTTTTTGTTTGTTTGGGTTTTTTTTGTGGGGCTTTTGTGTTTGTTTGTTTTTGTTTTGCTTTTGTTTGGTTGTAGTTGTGTTTTATTTTTCTTAAAAATGTCCATCATGATTTGCACAACAAGAAGTTCTGGAATTCAGCTGTGCATTATGAAGAATCACTCCCTATTATAATTTTAATCAACAAATTGCTAATTTGCTGTGTCCTCTGCTCCCATTAGAAGAGTCCACAAACAACTGTATGAAAGTCAAATTTGGTGACATATGTGTAAGATATATGTTAGATTTTCTGAAAAAAATGGTCTGTTCACTGTTACTCTGTTTTCATCATTTTTGCCTTCTTCCTGCTCATGCACTAGTCTGTGTCTCTGTCACCTTCCTTTTTTATATGTTGCACCATTTCTGATTTCATTTTCCCTAAACTTCTCACTTAGCTCTGTATTGCCAGTCTGTCTTTTGTGAAGGTGCCATGTGAACACAGGAACCTAGGCTGCCACCTACTCATTCAAACAGTATTTATATGCCCATACTCCTGCTGGTTGGTGGCGGTTTTTTTAATGGAAGAATACATGGGAGGACTTGAAAATAATCAGTAAGCAGTAGATGTGGTAATTTATCAAGGACTGTCATTTAGGGCAGAGTGTGTAATAATCTCATTGCCAGCTGATCAGTGTATGTGGAAGATCTGCAGTATCCGTTTGGTTTTCGCACATGAGGCAAAACACCAGATAGCCACAGAAGTCCAGATGGCTTTAATGATATCCGTTCAGTTTAACAGTGGCCATTGCTGAGGAAGGAAAGCACTAAGTCCTTGAATACTGTACTGTGCCTTTGCAGAAAGCTAAGTCTGTATCCAAGACTAATCGCTATAATTCTACTGAAAATGTGTGTCTCATTGCTTGATGTTAAATCCAGGCTGTAATGGAAGTATGTAGAAATTCATTCCAATGTGGCTGCTTTCTGCTGCAAATGACACTGTCCTACCGTTGGGTCTATTCTCTCTGCCCGTGCTGTGATTTGTGAGCTCCTCCTAACCCTGTTTCAGACAATGAGCTGGGTTAACCTGAACAACTAGAATATTGTGATGGCCACCTTCTATCAACTTTCTGTATATTGACTGAAGGAAGCTAGGAGGGGATCATGCAAGCAGAACTAGTTTAGGGGGTACCCTGCTCTTAAGAGAAAGGAGGATGTCCAAACATCTAGAGCTATAATTTCAGCCAGCAGAAAATGCAAGATCTTATTCTTGTTTCTTCATAAGTCAGAGCTGTAAAATACTTGGTTATTGCCTCCAGATGTAATGAACAATAAAAGAACAGAAAATTTAGCTTGCTATTGACATTGTAAATTGGAATGGGCCCATGGGCATCTTACCAGAAATTTGTTTTGAAGAGAAATGAGGCAAGATCCTAACTATTCTGCATACCTGGATGTCCTGGCCGTTGAGTATCTTAGTTATTGGAAACTTCACTAAACCTTCAGCTCGGGACTTGTTCAGAAATTGCACAGCGGTGTACATTTCAGGAAATGGATGTGTTTGTGACATTTTTTGAACTCTTGGCATCAAGTTTTAAAGTTTCTAAAGAGCTATGCTATTTGTCTGGCCATGAGCCATTTTCATCAGCCATTTTAGCTGTATTTTGTAGAGATAAAAAAGCAAGGTTGAGGTCCTGTCTTTTAGCTCTCATGCATAGAAGAGTGCAAATGAAGCAGCTTAATACATTGTTGGCATGCACGGGTGCTTTTTTGGTTTTTGAGAGTCTGGATAGAGCTTTCTGACCCACTAGCTGTGCAAAATAATCAGGATATTACAAATTATTGACCCAGTTTTTGATACATAAGGGCTGTGCCTTGCTGGGTTTTTGTAGTTCCCTGAGGACCATGTCCATTTCAAAGAGAAGAAACTATACTTCATTGCAAAACTCTTAAACTGATGCAGTGTTCAGACTATGAATAATTTTTAAGATGCTTCTATACGTTGTCTTTTTCTTGTAAAGTCACAACTCTTAGTGAATATAGAAGTGATTAGAAGCCAGGTATAGTCAAAAACAACCACTAGTAACCAAAACAGCTGCTTCTGATAAAACTGAGAAGGTAGACTGAGGGAATAGCTTGAAGGTGTAAGCATTCTCCAAGGGCCCTTTTTCACCATTCTTTAAAGAAGAGTGTAAGAGTATCATTCTTAGAAAGCTCTTGCTGATGTGCTACAAGTGTTCAGGAAGACTTTTCTTCCCTGTGACTGCCTGTATGAGACCTGTTTTTCATGGCAATGACTTGACAAACACAAACCTACGTGCATTCCACATCTGTGGCAGTGTGGGACTCCCTGTGTCCTAAAACTCCAGTCTATCAAAATGTAAATGGATTGCTGTTCAAAGCTGAATAGCAGCAAAACTGGTTTGGAATGAGTACCTATGATGTTGCAGTAAAGAACTGCTTTTGCTGATAAAACTTCAAACTTCTTGAGCCTCAAGCATTAAGAAATCAAGCATTTTCATGCTCTTCTGTTCTAGTTGGAAAAAAAGGTTTTGGACTTGCATGTCTCCATAACACTGGCTGGAGAGACAGACCATTTCTTCTGAAACATGCTACTTCTGAGTTGTGAAATTGCTTAAAACCTTCAGCTATTCTGTGTAACATTTATACAATCAGTTGTAAAATACTGAGGTATGTCAAGTGTTGTGGTTTTCTTGCATTTCCTAGCTCACTTAATCTAATTATTGCAAATCTTGTTATATAATTTAAAGGAGTTTTATCTCCTTATGATACTTCAGAGTCTTCACAGAGTGGACAAAATATACCTTTTTTACCCCAGAGCACTCGGTTTCCTGTGGGGTCATTTTGGCATTTGTTTCATATGAGAAGTGTTCATGTGACTAGTGGATTGTTATGAACTCTACTGCCTACTTAGAGTTTCTGAGTTTTTCTTCTTTGATGTTCTTTGCAGGCTCTAGAGCAATATCTAGTCAAGAGTCTGAGAGACTGCTCCTTTTGCTATTCATCCCTTTGGTTTGTTTCTGGATTCCCCATGTATGTGGGTTTTTCTGAGAGTGGCTGCTTTTGGCAAAAGGAAGAAGATTTCTTCAGTCATTTCAATGGATCGATTTGTTGTTGCAACGAAAATGTGGTTCTGCTGATTTTGACTGGGGTAGAGTTGCTTTTCTTTGCAGTGAGACTGTGTTTTGGATTTGTGCTGAACACAGGGTTGGTAATACAGAGATGTTTTTGTTATTGCTGAGCAGGGCTTACACAGAGCCAAGGCCTTTTCTGCTGTTTGTGCTGCTACACTGGTGAGGAAGTTGGGGGTACCTGGGAGATTGGGAGGAGACACAACTGGGACAGGTGACTCCAACCCACCCAAGGGATATTGCAGACCATGTGACATTCTGCTCTGTACATAAAGTGGGAGGAAGAAGGAAGAAAGCCGTTTATAAAGAAGGCCTCTCTGCTAGGACTCTTGCCTCTGCTACATTTATGAATGTAAAAATACAATCTGGACAGACTTTTTCAGAGACTTTTCAGTATTTTTCAGTCTTTTTACAAAATATTTTCTATTTTACAGTGTTCTTTGAAGTGTAGCCTTAAAAATCTAGTATCTTTTTAATACGTGCATGCATCCATGAATAAATATGCTGTTGTTGAAAACTCCTTTAGCTAGCTATCCTGGATGAAGTTGTGAGAAGTTAATTTTGCAAATTCTCTGGTACTACAATGGTAAACACAGTTGATGCTTTTTGAAGAAAGATTTTTCTAACTGAAGCACTGATCTTCAATTATGTGTGTATTTATTTTGTAAGCAAGCTATTCATTTGGTGGACCAGTTTCAATATTGCTTTGATTTTCCTGAGTGTCTTCAACAGGGCAAATTCTAGTCTTCAGTTTAAAAAATTGTACCTGTGGCAAGCCCAGCTTCCATGTACAGTACAATGTGATCCTCTGATCCTCTATGGCAGTAATCCTGTTGCAAAGCTATCGAAATTCTCCAAAGAGCCTTGAATTATTTGGATGGCATTAATGCATTTTTTTCAATCATACAACAAAGAATATCTTGGAGATTTCTTTATTGATTTTTGGCTGTGTACAAATCCAGATTTAAATCCAAGCCTTTCCAGGAGGAACCTAATAATCAAATTACATTTGGCATTACCAATAAACTTATTCTAGATAATTCTGTAGCAGCTTTTGTTTCACGTTAGTTAAACCTGAAGAAACTGTTGACTGTTTTTTCTCTCAAATGAAGAAATTTAAAGAACTGTTGACTAGCTCATATCTTTTATTCATTGTTGCTGTGCTAGCAATGGGAAATGGAAATAGCTGACAGTGTTTCCTTTCTGTACATCTTCTTTTGCTTTTTTGCAATGAAAGAATGTTGCAATAATTCTTATATACTGACACATGGCAACTGGCTTTCTAATTTTTTCACTTTTTTTTTTTAAACAGTCAAGTCCTTCATCTCCAGAGCCAGCAAGTCTTCCTGCAGAAGACCTCAGCACAAACTCCAATGGTCCAAAGCGAGCAGAAATCATGCTGGATGGTGACAGAGAAGACCTCTTTGCTGGTAATGACCATTTTCTTCTACAGTGCCTGCACAAACCCTTTCACCCTTGGACTGAAAGAAATTTGCTTCTCTGAGAGGAAGGATTGAAACCTTATAAGTATTTTGACAGTGTTGTACAGGTTTTTTTCATGTGAAAAATGTTGTTAGTTAAGTTTGTTTATAAGTTTCTTGGTGATGTGTAGTGTGGGAGTGTTGAGCTGATCACTAACATGTTCTGCTGACAGTAAGAATAGTCTATCATTTTGTGATTCAAAATGTTCAAATCTGTGTGGAAATGCATGACTTATGTTACTTTCTTGTTTTCCACTTAATAATCATGCATAAGCCGTCCCAATCTTTTTTCCAGTTATAAAGAGAGAGAGCATTCAGATTGTATTGCAAGTATTTCCTTCTTAATACTCTTGTTTTAATGGAAAGGTATCAAACTGGCACAGGGGACCAGTCCTGTAATTTCACTGGTGCATAGCTGTGTCTCTGACAGATGACAATATTGCACGCTTTAGACAAAGATGTGAAAGCTCTGATCAGTGAGTTGTTAATAGACAGAATGCTGCTAAAACTTCATAAATCAGATGCTATTTTGGTGTCAGTTTTCAGCTATCCTAATATGGGTTATTGTTGCTGTCAATTGCAGCTGTAGGAACATGAACTATTCAGGGAGGAGATGTAGTATTTGGAATATATTACATGCATAAGATCGTTCTGAATGTTACATCTGAATACTATCATTTTCCCTGTTAATTCATATTGAGTTAGCTGGCAGTCTGCTTTGCATATATTCATCTCATCTTCACTGATTACCTGGTGTAATTATTCCAAAACAAACTTTATAACCTTTAGTTCTGGGTTATTTTGTATAAGGGCATGTATACACATGCCCATTACATTTGTGCTAAACTTCTGTAATTTGTATTTCCATATATTTGAACTTGTTTGTTCAGGACACTGTTAGATTCACTAGTATATTGTTGTATAATGTTGTATTGACTAGTTTAGTACCTCTCTGAAAGTGTTTTAAAAGAAAAAAGGAGTAAAGGGTAGAGAGATAATCTTACTTCTTTCTGCATTTTTTTCTTTTGCTTTATAACTTATAAAGACCATAAGTGCTTTAGCAATGAAATTTTCTAGTACTAGTAAGTAATTTGCTTATTTAGCTTCAGTATATAAAGCCAGCTTTTTATAACCAGAGAGCCATCTGGAGTGGATATTTTAAGAAAGCCAATTCTCCTTTGGATAATATTAAGAAAAGAAAAAGGGAGACTGGAGTAAATATTGAGGAGAGTCAGGCAGAAGGAATAAGTGTTTGCAGCCAGATTGTTTCAACTGAAATGAATTCTGTGAGAATAACACATGGAATTGATTTAATGAGTTTGGGTTTTGCCATGTAGAACATTCTCTTAAACACTTGCAGTACTGAACTTAAGGCATCATACAATGAATGTCTACCTCAGCTGAGACTGCGGTAGTTTTAAAGTTCAATTTATAGTACAGAGTGAGTCTAATACTCTCAAATAGAGGAAAAAACAAATGTGATTTGTTGAGCATGAGATAAAATACGATATTTTTCACAGTTTCCTGTTCTAAGTAAGAAGTCTGTAGAATGCAGTTGAACCCAAGTCAGGAACTTCTGTGTTTGTGTCACTGTCATTCTCAAGAAACATTCTGAAAAACTGTTGAATTTGTGTTCCGGTGCTGTGCACTCACAAGTACAACTATTTTTTCTTTCTTAGGACTGTTTTGCTAGATAGTATAGAAGCAACGTGAGAAAGACAAGATGAAATTCCTAATTTCTGGTTTCCAGCGTCATTGCATAAGTCTGGCTTTCTAGGAAAGCAGAATTTAATTTAAAAGTGAATGTGACAGGATTTTTCTTTGACGTGTTGAAATTCCAAAGAGTCCTAACTTGGCACAGTTTATAGGAACACTTAAGTGGAGAGGAAAAGAAATGAAGCTCCACAGCTTTTTAACTTTTGTTGGTCCTTCACATTTAATTACTAGACACTTTAAAATCCAGGTAAAGGAAATGCTGTTTGTAGCTCCTGAAAGGAGAGGTTGCCATTCTTCAGAGTCAGAAATAATTACGGTTTTTCAGACTTGTAAAAAATGTGATGGTGTGCCTCTCTAGCTATTGTAGACTTAAAAAAACTTTCCCATTGTTCCATGTCATATTGCAATGTAATGGAAAAGGAGATTAAGCAATACAGATTTTCTATACTGCTTTAATGCAGGACAGAACCTGGGAAATGGTTTAGGCTTTTTTGATTATGCTTAGACCTCTTTGCACTTATGTTTCTGTGGCAGTTCCACAATAATATGTACAATATAGATATTCATTACCTTGTCTCTGGCAACTCTTAATTGAACTACTAAAACAGGGTTTTAAAAATACGAGAAATGAGTTTTCCTGGTGTCATTGGAAACAAGTAAATTTTGCTGCTTTGTTGCAGTTCTTGGTTCTGTGACAAAGCAAACTGTCTTGCTAAACCCACTAAAAACTTTCACCCTTAGTATAAAGGTCATTATGTTGATTATTTGGCCGGAAGAATTACCTCGTAGAGCTCTTACATGCAAGACCATAATGGTCAGTGCTTCAAATGAGGCAGTATTAGGTGTATCTTGAGGAATTTGGAGGTGTATCTTAAAGCTTGGTTGTCGATAACCTGCTGTTGTACAGTGAAGAGCTAGATATTGAACTAGTCTTCCAAAATGTCGACCCACAGTTCAATGTATAACTGCACAAATATGCCATGGACTGCCCTTGAAGGGCATAGCTGTCTGTGCCTTCTGCTTCTGGTGCTCGAAGAGCAGGAGATAGTGAACTCATCTGTGAAGTTTTATCAGTGTTCTGTCACCTTCTTCAAAAAAGTGGAAAACTATAATTTTTTCTCTCCTCTGTTGGGCAAAAGATTACTGTTACTTTGTTTTTTCAGCTCTGAAATGTGTTTGGGAAAGGACCATATTACGGAAGTGTCTAGCTATTGTGTCCTGAGAAAAAGGCACTGTGTTGTGGGCTGGGGTGATGTCTGTTTTCATTGGGTTGTTTTTTTGTTTGGTGAGGTTTTGTGTTGTTTGGTTTTGTAGGATTTTTTTTTCCCTTTAGGCTTTTTTCTTGGGATTTGAGACAGAAAACGAGGTGATAGAATTATCTGATCCAGACAAGATATGTTCTTCAGGCCCATCTGAACAGAAAAGCTTCTAGCTGATGGTGTCTGTCAGGTTGTTGTCATGTAATGTGTCTGATATGAAGAGTTTGTGCAAATGCCTTGCTGCTTTTATAATCTGCTTGTTCAGTTATTTTGCAAGAGATAAATGCACGAAATTATGTGAATCTACAGTTTTGAAGTCAGAAGATGGTCATATTAGTGCCTGAGTGTTGCGTTAGAACTATTTTTGTTCTCGTTAAGGTTATACTTAGTATTTCTGATATAACAATAAGGGTCATGTGCTATGACTTGGGTGTAGTAGTTCATACAGTCAGTTCAGTTAAGTCTCTGAAGTATTGCTGTGCCTAGAGAAGCCTTTTTTTAATAGCTTGTCCTCTGTTCTGCATAACAGCCTCTGCTTAAGTTTACTTCCAAATTTATATGTTCACATGGGCAAACTTTCAAAGATAATAAGCTAATTTAATCATTCAAGCTATGTCATAATGTTAAAGGTCTGACATTTGGAAGTGTGACTAGTAAACAACTTGTGGCTGAAGTGAGCTGCTAGTGAGGAATTGCAGAGTTGCATTTTCTAAAATTATATTTCACAAAAACTGCTGGTGAAAAATAAAGAAACAAGCTCTGTGTAAATGCTGAGATTAAGGCCCGTGCTTGACTGTTGATAGAAACTTCTGGTTGGCTGTAGAATATTAATTAAGCATGTAGTTGTCTCCTACAGCAGAATGACATATCTTCATGTTCTTTTGGAGCTAAACAACCTGACAGTTATCCCTAACAAAGACTGCTTATGAATTGTAAAGTATGTATTTATGTGTAGCAGAGTATGCTGTTAGATTGATGGGAGTTCTTAATATGTTCGGGTAGCTCCCGTAGCTGATATTGTGTTGGATCTCAATGTTTTCCTCACAAAAGCAGTTGCTTGCCTCTTTAAGTGAGAACTTCAGTTCTTGAGAACTAACCTGGAAAAGAAGACATGTAGATTTCATTTTTTGTGCTAATAATGATACTGAATATTTTAAAAACCAAACAAAACCCACACAAGCACACAAAACCTCTCAAACCCAAAGCCAACAATAAACTACACCACAAAACCACAACTTAATGCTAAGTTTTCAGGTGAAGATCTAAAATTAATAGATTAAGCAAATGTTTCTGAAAGTGGCATAGTTTCTACTGTGAAGCCTACCAAATTAATGTTTACGTGGGGAAAAAAGTCACACCTGCAAAACAAACAGAAGAATTAACAATAAAACTTTTTAATCTGACCATGTCATCTGATTCCTCAAAGTAAAGGGATATATGTAAGAAGCATAAATGCCAGAGTCCATGAGAAGAAACCTATTGCATGAGAAAGAGATCTTCAGCTCATGTACTACTTGAAGACTGCTTTTCTGAGGGGGAAAAATACCTAGACGTTAAAAGCCTGCTGTTTTATATAAAGCTAAGACTTACTTTTCCTTTCAGAATCCTTGAATATTTTTGTTACAAACAAAAAACATGATAACTTTCTCCCTGACCCATCATCAGACTCCCAACTCAGTTCCATCATCCCCTTTCATATATTTTCCATGTCATATTTCTAGATTTACATAATGTCTGGAGGTATGCCAAACACGTAGTGAGAGGTAATAAGAGGGGGAATGGCATAAATTCTCATTTCTTCCTAAAATAACTGACTTACTGCTATCAAACAAACACATATTATTTTTTCTGGGTTAGTTCCTTCAGGAAAATGAAAAAATGCCAGACAGCAGCTTTAAAAACTTGCTAATCCTGCTTGGAATTAATTTGATGCGCAACCTAGATCACTTTGTGATACTAATGGGTATGTGGATACAAGTCTGTATAAGAGAAGTCCTGGGGAAGAAGTGTGCTTCTGTTTCATCTGATAGCAGCACTCTTTCTTACATTAAATTCACTGTTTTTTCATGAAGTTATACTTTACAATAAGAGGGTTGTGTTCTCAGCTAATGAAAATGAGAAATCTGTGTGCTTTGAATTGTTTAGCAACCTGTTTTTTAAACCTGTCTAAAATTTGAAGATATAGAGAAGTATATAGTGATGGTTAATGGTATGTTTCCTGAACGTGCTGGAATACAGCTAGTGATAGAAAAAAGGAAGCATTAAAGTGCAGTTGCTTTATTTCATAAATATTTTATATTTTACATTTCATCATGTATATAGTATACTGTGTTACATATGTATGTGCATATTTTCCTGAGAAATGTTTCTGTGACATATCCATTTGTATAACATATATGTCGAATGCTGTTAGCCACCAAAGGAGAGAATTGCCTCTTGTTGAAATACTGCTTTTCTGCCAATCTTAAAAGCTCTTTTGCAACTGCCTCAGCAGGATTTCGCACCTGATCTTAGGTTTTGAGTTAAAATTCCTTACTGATTTAAGATGCAGTGTCCTTCTTGTGGCATTTGAGGAAAGGAAGCATTAGCAGATGCTTATGATCTTTAAGATTTAGCAGTAAGAATAAAGCAATGCTATGAAAATAATTATTTTCAAATAAACGCTGTAGATTCTTTGTTCATATTAAAAGTGGAGAACATATAATGAGGTGCTTGGTTTTAACTTTAGTTTGAAAATACTATGAAAATCTGTAATATGAAATTAGGAAAAGCATCATGCTGAGGGAATTGATCATTCCCCTTGGCTCAGCCCTGCTGAAGCCACACTGGAGTGCTGAGTCCAGGTCTGAGCTATCCAATACAAGGGAGACATGGACAGATGGGAGTGATTCCAGTGCAGGGCCATGAAAATGACTGAGGCCATAAAGTTTACAGCATAAGAAATGAGATTCAGAAAGCTAGTGCTGTTCATGTGTCTGTGATATGCTCCAGAATAAAATGAGTAAATTTTGTTAGCCTCAAGTCAGAATGAGTTTAGTGCCTTTTTACCTGTTTGGTAAGTACTACCCACAGAAGTCTAGTTTGTGAAAGGATTTGAGGTCTTTTGGAAAGTCAATTTTGTTATCAAATTACTGTTCTCTGGTCCATGTTGTCTTTTAAGAAACTGGAATTCTTGAAAATGCATGTCTAGTGAGAACGCAGGATTGTTCATTTATTTGAGCTAGGAAATGAACTTCATATACCTGGGAAATGGGTAGTTTGCCAGTGGTCAGAACACTGTTAGTGGATTTGTAGAGCATCTTGTATGACTAAATCAGCTATTGTTCAGGAGTGCAAAACAGGTGATGAAAAAGGTAAAAAAAAAGTAATTATAGTGTTCACAGTATGTCATACAGAAATAAATGATTTGTGGCTTGTGACTACTTTAAAAGACTTTTTACTGAGCAGTATACAAAAACAAAAAGAGGCAATATAGATCTTAATTTAACCCATTCTGCACTACAAACCCAAATGCCATACCTGGTTTCAGCTATGTATTAAAAAAGATTATCCTGCACAAATGAGTGCTATTTATTTTATCATCATTCTTTATCATGCATGTTTGTTGTTTTTGTGATGAATATCCATCTGTGTTGCTCAGGAAATTTGTTGCTAACTCAAAATGTTTATCTAGAAGCAACAGAAGAAGTTTCATTGGACAGTCCGGAGAGGGACCCAATACTTTCACCAGAGCCTACTCCTGCAGTCACTCCTGTAACACCTACTGCATTAATAGCTCCCAGAATGGAATCGAAAAGCGTAACAGCCCCAGTGATTTTTGATAGATCCAGAGAAGAGGTATGCTGAAAACTTCGAAACGATGGAAATGTTTCATTTGGATTTTTAAGTTTTATCTTATTTTAAAATGCCAGTTCCTAAATGTTGACGCATGGTATTATACCTTGCTGTTTGTTTTGCAAAAGAAGTTTAGTGTGAATTTGACTCATGAAAATACTGTAAGAATTCACTACCGAGGTGATTGTATTTGAGATAGGTAGTGTTACGGGTAAGAAGTTCTATTCTTTCAGAACAGATACTTTGAAAGTGTGTGTGTAGAAGTAAACTGTGAACTTGATGAGTGAGAAATGCTATTATTCAACTTGTATTTCTGAAGCTATTCCTAGGGGGGAAATTGAACAAGCAGTTTCTAGGATTATCCTGCATGCTAACAAAGAGCTGAAGGTAATTGTAGTCTTAATGTTGCTATTTACATTTGGTGTTCCAGTCAGTGTGGACATCGCTGAATGCCATTGATTATAAGGACTTCTCTTACTAGACAGTGACTTTGCAAACAAGGCCTACCTGTGACTCAATGATGCCTACTTTTCCAGATACCACATGATGGCATTTGATTCTGATTTTGTCCTCTTCAGCCCTGGTACTGTCCCTTCTGCCATAGCATTTCTTAAGATCTCTCTTTCTATCAAACTTAGGTATAGTATATGAAAGATTATGAAATTCTGGAAGAATAGAATTCAGATAAGTATCAGAAAAATTTTATCTGTTGCTTTTTCCTTCCAAAGCTCTTCTGCTACAGATACTGTTAATGAAAAGGAATGTCTGTCCTTTGTTTAGAGGCATGTAGAAGCATTGCAAATGAGAGTGGTTGTAAACCACAGTGTCTGCTGGTCTTATATGTGATACACTGAACAGACTCCTAAGTCTGTACTGAAAGCTTTAGCAGTAGGGCTTAAAACTGAAATCACAGGACCATTTAGTTTGGAATAAACTTGTAGGATCATTGAGTCCGACTGTAAACTTAGCACTACCAAGTTCACCACAAGAACTTCGGTTGCAGTCACAGGTGGTGTTAGAATGTGTATTAATGTTGGAGACTGGAAATGTTTCATAATTACACAAGCATACTGACTTTTCCTTTCTCTGTATCCTTATCCTTGTACCCATACATAATATGGATGTCTGTTACCTTGTTAAATGTGGTATACCTTTTTCCTAGATTGAAGAGGAAGCAAATGGAGATTTGTTTGATATAGAAATCAATGTCTCAGACCCAGAGAAAGTTGGTAAGTTCCTAGACCCTAGAAGTTCAGATGGTAGACTGTCTTATTGTTTGAAGACGATTCTTAAATTTTAGCATGATTTCCTCTTTAGTTTTCCTTCACCAGTTTTTAGTATCTAAATGGAAATCTATTTAATGTGTATTTTGGACTAAAAATTGTATGGCAGGATTACACTACCTTGCCCTGGGGATAAGTATTTCAATTTTCTTACAGGAGATGGCATGAATGCTTATATGGCATACAGAGTAACAACAAAGGTAGGAAGTGGAACAAAATTTTCTTAATACTTTGTATTGTAGCTGAGATGGATCAGTAATGCACAACAATTTTTTTTTTTTTAAGACATCACTTTCAATATTCCACAAAAATGAATTCTCTGTTAAAAGAAGATTCAGTGATTTTCTTGGCCTGCACAGCAAATTAGCAACAAAATACATGCATATTGGTTATATTGTGCCTCCAGCTCCAGAAAAAAGTATTGTAGGTAAGTGCAGTTCCAATAAGATGACAGTTAAGTACTGAATACAAATTACTCTTCTGCATAAATACTGCTTGCTTCTTCTCAGGTAGTACAAATATTCTTCGTGGTCTGTATTTTCAAAAAGTTCATATTAAATTGGAAAGATATGTAATGGCCTCTTCCTAAGTCAGACTGGTGTTGATAATGTGAAGGATATCTCTTAATGCATGGCCTGGTGTTTCTTGTCTATGATTCTTTCTTTGCTCTTGCCCTTCAAGAGCTGATTAGTCTACCAAAACAAGGATGTTAAAGTTTATTTTTTAAGTTGAGATGTTATCAATTGCCTGCAATATATAGAGCTTCATACGTACTCCAGATATCTGATACTTCTGTTTATTTCTTTTAATCATGGTGAATGCAAACCCTCTTGTAAGTTTTGCAAGGTTTTAATGCAAAAAATAACTTTTGACTTGAATGCCTTAAAGGATTATGCCTTAATCCTTTCTCCATGAGCTAAGAAGCATGCCTGGTGCATTAAAACAACTTCAGTTTTGTGATCTGTAAGTAGGAGAGATTCTTTCAAAGTAGGTGAATATTTAAAACAGTGAAGCCTGTTAAAGGCTTTTGTGTTACTGATATAAATAAATGATTTGAATCTAGAATATTGTTTGATATATGGGCGATGGCAGGACTTCTTTTCAGCAGTTCAGTGTGTAAAGATAATCAGAGCAGCAGTTTTTCATTTAAGTAGAAGTAAGTTTAGGCAGCAGGAGGCTTGGAAAATTCATGATTTTACTTCTGTGGAAAAGCACTGTGAGGCTGAAAATCTGACCTGAATTTTTGGTAGTTCTTTAAAGTTATGGGAAATTCTGTAATAATCAGTTTCTCCTGTAACAAAAATAAGTTTAATTCCAAATGCTAACAGGACTTATGGAAATGGAATGAGGCTTCTGATCATGTCTTTTGGATGATCCAACATTTAAGGCATTTATGACAGTGTGCATTTACATGAAAATGTAGTGCTTGCATCACATCAAATTCAGCTGGATTTCAGCTGCCCCTTGAACAAAACCAGCATAAAATTGATACACCTGGAAGACAGTAAAACTGTGAGAGTGCGGTGCAAGCAAGCTCTGGCTGGCACTTCAAAGCCTTGTGTAGGGACTTTAAGCTACAGATAGGTTGAGAAAACTCAGACTGTAGAATATTTTCAAAAGAGCATGAAACTCCCTCTTTAAAGGTGAATTTCACAGGTGTTACTTAGGTCTGTTCAAGAGCATGTACTCAGTATGTTTCCAGTTCTGGAGAAGAGAAGGAATTGATTCTAGTCTGTTGTGAAATAATGCATCTTAAAGCAGAGAGCTGGCAAAACAGCTGAAAGTAAGATGACATAGTATTTACATTACGCATGTTCAGTGTTACGTAGTCTGTGTTGTAAAAAAGTCCCTGGTCTGTTCATTCTGTTAACACTGTTGGTAACACCTGGAGTTTTAAGCTCCAGTTTTATTGTGGTTATGAGAGATAGGGGCTGGAATTTTAGATCTTAGCTACAAATTGAAGTCCATCAATTACTGACTGTGCAACAAAAGGATAAAAATGAATCAATTGTCAACTGGAATTGGACATTCGTCAAGGTACCTCACTACTTACATAAGTGGGTATGAAAATCACATTTTCATTTTTAAAGAAAATAATCTGTTATGTCATGGATCTTTTCCTGTGAAGGGTTAAAAGAGTGCTTGGTCTATAGGAATAGTCTTAGCACTTGCATTTAAATAGGCTTATATTAGCAGAGAAAGAAATCTGGCAAGATATTTAGAAATAAAACTCGTATTATTACAGGATAGAAATTCCTCATATGGGTCATTTGTTTGTGTATTTAGTTTTTCCCTATGAACTTCTGTCCAAAGTTCAGCTATGAAGGCTCTTTTGTATTAAGCCACAGGATTTCCTTCTTTCTGCAGTAAAATATTGTATAGTAATACTGTAATGTACAAAGATTAGACGTGAATTACCTCAACTTCCCTTTAATACTTTAATCCTTGTATTTGAAGACATACTCAATTTTACTGACAAATCTATGGATTTAGTTATATTACGCTGTGTAGAATACTTTTGGAAAAAAATCTTTATGAGATTTAGTTTCATCATGTTGTAGAGGATGGAAAAACTAAAAGGTTTCACTGAGAGGTTAAGGGTTCCTTCTTGTTCCTGTAAGGCTTTGCTGCTTGTCTCCTCCAGGAGTTACTGTGTGAAACTTCCAAGTCCAGAAGGGAGAATGGGTGAGGAACTTAGGGAACTGTTGACCTAACAGATCAGTGAGTACATAGTCAGAATCTCAAAACTTCTAGCTGAAGAAACACAGAAGTAACAAGTAAGAAATATACTACAGCTAGAAATCAGGCATCTGAACTGTATTATAAAATACCTTTCCTGATTTTTAGGAAATAAGAATAATTACTGATGTCCAGTATTTCATGGTGTTTTTGATGGGACTCAGGTTGCTAAACTCCACATTTAGATCTTTAGCATGAAAAATAGTGATTTCAGTCTCACTGTTTTAGAGTTCCTCTGTTGCTGCGGTTGAATCTGTTTCCCATGCTATGATACATCAATAACTGGTTGCCGCTCTTGTCTTGATCAGAGGAACTACTGTAAGGCTGCATACTTTTTAGTCTGATGATTTTTTCCATGCAGTTCAGTTCAGAATTTTCAGTACTTGTTAATTTGCATTAGTTAATTTAAAAACTATTAGTTAACTTAAAAGAAAAAATAGTAGAATGAAAATTATGGTAATAAGCATACCAGTGAAGAGGCTTGTAACCTCATGATATTTTTGCATTCTGCTTTACATGGCTAACTGTTTTCTTTTTCTGGACGTGAATTGCTGCTAAGACTGATCAGCATTTAGATTCTTTTCTTAAATGCAATTTAACCTAGTTTTACTTACCTATTAGTCGCAATTAATACATTACAGGAAATTGAGTATTTCACAGAGCTGCTCCCCAAAACCATGCAGTTGATTTTTATATGTTCCTATATAGTGTTTTTCACTATAATTTGATTTAAATATGCAAACTTAGGTGAGCCTTATATTCTGATCACATCAGTTATGTTAATGATTTATCTGTGATAAAATAAAATCAATATGATGCTGTTTCCTTCAAGGCATGACCAAGGTTAAAGTAGGCAAAGAAGATTCTTCATCTACTGAATTTGTAGAGAAAAGAAGAGCAGCTCTAGAAAGGTAATGTGTGTATGTAAATAAAATTTATTTAGGCTCAGAATTACTTGTAGCATACTATATAGGTTCTGTAATTACAATGCTAGTGATCTGTAAATAAATGAATTCTGGAGACTATATACAGCTTTCTTTTGTGTAGGAATTGAATAATTCGCATTAATAACAGGAAGAGTAGCCCTATTCATGAAAATCATTATAGCTAACTTCAGGCTTAAAATTAAGATAGCAGAGGTTCAGTAAGTAAAACTACCATTGCTGTCTTCTGTAGACATTTTGGGTTGAAGGAATTAAGACACTTACAGCAAAGTATTTGTTCCATAGCAAATCAGCTGTTGGGCAGGACAGCAGGTGAAGAGACCTTCAATCAGTGGAAAGTAAAATGGGCTTCTGATGATGTGAATTGATGACATTGATGTGACTTGCTGAATTTTGGCATAAGAGATATTGGATCTCTGTCACCCAGCACTGATAAACAGCTGATACTGTTCAAGTATCTTTGTCAGGGAAGGGTCCTATTTCTGGTATACTGCCATGTTGCCCTTAACTTGTACTTCGTACGGAGTATGAAACAAGGAAAAAGAGTTGAGCAATCTAATGTGTAAAATAGTTTTACTGCAATCCTTACCTTCTTCAGGAGAAAACAAATGAGGGTCTGGTGGAGGGTGGATAAAAAATTACACTTGAGGTCTAAGTAGAAGTGCAAAGAAAGAAAAAAGGAGTTGCATTGAATTTTACTTGTGTGTGTATGACTCTTTTAGAACTAAATGGATATCCAGCATATAAATAGTTTATACCTAGACCATAATCAACTCACTTGTCCAAGATTTCCTGTAATTCTAAAATAAATCAGCCAGAATTCCCTGTAACAAAAATTACCTGTCTACTACACTGTGCAAAAAAACAAGCACATTTTTTTCTGGCATAAACTGGTTAACAAAGGAGTATGTCTTCACTATAAGAACTATATTATTTTACCACTGTGCAACACACAGATACAGCAGGCCCCACCTTAAGGAGTTTCTGGTGTAAACAAACTGTGTTGTAAAACACTGCCCAACCTTTATTATGCTGTGTTGTGGTATGGAGTGTATGGCACTGCATTATGTTCAGTCAGTTTGCACATTAAATCTGCACAGTCAATATGCTCATTAAATCTGTTCTGTTACCTGATATTTTAATTTTTAAAATCATAGGTATCTACAACGAACAGTAAAGCACCCAACTTTGCTACAGGATCCAGATTTGAGACAGTTCTTGGAAAGTTCTGAGGTATTTATGTTCCTTTAACTTCTCTTATTTATTTCTAGATATGGTAAACTACCAAGCAATTCACTTTGTATTGAGACCCAATCCCCTAAATTAATATGAAATCCAATTGCATACCCTTCATGGGCTAGAATGGCAGAGGCTACTTAGGTAGTGGTGTGCCTCAGGCTCTGGTAAAACTTACAGTGGTAGTGACAAAAAGCTATTTGCTGTATAGGTGAATAAGGATTTCAGTCACCTGTACTATTAAACCAGTACCTTTCACAACATGAAATATATTGTTAAAGATACATAGTATCTCTTTAAAAATGTGCGTAGTGGTTTCACTCTAATACTGAAGTGTGTTTTGGCTAATGTCAGTATCTTAGTTATACTAATAAGTCACAGAGACTTCCCTGCTGACAAAAGCATCAATAGATAACTTATAGTGGGTTTGTCAATGCTGCTGACAGACAAAACATCATATGAAGGGTAAGTGGTCTGACATAGGGGCCACCTTGTATATCACATTCAATCTAGCCTGAATAATAATGTGAATTAAATTTAAAATTTGTTATTTTAACTCTGAGGGTTTCTCAGTACCTGAGCAGATAACATGTTCTCTTGATACTTGAGGTACGTTTATAGCATTATATTGAAAAGTAAAAATTCATGAAGCTTTAATTATCAGCATGCAGTGTATTACAATTAAACGTGTAACAAAATTTTCTTTGTCTAATTTGTTGTAAATCTAAGCTTTTTTGTTCTTGTAGTGGCTGTTTGTTCATTGTAGCATATAGGTGGCCATTTAGGACATTTGGCTCGTTCATAACAGCTTTGGACAAGTGGTTTGTTTGTTCCATTTAAATGTAAAGATGTCGAAGAAAAGTAAATAGTCTATATTTTTAAGTTTTCCTCTTGAGAATGTAGAAGTAGTAAATTTGAGAAATTAGATTCCACTATATTGAAACACATAGGAGTAAAGAAAACACTATATCCTTTTCTTTCCCCCTTGTGCCCAGTTAAACCTCCATCCTTTTAACCAGTCTCTTTGCCCTTATTTGTCATTCAATTCTAGCTGCCGAGAGCAGTTAACACCCAGGCTCTGAGTGGAGCAGGAATATTGAGGATGGTGAACAAGGCTGCCGACGCTGTCAACAAAATGACAATCAAGATGAATGAATCGGATGCAGTAAGAGCTGATTTTTCGGCTTGAATAATGAGATGAATTAATGAGCCTCAACAATTGCATTTTAAAGCTGTAGAAGTAGAAAATGGGTTATTAATTTCCTTATTGGCTCGAATTCTTAGTTGTATCAGTTGACCACCCTGGAAGTACCTGGATAATTTGCTTCTTTAGAACCAGAAATGTTGTTGGTAATCTAATTTGTAACGCTTGACTCTTTCATCTTTTGTCAGTGGTTTGAAGAAAAACAGCAGCAATTTGAGAATCTGGATCAGCAACTTAGGAAGCTTCATTCCAGTGTTGAAGCATTAGTCTGCCACAGAAAAGGTAACTTTTACATGAACCTTAGGAAATGGTGATGAAACAAGAGCTCAGCATGTCAAAACTCTCGCTAAAATAATGATACAATGTATTTTAGTGCAAAAATTTTCTAATTGTATCTTCTGTTTTTAACTGCTGTGATATTTTTGTATACCTGTCTTTAATTTTAAATTCAACCAGAGTATCTGTCATTTCTAGAGTCGCTATTATGATCTGGCATGTTTTTTTCCCTTGCACAGTTTCATTATCACATCTAGCAAGTCATTTTACTACAGTAGATATCTATACATTTGTCTTTAGGTCTCACGGCAAAAGTAATTTCTTTCTGAACAAAAAATGGCTGCATAAATCCATTTAAACATTTTTTGGTTCAGTATTGCTCTATTAACTGAGTTTAAGTGCTTACACAGAAATTTCTTATTCTTAATTTAGTTTGCATAATGACATACCCTCAAGCTACTGTTAAGATAAACTTTTTTGGGAAATAGTCACAGAATATCAGCTTTTTGTTTGCTTGTTTTAGATATAAGCAAAACCAGTAAGTTTATATTGTAATAACCTGTGCTGCTTTTTGTCAGAGATAGATTTCCATCAGATTATTAAAAAAAACCCAAATATAATAAAAAACAAACCGGACAAAACCCCAGACAAACCACAATTTTGAATTTGTAGCTCAAGAAGACCGTAAGTGTGCTTTCTGACAATATTGTATTATGTTAAAATATGGTGTCACCTTTGAGCATTTCCCAAAGTACATGAAAATGTCATAAGTTGCTTTCTCATGACTCTAGTAAAGAATTACTCTCTGCAGTTAAAATATCTTTAGCCACCTATCCTCAAGGCAAAGGAGAATTTAAGAAGTAATGGAAAATGGAAATCTTTATATACAGTTGATTTGACACCTTATAGATTTGAAGAAGTGTTGGTTCATTGGATTTTTTTCTAAGAGTTGTGTTTAAATTGTAAAGTCTTTAAATATCTGAAAACACTCACTTCTGGTGTTTGATGGTTCTGTGGGAGCAGCAAAGTTGCATACTAACCTGAAGTAATTTGGACCAAACATTTGTTCAAAGGTCCTTCATGGAACTAAACTTTGTACAGGATTACTTGCATGGGATTTGAGACAATTGCACCAGTATTTGTTAATAAATAAACTCAAAACTTCACTTTCTCAGATGCTGGTATGTGAGGTTTGGGGATTTTTTTATTTTAAGGCATATCAGAATGTGACAATACATTACAGTATGCAGTCATAAAAGTTACTTAAAGTCAATAAAACAGCCCAACAGAAATAAATTCCATTCATGGGAGAGGTGATTTTGTGAAAGGGTTGTTTTTTTCCCACACTGAGCTAAGTGGAAAAAATCTGCTGTAAACCTGTTGAAATTGTTCTGAAAATTTGCTCTGTAAGTGACTTGGCTTTTGTTCTGTGGGTTTGCATTTTCTGTGAAGTAGGTAATTGGGTAATGCTGAAGTGACTTTTTTTTTTCATTTCTTTTGCTGGACAGAGTAAGCATGATGTTAACAGACTTGGCCAAGCATTTACTAATTGAGAGTTTCTCAGAAGTCTTTCTCCTAAATGTGGTTTCATTGTGATGTCTTTGTGTATCTTACCATGATCTTTAGCTTCTTTTCAGTTGGTGAACTTAAACCTCTGCTCCACTGATTTATGCTGCAGAGTAATATAACAAATTAACTAAATCATGCTGAACATATTCCTCTGTTTCAGAGCTTTCAGCCAACACTGCTGCCTTTGCTAAAAGTGCTGCCATGTTAGGTAACTCAGAGGACCACACTGCTCTATCTAGAGCTTTGTCTCAGCTTGCAGAGGTTGAGGAGAAGATAGATCAGTTGCATCAAGAACAAGCTTTTGCTGATTTTTATGTGTTCTCAGAACTACTTGGTGATTACATTCGTCTGATTGCTGCAGTAAAAGTGAGTACTACTAGGAAAAGTACTGATTTAGTATATAAAGTCACATTCCTCATCTTATAGGGTTAGGGTAAATGAATGTGTGCATTTGCTCGTGTAACATGATTAAGTTTTTGCCTGATGTTCTAGCAGGGTAAAGTGAAAGCATTCATGAGTTATTCCAATGTTAAAAATGGCTGTGATTGAAAATGTGAGCCGAGTGGCAAGATCCAGAGAAAATGCAAATCTACTTTGAGCAGTACTGATTGCATACAGTACTTGGGGATACTGTGCTCTAGTGTGTCTAAGCATACTGCGCCTGTTTATTTCAGATTACTTACTGTTACAGGAAGTATACATAAATGTGGAAGAACATAATTTGGTATTCTGTATTTGCTAGATAGCCAGTAATGTGTTTAAATAAGAAAAAAAGTGTCATTTGTGGATCTGTGTCTCATTAAAGAAAATATTCAATTTAAGTGTAAGCTATGCTGCACAGCATGATTAGGTTTAGACATTAGAACAGGTATCTCTGAATTCTGTCCAGAAATACCTTTGAAATTGCCATGTTGTTGGAAGTATATATTTTTTACTTTGTTTTTCTTTTCTTTTTCCTTTTTTCTTTTTATTTTGATATGTGTACTTTATTTCTGCTGCCTTACTCCGTTGCTAACATAAATATGTTCCTGAAAATGCATGTAATCCATATGCATGAACAGTTTGCTAGTATCTGCATTTAGAGAATTGTCAGCATAATAGAGCACTTCATACTGGTTGTTTTAGTAGTGTTTTGATAAAATGAGAGGGATAAAATGATTTGGAGCACTGAAGTGTCTGCTCTGAAAAGGGTTCTTGAATAGCCTTATTTGTGGAGGGTATTGAACTGTGCAAGCATGATGTCAAGTGAAATGCAATACGTGGTAGACACGTTAAGGTTTCTTTGAGTATACCACTTGCTCCAGCTTTATCCTAGAATTATTTTTTCCTACTGGGAATTTAGCTCTAACAATTCCAGTTGTTTAATAAGTTTGTCTATTCTCATAGGGTGTGTTTGACCATCGAATGAAATGCTGGCAGAAGTGGCAAGATGCTCAGGTCACTTTACAAAAAAAACGTGAAGCTGAAGCAAAACTCCAACTTGCCAACAAACCTGATAAATTACAGCAAGCTAAAGATGAGATAAAAGAGGTAATGTTATCAAACATTATTTTGGAGGTCAGACTTTCTGCATTGGCTCATTCATTCTGCATTAATGCTGCTTTGTATCATTTTTGTTTACAAATCACTTACTTGCTGTTTCCCATATTTATTGAAATTTTTAAAAGGAATTTACTTAAAACACTAAATGTGTGCAATTTTTACTCATTATAAGATCTGTAAGACAGTTAATACTGTCTCTACAGAGTCTGGGAGATGGGAGGGAGGGAATATGGATAAGTTAAAAGCATTAACTATTAACAGCTCATTTGGATAGGCAGAGGAGCATTTCTTGGTTTCTAAAGCTAAGATTTGAGTAAATCCAGCAAAAACAGCTAATAGAGAACTATACCCATGTTTTGCTTAAATATGCAGCTTTTCTACCCATATATATGTGCATGTATATATGGTGTAATTTCAGTAAAAGTAAATCTAACATGTTGAAGTATCATAATTTATACACTTTTTCTAACATGCTTCACTAAGGAAATTGAAGAGGTAGGACAACTTAATTATTTAACACTATGCTTTCTAAGTATGCTCTAGTGCTCTCCCATTAAATAATGGAAGAACGTTATTGCAGATTTCAAGTTCTTTTACACAGTTGCTTTGTTTTGCTTCCTCATTGGTCACTAACCACATGCTCCTTTGTTCTTTTTGCTCTTTGATATATTTCACATACAGTATTGAAATTATTCATTAACTTGATTTTCTTTTCCTTAAAAAAGTCCTTTGTACTGAGAAAACCTACAATTACTCTTGTGTGACCACATTTTTGTTGATCGTCTCTCCTGATGTCACCCATCCATGCACAATAAATTTCCTGACTGGTAGTAGTGGGAAACAGTGATCCTTTCCCAGTCCCAATATTAAAGCAATTGCTTTTTTCTGAAGGAATTATTTTTCCTGCATTATTGAATAATTAGAGAACATTTTTAGTAAACCCACAGTTTAAATGTGTCAATTGAAAGTTCTCACTGCGACTGAAATGTGTTCAGAGTTTCTGAATTCTGTAATAATGGACCCTCTGGCCAGAGGAATTGCAAAGTGGAAGCCTAATCAGCTTGAGCATCATCCATGACTTGGTTGGTTTTTATGTATAAAAGGAGGAAGGACAGTCCTAGAGATACCTTATTGAATGAGAAATTTCTCTTGTCAGATACTATAAAATGGCAACTGTTACCCAGTGATAATTTGCATAGGACCTGGGATTTGGGCGTGATGAAACTGAAATGTTGAATTTGTTAGGCCTGTAGAAGCTTTAACAGAAATCTCAGGCTCTTCTGTTTGATGTGGTAGGAAGGTATGGGCAATCCTAATCTGCTTCTCCTTAGCCATGTTTTGTACTATTTCATTTATTATCTTCAGGCTGATCTTCCAAGAAGGTGATATTATTATGACTTACTAAATAGCTTCATAATGTATATCTAAAGGAGCAGTCAGGGGACTGTGAATAAATATGTACTAAAAATATAAATATGAAGATACTTATTGGAACATCGATGATGTTTATCTCATACCACGCTGGAAACTTGACACTGCAAAGGGCTTTTTGAATCAGTAGCACCACTGGATTGCTGACAGTAAGATGCTACATTGAAGCATGTTGCTTCCATGCTGCTTTTTTCTGATGAAGATAAATGTTACTGAATGTATTTGTTCTCCGTTAATATGTTGAGAAGAACAGATCCAGTTGCATTTCAAAAAACTGCTGGCCTGCCGTGGGGCTCTCAGTTTATCTACACAACTAGCTTAAATTTAACAATGTAATAGGTGTGTAAAAGCAGTTACAGGACAATGTAAATGTTGATGATCCCTTCTTGTCTAGTTGGATGTCTTTTCACAGAAACTAAGGAGAAATGACCTGGTATCATATAGTCTTTCATGAATGCAATGCTCCCAATATGGGAAAACTCCCTAAGAAACATCTCTTCCTGTGAATTTTCCTCTAGTGATCTTCTTACCTGCAGTAAGGTTTCTCCACCAGCTTTCTATGAAAACAGTTGCCACTGAAAAAGAAGTCTTGTGCTTTGGAAAGCAGATAAACACATTCTCAGAAGCTTGTCATTTGCAACAGAAATATGATAGTGATAATCAAATACTTGACAAGAGGCAGAGATGAAGATTTAGTCATCTCTTCTGGAGTTAGAAAGTATGGGGAACTAACTTGAGGCTCTTCTGAGCTTGATGGGACAGTTTTAAGTTCCTAAGTTTGTAAAGGGAATAGTGAATAAAGCCTTTGAGATACATTCTGTTTTCTAAAGAATATTTTGTAAATGTTGTTAAATGTTCTTAATAGCAGCATTAGGATATTTTTACATTTTATCTACAGAAGCATTACCTTAAAGATACTTTTGTTGTAACTGATCTGATAACATCCTGTAACACAAATTTGAAATTGTTATTTTAAGATTTTCTTTCAAATAGGCTAAAACAATCAAATAGGTCCTTTTAGCTTTTAAGTGACTATCAATGTGCTAAAAGTTCAGATATGGGGGGACTGAATGGACAGCACAAAATCTTATCTCTGTATGTCTTTCCTTTGCCAGTGGGAAACAAAGGTTCAGCAAGGGGAAAAAGATTTTGAACAGATCTCCAAAACCATTCGCAAGGAAGTGGGAAGATTTGAGGCATGTATAATTTTGTCCAAGTAAACAGTTCTACTGTAGATAATATTGACATTACAAGTAAAATTTGTTAAGAAGTTAATATGCTATAATTTATTTATTAACAGAAGGAACGAGTGAAAGACTTTAAAACTGTTATTATCGAGTACTTAGAGTCGTTAGTGCAAACACAACAGCAGGTAAGATAAATTTTAAGCTTTGTACAAGTTAATAAATAATACATACCATATTAGGTTAGTTAGAAAACGATGGGCTTTAAGCACAGCACTTTCTAGAACATTAAGAGCTACTAGTCTGTACTGTATTAGCAAGCAAATTACATGATGATTGCAGTTTCCCAGCCTTTGCAGAACTGTAATTCAGGGAAGCAACGGAGAAGCTCCCTTAGGGTTACGGGCAAGCAGAGGGTTTTGTCACCTTCTCAAACTGAATTAGTACTTTCACTTAGAGATTGGAGTAAATTGTAGTTGGTATGTACTTACACATACTGAAGAGACTTGGATTCTTAAATGTTTATTGCTCTTTTTAAAAGGTACAAAATATTATTGAATATTGGAAAGCATTAAAACAGTTTTCAGTGTCTGAGAAGTAGGCCTACTTCAAAAACAAGGGTTCTTTCTTCTGTTCATGGCAGGAATATAACCATCCAACTTTGTTTAACTTAAAAACACCCAAAAACCAGTATCTTTAGTGGTAATAATAAGTGACTGTCTTTAAAAAAAAAAAATCTGTGTAATTGTATTCTATAACATTGTGTTCAACGTGTGGCAACGTATCTGTAGCTATGAGCAGATTTGTGTATTTATTACTTGTGGTTTTTCTTGCACTATGTAAAAATAGTAATAAGTACTTACGTTCTTACTTTGCCTTGTGGAGGCAAGTTTACTGCAAGACGAGGTAGGTATGCATTGTGTTTTACAGCATTTAGTACTTAATGAGTGATTTTTCCCTTCTCTTCAAGCTAATAAAATACTGGGAGGCATTCCTGCCTGAAGCCAAAGCCATTGCCTAAAAGAAGAATATTCCAAATGACAAGACACTCTGGATGTTTGTCCTGGATAAAACTAAATTCCACAGTGAAATCACTTTAAATCATCCAAATAAACCACTATATACTTTATGAATTAACATGTGGCTTTTTTTTGTATACCACAGCATTTTATTAACAAGCTGCATGTCCTGACCCTCTTCGAAGTGGACTGTGGCATGATGTTCTGCAATACATTGCTGAATTGAACACTATTGTGTCTTAATACTTGGACTAAAATGTGCACTGCAAGGCCAGAAAGCTGATATTTTTGTTCTCTACAACACAATGTTCTGTAGTATGTTTATCTGATCTTTATGAAACAAATTAAATTGCATTGATTAATGTTCACTTAAACATTCCTGTACAAAATCATGTTTTTGTGATTACAATAATAAAGGGGATGCATCTTGTGAAACATTAAACACTCTGGGCTTGTGTCTGTACTTACTGGTGTTCTTAGGAGTACCATTTAGAACAAATGAAGATGTATCCAGGGCAAACCTAACATTTAGCAAAGAGTGCTGGAGAAGATATTAAAGATCCACAAACAGTTATCCACGGTAAACTGTTCTGTTTCTTAATTCTGAATCTCTTCATTGAAGGTGTTCTTTTCACTTGAAGTTATCACTGCCTTGGCAAAGTCTACTGTGTTAATACTCGTAGGGTCAAAATACTTGGGCAACAAACAAATCTAAAGTGAAATCTCCTTCAAGTGTTTACAAAGCTTCTGCAGAGTTAAAATCACCTGCGTGGTCAAATACTGATGTCCTACTGGACTGAGACATTGCATCAATTGTATTAAGTGGTCTCAGGATACAAAAATAATAAAAAAAAAACTTGCAGTAGTTCTTCTAGTAGTTTAGGAAGAAAACTGAGTAATTCAGCTGACTGCCTCTTAGTTGTAAGAGTTAGCATTCCGTCTGGATTTTCTTGAGAAGAAAATACATTTGAAGCGACTGGTTATACCTTTTGCAAGAAATCAGAGCAGGTAAGCATTTTTCTGAAATATGCAAGATTAACATAACGTGCTATTCTGTCATTTTAATGACATACCGAGCCTGTTGATATATTAGTATTAATGGAAGGTATTAATGTTATCAAATTTTAGGCAAATACTAATCACATAAACCAAGAGAATGTGTTGCCTTCAGCTTATCATAAGACTGCAGGATAAACCCATGAATTTGTATTGTTTGAGGTCAAATTTAAAGAAGCACATAATACCATTTCTGAACAGATTGGCAACCTCCATTCAACAGGAAGGACATACTCTTTTTACAAAAAAGTAAAACTTGACAGATTAGTGTTTGCTATTGTTTCTCTACATACCTCTCTTGACTTAGTATTTCTAGGAGTTTTCAAGGAAACTAGAACAGAAAAACCCCCACCAAAGTTTATCAAGCCTAAATCAAATTTCTTTTTAAATGGTTAGATGCTAAAACCTTAAGCTAGTAATACCTTATGTTTGTTCTGTCATTGATCTTAAAACTGCCTTTTGAAGAGCTCAAATTTGCAAGAGGTTTATGATGAAGAAAATGATCTAACACTCTGTTAAGTGTTAAAATGTACTTAATGCTGGATTGCTTGCTGCTAATGAAAAGTTACCAACAGCTCAGTATTAAACTTAAGATATATACCATTCACACTGAAAATTATATTTCCAGAACTAAAAGACTCAGTTTGGACATGCAGAGGTCAAAATGGGTGAACATACCCTTTCATGATCTTTTTTCTGTAAGTGGTTTCTCGAGCTTTCTTAGCTCTTGATCTCTTTTTGCTTCTATCAGGGTTACAATTCATTTGAATGATGGATCAGTTTTCTTCTCTTTGTGACAAGAGAATGAGAAAGTCTGCCAGCAAGGATTAGTGTGGCTGTCTATACCATTCAACTGAAAACAAGAATGAGTTGTGCAAGTTTTTTTTTAAATCAGAAGCCTTTTGGGGAACAAAAGGATAATGGCATTTCTGCAGGTCACTGTCACACAGGGTTGGCTACTAATACAAAAGATTCTAGGGGTTTTTTTGCATCACAAGGTTAGCTTGAATAGAATATCCAGATCAGCTGTCACATTTGGCTAGCACAAAACTCTTGTTTCTTTCAAATTGTGGAGATTAGCTGCTGGCTGGTAGATCATGTACATTTAAGTGAACAGCCAACAGTCACTAAAATTATGCGTACAGTGAAATGATTGTCTTAAGGAAAAATAAATAGGAAAAAAACCCTTTAGGGTTCCACTCTAGAGTAGAACAGGCTACGTAATTGTTAGGGGTTGGATTGTTCCCCTTTTCTTTCTGTGAATTCCTCCCATTGTTATGCTAAGTAGTTGTGGCTACACCTTAAAACACAGATAATGTTCTCTCGTAGGGGGGTGGGTGGAGGGGGGGGAACCGGAAAAGGAAAGGTGGGATGGGGGGTCTGGGGGGGGACTCTCTCTCGCTGGGCTCGTGGACGGAGAGGACGCCCCGTGCTTCGCTCTGGCATCTCCCCCTGACATCTCAGGGCTGAGATCCACGCTCCCTGCCTTTGGACATCACTCTGCTGCTCTCCCATCTCACCCTACTATCTCCGGACACTCTGCGGAGCACCACGACCGACACCGTGAGGGGGGGAGTCACTTTCCCATCCCCGCTCACCTCTGGGCCTCCGCCACCATCACTCCAGCCCTCTGCAACTGCGCGGGACCTGCCCTGCCCCCACAGCACCGGTAACTGAGCACAGGGAGACGGCCTGCGGCCAAAAGGGACTGGAGCGGAGCTAGACTGTTCTGTTCTGTTGCCAATTTTCATAGCTGTTGTTGTTTTCTGCCTTGTTAAATACCAGTAAAGAACTGTTATTTCACATCCCCATATCTCCTGCCTGAAAGCGTCTGATTTGGACCTAAAATAATTAAAAGGGAGGGGGGGTGCACTCTGCATTGCAGAAAAGGGGTTCCTGCCTTTCCTTAAACCATACCTGTCTTTTCAAACCAAGACAGTAATAATCCTGATTTGTGGCAAAACATAAGTCCATCTCAAACATGAGAAAAAAGGGCAATATTTTAACAAGTTATTAAGCTGAATTTTCAGGTTCAAAATGTTGCTTGTTACCTACTAAGATTATTCTTTCTTTTAAAATACTTGTCTTCCATAGTTGAATCATTGGTAGTAGTGTCAATGGTAGTTACTCGCTAGTAATCTTTTTATTTCACTGGTGAAGTCATTCCTTCCCTTTCCCCTCCCCCACTCCAGATCAATGAGGAAATGATTAACAAAGGGAAGGGGTATAAAATAATGCAAATATTTTCTTCTGTCATTAAGAAAGAGTACACAAAGCAGTGTAGGCAGATCTGTCCTAACAGGATATTCATATGCAAACTAAAGTTAAAGAAATCTACAATGGAAATGGAAGGGCAAGAAAAGATTAGAGGTAAGTCATGTATCTGTGGTTGAATTTTGTGTTTTAAAATGAATTTTGTAGCAATTGAAAAATTGACAAACTTAGGTTGTGATCTAATTAAGGACTGTCTTTTTTTGATCTGGCCTCTTGTTTTAATGTGTACTTTACTTATCACTTAGATTAAAATTTTTGTATGAGTTTCTTTGCCTACTTCTGGAAACTAGCCATTCAGAAATTCTTGAATCATGAGAAATAGTAGAAAGTGGTCTTTCAGATTTGCCTGTAATTATTCCTTTTTTTTTCTTCTGTGAATCATTCTAACATGATGGATGCTAAATTCTCTTTCTGTATATGAGGAATTGCACAGTGATTATTTTGGGAAAAAAGAAACAGAAGTAGCCAGCAAAGGGACGGATTGATGATTCCTAGTTTCTGTAATTATGGAAGGTTAGGTAGAATCTGATGACAGGGAACAGTTACAGCTGGAGGGAGTATATTAATTTATTTCACATTCTGGATCAAGGTAATTTAAGAATATAACCCAAGATATTGATACCTGCAACAACACCCAGCACTTCCTAGAGTACTTTTGAGAAACTTTTCAACAGGTGAATATGAAGATGGTCTGTGTCTCTTACCAGTAGAGTTCAACCATTTTACAGTTTTGCTTTTAGGATTACTAATATAATTTTAATACACATAATTCCAGTTCTAGTCAAGCTACATTTGAAGTATATTCACCTTGTTTTGTTTTCTGTGGGAAGCATTGTAGCATCTGTGCAGTTAGCTTTCCAAGACCTGGATGGTTTTGAGCACATTTGGATAGCATTCCATAAACTAATGTTTCTTAAATTTTTGATCCTCAATGTATTAGACAGAAAGACAATCCTTGGCCAGCCAGCCATGGGGAAAAATCCTTTTTTTTTTCTTCAGATGTAACTTTAAAGATTAGCCAACTAATGATGATATATTGTGTAAATTAAGTATTTAACATTCCAAAACATATTGATGTATTTGAATTCAGCTCACTATGTAATCTTCCTTGTTCCTCCTGGCTGATGCACAGTCAAAAGTTCCATTATATTCTATTGAATTTGAAATCAGATTAAAATCTAAAACTTTTCTTTATTAATAAGTTATATGATATTAAAGAGAAAAGTAGCTTTTTGAAATTACTGCTTATTAGGTTGCAAACAGCCACAAACAGTGCTTCTATGAAATTCTTCTACTGACTTCTCAGCATAAATGCATTATGGCACAAGTGGTGTCCTAAGAGTTATCCCTCTGTTTTTTATTGTGGGGAGAACAGAAACTTTGCCAAAAGACTGGATTCCTAACCAGAAAGTAACAGTAATGATAGTATGGTATTACCTAGTATGCCTAGATTTACTAGAGTGCTAAGACTATTATGATATGGCTAGTCTTTCATTGGGATTATTGTAATATCTTTACCAGAGGATTCTTTTTAGGGAGAATGGGATTTCATACACACCTTTCAGTCAAAGGGCATAGTGGGGAGCGCAGGGGGGCTGGAAACACTGCTCTTATCACTACTATCACAGAGCGGTCCTGAGATGTCCTGCTGGTTGTCAGCCATTAGGAACACTGGCCCGAGAGCAGTGTTGTGCAGAAACAGATGCTTGAGGAATATCTGGCTTTGATTTCAGGTAATTTTTTAAAAATTTTGTTTTGTTACTTCACTTTAGTTTAGCAAAGTAAAATAGTTTGCGTTAATCTTCTTGGTTGAAGTTAAGTGATGTCTACGTTGTATTGCATCCTTCAAGGTCACAGTTCTTTGCTTAGAGCAAAATATAATTAAATTTACCTTTCAGTAAAATAAAGAGAAAAGTAGGGAAAAGGAGCTTGTAATACTCCTCTCTCCCTCCACAGTGCTATTAATGTAGAAGGAAACAAGCTAGTTTTCAAAAGAAATTTCAAAAAGCTGATAGCATAAACCACAGTCACCAGATAAATTTGTTTTCTGCCCATTCTTGAGGTATGTTTTCATACTTGAATCTACTTATGAAGATGGAACCCTCTATGGTCATGGATGTATCATGGTAGCTACTCTAAAAGATCAGTGAAAGTGTGAGGTTTTCTCAGGTACCTGAGACTCTCCAGACTCACAAGGTGGGTTTAAAGATATGACCATCTAATACAGTGGCAGTTTGTTGACTTTTTGCAGTGCTTCCCAATGGTTTGAGCTTGGAATTAATAAAGTTGTATAAAGTCAAAGCATTTGCCTGTACCAACAGCCAGCCTCCTAAATACACTTGGTATTACACCTTCTGTTTCTGCATCCATTACTCTTTAAGTGATCAAAACAATGCTTATTTTAGTCTTATTTAATTCCTCCAGTGGCGAGAAATCATCTACACTTCTCTGAAGTGGTATGGTTTTCTCCACTACATAACAAAGTTAAGAGATGGCTTTTTGGAAACACACAGTCAACTGTCCTGAGCACCACTTTCCCCCCCCACCCCCACTCAATTGTTCACAACAGGCACTACTAAAGGTGCTGCATTTGTTTGGTGACTGACCTAGTCATAGAAGGCTGTGCTGCCGTTCAGTGGGCTTGGTAGGCAGCAGAGTTGAGTGCTACATTGTATGAGGTGCAGTAAGGGCAAATGTAGGGTCCTGCACCTGGGGAGGAATAGCCCCAAGTACCAGCACAGGTTGGAGACTGACCTACTGGAGAGCAGCTGTGGAGAAGGACCAGGGAGTCTTCATGGATCACAAGCTGACCATAAGCCAGCAGTGCCCTTGTGGCCAGGAGAGCCAGTGGTGTCCTGGGGTGTACCGGGAAGAGTCGGTAGCAGGTGGAGGGAGCTCCAGTGATGCCACATCTGGAATGTTGTGTTCAATTCTAGTCTACAAGAAAGACAAGGTACTATTGAGGAGGGTCTGGTGGAGGCCAAAAAGATGATGAGGGATCTGGAGCATCTCTCTTAAGTGGAGAATGTGGGAGCTTGGCCTGTTTAGTCTGGAGAAGACTGAGAGGATCTTATCAATGCATACAAATATCTCAAAGGCAGGTGCCAAGAGGATTGTGCCAATTTCTTTTCAGTAGTGCCCAGCGATAGTATGAGGAGTAATGGCAATAGAACACAAGAAATTCCACCTCAACCTGAGGAAGAACTTCACCCTGAGTGGCAGAGCACGGGAACAGGCTATCCAGGGGGGCCTGGAGTCTTCCTCTCTCCGTCTCTCCAAACCCACCTGGATGCATTCCTGTGTCACCTGCTCCAGGTGACCCTGCCTTGGCATGGGGTTGGTCTGGATGATCTCCAGAGGTCCCTTCCAACTCTAACGATTCTGTGATTCAGGTTCGAGCTGCGGTGTGAATTTAGAACTGGATAAATTCAACCCTCTGGAAGTTAATTTTTTTCCCGTCCGTTTTTTGTGTGCTCCGCAGTAGTGCTGCAGCTCTGGCTGAGGCAGAAGCCGACGCTGTCGAGCACCGTTTGTTTTAAACCACGTTTTTTCCAGAGGAAGCTTCTCCCGCCTCACGCCAGCAGCGCGAGACGGCGCGAGGGGCGGGGCCGAGCGCGGCTCCCGCACCGCCCCGTCATGTGACGGGGATCACGTGACGGGCGCGCAGATGGCGGCGGCGCCGCCGCGGCGCTGAGGGGACCCGGCATGGAGGTGTTCATCCCGTCCTTCCGATATGAGGAGAGCGAGCTGGAGCGGGGATACACGGTGAGGTGTGCCGGGGCGGAGCACGCCCGCGCCTCGGGTGTCCATGTGCCGGCGGCCAACGAGGGCTGCGCTGGGGCGCGGGGCAGGCATTAGCGTGCCGGGTCCGTCCTGCCCAGGCCAGCCCCGACCTGTCTTGCACAGCCTCGCCCTGACCAGCGCAGCCCGTCCTTGCCCCGCCAGCCCTGTCCAGCTCTGCCCAGCCTTATCCTATTCTCCCAGTCTCTGCCCTGCTCTTGCCCCGCCCTGCCCTCTCCAGCACTGCCCTCACTAACCCTGCCCTGTAGAGCCATCCCAGCCCTGCTCTGTACACCCCAGCCCCGCCCTCCTTGTCCAGACCGGCCTTTCGACGCCCTGCCCAGCGCAGGCCACCCCTGCTCTGCCCCTCTCGGCACAGCAAGGGTGGACTCAGCCAGCCAGACACCTGCTGTCTCACACGAGCTCTGTTCTGCGGGGCAGCAGCGGCAGTGGCTGGTGACCAGCAAGGGAGGAGAGGCAGCTGCTCCCTCTCCACTCGACCCTGCGTGGTCCGGGTCCCGTGCAGGGCCAAACACGGTGGAGGGCTGGAGTATTTCTTGCGTGCGGAAAGGCTGAGAGAGCTGGGACTGCTCATCCTGGAGAGTAAAAGGGACAGGGTCGTCTATTCAATGTATACAGATGATCTGAATGGACAAAATGAGAAGGTCAGGCTCTTTGTGTTGGTCCCCAGTGACAGGAGAGGTGGCAGTGGGCAAACATCAGAACATAGGAACACCCTTTAAACAAAAGACAAGACTGGTTTGTTATCATGAGGATGGTCAAGCACGGCATAGGTTGCCCAGAGGACTGTGAAGTCTCCATCCTTGCAGGTTCTCAAAACCTGCCTGGACTCTATCCTGGATAGCCAGCTGTATAGTTGACCCTCCTTGAACAAGCAGGTTAGTCTGCACAATTTTTAGAGGTCCTTTGTGTTCCCAGTTGTTTTCTCATCCCACAAAACTGTTGGACAGTAGCACATTCACATGGTCCTGAGGGAAGACGGGTGGATCAAAACTCAAGATATTTGCCTGAAAGTGGATATCCAAAGCTTGCTTCTTCTATTAAATATATTCATTTAGTAGCTTAGAAAAAAAAATGAATCCTAGAAGAACTTCTGGAAGATTAATCCATGTAGGCATAGTTCCATGAAGAAAGTTCATTTTCCTTATGCTTAATGCTGTATATTATTTGGTCCTCACTACTAGCAAGTGTTTGCAGGCCTTGGAAATGGTAAACCACTTCCATTGTATTAATGTGGGACTGTAGCAACATTATTATTTTTGTCTCTTGAGTTAACTAAAATGTAAGAGACTCCCTACAAGACACCTATGTCATTTTGGGGTCTTGACTTTAAAACATTTTGACTGAATGTGATTGAGCATAATTATAATAGCACAGACTGATCCTACCACATCCTAGTTGAGCAGGTTAGTTGAAATGACAGAGTCATTTCTAAGATGTGCATATTACACAAATGCGGATTTTTCATTGCAATGTTTATTTTAATATTTGCTTTTAGTGAATTTCTGTTTCTTTAAATGTAGTACTGTCTGTGACTCCTGCTGTCTAGAAGATTTGGGTTTTTTAAATTTCATAAATGTTAAGCTATGTAAACTTCAAAGAAATCAGAAATTAAACTATATGATTCTAGGAGTCTTCCAAGAAAATGATCCTGAGTGCAAACATGTTCTGTTATAACACTGTGGATTGTTACAGCATTTTTCCTCTTGAATAATTTACTGGTGGTGAGTCAGTCCAATAGATCTGAAAGTTGCTGTAGTTCAGTAGATTTTGGTAGTTTTTCCTGCATGATTATTTTGCCATTTTAGTCATATGAGGGGATTCTGTTCTGCATCCCATATGAAACATACTTTACGTCATACATACATACATCATACTTTATGCTGACCATTAAACTATATGAGGAATTTTAGCTGAAGTTTGTCTGGATTGGGCATGCTTGTAGGAGTGGATATGGAAAACTTCTCCGATAATAAAGTTGTGTCTATCCTTTGTGTTTTAAAGGACTTATGGGCAATTAATGAGAAAGGCTAATGCCAATGTAATTGCCAATTTGTGATTATGCAAATAATTTGCATGAGTATTGTATAAGTACAGAAATTCAAAAAACTGAGGTTAATGAAAGCTTACCATTTCTCTGTACTAGCTATGAAATTATACAGGCAATTCACTTGAAGTTAGTTTTCATCATCAGCTTTACAATATTAGCATTTAAAATAGTTTGGTTTAAAAGTCAGAGAAGGTGTCTCAATGAACATGACTGGCAAACCGGTAACAAGGGACAAGAAAAGGCTGAGCTATTTAGCTTTTTTTGCTTCAGTCTTCACTTGCAATCTCTTTTTCCCACAGTTCGCGAGTAGATGGACTGCAAAGCGGAGAATGGGGAAGTAAGCTGTAAGAGATTATAAGGGTCATGAAGAACCCTAACATACTTAAGTCTATGGATACTGGTGAGATGTGTGCCACAGTCCTCAGGGAATTGACTGATGCAGTTGCCAAGCCATTCTCCTTGATATTTAAAAATCATGTAAAATCCCAGGTTATTGGAAAAAAGAGTACCCATTATTAAAGAGCATAGAAAGGAGGACCTTTCACACTACCAACCTGTCAGTCTCACCTCTGTGCCTGGGAAGATCATGGGACAGATCATCCTAGAAGCTCTGCTAAGGCACATGGAGGACAGGGCAGGATTTGAGGCAGCCAGCACGGCTGCCCCAAGGGTGAGTCCTGCCTTACCAGCCTGGTGGCCTTCTGTGATGGGGTGACTACATCAGTGCATAAGGGAAGTGCTACAGATGTCATTTATCTGGACTTCTGTAAGGCCTTTGACATAGTCCCCCACAGCATCCTTCTGTCTAAACTGGAGAGAGATGGATTCTGCAGATCAACTGTCAGATGCACAAGAACTTGTTGGATGGTCACATCCAGAGGGTGGTGGTCAATGGCTCAGAGTCCCAGTGGACATCGGTGGCAGGTGGTGACCTCAGGGGTCTGTACTGGGACCAGTGTTATTTAATATCTTCATTAATGACATAGACCAAGGGATAGAGTGCATCCTCAGCAAATTTGCAGATCACTGAGCTGAGTGGTGTGGTGACACTCCTGAAGACAGGATGCCATCCAGAGGGACCTGGATAATCTCCAGAAGTTTGTCTGTGGGACCTTAATGAGGTTCAACAAGGCCAAGTGCTGTACCAAGGTGCACAGGCTTGGGACAGCCCCTGTTATCAGTCCAGGCTGGGCCATGAAGGCACTGAGAGCAGCCCTGCTGGAAGGACTCAGGGGTGCTGTGGGTGAGAGGCTGGACATGACCCAGCCATGAGCACTCACAGCCCAGAAAGCCAAACGTGTCCTGGGCTGCATCCAAAGCAGTGTGGGCAGCAGGGCAGGGAGGGGATTCTGCCCCTCTGCTCTGCTCTGGTGAGAGCTCACCTGGAAGGGGGTCTGGCACATCCAGCTCAGGGATCCCTAACACAAGAAAGAGGACTGATTCCAACAGAGAAGGGCCACAAAAAATGGACCAGAGGCATGGAGCACCTCTGCTTTCCTGTTTCAGTAAGGAAAAGCTAAGAGAATTCGTTTGTCCAACCTGAAGAGGAGAGGACTCCAATGCTCCCTTTTTGCAATAAACAGGGCTTTTAAGAAAGATGGGGACAGGCTTTTTAGTAGGTCTTTTTCAGTAGAACAAGGAGAGCACTTTTAAACTGAAAGAGGGTAGATTCAGAGTAGACATAAGGAACACAGTTTTTACAGTGAGGATAGTGAAACTCTGCACAGGTTTACCAGAGAGGTTTCAAATGGCCCATCCCTGGAAACATTCAAGGCCAGTTTGGAGGGGCTCTCAGCAATCTGACCTAGATGAAGATGTCCCTGTTCATTGCAAAAGGAGTGGATTAGATGACCTTTAAAAGTCCCTTCTAACTCCATTCTGTTATCACAGAAGTACCACTTTACACAGTTGATGATTTTACTGTTGTCTTTCCCATATGTGCTAACTTGTTCAAAATTAAAGTGTTTTGTGGACTGGAGTAGCTGGAACAAGGAACTATCAGAGATTTTGCAACTGATAGCAGAAAAGGATGATGGAAGCAGACAGAAGATTGCTGTCATTGACTGCCCACCAGCCCAGTCACATGCCAGCAGGTTACAGAGGGTGCCTTCTGCACTGTGACTCCCAGGGCCATTGCAGACAAGCTGCAGTCAAGGATGGTTTTTTGAGAAGAGTGGTGGTGGTTGTCCTAGTGCCTTTGCTAGAAACAGTGATGACCTCCTGCATGAAATGAGAGACTGAAGGAAGAGCTGTTCCTCTCTATGGTGGCTCTGCATTGCAACCATAACATGCTTTCTGACATCCCTGTGTTTCTGGTTCCTTATCTTTAGTGGAACATAATCCAGTTCCGCTGGATGCAGGCTGCTGCTGTGTGTTCTTACTTCCTGGAAAGAAAAAATATAAAATAGATGTTTGTCCTTTTCTTTATGGGAATTCATTACCAACTTACTGGTTTGTTTTCAGCTTAAGCCTGTTGTTTCAGATGTTTTTTTTTTTCCCTGGCATGGCTAGGCAGCACTTGGAAAGTGGAATGGTCAGAGATCCATCAGTTCTTCAGAGAGGGTGGAAATGTAGAAAGTAGTTTTCAGAGGGAAAACTACTGTGCAACTGAGAATTAGAAAGGGAGGTCTTGACCAGAGAGATAAAATATTAGGGACATAAAAGATTAGAAAGAAAAATTAGGAAAAAATCTTATGCAATGCTTGAGATTGGGTTCTGTCAGTGAAGTAAATGGGAAACACAGTTCTTTCAAAAGTCTTTGTTTCAGGAGCTCAGCTTTTCTAAAGCACTATTCATCTGATACAAAATCTTGAAAGTCTTTTTCCTTCTTCCCCACACAAAAAAACCCAAACAAAAACCCCAGAGTAAACTTGGCACTTGTTCCAATTCTGTTTGGAGTATACATAAAATGATGAAACACAGAATATGGGAAATGTCAGTTTTCTTGGTGGACGATTAAATTTCATTGTCAGTTTAAATTGATGACACTAGCTTCTAAACTATTGAGCCTGTGCTAATAAATGCAACAGTTGTTCATAATTTGGCAGTGAATGACCTTTAAATGTAGATGCTTACTAAGGATGTCCCTAGAGAACAATTCAACTTCGAAATGACACCCACGTGTTCTTGTTGTCATTTAAATATGCTCCCTTTGTCAATAACAGAATAATAAATACTAGTTAGATTTCTAATGTTGATTCAGATCCCAGGAAACTTACTGAATAAATTAGTGTACATTTGATTTATATTGACCAGAAAAATTTTACAGTGGTATATTGCAGGTCAAGGTGACATACATTTAAATGTGTTGTAGAGCAGAGGGCATACTTGACTGACACAAGTGCTTACTGCATTTTTAATTAATACTACCAGTACTACTTTCCAAATTGCTCCTGGAGTTGCAAACGTAGAAGCAAGATCTGACATGTAAGATCATAAACTAATGTGGATTTTTTGAAAATCCATTGGCTTTACCTCCAAAGAAACAGCAGTTTAATTACAAGGCTGTACTTCTCTCTATAGAAGTATAAAACCACAAGGATCTAAAGTTTGATATAGTTTATGTATTTTAACACTCTTTACTGTTAAAATATATGTAGATAGAGTCAAAAAGTGAAGTTTTTAGTTGTTCTTCCATGAAGACCTAGAATAAGCCACAATAGCAAGCTATGAAGGGATAATATTTATAAGTTTTTCAATTACAAATTATGGAGGGAGTAATTATGAGTTTGTGTAAAATATTCCAAGTATTCACTTTCACTTTTCTATACTGTGTAAACTTGGTAGTTTTTAAAAATCTGAACAGATTTTGAGTATGAAATCTGCCAGTGTGAAGACTACTTGCTTACCAGTTGGGATCTTGTAAGCTCACCATGTATTAACCTTGTGTCACAAGTACTGTTAAAATCAGTGACACATCAGTTACTCCAAGTTCAAGAAAGTTAAACAGAAGTATTCAATCTGTTAGATCTAATCAGATCTTTTTACAGTCTTAGTGTCTTCATAGAGGGTTTTCAAGTGTCCTGGTTTCTCTGTAAGGGAGTCAGAGTAGGTATGTGCAGATGCATTTCTCTCCTGCAGGGATGGTAGAGACAATAAAAGATAATTTGACAGATATCAGTGTTTCTGTAATGTCAGAAAAATGCTATTTTGATCATTGATTTTGGTGGGTTTGATGTTCAATGAAAGTGCATGTGTTAAGGGAGGAAAAAGACTTGGTAATTTGGGATAGATTGTTGTTACTAAAAATACTTTTTTTCTTTTTTTTTTTAAGTGAGTAACTTATGCATTTGTCAGCAGTGATGATTAAATTTCTTTCTTCCAGTCAGTTTTCCTGTTTGACAGACTTTGTCAGTGATACGAAACTGACCACTTGGTATGCAGTGGGAACTTCAAGGCACAAAGAATTTTGCAGTGCAATGGCAGCTAAGGCACAAACTAATTGCAGGTAAAACCAGAGTGAAAACTGGCTGAATTTGTACACAGAGAACAGTTAGAGCTCTGGACAGATCAGACGGAGACATATAGCTCCAGTGATCTTCAGTTGCTGTGAATCCCCTGATTCAGAGTCATGGAATCTTAATGGAAAGGGCCATGTAAGATTTCTCTGAGCAGGAAATCCCTTTTGCTTTATTTGTGATGGTGGGGTCGACAGCTGAGTAGAGAAGCAGCAGCATGATTCCCTCTATTAATTTTCCATCTGAAAGAGCAAAAGTTGACACAATCTATCAGTACACTACAACTGCAAAGCATCCATTATCCATTCATCTCCCAATATCTATTGGTTTGTGGTTTTAATGAGGAATTTACATTTTCAGAAAGATTGGAGGTAGCAGGACATTCAGACAATAAAGATATATTTGAATTCCATTGTATCTCAAGGAGGTGTTGGTGACAAAATTTTGTTAGTAATGCAATACTGTCAGTGAAATTATTTCATCAGAGGGTTCATCCTTAACTGCCCCTGGTCATGTTTCTAGATAGCATCAAGTCATGATAATTGTAAAATCTTGTCCACAAAGATAGTGTTAAACGTATGTACATTCTTCACTAGCCAGGAGTGAGAGCACACCAGGCTTCAAAATGCAACATGCGGGAAGATGGAATAGATTTCTCCCTTTTTCTTACTGCAGTGCAATTCTAATTGGTCTTTGAATTTTTTAGCACCATCTAGCACCAATGTAATTAATTCCAGGTTTAATTGATAATTAGTCACCATTGCTGTGGCATTTATAAGTTATCTTGGAATTTAGGTTATCTTAGGTGTGATACCTAAGAGATGCTTCTGTGCAGAGTGCTTGGTGGGATAACTTCAGTGCTGCATTTGGGTACTTGGTTTAGGTATGCACCATGGAAGTGTGCTAATGGAGGCTTTCAAGCCACCATATTCTGAATACTTTTGCTATCAGTAGCCAATTCTTTGTGTGTGTTTACAGGAATTATATGAGGATTTGTATCAACTTTTTATTTTCAGTTTTCTATAAGCCTGACATTTTTGTGGTTTGGGGAAGACTAAAATAGCATTTTGGAGAGCATTCTGTGAGGGGATTTTAAAGACAAAACAGAAGTGCTGTCATTCGCTTTGAAAGTAGCATTGTATTTTTAATAGAAAATGAAAGGAGAAGTGTATGTAGCCTGTTAGTAAACTTATTCTGAAATGTCATGGTGATAAGTCTTGCAGCTAGAGCATGAATACCTTCTTCCTGTGAACAGTTGTTTTTAAATTAATATTTCAACCTATATATTGTGCTATAAATTTCATATTTCATAAACCAAGTTTTTTTGGGTTTTATTTTTTTTTTAATAAATTATTTGGGGCACAACAATCAATGCATACTTTCAGGCATTGAAATAAGATGAGACAGAAAGAGCATACCATGAGTAAGGAGCACCAAGTCCATGCCAGGTTCGAAACAAAGAATATTTCTTCTCCATCCTCTTCTGTTGATGCAATGAGAGCTCCACCTCTCGTTGAAAAAACCCTTTGGTTCTAGGAGCATATAAATAGGAAATTGGAGAAGATGATTTTGGATGTTGAATTTGCCCTCAGTGTAGGGTACTGACTGTGGTAAACAATTTATGAGAAGTGACAGCCAAACCTCCACTGCAACCTCCACCTAGTATGTTATTTATTTAGATGTCACAGTGTCTGTGGGTCCCAGTTAAGTCCAGGGTCTCTATGAGACAGTTATGGAATAATGTGCGTGCTACAGAGTTTCAAAAGTCACTCTTGAACGGGGCTGCCTACACTTGATAATAGTTGTTTGCTGATGAGATGCTGTGAAAAGCATTGCATATCCAAAAAGATATTCTTATTATTTGAGTACTTAATTCTTTAATGGAGTGAAAACAGTATAAAACTTCTGTGAAAGTCTTCTGTTCCCTAGGCTACCTTGAAAATGGTAAGATAAGAATTACTGATCATTATTTTACTTTTTATTTTTCTTGTCTCTCCTGTAATTGATGAATTTTTAGTAAATGGAACCCCTTTTTATACCAGAGCAAGAGGTATTCAAGTGCTACAGTATCTTCACATTGGAAAATAATGAAATCTAAAGCTTTCCTTATGATCTTTTACAAAAGGATAAACAAAGTCTTGATTGGTAATGAAATAATCAATTGTTCAGCAGCAAGTCTGCATTGATTACAATACACTGCTTTTGTGAAAAAGGACCATATGTGTTGAGAAATACAGCTAACTGCCTCTACTTCTGGTTTTGCACAGGACTCTTTCTCTGTGTACAGATTCCCTTCTGTGCTCTTTATTGGATCATCAAGCTCTTACCAGGAATAGGACTCCCTGATTATGTGTCTTCTTTGCAGTTGAGCTGTGGTGGTAATTACAATCTGGCTTTCTTGTTCTTTTAAGATATGGAGGTGATAAAAAAGTAATATGTCTTAAGTTTAATAATAAATTAATGGACTAGTAAATTTATGGTAATGTCAGGGAATGTAATAAAAATATTAGCTTTGCTTTAAATATGTGAAGAAATGGATATTCGGGAAAAATTGCACATCAACATTGGATTTGAAAGTTATGCCATTATAGAATCAGAAAACATACTAGCCTATTATTTTTCTGATTTGTTCCAAATTCTAAGAAACATTATCTCCTGTGATGGCATACTTCTTCAAACTTCAAAATGTTTCATTCTTAAAAGCAAGACTGAGAACATTTGAAAACTGATTTTTAGTAGCAATTCATTCTCTCATTGAAAGCCAAAAGACCTCCCTCCTGGGTTTAATGTTCTAGTGAAGGAGTGCAAAAAGTCAGTAATTACTGAAAACATCTATTTTTGGTGCGGAATAGAAAACACCAAGGGCCTTTCCTTTTGCTGAGTGCTCGGAATGTGGATATGACTGTGTGGTGGGTAGGAAGAGCGTCTTTGAGCCATTGCCTCTGACGTGATGACTAGAAAGCTCAAGTAGATTCTGAAGTATAGCTGAGTTTGGGGTGGATTTTTTTTGGTGTTTGGTTGTGGGGTTTTTTGTGGGTTTTGTTAGGGTTTTTTTATTTAAAATTTCCTTTTCATATTTGTCCTCTCTATCAAAATGTGTTCCTAATGTTGGTTTTGCCTTCCCTTGTCAGAAATGTTTCAATATCGGACATCCAAGTTTTGCCATGAATTGCTGTTGCTATTTGGGAAGAGGGAACGAATATTTTTATGTGTCTTTTGAAACAATTCAGCAAGAGCTTGGTGAGAGTGTTATTTCAGATAGTAATTTTCTTCTCTCAAATAACCCAATCCTTATGTTGGCCTGAATTAGAGGTTAAGTATACTTTGTAAAAAGTTCAGCACTTGTGACAAAGAAATCTTTTAACATTTTATCTTTTGCTACCTACTTGCTACTATATATTTATCTGGAAAATAAGCGGAATGTGGGGATCAGAAAGAGTTTGAAGGGTTCTTGTTAGAATAATTATTTCTCTATGTGCATTTAGTCCTCATGTTTGAATTTTTCCTTTCCTGGTTTGTATCTAATTGCAGCTCTAGAAAACCTCTAAACATAGTTTTCAGGGTGAAAAACCTGGTACCATCTGGTTCGCAGTATAGAACTCTAAATTAAAAGAGATTTTTTTTTGTCTAGCCAGTGTGAGAAAGAAGGAAATTTCTTCTGAAATAAAGTGTTCTGTAAGCTAAGAAAAGAGGACTAGAAGTTTGTTACTTAAACCATGAAAGTCATTACTGTTTGCTTTTTCTTTTTTTTTTTTTTTTTTTAATAAATTGTGAATGTTAGCATTACTCTCCTTGAATGTAGTGGCCAGGATAATACCGGTAACACAAAACTTTCCAAATTGACTAAGTATTTAAATAATATGTTTTGTGAACCGATAAAGAAAATGTTAGTTTTGAAGTGTGTTTGGTGTCTAGGAAAGAAATGGTAACATGCTGCACATTCAAACCTATTTTTTGCTACTAAATTGTCAAAAATTGCTGATTTGAAAGGGGGTAAAAACCTGCTTAAAGTAATCACAGATATAACTGTTATCTGTTATGGGCTAAGAACTTAATGCCCTATTGCTCAAATGAGTTTTTACAATAACGAGATAGCTATATCACAGTCCTAAGTGAAAAGCTCATGAACTTGCCTGCATGGTTATTTCCAACCTCCACTCTTCTAACAAGCTCCCAAAGTTGTTGTTGCTTATAAAAGTGGAAAATGGACCTGATAAAAATGTTTAGTCTGCAGCGCTGTGTTTTATTTATCATATCACAAAAGAACAATGTTTTGTTGCATCATGGTCAAAATAGAAGCGACCTTGCTTGTTCATGAGTGCTCAAAGCCTAGAGATAAGAGGCAAAGTAATAGAGTACAATAGAAAGAGTGTAGTGTAATTATTTGTGGCTTGTCAAGTGAAGCCCTTTCAGGCCCCAAGTGATTCAAATCTGGGAACTCTGCACAATTCTGTACACTAACCGTAGCCAGCATCAGAGAAATCTCACCCAGCTTCTCCGACAGTACTGAAATTGCATCAGTTTGTCATGCACTGAGCATGCCAGCTTCGCACAATATCATTTGCTTGCAAATGGGTCTGGCCCCAACGCCCTGAGACACATTCTTTGGTATCTGACTCTTGGCCTGTGATTTGTCATGTCTCTAGTGCTATCGGCGTAAAGTAATTTTAATAGATTCTGATGGTTTGCTTGTGGAAGGTAAAGAATGCACTGCAGATTGTGTCAGGTAGCTTTCTGTGGCATGTAGTTTGGTGGAGGCCCTCATGATGGTGATAGCCAAACAAAGAGTATGGAGAAATGAGAACCCTATTTTGAATAGTATTTAACACTGTCCTTCTCAACACCCCGCTATGGACATCCTTGCTAACTCAGCAGGTTCAAGAACTTAGCAGCTCACCAAAGCAGTGTTATTTGTGCTTCAGAGTTATTTATGGATGAGAGATAACAGCAGAAAAATACTGGCTTTTTTGTCCCTATTAAAAAAGGGTATAAAATATGTAAAAATTTTAATTCTTTTCCAAGAAGTAAACTGGATATATATTGTCTTGGTGTTTACCTTTTTATCATTTGTTTGAAGTATTAATATTTTCTAAATAAAATTCCCTGGGTTTTTAGCAAATATGTTGTATAATACTGTAAAAAAATAAGTAAAAGGCTTTTGCAATTTATTCTAACATGTATCTTTTATCAAATTACATAAACGTAGCCTAAAAGATAGATTCCTGAAGAATTTCTTCATAGATTTTAATTGATGTATTTATTTGGCAATGATTTGATTATTAAATCTTTGTTTGGAATTGTTTTCTTACACTGTGAAGTAAGTATGTGGCATTTTTTTACTCTTCCTTTGACACCTCTGAGATGAGATTATTTTGCCATTGACAACTCTGATCTTTGCATCATTTTTTTCAGCTGACTTCCTTAATTGATTACTACTTTGGTGTTGGAGCCTGCAGCATAGCTCTCCAGAATTCTGCTGACACCAATCGATTAATGTGAAGGTGTTAGTTAGTGATTTCATCTAAGAAACATTCAAAACCGTGTCAGTAATCGGTTCTTTAAAACTGCCAGATCATTGGATTTTGTTATTTTGAACATGTTAGTTTGAGTTAACAAGGATTTCTCTGGAGATACAACAGCAACAACAAAAAGACAAGACAAAATGAAAACAAAAAACTCCAATCAAAAAACCCAAACAAACTAACAAAAAGAACCCCAAAAACAAAAAACAAAAAAAAACCCAAAAACCACACCTTGAAGTGAGTCTTGTGGAAAGAACAGATTTTATTCAATCTTACATTAACACAGTATACATGCACATGCCTTAATATTTAAAAAACTGTTTTAAAATATGTTCTTATTAATATTTAAGGTATCTCTGAGGAATTTATAAAAATGCTTCAGCACAAACTATTTCTTTTTATGTTTACCTGGGGAATTTTTGACAGCAGTGTAACTCTGAGCACCCCGCTAGCAAGTCTGTGCAAGTCTGCCACTTTCTTTTCTACAGCAGCTTTCACATTTACTTAGCAGCTTTGCATAGCTAAGCAATTTTTTATAATGAGCCTGCATTTTTTTTCCCTTTTCTGAACATATTTTCCTAAATATGTCCAGAAAAATAGTGTTGTTTTTTACAATTCATCAGAGTAATTCTGTGTTATAACCAGAACTCACTGTTCAATATTGCACGTAAGAAGAAAGAAGTAATGTTACTTTTTAAGCTTGATGCTGACTTTCGGAAGCATGTTTTGCTTTTATTTCTTGGTGGGGTTTTTTGTAGGATGACTTCTTAAAACAACGTAGGTTTTTACAATGTGCTAGCCTTTGCTACTTGTGCATCAGTAAAGCATCTCTGCCTGATTTCCCAGGGGTAGTTGTGTAGAGTACAAGTTAGTTAAATCCAGTGAGCATGCTGTTATTGCAGGCTGTGTACAGCAGGCAACCTAAATCAGTTGCCCCTATGCCAATATCAAAACCAATAAAGTACTGTAGTCAAGGTAATATCCTTATATTCAGATGGGGCAGAACTTAGATGGGCATGCATACACACATGTTTGTGGGTGCAGATATACAGAAGCACATGCATGTATCAATATTGGAAGAATTTAGTGGATTGTATTGCTGAAGGGTGTGTTCGAGTTCCAGTATGACTTGATGTTTTAGTGATGTGGATGATGGAAGGAGAATGTCCTTATTTAATTTGCTCTTGACACCAGGGTGGAAGTGACTGTGAACATGCTGGAGAGCAAGAATAGAGTTTAAAATAATTTTGATAAGTTGGAAAGTTTATTTAAGGAGGGAAAATGGAGTGCTAACTCAATAGGAACTGATGGCAAGTGTTGTATTTATCAAAAAATAATCGGTTACATGGAGTAACATCCAAAAGATTAAGCAACAGATATTCTTGAAAGGATCTGGGGGTTGTCATGCATCACAAGATGGCCATACCGCAAGGCAAGTGCCTATTGGGGTTTCAAAAGATCAGCGTAACAAAAAGGTCAGTGATGTGGAGTGTATTTTAAATGTGGATTGTTGTGTCCAGTTTTAGGTACTTCATGCTAAGTAACATGCGAGTGCATGAAAAAAAATGTAGACAAAAGAAGGCAATGTTGTATGTTGCACATAAAACAGGTTACATTGCTTTCTGGACCTCTGATCAATGTGAAGGAGCTCTTTAGATCAGGAGCTCTTCAGGTTGAAAACAAAACAGTGGGCAGGAACCGCATGGCAATTCCCAGCAACAAAAAGCTGTTGAATAACAGAGGCAGTTGGTCTGTGTATTGGCAGTGTTGTCGTCTTACGCTGTGCAGTTATCTGTCCTGTCCACCAGAAGTACAGGGGTAATTATGAAATGGTGCTGAATCCTAAAGATACTACAGCACCAAACACTTCAGGGTATGGAAGCTTTGTCTATATGAAGCTTTGAAGTTTCTGTCAAGAGTAAGAAGTACAGTTGGTCCTGCCTAGAGACAGCAGGAAGAGCCAGGTAACTCCAAGAAAAATAGAGCTCCTTTTTTGAGCCCCCCTTGACACTTCGCTGCCATCCTTTGCATGATTTCAAAATGTTTCTTTGTATCTATCCCCTAATCTTTTATCTCTTACAAATTCTGTGGCTTTCAAAACTCTTAAATAAGAGTCCACACAGAGTAGTTCTTTCTCTTCTCCTGGGAAATGTAGAGGCATCTCATAATGGAACAGTTGCTGAAATGATCATGGGCTTCTCCAGCTCTGTTTCTTCATACAAGAAAAAAAAAAAGTAATATATTAATTTGCCCAGATAAGCCTTTTTAAAGATGTTCCTGGGAGGTAAAAATTGTAGGTTTTTTCCCCCATATTTAGCTAGTATTATTCAGTAAAGCATTTGTGTTTGGTATGTATCCTGTTTAGTGCTTCAGAATTGGACAGCATGTATCTGGTTCCATAACTGTAAATGTACACAGCAATGAAGGGAAGTGCAGAACGTCAGGGCTGACGTCTCCCTCTATAACCTAGTCGAGAAACTGCAAAAATTCAGTGTTACTCTTGCTTTAGTCAGTATGCCTCTTCCTGTGTATGGTATTTGCCACAAAATGGAAGTATTTTTAAGTGTTTAAATTGCTAGATTTTAAGAGGTGGCATTTTAGGACGTGACTAGATTGGTGGCTTAGCTGTGAAGAGGAAAGCAGTGCAGGGGCAGGAGGGTTACTATTCCCATCAGAAGTCTGAGTTGCTAATCCCAGTCCTGCTCACAGATACATTTCACCTCAATCCTGTCTCATCTGAAGGGCATGAGATAGACTACAAGATAGATGTACAAGTTAGAAGCTCTTCAGATTTACTAAATGACAGAAATAACAGAAGAGCAAGCAATTTGTACCATTTACTCCTGAGTATTTTCAGGAGCTGATGAAAAATGGTATTTTAAAAATATTATTTCGGAGGGATTTGTAGGGAACAATTTTTTGCCAAAATTATCTGCAGAACTTACTGTAGGTATCACCTAGTCTTGCATTTGATTAATGAATTATGTACATATTTTTAGTTTTGTGTGAAGAATTGCTGCTTTGTCAGTGTTTGCTCAAAAATCAGCATTGTCTCCTTTTCTTGATGTTTCTTGCAAGTTCATTGGTAATACAGACCTTGTTTCTGCCCTGGTGCAGGAGGCATGATGATGACTCTCAGTAGTGGGTTCTTGTTGCTTTTTCACATGTGCTTTTTGTTAGGCACTGCTGTGATCCATTCTATGATGTGATCATGTGCCTTGCTAGAAGTCAAAGACAGAGCAATGCCAAAGAATAGTGCTCTGTCACTTGTCATTGTAGTTCTGTCTTGCTACTCTTAGCTACACAGATAGTTCAGCTTCACTTCATTCTTGATGTATGTAATCCATTTATCGCCCATGTTTAGATGTAGCTTTTTACCCTTCACACCATGCAAATCATCAAAAAAATCTTCTGCAGTTTCAGCAAGAAGGGTACCTTAAAACAGAAGGTTTGGTGGAAAATATTGGATGCACAGCAGTATGGTGATGTTCCATAGAAACCTCTCATATTTCACTGCCGTCTGTCATTAGTCAGGAGTTTGATGCCAAGTGATTTAAATATCCCTAGTATGCAAGAATCATGGTCACCGACAAGCAATATGATTACAGTGACTTATTTTGATTTTTTACTCCTCATAGCTCAAATAGGTTATTTCTATACTTCTCAAGATAACAGGGTAAGGTTATGCTGGACAGCATGATAAGTAGGCAACACGAGTTGACATTTACTCATTCCCCAGTTGTAAACCATTTTTACCTCCTGCATTACAAAAATTTTTAATTTCTTGTTTGTAGACAGTAAAACGTGATTCAATTTACAAATTATTAGCAGACTTGCAGAAGACCATTGAGAACTAATCTATCATTCCCCAGAGAACGCAAGTTTATAGCCAGGTAAGCTATCTTATGGCTGGCATCAGTTGACTGTCAGCCTTCCAGAGGCCCCAACGCTGGATCCTGCAAGCACTGGAGATACAAGATTTAACTTGATTACTGACTAACCTCCTTCTGGGTGTTTTTAACCTGAAAGCTCTGTGCATGTATGAACTGCTCAGCTGCTAATGGAGAGCAGATGAGACAAGGTGCCGTGAGAGCATACTCAGAAAAGGAGCTGAGGAGGGAGATCCCCAAGTCAGCCAAATTTGGTTTTGTACCCATGCAGTCAAACCATAGTTTTGCACTTCTGTACAGGGAACAGGGTTTTGAAACTAAAACAGGTAAAAGCTGTAGTTCTATGAGATAGCCTTCTGTCATAGTAGTATGTTTGGTACTGAAACTGGCTTGGCAACAGCGTTGGCATTGCACTACTTTTTACTACCACAGAGAAGGAGTTAAGATACCCAATAGACTTAGGGCCCTTTTCTGGTATAGACAGCTTGGAAATGTAAAATGTGTTTTTGCACAGAATCATAAAATGGTTTGGATTGGGAAAATTTGATTTAAAAATCATCTGATCCAACTCTTTACCACAGGCAGGGACACCTTTCATTATATCTCAGCCTCTGGGGGAGCCTGTTCCAGTGTCTCACCACCCTCATCATAAAAAAATTCTTCCTTGTTTCCAATCTAAATCTACACTCTTAAATTGTCTTAACATTGCCATTTGTCCTGTCACTACAAACGTTGGTAAAAATTATCCTGTCTCTATCTTCCCTGTGAGTCCCCATTATATATTGAAAGGCCATAAAACAATCTCCCTGGAGCCTTTTCATCTTAACGCTAAACAGCCACAACTCGCTGAACAGCCACAACTCTTTTCCTTTACAACTCTTCACAGCAAGGATGTTTCAGCTCTCTGGTCAGTTCTGTGTCCCTTTGCTGGACTTGCTTCAACAAATCCATGTCTTTCATGTCACTGAGGATCCAAGCACTTCAGGTGGAATCTCACCAGAGCAGAGAGGGAGAATCTCCTCTTCTTCCCTGCTCACTATGTTGCTTTTGATGCCAATGCAATTGGCTTTTTGGGCTGTGAGCACACATTGCTGGGTCTTGCCCAACTTATCATTCACCAGTAGCCCAAATCCTTTTCTGCCAGGCTGCTCTCAACCCATTCATTCTCCAGCCTGTGTTGATACTTAGGGTTAACTAAACCCATGTTTGCTCTTGACTGTGTTGAGTTTCATGACGTTCCTGTGGGCTCAGTTGTCAAGCCTATCAAAGTCCGTCTGAATGACTTCCTTTCTCTTCAGCAAATGACCTGCACCACTCAGCTTGGCTCAGTTTTGTGTTTGGAGGGCACTTACAAGGCCTGGGATCAAACATGAGCAAGACCAACCACAACAATGGTAGAATGCAAAGATCTTGAGGAATAAGTTTTTTAATTATTACTTGAGGTAAGCCAAATGGGATTGATTAAATGGACAGGATTCTTTCTTGAATTTCTTTGACTTTGGGGTTCTTGTCTTTTAACCTCAATGGTTTTGTTGTATTTCTTTTGATGGAATAATGTCTAAATTTATATTTTACAGTGGATGTTGTTCCTCAGTATTTCAGTGAAAACAATAGAAAAGTTCACTGTATAGTTTGGGGAAAAAATAGCTGAGTTACAGACTTCTTAAATGTTTTATAGCATGTCACTGTTGGTTCCTTTTTTATTCTTTTTATTCTCCTTTGTGTAACATTGTAAATATTTAAATACGGCTCCCAAAAATAAAATCTCTCTTAAATGCTGAGCTCCTGTTGAAGGCTCTAGGGATTTGGTGTACTAAGCTAGAACTGGTTGAATGCATTTTAAAAATAACTTGTGGCTATAATTATTTGCTTCAACAGCTTGACTAGTGGTCAGAAGTAAGACCCAGGGTGCAGAGTCAGCCTGCTGGTGGCCACTGAAACAGCTGGAGGTCCAGTTTTTGCCTCTGGACCTGGAGGCTAACTCAGCTACTCCTGAGCAGCCTTTTTTGTAAGCTTCCAGTATGAGCACATATTGAGCAACATTTGACTGACTTAGTTTAGATGCAATGGAAACTTGCTTAGTTTAGATGCAATGGAAACTTGCAGTCACTACAAAATATTTTTTTTTAATTAGCAGAAATTTTGAAGCAGAGCAATTGCTTAAGCTTTCTAAGCAAGATTTTCCTCAGAAGAGGGAATCTCTTCTGTTTTGTCTTACTAGATTGTTGGGATTACTCCTAGATGAAGACACTTAGCTTAATTTTGTTGTTTCCTAGTTCTTGATTCTAGCTGGGTTCTGATCCAAGTATGTGTATGTGTGTTTAATATATATATTTATAAATATAAGAGAACATTCAGCACTTCAAATGAACAGCCATGCCTTTCTTTTATTTTCCTGTACTCATACTAGTACTAAGATCTTGATTAGATTCTCCTACAGCAATAAAATAATATATTAGGTGATAAATTGTTTGTGTTATGGAGCACTATTGATTACCTCACTTATTAGTTGGGCATTAAAGCAGATAGTATTGAGACAAATAATTAAATGCTCTTGTGACTTGCTTTTTATGTATTAAATAAAAAGAGTAGCAAGCAAAATATGAATCATGGGGGCTTGTTATTCTCCGTCATGTTCAATTGTGAATATACAGAAAGTATATATTTTTCTCATTTAGAAACATCTAGTACACTAAAGTTTGTTTCTACAGGGTAGTTTTTAAGTTGCTTTTTTTTCCTTTCATTAAAATTCTTCATAATAATATGGTTTTCAACTGTTGATACTCAGTGTTCTTTACAAGCCATTTACTTAATAATTTTCAGTGTTTATAATAACAAGAGGAATTAAGGTTTAAAGGGCAAGCACTGGAGGATTTTTGCCTCTACTAAGTTACTAGTATTAGTTATTCTGTAGCTTGGATAAGGTATGCGTGCTCAGCCTGAGGGTTGTCCATGTAAGTTAGCTCAGATTCAGTCCTTGGAGTTACGGCTCTTGTCGGTTTGTGTCTTTGCTGGGGTGCCTAACAGACCAGTAGGGGTCACTCTATGCATTGAATTTAGGGAACATGTTGGTAATTTTAATTACTCTTTTTAATTGCATATGCTAGCACACTTGAAAAAATCTTGGGAAGAATTCTACTCATTGTTTATTAAATGACTGTTTTTTCTTTGAGTTGGGAGTATCTGTTCAAAGCATGTACAATAGTTAACGTTTTATAAGGTAACTATGAAAGATGGCTATATCACAGGTAGATATCTAATGATACAGTTTCAGAAGTGTCTTTGAGAGAGTCTTCACAGTTTGTTGAAAGAGAGTGTGCTGAAGAGAAAGAGATTCTGATTGAGGTTGCTGTATTTCCATGCCCTAACTCAATAAAAGAGGCTGGAAAGTCTGGCAGGGCAGGTCAATGTGCCACATAAATGCTTCAATAATGTATTCTTCCATTTCTCTCAAAGCCAAACTTTAAGGACATTTTTTAAACTCTAGCAGATGCATGTGTGCATCTGTTAAATGAAATAGATGGGTGAAGATATCCTGGTCTTCTAAGTCAGGCAGTTAATCGTGCAACTGGTTGAAGATCAATATGATCACTTCAAACCAATATATTAGATCCATCTGTTTCCAGTTTTTCTGTAGTGGCAGTGTTGTGAAATATATCTTTCCCTCCTGGTCTCTTCTAAAATCTATATCTTAAGATTTAAAATGTTTTCCATATAAGATTGAAGAAAGCTGAAAGCATCTTAATGCTTGTGGAAGGACATAATCCTTTTTTAAATGGGGCATTTATCCAGTATTAAATTAAAGACTGAGATTTGTACTTTGTAAAACTTTCTTTACTGAGATTTCTTAGTGAGGGATGCATTGCACATTTTGATGGAACTAGCTATGCTATTTATATTCCTATCCTTTCCATGACCTCCTCTTCCACACCTATTGCAGAAGTTTATGTCCTTGTGTTTTTCTGTGCTACAGTTGTGTGCAGCAGCTCAGGTTTTATTCCAAAAGTGTTGGAAGCCATGGAGACTCTTCAATGTGAATGGTCTGTGGGAAAAGCCCAGCAAAAATCACTCCAATCTGGTGGCTTAGCTGAAATCCAGGTCCTGAGAGTTCAGTTTCTGACTCAGGCAAGTCACAGCGATCTGGTAGTTTGCTTCAGAAAAGCATGGATAATCATGTGGAGTCAGGTGAAATAGAAATAAAGAGAAAGAATGTACTTGTAATATTCATGATCTTTGCCTCAGAGGCTGCCTGTAAGAATAAAGTGGTTAATTTCAGTAATACTGGCACAAGAGCAGATGGGAGCAGAAAAAATAATAGCAAGGTAGTGAGGAGCAGCATTTGCTTAATTTGATTGATAAGGGTATCTGAAAACTTGTGCTGATCACTTTTGCATACACTGCACTTTGACAAGAAAACAAAAGATTGGCTCAAGTCTGTGTGTCTCCATTTTTTCAGTGGTTGAAATTCTATTTATGCTGGTAATTTTTTATTATAGTAAAGAGTATAGCTTCTTATTTTCATTAACTTTTTATTTTCTTTAAGTAGTCCAAAAATTGGTTTCTTAAAAGCAGAGAAATATCTTCAAATAACTATGCTGCGTCTTTAATTGGAATGAAATAACAAATCCTGTAATCCTGTAACATAAAAACTATGAGCATGTTTCCAGCAAGCATTACTTGAGTTCACAAAATTATTCAACTTTAGTGGTTTTTTAATTAGTGAAACTGTTTGTTTTTTCTTCATGCAGTATTTTTTCTCTGCATTTCCAGTGAAGTCATCATGGCTTAAATAAATCATAGCTTTTCTTCATTCTCTCTGCCACCAGGTATACCGGTTGTTCTCGTCACCTAAGCCTAACATTTTAATGCATTTATATGTAGCCCTTATTTCTCGGAAACTGATCTTTGAAAGAAAAGTTTGCTCTCCTTTTCACAGCATCAGAGAATGTTTAAGATTGGAAGGGACCACTGGAGGTCACTTTGGCCAATATCCCTGTTCAAGGAAGGTCCTACATTATTCAGAATTGTGTCCAGATGGCTTTTGAATGTCCTGCAGTGAGGGAGACTCCAAAACCTCTCTGGACAATTTTTCCAGGGTTCAGTCACTCTCACAGTGAAGTTCTTCCACATGTTCAGATAGAAGTTCCAGTGCATCAGTTTCTGCCCATTACCTCATTCTGTTGCTTGGCACCACTGAGCAGAGCCTGGATCCATCCTCTGGGCACCCTTCCTTCAGATACTCATAGACATTGATGAGGTCCCTTCTTAGCTGTCTCTTAGCAATGCTAAACAGTCCCAGCTCCCTCAGCCTTCCTCGTTGTAGAGATTCTCCAGTCCCCTAAAAAACTTTGAAGCCCTCTGTTGGCCCTACCTCAGGAATTTCATATCTGTCTTTGTTTGAGTATTCAGAAGTAGTAGTGGGGATCAAGCATGATTCCTTTTGGCCCAATGTACCATAACATGGCTGCTGTCTAACTCCAAATCCCCACCAAAATTAATTTCAAATTAGTTTCAAATGCTTTATTACGTTTTATTATGTTTATCATAACTTCAGAAGAGTGAACATGGGAGTATTTCCACCTCTTCAACTGATGCATGTAGCAAAATTCTACAGTAGCTTTACAGTATTGCTGCTAGCATGATAGTACAGAGATTATTAGCTTCAGTTAGGTAATGCTAATACTCACCACAGCACATTACTTAACATGACCCATAGATTATTTATTCTAATGGTTAATGATAAATGAATAGTGATAATTAGGAGATTATGGGGTTTTGTGGGTTTTTTGTATTTGTTCTTTTTTTAAGGAAGTATTTGGTTACAGTAATTGGTTGTATCAGCAATTACTTTTATTAATTTTTGCACCTTTTTCTTGAAAAAAGCTATCTATTTGGAGCCAGAATGAAATAAGTCTAATGAAATAAGTCTAATGAGATAAGGAGACTTCAGGGGTTTAATATGAATTAGGAATATGACAAATATCAACATATTGAACTATATTTTCACACAGCAATCTGCTGAATGAGATAATAGAAAAAAACAAGCCAAACCATTCATTTGCTTCTTCATCCATAGAGAAAAGATGGACTCTCTTCAAAATATATTTTAAAAATGTTTTTTAAAGAGTATTGACAAAATCACCAGATTTGTATTTTCAGACCAGATAAAGGGAACAGGTTATAAGATCTGAGAAGATAAAAGTATTTTATGACTTTATTTACTGAAACAGTATTTCTACAGCTTCTTTTAAACATGTGATTCCTTTTTTGCCTATGTACTGCTTTTCTGTAGGTACATTTTAAATTTTGATTCTATTTAGGCTTTTCTTAAATCACACATGTATCAATTTACCTTTTTTAAAATCAATCTCATTTTCAAGTATACTTGTATTTAACATAAAATCTTAAAACTTAACTTAAAAAAGAAAAAAAAGTAAAAAATAGTACCAAAAAAATTTAAGAGGAAAAAGATTTAAAAGGCCCAAACAGTAATGTAACTGGGAATTAAAGATGGTGAAAAGACAAGTTACATCATACAGTAGTAAATGTCATACTGGCTTTGGAAGTTCTTCTTGTACACTGAACTTTGTACAGAAGAAAAGTTGATAATTTTGTCAAGGAGCAGAGTAAAAAGACTGATACTGAGCAAGACGTCAAAAAGTGACACTGCGGAAGTTATCATAGATTCTTGATGTGGATTCCTTTTGAGTGGTGTGCCTTCAGTGCAAAGATGAATCCCTGCTTAAAAGAGCCCTCCTAAGTGATGTTTTCCAATGGAAAGATGTAATGATATGGTTGATGCAGCTTGTAGTGTTTCATGCTTTGGAATTCAAAATTACAGAGAGAACTGTAAATTACTGCAAAATAGTAAATATTGTAATGTTTGTGACTATATGCATTTGTTTTCCTTAGAATTTCAGGATTACTTTTAGAAATGTTGGGGTTTTGGTGTATTGTGAAACTTTTATAAGACACCAGTCTATGGCACTACAATCTATACTTATTTACTAACAAAAAAAGATGCCTCTAATGCATAATGAATCCAAGTATTAGGTTTTTTTCTTTTGACTTTGACTTTAACTCCACTGAGTTTAACTAAGAAAACAGAAAAGTCATTGCTTCAGCTAAGAGTTCCTGTCCAGGAAGAAGTGATGTTAGTGCTACAGGCATGCTCTGAGCAATGGCTTGGGCATTTACCTTGTTCATATATCCCTGTCATAAAGAGTCAGTTTCTGTTCTTTTGAAGTGATGTGGGTTTCTGTGAATTATTCAGAGGGAAGAAAAGGTCTTCTGTGCCATCTAAAACAGAGAAAAATGCCTGTGATATATGTTTTTGTGTAATGAAATCAAGGAATATTAAAATGGTGCCCTAAATATGAAAAAGCCGTTTGTATTATTGCATGATACAGTTAGGATCTGCTGTAGAAAAATAAAAGCTGAATCAAAAAGAAATTAAGTGATAACATTATTAGATGTGAAGTTGTTTTACATTATTTAAATACTGAAAGATTGAAGTGTGTTCATCATAATTCACTTTCAAATTCTGCACATCCCCTCTACATCCTTATGTCAGTGGTCTCTATTTCCATTTCTCTTAGCTCTGGTTCTAATAGGGTGAAAATGTATGGCTTCATATTTTTCCTGAGAGAACTGACTCCAAGGTATTCTTTGGGAATTATTAATACTGAATAGTATTTTCTTAGTTTTCAGGGTGACTTCATTGAATGAAGATAGATGTTTCTTGTGCTTTAGACAGATAATTTACAATTCAAATGAATAGTTTTAGATCCAGGGTTAAATTAAAAGTAGGTTCACTTAGGGATTTTTTCTTTTTCATAGTTGCTTAGGAATTGCTGCTGTCATCAGTATCAGTGTCAAGGCTTTCAGCCCAGATATTTATGCATATCAGACAACTGAGATGAAGAGAATTTCCTGTTTTCTGTATAAGCACAAAGTACAAAGACCAGACTTGGAAGGAACAAAATGTCATTTGTCTTCAACTTCTTGTCTAAAGATTCTCTCTATTATTCTCAATAATTTTGAGTTCTTGTGAGTAAAAGTCTATGCAGTAAAAGATACTACAGAGGAATACAGAATACTTCTTTTCTTTGTTTAAAAAAAACCTCAGGGCTTAAATAAGTTTCATAAATACACCTAAAATAGCATCCTATCTATACTTTGCCATTGTCTGGGGTATTTCCTTTTTCCTTCTCGCTAACTTCAAGAAGACACTTTGCTTTTTAGACATTCGGCATCATAAGCGTTGAATGAATGACTGTTTCTTTATCTTTCATTTTCCCCTTAGATCTGTACATATAAAATATGCATGGTTTTGTGTATGTGCAAACAAATCCTGACAGCTAACCATGGCATTTGAGATGACACAGTTTCTTTGAGATGCAGACTGAGCTAGCTGTGAAAAATGTTGAAGATGTATTTGAAAACTGTTTGTTGTGAATGAGTTCTTGGTTTCATTTTTGTGAATAATTGTAAATATTGGCTTCTGGGCTGAAATTTTCCATCACAAATAATTAGTATACATTAAAATTCTTAAGGTTCAGTGAGATAATTCATCTACTTCTGAGAAGAAAAAAAAACAAAAAAAACCCCAAAAACTGAGGACATTGTTTTGCCAGCATTAATAAAATAAATTTGATCATGTAACTGTTGTGTTGCCTTATTTTTCCCCTCTTTGGAGTGGGAATTGTAAGGTTTTATTGGAGTGGGAAAAGTAATTGCTCTGTACCTGTAGCTTGATTCAGTCTTTCAGATGACCTTTGAAAATCTCAGTTTGCCTTAGTTTTTTTGAGTCTGAAAGCAAGATTCTTCCAGTTTTTTTGCAGAAAGTGCATTACAGGAACACCAAGAAAAGAACAAGAAACATCTGATCATTATTGTTATTGTGTGAGAGAAGTTTTCGTGGTAACAACTGGACTGAAAATTAGCAAGACAGCTTTCACATTTTCCCATTGTTGTCAATGAGTTTGTACAGATTAGTCCATATTCCTTCTACTGTGAAATAGCAGAAAATGTATTCTGCTTATTTAAGACGTCATTCACATGCATTTCTCTGTTATTTTAAAAGCTTTTATTTCTCGAGTTGTGTGAGATTTTAATTTTGTCGACCTCTGATTTCATGCTGCTTGCCTAAACTGGTATTGGGAATGCCTTCTCTGAAAACTGAGCTTTTTATCTCTTTCCCCTTGAAATGGAAAGAAATTTCTATGTCTGAGGTGGTGAATAATTTTGTTTTGAATCAGAAGACTGTATTCATTTATAAGCAGTTAGCCTGAATGCAAGGCTTAACTTAGAAAGGTTGAGCATCACTTACCTACTGTAAAGAGCAACTTTTCGACCATCAGCATCTCTTCTCCTTCTGTAATTTTTCTTGGAAACAAAAACCTGCTGCTGGTGCCTTCTGTAAGATATGAAATGGAAAGCAAGTTCTTCTGATGTCAACGCTGTACCCCTAGAAGTTTCATGATTTCAAGCCCTTCAGGTACTACTTGCAACATACTGGCTTTTTTTGAATCAATGCTGTTTACTTAGTGCTAACATTGTCCTGACTTTTCTAGTTAGACTGTTAATGCAAACATAGATTCTGTTAGAAATGGTTGTATAGTGTAACAGGTTACTCTGTGGAAAATGAGTTTTCTGTTCAAGATAACAAAAGAAGGAAGTTAATGAAAATAAGAAAATTAATATTTTAGCTGCAGGACATGTTGTATAGAGAGCCTCTGCTCATGAATGCCTCAGCATTTAAATCAATACAGTTTGAAAGACTCTCATACAAGTTGATATAATAACCTCTGAAATACTAATGATGAGTTATCACTTCCACTGGGAAACTGTACCGGTCCCAAGCATAAAAGCGGTCATTTAAAATGTCTTTACTAAGCAGCACAGTATTCTGCAGAACTAAATCTCAAGTAGATCTGGCTCCCTAAATGGTAATTCCATCTTTTTTTAAAAGGTCAGCTCAATTAGATTTTGGCAAGATTGAGTCTTCAGTGTCTCTTATTATATTCATCAGGACACATTGGCTGGTAGTTTGCAAGTGTTCATGAGCAAAACAGGTTAGTAATATATTGGTACCAGTACAAATAGATTGTCCTCATCACCACATAGACAAAACACTCATGAGAACTGTGCAATTCTTTAAACACTAGTGGCATGATATAATGAAGTTGTATTCCATTAAGCACTTGTATACAAGGGAGCAAAATGTCATCACCTGAGTGTGGCTGCATTTCTGTGATACAACCTCATCTGTTCCGTCAACTAGTTTTGCTCTGATCAATAAGCAGTTTTCTGTGGCCTTTCACTACTGTCAGATGTCATTGAATGATGTAAATACACATCAGAAACTAGAAACTTGACAGCTCACCTAGACTAAGGAGAGAAGTGTGGGAGGGGGTGTACTGCTGGGATAGACAGAAATGACAGCTGATATCTGCTATGTATAAATGATTTGATATTGCTACAGACAAGATTTTTCATTTTCCATAAGCATGCTACAAAATGATTCTGGCTTGTGCAAGTCAAATCATTCAAAAAGACCAAAGAGAGTAAAAAGGATTTTTATATTGCAGGACAGCACTGAGCAGAATGGTCCACTTACAAATCACCTTTATTTTTATTCTTGCCTTTTGGTACTAAATCTTGGGTCCTACTTGATGCTAAAATGAAGGAAGAATAAATAAATATTAGAAATGTTCTCCTAGGCAGCATACAATGAGTAAAATACCTGTTCATGCTAGCACACTCTTTCAAAGCATTAGAGAACTCACTTCAATATTTCACTACAGAATCAAAAAATTGGAGGTATTTTGGTTGCTTGTGTTGTTTTTCAGTTGTGAAGAAGCTTAAAAATACTTTCAAAAATGGCAGTAGAGGACTAACTATGAAAACAGTTATATTCTGTAGTGGGGAATTGTAGCTGAAATGTGCAGGATTTTTTCTAGTTTGAAGTCTTTTTTATACACTTTATGATTCCAATAAAGATCAACTGCCAGGAGTTAAGATGAAGAAGAAGAATTTAGCATTATTCGGTGTTTTGTTTATAGTTGCTGTATTATGGGTCTTGCACTCTGGAACATACTTGCTCCTATTTTACCATACGAAATTTACAATATGAATTCCAGTACACAGTTTTCTGTGTTGAGAGGAAGTTTCTGTAATAGATGATTGAGGGTAGATAAACATTTATGCTTTTTGAACAGGTGCATAGTATTTGTCCTTTCATCTTGAGGGTTGGTTTAATTCTTCCTAAGCATGACATATATATATGTCTTTACTATATTTACTGTATTTCTTAGATATGCTATGTAAGAAGCAAAATATGGAAGTCATGATTTTGAAGAGAAACTAAATATGTTACTAAAATAAAATCTGTTTCTAAAAAAATCTATGGGTTTTGTAACTTAAAGTAATACCTGCTGATGTGTTAACAGAGCGATCTGAACTCTGGCCTACTTGTAACAGCAATGTCACTGATAGTAGCTTGCACTCTACCTTGCTCTCCTGGCCCCTGGCAAAACTGCTGAGAAAGTGGGAGTATTATCTCTATGTGATGGTGTGCATGTGCATACAGGAATGTAACGGAGTTCACAGTCTGAACCTCCACTCCACTCCAGTGAGATTCCACCTGCAGTGCTGCACCCAGCTCTGGGGTCCCCAGCACTGGATGGACACCAGTGTGTTGGAGTAAGTCCAGGGAAATGATACAAAGATTATCAAAGGGATGGAGCACCACTTGTATGAGGAAACACTGGGAGAATCAGAGATTGTTCATCCTAGAGAAGAAAAGATTCTGGAGTGACCTTCTAGTGACATTTCAGTACCTAAGGAGAGTCTACAAGAAAGCTAAAGAGGGATTTTTAACAAGGGTATTTAGTGATAAAACAAGGGGCAATGGAATGAAACTGAAAAAGAGTCAATTAGATTTAAATTAGACATAAGAGAGTCTTTCTATTGTGGTTATGGTAAGGTGCTGGAACAAGTTGTTGACAGAAGCTATGAATGCTCTGTCCCTGGAAGTGTTCAAGGCCAGGTTGAGTGGGCCCCTGAGCAACCTGGGCTAGTAGAAGGAAGGTGTCCCTGCCTGTGGTACAGGAATTTGAACTACATGATCTTTATGCTGCTTTCCAACCCAAACTCTTTTGTGATTCTTCAATATCTTTGCTGTCTTAAAAATGTTGTCATGCTTTGGTGTTCTTATCCACTACACTGAAGTATAGTTTGTATGAAGAAAAGCCTATGCTTCTGCTGTGTCGGGTTTTGGGTATGTACCATGAGCTTATGTAATGGAGATTGGGTCTTCAACAGTCACTGGCCATACTGTTCATATATACTGGGATGTCTCAGCTGAGAAGCCTGGATTCAGAGCAGGTGTCACAATTCCAACTGGCTTCTGGAGTTCTCAGTTTGGACTATCAGGTTTCCATCACCTCTGTCTCTAAGGGGTTTTCTGCAGGGCTTTCGGATAATAGTTGTCCTCATCTGGAACACTTAGAACAGGTTTCTTGAGATTGGCATGAAACTTGGTTAAGAATAGCCAAGCATAACCACTCTGAATTACATGCATTCCCTGTTTTCTCAGACATCAGATCATACCTCTGCCTTTTCTTTATATTGACAATTTTTTGGTGCTTTGTGTTGTATACGGGGAATGACCAGGTGCTCACATGCCATTATAAATTTGTAAGGAGCACAATGAAGTGCAAAGTATGTGATGCTGAGTCATCAATTTTTATTCTGCTAGCATATTTCAGTTAATTTACTGTATTATGAATTATTGTTGTGAAAGAGAGGCTACTGGACAGCTCTGTGTAGGCTGATGTTTATTTAAAATAAGAAAATTATTTTGAGTTTATTTCTAATTTATCTCATGGAGTCACTCAGAACCAGTATTGTGGTCTTGCAAAATGTCACTTTTTCTGATACAAAAACAGCCAAACAATATTAGTGTATATACAATAATGGTAATAAACAGAGTGATGTCACAATGTAGGTGTTAAGCAGGACTTTGGTAACTAAATTCATTGTGATATTATCCAGTTTTTGGGGGATAGAAGGAGAGGTGATTGATTTGTGGATTGGAGGAGGTCATTACACACAGGAAGATATTCAATATGCAGTCTTTTATGTCTGGTCTCAAATCTTGAGAATTATTAAAATTCTCTAGAAACTAGCAAGAGGGTTCCAGGGCTCTGTTTCAACTTAGCACCTGCCTGTGCTTTAGGATACTTTATAGGTTCTGACTAATCTAATGTAATTGTCTCCCTTTTTTTTTTGGGGGGGGGGAGGGCTTAATTCCTTATACTGGCAAGGGAGATTAGATATCTAATAGCCCAGTACAACATCTCCAAATAGTGTAACCTCCAGAACACATTGAAAATTCCCCCAAAAAGAGCACTTTCCATTTTTTGCAGTTCCATTCTGGATCTGTATTTGTAAGGCTCTTTCTAGAGCTATTTCTGCTGTAGTTTTGAAATACTTGCGATTATAATGCATGGCCGAGTGAAAAAAAATATTAAAACTCATTTGTGGTAACAGAAGGTTGTGTGGTTGTCCCAAGCATATAGCAATTTTCCATACTATTCTTTTTCTCTCTATTGTATTGTACATAATAAAGTAAGCACATAACCTGGTGTGTTTTGGTTTGGCTTTTTTTTTTTTTAATTTACAGATTTTGCAGTGTTTCTGTCACTTCAACTTCTTGTTCCTTATTAAGACTTCAGAGATACAAACCAGTAGCTCAGTAATTGCTTTCTTGAATCTGCCTTTAATAATTACATTTAGTAAAGCTGTATCGAAAATTAGAAAGGCAGAGACTAATGGAAAACTAGATTTTTCACTGAATTAGAAAGCAAGACAATCCATATATTGACAACATTTCAAGTTGAAACAGATCAGGAAAACTGTTTTGGACTGTCTGTGCAAAGAGGCAAACAGAGGCCTGATGCGCAATGGCATCTGCATTTTATACAGGCAGAGAAACTATAAGAGATTTCATGTAAATAGGTGTCTTGAGAGGGGACAGTAGAAATCTGATTTGGAAGCAAGTCACCTGAGGTTTTTTTAGTCAGAGAACCTTTTTCTTGACATTAACAAAAGTCTAGAAAGTGCTAACTTTTCACTGATTAAAATACCTTAAAGGCAAGGTGGGAAAAGAAGAAGCATGTTTTAATTTCTTGTTTTAGATATGTGGAAGAATATTTGTTGAGGGTGGTATCAGAGCAGTGTGAATCAGTATGAAGGAGGCAGAGGAGAGGAGGTATTGTGTCATTGTTTAGTCAGTAGTGGGACTTTTCACTAAAAAGGCATTTGAATTCCCATTTTGAGAACACGGGTAACCATGAAAACTGTTTTCAGGTGTCTGTTCCTGATATGCTAGTATTTTTAATGCCTTTTGTAATCAAGCAGGCAGGAGATTGCCTGATTGATTGATTGATGTATTAAGCCCAATATGTTCATTAATTACTAGATGTTTTGTGTTTCCTCCAAATTTAAAAAATACCCCAAAACCTAAACAACTTGAAAATGTATATAGATCTGGCAGTGTAAATAGGTCATTTCATGGTTGTGTATTGTTAGTTGGTTGTAAAAACTTGTGCTTACAAGATTTGCTTCTCCTGTTTTTTTTTACTATTCTATCTCTTACATGCTTTCCTTTTTCATTTAGTAGCTGAGCTGATTTTTGTTGATAAAGATCATTTGGGTTTCTTTGAGTCTTTTGTAGCATTTTTAGATTAGTCTTGGTTTTAGTTATCCTCTGAATAGACACTGGGCCTAAAAAAAAGTTGACACTTTCAGCATTTTTGGAGACCCTTAGGCTGACCCTTTCAGCATTTTTGGAGACCCTTATTTTTAACCTACAGTACAATTCCTCTTACATGCTCCACATTTAATTATAGTTTGCTTTGACAGCATGGTACTTTCTTCTGCTGCATTTTAGAATGCATACACAGAATTGGGCACATTTTGAATGTGTGATTTGGATTGATGTAGATTAGTGGAGCATAGATCTTGTGATTTTTATTACACTGTTGATCAGTTTTGATAAACATGGAAGAAGAGTTTTGATTATGTAAATTTATACAGTTTCTTGGATATTAAATTCATTTTACTTCAAAAAATTGCTAAACTTTCAATTTTTAGTATGTCTCATTGAACATAGGTTGATGGTTTGCAGGTTTCTGAACATAGAAAAGGCTTCTCCAGCTAGAAACGTCACCTTAAATCCTAGTCACATAGCACAGGATTAAATAGTAACTTTCATTGTGTTATACATGTATGTTAATCAGTGTGTAATTTTAGATTAATTAATAGTAACTGTTGGTAATCTGATAGACTTCTTCACTAATCCAGCAACTTTTATGACATAGGGAAAGCTCCAGTTATTGCTGCTGTTAGAAGGCAGAGTACTGGACAGTGTGGTGATAACAGCAATGAAGCCACTCTTAGATCATCAGCAATCTGACACATTTCACTTCTGTTTGTAGAACCCATAAGAGCTAATAGTTTCCTTGTTTGGAATGGAAATATTAATTGTATAAGATAGCACATCAGAAGTCACAGAGGGAATTGAAAGGACCAGAGAGCTGAGGCATGCTTGAGATTCCTTCATGGGTCAGTGGAATTTCTGTAAGAACAAACCAGTATTATTTGTAATTTGGAAGGAATTTGTCAGTTGCAAATAAATTGCTGTTTTAATAGTAACTTTTGGACCTAAAGAGTTTTTTTTCGTACCTAATGAGAAAGATGAAAGAGTCTTAAGTAGAGAAATAGCATGAAGCCAACAGGAATATCTGTCATCTTCCATCCCCTTTACCTTCTATAAAATATTGAAACAGGATCTTCAGAGAAACTTTGCAAATCTAAAGGGCAAATTGCTGCTTAATAACAAAAACCCCAAAAAACTGTAAAACGTGTGACAGTTTTGAATGCATAACTGGGTCTTCTAAGTGTCTTCCAAAGAATGAGCATAGAAAAAGAAGCAATTTTTTTAGTCTTTTTACTTTTCCTCCTGCCTTGGAAGGAGCTTTCATAGGATCATAGGGTCATTTGGGTTGGCAGAGGCCCACGGAGGTCCAGGCACACCCCCCACCACCACCCCTGCTCCACACAGGGCTAATGTAGATCAGATTCCACAGGGTCATGTCCTATCATGTTTTGGCTTTCTCCACTACTTCTCTGGGCCCCAGCTACAGTGTTTATCTAATATACACTTTCCAATGAAACTATTAAATAAGTCAGATTTGGCACTAGGTCTGGTCTTATTTTTCCAGAAAAATTGAGTGATCTTTGCATGCAGTAATTTTTCATTGGTTCTTTAAAAAGAATGGATAGAAGATTTGATTAAAAATGTTTTCGGTGAAAAGAAAGATGTGAGAATAGAATTAGAATAGAATTATGACAGAATATTCTAATATAATAGAAAGATATGGGTTTAGGGCTTGGACTTTTAACTTCAGGCCTCTGAATTGTGCCCAGTCTGGATGTTCTAAGTAGGTTTTTCTAAGAACAAACAAGAAATAAGTTATTCAGCCTTGCAGAAGCACTTGGATTTTAGGTCTAAAGTTTCCAAAGTAACTATGATTACTGTTGTAACCATGGTTACTGTTTGTCACACTTTTCTCTATGTGTGGTTTTTCTGCCTCATTAAATTTTTTTTAGTTACTTACATGGAAGAAGCTCATAAGGACGTTGTCCTTTGCTCAGTTGTTCCCACCATAGTTGGTCATGCATGCTGAGCTAAGTGGACATTCAGTGGAGAAAAGGAGCATGTGACTGACTGCTGCAAGTAGGTATGTGCAGCAGTGTGGGTTGTGTGAAAAGCTTAAATGACACTGTGAACATTTAAATTCACAACCCTTGTTTCTTAACAATTTACCCTTATGTTTCTTTTACCTCTGAGTAGGTAACGGGGAATTAATGAAAGGGAGTATATCGTTTGTATAGGTACTGCCAGACATGTGACTCACTGATGTGGACTTTTGAGGTCCCTAAGACAAGCTTCTTGACCAAGAGACACTTGGATTTTTGTCGTCCAGCTGCCCCAGCAGTGGTGGAGGGAAGGGAAAAGGGTACCAAGTGTTAGCAGTGGGTTTTCAGACAAGATGCAGTGTCATACACTTCTGATTCATACACAGTGGGATTGTGCATTTCCTTTAAGAACACAGGAGTGGGAGTATTTCAGACTACAAGCCCGTTCTCCTACTCTTCCTTGGCCACTTCATTTTTACAGTAATGCAGTATAGTCTTCTCAGGTGTTTCTTCCCTGTGCCATTGTGTAGATTCCTGTCCAGCATCTCTTATACAAAATTTTAAAATGTCCTCCAATTGTTTTTCTGCTTCGTAACATTATAGCAGCTCCTGAATAGAAAAGTTCTGTAGGCCTGAAATTTATCCTGACTTTGTGGAGAAGCCATGAACTTTCAATCAGATCAGACCTGCTGTGAAAATAACAGAGCACCAGCAGTGACTATCCTATTGGAAAAGCTACATTATGAACATACTCAGTGCAAAATTTTGTTAGTAGTTAGGCAGTTTTCCAGAAGTTTCTGACTTGGCTAAATTTGCCTCCCAGATGTCTTCCTGGTCTTCTTGTCCACATCTTGGAGAAATTTGAGTGAAGCAGTTTGGGTTTTGTTTTGGATTGAGTTTTGGGGTTTTGATTGGTTTTTTGGCATGGATAATGTAAAATGTATTTTTCGTTAAGTATGTGTTTGGACTGTCTCAGCTGTAACTTTCTAAAAATATTTTCTGTCTGAATCACATACCTGATACAGAAAATCTAAGCCCAGAAATTAAAGATTGGCAAAACTATAAGTAACCGAGAACAGTCTTGTAATGGAAAATATTAGATTATTCTAATTGCTCCTGGCTCTGCCATTGAATTCTATAATGCGTTTTATTAAATTACTTCCATCTCAGGTCTTCTTCAAATGTTATTGATATTGTAAAAAGAAAAATAGCAGCAGCATGAAACAGGAGGGTGAGGAATTAGTTGATGCAAGATGGATGACCCCCTTCATTACCCTTTTAGAATTCTTCCCATGAAAAACATGCAGGTGAAAGAAAAGTAGGGACAGAGGCTGTACAGAAAGATGAGTAGTTTCTTGCTGAGGCAGTTGGAGATGACTTCTCAGTCACATTTAGGATAGGGTAGGTTGTATTTTTTTTCCCTGTAAATAGAAAAGTGACACTTTCTCTAAATATATAGAAGAATCCACTTTTGCTGCAAAGAACTTAGAGTAAACTAGGCATTTGCATGCCTTCTGGAGGGGCACACTGCAGTTTCATAAGAATAAAGCTTTTGTAACAGAAAATATATTAGAAAAAGTTATTTATGGCAGCGTTTTGTGTGAATAAAAATAGAAATTTTCTGTTCAGTACAAAAAGTAAAAGCCAGAAAAATGGCAAGATTCAAAGATGTTTGGATAGGTGAGTGAAGTTTTCGCTAAGTACCTAATAAAGCAAGAAGAAAATTTGAACCCTTGGAATGAAGGAAGGACTGATATCTGTGACAGTATCATGTTGTACCTGTAAGACTTAGTGGTATCTGTAATCTTTTCTCTTTAGTATTTTTGTCCAACTGAATTTAGGGTTTTAAGTCCATATGTATTTAAATAGGTAACTTGGTTGGTATCTGCTGGTAATTAACATCAAGTTTTCTAGTAAAATAAATGAAGATTTCTTTCACACCCAAGAACCCAGCGACTCATTTCAGCTTAAACGAATGTATGGATCTGTTTACTCATGATGCTGTTTTTAGGAAGATACTCGTTTTTGTTACTGAAGTGCTCAAGTCAAGTTAGTTCTTTGGTAGTCTGTGCTTGGCTGTGTCTTCTGTTTTTGTCTTCATTGAGGAAAAGGCAGTTGTGGATTTTTAGACCTGTGAATAGTACTGTTTGATGCTTTGAGTTAACATTTGAGGAGACTGCCACATTCAATTCAAGCCACGGCAGTTAAAAATAGCACAATTTTCATTCATCCACATACTATTGCTTTCTTTGCAGTATGCTTGCTTTTGTTTACACATTTCCTGCATCAGACTCAATTTATAACTTATTTAAAATCTCTCAGAAATGTGCTGGATACATAAAACCTTAACTGGGTGAATATTTGTACAGGCATGTTATTAGTTGATATGTGCCTCACCGTCTTCTAAGTGATTGAGAGACCAGTTGCAAAATAATATAATATTCACTGAATCAGTTTGTGTGTTTTTGAAATGATAAATACATGACTGTACAACCAGTGTTCTTGGATAGGTTATTCAATCTTGTATTGCAAAATTGCTAATAGGATACTTATTGGATATTGGTTTATATTAATATTTCTATTGGCGTTGAAGCTATAGAATCTGTTGACATGATTGTACTGGAAGTAGTTCCCATAAATAGTTTAGATGTTGCCTTTTCTCAGACATGGCTGTTTGAGTTAAAATCTGTGCTGCCTTAGCTCTTCCACTAATGTCAATATAGTTCTCTGCTTGAAGTGTCTTTGATTTACATACTTGTTGTATTTTTTATTGTAAGGAAAGCAAGTTAGAAAATATTTGTTTCTCTTCCCTGTGTTATTTCTTTATGCTCGGGTAAAATCTAAACCCTGCTCTGAACTTCGTACTTGCCTGCTCCCTTTTGTGGTATGCCTTCACCTTGCTGACTGCAGTTCCCCAAGATATATCTGGGACAGATACAGGCTGGCCCTCTTGTCATTGAGCTTTGTCCAAACTTTGTGATGAGTTCTGCAGTGTGTGCTGCCCGTGCTGCTGCTACTGTTAATGCTGTCACCAGTCCCTGAGCCAGTTTAAATCTGGCTCAGGAATATTTGCATTCACTGTGTCCAACAAGGCAACTATGTAATACTATTAGTCACAGTATGTAAACTCAGAAGCCTAAAAACTTAAATCTCAATTTGGGCGCAATATTTTATTATTTTTGAGCACTGTTTGGGGTAGCTGCTGTTGCATTTTCTTCAGTAGTTGTGCAGAGTTTGTCACTTCCATTCTCTTTACCGTGCTTGCACATGAAGAAGCATTTGATTTTCTGCAGCTGGATACATCGATAACCACATCCTGGTAACCAGTTTCAAGCCTTGTCTCAGTCATAGCAGACTTAGTCCAGTAACAAAACTGTCTTATATCTATTCAAGCTTATTTCTTTGTCCCACTTTGAATTACCATTCCAAAGAGATTGACCTGGCAAGGGAAACCTTTGGTGAACAGAATGGCATTCTTTGATAAATTGATGCAGTGATTTGTCTTTCCAGGAATGAGTGCTGATGTTTGAAGCAGCGTTGTTAGTTGTGTGTAAGAGTAACGCAGGTGGCCAGCAATTGCAGAGGTAATGAAGTTTCCATTTTGGAAGGCAGACTAATGCCAATTTATTGGAAGTTTGGATGATTTAACTCAGTGAAAGGAAGTGCCTGAAGGTGTTGCACAGATCCTGACGGCTCATCTTGTTATTAACAGAATAACATTTGAATCCTCCATTTTTGGGCTGAAGATATGGTAATCATTATATTTAGATATAATATATGAAAGATATTTGCTAAGTTGCACAGATGTTTAGAAAAACAAACTCCTTTGACTACTGCTCTTAAAAATTTATTTGGATGACCTACTTATATGGTAAAGAGTAGCAGAGACTTCTCAGATGGATTACTGCAGAGACCCTAATAAGAAATGATGCAAAGTGGATATCCATTATTTTTTCCCCTGATATTTAATCACCATGATGAATGTGGAGCTGATTTCAATAGCTTATGTATAAGATATCTTGACTAAATCCTGTTCTGTTTCATATTCGTGTTTTGTTAGTAATCAGCAGAGAAAAGACTAAATTCATGAACTATAATAGACATACCATGGAAAATGAGACCGTAGAAAGTCCGTTCCTTTGAAATGCTTATTACCCTGTTGCTTGTATATCTTTTTATGTGTTCTTTGTCACCATTTACATTTCTGTTTGTCAACAAAATATCTGTGCTTTGGAGGCATTAGGTCACCCAGGTGTTCTCCAGACAGCAAATTCAAGTGTAAACAGAATAACACAGACTCAGTGTTTCTAGAAAAAAACTTAGTGTTGTGTCTAACCTGTCACAAAAAGGAGCTTCTTACTGCTAGTTGGCTGCAATATGAAGGCACTTTCATTGTGGTAAGGAATTGCATCCTGCTTTGGGAAGAGAGAGGATTCATTACAGACTCTCCAGAGAAAATAGCAAAGGATTTTGTGACAAAATAGAAGATTCCTTATATTTTATCCAACTTAGATTTTATCTATTTCTCGTAAATACACTTCTGGCATCAGTTATTTTTTGCAGTATTCAAGGATTTTATCCCAATTTACTGTTTCTATTGGAAAGCTAATATTTTACATAAAAAGGCTCATAGTTTTTCTATTACTAGAGCATTTATGATAAGAGGCATTGAGATGATCCAGATGAGCAAATAGAGCAGATTAGGCTAATTTTATTTTTCATCTGTATAACTATAGGCTTTAGTATGGGTTGTAAACTTTTTTCTTTTTCAGTAAAGGATCAACACATTTTCCCTTAAGTTTGACTGTAAGGAAGTTAGCCAAATAGGTAACCACAGTGCAGTGAGATTTTGAAAGGGTGTCTGTCACCTATATAACAGTTGCCCTCTGCAGGGCCAATAAAGAAAAATATCAAAAACAAGTCAGATCTTGTAGCATCTTGGTTTGGTTACAAATTAGATTTCCATAGCCAGTGTATCATTGGCAAGGGAGAGGTTTTTTTAGTTTAGAAAGCCAAGTAAGTTATTTTTCAGGAAATGACAGAGAGGTTCCTATGGGATTTTATGAACCGTGTGTTTGGAAAAGATTGGTTTAAAGAGAGTTGAAAAAAATCAGAAAACTACTTACTCTTACATGTCAGCTACTCTTTCATTCAATAGTGACAGCACCGTAGAAGCCTCCCTCGAGCTTCCCATCTTATAAGAATTACAAAACTGCCTGACTGGGTTGCAGTATAAATTGTTTGACTATCTCTTCTTCTAAACCCGAAGAAATATGTCAGACCTCTAAAAGGCCATCTTCAGGAAGACTATCCCTGAATCCTGTGCACGTCTTTGGTACATTATTCCTACTAACACCGCCATTTAATAACTGGAGGAGCCTCATAAAGCAAAAGAGTGTAGGGAAAGTGTAAGGAAATAATCCTTAACAATTTTATATTGCTGGTGGGAATTACAAACTGCATGCTGGAAGGTTCTTGAAGAGACTGTAATCTGATATCAGGTATCAGTAAATAATGTAATAATAACGTAATCTGGTATAATAATAATGTCATCTGGTATCAGTAAAACTGATAACTGTTAAGGAAGAGAAGACTTTTTATGTAAACAAAAAGTTATATGTACTTATAAATTAGTAAGGAGGCATTTCAATTAGGAGTCACATGTATCAGAAAAAGTGATTGTTCTTATGTACACATGTTTTTATTTAGTTATTTAGCAATGAAAGCCCAAGTTAGATTGCAGTAGCATGAGATTTAACAGAAGGAGTCAGTGAAACAACAGACTTGTTCTCTTATATCACAGTAGAAAATCTGTTTTGATATGTTAAAAACAGTAAGGCTGTTTTCCCAGGACAGAATGCATCAGGTAACTGCTTCACACAGGCTGGAGCTGTTGCAAATACTCCCTGGAAATCCTACAGTGAACATTTAACTTGTCTGTCATGGTTTTTCTCCCTCACCAACTCTGGACAAAGCAGTGTCATAATTGGATAATATCATGCTTTTGTTTCCATAGTCAATTATCTGTGTACTTTGTTCCTTGTGCTGTAACTTAATCTTGTACGTTGTACTTAGGACTAAGTCAAACAGTCTGATTTCATATAACAGAGATGACAATGCTTGGGGTGAGGGAAGGGACTCTCTGAGTTTAACCCATCTTTTGAGCTGACTTTAGGTGAGGTAAGCAAATCTTGTAACTGATAATGCAGAGGATCTGAGTCTCTTTGTGGCCCCTCAGTAGAAGTGCAATGTGTGTTGAGCAGAGCTGTACTGCTGGAGGGCAAGGCGCACGCACAAGGAGCACCTGCCCTAGGTGAGTAGAGAGTGGGAAGAAGCTGCAAGGACCCAAACATCTGCACCAGATGAGTTGCCCCACTGCTGCTCTGGCTTTCTCCTGCTCTTATAGCCATCAGGAAAATGTTCAGCATGTGTGAGGATGATACCAGGAAGGGTGGATGACTCTTAGCTCTGTGCCTGTTCATACTCCCTCCCATCGCTCTCAATTCCTCAGGCGTTCTCTTCCTTTACTGCCTCTGCCAGACTCTTTCATCTCTTGTTTGAGGGCCAAAGCAAAACCACACGGAGCAAATCGGTTTCTTTGGGGCTATACTGCTTTTTTCTTTACTGTGCCGCAACTCATTTCCCCTGCAGCAGAAAGGGGGCCCTTTCCTTACAGGCAGACTGCAGGAGCTCTTGTAAGGGCTGCTTGTGTAGAAGAGCAATTTCTAAAGAGAGAAGTCAACAGCTGTGACTATATCAACCCACCCAAGGAATAGAATGTCTTAAGTCTCAGCAACCTGAAATGGTGGCGATAACCAAAGTAAACACTGGGTGCTAGACAAAGGAGAACTAGAACTGGGGGGAATATGGTTGGAGAGCAAAAGGGAGATTTCCTCATGTCTCTGTGACCCATGTCAACCTCAATGCCCCTGAGCTGCCCTGTGCCTGCTGCAGAACTGAGTTTTGCTGCCCTGCTTTCCAAAAGATGAAGTCAGAATAAGTTAATGTGTTTTCGTTTGAGGAATAGTGAGATTCAGTTTTATCAAGGCTACTCTGAAGTTTGAGTTGGCTCTGAATACTGTCCTCGTCTCCGCCTCTGCTGTGAAGGGCATTCAGAAGTGTGAAGCATTGCCATGAGGCACTGACACTCCTAAGGTGCGGAACTGCTGTTGCAGCTACATGCAGCTCTGGTTACCTCCATCACCCAAGTCCTCTTACTGATCGTGTAAAATATTGTTTTCCCCTGAAACAGTAAGATGGAAATAGGCTTAAAGTTATCTTTTGATCTCTACTATTTTCTGCTGTCTTCTTCTCGTTGCAGTTGTAGTACAACCAAGATAGAAAATGTGCCATTGTCTGAGCAATAATGAAACACTAAACACGTGGAAATCCTATTAGTGTTTCATGGACCGTAGCTGTCATTTCATTTGCTCTGGAATTCCTTCCATATGGTCATGGCAAAGGTTTAAGGTTGAGTTTTCTTGACACTTTGAATGCATTAGCTGTTCCTCAGACAAAAGTCTGTCATGTATATTGAAGCATCTGAAGGGATGTATTTATTTCTGTAAGTAATATATTAAGTAGAATTAGGGTCAGTAAGCTTGGTCTTGAGAGATAAAAACATGACACTAGAATTTTGTGGAGTTTTTTTTTCCTGGTGAATGTTAGACAAATGTATCTGGTTTTCGTAAATTTATCTTTTTCTGCTTCTGTTTTTTGTATCTCCTTATTCCAAATGACACTGCCCCAGATCGCCTTTTCAACTGTAATTTTTCAAAAGTATTGCAATTCACTTTTCCATATATAAGTATGCACAGTAAGTTAGGATTAATTTACCATTATAGTAAATATGTTCCATATAAATATGTAAATATGTAGTATCATTTCCATGAGTGAATGTGACAGTCATCTGTATAATTCTTATGTAATAAAAAACCAAGATGAGATGTTACTATACTTGTTAGTTATCATCCCTACTCATGGTCATGTTTGTCATTCTTGGCTGCATTTTTTTGTTAAATTGATCATTGTAGGATTTTTTGAGACTGTTACTGGAGCTGCATATTTTTGCATCAGATTATCGGATAAAAGATATCCTTTTGTATCCAGTGTACACGTGACATAGGTAAGAATGAAGGGGGGCAGTGTTCGTGTTATCCACAATTCATGATATGCACTCTTGGGTACCATAGGCAGTTTCTTGTACATTTTATTAGTTCCTACTTTCTTCAGTTTATGCTTTTTGTCTTCGAAATTCACAGTGATAAAGTACCATTTTTTTTGCTCATATGTAACCCAGTTTAATTGCAGTGTAGTACTGTCCAGTTTCTGCAATAAGAAGAGAAATATATGTGTTCTTAAAAATATTGAAAAATGATCATTCATTTAGATGTTTGGTAATGATCAGAAACAGATAAATTCAGGGAAATGGCAAAATTAGGCATAGTTGCTAACAATAAGAAAAGAAGAAAATGGTTTCCAGAATCTGAATATAATCCATATAATTGTAAGAAAGTGAAGAGGAAAAAAATTACGTGTAAATCTGTTTTATACTCAGACCTGAAAGTTTTTACTGTTTTATTAACAAAGACCTTAGGAATTCTTTTCTTAAAATTTTCATTACAAGTTTGGTGGTTATGAATTGCAGTGGCAGATCTGCAATTCTGCTAGTTTAAAAGATCGGCATTATTCATACTGATATAATTTTCAGAGATTTTTGCCCCATACATTATTTATGTGTTTTAAAGTCTGTTGGAAGAATGCTTTTAATGCATAATGATCTTCTAACTATGTGCAACACCGCTGATAACTATTGTAGCACCAACCAAGAACAGTGTGATGTTTCTAGTTTCAAAGTACTCTTGAAGTTTTCTAATTGCTGTCTTCAAATCTATGGTCCCTTGTGTCCTAGTCAGGGTGAACTGCAAATCGTTCAGTGCAGTGTAATTTCTGGTATTTCAGTGACTATAGGAAAGGTATTTTGCTTGTCTAATTCAGAGATTAATTCTGGCAGTTTTCATTTAACTATCTGTCACTTACAAAAAGTTATATATTTTTTCAGAGTTATCTGTTCAACGAACATGAACATTTTTACTGGAAAAGTAATTTCCTAGCACTGTTGCATTTTTTCCCCGTAGTTCTTCCGTCTTTATTTTGGCGTTTTCATCTATGTTCACCAGTTTCCTTGCATTGTTTTTCTGCCAGGGCCTGCAATTGCACAGTTAAATTTTTGCGAGATTTCCTTATAGCTATTTTGTATCTATGAAAAGATCCCATCTCTCTCTCTCGCAACTTAATGTATTTTTTTGTCTTTCGCACAAAGCCATGTCATTTTATGAAACAATGGCACAGAAACTAATATATATGCTTTTAATTTGCTCTAGTGAATTCTGATCCGGTAAGTAGTGAGGAGGCAAATCTGGAATTTATGCAATTTAAATAGTCAGGGAATAATACAAGTTTATAAACACAATTGTGTTATTTCTTGCATTTCTGCTTTACAAGTTACTTTGTAAAACAGTTTAATAATTAGATTTAAATGAAGCTAAAGCATTTCTGGGTTGTCCACTTATCACAAATTGCTTTATATTTCTAAAGTATAGGTGCCATAGTGAGTAGATAAGAAAAATCATTTGCACAGTTTTGTTTTCAAGCTATATTCAACTTCAAGCATAGCAGAGTTGTTGTTGATTTTGTAGATTTCAATTGTGCCCTAAAGCTGGATCTGAGGCCTCTAGATAGTGAGGGGCAAGTTAAAGCCTCTACACTGGTGCAAGGAGTTGAGGGTATAAGGGTGGCAGTGTCTGTATTTTAAAATAACATTACTTTGCATGCAAAGCTTTGCTTTTCACTCACACCTTCTGTGAAAGTAACTGTCAAATATATTGTTCAATGTCATGATGTTAGCAAAAATTATGAAACTGTAGATAAAACAGGAGGAAGAATAAATGTAGCATAGTTCTTAGTGTTCTGAAACCATTTATGTTGTTACTTAACCCATGATGAGACACAGAACAAAATAGATATGTGCTTTGAAAAGAAGGTCCACATAGGGATTTATATTTCATTTCACATAATCCAACTATTCTCCTTCATGAAAAGATGGATTTTTAGATTTCAGAGGGACAGATATTTCTCTGAAGACACACCTATGAATAAAATCAAAATGGAACTGCACATGCCAACCTGTGATTCACAAGAAAGTTAGCTGCCAAGGGAGTGCTTATAGCTGAGGCAGGAGCCCCTCAGACTTCTCCAAATTGCTTGGCAAACCCTGTAGCCAACAGAAGTGCTAAACTTAAAGTGGTGAGTGGCTCTTAGCTAACTGAGGTTAAGCGGGTGTGAGTTCCTCGTAATTCCTGGAGATTTAATATCAAGTAAGTACAAAACTGTTGCAACAACTTAGCTAGAGAACCATAATCACTTTTCACTAAACTGCTTTCATATTTTGTTATCCATTCTTTCTAATAAGTTATCCCTAAAACTCCTTTGTTCCTGTGCAATCCAAAACAAATTGCAGAACTATTTCTTTCATATAGTGTGTAGAATCTGAAATGTAAGTATTTTCCTCTCATTTAATTAGTATTTTAAGTCTTAACCAAAGAAAAGCGTCTACATTAATTTTCCTTTGCATATGATTCTCTTTACATCTCTGAACTAATAAAATAAGTTGTAGGGGTGCCTTGTAGTTTTTTTATGTGTAGAGGAAAAATACTTAATAGCCACTGGCTGTTCTTCCAAAGTACTCCAAATAGATAGAGGGGGAGAAAAATCAATGCACCTAATTAAAGTCATCTGCTCGTACTGTTAGGACACAAACATAGTCCTATTCAAAGATGTAGAATGTAGCACAGGTTAATACAGTGACTTAAATGAATTTTGGTAATGTAAATATTGATGTGAAATGACTGTGGTCCTATCCATACTGCATTCAAGGTAAATGCAGGTAAAACAAAGGCAAAAGAATTTCAGTATTGATTAAATAAAATGCTGTCTGTTTTTAATGTTGTTTGGCCAGCCAGTGAAAACCATAGCATTTTGACCTATTTGAAAGGCAGGTTCTAGTGGACAATAGACAGTGTTTATCCAGTGTGGTATGTCAGTGTTTGCTCTGATCAATGCTAGCTGGGCATGTTGTGACAGAAAACCCTTTTTTCTGCATTCAGGCATAAACACTGTTTGCGAATTTATTTCATTGAACATTTTACTTGGCTAAGTTTTGGGTCTTGATGTGATCATCTGTGCTGAACATTGTTTCTCATTGTCCTGAAAATAATTATTTCCAGCATTTTCTGGGCAAAACAGAAAACAAAGAACTCCTAGATAAAACAGGCACCTTTTCTGTATTACTTCTTTGCTGATTTTGTCTTCATTTAATAGACCATATTTTCTTGAGTACCTCAAAATATTTCTCGTCACTTGCCCTCAAAACTGACCTGCTGACCTGAGAATCAAGAAAATGTCATGTGAGTGACTACTAATTAGTGAATCCAGAGAGTTGCTTCTGCTGGCCTTTCAACCTTCAAGAGGCAGCAACAAAAGCTGTCACATGTATCATACAATGAAAACAAGCATTTGCCATGTGTGCATTTTGTTTTGTTTTTTCCTAGAGCATACGTAGCACAAGTTCAATTGAGACTAGAGATGAATTTATAGGTTAGGAGGAAATTAGCCTAAAATATAGTGCTTGCATTTATTTCTCTATTTCCATGCATAACTGAATGCATATATTATCCAGCTCTTACTGAACATGTGTGAATGTATTACTATGATTGTAAGAAGGGGGAAAGAATTAAACTCTTTTCTCACTGCTTTTTTTTCCTGTTCCTACCTTTCTTTTTTATTTTTTTGATAATTTCAAAGTATGTTGCATCTTTCTGAAATGAGATATTTTAATGCTTAGTTTTTAATGTAAAGCATATAGTCCATGCTTAAGCTGTTTTTTTAATATGCTTGCTGAACAAACGTGTTAACAGAAGATTCAGCTATATTTACCATTAATCACTGTTGTACTTCTGCAACTCATGAGGCACATTGGGTTTTTTGGGACTACTTAGAAGAATGACTGTGGTAAAACGTGCAGTCACAGCCATGTCACTGAACTGTTTAGTGCAAGTGACATTACTCTCTTTTTTATTATTTATAATTTTCAGGTCTTTAAAATAGAAGTGCTGATGAACGGAAGGAAACATTTTGTGGAGAAGAGGTATAGTGAATTCCATGCACTTCATAAAAAGGTACTGATCTTTTTCTTTATAATGTGTAGCTTTGTTTTGCCTCAGTGATGTTTTCCTCTCTCTTGCAGTTGTTACTTTACATGGTTTATCTTAAATACATCCTGTGATTCATGCCTCTGGAAATTAATTCCTAACTAACTCAATTTCTTCTCTGTTTTGTAGAAGGGAGTAATGATTTCTCACGTTACTAAGTCTCCTTTTCATTTTGATTATTGTTTACTCGCTGTATGGCTAAAATGCTGTCTATATTTTTTTGTCTTCTTGTAAAGTCATGTTCCAACCACAAATAAATAGAATGGGTCTTTTTCCCAGTTAGGCAAATAATTTGTTAGTTCTATAAATTTTATTGCTAACCTGCCATATGTAAAGATGAGGAAACAACTTTTGTACGTAAGGAAAATAGACATGAAAATGACTGAGTAAACCATCTTAATTAATGTAATATAAAATATCTGCTAAGTTTGTCTACTGAATCATCTTAGTAACATATAGAAGGGAACTTGGTACTTTCAAGGCTGGTTATCCATTAATACTTCTTTAAATTGCTTTGACCATTGTTAAAGAAAAGGTATGATTTTTTTCTCTCCAAGCTGAACTGGATACTGCTGTGCACTTGTGCTACTGAAAGGCAAGCTCTACTTTCTTTTTCTGCTTTATGGAGGCCGAGTATTGTGAAGGAGAATTCTGGAGGGTCATGGCAGCCCGCTACCAGCAGTGGGGGTGTAATGAAGAGCTTCAGTTCTAGGATCTGGATCAACTAAACGTCTCTTGGTTTGTAGGTCTGAGTGGCAGTGGAGAGTAGGCACAGTCAGCTACTTTGACTGATGCTGCTTGCCTTCATTACGGAAGAGTTCCTTCTGCAAACAACAGAGACCAGCATGGATATTTATAGCTTCTGTCAGTGCAATGTCAGAGGAGTTTATTTCCACCAGGATGTTTCCACCAGGTGGTCCTGAATTAGCTCAGGAAAGAAGCATTAACCTGGTGCTACAGAGGATGATTTTGCCAGGCTCATAAGGTGTATAGGCTTAGGCAGACTTGTCTGAGCAAAAAGCAACTACTGACCCATCAAAAGCCCAAAGACAAGAACCATTTGCTTTACTGTACCATAATTAAGTTGTGCTAGGTCTTCTTGCCTATTTGCTTCATGCCTCAGTAATGGTATCATCTGGCACTTGTTAATACTCCTTTCCTTGTTTATTGTTTTAATACAGATATGTCTCAGATATTGTCATCCTTGTGTTCATATTAAATATGAAACTAAATAAGCAACAGGGTCAGAAACAGTAAAATAACTCACTCGTGCACCACTAAGCCTTGCAATATATAAGTGCTTTGTTTTCCAGATGAGAACAATTCTGCAGTTGAAGGTAAAGCAGATGAATAGAGTTTATACAATGAAATAGGCTAGGAAACATTAAGAGGGAAAAATCAGGAATTATATCCTTTAAATGTGCCCTATCCAAGTAGGCAGTCTCCTATTGTTAGAATAGTACTGTATTGTATAATGCAATGTAGTACAGGATTAGAATTAGAAATATAATGTAATATTTTCAGTTGGAAAAGATGTACAACAATTATATAGTCCAACTGCCTAAGCAATGCAGGGATTACCAGAAATTACAGCATTATATTAAGGGCATTGTTCAAATGTCGCTGACCAGCTTGGGACATCCACCACCTCTTGAGGAAGCCTGTTTTGAAAGAAATGTTTCCTGATAATCACTCTGAACTTCTCCTGGCACATCTATGAGCCATTCCCACATGTCCTGTCACTTGATCCCAGAGGAAAATCCCAGAAATGCTCAACACCTCGCTCCACTTCCCCTCCTCAGGAAGCAAGGATCACCCTTCTTCTTACTTTTCTCCAAACTAAGCAAACTCAGTGTCCTTAGCCACTGGGCATCTATCTGCTGAGCACCTACAGTTGGGTCCTTTGCAATCAGAGGAGAAGAAAATAAAAGCCAACACCAAGACTGGATCTGGAAGAGGGAAATAAAAGCCTGTGGATGTGGGCAGAAGCCTTTCCCAGTCTGCTCACCATCTGGGCAGCTGCCCCACGTGTGGCTGTCCCTTAATACTTTGTACTTCCCCTTCTTGGGCTCCTGCTGTGGCATGGTGTGACTTTGGTATGATGTAGAGAGCAGCACCCCTACTGAATTGTGACTCCAGGCAAGAGGAGAGATTTGGGCGCCACCATAGCAAGGCTGCACCAGGCAGTGCAGGCTGGTAGGAGAGCAGAGCCCAGGGACATGGAGCAGAAGGTACAGAGAAGAAGAGGCCAGGCCTGAGGTGATGGGCAGTGGGTCAGGGACTGCCTCTTGAGACTCCTGGCTGGAAACACCTGTCCTAGAACCAGCTGCAAAGATGCAGGCATGGAGCTGGGCAGTACTTGCCTCTAGAGGAACAATGAAATAGTACCTGGCACAAGGTAGAAGCACCCATCAGCATTAACATTACATCCTACCTAGCAAAAAGCGAAAAAGGGTGAGGATAGAATCTGTACTGTTAATAACACTGAGACTTTTCCTGTAGATTTGTGCATTTATTTTATTTCAATAGTTGGGGCTGGGAGCTTTTGAGGGCTGGCACATGCCACAGTTGATGGCCTAGGCCTGCTTTAGCCATGTTCCAAGGCACCTTCCAACATCACTGATGTAGTGCTGGGCTCTTGTTTGCTGGAGGGGTCTTGGGGGTCTCTTTCCCTTCTCTTCAGGAGTTTCTGTGACCCTTCAGGGGAGCATTTACTGCACCATCTGGAAGTGGCAGCCCTGGGCACAGCCTTACCTGACTCAACCTGAGGCTTTTCTTGCTCTGTAGAATGGCAATGGTAGCCAAGGAGTGGCTGCCAGGATCCCTCACCAGCAGCAGTGGAGGAGGTAGCCTTTCTGCAGCTGCATTGGACAGCACCATGTGCACACTGCTGCATGAATGTCACTGTGCAGTTTTGGAGGGACACTCCCAGCATCTAGCCCAGCAGCTCTGCATCCATCCTGGGTTTGGTTGAGATGGTTGTGATGGTTTCTTCCACCATGGCTCATCCAAAACTGTTGCCAGATACCTCCATCTCCTGATGGATCCAGGGTTGCAGTGTCTGGAGGAGCATTGCATGGTTCTGAAAGCAGTTGAGCATTCCTTCTTGAAGCCCACCTTTGAGGTGCTCCAGGATGATGGAAGTCCCGCGCAGCTGGACGTCCCAGAGCCACTGCCACCTGGTGGATGACTCATTATAGGGGGTGTGATGACATGCTGCAAGCAGCCATCATCCAGCTGCAAGGATTGCAAGACTGACAGTATCCTCCTCTTGCAGAGGTGGTACTCGGGCTTGTTCTCAGCCCATTGCAGGATGGACGGGTAGCAGAATGGGGAGAGGGTCCACATCACATAGTTTGCCTTCTCCCAGCTGTCCAGACAGATGGGACAGCAGGTCTAACTTCACTAATTTCTGGAGCTGCACAGTGTGGAGCTGCTCCACATAGAAGTCATGGATGACTGCAGTCTCACTCTCAGATTTGTCTTCTTGAGCACCACTTTCACTGCAATAACTCCTTTTGCTGAGATTTCTTAGAACACCAAAAAAAACCCATAAATGATGCCTCCTTTCTCTCTCTGCAGAAATAGGAGCAAAATAAACAAACTTGAAACTCAAATATTGTAACCAGGCACTTTGCACCACTTTTCAATTTGTTTCATTTTCTCATTCACTCGCTGTCTGTTTATATTACTCTGAAAATGGATAGAGACTTTTTCTTATTTGTTCCCTGCACAGATGCAAAATAGATAGCATATTTTGGCAACAGTATGCCTTTTTAATAAGTCTTAATTTTCAAAGTTGTAAAATTTTGGTTAGTATTGTTGAACAGCTCATGCTCTGAACCTGTCTTAGTGTTTTCAGCGTTACAGAAATCCTAGGGAAAGCATTTGCATCAGTTTGCTATCAGCATGCCAATATGGTATGTATCTTTTGTTCTTCGCTTCCCCTTTAATTTAAAATGTACATTTCATTCTAAATTGCTGTGAGTACATGGCAGTTGGAAAGGTCTCTTTAGACTTGCTGCATATTCAAGGTGCCCTTAGTGTTGGAGATGCCTGTAGTGCATAGGAGAAACAAAGCTTCTGTAGAGAGCACCTGTAGTAGAAAATGGACGTAGAGGCTGATGAGGAGATTGTGCCTTTCGCTGGAGCACAGCATGCTTCACTAGCCTTGTGTGGAGGAAGGAGGACTCTGTTGCTCATAGAAGACATTATTTATTCATCAGAATACCAATTTTGATTAATTATATTTTTTAAACAAAGTTGTTTCCAAAAGCATGTCTGGATTTCCCTCTGTCTTAGGTTCAGCCTTTCATAGGTTCCAGTTGTGTAAAAGAGTAAAGCCCCACTTCGTGTGCAATCTGGCTGTAGTGGAAAAGGTTTAAAATATTTTCAAGACTTCCATGTTACACCAGAAGTAAAAATTATTCTTTTGACAGAAACCACCCACAGAAGCTGGCTTTTATGAAGTAGTTTCCGTAGACCATTATGCTTTGCCCTGATTATGAACAACAAACCTTGCCGATCAGGCTATGCACTGTTCACATCACAGTATTACGTTATAAGTCTGAACAAAAGTGCTATTGTACTCACATGGAAAGTTTTCTTAGCAAGTATTAAATTATTTCTAGGTGTATAACATAGTTAAAAATACAATCATTTGTTCATCATATTTATACTCAAATATCTTTTTAAACTTCTTTATACATTATTAAATATTGGTAGTTCTTTTTAAGCACAATAATGCTAGAAGGTCACAGTATTAAAACTACTGCAGTGAAATTTTCAAAAATCTGAAGTTTAAAACATCTTGTTTTGCAAGTTGTCTATAATTTTAGAATAACTAGTGTATACTCTAAATCATATTGTCTTTTCACAATTGGACAAATAACAACTCTACTTGATAATGTGAGCTATCTTTAAATCTTTCAGAAAATAGAGACTACAGTATGTCAATAGGCTTTAGGTCAGTGTTACAGACAGGAAGGTAATATGGGCAATAACAGTTCTCAGATAAATATGTTTTGTGTTGGGACAAGTCTGAAGCAATATAGCTAATGCGTATGTGGATTTGCTTAATATTCTTTGATGTTGTTATAATTATTTGTAGCAATATATATTACTGTGTTACTGTAAGCATAAGAAAGTAGACTTTTAATATATCTTTTGTATATCTGTCTAATGTTGGCTTTATGCTTACAACCAGTATCTATGCCAGCACTTTAAGTAGTTGGGTTTTCAGTGTTTTATATGTAACACGGCCACAGAGCACAAAAGGATTGTTAATCATCAGCTGGGTTACCAGCTACAGAGTATTTATCTTGTAAGCAGCCAGGTCTTGGTGGATGCTTATATAGTTTCAGATTTGTCTGCACTCATCTGGAGTGTTCTCCTCATTTGTTGCTCACCTGCAGGTGCTGTCACAGTTTGCACCTGCAGTGACTGTAGTTTCTTCAACATTCGCAATCAATTTAGAAGGAAAAGTAGGGGTTTGTATTCTGCTTTTAAGATCAGTCAGTGAACATAGCTGGGTTTGGATTTTTATTTTGGAGTGTTGTTTTTCTCACTTCACATTTAATTGCAATTTAGCACTGTTTAGAAATAAGGAAGTTGCAAAATCTTTCCAGAGCAATTGAGGTTTCCCGGCTGCAGCTTCCATACTTGATTGCAGAGACGTTGATATGTTGCCACTGCTTTTTCCTATAGTGACATCTCAGCAAGCTTGAAGATGAAATGTAAATTCTCAGTCTCCCGTGGGTATGCATGTCAAAGTCAATTTTGAGTTTCTTTCCTTGCATTCTTTGCTTCAGATTTACTCAGAGGCAATATCCAACAGAAAGAATGCCACCTTTTATTAAAATGCAAGAGTCTATTTCAGTTTCTATTTTTGCTCTGTAGTTTTGAGGAAAACATTAATATTTTTTGATTTTAAAAAAATATGTTGCTCCAGCAAGAGGATGTTGAGTGTTGTCAGGTTGCATGTTTGTGTCTATCTATAGACAATCATATGTATGCATATATATAAAAATATATACGAGACCTATGTAGATAGATACGTGTATAAGATTTCCTGTGGGAATCTTTAGAGGAATAATTATGGAGCTCTATTTGAAATATAATCTGTGAAAATCTTGCTGTTTCTCTGCGTAAGATACTAAACACAGACAGTCGATCTTTTGGTACACTTTGAGAGCATGGATATTTCGCTCTCTTGATTGCCAGCTCTCTAGAGAAATAGTTAGCACTCCATTTCCCCCATACTTTTCACACCTGATCATAATTGTCTTAATCTGGAGATAGAAGCCATCATGGTGTGTTCATTGGACTTAGCATGGTAATTTCTGGTTATGTCATGGTGATGTTGTGAGATATTGTCCCAGGTAGACCAATGGGAAACTCCAATTTCAAGTATTTCATGTAGTGGTTGCCATTTTAGGTTCAGGCTATTAGTCACAAAATATTGTTCGTTTGCTGTCCAGGGGTGGATGTGAAGATTTTAACCACACGCTGTAGGTACAACATCTGCTATTATTTCAGGGAGATGATTCTGAGTAATTTCATTTCCATGCTGTTGTCTTTAATGCATAGATTTTTTACATCACTAACATAAACTTGTTTATTTTAAAGAGACATTATTATACTTTGTTTCCATCTATGTTTATTTTTTTTCTTAATTTTTTTTCTTGCAGCTCAAGAAGTTCATAAGAACACCGGAGATCCCTTCAAAGCATGTGAGAAACTGGGTCCCCAAGGTCCTGGAGCAGCGACGACAAGGCTTGGAGTTGTACTTGCAGGTGTGTCCCCTTGAAGCCTGCTGACAGTAAAAGCAGCATCTGTTTCCAGAGCATTAGAAAGCATAAAGTGTGGAGTTTTACTGAGAGGCAATTTTAGAGGTCGGAAGTCATCTGGATACTTAGCAGCAGTGATTTCTGTTCACTTAGCAGGACTACTAGCTAGAAAACCAGACTGTTTTGCATTTTTTCCCTGATTTTTCCGAAGGCTGATCATTGACTTTGGTGAACCTTCAAGTTCCTCACCCTAAAATGGGGAAAATAATGTTATTCTTTACAAAGTTGTTCTGACTATACCAATCAAAGGTGTTGCAGAAAAAATAAGGAGGCTTTATTTAGCTCACCTTTGTTTAGACAGACTAGAGAAGCATCAGCTCATCCAATTCATATCACTCTGCTATACATGCCTGTATATTAACTGCTCCTCTAGCTGAAATAGGCACCTGTCATCTCATATTAATCTCAGTTGGTTTGGACATGTGCATTTTAAGTCTTCGGTTCTATTAAATGGGTCATGATTATGATAAAGACAATAAAAGGAGTCTTCAGGAATGATGCAGTTGTATAGAAATCTAAATATATCAGGAATAAATCCCATTCATTTTTAATAAATGGAATTTCTATTGTCGCCATGATTGCTTTAAAAAATGCCCCATAGTGTAGGTTCACAGCTGTTTCTCTGGTGGCAAAGCCAGATGAAGGTGTTAGTCTAAACATGTTCTCAGTTCACTGTACTTTCAGATGCACTAATGCAAGTGCTGTTTTACTGAAGGGGATCGTAGAAATAATGTGTCAAAACATAATTGTTTTCGGAGGAAGGCAAGAATAACAATCTTATATTTTAACTCCCATCAGCCACTTGCAGTGAGTTTTTGTTTTTTCTGATTTCCATACAGCTTTCTTTTGGACATAATCACTACCAAGGCACATACACCAATTTGTCTTAAGCAGTTGATTTCGTTAAAAAGATAGAGAGGTAATTTGGTTATCACTTTTTAATTGCTGATAAACTGTAAAAGAACACCTCCCCCTACTGGAAGAGTTAGTCAACTCTTGTTCTTTTGCAGTCTTGCACATTTAATTAACTCCTCCTCTATTCTGTTGCTGTTGACTGTCATACGAACATGTGATGGTTTAGGTTGGAAGGAACTGCTGGCCATCATGTGTTTAAAACATGACAAGCCTCTAAGTTATATCCTTACTGATGTGCATACTAATTTAAACAAGAAGAAAAGTCATTAATACTTTTGTCAAAGTAATTAACTTCGGTTTCTGCTAATAAAAAGCAAACTTAATCACCAGTGTAATTTTAACTTTTAAGACAATTAGAGCCTCGTTCTAGACAATGAAAAGTTCACAGTAAGGCACTTCAGTTATGAGATTTTTTTTAATAGTGTCAAGCATTTACCAAAGCACAGTGTAGAAATATACTACAATTTCAGAAGACATGATCAGTTTTTTATTTAACACCGTGTATGTAAAATATTGCAAACACGTTTTCAGGTGTTATAGCTGACAGTTAATCTGTAGGAGCTATTTGGCTACTACTGTCACTAGTCAGTGGTGGTGCTTGTAGCCAGACATTTGTGCAGCAGATAAACTGTTAGGAAACCATGCCAGTCATTAATTATTTGGTATAAAACAAGCCAGAACCGTATGCAAATACTGAACTATTACATAGATTTGTAATAGAACTATTACAGAGAATTTGTTTTAGCATGCCATGCAAATGGCTGTCAAATACAGACCTGTACCTGACATGGTCTAATCATGTTGGGTTGTTAACATATTTTTGATATTTTTAATTAAGTAGTTGCTTATAATTAAATGCAGATAAAAATATTGAAATGAAATGACAGTAGTAGAATCAATCTCTACTAAGTAATAAAGAAAGCAAGATGTTCTCCTGTTTAAGACAGGAGGTGCTGCAGTTGTCAGGGCCTTGTTACTTCTTTGTGACCTTTTCATGATGAAACCGCCCTTTAAAATCCTTTCAGCACAGGTTGTTTGTTTCTTGGAGTGGATGGACAGGAGCTCAGAAAAACTTCATTATATCTTTCTGAAGAGTAGCAAAATTACAAATAAATGAGGTATTATTAAATTGTGAGCAACAGATTATTTTTTTTTATGTATCAGTAGCCATTGCCAGCTAATTGTCATAAGACTGCTTATTTTACTTCTACTTTTGAAAGGTTGGGTCGGGAATTTTTCTTGTTATAATAGACCAATTTAAATGGAATTTTGAAAGAATGATTTATTTTACACTATTTTTAAATAAGACTTTCATATTTTACAAGTTTGACTGGAATGTGCAACTTGTTTTTTATACTGTGAAACAATTGACTAGAAGGAGTAATATGCTTAGTAATTCAACTGCATGTATAATAATATTTACAGAGCCCTTGTGAATACTGAGAACAATCAACTGACTGACAAGAGGAAAGAAGGATTATGTTTAATTTATTAATGAGGAAACAGATGCAAAGATAAGTGAATGACAGATTGTGGCCCCAAACATTCAAGCAAATTAGTATGAAGAAGTAAGTTATTGCTACTCTGCTTATCATGGTAAATGTCTCTGTGCATGATCTAAACTACAGCACAAAGGACTTAAGCTGAGCTGATTTAGTCTTGGCTAAATAAGAAAATCACAGGTCACAGAATCACAGAATAAACTGAATTGGAAGGGACCCACAGGGATCATTGAGTCCAACTCCTGTCCCTGCACAGGACACCCCAAGAGTCACACCTTGTGCCCAAGAGCATTGACCAAACACTTCTTGAGCTCTGTCAGGCTTGGTGCTGTGACCACTTCCCTGAGGAGCCCGTTCCAGTGCCCAACCACCCTCTGGGAGAAGAACTTTTCCTGATAGCAAACCTAAACCTCCCCAAACACCACTTCAGGCCATTCCCTCAGGTCCTTTCACTGCTTACCACAGAGAAGAGATCAGTGCCTGCCCCTCCTCTTCCCCTCATGAGGATGTTGAAAATGAGGTCTCCCCTTTGTCTCCTTTAAATCTCCAAACGTCTGTTACTGCCAGTAGAAGAGCACTAAACCAGCTTTTATTACCTTGTGGTGGCCGTCAACTAGGTAACTTTTTACTCACTTACTTGTATATCTGAGCTTGCAGCTTGCAATAGGGCAGAGATGAGAATCCAGGTGGTTTTGATTTTAAATTTGTAAAATAAATCACTGGCTTACACTATTGCTGACAAAAATCTCCCTTGATAGTAGTTTTAGTCTGCAGTAAGATTTGAACTTAATATTTATTTACAGTTAAAATATCTTCTCTTGATGAGCTTCATGAGGAGCTTGGTGTTGAAGAAAGGTAGAAGATAAGGATTTTAAACAGCTGGTTGTATAAGGCGCCTATAATTTGAGAACAGCTGCCAAGAGGATCTGCCCTGAAAGTCTGTGACTCCTCATAATAGTGAGTGTAGATAAATGTATTTACTTGAAAGGACCAGAAGGTGAATGTAAGTGTGGAAGATGATGGAGCAGGCTGATAACCAGCATTGTAGCTTCTGGATGATGTTTGTTTTGTTTGGGTTTTCTTTCATCCACTGTCCAGTTTTGGAGTGACTGTTATCACAAAGCCATACAGAAATATAATTTGGTTGGTATGTGTATTTAGATTGAAAACTCCCTCTTCTACAGTTTTTACTGTGTCTGAGTTCAAGAAGTCATTTTGTAGATGGACCAAGTGAACAGGTAGTTGGGGTCTTATTTTCAAGTTGAAGGGTGGCACTGGAGGGATCTTACCTAACTGGCTATCAGAACAGCTGCAGCTTTGGATCAGATCAGTATTTGTTACAAATTCATTTGATGTGATATACTATTGGAGGAGCGGCTTTTACAAAGCTTATTTCCTATGAATTGATAATGGGGAAGAATTTGATCTAGCCAACTGCTCATTTGGAGTTAGGTCATATCCTTGTCCCAGTAAGCTGACACTGGATGTTATTGCCATCCAGTCTGTCTGCCCCAGGGACTTGCCCTTTGACAGGTCTGCCTTTTAAAGTTCAATGGAATAGATATTTTCTAACCCCTTGGGCTGAAGAAATCTCATCATTTGCTGATATCATCAGTCCAACAAGATAACAAGCATTGTTAACAGAATTCACTGTGAAGTGGTACCCACACTTCAGCATAAGACTTGGTAGCTACTGCTAGAGCTCACTGAAATAATTTGCTTATAGGGAGAGATTTTGAAGGAGGCCCATATTTTTTATTAGTTTCAGGGTACTAACTAATTTCATGTGGGCTGGGTGACCTGAAGAAATTCTTCTTGTGACTAGCAAGGCTCTAATATAAAACAGAGAGTTGTAGACCTTCTGAAGTGTTCTGTATATATGCAGGGTCTCTATATACATACGTCTCTAACCAGAGTTAATATGTAGAGCTAATATTTCTCTCTTGGCTGAGGTCAAGAAAACATACTTGCCTTTTATTTATTCTTGAACTTTTTACAAAGAGAACAGTCCTGATTCCTGGAGATAAGATTGGTTAAAGTGCTCCTTGGCTGTGAGACATGAAGACTTGATGAACTTCAGCATTCCAGCAGTTTCAGGAATCCAAATCTTAAAAATGAATTATGGCACTTATGAAACTGGACTAGAGATTTGTTTTCCATTTAAGGAAATAATCTGGAGATCTGAGAAGCACTTTGACCTATATTTCAGTATTCTTCAGAATGCAATTCTCTTTAAAAATATTTTAACTACCAGTCCTTCCTGAAAAACATAAGTAAAGCCATATCTGTTATGATTTTACTCTTAAGAAATTAAAATCTAATCCTATACTCCTCAGCTGTCTTAGTTTCCAGCAGGGTGGAGTTAGGAAAACAGTGGATGTAATAATGTAATGAAGAATGTGTAGTTGCTTTATGAGTAAGCTCATCAGAAATATAAAGAAGGAAAGCACACATTATTATATTGCAATTTTTTACTCTTTTAGGGGGAACAGTTCAACCGCAACTGCAAAAAATGAGCTATTTCTGTAGTTAGACTACAGAGGAAAAACTGTCAATACAGAAAATTTGGGTCAAGATGTTATTTCTTCATGGGCCACCATGATTTTCTTTATTTACTTCCATAACCATAGATACAAAATTCTTTGTGGTAAAATTTAAATGAGTAAATAACCTTTTCTGACTGGACCGTGGGTATGAACAAAATTTTTGTACTATTTTCTTTTAAGTTGATCTAATTTTGTAATGTTACTTCATAAAAGTTTTAGATTCAGTTTTAAAATACTGAAAGGTTATTTTTGTTGATTTGAAAACTGTTGCAGAGCATTTCAGACCTAATACAGCATTTCATTATCAGGTGGGGATAAGAATTGTGCTTTCCTCGAGCTTCAGTCGTTGCCCCTTTACACTATCATTCTGAGGGCTCTGTTAATGTGATTTTCTCAGGGTTTTTTATCAAATTGTGAAGAAAAAGAGTTTTCCATCACCTAGTGGAGAGTTCCATTAGTTCTTTGCTGCTTAACTATTTCTGTTGACCTTTTACTGTTCTAACAAGAAGGAATGCAAAGTCAGCCATTTATAACTTTGTACATTGTCAAGAAGACCTGAGAGATCTCTGCTCTAAGATCATGCATCTAGGCTCCTGATGACAGTGTCCAAGTACTCCTCGTGGTGTGTTTTCTAGAACTTTGCCTTTCAATAGCCAAATATGCCTGTTCTGTAACTACAGCTGAAATACTGCTTCAGAGCTCTATTCCCTGGGGTAGGATCAGAAAATAAAAGAAATTTATTTGGGGAGAAGAAATCCTTGGTGATGTACATGGTTTTTCATTCTTTTCTCTTCTCTTTGTAAAGTAGAGGTAAAAATGGTCCCACGGTAGTACATAAAAGTTATCTGAGCTCTCTTAAGCAGAACAAAGACTAGGACTTAATATAAAGCCAGGAAGATCTTGATTGTGGCTTAAACTGATATGGATCTCTAAGATCAGATGTAATCTGTAAGTGCTTTCTAAGTGGAACAGTTTTTGATGTTACATATGTAATGTCTGTGGAGGTGAACTGGTGCTGTTGAAGATGTTTAGAATTATTGAGATCTCTGTGTGTGATATGTGCACTTCTGTGAGACATTTTATTTCCTTTGCCCAATAAAGATGAATCAAGTTGCTTACTATTTAATATGGAAATGCAATGCAAAATTATCTTAGAACTATTCAGTGATCATTCAAGTGTTTAAATTTTATTTCTGTGCAGTTCACATTCATCACATTTATCCGTTCTATGTCCATTCATTAGAATTTTTCTTCCTTTATATTGTCAAAAATTCATTCTTTATCAAGCATTTGATTGTTCCCATATACCTGTGTACTTTCACCAAAGGGTGTTGTGAACACAAAATTTTGAGTTAGTTCAATTGGAAGACTGGAAAGGTGTATGAAAGGACAGCTTATATCAAGCATAGAACGTCCCCTAATAGGAAATAACTTTTGAAGCTGATTTTGTTTGGAAGAAAAATGTCTTATATGGTAGTCTTTCACATTTATACTCTTTCTTGGTATCCATTTCTAGCAATTTTGGGATATAGGATACAGAACTAAATGGATCTTTGGTCTGAACCAATGACCTTTCTTATATAATAATTAAAGTAATTAGAGACATGCTTGTGTTTCAGCTTGTTATTAGATTTGTTTAAACATTAACCTGTTTTCAAGAACTGAGACCTGTATGTATCATTAACACTATTTAAAAAGAAAAACGAGTTAATTGTGTGGTTGAGAAGATACATTTGAATCTTTGAGATATATCTATAGAGATAGATAGATAGATAGATAGATAGATAGATAGATAGATAGATAGATAGATGGATGGATGGATGGATGGATGAAGTGGTGTTCAGGCGATGTGACTGTGCAAAGCCACTTGTAAAGGCTGATGCTTTTTCAGGCTAAATGCTTTACACATGGGAGGTAATTGATTGTATTCTTAAAAGCTGAATACAGAGGTTGAAATTTTAAGCTGTAGAAGTTTTGTGCAAAATGTAGGCTTATTTTTTTTCTTTTCCACCTTATTCTGTGTGTGCCTGACCTGTGGGTTTCTTTTCCACTAGGCTTCTATTTAACCATTTCCCATGTCTGAGAGCAGGAGCTGGATAGAAATCACTTTGACTTCCTTGTATCATTCATTAGGCACCACAAAGGTTTCTGCAGAGGCAGTCCTTCCCTTTGTCCTATGTACACATTCACTGTTAGGATCTATTTCTAACTAATTTAAGATCAAATTGGCTTATTTGTAGAAAAAAAATCCCATCAAGTCCAGAACAGATGCTTATCTTCCGGATTGCTGTTTCTGGAAACCAGTTTTATTTTAAATGGAGGTGAATATGCTGAGAAGAAAGGGGCTAGCATTAGAAAGTTTAAAAAAAATAATTTGATTCAGTGAAATAAGATTTAACTGATGTTTTGCTGGAAAGTCTGTTGAATCACCCACATCTATTAATCACATTGAAAATTCTCTCCATTATCCAAAATTATTCAGTGTCTTCCGTCTCTATCTCCATTTACTGTGCAGCAATCAAGGCTGAACAGCTCCTGTAAGGAGTTCTAAAAGCAATGGTATGATAAGTATAAAAAGACAAAATGTTCTTTGTCCTCATTAAAGATTGTGAGCAGAGTGTTAAATAATATTAATGGCTGGGATTGTCAGTACTTAACAGTACTTTCCTAGTACAAGTGATTTTATTGATCGATACAGTCTCAATGTAACAGGGCAGATTATTCTACTGATTTTATCGAAACCTTAACTAAGTTTGTTAGTGTACCACATATCCTTAAATAGATCTAGATGATGATGTAGATTAAGAAAAGCAGACCACCATCCATCTTTTTTTGATCAGTTAATAACTTAAATCCATCATTGCTGCAACAAGGTTTTTTAAGATTCTGTTGTGCATACGTGTTTCTTTGGTCGTAAAGATACATAGCTGGGTTTAGATGGTTGTGGATTTTAAAGAAGTGTGCCTGACACATGCAGGATTGCATATTTGTTAAAAGGAAGCAGAAAGCCAAAGAAAACAGGGAAGCAAAATAATTCTGAAGATAATTTAAAGGAGTCCTATTTATTAAAAATGTCTGCCTGCAGAGATTTATGAAGAATTATTTGAACCATTTTTCAAGCATGCGTGCTCAGAAAATTACCTAGTTTGTGTTTTGCTTTTCAACTTGTGCTATGTTGTAATTTATTATTAATATTTTTTTCCTTCATCTTCAATAATCTGTTAGGTTTTGCTGTATAGAATTGTGCTACATGAACTGTCATTTTACTCTTGCATTTTAGAGGTGATCAAAATATATTTTATTCAGTTAAGCACAGAATTTACATCAGTAGCTGTGACAGGTTTAGAAACCATGTCTAAGTGCTTGTTCTCTCTTCATTATACTGTTTATCGTAATGATACTGTATTACATACTTCTGCCCAAGTTAAGATGAACATCAAAGTGTACTAATCATGTATTTCCATATAGTGAGAAATAGTCTCTGTCATGACTGCATATGCTCAGAATAACTGGAAAATATTTAAGATGAGAGAGAAAGAAATTAATTTCTCTTAAGTCACAGTCTATGAAAGCAGAATTAGGGATATTGAAACTCAAAGGCTGCACACACTGTAGTCTGTTGATGACTGTTCTAACAGCCCTGATTTCTTGCAAATCCATACAAAGAATGAGATACTGAATTCATTTAGCCATGATGAAAGAAAATGTGGTCCTGAATGCAGCTTCACATTTGATGTGTAGGCAATAAATTTTCTTTTTCCTTAATAGATATTTGATAGATTTGCTTGAGCACTTAGGGGAAGGTGGAGGGAAGTCAAAAAATTCGTCCATTATAGTAAAGGAAGGAGGGCGCAGTAATTCCTGCAGTCTTATTACCACCACCTGAAGTTTGGTAGAAAGACTCAGGTTTCCCCCATCTTTTTAATCAATCCATAGCATTTTAAACACATTTTCAGTTCCTATTCTGTGCTGTTTTACATAAGGTAATTCTTATATTTACAAGTAAAAATTATTACTGCTTTTTTAAATTGGAATTTCAAAGCAAGTTAAATCTTAAGGGCTTTTCTTCAAAATTAGTCTGTAAAGTTAATGATTTTCTAATGAAGGGATAAAATTATTTTCTTCTGAAGGAGTATTTTATTATTGCATGTGTCGTATAACACACTATGTTTTGTTAAGGTTGTTCGGTAGCATACAGCACTAAATTAGAATGTAGTTTATACCTAGATTGCATTGACATTTTGCAATCTGGTAGCATTCTTCTTCATACATTTTTTGTGTGAGTGAAGATCCACCATTAATAATCTTTACACATTTATAAATTCACATGAAGGCAGAGGAAAAATGTTCATGAAGAAGCGAATAATTCATTTTTTACAGATTTGAATCTTCCACATAAGGCACAGACTGTGTTTGGAAGCCAGAGGAAGAAAACAAAATATAGAATATATGCTGAAAACCAGAGCCATTTGTTATGTGCTTTGGATGAAGAACTTGTTCTGGAGGAAAAAGTAGGGTAGGATCATGCTACATGTAAGCAATGTTAAATAAATCCTTATACATAAAGAAGCTGAATTAAAGCTTGATTCTATGTGCTCTAATAACTTCATTGTCCAATATTGTTTGTATCATTTAGCACAGACCATTCTGAAAAAAAAAAAAAAAGCCGACAAACCCAACAAGCTGTGGAACTAATCACAGGGGGTTACCAGAAAGATGCTGAAATAAATAAGCAGTAATTCTTGATTTTCTGCTTTAGGTGTTGAAAGAAAGGAGCATAGGAACAGAAGAATTCTTTGCAAGAAGGACGGCTAAGCAAAACATGAAAGCTAGTCTATCAGTAGCTAAGAGAGGTGAGCAGAGGAAGATGAATAATCTTCCTCAGATAGATTGTGGCAGGGTGGTCAGTGAGCCTTCTCCTTTGGTTCTGCCGTAAATTGAATGCTCCTGCATTAGATACAATTCCCGTGTGTCTGTGTGTGCTGCCTTTTCTTGGCATTTATGCAGTCTTACATGACTCCTTTTTGAAAGATGTTGAAGGATTTCAGTGTGAACTAAGGGGAGAAGGTCCTGTGGTCGTGGGTAGCTTAGGAGAATAACAAATGCTTGTTATCTTCTCTAACATTGTCTATCTCTACCCACATCACTATTGATTGTCTTTCTTTTTTTCCACCTGCTTATTGTCTCTGTTGTCCAAATATGATATAGATTTAGTTACATGTTAAAAAGTTCATTTTACACTAAACCCGTTCATTGCAGAATTTTTTGACTGAGACAGGCTTGGATTTCTGTGAAGGTACATTTGCAAACAAATACACACGCCTAAATTTATAACTCTAATATGGATTTTTCCTGTAGACTTTGAAAATATGGACATTAAAATAGGAAACTTCCAGAGTTACTTATGATAGATATTGTGAATTATACATAAGAAAATTTTGAAGAATTATTGATGCAGAAGTTGAGGCTTGTGGTACATTTTCTTCTTTTTAATTTCTCATAATTATAATTGTCTTTATCTAATATACTTTTTCTTCTGTAGGTGAAAGAAGTTTGCAGAAACAAAGCATGAAGCAGAAGTAGAACCTTTAATTTCATTAGGCATGTTGTAACTGGCGAAGATTAATGTATATATCTCTTGCTAATTCTTTTCAATTACTCAGTTCATATAAATTCCCAAACCTTGTTAATTATGCTGAAGTCAGGTGGTAATTTTTAACAGTGTTTCCACAGCAAGGGAATTTTCCTGGTCTAACCTTGCCCTCCTGTAGAAACTCTCAGCAGATTAGGCATTCTGACTCTAGTCCATTCGTTTTCAGCACAAGCCTAATTGCTGCCGACTGCCTGCCACAGGTACCCTGGTTATTGTACATTTAAGGGATGCAGGTTCTTCTGAGAACAAATAAGGAAAGATTAATTGTTTGTTTTGTTTCATCCCAAGAGAAATGTGGGAGCTTAATCAAGAAAAATAATTTCTTCTGTTGATTTGGCTTATTTGTGGAAAGGGATAATTGTATAGAGGCAGGCATAGAGCTATGCATTTTGAAAGAAATTTTGCCATTTACCTACTTGGGAGGCAAAGATACAACAAAATGAATGTAACACAGCATTGAAATTGATGGGGATGGTTCACATTTCTCATAGTAAGTAATTTGGCTGCTGGGCTTTTATTTGAACCAATATTGCTAGGTGGTGTTGTCATTTGTTTTGTCTGCTTCTTTGGATATCTAATCAAGTAGGGGGAAAAACGCTTTTCCAAATTGTCCTTAATTGCTAGAGCACGAAGTGAGCTAAGCACTCAGGTATTTCCAATTAAAGAACTTGTTTCCAGCAAGCACCATTAAATCTATCTTTCCCAATCTGATAAATAAGATATCAAAGAGTGGAACAGATTAATTGAGAGCAATTAGTTCAAAGCTCTGTATAACAGTTACACTGAACCAACATTATCAATGAATGCAAATTTTACATAAAGCAATAAGAAGCACTGATGCAACAAAATAGAATTGAGAGTAGCCACTAAGCACAAAGGAAAATTTTATATGTGATATAGAAATAAAAGAAAATCAGGTCGTACAATTCAGAACCATCACAAGATATTCCAATTGCATCTAAAGCATAAGAACGCCCTGCATATACTCCAACTTGTGTTTGTAGACACAGTAATCTCCAAGTGTGCTTTGCTTGTATTAATAATCAGTAACCACTGTGTTTGGTAGAGACTTAGCCTACACACTGTATTTTGATTCCCCTTCAGTACAGTTTGTGTTCCTATGTATCTAGACTTCCAGCTGCCTGTGCATGCCAAATTGCCTTGGTCCATATGGTGTAAACATCATTCTGTATGTGGGTCCTCTGGGTAGTTCTCTTAATGATAAAACACAGAAAAAGCACCTGGATGCTCTCCTTACATGTCAGCATTTTGACAGTGCACACATCATCATGAGAAGAAAGCCTCTCTGTCACCTTAGATATTGAAATAAACTTACAGGCTCTGAGCATTAATATAGTAAAAAAAAGGTTTTACAAGTTTCTTGCTTGTTGGTAATTGTTGTAGATGTTCTGCTTTGGAGTAATGTACTCCATCAAGAGAAAGGCACATGAAATAGACTAATTTGTGTCCATTTTTACAGAACTACCTTGGCTAGATAAGTTATACTGCTGGTCTGTGTGTTGGCATCATTCCCGTAAATTGACAGCACAAATATACCAGCTGCCACAACTTTTAAAACTGCTCTCTTAGAGCATCAGTTTGTGAGGTGCATCTCTGGCCTTTACAGCAGCAATGTGGCTGGAGTCTGCTTTTGCAGAATTACAGTTTTAAAATGGATGGATAAAAATCTTATTTCTTATGCTGTTGCAACCCACTGGGTACATCTATTCTAGGAAAATGAAAAGGTCAGTGATAACTTTCCCAATAAAACCTTCTGAGAAAATGTCATTCCAGTTATGTGTATCTGACTCGGGGAGTTCATCTTCCATTTTTTGAGCTCCATATTTTTTTAATTTCTGGAATATCATCATCATTAGAGGAATTCATCAGTCATAACCATGATAATCTGGTGTCATATCAGCTCATGAGCTTATGATAACAGACATGCTTTAACAGACATAGGACTTTGAATACAGGTAATTTGCAGTATTTTTCTTTGTAATCTTGCTGGCAAGTCACAACTGAATAAGATAACAGTTGTATTCTGTGTAACCATGGTCTTCTGAGCAGCTTCCCCTTAATATTAGCTTCTGAAAAATACTCAGATTATCTCCAAAAATCATAAGGAAGTTAGACAAATGAAACCTCTCCTAGCTTCTTCAGATGTCAAGGCATCCAGATCTTCAAGTGTGCTTTCAGTGTGGGGTCCAGCTCTCACACATAGTTCAGTGGGAAAGGTTCCTGATGTAACTCTAATTAAAAAAAAGCACTCACAAAGCCACAGGGGAGTATGGAGGAACAAAGACCATGCACAGAATTCAGAGTCTACAATCTTGCAACCAGCAGCATTTAAGCAACCAGCTCCAGATTATCCCGTCAGACATTTCTCTGTGTATTTGGACTCAGTCAAGGTCAAGCAGTGGTATGTGCTAATAGTTTTGAACAGTGGCAGTTGTATAACTTCACAATTAAGAAGCAATTTGTGTTTCTGTAATGATACTATATTTAAATGCTATGCGATAGTGCTAACCTGCTTTACAGGGGGATTTTTTTTATAATTAATCAAATTTCGACAAGCTTAATTATGTAACCTGAATTAGTTATCCAGCTTTAAGTGCTGGAAGCACATGAACACATACTGCAAGAGTAAGTTACCACATATTGGGGTCTTTTTGTAGTATTGGAAATGAAGATTAGTGGGTTTTATGATGAATTTGCTCTCTTATGCTGTAGAAGGTTCTTGATAACTGTGGTTCAGTGCAGATACTCAGGAACTGTATTATTAATGTAAAAGTACAGACAATATTTCAGTGAAGAGGTCCAGCAGCCATGCTTGACATCTCAACCCAAATTTTAAGTGGCAAAAATGTCCCAAATTTCTCTAGTTTGTCAATTATTTTTGCCCAGTTTTACAAAGCAGTGATGTTCACCAAGAAGGTCAGAGAGAAGTCTATTATCAGACAAGACTGATGGGTATGTTACTGTGTGTATGGAGACATATAAATTATTTCCCTGTAGCATATTTACCAGTTATAACCACCATATCTTTTTTATATCTATAGCAGATTCTTTCAACTTCAGATTTTTTCAGCTCTCCATCTTCCAACTCTCAGCTCTCCATCTTTTTATGTTTTGGTTTTTTCCCCTGAAATTTAATTTTGTCCCTTTGACTTTATTCAATCTTATTCAATCTACTTATCAGTTATAGTATTGTCTTCTCATGATCATGTATTGAAGGTCATCTCTGTGGCCAGTCAATAGACAACGCTAGGTTTTTTGTAGATTTCAGTTTTGCTATAAATCCTTTCTGAACCATTACACTGTGTCCACATCTGGTGGCATACTAACTTTTATTTGCTTATTGTGGAGTCTAGAATCTGATTAAGGTTTCTGTATCACTGTATATAGTACTGTTCTGCCTTTTCATTGAAGAACCAAGAAATGTGACTTAAATAACAATTTTACCTAGCTTCAGATGCTAAAGCTTTCTTGTAAGGTAAATGAGAGCCTTCAGAGAAAGACTAAGCACTAGGAAGAAGAGGTGCAACACAGTGTTTTTTACTAATTCTTCTAGTGTGGGAAACACAGAGACCAAATATTTGTGCCAAATCGAGTAATAGAAATAAGGAAGATTGCTGTCTAAAGTGGCAGAATATATGATTCATTAATCTGTGATCTCAATTTCAGCCTCATTTGTGGAGTTTACTGGCCATAATTAAGTAATTCTCTGGTTGCTGAGTGAGGAACATCAAGTAATTGCTAAGTGAGAATATAGCATCAAAAATACGGGATTTATAGGGAACGTCTTGGCATTCTTGCAGAATGTAATGTTATGATAATTTTTAGCAGAAATACAGATAGCTCTTCTGCTTCTGTTATCAAGCTAAATTGCAATATATTTTCTCTGTTTTGAAGAAGTCACCCTTCTTTCAATAACAAGAATGTGGAGACTTTTTTTGCCAAATTAGAGCATTTTCCACAGAATTGCTATGGTGTGACAAATGCAGCCTTCCAGCTGATGCTGCTTTTGTGCCATCAGCACAGAAAAGTTAAATAAGCATTCACTGACCAAGTTAGGACAAGTAATTGCATCGTTCCTTACCTTTATTAAGGACTCCCTTACTGGTGAGTTTTGGGAGGGACAAGTGTCAAGGAATAGAACCATAATGAAGTACCTGTGATTGACCAAGGATTACATAGCTCTGTTAATTCTGTAAAAACTTGTCAGTTTGCCACCCAAATAAATGCCTAGACTGCGTAAAACATGGAGCAGAGTGACCCCTAGAAGAAAAATCAATGGCAATTCATATTTCATATGTCTATAATTGCTTGTGAGAGCATGGCAGCAGTTTGTTTATAGAGCAGCTTGTTCTACCAGAGATTGTTTCCTGACTTTTTCTTCTTTCCAGTGCTGATGCCTCTCATGGACTGTGAATTACAGCCAGACACAGCAATAGACAAGTTTTATTGGTGGTGATTTTTTATTATTGTTTTCACATTACTGTCTTCAGAATTGCCACAAAGTGTTCTGTTCCAACCAGTGCACTAATCTATAGTTACATGTAAATCGTGTTCACAACTGTTTCCTTGAAAGACTCATGAAGCTGTTTTTTGCCTTCTTTTAAGTAGGCAAGGCTCTATCCTCCATGAAGTCATCCATTTGCTAGTATTTTAGCCATCAAACTGACTCGATTGTATGGCCATCATTTTTAAGCAATTTGTCAGAGAAGCAAGGCATTCTCACAGTCTGCTAATTTAAAGATAGAATTTTGAAAATATCTTTTTCCCCCTGCTTTGCTTTGTTTTGTTTTTTGGTTTTTTTGGGGATTTTTTTTGTGAAGCTGTTGTAAGATTTGTATCCCCACTGAGGACGGAGATGTCATAGGGATAGAGAAAATGCCGCTCACTTTATGGATTACTGTTAGGTCAACAAAACTTTGGCAGCATTGATTAACTTGACAGTGAGTACAGCAGTACATTTATCACTTATGGCTGTGCTGTAGAAAATCTAATAAGAGGCAAACAATTCCCTTTAGAGCAGTAACAGGTTCACTGTGGCTAACGGTGCATGCACTGGAAATTTCTGACTTTAAATTATACCCTTGCTGCTAGTTGGGTCATTGACTCCAAGCTACTGCACTTTCACTACTATGTTCTGTATTATTAATTTGATCAAAGTTGTTTTGGCTTCTATAAATGTGTACAAGCCATATATTGAAGTTCATATAAACTCATAAGCATCTTTTGAGAAAGGATGCAGGAAGAACATGATCTAAGCTACATTATACAGAAGGGGCCGTTGCTTGTTACCACTGCAAATGCTTGGGGTCTTAACAAAGTTATAAAAGAAAATTTTTGAACTGTTGCTTACAAACTTGCCTCTAATTCACAGATTTAAATAAATCCTAAGCCCAAATCTATCTTACATTCAGTAAGTTTAATTGATTGTTTAGAAGGACTTTTTCCACATGTGCAAGTATGTTATTTTTTAATTACCAGTAATTAACCTTTAAAATTCTATATACATTGATCTACAGATATGTTCTTCCAGTTGTCTCTTTTTTTGCAATAATAATGAGAACTGAACTGTTACAAATAGATTTTTTTTTTGCCTTTCTTGTATAGAAGTGCTGCTGCTTGGCTACAAGTTTGGATATAATCTTATGGTGAAACTGGATTTTATTCAGTATTTCTTGGTTTCACTTTAATAGAGCTTTTCTTTTAATAGACCTGTGCATTGGAAAATATCTTTATATTACACATATTTTAAAAATCAACGGTTTTTGGGTTTTGTTTTTTTTAAAAAATCTTGTACTGATTAGTACTTTTAAATGGAAGCCCTGCACAACATACTCTTCTACAGAAGAATAACAAGTTTTTTTGCAGTTCAAATAACCAAATGTTTGTAAACATACCCAAATAGTTGTGTTTCTAGGAACATGCAGGAAGGAAGATTGAAGACAATTTGGTGTTAAGTGCAGATAAGAATACAAGTTGTGCAGCTTAACTTGTAGTTTTGTGATACAATCTTCAAAATTGCTGTTCAAATGAGAGACTTGTAATTTTAGTGGGTTTTTTTTAAATACTGGATATCAGGTACACTAAAGACTAAAGAGAATTTTTGGGTAGCAACTATTATTTCAAGTATTTTATGTTGTTTTAGGAAACTGAATTGGAGGTTTTGTTCTGCAGTATCTGTAAAAATGATGTTGTTTTCTTTGTTGGGAGAGAAGTATTCTACTTGAATCAATTGTCAGGAGGCTTAATGTAATAAGGCAGTTTGTGGTCTGACTAAAAGAAACACTGTGCAGAAGAAATTCCCATAGCAGTTTGTTTTTAACAGAAAAACTGAGTTCACCTGAACCATAAATACATTGAAAACTGAGGCTTAATAAGGTAGAGCAGCTTCAGAAGGAAGAGGGATTGTCGTCTAAAGTATGTCTTGTAATAATATTTAACCAAATATCTGTATAAAAGACAGTGAAGCTCTATCAACATCATAACAGCAGATTCTTTGTGAGAAATGATCAAGCAAGTTGACATTATTAACTTTTGCATAGTTAGGGGGAAAACACAATTAAAATACTGGCTCTCCTTTCCTTTTTACATTTTTTAATTTTCAGGATAGAAGTTGTGTTTCTCACTCTCTTATTGCATTTTTTAGGTAACGAGACACATTTCCACACTTTCTCCTGGGTTCATACAATAACGGAGTTACCCTACTGGCTGCCTTACTGAACAGAGACCTGGTATTGATTACCTATCACACTGGCATCAGAACTACTCTTAGGATTCAATTTTTTTGTTGTTTTGCATATTTTATTGATCAAAAGTGGTAAATGAGCATCAAGCGTGCAAGAAGACGATGAATTGTTTACTTGCATAAAATAACCTTTCAATAAGGGAAGATGCATTGCTCACACTTTTGGTGCTGTTCTGCTGCCCGAAGCAGATGGCATTCAGCTGCTATTGATTTGCTCCTATAGTTACAGAGCAGCATGTAACAAGGCATGCTCATTTCTCTGAAAGAGAGGTGAGGTTTTTTGCCAGGGTGGCAGGAGTGAAAAAAGGAAGGATAGGGGGTTTTGAGGATTGTTTTGGGGTTCTGTTTTTTTTACAAGAAAAACATTGAAGCCCTGTGCAAACAAAAAGTGGGATTTCTGTGTTTGCAGAGGAAAGGAATTACTTTATCCAGTTCTGGCACTTCTGATGACATTAATTCCTGATGCAGATTGAATCCATGAGCAAGCAAGTACTGAGGATTTTTAAAATAGCCAGAATTTAGCATCACAAGCTCCACACCACAGATTTTAACTGCTATGGTTTTTTATTCATACGTGTTTTGTCCTAGTTGTATAAAGAATGTTGATTCATTAGAAAGACAAAAATCATACTGTAATGTGTTGATTCTGCAAACAGTTAATTTCACTGAAGAATACAGAGTTTAATAATTTGCTGCTGGATCTCTCCTATAATGGAGGACATGCAGACATGACAAAGTCAGCTTTCTCTGAAAATTTATGTGGAAAGATACTTAATGCAGAATTTTGACATGAACAAGATCTCTTAATTCTTTGGCAGATTCTAACAAAGTGCAAGTATGTGATAGAAGAGGGTATTAGCAAATAGGGTATAGGCATGTTTATTCTAAGACAAAACATTTTAGTTAATTTGTAGTCTCATTCCTGAAAGAGTAGTTTAGTGGGTGGTACTGAGGAGCAGGTTACAGTCCTCGATCAATCTGCTTTCACATAGAAATAAGCCATCTGTCAAGATCCACAAGTGTTGTAGTATGAGAGTTAAATTAGGACTCTTGATGACAAAACTGGGCCAGTTAAATGCTTTGGCAACACATTTTAAGACCTTTCTTGCCCACCTAAGTGTTCTGCAGTGACTTAACTGCAGAAAATGCTTACTGTTGCTTTTGGACAGCCTTGAGCATCTTCTTGTTGTTATGTTATTTAGGAAAATAAAATTAAATCATTTACACCATTATGACTGCTCTACTGTCCTCCATTTTTTTTATACTGTATTTCTTCTTAATGAAAATAATGACTGAGTTATGATCCCTGGCAAAACAATTTCACAGCATAGTTAGTAGCTAGTTATTTATCGAGAATTTAAACATGCATATCAGTATCTGCTTAAAAATTTTATACTTCATCTATTCAAATTTCTCTTTTCTGACATTGATTTCAGTTTGCTTATGTAATTTATGAAATGCTGTCTATGCTTTTTTGATGTCCATATGGTTAAGTGTCACTACGTCTTGACCATTTGCTATGATGTTTCTGTGGCGTAAGCAGGCAAGAAGACATTGTCTGAATCTTTGACTTTAACCTGTTGGTTCCAATACATAGTAGGCATTTCTTATGAATGTTTTTCAAAGCAAACCTTTGTGATTTTTTTTCAGAAAACAGGTGTTTTTTAATCAATGGCTAATGCTGTCAGCACAGCATTTATAGCATTGTTCTGAGTTGATTTGATCTTGCTCTCTTGTGGGGAAATCTTTGAAACATAAGAGTATTTACAAACAGAAGTTAATAGAAAGAATATGGATAAGTGTGTGTTTTAAAGCAGGGTTTTCTCTTGCTAGGAGAAAGCCATTTGCTTTCACAAATTTAAATATATTTAAATATATTCATATTATTGTTCTATACCTGTGGTGTCTATCTGTACTCTTAGGACTGACTTCAGATTTCTTCATTTTCTGCATTTTTGAGTTTGTCAAAATGCACTTCTCACTTCTTTGCCATTGTGTTAGCAACAGCCTCCTCAAGTACAGAATTAAGATATCAAATTAAATTGTTGGTATATTAAGTATATTAACTAAGCCCCAACCAAAAAAAGTCCCACACACTGATTTTTTACCTTTCTTTTGCTGATAAAGGTAAGTAAATGTCTTGCACACAACATGTATTTTCTTGTTAAATTGATTAAAATTTAAGTAAGCTTTAGAGTTTTTAAAATAAAGCTTACCAATTTCCTTGTAACTATGCTATTAACACTACAAAATAGCCTAGAGTAGTTATTCAACATTGTATTTTGTGCTGAAAGGGCTACCAACAATCAAAACTAACAAACAAAACCCAAAAACCACCACCATATAATTCTAAACATATTTCATCAGCTATGTTACCCCTGCTTTACCTCTGCAAAAATGACACAATTGAGTTCATTAACCCCAGGTGCAGAGAATTCCCTGGGCTTTCTACATTCTCTTGTTTGGACTTCAGAGTGGCTACCTGCTGCTTAGTCTAATTAGTTTCAAAGGGAATGTAGAATCATTTCTCAGGAGTTTACTCTGACCCAAAACATCTGACAAGAAAATGTCAGAGAGACAAAATAAGAAGTTATTGTAGGGTTGAATAGCATTTTTCTTACATTTTTCTTTTTTTCTTGTAGAAATAATGCAGATGAGGAAATCATGCTCAGATGACTTTTAAATTTTTGATATGAGATTTGCATTAAATTGTCATTCTTGTGGAAAGAAAGACTTGTTTTCATAGATAAGTTCCTCAGACCTTATCAAACATCTGTCTCTTTCCTTGATCTCGGCTAAGTCAGCAAAATGAGTTAGAGCTGTGGGAGATTCCTTGCGAATTCCTTCCTTCCTAAAAAGAAGTGAAAATGCTACTATAGCCATCAGCAACTCACTCCCTCAATAGAGAGCAACTCCCTCTCAATTAGTGATGACTCACTAATGGTCATTCTAAGGTCCATCATTGTTTTGTTACATTTTTTCCAATATGCATCACTCAGAGCTGTGTTCTCCTTACCTATCTTGTAACCACTTATTTATCTTTGCAAAGATTTTGTAACAACTTACTTATCTTTGCTCAGTTTGTCTTAAGGCTTTTGACTGGGGGGTTGTAGAAACCCTTTTGGAAATGTAATTATGCTCTCTCCTTTCAGGGGTTGCAGTAAGTTTTGAAACTGAGTCTCTTTCTTCCATTGTAATATCTAGTGAGTAACCATCTAACCAAAGTCTCTCTGTTTCAATCACAGCAGATCTGTGATATATATCCATTCAGTTGTGTTTATCTTCGTTCCCAATAATTCTACTCCTTATTGTAGTTACTAACTTCCTGGTACAGAGATATCACTTTAATACCCAGTTTTCTCATGGTAGTCTATTGCCATTATTAATATTATTATTATTATTACTGCTATTATTGTTGTTAACATCATCATCGTCACTGTAATGTTTTAGGTCTCTGGTTCTAAAGCAGCTATAAACAATGTTATGTACCATTGTTAATCCTGAAAATGAATAAATTGAGTTTTCTTTGAAGGAATATTGGGCTCCTGCTGACTTGTTACTGTAACAGGCAAATACTTTTCTGTGTGTTTTATGACCTCAACTACAAATATGCTTTGATGAGGATAAAAAAAACTGGTAAAATGGAAATGTATGCTGAGTATTCTGAGTTTAAATCTGACAGTGATGAATGCTGATGGCTTCACAATGGCTGCTCATGCCTTGGACAGACACTCATTGTTGGACGGCCAGGCCCAGAGAGTGGAGGTGAATGGAGTTACATCCAGCTCATGGCCAGTCACAAGTGTTGTTCCCCAGGGCTTAGTGTTGAGGACAGCCCTGTTTAAAATCTTCATCCATGATCTGGGTCAGCCTCCTGCAGTGCTGCAGGCTGGGGACAGAGTGGCTGGAAAGTGGCCCAGCAGAAAAGGCCCTGGGGGTGCTGGTCAACAGAGGCTGAACATGAGCCAAGTGTGCCCAGGTCGCCAGAAAGGCCAATGATTTCCTAGCCTCTATCAGAAATTATGTGGCCAGCATGACCAAGAAGGAGATTGTCACCCTGTATGGGGCACTAGTGAGGCCACCTCAGATTCTGAGTTCAGTTTTGAGCTCCTCACTACAAGAAAGACAGGTGCTGGTCAACAGAGGCTGAACATGAGCCAGCTGTGCCTATGTGGCCAAGAAGGCCAATGGCATCCTGGCCTGTGTCCACAGTAGTGTGCAGGACCAGGACAGGGATTATCCCTCTGTGCTGGGCACTGGTAACGCCACACATTGAATCCTGGATTCAGATCTGGGCCCCTCAATTCAAGAAAGACATTGAGGCACTGAAGCACATCCAGAGAAGGGCAGTGCAGCTGGGGAAGGGTCTGGAGCACAAGTCCTGTGGGGAGGAGCTGAGGATGTTTCTCCTGGAGAAAATTTTCCTCAGGGGGACCCAATCACTCTATACAACTACATGAAATGAGTTTGTGGCAGAATGGGGGTTGGTCTTCTCCCTCAGATAAGAAGTGGCAAGATAAGAGGAAATGGCTTCTAGGTGGGCCAGGGGAGGTTTAGATCAGATACGAGGGAAAATTCCTTCAAGGAACAGGTTGTCAAGCATTGGAGCAAGCTGTCCAGGGAAGTAGTTGAGTCGCCATCCCTGGAGGTATTTAAAAGACACATAGACGTGACATTTAGGGACTTGATTTAGTGATGGATTCGGCAGTGCTAGGTTAAGGGTTGATCTTAAAGACTTTTTCCCACCCATATAATTCTACAATTCTAAGAAAGGGTTGTCACACACTAAGTAGACGAGAACATATACTAAACACTGATATTTAGAGAAAGAAGGTTAGGACTTACAAATTTGGAAAATCTAGAACTGACATTTCCACCATAGAGTAGATTAGGTATTTATGATAGTATTTAATTACTTGGTCAGATCTGTTGCAGGGTTTTGCTTCTTTTCCTCATGCAACCTTCTCCCTGATGCACAAATATCAGCATAGAAGGAGGGCAATACCTAACTGACAGAAAACAAAAACCTATCAATTTTGAAATTTACCAGGTGTTGTAGTTTGCAACTACATTTTTTATACCTCTTCTTCTCTTTCTTTTTCTTTCTTTTCTATTTGTCTTGGTAGTCTCTTTCCTTGATGTTTCTCCGAATGTAATTTATAGATCACTGGTGTCTCATAAAGCTCTGGTAGTGGACAGCAGAAACTTCCTGAACAGGAAAAATACATGCGTTTCTGGTGACATTGGGCTGTGTGCAGTTCTTGTGGCTGGTTTGTACCTGGAGTGTTTTATGAGGAAATTCTGGCATTTACCAGTGACTGTGTTGGTCTGAGTAAGTCTGGCTGTGTAAGAGGACTCGGATGCTGTCTGTCTCAGGTGAGCACGCTGGTGCTCCATGGCACTGCCCGTTAGGAGAGGGAGTGGCAGAGGGCAGGGTAAACAAGGCACCTTGCGTTCCTGAGTTCTACTGTGTATTGTAATTGTAAATATGGTTGCTTTTTTACAAAGCCTCTTCCCCTGTACTCTTGAGAAGACTTTTCCAAACCTAACCACCTAATTTCTGTATCTTCCTAAAATGTGTATTTTCTGGATTTACTGATATATATATAGTTATAGTTACCTAAGGTATTCCTGCACCTATTTGTTATTACCACCACTATTCACATCGTCTTAATTGCTTCTGAAAAATACTTCAATTTACACATTTTGAATTCGGTGTCTAAGTTTGTGGATGTATTCATTCTTTGTATTACTTTTCCCCGTTACTTATTTTTAAATACCTTTCTTGTTTCTGCTAAGTTTTTATCATATCATTAACTTGGCCTGCCCTTCTTTTCCTTTCTGCCTGTTTCTTTTCCTTTTGCTCTGTTGATTTCTTCATTTCTCATCCAGCTTTGTCTTAACCTCCAATCCTTTGAGCAGTGTCTCAGGAAATTGTATTGACTGCTTCTTTTCATTTGTATTTTTCAAAGGAACTGTTCTTGCACTTTGCTTCTAATCTTTCAAGGACTAGGCTCCTCTTTTACTGAAGAGAAGTTCACTGTTTGCTCCCACTAAATTATGTTCCTGGTTTTCTGGGGAAAAAAAAAAAGCAATATTTTTCACATCAAATGGGTTATATTTGTAGACTTTCACAGACTATATAGTGGGTTATATTTGTAGACTTAGCCACAAGTCTGCACTTAGTAGTCAAGTATTAGTTGGAACTGTAACTGTGTTTTCAACTAGCTTTCTAATTAAAGTGCTCTCATCTTAAGATCTATGTGGTAGTATTTTTAATCAAAATGATTAAACTGCCTTGCAGTTTAAGTTATAGACACTGTCACGAATTTTTGCATACACATTTTCACTGATGATTCAGTAGTCATTTAACCTACTGGGCTTCCCTTTCATCTAATTTATTCTTTGCATAGCTTGAGATTATTATGATAGGTGGATTTGTCACTCATGAGATGCTGGGGGAATTTTAAGCTCACAGTAAGTATCCTCCAGTCTTGAGGTTCAGAGGTGCAATTCCCCTCTGTCCTTTTTATTAAACTCTTGTGGCTTTACATTATCTTTCAGATAGTTCAGTTGGAACTTCTGAATTTTCATTGGATGTATTTTGTATTTTTGTATTTGTTCCTTTTCAAGCTCCACTGCATCATATCACTCTTACTGCTGACTTCCCTTGGATACATAGTGTGGGAGTGTTAACTAGCCGGTGCTTCATATGGAGCTTCACTTCTGTGGTGTTATACGTGTGTTTGCATACTTCCTGAAACTTATACAGGTTTTTAAGCACATTTGATAACCTCCTTCTATTCTTACATATGTGAATACTTCTGGTAGTAATGAAAAGTAGAAATTAGTCCCAGTTCATAACCTCTCACAAGCCTCACTGAACACGGGAGTGAGTTTCTTCATAGTTCTTCACAATGGATATTATAAAACATGATTGTATCTGGTATTACTTTAAAAAAGGGAAGCTTAATCTTACAAGTCTGGTTCATTTGTCTACTTGGTTTTTAGCTAATGTGTTCTTTTGATAACCTTTTATAATTTCATGGAACTATGTAAAGCAGTTCAGGAAAAGCAAGTTAATAGAAGAATATAGACTCTAAAATGTTCGAAAAGATGTGGATTTTGGTCCCAGTGGAGACTGATACTCCAGCCTACTTACTGTAGCTGGAATGTATTGATTTTCTTTTCCCCCATTTTAGCTGCACCACTGAATTAGGTATTGTGAAGCATCTTTCCCTGTGAAGAGAGGAAAAACTGTCATGAACTTTTTCACCCTAACAGTATAGCCTTTCAAACTAAACCCGATTGAATGGAAAAGTCTGTAAAAATCCTGTAACTCAGCTTCCACTCTGTCTTTTCTCCCTTTCCAACAGCTCTTCCAGCAACCTCAAGAAATTGTGATAGATGACTGTAAGAAATTGATTTTTAAGTCTTTCTTCATTAAAAACAGCAATAATAATAATAATAATAATTACAATAGAAAATGATGCATTTCTGTGGCATGATCTCTGAAGGTTAGCGAAGTGGTCTTGTTCAGGTTTTCAGCAAGATGTTCAGTTACTGTTATAATTGGCTGATGAGTAGATTTGGGCCTAACTAGAATGCCAGTGTTCGATTTCACAGTGTCCTCTGTGAAGATATGTCACCATTTAGCCTGGCTTTAGTGACAATTTTCTAAAAAGGAAACTCATGGGAAATCATTATGCTGTTTATATGTCTCCCTTGTTGGAGAGCATTATCCTGTGATATTTTAGTACTATTTTCCACTGCATGATGGCATCTAGCTAAGGTTAAGGCAGAACAAGTCCCTTCGCAATTTTGTGACTATATTTTATTTACTGAAGGAGAAAAGATAACCGACAATTAAGTATTTCAGATGTCACTGAAAGAACATGTGCAACTAATCAATGACATCCTTAGGGAACATGATTTTATGAAACTGATAAGGTAGAAAAATTGGGGATTTTCTGATTTGTCTTACATAATAATAATTGCACCCTTCCAATGAAAAAGACATTTCTGCTGATGTAAACATCAGACTTTTCCTTGTGTTGTGTTGTGGGTTTTTCTCCTGAAGCACATTAAAGTGTGACAGTAACAGATAAACACCTTTTACAATTTTCTAAGAAAATACGGCACTTTTAGTTCAGCTGAAATCAATGAGTTGAAAAATGTATTTCTAGAGTCACTTCCCAAATAACTTGCTAAAGGTTGTATTAGCTGGTTTAGTTGGGGGAAAGAGAGGGATTTATTTACTTTAGGAAGGAAATAGACATCCTGGGGTTTTTTTCTTAAGTTAGCCTACTTGGCACTCTGGTACCCATATTTAAAATTTATTGCTATGATCTTGATAGAATTTGGATGCAACAAAAATTCATGTTACAAAGAAACTAAGTAAGTTTTTATTTCTTTGAAAATACTTATCTTTCCGTTTCTGATGACAGAACAAGCAAGGTAGCTAGTCATGCTTACAAGCCAGTATCATATATTCACTTGAACAAATGCTGTAGTTCAGCATATTACATCACAAATTATAGTAGTAGTTGAGAAGCTTTACTTGTTGGTTCCTTTTCTGCACACCAATCATTTAAAGATTGTCAAGTTTGCAAAATATGGATTTCTTACAAGTTTTCAGACAGAAGTAAAAAATCTGGTGTGTTATGGGTTGTTCCAGGTAAATTAAGCCAATTACAATAACAATTCTGATTTAAGAGTAATTTTTTTTAAACTTAAATAGGAAGCTGAGAATGCTTAGATTTTTTTTCTAGATCCACTTTGGGTCACCACGAGAGTTAGGAAATATGTTTAGACAGACGCTCCTAATTCATTGTGACTGGTTGGTGCTTATGGGTGTTTTCTTTTGGTATTGTTTGGTTGGTTTGCTTGAGGTTTTTGTGTTTCTTTGTTGGTTTTTCTTTGTTTTAGTTTTGTTGTTTTTCTTTTTTTCTCATCTCCTTTGGTTTCCACCGTGTATTTTAAATAGCAAGATTATGTCCTCGCCCCTTGTTGAATCAAAGCTAATGAAGTCAAGCCAAAAGATAATTTGGCCCGTATTACTATAATTAACTTGTAAACTTCATCTTTTTATTGCTTGAAAATCCATGTCGCATTACATTACATCAGTTGAAAAATCCTCCTTTGGTCAATGCTGTCGTTCCTTCCTTCATAAAATTCTGGAAATGACAAAATTCCCAACTAGCAGGGGTAGTGTACAAATAACAGTGCAATGCAAAATTGCCTTTGCTTCTCTGCAAATTCTACATTTTCAAGTTTAATGATCACCAAAGCAGAGTTACTGACAGCTGACAAACTGTATGGCTTAACACACTAAAATGGATACTATTTACTTGCATCTTTTTGTGAAAGGTATTTGGTCAGGCCAGGATTAGCAGGGCTTGGGTTGACTTCATACATGTTGTAGGGGAAAAAAAAGTAGAATGAGATAATATTCTCAAGTGAGTGAAAGTAGAAGCAACTAGGCTTGTAAGAGCTGTCAGTAGTTTTCCTTTTATCAAGTAGTGTATCCTTCTGTTCTTCCCTGCTCCATTCAGCAGCCTCAGAAGGCAGCTCAGCTTTTAGGAAAAGCTGTCAAGAATTGTAAGTATGAAGTTGCATATAAACATTGGATGCCCTTAAACATCTTCCTACAACTTCTTGCGGTTCCTAGTTGCATATAATTAGCAAGATGGTTTTATTTGAGCCAGTCATACACATTTCTATGCAATTCACACACCCTCTGAATATGCATCCACCTCCACACCTTTCTTTTGTGCATAACCTGAATGCAGAATGGGATAAATTTTGCAGCAGCAGAGTGCTGATTTTGCAGAATGCAAACAAAGTGGCATTTTTTAATGCTGCCTCTTCATATAAAGGTGAACTGAAAGGCTTAAGACTTATCAACATCTTAGACCTCCTTGGTTTCATCCATTAAAATCCAGAATAGAAAAGTTGAAAAGTTGCATTTTTCCCTGTTCTTTTTCTTCTAATATTTTAGTGATGGCCTCAGCTGTTGAGAAAGTGTTGCCTCTGAATTCAGACTTGTAGATTAACATAAAAAAAGATCCAGTTCTCAAATATCTTTGTTTTTAAATGCTTTTAAGTCCATTCACATCTTATGTAATTTTATGTAATTTCAATGTTAAACAGGTTTTCCTTACACAAATAACAAAACTATTTGCTATAAAGCCTGTAATAAAATCTAGATGACTTCTAGATGTCTCTTCCAACCTGTTTTTTTTTTTTTTTTGTGATCCTGCTATCCTCTAGATACCATTGTGTCTCCCTTGTGATTTTGTAATGTAAAAGAATACACACTCAGGAGTAAGTTACCTCCTGAATATGAGAGTAATGTGTCTTTCCATCACCAGACTTGTTTCTTCTCTTTATTTATTTCTTCTATCATAGGTGGGAAAGTGAACAGGATGAACATGGAAAGTGTTGCTTCTAGGAGTCAATTTAATATTAAATCCAGTGAAGTTTCTTCCATACATAAATTCACTTCAGATCAGGCATTTATGAAGGAAATATCTTTAAGAAACATTATGGCTTCCTTTTTCTTGTGAAGTACACATGTTTTCAGAATGTATGTCAGTATGAACAGTAAAGAAATAGGGGCTTAATCTTTCAGGTGAGACATTGGTTGAATTTATGAACTGTTTTTCTTTGCCTTGTGAAAACTCTAAATCATGTCAACAAAGAAAAACACGGAGAGGATGTAGTCTGGCCATTATGTGGCCGTTGTATCACAGCTGTGGAAGAATGTGGCAAGTCTGGCCAGCAGCTGCATGGTCAGAGCTTTGTCGATCACAGCCATCGTGCAGATACATGGAGTATGTTGTAAGCTGACCTCTCAAGCCAAGCAAGGAGTTTCCCTTGTTGTCATTTACCAAGATGTGAATTAATAAAACTGCACAAAGTGAAGACTTCTTCTGCTCATAAGCCAGATGGTAGTCTTCCGTGAGGTGAACATGAAAGCACTGAGCTGAGGCTGTTTTATTTTATATTTTAAATAAACTGAATTTTATTCACAGATGAGCATGCCAGTAACTTAGTTCCAGAATCAGACATCTCTGCTTGAGAGACATACAGGTTGGCACCAGTGATGGCAGGTGAAAAAGAATGTAGTAGCATAAGCTGAATGTATTTCTAAATGATTCATCAAGAACTGTGGTTTTCCTATCAAAATGAGGCATTCCAAAACAGGTGCAAAAAAATGGAGAATTGAAAAGTATTGCAAAAGAAAAATGTTTTAGTAGCTTAAATGGAACTGCACAATATCTAAAATATTTTTTAAATGTGGGTTTCTATTATGCCTTTTTTTTTAACAGACAGTCATTTTAGAAAATGAAGAGCTCCCTAAGATTTTTCTCGATTTTCTGAATGTTCGTCATGTACCTACCTTGCCAAAAGCAGAAAGCTGTGGGTAAGCTCTCCTTTACTGAAAAATATATGGAGGCCAAAAGGTCCATATCCTCTCAGTGCTGATGCAATTCCATTGACTTAAAATGGTCTTACTGCCAACTCTAACACTGCAAAATAAATGGGCATTAGGTTCATGTTAAGTATGTTTATATATCCCCAAAAGGTTGTAAAATAAATCCAGCATGTTCAAAGACAGAAGGGAAGTTTAATGTAATATTCTTGGAAAGCAAAGGAGAGCTTAGATGAGAAAAATATGACTTTCTTGTAGATCATGAAGTATCTACTGAAATGTAAGATATTCGTAAGCACTCATTAAAATTGCACAGAAGGCCTTTGCATGTGTTTTATGGTCATAGTATCTGCACAAAATAGAAGCTCATTCCATGATCATTTTATGATCTCCCTCTGTGTGTTGAAAAATTAGGTTCTTTCACCTTTCTGATGATAGTACCCCAGTCACCCAATTGCCCATCCTCTGAGAAGGGTTCCTAACCACAGTGGCGGAAGAGAATCTTAGTAGAATGAGTATACTGACAACAGAATTGCCCAAACCAGTGTAACTGGAAACTCTCTTACCATCTGCAGCCATGAGCTTTGTAGGGAGAATTTTTGCTTTGTAAGAGGATGGGGCTGGTAGTGCGGAAATGTTACTAGAATGTGCTCCCCAAAAAGCCACATGGCCCTTTTCCACTTTGGGGCAGGCCGTTTGGATTTGCAGTGGTGAGAAGACAAGTTTACCTGAAGATAATTTTGAGACCCTCTTCTCTTAGACTTGGAGGTGTCTATGGCCCAGGGCAGTGTCCAGAGTGATTCAGTAGCTATCAGGCTTGTAGTTTTCACTTGCAGTCTATGACATCAGCAGTATCCTCAGTGGAACTGTGCCCCAACACTTCATAGATAGATAGATAGATAGATAGATATTAATCTGTTACAGTAAAATGGATGCTGTCATTTTCAAGTAGTGGGGGCTATAAAATGATACCATTTCCCATGTATATTTCCTTATGTGGTGTTATGTGGACACTGACCAGAAGAAGATTGCTCCCTTTGGTGATTCTTAAAGGATTTGGGGGTTTTAATTGTAAAATTAATTTTTTTGTAACCAAAGTTTCTTCTCACTTTACTTGCAGCTCTTTTGATGAAACAGAATCTGAAGAATCAAGGTGAGCTTGATTTCTACTCTTTATAAGGCACCTGATTAATAAACTACTTAAATTACTGGCATTTACTTTATTTGATCCTTGCAGTTAACAAATTAGAAGTAGTTTAGCATTAAAATGAGATGTATTTGTTACATATTACCATTTGCTGCTCTATATCTATCCATTTTTAGTGTGGCATGAACATCCTTATGCTAGTGTTAAGAAATTCCTTACAAAACTGATGGAATACTGCCAGCTCTGAAATTTTTCTGGGAATGTGTTTTTTGTAGCAAGAAGATTTAGCAGAAGAAATCAGAGGTCTGGGTTCTTCCCTATTCATTTGATAGAACTTCGTCTGCATCTGGTTGCACTACTTGGAATGTATATGTAGAGAGCAGAGTGGAGAGGGCTGGGGGAGGCTGTCCGTGCCATGGCCAGGGGCGAGAGTCAGGCCTAGGGGACTTCCAAGGACTTCTCTCCACGGCTGATGGGTACAGCAACCAGTTTGGGGGCTGTAAGAACATGATGTGACATTTTGAGTCTGCATGGTGGCCTGGAGAGCCTATAGACATGGAGCCTGGTTGTAGATGGTCTTATATCCTGCATGACACCATGTGCCAGGGAGCAGAGCAGAATCAGGAGGTCTCAGAGCCAGCTGAGCCAGTTGCAAGCCACTCCTCCTGGACGCAGCCCCTTCACTCCAGCTTGATGTTGAGGATTTGGCTGTATGGCTGAGGAGCAGCAAGCTTTGCTTCCAGGAGATGGAGCCTGCCCTTCTGGGCAGCGCGGGTGTGTGGAACCGCACTGCACAGCTCCTGGCAGCTTGACCACCTCACTTTATCAAAGCTAGTTTGTAGAATAGTCTGTTTGCTGTCCCTTGATACTGACATCCCTGTTCTTGACCTTTCCAGCAAACTGTCCCACCAGCCTGTGCTGCTGTTCCTAAGGGATCCATATGTCTTGCCTAAAGCCAACGGTAATCAAACCTGTCATCTGTTAACAGCACTTTACAGATCTGACCCTGCACTGCATAAACCACATTATTGTTATTAATACTGGCCTAGTCAAATGACACTGGTCCAAAATCTAATAACCTGCCAATAAAAAAATAGTTCTTGTATAAGAAACCATTAAAATACTAAGTGGGGTGGGTGATTTGTAAAAGGGTGGAATTGTATCCCCCGGTTGTTCTCTCAGGCAAACCTACTGAGAATTCAAATCAAAAGATGAAGAACACTGCTTTTCTTTTCTTGTTGTTGACCCTTTGGCTGTTTTGCCTGAAGGATTTGAACTTGGAGGCCCAGTCTGTTGTAAGTGCTTTTCCCTTAAACACCAGTCTACTTGCAGTCACTCTACTGCAAGCATGTTTGTATCTCCATTTGGATTATTTCTTATCATTTATAACCTCTGGAGCTTTTTTATGGGGGAAAAAAAGTGTACTTTAAGTGTGATGTATTTCACAGGACATTTACATTAGACTTACATGGTTCAAAAGAGTGTTTGAAATTGTTATAAACTCTTCTTTTTAATATAAAAAGTTCTTTGAATTAATAATTCAGAGAATGCACCTTTTCTTAAATTAAATGTGTACAGGGAAAAAAAGTACCATTTTCAGAGTGTATTCCTCTTCGTTTTGTCATTTTACTTTTTTGAACTTGTTGTTTCTACTAAATATTTTATTTTAAAGTGTAATATGCTTTCAGAAAAGAATTTTCTCCCTGAGCTGCACATAGAATCTTTTTTAATGTGGCATTTTGTTTCATTTTACAAAATACTGTGTAGAAATCAGATTCTCACACTGCCTTGAAATTCATTATATTTTTAAGAATAAATTTAGGAAAGAACACTTTTTTGCTTTTCCTAGACAATGGAGTGCACTTCCTTGAGATTTCCTCAGTATGTTTATAAATACTTGAGAGGAGGGCATAAGGAAGACAAAGCCAATCTCTTTTCAGTGCTGCCCAGTGATAGGACTAGAACATAAGGAACATTTTCCCAAGCCTGGATGCAGGTTGCCCAGAGTGGTGTTGGGTCTCCACTCTTGCAGACACTTGGAGGCTGCCAGGCCATGTCCTGGGCAACTGCCTGCAGGTGCTCCTGCTTGAACAGGGGTTTGGACCAGATCACCTCCAGTCATCTCTCAGCTGCAGTTGTTCTGTGGTTCTGTTGTTTTTTCAAGCTGTTTATCAAAACCATAGGGACAAGTTCATGTATTTTGGGAGGGTTAAGTAGTCTCTCTTGCAGGCAGTGTCCACGCTAGCTTGTAGTGGGACCAAGCACTCTTGACCCTATGAAGTCTTACTGAACTCCAACACATAACTAGAGTGAAACACAGACAACAGAGGTCCAGTGTGATACAGGTCCGCATCAGAAGACGCATTACAAGGTTGTTTAGCTTTTACTTTGACTTAGCACTAGTCTGATCTCACAGACTGAATGTTCATTTGAGGCTGAAGTGCAAATCACAAAATCGATGAACCAAAGCACAGTAAGGAGAGGAGATCACTGCACAGGGTCATGTCTGACCCAAGTGACAACAGTAATGAAGAATTACCCACAGAGTAACCTCTGTTTAAAATCTGGTACAGATGCTGCCTATACTAATATTTAGAGTGAGCCACATTACATGTCTTAATCTTAGTGTCTAATGCTCCTCCTAATTGTATACTTGATTCCTCAAGAGCCTGGTATAAATCATGAACATCATGTAACTCCATACCATTCTGAAGAGAGAAAATGGATTTCATATACAGTTATCCCCAAAAATTGAGATGATGCTTTGTATTTCCAGCCCACATGCAAAATTTTGCTATAAGACTTCAAGATTCTGCAATTCTGTGATATTTATCTTTCTTCCATAATGTGTACTCTGAGTAGGCTAAGCTTACTTTTTCTGAAATCATTAGGAACTTTCCAATGAATTTTGTAACTGTTCTTTTACGTAATGCAAAAAAAGCATTAAGACCTCTTCTAATGAGTAACAGGTTTAAATACTGAGTAGGCCTCGATAATGAAATCTGAAACAAAGGACATTTCAGACTTTTGCCAAGACATTTTCTGGCATTGATCCACAGTATTTAGAATTTTATATGGCAAGTGAATATTCTTTGTATTTGAAAACCCTAAACCATCAAATTCACTGCAAGTTATTCTATAACTTAATTAATTAAAACACAAATTAGAATGTGAGTTGTGGTTTAAAAAAGGAAGAAGAAAACCAAGTCCTGAGTCTAGAGGCTCTACTAGTTGGCTCAAGTCTAGTTAGAAAGAAACAAAGTTTTTACACAACTACCATTGCCTTTAATTCTTCTTCTTTGTTTTTAGTTTGCAGCACAGAAAAAATATAGATGAACTTTCTAAAATTTTCCCTCTCAGATCAGTTCTTACTTTGATAGACTCTGATTCCTTTGTAAAAACAGCCAAGGTTGTTCAACCTATGACCAAAAGTAAGTCTCCATTAACAAATAACTATTTGTTGTGTGTTTTCATTGAAGGAGGTGAATTTCATTCAGAAGTCTTTCCTGGATACAGGAATGTCTGTGTTAACATACTTCAATAAATAGGAAATAGTGTGAACTTTAAACAAAATAAATAACTATTTCTGGAATATAATACTCAAAGAACATTTTTACCCTGTCATTGTACTGTTACTTACCTTTATAAAATATAATCTTGCCATTATTCCAGTGACTGAGCTTTAAGCACTGTTGAGTTGCAAGACAATTTTTCCAGAAATAAGATCCACAGTTACAAATCTCACTGATTTTCAGTTTCTGTTTTTGATGATATATCTAAAAGTCTGAGTGCCCAAGTGCACATTACTTTTTGGGTAAGGGTATGGGCGAGGTGGGGGGGAAGTGTTCTCAAGAAAAATAAAGGAAAAACCTAATATGCTCCAAATTGGAGATTGATACCTTTGTTGTGTTTACACTTAAGTTAAATACATAACACTTTAGTTGCATTTAACTTGAATTGATATGCTTAATTTTTTTAAGCAGAAAAAGCTCACATTAAATCTGATGTTGTGAGGTTGTATCATTTTGAAAATCAGTCCTTATTTTCCTATATATAGTGTATGTTACAGAAGAACCAATAAAAACTAGTTTCTGGGACTGCATCATTTAATCTAGAAGGCAAGCATGAGATCACCTTTGCAAGTGTATTTTTGATAACATTAATGACAACTGCATAGGGTTATTCTGCCAGGGTAATTTGGGACAGATGAGCTTACAGGATTTGAGGAAACATTATTTCATTCAAAATATTAGCAAGTCATTTATGACTATGAGAAGATCGGTAAAATTATGCATGTATTGTTTACAGTGGAGGTTACAGTTCATGTAAACATCCTAAAATATCTCCGTTCATAACATCTCTAATATTCTGAAATCACTTTATTTGTAACAATGAAATAACACATTTAAGACAATAAGGATTGTATTTATAAGGTCCAAGTCTACTTTTGCTCATTATTTTTACTTATTAAATTATTTCCGTGAAAGCATTAGGGGCAAACGCTAATTCCCACCCACATTAAGTGATCTAATTTATCAAGTAGTAATTATTTTTATAAAAGTTGCATCTCCCCTTTGTGAATATCCTGTAGGCTGATAATTGAAAGTTTGATTAGTGTGGAAAGTTCTGCATCACAAACAGTCTGTTATTAGTAGGAATTCCATCTCTAGTATACTAACAATTTTAAGGTTGTAAGATGTGATCAGAAATTCCTTATTTTTATGCCTGGTGATTTATATACACCCTTCATTAAAACCTCAGATGTTGGTGCATTTCAAAATTTTTCTCAATTCAACAATGTACATCCATTTACATGGATCTGCTACTGTGTTCTATCAGGCAATTTTTTCATGCCAAATGGAACATGAAAATTAACTGGCAGTTTCCTCTGCATCCATGACAACAAAGTAGTGGGAATTTTTTCCTTCAAGTACTGTAGGATGACATTTTGTAACATGTGACATTTTACATTGATTGGACGACCTGAAAATTTCTTGCCTCAAATAATCATCTTCGTAAAGGCATCCTCAAGTCTTCTCAGTCTAAACACTGCTGTAAACCACAATACAAAAAACACCTTTGAAGTATTCCCAGTAGTAATCTTGAAATTTCTTCAAGTATATTGAGATTTTGTTAGAAACTGAATTGCCAGTGTAATCCATCTTCCTTGTGAGAAAAGATTCAGATAAAGAGCTGGAGCCTAGCAGCATTAAGTATTAGAACATCCTTTTAAATCAATAAGCTACAAATCTGGCAGTGCATTCATGCAATGCCCAGTGCTACCCCCTAAAGTGGCTTTAGTGCTGAAACAGCATTACTAATAGCACATTCCCAACATGGATAAACAGTTGAGTGATGCAGTAATCCAAAGTAAATGAGGCCTTACCTAGTTAAGTTTCACAAAAACACTTATATTGTACTGACATGGAAAAGAAAGTTTCTTTTTTTTTCCTTTTTTCAGATGACTTTCCGAATGTTGTTATAGACGGCATTCTACATGGAATATTTTATCCTCATTTACTGCCCAGGTAGAAGTAATGCAAGGCAAGAAGAAGCTGAAGCAAGTCTCTGAGTCATGGTTAATGGAATTAACAGGAATAAAATTCTGTGATGTGAAAATTATGCTCAGAAGCAAGAGGCACAACCTCAGATTAAGTTCAAGCATTATGTCTTTTTAAATAAAATCACTGTCATTACAATTGCTGCTTTTAAAAAAAGATATGGAAACAACAGTATTGAAGTTATTTATACCTTCTATATATTAACATGCTGTATTTAACACTAAATGTTTTAAGTCTTACACTGAATTATGCTAACCTTTGAAAAGTTTTACTAATTATTTCTATAGTTTCTATTAAAGCAAACACTAAACCATTTTGCACCAGAATTTTTCCCAGCACATTATCCATTGCTGGCACTGGATGGATTAAAAGTGCTGAAGAGAGAGTGTCCAGAATTGGAAACATTCTGAAACACATAGTACTCTCTGCGGAAATTTTCAGATTTCAGTTGAAATTATTTTACTTACCAGCTTTTATGTGGCTTTTGCACATCTCCATTCATTTATGACATCTAACCTGTGTGTTTGTTTACTCTCCACATCAATTTGCTCACAGTATTCCATATATTAACAATTTGTAAGTCACAGAACATACAACTCTGTAGTAAACTAAAGCCAGAATATTATTATGATCAAACTAAAACTGATACATATATATGTATGTTCAGATTTAACTGGAAACTTGTATGTGTGCTACTGGACATTACAAAATAAATTACTAAGACATGAGTGTACCACTTCAGTGGGTTTTTTTGTGCTTTTCTATTGAAATTTTTGTGAAATTCTGTCATCTGAGATGGTCTCACAGATGTCTTTCTCCCCATGAAGTGTGAGAAAATACCTGTGTGTCGGCTCATTTAAAGCTCTTAGCTCTTAACTATGTCTTGGTGAAAAAAAAGTCAGGGTAATGGAACACAGAGTAACCACTGGGCTCATCAGCAGAAGGGAGTGTTACACAAAAGCAGCAATAGCAAAGCTGGGCACAAATGTTAGTCTGATCCCAGAGACACATGGGTTGCCTGCTCTAACTACTAAATGTGTCTGGAAGCCATTTTGGGAGAGTGGAAAACTCAGACTTGGAAAAAAGGTAGGCCTGTGATTGCAGCACTTGTTCAGGTAGTATAACTTTATGAGGTCTGTAGGCTCAGCCTCCAGGAAAGATTTCAGCTAGTGGCAGAAAGCTGGTTGGCCAAAACAGTCTGAGGCATTCTCACTCCTGCTTGCTAACCTTGCTCCCAGAGCTGCTTTTCAGAGAATTTTACTTTAAACAGCTAGTAGAAAGAAAAGTGATCAGAGATAAAATGAAAATCTGATTGCCTAGCACTAGGCAAATTTAGATGCCCCTGCCAAGATATCCTCCAGTTGTTTGCAGAGGACAGTAATCCTTTCACAGGTCTCTGAAAAGAAGCGTCAGTATTTACCATCAGGAGAGGCCCCAGAGCTGTGGATGAAGAACTGGGAGGAGTATCCTCTAAATGCAAATGACATGTCAGGAGAACCTGGGGTAAATCCCTGCCCTCAACTTGTTTCCTTGTGCATGGAATGCCAGTAGGTACCTATAAGTTCTGTGCTGTAGCAGTTTCTTCCACCCTGAGTCACTTCAGCTCTGGATACCTCACATGGGCTCCAGGACACCCTTCAGGAAACTAGTCACTACAAAGAGGAGTGGTGTGCTGCCTGTTGTACAGGTTGAGTTCTTCATCAGAGCTGGGCACTGCCTGTTCCGTCTTGAGTCCTAGAACAGTCAACTCAAAAAGAAAAAATCCACATATCTGCCCTGTGGAGTTCTGTCAGAACTGAACACAGGTGTCTCTTCAGTGCTACCCTACACTGACCTCTGAAAGCTACCAGTTTTCAGCTTAAGAGTTATTTATGAAGCATCACAAAATAATGAACCTACAGTTCTCAAACTTACAACAAAACTTAAAGAAAAAGTATTTGAGCTTTACAGGAAGTAGCACTTCTAACTTATTATCTTGTTCAATAACAGACAGAAAAGCTGTTTGTTCTTGATTACAGAATAGTATCTGAATACTGTGGTTCTCTGAAAGACAGAAGGGACTTTATCTAACATGTTAAGATTAGGAAAATTTACCATCTTTGCTCTAACCTTGCAACTTTATTTCCTGAAAAGCAAAACCCCCTTCATATTCTGTGGAATCAACTGAAGTGAGAAAAAAGACTTTGGGGAGTGGAGTAGAAAATGCTCTCAAGTATTTATTTGAAATCAAAGTTTATTTATTCAAAACACATCTATATTTTACCTTTTTTAAAGCTTTTAAAAATGCTAGTAGTGTTACAGTGAATATTTTCAGTTGAAAAGAGAAAAACAAATACTGCTAAAATTTCCAAACAGAACAAAATTATTTTATTTTAAATCTTGAAAAAATAGAATTACTGCTATAATTTTCTATTAAAGACTTTTTCTGCAAGATCTAGAGTTTGGTGGGATATGCCTTGAATTTCAAGGAGTGGCAGCTCCAAAAAGTTATTACAGAAATAGTCATATCTTTTCTGTATTTGGCAAACGATAAGTATTCCCTAAACATAACTTCATATGTTTTGAGGAGAAAACTCAGTGGATCGTTGAGATCGGTCGAAGACCGGCATTAGAGAAAAGTGATTAAGTTTTACTGTTCATTCTGCTATTGGTCTCACCAGTCACTCACTTCAACTACAAATGGTTCCTTTACAGCTATTTTGCCACTGTTCACAATCACACAGTCTTGAAGGGGCCGATCATGTTCATCTGTCTGCTGGAGTTCTATCGAGTGCACCACAGACTGTCAAACAAAAAAAGAACAAACAGAAAGGTTCAGTTTAGTCAAAGAAACTCCAGTGGCTGAAGTCTGGTGCCACAAAAACAACGAAATGTGCCTAACACCACTTCTTATTAACCAGCTTATGAACAAAGACCTTTACCCTGTCAACTTCCCACATCCTTTTTCTTTCCACATTAGCAGTTTTGCCACTCTGTAAATCACACACAGTTGACTGAAGCACAGGGAAGGATGTTTGCCATCCTAGAAAATCTTTCAGCCAACAAAAACATTTTGAAGGGGCAACTGCAAATGTACATTCAACTGATTAAGCTGGCACACAGAGGATTCTATCTGTGGTCCATGAGCAGAAAGTGAATCCAGACATCAGAAAAGGCAAGCATTATTTTTTTTCCATATGTACAGCATAACTGTGTTTCCAGAAATCTGGTTACTGCTTTTACCTTTAGCATATAACACAAACATACAGATTTTTAGCGTGGTGCCATGCCACTGATATTTTTAAAGGACAAAATTAATTTAGGTATATTGACAACTTGGTTTTGGATATTTGTTCATTAATCTGACTAAACTGAAACTTAAGTCTAAATGTCTTCTCAAGAATTTACAACTACTACCGTAGATCAAGAAAATGGAATTCAGTATGAATGTGGGAGTGAGGGGCAAGTATTCTGATGAAGTTTTCAAACTCCTCAAAGTCCATCCAGCAGCTCATGTTTTCCCCAATAATTTCAAAACACAGATTATAAAAGGAGTAATTTGTAAGGAACACCAGACTAATAGAAGTATAATCACTTGAAAATATAATTTTTTAGCTTAAAATTCTACTCGGCCTCTCATCAGTATGTGTTTGCATGCTATACATTCACACGCTTCTAAAATCCCTTAACAATGAAGTGTTGCCCATAATTAGCATGCACTACAAAATCTGATTTTAGCCTGTAGAAAAAGAATTACTTCATGGGTAACAATGTTACTGAAAGGAGGAGCTGAACTTTCTCCATTTGCAATCTGCAAAGGTGTCAGTGTGGATTTCAGTGGTTAGCAGTCTGAAATAAGGGCTGTGAAAGCCAAAAACATGATACAGGTTTCTATTTCTGCTACTTTAGTTCTAAATTGTCCAGCTGGAGCTCTTCATAATCATTTTCTACCATGTACATATTAGATGAATACTCAGCTGTTTCTGAACCATGGGGCACACATGGTTCACACATGATACAATGGGGCACAATTTGTCCCTTTAAAACTTACCATTCCATCAAGGACTTTGCCAAATACTACATGTTTTCCGTCTAACCAGGAAGGCTTTGTCACACTGATGAAGAACTGGGATCCATTGGTGTCCGGCCCAGAATTAGCCATGCTAACCCATCCAATTCCATAGTGTTTGAGCTTGAAGTTCTCATCAGGAAACTTTTCTCCATAGATGCTTCTTCCTATGACAAAAAAATAAGAAAGCAAACTAAAAATAAAATAAAATTTAAAAAAATCAAACAAAAGTCCCTTTTTGTTCAAAAATGGGAAAAATAAAAAGTTAATTCAGAACTTGAAGACTCATTGTTTGAGTAAACACAGCAGCATGACTGTTCAAACATCAACAACTCCATAACTAAAATAATTTTGTGTGTAAAGGTAAGCTAAACCGCCAGACATAAGGAGAGAAATAAAGCTGATGATGCTTTATCCTTTGTATTTAAGCAAATGAAATACCTTCAAAGGTCTGGTTTACAGACACCACTAAACAACAGTATACTTCATCCTGCTGAGCAAATTAAAGGACCTACTCATGGCCACTAACAATAAGGCTGCCATGTTTTGTGACAATTTCAGTATTTAAACCTTTCCCTTATGCTAAGAATTTGTTTTAGGCATGTTTAGAAACATATGAAGACCAAATGAAGTTAGAGTGAAATACTTGGTGTGGATGTGTACAACCACGACATAAAGATTCTGATGTTTCTAAAATAATTCAGAGAGAAAACACATCAGTCATGGTTAAACCATCACTCTGAAAAGAGAAGGCTATCTGTCTCACTGTACTTGTGCAGTGCCTAGCACTGTTCCCAACACCACCAGATGCTATCCCAATAAACAACCTCAGCAGGCCAACAAAGGCTGCCTACCTTTAATGCTAAAACTATGTCTTCGGTATTATGGTCTTCCCCATTGTTCACTGCTAGGAAAAGGAATGTGTGTTTTCCATTCCATCCCAGCAGGGAAATTACTAACAGTTCATGCAGACAGTTCAAATTGTAGCATGTGAAGAATGTGCATGTAAAGGAAGAGAAAAAATTCTGCAGCCAGACTGAATGCAGTGCAAGAGATGCTGCGCTGGCATTGACACTCTGAGTGGACTGTTCTTCTGGAGGCTCAGGAGCACAGCACCAGCAAGCTTAGAAAGAGAAAAATGGGTAAAGGGCATGACCCTCATCTTCTAATTTCTTTCTCTCTCCCTATTATGAAATTCCTTCTCACAGCACATTTCAGAGGTTCCTCAGAACGGGCTGAGCTGAGGGCAGAGAGGACAGTCTCCTACTTCCCTACCTGCCTTCCCTCTATGCGCTTTCACTGTTTCATCACGGATTAGGCTTCTGCTGGATGACTTCAATAGGTTCACCTATACATGCAATCAGTGAGTGCCTCAGGGAAGGAGCGCTGTCACAAAGCCAGAGCAGGGGAAGGGTGGAGACATCCATCTTTTGGAGACGGTAAGTTGTAGGAGCAGCTCAGCTGGTCACGTGGCTCCAGCCCAGCACGCAAAGCCATGCTTCTTGAATGGGGACAAGTCACAGACAGAAAAGAGCTATCTGCAAAAATTGAGGACAAAGGAAGAGCTACACAAACTTATAAATCAGATAATCCAAATAGCTGCAGCTTAGGCTACAAGACACTTGGAAAAGTATTAGATGCTCTAAAACAAATGTGGGCTAGTTTGGTGTTTTTTCATTTATCTGAGCAGAAACCGTGAAGGAATATGCTGGTTTGCCCATACTTTCAGCAGACATTTGAAGAAAGAAAAGGGAACCTGGAAGATACTAAGTATGTTACCTCCTGATCCATCTCCGGCTGTAAAGTCTCCTCCTTGAATCATGAAGTCTTTGATCACACGATGAAATTTACTTCCTTTGTATCCATATCCTCTCTAAGAAAATGAAATAATTCTTTAAATTAATATAATATTCATTTCTATATACAATCATAATGAAATACACAAGTTGTGAATGGCTAGATTTCACAGAATATACCACCAAGGGATATAGTGTCAAGAAACACATTAAACTGAGGTGCAGGTAAACTCAGCTGGACTGCACTGGCACAAAGAAGGTATTATTCAGATGATCAAAGCCATTGTCTTTATTTGACTGGTATCTGACCACAGTTAACTCCATATGCTAGATCTGCAAGGCAGGGACAGACTGAGGTGCTCATAGCCAGCATCTTGTAATTACACCTCGTGAACCAAGGACCTGAGAAGACACACACTAGAGCACATCTTTGGGGCCAGCACTTGTACACAGGCTCCAGTGAATGAAAATCCACAGTTCACAACTGAAACAGCATTAAACAAACACTGCCTTCCCAAGCCAAACTTGAGTACACAGTGGAAGAAAACTGCAAACGTACTTCTCCAGTTGCCAACGCAATGAAGTTCTCCACGGTCTTTGGGACAACTTTTCCAAACAATCCAATTACAATTCTGCCAACATCTTTGTCTCCGATCTTCACATCAAAGAACACCTGAATATTTTTGTGAAGGGAACAAAAGTGATACAGATGTGAGTTCAACAAACAGCCAAGCTTTTCAAGGAGTAAGGTGGTAAGAAATTACTTCTGGCTGGTCTATATTAATAGTAACCCGCAATTCCTAAGGGATTCAGAGACATCCTTTCAGAACCATCAAAACTAGCTTCTGCAGAAAACTGTTTGAGAACTGGTGAGTCTATGTTTTGATTCTTACTGCTTTTAATGGCTCGGTGGGACTACTGCATCTCAAGTTTGAAAACAGTGTTCATGAAGATTTTTTCCCACACAGGTAAGTCTTTAAAGCTGAATGGAAAAAATGAAATATGAAAGTAAGGAAGAACTACAATGTTATTCCCATATGGGGGGAAATAACAAGGAACTATAGTATTGACACTCCCCACAAATCACAGTTTGCTATCCACTCAAATTCTTTACTGTTCTAGGCATCAGTACGTACATACACAAAAGCCTAAATTTCATTGAATTGACAAACAGTGAGAAGAAAATCCTACGACTCAAGCAAGCAGTTGCCTTCATAAACATGAATTCAAACCCACCAGAGAAATAACCAGGCCAGATTATTCAGCTGATTGCCTAAAAGCTTCAATGTATATGTCGCTTAAAAGCAACTTCAAAAAGACAAATGAGTTATAAGACATTTTAATATAGTTCAGAATCTATGAATGCATATTACGTGCAAAAATGTTCCAATAATTACTGAAAATAGGAACAGCTGTCAGGAAATGAGGCATTTTGAAGTTCTGAAAAAGTTACATAAAGGCTATTACAACTTCTAGGAAACAGCAGTGTGTATTCCTATGATGTGGTATTTGCTGTTCCTTGTGGCACTCAACCAAGTATTACTTGTCTGTAATGCTAAGAAATTAGTCCAATAATGATAATAAATGACCACAGCCTCTCCAATGTGAATGCCGCTTTTACGCTTTCCTACTAAACATTTCTACCATTTCTTGATCTTCCTTGTGGTTTTGACTGTTGAACTTTTGGCTAACACTATAAAAGCGCTATAAAGGAAATAAAATTCTTTTTGATACACCTCATTCATTTCCTTGGCACTGAATAACATGCTTCTTAGATGTGTGGCTCCCAAAGTATTAACAGCACACTTTCACTAACTTTTTAACAGTTTTATAAACAAACCTCTCTGAACTGTGCGGCCAGGGTTATCTAGGTAAGGGGTATTGCCTTCCTACATTTTCTAAACACATTGCCTGTCTATTTTGCCTGAAATACATAGGGGTATATAAGTAACAAGACTAAGGCTACCAAACAATCACCCCACAGAGCAGGAACATCATACACTTTGTTGACAGCACAAGGAGACAAGTTCATCATACACTGTAAGCCTGGCACAGTCACAAGGCTTCATACGTGGCACTGCTGCTTGCCTAAGCAGCAAACCCAGTACTTTCAAAAATGTGTCTCTGCGTTTTTCTGGCCACAAAATCAAGTACAGAAATATTTGGTAGCCCTAGACACTAGTTCTGCATAGAAAAGCTATGTTCTCGTGAGTATTTCCACAGGGTCTCTGGAAATTCACTAAGCATGAAACACTTGTGAGCTGGTCAATACAACATTTTTAAATCTCAAAAAACATCTGGCCAAATTCTTCATCAAAAACTCTGAAACTCTGAAAGAAAATAAGTATTATACATTTTCAGTCTTATTAATATTTTTTAAAATATTTCATCATACTTACAATCTGAAGTTAAGTATTTCAAGACTGAAATAAAAAAAAGAACACACCAATAAGAGTGGCTGGTTCTCATAAAAACATCTATATATGATGGTGCACATCTAATTGAAAAAATCGACCAGAGTATTTAATTATTCAAGGAAACTGAAGCTGACTTTGAAAGGAAGATCTCATGATTCTTAGAGACCAAGTAATGTAGTAACCTAATAAATGCAAAAGTACTGTATATGGTATAGAGCCACAACAAGGGGACCAAAATACATCTGGAATCATCCCGAGCAGTTTAGTGAAAGGTTTGGCTTTGGGTTTGGTGAGGGTCAGAGAAGGAAAACAAATATTAGAAATAATTTAAATGGATGCAGAAAAGAGATGGGCATAGCTACATCTGTTCTGTGAGTTCATATTCTGAGTGCTGCATGTAATTCTGGCTTCTCTGTTGCAGAATGATAAAACCAACCTAAAAAATGAAAAAACAATGGGCAGTACAGATGCTCAGTGGCTCAACATGGAATACCTTTTATATGAAGAAAGGTTACAGAAAACTACTTAAACTAGAAGAGAGAAAACTGATGTGATTTGATGAGCTTTGTAAAGTTACCACTGCCTAGGACACAGAAAATTGGCAGTGCAGTTCTTTATGTGCCAGAACAATAAGAAAAGGGCATAAAATGATAGCCCAGGCAAAAGGAATGAAGAAGGAAAGTACTACATGCATAATTAAATGGGAATATATTGCCAGAAGATTATTGGGAGGTCAAATTTACCCTCCCATCTCCCCCCCAAAAAATCAAATCTGTTGTCTAGAAGTCCACGGCAATGAAACTGTAAGCAGTTGCGACGATAGTGGCAATGAAGTACAAAGGCACAGCTAAGGATGCTGAAGCCATGCTAGAGGAAGTTCTGCCCCTGCCCTTCCCAGTCACACTTTTAGGAGTGTAGGTGTTTCCCCCAGCATGGACACACTCTCTCATGACTGCAGGTGGAAAGACACTTGAGAGCTGAAACACGGAATTCCTGCTTTATCCAAAGGTGGACTGAACACCCCACCTCCTGCACCAAACAAACATTTTTTGACAGAAATGCTAGCACGCTGCAGTAACCAGGTGCACTCCTATCCCGCAGGCAGGCACCTGAGCCCACAAGCCCATCTCCTGGGCAGTGCCACTGCAATGGCCACGTGTGCCACAGGCGCACAGCCCGTCCATCGTGCCTGCCCAGGAGCCCTGCAGCGCTGAGCCCCAGGGATCCCGGCCTGCCACTCTGATGGCAGCGCCCCGCAGGCACCACGCTCACCTCCTCCGGGAACAACGCCACTGCCCTCAATACCAACTGCCTGACACAAGGACAGAATGGGTCAGAGAGGAGAGAACACAGCGAGTCTTCTGGCCCAACTTCCCCGCTCAAGCAGGGGAAGAGCACATGGCACAGGATTGTGTCCAGGTGGCTCCTGAATATCTAAAGTGAGGGAGACTCCACAGCCTCTTTGGGCAGTCTGTTCCAGTGCACAGTAAAGGAGTTCTTCCTCGTATTCAGGTGGAACTTTCTGTGTATCAGCCTGGCACCACCGAGCAGAGCCTGGTCCATTCTCTTGGCACCCTCCCCTCACATACTCATAGATATTGATAAGATCCTTTCTCAGTCGTTCCTCCTCCAGGGTGAACACGCCCAGCTCCCCCAGCCTTCTCGGTAAGAGAGATGCTCCACTCCCCTGATCAACTCTGTAGCCCACCGTTGGATCCTCTCCAGGAGTCTCAGCAGAGAGGGCAGGGGGGAAAGAATAAAACCCATGGCACAGACGAGCCCCGGCGCAGTAAACCCCCCCCTGCTCGGGGCAGCCTGGCAGCACCAGCAGCCCCAGATTGCCCTGGCAGCAGCAAAGGACGCAGCAGCGCTGGACGGGTGAGGAATTTAAAAGTTTCCACTCCTGCACGCCAGAGCGAGGCTTTGCTGGCCCGAACCCTGCGGTGTGCCAGCGCCTACAGAAAGGCGGCACGCTAAAAGGGGTTAAAAACCAAGTAACCAACCAACGAACCAAAAAAACCCACTAAAACGGTGAAGTTCTGGCGTTTGGCCAATCCTCAGTGCCCGGGATGCAGCGCGGGGCCGGCTGTGGGAGCAGGGCGGGCAGAGGCCGGCCGGCTCCCACCGGCACCGCCGCCACGGCTGCGGGACATCCCCGCCGCGGGCCTCGCCCGACCCGTCCCAAGCCTTCCCGGCGGCGCAGACGCCGCCCCGGCCGCGGGCGAGAGTCACCTTGGCTGTCACGCGGGGTCCCCTCCTCTTGAAGGCCTCAGCCGCCGGGGCCAAAAAGCACAGACAGGCCACGGCGCCGAGCAGCGCCCCGCGGGCCATGGCGCCGGCCGAGCGCTGCGGCGCCTGCGCCGGGGAAGGGCGGCTCCTTCCGCGCCGGGGCGGGGGGGCTCGGAGAGCGGCCACCGCCCCGGGGAGCGGCCGTCATCCCGGAGGAAAGGCCTCCAGTCCCAGGGGGCGGTCACAGTCCCAGGAAAAGGCCTCGAATCTCGGGGAGCGGTCACCGCCCCTGGGAATGGTCATCATCCCAGGGGAAGGCCACCCATGCCACCGAGTGATCACTCGTCCCAGGCAGTCACGCATGCCAGGGCTTGGTCACCCATCCTGGAGAAGCCATCACCCATCCCAGCAGGAGCGGTGACCCACCTGGGGGGTGAGCTCTGGGTCTGGCGCTGCCTGGGACAGGCCTGGCATCCTGGCTGGATTTGGGGGAGGTCGGTGGTGCATATTCCTGATGGGTGGTGGGAGCTGTGGTACCTGAGGGGACATGGCCACTCAGCCCTTGGCTTTGGCCAGGCTGTGTGCCCATGTCCACATGTGGGTGAAGTAAAAAGAGAGTAAACGCTCAAGGGATTGAGCCAGTGGTGTGCTCTTGTGGGAAAGGGCAGTGGTGTCCTGGGCTGCATTCAAAAGAGCGTTGCCAGCAGGTCGAGGGAGGTGATCCTGCTCACCTCACCTCACCTCACCTGCTGGTGAGGACACATCTAGAGTGCTCTGTCCAGTTCTGGGCTCCTCAACATAAGAGAATTAGGGAGCTTCCAGATCAGGTTAAGCACAGGGCAAGAAAGGGACTGGAGCATCTCTCTTCTGAGAAAAGGCTGAGAGAGGCCTGTTCAGCCTGGAGAAAAGATGACAGCAATGGGACCATATCAACGTCTATGAGTATCTGAAGGGAGAGTGTCAAGAGCATTGGACCAGGCTCTGCTAGGTGGTGCCCAGCAATAGGATAACAGGCAGAAACTGATGCACAGGGTGGTCCACCTGGTTACAAGCAAGAACTTATTTACTGTGTGGGTGACTGCACATTGGAACAGATTGGCCAGAGATTGCAGAGTCTTCCTCACTGGAAATACTCAAGAACCATCTGGGTACAATCCTGTGCCGTATACTCGAGGACAACCCACATGACCCACTGTGGTCCCTTCCAACCTGACCAGTTCTCTGATTCTGTGATTTTGGGAGTGGGTTGTTGGTCTTTCATCTTTGCTGTATTTATTCTTCTGAGTAGAAACAAGAACCTGTGGGGCACGTGTAATACTTTTGGGTTCATTTTTGTTAGCAGTGGTGGTGCTTTGCACCCATGTCAGCTTGCACTTCTGGCTTTGGACAATAACAGCAGTACTAAAGGAATTCATCAAACACAAACATTTCTCCCAAGCCATTGTGTGCTAAAAAATCATTTACATTCAGGACCTGTTTCAACTTACTGCTGCAGTCCCTAGAAAATTTGTAAATTGTAGCACACACTGAAATTTTGTGGCCTCTCAGCTGCCAGCATATGGAAGTTTTAATAGATGCCAATACACCACAAGTGGGAAGCTGTCAGTGGGTTATGCAAACACACTCAGGCTCAAACCCAGCAGCGCTGTGGTTCTGAGTGTATGGCATAACACTTAGACCGACATTTGCAAAGGCAGCCCAGAGCTCAGGTGCAGTGCCCAAGGGAGAACATGCACTGCATGTCTGCTGAACCCCTCATCTTGAGACTGTGCCTCAGCTGCTAAATAGTAGAGACAATAGCCACAGAATCATAGAATTGTTTAGGTGAGAGAAGACATTTAGGATCATCGAGTCCAACCTTTAACCCAGCACTGCCAAGCCCAGCGCTTAATCATGTCCCTAAACACCACATCCACACTTCTTCTAAATACCTTCAGAGTTGGTAATTCTACCACTTCCCTGCACAGCCTGTTCCAGTGCTTAACAGCCGTTTTCATTAAAGAATTTTTCGTAATATCCAACATAAGCCTCCCCTGGCACAGTTTAGGGATATTTCCTCTTGCCCTAAGGCTTGCTACTTGCAAGAAAGAGGCTGAGTCCCACCTTGCTACAGCCTCCTTTCAGATTGTTGTAAGGAGTGGTCAGGTGTCCCCTTGGTTATCATTTTCTCCAGGCTGAACATCCCCAGCTCCCTCAGCTGCTCCTCATCAGACCTGTGCAAGAGACTGTTCCCCCCGCCACCTTTGTTGACCTTCTCTGGACACACTTTAGCACTTCAACATCTTTCTTGTAGTGAGGGGCTCAAAACTGAACTCAGAATTTGAGGTGGCCTCACTAGTGCCCCATACAGGGTGACAATCTCCTTCTTGGTCATGCTGGCCACATAATTTTTGATAGAGGTTAGGAAATCATTGGCCTTTCTGGCGACCTGGGCACACTTGGCTCATGTTCAGCCTCTGTTGACCAGCACCCCCAGGGCCTTTTCTGCTGGGCCACTTTCCAGCCACTCTGTCCCCAGCCTGCAGCACTGCTTGGGCTTGCTGTGACCAAAGTGCAGAACCTGGCACTTCCTCTATTCAACTTCATCATCTTGCCTTCAGCCCATCAATCCAGCCTTCCCAGATACTTCTGCAGAGCTCTCCTACCTTCCAGCAGATCAACGCTCCCACCCAGTTTAGTGTCACCTGCAAACTGACAGTGCACTTGATCCCACATCCAGATCATGGGTAAAGATTTTTAACAGGGCTGTCGTCAACACTGAGCCCTTGGGAACAGCCCTTGTGACTGGCCGTGAGCTGGATGTAACTCCATTCATCTGCACTCTCTGGGCCTGGCTGTCCTGCTGGTTTTGAGCAGCAAAGGGGGCACTTGTCCATGAGCAGTCAATGTCTTCACTATGTGTTTTCAGGTGGCCTATGCAGCTGACCAAATGCCTACAACACTTGAAGAGTGCAGGCATGCTTGCGGAAAACTTCCTTTTATATAGACATATGACACGCATCTGGTTCATATATGGCAAGGCTTCTCTGAACCAAACATGGTAAGCTACTACATTGGAAAGATCCACTTCAAAATTAATTCCTCATCCAATCCAAAACATAGCATATCCTGATGCACAGTTTTGACTATATGGGATGATCACAGACTGTCTTTGATAGGGGGTGTAACTTTTCTGCTCTTTTCCATTCTGCCTACATGCTGCCTGCACTAGTGTGTCTGAGTGTAACAAGATTTCTCATCAGGTGACTACAGTAAAAATTAATTTCATGGGCACAGCAGAGGGGGTGGTTACAGATTCCACATTACATAGCACATGAGCAGAAACACCAAATTACCGTTGTGCTTAACTGATGATTGACACAAATAGATCCTTTTTCCTCAAGAGGTGTAAAGCATACTTTAAGTTCCTGAGTCAAAGAGCCATTTGGACTAATCTAGGACTTAACTTTGACGTTTGGCCTGGCATTTTGTACAGCTGAGGGTTTTACCTACCCTACCCCTACCCCTGGGGACTGCCATCAGCACTAGGAGATATGGGGCTTCAGAGCATAGTTCAAGACATTTATCCTGCAGCTATTTAGATCTGTTCATTTTAGTATACCAAAACTAGTTCATGTGTGTATAGGTGGTTATGCTACTTCTCTGATCCCATTGCACCATCATATTCTTTAAATATCAAAGCAGGCCCAAAAGGAAACATGTCTCTTACGCTGTATTCTTTGATATGTCAGTGCACTTTCAGCAGGTATGTTAGTATGAGAGAGTTTACTCTGAGTAAACTGCATTCGTGTTTATATTCTTGCCAGTTTGATAAGGTACTGAGAATTTTATGCTATGATTCAGCTACCTTCATTGCACTGCAAACGCATAGCAATGGTGCTCAGCTAACTCTGGAATTAAGGTTACTGCAGAAATATAACAAAGTCCAAAGGCTTATTGATTTGTTCTTTAAAAAATCTGTATCGCTGTGTAAATTCATTAGACAATAGTTAAGGATTCTGTCTAATAGTGACAGAAACATTCTCAGTTGGCACATGTATCTAATCACATAAGTCTAAATAGTTAAAATCCGGGAAGTGTAAACTTACCATTTCCATCTCTGTTTAGAGAATCATAGAATGATTTGAGTTGGAAGAAACCTGAAAGATCATCTAGTTCCCACTCTCTTGTCATAAGCAGGTACACCTTTCACCGGACCAGGTTGCTCGCAGCCCATCCAAACTGTTTGTGAATTCCTCCAGGAATAGGGCAGCCACAGCTTCTCTGGGCAGCCTGCTCCAGTGCTTCACTACCCCCATCATAAAGAATTTTTCCTAATATCTAACCTAAACCTTTTAGTCTTTTAATTTGAAGTATGTTTAGATTTGGTGTGAGTGTGGGACACAACATTTTTGATACTTCAAATGCATGTGGGTCACCAGGTGAATGTGTAAAGAAGTAAGGAAAAAGGTGGACCCATGGCTAATTCCAAATTTAGAATTTGAAAGAAGACCAAGGCTAGCTGATGAGACTGTATTGTCTCAGAGCAATTCAGTCAGAGTAATACACTGATTCAAACCAGGACGTGTAGAAGAATGAGCAAGGGGCTGGAAAGACACAAAAAGGATGATCTGGCTGGGAGGCTCCTTAATTTAATACTGCTTGATACAGGATGTATGAAGGTGTAGGTATGCTGAATGGCACTTTCTAGTCACAGACTCTCCCAAGAGTTCCCTTTCACTCTTCCTCAATAAAAATGTTGGTGTTTGCAAGGATGACTTCCCTGTTTATTGAAGTGTAAATACATTTCAACCACGTACAAGATGGCAGTATGAGGCAGGAAGAATGAAAGGACTGCTTGATAGCACTGAAGATATTTAAAAACAGCAAGATGAGAAGATGAGATGGGATCTGGTTTATATTATCTTGGAAAGTTTATGCATACTGGTGATGCTGCTAAATAATTTTGGAAGAAGATAAAACAATGTTTAAAGAGGAAATCTTGAAAAGAGGCAGAAACTTATTATGTTCAGTGAAAAGTCAATTTTACACAGAAAATCTCTTCCTGATGCTAAAAGAAGTACATGTTCTTTTTGTAGGAGTTTGATGTCATGACTATCAAACTGGAAGTACACAAAAGCCAGACAAACAGTAAACTTTGTGCTAGCTGTGAAAATAAAGAAATCCTTGCAATGAAACTAGACAATGTGTAAAGACTTGTTATGATGCCTTTATTTTTCTGTTTTAATTACTCATAGCTTTCTTGAAGAATTTGGAGGTCTTTGCAAACTCTTTACACCAACTGGATACAGTGTGCTGAGAGCAATGCTGAATGCACTTTGGCTTTGCACAGAGACAACTTCTCCATATTAAAATAAGAGAAAAAAGTGCAAAATCAAGAGAGAGTCTACAACAGAAAAAGATTCTTTCCTATTCCATCTTTCCTAGCCATGAACAATTTGTTCACCTTTTCAGTGAAGCTGATTTGAAAAAAATGTTATCATTTCTTCCCTCAGTTTTCTTTTCTGTAGACTAAACAACCTCAATTCCTTCTATCTTTCCGCATGGGTCAAGTATTAGAGCAGGCGTCATCTGGATGTATAGCTTTTAGTTGAAATATTACCTTTGTACTTACACATGAGAAGAGGCTACATATAAGCACATTTTGTAATTTCTTGTCATTCCTTGTTTTTTCTTTTTTTTTCCCTTTATTTTTAAGTTGTTCAAGTGACATGAGGCTGTTGTGGCAAAGATTATGTAGCCCTATCAAAGAATATGGTTAGGTTATCTTATGTTTGTATTACGGTGCACGGGACATGTTGCATTTTAGAGCTAGCTAATGTGTTATTTGGGTGTTTGTCTCTTGAAGTCACCAATCTTTTAAAAGAATAATTTGCTACTGTTTGACAGTCTTCAATTTAAGTAATAGTGTCTAATGAGATGTTTCTTTGTTTCTTATGGGCTCTCTATAATTTAAAATGGGTACAGAAGAGAGAACTACTGAGCATATAGAAACTGACAGATTTTGATTTCTGGTACTACTAGCATTGGCAGTATTTCTAGCACTTCCCTTCAGCACTGTGGCATGATATGGGCTATGATTTATTGTAGTGTTATAGAAATATTTCCTATCCAAATTGCTCTAGTATATCATTTTATACAGGTAAAATAACTCTGGTACACATAATAATGCTTTATGGTTCTGTAGGTGCTTTCACCGATGTTAACTGCTTGATAGCTCTCAGGATAAAACTTGGAGTAGGCATTGTGTCCTACAAGACTGCTCTAACTCAGCTTTTATTTTTGTTTTCTCACTTTGAAATGAGTTTTTGATTCTCAAGGCTGAAGCACTGAAAGTGTGTCATCCTATCCAGGACTGATCTTTGTCTATAAAGTTTCACACTGCTATCGTGTTCCTTGTCTTGTTTATTTAATGTATCACTAGCAGAATAAAATCGTAGGTTTAAAGCCAAGTTTCAATCCCATAAAGACTAAGAAATGCCTCACTACATCTTATATACCAGCTGAATTATAAAATGCTTAAAAGTGTTAAAAGATCAGAGCCATTGTGACCTGACATATGATTCTGAGATGCAACAGTTTAAAAAAAATCAGCTTAAGATCTGCAAATTATAAGTCACTGTATATGGCCCTCATGAATAATGCAGAAGGAGGTTTATGGGAAGCTTTGTTTGTGTTTTTTTGTCTTTTCCTTTATGTGATTTCAGAAAGATGGAGTGTATCGTATGTGCTGTCTCTTCTATTAAACCACTTGTAAAATGGCTTAGATTGCTCCTGTCATCTGGTGCACTTATGCAAAATAAATGTGTCCTATGCTCCGGATAAGTGTCTTCCTTCTGGTGAATAGTTTTTAAGCTTTTTAAATTTTGTATCCAAACACAATTTGAAGTGTCACCCTTTCCACTCTAATGGTCAAAGCATTTATTTAGGTGATACCAGCAATGTGTTTTCAAAATAGTGCAGCTGGAGGCAGAACCATTTTGAGCTTATATGTTTACAGGATATCAGAGCTATCTGTAATTGCACATCTCATGTAGCACGTAGTCATTCATTTAAATTCTGTTTTTCATAGCATCTGTAGTTGCATAAGATCCCTTAGGGCAAAACTGAAAATTTTTTTCAGTAAGACATAGCTGTGAGGAAATGTCTAGCAAGATTTCATTGTTTTCAAGGCAAAAAAGCTAAAACTTAGGGGGAGAAAAAAGCTAAAACTCCATAGGATCTTTTTTTTTTCCCCTTCCCCAAATATTACTTTCAATTATAGTAAATTGTTCATTCCAGTTCTCCAAACACTGTTGCATATCCCTAAATTATGGCTATGGTCTCTTTTCCATGGAGCTACTTACACCTAAAGGTAAGTACATAGGTATTTAAAAAGTATGTCTTTGTCAATAAATTTAAGTTCCAGTAATTGTATGTCTTTGTCAATAAATTTAAGTTCCAGTAATTGATACTTCCAGCTTGATAGTGCCCAGAGGTGCAAATCAGAATATATAGTCTGTGTTTCTAGACTCTTAAGAAAAAAAGATAATTCTTTCCTCAAGTATGGAAATGGGAAACTGAAATAGTAGCATTGCATCACTTGTCTATGGTGAAGAGTAGGTACAGGTTTGTTACTTTTCATGTGGTATTTTCAGTTATTACAGTTGATCTTGGTGGCGGAGGGGAGCAGGGAAAAGGTAGGAAAAGAAAGACATAGGAAGAGTGAAACAGGGAAAGCTCATTAATTGTCTAGGAGGTAAATGGCAACCCGGGAGTACCACCCAGAAGAAAACAAACATAATCAGCAGTACTGAGGTATATGAATGGGTTTGGTCTTCACCTTACAAATACCAGATGAGGTTGTAGCAATTAAAAGGGAAAAATAAACTTGAAGCTGTTCAAAAGGAAAGTGAAAATTACAAGAATTTTTCCTTTACAAATCATAAGGAAAGCCTTGAATATTTGGAGACATTTTGTATGAAAACTGATCATTTTAGAAAAGACCTGAGCATCTAGAACAAGGGAGGATGCTGCTGCCAGGATAGTTTTAAGTGGAAGGATGATACGTTGGTGGTTTGTTTCAAGATGTGTGAAACGTGAGGATACATGATATTTCTCTGTCCAACTCACTCTGGAGCCTGCTGTGCTGACAGAAGTACAAAGCCAGCCTCATTAGTGCAGAAAATACGAGTTAGAAGATACAGGGAAAAAAATAGGTGTAATTTCCCTGTCCATTAAGTTCTACATTGTTATTATCGTGTTAAAAGTAATGTCTGATCAAGGACATCACATGTCTAGTTTTTTTTCTAATTTCTGTTCAGTAAAATGCAATGTTTCTGAAAAGATGTATTAATTTGCAATCTGACAGGTTACACTGTGTAAAAAAAGATATCTTATTCTACCTTAAGAAAGATTTGTGTCTAGTTCTTCACTTCTATATTTCTTTAACTTTTATTAAGATTTTATTCTTATGCATATACAGGTAAGTGTATACACTTGACTTAGATACTAGCTTATTTGTTGCATGTTTCAGGTTTTTCAGAAAATATACACTGAAGTAAACAAAGTATTTTATTAGAGCTGTAATATTCTTCTTGGTGATCTTGCCAATCAGCAATCAAGTTTCTGAGAAATACCTACCATGATCCTTTCTCTATATGAAATAATTTTGTATACATTTTTATATATTAAACCTGTGCAACAGCTAGAACAGCTAGAGGAATTCTGCCAAGATTGTGTAAGGATCAAGGAAACGACAGTAGTCCTGCTTACAAGGTGGGCATCAAGTGGTCAGCTGTTAGCAAATATGTACAGTTGGTGTTTTTACTTAGTATCTCTTTTTTGAACAGTGTTACAGTCAGTCACAGGTAAAATTCCCTACACTGATGTTCATTAAGAATTTCCATCTCAAAGAATCTAGGAAAATGTAATGATGTCTCACACTTAAAATAAAAAGTTGTATTCTGATGAGCACACTACAATAACTCTGTATGTATTGACATTTTAGTGGTGTTTGTTATGTATATTCAAATAACATTGAAACTATTCTTTCTCTTACCATTGTTTATGCTAAGTTAATTGTCTCTTTTTAAGTGATGTTTTTCAATAAAAATCCTACTCTGAAGTGCTTTGTAAGTGCTACGTTTTCTGCCCAGTAGTTTATTCTAGCAGTCAACCTTGCATTTCATTGTTGTAGTGCTTGTAATGAATGGAAGTGTGTGTTATTTTTGAAAAAGGAATTGTAGGTAATTTGGAAATAATTCCGACTCACAGTTTTGGAGAGTTACACTGATGGCAGCAGGACCTCTCTGTGGTGGGATGGCCTTGGCTGCATACAAGATGCCCACCAAGTTGCTCTATCACTCTCCTCAGCAGGATGAGGTGGAAGAAGGTAAGATGGAGAAGACAGAAATGAGTTAAGAAAAAAGAAGTTTAACAACAACAATAACAGCAAACACAAAGGTTGTGCATGGAAACAAATGAAAGCATAAGGTTTTTTTGTCTATTTCCCATCTGTAGATGATATTCACCCACTTCTCAGAAATTACCAGTTGCTGGGGTGAGGGAGGAGGCAGAATGTTGGGGAGACAGTGCTGGTGCTGTGGCAGGGCTGCTCATGGTCTGACATGAAAAGCTGGGGATTTTAAACACCATGTTCACTTTTTGGAAAGGTGCTTTCAGCCATGGTGGAACTTTTCGGTGCAGCGTTTAGATTTTACAGTTAAATTGATGAAAAAGACTAGTGTTTTAATGATTTTTTTTAAAAGTGTCACCAACCCTCTAAGCCCTAAAGACTGCACAAAGCATTTAAAGCAAGAATTTCTTACAAAACACATGGAATATGCATAATGTATGGAAATTCAATTGTCTGGAATGAAAATTTGCTCATACAGCTATCACTTCTCAATATTTAATTGATCAGAAACTGATGCTGATGGCAAGTTTACCACTTGCCATTTGTGTTCTCTGTATTGTATTGCCTATGAAGCAAGACTGCTAAGCCTTAAATGTCAGTACTTTTTCTTAGTATATTTTCATTGAATGTTTTATCCATTTTCGGTTTTCTCACCCATTGATATGAAGAACTGTAAGAAAAAAAGTAGGAACGGTCTGGAAAATTTTAATTGGTCTGAGCAAACAGAGCAGGTCTCTGAGCAACCTGGTCTAGTTTAAGATGTCTCTGCTCATGGCAGGCATTTGGTCTAGCTGACCTTTGAAAGCCCCTTCCAACCCAAACTATTCTATGATTCTATGAAAATCAAATTTGTGACTGCAAGCAGAGGAACCTGGGATAAATAGCTCAAAGATCAGATGTATTAGTAGCACCTCACTGGGAAATGTTCTCAGAAATATAACTTCACATTGTATTTTATGTGCCAAAATACTAGTGTAATTGCTAATACCATTGAAAGCATTGCTTTTCCTTCTGTTTTTAGATGGCTTATACTTTTCTGGATGACACATTTTCTCTGTGTCTGCAAGCATATGCTAATATAATAATGCTTTGAATGGTATATCCCACAGTTTTGGTTGACAAACTAATGATTTGGATGGTGAATGAGATTGGAGATTCCCCTTATTTATTCCATTAAATTCTAGATAATCTTCATTAGAGGCCCCAAAGACTTGCATTGATTATTGGTTTCCAGTTCAAAATAGACCTTGGTGGATTTAAATGTAATCCCACAAAAGCTACCTGGAAGCTGACTTATTTTTATGTCAGTTTTTAAATATCTTAAATACAGTCCTGGTTTCTAGCAGAAGCAGCATCAGAGTAGAAACAAAGCAGATGTTTCTCTGATTGTATCTAAGGATATGTCAATGGTATTCTTAGAAATAGAGAAATTTTGGCTTGGCAAACTAGTGGTGGCATTTTTGTTCTCATTAAAACATCAGATTGATAAAGTCCATGTACTGCTTTGTTCCAAAATGTTCAGGCTTCTTTAAACATTAGCATTCTTATGATTTCACTGGCATTGCAGCCTTCTAGGAAACTCACTTTTTTACAGATCCCTTCCTTCACATCTTTCCTTCCATCAATCTGACAAGCTCAAAAAAAGTCAACCCTAAGACTGCAAGTTGTAGCTGCTGCTGAAGACACGGGATTCCAATGAATACTTACAGTTCGTTTCTAGGAAAGGTTTTTCCTGTCTGGGGCTCTGTCTCTCTCCCCATTGACAGGAAAGCCAGGACTTTTTTAGACTCAGCAATGTTCTGTGTCAAAATTCTCTAACTTCAGACAACATAGTCAGGGAAGTGACAGCTTTATATGTATCTCTTTGTAGAAGACCTCAGTAGTGTTGTAAACCCAGATTATATTCATAACTGTTGTGCTTATACACTGCTATAAAAGCAGATGGATATATCATGTGACGTGCAAACTACTGTTTTCACACTTAGGACACCAATCTGTAAATTTGAACCAGTAAATCTTTCCTGAACATGAAGACTAAGTTGGTACTTGTTTCATAAACACTTTGGCTATGTATAAAATGGCTAATGCAGCAAATGTTCCCCTAAAGGATAAACAATGTCATCCCCAGCTAAAGTGTTGTCTTTTAATGGCGTGGTTCATAAATTACAATGTCATTAAAAAATTAAATTCAAACTATTTACAAAAGCAAAATAAGTTCACTGGGAAAGTGACTGAAATGTAAATTAGAACTTGTGTCGTTATTCTGCCTCTTTTGCATCAGTGTAAACTCAGTTCTAACAAAGTGGTGTTTGCCTCTGTCAGAGCAGGATATTCCAGAGCACAGGAACAGCGCACTGGTGAAGCTTTCCAGCAGGAGTGTCCTTGTTGGCTGACCTTCTCTTCTCTCTGTCTTCTGTCTGTGATGCTTCCCCATTAATTGCATTTTCTGTCTGAGTAAGATTTTTACATTTGCTGGTGTAAGATTTATATATTTGGCAGCCTTTAAGGATCAACTTGGCTAAGGATGTTTTTCTAGTGAGGCTAAGAGTGTCCACATGTGGTCTTTTCTGCCAGAAGATATGAGTGGTAGAAAAGACATTACACAGCTATGATCTGATTAAATGAAGCTTATCCATAGTTGTGTCTGTCTTACCACTTCAAAGATAGAGGTGTGATTCATGCTTTTCCCTTCAGACCTAGAATAGGACTGTGTGACTACAGATATTATCACAAGCTGTATTTTGGCCATGAACTGAATAAGAAGAATTGTAAGGTGTCCCAGTCCTGTTTTCTGGAGGAAAGTAAGATGACTATGGATTTCAGAAGAAATAATTAGAAATAATTCCTCTGTGAATGCTGGAATGGGAGGAGATCATCTGTGAAGAACAGCTAAGAAGACAGGCACAAGTTCATACTGTGGCAAACCAGGATAAACATGAAGTTAGGACTTCACATTCCCTTTTCTTCTTTCTCTTCTTTTCCCACTGACATTTTCAGAGATTTACAAAAAAAAAATTAGCTCATCTGTCTACCTCATTGCTACATACACATTAATGGCTCAGTTGCAGATTCCATCTGTATTTTTCAAAAGTTGGGAGAGAAAGTAGTGGGTCCACTCTGAAGCAGCTTCTAGCAGTGCAATGACAACTGTGTCTCCATCTTCTGGTGGATGCTATTGCCTCCTCTATTAAAACACCAGGATGCTGAGAAGAAAGTTGCTATGCAATTAGCTCATTCTGAATCACAGTAAGGGCAAAACTATACTGTGAAATGATGCTTTGACTACCTGCCTGAGATACCGTTTGCAGTAGTATACAGAGCTTGGTGTCACTCAGTGAGGCCTTGGCATCCTGCCTGAAATTGGAAAACCAGATAGTGTCAGTATCTGCAACTGCTTTATTTAACATTTATCTTGTCTGGAAACTGGGTCTCTCCTTGTTGGGCAAGGTACCTGATAAAGCAAGCAATGAATTTAGCCGAGATCTTGAACAATCTCACCTGCTTCAGTTGAAGCTGACTGCCTGAGGCTTTGAGGAAACCATCAGTCACTGAGCTCCTATCCAGTTTTGCATCTACTTTTTCAACAGAATCCTCTTCAAAGCCATGTATTGTCTGAGTGGAATGAGGTAGAAAGCAGTTCTCCTTCCCTAAATTCCTGCTTCTATCACCTGCTAATGTTACATTTATGCGTGTACCTAGAAGTAACATCAGCAAGACAAGTACATTTCATAGAAAGTATATTTTCAAAGGATCTTCACAGGCATTCAGAGTTGCAGAAGCTAAAGTGATGGCTTGTGAGAGAAAGCAGGGGGAAGAAACACAATAAACTAAGTTTTTTTGCATGACCAATTCTGGATGCTATGAGTAGTATCACTTGGTGTCACTAATATTATGCAGGGAATGGTTATAAACCAAGCACATATTCAGTATTCTGGACAAAGAGTTGTATTCACTTAAATTACTTCCTTAATTCTAAAATTGTAGTCTACTGACTAGTTGCAAATTATCTGCATTTTGCTTTCTGAACAGCTGATGTGTTGGGAAGGCACTGTACTTCAGATTAATAGAATTGTTTGTTAATAGAACTCTGCATTTCCCAAGGAAGTGTTTTTCAAAATTGCCTTGGGTAGGAAAGAAGATGTCTCTTACAGAATCAGCTACAGGTCCCTTCTCAGGAGAAATGATCATGGAGAGCTACAGATCATTAATTATTTGCTGTTTTACTACAAATATTATGTCTACAAACTTTAAGGAGCACCCGACCTTAGTTGTTTGCTGTTAGCTGCCAGTCCTGGAGCAGCAGAAATTATAATAATCCATGTAAGTGGACTCTTAGACTGAGAAGCATGAAAAAGGCTTTGCACACTGTCACATCCATCTCTCCGACTCAGACTCTGAGGTTTTTTTACTTATAAAACCTCAGAAGCTACAGTGGCAGTTCCATTTGGTGTGGAGAGAGAGCCAGGTTCTTTTCAGTGGTGCCCAGAGACAGGACCAGAGGCAGTGGGCTCATGCTGAAATACAGAAGGCTCTGTGTAAACACCCAGAAACACGTTGTTACTGTGAGAGCGACTGAGCACTGGCACAGGTAGCCCAGGATGGTGGGAGAGTCTCCACCCTTAGAGATGTGAAAAACCTGATGGGCTACAGTCATGGGCTACTGGCTGTAGGTGTCTCTGCTTGAGCAGGGGGTTACATCTAATGATCTCCATCATATCTGTTCCACAATACCATATAAACTCCTGCTTTTACTGAGAGTTTGAACTTCTATCACTAACTGCTTATGACCCTTTCTGATAGTAAATTACACGGTAATATGATTTCCAAATGTGTCTGATGTTCTGTATGATTCATACACAAGAAGGAATACCAGAATTACTGCCATATGCACTCTGTCTTTAATCTTACCAAAATAAACACTGCAGGCATCGAGGGTGAAGCAAATTGCTCAGTGTCCTAAAATAGAGCAAACGGCACCATGTTATCCTCTTCTTCTTTGTGCAGAAATAACTGAAGAATTCTGTGTTAGCAATTAATATCATAAAAACGTAAGAGAAGAAAGACAAAATGAATGAGAACAAGACTACATGAATGTGAAGGCCGTTTAGAAAAGATTTTGGATTATATAGTTAAACCCCAAATCTTACATGTCCCGTTAGCTCCAAGAACAACTATGATTATCAACTGTGATTTATCTGCCATGAATAGAACTTTCAGTAGCTCTACAAAAGGCTATATTCATCAAATTTAAGCACAAAGTCAAAGGAAATATGCTCACTTCTGGACTATTTTCCTCTGAATGTTTAGCTGTTCACATGACACTTATTCCACTGTTTTCAAAGGATATATTTTTGTGTGAGAAGTCTAAAGCCATACTTAATCCATGTAGGATCAAGACCTGTTATTTGCACTGACTTGGTGTCTTCATCTGAAAAATAGCCATCTGCAGTTAGTGACATTGATAAGAGGCTTTATGGATAAAAATTCTGATGGAGGTGCTAATTGCCACTATTTCTTTTTTACTTATGACTACCATTTATTCTTATTCAAATAAAAAGCCCACACACACAAACAATAAAACCAAAACCCATGCACACCCACACAAAACATATAACACCCCACCTCTCAACCACTTAATGAAGTAAAACCTGAGTAAAACCTAAATAAGGTTTGTGATATCCTAGCTTTCCACTCATTTTTAACTGAATGTAGTTGCCTGCCAGACCAAAGCAGCTTCCTTTTATACTACCAATTGCTTCAGGATGTTTCAGATTTTCTCTTAAAAATATAATAGCTCAACCATCCTCATAATGTCCTAACGGGCATACCAATTCTGTACACTTCTTTTTGGAAGATGTGCTCAAAAGTGAATGTTCTGGGCTTTAAGTTAAATGCTGTTTGATACCTTCTTGTCTGCATGTACACTTACAAGTTTGTGCTATATAAATGTGTACAGAGATGTTTTGAAACAAGCCAGATCTGCTTATTATTCCAACTTAATTGCTGAACGGGCAGACTGCCTTACTTTCTTGTAACATTTTATTGCAGGGAAGCTGACTAATCTGGCTCTTCCTCCATCAACAGAACTTTGTGAGCTGTTCACATCCCACTTTGAGAACAAAATTAAGATCACAGTGAATTACTTGCGCCCTAACAAAGCTGCCAACACTAACAATTTTCTGATTCCAGATCTTGAGCCTGTCAAAATTTTCAAGCTAGAAATACTTTTGGCATTTTATGTTCCAACACCTCAGGGCACTATTATGTTTTGCCAAATCTTTGGTCTAAACAGTTACAGTTTTTCTTCATTCTCTAATCCCTCTGGATTCTCACATTGTTAATCTTTCTTTGATGGTGGGGAACATCTTAATAATGACACAAAGTAAAACAATTACCAGTCCAGTTTTAAAAAGAAAATCTACGAATAGAAGATCTTACATTTGCTGTTTAATATTAAATATATTTTTTTCTCCTTTATGATTGCAGTACACTGTAAATGTGGCAATATCTCCCAAAGAACATTTCTTGCTTTCATCTCAAGCTGGACCCTGCCCTCTGCACTGGGAAGCAGTATTCTGAAGAGCTAATTTTTGGTCTCTGTACCCTGACTGGTGATGAATTTTTGCTGCTGTTTGACCTCTCGATTTACTTTGACATTATTTTGATCATAATAGAACACTAGGTCTCTTGGCAACCCAGATTGATTTTGTTCTAGTTTTCATTGAGATCTCTTATGCACAGAGTTGTTCTGCCTTTCTCTTAATGTCCCTCTTTCTCAGGCATGTATTCACAGGAACACACACTCTGGAGTATTTTACACATATAGCACAAAACAGGCAAGAAAAGGTGGTCTGATGGTTAATAACCAGCTGTCCTGGCCAATGTGTGGGTTCATTCCCTGCCATTCCATTAACAGATTATAACCTAGCACGTACACCACTTTTCACCAGAAGATATCAAAGCTTTTTACAAGTCAATAATAACTAGTACCTCTGTAGAGATATTGCTGCAGACAGGAAGGTTTGCCTATTACATTATTGGGGAAAGTAGTTAGCCTGGGTACAGAAACCAGGGATACAGAATCATGAAGAAAGGAGCATCATTACAGAACTCTCATGGTTTTTCAGCCATCCTGTCTCAACCTATTTATTTGACACAGTTTTGTGCACACTGTTCAGGATACAAACAGGTTTAGGTCCTGGTTTTTTCATTCTCTGTGTCCCAGTGCAAATCTTATGTGTCATTTTGTTAGTTTCCATGCCATTTTATGTGGACAGCACTGGGTCAACTGGGTATCCATCTGCTCAGATATAATTTAATTCTATACAGTCTGGAAGGTCTGCTTAGGTCTTCAGGTGTTAGATTCCCTTCTTTTTGCAACATAGTGTCTATTAGCACTGGTCTTTTGCTCAGTTTTTCTGGAGATGTAAACCAAAGACATGTAAAGCGAGATCACTAGTCATTGGTTCCAGAAAGTACTTGCACATAGTTGCCCTGATTGCATTCTGTGTTGATACTCCAGGTATTCCTGCTTTATAAATCAAATGCCTCGTTTTACCAGCTCTTATATTTTAGAAAATTAATAACTGTTATTCTCAGCCTTTTATTTAAGTTGTATTTGGTATTTCTTGTGTGCAACAGATCCAACACATAATATTTCTCAAAAAGGCTACCAAAATACTGGTCCATTTCTCTTTAGGGATTATATTATTTTAAATGCTTCATATAACCAAGTCCTCCCAATGTCAGCATCTATTCTCCAGATTGTTCTGAAAGTATCTGGGATATTTAGGCAGTGATCTGACTTTCTTCAAGTCAAAAAAGAAGGCTTAAAAGGTTAGAAAAAGGAAAACTTAATTCCTTTCTTCTTGGGTCATTGTTTCCATGATTTATAAGACTATATTAAATATTATTGATGTATCTAATAAAAAATATATTTTAGATGAGTCCCCAGAATACCCCAGGTTTCCAATATTGGTGATATTTTATAACAGACTTTATGTGGCAATATGCTTAAAATATTAATTTTAAGTGACTGTAACTATACATATTGAAGGTTGTATTTTACATTGTCTCTTAGATTTTCTACATGGCATTTATTATTTTGAGAAATTCAAAATTGTTTTAATGCAGCGATTCCTGAAAATACAACCTGAATTCAAAAATCAAAGTGGGGATTTTTTTTCAGATCACACCATATCAGAGATAATAAAGATTAAAGAATCAGAGGCTAACTAATAAATCTGCTTATCTTATATAAATGGAAAACTATCTACCTAATTCTCCTACAACTGTGTTGATTCTTCACAATTACCAGAAATTAATAGTGGTGGAAAAATATTTTTTAATCACAGAAAAACAGAAGAAGGAAAAGCAGCTATGACTCAGTGAAGACCAAGTAAGGCTGCTGGAAGATGTCATTTTTGTATAGTCACTTTCCTGACCACAGTCACAGTCTGGTTTTAAACAGATACAATTGTATCAGTCTTAGTGTAAAAGCAGCTTTCAGCACAGTGTCAAGTTCCCATTAAATAAGCTGAAATTAAGTACACTTAACAGTCATATTTTTCTTTTAAATGGCAACTTCCACAGGTCTATTCAAGCTAGGGAATGAATATGTACAAAAAACTGGTCATCTCTATATGCCTTACACGTTTTTATTTTGTGTGTGTGTGTGTGCGTCTCTGTATATATATATCTTGGTATAAGTATATACTTTGATCATTTGGCAAGTGAAAATATGTTCCAAGATTCTACTGAATACTAAACCAGATCTAATAAATCCAGTATCATACTCTGTTTCATGCAGAGTCTATTCCTTCTGACTGAACCCCTATTGATTTGCAATCTGCTTCTTAGGACACAAAGGTAACATAATGCATAGCTGTCAGATTAATTTCCAGAATTCTATATCTGTCTGTATGTGCAGATTTTAACAGAAATGAATGGAGATAAATGTGCTGGGTCTCAAGTTCAAACGGTACTCAGGGCACACTATGTTTCCATCAGCATACCACTCACCATTCTAGAAAAGTCTATTTTATAAAAATTATTGCAGAAAATACCCCTTGAGCACCCTCCTTGGAAGATACACTCTGAAAAATGTGTATTTTAAGATTTTCTTGTTCAAAGACTAAACTGACTTTGTTGAAAGGCCCAGTTCTCATGCTGAACCTGAAAGAGGTTCTTCAGCTATTCTGAATTAGTCTGTGAATGTTGTCTCCCTTTGTACATGATTAGGCAAATTTCGAAAGAAGTAATAATGATTCTGTAATTTCTTCAGGCCATGTGGTTTTAACTGAGGAATCATTTTCCCTCCAAATGGCTCAAGAGAATTACTGCAGTCTTTAGTTATGTGATTTGGTTCGTATGTTGGAAAAGAGGCAACACAAGTCATGTGTGAGAGCTCCACCCAGCTGCATATGCTGCTTGTCACTTAAGTTCCTTATCATACATTGTATTGACAGCATGCCTTTGATTATCTTATATTCCCTGGAAATATAAATTTAACAGGTTGAAATTATTCTCTTTTGGGAAATTTGAAGTTTATAAAGGCTCTAGTGGAAGCAGTAGTTCTACTAGGGACTTTACAATAAAAAACGAATGCATTTGCATGAATAATTAAGATATGGTATCAGTAAACAAATTTTCAAGTTTAGCACCAAGCACGTTCTCATTAGTAGAGCATTTGGTAGACAAGGAAATCTTAGATGGATCCCAAACGCGTTTCTGTATAGCAGTAGAAGTAATTTTGCAAATTCTCATGGCCTTCAGTGTCACATAAAGACCATAAACAGAGACTTTCTTTTCCACATAGCTGAGAAGAATTTACCAACATTTTATAGTTTACTTTTTTCACCTGACAACTAAAAATTACAACACGTTCAACCAGCAGAACAAACAATGTGGGAGGTCCCTTTCATTCAGCACAGGACTTATATTAACCTGCCTTTGATGGTATTTTGCATTAGTCGGGCTGGCATGGACCAAATAAGGATGTGATCCCTTTTCATAACACGGTCTGCAGATGGTAAGCTCCAGAAAATATGTGATAAAGTTATTTCAGGACAATAGCTTCTTATGCTCTAAGAATAAATTTCAAAGTGAAAGTATAATACTTTGGTTAAGTTACCAACATATGAAACACCTGTACCTTACTACTCCTGTGTTGTTACTCCTATAAGTTTCTTCTTGTAATTGTTGAACCTGTCTTAAAGTGCACTTTCTCATACTTCAAATTAAATAACCAAATAAAAGCATGTCAGGAAAACAAATTTCATAGTTTGTGAATTCCAAGAACCTCCAGGCTCTACTGTCATGAAGATCAGGACAATGTATCTGCAATGAGTTTCTTTCACTGGAACAAAAGAAGCAGTGGTGATCCTTCTGGAATTAAGTGGAAGGAGATTTCCCATACATATTCCTAGAGGAACAGTTTGCATGCCAGAAATGGAGTGTGGGAGAAGCAGCAGTTTGCTTTCGGGTGGAACTGAGATCTTGTGACCACAGCAGTGGCTGTGAGGGATGTGTCATGTTCTTGCAAAGGACCGGAGTTTAGCCAGTGGCTCTAATAACTGAGATTTGTCTACAGTGGTTGTCAGGCAAAGCTGAAACTTCTGTCCATGATGCTTCACCCAGGCTCCACATGGAGCAGCATACTACCTGAGTCCTCACATTTTGGTCGAGTTCCTCCTGCCCTTCTGGCCTATAGCTGTTCTGTAGACCGTGTGTCCATCAGGGGTGCAGATAACCACTGCCCGAGTCTCTGATGCATTCCTGCACTGTTTGTTGTCAAGAAGTTAGATGGAGTTTTATTGCTTGTTGTTTGACCCTTCATTTTCCTCAGTGGTTACCCCAAAATTCCAGGATAGGTGTTGCCTGATCCCAGCTGCTATAGGCTGACTCTCACCTCCTTTTTTTTCTGCATTCTATCTTTATATACCACCATGGAGGGCTTTGCATAGGGGCTTTTTCTATTTTTTCTTGATATAAAATCAGGTTCTGATAAATTATTTGTGTTTGTCTTTCTTTCAAATATCAGGAATTGATAAGAGTGCACTGATGTGCTTAATGTCTTGGAGAGTTTATGGTTTTAACTGGTCAAGGTTTTTTATGTATATAAAATAAACCTGACCATTACACTCTGACGTTTTTATTTCCTCTGTTCTCTGTGGGGTATTCACTTTATAAGGTCCCTTGGGCATTTCCACTTAACCAACTCTTGTCTCAGTGCAGCAGTCCATAGCATCAATTGTCTTTCCATTTCTTTACCTATGGTACATTGTATTCTGAAGTTTTATGCTGGGTTTTTGGGGTTTTTTTTTCCTGTCTTTTCTACTGGACTTCCTGAGATTGTTATTGGGTATTTTCAGGGGGAAAAGGAGAGGATAGAGCTCTTACAGCATACCGTAAGAAATACCGAAAGAAATTATTTATTTTTAAACTTTTTCGGACTTAACAGCTATTCCACAGTTGGTTGCAATGTTAGTGTACTGAACTCAGCAACCAGAGTGTTTCTTCTCAGTCGATGCTTTCTCTTCTTTTCTAAACCCAAAATCCGTACTTGCACTGCCAGTGTAGCGGAATACCTAACCTGTTCCAGCCAAAATGTGGAATAGTTCACAAATTCATGTGTGTCTAGAGCTTTGCCTTTTAGGATTGTCCTTTTTTTTAATATCAGCTCAGCTGGATGGAGGCTAAGTACCTATGATAGGCTACCGAAAGTCTACTTGTTTTTGTCAATCAAGGGGTTAGCTCCCAGTATAGATTTAGCTCAGGTGCACCAGATGAAATAACAAGGCCAGTCTGGCTGTCAGAAGCCAAACAGGAATCTAGAAAAACTTCCCTTCTAGTCAGAAGGGAAGAGTGCAGGATTTTTCAATGAGGAACTTAAGCAGCATCTGAAGTGTGTTCTCGTTCTATGTATTTCCATACATCAGCGGTTTTGGTTTGGGCTCCCTGCCTTTAGTAATTCACACTAGAGAATGTCAGAACGTAAACCTTGCTGCAGAAAATTGCCAGCTTCAGTAGGCTTGCTTTCTATTGAAAAGTCAGGTGTTTTATCTATGTCATTTATTTCTTAACATCTATATTTCTGGATTCGGTTTTGGACTTGTATAGTTCTAGATAACTTTATGAGAAATATTTAACCACATGAAGAACTGAAACAAACATTTGTCTGGTAAAGCACTGAAAACTGATCTAGAGCAACTCTGGTGGAAAGGCAAATACTCTACTGTAGTTACTTAGGTATTTCAGTTCTTGATTTAGACATTCTTTGAGAATTCGTCTTCATATAATGTTAATTTTATTCATTTACCTAGAAAATTCCATTTCTCATGAGGTGCTATCTAGCAATAATGTTGTAGCAGCTAAAATTTTCTACTTGGTGCTAAAGCTGTGATCAGACATTTTTCACAGCATATATGGTACTCAGCAGCTCTTCCAGGACTATTACCCTCTCTCCAGTTCCTTCTCCACACATAAAACTTTACCAATATTCTGGGTTTGGCTAGGGTAACTTTCTTCACAGTGGCTGGTATGGGGCTGTGTTTTGGATTTGTGCTGAACACAGGGTTGGTAATACAGAGATGTTTTTGTTATTGCTGAGCAGGGCTTACACAGAGCCAAAGCCTTTTCTGCTGTTTGTGCTGCCACACTGGTGAAGAAGTTGGGGGTGCCTGGGAGGCTGGGAGGTGACACAGCTGGGACAGGTGACTCCAACCCACACAAGGGATATTCCAGACCATGTGATATCCTGCTCTGTACATAGTCGGGGGAAGAAGGCAGAAAGGATGCATTCTTGCAGTGATGGTGTTTGTATTACCAAGTCAGCTTTATGTGTCCTGCTCTCCTGGAGTTGGCTGCCCATGGGAATCAGTGAATTCATTCCTTGTTTTGCTTTGTGTGCACAGCTTTTGCTTTCCCTACTAACCTGTTATTATCTCAAAACATGAGTTTTCTGGCTTTTGCCTTTCCCATTCTCTCCTTGATCACACCGGTGAGGAGGAACTGGGGGAGGAATGAGTGGCTGCTGGCTGGGATTAAACCATAAAATCCAAAATGGTTATTCCTGAATAATGGTGTCAAAATGAATAATGGTATTCAGGATTCAGTCTTGCTGTAGTTAGTTTGACATATGGTCTTATTTTAAGTAAAAGATCATCTGCCAGTGAACATTGGCAGGGTAGATATTTCAGAATTGTACCTGCAGCCTTTTGCCACGTCGTACACAAAGCAAAGGAAAATACAATCCCCGATTTGAACTCTTGTCCCGGGGATTGTCAGTCTTTTCCTTTGCCCATCAATAGATTCAGTGGTGATTTATAAAGGAAAACAGCCAACAAAATAAAACAAGAAACACCAAACCAAACAAAAACCCCAACCTCATTCCCTCCTAAAAAACCCCTGACCAAAACAAACTACTAGATTTCAGGCCTGGAGAAATGTGTTAGAAAAGTAAAAGTTTTGAAAAAGTACTTAAATGGAAAACAGAGAATGTGAGATTTTTCTGTCCAAGACATTGAGTCACGATTACAATCCTGCACCAAAATTGGAAAGAAACCCAGAATCTTAATTTATTTCAGCAAATATTATGGAAGTTTTGTCCAGACCTTATCTTTCTTATGTCATATGCAAACAATCATATTTAATAGATTCTGTATTTCTGAGAGCTATTTTTAGATAAAATAAAGGAAAACTCTCTAGACTGTTTTTCTGCTTGAGGTAGCCACCCAGAGTTGCATTCAAAAAGTTGAGTCACTTGGTTTTGGAAGGCTTGACATCAGGGATTTTAAAGGAGGTCTGCTTTCAGACTGCTCCCTTACACTTTTTTTTTTTAATTGTTGAATGAAGTACATATAAGAGTGTGCACTCAGACTGCAAACATAAAAAAACCCACAGAAGCTGGTCTTAAAGATGTCAGAGGTGATTAAAATATTCTGTCTATTAATCCTGTTATTACCCAGAGAATGGATTTTAAGTCCTAGAGTCCTATCTGGAAAAACATCTTGAAGTGCTGCACTGTAGATCAAACAGTGTCTTTGGGTTTAAGAAGGAAAAAAATAATAAAACAAACAACAAGAACAACAACAAAACCCCAGAAAAACAACAACAACAAAAAACCCCAAAACCTAACCAAACAAAACAAAACAAAAAAACACCTATAATTCTCAAATAATTGAGAATACTGTCAGATGGATTCTGTGTGAAACTAGGAATGAAATTAACCCAAATTTGTCGTGGCAACTTTCTTCATGCCATTGATTTATTTTTAGTTGGTCTTTACAACTGAGAATTCCTTTTCTCATCCCATCTGCGGTGTGCCTTGCTTGGAGCAGAGTTTGTTTTGTTGACCGGCATAAATATTTGAATCTGTCTGTGAGGAGGATTTGGTGGCTGGGGGAATTGGAAATAGACTACAGCGCATTTTGCCCCAAGGGTCACTAGTTCACATCCGTATCAGGTCAATAGTGGCAGAAAGTCATTATGGATCTGGCTGGCATCTGCCTCGTGGCCATTGCCAAATCTTTTAACAATCGCTGTCCAGCTCCACGTGGCCAGGTGTTTTCCTTTCTTCCCCGCAGTAGACCCCCTCGGACAGCCTCTTGCTGTCTGCTCCCAAGGAAGGGACGCAGTTCCCTTCGTGGAGGAGCCCCTTCAGCCCCCGGGGACCGCAGCTCCGCTCGCCGGAGCAGGGCGGTGTCACACGGCCCGTGTCACACGGCTGGGCCGGGTTCCGGTCCCGACCCGCTCCGAGGGACACTCCCGGGCCCGGGGGGCTCGCAGCGGCGGGGGAAGCGGCAGCGACCCCCGCCCCGCCCCGCCGGGCCTCGGGGGCACCCCCGGGGGCTCCTCCCGGCCTCTGCACCGCCCGCGGACCCGCCGGGGGAGGCTGACACCCCCGGCAGAGACCCCCGGACACTCCCGGCAGAGATCCCCCCAACACCTTTAACACTCCCCCCCGACACGCCCCGACACCCCCGCAGCCACCCCTGGCAGAGACCCCCCGACACCCGCAGCAGAGACCCTCCGACACCCCTCGACACCCCCCCGAAACCCCTGACACCCCCGGCAGAGACCCCCCGGCACCCCCCGACACCCGCAGCCACCCCCGGCTCGGCGGCCGCTCCCTCACAGCCCCCTCTGCACCGCACCCCGTGCCCGGCCCCGGGGCGCGCTGCCAGCGGCTTTTCGGGCGATTTCACCGACTCTTGCCGCGCTTCGGCCGCTCGCTGGTTCCGGGAAAGCAGAAACGGGAGGGCAGCGCCTGGCTTCGGCTCGGGAAGGGCTCGGGAGGTGGCCGCCAGGCCGCGCTGCCCTCGGCCGCCGCTTGGGCCTGGGGAGCGGCGCCCGCCGGAGCGGGGCTGGGCTGCCCCGGCAGGGCTCGCGTTGCGAGCACCACGTTTTAAACACGTGTGTGATGCCATTGTGTAGAGCCTTCCTCTATCCCTTCTCCTCCCCCTCTTCTTCTCTTCGAGGGGAACTGGAATCCGAAGTGGTGAGATGTAGAAGAGCGCGAATCCCCGTGAATCCCATCTGAATAAATGTCTATATTAATGAATTATTAACTCGGCCGCTCGTGACCTTAAAACTGGAATGAGGAGACGCCTAGGGCAAGAAGGAAAGCTGCTGAATCCTTTATCGGACTCCTGTCAGAGGTAACCGACCATTTGTCTTCCCCAGATCAGGAGAATTAATTAATATGAAAGGCAAACTTTTTAATTGTGTGTCAAACGAAATCAGATAGGGTGTCCCCGTTTCAATCCCTTGGTAGAAAGGGTTTAGCTCCCCTTTCTAATCCAAGCCTAAAACAAAGCCTTTGAGTTTCCAAAGAGAAGTGCATCCTTCATAAGTGTTGTTTACAATACAAAACCCAACTAACCAACCAACCAACCAACAAAAAAAAAAAAAAAAAACCAAAAAAAAAAAAAAAAAAAACCAAAACCCGAAACCAGAAAACCCCATAAACCCAACCAAACATCCTAAAAGGGAAAAAAATCGCAGGGAAAATGATGAATTTGGGTAGTTAATTTATCGATCTTGGCTCCTCTTCCCGCTTGTTCTATTTTAGAGGTCATTAATCAATGAAGAAAAACACCACCGTGTTCCCCCTTTGCATTTAATACACTTACCCTCCTTATTTATTTCTTTTGAACAAATTCCTAGCAAATATTCACCAATCGATTCGTAGGCGATGGATTTTTATAAAGGTTTGATCGCCTTCTAAACGGTCAATGTGATTTGTTTCAGCACTCGTCCTCTAAATAATGAAAAAGCCTAAGAGGAAGGAGATGGCAGTAGTTTAAACCTCCTTTCTCTTTTCACTTTCGTCTTTACATCCAGGAGCAAAGAAATAAAATAATTTTTAAATTATTAAAAAAATAGCCTCGCAACAAAGGCAAACCCAAGAGACAGTAAGAAATAGACCAAGTCGGGAGAGACAGAAGGGACGCGCACAAACCGCTCTGCCTGGGGAAGCGAGACCAGAGGTCAGGGTTGGCTAAAGCCACCTCGGGGAGGTGCAGGTTCAGGGCTGGGAGCCCTGCTGGTGGATGTGACTGCTTTGCTCTTCCCGGGGGAGTGAAGGGGCCAGGAGCGGAGATGTTTTGGGGAGGCTGGGCGAGGAGCCGTGCCCTTGCCGCCGGCCCGGCGCCGCGAGCCCCGCTCTGCCCGCCCGCTGCTCGGCACCGGCGCTGGCCCGCGGCTCGCCCACCTTCCTTCCCCGCGGGTGCTCTCCTCCATTCCCACCCTGCGGTCACCGGACCCGGCGCAAGGGGGCTTCTAGTCGCTAAGGGAAAAAGCCAAATGACCAGCGCAGTGCGCCCACCGGCCCCCGCCGCCCCCTCCCGAGCGAGCGACCGACCGGACCAGCGGGCAGAACTGGGGATGCGGGCCCTGCTGCTGAGGGGACCGGCTCCCTCCCTGCCCTCCGCGCGGCCTGAGGACCGGCAGAGACACCGAGCCTTCCTTCCTCCCCTCCTGTGGTTCGGCAGGGTCCCGGAGTGTCAAAGGAGTCTATAAATTTTATTCTGCCACCTTGATCACTCAAAGCGCTACTTTTCTGTCTGTTTAAAAAATGCCAAAAGCAACAGATTGAAGTACTTCTGAATATGAACCCTCATGGAATACTTCTGTTAACAACTCGAAGCAAATGCAGGTATTGACAATGTACTTAAGTCCATTAGTTAGGATCTTTCCTCTACTTCATCACATTTTTCTAGAGCGAAACGAATTTTTGAAATTGTTACCACTAAAAGTAATGCAGTATTTTCGAAAGAAGCCCAGTAAGGAAAACAACCTTTGCACAGATGTGCTCGTTTAAAAATAAATAAATAAATAAATAAATAAATGAAATTGAAAGAGTCAGATGGGGCGGAATAAAATTGTGAGCAGGAAGGAGCTGGGTATGGACGAGACGTTGTATTAATGCAGTGAAAACAGAGAAAACCAAGCGCGCCCACTGTCAGTGCACTCAACACACCAGCGACTGTGTGAACAGACTCCCAGCCCGCACCTCTGTCCCCCAGCTGAGCGGTAGCGCTGTAGAACTTCAGAAAGAGGATTAATAGAGCGAGAGAGATGAAAATTATTACATATTGCATAATGGAATTGATCAAAGACTTAAAGAAGGTTTTTATATCCTACTTTATAACTCCTAAAAATGGGTGGTAGGGGTGTTCCTGCTCGTGTTTGCCTTTAATTTAGGTGTTATCAATCTATACACCAGATGACGGATGACCTTGTCAAAATGACTCCAGTCAAAACATTTTTTGCCCCAGCCCTGTTCAAATTTGTGTTAAAATGTCCTGCCTTAGACACAGACAAAGTCTAAACAGCAGCAGCTTTCCCAGGCTCTGAGAGAATGAAGGGTGGGAAAGAAACAAACTAGAAACAGAATGGGGAGAATGGTGAAAACACTTTACACGCTCACATGTTATGTTTGTAGGCAATTGTGCATTCAGTGTCAGCATAACACCTGTCTATGAGGGCTCTTCTGACATCAGAGATGTTTTGGTAAGATGTACAGTTTGTGCATTTTGTCCTTAAATGCAAGACGTGCTATGTACGTGCTATATACCTAAGAGATTATAGTTCTCGTCTGGTTCTTCATATGGTGTAGGAAAGAAACCGGAAAAAAAGCCCCAAACCTGTCAAATACTCACTGATATGTGAGCTCAACAAGTGAGCAGCGGGGCGGGAAACGCAAATTTCTAAGCAGTGTGGGGACGAAAAGTCACTGGAGATGAGAAGTTTCTTGCCACAGGTTGCATCTCCCTCTGGCATACTTCTTGCACTGCGCTGTAACCGAGTACAAAGAGCAGGAGAGAGGCGTGCTAGTGGTGCTCGAGGATGCAAGGTCTGAGGAAGGAGAAACTCTGGGGCTGTGGGTTCCCTCAGCTGTGTTGGGACTGGTCTCAGGTAGCTGAGGGGAAAGGGAGGCACGTCATCCAGCACACGTGTTAAGCGAGCTGTCTGAAACAGTACCAGGACAGGTAGGGTAGGTGTCTAAGATCCACCCTAACTACCCAGAGGGGCAAAAAGCCAGTGAGGCAAGAGCACAGCTAACGGGAGGCTGGCCGGGTGCGAGGCGCTTGGGCCGGCGGGGTCGGGAGCTCCCGCAGCTCGGCTCTGGAGTCGGCGCAGAGAAGCGGATCCCGCTCGGGAGGACTCCGGGCCACCGCTCCCCTTCCGTCAAGATAAAAGCCAAGAGCTCAGCTCTTTTAGGGGCTGCTGTGCTTCGGAGCTGGCGGGGGGGGGGGGGTAGGGGGGGGGAAACGACAAGAGAGAGGGAGAGGGAGGGAAACTGGAGAGAGAGAGAGAGAGAGAGGTAGAAGGCTGGAGGCTGGGAGGGAGGGGAAGAGGAAGGAAGGGAAGAAAGGGGCACCTTTAAAAGTTGAGCAAGGAACAAAGTGGGGGAAGTTGCCAAAAAAAGAGCTCTGCATCCAGACTCGCTGGTAACTTCCCGATCCCTCCCCTCCTTCTCGTACACACCACACACACTTGTATTTTGCGCTGTCGTAAAACCCACGTGTCTTGCCCAGAGCCTGCCAGAGCCGAGGCGAGCGCCCGGCCGCGACTGCGATGCGCAGCCACAGCAGAGGGAGCCCGGCGGCTCGCTGCTAGCCGGCCCGCCGGTCCCCGGCACCTGGAGGAGGATCACCCCGCTCCAGCGTAGACAAAGACCAGAGAAGTCTTTGCTCCCGGCCGTTGTCCGGCTCGAAGGCTCCCCGGACAGCCGACACCTACGCACGCCTCCCGCGCAGCAGCGCTCACCCCGCTCAGGTAAGGCAGACCCGGGCCGGGGCCCCTCCGACTTGTCCGGCACAGCGGGCACCTTCTCCCGGGGGCAGGGCACTGCCGGCCCGCTCCCTCCGCCTGTGAACGTCCGAGTGGAAAACAGCAGTGGCCGGACAGGAGAGCCCCGCGCGTGTGTGCGTGTGACTGAACTTTCCTCCGCCTCCTCCTCCTACTCCCTGTTGTCAGCGGAGAATCGTTTGCTTCCGCGCAGAGAGGGAAGGCAGTGAAAAGGGAGGACAGTGCGTGCTCCGGGGACGGGGTGAGCTGCTCGCCCTGCGGGGCGGCGGGGCGGCTCTGCGGCGTGAGGGGCTGCCCACCACCGCCCGCGTCCTGCCCGTGCTCGGGGGCGGGCACCGGGGAGCAGCCTTGTCGCCCTGGCCACCACATTTCTCGTCCTGGGGCTTTTCGGGACGAGGTTTTCTCCTGAAGAACCTGGCCACGGGCAGGGGAAGCGACGGGCGCACGGTTCCGCCGCCCATCCCGCACAGCCTCGGCACAGAGCCCACGCGTGGCCCGGTGTGTCCGAGCGTGTGTCCGACCGCGGGGTCAGGGCGGCCCTGCCGGGGCGGGGCGGGGGTCTCACGTCTTCTGTTCCCTTTCTCCCCGCTCCACAGGCAGAGCGATGCTGAAGCCCGGGGACCCCGGCGGATCCGCGTTCCTGAAGGTGGATCCCGCCTATCTGCAGCACTGGCAGCAGCTTTTCCCGCAGAGCAGCCAACTCAAAAGCAGCGGGCCCCTCGCCCAACTCCAGCCGCCCGAGAGAGCCGAGCCCTCGGCTGACAATCTCCGCCAACGCCCGACCTCCCTCTCCTCCGCCTCCTCCTCTTCCTCGTCCACTCCGTCTTCCTCCTCCACCTCGTCCTGCGTCGCTGCGGCGGCGGCTTCTCTGGCTGGTCTGACCTCCTTGCCTGTGACCCAGCTCCCGGTCTTCGGGCCGCTACAGAGCTCGGAGCTCCCGGCCGGCGGAGCGCCCGCTCCCCTGCAGGGCAAGGATTTGTGCGGGGCCGGCAGCGGCGGCGGCAAATGTGGCGACCGTGGTGCCCCTCGGTACCGCTGCACAGCCGAGGAGCTGGACTACTACCTGTACGGGCAGCAGCGCATGGAGATCATCCCCCTGAACCAGCACACCAGCGACCCCAACAACCGTACGTATCGTGCCTCTTCTCGCACTCCTGCACCCCTTGCCCTCCGCTTCTCCGCGCACGGGGACAGCCCGGGGACGCTCTAGGCTGGGGGACCGCAGCTGGTGCCTGCACCGCTCTCACTCCACGAGGAGCATCCTCCGTCTGGCCCTTCCCTTCCTTTAGTTTTTGCCCTGTTACCAGTTGTCCCAGGAGACGGGCGGCACCCCTTCAGTAGCAGTTTTTCTGGGTCTGAAACCCAGGTCCTTCCCTGGAAGGCACGTTTCCCCGGAAAGGCTGTGGTGGGGGTAGGTTTATTTCGGAGGTCTGCTTAGGAAAATGGATTCAGCAAAGGTTCAGGGCAGCTACCTACAAAGCTGATCCTTTCTCGCCTTGTCCCACTCCATTCCCGCCCGGAAAGCCCAAGCTTTACTGAAACAGAAATCAATTTTACTCCTCCGAGCTGAGCGGGAGGAAAGTTGCAGTTTTCATCAGATAGTCTAGGGCAAAGTTTTCCTCTTTCTTATCTCGGAGTATCATTTCCTTTCAGACCTCTTCAACATCTCACTGGTTTTAGTTTTTACCCCTACGGAAAAGCATGACATGGTAATTTAAAGAGAAAAGCCGATTTTCTATACGAAAAAGTCTGCTTGAGTGTCAGAATTAATTTAGGACTTGGCGGTTATAAAGAGTTCTATACTGCTCTTGCCAATTATACAGTTTGGAGGGTTTTTTGGGAGGAGGGGGCGCCCCCATTATTAAACATCTGTATGAATGAGAGGTTTGTAATCTTAGAATCTGTCTTTTTTCCCCCTATATCTATCAGTACTATGCAACCGAGGAAATTCACGGGATGAAAAGAACTATATGAACTCCTATTAGTTCATCCGTTTTATAATTAACATTCAGAGCACATGGATCTGTCCCACTTAAAACACATGGCTTTAGCCCATGCATTTTTTAAATTGTTTCAAACACTCTTTTATCCTAAGGTTTCTTTAAACTCTTTCTTTTTGTTGTTCTTCTCAATCACCAAAACAAATCTCCCCAAAAGTCTGTTTAAGGAAGGCTGTTGAACAGACAAACGGTACCCCAAACCAGCAATCCTTAAACATACGCCCAAGTAAAACGCGGATTCGTTTAATTTCATTTCAGATGAGGAGCTTGCTTTGAAAGTTTCCATGACACTTGGTTATGTATTAATACATAATTATACATAGATGCTTCATCTTCAGCTCTGTGCATATGAGTGGGAGGAAAGTTGAGTCGGAGTTTGGTGGAGATTTTTCCTGCCTTCTTAACATTACAAATCTTTCTATATTGGATGTCGACTTTATTTTGAGTGAGTTCCTCACGCTTAGTTTTACCCTGTAGTGAAACCTGCTCGTATATTTTGTGTTCTCGGGTCACGAAGAAAACGTGGTCTTATAAATTACATGCAGAAAATTGAATCCTAAATGCACTTCTAATTGACAACCGAACCGTTCAGACAATACATGTTTTGCCTCTCGGAGCCTCTCTGTAAATCTAAAAGGTAAAGGTTTTTAAAGGAGAAAGGAATATTAAAAAGCGGCTTAGGGGGCTAATATTTTTAAAGAGCGAGTGGAATAGCAGCACCCCGCAGAGTCGGAGGCGAAGCCTGAATAATTTCCCGAGCGCGATATTAAAGGTGAATTCGGGAAAGCAAACGGGTCGATTGTGGAAAAGACTCTTGTGAATCGCGTCCGGCTCTGACGGGGCAGCCGTCGCCGTCGGAAGGATGGGCAGAGGGCAGCCAGCGCCATCTCGCCCTTTCCTCCCCCGCCTCCCCCCTTCAGCTAGATCTAAACATTCTTATAATTTACTTGTTTACAGGGCGGCTTTCACTCCAACGCTTATTAGTTGCCTCTGAGCGAAACTTTTCAACGCGAGTGTTTCAGTCTTCTGGGACCAAGTGCAGTTGCTTTGGGCAAGTCGTGCTTTAAAAAAATAAAAAAAAGAAAGAAGCAAACTGTCAGTGAAGAAGGAGTGCGGCAACTTAAAGCCTGTGCCGTGCCACGCACTCCAAGCACGACCAAGGGAGCAAGCAGCAGGGCACGGGCCTGGCTGTCCCTGCGCGGCTCCCCGAGCTCCGCCGGGGTCACCCAGCGGCCCGTGGGCACCGGGATTCCCAGCGCCTCGTCTCCCACTCTCACTCCCGTTTCTCATCGCTCCCAGCCCGTCTGAGGGGAAGGAGGTGGGGGCTGTGGGTGAGATCAGGAGCCGTCTGCTTTAGTTTGAGCTGTACTTGCTTGCTGCACTTCCATCTCCGGACAGCCCCACCGAGACCCCGAGACGGGCGGGCTCTCCCCAGTCCTGCACAGACACCCGCACGCCGGGATTAATCCCCTCCCCAGAGCGGGGGCGTCGGTCTTCTCCTCTGCCGGGCCCAGCAGGCCTCCGTCTGCTTCTCGGGCTCTAATCTTAGCTGTACTCCTTCACCAACCGAGCGAGTGCCCCGTCTCCCCTACTTTCCCCAATACCACCCCTCTCTCCATCCGGAGCACCCCCTTCCTCTCCGGGGCAGGTCCCATCCTCCCGGGAGAGGCGAGCTCCGCGCAGGTCCCGGCCGCTCTGCGGGGCCGCGGCGGGCCGGGGGCGGGGGCCGGGCTGGCCGGGGCAGTCCGAGCGGCCGCCGAGGCTGTCCCGGCCGCCCGCCGCCCCGCCCGGCCCCGCTCCCCAGCGCCCGGCCCGGCCCGGCGCCGAGCGGCCGCCGCGGGAAGATGGATGGGCGGCGGTTCCCCAACAGACACACGCCTTGATCGTCAAGTATCAATGAATATGGCACGGTCTAGGGCGAGGGAGGGGGGCGAGGGCCGCCTAGGAGCTGTGGGTTAAGCGTCTGTATGTAATTGTTTTAAATTGAAAGAAGGTTAGCTAGGAAAAAATAATTTAAAAAAAAAAAAAAACAGCAATCAAGAGACAAACCCCTAATTAGAGCCCAGCAGTTTTTTCTCCCAGGGAAGGGGATTATGTTAAAGCCCCGATAATGTGGCAGGCGGCTGGGGACCTTTTGCTTCCCAGCCTTGAATCTGGAAGGACGAGGGTATTTCTGGGCGCTGGGGGAGGGGCGCTCGGGCGGCCAGGAGGAGATCTCCTTGGGTGAATCCGGGGGCTGCGGGACCAGCTTGTTCCCTTGGAGGCTTGCCCCTAGCTTCTAGGGAGACGCTTCCGCACGGAGAACTCCGAGACTCCTCCACCTTCAGCAGAAGGCACTAACCTGCCACTGTAATAAATACTCAGTGTAAAACTGAAGTGTCACGCGACCAAGCACTTTGCACGCCTTTTCCCATTCAATTTATGGGGAGACAGCGTATATATAACATGTTGTGAAGTGGATCGGTGTGGAAAATATTCGGACTTTTTTTTCTTTTTTTTTTTTCCTCTGGACTGCTGGTAACCTGTATGATTTAGCTATTTTACATCATTAGTTATCCAGCACCCTTAAACATAGCAGATAGCCATACATTAGATTGAGGTTAGAGAAGGTGGTGACTGTTTATTTAGGGTGATAAAATGGTCCATCAGCAGTAATCTCCATCGATATGTGCCACCAGGAGATGAAGGATGAGGGGACAAGCCACAATTAATTGCCCTATAGTTTTGTAGGAGAGAGTGGAGCCGGTGCGGACTGAACTTCGATCTCCTCTCCTAGCGCCTATTCATCATCTCTACATTGTATATGGGGGTCTCTCAGGGGCAGAGGGTGGTAAGGTTTATCTACACACAATATTCTCCTACCCTTCTCATACCTGACACGGAAATTTAATTCATTCATACCTAACAGCAGAAGGCAGGGAAAATCAAACTCACCTCCCTCAACCCGCCCCCCACTCGCCTCTTAAAATAACGCGAAAGCCTCTCTGCCGGCGGAGCGTGGCCCCTGGCCCACTCCGGGGCGCCCAGACGGGCTCCCGAGCAGCACCTTTCCCGGCGGAGCGGGCGCGGGGTGTGCCTGGCCCCCGGCCGGGAGTGGCGAACCCGCGGCCGCTCCTGCGCTGGTGCGGGAGCAGCGCCCGTGCAGCCGCAGGCTCCGCTCGCCTCCCTGGCCGCGGGGGAAGGAATGGCGAAGGACTGCAAAGCCCTGCGAGAGAGGGGCGAGGGCGTCCCGGAACCCGTGGCCGCCGTGGGTCAGAGGGCTCAGCTCGGTCCCTTCTCTGAAGAGAGTATTTAGAATAAGTAAGAAAATAAATAGAGTGCACCGGAGGGGAAAACGCATCTGTGTTTCGTCCCCCCCGAAAGTCTGCCTCCGGTGAGGTAGTCTGAAAGAAGCTGCCAATAATTTGGTGAAAGGAGGTAGATGCCAGCTCATCGATGAGGGAACTGAAGCACGAGGGAGGCTGAGCTTCCCTGGAAAGCTCAGGAAACGAAAGGGTACTGTCTCTTCCCGCCCTCCCTCCTGCTTAGCTGGGTACCCGGGCCCAGAGAGGGATGCAGGGCCAGTCGTAGTGATTTATTCTTGTAAGTGAGTAATACCATGTGAAATGATGGCCACTTACACTGGATACCTGCATGCTTGTGGTGAATTATGAAGCAGAGGGTCAGAGGCCACCTTTCTTTAATACCAGTAAACTGCAGGTATCCAGTCTAAATGCACCTTTGAAGCATATTATTGCTGAGGAAAAAAATGTATTTCTTTCATTTATTGTTACAGCTGGTTTGCTGGTAAAAACACTGTGTTAAACCCTAGTTTTCACTGACAAAAGGTTTTTCCTTTCAGATTTGCTTTAAAGTGTGCAGTAGTAGTGTTATTTATGTTGGTACGTGTTTAAAATTACATTTTGGGGGCAACGATATGTTCCTTTCGCTTAGGTTTAGTATTTTAAAGTGTACTTATATGGAGTTATAGTATTGGCATTACACTGCATTCATTTTTCTGGAAGCACATAAACAGTAACGTATTGCAGTCCTTCCATAAGAACCATGCCAAACAACTCTTGTAGGAAATCCTTTAATTTTCTTTTTCTTGCATTTTCCTTTCCTTAATCCTCCTTATCTATAGAATATGAAGGTATAAAGTAAGAAACTGTTCTCATTCCAAAGTATTTGGCTGTATCTGGGCCTGCAATGGAGTATTCCCACGGACTTTACCTTCCACATCTTAGATTTTATCAGGACATACTCTGCTCTGGCTGCAGTCCTCTTTTATTTTTCCATTTTCAGCAAGACCTCCAATTTTCTCACATTTCTTGCTTCTTCTGGACTTGATTTGGGGTTTGACTGATGCTACTACAGACAGTGGAATTAACCATTTCAACTGTTCTCAGCAAAGCCCTGTGTTCACACGCAGCTTCTCTCTGAGGCCAAAAGTGGAGGAAAGGCACAGTATACCTCTACTTGTCACCCTGTGTGGCTATCCCCTGGGAAGTTCACACTTGCACAAGCATCCCTTTCATGTGAACTCCCCACACCAGCATGGATCATAATGGCTACCATCCAGTCTGGAGACTCTGGTGATGTCAGTGGACCACAGCACTCTCCCTCCCAAACCCCTGTTTCTTTTCCAAGTCTTATTAAGCACGTTGGTGCAGTGTGTCACATTGTACTCTGCAGTATACACAAAGATGATGCTGTTGATCCTGCTGTGAGGCAGGATAGTGTGCAAGTCTTGGAGCTCTTGATTTTTTTCCCAATCTGATATGAAGAGAATCTTTTCCTTGTCCTCTGAGGCAAAGGAATATACTGCCTACAGTTATGGTCTTTAAATGGACACTTCCACATGTATTACACAAAAATTAGTCACAGAAGAGGAAAAAATGCACAGTAGCTTTTTATTCCATGCACGGTAAAATATAGCTAGGATGGCTTACATTCCTTATAACATTTATGAGATTTTTTTAGATTTTATTTGTACAATTACACAACAACTAAAGTTAAATGTATAAAGCATTAAACTAAAAAGAATTTCAGTACTGCTTAGTATTAAAGACAGATTCCTCCCTTCTCATCAACAAGCCATTAGCCAAAACAGTTTCAAAAGATGTTCCATTTTCCAAATTTTTAGCTTTGGCAGGACAAAGGGAAAGGAACACAGCAGGGGATCAGATACTGCGACTGCCAAGCATTAAGACATTACCACTGTTTTTGGACAGTGGAAAATAAATATCACCAAGTGTGACTTTCTGTAAGGGTAAATGACAATGACACAGGGTTTGTTTATACTCCTTGACAATTTCTTAGTCTCTTTTTCTTGGAAATGTAGAAATAAAATGTTTAACCCACATTCATGCACACAAATTGTCAGGATGAAGTAAGAAATTATTGTTCTAGGCAGGTACTGAAGTTTTCGTGCATGAAAAGTTATGTATATCTAGTGGCTGGATGCAGAAACCTGACACTGAAATTGTGTGACTGGAGTCATGAAGATACTTGAGCATGTTTAATGTAAATTTCTCCAGAGATACAATTCCTCTAAGAAAACCATTGTAATCAGCTAGTTGTAAAGAGGGTTACACATGTAGAAAATATTAAAGGAGTGCAAACAATTATAAATCAAGGGCCTACTCTGGGTGCTAACTGACATCATGGTTAGACATCATTTCTTTAAGCTTTTGGTCTTCCTGTAAGATATTTTCTTTCTAACTTGTGTGGGTAGATGCCAGATTTCAGAGAATCATAGAACAATTTGTGTTGGAAAAGTTCTGTGAAGTCATCAAGTCCAAGTGTAGATCACAGAGTTTAGCCATAATCTGTTTAGAGTGTATCACATGCCAAACTGTTTCGGATTGTGGGTTTGGTTTTTTGTTGTTTGGGTTTTTTTCTTCCCTTTTCCTATTTGGGATCCTTTCCTACGTGACTTCCAGTGCCAAGCCACAGTGCTGCCCCTAACATCTTTGGATGTGCCAAAACCACAGGGTTTCTTGATGACTAGTTTTGAAGAGGAAAGGGAAGAAAAGATGCAGTAGTGATACCCCACTTTCCAAACTATCTGTGGAAATAATAACAAAGAAACCCCCAACCTCCTTCCCCCCCTCCCCCCAGCATATACTTGATGCCTTTTATTCATCATGCCTCAGAATGGTTGTAGGAATATGTGCTGCGTTCTTTTAGGACTCTCCAGAAATATCTTCCCTGGTGTCCTGAAAATTCCATCCTGCATCTGCCTCTAACTGACGTGGCTGAGAGAGCAAAACCCCTCTGCAGCTGCGGTTTAGCCCGACAGAAGTCGTTTTGCGGCAGGGATTATATAGTTAAGGCAAGGCGAAATTGCACCCTCCAGCCAAAGCCAGGCTTCTGCCGCCGTAAGCGCGGTCCCCACTAGGTGGCTTTGTCCTGCCGTTCCGGCTGGTGCTCCTGCTACTGCCTCCTGTCTCCTTCCTCCTTCCTCCTTCCTCCTTCCTCCTTCCTCCTGCCTCCTGCCTCCTGCCTCCTGCCTCCTGCCTCCTTCCTTCTGCCTCCTGCCTCCTGTCTCCTTCCTCCTTCCTCCTGTATCCGCATTCTGCATCCTGCCTCCTTGCTAGATCTGTGAGGGATGGATGGTGTGGGGCCAGTTGCACATGCAGCCCTTCTGCAGGGGCACCAGACTAATGCACAGCTCAGGGCTTGTCTCCTTGCTTTCTGCTCAGACCTCTTACCCATGCTGCAGGTGGGGAGCTTGAAGAGATGAGCACTGTCTGGAGCCAAGTATTTTCTGCAAGACCCAAAGGTGTAATGGTCTTGAGGGAAATTAGCTTCTACATGTAACTTTGTGATAATGTCTTGTTGCTGAATGCACCACTTTTTAATGGTAACATTTAAAAGAGGATTATAGGAAAGAGTGTCTAGGTAGGGTGTCTAACACTGGAGAGTGTTCGTAGAAGCCGTAATTTGAAGATGCATCTTTTATTGTCCTTTAGCAGCTTTTGCTGAAATGAGGGGAAGGTTTTCCTTTGAAGGAAAGAGGCCTACTTAATACATAGTACATCCACTTTGGAAAGAAGAACATCTGAGTCAGGGCCCCTGAGAATTGAAACTGTGGTTGCAGGCAGTCTAGCAAGTCTAAATATGTGGCATAGACCAAGAAACTCCCACTTCTGTAGTGAATGCTGTACTCTGTTTTTATAAGGAGTGGTATATAAAATTATTAGGAGAAAGATGTAGGACTTGCTACAAGAGTACTACACCATAATTATAGGTTTTTTCTTTGTATTTCTGGAACAAATTTATGTGAAAAACCTTTATTGTGCTACAAAAATGAAATGTGAAGAAGATGGCAACTGAAGAGATTCATTGTTACGTTAACTCAGCATATCTCCAGAGAAATTAATTTCTTGAACATGAAACATTTTCCTGGAAGACGTATATTTGTGGTGTGCAGAATAGTGTGCAGTGGACACATTTAACCAAAATTTTCTTTGCTCAGAAGAGCAAACATTATTAACAACTGTTAGGGATATTAACAGTTTTGCAAACGGATCTTTTTCACAGGAATTGCTTACAAACTCAAATGTGCTGTTTTGGTCTTTTGCCTAACTTCAGTTACATGTAAGAGGCAAAGAACATGCGTTTTCATTCAATAAATAAAATTTCAAATGTGTGCTAGGAACCAGTAAAATTCACTGCACAATTTCAGTTTTCAGATTATATTTGTCTTTAGGAAAGCAAATGTGCATGCAGGCTCCAATTTGTCATTCACGAGGTTCTGGTTTATTTATTTTATTTTCCAAACAGACAGGCATGAACACACACACACGCTAATGTAAAAAGCAGAGTGAATGTTCATTTAAAATACGGAATAAATTAAGTCTTGTTCCAATTAAGCCCTTGGGCTGAGCTGTGGTAAGGCAGTTGAGAGGACTGGTAAGGCACTGTGACTTGAGTTTTAAAATGTCTTATTGAAACGCACTGGGATGGTTTAACTGGGCTATTTATATTAGTCGAAAAATTAATCTTTAAAAACATTGTTAAAGTAAATGAATCTTGGCAGGTTCATGAATACACCAGGCTTGCAAATTGTCTGCAGGATTGCTGCTCGGCCTTTGGAATTTCTGTTTCGGGCTCCGGTGAGCTCTGGCCAGGCAGCCCCAGCAGCGCACGAAGGGCGCGGTGCGCGCTCGGCGCGACCCCCGCGGCCGCGGCGATGGTGGCGACCAGCAGCGCCGCGCTGACTGTGCTTTCCCCTCTCTGTCCCCCCAGGATGTGACATGTGTGCTGATAACCGCAATGGCGAGTGCCCCATGCACGGGCCGCTGCACTCCCTGCGCCGGCTGGTGGGCACCAGCAGCGCGGCCGCGGCAGCCCCGCCGCCCGACATCCCCGAGTGGCTCCGGGACCTGCCCCGGGAAGTGTGCCTGTGCACCAGCACCGTGCCTGGCCTGGCCTACGGCATCTGTGCGGCACAACGGATCCAGCAGGGCACCTGGATTGGGCCCTTCCAGGGAATCTTGCTCTTGCCAGAGAAGGTTCAAGCAGGAGCCATCAGGAACACTCAGCATCTCTGGGAAGTAAGTTATCATCTTTCCTTCCTTGTCAAATTTGATCTCTTTGAAGTAAACGTGGAGTGTAACTGTATGCAGTACTAGCACCAGAGCTAGCCGCGAAAATAAGCAAACGAACCCACCATTCAAATAAACCGAATAAGCAGGTTTGAAAATGTAGCCAGTGCCAGCAAAAGCCTTGCTGTGATAAGGGTAGCCAGAAAACCAGTGGACAGCACAGAGCTCCAATTGGTCTGCAGAGGAAGAGCTGACTGTTGGAGGTGCTCGAATGTGCAGTAGAGGGACTTGATCAGAGAAGTCTGAAACTTCTACAACACCCGGTGCTTTCTATATTTTGACCTGAGTTACAAGAGCTGATGGAGCTCTCAGGTCACATCCCCAGGTGTACCGTGTTAGAGCAGCTCATGTGAGCTGAGATGGAGTGCTGAACCATTGCTGTGGCCCCCAGCCAGTCCAAGAAAACTGCTGAAACCAGCCCAGGACCCTATTCTACAACCTGACCCTTTGCAGAGCCAAGGAGTTAGTGCTGGTTCAGTTTAGTTCAGCTCTGGTGCTGTACCTACCATGCATTCGCCTAATGAGGTTTCCAGTACTTTTGTGTGAAAGCCACTTTCAGGTATCTCAAGGTTGTTTTATTAATTTATTTTTTTAAAAATATCTGTCACTGTCTTGGAGAGGCTAACAGTGATAACTGTTAGGGAAAACCTATAATGCTTGTGTGTCAGAAAGAGCTTATTCTCTTCCTAGTCATTTGCCATTAATTTCTTCTTTGATTTGTACTGGGAGGTGTAATTTTTTTAGTTCTGCTTAGTCCTCTGTAGCTGCAATCTCTGCTTGCCTCAAAATAGGCTGCAACAGTCAGTAGAAACACACCCATAGATCTGTAATATTTGCTCATCTAGATCAAATCCAAATCTTCAGAATATAAGGAATCCGTGAAGATGCAGTGTTTTTGCTGTCTTCAGTGTGTGTACAGTGAAGGTGAACTGATCTTTGAAAGATATTTATGGGTGTGGAAGAGCAGGAGCTCCTATGCTTTCCTACATGTAAACAAATATTAAACAACACATCTGAGTCTTTGTCTCAAGGTATTTACCCAAAAATATCATTGTGGCAAGAAGGAGATTTTCACATTAAAAAGATCAGTCTCAGAACACACTTGAATGTGATGCGTAGAACTGGATGAATTGAGAATTTTGTGGCTGCCTCCAGTGGAGGTAGAATTTCTCTTGTACAGCAGATATTGATAATCTGGATTTAAATCTGTTCCTACAAAAGCCCACTGATTATAATTACAGTATTTTGGGATATATTATCAATCAAATATTTTTATGGAACACTTCAAAATGATGTTGGAGGCTCTAATTGTTAAGAAAGGTGGTTTAGACTAGTCTAATTAACAGAATATATAATAATAAAATGAGATTGCCAGATCCACATATTACATAAAATTCTGAAATTTAGATAAGATAAATGGAGTCAGAGAATTTTTCTTAAATATTTACATTATCAATTTAATTTTTAAAAAACCTATTAATTAGTTTTATGCAAGTAAATTTGCAGATCTTGACAATATCTTTTTAAATAAGGAAGAATTTAAAATCTAATTTCAAGTTACATAAAAACTGTTTTGAAGCAATGAAAGAAGCCAGGGCTTTTTTTAAAAAAGCAAAACCTAAAAACATACTAAGGAAAAAATAAAACCCAGTGCTGTTGCATGTATCAGATTCAGGCCGTAAGTGGTTGTCAGCTGAGTTTTTGTGTAGGATTACTCTTGTGCTCTTAACACACAACACATATTTCCTGTTGGCTAGCAAAATGAATGCATGTATTTTAACTGAATTATCTTAAAAATAAGAATTCAATTTGATTTAATAATAATGTATTGCTGGGCCGCTCACGGTCTTGAATTATTTCTGTCAATGACAAAAACTGTTACCAAAGAAAAGCATACTCTAACCTCTAGCTGAAATTTTGCTGTGTCTCATTTGCTTTGTCTTTCAATTTGGCATACCTTACGTATCAGAAAACCAACGTTTAATAAAGAAAAATCTATTAAAATAAAGTAATCAGAAAGTGTGTGTGATTTTAAAAAACCTGATCCATGAAAATACGTAAAAGCAAATGACAGTATATATCTAAATAGTCTGTGTTCATTTAGTCTACATGGTAAAGGAGTGTGGATTAAATTACTGTAAATGATAAAGGAATGTATCATCATAGTCCTTTTATAAAGTTTTGACTTTAGTTAGCTCTCTTCCATGAGTATTTCCCAGACAGCTGCAAACGCAAATCTGTCTACAGATTAGCTTTTCAGCATTAGGTCTTGATGGACCTTATGGAGATAATTTCATATTTTTAGTATCAAAAATTGCATTTTAATATTTTACTCTCAGCACTTTAAAGTTGATAGATATTTGTTTTAGTTTACAATTCTTTGTGTACACCAGGCAAAGAGAAGGGCTATGGCAAACACTTTTAAGCGTAGTTACTGTTTTAGTTGCTTTTTTTTTTGATACTCTTTGTTGTGGGAAACATCAGAAGCACTACATTTGATGTATAGTTCAATGCTATGGAAATATGCTTCAGCCTGTCTGCACAAGTGTTCCCACCATGCACTCGATGTTTGCTTTGTATGTAATCCATACAGCATAATGTACAACGACTCAGAGTAAATTACATACCATTCCATTACCTCACAACAGGCCTTGACACCTATGGGTGTTCATGGGAAATTATAGAGTTCTCTCACAATCAGCCAAGATAATTTTTTATAACTTACAGAAAGATCAGTCTTTCAGAAAGCCAAAAATATTAGTCATTTCAGTTGTAGTGCTTTTTTTTCCCCTTTGGCCCACTTCTATAACCAGAGTTTGCTTGTATTTTATAAAAATACAATAAACTCTGATTTGTTTAAAACAAAAACAGGACTGGGTGTATTAAATAAACACTTTCTTTGGTAATACAGGCATTTATTCCAACAGTGCTTGATAATGTTTCTGATCTCTTTCTTTTTTTCTTTTCCTTTTTTTCTTTTTAAGTAGTGAGAAGAATCCTTTTGTTATTGCAAAGAAACAGAGACTTTTGTAGCAATTAGGTCTTACTGATGAGAATGAGATAATTTTCCGCTAATGTGTTTTCTAATAATGAAGTGGAAAGGCACACTTGATTCCAACATACATGAAAACATTATCTCAATTATTAATGTGTCCTTACTCCCTGGAGATAAATTAATCTAGTTGCACATGGTTTCCCCTTTCTGTTTAACATCAAAATTTAATAAGAGTAGACTTAAGGAATGTATACGATATATATTTAAATTCTGTTAGAATAAAACACTGAGGTTTAAATGTGCATACATTTTAGTAGTAGAAATTTTTCATTAGGTTCCCAACTTTAAGTCGTGAATTCTGGAAAGAGCTAATTTGTAAATTGCCTTTTCCTCTGCAAATGCAGCTTAGATGAAAAAACTTTTACTGACCGACATATCAAAGGATACAGTCTTATAGTTTCCTGTTCTTCATGTGCCTGATAAAGAATTTGCTGTCTCTTTTGTTTTTCTTTCATGAGTAGTCAAATAGTCCTTTTTCTTGCAACAGCCTAAGAATGTCAAATGTATTATTTCACTTCTTTTCAACTTTACTTAATTGAAATTTAGCATTTTTGGAAGTAATGCTTTATCACATGCAACTTTTTTTTACAGGGATGAGCGAAGTTATATATATATAAATATATAAATAAATAAATATATAAATATATAAAGATATAAAGATATACATATATAAATATAAAAATATAGAAATATAGAAATATAGAAATATAGAAATATAGAAATATAGAAATATAGAAATATAGAAATATAGAAATATAGAAATATAGAAATATATATGTATCAGCGTGTTCATTAGTAAATACAAAATTCTAAACCTGTCTAACTGATTTTCCCCCTAAAAAATTCCTTCTCTCCCCCCACTTCCTTCCCTCCGCTTTTCCCCAAATGAACTGGCACAAGAAAGAACACATGTCATCTTAATAAAGTACCATACGGGTACTTATCGGCCTTCTTGTGTCTCAGCTGAAGCAAAAGAAAACATTGTCTTTGTTTTCTGCTGGGCCAAGAACAAGCTTTTTGCTGGGATGCATGCTGGCCAGGGCCCATGCAGCAATACTGGACATTTTTGAACAAATTAATATTCACAGAGAATCCTTACCCTTCAAATGAAGCACTCATTCCAGTTATGGTGATAGATTCCTATTCAGATTCTCAAGGCTGCACTTTTGGACTAAATTTGCTGTTACAGAAGAGCACTGAGGGATAGAATTATGTGCATGCTGTTGTTCTATTAAAGTGAAAATTATGTTTTGCAGCAATCCGTCATCTAGTATTCCAGACTGCTTGTCAGCTCTGTTTCAAATGTGTCATGTTCATGAAATTCAAGTAATTTTGTCTTGAAAAACCTCCTTAGTTACTTTACTATTGTATCTTAAGTTGTTCAGAGTAACAGCTAGTGCTATTCTGTCATTTTCTTGTTTTGCCTTTTCTGAGAACTTTGTGTGGTGTAGGATCCATGCATTTATTATTCATTGAAAAAGCCCAATAACTTTTATTCTTACATGGATTTTAAGTTCCCATGTAGTGGGAAAATACCACTAATGTTGTGGTCAGTGGCATGCTAAGCTGCAAGCTCAGTAAGAAGACATTCAGCACCACAGCTTCCTTAATCTGTGTACCTTCGAAGGAAATTGCACTAAGCATCTACAAAGGAGCCCTCTATCATTGGTATTTTTGGATCACTTACTAACACATTTTCCCAGATAACTTCTCTAACTACAAACTCCTTTCCTAAGGTTCATAAAAAGTTAGTGTGATCCCAACTGTGGAAGATACTTTATATTTAATAATTTTGGTTCTTAGAAAAGCTAAACAAGACCCTGATGTTTCCTTTAGAAGACCTGTGACTTTTACAAGACTTTCTCAAGCATTACCTTCATGTATCTCCATGTTTCTGGTATGTTCTTTCTATCTACACAATGTATGTATTGTATGCCTAAGCACATGTGCTACGAAATAAATCTAATTTGGCACAGGGACAGATTCTCTTCCTATCGAACAAAGTGAAGTTTGGAATAAACTTTGGTGTTTGGAGTTGGATACAGCCCCAGAATTTTAACAGTGTTACTGGAAACAGGAATTTGGAGGACTGCATGGAGCATGCATGCGTCTGGACACACACTATTCTCAGAAAAAAAAATATTTTCTAAATTGCTAGATCACACAGGGACTATCTGTTTTGCCATGGCACATAATCTCACCTTGGAGATTTCATTATGTAATATGCAAAAATGAAGTGGAACACAAATAAATATAAAAGCTCAATTCTGTCCTTATTTGACCACTACCTTTCTGTGTTGCTGACTAGGCACCAGTGTTATGGGAACATTTGATATTTTAATTTAATTAATTATAAAAGCATTTCCACTGTTGGATGAGACCAGTTTTTAAAGTCTGAAATTGCAATTAATTTAGGGAACCATTACCAGGTAATTATTTATACTGAATTTTGATTCAAAACTGGTAAATAAAGGCACTACTTTAGTGACCTGTATAAGTGTCCAAAATGTGTTGTGGACCTGATGTCAATAATGTATTTATTAGAGATCTGATCAAGCGAAATCTTGCTATGTGCTTTTCCATGGGATGGTGGCACTCAATATCCTGCAGAACTGCCTCAACCACTGCTCTACACATTTTGGTTCCCCCAAATTCCGTGGCATCAAATGCACGTGGACTTTAAAGTGCAGACTTTTAAGTATTCCCTTAACATAAAAGCTGGAAAATTCAGCCCAGGCTGTACCTTCCCTCCACGCACTTGGCACCTTTTCCAGATAAGTTACAGAATTCCATTATCCAAATTGTTACACATGTGTGACAGAGGTTGACCTTTAGTCATGTCAATCCTTTTTGCGTGGGCCTCGGGCTCCAGCCTAATGGCTCAAAGCCTGATTTACTCACTGTAATAAGGGCAGGAGGTCGAGCAATTGTCAGCTTGCCTGCTCATACTCGTCTCGGAGCCTGGTTGAAGGCTGTTAACACAAAGCTTTTCAAAGTGAATTTACAACCACCACCACTGACATAGGCCAATCAGTACACCATAAATGTCAGGTTAGTGAGATTGAGCAGTAAGTAAAGCACTGCCAGCCCACTATTGGCTGAAATCAATTGCTTAAGGTTTAACTGAGAATAGCAATGCGTGCATGACTAGGTCTGCAGAGCCAGCTGGAGGATGGAGAGTGAGTTGGAGGGTGGTTTAGGTGGAATTACCCACCAGCCACAGCCTGGCATCGTGTCCTGCATTTGTTCTCCTTCCGTTTGAACAATTTCTGCTCTGACAGAATCCATGGTCAAAAAGTTGTTGGACCAGCCTTTTAGTTAAAGAAATAAGATTATTCTGGTTTTTTACCTACGGAAACAAACAAACAAAAAAGGTAGGGGGTAGAACAGTGGGCTGTCTTACCTGGACAAAGGATGCTAGTAATCTTATTTCAGCAATTCTCAACGATTTTTAGTCCTCTATTCCCAGAAGGTTTTTTTCATAAGGAAACTGTGACTTTTTTTACCATTGGCTTGTGACTGGAAACTATCACAGGTTTCACTAATGAGTGATTATGTACCTGATGGTCTGAATATCCATGAGATGTACTTACCCGCAAGACTGAATGTTTTTATCATTTTGTGTAGTGACAGCTTGGACAACAATTCATTTGGCTTTGAAAGCATCAGCATTAAAATGTAGAAATCCATTAAAATGCTGTATGCCAGGATTTATAAATTAGGCAATTTCCTTGATTATTGCAATCATTTACAAAATTGATTGTCCCAGTGTGGTATAGGCAGATTTCAGCAATGATCATTGACAACAGGCACATCCTCTAATACCTATACTCATTGTTCTTTAAAAGAAAAGTCACTCTACTGTGAGGTTATTCTCCATCTCAAGGTCAATTATGCATTGAAAAAGTCTAGTAATGTAGAAGATCGCACATCTTTAAAGGAGAACCACATCAGCTATTTATAACCTGTAATGATAGCCGGAACACTTATTTTTCCTTCTCTTTGTAATTTGTTTGTTGACAGTCAAGGCATTCATTTGAATCTGTAGCACATATACTTTTTGTGATCTGTTATTGAAAGGTAAATAATTTTGGCAAATTGCAGCTGTAAATATTTATTTGATTGAAGATTTAAAAGTCAATAGTGTATTTTATTTGTTGCATCTTAAAGTTCTAATTAACCAATAGATATAGAGTACAGTAACTTGATTTGGGTCAATTATTTCTGCAAGACACAATCAAGAAATGATGTCACAGAGCAAATATACTCTAGCAGTTTTCCTTTATTAAAACAAGTACAATAAAGCCACTAAATGCTAGCCACCAACCACAAAACCACAAGGCTTCCTACTTGCATGGAAATAAAGCAATGTGCATGATAAAAATCTTAAAATGCAGGTGATTTCAGGAATTTCTTTTTGCAAATTGTACACGAGGTCTAGTCGTAGCTGGCAAAAAGCTATTTTGTATTATATGCATATCAGGAGTTTCCAAGACTCATGTCCTGCAGTTGTTAATCAGTCCTTGCCTAGACAAGATAGCCATTGATGTCACTAGGAGCTTTGATTTAAGGAGATCTTCAGGCATGACTGAATAACACTCTACCAGTGTAATCACAATTCTTAAGTCTTTTTTTTTGAGATAGGTGAGTAGCTCTTTCAGATTGGCAGAACCACCTGCATATTGTTTGCTGTTGTCTATACAGCAACAATATTGCAGTAAATGTAAAGAGATGTATTTGTATTTGTAGTTGTAGAAGTGCAAATGTTATTTGACCTAAAGATAATATTTTGCTGTGAAAAAAGGGAGGTTTGTGCTGCCAGTGGCTGTGTAATAGCGCATTGTGTTTAGTTGATGAATATTAGAATCAAAGAAAAACAATTTTTTTCTGTATCTTGCAAAAAATGTGTAGCTCATAAATTTGTTGTTTGTAGTACATTGCATATTAGTTGCCTGGATTTAGCAAGATGTACATAAACAATTCTGTATTTTATCAGTAATTCAACCTGATACTTTCCGTGTGGAGACCTACTGGTGTATAAAAAAGCAAATTTATTGACCTGAGGTTACTTCTAAAAATGTTTTGATTTCATCAGTGGAACTACAAAGTAGAAAAAAGTGGTTTTATCATGACTACCAATTCTTATGAAGTAGAGACCACAGGAAGGCTCTGTTCTTCATGTTGTTCACCTTCAATGGAGCCCTGGATTTGCAAATAAAGTAGTGGTCAGTATTACAGTCCTAAACTAGTAATCCTCCATTAAGTGAAGTGTCATCTAAAACACATATGAAGTAAGCAGATCTAAGGTTCACTGTTTTTACCTAGACTAATCCTCTAGTTCTGTAAAGGCCTCTGGTTTTCTTTTAAAATAAACTTTTTGCCTGTTGCCATGTCAGCATTCACTGTGGAAAGCAGGGTATTAGTTTTTATCAATCTGTGAAAGGGATTTTATAGCAGTATGGACTGGTGACTGGCACCATTTTTAGACCATAATTTTTCAAAAAGAGCTCACCATTTAAGTAAAAATAAATTTTAAGTGTTCTCTTTTCTAGATTCTATTTTTATTATCTATTTCTATTTCTATTTCTGTTTCTATTTCTCTTTCTATATCAGTTTTTGTTTATGTTCCTATTCTCATTCCTATTTCTGTTTTAAGCTGTCTTGAATGCCATCTCCATTTCCACTGCTCCAGTAAAAGGAGATGAAAGAGATGCTCAATCACTTTGACAAAAATGAGGAGAACTCAGATTGGGGTTTTTTTTTGCATACTCAGTTTCTAATAAAGCACATCCTAATTTCCAATTGGAGTGGTGAAGAGACAGTTGTAGATTTTAGCTCGGGTTTGTGTTAATTAATTTCATTGTGACCAGCAATATTTCAGCTGCAGCAACAAAGTGATATTTTTCTACCACAAAAAAAAATTATTTGTCTTTTAGAGCAAACATTATGAGATTTGACATTTGATGAAAAAAAAAAAACTTTAAAAAAAAAGGTTCTCATCCATGACTTAGGGCCATTGGCCATCTCAGAGCAGGAAGACTGGTAGGATTCCTAGATGGCATGCATTCAGAAAATTTAGGAAGAAACACTAACATTTAATGAAACTAAATATGTTTATTTTTAACTGATGAAAAAATAGCATCACGGTACTTATTCAAAACTAATAGGTTCCTGAAAAAAAAAAGTTTGATTTTAAGAAAGGTGTGGTTATCATTCAAAAGTGTAAATTGCAGATTAATTTTCACCAGTTCCAACAGAAATGCACAAAAAAGTTACACAAACTTAGAAATTTCACTGGAAGCTGTTGTAACCCTTTGGGGTAGTTATTGAAGTGTATCAAACTGGGACCTCAGCTGTGTTTTCAGCAGTGTTCTTTTTTCCATGGACCCAAACATGTGTATTGTTAGATATCATGCCCTGATTCTGGCATCATTTCTTCCTGATAACTGCAAGGTCTTCTTTCTGTGTGGGACCAAAGCTTCTCACCCAGCTGAATCTCTTTTGTTCACGGACCAACACTGTGGAGTTTAATTTGCTCCATATCTTTCAGCATGTTTAAAAGTTAGAGTTTAGAAAGCTCAGTTTCTGGTAGAATTTTATTAAAAAGATAAGCAAAATGAAGATGTACATTGGCATTTCCTTAGACCACACATTAATCATGAAAATGTATAGGTAAAAAAAGGGCACCAAATAGATTATCAAATCTTTGCATTACTGTTGCCTCATCTGAATTCCATTCTTTATTCTGATCAAACCAGGATCACGTTCAAGTTACTTGGAATGAAAGGCTGTATTTTAGGAATATTGACCTTTCTGCTTGTTTCTCCTGGGTGATGCTAATACGCCCCCAGTCTATGGGTTTGGTGAATTTTTAGCAGTGGGCACTCTTCAGCAGCAGCCACAGAGCCTGGGCTCGGAGGTGTCAGTAGCCCACCACAGGGCAGAGCCTGCATTAGAGCAGGCTCTGTATCTGAGCCTGGGTGGGCTCAGACTAACTCTGCCTGAGGAGCTGTTTGACCTTGGGGTCTGCCATTCCCAACAAAAGATGGCCAAGGGTCAGGCGGAGGTCTGTAGCATCCCTCTCCTCCAAAGACCATATTTGTCTGTCTCTTTTCTTAACCTTTGTGAGTTTTTGTTTATTCAATAAGATGTTAATTTTCATGCCCAAATTACACAAAAGTGACATGACCCAGTGGAAATAGTGTTGCAGAAGTTTTACCTCATTATCTGATTTTTCTGATTTTTCTGATTTTTCTGATTTTTCTGATTTTTCTGATTTTTCTGATTTTTCTGATTTTTCTTTTACTTTTGAAAGGCTAATTTGTGCAATTTTATAGTTTGCTGCCAAGCCAAGTCAGATAGTCTCTCATGCAGAGATATAGTAACTGCCATTTTGGATCACTTTAAAGGCTTTGGTAGAGTCTTACTCTCCTTAATCCTTCATTCTTAATTTATATTTTTTCCACATTATTATTTACCTCTGCTGATATTGTACTTTACACTGGCCATTTACACTCTGTGGCCTGCACGTCTCAGGCTGTATTTATGATCAGAAATAGTTAGCAATGCCTCTCAGGATGCTATCAATCACAACTGGAAGTAACAAGGACAACCACTGAAGAAGTTTGTGCAGTGCTTCCTGCCCTCTCTGAAGCTGAGCAGAACGCTGCTCCTGTTGTGTGCCCAGCCACTGGCTGGCAGGCAGGTTGGGAAAAATGCTCCTCTCTCTACCTTTGGCTTTCATTCGTCTGTTTTAAGGGATGAAAGACATCAAAAATTTAACATTGCTGCTGCATCTATAGAGAAAGTAGCTGGCTACAGTGATAGTTAAGGCAATTAATTGTCTTGGCAATTATTAATGATTATAAACAACTTAGTGTCTATATAGACTACCATTGTGTCTGTTTTACTAATTTTTAGCATTTCTTTCTTTTGTTTTACAAATTTCTAATTTTTAAAAATTTTTATAAAATTCTTATTGACTATTTGTTACTGTAAAATCTGATGTAAAAATTATTCTTGTAAATTTTGTGCAAAAGGATACACTTTTATTTTAGGGCTTGCTTCAGAGGGAACAAACATTTTGGCATTTTCCTTCTGTAGCGATGGTGATTTGATTTATTTGAAGAATTAACCGTAAGCTTGCTGTTGAGGGCATCCATTCTAGCTGTCATCTGACATTAAGAAACAAAGTGGAACAAAGTGTTCACTTTCAAAAGCAAAGTTGGTCTGGATGTACATTAATATTTCTACAGTTATCTCAATTGTTTTATTAAAATAATGCTACAGCCATTCATTGCAACTTGATATTAACTTTTCTGGTAAATATCTAACAAAATTAATATTGAGAAATTTTTGTGTAAGAAAGACTTTGTAGTTCTGCATCCGCGGATCAGATTGCCACGGACTGAAAGGCTGACTGATTTTCTTCCTCCTTCACAGTCTTTGAAAGTCTCAATGTAAAAATCAGAGAGCTAGGTATCTTTTTCTCAGCAAATTCAAGTACCTATATAGTCTATAAACCTACCTATAAGCGGGACAGGAAAAAATTGGGACAACAGAGAGATGCAGGCTGCTACAACGTGTCTGAAGATGATGAAGAATAGGACAGCAAGACAATGTAATGCCAATGAGTTTGGAGAAAGGGCCAGGGCTTTCTCTGACTGTGAGTATTCTAGAAGATTACTGCTATTCTTTCTCTTTGTTCTCAAAGATTACAGGAAATTTTAGCACTCTCACAAACCAGGCTAGACTTGCTTCATGAGCATTGCACTGCTGATCTAGTACTCAGTTTTTGTGCTGGTGCTGTCTGATATAAGTCGTGGATAACCTACAGAATGTCTCGGGCAAAACATTAAAATATGATAGCCTTCAGAATTAGTGATTTTCATGCACAGGTTCTGCTCTAGATTTTTCCCACTCTCTTGCTGATGAATTTAAATATTACATCTAGGTCATGGTTTCAAAACTTGCAAGTACTTTAAAAGACAGCTTCACGAATATGCTTGAGCATACAAGGTTTTCTTAAAGATCTTTCAGTGTCCTCAGCACTTCACCAGGAAGCATGGCAATCCACACCAGGGTGGAGCATGGGCAGGAACACCTGGGCAACAGCCTGTTGTGTCTCTGATCCAAGCTGACCAGACAGAAGCTTGCTGTGAGCTGTAAGCCATGTGGGCATGTGTCTGCTAGCACAGTGCCATGCCCAAGAGTGCAAATCCTTGCAAGTGTAATTTTTTTATGGCCTGAAACCCCCTTGTGCCCAGGCAGTGTTTATTATGATTCGAGGAAACTGGATTTCTGTGCCTTCTGACATGGCTCTGCTCTGTGCCTGTTGGGAAAAGAAGTTGTGACTATTTGACCACCACCTTAGTAGACTTCCTGAAAACTGAGAGATAATTTTAGTCTTGAACTTACAGCTGCAGGTGATTTTATCCTGCCTGTAACACTGACTGGGGTACTCAGTGGAGTTAAATTAATCAAGAGCAAATGACACAACTGCAAATGCCAGAAGAGGTCTTATATTGTGTGCTCTATATTGGGGCAGTTCTGCACATACACGCAGGCCAAATCAGTTGTAATATTTGCTCAAACTGCTCACAAATCTTATGGGTGAAAGCACAATGGTTTCATATTAAGGTCTTGAAAACTCCAAGTAAACTTCAATATTTAAACCAAACTAAACAAAACCAAAAATCAGTTGCTGTGCCTGACTACAATCAATTGGGTTAGAAGACTCTTCTCTTGAGTGCATGACAACTATAAATACTGCAAATTAAGGCCTGGGTGTTTAAGCTCATATCACAACACCGCTGCAAAATTCTGAGTTTTCATTTATTCATTTCAACTTTGTTGGGAGCTGGTGATATTGAGGAACTTTCAGAAAGTATGAAGTGGCTTCCAGAATCAGGACTTCTGTGCTTCACCCTCCTGTCAGGCTGCAGGATTTTTTTGGCATTTTCATTCTATGTTTCGTGGTTGCTTGTACTTTGTGTTAGTAAAAAGACTCCAGTGTTACTTTCCATTCAAGCAAAACCAAAAATGTTAGGAGTTTCAAAGACAGAGATTTAAAATTCATACATCAGTCTCTTAAACTTTTCATCCTGGAGGAGTCTGTTGGAAAGGCACCAGGGGCCAAGGAGAAAGAAGTTGGCTTTGTGCATGAGCATAGGAATTTATGTTTGAGTTGCCCATGAGCATTACAGCATTTAATTCTCCAGCAAAGGGTCATGCAGCTATAAATTGTATAATATGATTGAAATGTCTTTGAAAAGTTACTTTGTGTCTAGAGACCACAACCAAAATACTGTGGTAAAAGAGTACAAGGTAGTTGTGGAGGTGATCAGCCTCTGGAAAAAATTGCCTTTGAATATAGTTCCTAATGGAGCTTGATGTATTGCCTTCATTATGGAAGAGGTTAGAGTTGGTTTGACATCTTGGTTTAGACACTTATATATGTAAAACAAAATCCAACGTGGCAGAAGGGATTTTCTATTTAATGGATGAGATATGATAAACAAAATACCATGGCTAGAAGCTGAAGCTAGATGAAATGCATCTCAAAAGAGAAAGGTAAATATGTTTAGCAGTAAAACATAAGAATATCTTGCTAAAGGAGTCTGGCACCTTTGACTTTTAAAAGGTCATTAGATGTGTCAAGTTGTGTGTCTTTTTCGATTCAACAGTCTCAGCCTTTGTCCTCAGGTGCCTGTGTAACTCCAAAACCTTTATTTTACCTCCCAGGCTGTACACGAGGAGAGCAAGACTGTCTGCATCTTCCTTGTAGTACCTTGCATAAGAATCTCATCTTTATTGGGGTGTTTTCTGAGAATTTCTTCCCTCAGCTGCCCAGACAGATTCTGCTTTCTCTGTGGTATTTTTGGGAGCCAGAGAATTGCAGCGGGGCCAGGGCCAGTGGTGTGAGGTGTTAGACTTTAATTCCATAGCCAGCACATTGTGCCCTAGGCTGAGTGCCACTGTCCCTGCACACATGCCACGGTCTCTGCAGCTGCAGGTGGGGCTGTCCTGGCTTTCTCTGGGCCTCAGGACATTAACTCCCTTAACAATTCCCTGGCATTATCGAGACACCAGGTACTCTTGTCACTCAGTCCTCAAGCACGTATTGGTCCTCTCTCTTTTTTCTGTGTCTTTTCCTGTGTAGAAGTTAATGGCCCATGAAGTATAGTCTGAAGCAGATGATCTAACAATCCCTTCTAGCTCTGAAATTCATAAAGCAATGAAGCCAACCAAGAAAAGTTACTGTGTCTGAGTAAACCTTATCAAAACTGAGTTCTGTTCATTCTCCAATGTAAGAGTTTCTGTGCTTATAAATTCCTCTCGGCCTCTTTTTATGACAGAGTGCAGCACATCAGAGGAACTGTCTGATAAAGATGGGGAGAGAGGAGAAGGATTATTATAAAAGCTGTCCCTGTGGCTCTGCCCGGAAGTCTGCATATTTCTCTTAAACATGACGTGGCATATACTGACTGCAGCTTAACCCAGATTTCCAGAGAAATAATAATGTGGAAGAAATAGCAACAGTAGCTCTGGCTTTTCTTGCAGTGATCCTATTGCAAGAACACTGAATGGACATGCAACCACATACTGCAACCCCCACAGCTGTCACTTTGGCAAACCTTTTGATGAATTGGATCTTGATATTTACAGAATCTATTAAAATACAGCCCATCATGTGTTTGTTTATATGTTGACAAGATGATGTACACCCTGCAGGTCAAGGGTGATGTGAACTGTTTTGGTGTTCTTGTCAAAGCAGCTAAAAAAAGAGCATTTAAATAATTTTTGTAGAATAATTGTCTAAGAATGTAAAAGCAACATATGAAATTCTGACTTTGAAAAAAAAATCTCTACTGATCTGACACAAAAATCTGAACTTGTTATCAATCAAAAAGACTTTCCTACTTCTTTCCTAATATGTTAGAAAATTGGCAGCTCAGATAGAAAAACAAATAGCAAAATTAAACAGAAAGGAATTGATTTAACTACTTGGGTGGGTATCCAGTACTACATAAAATTTTTCATTTGGGCTTGTCACTTATTAAATATATTTTTTAACTAATAAGTCTGTGCAGCACATACAAAACCTTGCACTATTTTGCTCTAAATATTCTAAGTCAGAATTAGCTTTATAAATTTAGCTTTGTTTCTTTGAACATCATTCACATATGTTTGTTTTTTCCTTGCAGTTATGAAGAAAAAGTACTGTCTGAAATTCAATTATTTCAGTCTAGTAGTTCTCACAGATATGCCTTGCAATTCCGAATGGGGCTGTATCGAGGGTGTTACTTGTGTGAAATTAGACCCCAAACTCATATGCTAAAGGATTTCAGAGCATTCTCTCAACTTCACTGCATTGTTATTAGATTTTATTCTCATAAAGTGGGCTAAGAATGAAGCCAACTTACAGTGGAAGAATCTCTTTCCATCTTACATTTTTAATGTTTTTTTAGCACCTTGGAGTCACCTGCCTGATAAATATATAAATTATGTTCCAACAAAAATCTAGCTTATGGTCATTTTGATGCCATAAAGGAAATCACGGAAGAGGGCAGATAAAGAGGATGAGTTGCAAAACAACAAAAGTACCCTGTTTTCTTGGGTTTGTTATGTGCCAGTTGACCAATTGTTGAGGTTCCAAAGGCTCCACTGTTTTAAAAAGGAATATTAAAATCTATGTATCTATATCTATCTATATTGGAAATGCGGAGTGGAATTGGGATGAAAAGCCTGCGAATGAAGATGGTGTGAAGGTGAAAAAGAAGGAGAAGGTGGCTAAAGGGAGGGGAAGGAATGAAGAAATGGATCTAGGCATGGTGAGAAAGGAGGGATCAGCAGTGTTGCAGATGAGAAGCATGAGGTGACAGCTGGACATGAGCTGTCCTGACATGTGCTGAAGAAGTGGTAGTGTTGGCCCTCCTGCTCCCCTTGAAAAGAGGGACCTGAGAGCAGCTCGTGGTGTCTTGAGATTTCCTCTTCCTGAAGGCAACAGGCTGTGCTGCTTCAGCTTTGGCTACAGCTTATTCCTGGGCCCTGAGGTCCTTCAGTAAGCTGCTCCTTGGATCAGGTCTGGGATGCAGAGCAGTCTGTTCTTTTATTCATGGTACAGAAAGGGGGTTCAGGATTTTTTTGAGCTGAAATACTCCTAGGTGTTTTCCTTTCCTTATTTTTTTGTTACAGATTTCTAAGACGGTTCTGGCAAAGCAGAGCACTTATAACTTTGTTTCAAAATGAAAGCCAAGGGACTCCTTCACATGTCTGGAACCTTCTTTCTCCCTCTTTATTTTTTCAACTTGTCTTAACCTTGTTCTAAAAGCATCGCCATAAGCATTTTCCTCTCTCTTTCCCCCCTCCCATGTTTTGGTTTTTAAATTTATTTTCTGTTGGGTTGCCAACAATGAACCATTTAGAGCTAGTTGTGACATTGCTGTGCACAGACTTTACAGAGAGAGCTGAGCTGATACCACCAAAACCAGAGGTGTTCTCATCTGATGTTAGTGCCCTTTGGTCACCAGGGCTATATCCACCCTCTACAATGAAGCGCTGATCTGACTATTTTTGAATGAGCTACTGCACCTGCATGGCACAACATAGGTGAGTTTTCAGTATTGCTAGCCTGGATGCATCCTTTCAGGGTGTGATGCACTAAGCTGCACTCACAGGTTAGCAAGGTTTGATTCTGAAAGCACCCAAGTTAGTGATCAGGGCTCTGAGCAGAGCTTGGTGATTAAACTGAGTACAAGATTTAAGTGCCCGAGGAAGAAAAAAGGTGTCTGAATTTGCCTGTTGTTCTGAGCCATTGTTATAATGGTACCTAATTAGATGCCAAAGATGTTTCAGCTGTGTGGTGAGTACAAAGCTCAAGTAAGAAAATCTGAACAGGGATGACAACCCTTTTTAAATTATTTGTGTGTGTGCTTGCATGTTTTAACCCTAATTTCAAGTATTAAGCTTACAGCAGAATCAGAAAAATTAATTATCAAACCAATGACAAGAAGTTTTATTAATTTTCTGGAATGTTGCATTAAGTTTTGATGTATATCATTTAAAGCTCTAAGCAGTACAATGTAAAGCAAAGGAAGGAGGTGAATATGATTCAAAAATTAAAGTCTGTGCAAAAATAATCCAGTGCACGTAAACTGCATTTACTCTATTTCTTTTTTATTTACAAACAGGTAATAAAGATTGCAGTGCAGTAAATGCCCCTATAAACTGGAGAATGAATTACAGACAAGCATCACACTTGCATAACATTTTCCAGATTTTCCAAGTTTGTCAGAGTGAATGCTCTTTGGACAATGTTTCTGACAGTTTAATTAATTATAATGGAAATGTAACAAAATGCTCATGCCTTTAACTGTATTCTTTGGCAAGTATTTCAGTTCATGAAGAACTTCATAACTCTAAAAAGGAAGGAATCCAATATATTAGTTCAGCTTTTTCATTTTTATTAATGGTCTTTGTTATGGTTGCTTGTGTGGGAAGCAGACTTTCAGGCAAGAAGAATGAAAAAAAAACCGGAAAAACCAAAGAAACAACTCTCTAGTGTCGTGCTAAAGGGCTCTCGTGAGCCTTATGGGCAGATTAGTTTGCATTCAGTGAATGTGCTTAGAAATCAGGAACATGATGTGGGATTTAGTCACTGGTTACTGATACATAATCATAGGATGCTTTAGGTTTGGAGGGACCTTAAAGACCATCTGGATCCACCCCCTCTGCCATGGGCAGGGATACCTCCCACTAGATCAGGTTCCTCAAAAGCCCCATCCCTGGCCTTGAACACTCCCAGGACAGTCCTCGGTGTGGGGTCAAGTGTTAGAAAAGAAAAAGAAGACAACCAAGTTTCTTGCTAGTAGCTGTGGCTAGTTTCACCAAAGGCTACTAAACTGCTGTCCATGGCTCACTGGTGGTCTGCAGGACCTTGTGAAGTGTCCTGCAGATTACATGAAGGACTGAGTTCAAAGGAGTCTCACTAGGTGGTAAAATCATGGGCTGTATTTCAGCACCATCATGACAGATGCTTTCCATTACACAAGGCAGGACCTATACCATGCCTAGCATTGGCATCCCACTATGATTTCCACACACAGAGTTAAGGATGTCTGTGCACTCACCAGACAATTGTTTGCAAATGCCCTATTTGTGTATGCATGCTTTCATTTTTCTTGTGAAGTCTTGCCACAGCTGAATGCCAAGTGTCAATAGAGAGCACAGCTCACTCCAGCAGGGTAGATACCAGCCTTCCCTGTAGCTGGTTGCACTGTCTGGGTAACAAGATTATGGCAAGAGTCACTAGATGACACTGTTACATAGTTTCACACCATCATTTTTCTTAGTGTCTGTGTAGATCTGCTGTACTCTGTCCTGTGTTTCCGTTCTTATTTACACTAGTGCGAGCATGAAGGTGATTTTCTCTCTGATTAGGTCTTTCTAATTAGACTTTGCTGGAAGGCAGAGTTGGCACTTTCTTTTGTACTAGGTTGAGTGTTGGCTGCTAGGTGGTCCATGCAGATCCGATGCTCCAGACCCAGGAAGACACCAACCTTCCCAGAGAGAGTCCCTCAAGAGCCTGCCTTCTGGGCTCTTCTGGCAGGTCTCCTAGCCACCAGATAAGCCTCAGCAAGTGGTGGCCGTGGCCACAGGTGATCAGCTCTCAGTGAGATCAGCTCAGTGATTCCAGCTCTGCTTGCGAGGCTGTCCCAGGCTGAGTCAGGGACAGAGAGACAGGAACGTCGAATCCAGCAGCTCTGTGAAGGGGGCCAGGAATGACACCTCCCCAAAGAACTGGGGGGAAAACTGGGGTTTTTCTGGGGGAAAGCGAGGGTGGTACCAAGGGGAAAAGACCAATGGGTTACAAATAACAGAAGCTTTTTGGGGATAGCTCACCATGATAAGAAAAGGTGTGCCAACCTAAGGAGCATCTTTCCAGGAGGGTTGAGATAAGCTAATCACAGCCCATTCAAGGGACATCCCTCCAGGGCAAGTCTGCAGGTGGAGCATGGCAGGCCCATGGGCCTCCACAGTTGAGTATGGTTTGTGTCCCAAAGAAACCCAATTTTGGTAGCAGTGATTTATCCACTGTTAAGAAAAAGATTTGCAAAGACCTCAGCCTTTGGAGAACTCGAAAGACAGTCATGTGCACCACGGACACAGGGTGGGCTGGGCGATCTGGCATGATGTCACTGGAGAGAAAATGCCAGCAAGGGCAGCCAGGGCAGCTTTACCAGAATGCCACCTGCCCTCCCAAACCAGCCCCGTTCTGGCAGGAGTGCCAGATGGACTGTTTGGAGCCACTGCATCTTCCATTGGAAACTATGTCTTCCCTTGGCCCTTCTCCCAGTGGAGGAATTAGGGCCTCTGGTATTAAGTAAAGGCTTTTTGCTCCTCCATTTGATAAAGCTGAAACAGTTACACTCACCAGGCTTTACTACTTTATGCTGTCATTTGTAACGTCAAGATTTTGCTGCAGTTCAAGCAGTGGTGTCCCATTCTGGTCATGCTCCAGACATTCTCATATTCTTGCCACCACGTATTATCTCAAAGCTTCCATAAAATGACTTGAGATGTGCCAGCTTGTCAAGTCTTGAAATTAAAATTGAGTGAAAGGGGAACACTTTTATTTATTTATTTGTTTATTTTAAGTTTTGAGCATGTGTCTGAAAAGCTTCACCAACACCGTAATTTTGTGAGCAATATGACAAGAAAATGTGGCTTTTTCCCTTTTGCTTTTGTTTTCCTTTTGCCCTCCTGTAATCATTTACTGGATAGGAAAGGTCATTTTAGGGAAGCAACTTTCAGCTGCCTTAGAAACTACAGGTCTCTTAAAAACTGCTGTTACTGCTGTGTACTTAATTAAAAAAATAAAAGGAAAAAATTTAAAAGAAAAAAGGGACAAGTATGTTTTGGAAAGAATGCTGAAAAAATTTTAAAAACTCCAAACTCTTGATTGGTTGATGCTTTCATAGTCATAATGGTGGCTGTCTTAATACTGACATGATTCTATAAATTTAGTTATAAATGTACTTGTATAGAGAAGATATTTTTGTTTTTCTAGTAAAAAGTGTACTACAGTAGTCACACTTCAATGTTGAAATGATTGTTCACACCGTTTTCTTCAAGAGCATGAGAAAGCAATACAAAAAATGGCTGATTTCTTTGAGTGCTAGTCTCAGTGAGAGACTCGGGTCCACATGGAGGGTGTGGCAATTTACAGCAGGTTGTGTCTGCAGCATCAGGCAATAACACTGGATATCAGTAAGTACCCGATCTACTAGAGTTAACCTTGATTACTATGTGTTGCCCTCTGATATTGCTCTCTGCTGTCTCTACAGGAGCATTGGGAATGGAGTGAGGTTATATACTTAACCCTAGTTGGTTAGGGCTGTGTGAAATGAATCCTACCCCCAAGTGAGTATGAAGCTTCATTTTGCGCTGCACTTGAACGAAGGAAATCACCAATAATGCCCCAACATTTATTATCAGGTTCCCCTTTTGCAAATTCACTTTGCATCCAAAGATGTTTCTGCTCCTCTGAACAGACACAAGCCAAATAATTTTAATCAGGGTAATTATTTCAATCTTGTAAGTGATGTAAGTCCAGCAAAAATTAGCTTACCACAGGATAGCAAACTCTCAGTAAGGCACAGTAAGTAGCCTAAGTTCATCCCCTGCTGTCATGAACTAGGGAACTAATTTACACCCAGAGAAAAGAATCATCTGTACCAGTCCCAGTCACTTTGACTGCAGTGAAGCTGTGATTATAACTGATATATATGAAAGACTGGTATAATTTCCTATGCAATACATCAGACATATCTACTGAAACAAAGGCTGCTTAAATTAACTGTCCTCTTTTCTGCAAATAAAAGGCTGCCAATGTATTTATTGGGTAACATTTGTTCTCAATCGAAGCCATGAGAAGGTCAGAAAAAGTTCAAAATTACATGAAGGAGTTTGTCTATTTTTTATTTTTGAAAAATGACCTGGTTATTGCCATAGCAAGTTATATTAAATTGTTTTGGTTGTATGATATGGGATTTTTATATTAATGCCATATTTAAAATGTATTTATAAAACATTTGAGCTTTTTTTTTTGGCTATTATAGTTCTGATCTGTGCAGTTTTATAACTGAGACATTTGCAAATTTACAGTTAAAATTATTTTGTCAGGAACGAAGCAGAGATGCATTTTAAAAGGAAAACTTTGGATAATTGCATCATGATGGATCTTTTGAGTCCTGTTTATTTTACTCTCAAGGATATTAAATCAATACAAATCTCAGAACTGACTGTATTCACCATGATAAGATTTGGATGTTTTTCTCATTTATGTGAACAGTATATGTAGATGTAACATTAAAATTGACAGACTGTTTAAGCAGAGTTGCAAAGTTAATGGTATGGTTTACATCAGGTGTAAAATGGGAATTGCAATACATATCTTTGTAATATTACAGGTGAAAAGTGCTGCAATCATTTGTTATAAGTGTTGTAAGGTCTTCCTGCTCTTTTTCTCCCATCACCACTATAATTTAAAAATTTGCTAGCTGTCTGCTTCTGCTGGTCATTATTGCACTGACTTTTAGAGGATTTACATTGTAATTAAAAGACTGAAATACAGGTGCTCTGCATTGTGGAGTGTGATGCCTTTTGACATTCTAGAACTTCCATGCAATTTTGTGTTAAGAGCTGCTCATAGTAGTACAATTTTGATTCAGATTGTATTTATGGTGTTAAAAACTCTATTAGAATCTGAGGATTTGTTTTGGTTACTGTTGATTTTGGACATTTTTAGATGAAACACATTTTAGATTGAGAAAATGTCACAAAATATGACATTTAAATTTAATGGTTATGGGAAGTACCTACAACTGAATGGCATTATTGCTAATGATTTACCTGTAGAGTTCAGAATGGATTTAATTAACAGTCGGAACTATATTCATAGGAACAGAAAATTCTCCTGCATTTTCACTGATTTTGAGGTCATAGATAAGAAGGTAAATCTCCTGAAATGTGGAAAAAATAGAAAAAAAAGAAGAAAACAGGAAATGTAGTTTTCGTCTTCTTAAACTGCCAGACAGTGTGTATAATACAGGATATCCTGTATATATAGTGAAGTCAAATATGAAAAGCATACAGGGCACACTCTTTTTGGTATTGTCATGGCAACTATACTTTTCCAAATATGCAGCATCTTAAATTTCCAGAGATTTGGGAGAACAATAGCTGCAATCTCTACCTGTTTATTGCCCGGGCAATTGGTAAAACACATGAGGTTTATTGGACATGTGCAAGCTGTTCACCAGGACTTTTCTGTCCTTCATGGTTCCAGATTTCACATTCTTGCTCTACTTCACATTACACAAAGTGACATCTAGAAGAAGTTACATGCTTTTAGGATGCTTTCAAGAAAAAAAAAAAGCGCCCTTTGGGGCTCAGCAAAGCTCAGTGACCCAGTCTATATCTCACTGTTGAGCAAAAGCTACTGGGTATTTTTGAGAGCAATTTTAGCCACCACTAGAGCTTTCTCTGCTTACACATTGCAAGGCATAGTTCCCCAGGACCCCATTCCTCCTGCACTCACAGTGACAGACTGCACTGCACATTTTGATCTCCTGTGTGCTCAACTTCCAGGGATAGCAGCAGTACTAAGTGCATAATAACTGCAAAGTATTTATGCATCAGTGTCATACACTGGAATCAGTGTCAAAGTGGAGATTGTTACAGCTGTGAATGTTTTGGGGACAAAAGATACACATCCATACTAAAACCAGGCTTCATTAGTCACGCTCACTGCAAAACTACCCTTTAAAGTATGGAATGCTCCTGAATGTACCTCATTATTAAGACTCTGGTAAGTGTCTTTTCCTCTCAGTCAGTTTGTTTATTCATCCTTGATTCCAAGGATTTGCTCAATTTTCTAGTAAGTATAATATATTTCCTATCCAGATGCCACATGGGATTACTAGACAATTTACTTATCTGGACAAAATAAATGTCTTTCCTTTGAAGCCTGGAGTAACTCAGATCCTTCTCTGCTCTCTACTGGAGAATGAAAAGTGTTTGAGAAAAAGAAGCAAAATCTACCATAGTGACATACTATCATATTCTGTTGGAGGAACTTCAGCTTTTCTTGACAGAATGAGTCAGCAGAGGCTAGAATCACAGTGCATTAACCTCTCCTGTCTCACTCGTCCTATACTCCCAGTTTCTTGGAGAATTTTTAGACAAATTTGAACAGGCTAAGATGACAGTCCTGGGATTGCAGCAGCTCTTTAGGCTGTCTCACAACAGTGTCTTATCTAAAGTTGGCAGTGACTCTGTAATACCAGTGACTCCCTAAAAGTTAAAGTACTTTTTCATCTTTGCCTCTCACCTTTTACTTTTATTTTCTGCAGAAAACATTGGCCTCTTTAGTTTACTGTTGTTAGGTGGAGTGAGTTAAAAATGCTAAGCAACCATGGATTTTGAGTTTAGGAATGTTTTCAGAATAACTATAAAATATTAAATTTATGTTATCCACAATATGTTGGAGGTCAGTTCGCCCTCAAAACATAATGTCTGACAATTGTGCTTTCTTAGTGTGGGTTAGAAAAAGAATATAGTAGACTTAGGAAAACATCATAATTTAAGAAGTGACACATTTCAACAAAGACATAAAACTGTAGGCAGTACAGAAAAGAAGCAAAACCTTAGGAAACCATTACTTCATTAGGACAAATATTTTATGTCTTTTAAAAGACTCCTTATTAAAAAGGGTGAGCTCTAGGATACTCATGCTTGCGTGAAATCATAAATCTGTCATTTGAGAACAAGAAGTGCTTCTTTCTGTGGATAAATTGATTTTTATTACAGCTTCATCAAATTCTTTGAAAACAGTCTGAGGGTATTGCTAAGAATTGGCTCACAGTTATTTTTAATATTCTCTCATCTTACAAATATAGTGGTCAAACTAGTTAGGAGAGTCAACCACATACAGTAAGTCTGTGAGGCATTAAGAAGAAGCTGAACAAGGACTCATTTTCGTACTTAAGGAACCCCTTGCAAAAATATCTATTTTCAACATTGCTTAGTTTCTCTGCCCTTCCTTTAGCATGTCTTCCCTTTGCCCCAATGCCTGGAGTAATATACATCAGATTTAGATTGCCTGCCTTCCCATGTACACAGCCAGGGGATACCAGCTGGCCAAGAAAGGACTCAGATTTTAACCTGCCTGCAGATACATCCAGGGTTTGTTTTCCCCAGGAATGCGAGGGAGCTGGTGGAGATCTGTACCCCACTAGGAAACCAAAGCTTTTCTGTCTGGCAGAGGGGAAGCATGGCAACTCCTGCTTAACTCAGGAGAAGTGTGAAGTCGTACTCCCTATTATTCTTTCTATATTTAAGCAGAGAAAATTTGTGATTATGCCTGAGGGGAGAAAGATATAGGAAAGGAGTGGAGAAAGGTTACACTTTCATCACATTTTCTGGGTCTCTCAATTCATTTAGCCTTATCTATGTCTTTTAGATTTCCAGCTCTTAGGTGCCATGACTGCTTTTATGTGTGTCTTTAACTGGGGTACAACAGATAACTGGTTACAAATTGTTGGAGTTTCCCAAGGAAACAACTTTTTGTCTCCAAGTAAATGCTCAGAAAATAAAATATTTCCAAGAAAACCCTCAGTTTTAAGGAAATTTCTCATGAATAAAACATTAATAATTTTTTTTAGGGAAAAGCTGTTCAAAATCATCTAAATATGATCTAAATGTTCTTACATTTTCTGAACAGAAAATTTATTTCTCCATTCAAAATTCCTTTAATTTTTAAGGCACAGTAAGTTTACAATATTTTAAATTTTGTTTATAAAATCTTGAAACTTTATATTTTGGTTAATAAAATATTGAAAAAATCCAAATTAAAAACAAAAACCCTTGCTCCAAAGTATTTTGTTATTGCTATTGCATTGCAACCATTGTGAGGTTTCGAACAGATCCAGCAAAATAATTTTACAGGCAGCCTTAATCAAAAAAATATTAATTTCCTCTTTGTATTAAATTTTGAGGATGTGGGAAAAATCATCAAAATAGATGGTTTATTTTTTTTTTATTTAGTCTCGAGGAAAAATAAAACTTACTTTGCATAAATCATTTTACTGTTAAAATATTCAAGATATAGTCACTGGTTCCATTGGTTTCAAATTATTCTATCTGTCTTGAGTTTCTTTGTGAAAAACTGGCCATTTAAGGCCAGTAGATTTGCTACTCAAACTACTCGACTATTTCTGAAGTAGTCCTGCTTCGATTCCTATTTCTGAAATAGACCTCTGTTGGCCTATATGAGCCACCTATAAATTTTCACTTATTCCTGTTTGGGACAAAAATTTCCCTTTTACAGAAAATTATTTTGGCATAGAGAGGAGAGCTGAGAAAAGCTGGACGGATAAAGGTAAGGTATATACTTTTAAGGTTGAAAGAGAATAATGCAGAAAGTAATAGAGAAAGAGACCAGCACAAATCTTTGGAATCAGTCCTTCATTTTCACTGTAATGAAGTATTCTTGGGCTTTTTTGTGCCATCTGATAGATTGAGGAACAGAAAAAAGGAACATGATGAAAGAATGGCTGATGGAAGACTAGAGGCAAATCAAGAACATTTTGGATAATATTAGCTAGCTAAATATGAGAAAGTTAGAATTATCAGTAAGAAAACTCTTTCTTAATCAATTTAGAAATAAGGATAGAGAAAGACCATAGCAGTATAAATTATATTCATATAACAAGTCACCTCTTTGGAACCAGAGTCATGGAACCAGCATAACACAGAGATCCAAATGCACCATTTGTAGAGTATATATGTGCTGCTTGCAGTTTTAGGAGTAGCAGTGATTGTTTCATTCCAGGAACAAGTAAGCATGCTGCTGTTGAATTGCCAACAGCATTACAGCCAGTGTCTCTGTGCTGCTTGGACATCTGCAGTCCAAGTCCCAGTACTGCCTCTGAGAGGTACCAGGTAGCTTTTGGGAACTGCCTGAAGCCCTGCAGCCTGGCTTGCTCCCAGCCCTTTGGAGGGAGGCTATTTGATATTTATTTCTAAATCTCCATAATTCTAAAATTTAAGAAACTGTATCCATGAGTCACTTGTAGTCCAGATGAAGAGCATCTTTACTGCTTATTTCTTGATCAAATCTATCTGAATATACTCTTTCTTGGCATGGATCTACAAAGTGAATACCTAAAGGGGAAGTGCTTTGTTTTTGTTACCATTCATGTAATTTTCCAAATTAAGTGTTTCCATTCTCATCCTTTGAGGCTCTCAGTCAGGTTTTAATTTTCACAGCATGAAGATGTGATAAGTACATGAGCAGTTATTCAGATTTGCTGGTCATAGTCTGAGATTAATTATAGAACACAGGTTTGTAATAATTACTTTGCCAAAATCCATCAAACATTGATTCTTTTCTGTATCAGCAAATATGGAAATGAAAAGGATTATGGGGAGCTTGAACTGAAGAATACTTGGAACCTGTTGCATTTCATCCACCTCAATGGATAGGCAAAATGTTGTAATGAGGAGTTCGCCCTTTGTTTACTGTATACACAGTTTGTGACAGTGGTTTCTGTAACTCTAAAAATTGCACTTAATAAATACGAGAAGATACAGATTTTCTTGATTACATAAACCTAAATATTTATTCAAGATTTCATGAGAAGTTTGTCTAAATTTAAACAGAGCTAGGGCTGCTGAATGGGTGCCATTTTTTTGATGTGGACATGAAACAAGTTTTAGTAATATCCACACTCATTTAACTAATTTTAGTAAATGTTTTCTACTAAGGCTTTGCTTCAGCATGGTTTGCCTACTGCAGTCAAAATGAAACTGAAGTCAGCTTTTCATAGATCATATTTAAGGGTTTTATCCTTCATTGCATGAAGGATCACTGGCTTTAATTAAAAAAATCAGAAGAGACATGTAAATATTGCTGCTGTAGTTCAGAGAAATGCAGTATTGCTTGTTGGTATTGATGTATGTAGAAGTTGGAGACACTAACACATTGTGGATATTGCTGCTGAGAAGGGGAAAGGAAAAAGATAGGCTTGAAACACAGCCTGCGAGATGGCACAAAGCCAGTGCACTGAAAAATGGCAAACGTCACATTTAACAGCTGGACACAGAAATATTTCTCTTTAATTTGGAAGGAGAAAATTTTCTTCACAGCAGGGCACTCTCAAAAGAGTACAACATCAAAGAGGGTGGGTCTCCCCAGTCAAACATCATCTGGCTCCAGTGATGGAGCAAAATGAATGAACTGTCAGGACTTTTTTCCAGTGTGTATGTTTTTGCCAAGTGAAAAGTAAAAGGTTTAGTGGCTTGTTCTGATCACAGACCAAATCCTGATAATGAAAAGCTGATTCCCTAAAGTCTCCCTCTGATCAGCTGACAGGCAATGTCTGAAGAAGATCCCATATTGATTGATGGTCCACTTTGTATTGATGGCCCCTGCCACCCTTAGAGATAAGTGAGATATGCCAAATGCTTGACAGCTCTGGAGGGCTCCTGTAATTGTGTCTAAAGCAATGTTCTAATCTAATGTTATAATCCTCACAGAAACAAACACACTTCTAAAGAAACTTAGCATGATACTTACCAACACCAGACCTGCACTCAGGAAAGAAAAAAGCCCTTTTCACATTCTTCACTATGACGTCCACTAGCAGCATCAGCACTACTCCTTACTGCACTCCTTTCATTTGCTTCTTGAGTCTGTCTTCAGCCTCAAAAAACTGCAAACTGACCATTCCTGCACTGTTTTTCTGACAATCCTATAATTTAATGAATTTGAAGGAATAATAGACTCTAGGAATTTTTTTATATGAAAACATGGCAACACAGTTTGTACAGCCATTACTCATTTGTTTTATGAGGAATCTCAGGCACAGTTTATCATATACTTTATTACTTGACCTTTTAATCATCATCTGGGGAACTTGACATTCCAGACATTCCAAAATATTCCAAACTAAAAATATCACTGTGCCTCATTATTTAAAACTCACAAAGGAATTAAGTATATTTTTCAAGGTATGTAATTTTTACTGAAATTCCTCATTTATGGTAAGCCTTAATGAGAAGTTTAAAAAAGGATTGAAAGAATTATCTGTGGAGCCTGTATTGTAGTAGTAAATGGGTGTTCTGCTGTGATAGATGTTCTACACATACACTGTAAACACACTCCCTATCCATATTTACTTACAAACTCAGAGTGAAGATAAGCAAATGGTGCACAAAAAATGTTATCAAAATCCCTGTTTTCTACAGCCACAGGATCAGGACTTTAAGTACTTGCTGTAAGCCATGTGACAAACTGTTTTCAGGGCCAGAGCTAAACCCAGGCATCTGCAGAGCATTTCAAGTGTCTGAATGGAGGTGTTTAGTGGAATTTTAAATCCTGGAAAGTATCTAAGACATACAGACAGGGCTGACAAGTAATGCTCAGAACTTAAGGACAGCTGCTTGTCTTCTGGAGCAGTCGTGGAGCATTAGTGGAATACTTGTGCCCACCAGAAACACTAGTGGGAACTTAAGTTTATACACCTGAATATAACTACTATTGCCCTAGTCCAGGAACAAACCATTATCAGTGGATCACAAGCATTACATTAGGCAGCATTACTTTTTCTAGAACAAAGTAATGCTCTTGACATTTCTTGAAGGGGAGGCTACTTGTGGACAGGCTTTCTTTTCAGAGAGTATTTTCGCAGGTAGTGCATTTCTGCATTAGGGTTGGGATTTTTTATGTAAGGTTGGATGGACCATCACACAGTCCAACCTCCCTGTTCAAGGAGGGTTTCCAAGAGCCTGATACTCGGGATTGTGTGCAGACAGCTTTGAATTTCTCCTTAGGAGGAGACTCCGCAGCTTCTTGGGGCAGCCTGCTCTAATGGTCAGTTGTCCTCGTGGTAAAGTTTTTCTTCATATTCATGTGGAACTTCTTGTACATCAGTTTCTGACCATTGCCTCTTTTTACTTGGCACCAGCAAGAAGAGTGACTCCATCCTCTTGACACCCTCTCTGTGGATCCCTTAGAAATCCTAGCAGCTCCATGCTTGAGAAGAACCTTTATAATCTAATTCTTAAAATGCTTAAAGGAACATGGCATTGGAGTTTTTAAAAATTCTAAAGGTAAAGAAAATAATGAAAAGCCCCAAGTGCTGTGAACGGAAGCCAAACTAAAATTAATTACAGAATGATAATTGTGCCGTAAGTTCTATGCAGCATATTTCAGTATGTCTGAAAATATCCCTAAGAACTGAGTTTAGGATTTGTATGTCTAAGATCTGCCACCTCTCTAGAAGTAGTAATTCATGCACAAAACTATGAAAACACAATTTGGAACAATGTTTTGAGAAAGTGCTTAATAGAAATTATAGGAATGAGGGATGAAAAGCTGTGCTGTCCTTGGGCCATCAACTTCCTCTTACAAGCAAGATAAACCTTGAGTGTGAAGAACAGACCCTGCATAATTTTGCTCTTTCTTATGTTTAAAAATCAAAGGGCAAATTAGAATGATTTCCATTTATGAGTTTCTTTTGGTCCTGAGTGATTTCTCTGAGGTCACAGAGTCATCAGTAAGTCACCCCGGGAGTGTGTACTTGCTCACTTGTTTCAGCTGCATTGTCTAGCTTGATGCTGAGTGATTAAGTCTGCCAAAATCCTTCTGGAATATTTGGTTGTGTAAAGGAATAAAAAAATGTGAAACAAACACTTTCAAATTTCACTTATCAATGTCTAATGATTTTGAGAACCTCTTAGAAAATGGCCAAAGCTCTGTCATTACCTTACAAAGGAAATAGTGCTGTTTTCAGAGGCACTGGGAGCAAGAAGGGATCATGGTAACTTTCTTGATTCTCTGGCTCTGAATATAATTTTAGGTGCTTTATTACTGAGTAAGTTCATTGATTCTTTCCAGTTGAATGAGGATTTTCAGTATTGGGCCCTTACTTTTAACTTCTTCCCTGTCATATTTACTAGTATATGCATTTACCAGTCAAAGGCTGTGAGAGTCTTCTTTTTGGGTTATTTCAGGTTTGATAATTTGCCTCTCTATTTTTAAATAATCTTTTCATTTTCAGTCTGGTTTCTTTTATGGTCTCTCTGAATAGCGACGCTAGACTGGTAACGCTTTTTGTCTTATCCCACATAGAAAAGACTGGAGAAAACCACCTCAGTCTGTTGCCTCCACATGGTTTTCTGCTACCAGGGCTGCACAGGAACTCAGTGTAGTGAGAAAGGTGGAAATAACAATGTTACACAAAAATGTCTCCATTGCAGAATGACTCATGGCTGGAGCACCACAGTACTTTTTGTCCTATCACTGGACCTGTCAGGAGAGAGCAAAACACACGGAAGGTTCTGTGATGTCAGTGGATACTGCAAGAGCATTGGTCCTTTACAGATCTATTTACATGTGTGTAAGGTACCAGCATCATAAGTGGGGTTTTCTTCTTCTCTTTGTCTTCCTCTCATTGCCCTGGTGTTGAGTAACACTGTAGTGTTACATGAAATACTTTCCTATTCCAGGACCTCCATGGGCTAATGTCAAAACAAACCACAGAGACTTGACTTAAAAAAAAGTAATTTTATGAAGTCCACATAATCAGCAGGGCATTGCTTTCATGACACTTTCTGGAATAAGGCCCCAATCCTCCAACTGCTTACACAGATGCTTGATTTCACACACGAGTAGTCCCATTGAGATCAATGGGACTACAACATGTGCAGAAGTGTTTGCTGGACTGAAGTCTAAGTGAGAGATGAAGCCTTTCACCTAGCACAGACAGTTCAAACCAATGTTTATAGTTTCATATGCCATAATCCTTTGAGAAACATTAAAACTAAATAGCTTTTAATATTATTTGGCAAGTGTTCTCTTTTATAAAATTTGCTAGATGATGCTTGCTAGATTAAAGAGAAAAACATTAAGTAGATATTACAAGATGTACGGTCCATATCAGATATGGTTAATTTTAGAAAATTGCTTTCAATTGTGTGAACAGTCAAAGAAGACCATTGGCTGTCAGGATATATTTCTGTGCGTTTTCACAGAGAGATTGCATCCAGTTGGAAAAAAATTTTGCTTTGACTTTAACCAGTGAGGTCTCCTGATATTTCCTCCTTGCTCATTTATTTCAGATTTCTGTTCTGTTAATTGCTTTGGAAAGCTTGATGATAATTCTAAGTATAAACAAATTGCATGTAATACAAATATTGCAACAAAGAAACATCGTTCTTTGAATGGACTGTTGCATTTTCTACATGGCAAGGAGATACTGTCAATTATTATTATAAAAACAGAAGCACTTCAAAGCAAGTAACTAGTTATTGACATGGATTTATTTCATATAAAGACCACAGTAACTGGCTTTCATTTTCTACATCATAATAAACCAAAGCATCCTTATCTCCTCCTAAAACAACAAGCTTGAATATTATCTGAAACATATTTACATTTTTGATTCTGCTATCTGTCCATAAATAACCTGAAGGCATACTTTAACTGGTAAAGCAAATCAATTAGTCTTATCAAGAAACAGTGGAACATAGGAGTAGTATTTATAACTAATGTCTTTCTGAAATAATGACCGTGCAATTGAACAGAGAACCTGTCCAAGCATTTCCACTTATAGCAGGATGAGGTTGATGACATGTATACTACTATTGTTGCATACCAGTTTTATGTGTGTAGTTGATTATTACAGATTCGATAATATTTATTAGGCACCAGAATTGGATTTATCAGAATGTGATAAATATTCTTTTCTCTATTCTGACTGTTCAGCTTGTTCACTGTATAGGTAACCTAAAAAGCAGCATGTAATTTACAAAGTACTTTAGTGTTTGAGATGTGGTCTTTGCAAAGGATGTGATTATATGATATTACTATTGTCATAAATCAGTTTTTCTTTTTTGTTAAACTGTTTTTGGAGAGTTTTCCATGCATTTAGTTTGTCTCTGAGTTCCATTATATTTCATTTTTCTTTTATATAGTGAGACTAAGGAGTTCTTAGAAAGTTTGCTGAATACCCTTACTTGGTCATCAAGTTAGTGAAAGAAATAAGAAAGAAGTGATGGTTAGCTGCATGATTGTTTCTAATCACCCTTCTCATTCAGTGTGTAACAAGAAGACACATATTTAGAAGGGCCCTCCTGTCCTAAACCAGATATCCAGCTCCTGATATTAAGGCACTTAAAGTCTAAAAGCATTCATTCTTTGAACATTTGTTGCTATCAATATGAACCCAGCTGTATTTTGATTTACAGCTTAAGCTATGCTCCTTAAACATAATGTTTTCAATGAATTCTGTTCGTAGTCTTCTATCTTTCAGTTCCTACAGCATCTTCTGAATGTTTCCAGCTTTCCAGATAATAAGGTCCTTTGGCAGTGTGCTTATTTCAAAGCCAGCTAGGCACCAGTAGGCACACAAAATCCAGCCTAAATGAGTAAGTTATCAAGTTGTGCATACAATCCAGTTTGCTTTCAGTTTGACATTATTAGAAGCTCTAACAAATAAATAATGTATATGTGTCATAATAAACTCTAGAGTTCATCATCATTTTGCTTAACAATCATTGCCTTAGGCAAGTCAAATCCCTGAATTTTACTGTTTAGTTATCTGAGATCAGGGCTTTTCAGGGATGAAGAGGAAGACCAATATATCAGATATTCTGATTTCCTGGAAGTCTGTTTTAGACCATCCAGCCAAGATGAAGAGGCAGGTGAAATATTCTATAAGCAGCTGGGAGAAGTCTCATGATTGTCATCCCTTGTTCCTCTGGGAGACTTCAATTTAGCCAAAGTTTGCTGGAAATGGAATGCTGCAGAGGGGGAAAAATCCAGGATGACTGTGGAGTGTGTGGAAGATAACTTCCTGACACAGATGGTAAGGAATTCAGCTGTGGAATGCGCCGTGCTGGACCTGTTGTGGACAACAAAGAAGGACTTGTGGGTTACGTGGTGGTCAGAGGCTGTCATGAGCACAATGATGACAAAATGATCAAGTTTTCAAATCTCAGAGATGTAAGGAAGAAGATCAGCAGAACTGCCATCTTGGACTTCCAGAGGGCAGACTTTGACCTCTTTAGGGGAACTGGCTGACAGAGTCCTTTGGGAGGCAGTCTTGAATGGCAAGGAGTCCAGGAACATTGAATGTGCCTCAAAAAGAAAATCTGTCCAGCTGTCCACATGTGCCAAAAGATGAATTGGTGAGGAAGAAGATTGACCTGGTCAAACAGAGAACTTTGGCCGGAAGCTGGGGGAAAAGAGAGCTTTGTGACCTTTAGAGGAAAGGGGCAGGCAATTCCAGAGGATTACAAGGATGTCATGAGGCTATGCAGGGACAAAATTAGAAGGGCCAAAGCCTAAGCAGAATTTACCTGTTGTAAATGAAAATAAAAAAGTTTCTATAAATTGTGTAACAACTTAAGGAGGGTCAAGTGGAATCCCTTTGGTGGATACACAAGGAAACAGTGACAAAAGGTCAGGAAAAGGTGACACAAGCCTTGAGGATGTGGGAGAAGAGCTCACTAAGCTATTTTCCATCATTTATAAGTGGCCGTGGCTCATCAGGGAGGTCCTAGTTGACCAGAGGTCAGCAGATGTAAAGCCCAGCTACAAGAGGAGCAGGAAGAAGGATGGAGGGAGCAACAGGCCTGTAAGTGTGGTCTTGGTGCCAGGGGAGGTCGTGAAGCAAATAATCTTGAGTGCCATCATGCAGACCACCAGGACTGGGCAGAGCCAGCACAGGTTTATGAAATGCAGGTTCTGCTTGACCAACCTAGTCTTCTGTGAAAGTGTGACATACTTCGTGGATGAGGGAAAGGCTGTGGATATTGTCTACCAGTGAAGCCTTTGACACCATTTCCCACAGAATTCCTCTAGAAAAACTGGATGCTGATAGCTTGTACTCTTCAAGTAAAAAACAGAAGCTAGGCATGACCAGACAATAGACATGAGTGGTGCTAAATACAGCTCGTGGCCAGTCACAAATGCTGTTTCCCAGGGCTCAGTCATGGGGAACAGCCCTGTTCAATATCTTTATCTGTGTTATGGATGTAGGGATCAGGAGCATCCTTTGTCGGTTTGCAGGTGACGCTAATTTACACCAGTGTTGAACTGCTGGAGGGTGGATAGGCTCTGCAGAGGGATCTGGGCAGGCTGGATTGACAGGGTGAGGCCAAGCCTATGAGGTCAAACAAGGGCAAGTACCAGGTCCTTCACTTTGGTCACAAGAGCCCTACATGATGGTAGGGGATGGAGGCAGAGAGGCTGGAAAGATGTCTTGGTGGAAAAGGACCTAGAGGTGCTGATTGACAGCAGCTGAACATGAGCCAGCTGTGCCCAGGTGGCCAAGAAGGCCAAGGGCATCCTGGCCTGTGTCCACAATAGTGTGGCCAGCAGGACCAGAGAAGTGACCATACCCCTGTACTGGGCACTGGTGAGGGCACACAAGTCCTGTGTCCAGTTCAGGGCCCCTCGCTACCAAAAGGACATTGAGGTTCTGCACACATCCAGAGAAAGGCAATGGAGCTGGGGAAGGGTGTGCAGCACAAATCCTGTGAGGAGCAGCAGAGGGAGCTGGGGCTGTTTAGTCTGGAGAAAAAGAAGACTGGGGGGACCTTATTGCTCTGTACAGCTTCCTGAACGGAAGTTCTAGGGGTGTGCAAGTTGGTGTCTTCTCTCAAGTAACAAGCAACAGGAAAAGACTAAACAGCCTCAAACTGTGCCAGGGGAGGTTTAGCTTGGATATCAGGGAAAAGTTCTTCACCAAGAAGGTTGTCAAGCACTGGAACAGGCTGTTCAGGGAAGCGATTGAGTCACCATCCCTGCAGGTATTCAAAAGAAGTGTAGCTGTGGCACTTAGGGACTTCATTTAGGGACTTCAGCCCTGCGTGGCTTGGCAGTGCTGGGTTAAGGGTCGGATTCAATGATTTTAAAAGTCTTTTGCAACCTAAACAATTCTATGATTCTGTAATTGCACACCTTTTACAAACTGTCAGCTTAATAGCCAGGCTTATAACCATTACCGTTTTTGGCATTGTTTTAAACTTCTGTTTAGGATAGACACCTTTAGAAGCTGTGGTAGTGTTTTTACATCAAAAACAGGGTCTCGCAATAGTGAGGTTTGTCTAATGTAGAACTTTCAGGGTTCTGATGTCCAAGTTAGCAAAGAAGAAACTTTCAGTGTAACTGTGGCTTGTAGGTTTGTACACTGATACAGGAAGAATATAACTTGTATGGATGCTACCAGACTTAACATGTCTGGTTACAACGTTTTCACCATATTATCTAGTTTTGGGTACCTCTTTGCTATCTCCCCATTGAAGTTAAGAGTAAAACTTCCTTAGAGAGGAGAAGACTCGTAGTAAATGATTTCAAAATTCTATTATTTTATGCATGTGATATCAATGAGAATAGGACTGAACAGCAAAATGCAAGAGTCTCTCTAATGGTAAGAATTAATTCTTGCATATTTTGTGGTTTTCTTCGCATCCCTTTTAATGTCTTGCAACATAAAACAAATACTCTAATAGCTACTTTTACAATATAAATGTACATGCAAAGAAAAACTATATTTTCAGGATCACTCTCTTCCCTGACTGCCTGAGATGAAAATGAGCAGCCAAATAATTATCTGTTAATAACTTTTTTATCTGACTAAATATAACAATAAAATGCAGGAAGAATTTCTAAAGCCTTTAGCAGACCATGGGAAGAGAACAAGGGAAGGGAGCAGATAGAGAGGAAAGAACTTCAACAAACTATTTTTGCTCTTGCTTCTGCTTCTGTGAAATCGTTTTTAATTGCTTCATAACTTGGCTTCCTCTGCAGCTGTGCTGTTACATTTAAACTTTTTTAATCAAAAATTTTGTGGCATCTATACCAGAATCTGGAGCAACAGTTTTTATCATTGGAATGAATTTGCCCTGTTGATCCAAGTGAGCAATAATGACTACATCAGTGCTGAAGTAATTGAAGGTTCTCAGAACTCTCTTCAGGACTCTGACTTTAATATTGCTTAAATCTTAGATGCTACATGTTTATGTTGTTTCTGTTATTTATGTTAGTTATGGCTGTTCAGAGATTTTAGAGCATCATTTATATGATATGCAGTGTGCTTTAGAAGTTATATTATTACTGCCATTGTGCGTTGCTCTTATCATTGTCATTAAAGTAACAGTATCTATATCCTCCAAATAATTATCCTCAACCAATCCAGCAAGTGATACATCCAATCCTTCATATTTAAGTTATGTTTGCATGCCATTAGAAAAGGAATCTGACTTCTATTTATGTATCGATTATTTAATAAAGTGGTGTTGGCAAGGAAGGGAATAGAAAATACCTAAAAGAGAAGACTTGTATTCTGATGACTATACTTTGGACTTACTTTCTTGGGAAACGAAGCAGTTTCTGTTTTATTCTGAAATCAAACGATGAAATTCATAGAGGAGAAGTATGTATCACATTCTGAGCCTCTTGATTTGGAACATACCAGTAAAGCATCAGTAAACAGTCAAGAACCTACCAAGAAGTTAATTAACTACAAGGTAACTGCTAAGGGGGACCATAAGGCATGTCAAAAGAGGTAAGTGCAGACCTCTTTTATCAGATTCAGTCTCTTCCACATATCTGGTTCATTCTATTACAACACAAACAAAAAACCGCAACAAAAACCAAACCCTTAAAACTCAGCAAAATCAACAGTTATCAAGGTCCAGTAAGAAGCTTAGGTAACACTTCCAAGTGCAGTCAAAGTAGAAAAATGAAATAACTAATTGTGTTTCCACTATTTAGATCAGTGACTGATGTGAGATACTGAAAAAATAAATGCAGAATCTGAAGGGACGTGGAGAAATGGTATTCTATTTTGCCATGAGATTGTTGCAATGTGTTAAAAATTATGCCAGTGTAGATAGATGTAATGATCAAGTGAGGTAGTCAAAGGCTTCCAGTAACATCAGTTTATCACAGGTTTCTGCAGTATTTTCTGTAGTAGATACTGTTTAAGGATGTATGCATGCGTAACAGAGATGTGAATAAATATGTATATCCATAATTTACTGTAGTGCCTGTGTTCACAGCTTGTGCTACAGGTTTGCATTTGCGCTGTTCTGGCAGGTTATGGTTTGCTGACTCATGAGGGTTTCTTCAGGCAATTATATCTTCACTGGTTTCCTGATTTATAGAACTGTAAAATGAATAAGTCCTGCATGATGATGATGGGAAAAATAATAACCATGTCTGAGTTTTGTATTTTTTTTCCCAGATTTTAACCTGTATTATGCAACTTGACAAATAGATTCGAAACAGTGTTGTTGTTTACCTTCTAAGCCTAGGGCTTCTGCTTCCTTACAGATGGGTTTACAATCCTGTAAGAATAAGGCTAAGAATGCTGTTGGATAGATTATGACTATGCAGCAATGTCAGTAATGTCCTCCTAGGAAAGGGGGGCACAGTGCCACTTGATGCATCTGTACTTGTGAAAAAAATGTATTTGAAAACACTTAGTCTTACAGCACAGTCCTTCCAATTCCAGACCAAGGCCCAGGAAAGATCCAGTCCTACGTTTCAATGACAGATTTTTAGTTTTCATATCAGTTAATGACTGTCTATTTGCACAAAGTTCTGGGTAGGACCCTGCGTGCCAAGATCTGAGTGTCACTACTGATTATGGCAGACCTCTTTGTCTTTTCTGTTTCATATCATCTGGGGATTAGGAAGATATCAGCTCTTTATTTATGGGAATTGTTTTTGCCTCATATTAAGTCATATATTGTTATGTGAATAAGCAGCATGTAAATGGATATAATAAATGCTGCTGAGAATGTTTGCATAGATATTGCCAAAATGGTTTCAGCCAAGTACTGTTAGTCATTAATTTTTCCTTCCCTTCCTTTTTACAGGCTGATGTTCTATAGAACTTTTCTGATTTCTTCGCAGATTTTTATAGTTTAGCGTATTTTGCTCACGTATTCAATATTCATTAAGATATTTGCATAAGAATAGATCTTTGCTGATAATAAGCATGTTACCATTTATAAAAAAGAAACTTAATCCCTGGGATTGGAGTATTTGTTTACTTCTGAGGACTCCTGATTTCTCTGTCTTTATCCCTCACAGTGTATGCTAAGGTAGCATCTTGCTTATCCAACACAGGATTATTTGGCCAGGTTCCACCTGGTCCTTGTCACAGACACTCGGGAAAAAAGGATAAGGATAGCCATAAACACTTGATTTCTGTATTTCTCATGCTCTTTCAATGGAAATATTCCTTCTCATTACTCACAGTCTCTCTTGGCCAAAAGCAAAAGCAAGGCTAGTTCCTGAATTTGAGACTCTCCTTTTGTGGAGGAAAAAACTAGATTTTGATTCCTGTGTATATTTTTGTGTGAACTGTAGGAAATCCTTTTTTAAAAATCATAAATATTGAATATTGTCACATAATTTATGAGATTTTTCTCTTGATATTGAAATAGACAGTCAAGATTATTAATCTGTATATACTAGAGATGTTCAATTCAATGTAATAAATGTGCTTCCTCTTTAGTTAGCAGAATTAATACTTTCAAGAAGACATCAATTTAGGCTCATACAATTTCAAAAGGGATAAAATTTTGGGGGCACAGATATTAAAGCAAATAGTGTTCATAGAGGGGAAAAAGGCATGAAAATGAGATTTACTTCAGATAGGCACCTAATTATTCAGATGCATTTGAGAAGTTTGCCAAAGTAATTCAATAACAAGTAAAAGTCTTGTGAGATCACATGCTTTTACTAGGATTAGACCTACCTAGATAACATTTTTTTAAGCAGTCAGGAGGGCAGGTATGCATGATATATTTATCTTTCCATTTCAGAGCCTCCAGAGCAACTCTGTTATTGACTTCAGAGAGAGCATTCACTTCTGAATAGGAACATAATACTGCCTTTTTTAAAATCACCATATCTGACTCTCATGTCCTTAGCAGGGATGTCATGTTTAGGAAAACAATGATTCCCTCAGGACTGGTTTCTCATTTTGTACTTCAAAAAATTGTATGTCTCAAGGGAGCTCCTAAAGGCATCATCAACTCCATTTATCCTTCTACTCTCATTTGTTTTGATATTATGAATCCTACAACTCCCTAGCATATCATGGGAGGTTGCTGAAGTACATGCTCTTGCTGTAACTGAGATGAGAAAGAAGGGAGTCTTATTTAGGGATTACTACTGCCCCTTGCTCAGATGTCCCAGCCATTTTATTGCACACTTTACATCCAGATTTTCTTGTTTATCTGACAGTTCATTATTTAAGGCCAGCTTGTCAAAATAGGTTAAATATTCTTTGGGAAACATGGTCACATCTTTGAGACACCACAAATATTTTTAATATGAAAAGATTGGCTTGATAAGAGAAACATGATAAACTTGCATCCCCTAAAATACTTCTCTGCTTTTTCATGTGTTATTTCTAAGAGTATCAGTGCACAGATGACAAACTTCATGGCAATAAAGTCCTGGAGAAGCCAGAGAAAGAGACACCAGCAAAGCAGTGAAAATGATTGCTGATTATTTGTTCTAACTACTTGACCTTGTGACATCTCTCCCAGATATATGACCAGGATGGGACACTGCAGCACTTTATCGATGGTGGAGAGCCCAGTAAGTCAAGCTGGATGAGGTACATCCGATGCGCCAGGCACTGTGGGGAGCAGAACCTAACGGTGGTTCAGTACAGGTAAAGTGATCTTTGCTTCCCCCGACGACACGGAATTAGAATGTTTTATCAGCCTGTAGCCATCAGCAGCACTGCTGCCTTTGATTGCAAAAACAGTATCGGAGCTTTGGAGGATGTGCTCACACACACGGGGCAGCGCTCGGGGGGTGAAGCTCCCGGGAGCGAGGGCAGCCCTGTGTCACTTGTGTGACCACCCCGCCACACGGAGCTCTCTGCTCTTCTTCAAACACTCTGGTCAGAGGCAAGCCAACACAAGCAGTTCTCCACCCTTAATAGAGACGAGAGTGGTAGGGGAGGGGGAAAAGTGGCACCCAGAGGCATCCTGAGGGTCAGTCACGAGGCGTGTATACATCTCCAGCTTTTGTGTTGAGTGCACCTGCTAGCCGAGATTGCTGGAGCTTGTACCTCTCACGCTGCTGGCCAGAGAAAGTCAAAAGGTGAAGAAAAATGTAAAGAAAATATGCATTTTACTTTGTACTTGCAAATAGATCCAGAAAACCCAGACAACATATTACATAAATACATGATCTCAGCTGTAAACAAACCTTTTGCCTTAGAATCAGAAGCGACTGCTTGGCCTTATTAAATGTGGTAGAAAGCACATCAAAGAATGCCCCGGGCTTGCCAGTTGCAGTGAGCAATGATCTTTGCTGGTTCCTTTAGAGAGCAGAGTTTCTTTTATTTAGGAAAAATCTTAAACTTATTTAAACTACCTTTAAAATTAAAAATAAAACATACAAAAGCAAGCTAAAATGAAATATATAAAGTTTGATTAACCCATAGGGATCCAATTTAACGATGGTAAAATTGTTCAATTGCATTTTCAACTTTTTTTATTCTCTGGCCAGTTGACTAAACAATGCTGCAGTTAAAAAAATAACAGTCCTATTTATACGTTACAAATCTTTTATTATATGCTTAAATATCTGCTATCTATAGCTAAAATACCATCGGATTTTAAATAAACACAGTGGATAATGAATGAAGGTTGCTGTGACGAAAGAGTATTTTTGTAGGTATCTTGTGGACTATTTCTCTACGTGGTGATGTGTACGTGCACGTATATGTATATAAAAAAAAGAAAAAAATATATGCACACATATATATATAGATGACAAAACTAAATGAAAAGTGAACATGAGAAAGTCATTACACATCTGTCAATATTAAGTGGATTTTACAACTCTCCTTTCATGATGGAGTTTTTACTTAGAGTTCCCTCTGTTGATCTGTTTTCGATTACTTCAGATCTTTATAAAATGAACTACAAAAACACAATTTAAAAAACTGGCATCCATCACCAGTGACTGCATCCAAGTGTAAGAAAATAGAAAAGTTGGACGCTGAAAAACCAGCCTAATTTTTATTGTACATGGACGTCCTCCTCACAGAAAGTCAGCTGGTTTAAATTCATTCTGTTATGATTTGTAATATCTAAATGGAATTTTCTTCAAAGTGCTCTTGATTGATTGACCCTTAGCTGAACGTTTTGTTTTTATTTTGAGGCTGACAATAATGTTTGTTGGCATGTGTTCTGCTTCAACTGCGTTGGGACGCCATGAAGCTATCTTTATGAGTCATCCAACCACAATACTAAATACATGTCAGCAAAGGAAATATTATCCGAAAAGGGAAAAATCCCTTTGATGTACTTCAGCATGCAGAGATTTCTGCGAGTTTTGGAAGCTCTGCACACTTGTAAGGGACGGTGTACACTTACACATTTTTTTCCCTGCCTACTCCAAGCCCCACAGACCACCCATTGCTCAAAAACAGTTCTGCTCTTTCAGCGGCAAAGTGTGTCATTTGGTTTTAGCACATTCATTTGCCGGGCTGCTGTGTTTATGTTAAGGGAAGCCAAACTGAGAGATGAAATGTTACAAGGGTGAAGTACAAAGTAGACTCAATTTTTCTCAAGTTAAGAGATGCCGGTAATTTATAGCGTGGCTCCGATTTTCATTTTTATGTAACGGTGGAAAGAATCAACTAAATGCAAAGCTCTGGGAAGAAAGAGAGAGAGAGAAGAAGAGGAGGGGAAGGAGGAGGAGGGAAGATGAAGGGGAGACACAAAGGGGAGAGTTTTTGTCAGATATTCATAGAAGGCTAAGAAAACCGTTCTGCTTAGCTAGCAGTGCCCTCCTGAGACAGGGTGGCAGTAAGCGAGGAAAATAACAAGATAAATGAAATTTTTGCAGCTGCTAGTAAAATATTGAGAATCTGCACTTTTTTATTGATCTTTATGATCCTGTTGCCAAGAGCCACTTTGCGGTGACAAAATATGTTGACAAGTGCATATCTCACTGCCATGAAAAATGTGGTAGAAGATTCTCCTTATGTCTGCAGTGTTATACAAGGAACAAATTGCATTGCTACAGCCAATTCTTTATAGAAAGTCTAAATTTAAGGCTACCAACCCTAAACACTTTTATCTTGAACTTCAGAATAATGTTTGTAGCAATTCTTCACTCAGAAAACTGGTTGAGGCCTAACTTCTCTCTCTCTCTTTTTTTTTTCTATAGATGTTTTTCTGCCTTACATAAGCTGTTATAAAAAATGGTCATTTCTTAGTAGTTTGACTGTATCACTTTGGTATGTAATCCTTCAGCAAGAGTGGACTGTTTTTCTTGTATATGTTGAATTTCTATCCATCTCACAGGAGTGTGTTTTACTGTTCCATGTGAGGCATAAGGGAAAAGCCACTGCAAACTGATAACATTTGTCTTTTATCTTGTGCCTGATTTTAATCTTACACAGTTTTTGATGCCATGTAAATGTCTTAACTGCAGAAATATCACTCTGAAGCTATTTACATCGGTGCAAAATCAGGATAAGGGTCTTGTTTTTATGCTAAAGACATTAGGATTTTTCCCCACCCTCAATTCCCACTTCAGTAGTCTAGAAATATTCAGTCTTCTCTCACAGGAACAATGAGTTATCACACTTATGGTAACACTGATTCATACATACAAAATCATTGGCACTGGCCTCATGTAGAGGGGAAGATTTTAGTGCTGCATGGTCCAATCAACCGCAGTTTTTTTGTTTCGCCTAAGTCAAAGTCTGTTTTTCTCAACAACCCAAGATCTCTCTTTCAGTGGTATATTAGTTCCATGAACGGTCACTTCACACTACTTCAAAGGTCTTGTTAAATTAACTTATTCACATAAAAGTGCTGTTGTCTATTTACCATAAAATATGTTAACTTTAGCTCAGATGACAAATACAACGCTGTTTGAATGACTGTACTTGCTGATCTGTGTACACCTGTCAGATAGTTATACTGTGTAAGCAAAACGTGCCATTCTAAAATCCCCCTGAAACAGACATTGCAAGAAAATAGGTGTATTTTTATAGTATCTTGGTCCTTCTGAAACCTTAGCTTTTAATATATGCTAGATACAACTTGTTGTAATGTTGTTAGCCTGTGCTACAGCAACGAAGTCCTTCTCGACAGATTTGGTTTTAAAACAATCTAAGTTATTCATTTAGTTATCTGGAGAAATGCTTCCAAAACAATGAATTTCTACTGTAATACCATGTACTATAAGATGAGAATGCTCTGTTCCTAAATCATGGAATGTTTTCTTTTTTCTTGATTAGGTCGAATATATTCTACCGGGCTTGTATAGATATCCCCAGGGGCACTGAGCTGTTAGTGTGGTACAATGACAGCTACACATCTTTCTTTGGAATCCCTCTCCAGTGCATTGCACAAGATGAAAATTGTAAGTTCTGCCTTGCATTTCTACCTGTGTAAGTTATAATTCCTCTTTCGTGCCTAATCAGATATATCATAGAGTATTTTAGGGAGGCCTCTGTCCCTGGAACTTCAACACAAGTCTGGATGGAGCTCTGAGCAATCTGTTCTGGTGGTGTCTCTGCCCATGGCAGGGGAGTTGGAACTAGATGTTCTTTAAGGTCCCTTCCAACTAAAACCATAAGTGATTAATTAATCAATCCATTGTAAACAAGTTTGTTTGGTTCTACCCATTGTTACCGGACCTATCACAAAACACTGCCTTGCCAAAACAGTAATGCATTGCAAGCCCACAGGGTGTCTGCTGATAATTCCTTTTTCTATTACCTCTGAGCATGTTGAGAAAAGCTTTGGCTGGCTGATTCAAGAGGTTAGATCCTTGTGGTTAAACATAAAAACCTACTTTAAGAAATACCGAGTGTATGTACCTCAAAATGACAATAAATCTCTATGCCATCCTGACCATCCCCATTTTCATCCATTCTTTTGCCTGTTCTCAACATTTTATTTCTAATTTTATTTTATTTTTATTGCTAGTGATCCCCACAAAACTAAGCATGCATGGATACTTATAATACAGGCAAAATCTAGTGGTGGATACCTTTGTCTGTTATAGAAATGGGTGATCCAGGCATATTATTCAATTTTACTGCTTGTGTGTGAGACTTGTTTAGTGCTTATATCCATTTTGGCAATTATATGTATCTATGCAGTGGAAGAAAACAATAATGGACCGGTTGGCTTTGGTCTAAAGTAACCCTGTGACTGCCCACACTTAATAAATCATGTCAAAGATGTATGCTTTTGGTCCTACGCTTGGATACTTAAACAGGATGAACTGCTAGGAGGGACTAGTGTCTTGTAGAAACTTCAATACTGAATCATTCAGCAATTAAACAGCAAGATAGCAGGGATTAAACTGTCGAAAATAAACATCCTTTCCCATCTTGAGTTTTCAAGTCTGTTGGGCTTGAGAAAATTTTAAAAGAAATTTAGTTATTGGCAGAAATATTTGCTGATGAAAGTCATGCTCCGCAGACTACAATGTAGAAATATTTTTTTCTTTCAGGAACTGAAGACTACAAAATTTTTATTGGAAAAGAAAAGCATTATGGCTAAAATCTGTAACTTTTATTTCTTGCTATTTTTCAGTGAGACAAACCAGAGTTTCATCCACAGAGACACTGACATGAGTAGTTGAAATTAATCTTTGACCATGGAGCCAGCTGCAGACTGACATAGGACTTAAGTCCCTCTTAAACTCCCAGAATGTACCTACTGCTTATCTTCTGCACAGGGGTATTGTCAGCAGCACAAGTTCTGCCTATATTCCTTAGGTCTTCAGTAGCCTGATCTCATTGCTTCTGTGAACTTTTATGAGCACAATTTAAAGAAAATGAAAAAGTGATCTCCTTCTTCTGACTACATTGACGCAAAATGATAGCATACAAAATGCTCCTGGTACTGAAGAGACATAGATGTATTCTGTGTCTGGAAACTTGTGATAGACGGCTCCATGGATGTAACTATTTAGAAATTATGTTCTCAGATACTACTAGTAAGAATAGATTAGGAAGGACCTCAACTGACATAAATTAAATATCTTGTAATAATATAATGTTGGAATTGTTATGACTGATCACAGATATTAGAACATAACTCTATAGCAACTGGTAGGATTTAAAATATTATCAAATATTAATTTGTGGGGTTTTTTTCGGGGGGTGGTTTGTATATTAAATAATGTTGGCTGATTCCAGCTTACAACTGAAATTTAATTCTCATATTTGCTCTTAGAAATCTATCATCATGACTTGGCAAAGCAGAGTTATAGTTTCTAATCACCAGTTTAATATATGCTATGTACCAATTTGTAGATATAAACAGTTTGTGACAGTAACTAAATTTGTGTACACAGATTTATACATATATAACATATTTAATTTTAAAATTTCCATTAAAATATTAGCTCATGAGCCTAAGTGTGCCAAAATTAGAAATCATTAGAAGTTACTTGGTCCAGGTGGCCTAAATTATGTTTAGTTTTGCATTGTGGTGCAAGCTTTTGTCAGCAGACTATTTTTTCACAAGACCCTTGCCTCATTCACTTTATGATCTACATAGTTCTCAAGGTGTGAGGCAGCTGTTCAATTTCTTCTACTTGCTTGACCTCCTGCCTTTCTTATCACAAAACATTCAAATTCAGCACTAAATCACTTCTTTGTGAAAAGCATATTGCATTTGTTGCTGAAATATCTGAGTACCTCATAAGCCATAGTTAATTAATGATCATATGGCTAGAAACAATTTTCATGGGACTTTAAAACATTTTTTTGTCTGTTTTGTAGGTGGGAAACTGATGCACAAAGATCTCTATGCCTGTACTTTGTGTTTCATGGTGACCTACCTGCTATTAACCTCAGGCATAAGATACATCATCAAGTCCCTGGTTTCTTACTGCGTTGGCAGTGTGACTGTTTGTGAGATGTAAAAGTAAAATATCCTTAGAGTCTACCCTTTCATAGGATAAGGGAACTATTGCTGCAGTATCTCAAGGAGTGTCCCAGCAAGGATTTTTTTTCTCCATGCTCTCAAAGTCCATGCTTGTCTGTGATATAGCAGTCAGACATGCTGACTACAACATGCAGAGTCAGGGTATCACAAGTGGTGCAGCTTTTTCTTTCAGATGACAATCCCATAGTGTAATAAATATATATCACAGTCAGGCTGTTCTGGGTCCTTTCAGTCTCAGACACTCTCTTGCACAAATTTTCATTTCAGTGTCACAGAATCAGCACCATCCATTTAGATCACTATCTCGTTCAAGCCCTTCTTTTCTTTTTTTTTTCTCTTTTTTTCCCTTTTTTTTCTTTTTTCCTTTTTTTGGTACATTGTTAAAATAAAATTGTTTCACTGTAGTGTCAAGAAAATGGATGTTGATTTTTTTCTTGGTGTCTCCCAAAATTGTATTAGTATTAAAAAGACATAAAAAGGATCTTATTTACTTTTCTTGTTTTCTCCCAGTGAATGTCCCTTCGACTGTAATGGAGGCCATGTCCAGACAAGACACCCTACAGCCATTTAATAAAAGTAGCAAACTATCCCCTGCCACTCCACAGCGATCCGTAGTATTTCCACAGACTCCGTGTAGCAGAAATTTTTCTCTCCTGGATAAGTCTGGGTCCATCGAGTCAGGATTTAACCAGATCAGTGTCAAAAACCAACGAGTTCTTGCAAGCCCAACTTCAACAAGCCAACTAAATTCTGAGTTCAGTGACTGGCATCTTTGGAAATGTGGGCAATGCTTTAAGACTTTCACCCAGCGGATCCTCTTACAGATGCATGTGTGTACGCAGAACCCCGACAGGTAAAGCCCAGGCTCTCTTTATTTCTGTATCTACTGATAGCCAGATCCACTGCTTTATTCTTTTATCAAACTGTTATCATTTTCAAAACCAAACCATTATTATGAGGAGCCTGTATGACATAATTCATCTGCAGCTGCGTGAAGTAAGCTGATAAAAACGATTGCTTGCCTTCACTATTTGTAAAAACATTCTGTGCCTAAATGTGCAGATAAAAGGAAATAGCTAAGCATATAATCTTGTTTTTAGAATGGCTTGGTACATCTGATGGAGGCAACAAAATAGAATGAAAATTTATGAATATAATAGATGGAAAAAATGAGGTCAAGATAATTAAAAGTCTCTCTGTCTTCCAAAGATAATCTAACTTGCTGCTCAGTGGCTGTCACAGTCATTTCAGGGTTCACCTATAGTGTGCAATGCGTATGAACTTAATTAAGTACTAAGAGGTAATGAATTGGAATTTTTTGCTTAGTACTATTTTTCTTCATAGCATGCAAACCCATAAATCGTACAAAGCTGTCAAAAGGAAATACCTACTCCACCAGTGATGTGGAGGAAAACAGATGCCACTTATTCAATAAACTAATATCCACACAGAAGAAAAATGTTGACTAGATACCTCAGAGTCAAAGTTGGTTTGAAAGTTTGTCAATACAGAATTTTATGGCGGTGAACTGAGGATGAAATTTAGCTGAACAAGTGAATTAAAATTTCAGGTACTCTGACCGGTGGCACAGTAAATATAATGGAACCATTATTTATGAATCAAAGCTGGTTTATTTGACAATTTTGATAGCTGACAGGACAAAAGACAAAAATCAAATTAATTCAATAAAAAAGGCTGCCCGTGTTTTGTCTCTTCTTCAGCTGTGAAGATTTGAGCAGAACAGCTGAATCCCTGGAAGGTTGTTATAAAAGCAGCATTTAATTGTGAATTACAGTTAACAAAACACTACCAAAAAATAGCAGAGTGAGTCTGTGCATGTGTTTGTGTGCATGTCTATGTCTCCTTTTGTATTTTGTGTACTATCTACACGTGCACATATAATTGTGTGATTCTATGGGTATGGAGAGAATAAGTCCATTTTTCCAAAAGAAATGTTAGGCATGTAAGGGGCTAATTAGTTTCCAAGCTAATATTCATAAAAATTAAAGAACTGATATTGTGAATGCAAACAAGCCCTTTTAACGCTTCTCTGGATTTTATGCTTGCCTCAGCAGAAGCAAATGCCTTGCCAAGGAAGCTGTAGGATGAAACTGGTAATTTAATAGACTATTGTTCCTGAAAGGTCTCCTCTCCTACATATCACGGACTTCTGTGCTTCCAGTGTTAAAGCATCCTAAGCATACTGTAAAGCATAAAATGGTGCATCCGTCTGGAAGAGTCCAGAGTCTAGAGACTGGAAAAGGCATGTTGTGAGGCCCTCCACATAATTTTTCAGTGATTCATCCAATCAGGTGTGACACCTAAATTTCATCCTTTACTTGAACCTGTGTCTTCGTTTATGAAGAATCAAGGTGCAGTGCAGATAATAGTAAATGCAAGAAGAGTCTCTCTTAATGGCACTATTCTTCTCTCTAAGTGACAGCTAAATATTCATTTTGTTGTGGAAAGAAAATAAGGATGTCTGTCTTACCATTGTATCTTTCATCTTGGAGGTGAGAGATTAATTTTTTAAAATTAAAATTACTTATTTTTATTTATTTCCTCCTAAGCAGCTTGTGCCAAATATTGTCTGAAACACAGTGGATTTCTGTTCTTCACTCTTAAAAGTGAACATTCTCATTAGTAGGGTGCTGATTCATGGTGTCTTACCTCTCAGTCCCTCCTGTGCATACCCAGCCATCAGCTTCCTTCAGGAAAGTCTGGAGCATTGTCAGCTCAGAATACCTCAGGACATAGTAGGAAATCATTTTGCTATGATTAAGGTCATTGCAATTAATGCCATGTTTGAAATTACCATAAATAATAGGTACTGCCCTAGGGTCTGGGTTCTCATATCCCTGCTTAGAAACATTACAGTTTGAGCTTACATCACAAGAAACTTTTTTGTCTTTTAGCAGGTACCAGTTATTTAGTGATACAGTGTCTAGAAAAAGTGGCCTTTGGTTTCTTAAACATATTGCATTTTTCTAGATGAAAAATTTTTACAGTGTTGTACAAAATTTTCGGGGGACATGAAAGTAAAGCATGATTTGTGAGAGAATACCTGCTTGCCAGCCCAACTGCAACTCTCTGGTTTTTATTTTCTCAGTGACGTCTGCTGCACTGCTCCAGCTGATAAACAACTCTGCATTTATTGTCAGCAATTTGTGAGCGCACCAGTCACTGCACCTTTGATGTGACTGAAGCAGCAGGGCTGTTCCCGTTGTCTCTAGGAAATAGACTTTAGTCTATCTGTTCTGGCATGGTACTTGTATTGCAGAAATGCTGTGCGGGGAAAACACCTCTGAATCTATGCAGGAGTCCAGTTAATGGTCTGAAATTCGAGAAAAGCACACTACTTGAAGCTTGAGAAAACCAAACAAAAATAATAAAACAACTGAAATTAAGAAAACATCTAAATGAGAGCAGACATAAAACAGGCCACAATATACATGATTTCATGAAGTAGTAAGAAATAAATGATTCTATTTAACAGGCAGATCACTTAATAAATATAAATAATTTTAAAATATTATGAATCCCAAATAGGAGACATTATTAAAATCATCTGCTGTGCTTTTTTTATTTCAAGGTTAAAATTTTCTTTTAAAATAACTTTCAATTACTTACTGGTTTACTTATATACTTCTCCCTTTCCACCACATTTTTTTGCCTTGTTACGTTTTGTAGGGCTTCTCTTTGAAATTAGTGGTAATTGGGGTTAAAGTGGGTGTGGGAGGTGGAAATTCAAATCGGTAAAATCTTGAACTCACGGACCTTCTGAGCCTTTGAGACTTGTTTTAAGCCTTGATGAGACAGAAGCTGTTTGAGAAGATATTTATGGAAATATATATTTTTAGAGTTTTCCATTTGTTTATTTTGTTGGGGGTTAATTTATATATATATATATATATATATATATATATTTATATATATATATATATTTTAAATTATTATTCCCTCCCTTCTGCTGCAGAAATTCCCAACAATCCTGTTTGGAAGGCTCAAAAACAGGGTAACCAAAACTTCATTACAATGAACAATTTTTACAGAAGTTGATCTTGGTTTTTTTAACAGTAACCACTTTTCTGATAATGACAGTCTTTTTTAATGAAATCACTCTTTCATATCACTATGATCACCAGATTTAGGATAGACTGGTGTTGAGGGAAGGCAGAAGTCTTCAATTCTCAAGAGTTCTGCATGGCACATTTTCATGTACAACCTATACATTGGTGTGATATATATTCTCATTGATTGCCAGGTATTCAAGCTGAGAATCTGAGGGAAAGCACACTCCATAAATGTGTTCATGGATGATAGATTATGGGTGTGATCTGGCACTCACAATTCTTCTTTACTCAGAAGATATTATTATACTCATGTTTTGCAATATCACCTCTATATTAAATAGCAAGCTTGTTTTGTTTTTCTTAACAGGAAGTTGAAGTTACCAGTTTAATAGGTGTTCTTCTCTAAGATCATGGCTTAGTCCATTTTGTGTTTATATTTTCTTTATAGGTTCTGTGTCTTTGACCTTGATGTTCTCCCTAAGTCTGCTAATTGATTTGAACTGTCTCCAAAACAGACTTAGGAAAAAAATGTGTTTTGAGCAAGATTTGTCTATTTCTGTTTATTGAGTATTGCTCAGTTAAAGTAAACTTTATGCTGAATTTAATGCTGGTTCTTGCATAATCTTTTCATAATGGTTTGCAAGTGCCCAGTACTCAGAGCTAGCTAGTGACAATAACAGGTGTACAGAGCAGCAGCTCTCCCTGACTGCTTCAGAAGCTTGCAGATGCTCTGAGCATGCTGGCTTTCTGATTTTGCTAGTTTCTTTGCAAACATTTGTAACAGATTATTGCAGAAGTCCCAGCAGGTTCAGCTCTGCCACCCCTGCTGCTGCATGGTGCCTGAGGTGCTCAGGACAGCAGCTGTGCTGCTGAAGGGAGCACCAAGGCAGCAGGGCATGTGGAGTCCAGAGCCAGTGAAGGTAGCCTCCCATGGCTCTGCTGATGCTAGGGATGTTTCTGTGTGCAAGTTAGCAGTATCCTGAGGTGCCACTTTGTTCTCCAGCATTAATTCAACTTGCTAGAAGAAGGCATTCCTCAAAAATACTTTCCCGTGGGAACAACTGTGACCTGACTCCTCTGACTGCAGCTGTGTTCTTAAAGCCGTGCATTGTATGAAGGCCTGGTCCTGAAAGCTGATGCTGGCCCCAGTTCACCTGCCCTGCTTTTGGGGTTTCTTGCAGAGGCTGTGGTGTGGCAGCCTCTGCCCTATAACAGTGAGAAATGCAGCCCTGGGTTCCAGGGAGCCCTGTGTCCCACTCTTTGAATCTGTGAGACCAACCACCTCTTCCAAGCCCAGGAGCATAGAGGAAGTCGGGCAAAACCACTAGGATGGTGGGGATGAGTGGATGAAGGGGGAACTTCTGGAAGAATTCCAAGACAGAAAGGAAGCCTCCAGAGGATGCAAGCACAGACAGGTAGCCTGGGGGGTATACAAACAAATTGTCTAAGCCGTCAGGAATCCCCTTGGGAAAGCCAAAGCCCTGGTACAATTAAATGTGGGCAGGGACATCTAGGACAACAAAACTTCTGTTTTTACATTGGTGGTAAAAGGAAGACCAGGGAAATTGTGGGCCCTCTCTAAAAGGAAGCAGGAGGCCTGGCGACCTGGGAGATGGAAAAGGCTGAGTCAGTAACTTCACTGGCAGATGTCGTAGTCACACCACCCATGTCACAGAAGGCAAAGGCATGGATTGGGAGAATGAAGAACTGCCATCTGTAGAAGATCAGACTGAAGATCATCTAAAGAAGTTGAAGATATGCAAGCCCGTGGAGCCTGGTAAGAAGCATGTGCATGTCCTGAGAGAAATGGTGAACGAAGTGGCTGAACCACTGCCTGTCATGTTTGAGAGGTCATGGCAGTCTGGAGAAGTTCCTGCTGATTCAAAAAGGGATAACAAAACTGTTAAAAAGAAACACCTGGAGAACTACAGGGCAGTCAGTGTCACCTTGGTACTTGGCAAGAGCACAGAGCAGATCCCCCTGGCAATTTGGTTAAAGCACATGGAGAATAATGTGGTCACTGATGACAGCCAACACGATTTCACTAAGGGCAAATCATGCATGACAAATTTGGTAGCTTTTTACAACAATTTTTACAGAGATTTATAGAGACTGAGGTCATCTGCCTGGATCTGTGCAAAGTATCTGCACACAGCAGCTTTGTCTCTGAAGTGAAGAGACATGGATTCATTTGATGGTCAGATCTCTCAATGGATTAGGAATTGGCTGGAAAGTTGCACTCGAAAGAGCTGTGGTCAATGGCTCAGTCTCCAAGTGGAGACCAGGGGTGTTCCTTGGGGACTCCTATTTGAACTGATGCAATTTATCACAGCAGTGCTTATGGATGACAGGGACAGTGGGATCAAGTGCACATTCAGCAAGTTCCCTGATGACACCAGGTTGTGTGAAGCAGGGACATGCTGGAAGGAAGAGATACCATCCAGAGTGACCTTGGCAGGTTGGAGAAGTGGGACTGTGGGAACATCATTAAGTCCAACAAGAGCAAATAAAAGGTCTTAAATGTGGGTCAGGGCAATCCCAAGCGCAAATACAGGCTGGGTGGAGAATGGACTGAGAACATCCCTGAGGAGAAGGACTTGGAGATGCTGGTGGATGAGAAGTTGGACGAGAGCCAGATGTGCACTCACAATCCAGAAAGCCAAACATGTCCTGGGCTGTGTCAAAAGCAGTGTGGGCAGGAGGTGATTCTCCCGTTCTATTCTGCTCTGGTGAAACCCCACCTGGAGCACTGCACCCAGCTCTGGGGATTCCAGCATAAGGATGTGGATCTGCTAGAGAGAGTCCAGAGGGACTGTCCCAAAGATGGTCAGAAGGATGACGACAGGTTGAGACAGTTTGGGCTGCTCAGTGTAAAGAAAAGAAGGGCTCAGGGACACCTTATATGAGCTTTCCAGTACCCCTGGGGGCCTGCAAGAAAGCTGGAGAGAGACTTTTTATGAAAACATTTAGTGATAGAAAAAGGGATAATGGCTTTAAACTGAAAGAGGGTAGGTAAATTTAGATTGGATGTCAGAAAGAAATTCTTTAGTGTGAGGGTAATGAGACAGACTTGAAATTTTCCCAGAGATGCTGTTGATGGCCCATCCTGGGAATTATCAAGGCCAAATAGAATGGGACCTTGAGTGGAAGGTATCCCTGCCCATAGCAAGGGGTTGGAAACAAGGTGGTCATTAAGACTCCTTTTAACACAGACAATTTTGCAACTCTATGATCATATTAGTTTTTTACTTCTTAGTCATCAACAAGGAAGAAAAGTACTTTCAATCACATGAAACTCCTTTCAACTGGTGTTTTCAAGCTCTTTCTGACTGCAGATAATTACAGTGCTGTGCTATTTTGTCTCACTGGGCTGAGAGAGTTTCAATAACAAAGTTACATGTATTCAGGAACTCACTCTTAGCAAGAACTTTCTCTTCTAAGTCTTGCACTGAAATTCCATATGCCCCTTGAAAAGAGCAAATTCATTTCTGAAGAGGCCACACTAAAAACCTATTCATCATAAAGGAAATAATTTGAAAATGCAGTGGAAAATAATGATTGGATTTTTCAAGTTCTAAAAATTCAAAGAGTTAATAATTCATGATGTAGAAAATAAATTTCTAACACTTAGATATACTTAGGTGTCAGAATTTGGAAAATATATTCTTTTGGCAGAGGTATAGTAAAAGATAAATAAAACTCTGTCAGTTTTGCTAAATGGAAATTTAGAAAGAATTAATCTAAATGTATAGCTGTCTCTCAGTAACTATTTCAGATGAAAGCATATGGATTTTTCTATTCTCTTAACATGCTTTGTAAATGTTAGGGGTTCTACATTCCCTGCCCAAAGCATGAGCTTTGCTGAGGTTCAGTAAGCCTTATAGGGAAGCATGTGTTTTGTGCTAGTGCCATACACGATGTAGCTTCACCCAGAAAAATATCAGCTGCAAAAGTAAGAAAATTTTAAGACAGGAAAAGATGTCACCAAAGACCAAAATCACTCAAGAGATTTCTAACTTAGAGAGCAAAATTTATTCCTTAGTGTTTTCATTTTGAAAAACATGTCTTTCACAACTTGGAAAAGCTCAAAGTGTAAATGACCACAAAACCTGAAAACTATTACATTAGAATTGCTCTCAGAATTTCATACATGCCTGTGTTCCTATATGGACCATTATATAGCCAGAGATTGTAGGATTAGGGTCTCTAGAAAAAGCTGATGGATTCTAAATGTCAGTAAACCTAGATATCTTATCAATGATGCATGGGATTAATAACAAGAGTGTAACTTTCCCAACAAGAACATTTTCTTCTGGGTAAGTAGATTTTCTTTCTTTAAGTTCAAAAAGAAAGTTGTGGAGCTAAAAACTCCTATGTAACTAGGTTTTTAATAAAAAACATTAGAATTACTTTTGATGGCTGTCAGAACATCATTCTCATCTGCACACTGCTGTAATCAGTTTAGCTGTTCTTAACTGTAACTTATAATTACTATCTGATAAGATTTTGATTCACATCGATACTGTGAAGCTCAAGAGAGTACAATACATGTACTGGTTATTCCAAGGAAATGAGTTTTTCTGAGCTGGGAGTGCATTCAGTCCAGCAGTGGATTTTTGAAAGTACAGCCTATGAAGACCAACATTTCTGTCACTTTGCCGCTGTTTCTTCTTGTCTGCAAAACTCTGTTATAGCGAGGTCACCATCTTGATTCATTGTCCCAATGCAGACAAAAGTGATGGCAGAAGACATAACTGCTACATCAAAGGCAGGCGTGCTCTGCCCATGTCAATGTACTCACTGAACCGAGCACAGCTTGTGCTCAGTCCTTCAGCACCACTTTCATTTTTTTTGAAAAATAACATATTGATTTTATTTTCTTCCAAGAAAAAAAAAAAATCTGAGTACAGTAAAATGGTTACCAGAGAATAGAATGATAACTTTTCTACTTATTCAATGTAATTTTATTTTTTTGTTCTTTGAAAAAGAGTAGTATCCAAAATTTGTCAGAAGTTGGCATATTTAAACCTGCAATTGTGAAATTAGAGCTTTTTAAAGGTGTTACAGTGTTTGAATGCATTTTTAGGCTCTCTTTTTAAAATTAATTTGCCTAATATGTGTCATTTATCTAAGCTTTAAAAAATTACACATTTTAGCATTAATTAGAGTTACCTGCATATAAACTGGATAAATACACCCTCTGCAAAGAGAAGGGTAACTTCTTTGATAATTTTTCTCCCAAGAAGTGGATGAATCAGAAAAATGCAGCTGAAGTGATCTAACAGTAGGGATCTTTTACAGGGCTTATTTTTTTAAGCATAAGCCAGTAAAATACATTCTGACTATTTTGTAAAGCAGACATTTATTTTTGAGCTAATGAACCCATATTGTTTGGCATCACAGTGTTCACTTATATCCGGTTTGAAGTTTCGACTTTTTACAAACAAGTTATATTGTGAATTTTCACTCCCTTAGATTAATCACATTGATTTATTTATCACTTAAAAAAAAAAGAAAATTGATTTTATGTAGCATTGTATAATTTTTTGTAGTTGCTGTTAAAAATAGATAACCAGAGGCTAATAGATGTTAATGGTCTCCTTCACTATTAAAAAAATCAATGTTTCTTTGATATGGAATATATTATTTTATTGTTTTGCTTAAACGTGTTTGATTACTGCATTTACCAATTATCTCTGTTTTACCAACTCTTGAAATTTCATACCAAATTTGATTAATATTTTCCATGCAAATTAACTTTGGACTCCAAGAAAGGTGAAAAAAGGACATGGTATTACTTGTCTTCCAGTAAGAGAAACAGACAAACACTTTCTCGTTAGATTTCTAAAAAAAATATTATTTTACATATATCTGTGTATCTTTAAGGGCTACATCATCTGAATTACCTTTCCACAGCTTTTATATATTACTTTCAAACTTGTTGGAGAGTAGTTAGATTTTCAAATGCAAGTAATTAAAATTGTAGGCTATTGAGTTATTGATGAATACTGAGCTATTAATCAAGCTAAAAAATTCTACAATCAGGGTTCAGTGCTCTGAAGCAATGTAAAATAATAGTATTTGTGTTCAGTGATGCAAGTAGCCACAATTAAGCAGTTCACTTGACAAATGAGATAGTTCACTTTATTTTGTACTTAATTGAATTGTACATGCCTGGTCACCATTGTCTCTTTCCCTTTAGCTTTGGTTTCTAGCCATTTAAACATATACATTTATTACAGAGAGAGCAATTAAGCTGTGTTGGCCATTGGCTCTGGAAACGCAGACACCAAGAGTTAAAATGTGATGTAGGGTAAAAATCATTATTATCCTTCCAGAAAAAAATGATCTTAATTTTCTTTGCAAAAAGTCTGATAAGCATTTATGACTCTGCTCCTAACTTAAAACAAATGTGAAATGGGAAAAAACCCTCGTAGGATGTTGATATTAAGCCACTTTTACCAAAGAGAAATATATAGACATGGTTTCTTGGCATTTTATTTTAGTTAGCATTTCAGCAAGCCAGTCTCACATTTCTGTCTTGTATCCCTCTTTTTCTGTGTTTGCAGTCTGCTTGTTATGATTCTGGATTTGTAACATATCACTCAGTTTTGTGTGTTTGTTTGTTATGTCTATTTTTAGCAAGATGTATTATTGAAAACCTGGGCTCTGGGTTTCCTTTCAAAATCCCCAAAAAAGGCATTGTCAATCTGGATGGGAGAAAAACGTTAATAAAATGTAAAGATTTTCAACTGAAATAAGAAAACAGAAAGATAATTGTAATACAGTGGTCATTTTTCTCCAACTCTCTTATTGAAATAGGTGATCTCTAAAAACCTCCAAAGCAATATGAGGAGTTTAATTGTGAATAGCTACAGAGTACAGCTAGGATACACATGTAATCATCAGACACGCATTTGTAAGACTGCAGCTGGCATCAACAGACAGAGCATTTCATGAGTCCCTCAGCTCCAATGTGTGTGGATTTTTTTTTTTTTTTGACTAAGGAGTACCGTGCTGAGTTTGAGACAATTAAGGCAGACATTTGGTGTGCAACGCAGTTTGCTGAATTATGGCTTGTGGGCCCCATAGACTCTCAGCTAATTCCTGCCCAAGAATTTAGCATTTGTTAAAGAAGTTGTGAAGTTTTGGGTATCTGGTGTTTCCCAAGAAAGACCCAGAGAGGTGCACGTGCAGTTCTCTTTGGAAATCACTGGGAAGAGCAGGAGCTCCGTCCCGCGTGGTTTGGGGCTCACTCCAGCAGAAAGCACTGATGGCAGGCTGTTTCCCTCTCCCACCGCAGGCCCTACCAGTGTGGCCACTGCTCCCAGTCCTTCTCCCAGCCGTCGGAGCTGAGGAACCATGTGGTCACGCACTCCAGCGACAGGCCCTTCAAGTGTGGCTACTGCGGGCGCGCCTTCGCCGGGGCCACGACACTCAACAACCACATCCGGACACACACGGGGGAAAAGCCCTTCAAGTAAGTACTTGAGGCCAGCAGCTCTTGCCGGCGGAGATTAGAGAGGGAAAGGCATTGCTGCTGCTCACTGTAGCATCACCGGCACTCGGCAGAGGCTCTCTTGGAAGCCAAGGTCAGACCGGGAGGTAAAACAGCTAGTGGTGCTGTTAAAATCAGAATTTATACGGGTTTGATTTTGGGTTTCTTGAAAGCCTTGCACAACTTTCTGATCTCTAATGCTATATACCTTGATTGTTATAATTAAATGGCAAGCTGCTGCCAGACAACCATAGCTGAAAATATGACCAAGACTGAGACAGGCCATGCTATGAGAACATTAATATGATTCTTTGATACGCTGAGGTAAATGGAGCTTCGCTTAAAAGCTAATTTTGCTCTAGTTATATATGAGGGAAAAAATATACATCTTCTTTTAGTTTCAGAATCACTGGATAGAAGATGTAACTTTAATTTATGGCATAAGTTTTGAAAGATCATAGTAATAAATTGGCAGTGTTCAGCTGTCCGAGATATAAGAAAAGTCACCTAATAAAGATGATTTTACACTAAACAGACTTTGTTAATTTCTGAAGTATTTAATTACTGATATTAAAGCTAAGCACATACCTGTCTCAGAAATCTTCCAGCAGTGCTCATTTCCAGCCATAGTGCAGCTGATCCAGGTACATTTTACCTTCTGTTGTGCAACACTCTACTTACATGACAGGAAGTATTCTCCAAAGCAGAAGAAATATATCCCATACTTGTGTCTTTGTCGTGGCTGAACTGACAGGCTCAGAGTGTATATATGTGGTCACTGGAGCAGTTCCACCTAATGTATTGATATCACTTCTTTTGGAAGCTTCCTGGATGTTCCTAGGAGGAAGGGGAATAAGTATAGAAGAAGGTTTTTGTCTCTCCCAGTTCTCCGAGTCCTGTCTGTTCTCTGTCTACTTTTCTCTGTTTGTCTTTTTTTTTTTTTTTTTCTACTTTTGCCAAACTGTGCTTTTGATCTGGTTAATGTAAGAGAGCTCAGCCTCGGGCCTGTCAGAGCCCCCCATAACAAGCCGGGCAGAGATACTGGTGAACACGCTTTGCCTCCATATAAGGCTGGGAGGAAGCATAGCCTCCATACACTCCATACACTCCATACACTCCATAGTCTCTTCTCTGGGGGCAAGGGGACAGAGCCAGGAACAAAATGCTGCAGATCCAGTACAGAAAAACTTGCATAGCAGTGATTTCATTGCTAGGATAGTGTTGTAGGAGGCAAAACATGGAAACTCAGGACATCTGAGTATTGACTTCTCTCAAGCCAGTCTGTTGAACGTCAGAGCCTACAGAAAGTGAGCCAAAAAATGGTGTGAGCCATCAGATTGATTTTATCTAGTTGCTGTGTAAATAGATTTTAGTAATTACTGGAAGAGGTTTCCGGGTCAAAATGGAAAATAGATTTCGTTTAATGTTAAGGTGTTACTTATGTGTAACCTTGTTGACTCCACTTAATTTTTTTCCTTAACATCCTGTTTTTGTCATGTTTCCAATAGATCTGCTGTTTTGCCCCATTTAGAGTCATTATTTTTTCCCTTTGGTTTACTAATTTTTTTACCCTTTTCCAAAATGGGCTTGATTATAGCACCATTTTACTTGTGAAAGAGTTTCATGTATATAATACAACTAACCAGAGGTCTGGGATTTGTTTGTTTTGTTTGGTTTGGTTTGGTTGTTTTTTGTTTTGCCCTGCTCATGTGGAAGCATGTAAGTATTCCAGGATGTATCTGACTATTCCTTAAGTTGCAGGACAGAGCAACAAAAAAAAAAAAAAGAAAAGAAAGTATGCTTTGTACTAGTTCTTTATGATGTATGGCATAATTTCAATTGTGCAAGATCTTTCTTTAGTTTCTTCCTTAAGCACAAGAAACAGTAGTACCATTTTCTCTCTGGAAGGCTTGTGAAGTATTTGCAACTTGCTGTGAAGCTAAAACTGGAGCTGCAGATCTTCCCATCCCTGCTAGTCAGATAAGAGGATGCACAAGCCTAGATCCTCCTGCAAGCTGTTCAAAAGGGCAGATTTGTCTTACACAGGACTGCTTGTATTTGAGAGAGAAGGGGCAGAAAACTTACCCAGAAATCAGTCTATTATCTCTGCTGGAGGAAAAAGAGGGAGCTGTTGCTCATCTTGATGTCTATTAAGAGTTTACATCCTTCTTTGAAAAAGGGGTGCACAAGATCTGGTATTAAGAAACTTTAGGAAAAAGCCCTCAACAAATTCTACTAAGCAAGAACATAAATACAACATAAATAGATCAAACACAATTTCCGTCTCTTGATCTTAATTTAGGTCTAAAATGTTTGTTTATGGAGGAATTTTGACTGTACACTTACTAAAACAAATAAACAAAAAAAATACAAGATGGAAAAGCCCAATGAGATAGTTTCTGTACCTCAGAGATGTTTGTGTTTGTGGTGATGTACACATTTATTTTAACTAATATTTTTAATATTAGAAAGAATTGCCATGCATGGATAGCAATAAATTACTTAAATTTTAGCTAAGATATTTTAAAAATATCAGGAATCATTTTGAAGGTGTCACTAAGTTCAGTTTTAAATGTGCTTCTGCTGTGAATGCAATCTCATTGTTTCTAATGAAGTAAGGCAGCTATTTTTGTAAGTGGTATACAGACAAATTGCAGTGAGTATGGATTAAGTCAGCAATGTTAAACACTAAGTATGTTTGTATGCATATTATTTCCAGAAGTTGGTTTTAAAAATGATAAGCATATGGTGACAGCATTTAAAAAAATATTTCAGATTAATTGTTTTGTAAGAGGACGTTTGGGATTGGTTAAAAAGCTTTTACTGTGAGAGGACATTTTCTTTGTATGTCCTTGGTAAATTTGGATGTATGGTGGAAGACTTTTCTATTTGCTTTTCATTAAGATAACAATGCTAAGTGAGGTTATCTGTAGTCAAAGCTTTAGCTGAATTTGACTTTTCATGTCATCACAAGCTATCAAGCCAGCCTGACCACTGTAAAGTTTTTGTGTATTCTTATCTTACTGAAGTCTCCACTATGGCTGCTAGTCTGGGAACAAAGATCTTAAGCAAATTAAAATGCAGGAGAAAAAGGAAAATTATTTGTCACCTCTGTTCTCTAAAATTTTTCTCACCCTCTCCCTTCTTCCATTTCAGCAAAATTCAAAAATAGTGAGGGGACTTGCCTGCAGAATCAGGGTTATGCAAAGATCTAATATTTAGGACTTGACCCAAAAGAAATAAGAGGAAAGATTCTTTCAGCCTGCAAAGCTCACGTTTTTAACATTGTTTCTTACTGACATGCAAAGCTGGGTAGCATTCATGTTGGGTTGAATATGTATGTTGCACTTGCAGTGACATAGTGTTGTCAAGAGGGATTCTCTTTGGTTGATAGTTTTTCTTGGATTTTTGATACCCTTCCAAAGGAGTTTAAAATGTAGTGTTAAATCTACTTGTTGAATGAAATACTAAAATGTTTATTTTCAGAGTATCAAATTAATGCCTTTTTCTCTAAAGTAGACCCTCAGCATTTTCTCCATCCAAAGCCTTTCACAGAGGTTGACATAAATGTGCAAATTAAACCAATCCTCTCTCTAATCCTCACTGTCAATGTTTTGAAAGCACTGTGAAGCAAACAAGCAGACCAGTAACAATGAGGACTATCTAAACAAAATCACAAACCCCAGTACTGTAGAAATATCCCAAAACTATTGGTGCACTATGTGAACTTAAGAACAATTCTGTTTACCAGCCCCACCCAAGCAAATCATAGCAGGAAACCTCGTGGCAGAGTGAAGTCTTGAGGCTGGGGAGATTGGGTGCTATACTACATTGCTCCTTACAATTACAGGGTACACATACATTGCAAAAGAAGGTAACATGGATCCAGTTTTCACTGATGGTAACAAATTGCTTGAGGACTTTGGAATTGCTTTGGACCTATATGCATCTGGGGCTGTTTAAATTCCATTCAAATACCATCAGGTGGCCCTAAGCAGAAATTGAATTGTTTATCAGTTAACAAGTGTCATTATTGCCAATACATGTATCTACAGTGCAGGCTTAGCCAAAATTTGATATGTCTAGCATTCAGGCTTGGGCTCAGCCTCATGGTTGCTTGGTGTGTGGTCACATGAGATATGGACTCTTTTTCCTCTCTAACAATTTTGACTTCTGTTCGACTTTCCAGCACAACATTAAACATATATGGGATACGGTACAAGAATATGCACACAAAAACACACACATGCTCACTAATGTCATGGCCAGAGCTTATATGAGTGGTTATTGTGCTATGATGGGCTAGGAAAGAATAGCTACTAGAGGGAGAGACTGCATAGAGTACATCACAATCCAGAAGAAAAACATTCCTGCCCTTCCTTCCATTCCTACCTACTGTGAGACAGTAATGCTGATTGCTGTGACACTATTATTTTCACCTTTTCTATCAGTTTGTATCCAGCAACAACCTCTCTGGACCACACTGAAAAGAGGAATCAGGAGCCTAATACAGATCTCTGCCCATTAGCCAGGTACTTATATATCCAAAACTATGGTCCTGAAAGCACCACCCACATCATTTGGAAGTGCCCAGAAAATCCTAGGCACCTTGGGTACTATCTGAAGGTTAATCCAAGTACCAGAGAAAGACAGGGGAATTAAGTGCCTTTCTCACTTTCTGGCTTTATTCTGACTTTTGCCCAAGGGCTGTGTGAATGCAGACGTCACAGTTTGACAAGCAGCAATGCGTGGCACCCACAGCCTTCCTAGTCATAAAGAGCAGATGCTTGTATCAAGAGATTTATCCTTCTCTGTTCTCTCTTTAGCATCCTTCTTTACTGTGCCTTTATGTTAGTGCATCAGCCTGTAGCTGGGAAGGTAGCACTCCCACAACTTGTGGATAAAGGATGGGAAGTTGTATTTTAAAGAAATATGGTAAAACTTGCTCTGCACTTTCAGTAGCAGTGCAAGGTGCTGAGTGAATGCCTGCCCAATTCCAGCCTCCCAGACAAGCTCCAGAAAGGGTAAGGAGGCCTCCCACAGCAAATGATTTTAGTGAGTAACACGGTCTATAGCCTTTATCTAAGTCACTAGTGGTGCCTGGCATCCTGTTACCTTGTCTTTTGCTTATTTGGCCAAGCTCTTAAAATCAGGGGTTGCCACGCCTGATTTTATAGGTTATTTTGCAACTGTATTATTTACAGCTTAGTTAGTCAAGGATCCAAGACTCCGATTACTCATCAAGCAAAGTACTTGTCTTTGTAGACATCAAAATAACAAAACTATCAAGTTCAAGTAGACAGTAATATCTCACACAGACTAAATTAACCCCCCAGCCTTAAAATTGATTATGATGCCTCTGTGATAGATATATATGTATGTATATAAAAATAATACAATAATTTGCAAGTTTGTCAGGCAATGAAAGGTAGTATATTTTGACACACTAATCCAGTAAGTAATCAGTTTTCTAATAAACAATCAGCAGTGCACTAATGTGTCATCAGCACTTCAGGAGCTCTGGAGAGTGGATGATCTGCACATAGACGTTAATGAATACCCCAAAAATCATTAAGTAATCAATACTTCTGAGTTATTTTCATTGAGCTGATAGGTCTGATACATTAAAGCTGACATTTTACATTTGTCAAGATCACAGTGCAGTTTTTAACAGTGGCATAGGATGCTAAAAATATTCCATGAAAGACAATCAAGGAAATACAACTTAAAAGTGTTGACATTTTAGATTAGTACAGTAACCTGGATGAATGACTCCGTAATGTCTGTGCTAAATAGTCCTGATAAAGAACTTTTCACTAAATTATTAATGTGAAGAATATATACAAATATAAATATGTGTAAAAATCTTGGGTTTTTTAGGAGCAGATCACTGACAGTTCACTTTCTACCATTCACATCAGTGAAGAGAGAAAGATTAAAATGAATTAGCTGAGTCCATTGTTTTCCTCACTTGCCCTTTGAAGGTGAGGAATTCATAGCAGTGATACTTTTATGAAAATCTTATTTGGAGATAAAACACCACATGTTACTATTAAACCAAAGATGGCTTTTGGAGCAAGCACCATACAAGAAAGATGCTCCATCCGTGTTTGTGACTCATCAAACACCTCTCTCTAGTGTTCAGAATGCAAATCAAGAAGGCATCATTTGGGAGATTAAATACAGTAGTTTCAGAGCAGGCTTAAGGGGCTAATTCCAAGGCAACAATAGCCCCTGTCCTCTGCAAAATTCAATGGCTTTGTTCATACATTCACACAGTATTTTTCTTGAAGATTATGGCTCTCTAAGAGAGAATGGAGTAGAAAGAAATTATAAAAGGGAAGCAACACTGATGGCTGTTATGAGTTCTTGCTCAACCCACAGATTTCTCAAATAGTGTGGATGTTCACAGATAATTATGCAACCACTATATCTATGTGCCTTTTTAAAATGAGTCCCATTACATGGTCATATCAGATAAACAGAGTTTTCTCTTGTTCTAGGGCTGAACCATTACTGCTTTGTGATTTCTAATCCTCCAATAGGCAATTACGGATATTAAAAAAGCAGAGGTGAAATTCTATTTGTCATCAATTTCTCTTAGGCGGTACAGAGCAGAAAACTGCAGACAAGCTGCCTCTTTGATGGCTCACTCCTAAAAATCTCTTTTTTTTCTTTATCTATTTGAACTGACAGTGATCAGAGCTACAGCAGGACAGGCCTCTCTGGAGAAATCACCTTCCCCCTGTCTATTGACAGATTCCTCTGTTCTGAATCAGACAGGCCTTGTCCCATCATAGGCTTCAAGGCCTTGGAAGTAGCCACCAATTAAACCTCTTGAGCCAGTAAAATCTGAAGCCACTTTTGAGTGTCTGTTCTGATTAGGCAGGATGAGACAAAGCCCATCACCCCCCCCGGGGCAGCTCCCTGGTCTCAATTTTCTCTCTTGCCTTCACCAGGTGCGAGAGGTGTGAGAGGAGCTTCACACAAGCCACCCAGCTGAGTCGACACCAGAGGATGCCCAATGAGTGCAAGCCAATAACAGAGAGCACAGAATCAATTGAAGTGGATTAACTGATTGACTGGTTGGAATTAAACTGCAAGGAAAGTCATGATTAAATGTCACGGACACTTAAGCAAAACCAAAGATTTCCTCTGAGCAACTTTCAATCAGTCCCAGAAAACCAAAAGCAGTAATAAAATAAGTAAGATGTTAAGAGATATTGATCCTGGCGTGGAAGAAGTGAGACCAGGAAAGAGATTATTTATTTATGACTAGGGATGAGTCTTATTTCAATTGACAAGTTACTTGGGATTGTTAACATTTCAAGTCCCTTCATGTATTGCTTTAATTCTAAAAGCCTTTATAATTGTTATTTAATGCCAAAGTGAGGAATCTCAAGGGTTCTTCTGCTCATAGTTATGACTGAGAATGCACATGGACTTGTTTATTGTTGCACCTTCCTTTGTAGCGTGACTCAAAGGACCCAGATGTAATCTGTACATTTGGCTGGGCTGGGCTAAGTTGATCTTGACATGGCTGTAATAGAAATTGTTGTGTGGGATGGAAAGTGATCATGGGCTATACCTGGGTCAGTGTCAGCCACCTCAGACCAAAGGGCATTCCATTTCCATAGTCTCATGCCTCACACTGTGTGCACTTTTTCATGCAGGTAGTTTGCATTGGCATTGGCATAGATATTCTGGGAAAAAAAAAAAAACCAAAACCACAAAGAAAATATAGTAAAATAACTGAATGTTGTACATCTGCAAATATACATTATATAAAGAAATGAGTAGGAAGACTGTGAAAATAGAGCTTCCAAATTCAGTCTAATAGCTATGAAAGACAGAGGTGGTAGAAAGTATTTTCAACACTAAATATTCCAGTCCATGTGTAAATCATATTACATGGAGCAGAAAACCGAGAAGATACTTTTGGTTTGGGTAACTGATTTAATGTCATGTTGATTACTAGGAAAACCGATCAGAAATCCAAACTATAGTCCATCAATATTTTTAGTCTTTTATGGAGATCAAATTGGAAATGCTCCTTTATTAGATGAAGCTTTCAATACAATTGGGCTGAGCTTCAAAACAAAATGATAAATCTGAATACAGATACTTTGTAAACTTCCTGGAGGCTTCATAGCATTCACTTCATGGAGATTTGCCTGGTGCAGTGAATGAAGAAAAGCCAAAATATTCCCAACATAAATGTAAAAAGCTTAAATGTCATTGCATTGGTTCAAATTAACAATTTCCATATTGGCTTTTTTCCGTGCTTTATTTCCATGATGTATTTCAGATTTCACAATTTTGTCTAATCAAGTTATGTTTTCACTTTTAGAGACCAGCAGCATTTGTTTATATATTGATTGTCTCAGTGCTAGAGCTGTAGATTGATAAAAATGTTACAAAAAGAAATAAAAAAAAAAAAAACAGAAAAAAAAAAGAAAAGAAAAAAAAAAAGAAAAAATATAAGAAAATAAACAAAATCACAGCCACCAAGAAGCAAAACCTAAACAGTCTGAGCTTTATCATAAGGTAAAACTGCAAAATAAAATTTTGGAGAATATGGGGATTTAAACAGAATAATTCAGTTTTGCACCAAAACTGAAGTGCTGAGTGGCTCATAAGGGCTCAGTTGATTATATTAAATATTTTAAACACATTTATGGGGATGACTTTAAATATGTAGAGAATAAAGTATCCAGTTCTGTAAAGGGCTAGACAGAATCAGCTACAAATTTAACACCAGGTTCAGACCATTTATGAATTCTGCAAAGAGCTCAAGCAGAAACAGAGCTTACAGTAAAATTCAAATGCATTTAAAAGGAGTTTAAAAGCTACGACATCCATACTGCATGTTCATTTATTATGTGGTAAAAACTACACTGCAGAATCTGGAGTTTCCAAAGCTTTGCAGGGAATTACTTCAGGAGTATTTGTGTTTGGCCATTAAAAATGTAAAAAACATTGTGGGGGAAAAAGATTTTTTTATTGTTGTTCTAGCAAATACCAGATTATCTCATAAAGAAGCTTCATCCCTATGAGTTTTCAGCTCTGTTTCTGAGTGCAGAGGTATGGGGAGTGGGCGATTCTGTCACCTGCCTGATTCTATCCTCAAAAGTATGAGAAACTCTTAGCTACTATATAAATTTGTTTGTTTGTTTGTTTGTTTGTTTGTTTGTTTTTAGGTTCAAAAAAGCATGGGAAGCTGGGTAGGAAGACTTGTAATTAAAAGGTGACTATCTGAACATTGTTTTGTTCCTAGCAAGGTTAATGAAACAGAAGAAACCAAAATAAAATCCTAAACCTTTCAGACACTCATGCCCGGTAGTTCACATTTTCCTTTATTTAAGTGACTTAATGTAAGGTAACCTTCTGGTGGGGCACCAACTTTAAGTTAACTATTTGAACAGTATCTATTGATCATTTCTGCAAGCAAACAGTTAAAAAAAAAAGAACAAGACATCAGGAAATTTGTAAATTGAGTAAGTGGGAAAATGTCATGCTCTGAAAAGCAAATGTGAGCTGTGTTAGATCAGTGAGTTGTGCTGTTGCATTATCTAACCATGCTCTCATGGTCAGGGGTGAGGTTCGTGGCAGTGAATACTCCACTGTATTCGAATCCTGTAGTGCAAATAGTACCTAAGTATGTGCTTACAGATATTGCAAGTTCCCTGCTGACTACAGGTAGGCTTACTTGTATGTTTTCATCTAAACATGTCTAAATATTCTGCTGAATGGGTGTGAAGTAAAGGTCAATTGTTTCAATATTGTACTGCATTTTTTAAAAAATGCACTAGAGTAGTATGTCTGCAGAACGTATTTTATTTTCCTTCCAAATAATTCTTTCTAGTGTAAATCACTATGTTGTTCCATATGCCTAAACACAATTTCAATTATTGTATTATTTTATACATTGCATTTTCACAACAGATTTGGCAGCATACAAAAGCAATACAGTGAAAACCCATGATTTGATAGGGGTGTTTTCTCAAGCACCACATTTGGCATTCTGTTACAGTATGGCAAATGTAAAACCAATGTGAACAAGCTAAAATACATTCTAGGTTTGGGCTAAACAGAATTCAGTTCCTGTCTGGGCTTCCCAAATGCTGAGTGAGTTTCAGTTCACATATCAGCAGAACAACTGTACATTTAGGTCCATCATGCATACAATATGTGTTTGCACACAGTAATCTGAAGCAGTAAGTGTAATATGATTATCTTTAAAATGTAGTGATTATGTGCCTGCCATTTCAGAATTTCTGAAGCACTTGGCATCTCTGTTTTGTAGTCTGGTAAAAAAATACAAGCTTTTGATTTTTTTTTTTTTTGTCCAACCCTGAACATGTTGGAAATCATATTTAAAAATTGTGCCTAGTTCTGATTCTTTTTCAGTGTGGAATTAAATTTTATATGTTCATAGAGTTATACCTTTCAGAAAGACTTTAGGTCCTTTATAAACCTACTTATAGCCCCTAAAGATGATAGTTTTAAATGCAATTTGATTTTCTTCCTATGAATGAAACCTAAATTGGGAATAATATAATAATTACAGCACATTATATACTAGAAACTTACAAGAAATTCTGTGTATGCCTTTTACTTTTGGTAACATTATCTCTCCTTTAAATTAATATTTATTTTTTGTATGGTGCCATTGCATTATGTGATGCTGTCTTATAGCTGAAATATGGTATGATTTCAAACAAATAAATAGGTGAATGTCCAAAATCAAGTCCTCATCGCTTTTAAGAGTAGATAAGTTGCTCTCATTTATTTAGAAATTACAATTGGAATGGTATTCTGTTCCATGCAAGTCCTTTCTGGGGATAAGATTCCAGAAAATATAATCTGGGACTGCATGAAATTTTTTTTTCTTCCTAGATTTTGGAAGTTTGAACATCATCAAGTCAATCTGAAAAAGTCCATAAATCCACCCTATAGATATAGAGTGTGCCGAAGGGGTCCTGTGTTGTAATAAAGATAATAACGACACTGAAAGATCAACAGTTTGCTTGCATTTTTTAAACTTCATAAAATTGCCTCTTTTTTACTGTAAAGGACCAATTAAGTCATGCATGTAGTTGTATTCTTGTGATATCAAATGTAAAGATTACATTGTGTTTAAATGAAAATAACAGGCACACATTCAAAAAGAAGATGAAGAAATGTAAATATATTTGATTAATAAAACATTTCTATTACTGTACCCTGAGCCTTTGTCTTGTGTTAATATTACTTATGGAATTTTGTCTGTGGTCTGCAGAAGATCGAATATGCTTGAATGATCATGCATTGGAGATAGTCTCAAACAATCAGCATGCCTTGCTGTAGTTGTCATTATCAGCTTCCAAAAGGTGTTTGCAGCTTGGAAGTTGCCAACTCTTGCAGTCAGAAGAGAGTGAGATCAAGTTTAGGTTTTCTGGTCACTGAGTCTTAACAACTCCCACTGACACTGAGGAAACGCTTCTGTCCTGCTCAAGCAATTTCTTAGAGGTATTTTGGAATACTTTTTATAAGTTATGATGTAAATCATGCCATATTATAACGAAATTTCTTCTATTCTGCCCACTCGAGTGCCAGGCTTTTTCGTGGTTGATGGCTTGAGTAATTTTTAGTTACCTGAATCCTGATTAAAAGGATCACCATCTAGTGGACTAAGACAGAATTTCAAAATTCCAGCTGATGTGGACTCATTCTTCAGAAGTCACTTTAAAACCATTGCTAAAAGCAGTAACCATGCTCCACTGCAAAGAACATTTAGTGCCTTTTTCAGCATTATTTCACTGCCATTGTGTGTGTCAAACAGCAGCAATTAGTTTACTAAGTTACCCCTTGTTCCACTTGAAAAAATATCACTTAAGTATGCGAAAAGTATGTCAGTTTCTGTCATTTTTCATATTATATGACTTTTTACATAAGCACAAGAACACTATGGTAGAACAATTGTGCAAAACTACTGTATTTGAGAAAATACTCAGGTAAATCGGCCAGCAGACTGCCTGCTGATTTACAACCAACAGGGATAGTCAATCATTCAAGGCAAGTTTCTGAACATATGAGGAAAGTTCTTTCTAACAAGAATTGTATTGAGTCATGCTATATGAGATTATATCACCAAACCCACATAATCTGTCATGAGCTAATAAGACCCAAATGTCTAAAGGGGTGGCGGGTAGAGGAGTCCTTTGGCTGATGGCCCAGTCTATGATATAGAAAAGTCCTGGGGTCCACCACCTTGAAACTCTTTGGTGCGTGATTTAGAAGGGGTGAGACTCAGGTCTGCTAATGTTTTTCTTTTAACTTGTCTGCTGAACTTTTTTAGTGGCACTGAGGACCAGCAGCATGCTGCTTTCTTTACTTTGTCTCTAATTGTGTTCATTGAGATCTGAGGAAGAATCAATCCAATATTAAAGTGCAAAAGACCAGGAAAGCTAGATAGCATCAGTTTTTAATGTTTGGTTTTCATGGTTTTTTTGTCCAAATAAAGTGGACACTTGCTCCCAAACTAGTAGACAAGACATCAGCAGCATCCAAGTCAATGCACACACTGATTAGGTTGCCTCCTCGACACCAAAAAGCCTCTGCCAGTTAAAACAAGTCCGACGACTTCTTAACACCACAAAACCAAGCTACACTTGACCTGGAGACACACAGATGTTGAAGCTGCACTCTGACCTTCATGTACCTCCAGCATCAATTTCCCCATCCTCAGACTTACTTCTTTTCATACTTGCTAAAAGACAGTCAGCAAAACATTTTTAGAGCAAGCTTGTCCAACCTCATATTCTGTGGTTGCAGGGGATCTGACAGCATTTTGGACTAACCAATATAATATAAGTGTGCTTAACATGCCCAGATGTCTGGTGAAAATAGACCCCAAATACTGCACAACAATAATTAGGTCACTAAAAATTAGACATGTTACAAGCCAGTGCATCAGATGGGGGTTTTATTTTACTTGTCAGTATTTCCTAATGGCAGCCCTGAGGACAATCCCCTGACCAGCTAGTCAGGGGACAACCACAGGTAGCTGCTTTGCTCTAAATCTGAATCACTTACATAGGCATGACACAATGACCACAGAGATCTGAACATAGCCACAGGTGATTTCCTATTCATGTAAGCAAGGACATCAGAAAACTAATGGTGTAGAAGACCTAGATTACCAAATACGGTTGTAACTGGACCAAAGACATGGGAAGGGAAGAGGAACATACATTCTATCACGAATGGAATCAAAATCTTCCCACTCGATATGTCCTGTCTTTGAAGAAGGCATTGACAAACCTTAGTGTTTGGGTTTTTTAAACTAATTGTATTACAGATAACATAACTTTAGAGACACCAGCTGTCTTGGAAAAGGATATTAGTAAAGCCTGGGCCATCCATTATAGCTGTAGCTATATCACTATCTTTTGCCCCAATGTTGTCTTCTCCACCAACCACAGCAGATGAATGTTACCAATACTTCTCCATGGATTTAAACTTTTTCCAGTCTTTAGTCTTCTCCCTCTCCCATCTTGCCTGTTATAATTTTCATCTATTATACTTCTATTTTTCTTTTCCACTCTGACATTACTGCATTCAATCATTCTTCTCATCTCCAGAGTTTCTCCAAATAAGTTTGCAAATGACCAGGGAAGGAACTTGTATTTGTTTATATTGGCACAACAAGTCACAGAAATACTTTTTTTAAAAAATAATCTTAGCCTCAATAGAATGAGTCAAACTATAATAGTCATGCAGAGTTTTCAACCTGGAATTTATTTTTTTTTTAGGAAGCCAAGAACATTTTAGCCTAAAGCACACACTACAGAAGATCAAATAATTCTTCTGGAAGCTATGTAGCTTTTTTCTTTTTTTTTTTTTTCATTAGCCTTATAACAGGACAATAGTTTTCTGTATTTCCCATAGCATAAAAGTAATTATAGATGCAGTAGATTTAAATTTTCATTAGGAAAATACGTTCTATCAAGCAAAAAAAGAGTGCAATAAATGCATACACTGAGCCATATTTGCAATGTCTGTATGTTTGTTTGGGTCTCTCTTAGTTTTCTCTTTGTTTGTTTGAGAGAGAGGAAAAAAGAAGACAGAAATATCTTCTATAAGTTTTAGGGGAAAAATAATTTAAAATATCCCTATAAAATGGGCTGATTTGTGCAAGATTCCTCTCTTCAAGAGCTCATTTTCATCTAAAAATATTTCAAGAGATGCTTCCTGTCTAGATTTAATTACTAAACCAAAAAATTATGAACATTTTTATACTACGGATCATGATTCTCCATAGATTTTAGTGGCTGGATCTTCTGTGCAAGCTTTTGAGTAAGGTTGTTGATTTTAAAATCATTGTTTTACTTTTTTCTGCGGCTGCAAAAATACTTTTTATCTATCAGCCTTGCATGGTTGTATGGCCTTAATTCACCCCAAATTAAGTTCTAATGGAGGAAATGCATTGTGCACATGATACGTATTAACAAGTTATACTGTAGATTATGGAAAAAAATTAAGCCTTGTGTGGCTTTTCTCTTCCCTTTCCTTTGTTTGCTGGCACCTTTTGAGTTTAGAATTTTTCTGCGTTAAATAAGGTTAGCTGGTTAGCTCCCTTTCTGCCCACAGCCTAAGCACAAGGGCTCTTTACTCACAAAATCCCGTGGCAGTCCCATGGATACTTCAGTAAGTAGCATGCTTCTAATATGCTCCTAGATTGTCTTCAGATGTAAAAATTCCCAGATTTTTACTGGGAAAAGACTGCTTCCATGCCAGTAAAAGGCAGCATGGCTTCCTTTATGTTATTGTCTGGTTATCTAAAATAATCCCAGAGTAATGATCCAGATGTTGGGTTTGGTTTTACTTTGTTTTCTATTGTGATTTTTGCTATCATGGAGAAGAGAAAGAGAATCTGCATCAATCTTAATTTCTTCGTGCCTTGATTTGGTTTGTAGCCCTCTCATATTTGAATATGTCATTAACAGTGCAGATAAAATCACAGGAACCAATACAAATTACAAGGTTGAATTAGGATATAATCCCGAATAAAAAAGCACAGCAAATATATGTTAATATAGTAAAGACATTAAAAATTATCTTTAATTTCTATTATAGCAAAGCTGAGGTGTCACAATACTGGAAATTTTTTTCTAATCCCTGCAGTTTTTACATGTGTAGTAAATTAATTGTCAAAGTACCTTGAGTGATGGCTTCATGTAAATTTTTTTTTGGAGGAAGGGGAGCTGTTTTTCACAAAATGCTCAACCTATTCAACCTACTTAGTGAGGCTGAGATGATGCAATCTATCCTCAAATCTGTCACAACCATAGCTGTAGTCATTTAAAATAACCAATCCAATCATCCAGCTCTTGATTGTTTGATGTTCTTTCTGGCTTTACACTTTTGATTAAGAGGCTCAGCAAAGAGGTGAAGTTGCAGAATAGCAAAGGGTTCCTTGACCTAAAGAACTTGAAGTCAGCAGGTCACTTATAGTGACTGTGATTTATTGAACAATAAACACAGCCTCACGAAATCTCTTTTCTTTCCTCACTGATCTATTTTTGCAGGCAACATATTCTTGTTCAGAGGACACAGATAGTGAACTTTCAGAAAAATTATTCAGCTTCAATATAAAATAAAATGAACCTGCGATTCTGCATAACCATAATAATGCATTTTAATAGACTGATCATGAGAAATGGAATAAACTAATAATAATAGTCTATGCTACTGAAGAATGCAATCATTCTGTACTGAAACAAAGAAAAACACTATATCTCATTACATTAAAAAAATAAAACTTCAGCAACTAATCTTTTCTGGAGAGAATCACATGAAATTTTGGTCAGAGAGTAAAGAGCATTTTTTCTTGCATAGATGTTTTTGCTTAGTTCTTGTGCATAGTACAAAACCAAGGACTTGCAATGAGGAAAGAGAAATATACCTTTTCAAGCTAAAATATATTGTGTTTCTTGAGGAGGGCATAAAAAAGAAAATAAATTAAAGGGGGGGAAAAAGCAAGTATTTTACAAACAATTTCTATGATTGCATAGAAATAAATGTTTTCACTTTTGGAAACATAGCATGACTTGTAATGATTTCAAGAGATGGCTTGAACTAATCACGTGTAACTGGAGATCTAGGCCAGATTTAAGCCATGATGTTTTTACACCTTTTTGCCTATTATGTTTTTCTTAATAAGTGTCTCTAATAGCATATAGTCTTACTGATCTGTGTAACTTATGGATGACACACTCTCTTCCTTGTGTGTGTCCAGGTACACAGGCAAGCATTGACTCTCATTCTATCTCTCCCTAATCTTTATTAATTCTTTTTTCTTCAAAAGATTCAGACATTTCAGAAGTGAAAAGAAAATACAAAAGTAAGAGAATAAAGTGATAAAATTGAGATCTTGTAAAAGCAAGAAAGAAAAATTCTACCAGGAAATCTTACTAAGTTTAATAACCTTAACCAGAACATGTATATGTCACAAATAATTTTTTCATTAAATTTACTTTTGAGATAAGTGTTTAATTTTTCCCTGGGTTCATTTTGCCTTGCATTAAATCAAGGTAATCTTCCACATGATAGATCATCTGACTGTTCTTACACACGGTAATACTTGGAGCTTTTTGACAATCTTTACCCTGCATTTAAAATTAAATGCACCATAAAGGAATGAAAAATAAGCTTCTTTTAACCAAAACCCTTCCAAAGGAGATGGATGACTGCTATTCTGCTCCAAGAGATTTCATCCAGCATATCCTGCCTTGGGGAGGGCGATTGCACCCTCACTGCTGAGCTGCCCTGCTCTGGGGGCTCCGCAAGCACTCTGTAACCTCTGATCCCTAGTAGGGTGAAAAGCTGAATAGATTCTTTCCTAAATGTGAAACCTGCAGAGCAATTAAAAGCCCAAGAAGAGGAAGACCACATTCTATATTCCATATTCCAAACGTAATCATGTTCAAAAAGGATGTATATAAAAAAAGGATGTACAGGATGTTCAAAAAGGATGTAAAGATAAACAAAGAATGTCGTTAAATATCAATTGTCTAACAAGGGAATCATGTTTTCAGCGAGGAACTACAGGGTTAGAATCTCAAGCTTTGTGGTTTTTTGTTTGCTTGCAATGGAGTTTTAAATGAGTACAGCCTGATGTCGAAAGCCAGTAACCCAGAGGCTGGTGCATTTTGTTCAGGGGCTTTTCCTTAATGTCAGCATAGATCCGCAGTGTCTGAGAGGAAAGGCACCCAACACCAGTTCTGGGACCATTTGTATGACTTAATTTATGTTTTTAATGCTCTTCCATGGTACGCCTGTGTTTCCAAATGCTTAAAGCTGCTAGAAGTAAATGATTTCTTTCCACTACAGCTCAAAGTGCCAGAAAGCAGGAGAAATTTAAACACAACTAAGATCAACATTGTGAGTTTACTTGGCCTCCACATCTAGCAACACAGTCATAAATTTCTTAGGCTTTTTATTTGAGAATTTAAAAGGCCTTTTAGATTTGGCAAGTTTTCTATAACAATGCTTCTATGTATGGCTTATAATGTTGGGAATCCCAAGATTTGCACTACCTTGTACTGGATCACAAGGATCATTGTGTGACCAAGTACTTTCCCATTCAAGTGCTGTTCCATTGATGACCACTGCAATGGTGGCAACATCAAAATACCAAAAGCAGCAAGGAATGGCATAATTTCAGTTCCCAATCTGCTTTTTTCAGGTATTGTTCATGTTTAAATAGTTTCTTTGTTCGGATTTTTTGTCCTTGGAACTACTTTCATATGGTGCCCCTGCTGGGTACAGACATGTCTAGGAGTGTTATGACTGACCTTGCAGTGCTTAAAAACCTAGTACCCTCTAGAACAGGGATACTGTCATTGACAGGAGACAACTGGGCATCATTTCTGTGAGTGTCTTTTGATGTGACAAGGATTATGAAAGATTCATGTCACATCCATGGTGGCAAATGCTGACTTGCATCTGTGTCAGTGAAGCACACAGCCATTCAAACACTGATGGTTACTTTGCAGTCACTGAACTGCAAATCAATGCAACCTCTATTGCTGCACATCATATGACCAGAGATGATGTTCTGTGGTGTCTGTGGTAACAGCTTTTGGATTGCCAGTGACACTGGTTTAATTCTATCAAAGGGCCCTTTATTATTGTAAGTCCACGCAAGCTCCTTTGCCCCCAGTTGGACTACATTTTCCTCCTTAAAAAAGATTCTCTTGTGGAAGTTAGTGAAGTGTTTTTTCCAATTTGTGTATTAAGCAATATGCAAAGTATTTTTCAAAGAGTCCACTATTGTTTGTTGTGGGTGACTTGGCCTCCTAAGGAAAGATAATGCCAAGCTTTTGGGCAGCAAGATTGCCTCAACAGTACTGTCAATAAATATGTCAGCAATGATTCTTCCCTCCTGTCCTGAAAAAGTGGAAAGATATTTCAAATATAGGTCAGTCTTATGCTGCTGAAAAGTTTGTAACTGCCCTATATAATGTTACCTCAATTTCTGCTGGCCTACTGCTGTGAAGATCACAATCCTGGAACTACTATATCAGTATCACCTTGTTACCTAAGAAAGAGGGAAATTTTGAAAAATGACTGAAATCCTTCATGCACCCCCTTTCCTCAGCCCCCTCTTGTACCTCAGTAAACGAGTACTGCACGTTTACTGAGGTACAAGAAAACTCGGAGCCATGGAGCTATTTTTTGTGATCACATCCCTAGGTTTCCTAAGCCCATGTGCAATGAAAAGGTTCAAACAACAGATATGGGAAAGCACAAAGATCATCCACCAGCATCCATTAATTTTGTTCACCCCAATGGCATTGACTTCACTCTCGGCTTCATGAGTCATCATTTATGATCTCAGTAATTTACTGCAGTAGGCATGAGATATACCACAAAATCAATGAAAACGAAGGCAAATTCAGAACTAAGATCAGGACCTGTAAGTCACTAATGTTCGAAAATGATGGAGTGAGAATTATTACATGGATTCCTATCGGCCTCAACTGTCCATGGTATAACTTGCCTGAGTGCAGCATGCACAGATTCTTTATTGTACAGGAATCAAGCTGCAGTCACTGCTGAACCACCTGGCCTCCTTAGCACTTAAAGATGTACTGCAAATCAATTATGAAAATAGAGTTTAGTCCATATTTATGGGCTGAATGTCCTTACTAGCTAGGCTCTAGGGGGCATTCAGAACAGAAATACATTTCACCTGCTCCTTTAAATAATTAGTTTTCCTCTGTGAAATCCTCTTGATAATGCTTGCTTCCCAGCAGATATGCCTGAATTCATCATCTTGTGGTACTACGAGTACAACGAATCACAGGGTAATACTGGTGGCACTTAAATGTCTTCTATTCATGAAAAGTGGGATCAGGAAACAAAATTTCACTGTGTAGAGGAAGGCACAAAACATCTCTATTGGGTAATTTTACTTGTCATTCCATAACACTATTCTCAAAAACATTTGCACCTTATTCACTGCTTATATTTATTTTTCTGATAAACTTAACAGAAGAAAGAAGATGTTCTCCATAAATATAATTTTAGAATCATTTGCAAATATCTTTTCTAGCAAAGAAGTGATCAAATTAGGCATATTTTGGATATGGGACAAGAAAAGGAAATTCAGCAGCCATGAGGCTAAGGAATAATGTAGCTGCATCACTACAGTAGTATTTGTCATTGCCAGGAAGGCTATTCCCAAATAACCCCACTCCCTAATAAGGTTACTGAGGAAGACAGAAGCAAAGGAATTAATTGAGAAGGTATATTTCTCATTCTCCTAGAATTTTACTGTTTATTTTGCTGCTGGAACTGCACAAAGCACACTCAAACACTATCCACAGTATGAAAGACTGGTCAGCCACTCTCTCCTCCTAATCCCAAGGCTTGGCTGGGGACCGCCTCATAAAAAAAAGCATCCCAGGAAAGAGGGTAAGGGGGTGATGGTGAATCTGGTGCAAGAGCAGTGCTTGTTTCAGAAAGAAAGAAAGAAATGGGAAACAGATTAAAAAATAGAAATGGAAATAGCTTGAAAAACACCTTTGAAAGTGTAGGCAGTGGGCTGGAACAAAGCTCTTCCATAGGTAGAAAGAGTGTACTGTTAGGAAATAATTTAAAAGCTAATATGGTGGAAGAAAATATCTTAAAATCCAGTTCAAAGCCTTAAATTAACTTAATAAAGCTTAAAATAGTCCTTCAGGATATGTCAGGGAGAGGTGCACTGCATGGCACATGCCACAGTTTTAGCACCATTTTTGATCTGGATTAGGGATCTGGCTGGAGTGTGCAGAGGCAGAAAACCTAAAAGACGGTGTTGAAGTGGGTGAAAAAGGGTCCAAAAGTTCCTGGACCCCACTGCATTTCAGAGTCAGATTGGACACCTCTCATAGGAACTGGGTACTGTTGAAACATCTCCCAGGTTAGACTGAGCCTTATCATTGGATGGGCTTTGTTGATTCCTCCCCTGCAATACCAGAGGATATTAAGAAAAATAAAGTCCAAATCAAAAGTAACATAAGCACAGTACTTTAAGAAACAAACTCTTTTCTTTTTAATAATTTTGCCATATCAGAAGCTAGTTGTTACAGAAGCTAATTGGACCCTTAAGCCTGTTGTATTCTAAATCTGAAAAAAAATGGAAAAAAATGGAAAGCAAGTCTGGAGTCAAACTGTTATCAGGGGACATAGGACAGAAGAAACTTTCATCAACTGTCAATTTCCCTTACAGTTCCTTGTTCATGAACGAGGTAAATCCCACTGACTTCATTGAGATTTCATGTTCTTTGAGTTATGCTGCTGCACTCATGTGTTATAAGACAGTAACATTTCCTGATCGGAGCCTTCAGTCCACCTTATTGAAAGCCATCCACACGATTCACAAAGTCATTGTGATAACCCCAACAGCAAAATTAGATTGGTTCATAATGCCACAGAACTCTGAGGGATGCTTAGATTTATATTCTGTGCCATAACTGTAAGATCTCTATCCAATATTTTGAGATTATTGGAGGATTCTCATAAGGGAAAGCATGCATTTGGCAAAATCGCAATGAAAATTATCCTTTTGCTTCCATTGAAGGTTACTTTTCATAGAAATTAGCTTGTTACAGAAACAAAGAAAAAGTAGAGAAAAGTACTCTGAATATTTTTCTTCCAAGTTCTGATTAAAAAAAGAAAAAAGATAAAAGGGAGTGGAAACAAATTATAATCAATATGTTTCATTTTGTACTGCAGAAAGGAAAATGACTTAAGAGCCTACACATAACCTTAAGCAATACCAGATGTGGTACAGAGAGAAGTATTAACTACTGCTCACAGTTTGGAGTTTCAAGACAGTTAAGAACAGGTAAATTTGATGGGTGAAAGTGTTATGCCAGAAGGAGCCACTTAATGAAGTAGAGTCAGACCTGTCAAAAAGCAACTGCAATATGGGACTCATGCAATTTGTAAAGCATTATGTTAAACCTTGGACTGGCAATTCAAAGCTAGAGAAAAGTAGAGGTTATTTTTCTCAGTTTAGCCCAGCAAAAGGGAAGCTTAATACAATTCTGTGAGGATATGATATAATCACCTTCTCAGTCCCAGTCAGACCAGCGTGTGCTGTTTTGTGACCCATCCATTTGCCAGGCAGGATCCAGGGGGCTGAGCCTACAAACTCCACATGGTGTGAAAAACAGGGAGAAAAAATGCAGTGCAGCCAGGCTCCCTAAGGGATTTTTACCACATACAGCCCCCATTTCTGGGTAGGCACTGTGGGAGCTCCCCTGAAGTGAATTCCCACGTGACCTAGGAATAATCTAGACAGAAAAGACTGTAAACATTTTGGAGGTTCTTTCAAGTGTTTTGGTTCTTTGGGTGTTTTTAATTTTTTTGTTTTTCTTTTTTTTTCTTCTTTTTTTTTCCCCCACGTTATGGGACTTGAAAGATGTTGCTGTGTTATAGTTATAATCTTGGTTTGGAAATTGCTCACATATATATTCTGAAAGACTGGAAAGTGCTACTGCAGTGCAAATACTAAATTAGAGCCTCTATTATGATGCATTATTCACATGTCATGCAGTGGTCCTTCATTCTCACCCAGGTGGAAATCAGCTACCATGGTGGTTAACAGATTCTACAGATCTGTCTGAAGCACAGGTTATCACAAAAATAAATAGCAGTGCAAATCTCCTCCTGTACCAGGGTATACAGAGAGTTGCTGGATAATTCTCAGTGTAAATTCTAGTGTGTTTCATCCAGACAAAATAAAACAACAACAACTAAAAATAAAAATCCAAATCAAGCCCTTCTCTTAAATAACAGACTTCTCTGGACAAACTTTCCCCTTTTCACTAGTTCTAGATTGTGTTATGAATTCTACAAAAAACAGACTCTAGGGAACAATCCTTCACAGACAGACAGCCTAGCTAAATGAGGAAAGGTTTTTGCCAGCTGTAATTTTTTGATCTGTGATCTGTGCAGTGTATTCTAAAAAGCCAAAAATATCCACATATTCTCAGAGGATAGGTCAGATCTGGATGGAAGGCCAAGAAAACTCCACAAATTTCAACTTTAGAGCTAGCCAAAATAGAGGAGTTCAAGCTTACTACATCTCCAGCTTTAACATTCAATTTCTTCAAAGTCCCTGTCTAAAGCCCTCTCATCTTTTCTTCTCTCACATCCTGAGTGAACCACTCCAGACTCCCTCTGTATTTAACAAATGGCAAACAAGATCAGAGAAACCTCTAACAGTAGCTGGGCATAGAAAGGGATGTGAAACTACACAATAATGAGAAATTAGAGTAATTCAAATAAGGCCAGAGAACAGCTTGTAAAACTTGTTAAATGACCTTCTGTAGGACAGCAGTCAGTGAACACTTCTGTTCCAGTCCCAGGGCTTTACTCAGCCCTACTGGTAGTATAGCCTCAGAGGGCTGCACCAACTCTGGACTTGGCTGAACATGCAAAGCCTTTTAATGACTCCTCTCATTTTTCCTCTGCAATTTAAAAACTGCACCCCAGTGCATTTTATTACTGTTGCAGTAGGTCAGGAGCCCAGCAAAACACACAGAATCCCACTAAATGTAATGAACTGGAGTCATCATTCCCTTCATATATATTTGTGACAAGCCTGTATTTGTGTGGTCCTGCTTCTAGTTAGAGAAATGTACTAAATAATTCCTGTGTATTCACATAACTTCACCACTGCCAGAACTTGTTTACCCATTGACCACTCTCAGCATGTTACATAGGCTGTATTTCTTTCAAAAGGTTAATTTCCTATCTTTTACCTCATATCTACATTTAAGAAGTGATTATTCTGAATCATGTCACTGAAGTTGTTATCATCCTCCCACTTCTCTATGATTTTATTTTAAAAAAATTTGGAGATCTCTATACAGGAAATCATATCTAAATGCTATTCAAGATATTCAGCCTGAATCCTGCGGTCCTCATTCAATCTTTATCCTGGCACAGCTTTTACTGAGGTCAATGGGCTTGTAGCCTGAATAAAGACTAAAAGCTGTGAGATGGGGCCCACTGGGCAAAATTACTAGAGATGGACAAATTAGTTTGGATAGACTAGCATTGAAACAAAATATGTGCTCAAATCCTAGACTGAGTTGAAGCCAGTCCTTTGCATTTAGCTGTGTGTATAACTTTTGTGAATATTCATATTCACAGCTTGGGTCCCTGCATCCTGGCCTCCAGAACGTGTGAATTGCTACAGCCATCCTTTCTTCCCACCACGGAGGCCCCACTGCAGGAGAAGGCTTCCTCCCCACAGGAGCTCAGCTCAGTAGACAGGCAATTCCAGACATGAACAAGGCTGCTCTTACTGCAGGGCTTTGGGTTGGTCTTCTCCCTGCAAAAGTGTCATTGTAGAGAGCCCTGAAACACCAGCTGTCTGGATTCCTACTAAAAAGTGATTGAAATTCACCTCTCCTAAGGTGGCTGCTGCCCTTGCTTCTCTTCCATGTTCACACGGTTCTGCCACATCCCTAGAGACTCCAAGGCTGTCTTGGGAGGTCTCTTCATGCCAGAAAATGTGCATTCTTCCTGGTCAGGACATGGGAGGGAGCTCCTCCCTCCACAGCCAGGGAACAGGGGAGCTGTGTTGAAGCCCCACCAGCCCATGCCAATGTGAGGCGTCAAGAGATTTTTACTGGCTAAAGCAGCATGTGCACACTGCTTTGTCTTTCATGATTGTCATTTGCCTATTGCAAAGGACATGTCTGTGCCTGCACATACTAATCTTAGCTTAGAATGGAGGGTTTAACCCTAAAGCTTTTAATTGATGTATTCATCTTTGCACCCAGGAGTGGAGGTGAGGCTACAAAATCCTTCTGCTGCTGCTGGAACTTCCAATACAGACAGATATCTTCACAAAAACCTAGGAAATTCAGATGAAATCTGTTTGTTGTGAAAAGTCCATTTTGTGACCAAAATGTTTGGACAGGATACTGAGAAACATTGACCCATGAATATTTAGAAAATCAGGATACACCATGGCCTGATTTTTGCCATTTTACAAAATGTTACACTGTACCTTCTGAGGACTCTATAGGCAGCGCAAAGATAGACAGGGTTAATTTTCATGCTTTCTTGGTGGTGTAAAAGAATATCAGATCATTTATGTAAGTTCTGGTTGGAAAACTTCATTTAAAGTCTGATTTTGTGGTTGAGTGACTGGAAAACCTTCATTAGTATTTTAGAAAGTAGTGGAGACAAGTACCATAACTTTGATTTTCAGATATTACAGATATCTGGTGATAAAATTTAAAAATAAATAATGAAGCATCTCCTCTGGATTATTTAAACAGCAAAGGCAAAGGTACCTGCTATATATTAACACTGTCAGCCACCTAGGCATTACAGTGGATTTTTAATGTGTTTCATCAAAACACTTAAAGGCACTTTTTAAAATATATGACCTACTAAATAAAAAAACATAGGACGTAATCTTCAAGGCACACTGATTAATGCAAAATTGACTTGAGCAAATGCAGCTTATGGCCATAGTCCAGGAAGCTCTCTTGATGCTAAAGAGTTTCATACAATAGTTTTCCATTTTCAAAATCACATCAATTTTTACTTACAACATTTTGAAAACAGGTACAGCAACTTTCAATCAACTGTCCAGCAATAATTTAAAATCCTTTACTATTAAATTGTAAAAGTTTGAGTCATGGGAAGACGACAATGGTGTAGAGAACTGATTTCCTGACTGTCACAAACCCAGGGGTTTCAACTGCTGTGCAGTATTGCCTGTACAGAGATAGAGATGGAGTGAACCAAATTATTCACTGTGAATAAGTTATGTGATTAATTTTTCTGTTTTTCTTTTCTTTTTTCTGTGTTTCTGATTTCTTTATATATCTTCATGACAAATAGACTTAAAATATTTATGCTGTCAAAACTCATAGTAGGATTTGTGCTGAAATACTCGTGTGTCAACAAATGCTAAATGAGTATATTACAGCAATCAAATAATATGAAAAGCTCTCTGCTTTACCTATGCAGCACCACCTTGGGGAAAATAGCTGTAATTCTTTTCTATCATTATTTCCTTTAGTAATATTTGATTGTCAGCAATTAAAAGCAGGCACTCAACCTCTGGGTATAACACAAACAGGCATAAACACTGCCTTTATCCCAACAAGAAAGATTTAAATTTTAAAAAAAATATTAACCACCATACAAACATTGAGGAAACATAGCCAAGTATTTCCTGAATACTGCCTTCATGAATGAGTTGGTCACAATGCATTTACCCTGTGCTTAGTGCTGGGGCTTCAGCCTCAGCAGCGAAAACACCAGCAGTTCTGCAGGCAACTGGCTTGTGTTTTCCACCTGTGAAGGGAAAATTAACTGAAATGGAAAAATATGGCAAAAAATATGCTTTGTGTATTGACTGGAGTATCTTGTGATGATATTGGCTCAAGCGCTTCACAGAAAGAATGTTTTTCTTGCAAAGACAGCAAGGTCATTCAGGGCATTCATGATGCTCTTTCAAGAAGCCTTAAAAATGGTAGAGGAGTTAGAATTGCCATATTTCTCCCCACCTAGTCTTGTGTTCTTCCTCAGCTTTGGATGATGCAGAGGACTGAAGATGACATCCCTCTCACAGCTTCTGAGAGGTCACGGCTGCCTGGTGACCTGCTGGTAGAAATCAGAGATAGGCAACATGGAGGTGTTATTTGAGACACCTCACCCATAAGTGGATCAAAAAGCATTAAAGGTCTCATGAAAGCACTTGCCACATAGAAAGAAAAGAAAAACAGGAAATGAAAAGAGAAGCAGAGAAAATAAAAGTTCAGATGAAGTTTTCAGGGTTCCAGCATCAATATTCTTTTTATAAGACAAAAATGTTTGAGAGCATTTTTTATGAAAAGGAAAGCCTATTTTATTGACTGATGAAAGCTTTATGGTAGCTCTATGATCTGGTCTATAATTTCTAAATTGTTCCTAAATTTTCCCTTCAGAGAGTCTCTGATGGCAGCCTGGGGAACTCAGCCTCTAAAGCTAAAGAAATCCTAGCCACTACATCCTTCTGAAAGAGGGGCTGTGATGTGAGCACAGTTGTGTCCTGCTCGTTCAACCTGTACTGAACACTGATAGGAAAAGATGTGGCCAGTGTGATGTTCAATGGGGCCTTTTCCAAACAGAAATTATGTTCCTCTTGGTAAGTATTGGAATTGCTGCAAGGCTGCTGTAGGGTTTGGTTTGCCAGCAATCTGTTTCCCATGCATGGAGAGACTCACTTTTTTTTTCATGTTTTCTATGTGAGGAAAGATGGAAAAGTTGGAACCAGGGTAGGTGAACCCTTCTAAAATGAGGTTTGCAATGGGGCTTAAAAATCATACAATTGTAGAATACCCTAAGTTGAAAGGATTCCATGAGGATCATCAAAATTCAGGTCCTGGCCCTGCATAGGACAACTCCTCATGACTGAGAATGTTGTTCAAATTCTTCTTGAGCTCTGTCAGGCTGGTGCTGTGACCACTTCCCTGGGGAGCCTGCTCAGTGCCCAGCCACCCTCTGGATAAGGAACTTTTCCTGATATCAAACTTAAACCTCCCCTGATGCAATTTCAGGCCATTCCCCCAGCTCCTGTCACTGTCAGCACAGAGCAGGGATCAGTGCCTGCCCCTCCTCTTCCCCTCCCAAGGAAGCTGTAACTGCAGTGAGGTCTCCCCTCAGGTGCCCCTTCTCCAGGCTGAACAGACCAAGTGCCCTCAGCCACTCCTCACACGGCTTCCCCTCCAAACCCTTCCCCATCCTCATGGCCCTCCTTTGGACACTCTCCAACAGCTCAATGTCTTTTCTGTGTTGTGGCACTCAAAACTGCACACAATGCTGGACGTGAGGCCATATCAGTGCATAGCACAGCAGGACAATCACCTCTTTGAGATACTTTTCAGTAACTACCAGAATAATCTCTGTAATTTTACCAGTAATTTGAGATTTGAGACTGACAGGTCTGCACCTACCAGGGTCACAACTCTTGCTTTAAAAGAAACAGCTAGCACTCTTCATGACCAAAGCAACTTATATGAAGTTGGGAATAGTTGGGCTGTTATCTTGTGAAATACGATCTGTGGCTATTTAACCATTTTCAAGAATGAAGTCTGGCTACCTTAAGACTGATGGAAGTGCCTTATATGTGAGCAACATGCGTGTAGGAGCCTACAGGGTTGTCCTGTATGGGGACCAGAAAAGCTTTAAAACCTAAACTTTAAGTCTATAATGAAGAACTTGCCCTCACTGGGTCAGGCTTTTCAAAAAACATGCAGTAAGGACTTAATATACTTCACAATGGCTCATAGCTGTCTCTGGCAGTCACTGAAATAGACTGGGAGAACAATCTGGACTATCACAGCCCAAGCAGTGGGTGGGAACCGGGGGTTATTCCATCAAAACCCCTCTCTCAGCTGTGCTGGATCACATGAGCTGAGCACTGGAGTTGAGGCAAGAGCTACAAAGTTCCTCTTTGCACAAAATGTGTTGTTTAGATCCACTCACTGCCCTGACACATGAACAATTCCAAACAAATGGCATAGAGGCTTCTAGATGGCTTCACAAATGTGAAGGGGAGAGAAGGTAGAGATAGTATATCTTTTTTCATTTTCCACTGGTAAGTTTCCAGCACATGGGATATTATTTGTGCATGTGTGGTGTGAGAATGAAGACATCTTTCTTCACAATGAAAATGCTTCTTTTTTTTGGTTCTGGCACATTAATAGATGTGTCCTCCAATTTACCCCAGTGCTGTAAACTATTCTTCTGGTGTTCTTCTGGATTTTGATCTACAAAAAACTGGTAACGTTGTGCATATTCTACTCATTATTTTATATAGGGAGGTTAATGAGTGTATGGAACATGATAACTACGGCAGAGGACCTTTGTGGGACCAGTTGCCAGCTCAAACACCAGTTGATCCAGACCAAATAAAGTTGTTCCATAGCATCTTGAATTATAGATGCACTTAGGGAAAAAAAAAAATCCAAATTTCCTTGCAGAAAGGAGTTTACAACGGATGTGAGATTTCTGGGAGCCATCAGGGACACCTAGGGCATGGCAGATGCCTGGGTGCTGAAGCACAGCACAGATGAAGACTGAGAACTTCCAAGCAATGGAGTGTTTGGGTCCAGGGCTGCAGCCACTGAGGATACTTCTTGCCTCCTCCATCTCCACTGAGCAGGGCAGTGGTGAGCTTGTGTTGTGTGTGTAAAAAGGTCAGGGCTGTCTTTCTGCCTCCCTGCTGTGCATGCACAGCACCAGGCTCTGAGCGCTGCTTTTGGCTCCTCTGAGTTCAGTGAGGAGAGCAGTTTTCAGCTAGTCAAGAGGTTAGTTTTTTTCCCCAAGGTCATTATTACCTTTCATCCAATAAGCCCATTTTTCATTTCAATGTAGGACTACAAACACGAATTAAAGACTCTGTGGTGCAGCTTGGTAAGTGCATGGGATGGTTCTTATGCTTAAGATAGCAGTCTTGAAGTTCTCTCCAAACTTGCCTTGGACTGCTGCTGAGACACCCTTATATTCATTATTTCAATGGGGAAAAATGAGCTGGAAGTAGCTAAGCTTATATAATGTTTTTCTTTCCTTCCCCTGCCCCCATTCTCTCCAAACCTTACATTCTTTTGTGTTGTTCAAGTTCCCCAGTGCTTTATATGAGGATTCAGAAGTCTGGTTCTCTGGAAACAATTGTTATGTCAGCTGACATTAACACAGCAAGCACTTTAACTATTTTTCCAACATATCCATCAAGTTCAATGGCCAAAACATTAATTCTCATTAGGCTTCAGCAAAGTTTCTCATTTTCCTTTAATTCTGTCACCACACTGCCTCCATGCAAGACTGCTTTACAAATATATCCAGTCATTTAACTGAAAGAACTTGGGGAAGCTTTATTTTTAGTGACTTTATGCCCATACATTTGTGAGCGTTCTAGGCCATTTATGACACGAATTCGAGCCCCTTCTGTTCTATGTTTAAAAAAAAGCATATATGTTTTAAATCAGCCAAAAAATGTGAAATTATATATTGTCACTATTAGCTTGGAAACTAGGCATAGCCCTCTAGAATTATCAGAAAATATAAAGAAAAAATAGTAAGAGTAACTCAACTACTTAAACATGGATCAAAACTTTCTTGTTGCTTACAAGAGCAAGGACTATCCCTAAAGATTCATCAGCTGGTTTCAGAAGACTCAGTTTTGGTTTTGTGCTCACTAGACAAAAGAAGACATTGTTCAAGGACATTGAGCAAGGACATTGTTCAAGAGAATACAAAAGATGGAGTGTTACTTGTTTTAGTCATTTTTAAACAGTAATAGATATGCGTCTCTCAATAATGAAGATAGGCTACTCTAACATTTCACAGCTGTAACTGGGCTGGTCTAAGGCCATAACCTATATGAAAACCTATCCACTAATAAATAATGGATATCCACTATAAGATATTGTAGTTTCACAGTGGGCAGAGGCTAAAAAAATACTAATAATATCAGCTATTAGTAAAACAAGTGATAAATGTTCCCATGCTAGAACTATAATGCAGTAAATGTATTAAGCAGAGTCTATGTTTTCTTTTTAAATGAAGCATGCAGTCCCATCCCACTCACCAAAACACATTTTTACCTTCAAATATCACCCAAAAATGTGCATAAGGACTATGGCCGGGGGAAGTAAGATGATGGTCCTCCCCCTAGAGAGAAGAATCACGACAGATTAACTCCTATGTCCTTTCTGGGTGTGCTGAAAATTTATAAAATAAATTCTCACCAACATTAAGAGAGGTTAGTATAGGCAATTGACCTTGTAAATCAAGAATAGAATAGGCCCTATAATGTATAATATTTTGAGGTATTTATCACCTTGCTGAGGCAGACAGGATTTGAGCATGTAAATCGTTGTAATGGTAACAGTAATTCTACATCCCAGCGCCTGCACATCAATGAGAGTGCCCCCAGGGCTGCAGGGAGGGTTTTCCCTCTGCACCCCCTCATGCAGCCCCAGCACAGCTCAGACTCAGGGCTGATGGTCCACAAGGACCAATACAAACAGGACAAAGCTGTTTGCCAAATTGCATCCTCTTTCTCATTATTTCTGCAAGTGCATCTCTAATTCTCTGTGCCTTTTGATCTGCTCACCAGTTTTCTCCAGATTTCTTCTCAGCTCTGCAGGACTTTCTTTCCTAAGGAGAAGGTATATTTAGGTTATTCTCAGTTCAATCCCATATCATGATAGAAAAACGACATGAGCCATGGCTGAATATATATTCAAAAAATTTCAAAACATTTGAAGTGGGATAAAATAAATAATCCTGAGGCAAATGACATGTTGAAGTCTCCAATTCTTCTAATATATTCCAGAAATGCACATGACTTTAAGAATACATTGCATCCTTCAGATAATTGTTAATGCATGTAAGTGTTTTGCAGGAAAAACGACATTTTCTGTTATCTGCAAAAAGCCCTTTTGAGTAAGAGTCCATATCTCCAGGTATTTCTTTTAAAGGGGAACAGTTTAATAAAAATAACAAAGCTAGAAACCAAGAACATTAACTTTCACTTTGCCTAGCTACATGCTAGTACTCTTGCTGTAATTATAACACAGAGGTCATTCCAAAGGAATTACCAGCCTTCAAATGATATGAGACAATTATTCTCCAGGGAGTCGGACAAATTCGTAAGACAAATACAGTTGAAATTTCAGACATCAATCTCTTTTTTAACATAGCATGGGAACAAGGGAGCTGTGAAATGTAATTTTACCCTAAGGCCCAACAAATGATCGCATTAAAATGATTTAAAAAAAAGACTTTACATCTATTATACCTCAGAAGTGAATGCAGTGTTAGATTTTTCTAAGGCTTCCTGTGAATAATAGCGTTTAATAGAATCTGTAAAAGCCCTTTTACAGATGCCCGTGTTTTTGGCTGGCGGGGCTGTCACAGGGGCAGCCCCACATGCTGTGGCTGGGTGCCGTGCCGGGGAGCAGCGTGATGCCGCGGGCCAGCTCCGGGGGCTCACACTGCCACACCACCGCCCAGCTGACACCTACTGCTTGTGGGAGCTCGGCACAAGAGGGGATTCCCCAAAGCAGCTCTTTTTAATCCTGTCCAAATATTCCCCAAACAGGAGGAAGCTGAGCCAGTGTCGTGCACACCTGTGGCAAGAAGCTGTGATGGATGGGAGACTCATTTGCCTGGTACTGGCAACCACAACTGGAAATTTAAAGAGAAAAGTACTTACAGCCATCTCAACAGCACCTTGAAGAGCTTTCAGTGATCACCCAGTGTGAATCCCAAGGACACCCACTAATGCTGTGTGTTGCCTGAGAGTGCAGGAGGGGTGATAGAAACCCAAAAGGAGGCAGTTGTGGATCCACTGCTTTTTTATACTTCAGTCCATCAGATTTACATCACTTCCCACGAACTTGGTTTATCTGGAACCCTATATGGCTTGAGCTCATCTAGAAGAGAAATTTGGGACTGGCACAGCTTCCAGTATTCATAAGCAGAGAGCAGAAAACCCTTCTGTTGCTGCCTGCATGGAGTCACTCGAGCTACCTCCTGCATTTACACAGGGCTGGTCACACTGGCATCAACCTGAGTGGACTGCTTGTGTGAGCTGGGCAGGATTTAGCCCAGTGTATGTGCCACAGTCAAAGTGTTGAAGTGGAAAATGGAAATTAAGGAACTGCTCTTTGGCTAGGGTTTGATTTACAGAAACCCATAACAGTCTCATTCTCCAGATAAGTGCATTTCTCCAACTGCTATTACTCAAGAAAACAGGCTCCTCAGAAATCTTTACAGCCGACACATTGCAATGCGACCTTGCACAACTTGGCAGTGAAGCTCTGCATGTTTTTATTGTATTTAAAAAGCATCATTAGTTTTATTCATATGAGGAAGTTAAACTTTAGCTTCAGTGACATTCTAGCACTGCACATGCACTGAGGCCATGTGTGCCCCTGCAGGTTTCCTTGGAGAAGACGAAAGAAGGGATGTGTGAGGAAGAGTGTACGAGTTTGTGCACACGCAAATGTACATGAATTTTTTTCCAAGGATGTGTTCTCGTCCATGAGACACTACAGTCAACAGCTGCCTGAATGATCCTATTAGGCACGGCCTCTGCAAATATTTGTAAAAGAATGCTTCCCAAATGGAAGCTGACAAATTAATGAGAAATGCAAACGTGTCCTGGATTAAATGAGTGCAAAAGTAGAGCAGCACCTGTCTGGTTGATGAGGATGGTTGACAGGAGAGCTGTGCTGAGCTTCTGTGGTATTTAGGGTGAGGAAAGTGTTCAAAACTTCACATTTCCATTTACCAGACCAAAACATTTAATTCTACTCCCACAACAGTTTTCTAAGGTAAACTTTCCCAAGAGATGTAGTGAATTGTAAGGAAAAAATTAGAAAACTGGTATGGTGAGTGATAGACATCTCAAAGCTGCCATATGATGTCTCACCAGCAAACACTTAGTCCACCTTACTGTGGGAACACTTTGAGTGTGTCCGCAAGTTCCCAGAAGAATACAAAGTTATGAGTCCCTTATGCTACATAGTTTCCTAAGTTAGCTTTAAACTAACAAGGTATTGTATTATTAGGCAAAAATGAAAGGAGTAACACAAGCCAGTAAAAAAAATCTGGACAAGTATATACATATTTCATACATACATATGTCTTCTGTTTGATTTAAATTGCCCTTACCCCATGTCACAGGTGGAAAATCTTTCATCGTTTACCTCCTGTCTGCATTTTATTTTAAGGGCACAGAAAGTCGTCCGATGTACTGCCAGTACACTCAGTAGCCTTGAGAGCTGGGAACAAAGAGATCACCTCTTGGCGGTGAGAAGGACAAAATGAAAAGTGAATGTCAGTGTATGGCAGCAGCAGAACACATGGAAACACAAGACTGAGGTGTCACATGAGGCCCACAGATAATAATACAAAATTGTGTAAAGATTTCTTTGTATTAAATCCAAAACTAAGTTAAACTAGTTAATCTCACCAGGTTCTCTTGCCCATGACAAGTAAACTGCAAGGTCTAAATAAAAAACTGCAATTTCTCATCACTGCGGATCAGGAGGAATATGGGTGATGTCTTTGCTCTTCACTCTTTCCATCTTTATCTGATCCTTAAAGTATGTCTCCGTTGCACACTCACACTTGTTTCCATCAGCTTTTGCTCTACTCACAGCAAATACTCATTTTCCAGGAGAGGGATTGGGAGAGGGAATTACCTGAGTAAAAGCACTGAAAATACCAGTCTTACAACAGTCAGAGCCACATATGTCCATAAGGACTGTAGAATTCAATAGAAAGCAAAGCAGTTTAAATGAACAGATTTTATTATTTATTCTTATAGAAAAAGAGGAAAAACTGGAAAAAAAGAAAAAAAAAAGAAAGATTGAAAGACTGATTTCATTGTAAATCAGTACAGATTCAAAAACTGCTGTACTTGGATCAAGGGTGTATCTAACCCATAGTCAACCCAACAGTTTAATTTCCAGAACTTGGCTTTTAACATTGGAGGCATGAGATCAAGCCAAGATACACTGCCAATAAAAGGCTGGAGCTCAAAGCCAGTGTTGAATTACAGAGCCCAGAAGGTTTACGGAAGTGTTTAGTGAAAATTGTTTGCAAATGGGTTTAGAAAAATTTTCTCCCTCCTGCTGGCTGCTCCAGGATCTGGCCCTGTTCAGATTTACTGAAGAGTTCTCTTCCCATCAACCTAGCCGGGATACATAGGATTTGCATGTGGGCAGGCAGGATGCTTAATGTCTAAGCCCATCTCCTCAAATTAAGCTAGAGAATGTTTCTGGAAGATATGGTTAAGTCAAAGCAAGTGTTCTGCAGCCAAAGGGACCACTGGGCTCTATCCAAGTGTAGCTAGATTAAATAGAAAGCCCCCTGATAAACAAAAATGAGGTTGCATGATCTAATGGTCCCTTTCTGAACAGAAACGTTCCATCAAAACTGGAGTATTTAGGACTTTTTTTTCCCATTTATCAGATGCACTGTTAATTGGAATAGTTCTACAACACATAGGAATAAACTCTGAACACAGAATTTTGCCCTGAGTAAAGCACATTGGTATTTTATTTCACAGCTTTGCTCTTGCACTTGATATCCATTAAAAAAAATCACGGGGCCTTCAGGAATTGTTCTAATCAATGGACAGTAAATTTATACTTTTAAACAGCTTTGTTGTCCCTGTACCCAGTGGACTTGCCTAGAAATGCTTTTGACTACCTCTGCTCTAGAAGAGCCATGGAATGAGGTTGCTATTGTTAAATGTAGAGTCCCTGTTCTTTTTAGGGCAGATGAGAGTACAGATACACAGCAAGATAAACAGCTCCTAGGGGGTCATAGGGAAACATATTTTCATCTCATTGAGATGCACTGATTTCTATTCCCTCTGTCAGTAGTTCAGGAAGATGCCTTTTAGTAAAACTAAATATGTTTGGCTTGTGAAAGCATCTAGATTCATGATTGCTGCCCTCTGCTTTCTAGAGAGATTTTTTTTCTGTTTTGTTGTTGTTCTGTTGTTTTGTTTGTTTTGGTGGTGTGGAGTTTTATCACTTGGAATTTTGTTTTTGAGATTTCTTGCTCTCTTTGTACTTACTGAGCTCACGTATTTAATTTAAACGTGGAGAAATACGCTAAAAAAACCCAACCTAATTGCCCTCTGTATTTGTTCTGCTAGGACTGTTAAGCACCCGTTTTTTTCTCAACGTGAATTCCCTAGGATCCAAATTAGTAGAGTAGGATGTTGCTATACTAATAATGCAATAGGATTTCCAGGTTTCTCCTATTCAAGAATGGCTGATTCCAGACATGCAAAATTCATTCCCACTTGTATCTTTGGAAAAGTATAGGGAGATTTGTTTCAAGCCAGTGTGAGTTACCAGGGTTTGATCTGATTCTTTCCTCATTTTTTCCTGAAATTCTCCACTTGGCACCAAATCACCAAGGAGTCTCTGAATTACAGATATTTGTACTCCTGAAACCAGACAAAGTGCTACTTAAGCTGGTAGCACTGAGCAATCAGCCTGGCATGTCATCAGCCTGGTCTGCATTACTTTGAGGGACAGAAACCACTGAACACCTTGTTTCATTCTTAGCCAGGTATGCAAATTTACAGGTTCTGTAAACCCCGTGGTTTTCACCCGAGGTGTCATCAAAGTATCTCGGGCTTTTCACACTGACCAAAACATAAAGGATCGTCCTAGGAACTGAAGCAAGAGTTTGGAGGGATGAGAGATGCAGCACTAGAGCTGTAGACTTCTGCTGCAGTCCAAGAAAAGTCATATGACTACTAAATCTCACTGTTCTGTCACAAAAACGTTACCCTCCTCTGACCCTGGACAGGATCAAAAATACATAAGAGAGGAACTGTGCACTATCGGTATCAAGCAACAGCAGTGGGCTTTGAAAACCAAACATCACCTGGAGCCGTGCTGTTTCGATACATCCTGGTGATCACTGTGTGGTGGCACCGGTCTCGCCGCACCCTTCACCACCCTGTGTGACACTCAGATCACTTTGGCAGCAGGCTCAGCCTTTGCTCTGAGTTTTTACAAAGATGCAAAGAAGCAAAAATTATTCACCTCCCTCTCCAGGAAACCAGTCCACACTGAAGAAGAAAAACCCAAGTCAAGAGCACCCTTCCAATTGAGTAATCAATGCTGAACTGTGCCGGGCAAGCTCTTAAGCTGAAACCTTTTAGTCTAACAAAGAATAAATGAGACTGTCCCAACAACACTCCATCTGTTTAAAGCCATCTGTGCACCTAAGTACTTTCCTAAATAACAGATCTTAAGGAGGCTGATAATGGTTTAAAGAGCCACACACTGATCACAAGCATATTCTACTAACTCAGTATTTATTCTCTCCTTGGATAAAGGAAAGTTTGTTATTAAATGAAAGTTATGTTTAAACTTCAGTGATAGGCTGAGCAGCTGCCTGCTGTTTTACACTGGAAAACACGTTGCATGCTCACCTGCAGTACTGTTCTCTCTAATTGATTCTTTCCTAAAGGTATTTCCCACTACTCCACCTCCTTCCTTTGCTCTGATTAACAATCGTAGCATGATCTCATCAGGCCTCGACAAGTATTGATGGGCCACAGTATCATGAGGCTAATAAAGTGTGTTACCCAGTATTTTCTGGTGACACATAAAAACTCCCTTATGAAAGACACGGGAGACAGAATATAATATAAATGCTTTTTTAGTAACAGCAGAGTACTGTGGACTGTGCAGTGCTGGGCACAAGCACGTTTTCTAATAGAGCTCCATGGGGCAGCACTGCCCAACCGTGTGATGGGGGAAGCAGGGGTGAGGGTAATAAGGGACCTCACTTTTATGCAGCCAGAACAGAAGGGATGAGGTCAGGCAGGACCCAGAGGACTTTGTGGGAAAGAAAAACCCCCAGGCACCCTCCCTGAATGCTGCCCCAGCAGCTGGGCAAAGCCCTCTGAGAACAGCAGACCTCTATGGTGTTGTGTGCACTTCCTCCACTTGCTGTTCCTGTTTTCTTTCATGTGTTACCCTTTTCATCCAAACGGCCCTATTAATATAAGAACATCATTAGAGCACAGTATTAAACATTTGCTGTGATAAAACATTCCTTTGAAAAGGATGGGTGGAAACATACATCAGGAATTTTGTTCCTCCTCCTATTTACAATTATTCCTGGAGCATCTGTCGAATATTAAACAGTAAGGGTAAGAAGGCTAAATAATTTTCCTCTCTCTGCCATGTCTTGACACCAGTGTCAAGCCTTACAACGCCACACGAGATGACCACAACTTTGTCAGTTCAAGGCCAAAGCCAAGCCTTGTTGTCACCTCTGCCTTCACCTGCTGACTCTGGACTCTCAGCTGCACTGGGGCTGGTGCATGCTGGTTCCCACCATGAGGAAGGGTGATGGGACAGCCCTCCCAAAGTCTGGGTGAGTACCTGGCATCTCTACAGATGCCCTGTTTGCTCCAGCCTCCCTGGGGCACTGTGCTTGGCAGCAGTGTACTCATGGAATCCTGAGGGAAATTGGGCTGAGCCACTCTCCCCACACTCCCAGCTCAGGACGAGCCTCACAGACACACTTTGCAGGTCACCCCCAGATCCAACTCTTCCGTCTCTTCATTTGCCAGTGAAATGATGGCGTCTTATTTTTAAAAAAAGTGTAGATTCTGAAATGCCCATTGTTGAGTGCAAGGCAGAGGAGTGTCACAAGGTAAGCAAATCTGAGGCTTGCCATTCTTTTAATGGAAGAAAAGAGAAAGAAAAAATTCCAGCAAATGGTGCAGCAAAAAAGAAAATCCCTTTTTGATCTATCAAGTCCTCTTTCTCCAGCCTCTGTGAATGCCTCACCTCCTGCCCAGTCTCCGAATATAAACTTTGCCCAGCACACTCAGGGTAATCTTTTCACATCATAAAACTTATAATCCTCTTAAAGTGGTTTCGTAGGGTTTGAGGTATGATGCACTTATCAAACAACTGAAACGAATAAATCAGGTTATTTAGGCTGTGGTCAGTGTGTGTGCAGCTCTGTGTGCGCAGGGAGGAAGCCAGTGCCATACCAGCATTTGTATACATTAGCAACAAAGCTGTCTGTGACAAGCTGTCCTCTGCACAACTAAATATTTAGTTGCATATCATAAGTAACTTCTTAAGTGATTAAAGAGAGAGGGTGCTCTCTGTCCGTGCCGGCGGGGCAGGCAGCCGGCAGGCTGGGGAGCGGAGCCCGGGGTGCGACAGCGCGGTTTTGGGAAAGTTTGCCTTTGGGAAGGTTTGCCACGTGGGGACAATCCTGGCTCTAGCCAGGGGTGCACGGCCTCAGACACGCTCTTCTATCACCCTTGTCTGCCCAGGAACTGGCTCTAAACTGGCTCCAAGTGGATTTCTCGCATATTTGTACAGAGTTCAAGTTTTCAAATATTTGTTGCTAGCTTTTATTGGTATAAGGGCAAGGTTTATTTTTAACGTGCCTGTATTTATGGATTCCCGTGCTTGCATATTTCTTGCATGTGCAAAATTAAATTAATAAAACAATTTAATGTTGAAGAAGTATAGAATAGATGTGTCCTGTTTGATATAAAGACATTGTGGAAAAGACATTCGTAAATTCAAAATCTGTTGGTTTGTACAATATAACTTCTAACAAGCTAGAAAAGCCACCCTAAACTTGCTGCCAATATGTTTTCCTGTGTGTAAAATTTAAGCTTTCTTCAGATGGCTCAAGGACCATCAGAGCAGCTCTCACTTAAAATGTTGTAATTGTTGGGATATAGACACATGCTCAGCAGAATATCTTAAATTTGGTATTTCTCCCAGGGAAAAAGAGAAGGAAGTCAGCCTGCTGTAGGGACAAGGGCTAAGTTTTTCTGTGTGGGGCCCCTCTTCTTCCAATTGCTTCCTGACTCTTCTCCTCTCTAGAAGATATTCCAGCTTTTGCTTACTCTGAAAACTCCAGAGGTAATTTAACTATTTTTAGGATTTTGGATGCCTCTTCTGTTTCAGTATGTGCCATGTGCAAGCAAGGAGCAGACCAGCATCAGGCCATCATCCCATGTGGATGAAGTTTGGAGGGGTCTGACGGCAGCAGTGTCCTGCATCCCTCAGGATATGGGAGTGCCTGATGTGCCTGACACCTTATCTTGTCTCTGAACTGCCCCTTGCTGCCCCATCCCTCCCTCAAGGTGCCTTGGATGCAAAGGATGCTCCAGCTTTGCCAGGGCTGTCCAGGGCACCTGGGCATTGTGCAAGAGCTGCTGCAGGGTTTGGGAGCAGCTCTCATGGGGAAAGCAGTGGCCCAGCCCTCCCTATTTCTTGTAGAGATGTTTCTTTAAACTCAGATGCTGGAAATACAAAACAGTTTCAGCTGCCAAAAAAACCTACAAGAGCTTACTCTGCTGCTGATGGCATGGAGTAATTTTTAAGACCTTGCTTCCACTAAATACTTCTCAGAGAGTTTACTATTTCCATCTGGGAGAGCAGCACAAGACAGACTAGTAGCACCATCATCTTTTTTTCTAGTACATGTTGGGTTAATAAGAAAATTAAAACTCAAGTAAATATTCACCAGAAAGTAATTTCAGTCTGTCATGAAAATAATCTACATTTATAAGTTATCTAAAGTAAAGTGAGCCATATTAGCCTCCAGCAGCTCTGAAACCATTATGAATTATTGAATAAGTAATCTTTTTTTTAATAGTTATTGACATAATAAATATATTTTCTTGAAAACATCCGGAGCTGCATAGGCATAGAAGTATTTATGAGCCTGTGCTCTTTGCAGCACTGTTTTACAGGGTGCTGTCAACTGCGGAGCAGAAACAGGAGGTAGAAGATTTCACCTCTGATGTTCTGGTCAGGAGACACAGTGCTTCAGTCAGCCCCATATCTGCAGGTCCTCATCTTCACGGACCACAAAATAAATAAAAATTTCTAGGTGAAAATGGTGTGACTTGATTTACTTTTGTTTTTTTTTTGATGGCTAATTCTTTTGTGACCAACAAATTGACCTGCAGTCCTGCAATACTGCTAGAGTAACACAGAGCAGCTTAATTAACATTAATTTAGTAACAGAGAGCTTGAATTAACATTAATTTGGCAACAGAAAGCAGGCTTTAAATTGCCAGCAGGTCACCTCTGGAGGAAATGAAAACTTTATAGAATTTTTTCCCCAAATGTACTGTCGAAGTGATGGGAGATTTGTCAGGCAGGGCTGGAAATTTTTGCATGCAGTACCTGGGGAGAGGAAGAGTGGCTGCAGTCACATCAGAAATTGACACTGCCAAGGGTTGGGTGGGACCTGCTGTGCCATAGGACACAGAAACTTCTCCACGGAGGAGGAGCTGCTGGAACGACCCTGAGATGCAAAGTAAAAGGCACTGCGCTGGGAACTGTGGTGTGCCAGAGCATGCCCACAGCCATGGGAGGTGCACCAGTGCTGCCGGGGATGTCACGGCTAAACCCTGCCCTGGAACCTTGAGGCTGCTTGGGCACTCCTGGGGCCAAACACTGGCATCTCCTGGGACACCACGGGCTCTCCTCTGGAGCACTCCAGGGTGCAAAGTACCTGCGGGAAAAATCTCCTTCTCCAGTAAAATCTGCGTCATATTTTTTGCCTGTCTACTTTAGGCAGTAAATGTATCACCAGTGGCTCTTAAATTTTCCGAATTAAAAAAATTAGCAATTACTAGCCATGAAACCACAGATGTGCTTGGTCCTGTGAGAAAAAACAAACAAACAAACAAACAGCAATCCATTTTAAAGAACGCTTGTCCCTGGAATGCAAGGCCAGACAAAGATTTAGGCTCTTTTTTTTTAAACGTAAGTCTGGTGGAACAACATGTCAAACCTTAGACACTCACAACAAATCAGCTTTTATTCAAATGTGAAAATTTAGGCATAAATTGTTGGCTGCTTGGCTCTCAAAACAATGTCATGTTACAAGAAATGTGATATTTTGAAGAGAAACAGGAAAAAATTTATCAAAGTTTTTGTTATTATTGCATTATCCTCCTGCTTGATCTACTAGCTATAGATACTTGGTGTCTGCTTAAGTGCTTTCCATTCTTCCCATAAGCAAATTCTGGTTGAAGACTATATATCATTTTGCTCTTGATCACTGCTAGACTCAGTACCTCATTACAGCAGACCACTTTTTGAAACTGAGCTATAGCCCAGATAAATGATTGTATAAAGTTTTAAATAAACATACAACATTTATGTTATGTTGTTTCTCAGGGATGATTTATAGTCATTTTCTTCATCCAGTCCTGAGCTCTGGACATAAAAGACACTGAGCTCTCTGCTGTTTATCCAAGCTAAATCCTCTGTTTGTTCTGCATAAGCGTTCTTGATTCTATAATATATTGCAGGCTTTAGTTTCAGGTTTATTCCCTCTGGGATGGTGGAATTAGATACATTAACTGACAAAGATAAGGTAGGGACATTGTAGCTTAATAGCCATTAAAATAGATACTGTGATAATAAAAATGGAGTTAGAAAAGGGAGTCAAGGTTGTGATATTTTAAAAATATGTATTGATAAGACTTACATGGATAAATGCAAGATTTGAGAAATCTCTGTAAGGAAACCGTCAAATGATGGTTGGTTTTAGTTTAGTTGGGTTTTTTTTCCATAAGCAGAGAATTAGAAATGGAAGATATTGTGAACCAGATTACATGTTGCCTCTTGTGTCCCCAATGAGAATTTTGGTTCTTTCTAAAATAACTTTATGTAATCTGGCTGCTGAGCCGTTGAAGCAGTGCTCTGTGCTATAGAAGAAAATCAAGAAAGCACCATGAGGTAAGCAAGTTTCTCTGCCTTAAAAAAACTGCAACAAACCTGCATGAATTCTTTTTACTATGTTCCTTCTTCTATCACCATATTTAAACACACACAAGCACACATATATATGTGTATCTATCTACATCTATATATCTTTGTTCAAACCACATAGGGTAGTCCATTTCCTTCATGCTATTCTTCATTGCAGACCTTGTTCCTCTGTTAAAAAAGCAGACAACACAAAATGCCTGCTTTCTCCTCTGCTCTGTGTTAGCATAGAACAGATTTTGAACTAAGTCCACTGAAAGTTTCTTTGTATTTTGGCTTAGTATCAATTCTTACGTTTCTGTGTAAAAAAAAGTGTTAGCGTTTTAAGACCTAATGCCCACAACAGTGGGAAGATTTTAAGAATTATAGTCTTTAATGTGACATACTCTAAATCATCTCTTAGTACAGTATAAAAGTTAGCTAAGGTTTTAAAGCTCCTAGATGGACTATCATTTTTTCTAATTTTTTTCAGGATTAACTGGTGCAGAAGTAAGAGACTAGGTGCTTTCACTGCCAAAAACTATCTGACTTAAAGTTTGAATCTGGCAGTATAAACAACAGCCCTGCCTGTACTCATACAAGCTTGTTATTTTGTGGTACACAAGTTAGTATGCTGTCCATGCTCTGTAAAAAATTTCATTCCATAAAGCATGAAATGCCTTTTTATCTGACACTTGAGTGGAAAAATAAGCAGCAAATTAAACACCTGGGCAGGCTTTTCTCTCTTTGTTGTTGTTGTTATTTTATTCCACTAGCATTTATTTTTGCTAAGCTATTCTACTTTTAGAGTGGTGAGATACTTCCAGGAATAATGGTGCAGATGATGTGAATGACTTAGTCAAGGAGCATAAAAGGAAGGGCAAAAAAGAAAACGCATGAAAACCCTCCTATCTTTGTGAAAGATTGCTTGACTAAGCATGAAAATGATCTTTAAAAAGCAAACAAATATATTTTATGTAGATACTGCTCTTCAAATAATAATTATTTGAACAAGGTTGCTTGATCAAATACAATAATAAAGGAACACAATTTCTCTGCATGTTTAATCATCAAACTTTTCTATTATTCACTGTAAAGAAACAGTTCAAATAATTTGTTTGTTAGAGAGATCTGCTATTCTCACCATAATGTGTATATCTGATAACAGAAAAAGGAGACGGTGAAAAAAAAAAGGCTGTGTGTGCAAAAGTCCACTCTGGCAAAGAAATGGGAATTTCTTGCCATACTGGACAAGGCTAAGGTTTTGTGAGCAGCAGTAAAGGCACCTTTTCCATGTGATGGAAAGTGCAATGATGCAAAGTCACCTCCTCCCCTCACTGTGGCCCAATCTGCGGCCCAGTAGACCCTGAGTTTTCTTGCAGAGCTCCAGATTAGGATAGAGAGTGACCATCTCATGGGCACAGTCACGTTTGGCATGTGGGCAGTGGCCTGTTGATTTCACAGCATCTGAGAGTTATTTAGATAACAGCTGGCCTCCCCCCACCTTCAAGATTCATTTCCAGAAGTATTTGTCATGTTTGTTAGGATAATAGGGATTTGCTTTTATTAGTATTTCAATACTAGTAAGTCATGAAATGATTTTCCTATAAAAGTTTTCACTAAAATCCTTGCAATTACTTATTTACTCAATAAATGGGATATGGCAAAAAATGCTTGACCTTTTCTTTTTCAAATAGATATAACAACCAAGCATTAATGAGGTATTCATCACAGCATCAGTATAATGAGGAATCACCTTTATCTTACCAAGAGAGAAACAAGAGTAAGTAGTACTACCTCACTGCAGTAAAAAAAAAAATCTTGTTTGGGGCAGACCCAAAACTTCAGATATTTTGTCCTTTTTCCTGCCCTCATCAAATAATTTTACTTAATTAATATCTTAACAAAAAGATTAACCTAGCCTTTTGTGGAATGCTGCAGCCTTAGACTTCCTTAACATTCCCAGAAATTAGAGTTATACAGAAGGATTGGAGTAATTTTTGCTTTTTTCTAAAGGTTTCAGGTGAATTGGAATTTATCAAGAAGAATGAAAGAATGTACTGATTTATCTACTATAAAAGAGCAAAGTAAATAGCTCGTTTCTGAAGAAGCATCTCAGTAGAAGCCAGTATCTACCCCTTTAAGGGCATAAAGACAACTGCAAACAACACAAATAGCTGGAGTTTAAAGCAGTTTGTGAACCACTTACACAGAAAAGCTTTTCCCACATTATTCTCATTTTGCTGATAGGAAGTGAAAGCCTAGAGCCCTGTTTAAGATCACTCAACACCCCTATAACCAGGATGGGCAGAGAAACCACAGACTTGGCGTCCAACCCTCAGCCTACCAGTGGGATCACCTTCACGAGCAACTCAGGAGAGATTTTGCTATGTTGCACAAAGTACTGCAACACAAGCTCTTGCTCAGGATGGCAAAGCATTACTACCCCCTTACACAGCGTTTGAGAGATAATGGCTTTTAAGATTCACTCTTGCTAAGCCTACCTATTTCTAATTAGGCAGTTACAAGCCGTCTGCATTGATGATGATGTAAGTAAATTAAGTGGGATTGGTAGCATAAAAATCTGTATACTCACGTAAAAATTTAGGAACATTATAATGCTTTGCTGTATATATGCAGCAAGATGATAGTAGGAGAGCCCCCTCCCCCCCAGAAAAAAATAGCCACGTGTTCTGCAAGATGTATTAGGATGGGACAGGAGATAAAACTCACTTCAGAGACACATAAACATGTTGCTAAGGTGTGCAACTTTTTCCACAAATAGCAGTGCCCACTTACAGAGATGTACCTAGCAATTCCCGAGGGTACAGGTGTGTTCTTGCTTCTGATATTCTATGTTTGGTGGTTTTTTTCCTTTTACTTTGGGTTATTAGCCCCATTTATTCAGTCCAATTTTTTATTATCAGAGAGTCAGGAAAAACCAGTAAGTTATAGTATTTAAATCATTGCATCCACATTCGGGAAAACTGGAGTAAAAACCACTATTGCTATGGAAACATGAAAAGTGCTACCTAGACCAAATATGCCCTACACTTCACTGAAGGGCTCCTAGAGCAGCAGGTCGGCTCTATAGTTACACCAAATACAGCTAATACTGCTATTCATGAGAGGATACCCGAAGTGCTGGCTCTAAGAAACCACTAAGCGGTGGCATTCGTTTGAATGAGAAGCACCATGTCCACTTCATATCTGACATGAATGGGACACAACTTTGGCTGTGCCCACACTTAATTATAAAGCAAAGAGCAGCTCATGGTGTTTTCCAGCCCTGATCTGGATGACCTATTGTATTACAGCAAAAAATAGCCTTTTCAGGCAAACATACTGATGGTCTGGAGTCTGTACAACAAACATCTCTTAACATGAGATCAATAAAATTATTTTCTGGACCTGCAGATCAGAAAACCAAACCAAAAAAACACCCTCACTTCTGCTATCAAGAAAATACACAAGTGTTGAAGATTTTTTTTGTAAAATTTAAGAGGTAATGGTAAAAGTATTAGCTTGATTGCCTGCTCCTCAAACCCTGGGGATTTAATTTTGCTGCTCTATTTATATTTGCCTTTGTAAGCCAAAATTTATGATATTCACAGTACATAACAATTTTCAAATTTTAACAGGTTTTTTCATAGTGCATTTAAAGCTACGAGGAATGTACAGTAACTGCTGAAAGAGTATTAGGCTGTGGACTGTTCTCTTAGACTCCATCTGCCCCAGTAAACTCACTCTAAATTTTGATGCCATATTATTTTGTCAATGCAGTTTTGTCTCAGTAACTGCATTAAAACCTTTTGATCAAACACTCAGTGACACTACACTTCCCTAACCATCTACTCACTACGTATGTTGTTAGAACAAAACTTTTTGTAGTAATACATAAATTGTTTAAAATGCTGTCAAACTACCACAAGTTTTTCACTTGGAAAAAGGAGCACTGGACTACAAAGCAAGGGACATCACTTTTCCAGCAGCATTATTAATGGAGACTATTTTAGTCTTCAGTGACAGGGAACGACAGGCTGTAGCATTTTTTCAAGTTCAGAATAGAAAATAACCATACTTGCAAGAATTCAATTGCTCTGCATTAAAGCTGCCATGGGATTACTGTACATTTATACATCAGAAAGTCAGTAAATTATTTTTCTATAAATTAGTCTCTCAAAGCTGATTTTTTTTCCCTTTCTGCTCTGAATGCCAAACTCTTGACTGCTTCTCCACTACAGAGACTTCATATCTGGATAGCCGACATCTGTAAAAACATTTCTAATGAAAACACTACTAATACAACCCCCTGGAGAAACAAATGAAATGAGATCTAAGTATGCAGCCGCCTTTCTACAGCTCTGTCTTTAACAATAGTGAGGCTAGTGCTACCCATCCAAGCCTTGACACAGGTCATGATCATTTAGGCACAGTAGTAGCAAAATAAATAATTGTGTAAATATGTAATAACTGGTATAAATACTCCAGTAGCACTTAGAAGATATGATAAAGGACTTCTGTTTTTAGCCGTGCATTAACGTTTATCTCGGTGGATGGAAGGGAGAAGCATTTAAACAGCAATGAAGGAGATCTGCAGACTGAACACTTGAAAGCTCAGTGCCAGATACAACAATCCTTCCTTTCCGCAACAGCAGTTTAGAAAGTGTATTAGTGTTAGAAGTGTTGGATCACTGCTGAAATATTATAGAACAGCAGTTAGAGATTCACTCCGAAATAAAAAAAATACTATAAAGATCATTAACTATATACTTAATTCAGACTCAAAGCAAAATGAAACTGTTTCTGAAATAATTGGACTTTTTTTCATAAATATAAGCATTGCATTGCTTTAATATGTAAATAAGAATTTAGACACAATTTTTCCGTGAAACAGTCTAACAATTATCAGGGGAAAATGGTCTATTTCTTTGTAAGGTTTCTCAAACCCTAGCGAATATTCCATATCAATCAAATACTACATCCAGGTTTCCTTCCCTATATTTAAGCCTGTAGTAAGTAATTTGAGGCAATAGCAAGTCCTCACCACTGGAAGAAAAATTACCACATAAAGACACAGGGAGGGATCCTCTGCCTGAAGATCATAATGAAAAAACAACAGTGTTTCTAAATGTCCTAATTTCAAAGTGGACTAATGCTTTTGATAGACTAGACTGTATAACTACAGGCTATAATCAAAATTTTCTTATTCAAAGGGAACTGCAAGTTCTGGGCCCAAATCCTAAGGCAGATGAAGCTGGAACTGATTTGACATGGAACTGACACCCCCGTCACCCAGGTTCACAGAAATGTATCAGCAGGAGAACTTGTTTTGAAATAATTTCATCAGCGTCCCTAGTGAAACCTGGGTGCAAAAAAATCAACAGCACTTTGCCAGAATTCCAGGAGAATCTAGCACTGTTTTCTCTGGCCTACGGAACCAGGACTGAACCTGTAAACACAGGTCTCGCTTCCAGCAGCCTTTTCATGCTGGGTAAATTAAAATAGGCTTCTTATCCCATGCATTTGTTTGAAACCTCTCTTCATCGCACAAGAAATGTAATTAAGATAAAAATGTTGAGACATTTCTGATTAAAAAACGGTATTTGGTCTTTCCACTGAATAACTCTAAGCTCTAAAATGGCTTTGAGATAATAAAAAGGCAAATGGAGCCCACCATAAAAATTTTCTTTGAAAGTCAGCAATATTGAGCTCATGTCTACTATACGTATCTACTACAAACATATACATTGCTTCTGGACTACTTCAGACTGAAGCAGAGACAAATTGTGCTGGAAAAAATTAAATTGAAACATACAACTTAGATTATCATTAATTTCCTCGTTCTAATACAAACAATGAAGATTATGAGTAATGATTATAAAACAAAACAAATATTCTATGTAAATTGTTTTAATAATCATAAAATTTATGCTTTGCACCTTGTAAGCTGTGATCTTTCAAATGGCTAAATGGACTCAAATAGCTTAAATTATGAAGTTTAAAAATGTTGCTAAAAACAAGCATTCTATGTTTCATTTACTCAGTACTTTGATTTGCTAGAAAGAAAACTCGTTTCTTTTTAAAACATACAGCAACATGATTGTAATTTTTTACATGCCACAGAAGAGACCCAATTAAAATAGTAATTATTAAAAAAGAAGTGACATTAACTTTGATTAACAAGTTTATTATTTTATAAATTCAAGCACTAAAGACTGTCATATGACTGGAAATAGTAAACAAAACTATTTGCTCAAATACATAGTTAAAAAATAAATGCAAAGTCCTTAATATTTACTTGAAAATCGAATTTTATTTCATAAAATAATACATCTGAAAAGTCGTAAAATACCAGTTCAAAAGCCAACCAGTTAAGAAAATTTAGTCAACACTGTCTTTGCAATATTTAAGACTCAGGCACCCTCCAGTGTCTAGAGAAGAAACTACACAAGTGAGCAAGCATTTGAAGAGAAAAAGCCATGAACAAGCTTTCCTGTCAAGATAGAAGCTCCCTGCATAATTTACAATAATTGTATATAACCCTGCATCAATGATATGACACAGCATGATGTAAAAAGTATCATAAAACTGCATTTCATGGATTTCTATGGGATTTAAGAGGGTGATATTTTCTTTGCTGGTGGAGAGGGATCTCTAAGCACTCTACTTAGAAAAATTCATTTATAAAAGCATTTCTTACAAAGTCTGGTATTGAGAAGTATTCAAGTATTCCTCAGGGAATATGATCTCAATGTTTATACAGCTTGTTTGTAACTTTTCTAAGGAGTCTAAATAAATAACTTATTTAGCAGGACCTACACTCATGGTAAGGAGGAGGACAAACAATGCATGGAGAGGTAAAGCCAGATACAAATACCCCTCCTCCCATTTTATAATTAACACCACACAAAACAGGAAGGTCGTATGTATACAAGCCTCTCTATGAAAGTTCATTGATTTTATGCAAAAAAACAAAACTACTATTTTTTCCACTGGCATCTTCATTCATTCTAAAAGTAATAAATCCTAAGATGATTTTTGTACTTGACATTCAAATGGAAACACTTTTGACTACGGACAGACAAAAATGCCTATTGAATGGACAGTGTTGTAAATTAATGTTATTAGGTCAATCTACCAAACCTAACAGAAATGGAATAGAAGCTGGAAAACAAAAGTTTTTCAACTGTGATTACACACAAACTGACTTTAATTGTGGATTTCTCCCTTGCATGCTGTTTGTACTTCCACAATCAAACAAAATTTTACATACAATTTAAGTGGTAAGGAGATAAAGGTTACTTAACATGTATTTCAAAACATGTTAAGTGGTTACATTCATAAAGAAAACATCTTGACTTAGAAAAGCTCTTGCTTTATGTTTGCATTCAGAATTATGGCTTCAAGTAGCTTTCCTCATTAGGGATTGATATAAGAATGCATGGACACTTTTGAATAAGGTCTTCATCCTCCTGGGTATACCCTTACCAGGACATGTGCAAAACTGCTAGGGCAACCCTGTACAATCAGGCTAGTTAATAACTGATTTGGCTTCAGTTTCATAAAGTTTGATTTTCTCCCCCTTTATACTCAAAACCTTGTCTCTTATTTACCGACTGCTTCTCTGACTGCAGCTGACATAACTAAGTTATGTCAGCTGCAGTCAGGGAAGCAAAAATTTATTACTTTTCATTTAGTAAAAGAACTAACATTGGGTCAGTGCTTTAGCTCAGTTCAGAATTAAGAGTTTTGTCAGTGAAAACAGCTCATGTAATTTTGCCCTAGTATAGCTGAAGAGATATCTTTAAAAATTGAATGAAGTCATAACATTGACTAAAAACCTCTTAGAATCAATATCAAGAATATTACAAATAAACCTAGTCAGGATGACGCAAAAAGAAGTAGGAAATATTTCAGAAGAGGATACACAAGATAAATATATTTACACACACACAATTATATATATACATATGAGTATAAAAACATTAAAAACCAGTCATTGCACCCCTAAAACTTACAACTGTGCTTAACTTGACATGTTGCAAATATTTACACTGACTTCAAGGAGAGCTGACCATAATGTGCAAAACAAAGCATGATGTTACATATTTTGCAAAGTACTGTAGGCTTATAAAAGTCACTCTGTTCAGATTCTGGCTCATTCTAAAAACTTTTTGCATGCTTTTAAACAGTGATGTTCCTTTTTGCAATAGCTTCTCTGATTTGACGATCAAGTTCACTTACAATATGGTCTTCATGATTATAGACTCCTGTTCTCAACAGGGTATCCCTCTCTTCTATCAGACGAGAGAGGTAATCACCTGCATTGTCATTTAGTTTTCTACAATGAAGACTATCCTCTCTACCAGCAGAATTATCTCTAGCATCCTGCAATTTCTTTCTCTCTTCTTGTTGCTTTAGCCTGATATTGATAAAATAGAAAGAATTAGAGAATATTAATACCCAGTTTGATTATCTTTGTATTAAGTGTTTAGTTTACCTACTGAACTACTAAGTAAAATAAAGAAATCTGTAAAAGGTAAAAAATTATTCTGTCTCTGGGGAAAACAGCAACTAAAAGAAATACTAATATAATACTAAAATATTAACAAAACGTTTTGTATGTGCATATGTAACTATGATACTCACTATTAAGGCTTCTGCTTGGTAATGTAAACTGTACTCAAATTAAAAGGGTTCAAGACACAAACTAGTGCAGACAGTTTTTGGAGGACAACGTTATATAAATTTAAACTTTCAATGCATTCAAAATAAGAATAAAATGTGCCTTGTTCTTTTCTTAACACAGCAGCTATGCTTAGAACTGAAGGTTTAAAATAGAAAAAAACCTTGGTGCTGTACATCTATGACCTTAAAAACTAAACAAAGAGGTGTTGAACATGGATTTTTCTATACTGCTTTACTGTTGTTGCATTTTACAAATGTCCTGTCTTTACCTAAGGGACACTAAACTGTGTTCTTTCACTGAATTGATGGCCAATTACAATCTTGGTTTAATTGAATATTCTCCTGCTTAGAGACTGACAACAAGAAAAAAGAAGGAAGGGGGACAGGTGGAGAGGAATCTTACAAATACTTTTTATACCTGTTAAGTTCATTTCTGATATCCTCCAGCTCTTGTCGGTCTGTTTTTCCCAGCTCTTTTTCTTCTGCTGCCAAATAGCGCAACCTCATGTGCTCCAGCTCTTGCTGCTGCTTTTTAAGGTGAGCCATCGCATTTTCCTGCTCACGCTGTGTGGGAACGGGTGAAGACATAACTCAGTTGACTATGTGATTACATGTAAAAGTGCTAATTATAGCAACAGAGCAGAACTTTAAGAATGAAGTCATGACAATTTACATCTCCAGGAGTATTAGAAACGTAGGGGTTAACAACGTTTTAGCTAGTGATATCTATAACGCTTAAGACCAATGACTATCACCATCACAGTAAACATGTCCAGGCCGGATCAACTACACCACAAACACAGATATCTTCCCATTAACAAAACAGCAATATTATTAACAAACCCTCTTACCACCTCTGGCTTAATTTGATAGACAGAAAACTTACACTTCTGGAACTACACAAGCTACTGAGATGTCTTTCTTCACTATTTGGTATATGAAATAATTTTTTTGTAGAAAATAAAAACTAAAGAGCTGCGGGAAACTTCCATCAACAGCCCCATATAGTGCCTAGTACCCAAGCTTCAAGAACTGCTTCTTGAAATTATAATTTGTGGTTAAAAAGTAAGACTTGGAAACAAAATTCTGGCAAGGTCCCTTTCCACTTGTATAGCACTGTGTAAAATTTTAGATAACTTATTTTGTGGATTTAATGAAATCAGTCTATCCATTCTAAAAGTTTGCAAGCTCTATACACATACTAAAAAAACTAAGGTTTGAATCCACTACCACTTCATGACATTAAAGTGGTTTAGTAAATGTGGTCCTCTCTCTGCTTGTTTACCTCCCAGTCATTTTCCATGAGACCTTGTGCACTGACTGAGTACAGTCAGTCTTACACCCAGAATAAGACAGAAGACCTCAGGTAGTTAAAAAATAAGACAGGAGGTTACGCAAACATCCTGGATCTAGGCATATCATGAACTGCAAGCTTATCTATGCAATTCTGACATTGCTTTAATCTGGAGTGTTTGATTATTAATACAATCAGTATTGTATTTATAATGCAGGTTAAAAAAAAGGTATTTTTTTTGTTTGATAAGCATATTATTTATACAGTCAACCTCATAATATTTAAAGACTTTAATCAGGTAGTTTCCTGCATTCCAGCTGCTGGCATTTTAAATACTCCCTGCTGATCAATAATGGACAAGAAAATTCTGAATTTCAGAAGGAATTGGTACTAAGAAACGACTTTAACTGTTAATGTGAACAGACAATGCAATAGAGAAGTACTCAACAAGAAATCAACCTTAAAGACTCTAAAAACTTTGGTTTTGTACTATATTTCATACACTAGGCAGCCAAATTAAATGTTAGAACTTCAGTAAGACAGGTTATAAATCCTGAAGAACATCTTGCTAAAGAGATACATACTAATAAAAAAACCAGAAGCACGAATCCTGCCAAAGAGTCTACAGCTGATAGATGACTGAAGCATAGAAAAAGCACTTGGTGAAGATAAGGCCATAGTCCTTCCTTCTCCATCAAGAATTCATTGCAGAAGGGCATTCCTATGTGAGAGAAACCCTTTTTTATGTGGGAAAGGGTTGAAGAATACTATAAAACTTATTTTGCTTTAGCCTGAAAATAATCTACAAATACATACAGTAAATATTTAAACAAGTTATTACAGACTGCTGATATTTAGAATTTTCAAGAGCAATAAGGAAATTCAAACAAAAAGTTGTGATACTGACTGGAGGTTAGTCTTAATCCTTCACCAAAACTGCTCGTGACACCACAGTTTTTCCATTTTTTTATTTTACTCTGTCTTTAAACAGAGGCTTTAGAAATACCCAGAAAGTACCAGCATAACTTAACTTCCATAGCAGCTGAACTGGTTGAAACCACAACTAAATCCAAACCTAATAGCGTATATGGGTACGCCAGGAAGAATGAATCTAGCTTTTATAGAAATGTCACTCTTCCCACTGAACTTAAAAAACCCAAACAGCAAAGAAACCTCCTACCAAACACACAACTAAGCAGTCACAGAGAAAAGTACTCCCAGGGTTTATAACACCAGGAAAAGAACAGCAACTGATTATCTCCACAAGAGCAAGAAGGTAACAGTGGAATTCTACAACAATCTACTCTTCAACATATACATAGGGATTTTTTTCATTTACGGAAGTTTGCTGCTGATATAATGCAATTCAGTGGGGAAAAAGCAGAGGTATAAAGAATGGGACATTATAGAGACAAAAATGAAAACGAAACAGGTAAATATACATTTACTTATGTCCATTAAAGACAATAGCCTGACTGGCTCACAATGTACTTAACTGACTGACTGAGGGCTGCTGGAGGCTATTTAAAGATACCCAAGCTGCATTTCTTGTGCATCTACTGCTGGCCTCTGTATGGATCAGACTGACATTTCACATCAGTTCTACTAGTTCCCACCCAATGAAAGCATGGATGAAACTCAAAACTAGGTATATTCCAACTAGAGACATGATTCAAGTTATTAAAAGAGTGGAAATTAATCACTTAAACATATACTAGAGCATGCTAGGAGCTTCTTGATCACAGAAAAGTTTTGAATTAAGACAAATTTATGCTTGGAAAAAAAAAAAGATACTACATATAAAGCAGTACTGTTGAAGTATTTGAAAGAACAGGCAGAGTGGGTTTTGGTTTTTTTTTCCCTGAAGTCCCAGCAAATATCACAATGGCATCCTCTGGCTCCCAAATATGGAGATAGCCTGTTTATTCCATTATTCTTTGTAGCCTGTTTTATACTGAAATATGGATTTACTGTTTGGGTACTATTGCCTATGAGGAAGAATAGAATTATCATAACTATTTTGACAGTTGAAATAATGTTGTTTATTTTGCTAAATTCAGGTAGCAAGAAAAAATATTGAGCATGATATTGTCTTAAGCAGGTTGCTACAAAACCAGCTCAACTTCAGTTAACAGAACAAGTATATATATTGACAGTCAATCTGATTACCTCAATTACATAGAATCTAGAAGTATGAGGACAAGCTAATATTTACATCTTCTTGAGACCATCACTATTCTCAGTGTCCCCATTCAATTTCCTAGGCTAAATCCTTTACAAAGTTAAGCAAATTAAAATACCACTGCTTCAGAAAAAAAACCCAAAACTTTGTGACTAAGACCTTAACTCGAACATGAGACCTAAAATTTTGAGTATTCTAAAACTCCTTTGTAGAGTCCTATTTAGTCTCAGGAGAGGACCTCTTGACCTGTACATGTAGAACAAATCCAGAAATTTCTAGTTATCTGTCTTTACAGGTAAGAATCCAGAAATTCAGTCTGCTGATTAGCTACTTCTCCAGAGTCAACAACAAGTGCAAAACTTAACACAGCTATCACTGAAGTAGACAAAGTATACCCTGCATAACCAATTTGTGGCTCTGAAATTAATTTGTCTAGTACATCCTGGCTTTCCTGTTGACATTATCTAACAGCAGTAAGCCTTGATGGACTCACAACAAATTATATAAGAATGTAATTTACAAGAGACTGACTTATCTGTAAGAAAACCATCTTGTTACTGTGGAGGATGAGAATAACATTTTCCTCTTAGATGATGTCAAAAATTTAACACTTTTACACAAGAGAGGACTTTTAATTGCCATTATCTCTTTTATCAGCCTTTCAACTTAGGCTGATTTGTAGTATGATTAGTTTCAACACATTTTTTTGCAGATCATGAGACAAGGATTAATTTTAGGAAACTCCTTGTTCTGCAATTCAATTTATTCATGCTCTCATTGTCCCGTTTTAAACTGGGGTACTGATCATGAGAAGCTGGGATATTAATCTTAAATCTGTCAAATTTGTGTATCTCAAAAATTTTATGAGAGAATTAATTTTGAAGGTACACTGTGCAAAAATTGACCAAAATCTAAATACTGCAAAAGTAATGCAAAACAGAATAGCACTTGTTACTAGGGCAGCATACTTTCACATAAACACAAATCATCATGTAGATGTGATTACACTGAGTGGAAGCCTTCTAATCCAGTCCTTCAGTTTGTGAAGTATATTACTGAGATCTATGAGGGAAAATTTTGAAAGTGTTCTTCCACTGGCATTGCAGAAGGAAGGCATAACTGCATGCTGGCCAGAAGCAGCATGTAGGACCACAGGTTTCATGACACGCTGGTGTGTTTGAGGCAGGGAAGTTCAATGATCCATATATGCCACTGTGTGCATGTTGCTGGACAGCAGGAAATCTGAGAGTTCATTTCAGAGCCATAACTTTTCAAGAAATATTTTTAATAATGTCTAATTAAACCATGAAAAAGACAACAGAGAATGATGAAGAAGCTAAGGAGAGATGAAGGAAAAGCAAAGTTTTTCTGCAGAATCCTCTGTTCAGTTCCTGCTACTTTTGATATTTTTTTCTCTGGAGAAAAATTCTATCAAAAAACCCATCTAACACAAAACTAACCAAAACTAGTGTCACTAGTGAGCATGCCCTTTGCTAAGGATAATAGTCCTAGATTTGTAGGGCAGCAAGATTAAATATAGCGTGCGCTTAATTCTTGTTTTCTCATTAGAGGAGAGAAAAACCTTTATCAGTACATTTTGTCTCCAAGCTAATGTTGGGTAGCAATTCCTTTCAGATAAATGTGATTTGATATTTAATTTGATTATTAATACAATTCTGATGTACTTACTTGGTGTGTAGAGAGAAAAAGTCCAAATTAATTTAAGTCACTGAGAGTCAAGAATTTTAGAGGCATGCCATGCTATGGCCCTGAATAGCAACATTTAGGCACAATGATATTAAATTTAAAAATAAAAATCAACATTTGCTGAAGCAAGATTTTTCTATCATTCAGTTCATGACAGTTCAGCTTGGAAAATAGAGATTAAAATAAGTGAGAAGGGATTCTTTCATGATGGATCCTGTGTGCAATTTACATTACACACTTCATATTCTGTGATTTTCAAATGTCTTTCCCAACATTAGTCTTTGACTCCTTTAAAAAGTCTGTCATAACAATTTGTAGGGTGCATAACAGAAAACTTGTTCTATGTACACCATTCATAGCAGAGCAAGAGAAACCCATTTCCTAATAATCCATCAATACAAGAAGATGTCAAAGGATTTACAACAGTTTGATAAGAAAGGAGGCATGCTCACTTTAAATTAATTTATATGCAATTTTGTTATGATATGTTGAGGGAACATAAAAAGACGGTATTTTGTTATGGTGAGAGAGAAGGAAGGATTTCTTATTCATCTCAGTGATGAAACTGGCGTCACTTCATCAGACACTCAGGTATTAAATCCACTTTTCCCGTGACAATATAAGAATTCACTGAGCAACAAGCACTTTCCTTTTTTGAATAGAGAAGGAACAGATCTCTACTGTATAGCAGGACTTGAAATGTAGTAGAATTTACTGTGAGATGTTTCGAAGCAAAAAAGTAGTATTAATAAAACACTTCTGCACATTTACTTTACACATAAAATTAAGTCCATAATTTCTAAATCCCCTTGTAACTTCCCTTCGTTATATCCTGTGCATACTGAAAAATTAAGTCATAGTTGAATACTTGGTATTCTTCAAGTGCATCTTAGTTGCACACAAATTTATATATGCTGCATGCGGAAATTCTCAGTCAAGACTTTCTGGCTAACTTTTCAAACTTTACTCTTATAATATATCCTAAAATAAGGAACATTTCAGATTTATTCCCAACTGCTTATTCTAGACAGCCAGGCTATTTTAAATCTCAGTAAGAAGTATTAGAATTTTTGTTTCAAAACGTATTGCATTTTTAAATTTCATCTAAGGGAACACTCCAGAATCATCAGCTGTTGGACTACAGGCAACTTTGTAAATAGAATATAAAACCAGAAACTCAGAACAGTCGGAAATATATTACACTTGCACCATCACCCATTCATCAGCCACTATGCCACAGTAAGGCAGCAACAGATGAATCAAGACTATTGCATGCAAGAATATTAAGAATTCTCTGCAATATGTATTAGTTGGTCTAGGTACCTTCTCCTGCACTACTTTCTCAGCACTGCTAATCCTGCTATTCCTTTTGCTCCTTTTTCTTCAGCCCCGCACTTCCTCCTGCAATAAAACTCATCACAAATATTCCTTTCACTTATTAATTTCATCTTGCCATTCTCCTTCACAAACAAAATAAATCATGCTAAACAAGTCTGCATTCTAGTTATCAGATAATTTACTTCAAGGTTTTACTAGTTTTCTTCACAAGTGTTCATCTATAATGTAGTGCTTCAGAAATGGAACACTGTTTTAGAAGCTTATGCGGTGGAAATCTCAATCACGTTTTGAAACCTATGATTCTACATAAACATCAGCATTTAATAAAAATTAACCGATAATAAAAAATCATCAAAATTTGAATTATAATCAGATCATTAAAGAATCCCTGTATGCCACCAGGTGCTTTAGTTAAGAGGCTCTTCAATCAAGGAAGCACAATCTTTATTTTGCCATAGCTGCCTATAAATCCAAAAGGGAGATGTAAACATACATACACTAGACTAAACAATGGCTAAATAGCAGCCACTATTCACTCTCCCACTCATACATACCATGCAAGTCTGTGGGAAAAACTTACGATTGAAACTAAGGAACTCAAGTAAAGTTTTCTGAAAATAACCCAGAGCTGACAAGTCAGTAGGAGGGCCTGGATGGTTTCAAGACACAGTTTTTAACCAAGACTTAGACTTCCAACTGCAGGGGTTTTTTGTGTGCGCCTTTTTATTTTTTCAGCAAAGATTTACATCCTATCCTTGGCTAAATTACTTAAAAATTAATCAAATTAATTACTGAGTGGATAAGCAAGATACTGCACAAGACAGAATGAATTGTCAGCCAGCCAATATGGTCTATGCTCTTTTAAACAAATACCTCAGTGCTGGTTCTAACAGGTCTATAGGACACAAACACATTAGAAACGTTCTAAAAATACTTCTAGAACACTGGATGCATGTAAATTTTGAGATTTTGGCTATTTAGATTAAATCTAATTAAGATTATCAACTGCTGAAAATGACATTTCTGCCAGTTTTGATTTTTGTTTTGATATAATGTTTCTTACACCCAGATAGATACTAAATTTGATACCTAAGTTCTACGTAAGCATGGATGCAATTTCATGTAAATAGTTAAGATTCCTCTGAGAAATAATACTCATATAAATTAAAAAAAAATAAATCTCATTTGTGCAGTATTAAAAGCACCCAATCAGCAAACATTGAAAAAGTTTGTGAAATCTCCAGAAATTATAATATTTACCTGGGTGCACAGGTATATAACTAATTTGATAACATTTTTGTCTCCCTAGAAGTTGAATACTGTTATAACAAATAAAGTATTAACACAGACTTACAGAGTAACGGTATTAATACAGAGTAGCAGAGAAAAGTAAGCTGGGTGAAGTCTACTGTCACTCAGTTTTACAAACTGTTTAAATTTCACTAACTTCTGTATTTTCTAAGTACAGGTAAATACGATGTATGCGTGCGCTCATGTACTTCAGTAAAACTGGCACTGTGTTTGGCATTCAAAATCCTACCCATGGAGAAGCACAGATCATATTCTATTAACGGTCCTGTACTTTAAGTTATGTGCTATGTCTCTCGTATTCTGCAAAATATAAAACTATGCCAGATGTTTGCTAAGAACTAGTTCCAAAGTAAAAGAAAACTTTTTAATTAAGGAAACATTGACTTTTATGGTTGCAAATCAGAAGAGCATTTTACTAAATGCTTAGCTTGTAGATTATGCTTCTTTAATTCACAAATTGACTGCACCAGGTCACCTTTAAGTAATGGAAATCTCTGTTTAAACATTTTTTTGGCAATGGGCACAAAGCATTAGATCTCATTTCCAAGACTTACCAGCTGGGTTTTGTCATTAACATTTATTAACAATCTAAGATATGGCTTTCAGCGTCTAATCCTCACTACACAAATGTTTTGTATAGTTCTCTAGAGAGCTTTGGTGTGACAAATTACTGGCACAGATTACAGCCCTGTAGCTATTCACCAGAGGCTATGCAAAATTAACGTGGTACTAATCCAATTCAAACAAGAAACTGGTCAGACTATGCACAATTGCACAAATCATCTGAACTAAAGGAAATCTAGAATTCCTTAAGCTACAGTTTCCAAATTTATATTTAAAGCACAGTAAATTTTTTTGATCAGATTTGCTTCAACTTTTATTTGGCTCTTTAAAGTCAATTAAGGCCTTTATCAACAGACTAAGTATAGATGAAGCACAGGAGTATAAAAGCCACGAACTACTTCGCAAGGGTTTGTTCTGTTGTAGAAGTTTTAGGTAGCACAATACACCGTACATGCCAACTTATTTTATGGTTCAGACTTTCATCAAGAGGCTCAGTTGAAACCATCAACAGATATTAATAAATTCAGATCATCAGGTCTATGGTGATGACTTTTGTTACAAGAACCTGACTGTGATATACATTAGTGTTAGTGTGGTAAGTGACAATCTTTGCTTTTATTCCACAAGAATTTTAAAACACGGCAAGAAAAAGTAGGCTGGATATTTTGTGACTGCTGAAGAAATCTTAATCAGTGGGCTAAGATTTGTATTCTTACTCCTATCACCTTCTCAAGCAGAGATGTTTCACGAATTGGAGATGACTCCTTGTACCTTTTTGCCAAGTGATAAAATTTGAAGACTGCAAATGAAGGTTAGTTTTAACTTACTAATAATGACTATTGTGTGCATCGGCTCTCTTCAAACAATTACAGATTAAAGAAGCTTTATAAATTAGAAGAGCATGGTAGAAGAAGAAGAGCTTAACTTCTTACTCTCCAAAATCTGAATCTTCTATCAGTAAAATGAAGTAGGTACCATAATCTTTAAGAAAACTCAACACTCTTCCTCAAGCTGGAAGTAAGTGTGAATACAGGCAACAAAAACCTTTGACTAAACTTGAATTCTTTGTGTTGACATCAAGGCTTGTTCATGAATGAATTGGGATTAATGATTTACTAATTTGTTTGTCAGGGCCAATGGAAATGCCATTCTTAAGCACATTGTTTAGCTAATGTTTACTGGAATTCATGAAAGACAGATGATGACAAAACATGTAATACAGATTCAACAAATATGAAGCTGCGGCTACTGTAAGTTCAAAGAAATTTTAAGACAAGATATGTAACTGTCTCTAGATAGATGCCCACAGACACACAAGAGCTCAGTTAAAATCTAGCAGTAAAATAGCCTGTCAAATTAGTATGAGGTCAGAATTTCTGGAAACAGAAAAATTTCACTTCCAGTTTATGTTAAGTTTTCTTCATTTTACAGCATTCATCAAAACTTAAACCCTTATTTCTAAAACTGAAGATTTGTTTCTCACCTTCACCTTTCATTATACAATTAAAATACAAAACAGTTATTAGGACTGTAACTGACCGAGATGGTTGGGATTGTGGCAAAATATTTTAGTGGAAGCGCTGATGAAAAATTATTTGGAATTACATTAAACCTTTTATTTTTTAAAATCACATCTGCTTTTAACTATTTCAGCCTTCTTTGCAGGTCTGAGCCTTGGCTTTTCCCGAGTTTAAAGTTAAACACAAGCCAGTTTTGCTGTTCTCATTTTTGTTAAAAGCATAGCTGAGAGCTTTACTTTGCAAAAACAAACACTAATAACATGAAAACAGTAGTTAATGGTAATCCTAGTAGCTTCCAACATGACAATAACTTGGTTGTCTCATCTGACCAAAGAAAACCTGCATACCTGTTTTAACCTTGCAAGTTCTTTCAAAGCCCTTGTCCATTGTTGTTTGTAGTGGAGCTTTGACTTGGTAGCTGACTCTAACTTTCTTTCAAGTTCAACCTAAAAGCAATTAAAATCATATCAGCTGAAGAAATAACAGCAGTAACAATCACTGAAAGATGTATATATACAAAGGGTCTGGTTTAAGAAAAGTGTTTATGTAGCATAATATACAACATCATCTAAAGCTGTTATACAATATAACATAAATATTATGGCACAAGAACATTTTCTTGTTTAAAATATAACCTTATTTTTATTGGATGGCCGTCTACACAAAAAGAAAAAGATTAGTTTTTAGCACTAAATCTGCTGATGTAACCTTTAAATTTAAGGCTGTCAAATCAGCCATCTCCTCAGCCCTTTTTTATTCAAAGTAAGGTTATAAACACTAATTTAACAAAAATGCTGATGGATAAATCTCTCTTAAAAAGGTACATAGATTTTTTTAGTTTGCTGACAGAAGATATGTTCTACATTCTTTTCTCTGAAATACCCATCTGCTCAAACCATTCTTTAAAATCTCTGTATCTAGAATGAACTTTTGATTTTAGTAACTAAATAAATCTTTAAAAGATTTTATCACTAAAATTTCATTATCTGTGCAAAAGATTTTTGTATTAAAAGACAAATGAAAATATTTATGAGGCATACAAAACACAATACAAAATTAGGTATTTTTAGCATCTCCGAGGAAGTGGATTTTTTTAAAAATCTGACAAAAATTTTCATTTTATTTGTGAAGATCTTAAAGCAGTGATTCATTTAATTAATCTAACAAAAATAGGAAATCTAAAAATATTTAATATACAACTTAAAAAGTCTGTAGAAACACAAAAATATTTTGCATCAGTTGCTTGCATAATTAAAAGTTATTAAAGCATACAGTAACATACAGACTGGCCATAGCACTGAGTATAATTTGTGCAAAAAGCCTGGCTTAATTTTTTTCAGCTTATTTCACCAATTTTACTCAAGGCTCACAATAATTCTGAGCATTAAATGCCCATATCTGTGGTTTTAATTAAAATTCTCTACTGTGGGAAAATACGGCTTTTAAGAAAATCAACTTATGACAGCAATTCCATTTTACTGAGAAGTAACACAATCTCTTTGCAGAAATAATTATAAAAAGGCACATAATGGAAAACCAGTTTAAATTAATCGTCAAGAAAATCATGATCTTTCTTTAGTTTTTTAAGCAGAATGTTCAGAGACCCCAGCATAAATCATGATTTAAATATACAGGTTAGACTTTTTCCTGTTTTAGCCTCTGACATTACTGCTTCCTCTATAGAAATAAGGGCACTGTTGACCTTGTTTATGTCTGAATATTTAAATGCCAAAGAAATAATTGGAAAAAGTAAACCAAAATGGACAAATTAACCACTTCATCTTATAGTATTATTCTACATCCCCTTTATCAGTGAACACACCATCATTACAATTTTTAAGTACTAGAAAAATCCAATATACCTTTTCTAAGGTGAGAAGATTTATTTCTGATTGTAGCTGGATTTCTGGTTTGCTACTTTGCTGTTCTTTGTATTGCTGGAACTCCTTCTCCAAAGTCTTATGCTTATTTTCTGCTTCATAAAGCTACATTAAAGAAACCAAAATGCAAGTTAGAAGAAAAGCCCATTCACAGACAAATAATTAGATTACAGAATTTAAGTTACTTCTTAGGTCCTGGAACAAAGATTTTACTGTCAATAAGCTGATATAAAACAGACACTGAAAGTTACACATTCATAATTAATGATTTCTTGATGATGGCACACAGCAATGTTTTAATAGGAAGAGTTTTAAAGAGGATCTTTGCTCAGTACTGGAAAGAAAAAAACAAGTCTGTCCTCATAAACATAAGATCAAGATTTATGCACATTTTTGTCCACATTTCTAAAACAACTTGCAAAAGCAATACAGAAAGCATAATACTAAGATTTACACATCTTTTAAAGAAAGCCAGCGTTATCTACTATATGAAGTTTTATTACTTACTCAATTTCACAGCAAAACTTTTTTAGGAATGTCTGCAAAAGGAAACGACTAATACTTTGTACAGCCAAATGATTTAGAAGAAAGCCTGAAGCAGAAAGGCTTCAGTGACTAATGACTTAATGCTGAGTACCTCTGCCCTCACAGTGTACTTCCACAGTTTCAAGAAGATTTTTATAAAGAGAGTGCTTTGCTTTTTACACAAAATGGGTAATTTGAAAAATGATGAAATACACAATTACATGTTACAGAGAAAGTAAGGAAGTCAAATGTTTAAGAGCATTTTTTATAATACCTTAAAGATACTAAGAACTTTTTGTAATGTTCTCTTTTTCTGTTAAATATTATTCAACTTTAATACACCTGATGGAACTGAAGTATTCCTTACCAGAATATGATCCTACGTGCTGATCTTGTATTTATGTCCAACTAGATAATGCAAGTATTTCCATGAATTGGAAGAAGTTTAAATACTGAGTGAAAATACTTCAGAGAACTCATTTCTGTTTCAAAGAGAACAATTTCTACATGTAGAACAATATTCTAATTTTTTGGATCTTCTAACTGGATCACCTCCATTTTTCTCCCAAATTTCTGCTTTTTGCATTTTTAATTGTTACAGAATGGATATAAGAAAGCAAAGATGTTTCCCATGGAGCCATACAAAACCAGAGTTCACGGCCATTGTTTTTCTCACAGAACTACAATAACCTATTGAACTTGAACAAAAGATACTGCTGCTTAATTCCTTTCATTTTTACCTATTTATTTTTAAAGCAGACATACAGACATGATGCCAAAGACAGTAACTAATTTCTTTTGCTATTAGAAATATTAGTTCTCCCTAGAACTTCTAGAACAATGTTTAACTTTTTTGCTTGGCTCTGGAAACACTTTCATAAATTGAATTTCTCATAAGACCTCAGAAATGTGAACATGAGGAAACTATAAAAATCCCACAAATAAAGCACAACTTCCTTATTCAGAAAGTAAGGGTGATGTTCTTCAAGATGGATGCTTCAAGGACCTTCTCTTGTACAGAGTGGTGCTTACCTCAAAACAAGTTGAATTCTGGAGTTCTCTAAACGTCTAGGTGTGGAAATTGTATATTGACAAATACCTTTAAAAGGTATGAAATAAGATCACTTATTCCAGAACATTCTGTGTTAAAAAACCAAAAGCAGCAACACAAAAAAACCCCACAGAAACCAACAACTCCACATCCAAAAAGGTCTTAAAAAAAAGATTCATCTGGTAGCAACAGAAACTCTGTTTGCGTGCATTACAAAACACAGGATCTTAGAGTGAAGCTCCAAAGTAAGCAAGCAAAACTCCACCTCCAACATAGCAAAATAAAAAAGCCTGTCTCACGCACAGTATGTGGCAACAGCCACCACATATTGAAACATAGCAGGAACAGCACAGAGGAAGACTGCCAGGATGCTCTGGAAAAAAAGGCCTTCATATAAAACAAGAGAAGCGGAGCTTGTATTTGGAAGAGAGACAGTATGACGGCCACCTACGCAGTCAGGAACAGTATGTTGCAGAGGCACTAAAGGATTCTTCATAATTATTAAGAAACAAGCTTCATTGAACAAAAATAAGTTTTTAAATATAAAAGACATAATTCAATTTTAGACCTCATTGCAATAGGATGTTGCAATACTAAATACTTTTAGAAAGGAATCATATGAGATCATGAAGAAAACTTCCATTGACGGCTAGTAAGTAAGCATGAAACATGATTCTGGCTAAGAGTACATATAACATAAGAGTGCATATAACCCTTGATGGTACTGATGGATATACCAAAGTTATATTTTTTGCAATTGCAAAAATTGCAATTTTTTCTTATTTTCTTATCCTCTAATTTCAGCCATTGCTACACCATAATACTGAGCTAAATGATCTTTGGTCTGACAACTGTATGTCTGTTTCTGAATAGGAAAAATAAAATGATTGTGATGTTTTATTTAGAAAAGGTCTGTTGAAGCTAAAAATGGTCAGTGGGAGCTGAAAGAATGAATTTAAAATAAGAATACCAGCTGATGGCAGTTGGCCATTAGAGCAAGAGGAACTACTAGCTGTCTTGTCTGGACTGGTAACTGTGAACAACACATAAAATGCAAAAGTGACCCATTTAATCCACTTATCACTTTGAAGAAGACTGCATTCTGAAGTTTGAAACTTGTTCATCTCGATTCATTGACTGCTTGAGTAGAATAGTCAAAGGAGTATCTTTGAGGTTAGCAACATTTTTGTATTAGCTACCTTTTTAAGAATTTCACTGTACTGAGGTTAGCATCTGCTAACAAGAAAATAAGTATGTTAATATTAGTGTTTAACACAGAACTAAAAAAACCACATGAAAATCTATACAATGCTTCCTAAATACAAAAATATGGCTTTGTCTGACATAGTTCTTCAAAAGGTGAAAGCTAATATGGGATTATCACTATCACTTATCAGACATGAAAAACACCAAAGCAAGTAATTAATCTACACAAACAAAATACTTTTCAGAACATTTAGGCATTAGTAAGATTTAATCTTTGTAATAACAAATTAAGTGTCTAATGTTGTAACAGCTAAAAAAATATAAATATTTTTACAGTTTACTTTACAGTCAGGAAAAATATCTCTACTATCCTTGTTGTTAGTGCCAAAGTTATCTTACAGGACAACAGAACACTGTCTAAATTTTCTGTTTAGAAAGTACTAGTCTCAGAATAGAAGACTGCAATAACAAGAGAGTTTCTCCCTCTGTCCCAATAAGGATACAAGAAATATTCTTTTGCAATAGAAGAATAAAACTAACTGCACAGTCAAACTGCTTAGAAGTTAATTGCCAATAATTTTTTAAGTTACTGAAATTTACAGTGCTGATTGGGTTCAAGTAATGTATGCTTTTAAATAAAACTTGATTTTCAATGTTGAAAAAATAATTACAAGCACTGCACTGCAAACTGCCCATACAACTGAGTAAGATAGATGTGGATGGATCTCAGCACAGAGTTCCCCCAATTTAAATGAAATGTTGGTTACAAAGTTGCCAGAATACAATTGCTCCTAACCATTGCTTAACTTAGTATACATAGAAAAATGCTCACTTTTATTAGAAAACATAAGTGTGCTTACCTGCTGATGTAAGCGAAGTTTATCTTCTTCCAGTTGTTTGATTTTTGACCTTTCTAGCTCTAGCTGGTGTGCACATTCCTCCCTGGCTCGACGCACAGAATCCTGAAGCACCTGCAGATTTCGTTCGTGCTCTGCTTGCAGCTCCTTCTTTACTCTTTGAAGCTTAAAAAGACAGACATATTCATATTAATCCACAGGAGTGGGAGCTTCACTTGAAAGGTCTCTTACAACTGCTACTGCTATTCATGATAGAAAAATTGTCATTAATTTCTGAAATGAAACAATAAAATTCCCATTGTCCAAATGTTCACTATATATATATTCTTAGTGAATTTCAGTTTAACTAACAATCTGCCAATTATTATATTTGAGCTACAAATATAACCTTGGTTGACTGCTGTAAAAAGCATAGCTCTCTGGAGCTCTTCTGTACATTCTACATGATTGCTCAGGGCAGGTTCTACCTTCCTACTACAACGTGAAAAGGTAACTACTTCAATTCACTGCAGAGACTGTGAAAGTCAGAGTCAAAATGTCTTTAAAGAAAATGTCTTTGAGAGAGACCACACTGTTCAAACTGAGCATATTGAGACAATTTCTCATCAAGCTAAACAGAAGAACAATCCTTGCCATGTTTGAACTTTCCAGAAAGATGCTACTATCCAGGATAACTGCTAACAGAATAGAAACCTCTCCAATGGCCCATTTCTCAAACTGTGCAATTTCTAACTGAATACTACATCATTCTGACCAGATGTTTTTTGAATCCACTGATTTTTATCATCTCTAGCTGTCAGGTCAGAAGCTCACTAAATTTTGAGAAAATTTTTAGAGAAATATACATGAGATTCAAAATAACTACTTCCATTCAGACTGAAATGCACTTGGCCAAACCTGAGCACCAGATTCTTCTTGCACAAATGCTGAAGTCACCACATTATTTACAGCACAAACTGCATCCTGAGATACAGACAGCCTGGATACTTAACGGGACACATGCTCAGCCAGTCAATTCCTGTGTTGGGAGTTCTCAACTTTGTTACTAGCACAAAAGGGATTAGTAGGCTAGAAAAATTAATCTGAGTTACAAGGAGGAAAGAAAAAGTTTGTTGGACAGCTAGAACACCACAGTGTTTTACATATATCATTTTGAGTTTGTTTGGAAATACAAGGATAGGCAGTTTGTTTTCTCTTTTCATATGAGCAGCACTCCTGAAGACACACCCCACTTCCTCAGCTTGGAGGTGTTCAATACAGTGGTAGTTACTGGTTTCTCCTGCATACACTTTGACCCTGTCGCTATTAAAAAAAAAATAAACAGATGTAGGAACTGTGAAAATGTTGGATAACAAAACCTGAAGTTTCTCCTTGTCACCCTCTCCTATTTCAACAATTAATCTAGCAACTACTTTTTGAAGTGAGGCTTTCTTGTGTATGCACATTACCTGACAGTGCTAAACCTAAAATTGAGACATGCTAATATTACATAAATGCATGCACTGACAATATTTCTGTCAAGAACAGAAGGGTTACAGTCATGTAATTCTAGCAACCCATTTAAAAGTTCACTGAATTTCTATTTCAGTAAAAAAAATGTAGTTTCAACAAAACTTGGCTTAATTATTAGTATTCCCCTACATATCACTATGAATCTGGTTATATCTTATACACAGAACACAGCTGTCCCTATGTGAAAACTCAAACTTTACAGAAGTAGCTAATGCAATTACATTGTTTAATATGAGCAGTTTTTACCTCTGATTCAGCACTAAAAAGCTGTCGCTCCCGCTTATCCAGATCTCTCAGGGTTTTCTGGAGTTGTTCTTCCAAAACATTATATTCTGCTACCTAAACAAAGGAGTAGAAAAAAAGTATAAAATACTGATAGTTTTTATTTAGAAATTTCCATATAAAACAAATCTCCAGCTCTTAATTAAGAGCTTGTAATGGAGAATCCTTCTAACTCGGTATAGGCTAATGGGTTGTCATACACAGCCACGCCATAAAAGGACTTTTCAACCAGGCAAGGAAAATGCAAAAAAGGAGCTCCCATACAGAGCAAACTAACTTAAGGAAATTTCTAACAAAAATTCTATGACTAAACGCTGCTTTTAATTCTTTTGCACTGTTGTAGACTAGATGTATGCATATCAGTAGGTGCAAAGGCCAACTACAGACCCTTTGTTATGTTACCAAATGTATTGTTAAATTTACAATAATTTAGAATTTCTGCAAGTATAAGGAGGAATTTCATTACCTTTTTCTTCACCAATGCCTCTCTTTCTCTATCTCTTTTCTTCCATTCCTCTGCAAGTGCTTGCATATGGACCATTTCCCTTTTTTTAAGCTTTTAAAGGAAAAAAAGAGAAACAAAACCCCCAAACCAGATCAAAATTGTTGGAAGTGCACCTTTAGGCTACTAGCAGACCTAAGTCTTGAAACAAGAGTTTTGTATGCTGACTTGTACAGCTCAAGATATGATTCTGATAGATTTCTTACACTGAACTACAAAATGCAAAGTAAAAGCATGTTTGAGAAAAATATCCAAACAAAGAGGTACTAGATTTTCACTGCCTTTTAAAAAGAAGCATGCAAACAAAAACACCTCGAATGACTTCAAGATTAGACAGCAATGGTTTTAGAGATATGATTAAAGGAATACAGAATTAGTATTTAACATCAATAGTTTTAATCTTCAATCTACTGTACTTTATAAAGAGTAATAGGAAATCGCAAAGATGGTATTCTGCAGTTCAAACCTAGCATATTCTTCTCTTACTTAAGAATTAACCTTTTTTCCTTAAGAGCATGGAATTTGTGGATGGAGTAGTTTACATCTGAAGTTTTAACACTCTATATTAGTACAGTTTAGTTCTTACTAGAAACGATCAAGTAAAATACAATTGATGTTATTCTCTGTATCAATTCTGCTAAACCTTCTCTGGCAATCATGTAACTTAGATAATAAAAAGGAAAGTGTAAAAAACCTGATTTTCAAAAATGTCCTCTTGCATTTCCTTCCACATTTCTAACTCCAGTGCTGCTTTGTATTCCAGAGTTTCTCGAGGTCCCGCATGGTCTCCTGGGGCATGGTGAGGCTGAGTGTGAGGGACATGCTGTTGTTGACAAGCACCTATATCCTGATATAATAGAAGTGGATTTTTCATTGGAACGTGAACTTTTCAAAGACATGATCAAAGGAAAAAGAAAGGATTTATATAAAATTTACTTGAGAAGAATCTGACACCATAACTTCTTGCACTTTGACAAGTCCGTAGTCTTCCAAGGTGATGGCATATGAAAGTTCTGCTATTCTGCTGCCTGACCTATAAATAGCATTAGAATGTTATTTAAATTAAAACTGTTGAAAGATACAGAAAGAGAACTGTGAGACAACACACAAAACAGCAAAGTTTCTGTGCAAGCTCAGAATCTCTAAACAGCTGCCTATGTCAGAGCCCAAACAAGCTTTCTTATGTATATTGTTGTTAGGGCCTGGTTTGTGAATCTATGGCAAGCTTTCTGACTTAAACAGATAACTTGTCATTGGAAATCTACTTAATTAACAGATTGCTATAATCAACACATCTCTGCAACAAGGGAATAATCTAAAATTGTACCTACAGTCTTAAATCTTTCTAATGATATAACTTAATATACAGGCATTGCTGCTGATTTGAACTTAAGATACTCATTAAATTTCCTTAGATTTCCTTGTTTAGACTTCAACAGTAACCTTCTAGCTATCCACAATGGAAGTAGCTTAGCATATAATTTGTCCTTGGATTACTAAAAATATATTTCTGGAAGCTTCAGCACAGGGAACTGGAAACTTTAAATCACTTAAATTTCTACCTGCCCTTATACAGTGAAACAATCTCTAGATAACAGATATTCTAATAAATTAATTTGAAAGCAGTTGTGGTTTCTGCTTAAGAACAGTTTGTTTCCAACTATTTCATCTCTAATCACAGTCAAAATATAGCAAACAAAGTTAGCCTTTTGCACAGAAAGGTATTAAGATAAGGAATATACAGAAGTCCGGTAATTTTAAATTATCAGAAGTTTCATGTGAAAGTATACTGCAGTGTAGACCTTATTCAAAAGAAAACCTCTCATTTCAGTGATAACCACTCAGTAAGGCAAATTACACAACCACTTGTCACGTGGAAGCTGCAGAACGTATCAAGCAACAAGATGCTGAAGGAATTAACTATGGCTAAAGTTTTCACAGAAGTTGACTTTCAGCAAATACAGATAGACAACACTAATTGCGTTTAAGTGCATTATCAAGTTCCATCATCACACAGAAAAGATGAGTGTCTAGACATTGATTGTGAACAGTAATAATCTTCAACAAGGACACAGGACAGAAGTAACTACAATTTGGTTTTTTTTTAATATATACACACACATATATAATATACATATATATGTATAAAACCCCATCACTATGTAAATGAACATCTGTCTTTGGACAGACTATTAGCTAATACTGCTCTTTCTGATGTACACAAGCTGAAACCCCTGCTACTACCCTGAAAACAGGAGATGTCTCTGTTCTCTGGGTGTATCTGTCCTAATTTTCACTGAAGTCAGTTGTATCTAAAAGCATACCATGGACAAACAATATTAACTATTTTCTGGAATATTAACGTTTTCTATAATTGAGAAACTAACTTAAGGAAGTGCCTGAATAACATTTTTTTCAATTAATAATTTCTTAATCTGTCTGTGAACTTTAAAGATTTATTACAACGACTTTGGTAGTTGAGTGGACATTACCCAACATGAAGTAGCAATTTAGCTTTTCATCTCTTGGATGCCTATTCCTTCCTCTGCATACTGCAGTACTCCACAGCCTCTTTACCTATTCAAAAAGCTAAGCAGGAACAGCTTGCCGTTTTTCAGAGAAACACTAAACAAACAACTCTAGAAAACTTGCTACAGAGTTAAGTATTTTTTAAATAGTTTTACCCTTGTGCTGCTGTGAAATTGACTGTTTCATTACAAGTCTGACGCCAGCATTGTTCACCATTGCCACCCAAGAAGCGGATTTTTTCTGAGGCCAAAACATTTGAAAGCTGAAGCCTTGCCACTCCTAGAAGTAAGTCTTTGGCTGTTTTATCCTTGTGCCACAATTCAACCAGCAGAGGCAATCTGAAACAAAGAAGTGATCTTAGTGTCAAGCATGAAAATGAAAGAGGAACCATTCTTATTCAGAGAAACTCACGTTCTAAAATTAACTTCTTAAATCAGTGATGGTTACAAATGTCAAACAATGAGCTGGTTTTACTGCCTTTCACTTACAAGAGTAAGACTGACTGACTTTGTACCTTTTCAATCACTTGTTCAGTAGATTATCATTCCTTTTTTCAATTATTAGGTACTAAAAATGTTACAGTGAAAGTGACTGACAGAATAATGCTAACACAACTTGATCATCTTCATTTATAAATACTTACAAATGAATTTTAGGCATTGTCACCCAAAGTACATCTCCCTCCTATACTCCTACTTCCAAAAAAACGCTTTTTTAATGATTTTTTTTTACATCTTTATCTTTTATTGAAAGCTGGTGGAACTACTGGGAGAACTGTTTTACAGCCCTCACTGTGAGCTGCTTTCCAGATACCTGCTGTATTTTCAAAGATATCAGAGTCATTGCATGTTAAAAAGAAAAAAAGTTACATATTTCAAGAAGTACTTTGTCAAAAATGATGTTATCAAGCTTTACTTTTAAAACTTACAGAAACAGAACATTTTTGTAAGCAACAATACCTAATTATGCAAGAGATGAAATCAAGAACTGTAGAATTCTTGACTTTAAAATGTAATTAATAGAGAAACTGGAATAATAGGCTATTAAGTTTTTATTGGCATTAGCCCTTAAATTATTTACTAAATTCTAGAACTGATAATCTTAATATGACTGCATTTACAACAAAATCTAAAAAAGCGCAATTAAGAAAAAGTTGTAAATTACTACCTGAAGAATGTATCTTGAAGCTGATGAGGTATAGTTGCAAAGTCAAATGCACAATATGACTTTGGAAGAAAGACTTCCATGTTTTTTCTAACTTCTACAGGTGGACTTGTCATAATAGGTGCTGCACTGCCAAAAAATGGGTATGAGTACCTAATAAAAACAATAACAAAAATAATAATTCTATAAATAGATAACTTTTCTTATACCTTCTGCAACCGGAAAATCAGTTTAGACACCATTTACTAAAGCACAAATTTTATTCAAGTTTTAGAAATCTATACTTGTTCGTAGAGCAATAGAACTTAGTTCTCATGTATTCATGTTTTCATTTACTTCAGGAATGATCCAGCTTCTTTATACTGGCTGTTGCTTTGACAAAACAAGTTTCAATAACCTGTATGTTCATAACCAGATGAACTCATATTTTACTAGAACTCTGCAATTTTCATATAACTGAGCAAACAAACAGAAAAATTTATATTCACGTGTAGATTATTACTTGAGAACATCTGTAACTATACTTACAGTTCACACTAGACTAACCTGCAATAACTAGAGGAGAGCGGGAGAAAAAAAAAAGAATCACTTAATTGATTAGCTGAAAATGCAGCCAGAAAGTAACATGAAAAGTAATTTCTCTTCATTTAAAGACTAATGTTACTGAAAATCATAATACATAAAAGGCATGAAGAAGTGTAGAAGCATAATGCCAGCAATCATTCAGATTATGAAGGCTTTGTATTTACCAAGAACAACAAAAATAAATTGTACCTTAACATGCAATTTATTGGAAAACCAACTTCCAGACCACGTATACTTCTTAAGTCTATTGAAAAGCAAAAATGGTGAGAGGCTGCTGGAATGACAATTTTCTGCGTTGACACAGGCTCAGGAGAACTGGACACACCCACAGGGTTGGGCTGAGATACTGCTACTAGACCACTATCAGCTGAAAACACAAAAGAGAATTCATGCGCATTTCTTAAACTTGCTCTGCCCAAAATAACAAAATAGATCAAAGATTAGTGTCACATTTTAAATGCAAGTAGATAGGTTTAGGCTTCCCTAAGAGATTTCTATTTCTCATAAAATAAATGAATACTGTGAAAAATAACCACTCCTTCCATAAGTTACTGCCTCCAAGAAAAAACACCAAAAACCTAATATACTTTAAATCTTCTTATAGGATTGTAATATTTTTCCTTTCTTTATTAATCTCTGAAACTATGTAGGTTTAACTCACTGAAAAAAGTTTACACCAAGATCAAAGACATTAAATTCTTCAGAAAGATGCTGTAAGACTTCAGTTTATATTAATTGTTCATAGCCAAGGGCATGAACATAAGAAAAAAATGCACAAGAAAAAATATTTTTAGCAATTCAGGGTTTTTTAAAATTAACTAACTTCTTTAAGAGAATTACAAAGACAGATTAACAGGTCAATTACAGTGCGTATGCAATGCAGCATCACCCTTGGCCCCAAGATGAGGTTTAGCTGTTGAAGCAAACTAAAATGTGCAAAGCACATCTGCTTCTCTCACAGAACCCACACACTGCAGCATTCATTTTATAATTTAGGAAGCAGAAGCAGCTGCTCAATTGCATCCAGGCTTCTCACATCCTTACAGTGAGACCCAATACTGCCTTCAGAGAGTAAAACATCAAACTACAAGTTCCACAGACAGGTCACCAAAAGGTATTCTTGGAAAATGTTCACGATATTTTGTTTAAGTCTTTAAGGGCTATTTGGGCTACCAAGCCCCTACAACAAGAGGGAATGAAAGTGTCAGATAAAAACTCAACTGCCTTTTGTGAGTGCTACTTGTTCTGATACTTCCTTCGTAATTATTTAAAACGTTTCCACTTTTGTCATTTTTAAATAAATACATCATTACTAGCATTGATTTTATTCTTTCCTCCCTTTTCTGTTTTTTTTCCATTAACATTACAAAAAAGAAAAATGCTGTAATATTTCAACATCAGCTAGTTAACACAACATATGAATTAATTTTAAGTGATTCAGGCAAAATGTCAGTAGATTGCTTGGTGCAAAGAAGTGGCTGAGTGGAATTTTAAGGTCATCACAAAACAAAAAGTACATACAGCTTACTGTTGGTACTACAGTCAAATTTCATTTAATGTAGTAAATTCAATAAATTTTGCCTTACTGGGATTTTGCAGATCTAACGGAGGTGATTTTGCTTTGCTCTGCGATTTCAAAGCTGGAAGCTCTTCAAAAGACTGTTTGTTAATCTCTTGAGGGGAGCCAGCCACCAGCCCTGAAAGACAAATGTGAAGTGACATGTTTTACATCTTACCAAAACAGAATTATAAAGTTACTACTACTATTAATAAAAAAGCACAATCATGGATTTCCTAACCAGAGATTCAAACCAGCTGCTGGATTAACAATACTTTCTTTTTACACTCCATATAAAGGACTTAATCCTTGCTTAGAACAGATCAGTTAGGATGAAAAGAAAATTTGGCTGAATTAGCAGACAAAGCCCATTCTAGGACACAGAATTCCCTCTACAGAACTGTGCATCTTTAGGACAAATCTCAAAAGACCAGCAATACAAATATCATTAGAAAAAGAAAATCCACTTTCTTCATAAACCATCACTTAAGAAGATTCATGTCCAGCAACATTTAGCAAAACAACAATTTTTATATTTGTTTTGTTATGGTATTTCTTATCTCTGCTCATCTTCCACTTTTCCACTACCCAGTTCTCAAATCAGAAACAAGTCTTCCTAGGGCTTGGGCTACCAAGTCCAAACAAAAGGATCATGTAAAAACAAACAAAATGACCCAGTTGCTTGACTTTGTCCAGGAATCTGCACTATGCGAACATTTCTCTTCACAAATTATTACCAACATAGGAAATCCCTTAGAGAACTTAAAAATCCTGTATTAGCCCTGCTTTTCTTGAATAAGTTAACATTAGACTATTTCATCTCATTGAGCAAGTTCAGTTTCTTCATAGGCATTGCACCTCATTCACAACTTCAGGAAATTCCAAAAACTTTTGTTAGAATTTTTAAAGCTGATGAGCACCCCCATCACTCGTAATCTACACTCCCCCAAATCCCTAATATGGCTCTTGCAAGTGTATTTAACAACGATCATGTTCAAATCATAACATTTATCCCCCTTCTGTTATTCGTTTTATGCAAAAAATTCTGACTTGCTTGAAATTTGTCACCAGAAATGAGTACTACTTCATGAATATACTAGAAAGGAGTAGTACATGATTCAAGACCACAGTTGGCAACTGGGCAAAAAATTATATACCACATACCCTTTTTCCTTGGTTTTGTGCCTTTTTCAAACTTAAGACTTTCCACTTCACTTTCTGTTGCTACATCTTCTTTTGAAGAACACTTGTCAGCTTGAGATGGAACATTCTGAGATGTCTGCTGCTGGCTTTCTGCTTTTCCACTAACAGGAGAAAGTTCTTTCTCCTGTGGCAGTTTGGGTTCAGTTGCAGCATTTAAGGGAATCAAAGGCTGAATGAAATTATATTTTTCTTATTAATCACGGCTTGCACTGAAAAATTCTATCTATGACATTTCATAGTATGAGATTATTTTTCACACATAGAAAAATGCCGACAGAAAGATTATTCATATAAAGCAATTAATTCTTTCAGGGTTTTTTTTAACACAAAACCCAGTCAAATATGATTAACAAACACTAATAATTCTTTAACATGAAATTGTGCAAGTGTCTAAACCAACAATGAATACCTGGGTAGTCAAGCTCTCCCTTTGAAGAATTACAGATACCCCAACTGTAGGAGCCAGATCTAAAGGCAGTTGTGACAGTTCTTGTTTAGCTCTATTCGGCGGAACAAGAACAAATGGTCCTTCTATTGCCACAGGGTGTTGGTCAATCTCCACACGTCCTTTCTTTAGTAGTCCAGACAGGGGAACTTCAGTGCTTCCAAGAGAGTGGTCCCCACAGCAAAGATGGATCTGCACACACAAAGGCGCTAGAAAGTAACTGGCATGTGTGATTTGCACTGGAACTATCTGTGCACCCTCCACTAAAGGTAGCATACGTACAACAAGTTATCATCCCTAACCTAGTCCCTGCACGCTGAGAATAAGAACAGCTGTGAAATGTCAGTTTTGAGCAGGTGGGATTTCCTCACTGACAGGGCAGCAGCAAATCACTGCCCTTCTGAGGACCTGCCACATCATTCCTTCTGTAGGATAAATTCAGTACTCTGTCACTTCAGATTCTTGCCCTTAATGTATAGGCATATAAAACGCATGACTGCATGTAACGAAAAACTTGAAGGCTTTGGGCATCTATTTAGACACCACTTAGGTAGCAAGGATTTTTGGAATTAAGTAACTGTGGTTTTAATTCCTGGCAAATATGATTATTTGAAAACTTGCTGAACTGTTTTTTCCTTACACAGCTTAATATTTATACATGCAAGGGAAAGATGGATCTTAAAAAAACCAAGACACCAAGGTAATCTATTTTCCTCAGAGTTACTATTTGAAACTTAAATACTAGCTTGTTTTTTCCCAAATAAGAGTCACTTCAGATTTAGCAGATCAGAACACTGCAATTCCTTATCCTTAATATTTATTGCACTTAAGGAAAACTGCTGAAAGGTGTGAGCTGTCAGTATACATAATTAGGTGCATATATATATATACACACATGTACATACATACAAATACAGTGATACAATACATCTATACACACACCCTAGTCTGGCAACTAGCACTTTTTACAACCAAAGTCTTCAATTTTGGAAAAATGCTAAAATTAAGAATCAGAACACAGTGCTCTGATCCTATATCTGAAGATTTAAGATGCTGAATGAGAAGTCAAAGAAAGAAAATTGTAAATCAAAATGTGGATCTGACCGCATAAGAACTTTAGTTCAAAAAGTTGATCTTTACACATGATGCAAACATGCATAGTTCTCCATATATGCATATATATATATATCATATACTCTGTATTAAACACACTGTTTTAAGACTGTAAAGTAAGAATAAATTCCAAACACACCTGTGCACATGTTGCTCCAAAAAGTAATTAAAGTTGAAGCAAAAAACCCCCTGAACAATATAAGATTTAAACAAAAGCATTCTTAAATCACCCTGCATAAAAATCCTAGAATGAGGTGTATAAAGTTATTTTTTTAACTTTAAAAGGTTCTAGACTCACAAATTACTTGCATAACTGTCTTATTTACCAGCTACATTATCAGAAACCCTACAACACCCTTACTCAATGAAGCAGACTCTTGTTTTGTAATTAGTTCGAGCCATGCACAGATTGTCATAAAGACTCTAAGTACTTAGAATCACAGATTGATTTTGTTTGGAAAAGACCTTTAAGACTGCTGAGTCCAGCTGTTAACCTAACACTGCTAACCCACCACTAAACCATGTTCCCCACTTAGAGACAAGGCTAAAGATAAGCAATATCCTGTAACAGCCAAAACTATCTGTAGTGTACTTAGAAACAGCATTTGGCTACAGAGCAGGGAAAAACGACAGACCTCCCTTATCATTCACAAAGAGTGCTGAGGACAGTGATTTTAGAACTTAGGCAAGAGTGACCTGAGCAGCTGGCATGGGATTACCACAGGTAGCACAAAGCAGGACTCTGGGTTGCAGATGGTCTGATTGCAGCGTAGGCCCCAAAGCTCAGAGCTCGAGAGCAGCACATTATCTCTTTGAGATCATATTTCAACAACACCTTTTATCACTACATGTAAACCAGCTTGCTGTAATAGCAACTAATTAAAAAGACCACTCCACCTGAGCTAGTAAACTTGCTGCTATGGTTTCCCTCACATCAGCAAGAGAATCAACTTATATTTGAGCCAAAATACTATAATACAACCTTAGCTTTGGAAACAGAAATGCTTCACAGATACAGCCATACTCTATTTCTTTAATTTTAATTATTTATTTTCATTCACATTTGAAATTACAGCTTACCTGCAATTTTGACTGTGCACAAAAATAAACTTGAAGAATTTCTACTGTACTACGTATGCGAACCGAAGCTCTTTCTGGCTCGAAGTTCGGATTAATTAAATCAGTAAAAGGTTCATTTGTGACATCATTTCCCAGTAATGAGTAGTAGAAAAAAAACTCAGGTTGCCGATCAGGGAGCTTCATAGTACTAGGAACTAACTGAAAGAGATGCAGAAGAGAATAATGTATCTCTTTCCTTCTGAAAGAGTAATTCTGAAGCACTAGCTTGGAAATTAGAGCCTAAAGTGACCAGCTGACCTAAATCCTGGCTTGCACTCCACATATAACTTATTCTATTGATACGCAAAGTAGAAATGTTTTACTTTTTCTGAAGTAAAAAAAACAAGCTCTAATTTACAAGCGTAACAAAAACTTCCAAAATATTCTCGATTACCTTTAAGACTTGTTAACACCAAGGGTTCTAACTGACATGTGTTTAGTAACATCACGTACTGCGCAAATACTCAGAAATAAGCTGTGCTTTCATAAAGTATTTCCAATATAAATAATGCAGATTAGATACTATTATATAATTTATATGATTGAATAAAAGTCTAAAACAATGAACATCTACTTCATCCTGCAGGCAACTGCGAGTTCAATGCCTAAAATGCATGAGCCACCCCAGAATGATCACGATAAATTTTACTTCTCAAGGTCCTACAGTTCTGATATGGAAAATTATTTTCCTGGAAAAAAAGAGAAAGATTACAAGACTGAAGAGAGTTTATCATACACTGTGAGTTCTAGACCAATTAAAACCATGCTGTTAGTACAGCATAAACACAGCAGCTGAGGTCTAAAGCTGAAACAGTTATTAGCATGGCACTTCATCCAAGCTACTAAGTCCTTCCCTCAGGCAATACATGAACACTGTCTTACATGCTTGAAAACTATTTTACCTTGTTTGAACCCCAGTGCATAGGCACCATGCTGAAGATGGTATCATCCATACACAAACTTTTTCACTACATTGCAGCAGAGAACTATGCACTTCGTAAGAATGCATAATTTAAAGTAAGTACAGCTTTAGCACTTCAAAAGAATTATATTTCATCTGCAGTCTGACATGTTAAGGACTTGATAAAGTTTTAAAATGAATATAAATTCACTATGGGACAACGTTATTTCTTGAAATAAACTTTGAAAACAATAAAAAAAACTAGTTAGAAATGAGGAATGAGAGTGTGAAAATACTAATATGGGATAATACTTCTTAAAAACTACACAGAGCAAGGAAACAGACCTGTTCCAACTGCGTGGCAAATGCAATGGTTACAGACAAGACAAAGTGATCTCTGCAATACTCTCCTGGTCCAATTTGATGATAGCCCTCTTCTTCATTCAAGACAGGCACAATACTTTTAGCGTCTAGTCCAGGAAAAAGGGCGAGTACTACGAGAGAAGAAATAAACATTAGTAACTAGTGGTCTTTATAATTGCTGCAGCAAGCTGATATATAATTGCAATTTTATTTTTAAGCATTACACATGGAAATTATATGTGGGAAGAAAAATTAAAAATAAAGACCTTGATGTCTGGTACCAAAGCTTTACAAAACACATAGAAGTCCCTAGGTACACTTCAGAACAGCTACAAAAATTCTGAAATTAACTTCTATTCACACAACTGTTATGTTGAACACCGTGCTAGACAGAGTTCTAGTTCCTATTTTAATTTTGTGTTACAATGAGAAGCATTATAATGACTAGAAGTTTATTTCACTAGGTTAGATATATCACGCTTTTTCTTTACTGTGCTCATTAAAGGAAGTGCAGGACAGTAACTGCATATTGCAATCTATTGGAACAAGTATGGTGTGCCATACCACTGATCTTTAGAATGTTTCATTTAAAGATTTTTCATCAGAAGTCCTCAATGCATAAAACACTGTATTCTGGTTTGCTAGTTTCTGTTCTGTAGTGTCAGTAATTCAACACACTCAGCCCTCAGGTTACACCCTCACATTAGCATTTTGTGAGCAAAAAAGGTCCGTTTCAAATACCGGAAGCTTTAGACAACTTAAGCCAGTAAAGAAAAAAAGGGTATAAGAATACTAAATGGAAAAGTATCTGACTAGACTAGAAGTGGGTAATCCAGCTTTGTCATACCCAATCCCTGGAACACAACCTTCACAACTGTGAAAACCCAGAAGTTTGTTTTTCCCATTACATACATATGATATTGACTAATTTTGACATGATGAAAGAAATGAAAAAGCTAGCAAACTTCTTTGTAGTAATTATTCCACAGAAAAAATGAAATGGGAAACAGTGACGAGTAAAAGCAGAAAGGTCTTTTATTTTTTGCAGTGTCACGAGGAATAGGAGAACTTGCAGACAAAAAGACCACATAAGAAATGCAGACTAAGGAATCATTTACTGTAGCTCTTTGCCTCCTTAACAGATTTTACAATATGGAAAATTCCCTGTATTTTGCTGTAAACCTGAAGGAATGTAGTAAGCTATCTTACACTGAAACTTAAATCCTGTCTTAACCAATCTTGAAATGCAGCCAAGTCAGTGAATTCTGGGCCAGAAGCTTGTAAAACACTTAGCGCCACAGACCGCTCTGCTTTTACAAAATCACAGCCAGCAGATAGATGCTAGATTTAGAATTAGGGGGAAGGTACCTTCAGAGCAAGAACACAAAGTATTGTAAGGTATGCACGAGAAAATCCACAAGTTGTACCATTTTTCAAAAGTTAAGTAGATAGGCATTTGGGTGAGAGAGATCAGGGCAAGATGGAAGTATGTTTTTGTTTTGGTGCTCTTTAAATCAAGTTTCTAAAGGACCTTGTTTTCGTTTTTTTAACAACTACTAACTTGCATTAAAAAAAGAAGAATCACATATGAAAAAGTGATTTGAAGGCACAGCACATAAAGGTACATACTAGTATTAACATTTGAGTTCCAATAGATTGACACATTTCACTGATTTCTTTTGAGAAAAATGAACAAGAGAATCCAGAACTGGAATGAGTCCCAAGAGTAAGCAGATGTAACTACAAAAAAAAATTTAACAATAGTACATCATTTAAGTACCTAAAGATTAGAAGAAGAACCCACCAAAAACGAAGCAAGCCTACCCAACAAATGAGACATTTTACTACAAGCCCAAACTACTGAAACTTTACCTTCTATAAAGAAGTTCTTTTTTTATTTCTTTCATAACTTTCCAAAGCCCATAAATACAAGTTAAATACCCGAAGGACTTAACTATGAGCCCCTGATTTTCATTTTAAATACCAGGTGGTTTGCTACTTGTCCCCTAAAAGTCACACAATTACCACAGTAAAGAATCCTTGAAAAACTTACTACCACAAGGTACATTAATCAGTTGTAAAGGATTTGCACTGGAATTGCTGTGAAATTAAAATTCTCATGAGACTTAAAGCAACACATTTGCAACAAGTGATATCTCATCTGGCACAGGAAGATTTTTAATTCAAAGTGAGTGATGTCATGTTACTTACCCTTCCCTTCTCTAGGGGGTGCCTCCTTTGCTTTAAAATCATCAGCTAGTGCTTTTGAATCTGCCTCCAATGTAACACCAATCTGTATTTCAGGTTTAAACTTAGGGTACTTGTTACTAAGCAAAGGATACCATTTAGGTGCCTACATAGTAAAAAAACAAAAATAAGACTCAAAAGCATTTAACTACAGAAAAAAAATAGTATACTACTCTTACAGAAAACTCAGTCTTAATCTAGCACTTCTACTTCATCATCTACATAAATACATTTTGGTTTTTATTTCTAAAATTTTGGTCTATTTAGCACACTATTGTAATAAAATATTCTATAGAATGGTTACTGGATAACCAGCTAAACATACTGTTTTTTTTCTACTGACTTAGTGCAAAAGTTAGATAGAGAAATATATCATGAATCTTTATTTAGAAAACCTTCAAGTCCTCAACTGCACAGTATGCAGTTGAAAATTCTCTAGAAGAGTGATGTCAAAATACGACCCATATCAAAGTTATGTTTTGATCAAGCTTGATACAAGGGTGTTAGCTAATTAGATTTATATAAACAATTATATTGTGCTTATTCTATGCTGTATTAAGGGGCTAGAAATGACCACCTAACAATCTCCTTCCATGGAGGCCCACTGGAAAAAAACAACTTAAGAGATGATTTGATGATGGAGACTCAATTCAATTCAATTGTTCCACATGTATTGCTTAGATAAAATCTTCCAGTTGATTAAATAATGAGATTGTGTAGATTAAAATGTTGCTAGTGATCCAATTATCCAATTCAGAAGTAAGCAAGATTAGTACCAACAGTATTTTTTTATTTACACATGTTCTCAGAGTCAAGATATCTCTCCTCTTACGAAAAGAAACAAAATCCCCCATACAGCTTAGTCATGCTCCAAAACGGGACTCAAAAATTTAGTCTATACTTTAATTCAAATTAGATTATCTGTAATAACATTGTTGTCAAAACAAATTTTTAAATCTCTAATACCCCATAATATACCTGTTTCTTTTCATGTGCAGCCCTTAAATCCAGTACAATATAGCCTATATTCTCTTTAGCTGAAGATACAGGATCCAATGCAAAACACTGGAGTTTGATAGGTGTACGCTGGAGCCTGAAAAAGTAATTCAGTTGAAATATTAAATATAAAATGTATCTCTGAAAACAGTTCTCAAAGATAGTTCCTAAGTTTCCATCAAGCCAATGATATACTTGTTATATAACTAGTTACATTAAGTCAGAAACTGAATTTATATTGAACATATAAAAAGTTATCATTAAGTGAGGGAACAAACATGTGGTTCAATTTTTTAAGAAGAGTGTGTTGGTGTCTTGGAGTCTCAAGTGCTATTAAAAAGACATTAGCTACAAATAAATACCTCATGCACATAAAAAAAATAAGCACCGTGCCTCACACAAAACTTGAATTTCACTTGTAGTGGCATCTAAAAGCAGCACTTGTGGAGAAGATTTTTCGGCAAAGCACCTGACTGCTTCAAGGCACAGATAAGACATCTAGCTCATGGCAAATGGAGGCACCTTTGTCAAATAAAAACAATATACTCTTTTTATCTTCTTTGGTAATATGGTCATAATATTACAACCTGCAAGTTGTAAGACATGCAAAACTAAATGTCAGTTATGGAAATACTAAATTTCTCAGCTTACCTACTTGACATATTCAAAAACTATTTACAAAGACTTTTCAGATTTGAAATTAAGTTAATTTTGTGGCATAGTGCACATAAGGAAGCTTGGCTGCAATATTTGAATTATAGCGTTATTAATTTGCTCTAAGAGCCTGCGGAGTGTTTTTTAGTAGGGTAAAAACATACCCTTCAGAATTTTTAAACATCACTTATCTTGCCACATACTACCTTTTTTGTACATTAGTACATTTTTTCACAACATTATGGTAGATAAAAGTAAAAGAAAGGTTCTAAAAACCAATTCAGACTACAGCAACACATAAACTGTATTTTACTAACGGTAAAGACAACAAAACTAAATTTTATCTGCAAGTTAGACTTCACGTTTTAACATTACCTGTGCTGATGAAGTGCTTTCCTATCAAGTTCCCAGGCCAATTCTGTAGCAAATTCTGGCTGGTCAGTATGCTCCACGGGGTCAGTAGCTAACTGTTCACCATCTAACCTGGCTTCAACTACAAGCACATGCTTGGGTCGTTTTGGGAAACAGCGACCTGTAAAAATGTGGCATTGCATGCGTCATCACTAAAAGAGATACAAGAGCTCAGATTTATGCCATAAATCAGTTATGTGAAATTAATTTCCCATATCACCTTCCCTGCTCTGTTCTTAAAAGAAAAAGTGTTTGCACTATGCAGAAATACAAAAGAATGTAACATGAAACAGACTATTTTTGAAGAGACAGGGAGTTAAGTAACAAAGAACAAAGTAGTAAGCAATTAAAATTACTTGAGAAATCTATGATTGGCAATAGGTAAGGGAGCAAGCAGGAGAAAGAGAGTGAATCTTTTACTTTAAGTGAAGCTGTTATGACTGTCCGACACGAAAATAGAAAAACATGATCTTATAAAAGTAGTGAAAGGTGTTTTTCCTGCTACTTGCTGAAAAAGTAAAAATCATTGCCAGATTAGGAGACTGCCTAAAACTGTATAGGACTCGTCCTGGTTCAGAATCATCCAATATTTTGATTTGAAACGACAAAAAGAAGAAAAAATTTATTTATATCACATTGTGGGGAGATGATACTGCAGGCATATCAGACACCAGGATCTTATTTATAAGCTCCTCTGGAAACCACATAAATGGATAGAGAGATAACAGGATTTACTTGAGAAAGAGAAAGCATTCAGCCAAAACAAACTAAAGCCCCACGGATCTTCAAAATACCCTAAAACAGAAAAAGACATTCCGACAAACAACTCTCTCACACACACACAAATTAGACCACAGAAACTAAAACCTGCAGAAATGCAAGACGAATAACTAGATACACCTTTGAGTCAACACTACCAGAAAAAAACTTAGAGTGGATTGTTACGACGGGATAGAAACAACGGAATACTACTGAAAAAAGCCCCGAACAAAACAACAAAACCTAATTCCTCAGAGAAAGGTAGCTACTTTTCTCATTTATTTAAAACAATACATTGCGTAAATACCTCGAAAACCTACGGGAGGGTAGCCAACCCTGGCCTTAAGATACATACGTCCAAAGCTTTATTAACAAAATCGGTTTACTCAAAGCTGCTCGGCTTACCCCGCTCACGCCACCAGAGGAAACTCCTCGGAGCTAGCAATCAGCCCTCATCTTCCCCTCAGGACAGAGGGGACACTCAGCAGCCGAGAGGCCGCGACCCTCCCGCCCCTCCTGGTTACCTTCCAGCACGGAGACGACGATCAGCAGCCGATCTGCGGCTCTGGAGACCATCTCCCCGCTCCGGCAGTGCGCGGCCGCTCCCGAGGCGGAGCGGAAGGAACCGGGAACCCTCGGGCCGCTCCGCCGACCCTGCCGCCACTCGCCGCCCTTTTGCCGCCGCGGAGCCTTTAAACATCAACCGCCGCCGCTTCCGCCCGGCAACGCCGGCCCCGCCGCTTCCGCCGCCGGCCTCGCCCCTCCTGGGCCCCGGCACCGCCCCGGCCCGCCCCGCCCCTCCTGGACCCCGCACCGCCTCTCCTGGGCCCGGCACCGCCTCTCCTGGGCCCGGCACCGCCTCTCCTGGGCCCGGCACCGCCTCTCCTGGGCCCGGCACCGCCTCTCCTGGGCCCGGCACCGCCTCTCCTGGGCCCCGGCACCGCCTCTCCTGGGCCCCGGCACCGCCTCTCCTGGGCCCGGCACCGCCTCTCCTGGGCCCGGCACCGCCTCTCCTGGGCCCCGGCACCGCCTCTCCTGGGCCCGGCACCGCCTCTCCTGGGCCCGGCACCGCCTCTCCTGGGCCCGGCACCGCCTCTCCTGGGCCCGGCACCGCCCCTCCTGGGCCCCGGCACCGCCTCCTGGGCCCGGCACCGCCTCTCCTGGGCCCCGGCACCGCCCCGGCACGGGCCCACGGCTACAGAGGCAGCGGTTGTGCTGTGGCTCGGAATGTCCGACAGGGGCGTGGAACTGTATTGGAAAACCGCACAAATAAAAGTAGAAAAAGGTTTTTCACAAGCACTTTGCATTGCTAGTGGAGGAATGCTTCAAAGACGTGCCTTCTATCAAAGCGGCGAAGTTGTTTTTTTTCCCCGCTGTGATGAGCGTCAGAGCAGAAGAATTTAAATGCAGTTGTAGTGAAATGCAGCTTTGTCCTCCTTACCTAATTTTTTAGAGTATTGTCTTCCATACGAAGTAATAATCAGTAAAGGAGCAATATCACAAAATAGTGTGAATTTGGCTTCCCAAGTTAAACGCATATGTCTTCACTGTGAGGCAACCCCCCCCCATTTTTAAGTTTACAGTATTTTTTAGTAGATCGCCTAGCAAGATCTTCATGTATACATAAAATCCTTGAGTTTTAGTAACACATATATTCTGTAAACTTGCTAAGTCGTGATTTGAAAATACCGGGAGAAGGAGAATCTGTTTTCCTTTTGTAAGAATTTTATTCTGGCTCTGAAACCTGTCTCAAAAAGACAGTTTCTTATATCTGCCCACGTTTAATTCTGGCTGCTCCTTTTTATTGTGTCATCTTCGGGCATATAACACAGCATGTGGCACAGCAGCTCTCTATCTCTACAGTCTGAGTTCTTAAATTTCCATCACTGTCACCTTCTGCCAAGCTGTAGGTACTTTTCATAGATACTTTTTACACAAAACCTGGAGGCAGACCTCTGAAAAGTGAGTGATTTGGCTAGTGAGGGGACATCATCTCAGAGGATAACAAAAATATTCAGTTTACCTGTACAGCTTTTTTATTTGCAAATTGATTTATCTTGGTGTGATGCCTGAAAATAATATTCTTGTGAACCACTGTTGAAAAAACAATCACTTCTTAGTTCATGGATTTGCTTTTTGCCTATTTAGCAAGTTGGACTGGTTCAGCACAGGGTGAGACAAATGCCAGAGCCAGCACAAAAGACTGAGAGACATGACTAACAACGCTGGTTTATGGGTGTTTATGTCTGCACATGGCAAAGCATGTGGAATCTCTCCTTTTGGTAACAGCATGCCTTTAAATCAGGTCGCCTACCTCATGGAACTTTATCCTTTGACATCCTTGCCTGGCTCTAACCTGACTTGTATCTTCATGTTACAGGTATTAACTGTACCAAGAGCCTTATCACTAGAAACTCTTTTCAGTAAAGACTTTTTTTTTAGTATAAAATAAAAGGAGGAGTTAGAAGGAGACAAAAAAAGACATTAAAAAGAGTTTTCTCTATTCACCCTAGAACCACCACTAGTTTTCTTACTATGCTATCATAGTCTTCCTGGCTTGTATCTCAACGTGTGCACTTGCCTGCCGAGGTGTCAGATGCAGGATGTGTGCTATGCAAGAACACTGGCAGTGAGCACACCTGTGAGAGGTGTGCTGACACAGCTGTGGGAGGAGGCGAGTTGATTAAGCAGCATCAGAGAGTCTGAGTGAGAGACAAACTACTGGAAAAACCTCTTATCTTCCCAGGGACAAATCTGCAGGCAGACAGGGTGCATGATACAGAGATTCCCTATCCTATCTTTAATTTGGTTCATGACTTGAGAGATAGGGGGGAAAGGGTGACAATTTCCTGCTTTGCACACCATTACTACCCCATCCTCCCAGGTGCCCTGGCATAACAAGTACAAGGCTCTGCAAGTGCAGCTGAACAGTAACAAGAAGGACTGCTCATCTAGGTAAGAGGTGTCACTGAGGTTAAGTCAGCCTGCTCCCTGCATCAAGACTGCTTCTATACAGAAAAAGAAACGTTTCATTGTCACAGGAGACTTTCTTCTGAGAGGAATGAAAAACCCAATATGCACACCAGATCCACTTCTTAAAAAAAGTCTGCTGCCCCTCAAAGCCTCTGTTAAAGACATTTGGAGGAAACTTTCTACTCTGGTACAGCCCTCAGATTATTAACTATTAATACTTTTTCAAGCAGGCAGTGATGAAATTGTAATAAGAAGTCTAAGGACAATCAAAAAGGGAATTCAGCACCTTGAGAATAACTGGTTAAGGGATCACGAGTGCATGTAAAATTCTCCTCTATTGTTCCAGTTGCAGGGAATGATGGAAAAAACGGGAAGCAGATCAAGAGAATAACAGATCAGTATCTGAATCTGACCCTGATCAGACTAGTCCCTGGCAGAATTTTGTGAGTTTTGATCATCATGGTGCTCCCAGGCTTATTTCTAGTGAGCCTGTTTTTATTCCCTTTCGTCTTCAAATCTAGTTTAAAACTCCTTTAATATGGCCTATTAAATCCTGAGGGAAGATCCTTTTCTCCCTGTAAGACAGGTGCACCCCATTTGTCAGCAGCAGGCCTGATGATCAAAAATATTCAAGGGTGGTGTGCAAGTGGACATAAGCAGATTGGATTTGCCCCATACTAATTTGTGCAGCAGGGGTGGAAGTGTTAGAAACCATGGAAGCACCTGAGAACAGTCACACAGGAAATAGCTTTTCTTCTCATAAAAAGGTGGCAGGATTCATAACCCAACTAAAATGCATCTACACCAATGGAAAATATTGTCAAGCCCAAAAATTACAGTTTAAGCAATCATGGAAAAGTGGTGTGATAACTTGCACTTCTGGAATGCTGCAAGAAGTGTCTATAAACTATTCAGAATCAGCAGAGAAAGAGAGCCCTTTTTAGGAAGTGGAGGGGTTAGGGAGTGTTTTGACAAACATCTAGAGCTTGACAATAGTGATGAAAGAGTAAAGGATGCTTTCTTGACATTTGTTTTACCCTTTTCTAAATGCACTTATTGACTCCAAACTAAAGGAAACTCAAACAGTAGAGACAACCTAATGACTCTCACACTTCAGTAAATGTACTATTCTTGGAAAGGCATCTAAACAAAACAATATCAAGACAATGCTGGTATCAAAAATTTTATATGTTATCGCTATTCAGCACACTTCTTTCTAATAATTTGTGAGACTTTTTAATCTGAAATGATACAGATTAACCCCCAAGATACAACTGTAAAAAAACCCAATCCTCTGAGAATAAGTCATAAAATGGCCTGTTTCCACTACAGTCAGTTTCTATTACATTACATGAATATGTTTTTCCATTTTCTTAGCTTGACCTTTTAATGCATATTCAACAAATTAATGTTATTATGCTTCTCTTTTAGAAACAGAATTAGAACTGTAGCCCTTAAAGTATTAGTCAATTTGTACTCAAATTTCTGTGAAGTAGAGATTGTCCAGTATATCTTTTGCTTCATTACTATCTTTACTTATCCCACATGTCTAAGGAAACAACATAGTTAAATTCAGGTGAATACATATTATAAATTAGATCATGAAATCAAATCAAGTAGTGAATGCTAGGTATAATGCTTAAGTTAGCATTGGTTACAAATTTTTTTAATACAGTAAATGGTTAAACTAATTATTGAGTTAATAATTTATGAGTGCAATTAGTAAATGCTTTGATCAACACTTTTTATGTTTATCTCCTTGTTTAGAGCCTATTAAGTTTTAACAGTTCTTTATTATTAAATTACTTTTCTTGGTATGGAAGCTTTGCTTCCCATGGACATGACATGTCAATTTTTTCTCCATGTCTTTTCTTATACCTCATTTTACAAAGTTATTAATTCTGCTTTCTTTACTTCATTCTCTTCAATAAAAATTTTAAATTGTGTTTCTATTGACAGTGAAAGATTTTTACTTGCTGCATTTCTAATTGGCTTAGGATCATTTATTTAGTTCTGATTTTACCTGTTTAGGAACTCCTTTTACACTTTAGGATTGTTGATGCAAAGAGAATAATAAATTTAAATTGCAGGTAAGTGGAATATGGGTTCTAAAAATGGCCTTCTTATGGATGTTTGGTTACACTTTGGAATACTTTGGAAGTATATTTAAACGTTCTTTCTTATCATAAAACAGCCTCAGTAAAAGCATACTTTATATGAAGTTGGGATATGAGAGATGAATTTTAAATACTGCCTTTAAGGCAAAACTTAGAACTGGAATTACTCATCCACAGTGTATGACCTGGAGGAGAAAAAACATCATTTAAGAATTTAAGAAAAAGGAAATCTTTTCAAAGATTAGATTAGATTAGAAAAGGAGTGACTTTTACTCTTCTGAAAATGGGATAAAAAATGGTGAACTATATTTCTTCAGAAAAAGTCATAAAACATTATTTCTCCTCCACTGACAGCTGTAGTATGTGTACATGGTGTAAATGTCACCGGACAGTTTATTGTGATGCCTAGTTCTATTCACATGAACAGTATGGATACCATGTATACCTCCACATGAACTGTATTTATGGATACCATGTATACCTCCACAGGGGAGCAGGGGTCCACCTACAGCCTCTGGAAGGTGGAAGTGCCTGAAGGAGGCTGTGACCCTGTGGGAAGCCCCCATGTATGATGAACTGACCAGAGCCCCCATGGACGACAACCCCCATTCCCTGTCCCCCTGCACTGCTGTGGGCAGGAGGCAGAGAAGATCAAGAACCTGAGAAAAGGGGAGGGGTGGGGAAATATGTTTTAAGACTTTGCTTTTATTTCTCATTCTCACTCTGATTTAACTGGAAATAAAACAAATTATCTTTTTCTTCATGTTGAATCTGTTTTGTCCCTGTCTATAACTGGGGAGTGATCTGTTCCTGTCCTTATCTCTACCTACCAGCCTTTTGTTACATTATATCACTGCTGCCCAGCTGAGGAGGGGAGTGATACACCAGTGGACACTTGGCAGTGCATGCCCTGGTCAACCCACCACAACTGTTAGAAGAATTGGAACTGTAAAGGAAACAATTACATACATGAAAAATTAACAGAAAATATCTTGTGGATATTTCCAAACTAAGGACAAAACACTGGCTTTGTTCTTTTTCAAGCCTAGGACTATCTAGAACTCTTTGACGAAAATAAAAGCATCCTGAAGAATTTTGGAATATATCCTGCATCTCTCTTAAGCATTCCTATGCTGTGTCACTTCTAGGACTGTTCATGTAGCTTACCAGATTGTTCCTGTTAAATTTTCAGACCTTTTCAGTAAAAGCAGCAGGTCAGATCCTGTGTGAAATTGTTGGTGATAGAAAATTCCAAGAATGAAAATGGCTAATGGCTTTGAAACCTAAACATGCCCTCAGTGGGTACATAATGACTGGTCTTTGGTCTCATGGTCTCCTACTGTTTGGCTGCTCACTACTCACCTACTAAATACTGCTAATACTGAAGAATAAAGAATTACCAAACCCTAATTATTTCGAAGGAGGAAAACTTTCAGTCAACATTTGAGAGGGGAAAAAAAAGATTCTGTAAAGGTGAGAATATTTAATGGACTCTATTCTTCACTTTTAGAATTCTTGTTCTTTACATTTCTCAAAGTTTATTGTACCTAGTTAGAGGTAAAATGTCTTAAAGATTTGTGACTGATAAATATATGACTGATACTTAAATAATTCCAGCAAATGGCATCTCCTTATGATAACATTAAAGGAAATCTCTTATGTCATCAGTTTCCCTTTATCACTTTAATTCCCAGGAAACTCCTTGCATCTTGAAAGAGCCAGTAAGTTAAACAACTTAAACTAAGGATCTGATTCAGAACACATATGAGTTAATAAGAAGGGATGTTGTCCTTTTCTTTCAAGAGATAACTTCAGCAGATTTCAGATCTTGTCCCAAGTGACTACAAACATACTCCTACATCTCTGCAAGGAGAAAGTTTATCAATGAAGTTCAGGTTGTATTTGAACAGCAAACACAGTGGATTTTTGTAATTTAATTAAAGAGAATATTATCATCTTGGCTTGCAAAACCTGGCAGATCAGTGAAAAACTGAGAACCTTGAGCTCTCAAATCTTTCATCAATAGTTCTTTCATCTATGCATTAGGCCTTGCTGGTCTTAATGTAAATCAAGACATTATTTTTCTTTTTTGAAGAGAACATTCATGAAGCTGAATGTGCTGTATAATTTAAGAGTGGAGAAATCAAAGACAAAAATATCAAAATACATCTGTAGTCTATGGTAAGTGGCAGCAAAGATGCTAAAATTAGATATTTTTAAAGAGAATTTTAAGAAAAAATACTTTGGGTGTGGTATTCCAGTTTGCTACCAGATCCACTGTTAATAATGGGATATATGTGTCTAAATAATTTATTTAGGTTTCATAACTTAAGAGTAGGCAGGAGCACATCCAATGAAAAACAAAAGGGAAGATGGACTCGGAGATGACTAGGAGGCTGCAGAAGTGTTTGGATCAGCTTGTCTGCTAAAGGTACATAGTAAGTATCCTCTGGACATTAAGCGAAGAAAAGAAAAAGGAAAAGAAGTGTGTTCAGTGCAATAACTTTCTTTCTCAATTCCTCTATCACAACTAAAAATGTAAATGTAGTTATAAGAAAGCAAGTGGAAGTCTCAGAGTAGACATCAACAAAGTAGTTATATAGTGCTAATGAACTAATTATGATAAAAAGCACAAGTGCTGTTCTACCCTGAGGGAATGACATTAATCAAGAATTGCTGGCACTCAGTCATTTTTCTACCATATTTCTTCCCACAGATACGTGATTTCTAAGATTATATCTGTACAGATGCACAACTTAATGTTGTTGGAAAATTCACTATTATCCTGGAACACTCAAGTATACGGAAAAAATAAAAATGCATGCCAAATACATCTCTATGTGACACTAAAATCTAGTGATGCAAGTCACATTCAAGTATCTATGCTAGACTGTATAACTTCTCACAGAGAATTAAATTAGAATCTAGTCTGCTGGTTTTTTAGAATAACAGAATATGACGAATATGTATATAGCAACTGCCTAACAAAAAATAACAGGTATGAATATTATAGTACCAAAGACCAGAACATTGAAAGTGTGCTAAAGCTGATCCTTAAGGCACGTATAGATGATAGAAAGTGATACATAGAAAAGGCCATCTAAATCTAGCAATCTATATATAAATATATATAAAAATATAATAATATAATATAAATAATATATAAAATATAGCAATCTATAATCTATACTTGAATTTCTATCATTTGCTCACACAAACTATTTCTGTAACTGGTAACTGCCACTATGAGTTAACATCTGGTCTTAGATGGACCAGATGGACAGAGGTGAGAGATGTTTAATCCCTTTATGAAGATGGAAAACTTTAACAGAAGGATTGTATACCTTGTCCATGGATGCTTGGAATAATAAAGACATTAATTTACTCCTTCACATTCCATTATGATGTTCTATCCAGAACACATTATGTGCAAAGGTACTTTTGGAGCTAATTATCACATGCTGTGAAGTTCATTTATATATGTGTTATATATAAATGGCTGTTATTTTTTCTCTTCTAATTTATGTGCAGATTGGAAGTGATCAGTGTTTTAAATTTATAAATTCTCAAAATTGTGTAAAAAATTGCGTAAAAAATTGCAACTGTCACTAAAGACAAGTTATCTCCTTGAACACCAGCAGGCCTGGGGCCACTTTCCTGTGTTGCTTGTTCCAGTGCTTGACCAGCCTCTCACAGAAGAACTTTTTTCTAATATCTAGTCTTACCTTCCCCTGATATTTCTTATATCCCCCTTACCATTCCCTTGTGTCCTATCACCAGACATCAGAGAAAAGATCACTACTCCCACTCCTCTCCTTTAGTATCCGTACCTAAGTGTTACCCTCAATGTGCTCCAGGAATTTCCTGGACCTCTTTGTGTCTGCTGTATGACAGACCCAGATAACCCCTGGGAATTTGAAGTCATCCGTAAGGACCAGAGTAACTGCTCTGGCGATTTCCATTAATTCAATTTAGAATAATACATTGGTGGCATCATCCTGGCTGGCTGATCTACAGTAAACTCTCACAAAAACATATTTTTATTTGCTTTTCCTTTAATGCAAACACATTTTCCTTTCATGTGAACACAGTCCAACCCCTCTGCTCCTCCTTCCCCGCCTGTTTCTCCTGAAGGGTCTAAAACTGCACATCCAGATCATCCATTGAGCTTTTTTATATTTCTGCTCGAATGTTCCAAGGATATAAATCCTTTATGTGTACATTAATTTTGCCACCATCCCCAGAAATTTTGTACATACACCCTGAACAGAAGGGCAAAATCAAACTCCATTGAGAGACCTAGAGTGAAATTCTCTAGGAGATAACCAAAGAGAAAAACTGATTTTTTTTCTGATCTTGCTTTTGGAGCTCAAAAAATTTGTGTTCCATGAAGTCAATCTGTAATTACACAGAAACCAGAAGCTTGACCCAGTTATCCATTTTTGTCATCTCTCATACTCATTACTGGTGCAGATTAAAGCAAGAGTGAAAGTGCAACAGAGTATGCTGTGGTGAAACATCTGTGCTCTTTTTCACAAGCTAAATCACGTCAGGAATTTTGTACAATGTGTAAAAATGAAATGCAGAAAAGGACAGACTATGTCCTGCATTGAAAAATCAGCTTTTTATCAAGTAAAGCCTAATGCAAATTAGCTTGTACACTGAATGGAACCACATATTCCTTTCATGCCACTAGAAAGCTTACCAGACAGTGACAGAGGTGCAACCCATATTTTAAGTGGTTATCAAAAGAAACTGCAGATAGGACACAGTGTGACCATTTATTTTTCCTAGTCTAGTTAAAAAAAAAAAGATCCCCTTTGAATTTACATGAGGGGAAAAATGAACTAGCATATATAAATTCTCCTTAAGTAAATATGTGATGTATAGCTTTCTACTCTGATTCATCAGGGGGTTATGCTCAGAAGCGTTCCTGTGAAAAGCTTTTCAGTTGTGTTTGGGATTTCTACTACAATTCCTCTCAGTGGTAAACAAAGAAGCTTTACTTTTTTACATAGTTGTTAATATTATTTGTGATACCAGTTATTAGAATTTCACCATCCACTTAGTCTTGAAGGAATAGGAAGCTGAAATGATGGAATATAAACACGTAACTCTTCATTTTCAGTGATCTTCACACAACTGTAAAATAAGCATCTTGTCTCTCAAGATCTGTTACATGATTTTTCCCATATAGTTAAAATCTGACTGGAACAGACTTTAATTGAAAGATTAGTTGTTATAAGTACGATGTAATAAACTTCTGGAGTAGCCAACCACATTCTAGTGTGTGCTATAAGCACAAGAGATGTATATGCATGTGCAATTGACTTAATCACATTGATACTTCAGGACTTCATAAGGAACCTATTTTTACATTCAGACTGGAACATGAGAGAAGGAATGTAAACAAATATTTCAGCATAGTTTTTATACAGGAATAGTAAGAATTTTATCCCTTAAGTATCACATATTTTAGGGATCACTAGGTTTAAATGAATTGTCCTAATACTACTTCACTACATCATGCCCAATTAAGGCAGTATTATTAATTGAAAAAAAACTAATAAACAAATTCTCTCTAACTAGCCATTCTGATATTCTTCTCTCTAATGCATAAAGTGATGCTGAACCATACTGCATATGGCTACTGCTAAATACATTTTTGATGTGAAAAATAAAATCCAGGTAAAGTGGTTAGATGAAATGCCTAGTCTAACCCAAGAGAATGCTTCTGTAGGCATAAAAGAATTTATTCAAAGTTTGCAGTCTCTGCCTATGTATACAGAGAAGCTGACTCAATTACGTTTTGTGTGAGGACTCCTTCTTTCACTGTTGTTAGGAAGCATATACCATTACTGGAAGTACATGAGATATGGAAGTGTAAAGTGTCGCCATTATCATTACCATTATTACTTATAATAAAATGGCCCCAACTAATTAGAATTTCACACTGTTGAATGCACCTAGTATGGCAGATTCAGAACTACTGTAGGACTACTGTAAATCAACCATAGTTGGTTGGGGTTGTTTTCCCTAGTACTGATTACTAGATCTTCAAAGAAGGATCAAGGCTCCTTAGTACAAAATATTGACATATATTAAAGGAAAACAGTGTTTCTTGCTCTATTCTTCACTACTAAGGTGTGAGCTGCCAGTATACATACCTAGGTGTGTGTATATATATGTACATATGCATACATACAAATATACACGCTTTACTGATAGCAAAGATTTTAGTGTTGTCCCTGCCTTCAGTCTAAATGCTGTAAGGTTATAAAAGTGGTGTGTAAAAATCAATAGTACTCACAGTTCCAGATAAGCAAAATCTAGCAGTGCCTGTATTTTTTCTTTTGCCATCCTCTTAATAGCCTTTAAAAAATTAGAATGAGGCAATACTGAAATGATGAATAATGAATACTGAATCCAGAATAACTAGATTGCAAAGGACACTGGTCTCAAGACATACACTTTTACTAATAGACAGAGTTGTAAGAAGATGATTTTTGGATCATTCCACCTCTGGGGTGAATAAATACACTGCATTAATTTGCAAGTTAATACATTCTGCGGTATGTTAACATGTCAAGGCCCAAAAACTTCTCCACGTGGAATCAACAAGGCCTCTGAAAAAGAAAATCTAAGAACTTCCATTATTTATTCCAAATTCTAGAATCTTTCATTAGTTGCTGATTCAGAAAGCATTTCTAGTATGTTTTGGTGCTAGCAATGCGAATTAAAATAGCATCTAAAAGTAGGTTCTAAAGTGATTGAAAAACTTTGCTTGTATTGCTCAAAATGAATGATTACTAAATTATAGAAGCAGATCCCTTTCCAGATAATCTCTTACTTTTCTTTTTTATCTGCAGTTTTATATTTATAGCAATCTACTGAAAAGACTGAAATGACACTAGAAATATTTTTTAAAGCAGGAATTTTGAAGATTCATTTGTTTTTCCTACTTTATTAATCCAAAAATGTAACGAAAACTTTCTTACTGGTGCTGTGTATTGCCACGAGGAACATGCAGCAGCATTAGTGTATGAGTACCAGGTATTTTTGTTTTATCTGCTTTAATACAGATAAATAACCTACACATTATGGATAGATCTCTTGAATAGAAAAATTTACCTTTTAATTGCATGTAACCAGGGCTCCAAATAAGAATTTTTGGGCCTGAAGTCAGGGGCACAATGCCTATTTACACTGATGGTGGTGGACTCCACCCAAGGCATTAGGCAAGATCAGAATCAAGGGCTGAAGTGTGTTATTGAGAAGAATGTTTTAACGACAAAAGATACACTGACAAATGCTGACTGATGATACTCAAACAGAAAAAGCTGTATTTTAAAAATATTTAATTTTACTGGATACCTACATATTTAAATGTGGTTTATTTGCATTGGGTTTTTACTGTATTGTATTCTGGGGATAATTGATATATTTTTGTGATTTCTTAACATTAAGAAATGCCTGCCTTGGTTATATCTTAACAAGTGATTTTTTAACCTCATGAAAATTATAATCCTTACCCTGTAATGCCTGAAAAATGTAAGCAGTCCTAATGAAGTCAACAGAATAATTCACGTGGAAGAAAAGCTATTCATATGCTTGGGAGTGTTAAGGTCTTAATTTTTTTGGATGACCTCTTATCAATAGTGAGAATGCATATAACTTTACAGTTAGCTCACAGTAGTTCTACATGGTTGAAAAATGTATGTCCTCTCCAGAAGTCAAAAACAGTTATCATAGGGAAGAAAATGGTACCTGATGACTATTCCATATTTTTATTCCATGACAAAACAAAGTAATTACATATGTTACTGGAGAAAAAGAATTTTACATGAATAGAAATAATTATTTTTCAAGAGAAAAGTGGATTAAATCATCAACGTGAATGCTCGGCAGCATTTCAACCTTTCACATTTTTCCTATTGACTTTAAAAAGGTTTTAGATTGAGACATGAATTACTTATTTCTTTCAGATCAAACTACATCAGTATTAACTCACACAGTTCCATCTTCTCCTTTTTTGCCACAAAAATTCACCTGCAAGTATTGATTATATACTTTATCTAAACTTATAGTTCTATCATGCCTTGATAGAGTTGGCAAGCAACATATTAATATAAATACTATCCCCATGAAGAAGATGGGGATTTTTTTTCCCCTAGTTTTCAGTAGTATAGAATTTATAGATTGACATAGTACTAAAAGTAAGGGTGAGTTTTGACCCATTTGCCCAGTTTTATGGCCATTGGAAAAATTAGACAACCATTGGCATGAATTAATGTAGGTGTAGTCTTGAGACAGGGAATTGGAAATTGTGATCTTTATGGGCCTCTTAGAACATTATTTTTAAAATTTAGTTGTATCTAATTGTTACATACCTACAATATGTGCATTGACAATTTAATGTTTTTAAGATTTAATTAATTTATGATTTCAAGCAATTACTTGAGTATAGGTCACAAAATTCAGGAACAAATTTATTAGAAGTGCTAGAAAAAGTGAGAAGAAAAAGTTAGCAGCGTTAGAAAATGCAGCGTTAGACTGCTTTATCCCACTGCAAAGTAGGAAAAAATGCTGGTATATTTTCCCAAGAAGGCCAAAAAGTTGGGGGGGGATGATTCCTTTGAATACTAGAATACTAGTACTGTTCAGATGGAGGATAAAAGAATCTTTTGGCTGAATGTTAAAAATACACTCGGTAAGCAACACTAATTAATTTTGGCAACATTATGTACGGACAAAAAAAGTAGTTCCCTTTGCCGTAATTGCTTAGGGTTATAATTGGTTTTTTTTAATTTGGTTGGTTGGTTGGGGTATTGGGTTCTTTTTTTGCATGTAGGTTTGTTTTATCACAATGATCTAAATAACTGAGAAACTAATTGCTATCAAAATTTTTACAGTGGGTTGTCGGAGAATGGATAGCATTTTAATGGCATAACAGGAATACGAGAAGATTGCATAGTTTCTTCAAATTCTCAAGGTTCTACTTTTGTTAGCCTTGCCAGAGAAAAAAATAAAACACAAGCAACCAGTGAAATAATTGAGAATTTTCTCTATACAAATATAATTAGTATAGAATATATGGAATTTTACAGAATTTGAAGAATAACTATAGTAGAGTTAAAGCAATCAGGGTAAGTGTAAAATACATATTTATTAATATACAATGTATATGTATACCACAAGCAGTGCTACAACTTCTGCTACAAATCCTAAGCAATGCCTTGGTAACTCAGATCCTCAATTTTTTCTTTTTTCCTTCATGCATTCCAGATTGTGATGGAAGTAAAATGCATACACGGCATGCTGCCTGAGCTTTTAACTACACTACGAAAAAATGAGACACACTTCTCTCACAAAAGAAGTATGTTAGTTCAGGCCTTAAAAGATTTCCTTCCTCCACTCTTCTACTGTCCTCCCAGCAGAAAATAACTTCCTATACTTTCTTTTTCTTAACATTTATCTTCATTTTTCCTCAAATTCAACAAAGTCAAAAGCTTTAAAGAGTGACATCCTGCTAGACAGCTTCTATTGTCACTGTTATGAATGTTTTTCTATTTTTCCAATTTATCAAGTGACAAGATTAAATTTAATAGTAAATTTTTAATAGTAACAAAATGAATACAATCAAAGTATTTGAGATGACAAAGTATTGGAGATGAAACAATCAAAGTGCATATATTTAAGAATATACAAAATTTGGCAGTAAGTAATTTAGTATAATTGAGGTTCGTATAAAGCATAAGCAAAACCGACCGGGGAGGAACCCCCCGGGCCCCCCCCTCTGACCGGGGATACGGGGAGTGGCTCCCATTCCTCACGTACCAAAGCACCCAGGCTAACAATCCCACTTATATACTGCAGGCTACAGAAGTTTCTAGAAAACTCCTCCTAGTTTCTATTCCTAAAATCTACGTCACTGTGTGTATGGCTCATGCTCTGCTAATGGGTTAGGGGGTCTCTCATCCTTTTGAGGGTCTTATTTCCGATGAAGGCTCGTCGTCTTCCTCAGTGACCGAGGTGTGACCTGCAGGTAGTGCAGGCACACTATGTGACTGAGCAGATGTTCTCCATAACAAGACTTTAATTGAGTCCCATGCTTGGAATCGTCCCATTTTGGCCCATTTCAAGATCAAAACTTTCTATTTCTAGATGCTGCTTGTCAGACTACGTCCTTCTACTATTCTTGTTTGACTTTCTTCCAACCTCCTTCTTTGACTCCCAACATCTGGAAGATGTCCTTTGCCCTGTCTCACCCATCTCCCCTCTCACTCTGTAACAATTATCTTCTATTGATCTAAATACAATTTTGTTAATATAGTTACAATTTAAGTAGCACGAATCACATTTATCACGTCATGAAGTGGACATTCACACTCTTTTGAAGCTTTAGGTATGCAGTGAAAATGAGATTAAATGTCTTTATGCTGTGTGGTTTTTTTCTGAAACTATATGGCTGGGATTTTTTTTCCCACATTGAAAAACAAAGATATGAACTTACCATCAATTTAAATGGGAAAAAAAAAAACTTAACTGTATTGTTTTGAAAAAGAGTAAATTGCTTACTCTTTGAAAAGAGTTGTTGAGAGTTTTTTGAGTCAGATGCACAGAGACAAATCTTCAGTGGTACAATAGCTACTATGGCTTTCTATACTATACTTACTGTGATGGAATTTCCATTTTTCTTAAGATAAATGTCTTGTCCTTTGCGTTTTTATCCTATAATATCATTCTATTTTTTCAAAACAAAAGATAACTGAAGCCCAAGTTTGACCTGTACTTAAAATGCATCTTAGAAATGTGCACCAATCTGATTTTTTAATGATCTAATAATAAAAATTCCTGCATTTTATAAGACCAAATTGCCTAGCAGCTGAAATGCAAAACATCAACTTAATGCTCCACAGAGGCCAAAAGAAAAGAAAATTGGAAATTAAAAATAATTTGAAAATAATATGGAAAAAACCAAGGAGGATCATCCTGATCCTCATGCCCTTGATCTTGGAAAAGAGATAGTGGAATTGTATAAGATTCAGAGGAGAGTTACAAGCATGACTAATGCATGTACCAGTTTCTTTGAACTTCTTTACAAGGAACAAAAGAATGAAGTGTGATTTTTCAGTCTGGTAAAAACACCCGAAACAAACCAAAGAACCCAGCTTCCCACCAAAAGAACAGTTTAGTAAGGGTTATGTCAGAGGTTGTGGAATCATTTGTGTCATAAATTGAGACTTCTAGCAAGAGTCAAGGCAGAAACGAGCCAGGTTCAAAACAAGAAGAATTCTTGAGACAGGAGCTACATTTTCTGTGCCTCCCCACTACAGGATGTTGTCAGTGCACAGACTTGACATGAGTTCAAACAGAACCTGGACTAACATTGCAAAAGAGACCTATTGAGGGCTATTACACAGAAAAAGCAAAGGAACTCCCTGACCTGAAAGCAACTGCTGACATGGAAAATACATGGAGGCAGTCTCATATGTGACTGCTACGTACTTACTAATCCTTGGGCAGTGATGGTTTGAGTCCTTTGGACAAATAACAAAGATCCTGTGGAATGCTGTTCGCATTTGTTCTCATATAAAGGCCAAGTGCTGATTTCAAAAGATGCTACAGGCTTCCAGTCTTGCTACACCAGTCTCCACTGGTGCAGGTGGAAATTTCTCGGTACACTTTTTAATCAGACTGGTGTTATCTTACTGTTAGAGTTTCTTCAGATGGGGTTTCTATGAATACAAAGTGCTTACAAGGTACCTTATCAAAGTAATTTCCATAGGGGAAACCTTGGGAAGGATTGTAAAAGTCAACTTTTTTTTCAGATGGAAATTGGATGATACTCCTGGACAGTAATATATCTCTGTCTTCAGAAGAAAGAACAGTGGAGGGGAAACTAAGAAATATACGAGCCAATCTGTTCAGGGATCCACCAGCTGCTTCAAGACACCATATTTCATTGTCTCAATTGCTCATACAAGAGTATAAATCAGGATATATTTTACCTTAGCAACTTCTAGAGACAGACTATAAACAAACATAAAAATACGATTCTTAGAACTAGGAATTTGCTTGCATGATTTTGGATTGACAAAAAAATTCTCTTAAGTTTAATTGATCACAGTAATAACTCCATTATTGGGACATCAGCACCACCCCCCAAACAAACAAACAAACAAATGAACAAAATTAATCCAACCCCCCTTCCCCAGACAAGTAAACGGCCCCAAAACTCAAAGAAAACAAAACAACCTCCAAACCTATCTAATAACTTACGCATAGCAACTATTTGTAAAAATAAAAAAGCTCACATTGTGTTTATCTTATCTCTCTACCTTTCCAAACACAAACATTTTTTCCAGTACAGCAAGAGCTACCAGAATTTGTGGATTACAAATGCAAAGATTTTTCACAGAAACGCTGTTCATAGAAATGTCCTTGATCTTGTAATAGTAATCATCATCCCCTGAGCTTAGTATTTTGCTGAATATACTATTATTCTCCATGAATAATGAAGAATTCTGTGAAAATACCCATGTTTTCAGCACATCATTGGCAAGCTTCCAGAGAAAATGATATAATAGCAGCAACATAAAGCACATAAGCAGCCCTTAAAAACAGATTTTTATTGAATTAATGAAAAAGCAGTGATGTTAAGGAAGCCAAGCTATTTCAATCTTTATGTTCCATCTGACGGTAAAAATGGTTTCTGTTTCTGGATTGAGCAGGAAATCTTATTTTGTCCTCCAAATCCATGTGAATCCAATTTTCAGAAATTTTTACTTAAGAAGACACATAGGGCCTTTTAGGGTCAAAATTAGTGAAATAGACTCTTAAGAAATCAATAGCATAGATAGTAATATAAAGCCAAGAGAACCTCCTTTTGAATGTGATTTAACAGCAAAATTATTTTTTAGGTTCAGTTGTTCCTTGATTTTCTATCTGTAAAATAAAGTCTACTGATCTCAATTTTCAAAGAAAATGGAAAATACCATGATCAATCCAGTGCAATATTTATATCTGAAAAACCAAGCAAAAGCAATACAAATCTGAGCATGCATTTTACTACTGTAAAACTAGTTACTTACAACAGGAAAACATTATTTGAGTAATGATGGATATGAGTTGCTCCTCTTTAACATTTTAATGAGAAACACACATTCCCATTAATTTTCATAAGAGCCAGTACAGTTCATAATAGGATACAAAGCTTCAGAGAATTTTCTACTATACAAAAACCACTTGGTCTAGGTAGCAGAGCCATAATTTTGCCTTGTAGCTCTGTATCTGATCAATTACTCTATTTCAGGAAAAAATTTTAGTGCCAATGAGCAGAATGATATTGATTGGGCAGACAATTAGAAAGCCAAACCCTAATGTGACTAATGTACTATTGATTTTCTAAAGTAGCATTCGAACAATTAGTAACCTAGAGAATGGATTTGAGGGCAGAGTCTTGGGTGTAACAAAGGTAAAAATCTGGATTCAAAGGACTATTTGTTGCTGCTCTTCAAGTGAAAAGATTGCGAAGAACTAAAAATATTGGCAATGCCAAATCACTAACCTTTTAGAAGTTGGCATAAAAATCAAGTACAATTTCTAGTGCAGTTTGTAATATATTAGCAAATATAGCACTTTAGAAACCTTGAACCTTACTAACTACTACTATTGCAGAATAGCTTGAAACACATAGTTTATTTGTAGTTCCTTACTGTTACAGTAAAAGAGGAAAATAATCACAAAGATGTGATTTCAGTGCCTGAAAAAGATTGAAAAAAAATTCTTCTGGGTTTTGGTTTGAGTTTTTAAAATTAATTTTCCAGAATTATGGAGGCACTTCTAAAACATATCAAAAACAGCAAATGGGATAAAGAGAATATAAGGAAGCTTACACTGCTGAAAAAGGAAAATTACTCATAAAATACTCTATATTAATAAAACTGAATTTTTAAAAAAAGTCTGTATCAGCTTTAAATTAATTACAGTTGGAATCAGAGAATGAAATCAATAGATTTATTCTAAATATTCTGACAGAAGGGTCCATTCTTATTTTCAACATCTACTGGGAAGCTCTGCTTTAAAAGTGTTTATGAGACAGAAAACCTTTTCAAATGCCTCTTCGATTTTTTGCCAACAACTTTCCATCGCCATGTTTTCTTGTCCCTAGATTTTGAACTTTGATGATCACAATTATATTAAAAAGTATGTGTGTTCTGTTCAACTTCTTGGATAAATAACAAACTGATTACAATAGGTTAAGCAGGTCTATGATTAAATGCTTAAAACAAACAAAATGCTCTCTGTACATGAAGCAGGTTTAGATAAACAATTAGATCACTGATCACAATCTCAAATTCCAGAATTCTAGCATTTTGCCAAAGTGCCCCATTTTCTGTATCTTATCATGTGGTTCTTACGTATGTGGCCTTTTCAGTGCTTTCACTTAACCTGACTTGCATTTTTTTCATTACACAATTTAACAGAATAATTCACCAGTTGTATGGAAACATATTTAGATGCAGTTGAGGGCATATCACCAATGAAGCTCTACATGTCCTTATGTCTCTTTTTTGTTGTTGTTGTTGCTTCATTTTGTTTTGTTTTTGGTGCAACTCTGATTTCTACCAGCTTTTAAAAAGCACATTAATATGGAGGGGATGAGCCTGGTCACAGAACTTTTCCAAATCTCTCCCTCACGTAGGAGTACTCTTGGTTATAGGAAGTTTTTCCAAAGAAAAATGTTGATGGGCAAACTGCTAAGCACTTAGCTTGACCAACAACTTCAGGATTGTGAAGAGAAAGTAATATAACATTTGTATGTGGGTCAGACGACATAAACAGTTGAAGTGAGTTACTGTTTTTTATTTAAGGTAATGACATTCTACCAATTTTTTATTGTTGCATGATGTATGAGATTGATATATTAAAGAAATTCTCTAACTGGTCACGTAACCATCCTTAGCAATGACAGCACTACACTATGAACTGCACGAGCCTCACATTTCTTTCGTGTGGTATTAACAAATCCAGGTTCTTTGCTGTGCTCTCTACATTCATGAAAGAACTATAAAATGCTCTTTGTGGTCCTAAAACTTGGAACCTACAAGTGGACTCCAGTCTGCAATGCGTAAGTCCAGACAGGTAAGGCTTTATCCTTCACATCAGCATTGCTGCCAAACTTCATGAACTTTAGAACAAATGAAAGGTACCCATGTTTGTTTGTTTTCTCTGTTTGTAGGCACACATTTGCAGTAGCCAGGAACAGATTCTCTCCACACTCACTGTGTGCCTCTCCACACAGCCCTAAAAGCTGGCAAAGTCCTGGCTTATGACTATGTACTTTACTATGTCACAGTAATTTTTTTATCACATGCTGGTAACTTTTAGTCCAGAACAAAGAACTTAAACTAAAAGGTAATTAAACAGAATTTGGATTTACTGCAGCAGCTTATATTACAGCCTGTTCAGCTATATTTTTAGGCGTTGAGATTTTCCTAGGCATATACATGAAGTTACAGGATCATGAATGGAAGAAATTTTAAGGGACTCTGTTTGAGAAACCACAGTGAGAAAAATCATTCTAAGTGAGCTTGATTGGCTCAAATCCTATGCCAGTGAAAAAAAGACCAACATTTAGAAATTGATATGAGTTTAAAGCACAGGGTGGAAGGAGGAATCACATTTATTTCTTCCACATGAGTGAAATGAACAAAGATCTTAAGAAGCTGGAAGAGCTTTTAAGATGTGAAGGAACCAGGACAGAAGGGAAAGAGGAACTATAATACTTAAAAGCCAGATGTTATGTCTGTGGGTTTCTAGTGCAAGAATTTAATTTATTAGTATCTAATAATTAAACAGTTCAGTATGGCAGGGGGGAATAAGTTAATTAGAGAAACATAGCATAAATAAAATGGTGTAGGCTACTGGAAACAGTTGTTGAAATACTGCCAAATGGTGAGTATTAAAATGAAAGCTGAAATATTACAGGGAACAAATTTCATGTCACTTTTAAAATAAAGTACTTTTTAAAAAGAAAAAAAAGTTTTGGAAAACTAAGAGGTGTGGTACCTGGCGATTTCTGTTACTACGCTGTGTGTGCATGAATTGTCAAAGGATTCCATGAGGGCAATACTACTCAGACTAGGGCTAAGCACGGGAAGTACTTCTTCCTTCACTTAGAACAGCATCCATATGTATAGACAGCAAGTTATACCACTTTTTGAGATGTTCACGTGGTGGTTTTGGCTGGGATAGAGTAAATTTTCTCCGCAGTAGCTAGTATGAGGCTGTGTTTCACATTTGTACTAGGAACACCATGTATTTAATATGCATATAGTTAATGTTGAGCAGTGCTTACAAGCAGTCAAAGCCTTCTCTGTTGCTTGTAGCTGCTTGGTTTCCTACCTCTCATCATTAGCATGCTGCAGCTCCACAACGAGCTGGGATTGGACACAGCTAGGATAACTAACCCCAGCTGACCACAGTTATCATGTGCTGTCATGTTCAGCATATACATCTGGCAGAAGAAGTAAGAAAGGGAGATGTTTGGAGTGATGGTGTTCATCTTCCCCAGTCACTGTTATGTGTGATGTGGCCTTGATCTCCTGGAGATGGCTGAACACCTGTCTGTACATGGAAAACAGTGAACTAATTCCTTGTTTTGCTTTGCTTGTGTGTGGCTTTTGCTTTCCCTATTAAACTGTCTTTATCTCAACCCACAATTTTTCTGGCTTTTATTCTTCCAATTCTGTCCCTGATCTTACTGGTGGGGTAGGGAATGAGTGGCTGACTGGGATTAAACCATGATAATGCTATCAAGTTTAAGCTACAGCACGATTTTTCTATTTTACATACTTGATACATGGCATTGCTCTTGGAGATTAAAATTATACATAGCAATCATCCACCTTCTTCACCACTGCAGCTCAACTGTAATTCTAACCACCCCAAACTGATGCCCCTTTCTGTTAATTCCAACATGTGGAAGAGATCTTTCTCAGAGATTTTGCCTTATGCTCATCACCTAAATCTTAGAATTACAGTTTACTAAGTAATTTGTTTTGTTGAACTAATGATTATGAGCTAACTACTTAATTTTTTTTTTAACAAAAAATCATAACTGGAAAAATATGCTACAAAAAAATTTCTGCACTTATTATTAGGTTTATGAGAGTGCATTTAGAAAAACCAACGGGAAAATTGGGAAAACCAACACCAGTTAGTTGTGAATATGTGTCCATTTCTGATAAAAGTTGATAGGAAAATTCAGGACAATTGTACAAGATTAACTTGTCACCACAGTAAAGCAAGACTTTTGTCTCTGCTTAGTTGCTTGTGAAAGTGGAATGTGTGTGTCCATCAGGATCCTGCAAAATTAACTAGAACTCAGTATATGCTCACTCCTCTTAAGATTAATTGCCGGAAGAGAGAAGCTCTGAAGGTGAATCTGTGCTCCACAGGGTAAGCAAGGAGTTACATATTTCTGTGAATGAACGACAATGATGTTCCTGAGGCCTGCTCTATATACCAGCACACGGACAAATACTTAGCATGAGAAAAGAGCAATTATCAATGGGCCCAAATTGCAAGATCACAGTTAAACGTCTCCAAGATCCTTCTTAATAGATCTCACAGCACAGATTGCCTATGGAGGACTTTTTGGCAAAAGTAATTCAATGTCAACTGAGACAAAGAAGTGAAGCTTGAGCAAATGACTTCTGAAAGTTTCTTGAAGCTATATTGCTGCTAATTCTTTTTTTCTACAACGACTTATAGAATGTTCTGGAATGTGCCAACTTTATCTAAAAAATTATTTGAACAAGCAATACTCCAAGATCTGTCAGAACTTCCAACACTTATCCTTTGCATCCTCTCTCCTCCATATTCATAATATCTGTAAAACAAGTTGCTAATAAACTTTAAAAGTTATTTTTATGTATTCAAATATAAAAAAGGTAACACTTTTGGTTAAAGCCTTAGACCCTCAGTGGTCTAAATGATACTCAAATTTCAAGATTTTAATAATGCCACTCTCCTGACTGGAGAACTAGAAAAGAACCTAAAGATCTTCTCTTTTGCACGAGTGTTGGCACAACGTCTATTATGTAGCGTTTAGAAGTTTGTTGGTTTTTTTATATATTTACGTGGCAGGTCTTGCAGACATCAAGTGAGAGCGGGGTTCTGATTTCCCCGTTTCCTGCACGGACACCCAGGACAGGGAATGCAGGATGCCCGAGTGTGACGGGCAGGGTAACCTCATCCACATGCGGCGACAGTGCCGACCCAGCGGTGTGGCAGCTGCCAAGCGCACAAGAGGGGCAGAAGGGGGGCACGGCATTCCTGTGAAACTGCCAGGCGCGATCCGCCCGGCGACGAAGGGTGTTGGCATCAGGGGACTGTGACCCAGCAGACGATGGAAGAGGGCTGCGGCTGCAGGCGCCCCGTAGCTGCGGTCCGACACTGACTCAGCCGCCGCTGGGCACAGGGCAATCCCTGGAGGCCAGCCCTTCACATATTAAACAGGTACCTTTGTGCCTACAAGGAGAGGCTTGAGGCGGGGCAGGCCCGCAGCTGAGCCAGGGCAGGCACTCAGCGGCCTCCTCTGAGCGCGATCTCTGCGTTGTGAGCGCAGCAGCAGAGCCCGGCCTCGTCCGGCGCCCACCGGACCCCTCCGGACGCTGCCGCCGGAGCGGCCCCACCACGGCGCGGCCCCGCCCCCGCGCTGCCCCCCCGCACCGTCATTGGCTGCCGGCTCTGCCCACCAGCAAGCCCCGCCCCCTCCCCCAACCTGACGTTCGCTTCCCGACCCCCGAGTGGCCGGCGTGTCCTGTCAATCACCCGCGCGAGGGGCGCGCGGCGCGTCCCGCCCGCCCGGGCGCCTGTGCCGCGGTGGGAAGGGGCGGGCGCTCGGGGACGCCGCCGCTTCCCCTCCGCCTCAGAGTGCCGCCCCGGCCGGCCCCGCTTTGGAGCTCCGCGCCAGGGGCGGGGCGGGTCGGGTCGGGAAGCTGGTGCCCGGAGGTGAAGGGCCGAACTCCGAGCCTGTGCGCCGCTCCCCGGTAGGTTGCTGTCCCCGGCCGCCTCTCGGAGCCCCGGCAGTCGTGGCGATCGCAGCACCTCCGTGGGCCGAGGCCTTGGGCTGCCTTCGCCCCTCTTTCCCTGGCGGCTGCGGGGCGTGCGGGATCCGCGGAGACCCCTGCGAGCGCGGCAGGGACGGAGGCGGCTGCCCGGCCGGGGCGGAGAGAGGCGGGGCCTGTGCGGAGCCGTGCCGGGCGGTGTGCGGAGCCGGGCGGAGCTGGCCGCGGCCGGCGCTGGGAGGGCCCGTCGGCTCCGTGGGGCCGCGCTCCTGCGGGGCAGAAGCCGTTGCTGTGAGACCTCCGAGTGCCTTCTCCTGCAGGAGCTGCTTGTGGCCGTGGGGTTCCCCGTCTGGCGGCCGGTGTCTATGCTGCTGGCAGTGGGTGGATCCACCGAGCACTAAGCTCGGTTTGTAGGAACAAGTAGATTTGTTTTCCTGGTCTGTAGAAGCAGGTTGCTGGAGTGCGATTGTGCTGGATTAGCAGGTTAGAGGCAAACTATGCTGCAAGTGCTCTTTTATTCTTACGTTTTATTTTGCTTTTCAAGTAGTTATTTATAGGCACGCTCTGAATGCAGTGGTTTTAAGTTTGATTAATTAAAATCTCTGAAAGTGATATTTTCCACTGTGGAACTCGGCCAGACCTTGTTTTCAGGCATTCCTGTTCATTTTACTGGTACACCCTTAATGAGTGTTGAAGCGATACGCAATGTGTAAAAAGGAATTTGAATATAATCGAGGATTTTTTTTTTCTTACTGAATTTTATAGTTAAGATCATTTACAAGTGCATACACAGTTAGATACTATGCATGTCCTTAAGCTTGATTATAAGTGAAGCACACTGTTAAGCATATTAAGCCTTGCTGCCTGGGTTATGACTGCTTGTAAGGATAAACAACTTGTCTGCTCTTTATACTCACATCTCTTCTGAATCCACTTATCTAGTAAACGCATTTTATCCCGAGCTGCATTGGGATGTTCAAATCCAAGATAGGAGTAATGCAATATTGCTTTAGAGAGAAAACATGAGATAGAAGTTGCTGTGCTGAACATATTTAGGAGATGTCTTCTCTTGATCTCAGTATCCTTTAGTCAGTTTCTTTTAATTGAGACGTTTCAACAGCTAAACAGTATTTGCAGTGGAAAAAAGTTGATATTTTGCTGTAGTGGCCTGAATGGAGAAATTACCTGGCAAACGGCAGACTATTTACATCATCTGAGAGTGACTTTCAGCTAATGAAATTAATCTTTTGCCACTCTGCATCAAATAGATGTATTGGCTTATAAAATGTAAATAAATTTCAGAATCTAGCGTACTAGTTCTGATACATAACGTTTTCTGTAGAGCTTTTTCTTCTTCTATGTGATCAAGATAAATATATTCAAGATTAGTTAAGAAGATTAACCTGTGATAGGGTGTGTCTTAACCGTTCTGAAGCTGTTCTTCTGAAAAAAAGAGAAACTGAACCTACAAAAGAGTTTTTCCCTTGTCCAGCTTATTAATGTACAATTAACAAGACTGAATTTACTTTGTTATTTTTTTTTTCAGTTTTTAATAGTCTCATAATTAAATTAATGGTATTATTAAAGCTTATGCATTGTATCAAATCTTAGTGTTCCCAGTCTATCCACAAAATTTGTCCTAAGGAAATAGAGTTATTCTTGGTAGGTACTGTGCTAAATGGTTCTGTGATTAAAAGTATCAAAGTTACATGTATTTCTAGTATTTTTACTCTTGTCTTGAAAATCTGTTTAAAAAAAGACTAGGAAGTCTTCTGATGTTTAAGAATAATTTAGTGTAGTTATGCCTTTGAGACAACAATAAATGGAGAAGTGACACTGGTTGCTTTTCTCCAATATCTTTTAATTACAAAAAAGAACTTGCTAAAGATCAGGGTACTGATCAGCTGTGTTAACTGAGTTTAACTTTTCTCGAGCTGAACATTTTTTCTATTGTAAACAAAACATAGTTAGGTCTCAGTCCTCAGGCTTTTCTTTTAACTTTTAAGTGATTTTTTTTTGGGATGTCCTGCATAAAAGTACTAAGGAATTAAAACCCTCCACAAATCACAGGAATAACCAAGTTGTAAGTTTGACATACTGTTTCTTCACAGTTTAAGCTCACTGATCCAACTGCAAATTAATTAAAGGGTTTCCAGTCAATCCTTAATACCTCACCTGAAGCTGTATGATCAAAATACCTGTCAGTGCTTAAGGGAAGAGCGGAACAATCCTTTTCAGCTATGGTCTGTGTTTAAATGATCTAAAACTGACTGCGATTCTTTAGAGTCATTTAATAGTGTAAATGGAAAGGTATGTTTCCAATACCAAACACTGGGCCTTTAACACTCTTTCAGAAATGTTTTGAGACTTCTACATAATTGATTTCCCTGATCTATTGAAAGGTAAAAAAGTAATTTTGAAGCAATTGTTGTATATTTTCTGACAATCCTTGTTTTTTTTAATGCTTCCTCAGTATTGCTGCAGAACCTATGCAATGAGATCAAGCTTGATGCTTCTGTGCTTGTTTTTTTTAAGTGTAATTCGGAGTAGCCTCCTAAACTTTGTCACTGGAGTTCTAGAGGTTTGTAAGCAACAGCTGGTGAAGAAAAATGTGTTAAAGCTAAATAGTTGGTTAAATGAAAGCAGACTAGTGAGCAGATAGTTAAAACCTAGAGTGATGATCACAGATAGAGACAGTGACTGGAACATCTGTCCCTCCCTGTGATCTTAGGTAGCCACTTATAATTTAATATTTCCCCTTTGGCATAGGGAGGATGTAGAGGAGGAGACACCAGGCACTGATCCATGCTGTGAAATTGGTTTGGCTTGTGGTTACTTAGGGAGCTTTCTGAAAGCAGTGCTTTCAGAGGAAGTTCTGAAACTTAGGAGTAAAGTATGGAATAATTTATTTTGGTGAGATTTAGCTCACCTGTTGTATCTTTAGTTCTAATGTTTTATAGATTATATATTCATTACCTTAAATATATAAAAAGGTTTCTTTCTAACAAAAGGGGCAGAGAATATTTATGTATTAAATATACATGTATGCTAATAAATATTTGTGGTAAATATATTAAATACACAACAGTTTTAGACTATTACAAATGTGTTTATCAGTGCATTCTTCTAGGATGTTTATTGAACTGCATGTTCTGTATTTCTTACAGAGAACGTTTTTGACGTCTACACTTCCCTCTCTTCACCACCTCATTTACCTGGTGTTTTAGACTTTTTGTAGGAAACCTTTTTAATTTAAGATAGATTAAAATCCTGGTTTGGCTGTTCAAAGGAGGATATTTACCACAAAATAAATACATTCTGTTTTCATATAGGTGTGGAAAGCTAAAACAGTTATCTTGCTATTTGTGCCTGGTATCCTGCCTTGTGCTGTGGAGTTAGGGATGGGAGGAGACATACTGATCAATCAGAACTGTGTTTGTCCAAATGTTTACTCAGGTAACTGTAGGTCACAGAAGCCCATGGCACACACGCAAGTAAGATTTGCATATTCAAGTAAATTTTTTACTTAATTTGACTTCATGTGTAACATCATTAATATAACTAAAACCGTTTTTCCTATGCTTTAGGATCTTCTCTGTGAGCTTGCTAGCCAGTTTAGCTTTTAACATGCCAAGACTTTGTAGTAACAGTTTTACTTAACTTAGTAATTTAATGTGATTTTCCTAGAATGGATTTTTTTTTTTGCTCCATATTCCCTGGCTGGTAATTTATATTCTTCATCAACCATGTGTTTCAATTATGTTATTTTCAATTAAGGTAAGATTTGGACTACAACAGTGGAGGATGAGGTCCTTTTCAGTAGGCCAAAAATACAGATGTCTTATGACAAGTGGAGCCTAGATGTCAGTTTGAAATCTAAGTTTGAAGTGGTTTGTCACAACTTCTTGTATTCTCTATAATTGTTCATTGAGTAATTTGTGAATTGCCATGCTCTTTATTCAGTAAACTATGTGCAATAAGAGAATGTAGATAGAACAGCTTGCAGCAAAAGCAGAGTTGAAGGTGGCGTTCAAGTGGCAATTTTGGGGTATTATGTCCTTGAAGGGATGCACTTGATGGGCTGTGGAACACCAGTCATTGTGGCTGTGCTGCTTGCTGTTGGAAAGGCCCTTCTCTCTAATATGGGGCATTCCCCTGCTCCATTTCTGGCTGTGCAGTTTTGTAGCACCACTCTTGCTCTCCATCCTCTCTCTCGTATCCTCCACTGAGTTCATTCAGCTTCTGTTCCGTAGTGAGTTACGGAGTTTGTGAGCCTTCGGGTAGTCTGAGTGAGTCATGGCTTCACTGAGGCATAGGAGTGCTGGGGGTGGTGAGCAACAGGAGCAGCAGGCAGTGTGCCACATGCAGTAGGAGAAGAGCCATTCTACTAACCTGTCAAAGGTGTCTAATTGCATTTTGTCTTTTGCATTTGCATTTTGTAAATTTCGGACTTAGGTTCTATTGTACCCATAAAACTGTTCTTTCTGGTTCAGTTTGTCTTTGAGCTTGAGGTGCTAATTACCTAGTGAATGTTTGATCTGTGATGTTTTTAGAGCTTTATTGGCTGCATTTTTGTAGAAAATGCTTTAAAAGCTTGGGCTTCTTGGCAGGTTCCCTTCGTGATGCTGGAGGTGTGATTTAGTCCAGGACGGGACACTTCTGCCTAGAACAAAGTACTATTTAAAAACTGTGTTGTTATCTGTTGAAGAATCCTGTATCTTTCTATATTTAAGGCACTAAGCATTTTACATTTTATACCTTTATATTTGAACTTAATTGAAGTAGTTAACATGACTTGGTATGTTTCAACAGCTTTTTAATATAATGATATAAAGCAATCCTTAAAGGCATTCAGTGTTGCTTTAGAGGAGTTTTGCTAGCTTGTAATGAATAACATATTTAATTTCATGTAGTATTGATATTTTTGATGTCAGTTTAAATGTAGATAATGTCCATAAAAATGCAGCTTTCTTAAATCTTAAGTAATTGTGCAGTAATCTTGGGAAGATGAAGTAATACTATAGAGACTGAAGTCAGTGTCATGATTGCTTTAAGGGTCATGGGAGACATGTTTCACTTCTAATCTTATTCATTTGTATTTTCTTAGTTGCACCTTGCAAACGCTTTCTTCTGGGAACAGAGAAGTTCAGTATAGAATGTTTTTTACTTTCTGCGGAAGATCACCTCAGTTGGCACTCATGCATTTTCTTGAAGTGTTCCAGGAGCAGGTTGCTCAGGGTATCAGGTTATTAAAATTTCTGTGTAACATTTGCTGATGGTAGGCTGAGGCCTCTCTAAATCTGAAGAAATAAAAAATGATGAAACTTGAATTTATGGTTAGCAGTAAAGAGGGAGGGCAGAATTTTTACAACAGACAAGAGGAAGACAGAATAACTAAATTTGCTCAAGCTTTTGTCGGATTGAGAGATGTCTTTACAGAAATGCTCGTTTTTACTTTTAATTTTTCCAACAGTATTCAGTTTTGTTTGTTTTTATGTAAAACATTGATAGACCTTTAAGTAGATTCTGTTGATTGTACTTTGAATTTTCTCCTGGAAAAAGTCTGTTTTTTAATGAAATGAGGTATTTTTGATCTGCAGATCTCTCATCTGCTGCCTGTAGAAATGTGGAACTTTTAGGGGAGTTTTAATCAAGCTTAGATTGTTATGCCTGTGAAGATAAGTTCCTAAAAGCTTAATAAAAACAGTTTAGTAGATAGTAGATATTTATTAACCATGGTGAAGGATCTTACGTGTTTTGTGGGTAGTAGCTTGAGAGCTGTTCAGCTTGCAATTTGTAATACTAGGCAAGGAATAGAATATTTCTCTTCACTGAGCAAGAAGGGAACATTTTCATGTGGAAAGTAAGAAGGAGTTTTGTGAAGACAGAGAGCTGAAGGTGTATCAGAGGGTGGCCTGGGAATGCTGTGGAAATGTGGAAGAGCCCAGCAAGGTGAAAGTACTACACTGGGGCTGTATGGGTGTTGAACACTAATCTGGAGGCAGCTAAGCTTAGCTAATGTTGACGCTTTTGAGGAATGATTTTTATATTAATCTTCCTAAGTAGTACATCAAGAATTTATTACAGACAAGTGTCCACATCAACATAGTGACATTTCTCATTTTAGTGCTTGAGAATTTTGTTTTGATTTAAACTCAGTGTCATTAAGTAACTGCCATCAGACCTTGACAAAACTGATGACAACAGCATCAGGTTATTTTGTTCTCAGAACTTTTAATTTACATCAGATGATTCCATATTCAGTGTTGTTTGAATTTGTGTACAACACTGAGAGACTTGTTTTTTCCTATGAGTTCCATAGAAAAGCATTGGTTTAAATATGTTTTTTATTACTTCATTCAGTGATGAATCCAAGATCTTAACTGTGGCTAATGTTTTCCTTAAATTTGTGTCACTGTGCATCTTATGCATTCAATGTGAAAGTGTCAAGCATGATTCCGTTTGGTGTGGTGTCTGAGACTTTATCTATACCTTTTTATGCCATAATAAACTTGTAGCACAATAAAAAAATCTTTGAAGCCTTTTGAAGACTATTGAGCTGTAGTTTCAATTTAATTAAATTTTATATGTTTTAGGTATACATTGCAATGAAAGCCATGAAAGTGAGAGGAGGGTTGCATGTGTATGTCGTAGTAAAATACTTGGAACTGCTGTAGAAGGTACCTGTCTAGTTTATGGAGACTATTCAGACAGCAGAATCATTTGATTGCCATGTAGTTTGTTATTGTTAGAAAGCCTTGACAGATTCATAGCTGCAAAACTTAGTCTGGAGACATTTTCCTGTACTGTGAGTTATCCCTTTCCTCACATGTGGAGTTATTAAATTTGAACTTGGCTCCTCTGTTAAGTTCTTGAAGTAGAATATGACCATGTAATTAAAGGTAAGTGACGGAAGGAATTGTGTCAGAGAACTAAAAATACTTTTAATTTTGAAAACTGATCTTCACAATCACTGTGGAATGCTAGAGCACTTGATGTATTTCAGCCTACCCAAACTCTAATCTGAAGACAGAATTAGTGTCTTTTGGTGTCTCAGAAGTGTTTTGGGTTTTTTTTCTATATAGCACTGGCTGCTTCACCATGATATGTAGTTTTGTCTTCAAATGTAGTTACAGTGCTAGACGAAATGCAGTACTCTTTGCTTTGTTTTCTAACTTATAAATGTATTAACTTCACCATTTCTCTGGCCTAGCCTGAACCTTTCTCTTGTTCTGCTGTAATAGTTGCATGCTGTTGTAATTATTCATGTGGAAAATCGAAGCCTCCGTTATGTAGTATTAGCTAGCTCAGCATTAGCTTTCTGTCAGCTGTGGACAGTATTGCCCATTTAAGTGTATATGGTTGTGGTGGTGGAAAGGTGAAGAAACAAATAATTGAAATATTTCTTAACCCTCAGTTTTTTCCTTTCTGTGGTCCTTTTTAGTAAATCAGCTTTAATAGTGTCATTATTAGACTTCTAAAATTTTTTCCTTGTGTTGTGGCTGTCCTTTCTGAAAACTGACTTTCCGCTTTTACTCTGAAATAGTTATTACGTGATAGCGCTAGAAGGATGAATGCACAGAAGTTTTAACCAAGTAACTGTATGCGCTTGTATGGAATCCTAAAGTGAAATTGGTAAGATTGTGCTGTGAAAGCCTATGATGAAGTGTAGTTCATAGATTAGGGCCAAACTTGCCTTCTAGATCAATGAGAAAATAAAAATGTTTATGCCGTGACCAGAGATAACCATCTCAGCTGATGTTTGTTTAGAGTTAACAGAGATGAAGAGATTGCTTGGGGATCTTAATTGCAACATAAATTTGTGGAAAAATGTATTGAATTGTATGGAGTTAGGGTGACCCCCAGTACTGTACATGTCTTCTGATGTGACAACATTTTGACCAGAAGTGGCAGTTGGTGGTGCAGAAGGATGCATCATTATTATGCACTAGATAGTAGACTCAACTGACAAAATTAAGTGTACAGAACAGATACTGAATTTTGGATATTGGCAGCCCATAAATTCGTCCATGTGCACTGGTTTAACTAGAATAGACTTCTTAAACAATAAAGATGAGGTAGGTTTTTGGTTAGTTCTTGTACAGGTGAGTGGTTGATTAAATGTGTTAATAAAGCTGTTACTCTGTTAAAAGGAGGATTATATGTGGCTGTATGTGGTTTGTTGATGAACTTTCTCTAGGGAAATGCCTATATACATGAAAATTGAAATTTTTATTCTAGAATCTCAAATTAATTATTTTCATTGAAAATAGTGTGTGGTAGTTGATATGCTAAGAGAAAAATGTATTTTTTTATTTAATAGATTTACCACTGGAAATGAAAACGACTTTTTAGAAGGCTTGGTTATGTAAATTTTTGTTCATAAGAAAGATACTTGGATTTACCTTGACACTTTCAATTAGGCTGCTTCTTTGAGTGCACCTCATTCATATGTGTTTGTAGTTTGAGACTGTATATATGTAGACTTGCATTCAGTCATCTAAACCCTTGTTTAATGAGGAAAATCATATATATCTGTAAGAGTAAGCAAATACCTATTTTAAAAGAACTGTATTTTTTAGGAATGCTGATAGTGTAATTTGTACACCAAAATTAATAAATTCTGTTCTTGGTTATGCAAAACTTAGCTGAGCCTAGAATAGGTTGATATTACAGAAGGCAGATGTAGAAAAAGACTGAATGCTGTGAGAACAGAACTGTTGTCTGAGTTTCAGAAAGTGAAAATAAGAATCTGTGAAAAACTGGGACTTTTAAGTAAAAAAGAAATGGTAATGTAGAACATACTTAGGATACAAACATTGTATTGTTGGAAGTTCTGGTAATGCAAACAAAATTTATGTGCACTTGCGATCTGTTAGTTGCTTTGGAGTGTTGAAGAGCATGAATCAAAATAAAAGTGTTTTAAGGCCACATACACTGAGAAATAAACTGTGCAGTTGAACTCCTGCATGATCTATTATAAAGAGATTTAATTTGCCTTTGAAATTAGATTATTATATTTGCCTTCTTAGATAAACACTCAGGTCTTCTGAAGCATAAAAAACTTGATGTGATCAAGAAGTAGCAGTTGCTTTGCATGTTTTCCCTCTTGGATGATGAAACTCTAGGAAGGATTCAAACTTACTATATTATGTACTTTTTCTGTTTGAAAGAAATGTAGCAAATGTGGGATCTGTAGTTCAGTATTTTGAAAGGCAGACAGGGCAAGGATGTGGCAGTGGTTTTTGATGGCTTGAATATTGATCCTGCTGAAGATATTATTTAAGTGCATTGTTACTTCTCGTATATCCTGTATGTTTCTTATTTTATTATTGTGGAGACAGCAGTCCTCCCATGTGAAGCTGAAAAAGACCATCCTTTTTTCTTGGATTAGTTCACATCTGCTACAAAGTACTGGTATTTTTTAGGAAAAAGGATGTTGTTTCAGAGGATTTGCACATTCTTTTTACAGTGCTTCCAAGGTAATTGTTTACCTAATTGAAGTCAGAATAAATACCTAAGGAATGGGAGAATAAAATAGTCTTTGATGAATTAACTAACTTCTGAAAATATGAAGAGCAGGTAATGCCAAGCTGTATTTTGTTTTTATGTTAATTTTTTTTAAGCTATGAGATCAGATGCCATTAGTCTTGGAATTCCCCTGGTGTATGAAGTAGATTATATTGTTGAGAGCAAAATGAGTTACTGATGAGTAAGTTTTCATTATGCTCAGGTCATATAAAGAATACCGTCTAAGACTTGTAAAATAATTCAATAATGAGCAATTTTGATACAGGTTGTTGATAGCTGGAGAGAAAAATTGTTTCAGGAGGAATTTGTTTGTAAATGTTCTTTGTTTTTCAAAGCTGATGTCATGAGTATGTACCATCTGTGGAAGTTTTAGGTATTGAATATGTCAGCACACTCATTTTGTCTTCAGTTTTGACTAAACTGTGAATGATTTTGCCTATTTTTTCTGCTTTGGAAGTCTGAAAAATGATGAAGTAATAATTTGGTTACATTTAATTGAGTTATGCAATGAATCATTTAACAACTTTTTATTTTAGAGTTTGCTTAGGAAAATATTATACAAAAAAATAAAGCTGTGGACATACTTATTTGTAATATAAGTCATCGTACAGTCACTTCTTTGGGTCATGTGAAAGTCATGGAAAGCCTGAATTTCTCTTACTGGACTAAAGTGAAAATAATAAAATCCACTCTTCAATCATTAAATTTTTATTTTAAATTTAAATAAAAATGGATCTAACTAAATCATACACAATTTTAGAGAGATTTTTCCAATTCAAATTCTGAAAACATTTTTGTGGTTAGAAACTACTGTCCTAAACCTTCAAGGGATCTTCAATTATGAGCCTATTTGCTGTCAATTTGGAATTTCATAGATTTCCTCTGTCGCATGGAGACGTATATAAAAATGAATGAAAATGCTGCAGTAATAACTAATCTAAAAAGAACAGCTTCGTCTTTCCATGAGGCATACAAAAATAGCAGAAATAGTGCATTAGATATTACGATCTGACAATGAAGTTCTTGCTTTGTTTCAGATTTGCAGTGTGGATTTCAGATTTTCTACCGATAAGTATTTCTAAAGGACTTTTGTTGGTTGGAATCCTGTAATACATTTGTACTGCAGAAAAAAATATTTGTAACATTGAAATGATCATTGGAAAGTGAATGTAACTGTTCTTCATCTCAGTCGAAGACTGTAGTAGGTGAAGTATTCCATAAAAATACATGTAATGTTAGAGAAAGTCTCTTGGAAATCTGGCAGAGGCACTTTAAGCTTTCTCTGCACTCTTCTGGAAGATGTGAGGAGAAGCTGTGTTGCTAAATTGCTGTCATTGCCAACAATCACGAGCCCTAGGGATTAGAAGTATGTGAACAGAGACTTGGGAGGTGAGAAACTGCAGAGGTATAAAATGCCAGGAGGCTGAGTGAATTTTAAATGCCTTGTGCTGAAACCAGGGCTGTTCCTTTACTGTCCTTCATAAAATAATAAAATATCCTGTGTTGGAAGAGGCCCACAAGAATCACTCAAGTCCAAGTCCTGGTCCTAACAGGACACCCCAAAACTCATACTATGTGCCCAAGAGCATTGACCAAACAGTTTTGAACTCTGCCAGGCTGGTGTTGTGAGCACTTCCCTGGAGATCCTATTCAGTGCCCAGCCACCATCTGTGTGAAGAACTTTCCCTGATATCCAACCTAAATCTTCCCTGACACAACTTCAGGGCATTCCCTCACATCCTGTCATTGGTTGCAGCACCTTCATAGTTCTTCCATTCACCAGACCTTGCTTCCAGTGGCCATACACCTCACTTTTTTTGTTATTTATGAGAGAAGATTCCTGCTCAGCCAAGCTGGCTTTTACCTCCTCTGCTTGCCTTAAGGTGGTGCTTGAAAAATGACCAGACCTGATGGACCCCAACACCCTCAAAAGCATTTTCTCATGGCACCTTAATGGTTCTCTAAACAGCTTTAAGTCAACCTTTGTCATGCCCAGGACCAAAATTTTGCTGTCACTTTTCCTCCTGATAACGGAGATTTTAAACTCAATCACTCTGTGGTCACTGTGGCCAAGGTGGCCACCAGTCACTACTTTGTTCATGAGATCCTCCCTGTTGATAAGCATGACATCAAGGAAGGCACTTTTTGTAGCTGGCTCCATTAGTAGCTATATCATAAGACTATCCAGATTTGAGACTGTTCTGGACCTATTTGTGCCAGCTGTGTGATGCTCCCAGTTAACATCTGGCAAGTTGATCATCCTGGATGGATGAGGGCAGTTGTTTTGAAGATATCCCTTAGTTCCTCAAAGAGTAATTCTTTGCAATCTACCTATAGTAGACTCCTATGATGACATCCACATTAATTTTTTGTCCTTTAACCCTTACTCAGAGACTGCCAACCTGCCATCCCTGACTTCAGGCAGTATTCCAGCCCTACTGCCTCTCCTGCCTGTCCCTCCTGAAGAGCTTGTGACCATCCAACATGGCACTCCAGTCAAGGGCTCATCATACTGGGTTTCACTTATTCCTTATTCACTTACTCCTTATTCCTTAGTCACTTTAAGTGATGGTCTTCATGCTGTGTGTGTTGGTGTAGAAACGTTTTGGGTGTGATCCATTGTAGCTGGCACCTTGTGGACCAGTTTAAGGATCTCACTAGCACTCAGTTCCTTGAGTTTTGGCATACCATCCCAGTGCTTATCACTGTCAAACGTGGTTATGTCCTTTTCTTTCTTCCAATCTAGTTTTAAACTCTATCGATTTTTTATTTTCCTCTGTGGGTCTTTTGCTATTGTATGCTTTCCTTAAAAGTAGAGAAAAATATGATCTTGTAATTACAATGTGAAGGGTAATGCTTGTTACCTAAGGGAACAATTATGGTTGCATGTTTCATTTAAGTTTGTCATTCCTGGGCAGTGGAATGTTCTATTTACCTACTTTAATGTTCTTTTAATTTGTTTGTTTAGGAGTAAATCTAGAACATGTAAAAGGAATGAGGTAGATAGTAAGCTGGTTTTTTTTAAAGGTGTCTTGCAGACTTGAGTATGAACATTGTCATGACAACGCTTTGAAATATGAAAGCTTACATATAATTAGTGGTGTTTCTGCTGCTGCTGCAGGATCAGGCATTTGAGAAAGGTATGAATAAAGAAGATGCTTAAATGAGCTGTTCTTTTATTCTGCCTTATGTAGTGTCCTAGAGAATTGTTGCTACAGAATAGGGTTCTTATGTGTCATATAGTCTTCAGTAGTGCTCATTTTCAAGCAGAGATTTAGAAAGATGTGTAGATTTATAGCTCTAATCTAGGGATACTTGTGCAGGTGTGACTTGTCAGTCAGTTGAAACCCTACTGTCATTTTTCTTACTTGTCTTCACTGTCCCTCTCTGTAATTTTCATGCAGTCTCTCTGCAGTGCTTGGAAAAGTCTATCAAAATACACCCAAAAAAATGAAACTTCTGGTAGCTATTGTTAATTGTGCATGTCAGTTACGCTGAAATTACTTTCTTCCAGTCTTGTTTTCTTTTTTAATCTTCCATCTATGCAGATTATAGATCCTGAATATATTTTATAGTTGAGATCCAATTACGTTTTCTTCTATGTAATATACCATTTTGACCTTTTTTTGAAAGCTTCTTTTACCTTCTCTTTCTCTTCATACTTGAACACAGTCATTTCACTCCTGTGATATTGCTTTGTCAACTTGGCTTTGCTGGTGTGTTTGCTGTTATCCTGGTATTTAATCATATCCTTTTTTGAACAATTTTTGAGCAATTATTTAAATCCTAATAGTATTCCCTGATGTTGGGCTGAAGTTTATAGTTTAAGTGTGCTCGTTTATGTAGGCAGAAATGAAAAAATGAAAAATAAACAGAAAATCAAGCTGTGATATGAGGATGGCATGTTTTTCAGACAGATTGCCCATAACTACCATATAGCCAGAAAATGATTTTGCAAATAATTTGGAATGCTTACGCTGTATGTATTCCTTTTGCACTTCAGATGATGCACACCTTTGAATGATGTCTGACTTCTGAGTCTTAAAAATTATGTTGAGTGTTTCAAACAAATCTACTGCATCTTCCTTAACAATCTAAGAAAACTAATGCAGTTTGAAAAACTGTACTTTCATTCTGTATCAGAAATTTTTACATGCTAAGTAATTGCAAATACTACATAAATATGTCTCTTTGCCTTTTAATGCTTCTCCTCTAGAATGTGAGCATTATGGTGAAGAAGAGATATTGCCATCAACATTATAACACTGTCGTAGGTAAGTACAATACAAATAAATATAACCATGAAAACTCGTGTTTTTAAGGTAAATACATCACAAAATACTGCACAGGATCTTCAAAATGAAGAAAGTCATAAGCGCTGTCCTTATTTTGAGTTAGTTGCATATTATTTTATTAGGGAAACGTAAGAGAACGCCTCTGTCCTGGAGAAACTGTGACAGGAATGCTTGCATGTCTTCCTCTTGATATGTGATGTGGGAAAATATATGGGACTTGTGTTATTTGTTTAGCAGATATCTCATGAAAAGGTACTAAGTTCATTTTATGTAAGAAAGCTTACCTGTAATGTACCTGGAGTATCTGTTGGTTCGACAGGAGGAAAGGGGAGGGCATAAGCTACTGTCTAATAGATTTGTCCATTTAAGAGACACATTTCTGGAAATCAAAATTGATGTTGTTTATAATGTACTTGGTACACTAAAAATTCAGGGATTGTTATTGTTAGTTCTTTCTGAAGAAGCCAGTAAGATATGGAACATAAGTCTTCTTTTCTTTGGTACCTAAAATATTCAGTTGCATTCTGTTGCATTAAATGTGCTAATCTTCATTCTAAGAACTGAATGGTGACCTTGAAGTTCTACTTCAACATGCTTAATGTCTAGCTTTCTTATTTCTTCACTAGCTTTTGTAGCATCACGGGTGAGGGAAAATTAGCTGTTGCTTCGCACTGAGTCAGTTCCTATGAGATCTGTGGTTTAGAAGGTGACTTTAGGGTATGTAGTGGTGGTGCTTGAAAACCTGCAAGATTATGTAGGTGTCTTTTTCCCTTAAATGCTTCTGTCTATACCATAAAACACCACAGCTTTCATTACTTATTGCTGAAGTCCTTTTCCCTAGCATTAAGGAAGTCATCTTGGATTATAATCTGCATTTGTGTTTTTTGATTGCTCTCAGAATAAGCCTTTCATTTCCCCCTTGCACAGTATTGTGGTCATGTTTATTTGCCAAACAAATTTCCGTGTACTTCATTGTTCATGTAGTAGGTTAGTCAGCTGTTAATGATTTTTAAATGTCATCTAGTTATAACCATGCTATAACTATGTATGATTTAGCAGATGCAACTGTTCGTGTGACTGGCCGTATTATTTGGTGTATTTTCACTACTGTCTCTTTGATTTTTGAAATTTTGTGGTAAGCTGTGATATGAGTAATAATTTTACTTTCTGAGAAATTGGCTTAGAAAACGGAAGTGTCTTCAGCTCAAAGTGTTAAAAATAAATTCCTGGTGACTACCTTCAAAATAGACTGTAGCACATGAAGTACATTTTTCCAGAGGGGTTTCTCTATTACTGCAGTGTATTCCCAGCATTGAAGCAAATGTAGGAAAATAATTTTGGACAGGTATTTAGCTCATTGTTGAATTTTGCCAATGTAGAAACTTCTGAATTACAGGGTTTTACACCACTGTCATCAAATAGAAAACAATATCTGGTGTTCTTATAGCTGAGATTTCAAAACAAAAGCTTTCTTGTGGTTCTTTATTACAGTAGTAAGATAACATTGTTTTTGCTGAAATCCATGTAGAAATTAGTGTCTAGGCAATGATGCTAAACAAGGGAGAAGGGGAGCAGGGAAACAGATTTATGATGGTTATAGGGGAGAATAAGTAAATATAGTTTATTTTTACATTCTAGGACTTACTGAAAGAACTCAAGTGTCCTTGCCATGAGTTTATTATTTGTGCATCTCAGAAACTGCAATTCAGAAAATACAATATATTTCTATAACTTCAATAACTGTGCAGCTTGAACATTTGCTCAAAACAGCAGATACTGTTTGAGGGAAAATAAATAAAATGCTTTCTTTTGAAGAGGTGGCATAAGGTGAAGTGAGCAAATCCAAGCGTCAATTGTGTTTATTCAGGAAGAAGTTATATAGGGGTTTTTTGTTGCTTTTTGACAAATAACTATTGCTTGAAGTGTTGAAATTTTAGCACACTTCAGTCGCACCAATATCTCTCACTGTTGCATACTAGAAATAAAACTAACCTTAAAGTAGTGCTTTTTATAGATCTGTAAAGGAAATGTAATTAGTTATACCTTAATTTTATGACTAGTTGAAGGGAAAAGTAATTTTGTACAAGAATCTTAGTGTCTTGAATAACTTTGTTTTTTTCTTTTAACAGAATTTCTCTGAAGACTAGGAAATACCAGCAGTGGTGTCGTGCATTCTGGAAATACGTTTTACTACAAATACCACCAAGGCTTTGCAAACAGATTGAACATGCTGCTGTTGACTGCTTACTGACAGTAACCAGCTGGGCACTTCACTCATGATGTTTTCATTCTCACATTGTCCGATTGGAATTTGCTTATACTGATTTTTAAAAAGAGGAATAAATCAAAGTGGAGTACCGTAAACTTGACATGGAAAATAAAAAGAAGGACAGAGATAAACCAGATGAAAGAATGGCACGGCCTAGTGGGAGATCAGGCCATAATTCACGTGGAACTGGTTCTTCAAATTCTGGAGTGTTAATGGTTGGCCCTAACTTCAGAGTTGGTAAAAAAATTGGATGTGGTAATTTTGGAGAACTGCGATTAGGTAAGATCCTTGTTTCTTTATTTCAGTTTACATTATTCAAGGCCATTTTTATGCAGGCAAGAAAATTTCTGTATGAATACCGTGTAGCTCTTCAAACTGCTTTGAAGCTTCAGATGTGCAAGGCATACTCAACCCATCTTTTATGGTTTTAATGCAGCTAGTGCAAGCTTGATGATATAAGGAATCTGAATAGCAGGATACTTTCTGGGACTAAAATGTTTTCTAACTATGTCCAGCGCTCTCCTAAGTTCAGTCAGTTTTCTCTGCCAATATGCTGGAAGTTACACCATGGTTATTGTAGCAGTCTTTTCTGACTTTCTGAAGCACTTTATTGAGGTATATTTAGGGACAGGTAATATAGTGTTTTTAAAACCAGTGAGTCCAGAAATTCTTTGGTTTCTTTTCTAATGTAGCGAGACTAAACATTGAGTTGCTGTTACACAGGGCAGTGAGAATCCATCTGTAGAGAAAATTTGGGATAATTCAGTTGCTCTAATTCTCTGCTGAACAGGTGCTGAAAATCAGATGGTGGAGAAAGCACAGACTGAGAAGGACCTATAGAGTTTCAAAGAATTTGTGCAGCCAAGCTGGAAATGTTAGCATGTATTAACATAGATACTGATGGGTGTGCACTTCTGGAAGACTATATGTTTAGTTTTGGAGACTTTTATTTCCAGGATGGACGGCATGATTAGCCAGCATTCAGGATGTCTAAGTTCAAGTATGTGTTAATAAGTACAACCTGACATTTAATTGCAGGAATTTATTCTAGTATTGTTAGAAGGCTTGAGTTCAAGTGCTCCATACATTAAATAGAGGTGGGTTTCAAAGTTAGATCTTTGAGAGGACAGTGGGCTATATAGGTGTTGCTTCTGTTGATCTTTGCCTATGGTAGATCTAACACTCATTGCCCTTCAGACAATATTTGTGATATAGTGCTTGCATAAAATATATTTTTAATATAGTGCATTTTGGGGGCTGTCAGGATGTAAACAAGCTTAGCAAATTAATACTGTAGAGGAATTCAAGACAATATTGCTGCAGCTCTGACTTAGGACGCTAAATTTTGCTGTCTCAGTAATAGGGACTCTTGTTATTACTGTTAATACTTAAAATTGTTACATTTTGACATTTGCAGTGTTGCATACATGCCTTTGCAGTCCACAAATCAAGCTGCAGAATTGCTCTTCCTCACTTCCTAAACTTTTGCATACTGCCTTTAAATCCGAATTTTTGTTTTAAATCTCTTAATGAACTAAATCAAACCAGAAGATTAATTTTACAGAAAGGCAACTGCAAACTAGTAAAGATAATTTTTTGTCTGTTCTTTTGATCACAAAGTACAGAGCTGATTAAAAATTAATATCTGATTAACTAATTTACTTGCAGCTGTTACAGTGAAACAATGTATTTTATTTTAAATGCAATATTAAATCGATTAAGACTTACAGTTTGACAGTACTGAAATAAAACAGAACAAGTAAATAAAAGGAATAGGAGGAAGAATATGAGGCAGTGTACTGTCCTGCAATAGTTACCAGGACAAGTGCAGCCTTTCTCATTTTAATGTCTGTGGGTTTTGATTATATTCTAGATATTTCAAATCCCTATTCATTGGGGTTTTTTTGTGAGATAACATGTTTTAAATGTAAGTTACTGAGAGCAAGAGTTATATTGCTATTACAGATTCTGATTTAATTTTAAAACTTTTTTCATTTGCTTTGCTGCAGTATCAGGTACTTAGTGTGTACCCTTTCTACGAAGGTGTACACAAGCACTAAGTTTTACATGCACTTCTGGAGATGGTTTTATATTTTAAGCATGTATCCTGAGGTTAGACCTGAGGGACTTAAAGAAGGAAAAAATTTGTGGAGTGATGGAGTTATGCTCAGAAGATAAAAATTCAGTTGTGCATTGGGAGCTGTCCTTCCACCTGAGAAGAAGTGGTGGTCAGACTTCAGTAGTGGCTTGTGGATCAAATGGGAAGTCGACTCTGTGTAGCAAATTACTATCTGTGATGTTCAGGCATTATCTTGCAAAGGACTAAATTGGTTTGGATATTGAGCTGCTAATTTTTAGACTCTTCATTATACTTAAATTAAACTTATATAATTAAGATAAACTGATAAGGTAGTAAGAGAACTTGTTGCTGTTGCAAGTGATGCGTTACTCAATACCTGTTGTGTGCTTATGGACAGATGAACAGTGGTGTTATATATATATATGTCTCTCCTGTATTTTAAAGAGACAATTGTCCTGACTGACCACGTGTCCCTTCTAATGCTATGTCAGAATAAGCATGTCATTAGAACTTTTGAAACTCATCATCCAGTTATTTAAATGGATTTGTTACTTACTCAGAGTGGGTGATGTATATATATATAAGAAATGCAACGAGCAGAGTTCCTACAAGAATTTCTATTAGTGTCTTATCGATTGTAGTACCATGCAAAGGCACAGAAACAACTTCAAACAAAGTACAGTTCTTATCAAAAATGTAGCTGATAATCATGATCATCAGATAACAAATACTTAGGGTGCCTGGATATCCACTCTAGTCCCTACTTCCTTTTGTGGGTCATATTATGGCATGCTGCTCATACAGATTTTGTGTTCCTTGTTTTGAAGCCCTCAGGTAATTTGGGTTAGGGTTTTTTTTTGTGAAGTTGATCCACTAAGCTTTTAATGCATCTATTTTTTAAAAGAATCATTAGCACTTCGGTTTTTGACTGTTGGTGTAACTCACTTGGTCAAAGCACAGTGAGTTTCCTGTGTAGGCCATTCACGTAAGAGTTGGCTTAATAATCCGTGTGGCTCACTTCCAAATCAGAATATTCTATGATTCTGTGTAACTCTCTTCACAGGGAACTTTTTAGACTTGGTCTGTCTTTTCGCTATTTAATTTCTTTAACTAAACAGAGCTAAACATAGGAAATTCAGACCTGAGTAATTCTACAGAGAAAAAAAGAGGATTAAGAATAGCATACACTAAATGCATTTGAAGATTGTAAAGAAACAAAAAGTGTTGAAAGTGACAATTTATCCTTCATCTGCTGGTTTTTAATTTTACACCAATAAAACTTGTTTAACGTTTTAGTCATTGTATACAGTTTGAAGTGATGCTTATTGAAAAGTTCTTATCCAGTTACAGACTCTCTTTTAAAGTTGTAGATGCATTTTCCCCGTGTGATGTAAGCCTCTCAGTAATGTTGTTGTCCTGTCCTAACTTTTAGCTTAGTAAATTAGATAATTGAGGGGAAAAAAAAGTCCTCAATTAATTAACTAATTAATTCTAGTTTTAATTAGTGGCTGATGTTTGAAAATTATATGGTAATTTAAACATATATTTCAAAATTGTTTTCAGCAATAATTATGAAAATGTAGAATATAATCTTCTGATTATTGTGATTTACCAATTTTCCAGCTTTTTTAGTACATAAAAATACCACAAACTTGGTGAAATATCTGAAACTCACAGTGAAATTTCCACCTCTTAGAATATTCAATGAATAAACGTTTTTAAAATAAGGTATTGGACTAATAAATCTATATATCCTAAGTCACTGCCAGAACACCTAGCACGTTAGATGAAAAATGTTTTGAAAACTTTCTTGATATTTAAATGGCATTTACTTGTAAAGAAAAGCTAGTGTCTCACATTCTTGTTTTTATTCTTTTTTCAAGGAAAAAATTTATACACAAATGACTATGTGGCAATTAAGCTGGTAAGTTAATATTTTTTAAAAAGATTTGGGATGAAAAACTAATAGTTTTTTTTCTTTTCATATGTTAATTGTTTGATTTCTTTAATTGAAACCTTTAATAGTTTTGTATGATTTCATTGAATTAGATAAAAGCAATTAGTGATAGATGTAATTGTATAGTTTGGCCATATTGAGTATTTAATTGTTGTCACTGTTTTCAAGGCTAACTCTATGTTCGCAAAGTCAGTAGTAGTTTAATTCTGCTTCAAGGATGTGCTCTGTGGCAGTCATCTTAGTAGATTCTTTGTTGCCCAACAAGTAGAGGAACAACAAATTTACTGTGAATCTTAGCATCAGGTGACTACAGAGAAACTCCAGAAGTTCTCAGATTGCATGTGTTTTAATGCCCCCACTCCTGTCCCCAAGTATTTTCCATCTCTAATTGCTGGTATTTACGCATCACCTTGGTAGACATGTTTTATTTGCAATGCTGTGTAATATGTTAACTACTCTTGCAAACACGATACTTTTGGATATTATGTTAATATGTCATTGTTTGGCTTTTTCTCAGTCATCAGAACTACTATGGTAACACCATAATTTTCTTCTGGATTTTTTTTAACTTCTTGGTAAATTACTGTTTTCATTACCGAAGTCTTTCATGATGAAGTTTCACTTCGTTACTTTTTATCATTGAAGGACTTGCAGGACTCCAGTTAATTTCTTGTTGCTGCAGTAGCAGCGAACTTTTTACATAGCATAGTATGGCTTCATAAAGTGAAAGGTAAACTCTGGGAACAGAAATGCATGGCTATAGATAAGAAATTTGAAAAGTATTACAACATATAATAAACTCCTGAAAAATACTGATACTACTCTCCTTGCTTTGGGAAATATTTATTTTGGGAGTAGTAAAAGTTTTTAAAACATGCAGATTGTGACTTGAGAGAGCAACGTCGGATACAGTTTTGAGCGTTATTGAGTATTAAATCAGATTTACACTCCTTTTTTTAACATTTCTTGAACTTTTTCTCTGTCTGGTGAAAGTTGAAAATAGTCTGAGAATTCTTCTAGTTAAAGGCTGTCTACTACAAAGCACATGTAGAAATACATCGCAAGTTAGTGGGGTTTTTTAAAGCATTAATTACTTGACCATGTAGAGCAAGAGAACTTCTTTATCTGATTGGTTTTGGTAAAAGCATTTTTATTACATATGCAATTTAGTAAGCTTGGCTACCATTTCAACCCATTTCAGCTGTCACAGATGATACTGTTCGTTGGCAACATTTACTTTTTGGTTTCCAGATACCTCAATCTTAGAGCTGCTTGTTTCCAGCTGAGTAAAAAACTTAAAGTAACTTAGTTTGAAATGACTAAAAAAACCCAATATATTTAAATATATCTGTAATTTATTTCTAGTGTTGAAAGAACTGTGAATATGTAGTGGACTTTTCCATTTGTCCTCTTACATTAGTGGCATGAAAAGCTATAATGTCTTTGCAATGAAAAACAGTTGAAGGAATCATAATGAAAATCAACCCTGGAGCTTGCATCATCATAGTAAGATAAAAATACATTTATTAGCAGGTAGAACTAGTGGATTCTTTTAATATGGTTTTCCCTTTTTTTTTGTTTCAGTACGTATTTCAGACACATCCTTATTTCCAAACTGGAAGGGATTTGAGTCACAAGGTTCAGTCTGCTAAAAGCAGCTGCATCAAACTGTGGGATTTATTTGGATTTTGCATTTTTTTTCCTGCTGTTCTCCTATTTGAGACAGTGACAGAGCTATTTCCTAACAGTTATAGATACAGTGGCATATCATCCTTTTCCTTTTCAAATGCAAGCTTTTGCTTTCTCTGTCACTTTTATTTTTGTGCTTTCAGAGCAGTTATTAGGCCTATGCTTAGCCCTTGTTTTGTTATTCTAAATGAGACACTCTTAACTTCCTCTCTGTTTTGTACCTGTTGTAGTTCAAGTTTAGCCTTCCTGAATGGGGTTACTTGAATTAAGTTTGTTTTATAGTTTAAGTAACTACCCCTGGCAGATGTGGTTGTTGTAATCTCTCTTGCAGTATCCTAAAATTGTATTTGCATTCCTCATGGTAGCATTCCATTGTTTACTTACTGTTGTCTCATGAACAGCAAGACATCTCCTGTGCCAGATGTTTTGTGTATCAGTGATAACAGTATACTCTAGCACAGGAGGACTGTGTGGGTTTCTCTCAAGTGCAATGAATGGCTGTGTTCATACAGCAGCTTTCAGGAATATTTCTGATGTTAAAAGTAAGTGTTTTTTACAAGTACTTTTTTGACTCAAACTGTTTATTTTTAATTAATATTTCCCTTGTGGACAAAATTATATAAGCACATTCCTGATATGGTGCTTAGGGCAGCTTCAGGACTTGCGTAAAAAAATAAACAATTTTTCTTTGTGAGATCTGAGGGTTGTACAACATAGGCATTTTAAAGTATAGTGTATATAAGTAATTGCATATTTATTTTGGTGGAACAGCTACCTGTTCTAGAATCTTCCTCTTAATCTGTCTTAGATCATTATCACCTGTTCTGGTGGGGGACATACTCCAGTTTGAGAGGTCAGAATAGACTTTTTTAAGAGCTATAATGAAACTCTCATGAACTGGGCTTTTACCAGTTTGGTGCTGTGTAGTGGTGTTTGTATATTTCTGCTGGTTTTCTAGTATACAAACTGATTCCTTGCAATCAGGTAGTTCTTTAGCAATAGTTATTTGATGTGTAAAAGATCTACCTTTCCTACTCACCTCTTCTTATTGTTATATGTACTACTTTTATTACATGACCCTGTACTTGACTTAAACTTCCTATTCACTATTCAACTTTTCCTTCTTTATTATTTTTCCCTTTCACTTATTTCTCTGCTGCTCAAACTTAATCTCCTCTGTAGATGCTTAACCACTGCCAAAAGACTAGCTAAAGGAATTTCTGCTTGAGCATGTCATGACTCAACAGTAGGGGCCATGATGTTCATTATAAATTCCCTTCAGGATTCAACAAAGACACTAGACGTGCTTTAGGAATCTTTTTTTGTGTGATTACCTTGTGGCTGGCAACCAGTCCACTATTTATTTTTAAAAAGTGTTGGCTAAGAAGCCCTCACATCTGAAGACTTCCACAAGTGCTGGGCAGCAAGCCTGTAATTTTTACAGTACACTTTAATAAACTCTCAGTTCCCTCAACACACTACTCAAAAGTGCTGGCTCACAAACCACAACATTTCTACAACTCCCCACTCCCACAATAAACTTCATTATGGAGCATAGAATAGAAAGTGATAGCCTTGCTTTGCCCAGACAGAGGGAGAAGAGAAATAAAAGCAGAAAGGAAGAGAACAAAGAATGTCGTCAGTCCTTAGATCCTGCCTTGGTCTCATTGTGTGGCTGGTCCAGAGCTGAAATTGTGACAGTGAAAGAGAGGAAAAAGAGAGCAGGGGAGCCCAGTCTGCTTCCTTTCATAGTTAACCTGGTACAGCCTCTTACATGAATGAGATATTTTTGTGCTGTTTGATGCCCTCCTCCAGGGAGTTGAGTGCAGGGTAGGGAAGTGAGCACAAGTCTCCAGGTGGAGCAGAGAGTTGGCTCAGCACTGCGCTTCAGGGTCTCAGCAAGATCCTCTCTTTCATTCACAGCTTTTCTGCCAGAGCAGTCACAGTGTTTGAGACAAAACATACTTATGCAAGGTCCTCCACACCACCACTGGCTCAGACAATCTTTACTATTGGTTGGGCATATGGCTCATCTCTTTGGCTGTGGTGATCCCTAGGTATTGGAGAGAGGGCTAGAAGAGGGAGGAAACAGAAGACAGTACACAGCTAATTATAGTTGCAGATAAGGTCTATGCTCATCATTAAAACCAGAAATCCCACCAGCATTACAATCCCCATTTGTGTCACTTTTCCCACCCCATGATGTAGAAACAAAAGAAATCTGGCGTCCAAGGCTTGATTCATTGAACTAGTTCTTTGGTTGCCTTGTTTGGAATTGTTCAGCAATCTGGTTAGCTGCTTCCTTCATCTTTGCTCAGGCCTCTTCAGTTGAAGTTGTAGCATTGTGGATGGTGACAGAGCACTCCCCTTCAGTGAGGCTGAGCATCCCACGTAATGCTTGTTCAATAATGAGTACGCTAAAGGTACATTCGTCTCTGAGAGGATGTCAAATTAAACATTGTTAGGACACAGGGAAGGAATGCAGATACTGCATTTCCATTTCCATCTTTCCACCATGGTATTCTACTGTTAGGAATAAGATTTTTCGTTTGAACTCCTCCAAGCCAACCCCAAAGGGGCTCTATATTTTGTCATTCTTCAATTACAAGTGTAAGATTTAGGATAATTATTTATGGCAGGCTAATTCCTGCCATCGGGTACTACACTGAAAAATATACAGGTTGTTGGCCCTGTTACAATTGTAGCAAGTACAAGTACATCTATTCAAAGTTCTAATACCAAGTATGAATCCTATTTCAGGGGAGGTCTTCAGGTCAAGTGTTACAAGTGGTAAACATCAGAGCAAGCAAATTTACAGGTAACAGAAAGAATCTTAATTTCTTCCGGTGTGAAGCAGGGTGTGGTAATGCAAAGCCCTTGGCTGTTAGGCCTCTATATTCTCTACAGATTCTTGTAATAGCTCCCAAGCTAAGTTGGAGTCTTACTACAATAGTTCTTGTTTAACAGGATGAAGGTAAAAGGACGAATTGCTGAAACATCTGGAGTCAGTAGTGCTAGGTACAGATTATCAAACAACAGCAACATGGAGTCAAAATGCCTGATTTTAGGATCAGTCATTGCTTTGCCAGGGTTCTTGTAGGAAAAGAAAAAGCGGGAACGCCTTATCCTAAACCAGTGTTTGAAAAGAAGGTACTATCCACTGGTCTGACCACAATGGGCATTAGTAGCTGTCCACAAATAGCTGCTGACAGCCTTCTTAAGTCACTGCTCCAATAGTGAAAAATTCTGCTGAAACTGATTGTCTTGGGTAGTGCTTAAGTTTAATTTGATCTCTGTCTTTCCTTTTGTGAAGGATACAATTGATTCAGTTTCCTATGGCCCATCCCTGTACCACTGGAGCAGTAAAGTGTCTGCTGTTGTCTCACTGGGTGGAACTGGGCTTGGGTAAATACCTGAACCACTGCTTTAAAACTGTGTGCTTTTGCCTGTGCCTAGACTAACAGCTTCCACTTGGATTAGTCCAAACCTCCATATTTGAGATGAGCATAAATATAGCATCTTCCTTCTCCTCATTTAACCTACCCTGCAGTAACTTTGATATTTTGGTTACAGTATACAGCACTATTTTGTAGCAGTTTGCTGACCCTGTCCATCATCTCTGGTTCCAGTTTTAACTAATGGTCTAGAATCCAGATTCTGCATCCTGCAATTCCTCATTAAAGATTCTCTCATACACGACCTGAAGCTGTGCCTGAAGCCTGCCAATATGACTGTGCTCAACAGCAAACAGCTCCTCTGCCCTCAGCCTCTTTTCCTGATTGCTTTCAGCAGCAAGCAGCTCTGTCTCCTGAGGTCTGCTCTCACTCTCCAGGAAACCTCTACCCTTTGACCAGTTGGCAGCCCACTGGATGAGGGACCAGGACTATAAGGATCATTTGCCTGTATGAAAACCTCAGATTCTCAGTATCCCTTGGGCTCCTCTTCTGCAGCTTTCTTCTACAGCAACTGCTGCCTACACTTCCATCTTTGCTACAGCTACTTCTCTGGCTCTTCCTCAGCTGCCTTTGTCTCCTTGTCCAACACTCCTTGCCTTTTCCTTATCCTCATCCCTCACTACTTTTGATTCCTTTACTGGGTGAGTCACTGTCTTTGTTTCTAAAAATCTAGCAGCTAATCTTGCCTCTTAATTTCACATATTAGTTCCCTATCTGAGCACTTGAGTAAGTCTCTGTACTCTCAAGGCCAGCTTCGTATCCCTGCTGTGGTACCCAACATGTCTCTCAGTATTTTCTCCTGCTCTGTAGCCTTGCATAGCTCAAGGTATAGTAATTGGTTAAGGTCTCTTTCTATACCCAGCAAAGATTCCAATTTTGCTCTTTTATCTTTCTCCATATCCAAACATCTCTGTTAAGTGGTCACCTAAATTTCGTGGATGTTTATATAAGGATTCAACCAAGACCTTCAAACGTTTTTGCAAATGTTTTGCAACGAAATTTTTTAGTAATTTGTTTCTCTTGCTATCTAAACATTTTAGTAAAAAGAAGTCTGTGTCATCTTGCTCTCTGTATGAACATTTTTGTAAAGAGTCAACCAAATTTTATAGAAGTGTCTCTCTCTTTTTGCTCTCTATCTAGACATTTTAGTGAGGAGTCATTAATATTTTTATCTTTTCGTGTTTTCATCAGCCTGACACACAGTACTCCACATTTGAAGATGAGCATAAGTCATACCTACCCATAATGGGAAAGGGATCCATGCTTGACATTTCCTGCGCTGTCATGTCCTGCTCCTCCCTGTGCCTGATCCATCCTGTACCGTCAGAGATGGAGATATCTGAGCCCATACCAGCTAAAAATAGCTTAAGAGCTGTTCAGTCCCTCTCAACTTCAAGATTCCTGTCTGTGATGCCATTGGTAGGAGTGTGATATTTGTTGTAAATTCTTACAGGTCTGAAGGAAGCCACCAGACCACACACTAGGGAGTTCTTGTACTTTATTGTACAGTTGTTATAACTCTGGCAACCCTCACTAAAGCTGCACATTAGTTCTTTGATGGCAACAAGACCTCATGTTCCTCATTTCGAGAGAAGTGATCTTTTGCAGGGAAAATAATTTGTCTGTTTTAATAATGGAGCTTTGAAATAATTAGATGTGAATGTAAAAGCAGTGTAAGGAGGGTTGTATACAGAGCTTTGCAGATCCCAGAATGATTCAGGATGCTTCAGTGAAGACTTGGGCTTATTTAAGTAAAGAAAATATACTAGTTTCTTTTGGCCAGAGTAGAAGTTGGCCTCAAGCCACTCTGGCATTAACATGATGTTAGAACAGTTATGTATTCTCAGGCTCATTTTTAGATGGTGAAATGTACTGAAACACTAGTGAAACTAAGGAACTATGATTTGCCATGTCTTTATTTATTACTGAATTTTCTTTTTAGACTTGTAGATACAGTAGTGTATTCTTCACTCTTACGTTATGATGAAAGATTACATTTAACATTCTTTTGTCTTGATTTATCTTTTTCTGTCCTTTCTCATTTATGTGTAGTTAGTGCAGTCTAATAATATGGGATGCATACTAACAATATTGCATACTAACAATATGGGAGTAGGATGTGAGAAATAAAATAATTGTATGCAAAGAGGTTATTGTGCTTGCCTTTTTACAATCTTTTGTTGAACAAGATGATGTGTTCCCTTTGCATGTTTTGAATGCCAGGAAAATATCTGAGCCTTCTTACAAAAATGTGTCAATTCCTAAAGGCTGTCAATCAGTGAATGAACTACAAGTACATATTGCCATTTTTTTTTCACTTTTACTGGAGGGGATAAAAGTATTTAATTGTCTCTTTGCTGAACGAGGTTTAACTTCAGTCTTTGTGTAGTAGTTTAGTAGATGTGTGTGACTGTTTAAGAACATTGCTTTCTGGAGATTTTTCAGGAGTGTTTTCTGCTGATGGCTGGGACAAGCAGCATTCATGAAAAAGAGGGTGTGTGTATGTCAGAAAGTGGAAGCTATTTCTTTTACCTAGATTTTTTTTTTTTTACTCTAATCCTGTAAATTTAATACATACAAGCTGTTTTTCATCCTTCTAATGGGACCATGTTACAACCATGAGAAGTTAAGTTGTTGATTACCATCAGTTGAGACAAAACTGTTTAATTGAACAAAATTAAACTTCCTATAAGCCGTGTCTTGTGTTATTATAAGCAGCAGACATGCAGAATTTTGTGGACTAAAATATTTTCTTCTTAGCTGACAAAATCATAAGTTTTAATTAGGCATTATGTAGAGTGTGTTGTATTTTGTAACTAACAGACTTGTATACTACAAGCAAACAAATTGCTAAATTTTTGTTGTTTCCTAAAATGTTAGAATATTTCAAATACTTCATAGTGGGTTTCCTTATACCTCTGAAAGCTGAGTACTAAAGGTTGATAGTTGATCTGATTTGCTTTGACTCATGTTTACACTAAAGTGTTTTTTTAGGGAATATCTTTCTTCAGTACTTTACCATAAATTTAATATGTCCTTCTCATAAACTAACAAGACCTTTGGTGGCCCAAAGACCTTTGGTGGTCTTGCTTAGTAATTAATTTTTTAAATAATAAACCCTTGCTCATTTTAGACAATTCTTGCACACTTCTCACGTTCTTGCAAAGAATACAATGTTTGGTTATGCTGATTGCTCTAGAGAGTAAAAAACATACAGTAAATCCTACTTGATTTTTGCAGAAACTGTTACATTATTCCTTCTTTACTTTTAGGCATCCTGGCAAGGTCAAATGCATTAGTGTTCACTGTCAGAGAATGTCAGAGCAGCAGTTGGAAACAGTTAGGTCTTGGAGGGAGATGGGTTGAGGAAGAAGACTAAATTTCTCATTCTTGCACATTGGTTCATAGTTTTTATGCCCTGAATGTGACACTGAGAAACAACATAGGTTTATAAACTCCTACCTTCTTAAGATGACAGTGTGAGGAAGAAGATGAGCACTTAGCCCAAGCTTTGCCTGAAAACTGATGTTCAGCAGTATCAGTTTTTATTGCTGATAACTGTATTAACAGTTACTATGTGCTGCAATTCTAGTAGTAACAGAATTAATTTCCAAATTATCAGTGATGTGTTGGAAGATCACAGAATTGATTAGACTGGAATAGACCTCAGAGAGCATTGAATACAACCTCTGCCTGAAGACCACCATGTCAGCATGTCACTCAGTGCCATGGCCAGTCTTTCCTTAAACACCTCTGGGGATGGTGACTCCACCACCTCACTGTCACCTCGCAGTCCATTCCAATGTCTAAGCACCCTTTCTATGAAGAAATTCCTCCTGATGTCCAACCTAAACCTCTCTTGGTGGAGCTTAGTCTTAAGATTATGTTGCATATCTCAAGAAAAAAGGCTTATCTTCTAAAGGATGCCGTAGGAAATTATTTCAAGAATCTGATGCTAAAGAACCTTTTCTTTACGAAGGGAGATACTCAAGAAGTTTGGGTTTCCATTTAGGCTACATGTGTGTTCTTCTGCCTAATCTCATGTCACTTCATTTCATTCTGCAAGACCCTGACACACCGACATCTTGAACACAGAAATACGATTTCATTAATATGCATAAACTACAAACTTATTCTGGGGCTTTTTTTTGCTTGTTTTGGATTTATAGTTTGGAATGGTGTTATTTGATTTCTACTAAGCAGTTGCTATTTGGTGGAAGGATTTAGTATTTTTGTGAAGATCCTAGGATGAGACTTCATTCTTATAAAGGTCTGCGGAGTATTAGATATTTGGAGGTTCTTTTCAATCTGTTAAGCTGCAGCTTAATGCTACTTCCTGAGAAACGTGGGACATATCATCCACATGCTTTGGAGAAACATACTGTTTTTTAGCTCTTCCATCACGTGTCTGTTATTTGGTTTGCCAGTTGAACTCTGCTCCAGTGGAGGCAATACAAGTTGTAAATATCCCTATAAGCACTGGTCTCACCTGAGGGAGGTTTTAGTTTTCTCAGTTTCTTAATTGCCATTTCCTAATTTCAGAAGAAACATTCAAACTTTCTGTGTGGCTTGGAAGCAGTAGGGCTTAGTTTGGCTGGTATTAGGTTAGTGTATTAGTTTTTAGGCTTTGTTTTAAATGTTGTTTTTGTTTTTAAATCAGGAGCCAATGAAGTCGAGAGCACCACAGCTACATTTGGAATACAGATTCTACAAGCAGCTAGGATCTGGAGGTAAAAAGCAGTGTAATGCATTTTACTGTGATGTAATCCAAGGTCAATTTTTGGCTGAAGTTTTCTGGTTTAGAGGTGTAAATCTATTTAATAAAGTGTTCCTAACTACATAAAGCAGAAAAAAGCCCCAGGAGTTAGTTGATTAATGTATAAATTCCAGTATTCTAACGTTTTTTTCTATTCTATAAAGTGTATCTATGAAGTCCTGACTATTTAATAAACCCTACCTATGACAGTATTTGTCTCCATACAGGTGTACCTTAAACTAAGTAATCTTAGACTATTCTCAGTACAACTCTTTGAAAAAAAACTCTTTGAAAAAATACTGTAGCTCTCCAAACTGCTAATCTACTAATCGCATATTTTGAATTAAAGTTGATGTGATATTTAAATAACTTCAGATTTAGTTTTACTTTACTTCACTTTTGTTGATACAGTGTATATTGCTGCTTACTAGTTTTGAATCTCTTAAATACCTGTAGGAAAAGTTTAATGAAGCTTAATGCAGTTTAATATTTGAATTTTTTCACTTCACTCCCCTTGGTGCTTTTACACCCGGAAGTACTCTTACAGTCGTTGCCTGAATGATCCAATTGTCACCTTTTGTTCTGATAGGTGAACGATACCTAAAACTTCTTACATACTTTTTGCCTTTCACAAAATCACATATAATCAATTAGGAAGATTTGAAGGTTCTTACCCTAGTAAAGTGAGTACAGATATTCTCTAAATCAGCTATAACTTAGGAAACAGAAGTCTTTTGTCATTCTTTCCTTGAAATTATTTCTAGAATAGGTAATGTAATTAACTGTTTTTCCCAATTTCTTTAATAATGTAGAAGTTTATTTTGTGAGTGTACTAGTAACAGTGTTTTTCTACACGTGTGTTCAGGGGCATTTTAGCAAAGGCAGCCTGGAATTTGTAACAGTGATTTTAGTTTTGCTTAAACTATAATGAAATCCTATTTAGTATGAAAAGTTACCTCCAAAATGAAATACACAGTGAACATGCCCATGCAACTTTGATTTTGTTACCTTGAATGTGTGTGTATTACGATAAATTTCAATACTTTTTAATTACTATTTTCACCTTTTTCCTTAAAATATGGGATCATATGCTCATTGCTCCACTGACTGGATAGTGTTTCTCAGGTAGCTTTCAAAATTTCATGGTACTGTTTTAGAGACTATATTACTCTTTTAGAGACTATATCTGGTGAAACAAAGTTTCTAATATGTTCAGTTAATATAGACTTTTTTGCTGCTGTACTATGAATGCTTTGCAACTAGGAATTTTTAGAGACTTCCTTTGGCAAAACACAACATTGTCAATTTCTTTTCCTAGATGGAAAGTAAAGTTGCAGATAGGTAGTTAAAATTTGAAATCTATATGCTTGCTGTTTGGAGAAGGTAATCAGAGTATGGTGTATGGGTGTTTTATTGTAAGTAGTTATAAATTGTCAACATACCATACACTAGCATGTGAAATAGCTGATGAGTAGAAAGCTGAGATCTTAAGTGCTTAACTAATGGGGCATGACAGCCCACAAGTTAGATGCATTATCTGTCTGTGGATGTAGAGGTGTAATTACCTAAAATTGCAAAGGAGCTTTGTAGTGGAGGTAAGAATAAAGCTGTAATTTCTACTTCAGACTGCAGAAATTAGGCAGTGCTTCTCAGAGGTAGGAACACTTACAGGAGTATTTCTTGGGAAAATGTCTTAGTGGGTGTAACTGTGTTTTAGTTACTGAATATGTTTTTATTTACTGAATAAGACTAGGAGCCGCGTTTAGTGTAAGAGCATAGTCAAGTCAACTAATATTCTGCTTTGCTTCAGATATCATTCAATCTTCTTTAGCCTGTTTGCTGGCAGCAACAACTTTTATCTCTTTCTCTGATGCCTTGTTGAAGTACTGAAAGGGAGAGTCACCTCTGATTCTTTGCATGAAGATGAGGCGACCTTTAGGGTGCAAATGCAAAGATAAAGCTGGTGACTTACTAAGCATCATCATTATTTATGAAGAACTTTGTTATAAACCTCATTTGTTTTTGCAATAACCTGCTTTTATTCAAAAGTAAAAGCCTCTCCCAGCACAGAACCTTGAAAGCTCCTTTGTGTGAGACTTTCTCAGACACTCTACTTGGGGCTTATTTTAGTGGGTTTTGTGGCAAAGGCTCATAATGAAGAAAGTAATTTTCTTGTTCCTATCTACAAAGAAATTTAAAAAAAGATTCCCGATTCCTTATCTTCTGGCAGAAATCTTTCTCTGTATTTTTAGGAGTTGGGCCCTCAAGCTGGTGAAGTTACATGGCCTCTCATTTTCAGAAAAAAATTTCCAGTATTATGTAGTTTCTATTCTCATGTAATCTATGACAGTTGGTTTTAGTTCACTAATTTTTTTTGTGACATGCATGTTTACTGTCAAGCATGGATTTAAGTAATTTTATCTCATGAACAGTTGAAAACATAGCATTGGATCCACCAAGTGATGAATTCAGAAGCAAGTATGTAAACCTCCTATGTAAAACAGGAGATAGCAAAAAAACCACCAAGTCTATCCATACAGACAGTATTGCTTTATGGGCAGTGGTGGTACTTTGATCAGAGGGAGAATAGATTGAAGGGAGTGATCTTCAGTATGCAAGTTGCAGAAGAGTCTGTCCTAGGAGATATAAAAATAGCTGCCACTGCTGGAAGAAATTTGAAATATAGTAATTATGAAGATAGAAGGTTTCTCTGATATACAATTATGCGCCATACTAGGAGTTTCAGTTGTCTGAAGCTTTCCATCTTTTAAACTTTTAAAAATCCACTTTTGGAGGCTTTCTTCCAATGAAGTAGTCTTTTCCATAGCTGTTTTTGTTTATTCGCACAAACTTGTAGTAATTTGGATGATAGTTGTATAACTGTGTGGACTGCATATTTTGTATTTAATTGTACTAAATTGCATTTCCACTTGTTCTCCTCACATTCACATGTATACTTGTATATTAATAGCAAGTGGTTACTAAACTGTGGTTTCAGAAGCAATTGATGAAAAGAGGATTGTACTCCCAGTACTCCTTCCCAGTCTTGTAAGCAGAACCATTATTTTCTATAAAAATCCCATGATTTTCGCGAATAAGAACTACGAATTCGACAGTTTATGCTACAAATTGACTTGTACTTGGTGTGAAATAACCTGAAGCTTAAGAGATAAAATTCCTGTTGGCCCTGTGAAATCCCATTTGACTTGGAGGTGGCAGGAGGAGGAGGAGGGAGAGGCATTAACATGTGAATGAATATTTCTAGAATAACATTAGGTTATTTTCTGGCAATATTCTCCTGAAAGCAAATAAAGAAAATATTATTGTGATTGCAGATTATTTTATTTTCAAACCCTTTTAAACTGAGCATCTTTGTACTTCCTCTGATCTGTTGTTGATGAAAGGAGTAGCATTTTGAAATTGTATGTTTTCTTGGTATTTCCTTATCTGCAGCGAGTATTTGTATACTAAATCTGTTTTTTATAATATCCCTTTTTCTTGTTATTTTAATGACCTTGTAGCTTGGGTTTTTTAAAAAATACATATTTGTATTATTAATCTCTGTGCTAAGTCATGCAAAATGTTTTGTGTCTTGAATACCATGAAGATGGAAGGCATTCTTGACTGAAAAATGATCAGAGAGTTCTTTTAGAGTTCTGCTTACTGAGAGAACAAGGAGAAAATAGGCATGAAATATGATGTGCAGTTTTTATACACAGGACTTTGGAGCTGACAGTATTAATCCTTCCTGTTTAACAAAAAGTGGTTTTGTCTTGCATGAATAAGAATTAACACTTCAAAACTGTGTTCCTTTGGAGAGGATCTGCTAATAAAGAAGGCTTAACTGTAACTTTACTCTTCAATGTGCTCTTTGAAATGTCTTTGAATGTGCAGCAATATGTAGGTGTTTGTCAGGAAAATAATGTGAAGAATCTTTCTTAAAAAGCAAATACTTTCAGTGCTTTTGGGCTTTTTGAAATGTTTTTAGTTTTTTAAGGAAATGAGCCTCAAACTTATTGAAAGCAACTTTTAAAATTAATTTAATGATGTGGCTTGTTTTAGTCTCATCATTATTTAACTTTCATTTAGGTTTTATATGCATATAGAGATTTTAATGAAAATTGGTTTTACTTTTCTCTGATAATTTTGTCATTCAGTAACTATGAGGGTGTTTTCCTCAGGAATTTTGAGATCATTAGTCAGAATGCAGAAGTTTCGAGTCAATTGAATGAGGAAAATATGGATGGAGTTTAGAATATTTTTGCTTTTTATAAATTTTGTTTAATGTGTATTTTCTTAATATGCCAGTATGAGTTACAAGACAAACTGCTATACTATCCTAAGTGCAGTACTCCAAATACAATGATTGCTGAATTCTTACCTGAAATTGCACTAAGGCTTTTGGAATTAATAGAAAACAGTTTTATTCTTTTTATTGATTTTTAAATTCATCTTTTATGCTATCAGCCTTTCTTTGCATGATTAGAAGGTAAGGTGTAGGTGTATTTCATGCACTGTGCTGTAATTTAACTGACAGGTATTTACAGTATTTTCCTTTTGCAAAAAGGACTCTGTAAATGAAAGAAGTTACGTGTTTTTATGTGTTGAAGAGTGTAAAATCTATTCAGCATTCATTGTCTCTTTCATTGTCTGTTTTTTCTAACCTCTCTTAATAAATTGGTCATTATCATAACGACTGGGAGCCTTTGCATGTGAATAAGAATTCTTTTGTACTAACCTGACAAGTGGAGCAAAAGAATGGCAAGCAGCTTCTGCTGATTAAAGTGACCTAGTAGAACTCGTTTGTAATGCTGCTGTTAGAACCGAGTTACTTAGAACTGTTCTTGATTATAGCAGTGCGGGTTATCTATTACTAGTTGTTATTCTTTTCATTGGAGGTAATTTTTGAGGTCACAGATCTGTTCAGCAGTGAATTATCCTACTGGTGAAACTGCTGTATTATTATTTCAGACAAGGCAGATGCTCGGTATTGTAAATGAGGTTTTATTTTTCTTAACTTGTGTGCATCTCTTCTTTTAGCTGAAATCTAGTTAACACTTCCACTTGAAAAACTGGAAGCCTGACACTTTTCTTACGGAGTGACTACTGTTGACCAGTCAATGTATAGGATATATTTGTCTACTGTGGCAAAAGATACTATATTCATGAAGGTCATGGCCATTGTGAAATGAGTGCTAAGTGTTGCATTCTGTACCTGAATCATTGTGGTTTGGTACCAGCATTCATATGATGTTTTCTGTATTGCTATCTAAAAATACAACTTTTGGTTTTGGATTGTGCGAACCTGCCTTTGACACAACGGAATCATAGTACTTGGACAGCTGCAAAGACATAATTATTGTTGGATTAGTGTCTTGGTTTGAAAAGACAGGTATGGTCTAAGGAAAGGCAAGAGCCCCTTTTCTGCAATGCAGAGTGCAACCCCCCTCCCTTTTAATTATTTTAGGTCCAAATCAGATGTTTTCAGGCAGGAGATATGGGGATAAGAATAACAGTTCTTTACTGGTATCTAACAAGGCAGAAAACAACAACAGCTATGAAAATTGGCAACAGAACAGTCTAGCTCCGCTCCAGTCCCTTTTGGCCTCAGGCCGTGTCCCTGTGCTCAGTTACCGGTGCTGTGGGGGCAGGGCAGGTCCCGCGCAGTTGCAGAGGGCTGGAGTGATGGCAGCGGAGGCCCAGAGGTGAGCGGGGATGGGAAAGTGACTCCCCCCTCACGGTGTCGGTCGTGGTGCTCAGCAGGGTGTCCGGAGATAGTAGGGTGAGATGGGAGAGCAGCAGAGCGATGTCCAAAAGCAGGGAGCGTGGATCTCAGTGCTGAGAGATGTCAGGGGGAGATGCTAGAGCGAAGCCCAGGCGGTGTTCCCACTCCACGAGCCAAGCGAGAGAGAGCCCCCGCTCCAGACCCCCCATCCCACCTTTCCTTTTCCGGTTTCCCCCCCCTCCCCCTCCACCCACCCCCCTACGAGAGAGCATTATCTGTGTTTCAAGGTGTAGCCACAATTACTTAGCATAACAATGGGAGGAATTCCACAGAAAGAAAAGGGGAACAATCCAACCCCCAACATTATCCACCCCTGAATTTCTCCCATACTAATATGCTATATCAAATTAAACTGTTACATTATATATACATACATGCAGTTAGAGACATAGGCACAGTACTATAGGTATTTCACCCTAAAACAAGGTCTCCTTGGGGTATGCATCGGGTCTCTCCATTCTTTTGCATCACCCACCAGGTGCAACCTGGTCCTTGAGCGAATACAACGCCATGGATGGGATTGTCTTTGCTGGAGGCAGGATTCACCCAAACAGTTTTTCCTAGCATAACTCTCATGTGTACCACTGGAACCTTATCTCCATCTGATATTCCCAAGGGCTCAGATTGGGCAGGGCCTGCTCGGTTAGTGGAACCTCGGGTGTTCACTAACCAGGTAGCCTTTGGTAGATTAATCTCCCAGTTCTTGAAAGTTCCCCCACCCAGTGCCTTCAAGGTGGTTTTGAGCAGGCCGTTGCACCGTTCAGCTTTCCCTGCAGCTGGTGCATGGTAGGGGATATGGTACACCCACTCAATGCCGTGTTCTCTAGCCCAAGTGTTTATAAGGCTGTTCTTGAAATGAGTCCCATTGTCTGACTCAATTCTCTCAGGGGTACCATGCCTCCAAAGAACTTGTTTTTCCAGGCCCAGGATGGTGTTCCGAGCAGTGGCATGAGGCACAGGGTAGGTCTCTAACCACCCAGTGGTGGCTTCCACCATGGTCAGTACATAGCGCTTGCCCTGGCGGGTTTGAGGCAGTGTGATGTAGTCAATCTGCCAGGCCTCTCCATACTTATATTTGGCCCATCGCCCCCCATACCAGAGGGGCTTCACCTGCTTGGCTTGCTTGATGGCAGCACATGTCTCACAGTCATGGATAACCTGAGAAACACTGTCCATGGTTAGATCCACCCCTCGGTCTTGTGCCCACTTATATGTGGCATCTCTGCCCTGATGACCTGAGGCATTATGGGCCCATCGAGCCAGGAACAACTCTCCCTTGTGCTGCCAGTCTAAATCTATCTTTGACACCTTTATCTGTGCCGCCTGATCTACCTGCTCATTGTGTCGGTGTTCCTCATTAGCCCGACTCTTGGGGACATGGGCATCTACGTGTCGGACTTTCACAGGCAGCTTCTCTATCCGGGTGGCAATGTCTTTCCATTCATTGGCAGCCCAGATTGGTTTTCCCCTACGTTGCCAGCCAGCCTTTTTCCACCTTTCCAGCCATCCCCACAGAGCATTGGCTACCATCCATGAATCAGTGTAAAGGTAGAGTTTTGGCCACTTCTCTCTTTCAGCAATGTCCAGGGCCAGCTGAACGGCTTTGAGTTCAGCAAGTTGACTCGATCCACCTTCTCCTTCGGTAGCTTGTGCAACCTGTCGTGTGGGGCTCCATACGGCTGCTTTCCACTTCCGGTTCATCCCCACGATGCGGCAGGAACCATCAGTGAAAAGAGCATAGCATGTTTCATCTGCTGGCAGTTGGTTATACGGTGGGGCTTCTTTGGCCCGGGTCACTTGTTCCTGTTCCTCTTCTTCAGCAAGACCAAAGTCTTCCCCTTCCAGCCAGTTGGTAATTATCTCCAAAATCCCAGGGCGATTCGGGTTTCCAATACGGGCGCGTTGTGTGATGATGGCAAACCATTTACTCCATGTGGCGTCAGTGGCATGGTGGGTTGAGAGAACCTTTCCTTTAAACATCCACCCCAGCACTGGCAGTCGGGGTGCCAGGAGGAGTTGTGTTTCCGTGCCAACCACCTCTGAGGCAGCTTGGACCCCTTCATAGGCGGCCAAGATCTCCCTCTCCGTTGGAGTGTAGTTGGCCTTGGACCCTCTGTAGCTTCGACTCCAGAACCCCAGTGGTCAGCTTCACATCTCACCAGGCACCTTCTGCCACAGGCTCCAGGACAGACCATGGTTCCCGGCTGCAGAGTAGAGCACGTTCTTCACATCTGTTCCCGTCCTGACTGGGCCAAGGGCTACCGCATGAGCAATCTCCTGCTTGATCTGGGCAAAGGCTTGCTGCTGCTCAGGGCCCCAGTGGAAACCGTTCTTCTTGCGGGTGACCAGGTAAAGAGGGCTCACAATCTGGCTGTACTCAGGAATGTGCATTCTCCAAAAGCCTATGGCACCTAGGAAAGCTTGTGTTTCCTTCTTGCTGGTTGGTGGAGACATTGCAGTGGTCTTATTGATGACCTCACTGGGGTTCTGGCGCCGTCCATCTTGCCACTTTACTCCCAGAAACTGGATCTCTTGGGCAGGCCCTTTGACTTTGCTCTTTTTAATGGCGAAACCAGCTCCCAGCAAAATCTCAATGATCTTTTCTCCTTTCTGAAATATCTCCATTGCCGTGTCCCCCCACACAATGATGTCATCAATGTACTGCAGATGTTCTGGAGCTCCACCCTTCTCCAGTGTAGCCTGGATCAATCCATGACAGATGGTGGGGCTGTGTTTCCACCCCTGGGGCAGTTGGTTCCACGTGTATTGCACACCCCTCCAGGTGAAAGCGAACTGAGGCCTGCACTCTGCTGCCAGAGGAATGGAGAAGAATGCATTGGTGATGTCAATGGTGGCGTACCACTTGGCTGCCTTGGACTCCAGCTCGTACTGCAGTTCCAGCATGTCCGGCACAGCAGCGCTCAGCGGTGGAGTCACCTCATTCAATGCACGATAGTCCACTGTCAGTCTCCATTCTCCTTCAGATTTACGCACAGGCCAGATGGGGCTGTTGAAGGGTGAGTGGGTTTTGCTGACCACCCCTTGGCTCTCCAGCTCACAGATCATCTTGTGTATGGGGATCACGACATCTTGATTTGTCCAGTACTGCCGGCGATGCACTGTTGAGGTAGCAATTGGCACCTGTTGATCTTTCACCCTGAGGAGTCCCACTGCAGATGGGTTTTCTGATAGCCCAGGCAGGGTGTTCAACTGCTTAATGCCCTCTGCTGCCACAGAGGCTATTCCAAAAGCCCACCTGAGTCCCTTAGGGTCTTTGTAATAGCCGTTCCTGAGGAAGTCTATGCCTAGGATACATGGTGCCTCTGGGCCAGTCACAATTGGATGTTTCTGCCACTCTTTCCCAGTCAGGCTCACCTCAGCCTCCAGCAAAGTCAATTCCTGAGATCCCCCTGTAACCCCAGCAATTGAAACAGGTTCCTTCCCGACATGTCCTGATGGTATTGATGTACACTGTGAACCAGTGTCAACCAATGCACTGTGTTCCTGTGGCTCTGATGTGCCAGGCCATTGGATCCACACCGTCCAAAAGATCCGGTTTTCCCGTGCCTCTCCCTGGCTAGAGGCAGGGCCCCTCTAGTCCTGGTTATTATTTCTCTCCTGGGCATACATACTGGAGGTTCCTTCAAGGGGATCTGACAGATCATCCTCCCTTCTGTAATACCCTGCACCTCCATGGGAGGCTGAGGCTACCTTCACTTTAGTAGAGTTCCCTCTGTTGGTGTTCCCCTCCCTGAGTTGGCGCACCCGTGCTGCCAGGACAGAAGTGGGTTTCCCATCCCACCTTCTCATGTCTTCCGCGTGGTCACGTAGAAAAAACCACAGGTCAGCACGTGGGGTGTACCCTCTCTCCCTAGCTGGGGGGCATTGGGCTCTACTTTTGGGGTCCATGACTCGCACTGGTGCTGCACTGATCTTCCTCACCTCTTCCCTTATCTCCTTCATCTCCTCCTTAAACTCCTCTGTGAGGTCCTTAACCACAGCAGAGACATGAGCCTGCATTGGGCCAGCCATCATACTCTGATAATTCCTGAGCCTGTTGGCAACAGAACCCACTGTCACTTGGTTGGTATCAGCATCAATCATTGCAATAAAGGAGGTATACTGAGATGGGCCCAGGTTTGCCAGATTCCACAACATCTGTCCTGTGCACCTGACCTTGTCAGGGTCATTGTCATGCTGTCCATCCCTCCCAAAGAGCACCTCCAGTACTGCCACTTCTCTCAGCTTTTGGATCCCTTCCTCAAGGGTGTTCCAAAGTGTTCTCTGGTGGTACTCCTGCATTCTTTCCCTGTGGACAAATCTCTCTCTCACACTCATTAAAAGTCGCTCCCAGAGGGAAAGGAGACCTGTCTCCCTTACAAATACCTGGTCCACACCTGAGTCCTGGGTCAAGGCTCCCAAATTCCTTGCCTCAGTACCATCCAGTTGCACACCTGTACCCATAAGGTCCCAGACCCGCAGTAACCAGGCTGTAAAAGGCTCACGGCCCCGTCGTACAATGTCTTTTCGCAGGTTACGGAGACTCTCGTATGACAGGGACTCGGTGATGATCTCAACTTCTGGCTCCCCTGCTGGTTGTGAGGGGCCCCCTTCCTGACCCTTATTATCTAGGTGCCTTGTTTTCATTTTAGACTTCCTAGTTTCCACAGGGGCAACTGCTGCTGGGTGTTAGTGCCCTTGCAGTTCAGCTGGAACCTGGACAGATGTAACATCTGTGGGTCCCACTGCTGCACCATCAGATTCTCCCTCTTTAAGGCAGGGGGAGAGTTTCTCACCAGCTGGGGAGAGGTGCTCCTTCAGCATCTGGCCCATCTCACGTATCTCCTTTGCTAGCACCCCCACCCATTCTGGGTGGTTCCTTTCCGCGGTGGGCTGTGGGGCAGGGTCAAACTCTGGGGTAATATCCCTAGTCTCTGGGATAGGATCAGGCTCTGGGGTAACCTTCCTAGTCTCTGGGACAGGATCAGGCTCTGGGGTAACATCACTAATCCCTGGGGTAGGTATCAGGGTTGTTACCCAAGTCAATCTCCCCTTATCTCTGAATGTTAGATAGAACAGGTTTAACAGGGATATAAGCAACACTAGCCACAATATAATGTCATTAGCATTTAAAGCGGATTGGAACCCCTTGAAGACTGGTGGGGTGAACTTCAAAAACCCTGTGATGGGTTGAGAAAAAATTTCACCTGCTGCCACTTCCTCACAGTAAGTACCATTATTGAAGTAGCCCCAGAAACACACACTTAGAGTGCGATAGCTCTGAATCCATGTGGCCATCTTCCAGAGAAAATTAAAAATCCATGAATTCCTCAACTGATCAACCCACATAATAAACTGGATAATAGCCACAGTAACCTTGGTTATGAAACTCATGTTTAAAAAAGGGCTTGCAAATGGGAGAGATATAGCAGTGACCACATGGAGGCCAATCCAGGGTAGGCTGGACAGCATGGTGTCACCTACCACAAGCTTGGGTAATTCAAGAACTGTTATTCCCTTTTCTACCCCTCTCTCAATGCCCTCAGGCAATGCTCCACATTCCGGGTGCCAAAATCTGTCTTGGTTTGAAAAGACAGGTATGGTCTAAGGAAAGGCAAGAGCCCCTTTTCTGCAATGCAGAGTGCAACCCCCCTCCCTTTTAATTATTTTAGGTCCAAATCAGATGTTTTCAGGCAGGAGATATGGGGATAAGAATAACAGTTCTTTACTGGTATCTAACAAGGCAGAAAACAACAGCAGCTATGAAAATTGGCAACAGAACAGTCTAGCTCCGCTCCAGTCCCTTTTGGCCTCAGGCCGTGTCCCTGTGCTCAGTTACCGGTGCTGTGGGGGCAGGGCAGGTCCCACGCAGTTGAAGAGGGGCTGGAGTGATGGCGGCGGAGGCCCAGAGGTGAGCGGGGATGGGAAAGTGACTCCCCCCCTCACGGTGTCGGTCGTGGTGCTCAGCAGGGTGTCCGGAGATAGTAGGGTGAGATGGGAGAGCAGCAGAGCGATGTCCAAAAGCAGGGAGCGTGGATCTCAGTGCTGAGAGATGTCAGGGGGAGATGCCAGAGCGAAGCCCAGGCGGTCTTCCCAACTCCACGAGCCAAGTGAGAGCGAGAGCCCCGCTCCAGACCCCCCATCCCACCTTTCCTTTTCCGGTTCCCCCCCTCCCCCTCCGCCCACCCCCCTACGAGAGAGCATTATCTGTGTTTCAAGGTGTAGCCACAATTATTTAGCATAACAATGGGAGGAATTCCACAGAAAGAAAAGGGGAACAATCCAACCCCCAACAATTAGTGATTCAGAAAGATTTAAGCGTGGGCATAATGTGGTTTTGGAAGATAGAGAAATATTACCCTACAGTAAGGGGAGCCTACTCATCATTTTCAAGTTAAGCTCAGTAGAATATTTATTTTAGCATTTAGAGCATGTCAGGATTTGCCAGATGGATAGTTATCTTTTGGTTTGGGAATGTAGCAAAGTGAGTTTGAAATACTTTGAATTTCTGATTTTGAGGGTGGCAGAGTGCCTTAAGGGAATAACACTTCTTTGTGATGAGGTACCTTATAAAGAGTTTAATATGGGCTAGTAGGTCAGGCATTGCTGTTTATAGTTTTCTTTTTTGTGTTGGAAATGAGTTTGATGGGCTGAAGGCCAAGAATGAGGTTCAGTACTTCAGTGTTTAGTGCTTTTTCCTCTAGGTAAACACAGCAATATTTAAGGTGAGAAAATGTGTTTCCCTCATTTAACTTCAGTTCACGCCAGCTTTTGGCTGGTGTGTGTGAGATCTGAATGTTCAGTCACAGCTATTAGTTTTTTTTGTGCAACTCTATTCAGCATATGGAATCCGTGAAGCAGATTTTGCCAGTGAAAGACAAGCTATCTTTTGTATTTAAGATAATGACAGGTTACTTTCACTGTCACTGTGACCCACTGGGAGAAGGCAGTGAGATCTCAGATTGCTAGAGATATCATCCCTAGGTCATCCCATCTGAGCCATAGCCATCTTGCCTTCCACTTTAGCCTCTGGGAGAAGAGGCAGCCCAGCATGATTTCATCGTGGTGTATCAGCATCTGTGTTCTGCTGTAACTCTTCTCAAGACAAAAATTTCAGTATAATAGTTTCTTAATTTCTTTCTCAGTTGATAGACTGTAATGCACTTTACTAGATTGTTATAGCAAGTTTCCTTGAATGTAGTGCTAGAAACAAACCACTACAGCTGGATTGTCAGGTTATTATTTCTGTTCGTGGATCTTCTAGAAACAATTTAAAATAACTTATCTCATTCTGTATTTTTCAAAATATTTTGGGATTGGTGTCCGGATGCTCTTACAGGATAAACATTATGAAGATTTTTAAAAGTGAGTTTGAAAAGATTTTATGAGAATACTCGAATGTGACATGTACAGCTATATTAATTGAATGTCCTCACTACTTAGTCAAAGCAGCAATAATTACTGAAGCTTCAGATTTTCAAGTATTAATTTCTAAAACAAAAGTGTTAGGTTTCTAATGATGAAGGACAATGTATATTGAAGACAATGTCTGGCTGTAAATTGCAGAGTTAGCAAGTAAGTCAGTTCAGGGTAGTCATAGTTTCCATATCTAAGTAACATTTTATCAGTTCTTACAGATATGTCTGCATTGTCTCACTTCATATCCTTTCTGTACATCTTGCTAGCCATCATTCAGTATAAATGCAAAGTGAGTTTTATTAGTAACTTCATGTAAATATTGCTTTGAACTTCTAGGTAAGTGCTGTGAATTTGCTCTTAAACTGACGGCTGTTCCTTTAGGATGTTTTTAGTCATGCTGTCCTGCTTTATTACTTCCATTCTGTTTTGACTGGCAGGCGTTATTATGCTAGGGAATAAACAATAAGCAGTTAGTTGAAGTGTTTGGTAATCACTATTAAGTATAAAAAAACCAAATATGCAGGTGATCTTAGAAAATAAAGGTCTAAACTTAATTTAAGAATGTAGTATTGGAGCACGTAAACTGAATCAAATATCAAATCTCTTGACTGATGAGGAATCTGTTCATAAGCGCTCTTAATTTGTGTACTGACTGCTGCTGCAGTTGTGTTGTGAATTGTTTGGGGAGAACTGCCTCGGTTTTGAGTTTTTGCTGATACTCTTCCTTTAATAGGAAGGTTGAGGTGCTCAGTTATTAATGTGAATATGCTAATACTTATTTTTATGTGAATAAATGATAATACCTAATTTATTTTTAAAGTGTAGTCCAACAAAAATTATAAACATGTTGCTTGAAGTTTTTCTTGTTTTATGCCAATCCTTTTCTAGGATTTAGCTTAAGGACATGTACAGGAGTTTCGGAATTTAAAGCAGTTTTTTCCCTTAAAATAAGTGCAAGGGATCTGGTAAGAATGGCAGCTGCATAATAGAGTTACATGATAATGCTTCTGAGAAACAGAAGTTACAGGCCATAGGAAGCCTGGTTGTATGCAAGAATGTATATTGGTTTTGTATTGTTACATCACACAGATTTCAGAGATTGTGGGTGTTGTGAGACATACCATAGATAGCTGTAACTGTGAAAGGAAGCTTGATAATAATACAGTTCACTGAATAAAGTGAATGTTAGATAAATGGAAATTTGATTTGATAATGATTACAATAAAATACATCTCTAATTCTGTTTTAATAGTGTAAATAACTAAAGATTTTTTTCCTTTGAAATAGATACAATTTTATTACTGTTTCTTCTTCTTGCAAACATGTTCTAGATGTAGTCTAGGTGTTGTGGTGATAGAGTGTCTCATTCTACGTTTAGAGTTTTGTAGTTTGTGGCTGATCATGATTTCTGTAGCATTAAGCTGTGTTTCCAGAGACTATGACCTTCTGTGTATGCTGCTTTGGTTTAGGTCAGGACACACTACCCTTAGTTTTATAATCACTTCCTTTGAGAGGATTGAAACCAGATTCAGTAGACTAACTAGGGAATACTTGTGTTTGTGGCAGTTTGTTGATTTGTATCCTTGACAAGAGAACCGGTATGAATGTGCTGTGAAAGACAACTGTTACTGCAAATCTTACAACTAGTTTAAAGGATATGGCTTGTGTTCAGTGAATTGCCACATAGGGAAATTCACACTGCAGATAATAGGCAACGGGGTGTAGGAAGCTGAATACACGACACCAGGATCTGTAAGAGCAGTCTTGAGTATTTTACTGGCATTTATGTATCTGATTTAACAGACTCTAAGCAATAGGATATAATGCAGATACCATCAGTCTTTTGACTGGTTTAGAGAAAGCTCTAAAAGGAAATTGATACTACAAGAAACTGAAAAACACTGGAAAGCTACTTACTAGCTTAATAGCTTTACAAATTTAGACTGTATTGTATGGAGATACAGCACAAAATTAAGTCAGCAATTGCTATTGACTTGTGGGTTACATATTCCTTTGGCTGTCTCTGCTGCCTGTTTATCAAGTTATTTTTTTTCCTGAATGAGACCACACACATACAAGCTATGATGTAATATCTGTGTCAAAGCAAATAGATGGATTTTTTCCTTAAGATATAAGTGTGTGTTTGTGCTAGTCATGTATATTCCTCTAGATAACTGGAGTTAACAGCAGTCTCAAGCTTAAATCGGGTTTAGTGATGAAGTTCTTGAAAAAGACAATGAACAAGATGGATAATGATCCCTAAGCAGAAATTGCTTAGTATTTTCTTTATTTTAAAGAGGTTTGGCAGATACAGTTTAATCTACTAGTAATGTTTTCTTTATTCTAATATTTTTATCCTTTCGTCTTTGTAGAGGAAGTCAGATCTGTCAGGTTTAAAAGCTTCCTGGACATCGAGTGAAAATTAAACAGTATAATCCATAATAAATCTAAATAACTAGTTTGGTGGCTCTGCTTGTCCCCTGTCTCCCTTCCCAGTGGATAGTCAAGTACTTTTGAAGTGCTTGGACTTGATTTTGGAGACCAGAGGTGTACAGCAGTAATGTTTTAGGTGGATAATGAAAGTTAACTTTTATAGAAGAAGTAGGCATACAAGTGATGTTCAAATTTCCAAGTCAAGATTTCTGTGATCTTCTTCAAGTAAAATTGAATTAAAATCATACTGGCTTAAAATAGATTTACAGTTTTATGACAGGGTGGTCACCTAAGTGTTGTAGATTGCTTTAGTCTATTGAGCCCATTCAAGTGAAAGCATTTTACATGTCAACAAGTATAAATATCTAGGGATATGCAAATATGACTTGTACCTAAAAACAGCATTCTATTTTCAGAGTTTTAAACCTAGAAAGGAAAGGTGTTTAATGTTAAAGTAACTTAGTGGGAGTATGTGAATCTACTTTTTTGGCCATAAGCAAGTTTCTTCAATGGAAGAGAAGGAAGTTATATGTAATTTCTAGTGACGTTTGTGTGACAAGCATTGAGTTCTGCTTGTGATTGGGGAGGGGTACTACTTTTTAAAAGGGATTTTTGAGGATGGGGAGAAGATCTGTCAAGGTACTAGAAAGGATTGAATGGTAATCAAATTAATTATTAACCAAGAAACCTAAGACAAATGACTTCTTTAAATTCACAGCAAGATAACTGGGATGCATCTTAAAAGCTCAGAGTATTTCCTTCTTTTTGTCTTCAGTGATTTGAGCTAGAGTAATTCAAAATGGAAATAAAATGCATCCTCTTAATTGGTAATAAGTAGTGGAATATCTTGTCAACACAATAGCAGTTTCTTAAATTTCTAAAAATCAGAGTTTCTTTGTTTTTAACTTGAACAGTATCTCTTAAAGGTTTATGTAAGAGAGCTTACATTTATCTCTCTGGGAGAGAAAGCCTCATATACGTTTTTATTAGTAGCATGTTGCTTTCTGACTTCTGAAGATTTAGAGATGTGAAGAAAGAATTTTAGTAGCAGAATGATACTTGCTTATTGCTTTTAAGCAGAACGGCTAAGAGTGCTTTGATTAAGAACCAAAGCCCCTAACTTCTAGTACTTTGAACTGTTATTATCAAATTCTTTTATCAACATAGGTAATTTTAGACAGGATGTTCCATATGCATTGCAGAAGTTATTACATGTTAAACACAGTAATCAAGTGTTTTAGGTATCCATCTGATAATTCAGGATGATATTTTTAAATTGAAAAACATTATCTCGTACCATATTCTGATACAGGATGTAATAGGGTCAATGCTGTTTCATTAATGGCGTTAAGCTACCCTATGGAGTCATTCTGAAGTGGGTATGATTATGCATTTTAAGTATATTAGAGATGGGTGTGATGATACATATCGAAAAACAAATTGTAGCTCAAGTCTTATGAAAACTGAACAGTTGAATGGGATTTTTTGGTTTATTCTTTAAATATTTTGACTTGTAGGGAAAAGGGTTAGTGAAAAACCTCTTAAAAACGGTGCATTCGTTTGATGTTAATTTTGCTAAAACAGTATTTTTAATTTTCTTTTTTCCCAAAACTGTAGTGAATACAATTACAAATTTGTGCCCTCAATGTACCCCTACAGTAAGGTACGAAAAATTGAAGGCTTTATGTACTTCAGAAGACACTCAGAGTTAGAGTTACAGTTGACCTATAGAGAATGAAGGTGAAATCCAGTGTGTCATTAAGGTGTTCTGAAAATAGGTTTGGTACTTGTGTATAGTGCAGTATGGTAACACTGGACAATGTAGAAAAAGCTCTCATAAAAAGAACACATTTTCAGAGTATTAAATATTTGGAATAAATGAAACAGAGGATATGTACTGAAGAATGAGAAAACCAAAAATCTGGAATAACTAGCTTCCTTAAATAAACAAAATTCTGCTGAATGAGGAGGGTGTCCTGTGCATGTGAAAAAGTACAAAATGAGTAGAAACACTGGTATCCAGTTATTTTTAATTAAATAGGCAGTACCTGTTGCACAAAAAGGAGGAAGTAAAATTGGATCATAAGGCTTTAACTATTTATATATGAAAACTTCTGGATTGCCTGTCTTCCTAAGGCAGGTGTTCATTTAAAACTATGAAGTCCAGACTGAATGCATCATTAAACTCTTGGGTTCATTGATCTCTCTTTGATTTTTAAAAGTTATTTCTCTAGATAATAAGGTGGTTTTATTCCTAAAGGTAGGAATAGCCTTAATTTTAAAAGTTTAATTTAAGTGTATTGTTTTGTACAAGAGCTTATTTAAGCCTTTCTTCATAGCATTTAAAAACCCTGTTTCAGTTTGTGATTACAAAACTTAATAGAGAGGTTCTAGTTTTAATTGTTTGTAAAAGTCTTGATATCTTTCTCAAGTCAAATATATATTGGTTTAATTACATATTTGTAATAAATTTTCATTAAATGTTTTATGATTAATTATATTCATTAAATAGTAAATATTAATTTCATTAAATATTTTGTTGTTATCTTCAGTATTTCTGTTGTGTCTTTTACCTGTAATTTTCATGAGGTTTATTTTTGCTTTTATGTGAAAAATGTCTTTTAACTTAAGATCAACTCAAAATTGGGTGGGAATTTTATTGCTATACTTGTTAATCTTATTTAACCCCTTATCATTACTTTGTAATTTTGTTTTACAGATGGAATACCTCAGGTTTATTATTTTGGCCCATGTGGCAAATATAATGCTATGGTGCTAGAACTACTTGGACCTAGTCTGGAAGATTTATTTGACTTGTGTGGTAGGACATTTTCTCTTAAAACCGTTCTTATGATAGCCATACAGTTGGTAAGTAGAATAGATGTTAATTTGAGTGTTCACTAGAATAATTAAACCAGTCTTCAGTGGATTAAATGCTTACTTAGGAGATTTGCACTTCTCATGTTTTAAATTGGTGTTGGTGGTATTTGAAATGTCTGCGATACAGTTGAAGCAGAAATACTCTTACATTACTTTCATTTAATTTGTTCCAGTTTTTCGAGTCAGTTCATGAATGTAATGACTTGTGTCTTCTGGGTTTTCATCACAACCTAAAATCATAAATTTTTGTTCAACATACTCTTTCAAAGAAGAAAATCTTAAAGAAAGAAAAATAATTTTAGCCTACACAACCAGTTGTGTTATGGGACTCCTAAATAATATAAATATCTATTACCTGGGCATTCTTATAAGAAAAGAAACAAACAAATTAAAGATTCCCCAAATACTTCCAGAAATTATAACACACAATTATTCAATGAAGAATTATTCTCTTTTTTGAAGATTTCCTTATTTGGTTCTGACTTAAAGGTGGGTGGAAGTGTAAGGAAGGACAATTGAGCCTGTGCATGTCTACCAGACTTCCACTTCCATAATAGTGATACTTTTACGTGTGATGGTTAAAAATAGGTGTTTAAAACATGACTGTAATTGTGTAACAGGCTTCCAACTACATACATAGAGACACATTGAACTTATTTACAGCCAGAATGACCAAGTTCTTTTTCTAAATGCTCAAATCCTCACAAGTCCAAAGATCAGCTGTATTTAATATTTCCTGTTCCTTTCTGAATATGGAGATCTTGATAGAAAGCAGTCCAGCTAAAAGGTACTTTATATGCATAATGATGAACATTTAGTGTTTCTCTCATGTATATCTTTAATATGTAATAGATCTACATCAAATTTTGTTGCTTACTGCTTGATGATGTAATTTCTGGTTTTACTTTTAATCTACACAAAACATATTTGTGCTGGCTGCTTTGAGAGATGGAAACTTGTGTTATGTACAAGATTCATGACTAATGTCCAGTGTGGAAGTTTCCAATGTGCTGATTGGTGTATGTGCTTTGGAATAGTGTACAATTTTTATTGACTTTAACTGGGAGATACATTGTTAAGAACAATTGGTCTTAAGATATTAGGAGGGGTGGTCTCTGCTACTTATAAAGCCAATATAAGATATTTAGCTTATAACATATTTTAATGTGGCAACCTGAAGCTTAAACCAAACTCCCTTGTCTATTTTTCTTTTCTTTGATTGAAGATTTCTCGTATGGAGTATGTCCATTCAAAGAACTTGATATACAGAGATGTAAAACCTGAGAACTTCTTAATAGGACGACCTGGAAACAAAACTCAACAAATTATTCACATTATAGACTTTGGTTTGGCAAAGGAATATGTAGATCCAGAAACAAAGAAGCACATACCATATCGGGAACACAAGAGTCTTACAGGAACTGCTAGATACATGAGTATAAATACGCATTTAGGAAAAGGTATGTGTGCTTTTTAGGTACAGAAACAGCTGTGATAAACCATAAACCATCTTGCTTTCAAGTTACAGTTTTTCTCAGTCTGTAGTCGTTAAGAACTGCAAATGTTGTGTATTGTACAAAATATAGTTTGTCCTCATGGAAATACTGTTCATGGGAATGATCTTTTTTGAATTTCTAATTGTCATGATCATGTCTTTGGAATCGTCCTCTTTGTCAGCTATCCTTAAAAGAAAGATGAGGTGTATCTTTTTGTAGCATAATACCTTCACAGTATAAGTATACCATGGCAGAGTGAAGTTTCCAGGAAATAGGTGTGCTTATTAAATACAGAAAAGTTGATAGGTTGCAATAACATAGGTTTTCAATGCTTCCTTGCTTTTCTGATCTCTTTGAAATGTGCCATAAAATAATAAAGTAGATTAGAGATGATGCCATCATTTTTATAGTGCCTACACTGTTAATAAGGCTTTGTCGGAGTTGTTAAAGGTTATGCCAGCAAGCTAAAGAAATTACAAGATGTATATAAATATGAAAGTTGCTATTATTGAATTAATAAATTCACCATGAAAAAGGGCTAAGCACTCAGATCTTTGTTTATTCCAGCTATAGAGATTCTAGAAAATAAATAGTTTTGAATTTGTGTAAGACAGCTGCTTATCATGCATTGCTAATCAATAATTAGGTTACTCTTTGAATTGGTCATAAAAATGTTGCACAATACTTACAGTTTAACTGTAAGTATAAGTGTTAATACAGCAAATGAGAAATCAATCACACTTCTCAGACAGGAATAAGGTGCTTTATCAATAAAGCAGACCCACGGAATCACTTAGGTTGGAGAATCCTTGAGGTCATCAAGTCCAGCTGTTAACCCAGTGCTGCCAAATCCATCATTAAATCATGTCCCTAAGCACCACATCTATAAGGCTTTTAACATACCTCTGGAAATAGTGACTCAATCACTTCCCTGGGCAGTTTGTTGCAATGCTTGGGAGCCCTTCTGGTGAAGCAAATGTTCCCAATATCCAATCTAAACTTTCCTGTAGCACAACATGAGGTTTTTCCTATTGTCCTATTCCTTGTTCCTTGGGAGAAGAGGCCAACCCCCATCTGGCTACATCCTCTTTTCAGGGATTTGTAGAGTGAGAAGCTCTCCCCTGAACCTCCTTTTCTGAGCACCCTCAGGTCTGTCAGCTGCTCCTCGTAGGGTCTGTGCTGTGGACTCTTCACCAGGTTTGTTGCTTCTTAGTGGGCATACTCCAGCACCTCAAGTGTAGGGTTTGAGCTTTCTAAATCTAACTTTTGAAACTCAGGTTCTTTAGATAAAAGAAGCATTTGCTATATTTTTCAGGCATGAGTGTTGATGTCAGCTTAGGGTGACTGTTAAGTTTTTGACACTGGGCTTTCATGTCCGCTAGGCAGAATAGACTTATGATTATTATAAAATTTTCAACAGTGGCATAACAGCTTTTAAAATCAAATAACTTTTTTATTCCTCCTTAAATAAGAAGATTTCCCCCAAACATTTTAAGAAAAGTAAACCAAAATATAAAACTGGTAATTACTTGAAGAACAAACTGAATTTTGATTTCATGTCTGTTATTAACACAGGATGTGTTTATTTTTCTAATGGTAACTTGTTTAATCTTAGAATGGTTTGGGTTGGAAAGGACCTTAAAAATAATCAATTCTGACCTGCTTGTCACAGGCTGCGGCACCAGGTTGCTCAAAGCTCCATCCAATTTTGCATTGGACAGTTCCAGGAATGACACATCCACAGCTTCTCTAGGCAGTGTGTTTCAGTGTCTTGCCACTTTTGCACTGAAGAATGTCTCCTGAATATTTAATTTAAACTTACTGTCTATCAGTATAAAACCACTAGTCCCTGTCCTGTCACTACATGTCCTTGTAAAAAGTCCCTCTATAGCTTTCTTGCAGGCTCCCTTTGAGTACTGGAAGATGCTATAATGTCTCCCTGAAGCCTTCACTTCTCCAGGCTGAACAGTGTCAACTCTCAGATTGCATTCATAGGAGGGGCACTGCCTGAACATCTTCATGGACTTGAGGAGGGCATGTCCTTCTTATCTTGGGGACCCCAGAACTGGATGCTGCCCTACAGGTTGCACCAGTGCAGAGCAGAGATATAAGAATCCCCTCCCTTTCTCTACTGGCCACACTGTTCTGGATGCAGCTCAGGACACATTTGGCTTTCTGGGCTGTAAGTGCACATTTTGGGGTCATGTCCTGCCTCTCATCCACCAGCATGCAGAAGTCCTTCTCAGGGTTGCCCTACTTTCTCTGCCCAGCCTGTATTTGTCCTTGGGATTGCCCTTACCCAGGTTCAGGTCCTTGCACTTTTCTTTGTTGAAGTTCGTATTCACATAGGCCCACCTCCCAAGCCTGTCCAAGTCCCCCTCTGGCATCCTCTTCCTCCAGCATGTCGACAGCACCACGCAGCCAGATGTCATTGGCAGAATTGCTGAGGCTCTTGATCTCACTCTCCATGACTCCAGCCAAGGTGTTACCCAGTACTGGTCCCAGTACAACCCTTCAGGAACTGGTCTCCCTTGAACATGGAGTTGTTGACCGCAGCTTACGGTGTGACAACTCAGCCAATTCCTTATCCACTTGTTTCATCTGTCAAATCAGTGTCTCTCCAGTTCAGAGACAAGGATATCCTGTGTTACAGTGTCAAATGCTTTGCAGGTATCCAGATAGATCTGACCTATAGAGAGTAGTCCTTCATTTTGCCAGTCTCTGCCCTTGTCTTCTGTGGCAGGAGTGATGTGACTGGAATACATGCCAGAGAAGACAGAGGCAAAAAAGTAATTACAAAAAAGTAATTTTTTTACCTTAGCTTTCTCCATATCCCAGGTCTCCTGTTTCTTTCCGGAGAGTTTTTTTCCAAGTTTTCCTTTTGTCACCAACTTACTTATAGAAGCTCTTCTTGTTGCCCTTAACATCCCTGGCCACAATTAATCCTATCAGGGCTTTAGCTTTCTTAAGCTGATGTCTGGCTGATCAGACTATTTCTCTTTATACCTCCCAGCCTACATCTCCTGGCTTCCCTTCTCTGTATGCTTCTTCTTTTACCTTTGGATTCATCCAGGAGTTCACTGTTCATCCAGGCTTTCTGATGGTATTTGCTTGACTTTGTTGGAAGGCATTGCTCCTGGACTTGGAGGAATTCATGCTTGAATATTAACCAGCTTTCTTAGGGCCCTGCTTCCCTGCAGAACTTTATCTCATGGTACTCTGCCAAGCAGATCCCTGAAGTGGCCAAGTTGCATCTGCTGAAATTCAGGGTACTGAGCTTGCTTTTGCTCATTTTTCACTGCCTTCAGGATCTCAGACTTCTGCTTTTCATGAGCACTGCAGCCAAGGCTGCCCTTGAGCTCCAAATTCCCTACGAGAGTCTCCTTGTTGGTGAGAACAACGTCCAGCATGGCACATCTCTTTTTAGCTGCTCTGTCACTTGGAGAAGGAAATTACTATCAAGGATAACTTACTGGATTGCTGATGCCTTGCTGTCTTGTCACTCCAAGAGATACCAGAGTGATTGAAGTCCCCTATGAGGACCAGGACTTGCGACCATGAGGTGGTTCCTGTGTATCGGAAGACAGCTGTTACAAATGAGTGTTTGAGATTGCTTAAAAAATCGTCAGCAGGGGTATCAGTAAAAACCTGATCTAATACTAAGCAACAGCACAACAAAGTTCTTTGCAAGATTCACTCAGCTACTCACCAGTGCACCAAGGAAAAAGGGAAAAAACTCAACAAAATCTAGTCAAAACAGAAATGAACTGACAACTGTCTAGGGCTAGGTGTGTGTGAGGGTAAGAATAAAAAGGAATACAGCCTTATCAGCACTCAAAATTATTTAACCTTAACTTACACCTTAACTTATACTTTAAACTTAACAATTCAACATAGGAATAGCACTTAACAGCATTTAACCTTACTTACAAGCCTAATTTACTTTGATATCCAAGATACTTGAACATCTAAGAGAGCAGTATTCCTCCCAGAATTTGCTGTAGCATATGTTTATGTTTATGCACTCAGAATCAGTGCAAGATAGCTGTGAAAAATTGCACTCAAAGACAATGAAATACTCTGGGTGCTTTTGCATTTCTTCATTGTGCAAAGAGATGAGCTTCAAGGAGGGGAGCGTTGGCCCATGATCCATTTTTGTTCAGTAGTCTTCTGAGTACAGCAAACTTGAGAGTTCATGTGCTGTGAGAGGTCCCGCTCAGAAAGAGGTTGCTGGTTACAGCTGCTGCAGTCCAGAAGAGCTCAAAGGTTCTCATTTTAGACCACTGTTAACAGGGTTGCAAGAGAGTGGGCTTTAGTCATAATAATGTTTCAGCTTGGCCACAGTGTGTGTTGGCACACTTCCTTTGAAAGTGTGAGAACAGGAATGTTATGCTATGCAAGAAAGAAGAACAGTTTCCAAGGCTGTTCATAAAGAAAACATGAGCTTGTTAGACCCCAGGTGTTCCTGGGAGCAGAGTGTCTGATAAAGTCAAGGAAAGCTGAGCCCAGGTGCTGCTTGTCAAGCTGAGACCTAATCAGCTTTTTCAGATCACAATGTGGCCTGGAAGGAGTGGAGGAGAGATGTACCACCACAAGGACTCAGCTGCTCAGTCTTCTGGTTGGAGGGCCTGTGGTCACCTAACCCTGCCCTCACATTAATCCTGTCTCAATAGCTCTTGGTCAGCTCCTCGTCCATCCCCAGACAAAACTCCATGCACTCAGCTGGCTATTTCCATGGAGGGTGACACTGTCTTCTGGTTTCTCTTGCCTCTCCTTCCTAAAGAGCCTAAATTGTTCCATTCCAACAGTTGTTTTATGTTCTGTGATATTCCTCTAAAAATGTAGTATATTTTTAAATTCATGGAGTGAGATGTACTGAAGGTCCTCAAGCTCTATGTTTGTGGAGACAATGGCATATAGGATACAGTTAGCTCTGAAAATAGTGGTAATTAGACAATTTTTAGGGTAGTATTTTTAGTTTGTAGATAATTTCCTGAGCTGTTTGAGTGGTCTGACAGCTTGTAAAAAAAATGTTTTCTGTAAAGAGGGAGACTCTCAGGTTCACATTCTCTTATAAGTTACTTTTGAATGTCTCTATTGAATTGTAACTTTATCTGTTATTGCATATGAGTAAGTAAGGATGTTGCCCTTGAATCAAAAGTATGTTTTAGGATCCATAGAATTTAAGACTATCGTAACAAACGTATAGCTAGTAGAAAGACTTTAAATTTGTAATCAAAACCTGCTCAAAATCACCAAAGCCCACTCTTTTAAGGTGTATATAGGAAATACATAGTTACTGAGCATCCTGTAGGCAATAATCTTTTGTTTCAGAAGAGACATTTGATCAAGGATTTCTGATAGTTTTGTGCCAAGCTGGGAGTTTGTATATGGAATAGAAGGTATTTGTCTATGTGAAGAATAATGTGGCTTTATTCAGAGAGCTATTTGAAGGAAATACAAATGCTCTGCAGCCCTTACTAGGATGTAGCTGGTACTCTACCTTTCAATAAGACAATTTCTCTTTGGGATAAAATTACTCTGTGCTTCTTCTCCAGTTCACTTCATTTTCACGAAGGGAAAGTGAGATTCCAGAAAGTGTAGATTCTGACTGGGAGGTTAATGAAGACAAAAATCTGCATCTGTAAAAGTCCTGCAATTTTCTATGTTTGCTGGATATGTAAATTGGTAATTTTTCTGGGATTTCCCTAAATTCAGAAGAACAGTGTTTTAACATGTTGTCTAAGTTGTTTGGCTACAGAAAGTATAGTCACATGGAATTATAATTTACTCTAATCTGGCCATCTGTAATGGTCTCCAGGGAACTACCCATATCCTTGATTGTATTGGTCTTTTCATGATAGTGTGTAATTATTGCAGAGGCAGAGGTTAGTTGTTGTACAACGAATGCTTGAAACTCTTCCAGGAATGAAGCAAGTCTACTCTTAATATGAATAGAAAGGTGAAATGAAGCCAATTTCTTTAAAGAAGTGCTTATCCTCAAACAAAACTTGGAGAGCCCCATTCTTACCTCTAGTACATGTACTTTCTTGTGACAACTATCATAGGTTCTTGATTTGGAATTACTTTTGTAGGGGCCAGACTCCTTTTTAATCTAAACCATCCACAAATAATTCTATATTGGATCAATTTTAATAAACTTCTTACTGCAAGAACAATAAACATTTGATCCTAAAATTTTATTAGCCTAAATCCTGAAGTTTTTCGAGTAGCTCAAAAAAAACCAAAAACCCTTCTGCATTTGTAGTAGATTTTTGTAGTGATGGCTCTACAGGACATGCAGCAACTTTCACTTGTCACTGGCCCAGTGATGCAGGATGAAGTTTTTCCTAGACCTGGGTTCCCCTCTAGGAAGCTGAGTGTTTTCCTTCTCTTACTCACTGAATTATCTCTGGACTTCAGGACAGAATTTTAGCTGTCTTAGATAAACCCTTTTCCCTGTGTAAGTTAACCTTATAAATCCACAGTTATATGAAACGGTGCCTCTAATAAAAACAATAAATAACTCCTTGCACTCTTAATTAAAGATATAAATGAAAATAAGTTTTTTTTAAAATTTTCAGTCTATATTGTTCTTAAGACTACAGTATGGCATACAGTGTGATAAAATTATATGATAAAATTGGCATGCAACTTCTTTTTTACGAACCAGATCCATTAACTTCAGGATTCATGATTTTGTTCAGGAAAAAAGGCTTTTTCCCTTATATTATTAAATGAAATCCAGTCATTTGTAGTAAGGCTACAGGCTCTGGATTTCAAATTTATTTTTATTAAACTTTAGTAACTGACAGTTCAAGCTAGGTAATTACTTCCCATCTGTGTATCTAACGATGTCCTCTTCTTGTTAACTAATACTGTGTCTTCTGATCCAAATAGATAATATCTTTCTACTGCTAGAAAGAATCAATACCTAAGCTTTCTTTAGGGAGCTGGATGCTTAGTAAAGACTGAATGTCTGTTGTTTAAACTGTGTTATGGTTACTTAATTGTTTATGCTAAAAAAAAAATAATTTCTGGGGATAGCCTGCTGACAGCCTGTTTGAACTGAGATAGTTGTCTGTAGTTTATGAGCTAAATAAAAAATATTAGTTTATTACCAATTTAGGTAGCTTCAGATGATCTCTTTGAGAGAGAGGAAACCATGTGCCCTAAAGGTTTGTTGTGTATTTGTTATGATTGTATTATCTTTTAGGCAACGTATCCTCTCAGTCTCATTAAAATGGGATACAATAGGATCCTTATACATCAGCAGCCTTTCCTCCAGGCGATGCTTGAAATCCTTTTATCCTCCAGCTAGTCCACTGGCTTCCAGCTATTTTTTTTCCTGGTTTTGGGTGTCCTTCTTTGAATAATAGCAATATAGTCTTTGGGTTTCCTGCTTCTCAAGCTGATCTTGAAGATTTCCATGGGAAAGGATATTTGACTACTGTTTCTTAATTACTCCAGAGTGATCAGTGAAGAACTTGTGTGGATTCTAAATAACAATCTCTGTCACCCAAATTAAAACAAACACAAAATCCTTTCCCACAGCATATTTTTGAGGGCATTGTGAATTTCAGTGTTCTATCCTAGTTCCCTGAGAAATTTCTGTTGTGCTACAGAAATATAACCAACAGTGCCCATCTTATTAAAAAAAAAAAACAAAAAACAACTAAACAAAACCTCAGCAAAGTAACACTTCAAAATGCCTTAATTTGAAATAATAAAGATGACACGTTTCATAGATAGACTGTCTGAAAAGGAGCACTTGCCTCAATAAGATGCTATTAATTTGATTGGTTTTTTTAAAGGAGAAAATGTTAATTTTTCGTTGGCATAATTTGTAGGACTTAATTGAAAGAGAGGACTTATTGTCCCTTAGGAAAGACCAAATGGAGCTTTCCAGTAACTTTTTGTGGGCCTTACCCTAGTGTTACCCGTAGATAGACCATCTTTTGCACACTTGTAACATTCCTGTATGCTTTGCTACCATCTTAGCACTCATCTGCCTTATATGAAATGTGCTGCATTGCACAAGATTTTTTGTCAGAAGCGCTGCCCCTGAAGTACTGATTTTCTGCATGTTCACCCACCACATAAAGAGCACAGGATTTCTGCCAGCACCTGTACCTAATGTTGCTTTCACATACTGAAACATGTCATGCATAGAGCCCTGCAACTTACTCCTGCTTACTTCTTAACTGAGGAGATTGTATCAGGATAGCATGTGGTCAGCAAGTGGGATGTTGTAGGGTTGGCAGAGAAATTCAGATAGGACCATGTTGTCTGGAGGGCCCTCACTGTGAGACAAGTGGCAGCATTGGACAACAAGAGTGGAGAAGTGAATGCAAACAAGAATAGTGTTGGCAAGGGAATTGGAAACATGGAAATGAGCGAAGGAGAAATGACTGAAACAACCTTATATGGCTGGCAGATCTGTGATGAAGTGGAATGTAGCCTACATGTTACCACCATCCCTTTTTTTTTTTTGGTATTTTCTTACTCATTTGTTAATATGTGTTTATTCAGTGTTCAGATGAGAAGATAGGGCTAGAAAACAGAGTAGTAAGTGCATTGTTCTTTTTATATGAAAATTAAAAATTGTTCTTCAGATGCAATATGTTTATGGCAGTATTATGTGTTGATCAGATTGGAGCCAGGTTGGATTTGTTGACTTTGCTGTGTTTGAAAAATCAAATTTTTTTTCATTTACTTTCCTGCTCCATTTCTCTTGTCATCAAAGCATAGTGATTTTGGTTTTTGAAATACTGAGTAGAAACAATGTTAATATTTTGTTTTTCTTTCTTGTGTCAGAGAGAAAGCCAAATTTAGAATTAAATATTGCCTCTTACTACAGTACGTAATACAATGTATAACATTTCTTTCAACAACAATACGGATTGAAGTCAGGTGGAAATGAAAAGATGTGTTTTCCTCTAGTAATTTAAAGACTGACTATTCTCTATTACTTTCAGTTTTCCCAAGAATTACAGATTTAATATAAGAAGTATATGAAATGTACTCTGAAAACTCTGAATACATTGTGTTTTCCTTGTTACTTTCCTTTTTCTTTAACCTTCTGTGAACTTCTTGAAGGACTGCCACTGCTTTACTGCAGATGAAAAATTGTAGCTTTGGTGAGCATTGTGTTCTGTGAAAGCCCATAAGCCACCTAGACTTGATAGCAGTCTGTATGTACATGCTGCATTCTGTTTAAATAGTAGTACTTCTGAGTCTTCTTCAATCTACCTTCTGCTTATCTCAGAAACTCCATAATGGGTCCCTGAGGAAAACAGTGTCTTCTCCATGATTTTGTAGAGGAAAAATTAATTCTACTGAGCCTTTCTTAAATTGTTTCAAGTTCAAAAATAATAGATAAAAGTCATGATTAAAATGCAGGTTTAAGGATCAAATGTGTTTTAGAATGAGAACGATTTCATAACAACAAGATAATTTGCTTAAAGTGTTGTTGAGATGAGTATACTTGCAGTCTGCCTCTGCTTTTTTTCTGGGTTTAGTTGGGTTCTTAAGGCAGTTCATAGTACACAGTAATGCCCCCACATGCTCAGTTTGGTGTAAAGTACTTTTTACCTAACATTTATTTTTATATAATTTGGAAGCTAGTCTTTTAAATATAATGTAAAATTACAGAGATGGAAGTTTATAATAATATTTGCATTTTGTTTCAGAGCAAAGTAGAAGAGATGATTTGGAAGCTTTGGGTCATATGTTTATGTATTTTCTCAGAGGAAGTCTTCCATGGCAAGGTTTAAAGGTAGTGGGTTTTGATATCTTCCTTTGTCTTACTTTCAGATCATCATCTTTTATTGACATGTTTGGGGTTTTTTTGAATGTGTGTCTGCAGGCTATATAACTTCAGAAGCTTGTTTGTTCTTCTGTTATAGGCAGATACATTAAAAGAACGTTACCAGAAAATTGGAGACACTAAACGAGCAACTCCTATAGAAGTATTGTGTGAAAACTTCCCAGGTAATGTCTGCTGTTAATAAAAAATCTCGTGTATTAATTTATAAAGTAAAACTGGCATAGGTAATCGTTTAATATCTATGTTTAAAATAACAATGTGTGTAGTAGTTGACAGAATCTCAGAATGGGTCAGGTTGGAAGGGACCACAGCAGGTTATGTGGTCCAACCTCCCTGCTCAGGCAGGGCCATCCCAGAGCACATGGCACAGGATTCTATGTCCAGGTAGTTCTTGATTATGTCCAGTGAGGGAGACTCCACAGCCTCTTTGGGCAGTGTGTACCAGTGCTCAGTCACCTGCACAGTAAAGGACTCAATCCTTGTGTTCCCGTGGAACTTCCTGTGCATCTTCCTGTGCATCAGCTTCTGCCCGTTGCCTCTCCTCCTGTTGCTGGGCACTGCTGAGCAGAGCAGTTCCACAACTACCCCTTGGATATTTTTATATATTAATCAGGTCCCCTCGCAGTTGGCTCTTTTCGAGGCTGACCAGCCCAGCTCCTGCAACCTTTCATCATACGAGAGATGCTCCAGTCCCTTGATCAGCTTAGTAGCCTTTTGCTGGACCTGGTCCAGGAGCTCCATGTCTCTCTTGTGCTGAGGAACTCAGAACTGGACACAGACTCTGAGTAGAGGGACGGATCACCTCCCTTGACCTGCTCTTCATAATGCAGCCCAGGATGTCACTGGCCTTCTTGCCCACCAGGGCACACTGCTAGCTCATGGAGAGCTTGTTGCCCACCAGGACCCCCAGCTCCTTCACAGAGCTGCTTTCCAGCAGGTCACCCCAGCCTGTGCTGGTGCCTGGGGTTGTTCCTCCCCAGGTGCAGGACCTTGCATTTGCCTTTGCTGAATTTCAGAAGGTTCCTCTCTGCCCATCTCTCCAGGCTGTTGAGGTCCTTCTGAAGGGCTGCACAACCTCTCCTCCCAGCTTTGTGCTGTCAGTGAAATTGCTGAGGAGACCTCTGCCCCTTTTTCCAAATCATTGATGGATAAGTTAAACAATACTGGGCCCAGATAGAAGAATTATCCTTTGAAGCAGCAGTAAGCTAATGCTGTTGTTCTACAAATACAGATTCTTCTAAAAGAAACGTTAAAAAAATACTATGTGTGTGCTTGCAGTGATCAACTAGTCTGCACTTGTGTCTTCACACTGAAAATTTTGCAAGCCTTTTCAGCTGAAATCTGGTGTCATCATTAAAAACAAGCTGCATTAGAAACCGCTTGAAGTAATATTTAGAATAACTTGTAAGCTTCATGTGTCACTTCTAGTTCTCTGTAAGTTGAAGGAGAATCAATGAGGTGTTGGAATTGGAGAGAAGAAAATTAGATATTTTTTAAAAGTAGAGATAAAGTGCTTGGCACAAGGGACATGTATGACATGGTCACGATTTTGCCAAAACATAAGTGAACACCTTGGAAGGTAATCAAAATGTCATTGATAGGCAAAGTGGACTTTGCTGAGAGTAGCTCATGATAAATGAAAGGAAATCCTGTCCACAGCAGGCCTTGTGGATACGAGGCTGATGCTTTAAGTTGTATACCCCTTTCTTTACCTTTCTTTAGTCTTGTCTCTGTAAAATTGATTGGGAAGAAAAAAGAAAGCAGAGACATTTCTCTCCACAATTTTTTGCACACTGTGTATTAGAATTGGAACGTTGAATAGAAGATCTCAACAGGTAACATGAAGGAAAAATTAATGGAGTGTCACTTGCTAGGATATGTTTGGAATATGGTCGTATATCTCAGAATGTGGTAGCATCTCAAAGACCATTATTAAGTAACTTTTCTTTCTGGTAATTCACAGATTCATGGTGGAAAACTGTTCAGGTTTTATGATGAGAAGTACAAGTTGCTTTAAAATGAAATAGGTGATGAGGATTTTTTTGAGTTCCATTAAAAGAGATAACAGCAAATATATATATTTCTTATTTATCTAGAGGAAATGGCTACTTACCTACGTTATGTAAGAAGGTTAGATTTTTTTGAAAAGCCAGACTACGACTACTTAAGAAAGCTCTTCACAGACTTACTTGATCGGAAAGGCTATGTGTTTGATTATGAATACGACTGGATTGGTAAACAGTTGGTGAGTACAGTTCAGCTGTTAGTAATATAATGGCTTTTTTTATGATCAGTTCTGAGTTTCATAAGGTATGCGCATCTCAAGGCTGCTAATAGAGTTGTGAACAGCTGCTGTTACAAGCCCATCTGCAGATGCATATTCTAACATTATGTTTTGGCTTGAGTGCTTCATATTCAGTCTCTTTCCAAATATGCTCTTAATATCAAAGTACATCTCTGCTCAATCCAAAATGAGGTGGTAGAAGTTCAGATTGTTTTTTGAGTTGAAGGAACTTAAAATTATGCGAGTAACTGTCATAACTGCATATATTTTGTTTTTTGTCCCAGTAGTTTTAAAATGCAGAGCTATAACTTCTCTTCATATGAGGTATACTTCAGATATTTATCAGTTCAGGAAACACTGTTTATGTAATTTAGGAAATGGTAGAGGATGGGGTTTTCTTCAGCTTCTCAAATTTTTCACTTCTTTTTATTATGTAGGGCAGGTAGGGCTAATATGTGTATGTTTGACTAATTTCAGATTATGCACTTCACTCTGCATTTCTCTGTGTGATTCTCAAATAATTGTAGCATTTATTTTGTTGCAAAATATTTTTTGAGTGTTTAGCATTAAAAATTACTTAAAGCCTTTCATCAGGTTTCATCAGAATGTTGTTAACTCCTAATTGCAGAAAATATCAGCCTAAAGTCTTTCAGAAAATTAATGTATGATAATACTTAGAGTTGCTACTTCAATATATTCTGTAAGTAATGGTTTGCTTTTTTTGTTGTTAGCATTAGTAAATATCTAGTGAAGCTTCTGCTTTAATCTGATAATTTTGTGTTATTTGAAACTGTCAGATTTAAAGATTATTTTCTATTGCAAACCAGAAACTTTTGGTGAGACTTAGAAATTTATTTTTTTTACCAGTTGCTACATATTATTTATATTTGTAGCCTACTCCAGTGGGTTCAGTACATTCAGACCCTGCAATGTCTTCAAACAGAGAAGCATATCAGCACAGAGACAGAATGCAGCAATCCAAAAATCAGGTAAACTGCTCATGTAAGATTATCAGCATTACTATGTGTTTTGTCTAATGATTTGTGCTATGTTTTTATTAGAACTTGAAAATAAAGTTGACTCTAGGTTTTCTTTGTTTTCACTTTTAGTAGATCTTTGTTAAATTCTGCATATATAGAGATACATAAATATCTTGTAAATCTTGTTTGTTTGAAGCTATGATACAGTGCAGTGAATCAGTAGTGAATTTTCCCCCTACTCACACTTCTTTATTTGCCATGCCTCCTCCATACACTGTATCCTCTCGGTCAGTTCTAACATGTATGTATAACATTTTCACTTTTTTTTTTAAACCAGGCTAATGACTTGGGTGGTAACAATGTTAGGAATTCAGAGCTGTGTCAGTTTACCTAAGCAAAATTGGAGGGTTGTGTTAGTGTTCTTTTTCTGACTAAAAATTTGGAGGTTTAGCTGCTTCACCTCTGTATAAGAATTTATATAAAGGCATGTGTAAGAATGTTGATAATGTGGAAGTGCAATCTATATAGGGATTGAGTGTGTAGTCCTTCTGTGCTTTTTAAAAATAATATGTGACAATTAATGCACAAATTATTTATTTTTAATTTCTTTTTCTTCTTTTGCATAAATTCTAATGCATTCAAAAATTATAGTCAATAGACCATAGGGCAGCTTGGGACTCACAGCAAACCAATCCACATCATTTGAGGGCTCACCTGGCATCTGACAGACATGGTGGCTCTGTACAGGTATTTTCTGCTTCTTTGCATTACCTAAATCGGTTGTTTTGCATTACATAATACTACTTTAATGTATCTAGTGATTCATGTTTTCATGTTAAGATTGCTTATCAGTAATGTTCAGAATGCTGCTGTTATTTATTATTTCACAGTTCAGTTGTCAAACTGAAAACAGGTGCTGAAACTATGTTGATGGAATTTTTCTTGCATGTTTCTTAGTAAAAGTCTTAAAGCAGTCAAACTATCTTTTTTACAGAATATGTACTTACCTCAGTGCAAGCAACTGAAGTTTAGACTTCCAGTGTGTCAGTTATATTAGCAACTAAAAACCACGGAAGTCAGTGTTATTCAAGCCATGTTTTTCATTCCTTAAGTAAACATTAAATTAAAATGCTATTTAGTGATGTTTGCTTTAACTTCACTCCTTTATTCAAACAGTAATTGACTAGAAAAAATGTTTCCAGGGAACATTTTCTAGGAAATAACACAAGTAGCACTAATATTCCTTACTGTTAATATAGTGTTGTTTTTGTCCTATTTCCTTGCAGGATACAGGCAGTCTGTCTGAGTTCAGATCATTTAGATCAGTTGAGGCTAAGCAATTGCCATGTGAATAAAAGCACTGTGCAAAACTGCAGCCATGGTCTGTGCCTTTGAAGATCAAGTGTTCGGCAGCAGAGTTTTCTCGTAGTTGACTGGTTTTTGTTGTGGAGTGGTCATGCTTTCTTATTAAGGGCACTTACAAAATCACATAGTATCTCCAGTTATGCTGTGACATAGCCCCTGGCTATTGTCAAATACCCCTTTTTTGCAGTGATATTAACTGAATCATACTGTTTGTTAAATGGGTTCATTAGCTAGCTACTTCAGTAGGATTCCTGATTGCTTTCAAGGCGACGAATACTAGAAGTCCCACAGAAAATTATTCAAAGGAAAAGTTGAGTCTAAGGTGTGAAATTAAAGTGTATTTTTTTCTGTGATGTTAGTGAGCTATTGCTTGTCTTTGAGATCAGTTTTATCAATTCCTTCTGCAAGATATGAAAATGGGTCAGATTATTTTAAAATGATAGTGGAATGTTTTTAGGTCAGTGCTATTACTTATCTGTAATACTACTGCTAATGTCATCTCTGAGGTTCTTTTTCTAGGCAGTTGTTAAAATGTGCTAGTGATTCTTTTCTGTGACCTGTTAACATCAAGGAGACTGAGTGGTGGTGTTGTATGTGTTTGTTAGCATACATTTGTATGCTCTTAGTGATAAGTTCAAGTGTGAGCCATTGAGGTTTGAACTGGTTTGTTCATTAACAGATACTATTCTATTTTCTTGTATTAATTTATCCCAGACCCTAGGCTGCTGTTCAAAAGATCCTAATGTGGTTAGACATGTCTAATTTTACTTTGTAGAATCAGTTAAACTTCAGATAGTAATAGGAAATTGAGTTGTAAAAGAAAGACATCCCTTCTTCCACTTACTTCAGTCCATTTTCCTAGTTCATGCACACTTATTAATGATCAACTCATACCTTCCAGCAATTAATTCAACAACTTTTGTGGCTTTGTTTTTGTAAGTTTGCCTCGCTTCTCAAAATGTCAGTTGTACAATACTGAATTATTTCTTTCTCTATATGAGCTGCAGTCTGCTTGTGCACTCATAAAGACTATATTAATCTGTTCCATTACTTTTTTTTCATTGCCTCTTTTCTCTTTCTGTTTTCCCATTGGGAGATTCTTTAAAAGGAGATTCGATTGAAAGATTGGGTTAAAGAGTTCCCAGTAAAGTACTTAGGAACTGCTTGAAAAATTTTTATATTTGATATAAGTAGTTTTGAGTTGCAAGATTCCTCTCCTTCAAGAAGTCAAGATAGTAAAGTTAGATGAAACAAATCAATTTTGTTAAGATTTTGTAAACTAAAAAGGCGAGGTGATGACTTTTATTCTTTTGTCTTAACTGAAAACTTCTTGAAGGTAAAATAAAGAATTGTGTAGTATCACTTAATGAATATCACTTATGAATTGCTTAGAGATGTAGACTGCCTTTATTTTTTGAGTGGAGAATTCAGTTACTGAGATTCTTAATGGAATGAAGGGGTTTTTTCCTATGTCTGTTTCAAATTTTTGCAATTTCTTGTTGTGATCATAGTAATGAAAGTCAGCAAAATTCGTTTTTCATGTCAGACTTTCTAACTGATTTTTGAATACAGCAAGTAAAAGATCAGTTTGCCTCCTAATCCAAAGCCAAGTATAGAGGCTGAAGATTTACTGTTGCCATTTAGGGAACTGGTATTTAGGCTAAACTGTGTCTTGTTAGAAATGGCCTTTATCAAGCTTCCAGAGAACCATGTATCTAAGAAATCATTCTATTCCACCATTAATGTGTCATTAATGGCTAGTGGGTGGAATTTTTGTTTCTTTACCTCATGGCATAGAAAGTATCAAGAAATAACCAGTGATATATATGCTTCTTTGTATAGGTGCTCTTCATATTAAACTTTGAAAGAACTGATTAAATTTGAAGAAACTAAATTTAAACCAGGATAAAGTTATAAAAATGCTTGAAGTAGTTTTAAGTTTTCAGTTTAGTGGTTATTCTCTCACTTGAAAATAGGTGAGTAGCTTAAGTTAATCTTCAATATTGCGATACTTCCAATTTGAAACTCTAAAAATATTTGGTTTTTGAAACCTAATTGTGTTACTATTCAGAGAAGAATGTTCATCTACATTTTGTAACAGAATTTTTAGGCGCAAAACCATAGATATCCTAATTTTTTCTCTATAGTTGTATTCAAATCTTCTAAGAGATTAATTGTTTTCATAATTTTTTCATCAGGCTGTTGATTTCATCAAGGGAAATCCATTCCAACTTGCATCACAAGTAGAGAAATTAAATTAAAAGTTGCTCTTAAAGCAAACTTAGTTTCATGTAGTTTCTCTCTTCTCTAGTTTTAGCTTTTTATGTAGATCTACTGTGGTGAATTTTCATTGTGGCTTACTTGTGGTAGATTCTGGACACAGAATTTGGTGTAACACTCCTTCGGTGTGTATCATGTCCTCTGGGTGATGTTTTCTTGCTCAATTCTGTTATGTTCCCGTATCTTCCTGCCTGTGTTTTGCAGATTTTTGAGCTGATTGGTCTATAGTTGGAGAGGAGAATGTAATGATTTGCCTTACTAAACGCTCTTTTAGGTCAGATTCCAAAGTACTTTAGTAATGGAACGTGAAATTAAATTCATACAGCTGTAGCCTTACTGACAGTGGGATTGAAGCCTTCTTCCTATCTCTTGTACTCCTTTGTATGAGTCCTTATTTCTTTCATTTTCTCCATCAGTGGTGAGCTCCTAGAGCTGCTTTCGCAGTAGTAGATTTGAGTGAAATTCAGGATATTTGTGGTCCTGGAGAAGCACGACTGATGCTGGTTTTTGGATTTATGCTACTTATACTATATAGGCTTTGGTTCGCTTACGCTTTCAGGGGTCGTAACTCTTTTCAGAAAGAAGAACTTTGTTCCTCCCATCTAAACTAAGTCATGCAACAGAGAGTTATACTTCACAGTATTTGTTTGTATATTTGGTGAATGTGTATGTCTGTATATGTGTGTGGGAAGGATATCTGATACCCTTGGTATCTGTCAGAGAGGCAGAGATTATCTATTATTGACCAGAGCAAGGTAAGGCAGTCTTGCTATGTGGTGTGAAGTTTTCAACAAAGTGCTTGAAACAAATTCTCTTGAAGTCAAAGTAGTAAATCAACTTAGGAAACAAGCTGTTTTGAAAAGAGATTTATCCAGCTAATGGAAGCCATTGTCAAGAAAAACTGAGTTTGAAGTCAGTTTGAAGAATAAGCTGCAATAAGCTTTGTTCTTTATTACCAGATTGACCCCAGCAGAGGGTGATTTTGGCTCCTTTAAAGATGAAGTCAGCTTAGATTAGTGCAGCACATTCATCATACTTAAAATATTACTAATATAGGAAGGACTTTTAGATACCTACTTCCCTGTTTTCCAATGCAAATGAAGATGTGTACATAGTTAAGTTTGATCCCTTTTTTTGAATATGCTGTCCAAGAAGATACATGTGAATCATTGAACAGTTGCTCCTGGGAAATAAGTGTGAAAGAGAGTGTCATATAAAAGCCCCAGAGATGCTACAATTGGGCAGTACGTTTTGATGTCTGTGTATAAGTCATACATTTTTTCTTTTTTTTTTTTAAGGAAAAGTGAAGAAAACAGGAGTTCTTGCAGATGCTTCTGCAAACTATCACCTGTTTTTTACAGCTAAATTGTACTGTGTTTGCTTCCCATCCAGAAAGGGGCATATACTTGTCTTTGTATTTCTTGGTGTACCCTACTTCTGTTTGAGTAAACTGAAGACAAAGGCTTTTATTTCTCATCAACCACTCTTAACACAATCTTGAGCATGGATCTGACATTCTTTTTAGAAAAGTTATTTTTAAGCCTAAATTATGGAGCAGAAATCCTGCAGCAATAGGGCTGCATGCAAGGTTGACTACAATATCAGTTGGGTGGCATTTCTGTACATGGATTAGTGCAGGCTGTAGCTGTGGTTAGTTTTATAGTTTGGCACAGGGAGCGTCAAGTGAGCATGACGCCACCAGTGTTCCCTCCCAACTGTAACCATTCTGTACTTCTGTGCTTCCTTTGGAATCAAACTCATTTGGTAGTCAAGCTGAGCAAGGATTTTTTTTACCCTAACATTACTATGACTGCTTCTGTCTTAGTTAGCATATACTTCTGATGCACTTTTCCACTCTGGGTATTTTACAAGAAGCAATGAAATGACCTTCACAGTAAGATACCTGGTGAGGTGGTTGGGATAATACTGTATCCCTGTTAGTAAATATTTACAATGATGACAACTCTGAATATTCTTTGTCTCTGTAAAACCCAATAACTAGTAACCCAGGATGTTTGATTTGATTGATGCCCTCCCCAACATTTTAAGGTTTGTTAAAGTACAATTCCTACCTGTTTCTGTCAGTGAATGTGACGTGCCCAGTGATATGAAACTAAGCTTAAGACACCTAGTTGAAACTCCATTTACTTGCTTATCATTGCAGGGATGAAGTCCAGTGTCCCATGATTCCTTCAATAATACTGACTAAAATTTAAGCAGTTGGATTCCTACAATCTCACATATCTTTTATTTCATTACAAGCCTGTGAGATTTTTGGCAGTGGGTTGTTTCCTTAGTGAAATTTGAGAAAGGAGAATACTCAGCCTCATGCCGGCAAAGGGCATGGAAAATGCCTTGGTGCAGCGAACTCTGAAGCACTGTACTTAGTTACAATAGGAACCACAAAAATAACCTCAATAGGCTAGGCTCTTAGCTCTGGTTTTAAATAGATGAGACACAACTGCTATAATAAGAGGAGAGCTTGGAAGAAGGAGGGAAATAATATTATAGTGGTGATTTTTCTTCCCTTTCCTTTCATCTACCTTAATCTTTGACCATCAGGTAACAGCTGGTAATAATCTTGAATTATGGACTACTCTTAGTCTCTATAACTGATTGCTTACAGGTGTTTTCTGGAAACTTTTATGTTATTTGTCCAGAATTAAGTGTTTTATGCTTGCTGCCTTGCCAAGAAGTTGCTGCTACTTAATAGCTACTAGACCTCTCCATGATGTCAGTCAACTCTTCAATGGGTCAATTAGCACTCTCAGTAGCTCTGATCAGGTAGGCACTTGTCTACAGCCAGTTAACCATCTTCCTTTGTGTATTCTGTGGGGTGAATAACAAAGAAGCCTCTGGAATGGCTCCATTTGTCATGCAGGAAAATTGACTGATTGAGGAGCTGAGAGAGAGAATATTAGGTTCCACTTGGTTTAAAGTCCAAACAAATATTCCCAGAGAACCACAGCTTTTTTGGTGATTTGAACATTCTACATAGAAATTTGGTGGTAAACTAATAGGAATGAAGATTAATTTTTTATTAATTGTTTTGGCAGTAGATGTTTTTGTGTCCTAAATATCAGACACCATCTGTACACTTAGGTCTAGAAGACAGCCTTAGTTTTCTCCTTTTCTGATGAGAGTTCTTGGACATACAACTGCATCAGGTCTTCCTATTCAGACTGAATATAAAGAGCTAAACTAAGAAGCATAAATACACTGAAGGGGCAGAGATAGGGTTGGACCGACTGAATTGGTATCGGAAGAATGCTTAGTGCCTTTTTTTAAGGCTCTGAAGAGATGTGGGGGAAATTAGCAAACGGCATCCACAGAGTTGCTGCTTTGTTTCATCCACTCAATTTGAGTCCATCATGTAGAGGTCAGTTCCACTAATAGATATGAAAGGAAAATTACAAGAGCACAGAGGTGCCGGAATAAAACTTGGAGAAGATAACTGGAATAAAAATCACTATGGAAATAAGAAAAATTACTGGTTTTTTGAAGCTATATTGTTACCTTAGGAATTAACAAATATATGTCTGGCACTAGTATAATTTCAGGTCTTGTTATTTCAGGTAGTAAGCTCAACAAATGGAGAACTGAACACGGATGACCCAACTGCAGGCCGTTCAAATGCACCCATTACAGCTCCTGCAGAAGTAGAAGTAATGGATGAAACGAAGTATGTCCTTTTCATATTCTTCAGATCTTTTATGCTCAGCTGCTTCAATATTTTTCTCATATAATTTTTCAGAAAATATTGTCTGAACTAAATAGCTGTTGGTGAGGAGCAAAACTACAATGCTATACTTAATTTTGTCTTTAAGCTTTTAAATAGTAGAGTTCCTATAAGCCTTTAATGACATGTCTTGCAATGCTGGCTAGTGAAGTGCATGCATTTTTGATATTTCAACTCACTTTGAAATATTTATTTTAAGATAGTGTTCTGACTACCAAAAGCCATGTATGGAAGATGTGAAATTCTTCCTCTATATTGTATTCTGATTCTCTTTCTTTTCTTACTTCCTTTCTGTATAGCTGCCAGAAAGTGTTGAACATGTGGTGAGTTATACAGCACAGGCAGGCAGAAATAGCCCCAGGAGCTTTGTTCTTGTTATTGGGTTTAAAACTAATTTCAGAAAACTTAAAAATAAAATGTCTATTTAGAAATGACAAAATACATTTTAATTCTGTGAAACAATTAACTGTTTTTACAAAACGCCCCCTTCAGGAGCTGTTCTGCCTGCTTCAAATCCTGCTTACTTTTAGTTGTGTAGTTTTTGATATACTTTATGTCAACCTTTCTAATGGGTACTAGAATATTTTTTCTTACTTTATATTCTGTTTGAAAGGGAAGGCGTTCTTTTCAAATATTGTAGCATTCAGCTAGTGTATTAACATCTAGAAAATAACTCGTATATAAATATAAATATTTATATATATTTATAAATATTTATATAATATAAATAATATATGATATATAGTATTTATATAACTATATATGTATATATATTTTATATATACATGTATAAAATAATGTTTGAACTTTTCCAGTTATCTGAATTAACAAAGTATTTACCAGAGTATTAGTTTATGACAACTTTCTATCTAATCACTAAAACATAACTTCAGGGTTCCTTAATATTACAGTGTAATGAAAAAGAAAAATATTAAGATCTGTTACCATGAGAAAGACAACTAATGTTTATATATATTCAGTAGTAAACTTAGCCTTGCAAAATAGTACAGAAAAATATTCTTGACAGCTAAAGGTAGTATGAATTCCAACATGTTTTATTTTATATTTGTGCTTGAAATAGGATTTTACAAGAGTATGGTCTAGTTTACTGTAAAATACAGGCACACAGGTCTGAAGGATACATTAGTAGCAGAGCAATTTAGTAGCAGCCATTTTTCTAGAACCCATTCTCCTAACTTTGGGGAAAAGGGAAATTTCTCAAAGTGCAATTTTTTTTGAAGCAATTGTTCTGCAGGTTCTGCTTTTGGTAGGTAAGCCTTTTTTCCTGTGTAATTAAAAATTTTGAGTAGAGATGTTCTGTAGGGCTACATTTTTGCAATGGCTTTCTCTGAGCACTGAGAAAAAGTAAATTCTTTGCTGCCATCTTTGTGGAGTATAGTATTCTTTTACTGCCAAGAATACAGTTCTGTTTATATATAAACAAAAAAAAAATCCAAAAGGGTAGAGATATTCATAGACTGTCCATAGATAAATTCCCTGTCCCCGCTCTTCAAATAAGCACAGTGATAATCTTCCTTATGCTTAGCTCACATACACGCAGAAAAAGATTAAATTTCTTGCACTTGGAGTAGTGCTTAGCACAATTAAACCCATTTTTAGTTCCCTACTTTACTTATCTGCAGAAAGTTAAGAGAATTCTCAGGAGCCAAGATGCTCAGCTGCTTAAGTGTGAAAGTTCACTTTTTCTGATTTGAATACATAATGGACAAATATTCTATTGTTATATGCTATCCTTGACCTTTTTGGCTTATTCTTAACTGGTTTTGTTACAGACAAAATAACTAGTCTCAGTGTCCTGCTCTTTAGATTGATTTTCTGGGTTTAGAGTATGTAACACTCAAATTAGTTTTTAAGCACTGTCTGTTTAAGCTGAAGTTTCCTCAGTGACTAGAAGTTTTTTTGTAGCTTTTTATATTTTGAAGTTGTTTTATATTTTGGCAGTAATTAACATGCATACATGCCCACTCACTCTCACTTCCTCTACAGCTTTGCTATCAAACATCAATGCATAGGTACACATATTTTTTCAGAAAGAGCACTTTAGAATATTTAGATTATTTTACATTTTAACATGGTAATTAATTAAGCCTAATATCAAAAGGGATTGTGAGACATTTAAACATTTGTTTATAAATTTTACATTGTGGAATAGGTTAAGGGATTGGGATTACTTGTATCCTTCATGTCTGTGACATGGATATTTTCAGTTTTAAGGAGACATTGTTTTCTCAAAAAGACTCTCACTTTGTGCCTCTTTCATAATCTTTTCTCCACCTGAAAGTATGAACAAAACTAACCTGTCCTGCTCATATCTTCTGTTTGTAACATTTCCTCATACTTTCAGAAAGCAAACTTGAATCTTATTTAGGAATGCTTCACTCTTTGTTGTAGATATTTTCTTAGTTTTAGAAACTTAGCATGACTATATCTTCATTTAAAAGATTTTAAAAGGGTGCCTGTCATGTGGGATTGCCCCCATTATGTATGATTTTAACTATAAACACAAATGTAATTTAGCTGAATATTAGAGCTTCTGCCACCATTTCAGTGAAATCCTGTAAATCAGAAGGGATAAGTTTGGAGTTTTTTTCTTCAGTAAGGGTTTTAGTGTTTTGGGACATTTAACCAACATTTAATAAAATATTTCATTGTTTGATAAATATTTATATACTCACATGCAGCATATATTCTAAATCTTATGCTGTGTCATTTTCCATGGTGGTCGTGCAGCTAGTATGACTTAGCAGTGCATGTTGTGTTTTGGCAATTTAGGTGTGTTTGGTTTTTTGTTTGTGAATGTTGGGGATAGAGGAGTTGTTAGTTCGGTTATTTTTGTTGATTTGGCTTTTTAGAAAAGTTGCTTTCCTGCCCTATTTCAGTTGTTACTTACTGAAGTTGTAAAGCAAGGAAAAAACAACCTGATCGTTGTGCTGACCTTACACTTGGGGATCTACAGACCTATTTGTAATCTTCTACAGATGCTCTTTCATTTGTCACTGAGCAATTAACCTCTCTTTACTGTTTGCCAGCCATCAGAACAGTTGCTTCTATGAAGCATGTGTGATTTGGATAACCAAAAGGCTCTTCTGTGGGAAGGCAGAGAAGGGCAAACGAACTGATTATATGATCTGTTCTTTTTGCATCTTGCATCTCTTTTGCCACTTGAAACACTTGTTACTAATGCTGCAGTAAAGTGCCTGCCAGGTGCTTGATGGCAAATGTAAAAACACAGCTATCTAAACACAAATGACAAATCAAGTTGCTTTAGAATTTTGGCCCAAGGCATTGTTCAAATGGAAGGAAGGGTATTTAATAGGAAAAAATATATGATGATGTCTTAAGAAGGACAAGACGTGTTCAAAACCATAATACTGAGATTGCTACCTCAGATAATACCTCAAAGGTCACTTTAGATTGTACAGGAAAAGTGCAATGTTTCTTGCATTTGATAGATTGCCATTGCACTGCCTACTCTAGAAATAGTAAACAAATAAAGGTGAGCAGTCATTAAATGCTTTATTTAAAAAAATTCCTAGAAGTAGAAATTTTAAAAACTTACCTCTTCTGTATTTTGCATGCATATTGAATAGGATAATACATTTGTGGTTTAATAGTCCTTAATAATGCACCTATCTATAGTTTTAAATACATCTCTAAGTAATGTAATGTCTGTATTACGTACAAGTGACAATAACACCCTCTAGCGACAGTATGCTTAAGTACAAGTCTGCATTTCTGCTATGAGTTATACTCATTGGGAGATCATGCACTATGAATCTCTGACAAAGGGTTATGTTTCTTTCATAATCCCATGTAAAGATGTATTTTAAAATTACATGTATTTGGCCTTGGAGGCCAATTTGAAGTCTAGCACTTCTAGATTAAAAAAGACACAGTGTTTCAGTGTAGTTCAGCTCAGATTTCCAAAACAGTTCTATGGTTTACAATTCATAAAATTTGCATTCCTTTAGTCCTTTTTGGATGTGTTATATATTAATAAGATACTTATTTTTCCCCATCAATTAGAAGTTTTCAGTAGTTAGTGACTTGTCCTTTAATTGAAATACAGTTGAATAGTTTTTATAATTTAAAAAACCCAAGCAAAAGAAATGTTAATAGAAATTATACTCATTATACTAGTATTATGCAAACTCCAGATGATCAGAGGATTAAAAAAGCAGTGCTTTATGTTGGTTAAAAATAGAACTCTTGAATTCACCATCGCATGGTGCCCTTTTTCTCTGGTTGACTAGAGAAAGCAGCAAACTAAATAGGCTATGCAGAAGGAATAAAAGTGTCAGATTTACAGCAAGGATGAGTTAAAATTTTCTGATAAGGAAAGCAAGAAAACCTAATTTGTCCTTGAATTGCAGAGAGATTCCAAGTAGTCCTAAACATTTAAAAAGTCTGATCCACTTGAGTGGTCTATATAAGCACAATTTATTTAAAGAGTGAAGAGTTAAAATTCTAGATAGCTGTTGTAGAATATAAAATAACTGTCTGCTGTACCTCCATCTTCCTACTGTTACTTATGTAACCTGGGTTCTATACATGCTAATGTTATAAATCAAGACAGAATTTTTCTGTGGGCTTTCCTTAAGGCATGCTAATCTCGAACAAGTATAAAAGTGATGAACCATCACAGTTGAGGGTAGGATTTTGTCATCTACAGGATCATAGGATAATTAATGTGGAAAGGGAGGAACATTGTTTTGCTTTGATACAAGACATATATAAAATACTTGGGGTGAAAAAAGAATTAAACTAAATTGGAGTTCGTACATCTACAAGTAAATTCAAAGCTCAGTGATCATGAATGTTAGTGGTTATAGGCAGATGCTGAAAAAAGGGTTAGTAGTTATGGAGGAATTCTAGTTACAGTCAGTGGCTACTACCCTTCAAAACCAATTATAATTCTTCTTTAAGAAGTACTTTAAATTTAGTAAATACAGTATGATACTTCTGCTAGCTGTAAAAATACTTACTTATGTAGTTTCCCCTATGGAATTTAAATCTTGGGCTTCCTCTTCATCAATAACCAATGTTTTTTTCTGCTGAAAGTTATGTAACTCTCAGAGCAGTTCTGGTCTGCCTCTGCCCACTGCTACTTTTTCAGTGACTGAGCGACAGGGTGCCTTGGATATTTTGAGAAGGTAACTTCTGTCTCCCCTTACTTTGGATGTTGTTCTCACCCCCTGTAGAACCTCATTTTTAGACCCTTGTTCTCCCCAATTTTTAAATGCTTTCCCCATTTCCCATATTCCAAACTAAATTATCTGAATTCTTTTTGAATTTTAATGATATAAAATGCTTGGTGAACTTAAGGATGTACTGATCAAGGCTATTGATGCAGTACATTTATATTTTTACTATTGCTGTACTTCATAGCTTAGGACTCTTCAGTATATAGCATGGCAAGGTAGAATTCAATAACCAAGCCACTCCATATGAGGCAAGCTATTAGCGTAGACAGCTTGCATGTTCTGTTTTGATCACACACATTGCGAACACTTTAGTTTGAAGCTTTATTTTTAAAGGTGCTATTCAGGACCTGGAATTTGCTTAAAATAAGCCTAACAGTATACTTAAAATGAATTTTTTTGTGTGTGTGTGTTGTTTGTTGCCTCTTCAGTTTATTTGCAAAAGTACTTTCTGGACTTCTGCAGTCCGTCTGTATATTATCTATATCTAACTCCCTCCAGCGCTTTCATTCTGTAGTGTTCTTTCAGGTACTTTCAGATTGTCTCTATCTGCAAGTAAAAATCACAGTGTTCGTCACTTTTGTTTCATGTCATTTTGTTTCATTGTAGTATGCAATAAAGCCGAAGAGAGAATATCAGTGTTCTTTAAGCTGTGATTTTTCACTGGATCAGAACATTAATTATACTGCTCATTAACATTTTCTTCTAAAATGTCTTGTGGAATAGCCATGGAGAAAGTTTTTCCAAGTTCTGGTTGGCAAAGGAAGCTCGAATTGTTTTCTTGTTTTAGCAACAATGTCTTAAGTGCAAAGTTTAGATGACACAGTCATAAGCACAAGCTTCTATTTGGCATATTACTAGTTTTTTGTGAAAGAGTACTCAGGTAATGTTTTTTATTCTTACAAATGCATTTTTAAATCAGCCTATAATATCTGTGTTTTTGATGCTCTCATCAATACTCCAAACTGAATAGCAACTTTCATTATAGCTTTTTTAGTTTGATACTTTTTTCCCCAAAAAAAAGGTGAAATGTGTCAAAAATATCTCTACTTCAGTTTCTTTCTCTAATAAATCAATGGCCTGCAATAGAGCTTAATGTGTTCTTTGTGGTGCTGGCTATACCTGAGCTATGTACTTCAAATGAGACATACAGTAAATAGTTTAGTTTTCTGGTTTCTTTTTATACCATATGTAATTCATGTCACACTTGCAGGTGCTGCTGCTTATTCAAGCGGAGGAAAAGGAAAACCATCCAGCGCAACAAATGACTAGAACCAAACAGAACATGGGAAAATGCTTATTTGTTCAACTGTTGTCTTGTGATCTTAAAAAAACCCCAACAACAAAACCCAAAACAAAAACCTCCATAATAAACTCATTTTCCGAGGACTCCCTGAGAAACAATATCATGCCTCTGTGCTTTGATTTGGTTCTTCTGCATCCATTTTCTGTTTCTTTAATTCATCTGTTCTGAAAGCTTTAAGATATTGTCAAATAGGAGTGCTTCTTTGACCATCAGCATATGGACCAATGAAATTATAGGAAATGAACAGTATCTTGAGTAAAACTCAACTTAAGAAGTATTTCTTCTTTTGTAGGAAGTAGTAGCAATGTCTTAGGTGAAGACGGATGTCATAAATCAGTTATTTGAGTTTGTAGCAGTGTATCTAAAGCAGTTTTCTTCAAAAATGAAGAAGAAAAATACAGGTACACAAACATATTGTGAAATAATAAAATCTTAAGATTTATTTTATGACACTTGCATTGTCTTTCTTCTTTTGCCCTCAGTATTACTAGTTAGTCAAATTGTTACTCTAGTCAAATTGTCACTGTCTGGAGATATTGGGGATGCTGGTTTAGCTGTTGACAGTTGTCAAAATGCTGGTGCTATTAACAGAAGGGATTTCTAGTATCCTCTCAGTTTGAAAACCTGCTTTTATTTTGCTGACAATGAAAATTGCAGTACAGTAGAAATTTAAGAGTGTGCAAAGGATACAAATGTTTGTATAATTTAAGCAGTACCTCTGGTAATTTTAATAAGACTGAATTACCTTCAAAAGAATTCTACAGAGCACATCTGGTATTGAATCTGGCTAAAGTGGAATAAACATTAAAGTCTGTATGTTCACTAGGGTAGTTGATGATTGACAGTATCTTTAGCTTGAAAATATGGACGTGCCATGTAAAGTTAGAGGTGTATTATTTTGCTCTTTAATTTAGAAAAGAAACGCAATGGAAATGAGTTAGACTTCTGCCTTCACTGCATACTTGCCCAGAGCATCTCAAATTTCCTGCCTTTTTTTCCCCTGGAGTTTTCTTGTCTTGCAGTGTAAGTTCCCTAGTATCATAGGATGGCAAGGATATATCAGATGCTTCTTTACAGTCTGATTAAGTGCTTGCAATATGAACAAACCAATAGTTCTGTAGGCAAGGCAGCTCATTTTATATTTTCTTCTTCAGAGAATATGTTTCTTTTAAAGCCATAATGACGGAGTTGTGGTTTTGTCATGTTTAATGCCAGTTATTGAAGAAGGGCTGTGGAAGATGGAAGTGACTAGACAGATTTATTGACCAAAACACAGATTATCTCTGTTTCTTTAGAATTGTTCTAGAGCTAAGTAACATCTTTTTTCTTTCCACAAATGTCTTTTGGCATATGTATTTATTTTTAGTCTGTTTTGTGGTAGCATTTAAAATGTATATAAAAGCAAAGGTACACCTTTGAATTAATCATTGCATTTACAAGGGTTTTAATTTTATTTTGTAATTTATTTTTCATTAAGAGCCAAAAGTGTATTTTATTGTTTGGATTTTGTGCTCATATGTATACTTTGATTATTGTCATTATTACTGTTCATGCTCTTAAGTTTTTGTTTTAGAAAACCTGAACTTGGCCTACAAAAACACAACTGTGTAACAGGTCATAAGTTTCCACTCCACCAGAGTGTGTTACTGATTATTTCAGATTCATGAAGTTACTTCTTTGTTTTTGTTTCAGCTGAGAAATAGGTCACTTGACCATTCTCTTGTGAAAACACATCCTTCTTTGTAGTACTTGACCAAATCTGTTGCTTGTACATGTGGTATGTGTATTTCTCACACACCTGATGAGTTTTATTGGAGGTTTTTGATCTCTACCATGTTTGTATAATCTGAACTCCATAGCAAGACAGTATGAATATTATGGACTTACAATGGTTGAATATATAAAAGCTGTTTATTTACTGAAATGACTAGCAAGGCACTTGCTTTCAGTGATTTTTTAAGTGCTTGATTTTAATGCAGAAGGTTTTCTTCTAGTAAAGCAGTTGGCACTAATGTAGATATGCCAATATGATTTGCATTTATATTCTTTTTCTTTCTGTCTACAGTAATGAAGTAAACAATGGCTGGATGTCTAAAACTGAAACACATCCCTGTTTAAATGTAAGAAAAAAAATAAAGATAGTTTTTTAAAATTTGTCTTTTTTCCCCTTTCCTACAGTCTTAGATGAAATAATGTTTTAAGGTGTGCTGAACAAATTTAATCTCTTTGGATGGCAAGGAATTTGAGAGCATGATTCTCATAATGCTATCTTGACTTAGAGTTGTGTTTGCTTACTTAACAGATGTTACTGTTATGTGTTGTACTAATAACAGCAGTGGAGTGAGGAGACCTCAATGCACACATTTGAAATCTAGTCATGGATTAAAGTTTATGCTGTCTGTACCACCTAAAAAAAGACCTGAAGAGATCTTGAAATGTGTGAAAGGACATGTTTTGGTTAGAGGAGACACTTAACATCTAGTCCAAACACAAAACACCTCTACCTCCTCCCAATGTGAGTGTGGAAATGTTTCACTGGATCAGGGTGCTCAAAGCCCCATCCAGCATTTGAGTGTTTCCAAGGATGGGGTATCCACAGCTTCTTCAGGCAACTTGCTTCTGTTGCTTGTCTCACTACCCTAATGGAAAAAAGATCTTCCTTACATTCAGTCTAAATCTACACTCTTTCAGTTTAATCTGTAATTTCTTGTTCTGTCACAGGCCTTGGTAAAAAGTCTCCATGTTTTACACTGCAAATACTGAAAGCTCGTAATAAGGTATTGCCAGAATTACCTTTTCTCCAGGCTGAAAAAGCCCAATACTCAGCCTTTCCTCTTAGAAGGGGTGTTCTCATTCTCTCATGATTTTTTTACCTTTCCTGGACCTTCTTTAACAGGTTGCAAGTGCACTGTGGTAGGTTCTCACGAGGACAGTGCAGAGGGGCAGAATCCCCTGCCTGCCCTGCCCGTGCTGCTTTGGATGCAGCCCAGGCCATGGTTTGCTTTCTGGGCTGAGTGCACTTTGTGGTGTCATGTTCAAATCCTTCTCTGGTCTCAAACCCTTCATCCAGTCTCTACTTAGACTGAGGGTTGCCCTGGACCAAGTGCAGGATTTTGAACTTGCCCTTGCTGTCCCTCAGAAAGTTTGCATGGGTGCACTCCAAAAGCTTGTCAAGCTCATGAAGTACATAAAAGGTAGCTTTTGATAAGGGTCCATTCCTAGTCTGTTGTTTGCAGCTAAAGATAGTCTGATGGGTGAAGTGAAGATTGGTGGTACCTTGGTCACAGTTGATAATGAAGATGTTAAGTTTAAGATAGTTGGCCCTATGAAAGAAAATGTCTTTAGAGATACTACCAGGATTACAGAAAAGCAGGCTTTTGGCTTTCAAGGGTGTTTGGGTCCAGGCACCCCAGTGGACTTGTGTACAAGGAAAAGCTGCTGAGTGATGTGGTTGGAGGCGGTCTTGGGCACAGAGATCACAAAATGATAGAGCTTTTGCTTCTCAGAGAAGTGAGCAGGTGGGTCAGCAGAGCTGCCGCCTTGGACTTTTGGAGGATAGACTGTGGCCTTTCAGCTTTATATCAGAACAGACTTTGTACAGTATGGAACATTCCTTTGATCAGTTCAGGTCAGTTGTCTTGTTTATGTCCCCTCTCCAGGTTTGCCCAGCCCCAGTCTGTTGTTCGTGGGGGTGCAGAATCTTGGGGAGACAGTGCTGATGCTGGGCCAGGGCTGCTCAGAGGTAGCCAAAGCACCACTCTGTTGCCAGCACCTCACCAGTCACTGACACACAGCACAGCAAGGTGAGGGCTGCTGTGGGGAAAATAACCCATCCCAGCCAGACCCAATACAAGTAAACTTGTATTCATCTGCAAGAAGGCTGCAGGGAGGATCCAGGGAACCAACAGGCCTGTCAGCCTGACCTCAGTGTTGGGGAAGGTCGTGGAGCAAATAATTTTGATTGCCATCACATGGTAATCACATACAGGATAAGCAGGGGATTCGGCCCAGCAAACACAGGTTTACAAAAGGCATGTCCTGTTAAGCCCACATGATCTCCTTTTTTGACAAGGTGACCTTTTTAGTGGATGAAGGAAGGACTGGATGTTTTGTGCCTGGGCATTAATGAAGCCTTTGACACCATTTCCTCCAGCGTTCTGCTGGAAAAACTGGCTGCTCATACTTGCATTGGTGTACTCCACACTGAGTAAATAACTGGCTGTGAGGTTGGGCCCAGAGAGTCGAGGTGAGTGGAGTTACATCCAGCTGGCAGCTGGTGTTACCTGTGACCTGGACTAGGGCATTGAGTGTAGCCTCAGTAAGTTTACAGACAATACTACATTGGGCAGGAATGTCGATCTGCTGGAGGAGCCTGCAGAGACCTAGACAGGCTGGATCAGTGGACTGAGATTAATTGAACGAAAACCTTAAGGCTGAGTACTGAGTCCTGCCTTTACAATAATGCTGGGCAGAGCTATGTGCTGGGGAAGGAGTCGCTGGAAAGGTGCTCAGCAGTAAAGGACCTGAGGGTGCTGGTTGACAGCAGCTGAACGCAAGACAGCTGTGCCCAGAAGAAGGCATCCTGGCCTCTACCAAAAATGGTGTGACCAGCAGGAGCAGGGATAGTCCCAGCAGGACAGTCACCCTATACAGGGCATTGGTGCGGCCACACCTCAAGTCCTGTGTAATTTCTGGGCCTCTGTTCAGGAAAGACACTCTACTGCTGGAGCCAGTCCAGAGAAGGGCAATAGAGCTGGGGAAGGGTCTGGAGCACAAGTCTTGTATGGACTGGCTGAGGGAGCTGGGGGTGTTTAGCCTGGAAAAAAAGGCTCGGAGGATCTTTGGGAGTGTAACCAGGTGGAGGTCAATATCTTCTCCAAAGAAATAAGTGACAGGACAAGAGGAAAGAGCACGATATGGCACCAGGAGAGGTTTAGTTTGGATAGTAGGGATAGATGTCATCTTCAAAGGTGTTCTCAAATGTTGGAAGAGGCTGCCCAGGGAAGTGGAGTCACCATCCCTCGAGGTATTTAAAACATGTAGATGTGGTGCTTTGGTACCTGGTTTAGTGGTGGGCTTGGCAGTGCTGATAGGGATTGGGCTTGGTGATCCTAAAAGGCTTTTTCAACAGAATTCTATATTAATGCTAGGAATAAAGTACTGTTATACTGTATTTCAAATGCATGAAAAGCATTGACTGGCCATTGCTTGGACATGAAGAGCCATAGATGAACAGTTGTCCTAAGGATCCCTGCTAGAAGTTTGTTTTCCATATTAATGCCCTCTTTCCATGGACAAGAGGGATTGAAGACAAAGTTCTGTAGAGTTCCCAAGAATTAGGTAGGTAGTAAGTATACATAAATTACTCCAATTTGATTGATAAACCTCCCTGTATGGACTAAAATCACAGCTGGATGTAACAATCTAAATTCACTGAGGTAAAGCTTAATTTGAACAGTTTCTTTCATGTTGCAGGTGAAATAAGTCCTTTGTATCAATGACCACTACAGAGAATGTCCATACCTGTTAATTCTTCCACCCTGTTAAGCATGAATTTTGTGTAGTCCAAAAAGCTCCTGCTACAATGAATGGGAAACCTGTCAGCCGTGTTCTTGCTTTCTTGGAGTATCAGGATTATCTTCCACCTGCAGTTTCTTTGCAGGAAGCTCTGTGAGCTCTGTGTCCATTTTGGAAGGGTAGTTCACTTCAGAGTCAAGCACAGATGCTATAAATGCACTTGAGTGGGTCCATATGAGCTGCACTATGTGACAATACACTGAAAGTGAGCGGATGAGGGAGAGCATTGTTTGAAGCTCTCTGTGCTGTCAATACCCTCTTCACTGAGGAGACTTTGGCACTTTGTGCAGCCTGGGATGCTCTGATACATGAGGTGAGTGTCCATTTGCATGTAAAATGTTTGTAAAGCATAATTTATTTCTGAACTGGTTTTGTTGTTGTTGGGACTTTTGTTTGTTCATTTGGTTTTGCTATAAAATAAATATAAGTGAAAAATCTGCTGATTCCTTCCCACACCAAGTGGATATTCTTGCTCACTCCTAGGGTTTATCTGACCCATGTTGGAGCCCAGGAGCTGAGAAAACTGGAGGGTGGCACAATCTGCTTGTCCTCTGCAGAAAAGTACATTTACAAGTCTAGTTTTCAACACCTGACTCAAATGGTGTCTGCTGGTCTTGGTCAACAGTAATGGTTTCTTTGCTCGGTTTTGGTAGGAAGTGTGTTTCCACCTCTTAGCCTTAGTTGAACTCATGCCCCTACTTGGGTTTGATTTGATATAACTTTATACAAACTTGGAAGGCTCTCACATTAGATCCTAGGTCTGTGATTCAGCCGTAAAATGATAAGACAACTGAAAAGAGTTTGTTTTTTGGATGGTTTATTTCCAGATGTCTGGCAGTCGGCTGGCTGGGTGCCTACTGGGGACTCAGTCCATTCTAATGGGTACTGGAGTCCTAGCCTTTTTTTGCTTGCACTGCCAGGGAGGGACATTTGGGAGTTGTAGCCTGAGCATATAACCAGAGCAGACAATTTTACCAGAGTGGACAACCATGTAAAACTGTGGGTGCTCAAAGGGGTGCAGAACAACCCCAGGGGCCTGCAGAGCTGCTGCTGTATGTGACTACAGTGGGGTGTGAGGACCTAAAGACCACAGCTGCCCATCTGAAAACAGTCAAGGCCACAGATGGAGCTTGCTATAAGATGGATCACCCAAGCAGGAACTTGAGATAAGCAGAGACAGGAGAAAATTACAACAGAAAGATGCTAATTCCAAGGCCGATGGAGGTAAGATTTGGTTAACTCAACCTAGTTAACGTATCCAGACAAAAGATTTCCACTCTGGCAAACTGTGAAAAAGGAAGCAGCTACTCATACATATGCCACCCCAAATTATAGGAGCACCTGTTACTACCATGCAGAAACCTGGAACTTGGACTGTATAAAGATAGTTCCCCCAGAAGAATGACTCCAGGATGCCCCCACTGAGAGGCCCAGGGTGAAGACACAGCAGTGGGACACTGCTGGACCCGTGGGTGGTGACTGTTTTCTGCTTGATCTCTTTCTTTCCTCTGCCCCACTCCTTTTTTCTATTTCTTTTTTCTAGCTTACATTTACATCTAAAAAAAATCCTTATTGCTGACTTTGGCACATAGTCTCAGTGGCACCTTAATTCAGACAGAAGCATCTCTCATTATTTGGACCATAACAGCATGAAGCCCCAGGTACTGTGTGCAAGGTGTCCAGCTGTTTTCAGAAAGGTATGCCATGACTTAGTGAAGGAGCAGAAGCAGCGTGCTGGAGCTCAGGTTGGGCGTGGCTGTACTGTGGGGATAAAAGGAAGGGGCCATGAGGCTGGTTGGGAGCGCCTGCCCCTCCCAGCTCTTCTGGGGGCGGTTTTCCCTCAAAGCCAAGCCTGCAAAAATGTAGCTGTTGGTCTTCTCTTGCAGATGACTACTTTCTTGCACCTCTTAAGCAGGCGGGGGTCATATCTCTTGAAATTAGGGTTGTAGGAGAAGAGAAACTAAAATCTGCAAAAGCATACAAGATAGTTGCCAGCCTGTGGAGACACCAGGATAGGAGAACTGAGCCTTATGCTAGTGAAAGACCAACATGTGTTTTGAAGAGGTTTCATAGGAGTTTGAAACCTAAAGCTTAGGCTGACCAAAAGATTGTGCTAAGTTTCTGTTAAGTAGTGAACACCCTTAAGAAGAAAGAGAAAAGAAGAAGAATTGAATCTCTGAACATTTGCTGTCCTGCTCCTCCTCTCCTTCAATAGAGTACCTGTGGTACTGTTCAGCTCAGTAGGCTGGGAAGGAAGGGCAGTGTCTGTGTGCTGAGAATGTATGGGCGGCCAAGGTTTGTCCCAGCTATTGCAACAGTAAGTAGCACAAAAATTGTGGCTACCACTGAGAACTACTGCAGGAGATTTCTTGATGTATTTGGTTCTTTTGGCAGCCATGACTTGCTAGAGGATATACTAAGGAAGAAGGTTTTGGGAAAATGTTTCTGCTCTGGTCCATCTTTCATGCCTTCCTGGAAATTATCTTCATCCTTTGTAGATGGTAAACATCAAAGGATGTTCTGTTTACTCTGTTGTCTCATCCTTAAGGAAAGAAGTTGAGTCTGCTGATGTATCTGGAGCAGCAACAGATGATGATCCTGTTCCTCTCACCACTAAGCTTAGGCTGCAGCCCTGCTGTTGCTCAAAGTAACTGGTTTCTGTGAAAGTCTACCCAGAAGTTTGAAGTATCCAGGGAATTAGGCTTAGAAGGTTGACATATTCCAAAAGAATTACCATTTAAAAAGTAAATGGGACTTTTTTCCCCTGAAAACTATGAGGAGACTGTGTCCTGCTGATGGAAATTATCTCTGCCTGCTGAAAGTTAAAGGCTGAGGCTGAAATCCAAACAGCAGCACTACGGCTGTATTTGGGTTGTATTGCCAAGTGTTGGTAGTGGGGGGCTGTGGGGTGGTTTCTCAGAGAAGCTGCCAGAACCTTCCCCCATGTCCCACAGAGCCAGTGGGCTTCAGGACACTGCTGGCTTGGGCTTGGGCTGGGCTAGCCAATGACTGCAGCAGCACCTCTGACACAACAAGCTGAGCAAGGGGAAGAAGTTTCTGTGCAGGAGCAATTGCAGCCAGGGAAGAACAGAGTGAGAATATGTGGTAGAAACAACACTAAGGTCAGAAGAAGGAGGGGCAGGAGGTGCTCCAGGTGCCAGAGTAGAGATTCCTCTGCAGCCCCCGGTGCAGACCATGGTGAGGCAGGAGGTACCCCTGCAGTCCATGGAAACCCATGGTGGAGCAGAGATCCACCTGTAGCCTGGGGAGGATCCTCCACTAGAGCAGGTGGGTGCTCAAAGGAGGCTTTGACCCTGTGGGAAGCCTGTGCTGGAGAGGGCCTGTGTGGCCCCGTGAAGAGAGGAGCCCACGCTGTGGCAGGTTTTCTGGAAGTGGCCCTGTGAAGGACCCACAGTGCAGCAGTTCATGAAGAACTGCAGCCTGTGGAAGGGCTCATGTTGGAGCAGTTCATGGAGGACTGTCTCCCTGAAAAGGTATTCCTGCAAAGGATCAGGGGAAGCGTGTTGTCAGTCCTCCCCCTTTGGAGGAAGAGTGGCAGACGTGTGATGAACAAACCATAGCCCCTGTTCCCTGTCCTGCTGCACTGCAGGGTGAAGGAGGTAGAGAATTTGGCAGTGAGGCTCAGCCTGGGGAAGATGGGAAGGATTTAAAGTGAATTTAAAGTAAATTTTTTGCCACTTGTGCAGACACAAAACTCACATTATGACTGAATTAGTTTTTGAATGTTTTTTGTTTTTTAAAACAGATTTCCTGCTATGGGTGCTAAAATACCGTAATTTCGGTTGTACTGTGATGTTGCCACTTAAAGTGAACATTTGAAAATTCTTATTATATGTGATTTGGAATAGAAATAAAATATGCTTTCTTGAGAGATACCATGAGGAATTGAATAACTGCTTCAGAAAATGCCCCATTTTGTAGCAAAAATGTTTAGTTTAAAAAAGACTGCAAGCAAACAACAGGCACACAAAACCCCCAACCTAACTCATCTTTTGTTAAATATATTAAACTGTTGTAAATGTAGGCACCCTAGTAACATTCAGTAGATGTTTCATGTAACTAGTCTACAAAAACTGTACATTTTTTATTTAAGAACTATCCTATAAATATTTTTATGTACATATTGTTGATATTATTGTTTTAAATTATACATTGGAGTATTTTCTATATGATAGAGCATTGGAAACAGAGAGCACAAATGATAGCTACACATTTCAAAATACAGAAAGGAAAAGCAACAATGTTTTTAACCAGAAAAATGCACTCAAATTTTCAGAAGCTGTCTTTCCATGACAGCAATATCTATTGATCTGAGCCTTCAATACCTATGGAAGTGAGTGTACAAATGTGTAATGCAGAAATTAGCAGAGTAGTTATGGCTGGTGCATACTGATGACAAGCTAGATACTGAGGCACTAGTGTGCAGATAAAACTGAATTAAAAATCGACCATACCTTTCATCATGGAACTAGAGCTGTGCAGTTATTCTTATTGATCTGATTTAATATGAACATGAAGCTCAACAGCTTATAGATCTCTTTGGGATCCTTTTTTTGCATATGCCAAAAATGTAAGATTTTGCTGGTGGGGTAAGAATACACAAATGAAACTCAAACAGGCCTGAACCTCAGTGGTTTGGTCTGGTTTGTTTAATTTTATCTGTATAGCTCAGTAAGTTTTGAATCTGTGTGTTTGTTGATTTTTCTTCTATCTGTGTCATATACATAAGCTATTTTCCTGACCTAAAAGAGAGAAAATGGAGTTAGGGGAAAAAAAGAAATTTGCAGAAATGCTCTACTATAGATGATTATAACAAGGAATTTAATGATGTGCCACAACTGAAAAACATGATACATTGCATTTCCTTTCATGTGAAGCTTGGTGTGATCTTTGTTGTTGGAAATAGCAGGAAGTATTATTTCTGCAATGAATATACTACACTTTCAGTAGTTGTGAAGCAGAAAGCTTAGCATGAATAAATACAGAAATAAATTGTCAGGTCACATTTCAGCGAGAGTTCATGTTAAGCAGTAATATAAATGTAAGAGCTTACAGAGAAATGAAATTTGTAATATAAACATCAAACTGCCTACGAGAATCTTTTAAGGAAATCTGTTGTACTGAAAAGATTACAATTTTTGTTTCAATAGACAGTAACATAGTATGACAATACTAGAGCATTTCTACTGGATAAATGTGATATGAATTAGGATCTGATTCAGCAGAAAAACTTAATCTGCTTCCACGTGAATGATCTTACCATACATGAAAAACTTTCTTTTTTAAGAATATGAATGCTGCTCTTAGATCAAATAAAATAAAATAAAAATAACCAGTTATCACAATTTTTAAGTTTAGAGTACTCAGGAATTGAGCTTTGTAGTTGCTGAAGTGTTTTGGTGATTTAAATTCAAACATTCCTTTTAGCAGAGGTAAAATGTTCACATGTGGACATCACTGGCACCGTCTTGTTTGTGCTTGCTTCCCTTCAGTGATGTCAGAGCAGTGTGGCAGAGATATCACAGTCTGTGAATGAAGGTGCAGAGCTAAAGGTGCAAAGTCAGTTTGCATCAGCAGATCACTTCTAGTCCATGTGTCATGTGGAGATAGAAGGTTGTCTGGATCAGCAGCTGTGAAGCTTAATGAAATAAACTAAGATGACTTATCAGAAACCACATGTAATCTTAACAGAGGCAAATGATTGCAAGGACATTTCTAATGAAATTTTGTGATTTTTTTCAAATGTAGTGTTTCCAAATACACTTAATTTCATATTAAGAGTGAAAACAGGTAAGGTTTTGAAAATCACACTGCAAGAACAGCCATGTTGCAGCAGACTGAATGTGTATTGAGCAGTCTGTCACTGTCAGTGTTGACCATCAGATGCCTAAGAAAGAGTGTGAGGAAAGGAAAGATTATACTAATATTTCTCCCAGTAATCAACTCTCTCAGCATTATTTCAAGAACGTTCTCAGTCAAAAGCAATACTTACCAGTTTAACAACCCCACTGAGTTTTAGTTTTACTTTGATTAAGTTGCCTGTTTGCTTTGTGAATTGGCATGTTCCTCTTTTGGACAACCGATGAATGGGAAGCCTTGCTATTAATCTTTCTACATGAGTTCAGCATGCAGGAATATTTAGATAAGTTCTCAAACAGAGCTTATCCAAAACTTAGTTTTGGTTTGTTGGAGTTTTTTTATTTAGTTTGGGATTTTTTTTATGTTGTGAGATGGGTTTTGTTGCTGTTGTTGTTGGTTTTGTTTCTGATTGGGATTTTTTGTCCTTTTTGTTGGTTTGAAAATGTGCACTAGCACATGTAGGAAATGAGTGATAAGGAAATAAATGTAGGAAATAACTGAAAATTCTGTGCAATAATTGCAGAACTTGAGAGACTGATAATCAGAAATGAAAGCTCATCAAATGCTACCCCTTAACTGGGATAGTTTTGCTGGCTGTAAAACATCTCTCTCTGCTTGTCATTGTGCTGATGTTACTAGAATTTTTTGAAACTTACCTGAGACTGTCACTGAACAACTTTAGCTGGTCAAAGTCCATGTGTTTTCACACATGTCTCCTCTATTGTTGTGGCATGGCAGTGGTCAGTGGTAAGGAAATTCAGAAACAGCTACAACATTAGTTAAATTGGCAGGTTTTAACTGTATCCTTGATTGCCCTGGCACATTAACTTTTCCTGATATATAGTTCTGAATACTTTTTAGTGTTTATTTTATATTCTAGGCTTTGCGGTTTTTTGTTGTTTTTGGTTTGGTTTTTTGGTTTATGTGCATGTTTTGTTAGTGGTTGTTGTAAGTTTTAATTGCTGTTCAGAATGTGTTGCAGTATTTCACAATGTCAAGGAAAATAATCTGAAATGGACAATTGCTATCCTTTTCCTACTGGGAATGCTTGTTTTGACATCTGGCATATTTTGTCTGCACATAGTTTCTAATTTTTCATTTCTGCTTACACCGTGGAAACCAGGTAGATTTGTCTCAAATTGTCATGTTTTCGAACTTTCAATTGTCAGTGAAGGTTGCGATTTCTGAGCAGCTAATAAATGAGAAAATGTAGTCTGTCCAGTTGCTTTCTAATTATATGCATCTCTGTTTAAAAGTCCTCAAGGCAGAAATTAAAAATGTCAGTGTGACATCAGTTGTGATCTCTGAATATATTAAATAAAAAATATTAATGCTACAACATATGCACCACATTTGTAGAGAGTTTGATCTTTTTTGTAGTATTCACTCACTGTTTAGCCACAGGCTTTAAAAAGTGAAGATTTACTCTGGACCTTTTTTCCCCAATGTTTAATCTTGCTTTAAGTATTGAGAAAGCTTTTTAAATATCTTTTTTATCATCTAACAAATATGCCCTCCATTTCCTTTTAAACAGCAATGTAAATTCTCACTGTAGCTAGAGAAAGTGCAATTAACTACCCTTATGTATACATGTTTGTAGTTAATTCTAACTTTATTTTGTTCATTTTGTGATGCTATTTTCCCTTAGGTTTCCACTTCTATTTCTGTACTCATTTTAGCCTGTGTATTCATTGACAAAAAGGCTTGTCTTGTTTTTACTTGCAGTGTAAAGTACCATGCTGCAGCATTAATATTTCAGAGGAAATACTGTCTTCTGACACTATATGTTCAAAATCTCAGTTAATAACAGAATACAAGGTTTTTGCCCACTGCCTTAATATCATAACTTACAGTTTATGAGCTGTTTACTACAACATTAGGCACATGAAAGCAAAATTCTGCAATCATAATAGCTGGCTTCACTTAACGCAGTCTGCTAACAAACAGCAACTGGCTACTTCAAGTTTATGGTTGTAAAACTCTAGAGAGCATCTAGTAATAATGTAGCTTCATAAATGTTGTATTGGCTGCTTGCTTATTATATGTTTGCCATTGACTATGTATGATCCTTCTGTGGGTAATGCTTGTAGCAATCTGGCTGGTGATGGGTAAAATTTGCAGGTGTATGCAAAATGCTTGATTTAGAGACTCCTGTCTTGAAGGGGAAGATACACTTCACTGCAAGCTATCCACACAGAAATGATGCACAGAGAAAAGCACTACTAAGCTGACTTGGATAATCTCACTATTTCACAGACAAACCAACTAAATAAAACAGTTATTTCCTCCAATAACTTCTCTAGTAGAAAACCAGATGCTTTCTATCACATATCTCCATATTTCTCATTAAGCAAATGCTGTAAGAATGTTTTTTTAAACATTCTTCAGGCAAAAATGTTTATTTAAGTTTCACTAAGGAAAGCCATATAACCTGTTTCAGACATAATTCAGGGTTGTTTGTTTTTGTTTTTTTTTTTTTAAAGTAAACTGGGCTTCTATTTCTCTGACACCCGAAACTTGTGGAGTTTAAATAATACCTTAAATTATGTGCCTGATAAAAGTACAGGTAGTTGGGTTTTTTGGGGGGCTTTTTTTTTTTATTGTGTGCGTGAGGAAGCTTATTGTAAAAAGTGACAAGAGACTTCTTTCTGGGCAGGAGGATGTAACGTATTTACGGATATTTCGAGTGATTTGGAATATATGACAGACATAAGCTTTGGTCCAAGAGGCAGTGAAGGAAGGAATCAATAACCTTTCCTGGTCTTTCTTTTCCTTGAGGCGAGGATTGAGCTGTCGTGGGGTGTCTGCGGCTGTGTCACCCCTCTGGCGGCAGTGGATGGACCGAGTTTAGGGAGCTTGGGCAGTGCTGGAAGAGCTGGAGGAGCCGGAGGAGCTGGAGCTGGATGTGGAGGAGCTGGCGGGCGCTCGGCCCCGCAGGACAAAGGCGGAGCAGCTCACGGGAATCCTTCCTCGCTGGCATTCCCGCTGGCGGTGCCACTGGATGGCAGCATTGGATACGCGGTGACACCCGGCTCAGCCTCGTTTCACATCAGCCGGGTAGAAGATTGATAGCAATGCAAATGTATTTATAACCACTAGAGATAGCCACCTTCCACCCCAATTAGCCTTTGAATTGATTTAGTGAGAAAAACATCTATTATGGAATAAAAGTCTTAGTGATTAGTGTTGCATTATTTCACTACGTTTGAAATAGCTCTAGGTAAGAGGGTCTTACAGGCATCAATAAGCTTTAATATTATAAAGTGCTTTTAAGCTACATCAGAAGCAAATTACAGGTCGATGGTTTGTTTTCAAAGTTAAGTATAACTACAGGTACAGTGGGTGTGCTGGGACTCTGTGGCATTTACAAAATCTAGCTTACAGAAATTTTCATTCTTTTATTTTTGAAACGGATTATTTCACTGATCACAAAAATGTACCTCTTTCTGCGAGCTAAAAAAAATTAAGTGTGTTTTGAAGCTGTCTGATTTTTTTTTTCCTGTATTTCCTTCTTCCCAAATGCAGTTTGCTACAAAGAACATGAAGTGAGAGGAGTGGTGATGATTCTTTCTCTGGAGTGTGATTCCTGGTGGTACATCAGGTACATCCTGACGTCTGACTAGTACTGCTAGGAAAGGACACAGGAAAGAAGAAAGTCCTCAGCTTCAGTTGAAATTATTACAAGGGGTTGGTATGGTTTAAGGCTTCTAATATAAAGACCTAATTTACGTCACATTGAGTTTCAATTATATGTTGAAAATGTTATTTATCTGAGAGGCAGAATTTCCTGATATTTGATAGTACTGTGCTGTTTTTGCTGCTTTGCAGCTATGATGTAAATTAGCTTCCTTGCTAAGGAGTACAATGGGAACAAACAGCCTTTGAAAACAGAACTGGAGCTGTAGCTGGATGTTTCCTGATTCAGATTCTGCACCTCCCCCCTTCCCCCCTCCCCCCACTGTAAAATCTGTACATCTTTGGTTTCTATTTATGTATTCATTTGTGTTTATATAAAGGATGAGGCTTAATGAAGTCTATGCAGTCACAGCGGGATAAACCACTGTGAGATCAGATGTGGCCCTGTGCTATGTCTGAGAGCAAGACTTTCGAGAGTGTTACTCTCTTCACTGTTCCTCAGTTCATCTTTATTTAATATATAGCTTATATGGGTAACACCATCCTTTCAAAATTTACTGTTAGCATTTTTACTTTTTGGGAAAAATTGCATATTGTTGTGGTTTTTATGACGATAGAAAAATACTTTATGCAATCTAGCATGCTGGTTTTGAGGGCTCAAACCACAAAGACCACCTTTCTCCCACTGCCCACAGCAGCTATTGTGGCTGTTTCAAAGCCTAGTCTGAAATTTACCTGAATTCGTAATCAATGCTTGCATCCAGATGGCAGAATGTCTTTATTTATGCTGAACAAAGATACCTTTCTTGGTATAAAATTTTAAATACATTTTATATGTTTGTATTTATAGTTTGCTTTCCAACATTTAAACAAAGAGTATGGAGACAAAGAGAAATGATAAAATAAGAGAGAAATGTTAGCAATCTTTGCCAACAGTATCTTTGAATGCACAACAGGACTGAAAGGCTTAAAATCTAGAATGCCCTATAAGAATTGGAAAAAAATCAAAGGGAATAATTCTACTTTTAGTTTCTTTTGTAACCCTGTTTTGGATATCTACAATGCACTGCAGCATTGATACCAGATAATACAATGATATCCTACTTAGTCATGGTGAAGCATGCTTGACAATCAATCAAAAATCAGCTGGAAGCAAAATCTCCTGAAGGCAGTGTGGATCTGAAGGGATTTGTCCTTATTTGTGTGTACATAAGTGCGAGATATGCAAGCTTTCAACATAAATGGCATACATGAAAACTATGCTGAGATTTAAAATATATATTGTACATTCTGCAAAATACTTGCTCTTGCTTATCTCTAAAGAAACAAGCAGTCTGATAAAAATAAGATCCAGAGAGCTAATATTGGCATTGATTTTTAATTTGCACAAAAGTTATTGCAAATATATATCAGTGTCAATTAAAGCAGTTTCATTGCTTACAACATATAGGAAATCAGATTCCATAATTACATTTGCCATGCGGATGGTAGCAGTGTTTCCAAGGTTCAAAGGTCACTGACAATTAGCATAAGATTAAAATTAAATTACACTAAATATTGTTTACTATAATTGCTTGAAAATTTGACAGGAGAGTATGAATGTTTAAATATAAAGAATATATTCTGGCTGCAAACCTCAGTTGTCTTTTTTCCCTGAGGTTTTCATTTTCAGATGTTTAATTTTGCATTTGGTTCATAGAAAATAGTGTATGTTCCACCTAGGTAAGCAGATAGAGCTTATTTACCGTAAAGACAAGACTTCATGCAATGTTTGTAGCAGTCTGGTAACATGACAGTGTACATAAGATTAATAAAAAGGCAAATGTAATAATCTGGAGCTGGTTAAACGTTTCAGTGGACAGCAGCAAAAAAAGTCAGTTTGGTCATAACTCCAGGATACTATTTGTATTTATTAGACTTTATGGTCTGATTTTTCCCAACAGAAATTTTTAGCTCAATTTCTTTTCCAATTGTATTATATTTTTAGTGGTTAAAATATATGCATATGTGAGTTCAAAGTTTAGTAGATGCTTTTCCAAGGAAGAAAATATTAAAGTGTGAAGGCCTTTCTGTATGGGCACAATTTTAAAGCGGGGATTATGGTAACAGCAAGAAGATTTGAAGAAGAGACACTGCTTCAATTATCTCCGTAGATACAATTTGAACATTTATAGAACGGTTTCTGCAGCAATTAATGACATGACACCACCATAAGTATGACACTGGGGAACCTACCCTGGCTGATCTTTGTCTTATGCCCTGATTGGCAGTCTCAGATGTGCTAAGAAGATCTGCACAGCCAGCTGAATATGGGATCTACCCCTTTATATAGCTGTGGAAAAGAAGTGGAATAGACTTGGGCCTATTGTTGGAAGGTATTGCTAATGCTTCTTTAAATAAGGGCAAGCTGTCAGCTGTGCTCAGAGATGTGATGGTTCAGCCACTCATGGTCTGTGAAAATGTTGCTTGATGCTAATGCTCTCTTTGATGGTTGTCTCATGTCTGAGGGATTGGATGATGTTACAGTCTATGGTATGTGTTGCTTATGTCAAGTAAAAAACAGGGATATGGCTGGAAGTTAGTTAGTTTAAAATTAGCCTAAATAACCAGCCACTTTTCAGAAGATGGAAACCTACAAAAGTTCACTTGAGCAAAGTTTTCAGACTGTACATAATACTGTAAAAAAGTATATCGCATGTCCAAACTTTTGAAAGAGGCAGAAATGTCACAGAAAATGAAAACCTTAGATTTCTTTGAATGTTTTTTTTTCATTCATAACAGGTGAGAGTGTTGTGACAGATGTGCAACATTTTACATATGCAAGATGTAAGAACACTTTGGTTAAAACTTAAAAATGCATAGTAATTTTTTCTACTTTATGGAACATAAGAAAACATGCCTTGAACTGAAGAACAAGGCAACACAACATTGTCTGAGTTAGAGTGCTGCATATTTCTAGGGGTATGCATAAGGAAAGTATTAATGGATTCTGTAAGAAATAATCTACACTTTACAAACAAGGTTATTGTTTAAGAGGCCATGTGAAGAGCAATTCTGACGTTAAGAGAACACAGGTGAAAAAATAACATGCTTTTAGTCCAACTTGTTATATTAATGAGAAACCAAACTCTGTTTCAACTTCTGGTTAAAGATATAATGTGCTTTATTTAGGCAATAAGGTGTTCTTCTATTTTCTGTACAGGAAAGAAGGGATATTTGTAGAAAGTATTGAAGGATCAGCAGTAAATGAGTTTGAAGCAAAGGTGAAGCCAACTTTCAAGAAACACCATGAAATTGCAAACTGGTGATGACACTACACATGAAGATCAGCTTGAGGTAACATACCATCAAGACTGTAGTCCAAAACTGGCAAAGATTTTTTTTTTTTGTTAAAGCTATGTTGGCTTTAGATTATTGTTCTAAAATTATAAAACCAGAACTTTAGACTTTTGTGTATATGATTTCTGGATCAAGATTTCTGGAAAGTAAATCAATTGCCAATGCAGATAATAGGTATATGAATATTATATGGATGACTTGAATTGCTAGAGCATGTCACATTAAAAGCTGTGTCAAATTTGTGCACATCCTACTGCTGTGTGAATAAAGTTCCAAAATGTACTACACTTTACAAAACACTTTATAAATTGTAGGGTAATCACTTTATAAAAACAAATATAACAGAAGATGTTTTTATTTTTTTCTGCATGACAGAAGATGTAGGAAAAAACAAATGTTAAGTCTCCAGCCTGAGAACGGGCTTGAGAAGAACAATGCAGAGGTCCTTTAAAGACTTAAAAACGTAGGATGATTGAATCAGATATTGGTTTTCTGTTCGTTTGTTTGTTTTTGTTGGTTTTTGCTTTTTGTTTTTTTGTTTGATTTTTTTGATTATGATTACTGTTTATTCTTTTACCTGAGAAAGAGGTAAAATTATTTTTTGGTTTAGATGGGAGTATTTAATCAGCATACTCTGTGCTGTATCTCTTGAGAAACACACAATTCTCAGTTGCCCTCTCTCCCTTCTTTCCTTTAGTATCTGAAACTTTTTCTCTTTTATTAATATAAGTGCTTTCACTAATCAGCTCTATTGTGAATTTTCTTTAATGACCAGAGTCAGTAGCTGGTCTGAAACTAGAAGGATGTCCTAAAGTCACAGAAACACCTAATTTTTTTCATCTGAAAACACTGAAACATACCTCTAAATAAGAAAAGTGAATGTTTATGCTGTGCCAACTGTTCTAGGAAATTTGATGGAATTTGCTATTATAGTTGGTATTTATATAGCCAAAAATATATTGTTCTATATTTGAATTTTTTATAGCAAAAGTAGTATATGCCTTCTGGGTTTTTGTCTGAGGAATGTTTTTTAGAACAAAGGAAAAAAAAGAGCTGGATTTTACAATAGGTTTAAAAGAGTTTGAATTTATAGAAATAGTTTTACTTTATGCACTGAAGCAGCATAGAAGAATAACATTGAAGATTTAAGATCTCCCATTTTATCTATACCTATTTTTGAGAACTGGAAAAAGTTTGTCTGCACCTAATACACAAACAAGGTAAACAAATTCAATCCCTGTAATGTTTATGCATTTTATTTAAAGTAAAAGAAGTCCTGATTCTTTAGATATTTGTTTTTGTATGCTTACTGTTTTAGCATTGAGGCTGAAGAAAACCTTTGTTTTACAAGAAGTTTTTTAACTGTGAGAAGTTAAGAATAGTAAGAGGAAAAACTGAAGTAGAAATGAGATGGCGCTTTTTTTCCCACTTTTTTTTTTTTCTGTTGCAGAGAGGGCAGCACTGTAATGTATTCCAAAGATCTGTTGACTCCTTGTCAACTCCTGATATTAAACTTTTTCAGTTGATGTGATTTGTACTGCATAAATTCAAAATTCCTAGTAAATGGCTTGCCATGTTTCAAAGATCTCCTAGAAACAGCAACTGAAATGAAGGAGAAAAAGCTTGTGTGTTTATCTTGGGGTTATGTTAAGAACAATAACTATCTGCTGTACTCCATTGTTGAGAGTGTTTAGAAACTGGTTTGTAACTGACGGGAATTCATGTGGTGTGAGCCTTTAACAGGATTGTCACATTGTGGGCATTCTCAGAAGATACAAAAATGTAAGATCAATATAGTGATCAAAAAAGGTTAAAATGAATTATGGGAATTCAGAGGATAAATCCCACTAGATCAGACTTTGAGCAACCTGGTCTAGTGGGAGGTGTTCTTGCCTGTGGCAGGGGGGGTTCAAACCTTTATGATGATCTTCAAGGTTCCTTCCAACCCAGACCAGTCTATGATTCTATGAAATAAGATTTCAAACTGAGCAGGAAGATGATGATGCACCTCAGTGTTGGATATGTCTCCCAAAGGCAGGAGACTCTGCAAGCAATTGCTATATCAGAACCATTTCTGATTATTTTTGCATCTTATAGATAAGAAAAGGACTTCTGCAGTAACGTGTATTTTCCAGGAGTAGTTTATCCAGTTGTAGAAATTTCATGGACTTAGGTCAAGCAGGGATAGCTGATCCCCATTTGTGCATGTTTTGGCTTTCAGGCCTTGTGTTTGAATTTTTTCATATAATTTTAGGTCGTGTATAGTCTGAAATGTTTCGGACTTTGTTATAAAATAGATATCAGGAGATGCATCTGTTCACCTCTGTGGGCATAAGAGACGACCTTGGGAGTTCCAGCTGTTTTGTATTGCCCAAGGTCACAGATAAACATCATGGAATATAAGCACAGCACAATATGGTAATTATATGACGTTTTATGACATGCAGACAAACATTAAGCAGTCCTTTTCCCAAGTATTATCTGCTCTTACAAGCTATGCCATTCCCATTTTAGAGATAGGAAACAAAAGCTGTTAGAGATTAAATCTCTGTAATTCTCTGATGTAGGCCACACTTTGAGTATACACTGCTTGAATCTAAAGCTTCAGCCAGCAGTTCTGCCTCCACCTAGGACACAGGATAGTTTGTGTTTTAGTGGCAATATTAACAGATACAATGGCATGTTGTAAATGCACTGTAAAAAATATATTTATTTAAATTAAACACTGAAGCTCATTTCTCTTTCTTTTTTTCTTTCTTTCTTGAAAACCATTTTACTTTGGATGCCAATTAATTAATTAATTAATAAGAGTGCCACTCTCACTATTCCTGTTTAAAGGCTAGTTAGCCAAGGCCTTCTTAATACATTGAATAAGACATAATTAGCAATGAGTCAATATATTTTTTAGTTTAGTTTAGTGGTTTTTTTAACTGGCTCTTCCAATTTGTGGAAATGTAGAATTTGTTTCCATGGTAACTTTCAGACTTCAAGCCTTGTGGGAAGAAGACTGGTAGGTGTATGATTTAGATTATACTTGTTGGGTTTTATTGTGTTTTAAATGTGTTTAAGTTGAAACAATTTAGAATAGTGAGATTTGGAAGGCTTGACTGTAGTATTTTGCTAATGTCTTTGTTATTCTCAGGTAGAAATAATTCCAATGAAAATTTGACTCAGACTAGATTTGGTGGGTTTTTTTGACAATTTTAGATTTTTTAATGAAAAGAGCTTATTAAGCAATAGTTGCATTTGTGTACTGAAATGTTATTTGTATGCTGCTATTTCGAAAAAAAATCACCCTTCATTTTAGGACAATGGACGTTTTTATGAATAAATATTGAACTTGAAGCTTAATTAAATACCCTGTTTTTATTGTTATTAGTTCTATATATAAGCTGTTTTTTTCTTTATTATTAATTAAATTATCTAAATTACCAACCCCTGAATATTCTTATACCATTTCCCCTCAAGGTTAAAGTAATCTGAAGGAAGATCTTGAAATCTAAAAATAGTGCTGCAGGCCAACAGTGATTTCAGTATTATTAAATACAAATGTGAACCTGTTTTTGATTGAGCTTAAACCATACTTTTTATACAATGTGAGTATGGTTACTATCTTCTTAAACTTGATTTTCTTCTCCTGTAGGCATTTTTAATACAAAACCCATGTAGTGGTCATCAAGATCGTGTATGTATCTATGTAGAGCTGGTCTTGAAGGCAGGCTTCAGTTCATCTTCATTCAGAAACACCTTACATCTCTAGTGTTTTAATGTTTAAAAAATGGTGAGTGATTTCAAAGATGACAAGGATTTAGGGTTCAAATGTGGACGTATGTGGACTACGGGTTATTTTCATTATTCTTAATGTAAGAGATTTTCTCTGACCAAACAACTTCATCAGACCCAAATGCAGCATCTGAACTGTTGTAGTAGAAGAAATGTTTGTTTTTTCAGTAGCTTACTTTTCTTTGGTTAAGCTAATTTTTAATGGTTTTCTTTAGCTTTCATAAGAAAAAGCTTGTACTTAAATGCATCTGTTTGTGGTTTAGAAAACATTTATTCATAAAACTGAAAGCCTTGTGAAGAGTAAGAAAACATAACATATTAAGATTTTGGAAGAGAAATCCTTCTGCTGAGAAGGATTTGGCATTGCCTGGAGTTAATGACTCATGCAGTTTTACTTCTAATTTTGTTTGGATCCTCTCCATAGAATATCTTTGCTTTCCCAGGTTTTTGTGGTCATGAATATGCATTTGAATCTACAGAACGGGTAGCAAATCTGTCCACTTGCTACTGAAACATACCAGATTGGGACAACTAATAGACAACTACTTAGATAGGATTAAATATGCCTAATTGTATGTTTTGGTGGGTTGATCTTGGCTGGATGACAAGTGCCCACCAAAGCTGCTCTATCATTCTGCTCCTCAGCTGAACAGGGGAGAGAAAATGCAACCAAAGGTTTATGGGTTGAGATAAGAACAGGGAGAGGTCATTTACTCATTGCTATCATGGCCAAAAGAGACTGGACCTGGAGAAAACTGATATATTGCCCAGCAGCTCAGAGTGGAATAATAAAAAGTAAAACTGAAATTCAAAACAGCTTCCTCCCACCTCTTCCTTGTTCCTCAGGTCAGCTTCATTCATATTACTTTACCTCCTCCACCCCCGCAGTGGAGGGGAACAGGGGAAAGGGCTGTGCCAGTTCATCACACATTGTCTCTGCCTTTCCTTCCTCCCACACTTCCCCTGCTCCAGTGTGGATCCCTTCCAGGAGGTGTAGTTCTTCAGGAAGAGGCTGCTCCAGCATGGAATCCATGCGGGGCCACAAGTCTTGTCAGCAAACCTGCTCCCATGTGGGCTTCTCTCTCCATGGCTCACAAGTCCTGCAGGAGCCTGCTCCTGGGTGGGGTTCAGGGTCACAGCCTCCCCCAGGCATCCACCTACTTTGGAGTGGGCTCCTCCCTGTGCTGCAGGTGGATCTCTGCTTTCCCAGGGACCTCCATGGCTGCAGGGACACAGCTGCCTCACCATGGTCTGCACCACGGGCTGCAGGGGAATCTCAGCTCCAGTACTTCAACACCTCCTCCTTCTTTATGGCACTTCATTATATGTTTTAGTAGGCATGGGAATATGGTGTCAAAAGTTGGACTTGATGATCTTGGAGGTATTTTCAACCTTAATGATTCTATAATTCTGTGATTCACTGACTTTGGTATTCACAGGGCTGTTGCTCTCTCACTCTTCTCTGACTGCAGTTGCTTATGCACAATAAATTCTTCTCCTTCTTAAATCTGTTATCCCAGAGGTGCTGCCACTGTCACTGAGGGACTTGGCTTGGAGGAGGTTGGCATTGGGTCCATCAGGCTCGAATACAGCTTCTGTCTGCTTCTTCTGGAATCATGGAATCACAGAATCAACTAGGTTGGAAAAGACCTTTGAGATAATCAACTCCAATTCTGACCTAACACGTTTGTATCAACTAAACTGTGGCACTGAGTGCCATCTCCAGTCTTTTTTTAAATCAGGGACAGTGACTTCAGCACCTCCCTGGGCAGCCCATTCCAATGCCCATCCACTCTTTCTACACAGAATTTTTTTCTGATCTCTAGCCTAAACTTTCCCTGGTGCAGCTTAAGACTGCTTCCTCTCATCCAGTTGCTGGTTGCCTGGAAAAATGATAGGACAATAGGAAGATATCAGGTATGGAAGTGAAATTTGGTATGATGTACTTGGAATGAAAAGCAGTGAGTTGTTAATTGTTTGAGTGTTTTTTGTTACAGTGTTTTAGTGTTTTTTGTTTTGTTTTGGAAACATCAATGGCGTTCTTTCAAGTTCTGTTCAAATTCTTTAGACTTGAGAAACACTTATTACTGCAAATACGTGATGTGCTGTCCTCTCTGCTCTTAGAGGAGGGGAATAAAGATAATTCACATAATACCGTAGACTTTGTGTCAACATCAGTAGGTCTCTGAACCGGATCTCTGAATTTTCAGGATCTTCCCATCCAGTCTTATTTCTTCTCTATTCCTTTCCTTTTTGCCCTCATGTTAGTATAACACTAACTTTTAAGGCAAATTAGTTTTCATTTTACTGTTCAAGTAGATGGAAAAGGCAGCTGAAAGAAATGAGTAATTGACTACTGTAACAATAAATTAACTGTCAGACTTGATTCCTTTGTGTCATTTGCTTACCCTAGAAGCAAAGTACAAATACAATTAAGAGAAAGGAGGCCGTGACAAAGATGGTTAGTTGCAGACGTTTCCAACTTATGAGTGAATAGTATTATTTTGTGGTTATGGAAAATATTGGTAGATAATGATTTTTTGGGTGGATAGTCATATCTTAATTTACTGAATGCTTAAGGGAAAGTCAGAATCCGAAGGGTTTTCTATTGGTGGTGGGGTTGTTTGTGCTGATGTTCTATTTTTATTGATAGATTGAATTTCTGGGAGAAAGGAGGCTTCAATATAAGCAGTGGATTCTTTCAAATTGAAAAATATGAAATGTGGTAAAAGTTCCTGGGGACCCAATTGTGAATAATCAGTAGCAGGAGCTCTGCTTGTCAGTAAGACCCAGATTTGCTTCCCTGTAAGAGTCTATTGGTTCTTAGGGCCTAAAAGAAGCAAATGTTGACAGCAATGCTTAAATCAGTGTGGTGTTTTTTTACTGCAGGCATGTTTTTTTACTTTGCAGAGGCATAATGGTCATACTGTTGTATAAGTTTCTCTATTCTTGTCATACATTCGATTTTCCAGGTGAAAAGGACTTCAGGCACTTGACTGACACAACATTTGCCCAAGAAATTGCATAAACAAGTCAGAATCTTCTTCAAACAATTGCAAAATAAACTCACTTTCTCAATAAAAGCTTGCTGCTAGTAAACACTTCCATGCTATTGTTGCACAAACAGTAATGGATCACGCTGTCCAAGTTTATGTCATGTTGGTGGCAGATGGCACGTAATAAACAACCCGCTGTTTTGATTTCTGCATGCTTTGATTGTTTGTCCAAATGAGCAATAAGTGTAGCTAATGTTTAGGCTCCAAAATATCTTTGACTGTGAGTGGAGAATGCTTCACTTGCTCTGCTGAAGCAGATATTCTCTATTCTTGTTTTCCTGTCAGAGTTCACAAAACAATGATACCCTTGAAATAGCTGCAATATTTGGTTCTCTGACCGCTTGACAGTATATTAGGTATGTGCTAATAAAGTATTCAGTGTCTCCTGTCAAGGCTAGAAGGAAGGATTAAGTCAAGGACACTTAGTTTGCCTAGTCTGCTATTTCACTCTTTTCTCCTTCTTCTTACTTCCAGTCAAGAAAAAAGAAAAAATTACCTTTTATTCTTGTTCTTTCTGAAATAACACCCAAATCTATATTTTAAAATGTCTTTGGATTATCCTGACCCGTTCTTTTTCTTCTGCTTTATTCCAAAATCAACGAACAGGGAAATTTAATTGTACTATTATTTGACTTCCAGATAAAAAATTACCTTGTAAAAGCCAATTCCAGTTGGTGCTGATGTGTTTGCTTTTTGAAATATCGAACATATGAATGTTTGATTGCTCAGGATCAGATTGGATGTAATTTCCTTGGCTTCTTTGATCTTTAAAGACAGCAGGAGTCTACCTTTTTGAATAGCACTTGAATATAGGTTAAAAAAGGAAAAAGAAAAGTAGCATGTGTGAATATCAGGGCAAATTATATCATTATATCCTGAATGACATGCCTTGGTATTACAATGCTAAGCTCTCTGTTCTCAATAAATAGAGTTATTTAATTCAAATATGTGTATGAAAATTGCCATTTGTACGATTTAAGTCATGACCATTTTACTATTGTAATTGGAATTGATTGCCCAAGTCTTTGTAACTCGGTTCCATGGTAACAGTTTGGATATTAGTGTGCTACAATAAAATTGCCATGACTACACTGACTGAAGCCTTGATCTTAAAATGAACTTCACACGAATATGGGGGTTTGCACTTGTCTAATCACTGGCATTTTCACACCCTGTTGAAATTAGTGTGCAAAACACTTGGGCATGAGCAGGAAAGACTGCTCTGAAACACTTAAATCTTAATTACTCTGCTCAAGGGTCAGATTAAGGTTTTTTTTGAATAGTTTTGTATAAAGTTAAGAAATTTAGAAATGGCTAAATTGAGCATTGAGCTGGTGTTTGTGTTTGTAATAAGTAACAACTGAGAGCTAAACAGGGAAAACCTTTTTCCCTAATATGAATGAGCAAGATTTCTGAAATCCATAGACTTCCACAGACTGTAGATAGCCATTGATCGAGCCTCTACCATAGAAAAATATGCACTTCAAGTTTTTTCCAAAGCTGCTATCACAGGGTCCTCAGAGATCTCACTTTCTGACATTCAGCTCAATTTTACCTGGCTAGGAAGGTGAGAGATTAGTTAAAGATGGATGAATATACAAAATCAGGTAATTAGAATCTAACAGGAGTCTTTCAAAGTGGGAGGGTTCCTAAAGGAGACAGTTACTGTCTGAAATGTTGATTTACCAATTCTTGCTGGTGTCAGCATTTGATATAGGACATCGTATATGATAACCCCAGAAGGTGGAACAGGATAAAAATTTAAGCAGTCATTTAATAGATATGTATGATTAGGAATTGTTAGTTAGGTCAAGTTATCTTTGCCTAGATTAATGCAAGCACAATGGCCATGGGGTGTGAGGTACATGAGTTAAGCTGAAGCTTTGCAAAGGCAAGCATTGGATGAAACAGCTTCAGTGTGAAGTTAACAATAAGATTAATTTTTTTGGGTCTGTCTTGGTTTAGAGCATGACAGGCTTGCATCTGAGTACCTTATATAGGTATTGGACATCTTTTAAGACAGGAGGGAGAGATGCAGCTTTAGAGAGACTGATACGTCAAAAAGCCTGATTGAGCAGCCTGAGAATGAAGTGATACGATTCCTTCAAAAGGAAAGCTCCTACTGGTTAGAGCTTTGGTTGGAGGAGAAGGACTGGTAGAAAGGCTCTGGTGGGGGTGTGTGTGTGTATTTCACATTTGTGATTGTGATGTTATGATGCACAATTCAGTGTGGTGTTAAGCAAAAATAAGTGAGCTAATCAAAGTCCTGAAAATTTTATAGCTGCATCAATAGTGCTTAATCAGTGCTGTTGAGCCAGTTAAGCCTTCTTCTCAGGATGAATACAATTGCTGCAAACTGAGCTACTTTCTCTGCCTACCAGCATTCTCTGCCTTGTAGGTATATACTCATATACCTAGTCAGATATATCAGTATACTTATATAGGGTATACAAGATTGCATGGGCTTGATAATGAGAAAAAGATCTTGTCATGGGAATAACGATTGAGAAAATAAACTATTGAGCTGAAGAAAGATTCTCCCATCACATCATGCAAGGACCTTCAAGAGAAGGTTAAGAGAATGTTAAGAGTAACTCCTAAGAGGTTATTCGTATGTTTCAGAAAATTGATTTAATTCCCGTTTCCTCACTATTTAATTCTAATACAAGAATCTTAAAAAGTTTTATTTTACTGAAATAATATCCTTTAAATTTAATTTCTGCAATTTATGAGCTTGTTAACCAGATTCACTTTTCTGAAAATTTCCAATCTGACTCAAGTCAGTGTCACCATTTGAAGTAATGGTATTGCATATGAAATAATATTTTTAGATATCCCCGAAGTCTCAGAAGCTTTACTGTTAAGTGACTTGTTAGCAGAATGTCTTGTTGGCTGGTATAGAGTTGCTCATAATACTTTTAGATTTCCTGTTGAGTTATAGCTTATACTATTAATAACATGTAGAAGAAGAGAATGAAAAAAAAATTGAAGTTATTTCAGAGGTAGTTGGTGAAGTGATGACAAGCTGATAACAATTATCACTGTTGTTACTGAATGGTAACTGAAAAAAAGTTTCTTTAAAATCCTGTTTTTTCACCATTATCTGGAAAACACTATTGTCTTTGGGGCATAAAAATTAATCTTTCTGTGCATCAACACAACAAAGTGCTTGCCAGGAGTAATAGCAGGTCAAGACATTAAAAGTAAATAAAAGGGATATATGTAAATATTTGCAAGTAAAAACCCCCAACACTCTTTACAACATTAAGTGAGATTGTGCATGGTGTTAAATCTCATTGACATATTATGTTGAAGACAAACTTAAGTGATTTTCTCTGTTCAAGTGAACATAGGGTGCTGTTTATTCAAAAAGGCTGAAATCTTTCTGGACTACAGGTTTACACTGTGCAAATGCTTCAAATCAGAGATCAAACTGTGCTTTTCCCTTTGCTGGGATGCCATCAGGCAAATCTTTATGCTCAGATCACTTAGGAAAGGGAAGAGGTAGTGTTCTGCACCTAAATGCTTCCTGTGGAGTTTGGTATCCATCGCCATTCTTTGCTGGCTGGTCACAGCTCACCCAGCCTTTACTCACTAAAGGCCTTTTCCCAATTCAAGAAGTAAGAGCACAGATTAATGCAAGAGAAAGAATTTTTTCTGAAAGCCAATCAGCTAGGTATCCCATAAACAGGGATCCTTCAACTTTCATGTTGAGAGCTGAGATGAATATCTAGCCATCTGGTTAACTTTAACTTTGGAAGATTATGTTTGGGCCTAATTATTTTCTCTATCTCCTCCAAAATCAAATTAAATTTATGCAGCCAGATATACTTTGTTAACTCCAGATTTTTTTACTTTTTTTGTCTAGCTGATCAAAAGTGATAGGAAAAATTCAATGAAAAGCTGACCTAGACCTTTCAAAGTCAAGGATTCCTTATCCTCCTATCACAAGTTATAAGCATTTTGTAGAGAGGAGGGAGGATTCCTTTTGAAGCAAGAGGAAACAATTTGTCAAGACGATTTGCAGAAGTCCTCTTAGTTTAGCACAACAGTTTGACAACAGCAAGGTCAGTAACAGTGCCTTGCCAAGTGACTCTGCATCTACTCTAGTTGAAAATGAATGAGCAATTATGGAAATTAGTAATGCAGAACCTAATGTCTACAGTGTGTAAATACATTTCTGCTTAAGATAAGATAGGATGTGAATACAGAACGCAAAACTAGCTCAACCTGAATATAAACATTCAAATATTTAGTTTAGAAAGAGAAGCAACAGGAAAATTTAGTAAGGAATGGAAAATCAAGCATTGCTTCATATCATTCTTTACAGTAAATTTATAAATATCCCATTCATATTTGTGAATGTAAACACTTTCAAGTGCTGGATAATTTTACAGTGATTTTCTTTTTAAATTTTAGTCCTTTATTTTATCAGTATTTCAAACACAAGGAAGTTTGATTCAAACCTTGTCAGTAATTTTTTTCAAATAACAGGTTTGACAACTCAATTTTCCTGTTACTGATTTAAGAATTTTCAAATCACCAAAGTGTCTTTGTTATTCCTGTATTTGTTTTGACCCATATTTTAGTTGTCAAAATGCAAGCGGATTCAGAGTCTTAGTTACATTTCAACACAGTAGTTGCTAAATCATTTAGGAAGGAGGAAATAAAAACGTCCCATAAGCAGTTGTTATTATGCATGTGTATTTTAATATCTGATTTTCAGCATAACCTTAGATTACAATGCAGGTTAAATTTCCCTTGCTGATTTGTAAGTATAATGTAAACTCTAGGCTCAGCTAATGATATTGCAATATAAAACTGTTCTGTTGCAAAGTAAAGACCTTGCTTAGCACTGCAAAGCTCTGAGTTCATTTCAATGTGATCATTCAGGCGCTATGGAGGGATTATGCTTTTATTGTATTTTGTTTCATGAATACATGAATGAATAATAAGTTCAACAAACAGGAGTTCCCTACTGGCTATCTCAAAGAAATAATTTTGCAACATGTTATGAATTTCAATCAATCATCCTCAATAGTCCTTGTCCTGCTGAGGTCTGTGCATTAACAAAGTCAGCATTTTGGAACTATTATAGACAGCTTGATATCTGATCAGAATGTCCAAGATCAGGAAGTTGAAAAGGAGTGCTAGAAAGGAAGCATTCTGTATATATTGTATAATTTTTTGTACCTATCTTTCCACACTTTACAAGCATTGATTGTGTTGTAGTTGCATGTCCAGGACATGTGCTTGTTTTGTTTGACTTCTCTTTCAATAAACTATTTCCCTTAAGAAAGAAATGAAAAAGTAATGATAAACCATAAATGTATACACATACATGTAAGCTTGTATGATTTTCTTATTCAGAAAAAGCAGGATGAAAATGCACAAGAATGTGGGCTGTATTTAAAAGAGTACTGTTTTATTCCATCTCTGGAAATTTATCAGTTTATAAGGTTAGGGTAGAATATGAATTCATTTAAATTTTGATAGAAAGAATAAGCACATTGATAAGAAGGTCAGAACTTTGCAATATTTGCATGTAGGATGGCATCAGTATCAAAGTATTATATCTGATTTGTTTTATCTGTTACAATAACTAGTAAAATAAATAACACAGTACCTGATAACACAGTACAATGTATGCCTTACTCCTGGAGCTAAGTGTCCTGTGGATGCATCAATTAAGAACTTAAAAAACCTGAAGATTTCTGAAATGAGAGATGGGGGGAAAACAAAGATCCATTCTGATGGAATCCACACTCTAGTATAATGCATTTAATTCTGTGCTTTGTCCCAGCTTCATCCTATCTCTTTTTCTGAGAGGGGCAAAGTTTTTCTCTCTCTTCATTCTCTATACTTCCCCCTGCCTTCCCTTTCTCAAGTTATTACTGAAGTATCTTTCTTGGTTTTTGTTGTTATTTTATAAGAACAAAACCTACTTACACATCATAATTTTGCTTAAAATATATTTTTGCAAACTTTTGTAGCTATTCTTTAAAAATCCCTTGCCATGTAAGTACCAGGCTGTAACTCTGCAAGTTGAAAATGATGGCTTAGCCTTTACACTTGTCAGAAACGAATAGTTATGCCAACAAGTAGTTATTTGGCAGCTTGCTGCTCTTTACAGGTTGTTTGCTGTCCTCAGCTGGTAACTACTGCTCTTGTCTTCTCTTATTTTACTAAGAAGTGAGTGTGGGATACAGATCTGTTCTTTAAACACTTTTATAGGATCATAGAATCATATAATTTGGAAAAGACCTCCAAAAATCTTCCAGCTCAATGGTTAATCCAGCACTGCCAAGTCTAGCCCTAAACTATGTCCCTAAGTGCCGTATTTACATGTGTTTTAAACGGCCTCCAGCTATGATAACTCCCTGAACAGCTTGTTAAAGGGCTTGAGAACCCTTCTAATGAAGAAACTTTTCCAAATATGCAATCTAAACCTATCCTGGAGACACTTGAGGCTGTTTCCTCTTGTCCAGTCAGCTGTTATTTGGGAAACGTGTCTGATCTCCACCTTGCTGCAACCTCCTTTCAGGCAGCTGTAGCAAGCAGAAGCTTCACCAGCTCTGTTGCCCTGGATTCACTTGAATACCTGAATGTCTTTCTTGTCACAATGGGCCCAGAACTGAACACAGGACTTGAGGTGAGCCCTCACCAGTGCCCAGTACAGTAGTATGGTCACTTGTCCTGCTGGCCACACTATTGTTGATACAGGCCAGGATGCCCTTGGCCTTCCTAGCCACCTGGATACAGCTGGCTTAAGTTCAGCCACTGTTGACCAGCATCTCCAGATCATTTTCACTTGGCAGCTTTTCAGCCACACTGAGCACTGCCTGGGGGTGTTGTGACCCAAGTGCAGGATCTGGTATTTCACCTTACTGAACCTCATCCACTTGCCCTCAGACATGGATCCACCCTATCCAGATCCCTCTGAAGAGCCTTCCTGCCTTCCAGTAGATCAACATTCCATCCCAACCTATCTGCAAACTGACAGAGGGGGCACTCTATCCTCTGTTTCATCCAGATCATGGATAAATATATTAAAGACTTGCTCAATACTGAGCAACACAACCATTGACCAGCTGCTAATGGGATGTGGCACCACTCACCTCCACTCTCTGGGTGCAGCCACACAGCTGTTTCACCCAGTGGGCAGTGCTCCTGTCCAAGCCATGAGCAGCCAGCTTCTGCAGGAGTGTTGTGGGAACTTAAGCCCAAGTACACACATCCATAGTCTGTCCTCCACAGGCTTTCTGTCATCCATTAAATGAGTCACCTTGTCATAGAGGGAGGTGAATTTGGTCATTCATGACCCACCTTTCATAAACTCCTGCTGGCTTATCCTGATCCTCTGGTTGTCCTGTTATGCTGTGTAATGGCACTCAAGGTAGTCTGCTCCATGATCTTCCCCAGCACTGAGGTCAGGCTGATAGCCCAGATCTGTCCCTCCTTGTAGATGGAGGTCATGTTTGCTGACCTCCAGCTGCCTGGGCCCTCCTCTCTCAAAGTGTCTTGACAAGCACTTCCTCCAGCTACACCCCTTAAGCAGGAGAGGTCAGTTAAATTGGATGATGAAAATGTTGGTTTTATTTATAAGCTGTATAACACTTGTGTGAGAATGCCAGGATTGGAACTTCATGTGAAGACTGTCTCGCCTTTACAAATACTAACATGAGCTCCACTGACAATACTCTTGTCTATATTTAAGTAGTAAACTGTGAGGATGGCCTTAAGATCTAGTTCTAAAATTTTGGTTCTTAGGTGTAAATGCTGCTAGTTTTTTGAGTTCCTTTGTCTCATCTTAGGCACTTTGAAAACCTGTGGGTGTTTGCATGGAAATGACCTGGCAGATAAAGCATTTAAACCCAATGTTTTGGATGTTCACGTTTGGACCTGCACTGAAGTATTTGCAAAGTGGTCCTTAAAGGCGATACAGTCATACTGGCTGAATAATGAGTAGTGTGTTTGTCCTTCTGATAATGGCTTCTTTTTTTTTCTTGCTTATGTTGTAGAGTTGATGTTTTGGTACCTTCTTGGCTGAGAGCATTATGGAATCATGAAACAAACATCAGTTACTGATACACTGATTAATTTTGTCTTGTCAAAATTGTCAAATCCTCTTCAAAGTGATTGTCACTACCTCTTTGATTTGGCACTCTGTTCCATATACAGCCACTCTTCATGTAAATGATGTCAGATAATGCTTTTTTTTCCCCTCTGCCATTTAACTCCAAAAGATCTACTTTGGCTTAATTAGTGATCAGTCAATTTTATGGGTTGTCCTCATTTCATGTTCTCATTAAATTTGTCACCTGTGTCATTGCCCTTAACTGTAGAAAAAACCCTTGTATTCTTTAATAATTTTGGGAGCTGTTTGCAATCTTATTGTTATCCTTTTTGCAATATATTGACCAAAACAGGTAAATTATATCCATTGCAGTGTTGTTAATGCCAGAACACATTAATCATTGTAATAGGATTTTCATCAAAGAATGTCCTTCCCTTTGGTCATTTCTTAGCCTTGTTTACTGATAAACTCCTCTGTTCAAGAATAATCATTTCTTCCCACTAGGGAACAAAGATGATATATGCTGGTAGATAATAAACTTGGGTGTTACAAAAAACTGCACACACACTCCCACTGAGTGTGCTGTGATTTTAACTGCATTAGAAACATCTTTTCCTCAGTTTTACATGGCTTGTATAACTCCATAGTAGTGGAGGGAGAGCTACTAGAAATATGGGATACATTTGCTGATTGAATTTGTTTCTTCTCCTATGTAGACCATCTACAAGGAATCACATCTTAACACTTTTCACTCCTTTTTAAAGCACTAGCTAGTCACATAAGTCCTTGAAGAGTTGGGCCCTTCTCTCTATAAAAACTTCATTTGCCCCAGAATATTTCAGAATTCTCTCACCTACTTTGAGATTTGAACACCTTCTTGGCACATGGATTAATACTGCCTACGCTTATTTTTTTCTGTTCAACAGAATAGAATCATAGAATGGTTGGGGTTGAAGGGAATATAAAGATCATCTTGTAACAAACTCCCTGCCATGGAAAGAGACACCACCTTCCACTAGACCAGGTTGCTCAAAGACCCATCCTACCTGGCCTTGAACACACCAGGGATGGGACAGCCACAATTTCTCTGGGAACATGTTTCCCACCAACATCATGGTCAATAATTTCTTAGTGGTATCTAATCTGAACCTCTCCTGGGAGTAGGTTTAAAATCATTTAAACGAAAAATGATTTAAAATAATTCTTTCTTGTCTGTCTCCATATGCCCTTACAAAAGATCTGTTCCCATCTTTCCTGTAAGTTCCCTTCTGGAAGGCCACAATTTGGTCACCCTGAAGTCTTCTCTAGGCTGAATGACCTCTATTCACTCAGCCTTTCCTCATAGCAGAAGTGTTCCATCCCTCTAATCATCTTCCTGGCCCTCCTCTGGAGTCACTCAAACAGGTCAATGTCCTTCCTCTGCTGGGGGCCCCAAAACTGTACACAGCCCTCCAAATGGGCTCTCACCAGAGCAGAGGGGCAGAATCCCCTCCCTGCCCTGCTGCCCACACTGCTTTGGATGCAGCCCAGGACACGTTTGGCTTTCTGGGCTGTGAGTGCTCATGGCCAGGTCATGTCCAGCCTCTCCATCCACCAGCACCCCCAAGACCTTCCAACAGGACCGTACCTTGCACTTGGTCTTGTTAAACCACATGAAGTTCCCATGGACCCACTTCTTTTCCAGGTCCCTCTGGATGACGCCTTTTCCTTCAGGAGTGCTGAAGGAACCGCTCAGCTTGGTGTCATCTACAAATTTGCTGAGAGTGCACTCTATCCCTTTGCCTATGTCATTAATGAAGATATTAAATAACACTGGTCCCAGTACAGACCCCTGAGGTCACCACTTGTCCCTGATGTCCACTGGGACTCTGAGCCATTGACCACTACCCTCTGGAGGTGACTATCTATCCAAGTCTCCCAGGGTATCCCGTTGACTGTCTCCTTGAAGAGATGGAAGTTTGCTTTGCTAAAGTTCCGGGACATATCTTTACTTGACCTATAAGCTTGAAGACTGCAAATTCCACCTGTCATCACTGTAGGCCAGCTTATCTCCAATCTTGATGTCCCCAGTCAGCTCACTTACACTGCTGACCAACAGATCTAGAAATGCATCCCTTCTGCTAGGGCTGTGTACTCCATGACCTCAGAAGATATCCTCCATGCCTTCCAGGACTCTCCTGGTTTGCCTAGTCCTTGCCATGGTAATGTCTCAGTACCTTATGAAAAACTAAGTGCATTGTATTGCTGCGTTGAAGAGCTCACAGCCTTATGGCTTTGCCACTGAATGTAATAAGGGCATTAGTGTTATACGGGAGGAAGGAGCTGAGAAAAAAGAAGATTAAATGACTCTCAGAAAGGAATCTGTAATAAAATTATTTAAACTGGACAGAAAAATCTTCCTGAATAGGGCAATCTCATAGCCCAAGTATGCTTCAAATTTTTTTCCCTTAGAAAAAAAGAACCAAATACTTGTTGGCTGCAGGCTCCCTTTTTAACCACTTGATATAACAATTGCTTCTGGATAATGCCCTGGTGGATTCATGCAGATAACTCCTTTTTTGCAAGGTACACAGGGTATACTGTACTAATTTACTAGCATGGGGTTAATTAGATAAAAATACCTTTGTGCACTGATAATTTTTGAACTCATCTTCAGGTTCAATGAATTACATATTTGTTTGTTTTTGTGGCTTGAGTAATCCATCTATTCTTTTTCATATCTGAAATGGTTCATACTAAAGCTTTCATAATACCCTTCAGTTTCTGTGTTAAATTGATGTTTAAATTGGAATGAAAGTAGGAATCTTGGCAGTTTAGATAATTTACTTCATCTGGTGGCCAGCTATGTTAACAATCACATCATATGCCAGCATTTACACTAGATGAAAGAAGTCCCTGGGGCACTAGAACTGAATTTTAGAAGCACAGTGAAAATACAGTTATGGTCTTTGTTTCATTGTTATATTCTGTAAAATAGAAAATTATTTTAAATGGAATTTTTAAGTGTTAAGAGTGTAATGTAAAGGTTATGTTGAGGCTAATTTGGGTGTATTTGCCTTGGAAGCTGAATGACAATTGATCAGTATTCTGGACAGGAAGTGTTCAGCACAATGTCAGCAAATTATGTCTTTTTATTCTGATGTATCAAGCACTTGGAGGAAATGGTATATTGTTAGCATATGAATAACATCAAAGCCCCACACTGCAAGATGTATTTCAGTCTTCTGGAATAAAATGCATGGCCTCCCCTTTATTTATTTAAGTTCATTGTAATATAGTGCATGCTTGAACCTGAAAGCTATGTCTTGTCAAACATGAACAAACTGAATTTCAGGATTCAATTGCTAGTGCATGAGTGCACATTCCATCAGTTGGCAAAAAAATCTGTAATATCAAATTGGCTTCCTGCTTGAAGAGCAAAAGGTTTTGATTAAAAATAAAGTTCTTGCAGGAAAATTGTGTGTGAGGTTTTTTTGGTTGTTTTTCAGGTTTTTTTTTTTTTTTTTTTTTGAGCAATTCTCAAAGAAGGCATTTACGTCTTCTGTATTTCCTTGGCACTAGTAGTGACTAAAAGTACCCTGCATGAAAAGTATGAATTTAAACAGTACATTACATCTGAGGTTATTCTGACTTTGCCTTCGCTATTGTCTCCTGTGATTACATTTCTTAAATTAAACCAAATTAAGAAAATAACCAATAGTAAATACCAGAGATTTACTGCACTGCTGTTCTTAAGGAATATGCTTGTCCTCCTTTTCTTGTCCTCTAATAAGGAAAAGCAAGCACTCTTTTACCTTACTGATCACCAGAAGAAATTCTTCTAACTTGAAAATCTCAGCTATAATGTGAATGTGAGATAAGTACTTGTTTGGCAATCTTTCACAGACAAAGAATTTTCAAACACTTTAACTATTTAGTCCATGGTTTAAAAGCTATAGGTAAGAAAGTTTGTTTATAGTAACCATCAACTACTTATTTACAGACGTTTGGTTTGTGAAAATTTCACTATTTTTCCGTAGTAACTTTGTTGACTGGCAACATAGAAATGCCCTTGTAATTGAATGTCAGTATAAATTAAAAACATTTAACACCAGTATGAGACTGGTAGAAATTGGTGAGGTTCCTCACTGATTAGGAAATTTTCAGTATTCTGAATCTATTCCAGTTCACATCAAGGACGTGTCTTGCTCTGATAACTTTGTGTATCAAGCTGATTTTGGTTTCTCTGCTTTTTAATATTGCTTACTACAAATTTCGTCTTATTTTAATTATACTTTTTAAAACAGCAAGATTATGTATTTCACAACTCTCCTGGCACTCAAATTTATTGTTAGGAAGTTCAAAAACCATTGTACCTGAAAAAACTATGTTATTACTATGCAACGTTTCCAGCATTAGAGGCTCCAGCTGGGTTGTGCTTTGCTGCCTTTGCTCAGCAATGCTCTGAGCCGCCAGAAACACCTGAGTGCATGTTTCATGTTGGGTCCATGAAGAATAGCACTGTTGAAATCAAGGAGACTGGAAATGTTTAAGTGCTTTGATGGACAGGGGAAAATAATGTTCTTCACTCAAAATGACAATACAGATTGAGAACTGAAGGATTGATTTGTAACCTGTTACTAAAAATAGTGTTGCTTACTCTATCATCTAATTACTAATTTGAAACACCACTGAGACCTTAAGAAATAATTATTACATTAATATTTTGAAAGAAAGTATAGGGTTTTTTTTCCTAAAACAGTTACTGCATGATGCATACAACTAGACACTTGTAAAACTAAACAACTGGTGTAGTCTCACACGAAATGTCCAGTTCTTGTTTTATGCAAGGCAAAGAGAGTGAAAGAAAGAAAATTAAATATGGAAAATCCATCAATTTGCTGTGCACATCAATTTGCTGCCTTGCTTTAAAATAAAGTTTTAACAGGCACTTTTGTTTTCTCAAGTATTTCTCCATCATTTAACTGATGAAGATATAATAAACTTTTTTGATTTTTTAAAAAGGACACTTGGGAAAAATAGTTCCTTGAAATTAATATATAATTTTAAAGGGTGAATCAGCCAACAGTCTGATGACTGCGTATTTGGGATTATTTCTGGTTTTACTGCAGTTAAACATGTGCTGAAGATTTAAAGACATCCCAGGTGGTCTAAAACTCTTACCACCCAGTCTGACTTTGGTTTTAGTATACTATAAATATGTGTCAGAAACCACACATTGTTATTAAGCAGTGCTGCAGTAACTCTTAGAACTGGCAATAAGTGAGTAAGTCAGTTGAAATGGTGTGTTAAAATGAATGAAAATAAGACTAATAGACTTATGCTTTTAACAGAATAGCTCCCCATCACAGAAGCCCAGCTCTACCTCTATACATCATCTGTTTAGGAAAGATGTGATTAAAGATAATGCTAACTGACTGTCAAGTGTTAGCAACACTTGAAAGTCACATGAAAGCAACAAATAAAAATACACAAGATAAATCCTCTTTAGAATTAGAAAAATATAATATTATTTGCCTTGACTTCCAGATCATCAGATTTGTGGCATAGGCTCCTGAAAGAAATGTACAGGTATTTTCAACATGATCTTGAAAAAATACTAGAAACAGTTTTGGCTTTAAAAGGGTTATAAGCTATTAAATAGTTATGTTTCCTAACAAATCCCAGTCCCGGAAACACCTGTGCTGAAGAGGTTTGTACAGATCTCCTCTGAGAATTGGCAGAACTCCAACATTTGCTGAATAAAACTGGGATGAATATCTTTCCAATTAATTCTTAAGGCAATTTCTTTGAGGTATAATGCAGCAACTGTCATAGCATTTCCAAAAAGGAAATAGAAAAAATACTGCAATTAAATTACTGATAAAATAAACGACGTAGAATGAAAAGGGAACTAAGAACTTGTCTGCAGAAGAAATACAAACAAATGTGCAGATTCCTTATGCATTTTTAGTATACATCAAAGATAACTGAAGGAAGAATTAAGGATTAGAAAAGGTACATAGGGTTACCAAGAGCATCTACACTTTGCTGATGGAAATGCGTATTTGTGCTAAAAGTTTACAGAAGAGAAGGCGATTAAAATATTTTTCACTGAGTTTGGAGACCAGTTTCTGTTTACCATTTGTTCAAACCCCAAAGCTGCAGGAAGGGGGAGACAGGAGCAGACAACAAAGATAAGAATGAGTTCATACTACCTAATTTTTATGTGTAACCACATTCCAGACTCCTCCTTCCTCAGTGTTCACTTGCTCACTCAGAGGGAAAAGAGTTTTTCTTAAATTCTGTTGAAAGCGTGAAAAACCTGAAGGAGACTGCAACCATGTTAAGCTTGTTGGTGAGGAGTACCTAACAATCACCCCAAGGATTCTGTATTTGTTGCAGTCATTCATAAGATCTTTGAACTATTCTTTCTATTGGTTCCTCTTATTTGAACCAGCAGGAGACTGAAAAGGACAAGACTGTAACTTACTGATGTGTTCAGAGGGCTACAATCTTGTGAATTCTGTTTCACGCTGACATGAAGAATAGGAAGAGAAGAGCAGAGTAGCAGTACAATATATCATGATGGTATCAAACCTCTGTGCTCTGGATGGTTTGTTTGATCACCTTTTAAAGGATCTGTAATTTTAACATTATTGTGAACCCCTTCTGTAGGTCAGTTGAAGAGGACTTCTGTCCTGGCTCCTGCCCTTCTTATCCTTCACTGTTATCCAAAGGCAATGTATTTTTTTTTGGGAGTGAAGCTAATGAAAGCAAAGCTCTAACAGGGAAAAAGGCAGTGAGAAGTTGGGAAGAAAATAAATGAAATATAAAACTACTCAAAGGTTTCTTCCTTTCCATTATATTATAGTCAAAAATTGTATTACTTTTGATGAAAGATCTGAGTAGGCTTGCAGTCTTTCCAACTACCTGGGCCTAGGCAAAATGAAAAACACAGGCTTTTTTACAGTGTTACAATAATTTAATCCGAAATTGTTCGTAAGAGTAGAGTGCATCACAAATCGGTGCTCATTAATAGAGCTTCTTTTAGATTCCAAGTATGGCCTTTTCATTACTTTAATTTGACTGTATTCACATCAATAACCTAAACAAAAGGTCATGAAGAAAAGCAACACTGAATCACTATCTCACTTCTTAATTCTTGGCAGTTTACTGTTGTCATGTATTGTAATCTTGGGTCTCAGCCTTGCATAGAAGCCATAAGCATTTCTCTATATAATCTTCAGGTGCACTAGATAGTTCAGGGCAGGCAGGGGACTTTAATTCCCAAATTGTGAATATTTCCATATGGTCACCAAGTCACTATTGAAGACAAGATCAAGCACATAGAAAAAAGATTCAATACTGTAAAATTGTAATTATTCTGAAGACTGTTTTTGGCTTTACTGTATGTACTTATGAATAAAAATAATATTCAGGGAACCTTAGACTCATTGTACTTCTGCTAGTCCTGAACTTTGCTTATGCCAAAGCATAACTCAATCGTGGCCATATTAAGAGATATTTTGAGTTTTGTGATAGTCATAAGATGACTGCTCTTTGTAAAGCATTTCATTAAAGCATTTAGCTGGGTTAGTCCAGGGCTGGTTAAGTTCTTCCAGTGGTTCTTACTTGTGTGCTTGCATAACTATTTCTCAGTGAGGAACGTTAGATATGTGCCAGAAACCTGAATTTTGACTTGCAACCTCTATCTGCAAGTCATGATTTTACTGAATGGAATTTAGTTGCTGCACCTGTAACTACTGTCTACATTTTATTTCTGCTACTGGTGTCTTATCGACAGGTTTTCCAGTAGAATCAATCAGTAATGGGACAAATGGTAGTAAAATATGTATTGTGATCTTTCCCTGTCAGTCAGTCCTGTGTACTAGGAATAAGATGTTTGTTGGTGCATATCACTTGCAATTCTCATGTGACCTTTTATAAGTTTATTAGTGTTATAGGAATATAAAGGTAAGTTGATTTTTAGAAAGCATTTTAAAAGGAGGTCATATTTGCTTTGCAGGTAATTGAACTGGTGTCATAATTTACTTTTTTATTCTCTTTGAACTTTTCAGTTAATATTTATTTCTCACATGCACCAGTATAGAGGTGATGGTGTGCTGTCTTGGAGAATTGGAAATATGGGGTTGTTTATATTGAAGAAGAGAAAGTAAAAAAATTTTCCTCAGATATCAGGTATATTAGCACTAACTACAGTCTAAGGAGCAATGACTTCTTTTCTACCGGTTTTCTTTAATGGAGTTTGCTATGGATAGCTAATAGTTTTTGTTTGGAAGTTTTTTGTGTTTTTTTTAGTTGCTAGTTTAGTTTGGTTTTTTTGTTCTCGTAATTTTGCTTTGTTTTAGTTTTTGCTGGATTAAATTCCTGTCTTACTAAATCATTAAGGCTGGGTCCCATAGCCATGAACTTACTGATTTGTGTGTGTGTTAACAAGCAGAAAATGCTAATCAATTACAGAAATTGGTTTGATGACCTATTGGTTGCTTTTCTGATAGTTAAATGACTTTCAGAAGGATGATTTTGACCACTGCCTAGTTTGACAGGTACATTTTGATACATCTTCTTTTAAATCTGCTTAAAAAATTTGAGGGAAGTGACTCAGTGACTGTAAATTTTGGAAGAGGTAAGAAGAAATGTTGCTGAAATAACAGTAAAAGCCCTATGTATCAGGTAACTCACATCACTATGTATGATGAAGTAGCTGAGCACTAGATTTTATTGCATGCAATATTCTATGAAAAGTACAACAGTAAAAGAGAACCCTACTCTGTCAGTTAAGGTATATATTTCACTACTGGTAACACATACAAAATACAGGAGCTCAAATATTACAACGTGGAAATTAATATGTATTGGTGATCTTCAGACAATGGTGGTACTGTGTCTACCAAAGCCTGGAATTTCTGCTGTGAACTTCCATAAAGCCAATTGGTCTTTCATGCAGCATGCCTATAAATCAGTGAGGTTTAAATCTTGAACACCTGCTTATTTGCCTTGAGAAAATTCTGTAGCATTTTAAACGTCATTTTATGACACTGTAAGTAATGCCTGCTCTAGAAACACTTGGAAGAGCCATTAAAGTTATGGGTCTATCAGCATTTCATTATAAAGCTTGATTTCAAGGAGTTTATAACTCAGCCATTTGAAAATGCATTTGACTGAAACTTGTTATATGACTTATTGTGTTTTCTAGTGTTGGACAAATTATTTCAGGTGGTCTTTTTACTTGTAGGAGGAGGAGTGGGCGAAGATTGTAGGTATAAGTAATTTTTCTTACAGAATAATATTTTTCTTACAGAAAACAAACTTTAAATAGAGTTGGAAATGGTCCTTCTGATTATGTACTTTGAAAGATCTTGTAATATGAGCTCGCAGTTGTTATTGTCTATATGTCCATCCTTAATGATTATAAAATTTCTTTTCAAAAGGAATTTTAGGAGACCTTATTTCTTGCTTTTGGTTTTAGCAAATGGTGTTATGTACTTTGTGTAATGGAATACTAGACTGAACTTCTAAGTTAGGGCTTATCATGATTTTATTTATAAACACCACTGTTGTTTTAAAAAAATATATCAAGCAACATCTTTATTGGCTGCCAAATACCTCAGTGCTATACTTTGCTCACTAGCCATCTGATTCTTGATGGGAGATTGAAGGGTGACATGTGAAACACACAGGCTGACTTTTTTGAGGATAACAAATCAGAAGTAACTTTGTGAAGGAATTGGTTAACAGTGTTTTGTGAAATTGAACAAAAAGAAATGAAACTTTTCTTACTACTATTTTATAGAGTGTATATAAAGGTAATGTGTACCTATTTGGGAAGATGTGCAAAATGGAATAGTGGAAGAAACAGCTTTGTTCTGAGGTGCTGGTAAGCATTCTAAACTTCAGAGATAAAACAGCACTTGAAATTCACCAGTAAACTTACTGAGAGTGGTTGTTAGTCCAAGATGTAAGCACTATATACTACCAGCAGAAAACACTTATGTCAGTAGGCTATTACACTGTATGCCACCTTCAGTATCAAAATTATCTGGAAATCTGTTTAAGGGTAGAACAAAAATTCATTATATGGGGATTCCTCACCTGAAGAATAAAGAAAAATTTTCATTTTAATAAGATATTTAGTTGTACTCTTATGACTTTATGTTCTTTAATATGATATGTTGGCAAATGACCCTGATTATGCATGAATGGGAAGCCATTTTTAATTTAGTTTGGTGAAAGTTGATTTAAAAGTTGTTTAGTATTAATTTTCTCTTTCATTTGCTCTTTAAACTTAAAATCTGAGTAATTACAAGTCAAAGCAGATATTTGATCTTTATGCATGAAAGTGAATTACTTAAAGGATACTATGAGGATTTTGCATTCCCTAATGGGGACAGAAGGAATGTGAAAGGGAACTGGTAACTTAAGTTGACCTGAATTTATGTTTGAATTTGGTCAGCTGGATGCAGAGCTGTAATTCAGCCAATAACATTTTGCCTTGTTTTAGCTTCCACAGAACACATCCACGTCTTACAAAATCAAGGATTAGGGAGAGGCTTTGATACATGTTGTGTCTAATATCAGTTCCTGTAGGAAGTTTCTGGTAAACAGCAACGTAGGCAGTCTGTGTATCAGCTGGGACCTCATTCTGGATTGAGAAGATGTTTCATTTTCTCCTTTGTGCAGTATCAGAAGATAAAGTTCCAGTACAAAATAATAGAGGTGTGTGGGTGGATGCATGTGTACATGTTTATATGTATTTCTAAGTAGTATAGAGCTAAATTATGCATAGTATAAATATGCCTTGTCTGTATAATGCAGTTTTTGAGTATCTTAGCTCCTTTCTTGCTGAGCTATTTTTACAGATGACTCTGACCATTCATCCAGATTTAACTTTACAGTCAGCACCTAAAGAGGTTGAAAACAGAAGTCATTCCTTACAGGTTAGAGATTGCTTGTGTTTTTCTGTACTAGTCCTATATTTTTGGTAGTCCAACTGAAATCAACTCTTATTCACCTGTTGTACCTAACTGTCATATTGTTGTATCTAACTGTCATTTTGTTGTATTATGCATTGATTACAGAGATTATCGAGGCTGTAGAACAATGGTGCCAGCTCTTTATATCCCAGAGTCCTGTTCATTTAGAGACAGGCATGCAGTGTTTATGCTTCACATGGCCTGTGGTGGCTCTGCACTGCACAGTCCAGCTGAGCTTGAACACGAAATGTGTCATTGCTTCCTGATTAGGGAGATGCTCTAAATGACCTCCAGAAAGCTGTTTAGTCCTTTATCACTGTGAACTCACTGTTTGTCTGTGAAGGGTGTACATAAAGTGAGTCATTGGGAACCAGATCAAAGTAAAGGACATTGAAAGCACACTGGCATTTCCATATTGACCTGCACTGCTACAGGGCCTTTTACATACCCAGAAACAGAGATGTGTACCTCAGTTGCCTAGTGAGTGAAATACAAATTTTATTTATTTATGTATGTAAAAAACCCTCTTACTGTAAATCATATTTTAATCCAGATCATGACAGCCAATGTATGAATGACCTCAAGCAAATGACACAATTAACATTTAAGTGATGCTAGGTTAATATCCAGGGTTAAACTGAAGCTAATACTCCTGTTGGGTACAAGGCTAGCAATAAATTTGTGGGAGAGGGATCTTAGAATTTCATGGGTTTATGACCAACGCAGTTGTAGTTTTGGAATGTGTTTTCTGATCTGGGTCTTCTGTTGCATTGATCACCTTTGCTACCATTTTCTATGTAGTCTCAGAATCACAGAATATGTCTGTGCAAAAGTAATGAAAACATGTAACGATAACTAGTGATTTATCCTAGCAAATATTTAACTGGTTGCTACTAGCAAGCATACTTAAAACTGGGATTAGAGGCTTAGCAAAAGCATGAATGCATAGCTAAATATATATCAACTGCTTAGTGTTTATTGCCACTAGCATTACAGCATGTCCCAGACAGAAAGCATTATAAATTCCCCATTACACTAAATGTAAAGAGGTCTTCAGTGCTGACAGTGATTGCCCTTACATACACTTTCTTCATAGCTCTTCCTCATTTAGGAGGAGGGAGAAGAAGTAAGAAATGCTAATTCAGCATTCTGTAGTTGGTTATATGACATTATAGTTGTTCTCATTCTTACCCAATGAGATTTTCCTTCCTGTATTTAGGAAAGACAATTATTATATATTTGATGCCTACCCTTCTAACTTCCTTCTAAACTTTTACTCCTAAATCATCTTCAATTAATGATTTTCTGTTCAGTCACCAGGCACTGAAGTATCATGGGCAGAGATTGTTCGTTTTCTACTGTGGGTCTGGAAGTGAAGTCATGCTCATCTACCATAGGCTCCAGACTGGAGTGTCTGCTGCCACTGCAGCTCCCTCAGTGCAAGACCACAGTACATTCTAGCTGTACTTTTTTCCTGAAAAAGGCAAAGGGGAGTGGAAAACTAACCAGTGTGTCGGTGGCTAGGAATGACATGGTTTCTGATCGGGACATGTATAGAGGTGAAATAGAGATTTAGGTGTCTGAAGTTATAATTCTTGTCTTTGTGCCATAGAACGCAAGATGAACAGAAATAATAATGATAAATGCTCTGTCATTGTCTTGCCATTGAGTTATTCTCTGTAAGAGTAGAAGGGAAAAGACACATCACTAATTGCCAATTAGGCTGACACAAGGGTAAAAATTTCCAATGGCCAATGACATATTCTTATCTATTCTGCTTTCCATGTTTAGAAGCTCTTAGTATGAAGATTCACTTTTGAAAGCTGTACATATGAGCCAGTGCTTGGTCCTCAGCACCATTTACTCCTTCTGCAAATATCAAATTCTATTGACATGGAAGCTAAAGTCCCTGTGGCAATGATTCATTGCAGTTCCTATTTTCCAATACCTATAATTTTGCTGTCAGCTGTTTTTATCTGATCCTTAATTATAAGGTGAGTGTTTACACTCCAAAATGGAGCAAGTCAATTATCATGTACCTCAAATCACTGAGCAGCCTTCACTGACATACAAAACTGATCCATTTTTCGTAAACCTTTTTTCTGAGATTGGAGTGTAAAAAGTGCCTTCAATATCCATCTAAGTGAAGTGTCTGACTACCCTGGTTAAGGTCCTCCTTTTCTGTCATAAAAAATCATCTGACTTCAGTTCAGACATTTATTTGTCAGCTAACAGTTATGCCCCATTTTCAGAAACATTAAGAACAGTCACAAATGGAAGTCTGAGAAGGCTATAGAAAGATGAGGGAATGGACTGTATTTATATTTTTCCTGTCCAGCATAAAATTGGAAATGCTTCAAGTCAGCACTTTAAACAAAAACCCTATTTGGAATGGTGATGTGCTCAGCAGCAGCTCAGGAAAGGTGCAAATGAAAATGTACCAGATGGCAGAAGTTGCTGAATACTGAATTCTGAATTTACTTCATTGTATGCATATGTATTCACAGGTCATTCTATCATTTTATAAATAATGGAGGAAATTACTTATGCTTCCTTACATAGCACACCAAGAACGTGGAATAGTCATTACATCATCTGACTTTCTGAGTGCAAAGTACTTTAATAGAACAAATGTGCCCATGGGAGACTCCCACTATATATAGGCCCTTTTAAAGGGTTTTCCAGTTGCTTTTGCAGAAATGTATTTGGGTTTTTTAAAGAAAACTGTAATTTATTTTGAAAAAATACAAACAGAGGCTGTAAAGGTAGGAACAGAAGACTCAGTTCTCACTGTTAATGGTAAGACATGCACAGGGTAATGCAAAATGGATAAAGCATGCATAACTTGCTGGGAAGATGATACAGACACATGAATGCAAATTTGTATGCAAAAATTGTGAGGTCTTATATGTCATCTATGTACTTAACTCTCTTAATTCAATGAATACTTCTAATTGTTGTTGCAGAGAACTTATCCCTACTGTTTTTATTGCCAAGTGAAGTACTCAAAAAATGGCCCAGATGAGCCCTGGTAAAAGCCATTGTCTATGCTGGAGAGGAAGACAAAAAAAGCTTCAGGGACATAATGTACTAAAATGCCCAAATTTCTTTTCATCCTTACTCATCTTAGATGGCTTATCAGGAGGGTGGATGAAGCCCTACTCTGCATCAGGTACTTGCCCCTCTTTCTGCTCTCTACACCCTGCTGAGCCCTGCTATGCCATTGCAGCTCCTAGGGGCATAGAGGGAGAAAACAAGGAGTCCTTCCCATGACTTCTCCATCGTGGAGCTCTCAAGATGGTGTTTGTGCTGAAGGGACAAGCAGGAGCCCCAAAGAAAATTAGTTCAGACATTTACTTGGCATCATCATTGCAACTTTGTGCAAGGTAGCAGTAGGCAAAGGGACTGACCTGTCTCTTCAGGATGGCTTTTCTTTGCAAGGACCAAGGTATAAGCTGGCCCATGCTGTGGTTTGTTGCTTGGAGTGCTGCACTGAAGTGTAGCAGCCCTCCACTGTCAAAGGTGCTGGCTGCCCTCCCTGCAGAAGCCGCAGACATTGGCTGGGAAGGTGACCCTGCAGAAGTGTGAGTCTGACAGGGTTAGTGACAAGCTCTGGGACAGCACAAGGAGTGAGAGTGTGCAGGTGAGGGCTTTATGTCTGCTCCAAGATGCACCAAATCTAGTGGAGAAAATTTAAAGTGCTTGCACACTATCACTCACAGAATGAGGAATAAACAAGAGAAGCTGGAAGTCTGGGGTCAGTTCCAGACTTACAATGCTGGCTTAACTGAGACTTGGTGGAAGAGTCCTGTGGCTGCAGTGCTGGGCAGTTACAGACCCTTCAGGAGAGACAGGCAAGGCAGGCAGGGCAGAGGGCTTGGACTGTACAGTGTTTGCAGCTGGGAGTGACAGCTGGGAGGTTGAGAGCTGTTGGGTAAGGATTAAAGGAAAAGTGAATAAAGTAGATGTTGTTGTGGTAGTTTACTATAGATCAGCCAGCCAGGCTGTTGGCACTGATTTACTAGTCTATAAGAACTTAAACCCCTGCTCTAAATCAGTTGTCCTTTTTCTGCTATTACAGACCTCAGTTAAATTCTCTCTTCCTTCTTTTTATGAGCCCGTTTTAAGTATTTAAAGGTTACAATTAGGTCTTCCAGGAACCTTCTCTTCCCTAGGCAGAGCAACTCCAATTCTCAGCATTTCCTCCTCCCTATAATCATAGTCCTGCCTGTGGTCTGGACTCACTCCAACAGGTCCATGTCTTTCCTGTGCTAAGGATGCCAGAACTGGACACAGCACTCCAGGTGAAGTCTCAACAGAGCAGAGCAGAGTGGCACAATCCCCTCCCTCCCCTGCTGCCCACACTGCTTTGGATGGAGCCCAGGACACGTTTGGCTTTCTGAGCTATGAGCACACATTTCCAATCATGTCTAAGTTTTCATTCACTGGCATCCTCAATTTATTTTCCTTCTCTGGTCTCAAACCCTTCATCCACCAGCCTATACTTAGACTGGGGATTCCCCTGGGCCAGGCCCAGGATGTTGAACTTGTCTCTGCTGTCTTTCAGAAAGTCTGCATGGGCCCAGTCCTCCTGTACAAGTCCAGACGTCCATATAGAAGATGACTTTGATAAAGGTGCTAAGAGAACTGAATAGGGAAAGTGCACTCCTAGGTCTGTAGTTTCTAACAGGAGGTGATCTTATGGGTGAAGTAAGGATTGGTGGCTGTCTTGGCCATGGTGATTATGAAGCTATAAAGTTTAAGATAGTTGGTGTTTTGAAAAAAGCTGTCAGCAGAGATGCTACTAAGAGCAGGCTTTTGGCTGATCAAGAACTAGTTAGTAGGGAATCAGCTTTCAAAGGTTTTTGAGTCCATGAATACTGAGCCACCTTTTAAAAGAGCCCAGGAGAAGGGAATTCTGATGTTTGATGTGCAGGAGAAGGCTGGGTAGGCTATACAGGCAATTAAAACTGAACTCTGGATACTGATTCTGAATATTATGTGGAAAAGAAACTGTATGGACTTTAAAAGCCTGAGCAGGCTACACAGGAGGATTACAGAGGTGCTATTTGCCACTAGGGAGAAAATTTGTATGATGAAAGCTCATTTGGAACTGAAGTTGTTAAAAATAAGTTAGAAAAAGAGGCTTCTAAAGGCATGTTCATGGTAAAAGAAGGGCTAAATAAAAGGTTGGCCCATTACCTGATGGTGTTGGTTTTCACCTCACTAACAGGGGTGAATGAAGATAAAACTGAAGGTTTTCGTGCTACCTTTTCTTCTATCCTTTTTCATCAATGGGTTCTGGAACTGCAGGAGCTGTGGGTCTGAGCACCACGACTGGGAGAGGGATAGACTCTCAAGTGTTTATGCAGAATTTGCTGCTGCAACCAATTGTATGTATTTCTAAGGGCCCCAATTGGATTCATCCCAGGGTACCAAAAGAACTGAGCATTGCCATTGCAGAACCTCTCCCAGTTATCAATTTTTGGAATCTGAGAAGGTCTTGTCCCTGTTGAGTGGGAGGTAGCAATTTTCAAGGATGGCTGGAAAAATGTAATTCTTGTAATTCTAGGTTTGTCACTCTCACTCCAGTGCCTCAAGGAGATTATTTTGGGAGCTGCTGAAAAGCACTTGAAAGACAATACAGTCATCAGTCAAAGGAAACAGTAAGTTCATGAAGGGAAAGTCATGCCTTACTAACTTGATATTCTTTGATGATAGTTTTCTGCCTAGTGGAAAAGGGAAGATTGTGGATGTGGTTTGTTTGATTGTTGGATTTTATTTTATTTTATTTTATTGTTTTTTCAAGTTTTATTTTGGTTTTTCATACTGTCTCTCAGAGAATCCATCTGTATAAAATTTCCAGCACACAGCTGGACTTATACATATGATGGCTGAACAGCTGACTGACAGACTGGGCTCAAAAAGTTATACTATTTGGGATAACATGTAGCTGATGATGTCAGTAGTGGTGTTCCCCTCAATTTTAGGTTTAATTTTGAGGCCAGTTCTGTTTGGTAGTTTATTAATGACTTGGACAGATTAGTTGAATGCACAGTAACTAGTTGCAGACAATATTAAGCTAGGAGGAACTGTACGCTCAAGGTACAGGGACCTTAGAGATAGATCTTGATAGATTAGAATGCTAGACAGTCACCAGCTATGTGAATTTTGGCAAGAACAAATGTCATATTCTGCACTTGGGAGGGTATAATCCTCTATGTGTGTATAGTCTGGGGGACAGGTGGCTATAGCCTTGCAGAAAGGGATGGGGGTTTTGGCTGGTGGTTATCTCAATATGAGTCAATGATGTCCCCCTGGAGGTCGAAAGGGCCATATCCTGGTGCATTGAGCACATTATAGCTAAGTGGTCAAAGGAAGGGATTGTTTCATTCTATTCAACATTGGAGTGGTCTCACTTTCAATACTGCATGCAGTTTGGGGCCCACAGTGTAAAGGTATAAAAATACTACAGTATGTCCAAAGAAAGACAACAGATATGGTACGAGGAGTAAAAAGGCATGAGTTATGAGGAGTGGCTGAGGAGACCAGGTTTGTTCAGCTTGGTGAAGAGGAAACTGGCTGGTGCACATTGCAGTTACAACTTCTTCGTGAAGAGATGTGGAAGAGGGGTGCTTATCTCTTCTCTCTGGTGTTCAGTAGTAAATTTCATGGGAATGACTTAAAGATACTTCACTGGCAGTTCAGACTGGATATTAGTTTTCCAGATTGGAAAGGTTCTTCACTGAGATGGTGGCCAAGCACTGGAGCAAGGTACCCAGAGAAGTGGTCACATCTGCAAGTCTGTTGGTGTCCAAGGAGTGGTTTTACAATGCTCTGAGAGATATGGTTTGATTTTTAAATTGTCCCATGTGGAGCTAGGAGTTGGACTCAGTGAACCCCATGAGTCCCTTCCAACTCATGATATTGTAAGTACCTCTACTGCACTGCCTAATTTGTAATTGAGATTTGTGGACACAAAAAATGCGTTTTCTTTTTCTGATTGCACCTATGTGAAAAACTGCCTTTATTTTGCTGTCCTTGAAGTCACTTAACTCTAGGATTGCATTCTTTTTCTCCAGGGTTATCCATTCTTATTTGACCATTCTTTTCAGGTTTCAAGCCAAGCTTTGAAATGTTAATATGTCAGTCGTTTCTGTTCCTTTGTGGCAGAACACTACTACACAAGTGGCTTACCTTGTTCAAATTATTTTTAAAAGGCACCTTAATCCTTAAGGCTGATTTTGAGTTAGAGTTTGGCAATGAAACCATACATTCATCATGCTGAGGTTTTGTTTGCCGATTTTGGTGTGAAAAATTGAGATACTAACCTTCAGTGGCTCATATGGGTAGGGTGTTGGTTTTGATGTTTTGGGGAGGTGATTGTGTGTATGTTCACATGTTCTTGTGCATGTGGATGCAGATGTTCTGCTCTATGCCTCTGAATTTTCATATTAGGAAGTAGTGTATTTAAAATTCTGATTGAAAGGGAGACACTGATGCTTGGGTTTGATTTGGCTTTTTTTTTTTGTCAAATGTGGATTTATTTATAACATATAGATTCAGATTTGAAGTAGGACACTTGAGCACTTTTTATATGGAAAGACATTTGTAGTGATGGGAGCACTAGAATAGGATTTCTCAATCCTGATAAACCTATTCATTGATTATGGTGAGATAAACCAGGCCTGGAGGTAGTTTAACTGGGTCTTAAGGATCTCAGTAGGTGCAAGACCTCTTCTGCATTATGGAATAGACTTTGACAGGTCTCTGAGGGAGAGGCAGTCTTTGAAATTCTCTTTTTAGCTTCTCTCTACACCAAGAATATGACAGCTGGTGACTAATTGTAACATTCCAATTAAAACTGCTATCTACTCTATTGCTGTTGTGTACTTAGCTATGGCTACAAACCAGTGATTTTAGGAAAAGACAGATAGAATAATATGGCTGTCAGTCCTTTGTTTTCATTCATCAGGGCATTTGAAAAGTAATTCTTTATTATTCCACAATCTTAAACATAAATGCAACCAGCCTCTTTTTTTTCCCAGACATGAAAGTTGATTGGCATGTTGCTGATGATGTAGTGAGGGATAGGGGATGCATGTGGTGCATTCAGGATCAGACAATATAGCTTCAGCTGACTTGCTTAGCCAAATTAGGACCATGCATATTCTTTCATTTCTTATGTTTGTTCTCTATACTTGAAATTGCAGTTATAGAAAGATGTCTGACATCATATTGCATCTTTAGGTCATATCCTGTCCACCTTCCAAAATCACACCAGGGCACATCTGACTTTAACCATGTCAAACACACATTCATGTCAAGTCTGCTGGAACTGTTGTGCTATCATGTGCTGAGAAGCACAGAATCGAAAACTGTGGAAGAAGCAGTTTCTCCCATTTATTTATTTATTTGTTTAATGAATTAATTTGATTTAAAAAAATAATTGGATATGAGTTTTACACAAATTATTTGAGACACTGGATATGAATATTTTATTTTTCTTTCAGATTTCTTTTATATAAACTTGGAGGGGTAATTCTTACTTTCAATCTATTACTTAACAGTCTGACCTACCTCCCAAGCCTGGGGAATTTAAAGTGGATCAGAGCAGCTCTTTCTGAGAAGAAATTTCAGCAGGAGACAGGAATTCTGAATCTGTTTTTGTTTTGTTTGTTGAGATGTTCTCATCACAGCTTCCACAGTCTCTATGTGCACTGTGAAAGGAAGAATAGTGCATGCAGGTATCTTGTACCTCTTTATCTTGGACAAGCATGTAAAGGCTTGGATTCATGTTGGGCTATCAAAAATGTAGTGAATAACTATTGGAGGGGACTGGATGGAAGAGTTTTCAATGTTTGACTTTCTTTAGGTCTTAATTCAGTGATGTTCATCTTTATCCAGCAGAATAAATTACCAAGTTTTTGCTTCCTGCTTGTATTAAAATTTAGTGTGAAAATAGTTTCTGATAATGAAATCACTTCCTTCCTTATGTGTCAGAGGCTGACATCAATGAAGTGAAAAATTGACATCTCTGTCTCCTGGTCTAAGAATTATTCTGTGCTTATTATTTTGTGCTTGACTTTCCTAATTTTTGGTGATTGAGTCTTATTGCTTTGACACTTTTAACATGTTGACATAAGAAGTGTATGTATCTGCGTACCACATAGGCCCAGAGGATCCCTCTCTTATAGTAAGTTTTGCTGAGCTTTTAGAATCTTGCTGGTCAAGCCAAATATTTTTCTAAAGTATTAATATTTTTATGAGAGTTCCAAAATTTCCAAATATTTGAAGGCGTCTACTAATACATCTTTTCACATTCTGGTAAATATAGAACTTCTAAGTCTTATTGCTTAAATTACATCTGTCAGATTTTCAAATCATTCAAGTCTGGACACAGTGCAGACATTTTATGCATATTCAATTGGCAATATGCCAGCCAGTTATCATGAGCTTTTAACACTGTTGTGCACTTCTACACAGGAAGGAAATTTGATCCACATAGCCTAGTATATTTCTTGCAAATTATTGTATCTGGTACAGTGTGTGTGTGTGTGTGTGTGTGTGTGTAACATATTCATATTTTTTACCTTCCTGAGAGAATTAGGATTTAAAAGATTGCTTTGCCACATATTACAGAAAAACACACATAATTCTTGTGTAAGGAAACCTTTTGTGTTCAAAAGCTTTATTAATCACAGACATCTCTCAGCATCTTAAAACTGAAGGATTTATGGGAGTCATTCTTTCAGAATGGTTGGAAATTATTAACTCATGTTTATCTGAAATAACCTGGTATTTCCCTGGTTTTGTTTACTTACAGGTTTAATGGACTTTTTTGTAGACAGTATGGATCTGCTGTGCTAAAAATATGACTCTAATCTGCCAACCCTTGTTCATGTGAAAGAATCCTGTTGAAGTGATGGGACTCTGTGAAATAATAACTGTTTGTGGGAGCAGAGGTTGCCACATCACGTCTGATCTGATCTGGGCTGCAGCATTTTTTTCCTTCCAGCTATGTGCTTTGTTGAAAGATCAAACAAGGCCATGAAAATGATGGTAAGATACTGTAAAGAAGAGTATGTCTCGATATTTCCATCATCTTGTATCATGTGCAAGAGAGACAGCTGTTTTCTCCCCTACTATGAAGACACAGATGCATATTAAACTGTGGTTTCTGGCTGCCTTTCAGAACAATAAGAAACTACACACCTGTCAGCTCTTGGCAAGCAGGAATGATAAAATTACTAACTTTGTTTCCACAGCATTTTCTCACTGACAAACACACCACTGGCTTCATTTTTCTCTCCATCACTTCTCAAAAGGCTTAGATTTCTCCCCAGAGGCACAGAAGAATTAAGCAGTTTTACTACTGCTTCTCATAAATGGCTTACTTTTTAGAGAGTCTAGGTTTTCATGCTAGGCTTGTTTTATTGAAGCTTTTCTTCTGGAACAATTTTTTTTTTCCAATCAGTGTTTTGCATCTGTAAGCCTTTGTGCTATATAGCACCCTCCTTTCCTAAGGCAATCCAAAAACCCTCAAGCTAATGGCTCATTTAGTGATCAATTTGTCAAATAATATTCACAGATGTTTTTCTTGTAGCATGGTGCAGGTAATACCCATGTGAATGGTTTCTTCTCCTAAGTGGCTAGGTAGTGGATTTGTTTTGTATAGTGCAGTGTTGAGTTCTCCAGCAGCCAAGTTTTCTTTTTGTCTATCAAGCTTTGAAACTAAATTCTGTTTAAGACATAGAAATATGGATGAACGTTGGATAAAATTTCCATCCTTAAGAGAAGATCCTTAAGCACAGGACCTTAAGGAGCTGTAACTAATTCCTAAAGTGGAGTTAAGCATGGATTTTCAACCTTGGCTCTTCATTTCTAGCTTTTGTTATCTTGGCTACAAGACTGTAAAAGTTATAAGAAAAGTGGTTGTCTTTTTATTGTTTGTTTGGGTTTTTGTTTGTTTAGTTTGTAGTTCCCTCCCCCTCGTCCACCTATACTTCCAATAAAACCAAACTGAAGAAAAAGATAGTTCAAGAAAAAAAAATGCAAATTGTTTTAAAAATATTTTTTAATTAAAAAAAATTAAGATGGTTCAAGACACTTTGCAAAATGATTGAAAACTTCCCTAGGACATTCCTGCCCTCTCTTCCCAATTTTTACAGCTCCTTCACACTACCCCCACACAGTTAGAAGCACAAACCACGAATTCCTCAGAAAGTCTTTTGCAAGGCATGTTGAAAACTTTGAAGACATTAATCTGAAATGATCTGTCAAAGATCCAGGGGAATGGAATCTAACTGAACTTTAACTACTTTATCCTACTTAAGCCGGAACAGAACTGCTGAGCTGAGCAATTTAAGATTCCCACAGCTGCACTAGCAGTGTTTTCGTTCATGGTACTAAATTGTTTCCATTAGCCTGAAAAGGGTTATAAAACCTACAATCAATTTACTTTCTGGGGCATTGTGTTTTGAATACCGTTTAATAGGGTGTGACAAAAACACATAATTTCTCCACATGTTCTTACATTGCAAGCAGATTTTGCTTGGTACTAGGCAGTGAACCAAATGTTCTGGACAGACAAATATTCAGTAGAGAATGCACTGGAATTGGAAATAAAGGAACAGTATCAGACAGCTAGAATGCCCAGGGCATGACAAGAATCTTAAGTGGAAGAGAGGAGCACAAAGGAATAATAGGAATTTTTATCATCCATTTGCTCATCAGCTCCACATTTGCTATGGATAGGAATCATTAGATTTGTTTAACGTAGGGGAAAATAATAGATTCAAAAACGGGAAACATGAGTGAACCCAATTGGACAGGAGTACATTTAATACTAATATGAATAACCAGAGATGGCTAAATATGATGAACAGCTGTGGGCAGGAGGAGGATTCTCACTTTCTTGCAATGAACTCAATGACTTGTACTGCTTTCTCAGCCTAATACACCCACAGCATTTTTGTTACATGAATAACCACATTTATTTTAAAAATTCTTCTTCTACAGATTGATTTACTCACCTTTACTAATACTCCTAATCTGTTTATATCCTATATCTTCTTTCACTGCAAGCACTTCAGCTCATATTTTGTATACAGAGTTTCTTAGATTAGTTTATTGAGCAGGAAAATAAGATTGATTAATGAGGAACAGTGAATAAACATATTCAAGCAAGTTATACGATGAAACAGTTCTTAATAGTGATGTCGAAAACCCCTCACATTGTTCCATGACAACATGTCTCTAAAAATGTATTTCGATGGTTCAGTAATTGTCTAATTGTGTGCTGAGGTACACTGTAAAACATGTGAATGCTGACCATCAGAAAGGCACTTCATTCTATTTCTGATAGCAGATGAACTTAATTGTCCTTGGCAGGTGTTTTGTTGTCTTTTAAATTAAACAACGGTTTTTAAGAAAGAGTGATAGAAATCTGGCAATTTTCACTCCGAATCTAGAAATTTTTGCAATGTTAGCAAGCCAGTTTCTTGGTAAAGAACAAAGCAATAATCACGGAAAATTGAATTGGTCTGTTCTACTGCACTGATTTCAGCACTTTTGTCAAAGTGTGGTTTGTTTGTTCTTGTAAGGACTTTTAAGGGATCCTTTCACAGATCTTCAAAATTTGGTGTGAACTTTTACAGTTTGAATTTTTAAGCAGAGAAAATTAGCTGCTGTTCATAGAACTTTTTAAGCTGCTTCTCCATAGCCTGTATTCTGATTATTTAAGTGGTAAATGGCAATAAATGTTTCCACTATTATTTTTTTGGATTATGATAGTAAAAGCCAAATTTGCTTTATTTGATGTATAAAAGCAGCAAGCACAAAACTACATTTAGAATTGCTACTTAATAATTTCATGTAACAATTTTTAAGATCCCAAAACCTTTGTTCCAGTATTCAGCTCTGTGGTCTGTCTGAAACTACCTGCTGTCAAACAGAGAGAAATAGGAATCTACTGCCTGAATGGGGTTAGAAAAGCTGTGCACCCCACCTTGTTTTCCCAAAATTGTATAAAAAGTACATCATACCTAAGGGTGTTCCTTCTTCTGTTCTTACATGTTTTCAAGTGCAGAAACACAGCAACCTTCTCCACTTATCCCAATTGTTCTCTGTCCTTTACACTGGACATGCTTTCCTCATATCTCAATTGCCTCTACTACCATTCAACTCTACACTGTCTCAAACTTGGCAGTTCTTCCTTTGCAATTGCATTTTGTGAAAGAGAATTACATCAAATCTCTTTTCTCTCACAGCACTCATCCCCATTGTTTTTGTTTTTTAATCATGGTTTAGAATAAATGAATCATTCAAATTGGAAAAGTCCCTCAAGATCATTGAGCCCAACCATTGGTCTAACACTACCAAGTCCAAAATTAATTGATGCCTCTGTGCACCGCATTTAAGTTTTTAAAGTACCTCCAGAAATGGTACCTTCACTGCTTTCCTAGACAGCCTGTTTGTATGCTTGAGAACCGCTTTGGAGAAGATTTTTCTCATAATAGCAGACCTAAACCTCTCCTGGCACAGTCTGAGGCCATTTCCTTTTGTCCTGTCACTTGTTTCTTGGGAGAAGAGGCCAACCCCTCTCTGGAAAAAACCTCCTTTCAGGCAGTTGTTGAGAGATATAAGGTTCCCCCTGAACGTTCTTTTCTCCAAAAGAAACACCTCCAGCTGTCTCAGCTGCTCCTCAGGACTTGTGCTCCAAATCCTTCACTGCCCTTTTCTGGACACATTGCAGCATCTCAAAGTCTTTTTTTGAAGAGAGGGCCCAGAACTGAAGATGGGTCTCAAGGCATGGCCTCAGCAGTGCCCAGTGTAGGGGGATGGTCACTGCCCTGCTCCTGCTGGCCACACTGTTGTGGACACAGACCAGGATGACTTTGGTCTTCCTGGCCACCTGGGCACAGCTGCTGTCAGCCAGCATGGAGGGCCAATTCCCAGGCACTCTCTCTCAGTCTGTAGCCCTGCCCGGGCTTGTTAAGGTCCAAAGGCAGAACCCGAGGCCCAAAGGCCTTGTTGATTCTTACCCAAATGTTCTCAGCCCATCCTGGCCAGATCTCTCTGGAGAGCTGTCCTGTCCTCCAGCAGATCAACATTTCCACCCAACTTGTCACTGACATTTACTATATTTTTTGTCCTTTCTGTGTTTTCTTTTCCTCTGAGCACATCTTACAGGTCAGAATAATTTTCTAGAGCTCTGTTTATGCAAAAGGATTTTTTTTCATGTTAGTCATTAATGAAAATCTCATAGACAATGGATTTTATTTGCTACTTTTTCTTCTATTCTTTCTGTCCCCTACTGTGGCTTGCTTTCTACCTGAAACGTACTTTATTTTTAAGGAACATCCAAATTTGTGATGTGTTTTCCTCCCACAGGCTGTAATCTATTGCTTGTCTGTAATTTCCTTTACAAAAATGAGTTGTTATTATTTTGCTACTTTCCTCTCATAAAAATGACTATGATTACAGTAAACAGTGTTAAATACTCCTAGTAACCATCTGCTTTCAAGTGCTAAAATTCCGTTGAAAAAACCAACGAACATCGTGTCTAACTTTGCTTTCTGTGAAAGTGTTTTTAGAGCAAAACAGCTCATCCAGTTTTGTGGGCAGGTTTTCAGGGTTAGTAGTACTCTCTTAACTATTCTGTGATCTTTCTGGCATTGGGATTGACCTGACAAAGTAAACAGAGACATGGGTGCGTGTATGTAGTGTGATCACTTCTGCCATATGCAAAACGTAAACATCAGCATTTTAACTCATCATACATGTGTAATACATCAATAATTTTTTTTTTTTGAGCAAACTATGCAAAAACTGGTAACAGAGATGAAGATCCTATAAAAATGTGTGAGTTTGGAAATGTAATGAAACAAAAGAGGTAACTTGAGCTTGGGTCTGGTTAGAGTGCGGGAAGACTCTTTTTTGGAAAAGATATTTTTTAAGTTTTAAAAATTGTGTAGTCATTTGACGAAAATTGACTATTTTATAGCATGATTGAGAACGGAACTTTGTATACAGAAAGGCTGGAAAAAGAATCTAACTGCTGTTGAAATGCTGAGAGGAAAAACAGGTGACTTCACTGAAATGTGTTGGGTGACATTGCTTCTTAACTGCTATAAAATTCAGTTCCTACTGAATCATTAGAAATCAGCAAAAAATATTGAGAAAAAAATCAAAATTTTAAAATTTTCTACTCTAAACCCCCTAATGACTGCAGAAAACTTTAAATTTTGACTGGATAATAACTGAACATTGAAGTATGAGTGTTCTGAGTAAAAATAAAGGACTGTGTGACTCCACAGTAACTAAATAATCTAAACTAAATAAGAGCTGATACTAGTTTAATGATAGCCAAAACAGCTGCATCTGTTGTAATAACTGCTGCAGATATTAGAAACCTGTGACCACTTGAGGTAAACCCTGAAGGGTCAAGAAGGAGAAGATGCCTGTAAAGACTACTTCTATAACATGAAAGAGGGACAAAAAGAAGTGACCACTGTCCCAAATGTAAACTATGTAGGAATCCAAATAAATTGAAACATAAATATTTTGTAGGTGAGTGCAATGAGTGAAACTGGCAGCATAACAACAGCAAAGCCATATAGAGCCCTCCTGGCCAGTTGCAGAGATTTTCAGTGCTGTAGCAGTCCATTCCGAAGAACCTGCAATATTCTGAATCTAGAGCAGTAGTTTAACTGTAAAAAAAAGTCCTTTTGTTAGTCAAGACCCATGATAGTTGGAAAAAGGGACTAATTCTTAAATTCATGGTGAGGAAATATTTGTTTTGGTGTGCTGTGGTGACTGAAATGGGGCATATTAAGCATAGCAAGAATCGAAACAGAGCAAGACCCTCTACCAAAAAGGACGTGGTAGGGTTGTGTAATACTATAAACTGTCATTTCTGCTTGGTGGCCGAAAGTGAGCAAAAACCTAATAAAATACACTTTAAAATCCATTTAACACATTTTCTGAGAAAGCTGATGGCATCAGAAACTAACGAAGATACAGTGTGGTGGAACTTGGGTCTGATTTTTGCAGGTCACAAATGTACTATATTCACGTGGTTCTGAGTATGCAGGTCTCAGCTGAGTTATGCATGCCTATCAGACTGATGAACTAGCACCTGGTTGTATGTATGAAAGTCCTTTTAGAGAAACTGAAACTTGACAGTAATATATATTAAGTCAGTTCTACCTCAACTAAAACAGCCAGCTTTTCTTCCAGGAAAAAGTGTTTGCATGTGGGAGATTTTCAAGATTGTGTTCATTGTTTTCAGTTGTCATTTTCCTCTGTGTTTTGGTTAGTGTTTTTTCCTTTTTATTGGTGAGAAGCTATATAGAATGTGCACTCAAATAATTTCAATTAATGAGTCAATTTCAAGCATTATTTCTCAAATTGTCTGCTACCATTGTTTGTGATATCCTCCAGTGGGCTTAAACTGCATAATATGAAGCATGGTATATAAGACTTTTAGTGTTTGAAAACCAGAGTTCTGTAAATAATGCAGTCAGTACAAGTGAAACATCTGTATTAAACAGTGATTTGCAGAAGTCAAGCTCTGAGTATGACTTCATTAAACTGCAAATGGCTTGCAATTAAGTTATTGATCATCTTTTGCAGGGTCTTAAGATTCTGTAGATGAGATTGAATCTTTAAATGTGCTTCAAGAGACATCCATTTATGCTAACCTTTGGCCAATTAAAGATGGTAGGAAACAATACTGGAAGAACATGTAAATTCATTTGGCTGTAAGTGTAGCATGAGTACTTCAGGAACCTAAAAATTATGACCCTCTGAATCCTACTTCCTAGACTTCTTTGTTGTTCCACTCCCATTCTTTTGGTATTTCAGTCATTATTACTGAGCCAAGAGAAATGATGATTTTTTCACCATTGCTAGTTTCCATATTTTTTTGTAATTAAGATGTATCTGAGAGAATGGAGTCCCTGCTGTCGTATTTGTTCTTGTTCAAAGGGAACACATAGTCTGCAGGCCACATATTTGTGAAGCAATTCATGCTTAATGGATATGACATGCTGATAAGGCAGTGAGAGACCGAGAGCTCGTGGTTTCTGTTTCTGTTCTCTCACCTGCTTTTCACCATCAGAGTGACTCCACTTCTTGAAATGTAACTTCTGGTGAGAATGCAGAATGGGAAGGTCTCAAGAAGCTCAGAGGACTGGGAAATATAATTGACAATTTAGAGTTTTAAGTAGCTTCTCCTTTTGAAGCACATGCCTCTCTACTAGATACTCATTTGATAAAATACATAATCAGGCTTAAAAGACAATAATGAATTAAGACATACAATTTGATATTCTCAAACACTGTGGGTGTGCAGGTCAAAGGAAGATCCATTCTTCTTACCATGACTTCATCTCACACCCATAAAATAGAAGAACAGAGGTAATCAATTTCATGGTGGAGGTAGAATTGACATCCATGGAAAGTTCTCCATGAAGTACAGTCATAGGACTAGGCTGCTAGGATTAGCTCAGTTAATTAGAGCATGGTGTTAATAATGCTAGGGTTGTGGATTCAATCCCTGTGTGGGCCCTACACTTAAGAGATGGACTTGATGATCTTTGTGGGTCCCTTAGAACTCAGAATATTCTGTGATTCTGTCTTGGGGAATTAGTAAAGTATTATTTGAAGCCTGCAGAAGAAATTTTCAAAATATTTTTAAATAAAGATAACAGTTAGTTTTAACTTACTTTAAGTTCCATGCATTTACTTTTGTAAAACATTCTCACCGATCAGAATTTAGTCAATTTTAAAAATGCTGATTGGAATGCTCTGTGATTGAAATGTGAGTTTTTATTTGATAGATTCTGTCCTTCCTATGGAGATAAAATCATTTAGCAAAACAAGTTAATTGAAATAAATTGCCTAAATTTTACTTCTACAGAGGACATCTTTCACTTTGGGCTTTCTTTAAAAAAGTTTTTTCAAAGATCACGTAGACTTTCTATTTGCACCAGGCATGGAAATGTTGAGCAGATACCACAATACATCAAATATCTCTTTAAAATAGAAAATCTCCTAATGTGTAAGCTTTTTTTTGTTACAGAGGTCCTACATCGCGGCATAAGAGATGAGTAGCCTGTTTTTTCGAAACCTTCTATTTATTAGCTTATTCAAAGAGTGGTTCCAGTGCTTAGATCACTGGTTGCCTGCTCTCAATCCATCTCCTCATTTATTCAAAAACATTTCCGTAAAGATATCTTCCATACTTTAGAAACAGCCTCTAGTCCTTATACTTTGTTATCTATATTTTCTAAACCACTGGAAATCTTGTCATTAATGGCTTCAAAAGACAGACAGGTTACTTATTTCATTTGTATGATGATATTAATTCCATCTCTTGTAATATGAGCAGTATTCTGTTTGTCTTTTACCTACTGTAATTTGATTTGGTATGGTTTCCTTTTCCTTTTATAATTTCAAACACATTGAATGCTTTTATTTAATTCTGGTTATATGCATGGGATTCTGGTTACACGAGCTGGATCTTGTCTGTGCACTGAGTTATTTGAAGTAAATAAAATGAGGTAAAAAGCAAACTTGTGCTGTCACTATAGACAAAGGTATACAGTGGCAAATAGTCTAGAAAAGTAAGAAACAAAAACCTCCTAATTTCTATAAAAGAGAGAAAATAATCAACATCTCAAAAAGGAACAGATACTAGTTATAATGTATTAAAAAATGAGGAAAAATTAGTTCATCAAAATGGTAAAAAACCCACCGCATATTACCAAGTGATAATGACCGTAATTATTCATAAGGCTATGAAATTCACTACTGGTATTTCCAGTGGTACAGCAGATACATCCATATGTGTTCGTGGGAGCAATTTCTTTTTCCAGAAATGAGACTGTGTTTGCTGTGATGTAGCTCTTGCTTCCAGGCCTGCAGCTGAAACCTCACAGTTTACTTTCTCCAGTGGTTAGGTACTTTTCTACAGAGCATGAGACTCCAGTTGTTTTGCTCTTCCCTGGGGCCTGACCGAAGAGGTTAGAGTTTTTTGTGAAGGAAAATACCACAGAAAACGTATCTGTTTCCCTTCATAAATCTCAAAGGTTATTAACTCCAGTGCTTTAACAAAAAGACTCTTAATTGCATCAGATGTGTAAGAAGTTCAATTAACATGTATTTGTTTGCTCTAATTACTCTGATCTTGATCTTATTATGCTGTAGGTTGGATCTGTTGATTCAGGGCAATTTTCTCCTCCAACTAGCTTTCTTAAGCCTACAGACACTTGGGGTCTCTTTTCTGTTGTACATATGTTCTTTCTGCATGTGATCTCTGGTTTTGCTCAGGAAATTGTTCTCAAAAAACATTCTGGAGACATCTGCAGCTTTGAGACTGTTCAGGTCAAACATGACCAGAGGTCCTATTGTATCCTGGTACAAAATATTTTAAAGGGTTGGGAATATAGCCACAAACTTTCCTATCATCATAGAAACATGGAAGGACTTCGGTTGGGATAGACATTGCAGATCATCCTGTTCCATCTGTCCTGCCAAGGGAGAGGACACATTTCACTAGATCAGGTTGCTCAAAGCTCCATCCAACTTGGCTGTGAACAGCCTCCAGGGCTAGGGCCTCCACAACTTCTTTGAGCAACCTGGTCCAGTGCCTCACCATCACCACAGTAAGGAATTTATTCCTAATATCTAATCCAAACCTACTCTCTTTCAATTTAAAGCCATTCCTCCTTGTCCTGTTACTGCATATCCTTGTAAAAAGTCTCTCTTCATTTTTCTTGTAGGGACCTTTCAGCTACTAGAATGTTGCAATTAGTTCATTCTGGACCCTTCTGAACCATCCCAACTCTCATAGCCTTTCAACAAAGAATATGTGCTCCATTCCTCTAATCGACTTGGTGGCCCTCACTGCCCTTTACCTTATAAAGTGTAGCTGCATGAAGGGAATGAAAAGAATAATCTTTGTAGCACTAACTCGTCCCTTGTGAGGCATAGAAGACAAATATTGAAACTGCCAGCATTTTCTACCTGATATTGTGTTTTGGTCTTTTTTTAGAATCCTACCTCTCCAGTCGGGACTCTTTTTGGAAGATATTCTTTCAGTCTTTAAAAAGGGGTATTAGCAATCTTCTTGCTGTAGTTCATGAATCAGTCCTTTCATTCTTTTCAGTTTATACCTGAATTAACATTTGTTTAGAAGAAATTTTCTTGGTGCCTTAATGATTGAATGAAGTCAGCTAAGAAGTTAAAGCTATTAATGCCTTTCTGTCAATCACCTCAATTAGTCACTTGCTCTAAAATTCACTAAAATTATCTTCTTTGGTCTTTAATACCTGCTTGACTTTACACTCCTGTGAGCCTTACAAGTTTGTGTCATTTTGACAGTGATTCAGTCTGGGAAAGGTAACAGCTACAAGTCCAATGGGCACCTAGACAATGAACCAAGGCACAAGTACTTGTGTAATAGATGGTTGTATTTCTAGAGGGCTATAAATAATCACTGAGAATATACTGAAGCCAAATTTATTTTGACAGTGATGGTTAGAAGTTTTCATAGGCTAGAAGTTTTCAGATGACCTTTATCCATCCAGTGGCAGGCTGTGGATAGCCTTCCAAAATTGTGATGCAGGGATGTTGTAATTTGTGGCAGTGTCAGAATGATACAGCAATGTTAGGTCTTCCCATAATTTCAGAAGAATTTTCAGTGTTTCCAGTTGTGGATAAATGCGTGAAGAGCTGGATTATGTTTTAAAAATAATGGCAGGCAGATATGTCTGGAAAAGCCAAGCTATTGAACTATTGTTTTCTAGTCAGACTCTTAAAGCTAATAGTAATTACAACTAAAAGCATTATGTTTATTCTTCCCTGACAAGGTGAGAAGTCTTTCAAAATCGCTCTCTGACAAAACAAAATAAATGCATACTGAAGTACAGTGCTTGTGTCATAGTTGTGTTTGTCTAAAACTAAAGTGAGGAAAAATATGGGAATTTGTTAAACTGAGTAATGCAATTGGAAAAACAGAAAATCCATCACATATTTAAAGAAGGCTACATTCTCCAAAGTTCATAAAAACACTAGATATTTTTCTAGGATGCTTAGGGAACGAATACTTTCCTTTACAGGAACACATTTTTTTTCTTTAAATCGTTTTCTTAAGATATGCCTATAGAGGCATATCTTACTTTTTGAATAAGGAGGGATTATTTAAGTGAGAGTGCCAGAATTTCTTTCTTTGTGTTGCAGAATGTACATTTACACAAATGGATATTGTTCTTTTTGAAGAAAGCATATGAAATTGCTGGACAAAGAATGATAATCTGTCTAATTTATTTTCTGAGAATGTAGCATACTTGCTGATTAACCTTATTGGCATCTTGCTTCCACTCGCAGGGTATAGCTCTGGAAAGGGATTAAGAGGGAGACAAAGCTTTAATTTTTTGAGAAAATGCTCATTCTGATCTTTACATTGGGAAGCAGAGATAAGCAGTACAATCCATTTGTAGGGGCGCTTATGTGTGAATGTGAGCGGCATATCTATGTGCATATGCTTGATATCTAAAATCTTTAGGAACTGTTCATCAGGAGAGATGGATGTGACAGAATGAGGATCTCCTGATAGGAATGTGTCATAAACTCACAGAAAGGACTGTCATTTTGACTATGGATGACAGCACCTCCAGATTGCAGACCACACAACTGGGATTTGTATGTGTGTTTGTTTAAAAATAGAACAAAATAGGGTGGCCTAGAGAAAATGTGAGCAATGACCAGTCTCTGTAACCCCTATGGCTTTCCCAGATTTTGTGCAACAAAATAGCTATTGAAATCTGGGCATGCAAAGCATGTAGTTGGTTTAGTAATGACAAGCAATGTCAGCATAGTGTAATTAACATGAGGTGGTTTAATTTATAAGGAATGTCCTATGCAGCTTAACACCAACATAGGTAGAAGGGAAGGAGTGAAAGAATTATTCATCTGCAAAATCAAAGTGTCTCTCCTTTTGATGTAAACATTTTATTTTCAAATGCTCTTTACATTTTTGTCACTAACAAAAGGCCTTTGTCATTATAAGTTAACACAGTGGCAAGCAAGAGTGTCATGAGAATGACCTCTGTCCTTTTGCCTCCATATTAATCTGAAAGGGAAAGTCTCAGCAGACTGTTTTTACTGTACGTAATTAAGCAATCCTGAATGCTCAGTGAAACTTGAATGGTATGGCATAAAGCCTGGTAATATGACAGTTAATGAGATGAGACTTAAACTTATTCAGCCTTTATAATAATGTGAAAGCTTTAGCCTTCAGATTGAGGGCAGACACATCCTGAAATATTCATTAAAAAAGCTAAAAACAACAGCAAGGACACTGTTCTATGTGTCGTTGTTTGATGACTCTCTCCAAGAAAGAAGAAGCAAAATAAAATTATTTCTTAATTATACTTATTAAATATCTATAATAAACTGTGACATTTGCATTCATGATGGAGAAATTGAAAGAAGGCAACATTCAAGAAAATGCTAACAATACAGGGAGTGATCTATGTTACTGTATCTTTCTTTCAGAGCCCAAAATATTCAGGCTGGCTGAAGCTACATAATTAATTTCACTCCCTGTCTCTAATAAGAAGACATTTGCTTTGGAAATACCGTTTTGTCTTTTTCTCTGCTTTATTTCCGCATTCATATACTAAATAATTTAGCTTTGTGTAAGCCTTCTACTTGTCATTGGTGATTCTTGTATGTTTGCAGCATGATGATCTCTGCAGCCATGTATAATATATACTTGGGGAAAGGTCTTTCTGATGAATCATCCAACTTAGCTTATCAAGTATATTACCTGGATTTTAAAAATTGCCTAGATTAATGCTGGTAAGCAAAAATAGATTGTGTATTAAAACAAAAACCAACCAAACAAAATCCACAAAAAAGATATTGTAATGATTTTCTGAATGTTTATTTCTAAACTAATAATACTAGAAAACTCATAGGGTTAGCTAGCTTGGTTTGCAGTTTTGGCTGCAATCACAGAATTCCAGAAATTTTCCCAGAGAAGAACAGTGACCATATCCACATCTAAAAATGTAACCGAGGTCAGTGCCCTAAGCTTTAACCCAGTGAGCCTACTGAGACAGTGCTGTAGTGTTCAAATTAGAGCTTTGTTCTTAGACTGAGGGAAGCAGCTGGGTTATATTCATCTCCATGTTGCTCTATTCCCCTGGTGCCTTAAACTAACCCCTTTGATTTTTCTCTTAACCTGTTTATACTTCACAATCATTTACACTTTCTCTTCCCCAGTATTGCTAGTCCTGCTCCAGCTGGACAGATTCTGAAATGCTGCATGGTGACTATGCAGCCCCAAGATCACGGTCTAACTGCTGAAAATGTTGTGGTTAAAACCCAACATAAATCCAGACTTGGTCTCAGGCACACATTCATTTCCAGTGTACTGTATTGTTCAGTAATTCAGAGTTCTCAAAATGCAGAGGAATTTTGGATGTGTTCCCCAAGGTTGGACACTGTCTTGGTTTAATTTAATTTTCCTAAAAAATGTTTTGGAATAATTTGAATTTCCTGGCTAATGCACCAAATAATGTTATAGTTTTGATTTGCCAATTTAAATATACTCATTTTCTGTTGTGAGACAGAACCAGGAGCAGAAGCAAGGCAGGCCTAAAACTTAAAAGGGTAAAAAGAAATTTATTAACTACACTAGGGAGGAAAAAACCAAACAAATTCAGAATAAGATTTTCGGACCGTCCCTTCCTTCCTTCTCCCAACCTTCCTAACAACAAAACAAACATACAAAAAACTACTTCAGTCGGTTTCCAACTTAAATAGTCTTTTTTTTCAGTTCACTTCGGAGAGAGAAGTTTCTTCTCATCAGACTATAGGGATTTCTCTACAAGGAGGAAGAAAACAGTCTTCTCGTGGTTTTATGTTCACGATTTGCATCCGCCCGGGAAAAAAAACCTTGCAAAGTTGTGAAGCTTCTCCCATTTTCACAGCTTTCCCAAAGCTGTGTCTATGGGCCATGTTAAACTCATGGGGTATTACTTTTAAGAATGAATTATTCCAAAGCAAAAGTTCTCTTCATCTCTTTTTTCTCTGTTCATGCTTCATCCTTAGAAAACCAAGATTCCCTTCTTTCTTCGGGGCAAAGATTTTCAACACAGGTACTCTTAGTCACATGATCTATCAAATGGAACACTCTAACTCTCCATGCCTTTTTTTCCATGATTTATAGGAATATTCAGTGTAGCATCAGTTCATCCCTACAACGTACAAGGGGATTTTTCAGCCATCTTCACAGCATCTCTTCATTCTCCTTCCATCTGAAATAACTTAGCTCTTGCTTCACTGACTTCGGAGTATCTCTCTTTTTCCCTTCTCACTCTGGGAAGGATTGAAAAGTCTGCAAGTCTTATCTGAGCATTGAAAAAGTCAAGATTTCACACAGGGAAAAGTAAAAAAAAAAAAAACAAAGCTACAATGCTGGAGCTGTGCCAAAATCTCAAAAGCCTGGCCACACTGGAAAAGGAGGAGGAGCAGGGGAAAGTGGCTGGGATCTTAAAACAGCCTGAGTCTACCTGGCCACTGTGGATGGCCAGCTGTCCTCCCTGCTGGGCTATGCCAGCTCCCCACACAGGGATCCTGGCCCTGCCCATGGCCACCTCTCCTCCCTGCCGGGCCATGCCAGCTCCCCACACAGGGATCCTGGCCCTGCCCATGGCCACCTCTCCTCCCTGCCAGGCCATGCCAGCTCCCCAGACAGGGATCCTGGCCCTGCCCATGGCCACCTCTCCTCCCTGCCAGGCCATGCCAGCTCCCCAGACAGGGATCCTGGCCCTGCCCATGGCCACCTCTCCTCCCTGCCGGGCCATGCCAGCTCCCCAGACAGGGGGCCCAGCCCTGCCCCTGCCAGTCCCGCAGGCCTGCAGTGGAGCCAGGCCGAGGCCTGTTACCTGAACTGCTGCCAGAAAAGAAAGAGAGCTCAATTCCGGGTTACTTCCTTCAAAATGTGTGTTCACAGAGTGAACCAACCCTCTCCAATTGGATTTTTAGGCTGTCAATAACCAAGCCAGCCTTCAATTGATCTCAGCAACAGAGAAAGTTTTCTCATAGAGAAAACTCATGAGTCCATCGTTCACCAGGTAAAACTAGCACAGACACATGACCTTATTGTCCCTGCATTTATTTATTTTAATTTTTTTTAAGAAGAAACAAATGAAAGCCAAGCTATTTCAAATGTTTTAAGCTCTAAAGAGGTAGTGGTTAATAGGTGACTCATAAGTTACACTGAGATTATTCTATCGGACGTAGTCTTCTCGTGATCATGTAGTGGCTGGACAAGAGGAAAGGGTTTCAAGCTGCAAAATAATAGCTTTAGATTAGATCTTAAGAAGAAATTATTTACTATGAGGGTGGAGAGAAGGTTGCCCAGAGAAGCTGTGGATACCCTATTCCTAGAGGTGTTCAAGGCCAAGTTGGATGGACTTGAGCAACCTGATCTAATAGCAGAGGGGTTGGAACAAAATGATCATTAAGGTCTTTTCCAACCCAAGACATTCTGTGTTTCTATGATGTTATGATCAGTGGTTCATACAAAGCTCTTATTGTCAATTGTTCCCAAAGGAGATTTTTTGAATGGAAACTCTGACATGCTGAGATTTCTTCTGCTCCATATTTTTCTTAAACTGAATTTTACTTTTGCAAAAACACCAGGAGGAAATGTGCCTAAGAAGTTTTTTTCTTGACTTTCAGAATTATCTTAGATCAGAGTTTTGTTTCACATTCAATTTGTAATAAAAAAAATATTTGTTTTGTTACACACACACAAGAAAGTACAGCAAATGTATGACACATATAGAACATCTGTAAGTCTCATGATTATTCTGTAGCAGAAGGGTATAGTTCAGTGCGAGAGCACTCTGAGGCATTAGTCTTGAGATCAGCAAAGTGGAACTTGAAGCAAGGCTCCTGATGATAACCACGTAAGTCTTGCCTGGGAAAGGCACTAGGGGTGTTGCAGTATTTGTTTGTTTTTTCACTGACACTTGGTGTACACATCAGGAGAGAAAACTGCTCTTTCCTGTTGAATTATTTTTTTCCCCTTGATTATTATAAATGCTGCAAACAGCAAGTAAATTTGTGGAGGAGGGGAACTGAGAACATTTTGTAGTTCTTGAAAGGTTAATTGCACTATTTATAGACCTAACTGCACAGGGAAAAATCTCTCAGTATGACCCAGCAAGGTCAGTGTGGTAATAGCAACCCTAAATGGAGCTCTGACCAGTCATGAATTACTGTCTGTGATACTGGGAATGCTGACAGTTCAATCACAGCACTGTTTCAATAGAGAACTCCATATATTTAAAGCGCTGATACTGTTTTCCCTCTAAATGACAGGCTTGACAGATGGGCCGAAAGCACTGCAGACGTTTGAACAAGGAAATAGAGAGGGAGCCTGCTGGAAGCAGGGCTTCACGCAGCCAGCCGCGGATGATGAATAGAGTGTGATTGTGTCTGACAGGTAGTAATATAACTATTCATTCACCACAGAACACCTGGAGCACACTATATTAAATGGTACAAGATGGAGAGATTCTGTGACAGGAATGGGAAGTGTGAATCCCATGCTGAGTTTAGGTACAGCAATATAAAAGGTCAGGGGTCGTGCAATATAAACTCCCCGAGAAAAGGATGTAATTAAATTATTTGCTTACTAAAGTCTTTCTAATGTTTTGCTAACATGTTGCCAGGATCATTATTTCAGCATGTCTGCGCAGCTGAGAGGCAAATAGCAAATGGTGCTTACTGACTGCTGTGCTCCCGCTCTGTGTTCAGAGGCTTGCTAATCAAAGTGCCATCATTATTGCACAAAGCTGCATTGTAGGGTGGGGATGGCGAGGGGCAGAAATGCCTCATTGTGGCCACAGTCCTAGAAGCTGTGTACTGTGTTTTGTCTTGTATTTTGAAGCTCGTACTTGACCTTATTTTAGGGCATTTGGGGCCAAAAATCTGCTGTGTTCAGCAGGTATACAGAGAATTAAAAGGTTCTGCACTTGTGGATAATGTGAACTGTGGAGCTGCGTAGCATCACAAATCTGCTTTGTCGGAGCTGAAAGAAACTGCCATTTGCACCCTGCTATGACAGAATTGTAATTCAAAGCCAGAGACACTTCATTTTGCTAATATTTGTTTTGTTCTGTTTCTGTACTGAGAAGCAGATTAGGCTTAAAGTCTAGAATTGTTCTTTATATATAGAAAATGAGGACCTGAGAAAAGGTCCAATGTTAGTATGAGTCAGAACTGAGCCGCACAGAGTTGACTTATTATATTACTGAATGTTTTCCATGCAGGAGCTACTGAAAACCTTTGGAATACTTAACTTTTTTTAGAGTAAGCCCAAGAAAATTAGAGACCTTTTGGAAGATTTCAGTGAGCAATTTCCTGTGAGAATATGTGCTACCAATAAATAACATCCAAAAGGAAATCTTGCTAGCAGCCATAAGCAAATGAATATTTTTACCACAGCTCATGTCTTGCTGGGCAGGAGTGTTAACCAATTTGTTTCTGTATACTTGTCACTGATAATTCTTAAAATACGATAACTAAGCGCCGTGTGCTTTCAATAATACAGACAGCCAATGCACACATGGTCCCTCTCTTGGGTGTCCAAATGTGGGGTTTTCTTCTGCAAGCATAGGTGAAAGAAAAAAAGACAAACAAGCAGGTAGGTTTAAATTTTACTTATTATTTCTTTACAGGGAACACAGTATATTGTGTAATTAGAAATGTTACTTTGTCATGTGTTTTATTGCTCTCCTTGCAACTTACATTATTGACAAATGTTGACTAGAAAGATTTACATTAAAAACGTATTACTTTCGTCAAAATTTCAATGCCTAGAGAAGGTATTGATAATTTTTTGTAAATTCAAAAGCATCAAGAGGGTAGGCTACCTAAAAGCACTCTGCATTTGAAACATCTACTTACATGTTAGGAACTTGAGAGATATAATCTAATTTTATGTCTCAAAATCATACATTATTTGACATTATATGGATAAATTGTTTCACATTAAAAATATATGTTTTCAAAGAAACAAAATGTGTAGTATGAATGATTTATTTTCTGATTTTTTTCTTTCATTTTAGAATTGTAAGTAGTTTTTAATACTGGTTTGGGATATAAGTCAGAGTTACATTGTGCCGTAAACTGGATATTCCAGTTTCCTTTTTAATGTAAAATAGCTAGTGATATGAACCTTGTATTCAATGTAGCTGAACTCTGATCTCTGAATCCACTCAATTTTTTGCCTCTACTTTGTCCCCATATCTTGTTATAGCAATGATGACGTATTTCAAATTGTTTTGAAATTTTTGTGGAAAATGTTGATTCTGATTGTTTTTGTCAAACAGTATGGTTGTGTGATTTTTTTTAGCATTTCTTCTACTTAGACAATCACTTCAGATATCTCATGCAGCATAATTGAGAGAACCATATTTCTAAATATTTGCAGTGACATGACTGTTGACTTGGGAAGTCCTTGTGAAATGAAGTATCTGATTGTCAATTTTCTTAGGAAGTTATCAACTTTCATTTCAAATTAATTTTTCTTGTCACTTTCTCAATTTGCTGAATTATCTGGCTAGGTCAGTTATTCTCTGAGTGCTTACTAAGTGGCCTTTCCTGAAAGCAGAAGGCATACCAGGCACTCTTTTTTCCTCTGTCTCCATCCATTGCCAAATCTGGCAACATAAAATTTAAAAAAGAAAAGAAAGTAAAATCCACCACTTTTTTACCATGTTTTTTTCCTACAGCTTTAGTATTTCTTTTTCACGAAAATAAAATACAAAAATAAATTTCTACATGCTCAGAAAATTAATGAAACTGCTCTTGAAACTCTTGCTGAGAAAGTTTGTTAGATCTGGTATACTTGGACAGGTAGTGGCCAAATGTATTGCAGCTCTTAGGGCTTGCCTATTTTATTAGGAGGATTCATCATAGTTGGATATGTATTGGACTGTTCTACCGAAAAAAATCTGCATTTTCAGGTTTTCATGTGCTTATTCATTTACTGTCTCAAACCTTGTTGCAGCCTAAATTCTAATTCTATTGGATCAGGTGAAATGGATAAAGAAGTCAACACTTTATAACAAACAAATTTATTCCTTTATCTATTTATTTATTTATCTATTTATTTACCTATTTATCTATGTATATATGTACATATAATATAAATATGTACATAATATATATGTATGTATGTATGTATTTATTTATATATCTATTGCTTATTTATTTGCTTATTTTAAGCAAAATTAGCAGTATTCCAGGCTTTTGTTCTCTGTCAGTCTGGAAGTATTAACTCAGTGTATTTGCAAGTCTACATTGAGGCTGCACCTTTCTTAAAGGCTTTTTAAGGTGTCTTTTTAATATTATTTATTTTAACAAGATTTCTCACAGTTTACAATAACTTATTAGAAATATCTCTCTCTTACATTAATTTGCTTGCTTTCCTTAATAAGGAAAGGGACATCTGATTATTGGTTGTATTAGGAACACGAGTAACACACAGAAGAGTGTCACTGAGCATGAGAAACCCACAAAGATTCCTGCTGCGGGAATTGAAGGCAACTGTAGCCTTACATTAACAGAATATTAATTACCAAATAACAGTGTTTTGCCAGGAGCAGAGATGGTTTTGTCTTCTCTCAGAGTTTGGAAATTTCTTTCTGTATTAAGGGAGTTTGCAGATATGGCTGAAGACACTATGTCTGATTAATCCATAGCCTTTTGCGGATACTTAAAAACTCTCTAGCAGGAAAAGAAATCCTAAACTTGGTGATTAATTTAATGTTTTGCAGTAGAATAATGCAAAAGGAGAAGAGGAAAATAGATCTTTTATGCTAAGAGCCTTACACTAATTTTGATTTTCAGTGTCTATGAGAAGTTACGGGGTTATGGTCACCGAAACAAGGATTTTATGCATGATTTATGAGGTCTGTTGTGGCTATTAGAAAATTAAAGAATAAGCCATAAAATGTAGGTGTCCTCCCTATCTACAAGAGAGTTTTAAATTAGGTGGAAAGATGTACTCAGTTTCCATTCATGTCAGTTCTTCCCTTAATGGTAGAAAAAATTAAGTCAACTTTCTCCTTTTCCTGGAGGAGCTCTGCACAGTACAAACAAAATTTTGAGCAGTTCTGCACAGTACAAACAAAAATTTTGCTCTCACTATGTTTCTGCATCTGTCAACATCAACCCATGTCCACACAAAAGGATCTTTTAGCACTACTTTGATACTTCCCTACAAAAATATGAAAAGTGACAAAAGATGAAAAGTATGTCACCAATATATCTTTTTCTGTGGATATGTATGTTTTGTAAAGGACAGAAACAATTCAAAATAAATTCCTTGTCTTCTCATTTTGACTGTCTGATGAGATATCTGATGACTTAGCAACATTCAATATTTGATGCTTGAAATTTGAGTGTGTTTATTTTTCAAAACCTCTATATATAGAGAACGTCTTCGCATTTCTCTGTATTTGCTGCTAAATTGGATGTTGGGGTGCCTGCGGCATGTGCCCAACCTTTTAGGTCAGGAAGAATATTACCACCTACTGTGTAGACTAATGGGTAGGTATTCTGAAGATCTGTAATTTCCATTAGCTTACCGGCTACCCACAATGGTCATTGCATATCTCCTTTGTTACTATCAACGTTTAAAACTGTGATTGAGGAACTTTCTTGGCAGTCAGTGTTCATTCTTCGGTGTCTGCCTTAACTGAGCATTTTAACTGTAAAGATCTTGGCCTGGTCAGAACCACATAAAATATTTTTTGCTTCTTTATAAAAGGTATTTCTAACTAGTCTTCTCTCTTAGTACTCAAGTTTGTATTAAACAGTTTTCTACTTACCTTTCACGTATGTTAATAAAAATATTAAATGTCTTCCAGAACTGGCGGCTAGAAATAAACCTGCCTCTGGTTCATCTTCCTCTCTTTCAGACATCCACTGCATCCAAGTGTACAGCTGTGCTCTAACAAACTTTATTTATGCAACATAGCAATACTACAGATATCTATGAATTTCAGCTCTGATGAGCCTTTTAACTGATTCCTGCTTCTAATCTTTATTTTCAAAGTTCATTTACTCAGAATTCAGAAGTCATTCTAAACCTGTGTTCTGGCTGTTTGCTTTATTGTCAGATAAAAGCTTCTGTACAGACAATAAGTGGCTGCAGTTCATCAAAACCTCTCAGGCACTGAGAATGGAAGTAAGACAATTAGAAATACATAAGTGGTTTCAAAACTATGACAAAATAAAGTTTTTGGTCCAAATCAAAACCTCTTGGATTCTGTGAAGAAAAAGAAAAGATCAAGCTGGATTATTTTGTGAAAAGCTCTGCATCTTATCATGGTTTGAGAACAGAAACTGTGAGCCAGTGATGCAAAAAATGCACTCTAGTCAAGGCCTTTGTGCCTTAATACAGCTTTATAGAGGGATGACCCCGTTCTCAGTGCTTCTTTAATTTCTCAAGTGCACAGAGGTCATGTGTCAAAGTGAACTACTCACCGTTTGGAAAATAAATAAAGAAACTGTTATTGTTGAGTTGAAAATACAAAGGAATTGCTGAAAACTCTAGAGCTTTGTTTTAGGCTGAGGCTTTTTGTTCCACAAAATCTTTAATTGCTATGGTTTCAAGGTTTGCCTGTGGTGCAGCACTTGATTGCTCATCTGCTGGTGGAGGCCCATGGCTACCAGTTTCGAGGTAAAGAGAGTCACTGAGACTCAATCCTGATAAACTGAGAGACACATGAACCTCTGGAACTCATGAAAGACTTAAGCAGGCAGTGCACTGTGGTGCAGACACATGTCAGTGGGTGTGGATTGAGGTAGTAAAGAGAGACAGAACATCTGCAGTGGTGCTGTCTGGTGTTAGCGCTCCTCTACGAGAAACAATAGTTTACTGGATGTGTATCCACTGTCCTTGTTGCTGCTTTGTGCTATATATATGCAAGACTTCCATCTCACTTCTTATCCTATCACTTTTATTGGTCAAAAGTTTAATGTCTTTCAATATACTCTGACTCTACATGGGTGGTTAGAAAATATTTGCTTCTTGTTGCAACTTTGAGGGCTGCTGTGTTTTTCACCCTATGCTTTTCTCTCAAGAAAGTAAGTAGAAAATTACAGACATTCAAGAAGAGAATTACTCATTTCTGTGTGTGGTAGTGGGAACTCAATAGCATACCAGTTTAATAATTAAGGACTGAACTTGGAACACAAATATTTCAAACTCTTCAGCTTTTGATAATGTCTCATCTTTATGGACTGGAAGTGTTGAGGGTAAATATCTGCTTAACATAATTTGTGATGAATATTGTTAGTAAGGAAACTTTTGCTTTTGTGAAATATCACTTTCACTGTTTATAGCTGCCTTTCCTCTTTGTAAGTTTCTGAAATCTATCATTGTCTTCCAGACCCTTTTTTCTAATATATTATTTCTAATGCATTTTTCTGGAAGGATTTTTTTCACTTTTTGTTAAGTTTCGTCCAGCCTGACTCATTTTGTATGTGACTAATTCGAACTGGTTTTGTTTTCATAAGCTTTCTAGTATGCCTTGTGTAACCCTTTCAGCTGAATGTTTTTACAGTATTGCTTCTATTTTGCTTTGTGGTTGTTCTTAGTTATTGCTCTTTTGTCTAAGAGGACCTTTCTCCACAGGGATTTCATGCCTGTATGGTTAATTCGCTAAATCCCATTTCAGAGAGTCTAAATGTTTCAATTTTTGCCCCAGGATGTTCTTGGTTAGGTTTCTTGTCCGAAGTTTAGGTCAACACTTCTTGTTTTCAGTATTTCCTTGTAAAAGAAAGATGAGGCAGGTTGCAGCCAGCATTACTTAATAGGTGATCTTCAGATCACTTGGACTTCTTTCTAATCATAGCAACAATGGCTTTTCTACACTCCAGAGCTAGTTATTCCCAGCAGACCAGCACTGACATAGACTCTTTAAAAAAATTTAGTGATTTGGGACGGAATTATCTCTTAAGTCACAGTGGTAAGGGACTGTTGAGGATAGTAGAGGACTATGCAATTATTTACTGCCTTGCTGTTTGTTATGAAATACGAGTGTTTTTAATGTATGGCTTAAATGTTGGAAAATATATCCAGTGGACTTTTCTGAAGTAAATTGGCTATTGCATGGTGATGCCTATTCTAGCTCTATGGAGCTGATCTGAAGGTGCATTTTGGCCAGGTCTGAACTATAATACGAGTTTTATTTATCACTTCTTTGTTCACATCTACAGCTGTAATCTGCAGGTTTTGCATGATCTGGAGATTACCAGTGGTACCTCCAATAACTGTAATATTTTTGAAGACTTTGTCGTCTTTTTATTCAGTAAGGGATCTGGTTACCTATCATTGTGATATCAATTACAGAATAATCACAACACTTTGATGAATAATTCTCTAATGATTCAGCTATCTATATTGACAGAATAGTATCACTGAAATGTTTCTGATTATCTGCTACATTTCTATTTTTGATGGCTATGGAAAGTATAATTTGTGTGTTTTGCAAGTGAATGTATTTTATCCCTTTTCTTTTTTACACTGTGTGCATTGTTCAGCCAATATGCTTGAGATGGGAATTTATGTTCACAGACTGTAAGCATGAAACATCACTACAATCCATAATAAAGCCATTAGTATTCTGCTCACGCAAGCCAGTGTAAGTACAATTTTCAGTGGCCTAATGTAACAGGTAATCATAAATTAGTATTTGCTTTAAAACAACACCAGATTACGCAGACTGCATGCTTAAGAAGAATGACTCAGTAAGCAGTGCAGCTCTGTAATGAAGTGGGAGCTCATTAAACAGATGCTATCTACTTCACTGATCTACATAAACGGCAAACAAACCAAATGGAAATGTTTCAACAGAACACTGCAGTCAACCAGAACAAGTTCAGGTTCATTTACTGTGGCACTGTCTACAGGAATTAGTCACAGTAATAATTGAATAGTTGCTTGCTAATTTATCATTTTACATTTGTTATTGAATTTGCATAATGTGTTGATTTTTTTTATGTCTTTGGTTACATTAAATGCCCTCATCTGTGTTTACAAAACCAGAACACAGTGGATGATTTTAAGATTCATCACACTGGCACTGTTCAGTGTTCATTGCTTGGACTCTATTTTTTTTTAATTGTCTTTTTTTTCCTGGTTTGTGTGTTACACCTCAGCACATGCACGATTGTAATTAATATTTAGGAAAACTGAAACATTTACTTTTTTAATGAATTATAGGTAGAAGCATGCAGATAGGAGCAATGACTAAGCATTCGGTATTTCTAGTGTAATGCACCAGAAATGACATAAGATGTTTTCCCAGTAGGTGGAACAGCTAGAAATAACAGCCCTTTAGAACTGAACTCTGTGAGTAATTTCAAAGATCAGTACTAGTTTTGCAGTGTATTACCTGAAGGATATTTTGCTTACTTTAGAGGCTTTACGGCTGCTTAGAAGGAACAGTACTGTATAACACTGCTATACATTTCTGTTTGAGAGGAATGAAATGTAAAAAAGCTAAGTGACTAAAATCTAAAAAATAAAATAATTTTTGACATAGTTTCTGATATGCATTAATTGCAGGTGTTACACAGTATGTGTGAAATATAGCTGACAAAACAGAGATAAATCGCTTCTAACTTCTTATATGGTGACATTTTTCGTTAGACTGCATTTTGTGGTAAGTGCTGATGCAGTGCAATGATACAATATCTACTAGAATTAATTTTTAATGTTGTCAGACTCTCTCGGAAGCTTTTTTATTATTTTAATGCTCTAGCTTTTGTTTATTGTTCATAATTTCTAGGAGAAATCCTGCAGATACATCAGTTGTCCTGTGAATTCTGACATGTTCCAACATTTTTGTCCCCTGCAAGAGCCCTTAACATTGTGAACACTTGTCAAAAATTGCTATTTTACAAGCCATAATGTTTGTGACCTGTATGCAGACTATGCTTGGAGTAATTGTAGTTTTCTTTGTGCGAATTTATTGTATGCAAAGTACTAGTTACCAAGAATATGCGGATGAGCTCACTGATGCTGAAGAGAAAAAATTGCAAAGCACTACTGTGTTTAACTTTAATATCAAGGAAAAACACGTATTCATGATCACCTTTCAGCAAGACTGGTTATATTTCTTTCAGAAAACAAAACCCATACACTTGCTACTAATAAAATGTGTTGTCAAAGGAAAAAACTTTTCTGTTAAATGTTTTGAAAAAAATTTCACTCCACCTTTTCAGTATGTTAATTCACGTGTTCCACAGAAATTGTAGACTTAGTGGACCTCTAAATTTGTAGCTAGCCTTCTTCAATAACCTGGAGTGTTAAACAATTCTGCTGAGATAAGCAGTTAGAAGTTGCTCATTCTTGAACACATAGCAAAGGAATCTAGCAGCAAAAAGTAATAGCAATATTGTAGTCACTTTATGCTAATCTACTGAAAATTTGTTTGCATATGTTTCTTAAACACTGACTTGTGAATGATTCAGTTTTCTTGAGATTTATCTGAGTTCACAGAATCACAGAATGGGTCGGGTTGGAAGGGACCACAGTAGATCATTGGCCCAACCATCCAGTCCACCAAGACCCTCCCAAAATACATAGCACAGGATGGTGTCCAGGTGGTTCTTAAATATCTTCAGTGAGGGAGACTGACTCCACAGCCTTTTTTGGGCAATCTGTATCAATGCTCAGTCATTCTCTTCCTCATGTTCAGGTGGAACTTCCTGGGCATCAGTGTCTGCCCATTGCCCTTGCCCTTGCTTGGCACTGCTGAGCAGAGCCTGGATCCATCCTCTTGACACTCTCCCTTCAGATATTCATAAACATTGATGAGGGCCCATCTTAGTTGTCTCTACTTGAGGCTGAACAAGCCCAGATCCCTCAGCTTATCCTCATAAGAGAGATGCTCTTGATCAGCTTAGTAACTCCCTGCTGGACTTGCTCCAGGAGCTCCATGTCTCTACTGTGCTGAGGAGCCCAGAACTGGACACAGCATTCCAGGTAAGGCTTCACCAGGGCTGAGGGGCAGGATTACAGCCTGCTGGCAACACCCTTACACAAATGCAGTCCAGGATCCAATGGGCCTGCTTGGCTGCAAGAACACACTCCTGGCTCATGGACCCCCAGCTCCTTCTGTACAGAGCTGGTCTCCAGCAGGTCACCCCCAACCTGTACCAGTGCCTGGGTTTGTTCCTCCCCAGTGCAGAACCCTGCATTTAACCTTGTTTGGCTCTATAAAGTGCACCTCTCCATACTCAGACCCCCCTGAATGGCCACACAACCCTCTGAGGCCATTATTCGTTTATTCAATAATTGAAGGAAGTTTTAGCTTTCTTTTTCCTGCCATCAATTAAAGTAACTAGAATTTTGGTTTATAAATATATGATTACATGAAAACATTCATATTCCATGTATGTGAAGTGTCTAAGTAACTGAAAAATAGGAGTATTGAACTTCTGTTAAAGGAGAACCTTGTAGTCAATATACCTGTCATCAAACTGTGGGAGACAAATTAAAAATCATTCAATGCCAAAGCTGTATAAGCCCTTTACAGCTCATGGAGTACACCAATACATCAGAAGAAAGCAAGAGAGCTGGAAACTCTAATTCTGTTCATTCCTATTTGTTAATCTAGTTTATTTAGAGTATTTTAAAGATAGATTGTCAAGTTTTCATGCTGTTTTGATGTTTGTCCAGCATTTCCTCTATGAAGTGGATGACAGTTCATATTCTTGCATCTGTTAATATGTATAAACAGTTCTGCACTTCATGAAGATCTAGGACACAACTTATTGCATTTCAATACTTGTTTTATATTAACATTCAGTTTCATATTGCAATTTTACAAAAGAGTGATGAGCATTTATTGACAGTAGTTGAATTTGTCCTTTTTCTGACATAAAACAAGCTTCTGGTTATATCATTATCCTATATAGTTAAGTTCAATCTACATAAGTAGCACCTCATTAACAAGGGGATCAGATTTATCTTTGAAGATACTGGTTGAAGCACAAAGAAATACAGGTTGAAGAAACTTCCTTTTAGATAAGATAGTAGCTTGATATTAAATTTTTAGGGTCTTCCCTCCTTCTTTTGTTAGATCCCCTACCCTTCCTGTCTCCGGGAATATATCAAATAAACTCTGACTCAGCTAAATACATTCACTGATTTTTGACAAGTAGGGCTTAATAAGTCTACATCTGAATTTTTCCCCTTAGATTAAGTCTGCTCTTTTTAAAGTTATCCACTTGCCCCTGAAGATGGCTTGTACTTCTGCCTTTCACCTCTATCCAGATGACTAGAACACAAGCTCAGGGGACAGAGACACTTTCTTTTGCTAAAGGTCTCTGCCCGTCGTCAGGAGCAAGTAATGATGCAAGAGGGTTTTTCTACCAAGTCCACTTGTGAATCACCAGTTTTCCTTTTGGAGAAGGTAGCATGATGTCTATTTTCTCCTTGGTTTTCTTCTTCTGTTATCCACCCCTTATTTTTTAATCAAGCTCTACAGTTACTGTGAATTTTCATCTGGAGCATATCTTTTGATCTTTTGTTTTTGGTGTTGAAGTGTTCATTTATAGCTTTCCAATGCATAAAAAAACCTGCATCCATAGCACAACCTATAATGTGGACCATTGCATATGTGCAGGTCCATTTAAGTAGATTAACACCATGGAAAAGTGATCCCAGAACTTTGATGCTGCTTTGTCTACCACTTTTTCAGTGGAAATTGTATTAAATGAAGTGTTGGCTGATATGTTCAGAGAAGTATTGGAGCAATCACAATAAAATAATACAATAAAAATCAGACATATATGACCTTATTATTTCTTTACTCTGTAGTTTTCTTGATCTTAGCCTCTCTGTAGTCTTAAGACCATTGTGTATGTATGTTTACAAAATTTAACTCTATTCCTGGACATAATTAGCTTCTCTTCTCTCTTGCAAATTTTAATTTTTCTCGTTCTGCTTGTACAAGTATCTACTGCCTGAATTTTGCCTACATTTTGTTTTTGTACTTGTCATAGACATCTGCAAGAGAATGGACAAATCTAATATCTCTCTGGGAAAATATTGGTTAAAAGTATTTACCAATACTTTTGATAGTGTCTACCAGGTTAAATATAGGAGCTCATGAGATAAAGCAACTAAGAGATTCCAAACTGAAACACTTTGCAAGATTATTTTTCCTCTCATCCTGAGTGATGAGAGTACAGAACCAGATCATCTTTTTGATAGGTGCCTTATCTGCAAAAGCTTCTGGGTCAAGCTTTGTGGAACATGGACTGTTTGATGTATGGTGGATGTTCTGCAGCAATTCAACCTTGAAATATGCGGTTCAGGTTTGCTACTGAGGGTGTAATATGCTCAAGCATTTATGTTGTCATTCAAAGCATGTGTCGAACTTTGAGCAAAAGGATGGTTTCTGCAGTGTTTGAAAAATATCACAGCAGACAGAAAATGTACACCATTAACTAAGTTACTATCAGCTTAACTTCATCGTTAGCATAACTGAGATTGAATCTAAGTCTTGTGACAATGACCGTGACTAAGGTTGCAATTTTCTTAAAGGCAGAGAATGAGGAGTATCTGCTTTTTGGAAGTAACTATCCATTTCCTTCTGTGACAGCCAAACAATGTGGAAATTGGACATACACCACAGGCTAATGAGCTGTGTGTCTGCAGGTGAGCAAAGAAATTACTAAAAGTGGGTGGGGAGAGGAAGAACCCTCTACTACTCAAGCTTTTCACATAATAGGGAAAAAAAGTGATATTTCAGCCAGGAGAGAGATGTCACAAAAGAAAAAGGGATTTTGGGGTCTGTAAGGCACTAGAGAAAAAGGAAACAGATTATTAGATTACAAGGGTGTAACAAGCGCAGGTACAGGTTAGGTGACCTGGTAAATGTATAAATCATGCTTGTGACAGTCAAAATCAAAGGCCAGAACAAGCCAGCAGATTTATTTTCCTTAAAGAGCTGTCTGTAATTAATACGAACTGAAAAAATTGGGCAAGTGAAAAAGAAAAGCTAATCAGGAACAAAATCTGCCAACCTCTTTTGATTTAGGTATGAATCATATTTGTAAGGCAGAAATGATTTATTAATACATCTCTTGGTACCAAAAGTGAAGTCTCTGTGTGTCCTCCTTTTCCATTCCTTGATGCTTTTAAATTATTCATGTTGCTGCTACTTACACTCTGTGAAGAGATTTGAGCCTAGGTCACACAGAACAATGATCCAGAGGACTTCTCAGAGTGTTTTACCTGCATTTTAACTGGCTGAACACAACTCTTAAATGATTGTCTGTCTGTCAAACTATATTTTTAGAGAAAGAATGTGCTTTTACAGAGTTTCTTCCTTTTTTCATCCTCCTCTGACTTTAGGTTTTCAACAGCCAATTAATTTTCTATTTTCCATCCAAAGACTCCCTAGTTTTTGTAGCATATTCTCTCCCCCCTTTCCTCACCCTAAAAATGCTAGTCTGGGTATACCCAACCAAGCTTTTGCATAAGAGTTTTCTTTGATAACAGAACAAGAAGACTAAACAGTGTGTGGTGCTTATTTATACTTTGCTCTCAGTGTATTTGGTTTGTGAGTACAGGAAAAGTCTCGATTTTTTAAAGTTTGAGAGTGATCATGACACATGAGAGATATTTCAGAGAGGAAATGTAATGATTTCCTCTGTCCAAGTCTCACAGACTGAGAAAAAACTCTTCTGGTCAATTTGCTTCTTTTGACATTTCAAATAGGTGTGCTTCAAACTTGAATAGAGAGGATTTTTTGGAGCTTTTTTTTAAAGCTGAAAACACAGGAAAACACTGTGTTTCTGAGAAAAAGCCAAGGAAGAATAACAGAACATGACCAAGACTAAGAAGAAGAGATAGCCCTTAAAAATGAAAAAGGAGTTTACTGGTATTTCACCATCGATCTCTGGTGTGTGCATACAACAAATGAGAGCAGAAGAAATGTATGATGAAACTTAATTGACTGTCCCTCTGCAGTTTTTTTTTCCAAAATAAAAAAAAATTAAAAATCAAACAAATCTGAATTTTCTTAAAAGAGTCAAAGAATATTTGGGTGTTGCAGATACTCTGAGACATTATTCATTTACAAAGAGTTGTCTACAATGTTGAGCTGAGGATAATGGACATAAATACAGAAGTAAGGAGAATAAACACATGCTCCAGACCTTGCACACCATGTGAAATCCCTGACATTCTTAGTTCTTGCTATGTTCAATAGTGTGCCTTCTCAATTCAGGGTACAAGCAGTACTATGACACTCAGAGAAGCTGATGGTTCTCTTTATTATCTCCCCTAGTCACTGTTGTAGCTGATCAGTTTTATGTGTCTGAAGAAGAATTTTCAGAAGTTATCTCAAGTACAGATGATGTTTTTATGTGAGAAACAGAAAAGCTTATATTTGGAAAATAGGAGGAAAGCAAGAATAAATTGCCTCGGGTTTGTCCTAAGTGTATTAAATTGCTAGAGAGATGAAGAAAATGTCAAGAACGAAAATTAAAGAGCTGTATTTAAGTGCTGCAAATTTTGTGGCTGTCAGCCAGAAAAGCAGTGTCCATGGATGTCACAGGAGCATAAGTGAACAAAGAAGACACTTTGGTTCAAGTGAGAAATTACAGGCGTGGGAACAAAGAACTTAGGAGGGAGTTGAAAATGAAAATTTAACCCACACAAAATGGGGACAAAGAAGATTTGAGTGTTCAAAGTAGGTCCATTCAGAGTCAAATGGAGTACAATGATCAGTGAAAACTTCAATGATGTGCTGTGTCCAGGGTTTGTTATTCAGTGCCCTGATCTCATGCTTTGGAACAGATTCAGATGTGGATGCCAGACACCAGTAAGTGGGTAGCAGGTGTTCAGCACTCAGCTTTGAAACCTAGAAAGTGGAACTAAAAGAATGGTATGTCCTTCTGTCCATCTCAACACTATTACATTTAATTTCTTCGTCCTCTGTATGCATGTAAAACTTGACCTGCTAATACCTGGAGCATGAAAATTACCTGTTACCTAAAAGGAATAAGAGCTATTCCAGAGTTAACCAACTGCCTTCTCATGGCTTGGGTGGGTGGACTGTTTGATGGTTGAAACCTGGCTGGATAACCACACCCAGAGAACTGTGGAGAATGGACCTAAATCCAGCTGGTCTGACGCGGCTCACCCTTCTGCCCACTCTGTTTGGGCCCCGGCCAGTTCTGGGCAAGCCCTCACCAAGAGTGGCCTCTCCTCAGGATTCCTGGGAAAACCCAAGGTAGAGGTATAGCCATGGGCTATAGCTATGACGGCTGGTCCGGGAAGAACAAGGAGTGCGAGGGAGACCTTTAGTGGATCCAGGGAAGGTTTATTGGAGAAGGTCTGGGTACAGGTCCAGGGTCAGGGGGGAAGAACCAGAAAAAAGCACAGAAACCGGCTGTGCAGGAACTTAAATATGGGGGAGGTTCTAGGGGAGCGTACAAAACATCAACCAGTCGGGATAGTTCAGGGGAGGTATGTGAGGCGGGAAAGAATACACAATTAACCAATGAGGGGTAGCATGGGTGGCAACACAGTCTTGGCAACAAATCTCATGTAGAAGAGGGAATAACTGACATAGAACATTCCAGAAATATAGGAGGGGCTAGGGAGGATTGACACAGTCCTGGGAAAGGATTAGGGAGACAGGTAGGGAACAATTTGGAAAATGGAGCGGAGCTACGGGTGATGGATCAGGGAAAGGCGAGAAGGGTACAAACCATTTAACATTTAACTTGGGGGTGTAACTTAGGGACACGTATTAAAACAATCTCTTAAACCAAATTGCACACCACAACACTGGTCTCAGAATTCCTCCTTAGGGGCTCTTGGTAAACATGAACCAGTGTGTACTCAGGTGGCCAGGAAGACCATCCTAAGCTTTATCACCCATAGTGTGACCAGTGGAACCAGAAAAGAGATTGTCCCCCTGTACTGAGCACTGAGGCCATACCTCAAATGCTGTGTCCAGTTCTGAGCTCTTCACTACAAGAAAGTCATTCAGGTGCTGAGGCAAGTGTGGAGAAGGGCAACAGAGATGGCAAGTGCAAGTCCTGTAAGGACTAGTCGAGGTCCCCAGGATGTTTAGCCTGGAGAAAAGAAAACGCAGGAGGGAACCTTATCACTCCCTACAACTGCCTGAAATCAGGTTGTAGCCTGGTGGGAGTTGGTTCTTCCCAGGAAGGAACAAAAGAGCAAGAGGATATGGCCTCAAACTGCACCAGGGGAGGTTCAGGTTGGACTTCAGGAAGAATTTCTTCATCGTATGGTTTAGTTGTCACGGTGGTGATGGGTCAAAGGTCAGACTCAATGATTTTGGAAGTCTTTTCTAAACTAAATGTGTCTGTGATTTTGTGGTTCTGTGATTTAGTAGTGAAATCTGCAGTGTCGCTTTTAATGTTTGGTTTTTGTTGTTTGGGTTTTTTTGTCTAAATAGATGAAAGCTTAGGGGTTTTACAAAAAGAAAAAGCTAATACCAAGAACTAAATTTCTCTAACAAATACTTGGAGTCTTTTTTAAATAGATTACTAAAAGTGCATTGAATTATTTGCCCATGATGATGTTTTTTTGTTTGTTTTTTATTTGTTTTTTGGAGATATTTTAGGGCATTCCTGTCTAATTTGGTGTCACTAACTAAACCAAGCTAGTGGCATGAATGACAATAAAAAGAACACAACTGCAAAATTGCTATGCTTGGGCAAGTTCAGTGCACAATTACAGTACTGTGCTAGGGTTTTTATTAGCTGTGACTGATCTCTGTTCTCACAGCTTTTCCAAAAGAGAGAAATCACAATCCCATCCATCACAATCATGTATGATGCCCAAACAAGTAGTCAAAGTTTAATTTTAAATAAATATTGAAAGAAATATAATAAATAAATAAATAAATAAACAAATACATTATCACCATGTATGAAGAATTAAGCCACAAGTGTTTAGCAGTTTGACTTCACAGGTTTCCTAGGAGATAATTTTTTTACAGTTGAATAAATGTAGTTTTAGTCAAGCCAATTACCAAGCCAGTCAGCTAACTGGACAAAATTTTGTAATACTGTTTTGTGACCTTGCTTTTAATAATTCTTCCAACTTCAGTGGTGTTTTATGCAATAACCATTAAAAATTAAGTGTCAAAGGGTCTGATGTAATTCAGTGTCAGAAGTGTATTTTTCATGCAGATAGGCATACTCCATGAACAGCAAAAAAGTAATTTTGTTACTGACGTAAAACTAAGGGATTTTTGTAGTTCAAGTGTAAGCATTTAATAGTGTTCTCCAATCTGCCAACTCTTTCTCATTTTAAAATTGAGCAGTAGTCTTCACCAGTCTGCCTAGAGGTTTGGAGTCCACTTCTACTAGATTTGAACAGTTCTATCTGCTTTGCTTTGGTTCATTTATTCATGAGCACCTGAAGAGCTGTCATTTTTAAAGCCTTTGCACTATACAGGAAGACAATTTTGTGTGTTGAGCATGTCACCATTAGAAATATTTGTCATTTGGGTGCCACATATATACTGTTTGTTTCAAAAAAAATGGAAAGTCTGAAAGGCAAAACAGACAAGAAGGTAGTGACATTCTGGATGAGTGAATGTTGTTAAAGAAAACCCACAGTGAAAAGGAGATAGGAGAGAAGGGCAGTTCAACAGTGTTAAGGGTTTATTTAATTTTTTTTTTAAGATTTTGTACATATTTTAAACTTAAGACAATGAGCCAATAGTCTGTATTGGGGCTAATATTTACTTTAGGGCCATTATTGATAGGATGAAGCACTGGGACATAGCTCAGAAAAGCACTTTCTTTGCTTCTGTAGCCCCTACATTAATACTTCCCATTATATCCATTTTAAGAATCACTTCTTAACTGACTTTCTTCCTGTATAGTAGATGTTATATATACACATATATAGGGCCCCCTTATAATCTCAAATCCCACACCCTCAATTGATTTTGAACTTATATTGACTTATGTCAGAAGACTGAAGTAAGATACAGTCTTTCTTCTCCTTTTTGATTGTCCAAATAAATTTTGGAGAGATAGTAAATTATTTCTCAAGTGTTTCTTTGGGTATGCTTATTATTAAAAATTTTTTTAAAAAATATTGTTATTTGATTCTGAGTTATTTTCTCATGAATAAGTGAGGAGAAATAATTCTATAAATCAGTTCTTTATTTCACTCTGATGCTACAGCAAATCATAAGCTACAGTTAATTTCAAAACATATAATTCTCACATACTTTTGGCACTTAATCTCAAATAAATGTAAAAGTATGTCATATAGATAAAATGCAGTAAATAGACAAAATTAATTCTTGCAGGTCTCTGAGGGTTGTACTTAAGATGATGGAACTGGCCTCTGTGGACTGTGGAGGTAATAAAACTTGAATAAAACTTCATAGATGAAAACTGAGCTATTCTCTTCCAGCTATTTCAAGCTCTAACACTGGTAGGGAACAGATAGAAAAGTATTCCCCAGTGGAGGACATGAAAATATTTCATTCTCTTTTGGTTGCTCTGTGCCAAACTAGAATTCAATAAGTGTATCACTTGCTATTTGCCATTGTATAATGATACCATGAAAAAAAAAACACAAAAGGAGATAAAATACTTTCTTCTCAGGAAAATGTACTCATTTTTCTGTATATCAGATGAAAACAAAGTGCTTTTAATCCCAGTGGGACTGAAAGGGTGACATCTCATAAAATTTCAACTTATATGTCTGTGAGGATCTTCTGGGGTGTCTCACGGACTGAGTCTCTATCTTCACAACAAACAGCCACTGCTTTAAGCTGAAAAGAATGGGTGACAAAATTTTTTGAGGGAAAAAAGCCAATTAGAATTTAAATGAAATGCAGAAAGAAAATGTCTAAAAATACTTCTGAAAGGATCAATCCCCTTGATCAAATTAGAACTGCGTTCCTGTGCTGCGATGTGGTGTGACAGCAAGTACTGGATTTTACCTCCAAACCACCAGTATTCCTCTCTTTTTTCTTATATACAAACCACCTACATTTTGTCAAGGTATCAATAAATAGGATTTACCAATTGCAACACAGCTGGTAAAAATAACTTTAAATGTTGTAAGGCATTTAATGCCATCTATGGTTGAGATTTTTCTTGATTGTAATGAAAAAGTTTGTTTCATTTTTTTCCTTGTTATAGTACAATCCAGCAATTCTCAGGGGTGCTTTCTGAAACACAATGCTATCCAACAATAGTTAGCAATTGATAGATTACAGCTTCTGGCACTTCTTTCTTTTTTTCCTGAGATTATCCATGTCAGAGTGTAGTTTCAATTTCTCTGTTATCTTCAATTTTTCAAACATTTGTTTTCTATTACTATTCTGTGCAGCAAGAGGAGGAGGGACAGGGAGGAAACCCAGACTCTGCGAGATACTTATTTGCAATAGGTTAAGCATAATCAAAAATGAATTTAATTTGAAGGAACAGAAGAATGTAATAGTAGATTCTTGGAAAAAAAATAATAGAACTAGTTTTCAGCCATACTCTTGTGTCATCTAAATCGTATACATTTACAGTGCTCCGTGCTTTCATAATTTTGTCCCTGTTGACTAATGCAATGAATGTGTTGATAAATTCACTTAAAAGATACACAGCCCTTCTTACATAGAATGTTTTCCTTCTGAAAGGATACTCTGTTTTATGCAGCCTTACTGTTCACCTTTCTTTTTCTTTTGTTTTAAAAGCATGTGTCAGGCATCCAATAATCTGTTTTTCCTCTATTTGCCACCGAGCTGCATGACCCCGCTTTAGAACAGTGTGAGTACCAAGCACTGGCTTTGGGTTGCCATGAAGTATGTGAATAGTTGTGTTGTATGTCATAGCTCTTATTAACTCTGGTGCCACTGCTAATGTTTTAATGTATGCGTATATGTGCCTTGAGGGAGTAGTTTGTGTGTTTTACTAGCTTGGTACACCAAAATACTCCCTTCCTTTTGCCTCGATTATAAATTAATACATGCCATCAGGGGACCTCTTATGATGTAAAATTGTCATCTTGTGAACAGTACGGATGAGATCCCATGAAAGTGCAGCTGAGCAGCTACCCATCCTATGAGCAAAACAAAACTCTCGGTGCTCGCCCCTGGTGGCTTGCATTAATTTCTTATGAATAATTCACATTCCTTCATCACAGTTATTATTGCTTCCTTCTTCTTTTGTTTCCCAGTTTTGAAAGGCACACCAGCGTCTGCTGTAGTGGCATGCTGTCAGGCAAAACCTCGTCCACTGGCCCTGTGGCAGGGCTTGCTGGCACTGGGCAGTGCCTGCGTGGCAGGTCACACTGGCACTAGGAAGCACCCCGCGGGTTCTTAAACCTGCCACTGCCCGAATTAGTGTTTTAATTGAGAAGCTAATGGGTTAATCAGGATCCCTGAGCTTGTGCTGCTTAATGGATCTGTTGCCTGGCAACGACACCTGCCAAAATGAGGAGGTTTTGTGCTTCTGCCGCTGTGTGAGTCAGGCTCTTATCTTGTGAGAGTTCAGGAAAGGGAGCTGCTCATATGCAGAGTCTGTGTCTTTCTCCACCCAGCTGGAAGTTCTGCAGGGCAAACATCAAAGGATTTTCAAGTCTGACTTCTTAATTGTAAGGCTTCCAAAGTTCAGATGCATCTTTGAACGTTTTGAAGTCTCGCTTTTGGCTTGTAACCCAAATGGGTTACACTCCCCATTCCTCCTCTGTTTTCCTGACCTGCATTCATGTTCCTTCCTAAATCCAAACTACTTACACTGATTATTCTTTCCTTTTATTTTTTTTTTCTCAGAAGCCTTCTCCTCATCCAATTTCTTCTAAACAGGTGACCAAGACCCCTTTAATTTGTTTACCCTCCACCGGGAAACATGAGTTTCTCTACACATCAGTCTCTGCTGGTATCTCTGCTCCAGGCTTGCTTCACCTTATGCATCCCAGGAAACATTTACCTTGCCAGAGAAACAGCCAAGCACAGAGTTGAGGTCACTTGACTTAACACAGGCTACCTGTTGGCTTTGTGGGGTTTTTTTGAGAACTGGAGGAGAAAGTCTGCTCTGCTTGTTTTCAGAAATTAGCTGTTTCTCCAAAGACTTTGTAAATCTGTGGGGTTTTGAAAGTGTCTGAGCTCACCCCTGAAGCCAGGGCTGGCTCTCTTTGAACACTGGTGGAAATCTCATTAGGAAATCAACAAAACTCTGTTTCACTAGTTTAAGGCAACTCAGAGTTGCATAAATATGTTCTTTGGCATGTTAATATGCTTTCTCACAATTACAGCATGTAATTTCTGCTTGTGCAAGCTATGCATTTCAGTTATAAAAAGCCCTGTCCTGTGGCACAATATGTTTCTTTATCAGTCTGCTTTAAAAAGATCACTGTTACATTGATCCTATTTCTGTGATACTTCCTGTATTCTTTGATATGTGAGCAAGATTTTTAAAAGATTTAACATTTCTAAATGCATTACTGTGTGTGTATACTCCCAGAAGTATTTTTAAATCCCCCTCCCATGATTTTTTCATGTGTTCTGCACCTAAGTAATTCAGCTTTTATCTAGTGTTAACAGGTTATTCTGAATCAGAGTTCTCTACCTAGACAACTTTTTCCATTTACTAGGAAAGAGAATGGTAGGACACAGTGACATTTATTTACTTGCCTCTTTATGTACTGTGCCATCTACAACTACTGTAATGTGGCTCACTTACTTTTAACAGCAAAACTACTGTGACACACAATGCTCTTCAGTAAGCTATATGGGAGAAAGCTTTTCTAGATAAGACAGTGGACACATAAGGTAGGTGAGCCAAATGTCAGGACTTGAATTTTGCAGGTGTTGAAATAATTTCTCTATTGTTACATCTCAGTGAAATACAATATCCAAGACCTGGTGGGATAGCCAAACTGTGCTCTTGTACCACACTTTCTTTCTAAAGCCATTGTAGGCTTTACTTTGATTCCTTGCCTCTGGTTGTGGCAAAATGAGACCCTCAAATCTATTCTCTGCTTTTTTGCATCTTGAGGCAATTTGTTGTACAGCGATTAAATTGTCCTTTTGTGTGGCAACAGACTTCTTTGAAAACTCTCATCCTGAGAGCATGGTACTAGTCTGGTTTTGATCTTTCAGGAAGACTGTGCTGAGATGGGGAAGGCATTAATCAGATTACTTAATATGATTTGTAGAAGGGGGGAAAAGATAAGGATCAAGGACTCCATAAGGAAGGAGTTTATAGCACAGGATATCAGAACACAGATCACACAAAGAAATTTTTATGTCTCATTTTATTTGGAACGGAGCAATATTGGAACACAAAAACAAATTCCCTGCATAACGTTGAAAAGGCTGCCTTCCTTTTAAAGTAGAGCCTGCTCATCTTTTAAGTGATCAAGACAGGAGTGTTTATGTTCCCTGTCGAGCTTAAACCATTACTTTGTATCAGAAAGCATTTGCATGCAGTGTTTTATTCATTAATTAGATTGCTGATGCAATTTGTAAATGCACTTTAAAGATAGTGCTAGAGAGTGTAATGATTTCCTAACCAGACAATTAGGCTGAAGAAAGCTGAAGTTCGTTCTTTGAATTGAATAGGCATCACCCTTACTACAGCAGTACTTTTTATAAATTCTCACCAAACTGCTCTGTCTCTGTACTACCTGACTTTAACTCTACATGCACTACATGAGGTGCTGGGAGAGCTCTCCGTAGGGCAACATTTGCCAGGGATTTCTTAAATCTTCTCAAAGATTCAGAAATCTGGAGCATTGGAACTCTAGTGCTTGTATGAAAAGAATGGTGATGAAAATATATCTTTCCTCTGCTGAGGCACTGGCATTGAATGCTTAAAAATTTGACTTTGTGTATGTGTGTATACATATACAAATAATAAAGTGTGTATATATCTATATACATACCTCTTATTTGTCACTTAACATATTCTAGTAGCATGCCAGACAATCCAAAGGCTCAGGTCCATGCTCAGGTCCTAAAGAGTGACATTCTCATTTTTGGAGAATATTTCAAAGCATAGCACAGGCAGAACTACAGGGCAGTTGGGAGGAAACATCTGGTCAAACCCCCAAGCTCATGTCAGTTACCTAGAGTTGTTGTTCTCCTAAGACTTTGTCCAAACAGCTTTTGAATTTCTCCAAGGGTGGAGAATTCATCACGTCTCTGGGAAACTTCTACCAGTGCATGATCCCTCATTGTGACCCACTGTTTCTTGATGCTCACAGGAAGCATCACTTCCCTAGACCTGCTGGCAATAATTTGTGTGATGCACCTTTCTTCCACTAGGAGAGGAAGTACATGAGAGTCACTTCTCCAAAGCTGCCTTCCAATACCACTTCATATCACCTTCTCATTAGAAACATCTCCTACAATTGGCTGGGGTTGGTGCTTTGCCTAGACTGAGATATTGCACTTGCATCTTAGTCGCTACTTTCCTGTTTGCCTTCTGAACTGAGAGGAAAATATTTTTAGTTTTATTGCTTTGGACCTTGTATTCTATGTCTTTCAATTAGATATCTAACTAGACTGCTTAGAAATGAAGTTTATCTGGGCTGCTGTGTGAAAATAAAGCCCTTTAAATATTCTTACACTTCTGGATTTTAAGAAGAAAGAGTTCTATGTGCCTGATGCTACTCCATTTTTCAGTATGGATGACAAAATAGTGGGAAAGGGTTTCATGTATTCTGTTGATGGGAATCCCTTACTCCTTCTTCTGGGAATGGAATAATGCACTATCTTGTTGGTGTGGCAAAGTCATGATAACTTAGATTCTGTCTCTCTTTTCTGAGAGTAAGTCCTGACAAAAAAATTAGTATTTGGTCCTCTAAACCATAGCATGTGTAGCCCATAAGGGCTCTATCTCGTGGCAAGCACACTGTCCTGACAGCTGCAGAATGTGCCTAATGATAGAGTTTGATAAAATCATTAGGAATCATGAGCTTGGTTTTACCTATAGCACTGTAGAAAAACTTTTTCATGGAGTAAAATTGTTGTGCTTCAGGGCAAAAAAATTGTGAGTATTGGCAATAGTAGGTTGTTTGCAGTATAATAGTTTTCTGTCATTGTTAACTTAAAATGGTTTGGACCTGAATTCTTACCACTCATATTTAACTCTTATATAATGTGTACTGATGCTTTCTAATTCTCCTCTCATAATCCAACATTAAGCAAACAAATTCTATGAGAGCACTAGAGGGTATTCGGCGACTAGTCAGAAACCTGACCTGAATGTTATTTGCATTTAAATATTGCAAAACATAACCAACTGGAGTTCAAGAGAATCCTTGAATTAGAGAATTTAAACTCTGCAGGCTTATAGGCTCATTTCTGTTAACCATGAAAGGGGGTGCCAGGAACCTTGTCAATGAGCATAGCCACATGACTTCATTTGTCTTCCCTTTTGACACTTGGAAACACATGTTGGAACAATGTGTCATTTAGAGCTGGGTGAAATAGCTGATGCTGACTCGTCCGGGAGCCAGAAGTGGAAACAGAAACCTGCTTTGTGCCCAGTTTTGGACAGGGATTTCAGCAGAGACCTCCCACTTCCAATGAACTGAGATGAACTCCCCAGCAGCCTCAGCTCTTTTGGGCTTTTTGGGGTCTGAGCCACTTTTGTATAAAAACTAAAGAGTCAAGTGTCTCTAAACTCGTAGTTAGAGCCCTCACCTCTAGCTGCTGGACTAGTTCTTCATACAAGGAGGAAAGTTTTGACCCGGTCATCTTCCTGGTGGAGAAAATGGGGACCTGAGGCTCCCATAGCTTGGTTGGCCAGACAGAGTTTTACATAAAGAATTAGAGAGAAAAAGATGTGTGTTTAGAGTTTTACATAAAGGATTGGGGAGAAAAAGATGAGTGTTTGGTACCTAAGGGACTCGTGCTTCAGCACAGTGTGATGTGGCTGGAGGTAGCATCATCCTCTGACCTGTTGCTGGGACTGCAGTGTGGGAATATCCCAGGACTTCCCCTCCACATAAGGTGGGAGGGGAAGGGACCACTATGAGTCTCTTAGGTCACTCCTCCTTTTGCTCCCTAAGATGTTTCACTCAGCGTCCTGCAGGACCTTCTAAGTTGGATGTAATGCTTTGTGACTCTGCTTTCTTTCATAACACAAGCTAAAAAAAAAAAAAGAACATTTAAATTAAGGATGGATCAAATCTTCCCTCCTTCCCCCACCCCCTTATTTTTTTCTTCATCTGTTAGGCTAAGAAATCAATTATTTGCACAGCCTCAGTATCAGGAGAGAGATCTTCTATTACTATTTCCTATACTGAAGAGCTTATTATGACTACATAGGGGTTATTGTATTCAGAAGCAAAGGGATTACAAATATCTCAACGTCTTCTATAGCTGCTAGTAATTATTTTTGCTTCCAGCTATGTTACAACCATTAAAGTTCATGTTTAGGTTACAACGTTCCCTGTGTGAATGTTTGCTTTTAATTAATAGGAGGATGTGCTGGGCTTGTCCTTCCACAGGGTAGACCCTAAACCTGTCAGAAACAGCTTACAGTAATGGAAGAGCTCTGAAAAGCTCTTTCCTGTGAGAAATGTGGCTGGAGTTCCTTGATTTCCGCACTACTAGCCAAAGATATGAATGCTTAGGGGGTTTTGTCCTACAGGCTGAATTAGATAACTTTGTTACACTCTGCATGAAATGCAGCCCCTGACTTTTGACAGCTGCCTGTATATTTTCCAAGCCAGTAAAAAAATAGCTGCTAACAAGCAAGCAGCAGCATAGTTAAAATTCAGTGTAGATCATAGCTGCAAACACGCTGAGGGTAAAAGGGCTGCAGCCACTTCAGCTCACTGTTCCATAACAAACTACAGTTTCTAAGAGAACCAAATGTCCTGGCTCTTCTCCCCCACTGTGGAAATGCTCTCCCCCACCTCCCCTTCCCTTCTGTAGAGAAAAACCTCACTGCAATCTAAACATTTGCTGATATCATCTGTCATAAATAATCTCCAGAAAAATATTAAGAGAGAGGGGAGAACAGCAAACCTCAAACCGGTGTTTAGGCCATAAAGGCCAAAAGCATTTGTGTTTGTTTCAAGATAGTGGAGACCAGAGTGGAAGTCTGGTATTTTGCTGGTGACCGCTGAAGAAGAGGGATTTGGCTGCTGGCAGAACATAAAGCAAAGCTGACAACAAAGCTTTCCTTTCATGCTATCCAAATGAACACATTTCTAATCTGAAATTCAAATACTTGACAACAGAGAGCCTGAGAGTTGGGCTTTGAATAGGAAATTGCTTCATGGTTTTAGCATAATGAATTAGGCAGTTAGAGTAAATCCATTTAGAAGGCATAGAATGCTTTCACATGCCTTGTAAAAGCTAAAAAAACCCTGCTAATTTCCCAAATTTCTCATGACTTGCAAAATGTCTAAGTGTTCTGTGCAAATGTGGTTGTGCATGTTATGTTTGGCTTATTGCAGCTATGCAGTTTGACTCTTCTATTTTACAATACACTGATTATTTAGATAAGATTGTACCTTAATTAAAAGCCATAAATAACAGCTAGGACATTCTTTGAAAACCAACACTCTCACCAATAATGAGAGTACATTAATTAGTCCTGACACTCTGTTCTGGTCAATTACTATTACACATTCTGGAGATGCAGCATTAGGCTGAGAAAACAGCTGGGGTGGAGTCACACCAAGAAAATCAATAGAGGGATTCTCTGTGCTGTTATCTGTGTACTGACAAGTGGCAGCTTCATTCTTGTGTTTTGGACAACACTGGAGCCATTCTATGTTCATAACCCTTCAAGGGGACCAAACAGAGACAATGTCACAGGTAGGATAAGGAGAGATGCTGCAACAGAACACAGAATGAGGAGCTGTTGTTTCATTTGTGCATATGTCTGACCTTGGAAATAATTTGTCAGGCCTCCTGGGAACTCAAAGTTCCTTCTTCTGTGGTTTGCTTAAGCAAACAGTTGCAAATCGTACCACTCAGAAAGCCAAGGTTAAATGCATTCCAATCATGTTTTCAAAAAGGAGCTGCCTTTTTATTATTATGTTTTTTCTTTTTTATTTTCCTTTTTGTGATAGCCCTCAGAATGTTCTTAATAATTTGTGGAAAGTGTTCAAGTCCTTGTTTTAATCATTTTGTTTTGCTGCAATGGTTAAGCCTAAGAAGGCAACAGAGTTTATGAGCAACTGCATAGGGGCTTTCTAACAAATGCATACAAACAGATAATAAGGCATGACATTCTTGTATTCAGAAACATGCTAGCTATCACAGCAAACCATCATTTTTTTTTCCCATAGAAAAACACTGAGTAAAGAAATTGATTTTATTTTATTATGTAGTTTTTAACTTTGCCATCAGAGATACCATGGTAAAATGACACAGTTTTTTGGGTTGGCATTGTGATAAAAGAATTATGATGGATTATCTTACAAAGAGTTTTTTTAATCATTAATGTGTGTCAAGCACCTAATTAATGTTTACAGTTAGGAATGTAAAGGAAATATGTCCTCACTTTCTCACAGCTGCTAAAATATGAATAGGTTTTTTTAGGTCCTTGGAGATGCATACTGAATATACGTATACAAGCATCTGAATGTATGTATGATGAATTAAACTGAGAAACACTGACATTTAAATGCATTAAATCTATACTGGATTGGAATAATAATTATCACCACCAGCACAACATAAATATTTAAAACTATTGTACCTATGCAGTAGTCACAGAGGCACCAGGCTGAATTTATCAAAAACCAATTCTGAATGGCACCTCTAGCAAAATAATGGGATATGGAAAGAAGGCATCTTCAAATCATTAATGTGGAGGAAAACTGAAGCCTTCATTATAGGCTTGTTCTTAGGTGCCAACACAAACAATAGGTTTCCAAATCAGGACTTTCCATATACAAGGCGTCATAAACATCAAGCAATGCAGCTGAGATCTGCTCCACTGCAAGACAGGCTACTGCTTGAATTACTCCACTGCAACAGAAAGGGATACTCAGATATTTCCATTTAAGAATTAGCTAAGAGAGAAATACATATTTTTTAATTTTTAACTTGTGGTGTACAGTATTGCATACTCTATTGGAAACAAAAGCATAGTCTGTGAAAGAAGTGTGTGTGTATAAAGATGTCAAAATTAGTTATTTCTGAACTATCAAGAAATTTATATTTTACCAGGGCAAAAAGAGTTTTTCATTGATTTCTACCAAGTGATATTCTTTGTGAAAGTATGTTCATGCCAAAATCTCACTGAAATCTATGGAATTATGTGGTGGGCATGGAGAATTTTGGCTAGACATGAACTTTGGGGCTGAATCTAGAATCTGATACTCTGATGCAATATGAAGTTCCTTTAGAAGTTGAGGGCATTTTTTAAAGTTGAGGTAAAAGGTGATGAAAAGTACTAAAAATTTAGATTTGAAAAAAGGACATCTTCTTATTGAATGAGATAAATGTATTCTGATCAGAAAGAACTCTTTGGATGAGAACTGATGACTAAGTACTACTGCAGCAAGTAATAAAAAGATGAACCAACCAGAGTTACTGACTGTTCTCCAAAAAAGGTGACTAATTTCTTCCTTCTTAACTCTAGGTTCTTGTTCATCTTTTACCTAACTTGCCATACAGAATCACTGTGTGCTTCCCTTTGTTTCTTGCTTGCATAATGTGAAAAAGTGAAGAAAAAAACCAGATTACAGTCTTACCCTTCCACCTGAAAAAAAGAATTCCCTCTTCTGCTCTAGTTTACGAATCATTTATAACAAAATTGCTCTGTAAAAACACCTCCTGTGACACCACCTAAAATACACTACTGTTACACTGCCTAAATCGTGGTATCATATTTTGGAGATGCCTGTGAACCACAAGGTGTGTACATGGTGTGACCCTGTACCTCTTCTCACTGGAAGATATGAGTTGCACTGTTTAGAGGTGCAGTGTAAGATCTGAAGCTCGGCAAAAGCTTTGAGCCAAATATCTGTCATCCTCTCTGAAGCATGAATTACACCCCTTCTTTGTAATGACATTTGATAATCTTGAGAAGGGGAGAAGCTATTTAAATTGTGTCAGATATTCAGGTTAATTGAAAATTATTATTGATGACCAGGAATTCACAGGGTTTGCTCTGCAATCTTGGAGTAAATGTGACTCCTGCCTTCAGCATATTTTGGTCCTTGTTATGAGGGATTGTAATGGTACAGCACTTTCACACAGTACCTTCTGTGGGACAGCTTTCTCTCAGATGCCTCAGGTCCCTTTCACAATATGGTGAGCTGTTTATGCAGGAAAAGATAAAATACCACCTTTCACAAATGTGACCTCCAGAATTTGATCTCGGGTCACCCATCTCATGTCCTGGATAAGACAGAATTGCAAGATATTATTTCATAAATGAGAAACATACAAAAATTTTAATTACTGAATTTACACTGCTACGTTTTCTCTCTGAAAAATATCTCCAAAACCAAAGAAATGGGCATGGTTTTCATAAGTTGACTACAGTTATTTTTAATATTGGAATGTGAAGACTTTTGGCAGACATAAGTGCTAGAATAGTCATGGATAAAAGTTTAAAAATATCATAAACTGATTTAGCACACAAAATATATTAAAAGCAAATCCTCAGAAACTGTCTCAAATAGGAAAAAAAAAATTATCTTCTTATTAAATATTCAGAATAGAAGGCAAATTTATATTGCAGTAGCCATCTTACTTTTTTTCCTTGACTCCGTCTATATTAGAAAATATTTGATCTCATTTCCTCTGCTGACGCTTACAAATGCAGCCAGGTGTTAACCTTAAGTTCAAATTCTTTTATGTTGCATTTAGGTTTCCAAATTATCACGAGAAAGGAAGCTCCTTACAAGCAGTTTATCCTCTGAGTGAAATATGAGCAGAGTGGAAATGCACTTTGATTACACTAAGATGCAAAAGCAGGCTGAAATGAGATTCAATAAAGCAACCTTTTCAGCAAATTCAACGCAGTGATGAACCAGTGCTTTCCTAAACTGATTAATTTGTTGAAGGGAACATTTTTACTGTCTGCTAATTTTCAGATATGTCTAATTGCTTGGAAATCAAATACTTTCTGTAGCAAAGAAAGATACAGGAAATGCTGTTAGATAATTAAAGCATAAAGGTTATGCACAAATGTCAAATCAATAAGGACAGTAAACATGGTTTATCAAGTACGCCAAGTACACTTTTTCAGTTGCAAAATGTAAATAGGTTTAGAATAGAGTGGTCTGGTGGGATGATGGATAGGATACCCATAACAGTTTAATTAACTCCAGTTTCCTACATGTTAAAGGTTTCTTCAGTCCACTGGTTTATGTAACAAACCCTCTTAGGATTTCATTAGCCATAGCTCAATATGAAGTGAAGAATGCTGTCTTAAGGGGTTACATTTTGTCCTGCTTTTCTGTTGAGCTAAAAGTCTTATTACAATGCTATTACTGTTTTCCCTAAACATATGCAAATATTTTAAAGTATCAGCTGAGAGTATTGGTTTGGTATTTTCCTTTTTATTATCAGGAAATAAAAGCTAATGACTTCTAACAGTGAAATGCAAATGCTTCTTTAACTGCACATAATTAGTTTACTTTGTTGTTGTTATTTTGTTTGTTTGTTTGCTTGGTTTCTTTTGAAGGTGAGGTACATTCTGGCATTTGGATTCTTTATGTTGATAGGAGGAAGAAAAATTGCTTTTGTTTTGCGACTCAGAAGATATAATTAGAAGAAAACCTATGCACATAATAATCACAATAAATTTCAGGCTTTTTAGCTTTTTCTGTAGTACGTAGGGTATTTCTCTTTACACTTTTTTGTCTGATGAAGGATATTCATTTGTTCCGTTTTAAATTAAGAAATTCTTCCATCCTGAAATCAAGGACTCTGAAGCTGGGGCAACATTTTCCAGCCATGCTTACTAAGGATTTTTTATCCTTAAAGAAAGGAAAACATAAATCAGCTTGTATTCAATTTGGCTTCAGACAATTAAATTTATCATTAGGAAAGAAAAGGGTTATTTAACCTTTAACCCTAAAAGAAGAGCTTAATTTTAAGTTTAGAGTGCAGAAAGCCTTTTTATTTAAAACAAAATGCTATCTAATTTTTCATGTTGCCCATTTAGGACTATAGCACATGAAAGCATCACATGCAACCTCAGTTAATAATGATCTATTTTCTTACAGAAGCAGGCAATAATAATGCTCATTAACACAATTTTCTAATGTTCCTGTGGGAAATGTTATCAAGCTCTCTGTTAAGGACTTATTTCAATTCAATTAACAACTGCTGACCTACCTTGCACATAGGATACTCTAAGCAAGTGCAGATATGGCAACTGTATTTTGTATGCCTTGGAAATTACTTTCATTGTCAGTACATTTTAAAATTGCTCTTTTAAGATGCTTTGTAGTGTCTCCCGACTGAGTCAGACATGCATGACTATCCTCGCAAACAATGATTTAGAGGAAGAAATTCAACATTCAAGATTTGCCGCTTCCACTTCTCAAAAATTTTGTGCTTTCCTTGCCCTCTGCTGTGTTATCAGTCATCCGTGTCCCAGGGGAAATACTACAGGCTTGAGGTTAAATTAAGGTTCTATCTCCAGTGATTGTCTTCAGCAAACCCTGCACATTCCCAAACAAACCTTATCTGCATTGAATGCAGCCTTAAATGCCAAGGACAACAGGGAAAGCTCTCTTCCTTGTTGGCATGAGTGCTAAGATTAATACAGAACAGTGTTTGAAAAGGAAAAAAAGGTAACTAAGCTTAAAAATAAATTGTACATATATTAACCTATTAATCAGAACTGAGCTCTGAGATAGAGATTGATTTCTGAAAGACATTACCAGTCATCATATGCTACCCAAGAGAAAAAAAATTAAAAATGCACTCAGAAAAAGATTTTTTATGCAACATCTATTCTAGTTAGCTTTGCTAGTTAAAAATCAAGTCTTTTTGTGTGCTGCATGTGGGTCACTGACATTTATGGGTATAACTTAAGGAGTTCCCTGGCTCAAAAGATGCCTGTATACAGGCTTATCAAATAAAAGCAGCACAAAATAAACTAATTCAGTGCAAGAATATTACCAGATGCTCTGACGTAAGGTAAAAATCGTGCTTTTAGTAATTGTATAGTTTTGTATGTGCTGCGTGGCATGGACCAAGTTTCAGGTCATTACTGGGGTAAAGAACCTTGCAAGAAATGGGCTTATATCATGTTTTAATAGAAAACGTTTTTAAAGTGCTGCGGGTAAGTGCTCAACCATAGGCAATAGGAGTGCCCTTCAGAGCTACTGCTCCCCATGCTTGTAAGGCCGGCTTTGTGAGGGGGAGCAGGACTTTCTGGGGAGCAGAACTCTTCCTGGGGACAAGCTACAGCAGCAGCCTCAGTCTGACTTGCTCCTCTGACAGCACAGTGCGTGAGGAGACCCCTCTTTAGCTGTCACTTTGGGTTAATTAAAGGTGAATGTCAGGGATGGACTCAAAGTGGAACATATTCTAGCAAAAGATTTACTTGTTTCCAGGGAAAGAATCAAACCCCAAACCTACAATTGCTGACCTACAATGTGATTTTGAAACTGGACTTGATGCAGTATTACATTTTGTCTCAGCATAAATAAAAATTAACTTCCTTTGTGAGCTAAAAGATCTCATGGAATCACACAATGATTGAGGTTGGAAGGGACCTGGGAAAGGGACCATCTGGTCCAAATCCCAAGCTCAAGTGGTCCATAAAAAACATTTTCCCCAGACAATTTTTTTGGACCATGTCAGATAGCTTTTGAATATCTTCAAGACAGGAGACCCTACCATCTCTTTGAGCAATCTTTACCAGTTCTTGGTCAGCTTCACTGTGAAAGAGTTTTTCTCTGTATTCAGAGGGAACCTCCTGTGTTTCAGTGTGTGCCTGTTGCCTCTTGTCCTGTCACTGGGCACCACTGGATAAGGTCAGGCTCTCTCCTCGCACTGTTCCTGCAGGTATTTATGTGTATATTGATGACTTCCCTCTGATCCTGCTCTTACTCAGGCAGAACAGTCTCTGTTACCTTAGCCTATCTTCGTAGGAGAGATGCTCTTGTCCAATATCTTTGTTTCTCTTTCCAGCATGTCCATGGCTGTCTGGTAGTGGGAAGCCCAGCACAGGGAACAACACTCCACCCATACCTTAGCAGTACTCAATGGAAGGGCAGTCTCACCTCCCTCAAGTCTCTGGCAACACTCTCCCAAATGCAGCCCAGGGTACAATTCCTATTCTTTGCAGTAAATGCACAGTGCTAGTCCATGTTCAACTTGGTGTCCTTTAGGACGCCCAGGTCCTTACCTTTTGAGCTGCTTTCCAGCTGGGTGGCCCCCAAATACACTGATGTGTGGGATAGTTCCTCCCCAGGTGCAAGACTTTGCACTATTCCTTGTTGAATTCCATGACATTCCTGTTCTCCCAGTTACCCACCCTGTTGGGTGTTATCTGGTTGTCATCGTGACTCCCAGGTATTTCAAGCATTCCTCTCAGATTTGCTGAGAGGACACTCTTCCAATGCAGGCTTCTTGTGAAGACACAGTCTCCTTCAGGCCCTGACCTGCTCCCCTGTGGACATCCCAAGGGCTGCAGGGTCCTGGCTTTCCCTGAATGATCTTCGCATCAGCTTGAGCACCTCCTGCCCCTCCTTCTGCTCTGACCTCGGTCTGCAGGGCTGCTGCTCTCACATGTTGTCACTTCTCTCTTCTCTGGCTGCAATTGCCATTGTGCAGAGCTTTTTGTCCCTCATAACCACAATATAACTACAGTGGCAGAGATGGTACTGCCACTGCTGTTGAGATCAGCCTTGGCCAGCAGTGGGTCTGTCTAGGAGCCGTGGGGCATTGCCTCTGCAGGACATGGAGGAAGCTTCCAGAGAAGCCACCTCTGCAAGCCCTCCTTCTTTGCAATAACTTTGCTGTGCAAACCAAATGCACTCACCTAAAAAGCAAATGTTTTTAAAGGAAATGAGCGTTTTTGAAGAATACCTTGGATTTCTTTTTTTATCATCTTACAGATGTGGAGTTTAGGGGCTGTTAGAAGAGGTGTGTGAGTATAAAGATAAGGGAAAAAAAAGGCTCCCAAGAGTTTCAGCATTCGCATTTGCTACTTTATGTCCTCATCTATCCTGTCTTTCTATATATTACAGCTGCCCCTGTGGTCCTACTTAATCAGTGCAAATGATGTTACTTTCTCACTTACCACCTATTTCTCACTCTTTAATGTTAGACATGTAACTCATACTAGCAATCTTGTCACTAAAGAATTTAGTGTGGAGATATCTGTGGGAGATACATTCATACCAGATCTGATTTATTTGAGAATTTTTTCCTCTGGGTAGGAAAAAATAGCTTTTTTTTTCTCCCAGAAAAATAATAAAAATTACTCTGCTGCTGTATTTGAACAGAGTCTCAGATCAATGCTCACATTTAACAGGGGAAAAAAAAGTATATTTGAATAGAAATTACATATGAATATTTTAACATATGTACTTTTTCCTTTTTATGATCTTGTTTCTGTGAATGATGGTGGAAGCTGGGGCATGGCATATTCTTGCTGAAAAAATTAGTACTGATGAGACAGGATGCTATTGTACTGGAATTAGCTTGTGTAGTGTGTGTGCTTTTCCTTTAGGAGAGGTAACCACAAAACTGACTGTCGTATTCCAATAGAGCACTTGTGCTGGAGATATAGGCTCAGCCAGGGGACTGAAATGCACAGAAAACTACCAAGATTTTCCCAAGAAATGTGAATTAAAAAACACAAACCAAATGATCTGATATTTTTGTGTAAACCTAAGACTGCTCACTTTTCTAGAAGAAGAATTTGTAACACAATCTGTGACAGTGCCACGAGGCTCCCCTTGCAGTAGGAATGTTTTAAACAGATGTATCTTAATTGAAGTAATCCATCTCAATCAAATGAACCAAACAACTTGAAGATATGTCATGAAGTGATACAAATATTCCTCAGCCTTTCCCCCCTATATGCTCACAGTTTTTCACTGCTATGCAAATTAGTGTGTACTTCTTATCCTGTTGATAATGACTTTTTCTATTCCTAGGACCAAAACATATAAGTTTTCAGCAATGTATTGGTTATTATTAAAACAAGTAGCAAATTTTTCTCATTATAATTTCATTCCAAAGTATGGAACCCCATAAACACATTAAATTACAAGAAATAAATTCCTATGAGATCTTAGGAATAATAGTTAAAGGACTTTGAAGCATCCTGTTCAGTGCCTGCCTCTGGAGTTTCTCAACAAAGAGAAACCTGACCTGAGATTTTTCCTAAAGGAATGATGCATTTGACTTAAGTTAAAGGAACATGTGCAATAGTGACAGACCTCTATTTCCAATTTAATTCTCAGCAAAGATTTTTAAATTTTTCTTTCAATCTATGTAGGAAATTTGTTAAAAAACCCAAAACCACAAAAATATTTTTGCAAGGCCTTCTGTTCCTGGCATTCTACTTGTTGTTACTGCAGTATAGACTAAATGAACATTTTCAATGTCAGACTTAGGTAACTTCTCTCTACTTGCAAATATTTGAAAAATCAATGTCAATTAAAGAAAATAAATCTGGGGGTTTTTTATGAGTTTAGAATGTTGGTGTAGTTTTGCAAAACTGTGATAAATCATTGTATCCGAGACAGTTATTGTACTCATTTTGCCTTAACAGTTATTACTCATACTAAACAAATGGATATTCTATGCTATTCCATTCTATTTTTTTGCCAATTAGTTAATTTGTCATTTTGTTCAGATTCTAAAATTTGCCCTGACAGGAAATAGAAATCTGACTGGTTTTTAGAAACGTGAGAGATCAACAATGACCCACAAACTAGCTGTGATGAGTGTTTGGTATAATTGTGGTAATGCAGAAAGATATTAACTGTCAAACTTGAACAAAGCTGTGGCTGTGAGGTAATTTAAAAAGACTAAGGGTTATTTCCAAGTCACTTCACACATTTGGAAAAAGAAAGGTTAACAAATCATTATAATTAGTATCTTCTTTTAATCATACTTTTATTTTTTAGCTATGAACAGTTTACTCATTCTACATAAGTTCAAAGCAATAACTTCATGAGCAGTTCAGTCCCTGAAAGAATTGAAACTAGGCTCTTTCTGAGGAATTTTAGTGACATGAAATTACTTCCATACTATGTGTCAGGGCTATTATAAATGACTATTTCAATCTGAAGGTCACAAGTTCACAAATAATTTTGCTAAATACATTCTAGCAAACTGGCATCATCAAGTGCTATGCATGTTTATTTTTAAGCCATGCTTCCAAATATCGAGGTAGAAACATCCAAGAAGATATGCTTCGAGCATGTAGAAAGTGAAGCTTCTCTCTCTATATATAGGTGTTCTGAAAATAGTTTATGCATCTTTGCCAATGAAATTAGCCTGAGGTAGCTCAGTTTGATTACTGTGTGGTCTCAAAGAAGGATAAAAGCATATCTGTGTTTCTCTAGTGGTTTCTACTTTTTTCTTCCCTTGAAACTTTATAAAAAGCCAACTGGATGACTTTAATAGTGATTGCACAAAGTAGCTATGTTTCTGTATATGAGCACCATGTCTACTTTTACGTATTCAGTTCATAAAGGTCATGAGTCTGTTGTTCTTTCTAAGGCAGTGACCACTGGAGGATGGTTCTGTGTTTTGAGAGAAGCAATCTTTCTATTTGGGTTATTTATGCTATTTTATTTTTTAGTACAAAACCACCTTCTTGCTTTCACAATAACTTTTCTCATAGGTAACTTAACTTTTGAACTTCTCCTAGCCTAGATTTCCTTGATTTCGTGTCTGTGGGAAAGGAAAAGTTTTGACAAGATAAATTACACGAGCTATGGTCCATAGCCATGTGAGGATGAAATACACCCAATTCTTTTGAAGATGTTAATGGAGAATTATTGCTAGTTTACTCTGAGAACGATTTCCCTGCTCTCTAGTACCTGTATATATTGCATAATACAACATTCTACTGAGCAGAATTTTTTGTTCTCTGTTTAGAAGCTGTAATAATGTTATTTATATGCAATGACGGTTACCTAGAGACCTCTGAATAGGATTGGATTATGCTTTATGTAGCATCTTCATATATTGTCAGAAGAACTGAGAGGAGTAAATTGCTAAGTGACATTAAGATTCCTTCTTGCACATAGAAAAACCCACTGCAGCTCTTCAAAAGTCTGTGTCTTTCTGGCTGTTCCCTTTCCTATTCTCCCCCTTTTCCACAACACCACTTTTTACTAGTGAAGTCTTCTATGTAGGCTTATTATGCATCAGATAATGTTGTGTCCAGCAACCTAATACAGGTTGACCTAATCAAACATTTGATAAAACTTTGATTTTTATATTTTTACTCAGGCAATTCCCATATGCCTGTTGCTGCCTGCATGACATCTTTAGATTGTGATTCTCTCTGTAAGTGCACTTTTGGACATACAACTGATCATGTTCCAGGTTGTAGTGATTCCTGGCATGCAAGTTTTAAAAATCAAAATGACTAGTTTTGTTTGTTTATTTACTTACTATTTGTCTTGCAGATATTGTTTGTATTTATATTATTGATTAAAATTCTTTTGGGACCATAATGTCAACATCTAAGTTTTAAAATACAAAGATTTGTATCAATAATATAGTAAGTGTAATTAACACTAAGTTGGTAGGGCACTTTTTATTGTGAAAACATTCTTCCCTGGTAATGTTTTCCTTGACTTAATTCTAATTTTAAAGGAGTTATAATGCATATAAAATACGACAACTGGCTGTTTTGTTATAGTTTTCTGCCTTTTTTTTGTCTCAGATTGTTTGTTTTTCTTCAAAAATACAATGTAATAAATGTTTCCTCTAGCCACTTAATTTGGCTCTTTGAAAATATCACAAATTCTTTTTATGGCATGTTGTAGAAACATATATACATATATTAAAGTTTGCAATGACTTTTATTAAAATGTGCACTTGCTGCCTCAAGTAGTTGGAAGTTTCCAGTAAGAATATTTTCATTACTTACTGTCTGGAAATAATTTTGTGCCAGTTTAGCTCCAGATCAACCATTGTTCACACTCAGAACTGTAGACATGTGGGATGAAGGTTGACATGGGAGAGACAAGTAGCTGTAATTGCTGTGCCATTTAATGTCACTTGTTATCCATGGAGAACAGGTTTGAAGCGATTAAATGGGAAAGAGAAAATAAATCTTTGCTAATAAGTGTCTTGAATTTGATAGCTGATATATTTGGGGTTATACCATACATAGTGTACAATTATTCCTGTCCCTGTGGATTCCCAAATGCAACGAGGAAGTTTCAGAGACTGAATGTGTGTTTTCAGCAGCAGCTATCAGAAACTTGTTGCTATCCTGGTCAGTCAGCAGATTAAGTTATTTTTATTTGAAAACCTTGTATGCATTAAGTAGCTGACATGCATTTTTAAAGCCTGTAGGAAAATACAATATTTTAAAGAAATATATTGATGTTATTAAAATTTTTATGGCTCGTCATATGGATCTGCTGTTTTGGATTGTTCATTAGCAGACATGAAAAAATCACCCTAAATCTATAATTTAAGTTTCTCCTAGAATTTTCTTGTAATGACAGCTCATTATTCTGTCCTTGAACTGCTCAATTTTCGTAGACACATTTCAGATGTGCTGAATGTGAAATTCCCCTGGATACCCCTATGCTAAAAAAAATGTTTTGCAGCAACTGCACATTTGGTATGGTAGTAGAAAAAATTTAAGTTGCCAAATACTTTTGGAATTTGCTTTCCTGTGTTCAGGCGGAGTTGTATGTCTAAATCTTTTAGGATCAGGTAACACTCTGGAACACCTATTTCTGCCCTCTGACTCCTCCCTTGTGGTGTGACAGACCTCTAAGTAGCAGAAGGGAAAGCCTGCATCTAAAGGAAGAGCTTGGTCACCTCAGACAGGACAACAATCGCCAGGTGACCTGGAATATCTCCAGAACAGGACTCCTGACAGGTGATCTACCAACACCAAAAGGATTAACTCATGCCTGGCTGTAGGTGCTGAACTTTACCCCTGGGACAACAGTGCTCCTGTGACCTGAAGAAAAGCTCCACAGTGATGTGAAGCTGCAGCTCCTTGTGCTCGCTGCACAGATGAACTCTGCTCATTTTTTTTTTTCCCATGAGGAAAGTGGATGTACTGGAATTGTACTGTCAGTCATTTGTTTCCGCAAAAAGGGAAATTCTGCCCAGGGGAGCTATGGAAAATATGTATGTGCTGCTTAGCTCATATTACAATAATTACAGTGTTTAGCAATGGGTCATTGCTGTTGCATGTCAGCAGATGAGTAATGCTTTTTGATGATGTTAATGGACACCAGGAAAGTTTTGAAGGACTGCATTCATTTGACTTGTTTTCCTCTCCCGCCCACAAATTTCTTTAATTTCAAATAAGCCTCCTACAGCACAGCAAAAAAAAAAAACCAAAAAAACCCCACAGCTGCAAACACTGAGATGTGAAATACTGGCTGGGAAGTTGAGGCAGTTGATTCAGACAAGTACAGGGCTGTTTGAGTGTTATGATTAATAAGGAAAATATTTTAAGCTGGCCCGACAAACTGGGGCATAATGAGGTGTATTCAAATTGGTGCACTCAGAGTGAACAAACTAGATTGATGTAATGTCCCTGTGTAGACATGCCCTTGCTCTGCTTGCCTCCCTGCTTTGATGTGAGATCAGGGAGCGAGATGAAAGCAGATCAGAAGAGTGCTCCCTATCGTACCTCTGTAAGTGATCACATCTATCTTCATGTGACGCCATGGCAGCTGAGGCCAGCTCCGGTGCCAGAGCTGATTTCCCACAGTTATAAATGCAAAGGGACTGTGGGCAGGGAATTTCAATGAGGGATTCCTGATTTTGCAATGTCAGCCAGCAGGCCCTCAGTCAGCTGATTGAATCTTCTGCACTGCCCATCTATTTAGCGATGTTTTTGGAAAGTGGTTGCATTAGAGGCAGTGGTAAAGATGTAGGTCCCTTGTTTGTTTCATGTTATGGGACAGAATAGTTATCTCAGTGACAGGAAAATTAGGTGTAGTTCCTTAAAATTAATGTCACTGTTCTGACACAAAAGAGGGGAAATGAGCAAAGTGTAATTAAACCTGTTACTTATTGATATGCTATATGGAAAATGAATACATATTGTTGATAGATCTATGTATATACAAGGAAGCATTACTTATTTGTTTCTTCTAGTAGCCAGGTAAAGATGTTCTGATACCAAATACATGTTAGGAGTTCTATAGAGACACTGTCTTCCACTGAAAGAGCCTAAATATTGACTATGCATCTATAATCATCTTGCTTGGCTAAACTTACATGGTTGCAGTGTGATTTGTCTTACTTCAGAATGAAATCTTTTTATCCCTTGCTGCATGTGCTGCGGAGGAAGTAGTAAAATCCTGTTCTGAGTTCAGGACCTGCTAGAGGCTGTAATGCATCAGCTTCTGCTCAAAAACAGCACTGCTGGAACACTAAATCACAGTGTTTTGCAGAAAATGTTGAAACGAACCCAATGCTTATAACTTCAGTTTTAAAATCCTTTTTATTTTATTTTTTTTGCTGTCCACAGATACACTCACACAGAAGCTAACTTCATTTTGCACTTGATAAGTTTTTGCCTTAATTTTTTAATTGTTTGTACAATAACATGGATTTAGTCTTTGCAATCCTTTAGTGTAACCATCCTTCACAAGATTTTTGTGTATTCCAAAATAATGTAAATGGAAATAAGAGAGCATATATAATTTTGATCAGATCTTTTTTGGCCCATGACTGAATAAGGGTCAAAAGCTTCACATATTGTACAGATTATTTTTTTGTGCTAGAAAATATTCAGTTATCTTTTCTGTTGATTCTCAATGAGACTTAGAACTAGAAAAAGACCTTTTCTAGACTTAGATCTAGAAAAAATTAGCTTATCTAATGTTTAGAAAAAGTATTAGCATTTCAAATCAGTTCCTGCAACTAATTTTTTTCCTCCATTGCCATTGATCAAACTTTTTCCACGTCAAACCAGCATGTCAAAGCAGAATTGAATAACTTGGAAATATGAATAAATCCATTCAGACTGTTTATTCCATGGCAGTGTTTAATAATGGTTGTTTAAAAGCCTCAAAATGACCTGAGTTGGAATAATTCCCTGTTCTGCAGTGAATTAAATGTTATTTTGTGTATTAGAAAGTAAAAGGAGATCTTGATCTTCATTTTTATGTAAACTGAGGTGCATCCATAAGAAAAGATGAGTTCCTTGAAAAACATTAGTTCAGTTTCACTCTGGCCACGGATTTTTCTCACAAGACTTAAATATTAGAATTTGACTCCTGGAGACCTAGTCCTGTGGCTGGAAAAGCTGTCAGTAGTTACAGTTGTGAAGGCTGATTCTGAGTTTGCATGGGAATGAATAGCTTTCTACTCAGGCATTTAAGTACTTTTACTAATTTAGTGTTTTTCACTGAATGGATGTTTGGATTTCTGAAAGCAGGCAGCATTAGAGAAAAGGCAATCCCTTCTTCGTTTAGTAGGAGACGAATGGAATAGAGGCAGCCAACAAAATTATCTGTCTCCCTGGAGGCTATGGAAAATAGTCTCCATTGCAGTTCAGCGATGGACTTTCACAAGCATAGAAAGACAATTGCATGAAATTGGGTTGAATTATGGGTAGGTAGTTCAGTAAGATGGACTACTGCCCACTGGGGAGAATTTTGGAGCTGTGAAAAACTGATCTTTAACAATGATAATGTATGTAAAAATAACAATTTTTCTTTGATGGAGATAACTTTCCAAGACTTTGGCCTTGCTTCTTGACCGTCAGGTTCATCTATACAGAACAAAAGGAAAAACGTAAAATAAAAAGTATGTGTATGTGTGTCTGTGTTTGTGTGTGAAATGACATATCCCTTACTTTTACTTTCAAATAACACAATGAAGTCAATTTTATGTAATTTACCTATATCTACTCTGAATGATGTTATTTAAAATACTTATAATTTGTGGTGTTTATGCAGGAATCTAAGGCTAATAACACAACAAGTAATTCTAAATAATAGCCTAACACATAATTCAATTATAGCATACTTTAATATAATCAGTTTTTACAAAAACATGTTAAAAGAGACAATTTGTCTCATTAAAATTCAACAGGCATTTAGCTCAGCTGGAACAGGACTTACTTCAGCCTCATTCATACTGAATTTTCAGATAGATTACAAACATGTAGACTTAAACAAAATTAAATACAAAATGCTTCTGGAGTTAGAGCACTGAAAGTATTTGAGTGGCAGCATCTGTATATTTTTTATTAAATAATGTATCTTTACCCTTCCAGTTTTGAGTAAATTGCAGTTTTGCAAACCATAATTATATGGGATCATACTTAATGGTCCCATTTGGTAATGCTAGGGCAATATTAGTCAAGTTTCTAAAAATTTATATCTACTTTCTAATTTCTCATATTGATACTTTTGATTATAGCCATCTATAAATTTTATATGTGGTTAGGAGCCACTCCTGTAAATCTATTTATATTTAGGATTCAAACTTTCACAAATTTTCACAAATTTGACAAGTTTAAGGATTATTTTTTGCACATCTCTGGGATGAGAGAAGCTGTTTAATAGACTGAAACCTATCTTGAGAAAATGTACATCTGTGATCTATGGTTAATATGTGTCAGCTGCTGCCTGAGCACTACCCCATGGAGGATGCTACTTTTAACTTCTTTTTGAACTACGAGATACTGTACAGGCTGCTTGAACCCCTGCACTGTGCTTGAATATATTTCCTAACGATGTTCCCCCCTCTACCTTGCAAATTCCTGAAGTTTAGACTAATTTCTTACTAGCTGTGTGTGAGCAAAAGGTTACATTTCCAATCAGCCTCTCCTAGAGTTGAGTCGTACAGTGATTAGTGAAAATCCAGCCATTTATATACCACAAAATTGCTGTCTCAGTGTGTTTCTCCCTTCTTCTCTGCTGCTGCTGTATGTTTGTTTGGTTTTTGTTTGTTTGGCTTTTGTTTGTCTGTTTTTTTAAATTTGGTTGGTTAATTTGTTGGTTGGATCTTTTGTACAGTAAAGAAAATTATGCACAGGGTTCTCTGTGTGCTCTATTACATGCCAGATCAGAGAGAGAAGCAGAGCTTGGGGTTTGATTCCCAGTTTGTAATTCCATCTAGTAGGGAAGGTAGTGAAATTAGTCCTGCAGCATAGTGGCTGGTAGACGAGAGCAGGCTGAACATTGCCCTAGGAGCTGTTCTCATGTGCTTTTGGGCAGTAACTAGTGCCTGTGATTCTCTCTGTATTCCTAGTCCTTTTGTTTTTCAAGGAAGACTTCCCACAGTGATCCTAGCAGCTCTCTAAAATGTGTTAGGGTGGCTGTTAGACCTTACTGCTTCTTTTTCTGTTTTTACCCAAATGTAGATTTAATGATCCTAACTGGGAGCCAACTACTCCAGACATATTCTGTTACGTCTAATAAATCAGGAGATCTTTGTCATTCAGCACCCTCTCTGATTCTATTTCCATGCTTCCATTACTCTTTATGGGTATAAATATTCCTGTGAAGCAATAATTTTATCATTCTTTGCTTTTCATTTCAGAACTTTTCCATTTCTGTGTGTAAGATGGATGATATCAGCAGACATGAGAGAGTTTTTGTCATTTGCTGCTTACTCTTCTCATCTTTGGTTTGTTTTGAAAGGATATGCATGGAAATCTGGTCCAGGAGCCTGCATTTTGCAACTCACGACCTGAGAATGGAATTACTTACTCTGAATCTGGCTTCCTGTACGGTGTAACTTGTACTCCTTGTCAGTCATGGTCAGACCTTGGGGTGAAAGATGCATGTCCTTTAGCTCTGAGAGTTATCTCCAAAGGGACCAAGACCTGCTGAAACCTGCAGTTCCATGGAAGGGTGTGCATGCCAGTAATCACCAATGAGTAAAACACAAAGGGTTTCACATGTCAGTCTGTGACATTTGTCTGTTTTACCCTCTTGGGATACTGGCTGTTCATTCTCTGAGAAGAAAATTCTGCTCAAAGAAGGACTGTGGCCAAGAGGCCAGGCCAGGACCTCGGAGCTAAGACTGTTCAGGGAACCAGCTATGGCTTTGGCAACAAAACCTTGTACAGAAGAACTAAATTGAGCTAAATTTCCTAGCAACAGAGTAATTTTTTTCCTCAATAGAAAAAAGAAATAACAAATATGCCTGTGTTTTCAAAATTATTGCTGTAATTTTTAGTGTACTCCTGTATACTCCTAAGATGAGAACAATTTTGTAGACTATTTTGCTCTGAAAGGAGATATCTGTGGTTAATCACTGTGCTGCTGGGAGAAAAGAGATTACTGTTCTTATCTTACTGCTGCGCTCCTTGAAGAGTGTTCCTAGTGCTGTGCTCATTCCTACCTTGGCTCTTGAGTTGCTTTTTTTCTTTTCCAATCCACTCTACCCTTGCTTTAAAGGGTTGGCAATTTAGACTCCAGTGGCTGCAGTAGCAATTCTGTAACATCTGCCTTTTATATTGCTTTTTTTAAACACAAACCCAAGGTATTAGCATAGGATTAAGTATATTTTTCATTTGTAGTGTACTGCCTTTACTGCAGCTAAATTCAGCTAGAATATACAACCAAATGACAATTACATAGCTTTAAATATGTGTGAAATGCTAGCTTATATTTTAAAGTCAAACAATTCATGTAATGAGATATCTTGCCTAATCACACACATCTTATAAAGTAAAAGAAAATTTAAAACACAAAAAAGCATTACATTCCACCTCTGATAATTTTTTTTTTCTCATTTCAGTGATGGACCATTTATCTTAAACCAAAAAGAGGTAAAGCATATCTGACTTTTATGTCATTTGCCATACCCACAGGAGCTGCTTTGCTTCATTGCTAGCATTGTTTAGATCATTTGTACCACAGAGGAAAGAACTGAGAAGCCAATAAATTGCAGCTGCTTTTAAAAAGGAGCTGAAAATCAATAATAAATTATTGTTTTCTATAGCAGTTTAGGTTCCTTATGTGTCCCTTCTGACATGTGGATGTAGCTATAAATTAATTTAGTTTTAGGCTGTAAAAAACCTAACTTTCTCTGGACTGACTCTCTGGCATGCATTAGTGATATAAAAATAACATACCTTGGCAGGGTAGCTTTCGAGGAGTGCCTAACACTGCAAGTTATTTTTATAGTTTAATGAGATATAGGCCCATACTTCCAGAGGGAGACACAGTGAGCAGAACACTCTATAATTTACTGCAGTAAAATGATCAGGATTCATGCTGTCTATAAAACATGAAAAACATTCTTCATTCCTTACCAATTAGATCATAGTTACAACTCTCGGCTCCTTTGAGCTTAAAAGAAAATTCTAACTGCTAGACATAAATGAATGCTGTGGTTAAATTAAAGCCTTCAACAGCCCAAACAGGCTTGAAAGAAATGCCTTCTGGATGTTATTAACATGCATATTTAAGTGCTATTTTTAAAATTTAACTGCAAGCCATAGCAAGCACAAATGTTTGTAATAGCTATTTCAAAATTGAAGCATTAATTTAAAAAGCATTTTCATTGCTGTTAATTTCTTCCCAATAATTTTATTTCAGCTTTTACTACAGCTGATTTTCTTTTCTTGCATGTGATGACAGACAACTTGAACTGAAGTCTCCAAGATTTCATAATTTGCCAGCCTTGAAATGATTCTCCCATAAAATCTGTCACGCACATATAAAAGGCTCAATTCATCAAACATGTCTGATTTACAAAGTGAGCAATCCTATTTATTTCAGTGGCACGTCAGTGTAGGAAAGGTAGATGGACATGTTCGCAGATTCAATGCTTTGGTCTTGTGCTTCAGTTCAGAGATGAATCATGACACATCACAAAAACACCTGTGGCTTGTTCTGCAGTGTAGGGAGAACAAAGCAGCTTGGAGGAGCAGGAGGCAAGGAAAGAACAGATAGCAAAGGTGTTTGGTTTTCTGTCACAGGTTGCTGGTGTGGTTAATCCTCTGCTTCAGTACTCCACATTTTCAATTCTTTTCCAATTTGGTCACACTGACAAGCCACAAGCACTATTTGTTGCTTACAAGAAATGCTGATTGCTTGACAGAAATGAATTTGAAGATGGCTCAGAGATGACCTTGCAAGTCTTTGAAATATCAAAGTGTGTAGTTCTGATATGCCTGATAAAAGTGTCATTTAAATATCCATGGAAACTGGCTTTCACATGCAGCTCAGGGGCTTTGGTCATAAACAAAATACTGGACTGTGAAGGGATTTCAAAGATATACCTCATCCTTTTGATGTCTGCAGCTAATCCTTTTCCTCAGCTCTGTCCTTAGGAAGATTACTGAAGGTGAAGCTGAGCTGTTCAGTGGGAACACTGTGATTTGTTTATTGCTTTGATATTGCCCATAGACTACTGCTCCCTGTGAATAAGGACTGTGTGGTAAGACACAAGTGAATCCCTACCTCTGCATTTAAAAATTAAAAATGTGTTCATCTCTGCATATGTCTATATTTGCATGTGTTAAGTGGGAAGCAAGCTTAGCAGTCCTGTACTGCCAAAAAGGTGTTCAAAACCAGCCTGCAAAATTGGTAAGAATTAGTGTCTCATTTTTGCTACACCTTTGGAAATGTATTTGTGCTGTGTACTTTCATCAGGCTCCTCTCCAACATTCTCATTATGTAAGGAGTATTTAAGTCTAGGTAGTAATTTAGCTAACATAATGAAGTAGGGAACCGTTGTTACAGATAATTAAAGGAGATGAACAGTTCATATTCTTTCTTTTGTAATTTTGGTCCACCTGAATGAGACAGATATTTTTCCAGCCTGTGGACAAAGATTACCATTTAATATAGCCTTTTAAAGATCACTACTGTAGAAATGAGAATTACACTCTTATTACTTTGTTATCTTGTTTAGCAAGAGAATATTTGTAAAACTGTGGTTCACTGACTAGATTAGTATGCACAACCAACCAAACCAAACTAAAACAAAAACCAACAGAAAGAAATCCAGTGTTTTTTAAATACTTGACATCTTTTATGTTTTAGGTTTTCAGGAGGATTGATTCAATTATATAGTCCTAGGTTTTTGTCCTTTTTTCAGTCAGTATTCATTGATTTTATTTTAATTTTTTTAGTCTTCGTACCATCTGTGATGTACAGAAATTTTCTTAGGAATTTAAAAATGACAGGATCATTTCAATAGCATTTATTTATTTATTTATTTATTTATTTATTTATTTATTTATTAAGATCGACATAATAATAATAAGAATGCAATTAAATTGGAATAACTGGTTTGGAATAAATGATAGAGAACACTGTTACTTTTATGTGAGAGTTTCAAAATGATTACAAGTGCAAGTTAATTGAGCCTACTCATGCTCTTTGGGGTAAAGTTAATTAATATTATTGCCTTCATCACAGGCCCCAGCTGTGAACAGTCCTGGGCTTCTCCTGGACAGTAAAACCAAGCAATAAAAAGCTGTGTGTTTTGTGATTAGGTGGGAGTGCTCCTCCTTTGAAGATTTGATCCTGCTGAACTTATTAAAAAATGTAATTCAAGGAGCTGCCTTGGACCAGGTGAAAAAGTCCTTGGAAGAGAGCTTAAGCTAGCCAGCTATATACAATTTCTGTTCACCATCACTCTCCTCTAGGGCTCTGGTGGAGAGCCTGTGTCCAGAGACATCTCTCTGTTACAGCAGCCCTGGCTGTACAGCAGGGTCTGCCACTGCAGGAACAGCAGTGAGAAGGGCAGGACCAGCTTCAGGTGCTCAGATCCAGGTCATAGCCTTATCTTCAAGGACAGAATGTTTTTGCCAATGTGCTGATCTGAGAACAGGAATGGTCATAGCGTGGGCACAGATTCTCTTCTGCAAATTCTCTTCTGCAGTAGAGGAATGCTGCTCTAAGGATAACAGTGTTCAGCTCCCACAAGCTTCCATCTCTTTTCTTCCTGTGTACAAACATCAGACATTTGCAGGAGTAAGAGAGGTGGAAACTGTCGTACAGGTAGCAGCCTGAAAAGCACAACAAAGGAGAATAGGAGGGGTTAGTTAAGGAAATAATCTAGTTATAGACTGAAATAACAAAACATATAAAGCCTATTGCCTTTTAGTTAGTTTATTTATTTTAATTTACTTAGGGTGTAAGGGCTGGAGTGCTGTAATCTCAAAGAAGCCCCATGCCATGTCCTGCATGTCATGGCAGCAACGTGTGCAACATTAAATTTGACTTTGCTCTGTGTAAAGAAAATCTGTCATGCCCTCACTCTTGGAGCAGAGCTGGAAAGATGATCAGTAACTGGTAAATGTCAGGGAAGGTTTGTGACTATAGAGCTGATGAGCAGAAATAAGAAGTTGATTAGAAGTTTTTTAAAGATCTGACATGCAGAAATGGTAAGTGGAATGTGGAAAAACTTTGTCCACACTCCTGCCTTTTGGAGAGAAGTATTGCTCCATAAAATCTCTAAAACTAAAGGCTTTGTTTACTTTAGATATGCGAATAGCTACTTTGATGTCCCTCTAACTCAAGCAAGTTCCTACTGCTCAACTTCAAAGCAGAGTTTTGGAACTCTAGGGCAGTTTAAAAGTGTCCCTAGAAATCCTATGCCTGTTGGCCTGTTGATGGTGGGTTCTCAGAACATCAGACTATTCAATTCAACTGTCACCAAGAAAGGTATGAAAGAGTGGCAATGGAGCAATCTGAGGAGTAACTCATAAATGTATGTGGTCAGTTCTATAGAAACATGAAAAGGTTAGAGTTGGAAAAGACATCTTAGATCATCAAGCCCAAACAACAACCTAGCCCATCACCACTACACCATGCCCTCAAGTGCCATATCCATGTTTCTTGAATACTTTCAGGGATGCCAGCTTCACCAACTCCCTGGGAAGTCAGTTACAATACTTGATAACCCTTTCAATTACGAATTCTCTCCCTAATATCTAAAACTCCATGTCAAAACTTGAGGCCATTTCCTCTTGGCCTTGTTACCCGGTAGAAGAGACTCACCCCCACCTCAATACAACCTCTTTTCAAGAAGTTATAGAGAATGATAAGGTTTCCCCTGACCCTCCTTTTCTCTAGGTTAAATAACCCCAGCTCCCTCAGTTGGTCCTCAAGATTTGTGCTCCAGCTCCTTCATCACCTTCATTGGCCTTCTCTGAAGCATAACATATACATATGTTGTACATAGATATAGTCTGGGTAATGTATGACATATATATTACAGATATATACGTGTATTGTGTGCAGGTATATATATTTATATTTATCATAGAATCAGAGAATATCCTGCATTGGAAAGGACCCACAATGATCATCAGAGTACAGCTCCCTGGTACAGGACAGTCCCATGAATTGCAACATGACAACAGAGATTTTAAACTTGATTGCCTCATGGTTGCTGTGGCCAAGGTGGTCACCAATCTTCACATATGAGAACCTGTCTCTTAATAAGCCACAAACCAAGGAAGGTTGTGGCTTTCCTAGTTGGTCCCCTTAGTAGCTATAATTTGAGGTTATCATTCCAGATGTTTTACCACTATTCTGGACCTGTTTGTTCCAGGTATGTGATGCTCCCTGGCAAGTTGATGTTCCTGGACGGATGGGGGCAGTTGTTTTGAAGATATCCCTCAGTTCCTCAAAGAGTAATTCTCTGCAATCTACCTATAGTAGACTCCTATGATGACATCCACATTACTTTTTTGTCCTTTAACCCTTACTCGAGACTGTCAGCCTGCCATCCCTGACTTCAGGCAGTATTCCAGCCCTACTGCCTCTCCTGCCCTGCCTGTCCCTCCTGAAGAACTTGTGACCATCCAACATGGCACTCCAGTCAAGGGCTCATCCTACTGGGTTTCAATTATTCCAGTGAAGTAAAATCTGTTGGACCAGGCCAAATCCTCAAGCTCCTCTTCGCTCCTCACACTCTGCATTGATGTAGAAACATTTCAGGTGTGGTCTGTTGTAACTGATGCCTCACAGAGAAGCTTGAGAGATCCCACTGGCACTTCCTCCTTCAAGTTTTGATATGACTTCCCACTGCTCTGGCAAGCATGGGTTTGTCCCTTCCTCCTTCAAATCTAGTTTAAAGTTTTATCAATGGGCCCAGCTAACTCCTGTGTCTGAATTATTTTTCTTTCCCTTCTGAGGTAGATTCATCCCATCACGTATTATTAAACCAAGTGTTGCATAGCTTACCTCATGGTCAAAAACCCCCAAATTATTCTGGTGACACTAACCTCAGAGCCATGCATTGACCTCATGGATATACCTGTTCATTTCAGCATTTTCCTTACTGCTGGAAAGATCAAGTGCTTCTGATCCTTCAACCAATCCTCCTAAGGCCACAATTTCCACTTTGATTGCCCTCAGACTTCTCTTTGTTAACTTACCACCACTGACTTGAAGAACTAATAACAGATAATAATTAGACGGCTTTATTAGGCTGGAGAGCTCTCTACTAATATCTCTTACGAGAACCCCAGGGAGGGAGAAGGTTTTCCTGTTGGCTGCATCTGGTTTGCATATTGGGCACTTTCTTCCACTAGAAGGAAGCTGCCTCTGATAAATACCCTTCTTTTGCTCTTAATAGAGCTTGGAAGGAGGGGTTAGATTGTACTGCCCTAAATGGGCTCTTTGTCCCAGAAGGACCTTCATCCACTTTATCAACCGACTGTCCTAGTTCCAGGGCCACATATTTGTCATAAGATGTGCCAGTCCTACTTGTCATTGCCAAGTTTCTGCCTTCCTTCCAGTATGAGCAGCACCCAGCTTCTAGCCTTCATGTTCAACAGATCCTTGACTACTTGGGGGTTCCACTACAGTGGAGGTTTGAGACTCCTGAGACTGTAGCATGTCTGAGAGCGACCTCTTAATCTCCTGCTCATTTTCTCCAATACTACATGGCCTATTCACTTCCTCCTTGTTTTACACTAATTCTCTCCTTGGGAAAGGAAAAACAAATCAAAGTCACTGAAAAAGTTCAAATTGGATTTGTGGGGACATGGAGGTAGGGGGAGGAGTGTTTTTGATCTCTTAATCTAAAATAAATGTATGGTCAGATAAGGTTAAAAAATGATGGGATAATCTAAACACTGGGCAAAGCAGTAAACTGATTGATTAGTCTTCTTTTAGAGAAATCTGTGGACACAAAGTAGCAAAAGTACAGTGCACAGAGAGTTTTGAAATTGATGTAAAGGAAAGGCTTTAACATTTCAGAACTCAGTAAACTCAAATTAAAGATTACACTCTTTTCTGCTACCTGAGACTGTAACTGCACAATTAGATCAGAGACCTTGAGGCATGAGGGATTTTGCATGCCACACAAATAGGCCTTCTTCTGTTTGAAGAAGACCCTGTGGATTTGGAACAAGCCCAACCTGTTTCTTCAGCTAGCTAGGAGCCAGATCTGATCAGCGTGAAAGAGTGCTGAACATGCTACATTTTTTTTTATACGAAGGGAGCAGATATTCAGTTTTCTTTGCATCCTGAAGTGGCACTCCGGGGTGTCTGATATGATGTTCAGGAGTAAGTGAATACGTGGCTTACCCTGTTGGAAGTCTACATGTTTTAAAGCACAGCATTCTTTGTTGGCAATATAACCTGGCATAAAGTCTACATGCCTGTCATACCTAAAAGACAGCTGTCCTGTTGCTCCCTGGGCATTATGGAAATTTTGGTTCCTCTTTTTTCACTCCATTTATTGATGTCTCTCTTCAAGGCAGTGTGGTGTGTTGACCTAGATCTTGAACAGAAAATGACTGAAATAAATGATCCACTATAAAGTTCCTGAGAGGCTGTCCTTTTCACCTCACTTTAAATTTGATTTTGCTCCTTCCTGTTCATTCTGCTGCTCATCTCTCTGTCTGTCTCTGCCCACTTTCCTGTCCGTTTCTGCTCAGCCCTTTTCCTGCCCTTTTTAATTTATTCTTCTTCTATTGTTGCATTCTCTTTCCTGTGCCTCATTCTTCCCTGTAGTTTTTCCTATGTCCTTCCTTTATCTTGCATATCCAAACATCTTATTTAATCTACTCTCTTATTCTTTCCATTCACATATCTTATCCTTTGAGGTTTTTCTTCCTATCTCTAGATACTAATAATGGTTATCTCTTTATGTGAGGGAATTGGAGATGTGCAGTTAAAGCGTGTACTCTATTACTCTCCTTCACACACTCTCTCCTTGCTCTATTCACTCAGTAATTTTTACCAGTCTTCTGTTTCTGCTCTTGTGCTGCACACCCTGAAGCTCAGTGCTTTGCCAGTTTTCTCCAGGAGTTTGTGGCAATTATTTTTTACCCTCTTGTGGCAGGATTTTCTGGCTTTACTTTGCTTTCCTAGTTTTTCCTTCTCTTCTGCTCTTTCCCACTGTTATTCTTTAGCTCTCATTGCTCCATTTTCTCCTCTTTCAGACGAAGTTTTCGTCACAAAAAAGGGAAAGGATTGCAAAAGTCTGCTAACGTGAACAGTCCCATACCCACCCTTTACACACATTTCAACTAACTGAACAAACCCACAGAGAGTATAATGAGGTGAAAACCAGCAGGAATCTAGATTTCCCTTTTCTCTCTAGAAGTTCTTTGTTTGCCAGAACTCTGACTTCTGGTGAACAGAAGGTTTAATCTCTAAGTACAAGTTTATTTGCAATTCATGAATTTCTTTGTGAAATGGACATCTGAAATAGTTGAATGATGCTTCACAATGGGATTGGGGTACTGCAGCAGAAGTTCAGTGTGGCCTTGGACCACTTCTGAGTTATGAGTCTCCTTTGTCCAAAGGCTGATTTTTGTTCTGTGATCATATTTCATTCCTGCACCACATCTTTGCTATTTTCTGTGAAGCTAGGTGGTGAGGGTCTTGATTATGTTAATGAGAAAGTCAAGGAGATGGAGAGAAAGAAGCAGCCAAGACCTTTTTTGAAATGCATGACTTGGTTGGAATTTTATGTCTCCCTGTCACTGATTTTGATTAGGTTGGGTTTTAGGTTTTTTCTGGTTTTATTTGTTGTTTATTGGATTTTTTTGGTTGGTTTTTAGGTTCTTTCCTTGTTTTTCTAATTCTTAGAAATGGAGGAGGAGAAATATTCTGGGAAGGTTGAAAGTCAGCCTCCAGTGGCCTGGCACACATAGTAAGTAACTTCTAGTAAACTACAGAAATTTCATCATAACTGAGTTCTAAACTTCTACTTGTTAGAAAATTAGCCCCCTTTTGAATAACCAATAAATTGGATTTTTCTTATATATATATAAGTGAAACAAAATGTACACGATAAGGAAGCCAGAAGACACAAAACCACAAAAGATGAATTGAAAATCTCTCATGTTGAAACATTGGTCTCAGTACTCACCTAGTGCTTATTTTATAACATAATGTGTACATTAGGCCCTATATATGGTACTGCATTGTAAAATCAGCACTTTTTAATGAATAAAGTGCTATTTTAAGAATATCTCCAGGACAATAGACAAGAAAACCCCCAAACGATGCCTTGCATTTACTCACTTTCCCTCTCTGCTGCTTGGTGGAATGCTTTCTTTATCCCCAGAGCTGAAGAAAGGTAAAGAATTAAGGGTCTTGGTGCTGTATCCCCACAAAAAGGTGGCTGTGTGCAGTAGGACTTGTCCTTCCTCAGTGTAAGGAAAAGGCTGGGAAGGAATCACTCCCTTCTGAACCAGTATTAAATGCTGCTCTTGACTACAGAATGAGAGGCAAATTTATCCTTCCTATACATGATAAATGTCAGTTCATTGACTTCTCTTACAATTACAAACATAATATCAAGTTCCTTCATATCAGCTGAACTGCAGTACCAGGCTCTGTGCTTGCTTCTAGCTTTCGGCAAAGTAAGGTGAAAGTCCTTTTCTTAAATTTAAATTGAAGAGATTTACATTACCTCACACTTGCAATAGGCTAAGAGCCAACACACAGCTTATTACACTAGCAGGGCTGGTAGGGAATTCATCATGCTATTGCAACTCAGTCATGAAACTGACCCCTTCCATAATGTCCTACACTGATAAGACAGTTCATAATGGGATTTTATGTGAGCATTTTTCAGGCTATCCTGGCAAGAACATCGAAAACCTGAAGGTAGTTCATGGTAGAAAGGGCAGCTTCATTAATAATTATTCTCCACAGGTAGAGAAGCAAAGTTGTTCCTGTGACAGGGGAATGCAGTAGATCGTACTACCAGAGACAAATCCTGCTGTAGCTTCACTAACAAAGTCTTGAGTCAGCCCTGTCTGCTGGCAGGAGAACTCTTCAGCCAACACAACCCTGGTTACAGATCTATATACCCATCCTTACAGCACCCCCAAAAAAGGGGAGTGCAGCTCAGTAGCTTCTACCGCAACTTTATGAGAACTCTCAAAATTATAAGATATTTTTTGCCATTCTCTACCATTCATTCTATCTAAACAGATCTAACACAGCTTTTAAGATGAAGAAATATCCTAATTTCAAAACAGTGAAGCCTTTGGGCATAAGTGAAGACTGCGAAGTTACCAGCAGTCATTGAATTTTGGTTTTTTTCCAGCTTTGCTGTCGTTCTCCTCCCTTTGATGGGGATCAGGATTGATGCTGCATTGGGATTCTCTCTGACATCCACCATAATCAATGTTTCTAATCAGTGTTGCTCTGCTGGCATCATGTGTGGAACAGAGAGGAGTGCCCAGTCAGCACAACACAGAGGCAGGGAGAAAATGAGGAGGGAGCAAGAGAGACACAGTGAAGAGGTTGATAACAAATTAAAGAGTCAATCTTGAAAAAGAAGACAAAGCAATCTTAAGGTATTTGTTGCAATTCAAGAGGAATGTGGTTAGATTGTGCACTTAACCTCATGCCTTCTATCTTGGTAAGCACTTCATCATTCTTTTATTGGCATTGGGATCTACTTCCCTATTCACTGGACCTATAGCTTGAAGAAACCTGGTGATGCAGAGGGCAGTTGAAAAAGATGGCCTCTCAGAGAAAACCCCTTGAAATTTGGTGCTATATTATGTATTGGTGTTATTTGTGACCCCCATGCAATTTTAGACCATCCTAACAGTGAAAATAATAAGTTTCAAATAATAAAATTAGCTTGAAAATGCTGCGGTTTACCAAACAAAATTGTACCAGAAAAAAGTGTAATTCAGTAACTGGAATAACCATAGAGAACTATATTGAGAGAGAGAGAGCAAGTAAGCAGAAACAGAAGAAAAAGTCATATAAAAAGGAAGAAATAGAAAGTCAAAAATATTCATGACAAATATTAATCTCAAATTTATGTAATGAAGCAATGTTTCAGGTACCTTTTATAAGACTTGAAGAATACGAGTGCATGAATGCTCACCCCAGGCTGTTGGAGAGTCTGTGGTGTGTCATTAAATATACAGACACCTGCCCATCTTACCAGTCTGTGTCCTGTGAGAAAACTGCTTTTTCTCTGATCTGCAGCTCAGTTCCTCAAAAGTCCGCTTCAAGTCTTCTGACAACCATCTGCTAGCCCATGAAGACTAGCACAAGAAAAGTCCATTTCACAAGAAGCTTCATGTAAAAAGTCCTTCTGAGATCAAAAGTGTCATACTGATATCCTGTTCCTGTTGTTAGATGTTGCATTTTTATTTTGTGTTGGGCATACTAATATTCCTTGCTTAAATTCAATAGTTGTGTCCTTAGTTGTTTGGGATTTATTTAACAGAAAGGTGAAGCTTTGTTTTTTATTTATTTTTTATTTTATTGTAATGATGAGTAATTGATTTTGTAAACTAATGCCACTGCAATTACTCTAGCTCAGCAACAAATGGGAAAAAGAGCCTCTGTATTGATGCTGTGTGCCAAGTAGATTATACTTTTAAAAAAAGATACCTTGTCTTGCTCTCGCATGTGGAAGAATGATTCAAAATTATTTCATTATATATCAAAGGCTTTCCTCTCTCTTTAGATCTTTATCAAATACTTTTATGAGACACTTTTAGAAGGTTCTGACTCTACCAAAGGTAATAAGATGGTTTCCTTTGAAGAAAATCTAAACTCACAAGTGAAAGAGTATATGCTTTTGAAATGCTGTAAGAAGAGATTTTATAGTGATACAGAAGAATCTGATCTGGTTAGAAGAAATTATGATTTAACAGTTTAAACAGCATCATTTCCAGAAGAACACATTTTTAAAACACGTATCTATTTTACATTTATAAAGGTATAAAACTCTTTGACATGGCAAAGGTCTGACTCCTCAGAGTTAAAGATCGTGTCTGCAATAGCCATAGTATGCTCATTGAATGAAAGACCTTTTACTCAGGAAAATGAACTTATCAAAACATGCCTGGCATACTTTCATATGCACTGGAGATAGAAAGTCTTAAATCTATGTGTGGAATACCTAATTCCCCTGGGCATGACTGATGCGTGGGCATCTTTACAAGACTCAAATCCTCCAGCTTCTGTGAGCCATTAGCAACTGACTCATCTACTATGCAGAGGGCATATACTGTCTGTGCTTTCCCATTTGCTTTTGTTTGACAGCCCTCTGATGACTGTCCACCAGCAGATACATCTCCCTAAAGCCCCTTTCTCAGCTCTCTAGTTTTTGGATATAAAGATATCTCCCTGTTTTGTGCGTTTTGTCTTTAGCTTCATCTTTCCATGCTGTATGTTTTACTTTTCTTACATTTTACTCCTGCCCAATTCATTCTTAAAATTGATTGCGCCATTTTGATAGAGACTTCTTCCACGTAGCATAAAACTTAAGGGCAAGTCTAATGTTAGACTTATATTGCTGTCTTAAAAATCTCACTGCAATCTGCAGATAAGAGGGAGCCAGGCTGTTCTCAGAGATGTGGTAGGATGACAGACAACAGCCTTATTCTGCATCAAAAAAAGTTCCAGTGAGATATTAGGAAAACATTGCCATCAAAATATTAAAGCTGTGAAGGGAGTTTCAGGGTATGTCCTAGAGTTATTTTATTCTTGGATTAATTCAAAGCTTGGCACAAATCCTAAGTTTATGTTTGTTGGGCCTGCTTTGGTTAGGAACTTGAATAAGGTGTTTGGCAAAGTTCTCTTCCAGCCTGCACAATTTTAATGAAAGGTAAGTTCCCCTCATTCTTGATTTACTCTTGACTCTCCTTGAGCCAGACTTCAGTGAGCACATTTTTCTATTTGTTGTAATCTGTGGCCTAAGTAATGCTTATATCTGCTTTTAGTCCACCTGAAGGAGTGGTAATGTGCTTTGTAAAAAGACAGTGTTTTTTTAGTAGTTTTTTTTATTTAGTATGCAGTTGAAGTTATTCAAAACCAACCAACCAACCAACCAACCAACCAACCATCCCAGCTGAAACCTGAAACACAAACAAACCAACAAACCCAACAAGAAACCCAACAAAACAAAAAAATCCAAGCCCTCAGCTTGCTAATTACAAGTGCAAGATTGTATGGACAATACAAACATAAATTTACCTCCAAGCTCCTTTGAAATGATTATTTTTTCTGACTTTAATTCTCTGTGGATTTTTTTAGGATTTAAATTCAAAGAATGCATCTTCTGCTATTCTTTGTTTACATGATCTGCAGGTGAAATTGCATGATTTTTGGATATGAAAATACACTTTTGGCATGAATATGTTTCAAACACAGCTTCCTCAGAGATACCATGGGAAGACAATTTTTTTGTATGAGTTTTTATTTTCTTTACACAGTATTTGGCATTACCAAATGTGACATCCTTGAGAGAAATATCCCTATTTAGAGATTTCCAGAAGTTTAAATAGATGCATTTAAAAATCCCATGTAGTGAAATCTTTGGTAGGTATAGAAGAACCCTGGATCAGAGATACATTCATCAGACAAAAAGGCAGAGTGGCTCAGGTGGAGATGAAGGGAAATGTAAAAAGACAAATATGAGAGAGACAGTAATAAAAGTGGCTTCACTTCAAAAGGTGGTTACCAGCAAGACAAAAAAATTTCCTTATTTTTGAAGTAAAATGCAAAGTTCTTGCTCGTGTCATTGAAACTGAGATCTATCTTAAAAGGTTTGTTCTGGCAAAGATATTAAACATTTGTTTAACTTCAAATCAGTGAAGAAATGCATTCACTTTTATGGGTCAGGGCCAAAGATAATCACGTTGAATTCTTTATATGTGGAAACAGATATTACATAATTGCCAAGATAGCACATGATGAAAATGGTGAACTAGTTTTTCCTTACAGTACTGATCATTTTTCCTTCTGAAACATTGGTGCTATACTTTTGTTTTCATTTGCATCCATTGTTTCATTCACCTTTTAGTTTTTTGCTGTTTGTCTTCTGAAAAGTATGTTTTAAGACTGACAGCCACACAATCACTGTTGGTATTTTGTTTGAACTGATGTCAATATCTGTCTGAAAGCTTTACTCTGAAATGTGACAAAAATATACTTTGATTCCAGCATAATTGTATCTCAATCCATTAGTAACTGATGTTTCCTTTTTGTCTTCTGGCATTACAAAAAAGCCACTTGGAAAGCAACGCCTCAAATCATAAATGAATAAAAATATTTTCAAGGGATGAATGGCATTTTTACAGATATCAACAAATACTTCTCTTGCAAATAAGAATTATTGCAAAAAAATCAGCTTTATGAGTAGTTGCTTTATGAAATGGCATTTTTTATAGATAATATACTTTAATAAGTTTAGGGACCCTTACCATCTGTGCTATGGGAAAAATACTTTAATTTCTTGTAATTATTCCTGTGATTCATGAGTTATGACCTTTCTCAGGGACAAAAATAAATGCCAGTTCTTCCATGAACAAAATGTGCACAGTGGGAATACAGAACCCACACAGGTATTAAAGCAACCAATGTCCTGAAATGAGTAGATCAGCAGTAACATCAGGAAGCAAATATACTACATTCAATCTGACATTTGGAGTGGTTTGGTCATATATGTAGTGGATAAATAGCCCAGTAATTAAGTAGGTGGAAATAACAGCAAAGTAGTCCCCTAGGACATCAGAGGAAAAGTAAAAATCCACAAGAAAAATGTATATGTTTTTTGTGATAATGCACTAGGGACTATCTGTTAGCTTCTTCCAGAGTGCTGGCACACTTTTTTGGGAACATCTTCCTCACAGTGGACAAAGTGCAGAGGCAAAGCAGAGTCTCCCTCTTAACTTTGTTTTATTTAGGAGAGAGAGACGCAGACAGTGGAAGAGCTGCACCAGACACATAACAGGTCAAAGCAGGGGTGTCTGAATGTGTTTGTTGCTGCAATGAAATGTGTGTTGATTTCTTCCTATGTAGAGGAATCAGGAATCAGAATGTTGTGTGTAGTAAATGCATTTCAATCCCTTCCTCAATTTTTTGTTTAAGTGACATAGAGTGTTCTAGCTGCACGTTTCTAATACTGGAATAGTACTGGAAGGGTACTGCCTGTACTGAGAGGGCCCCTGTCCTCCACAGGGACTGTAGATCTGGTCCTGAAGCAGTCTAGGCACAATTTCCTCCAAGCTAGCACCTAAAAAGACAGCAGTGATGTACAGGCATTTAGGACATTGCTTTCTTTCCTACCCTCTTATTTTTGATTCTAGTCTGAACACATTCCTCCCATCCTCATGGTATTGCTAGAGAGCTGGGAAGAAAAAAACCTTTTCACCCCATGTCACTCTTCCAGTGGCCAGGAACAACTCTGCTGTAGTGTCAGCAAAGAAAGCAAGGACTGAACAAGCTTCTGCTCTGCTAGGGGCTGGTCTTTCGGGAGAGGCTTGTGCCAGCCTCCAGGAAGGATTTCTCTCTGATGCCCTTATGGAGATTTCCTTTACCTCCTCTATTCTCTTTTCCAAACTAACACTTGTCATGCTGCATGGTACCCTCTTTCCATCTTCAGGTTAGATGTTTCTATTTTCCAGCATAAACACCCTTGGGCAGAGGGTGGGAAGGTCATCAGGGAGGTGGAAAGAGAGTAAGGGCTCAGTGGGGACAATAGTTGTCCCCTAGCAGAAGGGTTACCCAGGCGTTAACTGCAATAAAACCTGGCACGTGCAATTCACTTCACAGTCCAGCCACCAGAAAAATGCGGTCCTGCAACCAGAACCTCTTAAAACCTCAGATCTTGGATTCATGTTGTCTGGGTCTTAAAGTCATCTTTCAGTTCTCTTAGATACATGTTTCAGACTTGCAGGTATAAAGGATCCAGTACCACGGAATTGTAGCATCATTTAGATGGGAAAAGACCTTAAGATGGTTGAGTCTCACCAAGTCCACTACTAAATCATGTCCCTAAGCACCACACCTACACATCTTTTAAATACCTCTAGTTACGGTGCCTCAACCCTGGGCAGCCTGTTCCAATTCCTGACCAGACCCTTGGGAAATAAATGTTTCCTAATATCTAACCTAAATCTCCCCTGGAGAAGCCTGAGGCCAATATTTGTCCTGTCACTTCTTGCCTGAGAGAAGAGACAAAGCTTCATGTCACTACAGCCTCCTTTTGTGTAGCTGTAGAAAGTGATAAGGTCACTCCTCTGCAGCCTCCTTTTCTCCAGACTGAACACCCCCGCCTCCCTCAGCTGCCTCTCATCAGCCTTGTGGACCAGACCCCTCAACTGATCCATTGTCCTTCTCTGGATTTGCTCCAGCACCTCAATGCCCTTTCTATAGTGAGAGGCCCAGAACTGAACATGGCACTCAAGGCGCAGAATCACCAGTGCCAAGTGTCACCTGGGGACAGTCACTGCCCTGGTCCTGCTGGTCACACTATTATGGACACAAGCCAGGACACTTCTGGCCTTCTTTGATACCTAGGAATGCTGGCAGAAATTAAATAAACAAATTCAGCAATTTTTAAAGACTTACAAAAACACACGGTGTCTCAATTTATAATTCTTTGAACATTTTGTAATATTGCTCTTTTCATGCAACCCTGTCCTTGTTTATTTGTATTCATTGTCTGACCCTGAGAAGTCTTATGTAGCTTAACCATGGCAAAGGACCTAAGTCCTATTTGGCTTGTTTTCTGTATCTTTCTTCCTTCATTAGCTCTTGTTTCACAGTCTTATATTGCCTCATTCTCTGTTGCTACATCACTTACTGCTCTGGTTTTGAGCCACTTTCCAAATACCTCAAGAAAAGCTAAGCAACTGCTAGCAACTCCTTTAAAGCACAAATAACTGACCTCAAAAGGACTCTGACATAATTTCTTTTTTAAACTCTGTTCATCTGACCTTTCAGAATTAGTCTTACCCTGTCTTGTACTATTTTATCCTTAAATAGGCTCTTAGTCAATTGTCTTCAAAACATAGAGATGTGGACTTTATGAGTTTATAGTTTCAATGACACCCTTTCCAGTTTCAGAAAGAAACTGATTAATTTGCACTTTCTCTGAATACTTGATGTTTCTCTGGGTGCAGCATGTACTGTACTCTTGCCAGTGCTGGCGCTGCTTAATGCTATGCCAAATGAACAAATTATCAAATTTTTCAGTAATTTTGCTCCCCATAATTTAAATATTTATTTGGGCAAGATTTCTTATTTTATGCTTCATGATTAGGGATTTTCTTATCTTTGCAAAGTAAAAATTGGATTATGGACTAAAATTGGTTATACCCTAAAAAATCTATTTTAAATTTAAATTTAAATTTCTGCTGTTATGAGTGTTTCTATCTGCCATTTCTAACATCTTAAAACCCTCATATTTTTCAAATACATTTTGCTTTGTTATGAACTCCTTTCTACTTAATTTCCACATTATTACTTTGTCATAATTTTCCCCATCCAGTTTTAATTCTGTTGCCACTAGTGAAGAAAGCAGTAAATGGATCCTGGAGTTTGGGTCAAGTCCACAGAACAGTATTTAAACAATCTTTTCTAAATGGCTATTTTTAAACTAATCTTTCATATTTTAAAGTTTTGGGTCAACTCAGAAGAAAGACTTCCCTGACCCCCAAATTATTGTCTAAACATTAAGTCTGGTTTGTAGATTTGTCACCCATTTTGCACTGGATCTATATCTTTGACTCTTTACCAAGGTTTCTTATGTCTTTGCCTAAGAGGAAGCTTAGAGAAATTTTAAGTGCTTAAATGCCTGCTAGTATTTACAAGCTTCAAAACTTGAGATTGCATTTTTAATAGTTTGTCATTCAACTTTATTAGAGCTACAGTAGAGGTGTATTAATTTGAAATGTTTCTTTAAAAGTAAGACAAAAGCTTAGCATTCTTGACATTCTCCTGCAGCACTTTTTTCTTGCCCAGGATATATAATTTGAACTCTGTCATCTGCTGACCTTTAATCCTCCATTCTTTTGCTTAAGAAGTCTTTTTGTCTTCATCACTGTGATCTCAGAATAAAAGGCCCCAAAAGATTATTGTAGTTTTGCCTTAGAAAACATGTTACCTTCTATTTTAGAGGGAAAAATGCATAAAAGTTACTTTTAATGTTTGTGTCACTTTAGAAAATCAAGACTTGAATTTCATTGTGATAATTTTCCTCTGTAGTGACAATTTCAAAATAAGCCTCTTCAATGTAGTTTAAACTAGGGATATGTGTTAAATAGGAATGCTGTGCCAGTGGCCAGAAATGTTTGAACAACTCCCTTAGGTTTAAGGGCTTTAGAACTCAAAACTGTAGTGCATGTAGTTAAAGAAATTATACAATTCAATTATGCTATTAAGTATATTTTTATATTGTGCTAAACTACCAAATATCTGGAAGACTTTTAAAAGCTGGTCCTATTGAAATGAAATATCAAAACATTTGATGTCTCAAATAGGGGTAGTTAATAAAAAATCAAACCAGATTAAAATATTGAAATATTTTGCAACAATTATCAAGTTTTACTCCAGCACACTTGCTGGTTGATGCAGTTCATGAGCACACAGGAAATTCAAGAAGTGGACTAATTTTGGATGTGACTAGCACAGAACTGTACTTTCCTTTTTGTATGTGGAGTCATCACGAGGAGGCTTGTGAGACAAAAATACTGTTCACTTCTAAGTGCAAATAAATGACACAACATCTGATTGTCAGCAAGTCTTCATTTTCTAACAATCCCTGTACTAAAGCTTATTGTTGTTATTATTTTTGTATTAAGGCACATTGAGGTAGTGCCAGTTATGCTAAGTTTGGGACATGAAACAAAGGGCAGGTGAAAGAATGAGCTATGATATGGGCTAAGAAAATAATCAAGTAATAAATCTTCCTAGATGCTGTTCAAAGAGAAATGTGTGTTTAAAGAATAAGCTGTGAAAAGCTTGAAACAGATGCCCAAGCTGTGATCATTCCATGCATTATCTCTAAACCATTGTTATATATGTGCAACACACTTTTACCTCATATAGTGCATAATTAGAAAGCTGGATCTCTTGCTGAAAAACAGTCTTACTGTGATTTTAGAAATATCAATTTTCAATTTAATTTCATTTACTGGTATCCACTTTCTTGCAACTATCTGGTCTGGAGATGAATTGCCCATTGGCCCCATTGTCAAAATGACAGCATGAAAAGGGAAGCATGTGGTTGTAATAATAATGTGGTACATGTGTAGAAGGTCAGAGAATCAACAGATTAACATTCCAGCAGATGATTTCCTTAGGGACAACTCTTGGAAGTATCAAAGGCCAAAGGTCGTGACACTGATAATGTCTCTAATGTTGTTGGCGAAATAGTTGCTTGAATTTCTCCTTTCTAGGGGTAATTCTTTTTCTTTTTATTTTTTTTTTCAATTAGGTAGTGAAACCTGCTGTGAGCCCTGAAAAATTAGTTCCATAAATATTAGTCTAATTATATGGGTAGCAATGGTGTTTAAATCAACCAATTGTCTGGTGACCATTAAGTCATGTATTAAAATGAAGCTGCTTAAGTGAAGGATCTATCTTTGTGACCTAGAATTTTGTCATGGAATATTTTGGAAAATGTTTTGTTATTTCAGGCAATACACAATGGATCCTTCATTTCCACTGTAGGAAGCATAAAAGATGGGAGGCCAGTATGTATGAAAAAAAACTCTTAGACAAACTCAAAGACAAAAAAAGAAGCATAAAAAGGGTCAAAGAAAGTATAACTAACGTGGGAGGAATAATAAAACACTGCCTGTGTATCCTGGGATGGACCTAGGAAATTTAAAAGGAATTGAACCTGGTCAAGGTCATCAAAGACAACAAGAAGTGCTTTTGTAAGTACCAAAGTAAAAGGAAAACTAGGGAATATGTGGGCCCACTGCTCAATGAGACAGTGGACTTGGTTATACAGGACATGGGAAAGGCTGAGCTACTGATGCCTTCTTTGCCTCAGCCTTTAGAGAAAGATTGGTCTTTAGGAAGGCCAGGTTCCCTGCAGGAAGGAAGAAATACTCTTGGTGGAAGAGGATCAGGTCAGAGACTATGAGCAAGCCAGGCATATGTATGTAAATCCATGGGCTCATGGAATGCACTCATGGTATCTGGCAGGTACCATTGTGGGGACACTCTCAACAATCTTTGATCGATCCCAGCAACTGGGACAAGTATCTAAAAACTGGAGGAAATAAAATTCATAATGTCACCTCTATCTTCAAGAAGGTTAAGTATGACCCAAAGGACTACAGACAGGCCAGCCTTGCCTTGGTTTTTGGGAAATAGCTGGAGCAGCTAATTCTGGAAATCTTTTCCAGGCACAAAAGCCCAAGAAAATCATCAGGAGGTGTCAGCATGGCTACACCAAAGGGAAGGGCAACAGAGTTGACAAGGGGCTGAAATACCCCTCACATATAAGTCTGAAAGTGCTGGAACTGAATAAAAGAAGGCACATGGGGATCTCGTTAATATGTGCAAGATTATGAAAGAAGGGTGCAAAAAGTACAGAGCCAGGGTCTTTTCAGTGGTGCTCAGTGAACACCAGAACAAGGCAATGGATGCAAACTGATCCGTGGGATACTCCCTCTAAACATTGCAAAACCCTTTTTATCTGTGAAGGTGATGGAGCATTGGCACCAGATGTCCAGGGAGGTTATGGAATCTTCATCCTTTGGGATACTCAAAAGCCACTGGGGCATGTTTCTGTACAACCAGCTCTATGTCTAGCAGGAGATTTGGACCACATGTCTTTCAGAGGACAGTGTCAACTTCAACCATTTTGTGATTCTGGGACTGTGATTCTATGATTCTGTAAAATTACAGTATTCGACCAAAATTGCTTTTTAAAAGTACTCCAGTGTTAAAAGTGACAGAAAAAAATCACCAACTAACCAGCTTTCTGGGCTTCAAGTCAAGTGGGCCTTCTTGGTAAGTAAACAGACTTTTGCTCTATCTGACAGCCTTGCCAAACCCAAGCAGAGGTCTGCAATTTGATATAAATATCTTAGTGAAAGAAGTGTTTGAAAATGGTTGTGGCTAGAAACTGCAAATGGACTCTTTTAATTAGCTTATGGTAAGGAGATGAAAGAGAGCCTTTTTCATGCTCATGGCAGTTTTCACCATGTGTGGTATTTCCTTCCTCCACTGATGAGACGTAGGCGTGCCAAACCAGCATTTCATTATTCTGAAACAGAAAAACTGATTCTCGATTCATTTCAGTGTGTGACATATGGGCTGGAGTGAGCAGCACTTATGTGCTCCAATAGCCTAAAGCAAGTAGTTTAATAGATTCCATGACTACTTGATGAGCCTGAACAGAAAAGAGGGGCCAGGGGGACTTTTGCAAGAAGTAGCAAGAGGAAAATGAAGCAGGGTCAGACAATGAACCAAAGGTTTTCTCCTGTTTCCTAAAATATTGGTATGCCTGCTCTGCTGAGTGTACTCTTTCTTTTTAAAGCTTCTGGAAATACTCTTACAAAAATTCAAAACACAGACACAAATCATTTATAGAAGACAAAAAACAATAAGTAGTGTCAGCACAGAGGGATATATTTTACTTGGTCATGCCAGAAGGAATTATAGTGGGCTGTGATGAGTGGAATGTAAAGTAGCATAAGTTACCTGTTGACAACAGGGTTTGAAATTATAAAATGTAAAACCAATATATTTCTCTCACAGCATCAAACAGCTGGGATTTTTTATACCTAGCAGTGGAATAGCATGTCATTTTTCAGAGCCCCATAATTCTGTAAGCATGTTTAAGTACATGCTGTTATTTTTTTTGTTTGTTTGTTTTTTGTTGTTTTTTTTTTTTTTTGCTTTTTGTTTTGTTTCAAGTATTAGATAGATTGTGATGCACAGACATGCAAATATAATAACAGTGATCAGCATTTTGTGAAAAGCTATTATTATAGATGGTTTTCTGGTTATAACTTTGGTTTTGCTCATTTAGGAGATTGTATTTAATATACTGAAATAGCTAGCAATATTACTATCCTCTTATGAATCATCAGTGAGCTAAAAAATCCTGCAGGAATCTTATTTTTTCATGCTATTTAAAAATCTAATTATAAAAATATGCCTTGATGAGGAACTGACTGCAGCAGAGTTCAAATAAGAGCTTTTTGAATGGCAGATGGTAATAAGCAAGTCAGGCAGTTAGATGATGGTTTATGTGCTAGACATTATAGGTGTTGTAACTATTGACCCATGTTAATGTGGTTACTCTGGCAAATAAAATGCAGGAAACAAAGCTACCTTGAATGACTTATCCCAGCTGCTGATTAGTAGAATATTTGTCAGTCAGCAGCAGGGCCTGGTCAGTTGCCAGATCTTAAACCCTTACCACCTTGTCTTTTCCCTCTTGATCCCTTTTCACATGCTTTGCCATTCCTATCGCTCTTCTCTCAATCTACCTCTTTAATACCACTTTGATGTTTCTGGTAAAGAATCTGATTCTGACAAGTAGAGCTAATAGGGTCAAGAGGAACCAGAGGTAGTAGGAAAGGTATTTATCTCCTCTTGCAAGAGGTGAAAGAGTCTTTTGTCTAGAAGGCACCCTAAAGGCCTTGTACAGAATGGTGGCACTATAAAATGATGTGTAAAAAACGGGAAAGGCAGCAGGGATAGTTGTTAGTTTTGCCATACATATGAACTGACCCATAATTGTAACCCTGAGGAACAACCAATAAGCTGTAATCTGGACACCTGTGATTCAAGTGCAGGGAAATGTGTGAGAATGGCAAATAGACTTAATAAAATCTGACCTCGGTGTTTTAAATGTTTATCTTACCAAATATTTCCAAGTGAGCATGGTTATCCACATTTTGTAGTAGTTGCACTGGGATGTGCAGCTAAGATGCAGCCATTCCTATGGTTCCCCTCACTTTTTCTTTCTGCCATGTTGTTATGTGCTGAATAAAGCTGGCACAGCTTTTGGGCCATTGCCAGCTGTGGGAAGTATGCCTGCACTGGAGAAATGGGCTATTAGTAAGTGAACCAGCAGGATTACAGCATTTCCTCAGTAATGATGATGCCGTGATTATGATATTTTCTGGCTGCATCTCTCCTAGTAAATCTATATTATTCTTGAAACAGACCATAGGAATGTCAATTTCAGTCTTTCCAGGACAGAAGGTGAATGCTGACTGTCTGTCGGTTTTGGTCTTTTAAATTGTCTGCTTGCACAGAGTCAGGGAGTTCTAGGGTGGATGATGGTGCAGTGGAGGTGGATAACAATTGCAAGGCATATGTTTTAAATAACCCAGTCAAAGAGCACTGAGCAGATTCAACACTTGTGCTGCCTCAGGGGAGCCCGAGCTGTTAATGGAAGATGTGTGTTCATTAACAGAACAGGTTCAAGGAGGTCATAATACAGGAGGTTCTGCCTGGGTCCTGTGGCATAGCCCATGACATCACTTAACTTGTCCTGGTACAAGTTTATTATTTAATTTTTCAGTCCTTTGAATTATTTCAAAACAAAAAGAATAGAATTTATTTCCTCCGTATTACCATAATGATGCGTTACCTTCATAATTTTTTCCCACTACTGATAGGCCTTTCTGCATATGACTTATCCCTTAATTTCTAAAACTATTTTTATGTTAAGCAAAGGTGAAGAAATAGAGTCAGCTAGAGTCTCACAAAGCTCAGGGTGAATATTCACAACATTTTTTTTGTCTATTGATATTATACTGATTTATATTATTCTCAACAATGAACCAGACACACTACTGGTGATTAGAATTGCTGCTACTGCTTTTCTCTTTTGAATGTTTTTGCATGTTTCAGTGCCCAGGTCATTTCTGTGACTGAAGTATGTTCAGACCAGGGACAAAGTATAGCCAGGCCACCTGGATGCTAGGTAAGGACTATCATAATTGAGCTAGTGGTTACTCGGAATAAAAGAGGCCTTTGTAGACATGAAGTGTGATTTTCTATTTTCCCTTAAAAACTACAATTATTTAATAACTTTAAAATATTATTTCTGAAAAAATACTAGTTTCATCCTGACATGAAACAAGTTAGTGTCCCACAGGATGGAAAAAACACTTCCTATAAATAATGCTCAAAGATTTATTTTCTATGTATTTTTGCCTTGTTCAGCTAGATTTGGGAAGAATCAGTCAGCCTAGCAATGCCCACACTGAACTCAGAACTTCAGCTCCCCATGAGAAAGCTACAGTCAACAAGAAAGGAGGAAAATGCATCAACAGATGCCAAACATAGTGAAGTACTGAGCAAATAAAATCAGGTCAAAGGAAGAAGGACACACGGTCTTCTGAATCTTTTGAGAAGTAAGGAGGACAGGTAGGTGGGCAGAAAGTGAAGGCAATTGCTCTAAACTGGGGGTTGTATCCAATTCTGTTCAGTATTGTGGAGCTGTTAATTACCTCTACCCAGTCTCCACTGCAGCATGACACACAACCTGCTTACACATGCAGCAATGAAGGTGTATATCTTCCATACTGGTGCCCTTATCTTTCTGTTCCTCCTCTTCTTTCTGTGCTAATCTCGAATTGGGATATCCTTGTGTTAAAGTTCTGAATTTTACCCAGGCTTTTGTTTGTTTATCCATGCTAAGTCTTATTGACAGAGCACGTGTTCTTCTTAAATCAACTGCTCAAAGATGAAGTTGTCTTATGCCACTTTGCAGTCACTGAAAGCTGCTAAGGATGTATTTCACAAAACAGGTTCATCTTCATTCACTACATCAGACCTGCTGTTAGTCTTATCTGGGCTTTGTGAATAAGGCTTAGTTACCTCTGAGTCAGACAACTTGGATGTCCACTTTTCCTGAAGTCATTCACCAATGCCAAGGTTACTTGTCCTTAATTTTTTTATTAACTCTAGTCCTGTTGATACTCTGCTGATGGCCCAAACACCTCTTTCCTAGTATTCTTTACTGCTGAGTTCAGCTAGACAGATTATTTTGCATCCTGGCAGTATTGTCAGTGCCCATGTGCCAGCTGGCAATAAGCATTTAGGAGCTGGCACGGGCTAAGGATTGGTGCAGACTAAGGCTAATTTTTCTTAATGTGGAAATGCCACTTTCTAGGACCTGGGACTTTACTGGGTCCTATGGAAAGAGGAAACACCATTTTTACTGGTGAGAGCCTGCAAAAAGCAGACTTGATCTACCATTTTTATGGTGGCTGGAGGATCACAGTGGAAGGTCTGTCTGTACCATGTGAGATATTATGCCAACAACAGTAGCCTTTATAGGCTGGGTGATGGGGAAGATGGGAAGTGTTGAGGACTTTCTGCTGAAAGCAGGTCTGAACTATAAGGCTATCTTTTATTGCTGAGATTTTCAAAGTGTTTGGAGTCTGGCCAAAGAAATTTATTTATAAAATCAAACCATGAGTTACGTAATGTTTTAGTAAGATGTTACTTTTCTCTGGCAAACCTGGAAAATGTAAGACTCACATCTTTCCTTAACACAGTATCAATTTTCTCTGCTGTTTGTTGCATTGTTGTACTACATGTTGGCAGTAAAAGAGTGCAGAGAAATCAGAAGAGAGCTAGTCCAAGGAAGAGAAAAGACTCAAGGATCTATGCTTTTATTTTCCCCATGACCTTGGCGACTAAGGCCAGGATTGATGGTCAAAATTTGTGGTTGAAATTTGGTTCTTGGAAATCAATCAAAACTGTTTGAGGTAAGGAAGCAAATGCAAGAGAAGTGTTCTGTTTAGATTTACTTGGTTCAGTTCAGTTTCAGATGACAAGTTTTTTTACTGTCTGCTATTTAGGTCCCACATGCCAATGTGCCAATGCAAAATTGACTTGGACTTGTTCAGAATCAGGAAAAGGAGGCAAAAGTTACTGGAAGTTTACATGCAACTTGGAGCAGAATGAAAGGGGAATGAGATTTAACTACCAAGTTCTAAATGGCCATGAACAGAAGAAAATTGTATTGAAATTCAGCAGCTTCCCTTGAGTCAAAATATACAGAGCTAATTCAAAAATAAATTCTATGCCTCAAGCTGTGGTACCTTTTTTCTATTTCTTCTTATTGGTAAGGATAAGCACTGCTTTCCAAATAGCAGTTTGTTAGCTGTCAGCAGCACCTACATGTGACAAAAGCAAAATCCAGCTTTTACAGGTTTTCAGTAGTGACCAGTCGTTGAGTTGAAAAGAAAGGAATCATCAGATGTTGCTTATCAAACAAAGACACAGTTTTCATGCTCACCACCTCAAAGAAAACTTAGATTTTCTTTCAAAAAAAGATCTTTGTTCCTTTGAAGTAATAGCAGGCGATGTGAAATGAATTTTAATCAGGACCTGTCAATACCTATCAGTGCACAGCATTTCATATCACTGGTAGTAAGAGTCTGAAGAGAATGGCAAACTGGAGAAAGTAAAATCTGGAGGCAAAGCACAGAATTTCCAGTATCCAGGTCAGATAGGGGCATCAAATGTCTTTTGAGTACCAGAATGCTTTCCATCAAAGGAAAAACACACAAGATTACTCTTTTTATATGTATCTTTAATATAATGCCATTTCTTGAAGGAATTAAAAAAAATCTTTCATTAAAACCAAAATGGAATGAACGAGTTTACAAAAGAAATGCACATTTTACCAAAAAATAGAACCACACTCTGTAGTATAGTTCCAAATACTCAGTGTTTCCTGATAAATATATTTGTTGCAACAATGAAAAATATTAGACACTAAAGCTGGAAATTCAGAAACCAGGTGTATAATTAATAACTGTCAGAGTAGAAACAGTTAAAATTGGGATAATTAGGAGAGATGAATTCAAGTAATAAATGACGATTCTGTCATTCTTGTTTTGCTCATATTCTATGTAGTGTTTTACCTGAGAGATCATCTGATACATGAAGTTGCAAAGAATCTGATGCCAGGACATAATTATTTTTAATGGCAAATAGGTGAAATGACAGCGACTTCAAGATCGCTATCAGGCTCCTCGTAATGTGGCACAAAACTGGGACATGAATTTCATCTGCAGATATCAATACTCTAAATGTGCTTCAACATAGTTTTAGTGAAAATAACCAATGAATGGTACTACATGCTATGAAAAGTGAGGGTCACCTGCAAACCAAAACAGGTACAGAGCTTTTACAATTTCATCTCCAGTCCTCTGCAAAGAAAGTCTCTTCATCTTTTCTGAAGCCCTTTATTTAACTTCTGAAGCTGCTTCTTTAACTTCAGGTTTGGCAACATAAACTAACATAAGACAGTGCTTTTCATGGTCATTTCTCTGAAGCACCCCTCCTGACAACCAAGTTAGCTGTAACTTAAGTGTCACAAAACAAAGAAACTTTGTTTACAAATTTTTCCAGGAGTCACAAGGATATTCCTGTTGGGCAGTCACTGGTAAAAACAACCTTGTTGCCAGGTTTCATAGTGCTGGTCATCATAATGGGGAAAATAATAGTGCAAAAAGAACCAAACAAGCAGAATTAGATGGATGGGTGGAGGGAGAACACTTTAAATATTATCTAATGGGAAAAAAACCCACAAGATGTTATGTGCCAAAGAGAGAAATTTTACTCTTTTCAGATGCCTGTGCCCAGTCTCACTGCAACACAGAGCAAATGTGTGTTGTTGACAGGGAAACTGATGCTTACAGACAGATTCCTGCAAACGTAGGGCTGTGGGGAGTGTGGACCCACATCTCACAGCACCAAGGCAGACAACAAAACAACTAGAGTTGGAGATAAATGGCAAACCTCATCCCTTTCACTCACCAGACATTTGTTTTGACATCAGTCTCAGATTATGAGTGAGATTGGTAAACTTTCTTTCCTTGCACTTTCTCACTCTTCACTGTGTCATCTCCCTTGTCACTCTCCCTAGAGAAAAAAGAAAGGTAAAAGTTAGACCACTGGCAATCACTCTTTTTAATATGCTGCAGGGACAGATATGTGTCTAGATCAAGATTTTCAAGCTTGCAGCTAACCACATGGAGAGATAAAATGAGCGTAAAGAGCACCTGCAGTCATGCACTAAGAGAGACTAATAGAAAAACACTCAGAGCTCAAAACAAAACCCAGTTTCACTGAACAACAATTTACCTCAGGCTTGTGTTCCTATCTTGGGTTAAAAAAAGAAAAGGCTAGAAAAAAAGGCATTGTGCCAGGACCTTCACACAGCATATCAGGGTTTTCCATGTTCCATAAGGATCTGTTTGCTCTTGTTTTTTCTTTTTCTGAAGAAATGCAGAAATACTTCACAGGTTTCTTATCATGTATGTTGTGTCCAAAAAAGGTGTTTAGAATGAAATAACTAGACATTGTATCTATATGATATGCTTCAAAGACACTGCTGGTAAAAGCAAAAGGAATATTTATTTTCAAATATGAAAATATGGCGTGGGGGGAGGCTGGCTCTTGATGGCCTGCCCGGGTGGCCATGAGCAGTGTGGGGCTGCAGCCCAGCCCCAGAAAGGCTGATTAACACCTCAGCTGCCCCCCAGCACGGCCTGAGCCTGGCCCAACTTTTGTAGTTGTGTTAAACTTTAACTCTTTAGTGTTCAGATAAGATTTGCAAAGCCTCCAGCCTTTCCTTTGAATATGAAAGGGAATAAGAAGATTTCTGAAGTCAGTGACGGAAGAGCTAAGTTTTTAAGATGGAAGGAAAATGAGAAGATGCTGAAATGGCTGAAAATCTTTTTGGGAAATTGTAGGGATGAACTGATGTACTAAATATACCTATAAACCATGGAAAGAGACATGGGGGGATGGAAATGTTCCATTTAATAGATGATTTGACCAAAGAGCACCTGTGTTGAGAATGTCTGCCCTGAGAAAAGAAGGGGATTTCAGTTTTCTGAAGATAAAGCCTGAGCAGAGAGAAAGGAGACAGTGAGAATCTTTGCTGTCGAACATTTCATTCTTAAAAGTAATACCCCATGAGACAAACATGGCCCACATTTACAGCTTTGGGAAGGCTGTGGAGTTGGGAGGAGCGTCACGGTTGCAGGTTCCTGGGTGGATGCAAATCGTGAAAGATAAAACCACAAGAGAACTGTCTTCTTCCTTCTTGTGGGAAAAATTCCCTACAGCTTCAACAAGAAGAAACTTCTCTCTCCAGAAGTGAACTGAGAAAGACTGAATTGGGGACTGACCGAAGTATTTGTTATATGTTTGTTTTGTTGTTATGAAGACTGGGAGAGGGAGGGAAGGAGTGATCTGAAAAGATCTTATTCTGAATTTTTTTCCTTTCTCTTTGTTTGTGTAGTTAATACGTTTTCTTTTATACTCTCTCAAGTTTTAGGCCTGCCTTGCTCTTTTGCTCCTGGTTCTGTCTCACAACAGAAAAAATAAGTTTATTTAAATTGGCAACTCAAAACAAAGACATTAATTTGGTGCATTGGCCAGGAAATTGAAATTAAACCAAGATACAAACCTATCCTGCTTCCTGGTCCAGTAACAAGCCAGAAAAATTACTACAACAAAACATAGCAGAATAACTCCCTCCTTATTAATCTGTTTAGCTGTCCACATAACCATTCGTGCTATTTCTACATTGACCACTTATTTATATCTTCAGATATGATGACTGGAGACTAAGAAGACTTGAGGCAGTGTCAGACGATATCAGGAGTGAATTTCAGAGATTGCCTCTTGAAGTACTACAAAAGCCACTTCATAATTTGTTACTGTTGTAAAGCTTTCTATCCACCCTGTAATCCTAAAAGCCTGCCTTGTTAAGCATGTCAAGTTATTGATGCAGGTGCAAAGAGAGAACAGCTGAGAGATTGTGATGTGATCTTTGACTTCAAAATACTGACTCCTGAATGTGACCATACTTCCTGGATTTATTATGATATCGTGATAAGTAATACAACACATTAACTAACAGTACGACCTCTTGATGCATTTTGCCTCTGAAGACTTTCTGACACTTTTTTTTTGTGGACAAGGATGGTATTAGATCAATGAAGGTATGAGGGTTAAGGAGAAATATTTTTGTTTTATTTGAGTACAACTGTCAAACTGAATGATAGAGTTTGAGTCTAAAATATGAAAAAAATATTACATCTTTGGGTCTGTTTCAATTCTGTGTTGCTGTCTGTCTTCCTTTTCTGAACGATGACGGTGGAACAAAATTTGTTTCACTTCATTGATGTTTCTCAGTAGTTTTCCATTAGGAAGCTCGGTGTCTGTAGAGGCTGACTGATGTAATCAGGATCAATAGAGATGCAGTTTGAATTTCCTGTGGTTTTGTGTTTCTGGGACATCAACAAGTCTCATGGCAGACCATTTTGCAGTGCTGTTGCCGTTGCTTCCCAGGATCAGGATTTTTGTGTACTGTCCTCTAAAGACAGGTGAGATGAGGCCATTTCCCCATTGAAACTTTGGAAAAGGATAGGAAAAGTATTTTTGTTTACATGGGAAGAATTTTCTCATTCAACAAGGAAACACAAAAAATCTGTGTTCCTACTGATGGTGTTCATGCTGCAATAACATAGGAAAAACATCCCGAAAACAATTAATTTTTAAAAGACAACATCAACAGTTTTATAAGAACTTCGGTAAAAATCTTTATCTTTCTCTTTTTCCTAGGCCATTGGTTCTCTATTTCAACATCTCAGCATTTTTTAGCACATGAAGAAATTTTTTGTTTTCGTTTTGATGCTTCTTTGCATCCACCCAAATGCAAACTAAGAATGCAGCCTCTTCACACATCCCCAGTCCACAGAGTTTTCAGTGTCTGAACAGCTTTTCCACATCTCTACACACTCCCCTTCTGAGCTGCCCTCTCACTGTGAGCCACAAATCTGCACAGCATCCCTCACTGCTTATTAAGCTCTGAGAATGTGCTCACTAACATAAAGATCAACTGAAGGCAATGGCTTCTCTGGAGAGCCAAATAAAAATGCATAAAGGAGAAAGAGACAGCACTGTGAAGCTGAAGAAAAATATCAGCTTCCATACTATATATACAGGCAACATGACTTTACTAGATCCCTGCTTGCTTTCCTCACTATTTTTTATAATTTTTCATAATGTCCAGTGGCAGTCAAAGGAATAAGGCACATAGCTGTCTACATGTGTGCATGTAGCGCTCAGGTTCTTATTTAAAATAGTAAAAAACCTGTTTATTTGTCATTTGCACAAAATGGGATTTTTTTGTACTAAGAGAACAAGCGTATTATTTTTTTAAAAATTACTTGCTCCCACTCCCAAAATGTGCTTGTTTTCAGAAGCATTTTTGTTTACCACAGTTCCTCAGTAGTGTGATTTTCAATCTGTTTTTCAATTTGATGGTTAATTTTTTTTTTGTTTTGTAACAAAAATAGTAGAAATGAAACAAAACAAAAAGCCAGCAAAAATTCACTTGCTCACTTCCAGGAAGTGTTCTCAGTTCTTCAGCAATACTACTGTATATTAACAGAGTGTGCATTCTCTCTTAGCCAGCTTTTCTTTCCCAGGTTCTCCCTACACTGTGAAGCCCTTATTTAAGTCTTCAGGCATTCTTTTCTTCATGAGCTCTCTTTCTACATTTATGGAGAAAAAAAAAAAAAGGGCGAAGTAGACAATAAAAGAAAAGAAATTGGAAGCCTCTGGTAATAGAGTAAGGAGCATGCCTACACATCATATAAATATATATATATACATATATATATATATATATATATATATACAAGCACATGCTACAACAGACATTGAGCAGAATAAAATTAGAAAAGACGATATGAGGATATGCATTCTCAAAGCACAGAAGGACAGTAAATACATAGGGATATTTCTTACTGAACTTCAGGGTATGCTCAAAGGGTAGTATCAAACTTTCCATGATGAGGAGCCAGCCAAGCCTGGGTAATGAAATATTCTCTTTCAAGGTTAACAGTGGACTCTCCCAAGGCTTTGCATCCCTTCTGAGCTAAGATTTCAAGACAGCATTTCCAAACGCAGCTGGACCTGTTTTCTGTCTGATGTTGAAGAATACAGGTAGGAACTCATAGTCCCAGTCTTCAGAAACTGCTCATCAAGCACTATTTGATGTCCTAGCACCAATCCTGCCACAGGCAATATTACTCTCATCTCTTCTAAATAGACTGATTATGGTTGAATAAAGTTGACTGAAGACCAATTGGAAAATCTAATGGGACAACTGTTTCCAGCAGCTTGGGCTCTCTTCATGTGGTCCTCATGTGGTCTTCATGTGATGAGTTTGGATAGCCCCAGAATCATCCAAGGCAGTAATGACAGATAACTACTTCCATTTTTTTTTATTTGTATGTGTGTGTGTGTGTGTGAGAATATGTGGGAGCCTGGGGTGGAGTAGGATTCATCTTAAGAGCCTACAAGTTTAGAGAGTTTAATTCACAGGGTTGACTATATGAACAATAATGTCTAATGAATGTTTTATATTCTTATGAAATTCGAGCACTATTCTCGAAGAGGCATGGGGCCCTTATTAGGGTGAGATCTGGAAAAGTGATACATCACTGCTATTTGCTTCCCACTTCATATGCCAAAACAAATCCAGCCCCAAGCCATTTCCATTTCTTTTACACATTCACTCCTTTATGCTCACCTGGAGTGTGAACTGCAATACAATTGTAACAGGAACAGACAAAACATCAGCACTTGTGCTTTTCTGATTTTTTTTGTGAGATAAATGTAGAATTATACTGACTGGGTTTACTTTTCTTTGCAAATTGAAATTAATGGTGACTTTATTTTTTAGTGTCTGACTTGTCATTTCATCGTTTCAACAAGCAGATGCGTTTCTAAAAGAGTACAAACTGAACATTTCATTGCAAATGATGTATTTACTTTTTGTGGTTCATCTTTTCTTAGCATGTTGTTAACAGCATGTAGATGGATTAAAGTGCATTTTTCATTCACTGTTTAAAAATTTTGAAGCCGATTTGGAATAATGAAAAAGAACACTATATGTATTTGATATGTAAAATGTGTGATTGTTTACCTTTGTCATGAGATACTGTTTCTTTTTCATGGTTTTGTAATTGTGACTTTTCCAGCCAAGAGGGTAGAATGATAGAATGGTCATGGGAACATTTTCAATAAAAGACTTCACATTAGCACATTCACTGTAACACAGCAATGAAGAAAATTGTTTGCAGATCTTACCAAAGAATGAGTGATAACTGGGCACTCTAACAAATAATTTTTTTTCTCTAACATTTCTCTATTTTCTTTATTTTCGTCTATGTACGTTATTTAAAGCCTGGTGCAAAGCCTTTTCCCATAGATTTGTTCCATAAAGGAGCTTGTTTTTGTATGTGTGTATTCCTTTACATAAAGGAGCCGATGATTGTTTTTGGGTTTTGTTGTTGTTGTTTTGGTTTGTTTTGTTTGTTTTCTTGTCTTTTGGGGTTTTTTTGTGACTTGATGTAAAAAATAAATTGTTTGGTGAAATGGCTTACATGTACCTTGAAGGTATCAGCTATACATCTTCCCTGTAGGCAGAAGAATTAAAATATCCATTAGAATGGATATAGCTGTAATTGCTCACTTAAAACCTCCCACAACATCTCATATTTTATGCAGTTATTATAAGTTACAAGAACTTTCAAATTCAGTTTTGGTCATTAGTTGAATGTAGTGTAAATATCTGTATATATTTTGCAAACACTTGTTAACATTTACAGAAATAACTTCAAATTCATTACAAATCTCATGTATATATCTGTGCTTGCATGGATAAATAGATAATACTGAGAAGCCTCTTGACAGAAATAAACATCAAGTACAAATGCAGCTGCACAATAAAGCATCAGAATAAAAATTATGGTACACAACAGAACCTGTGAACTCAATATATGCAGAAATACCATTATAGTCCTTATTCTGGATTCTTGAGGTACTGCTTGTCTCAGGGAGGAAAACCAAGAGAACTTTTAGTACCTCCCATTTGTCATGCTTCCCTCTGAGGTGCGTTGCAAAATCACAGTGCATCCTAATTGCACCATAAAAAGGGAATTATTTATAAAAGGAAAAGCTAGACCCTATGGACTGTGAGCCATTCACATCTAAACTATAAAACAAACCAAATTAATCTAACAATTCCGAAGGGAGCTATATATTTTAACCAAAGTAGGGGAAGAAAAGAAGCCCACAACTGTTTGATATAAAATGCGCAGCACCATGTTAGGCAAATGGTTTGCTACTGAATAGCAGTTTCTAATTTATGATGCAATGAGTAAATGGCAATTAGACATAAAATTCAATATTTATATTTTGCTAGAATCTGAGTATAAATTGGTATCATTATGTGTTTTATTATTTTCTACCAGCTCATTCAGAAACAATATCAAGTTAGATCATCTATTCTAAAATAATATAGAAGTGGTCCCTAGATTTTTCTGGGATCAAAAGAAATAGGTAGCCCTATATTCAGAGATGTGAGGTCTCTTTATGCTTTTACTTTTATAAAAAGATATTTTCTGCCAAATTCCTACTATGGAGGGATGACTCTTAGCTACCTCAGTTTACAGTGTAGTTTACTAACTTGTGAGAAGTCATGCCTGACTGACACCGGTCAGGGGGGACAATTAATAGGCCTGTTTAATTTTACTTCTTCTTTGCTTTCAGTAACACCCCAGGAGGAAGCAAGGATCATTTATCCCAGCTAAATTTCCTTGCTATCACTATAAGTGCACAGTTATCATTCACTGTCTGTAACCCTATAACCAGGTAGGAGGCATGGTGTAACTCTGTCACTCATTTGTAGAGTGGTTGCAGGCAGGAGAATTTTGCCAGAAATTTGCTCAGCTGCTCTCCTGTAAATGGCAGAAAACTCTTTCAGCAGAGGAGAGAGGACCTGTGGCAGAAGGGACTTGGTAAAAGGCTCCAGAGGGGGAGAAGCAGCTTTTGGTCTGTTGTCTCCCACAGCCTAAGCCTTGCAGAGACTTAAATATAATTTCAGGAAATGGAATTGGACCAACTGTCCAGTATTGGCCATAACTGCTGACTGTTGAGTCTGAGTTTTAAATAGTTTCTTTTTTTTCTATCATAATTTAAATACAAATCTTTGGCAAACTTTTGTCAGGAGACATAATTTAGGTCTTATTTTTTATCAGACATAGCTTTAGCCAAAAATTGCAGAAAACAAGAGTCCTTCACCTGGAACCAGAATAGTATCTGCTGTACTTTATGAAAGCACATGGAATCACAGGCAGCCTAAGACCAGAAGGGAATTCTGGAGATCCTCTGGCCTAATCCCTGCTCAAGCACATGTTTATCCTAAAATAGGGTCAAATGGCCACAGAAACAAGAATCCTTTTGGCAACACCAGTTCCACAACCAATGGCTGACATGCATTATCAGGGACCTTCTCCTCTCTCCATGATGGCAGGTGGGAAGAGAACCCTGGGTCCCCATGTCCCTGACTGCCACCCCCAGAGCTCTGTAGTCACTTTGGATACTCTCCAGATTTCCCAGCATTGTCACTGGTGTCTGAATTAAAGAACATTATGGGGCAGTAGTCAGGGGGTCAGGCCAGCTTTGGCAGTCCCCACCAACACCCAGATCCAGGTCCCCAGCACTCAGCAAACTCCTGGAGCCGGCAGGGCAGGTTGGCAGGTGGTGCTGCTGTCCCCTGCAGCAGGGAGAGAGTCACCTGCTGCTGCCACTGCTGCCATGTGGTGGGCTTGCACAGGCCAGGGTCAGCTGGCCCAAACCTCACCTGAAAGCACGGCCAGTTTCCTCAGCCCTGAGGCCAGTGCATGAGTGTCAGATCCTCTGTCTTGGTAGGGGCAGCTGCTCCAACACCTCCTGGGCAATATGCCCTGTGGCACGTCACTACCATGCCCAAGAATTTAGGCTTGTTTGAGCTCAGAGAAGGACCCCTTCTTCTGTCCAAACTGCTGATTTGTGTGCTGTGATCTGAGCCTGACCCTTATTAAGGCTGCTCCACAGTACCAGCTAAAAGTGTGCCTGCCCCTCCCTTACTGTGGAGTGCCTGCAACAAAGGCTTCCAGAACCCTGGGCTGAGGGCAGCGGGTAAAGGTTTGAGGCTCCCTTTCCTGTGTGTGCTAGCTCCGACTGATAGCTGTCTCACTGGGTGGGTATTCCTATTTGTTTAGGGCTTTTAAATCTCATTAAAGGTAAAAGTTCTTCAAATTATAGTACTGTTATAGATGCAATCTCTGTGTAACTGATTAGTCTCCTTCCTGAAACCCCCAGAAGACTAATTGCTGCTCACTGCTCTCTGTATGTTCCTCCATGTGTTCACCCCAGATGGCCAATTGATCTAATTTGATGTCTGAGGCAGCCATAGCTTCTCGTGGCCTGGCAGATATTAATGTTTCACAGTAGCACGATTACAGATCCCTCCTTTCTGGATTGCATTTCAACTCCAGGGGAAGGCAGACAGATCCTGCTGCCCAGCCTAGGGCGAAGACTGATGTGTGCAGCCACTGACAGCGGGCGCTTTGTCTGCAGGGAGGGGGAAACCATGCTGCTTCTCATTGATGCTACTCTTCCTCATTGTGAGAAGAAAGGGTTCAGACCTTTTAATAAACATTTGGATTTTAAAACCAGCTACTTGTGATTGAAGTCTTGGTTTTGATTATACACATTTTCATCTGCTTTTAAGTTATAGAGGGTTATTTATGATGAATCCCAGCTGAGGGCTAATGACATTAAACGATTTTGGTTCTTGATTTTTCTAAAGACTACTCAGATTAGGTAAAATATTTAACTAAAACTGCACAGATGTTGCTTTTCAAAAAGGAAAGCCAGTTGTCTGTTTGTAGAAACATCAATTAGAACTAATTTTGTGTATAACCCACTGTATAAAAATCTTTGTTTCTTCTGCTGCAAAGTGCATTTCTACCAGAGATCAAATTTCCCAAATTGCTGCTACAGGTAATGTTCATATCTTTTATCTTTAATCACTGCTTCAAGTGGCAACTGCATTGGACAGAACCCAAATGTCCTTTGAAACAGATTAAAGTTTAATTGTAGAGGAAAGAATAGAATTAATAAATGCCCAGCTGTGTTTCTTGTTCTCTCTTCTGGCTTGTGAGCTAGATGAAGATAAAAAGAGGCAATCACTCTTTAAGCATATAATTAATTTAAATATTGGAATAACTTAGCATTCATGAATGCATCTCTGTTTTATCTCCTCATTTTACATCTTTGTTTATCTTATTAAAAAATATGCACAGTCTGTTGATTTCATCTATGTCCAGCATGTCACTGAAAAGGAAAGAAAATAATTTTAGTTCTGCCATTAGAAAAACAAATATGCTGAAATTTGTATGCTGGCTTTTGCTTTTGTGGACAATGGCATTTTGATTTTTAAGGAAAATATCAGTGGCTAATGATATCTGGCCTGTTTGATTTACACTGGTGATGATGACTTCATTAGTCAGAACAAATGATAAATCTTCCCTTGCTGCAGCACATTGTTGTGCTTTCTCAACCAGCCATTTTAATTTTCAGGTTGACAACCAGTCAGAAAGAATCCATTATGGATGATCAAATCTCATTTGAGACAGTCTTTGGCTCCAGAATGATGAGCTGAACTGGTCAGAAGTAAGAGGAAAGATATTTGTGCTGTAATCTGCTGGTTTGGGTGCTGCCTGGTTGTCACTCTGCATGCTGACCCATCCCTGGCTTTCCCCTGTGCTGCTGACCTTGACCTCTTTATCCACTTTGTCAAGGTGGGATAGGGATCCAGGGAGAGCCTGGACACTGTAGATGGGTGAGAGGAGAGTTCACCTGGTCTTCTCAGCATGGTTTGGGAATTTCTGTGACTATGTATCTTTCCCATTTAGCATCTCAATTGTGCCAAGTCAGGGCACATGATGCACTTTTATTCTTGGGCATAGGCACAGCCTCTGTGATTTTGTTTGGGTTGGTCTGGTGGGATACACTGGGAAAAAAACCCTTTGACTGCCTGTATGGCAGTGTGCCCTGGACATGAAACTATTAGAGATTAATTAGTATCAATAATTAACAAGGAATTCCTCTGTGATTTAAGGTTTGCTAGTTTTGCAGTGAGGCATTTCAGATCCAGGCTGTAAATGTGGCAAGATACTTTGCAAATTCACTTTGTTTCTGAATTTTTTTACAAGGATCCCAGCAGCTCTACCAAGACAAAATTTAGAATAGGTGCTGCAGTGAGAAGGTAGAGACACTACACCTACTCCAGAAAATAAAGATGTTAATGAATAAGTCTGGCCTGGGGTTTTAACTAGCCTGGGTCTCCCCAAACAATCTGCATGTGGGTTGCCAACCTATCTCATCTTGGAGTAATGTGAGAAATTCTGTTACCTTCACTTGAGACTTTTAAAGGACACAAAACATAAAAAACTCCACATCAAGATGAATCTCATATATGTGCATAAACATACATATGTGTGTGCATGTATATATTATACATTATTATATGTAATATATAATGTGTAATATATAATTATATATTTTACAATATACATTATACATTATATACTATATATTATACATTATATATTATGCATTATATATTATGTATAAATACAAATATATATATATTACACATACATATATATGTATGCATTTCCCTTAGAAGAAAGACATCCTCTTGGTGGCCTTTTGGTTAGGTCACACAGTTCAAATTAAAAGACAAGTTCAAGTCCTTGCCCTGAACCAGACAGATTGTCCACAGGGTAATCATTTTACATTCCTGCAATTTCACAGTTTTCCTCCCAGTGTAAGAACCAGACCAGGTCATTCAGGAAGAGGTGGAGGCTTCTGTGCACAGCGTGCATGCAGAATTAACACTGCTGTCCTCTCAATACTGCAATATTGCCCTTGTTAGTTCTGCCTCTCTACATGGAAAGAAACAACACTGTTTTCTTTTAAACTCTACACTTACAGCTATATTTTAAACCTTACAGTACATCACAATATCCTTATAAAAGGATATAAAGATATTGCTTTTTTCATAAACGAAATTTAATTTATTTTTGTTTGTAAGACAATGCTGCATATCCTTTTCTAACAAGAACAGTGTGATTCCTGGGCAAAAGGTAATTTGAAATCTTTTGCTAGCAGGCTGGTTATGATTTTTCTTGTTTGTGCTATTTTGTAGTCCAAACTTATAACAGTATTTTTCTCTGTGCAGAGCTATTTGTAAAATCATTTTTGTAGGTTATGCACTTCAATGATTCTGGTAAGAAGAATCATAGACAGTTGTATTTATTTCCTCATAATTCCCCCAATCTCAAAATGAGGTGTTCCCCACTCCCACTCTCCATATAAAAAAATGCAAATAAACAAAATGAAAAGATGGATTCTCACTTTACAATACCAGTTTTATATTTTCTTAAAGTGTAATTTTTAGTGATGCCAATGGGAATAAAAGAATGCCATTCAGGTTGTTGTTTTAAGATTTTGTTTTCACTAAGAGAATTAATAATCTGTATTTACTTCTATCCATCTGCTCTTGGTTTAGGCATTCTGTTTTTTCTGTTTCTCACATTCTGAATGGGCTTTTAGTATGAGTTTGTTAAGTGCAGGCAGAAATAAACAGTTGAATTGTAAGTAAACTATCCTACAACTTAATCTGTTATTCCAACCAAAAAAAATTCTTCCTCTCTTACACTGCCAAATCTGTAAAGCCTTATTGCAGAATAGCCTGTGTACAGAAAGGTTTGTAAACTGAGCAATGTGGTAAAACACCACCTTCGACACTAGCAAACCCCACAGCAAAGTTTTGTTTGTGTAGTGGTAATGGCTTAATGAGCAATTGCATTGAGCAGCTCTGGTGGTTTCAGCCAAGTCCCGGAGTTTGCAATCTCTGTGAGGTAAATGTTTCCACAGTAAAGATCCTTGATAGTGTCTGTGCATTAACAGCACACACTCCATCCCTGTGTTAGGTCTATGCAATAGAAGGTGGTATGGCTGCTGAAGGCTGGGCAAATAGCTTGTCTTTTTCTCTGGAAAGTTTGGCAAAGCTAAAGGATAAAATAATGTTTGACAAAAATCTGCCTTTTCTGAGAGACCAGACCTTATTTTTATAATGCTTTTGGCCTTTCATTAAATGAGAGCCCTTTTGTCCTTGTGATGGACAGCTGGACAAGTGCTTTTACAAGGCCAAGTGGCACCACAAGGGGTATGCACTGTCAGTCTTCTCCTATAAGAAAGAGTAGGGCCATACCATAAAGGAATGGTTATTTGTACAGCAGTTCTGTGCAAGAATCACAAACATTTTGGGGTGCTGGAACTATTAGTCAACGTATTGAAGACATCAGTGATGAATAAAATATGTAGGTGAACCGTGGACAGTGGGAATGCTCAGCCAAGATTTGTAGCAAGGCTGAACTGTGATCTCCAAGGAGTGGTGGCATGCTTACATACATTTAGAGTTATCCTTCTCCCGGAGTCTTGATATAAAACAGAAAAGAATTTCAGTGGGGGATCCAGCTTGTTTATTTCAAAATTGTGGAACTTTAGGCTGTTATATGAAAACTGAAAAGCTCAGACATCTAAAATGCTGCAGAACAAAATTTGAAGAGCCTTTCAACTGTAAGTAGTAAGTGGAACTTCATTTACTTATTTAAGGTTAAAGGTGATCAGAACAAAAGAACAAATTGTATACACAGGACAAAAATGAACTAACATGCCTGTTTTTATGAAAAGAGATTAATTCCTTGAATTGCCACAAGCAAAAGAGCAGATTCAGTCAACCTATAAAAATTTGTAGGGGGTTGGTTGTGGTGCTTCAAAAGCAAAAAAACACCAACCTGTGGAAACTCTTCATGGCAAGTCTATTATTATCTCTGTGAAAAAAATTAACACTTAGTGATAGATAATTAATATTTTACAATAAAACAAATCTGAGGGATTCACAGCCCTTTCTTCTTCACATTCACAGGAGCATATTTCTAGTAAGTGCTTCCAAAAACAATTAACTTTGAAAACTTATGGAGGAAATTGAGTATGATTTTCTTCTAAGGTTCCTCACAGCTTGATCACACTGATGGGACCAATCTGCTATAAATCCATGGGTTGCTAAGAATTTCAGTAGTTTTATATTTAATTTTTATTGAAATAAATTTTCTTTCTGTGTCTGGGTTCTCTTTTTACATGGATATAACCAAAATATTTTGGTTTCAAGCAAAAACTTGACAGGGAAGCTTGTGCAGTCTCAATATCTTTATGCAGAATTTGTTTTTTAGATTTTCACTGCCTGTGAGAAACTCAGCCCTGCTTGCACAATTTCAGGGACTCTGAGTTATTAGAAAATGCATTACACTTCAGTGTGTCTAATTTCTTATACATGTTCTTGCATTCACCTGGTGATCAGTGAGTTTATTAAGTCTTGTCGAATCCTCTAAAATATGAGTAATGCTACTACTGACATTCGAGGCCCCATGCTATTTATTTACAGAATATCATATTCAGAAAAGAATGCATTTCAGTTGTATACATGTGTATGAACTATTGAAGGATTATGGTATCTGCCATTACTGTGTTGCTATAGCACTTAAAAATGCTTGTGGCCAGCATTTTGGAACTTCAGAATAGAATACTGATTTTCCACAAAGCTACATTCTAGGTGTGCTTCACTCTTAGGCAGAGCACATTAATATAAATGATGTTATCTGATATTACTAGCGCTAACACTGTCATTTTGTCCAAGTCACAAAGTTCCCATTATAGCTCATAATTCTGAGAAAATCCTTCCCTGTAATTCACATGGGTCCTTTGGAAGTATGGTTTTCAAAATCTTTGTTTTGAATGGTGAATAATGAAAGCTGAAATGTTCATCCTTTTCATTAAAGAGCTCACTGTTTAGGATTATGCAGGTAAAGGAAAGATGAAGGCCTGGACTCATAAAAGAGGTGAGGAGCAAAGTGTCTTGTCAGCAAGGACCTCTTTTTTTAAAGCCCTGGAGGTGCCATTATATATATATATATATAATTATATATATTAAATAACTGCTCATTTAAGGCCTGGCTATTGTTTTATCGCCAAAAACCTGCTAAAAAAATGTCAGTTTTATAAGAAGCTGCTAAAACTGAATTCTAATATATTTTTTGCTCTTTCTGATGAACTGTGCTAAGGGAGTTTACGTAATAATAAATTGCTTTTTTATTTTTATCAAGCCTCTCAACAGGAACTAATAATAGATGTAACAGGTCATTCTGTTCTTTTGCAGAGAATAGGAAGAACTCAGAGTGTCTCGTTCAGTACACTGTTCACTGCCAAGCACTTTGTAGTCCTGTATCCTTGCTAAAAACAACCCCATTTTCTAAAGAGATATTGCTGCTTCTCACAGTAACAGAAATCTAGAGCAACTGTAATAACTGGACTTGCTAAAATGGTTTCTAGTGGAAAACAATTCCATCCAAAATGTTGTTTTGGCCTGACTTCTTCAATATGTTTGTGGAAAACTTTCCATTGATTTGCAGTATTATCTGTTTTGATTTTACTACTACATATTATATTATGAGATGCTGAAGTCTTTATTGAAACCTTTTCAACTTTTCTGAGAAGAAGCAATAGCAAATTTTAAAAATGGTACATGACAGACTGTACCTTTGACTCAAGTATTCTGTGTTCTGTGTGACTCAAATTTCTGTGAACAGTACTACACTGAAAGCTTGGGGTGGTGCCTCTGTCTCTGTTATCTGTAAATCAGCTTCACATTCCCTCTTTTCACTCAACACTGCTTTGATCATAGTTGTTAAAATAACAATTCTGACCTGCTCTAATTTTCTAAGTAACTTGAGTAGCTGGTGTCATTGCTACCTCTAATGCTCTTAGACGCAGAGAACCTTTGCAGCACCAGGGTTCTGCCTTCCTGTAATTCAAAGGTGTTACTATGGCTGTGAAAACATACTTGAGTTATTTTTAAATTAATTATGTTGGGCACACTTAGAAGGTAAGTTTGTCAAACAGGGCAGGGTCTACAGACACCCCAGAGCACAGTATTAAAGCAATTAACTTCCAGCAAAGTTCATTAGTTAAGTTGGCAGTGTGTGTCTTATCAAGGGGGACTGGCCTGGCCAATTCTGTGCTCAAGCAAAATACTGGTTTCTGGTCTGGTTTATGTGAGCTGGTATGGAGAGGGTGTGCAGGAAAAAAACAATTAGGTTGGTCTTGACCTGCTTTTGTGCTATACCAGCAATGTTTGTTTAGCATATGAGTTTAAATGGCTAAAATAGGTCATTTATGTTGAGATGAGTGAAATTGAGTGAAATAGAGACCCTTGTAAATTAAGATTCAGTATAAGTAACTTTTTTACATTGTTGACTCTGAAAGTTATAAATGTAAACCACATTCTTGTCACTGACATTAATCCAGGTTTAAATCCTAAGAATTCTGTTTACTTTTGCTCAGCCATAGAAATGATTTCTCTAGTCAGAGATATACATTTTATGAGCAATTTCTTTTCTATACAAATATATTTGCAGGAAAGATTTCTCTATTTCAGAAAAATGCTTTCTATATTCAGGAACAGTATTTTCTTCTAAACTGAAAAGATGTCTGCAAAAATTGATGTTTCAGTATTTAATTTGTTCAATACTTAATTTTAATGTTTTTTGCTATTTAATTTATATTAATTTATCCTTCAACATGTCTTTTGGAAAATTAAATTAGTACTTTTTCTAATTTGTTTATTCAATTTTTTATATTTTATTTAAACTCAAAAGCTGTTCTAGAAAGGATCAGGTGAATCCCTAAATTTTGTTAGTCACGTTGCTATAGCTTGATTAGGCCAGATGAGTTGCAAAAAAAGTTTTTACAAGTAAAATCTTTTTATTTGCATCCTTCTTGTTTACAGTTCTTTTTATTTCTTCCTCTCTAAATTCTTCTCTGTAAACCAGAAACCTTGGGACAGATCAACTTGTGTCTAGTTGATCTCAGTTCTTCCATAACCTAGCTATATATTTTAATTCGAATTCTACTGTGCAGATTAGAGATGTATGTTTTTTCACCTGTGAGGCATAGTGAGGGTATCTTCCATGTATCTTCAAAAAGTCTGCCATAGTTGTAGACATATAAATGTTGAAAATGAGGGAGGGTAAAAGAGCACCACCACGATGTAGGTTTGGGATTGTCTTTTGTAGAGATAATGAGGTCCATTGATTCCTGATGAAATGCCTCCTGGCAGTAAAGGCACCTTCCTGGTTTCTACAGATACTGCTGAGGTGAGCTCTGTGACAACCACTGCCAGAAACTCTGGTGAAAGTACAAGCACACTAGTCCATTACAGATCATTCCCCCTGGCAACCTTACAGTGCATTACCTGATTACCCACTTCCTTTATGTTCTACCAGGACTGTGTAAACCTACGATATTTTAAAACCAAATAGAAACTCAACCAGCTTCTATGTACAGATAATAATTATAGGATAATCACTCATATATTATCATGCAATAATAATACGGGCTTTACTTTCCCTTCAATCTTTTGATTGTTGCCTTCTGGAAACAGGTACAAACCTCGGTTATCAGCCACTCATTCTGAAGCTAATATTTTGAAAGAGCAAATCACAACAATGGTCATTGCTTTAAAGTTGTTAGTTTACAGCTGACAGGTGTTATGACAGATAGCCACATTTTAATAAAACATTGTATTTAGGAGAACAAACAAAGTTATAAAGTTATTCAGCATTTTGATTTCTGTGTTGTTGGAAGATCAGTCTGTTATTTTGTGGGGGTTTTGGTGTTTTTAATGTGAGGATCAGCATTAAATTCTTATTTGACTATAATGACTGTAATGACTGTGGCCATTGGCTGTAATTGTTAGTTTAAAGACTTATGTGGTTTTCAACAGTAAGGACATGGCACAGTTTAAAAGATGTTTCATACCATCCAGACTAAACAGAACATGAGAAAAAAAAATTGCAAATTCTGGGTGAACTCCATGTGTATTAGAAAAAGAAATAATACACTTCATGATGGTGTAAATCACATTATATGAAAGGCAAAGAGTAAATTAACTATTATTTTATACCTAAGTAAGAGGAAGTACTGAATGACCTGTCAGAACATGCTGCTTTTCAAAGTTTTTCACAGCTTCAGGCACTCAAAAAGTTAATTCAAAACTGCAGTGCCAAGGCATATGCTTTTGATATGTCATCTAGCAAGTTTCATGTTCCAAGTTTGCCAGTTGCTATTAGTTCCACAGTTGAAATATTGCTGTGAACTATGAAATATTTATCTGAAAATTTAAAATGTAGCATACCGCTTGCTGACTGTATTTACAGTATCAGATCACAAGAGCCAGAAACCATCGTTAGTTTCTAGAAAATGAATTGTTTATGAAATAAGATGCAAATTATAAGGTGCTAAAATTATGCTAGAGCCAAAACCAAATGAAAAGTTTGTATTGAGCAGTACATAAATAGTTTTTTGCCAAGTGGATAGCAATCTCCAAAAATCTCAAGCAGACATTTCAATAGACCAAAATTTTTATTAGTTGTGATAAGGAGCAAAGTAAGTAGATAGAGATGAGATATTTTTTAGTCATCAGGGTTCTGCTGATATCCTCAAACATGAAAAATGAATTAAAACCTCGGTTCATACCTCCAGGTATAGACAAAAAGGAATAAGTTTCTAAGATTTTTTTTCTGATATATGGTTAAGACTGAATTTATCAATCCCCAACTTTGTTTATGAGTTCTTTCTGAGATGCCTTGCTATATCATAAGTCAATTTTAGTAAAAGGAGTTACTTCAGAAACTAATTTGGCCTTTTGCTTTTCCAGACTGTTTTCTGAAGCATAAAATATGGTAGAAACTGGAGATGCAGAATTGCTTCCTAAAACCCAAGCATTAAACTTATGCACACAGACTGAGGGAAGGCTTTGTTAGCAGTGGGATTTCACCAGCCCTGTTGAAAACTTGATTTGGCTGGTAGAAAAAATCCCTACAAAATAATGGGCCAAATTTTCCAACAGTCTTTAGTTCTTTAGGCTACTGTATGGAGCAAGATGGGTCAAATGTTAGAAATATAATCTTACCGGGGGAAAATTAAAAATGATGCCTTTCTGGAAGCAAATATTTCCGCACCGAAGAAATAGACATACCTGAAAATGAAAAACTTTACTTCATTTTAATTTATATCTGGGACGGATTTATTAATTAGATTGTGCACTAGAATACAAAGATGAATCAGCTAATGAAATTGATGTTTATAATAGTTGACAAAAAGGAATCAATAACTGGAAATAAAGCACTATGTCTTGGCTTAATTTCTAGGCTTATTGTTATACTATTGTTATATAAAAAAGTCTTATCTAGGAGATAACAGATTTTTCAACTTATACAGGAATTAGCCTTTTCAGAAACATCCTAAAAAGGTGCTGAATCTGAAACACTTGAAACAATCATAGTAAAAATAAAAAATTGGCTTAATTTAGATTCTCAAGAGCATTTTACCTTCCTTTAGATGCTGTCCTAGAAGAGCAAACTCATGTACTTCCATCATGTGGAAGCTTCCACTTGCCAGTTGAATTGATTATCAAATGAGTGGATGTCAAAATAAATATCTGAAAAAATCAGAATAGCAACCTAAAGAGCAAATTTTCTCTGTCAAATATGTTCAGAAATGTATGCTATTTGATCAAATTCTTATTTACAACCAAGAACAGGTAGCATCAGCATGACAAAGTTGCAGTTAAAATACATTTTGAAGGAGATTATGGCTTTTTCTGCAGCCCAACAAGTTTTAAATGGGTTTCCAACAGATTTTTCAAATTTTTGTTTAAAACACACCCAACACAAAAGAACTTGCCATTACAAAAATGTTTTACTTTAGCCAAAGAGAGAATTGGAGATATCATGGCTGCTTATTCAGAGAAATATTTATTATATCTGTTCCTTTTAATGTTTTATAATGAGTGGAAGTCTGACACAATTTTAATCAAGAGTCAATGGAGAGTGCTGGATGCTCTGCCTAAGCAGAGAGCACTTTGCAAAATGAACACATAATGCACACAACTTCTGAAACTCCTCCAAAATGTGTGACTAGATCATGGATGTGTTTTATCTTCTGTCTATGGAGGTAAGAATATTTTGGGGCATCTGTGGTGGCGCATTCGCCTTCCCTTTGTTACTGCTCTAGCCACAGTTTTAAGACACCACTAAAAAAATCACTTAAAGCTAGGATATACTAGCAGCACACTGGTACAGTGTGGCTGAACAGAGTGTTAGACCTGCAGAAAGGTCTATTTCTCTCCTGGCTCCACCAGCACAAATGTTAGGTTTGTATTAACAGAGAATCTCAAATGTGATTTTCTGACAATTGCAGCCTTTATCACAAGACTTCAATGATTTTGGGCTGCATCAGGATCAAATCTAGAAACAGAAGATTCTTGTTTTGGTCTTGAACAAAACCCTTCATCCAAAGGGTTTCCAAACCCTTCATGTTGACATATGCATTTTAGTTGGATTTGAGTCCCCAACACTTCTCAAACAAATGTAGAACCCTTCATGCTGTGTCACTGACATAGCCATTGCTCTGAGTGACAAATTATTTTTAAAAGTCCTTTACCTTTCTATTTTCTACTTCAGATTCAATTTCAAAATAATGTAGATAAATATGAATTCTAAAGAAGCAAGTTTTGTGCTGAAATTCATGTAGTTTTTGAGGCGTTTCCACTGGAGAGATAAATGATATATGCTTTCTTTATCTTTCTCTTTCCTTCTATTAAAATGCAACTCTCCAATCTACTGAAGAGATACCTCAATATACAAACATGAACATTGGCTTCATTGTTTCTGGGACAGATGAAAGTTTATCCCAGGCAATGGCCATTGAATGAAGTATGACAAGGATGTTGACCCTTTTCAATCCATGATCAAGTTACTTTTGGAAGGTCTTTCACCGTGGAAGAAATGGGAAGAAACTCTCCACTCACTGTAAAGCTATGATAAAACTGTACCCAGAGCTATTATTTCTTTAATCCATTTCTTTCTATTCCTAAATTTGTCACTTGCTCACTGTATGAACTCCGGGAAATCTGCTCTTCCCTCTTTCTCTCTTCCAATTTTCCACACAGATGCTAAGATCTCCCTTCACATACTGATTTATTGATAGAAAATGTTACACTGACCAAAGTCTTTATACTTACTTACAACCAAACCTGTCTGAACATACAAATTTTCTACAGAAATACAAATAAGAAAATATACTGAAACAAGTCCCTGAATCAGCTAGTCATAGTATTTAAAGTCTCTCGTAACATCGTCCAGGCAAAACTGATTTAAGTGGCACTATCTCAGAAATATATTTGTCATGGTTGCATTTTGTGTGAAAGATTAGCTCAAATTAAATGCTTTTCCCTTTATGCTGTCAGTGAATTATAAATGTTTTGTGGGGATAAAATAGAGTATGCACTAAGTTGTTACAGTAATGAAACTTGTGTCTTGGTTACATTGCATTCATTAAAAATAGTTTAAGAATCAGTTGAGGCTGGGAACGTTTTTAAATGTACTTTGTATCAAAACTTTTCTGCATCAATTTCATGTTATGATACACTGGAAACCTGTTTTGGACCTGTTTTCTTGTGACATGGTTAAAACATTCTCCTGTAACTTTTAAATTTACATTTGTCAGCATCACAAAATCAATATACATTTAAACACGTATAGTGTTACACAGCCACTAGGGTCCCCTGGCTAAAATGACATTAGTAGCAGAGTTCAGGTCTGATGGATTTCCTTTCTGTACCATGATTTGGCTTCTAAATTATATAAGACTCTGGGAAGTAAAATTTTCATTCACTTCTGTTAGTCCTAGAAACTGTCAGAGTTTTCTCAAGAAATTAAGTAAGGAATGTGTATCAGTGCTATATAGAGCAGTGTAAAGTCTTCATGAGCTATTGAAATGCATTTGAGTAACAACTATATTTTTTATAGACAACAGAAAAGATATACAACTCCTGCAATATCATCGAACCAAAATGCATGCTTCAAATCACAAAGTGCAGCAGGTTAATTCTGAAGGTGTGTTCATATCTTAGCAGCAAATAGCCTATAAGTCTATATCAGACATATATAAATGTATTGAAATTGGGTCAGTGCTAAACGGGAGATCACAGCAGCTGAGCAGCTTTGACACTGACTGGTAGCAGAGAGAAAAAGCACAGGATGAGAGCTGAAGATATAGTGTGCCTTGTAACTTCAGTGGGTAGCATAGCAACTGGAGAAATGCTGGAGAAATATCCCCTTGTGGATTTCATAGAACTGGAAATATATTTAGTGTACAACACAGCTTTTGTGCCCAGCTTGCAAAATTTTTCAATTTGGTGTTGCTCCAGGTTAAAAAACATACCAGCTGAAAAATGTGAATTGGAATCATTTGCCATCAGTTCTTAATGTAATGACTGATTTCCCGCTCTGTATTCAGCAAGCTGCAGGCAACGGGTTTGAAGTGAATCCAGGTGGAAGTAAGCCAGACACGTTAAATTTAAGACCTCTATTTCACAACTCCCTACAGAAATTGAGCAAATAATGTAGCTGAAGTGCTTTCTACACACTGTGTAACCCAACTCTTTTGGCATTCTGATTAATTCCTTGCCCTTTTCTGCTGTACACACTGTTGAAAAAAGTACTCCAAGAGGAGGAAGGAGTTGTAATAGGATCTATCAAACCTTAGATATAATATGTTCTTGTATTATTTTTAAATTTAGATGCAAACAGCAGGAAAAGACAGAAGTACATATAAGTACTGTGGTAAGTAGTCAGGTTTTTCAATTTAATTGCTATTTTCACACCTATTGTCTGGTTAGTGCCAGAAGCAATGAAAATGTATTGTAGTAATCCAGTGCTGAGAGCTTAGGTATGCTCACTTTCATTTAACTTGAAGTCCAGGCTTAATACATAATCTTCCTTCCAGAATCAACTTTCTGAGTACTGTGCCGTGGTAATGCTCTGACTTTTTAGAAACATAACTAATGAGACGATTTTCATCCAATTTTTAGCCTCTTTTATTACACTTTAATGCAGTGGAAGCTTCCAATGAGAAATGCAATGCCAGATTGGCATATTGAATTTTCTGGATGCCAACAGAAATCTCATTCTAGCTGAATGGAACTAAAGCATTAAAAAGATAGTTTTATTTCACAAAGAAACATTTCAATGATCATTTCTGCACTGTCTTTCTATTTAGTTTTATTAAAAATTTGCACTCTATTGGCTGAGAGTATAGAAGATCTTGCTAATGATTTCTAACATTAACATATGGAATCTAAGTTAAATGTAACAAAAAAAAAAACAAACCAAAAACCCCCCAAACCAAGAAAACAACAAAAAAAGAAACAACAAAACAACCAAGCCCTGATGGAAAGAACCAAGTATATATTGATTCCTTATGATGTTGGATGGGTGGAGTTTAGGAATTTGTAAATATAAAAAATGCCTTGAACCAAGATTTACTAGGAGTTCAAAATGTGGAACAGAAATGGGGCATTACTGATATTTGGCACCCGAAAACTAGAGTCTTCAAAATAACTTGTATCAATTTGTTTTAGCTTAGTAGCTGGCCCTTTTGTGTTTGACATCTGTCTGTTACAAAAACGGGTGTGTTTGGTAAGGTAGAACAGGCATGGATTCCTGGCATCTGAAACAACGGAGTATCTAGTATATCCACCTGTTTTGAGCACACAAGCAGAGGCACAGTTGTATTGTGAGAACTCACTATAGTTTCTTGCCCACTTTGGGTTTAAGCATCTTTGTTTCTCCCTGTGAGGGATTACACAGAAAGTAATAATTTCTTTTGTTTAACTAACTTCCTAATATATAGATTTACAATATTGAAAAATGTTCTGTAAATAATTATACATGTAGTGAACAAGTATGGCATTTTTACTGGGTGTTTTGATGGTTCCTTTCACTCTGTGCACATCTGCATTTTGTGTTCTGTGACTGAGGAAAAATATTCAGAGAAGCAAAGATTATAGCACTTAAAAGACTGCAATTTAAATTAATATGTGAAATATGAATCTATGATCATAAAGTGAAAAATAGAAAAAATTCTATTTGATCTGACACTTTTGTTCAGTGGAAATTATGAATAATGGAAATCAACAGAGTAGTTTGGAGAAATATAAACTTGTACACTGAATACATTCAAGTCAATTAGGACTTCTCAGATATTGCCTCCCTACAAAAAAAACCCACTTTCTATACATAAGTTTTTTTGGTAAATGGCTTGTCAAATTTCTGCCATGATAATGTAAGCTCCATTTAATAACCAGAAAAGTACTGCAGAGCATACACAAGAAATGCTGAATCTTTTCCCTGTTAGTACTTAATTTTGTGCATTTGACTCTTGTGAAGATTATTTTGCTTTCCCCAACAGCCTCTGAAGCTGGTGATTTTGTAATCTGGCCAGTGAGCTGTGAAGAAGTAAGAACGAATAATATGATGGGCATCAATAGAAACCTAGTCACTGAGGCAGAGTCACATATGCTGGTGCTTTTATTTTATTTGTTGTTTGTTTTCTTTTGGTTTGTGGTGAAGGAGATTTTTGTTTGTTTGGGGTTTTTTGTTTGTTTTATTGTGGTTTTTTTTCAACAGACCACATTAGCTACCAGTAAAGAGGCATTTTTTAAGGTTAGCTCCTTGGATTAAAAATAAGTTGTTATTGAGACGTATTGTTGTGTAAAGACCTCCTTTAACTTCCTTAAGACAACTCGTCTTTCCCTCCTGTTCATGTGTAGCTAGGGATTTTGTTGAATTGCTCAAATGATTTACTATTTCTATCACTGTCTTTGTTCCTATTCAAATATACTTTCTATTTGCTTTATATAAATTCAACTTAGCAATTTGTTTGTCTTTTATTTTCATTTCTTCCTCCATCTGTGCAGTTCCTGTCCATCTCAAAGGGATACCTGCCAAGCTGTTAAATAATGTTACCTTAGGAATCAGTGCCCCTTACCTCAAAGTCAGTTGTCTGGAAAGCAGCAAAAATAGTGCTGCAGGTGTAAGCTGGCCCCCTGCCCACTCCAGTCCTGATAGCTTCATAAATCTTGACCCTGCCATAGCTCCACAATTACCTTTCATGACACAAAGCCAAGCAGTGTTATTCATCCAGTGCCCTAATTTACATTTCCCGAGACAAAAGAACATACAGATACTGTTTAAGAACTCTATTTGCTTTTAAAGCTGTCCAAGGGTTAGTTTTGGGTCATGTAGAAGAAACCTGGCAAAGGGGATGTTGGTGAATAAACTTTAAAATTAATTAAAACTAAATAAAGATTAAGGAAAATACAAGACTCAAGCTCTCATTGTTCTCATGCCAGCTGAAGCTATAGATCAGTGTATTTTCTATATCAGAATTGAGCAGCTGCTCAATGTTTTCGTGGAACAGAAAATAATTTTTATGGTCTTTTGGCTGTGTTTGATGAGACAAACGTTTCCTGTATGTGTGCCCTTGGTACAAGTTTAGTGCTGAGAACACCTTAAATAAAGACAGAACTTGATATGTCCAGGGAAAAGTGCACTGCTGCCTTGTGCCACCAGGCATCACAGCAGGACTGGGATTTATACCTCCTAAATTTAGACGTCTACACTGCCTGTATGTGATTCTGCACCGCAGCTCTGACCATCTTCATACACAATAGGAGAAAATAAACACCGTGAGGCCATGACTCACATCTGCCATAGATGACTCTTCAGGATGAGATGAGTTGTGCCCAGATGTGTTTGTTCATATATTGTCTTCACTAGAGGAAGTCTAGGGAATTACTACAGAATGAAATTACTACACTGGAGGTGTCTAATGTCAGATCATCTGAATGTCACCCTGTTCTGTGTAGGCCAAATGTAATAAGGTTTCCAGTGATAACATTCAGTGCTGTAAAAAATATCGTAGAAATATTAAAAGCAATGTTTTTCAGAACGCCAAAGAATTTATGGTTATTATTTATGGTTATTATTTATGGTCATGCTGTACGTTAGAAGTAGGATTTCCCAGGTTTGTGTTACCACAGCTACTGGGGCCCTATATATGAGATGGGATTTTCCTCTGCTGAGCTCTCTGTTAAGATGCAAAGCATGAATTTGGTTTATGGCCAGTTCATCATCTGGTCTACATAGGAGACTGGGAGCAAAAAGCAATAAGGAGATGAAAACAGTTAATAAATGGCAGTTAATTGCTCAGATGCACCAATGGGATGAGCATTATCCAGCTTCTGTTAGGGAAAGGACACTGGTAGAAATTGTTTGAAAGATAATAAGGTAGTTCTGTGAGTTTTATTGGAAAAAAAACAAGCATAAAGAAGATCCTGAGTGTGAGCCTGAAGCTCTTTGTTCACCACAAGAAGGAAATAATCATAACCTGGAGATGGGCTTCAAACTCTTGAAGCTAAATGTCAGATAATATTTAAATAGGGTGAGGAAAAGCTGTGAACAACTTCAAGAAGTCACATCATGGTAGAGGAGGGAGAAGCTATGCTGCAAGATCATGGATGCAATCTTTGTAAGCATCAGTTTTTTGTGCACATTGAAGCACTGATGTTTCTTTATTCAATTCCAAACAAAAGAAAGTTGCAAATACAAAGACAATAGATTATCATCTGGGGAAAAAAAATTGTCTTGTGAAAGTGTGGAAGGGCAGGTGCTGTGCAGTAGAACTTTAGCATATTCCACAACCTTGACTTTTGAAAACTAAGAGCAAGCCAAGTTAAAGATGACATATTTTAAATATGGATATATGCGCCATTATCCACAGTAAATGAGTAAGAAAGTAGCCTCAAATACCTCGGGAAGAAGATGTTACAATATTGACCTTAATTTGACAGTTATCCACAGGAGCTCAGAGAGACACACTGACAGTTTAGTTTGGGAATGAATTACGTGTGGAATAAAAGGGTAGATTTGTGACTCTGCGGCTCAGAGATAGTAACTGAATGTCCAAAGAAGGAGGTGGATGTGGGGATCAGAGAGATAGGAGAGTGGAACACTGGGGAGCCCCAAGGTGAAATTAGGATAGGGGAAGAGAACCTAGAAGTCCAAAACCAAAGGAATGGAGGGAAAAGACAAAAGGACAAGAAGGCAAAAGGACATGTCCACACCTCTTTAAGTCCTCTCCCTGTAGGAGGAAAATTGGGAAAATGTACAATAAACAAATCTGGCATATTTTTTAATATTACCCACACAGTATTTCCCAAAGATATAAACAAAAAAATCTATACAAATTAAAAGCATGTCTAGAAATATTTTCAGCAGTGAGAAGGACCTGTTAGCAAAAGGAGTGCTCACAACTCTCTGCAACATGGGAGACTGGATTTGGTGATTCTTAAACCATGTCTTTTCAGGCTCTATGTGCCATAATAATGTGTGGGAGAATGAGTTTCTGCTTAGTCCTACTGTTAGTTTAGGCAGTGAAGTGCTTAAAGGGGAAAACTAGTGTTTCGCATAGAATTGACCCGTTTTTCTGTTCTGCAACTGTTGTCCACTTATCTGATGAGGATTAGTTTTGAAATGCGTTCCAGCTCTTTGTGGATAGAATGTGGACAGGACAAGGGCCCTCCAGGGTTAAAATCAGATAAATGTCTATTTGAGTGAATATCCTCAAATGTTTGGAATGCAGAGGATACCACGAGAAACAAATAAACCCATTACATTAATTGTTAACAGAATTAGGCATCACAGATGTTTCTGTAATGCACAGATTTCTGCATTCTCAAAGAAGCTTTTCTGCTGTCCTTGCAATTTTAAGACTAAAATATTCTATTAAAAGAACCAGGGAAAAGAAATGAAACATGTAATTATTTTTACAATGGGTAAACTGTTGATTTGTCAAACCACAGAGAAAGGATCTCTAAGATATAATTCTCATTCCAATTTAAGAATGTGTTTAAAGAAGTAATTAGAAAACTACAAGCCAACCCCCTCTCTCATTGCCTTTCTGAAACATCTTTTACAGACCCATTTTCTTGGGGATTTTGTGACTTTTTTTTAATCTTCCTGTTCTTTATCATAGAGATAATTTGAAGCTAAAAAATAAAGTTTTGGCGGGGGTTAGTTTAACTGTTCTCTAGAAATGTGAGGACACAGTAGGCCAGTCCAAATTCCTTGAAGCTTGGATGCACCACACTTTTCACAGCTGCATTTTTCTTTATCTATCTATCAAACCCCTTTAGCACTATCTTTCAGCAAAGCTGTGAATTATTTATCCCTTTGGATTTGGACTTTTTCACAGATGTCAGTGTAGCTGCAGTGTGCAAAGAAGCCTATCATTTAGCTGCCACCTCCATTATGTGAAATAATAGTGCATCTTCTGTGTGGACACTATTGATACTGAAGTGAAAAAGCCATGAAATCAAGGTGTGAATCACTGTAGAACTCTCTGCCTCCTTCCCCTTTCCCATTTTAGAATTTTTCATGGATCCAGATTCTTGGTAAAAACATTTTTAACACTTACACAATCTCACAACTTGTTTCTCAGTATTTTGTTACACCTTAGTTATGAGAGATTGAGTTTGTGTCTATCTTAGAAAATATAGAAGGCAACCTTACTCAAACTGAAGCCTGATAAATGGCACTTCTAAACTCATATTACACTTGATCCCATGTTCTGTCATTTTTCTACTGTTTAACAAAGGAAAAAGTGAGTTTTGTAAGTCAAAACTCTACTTTGCAATCACTGGCTTTGAAGAAAACAAGAAAAATAGGAAAGAAATTTGGTTCTCTTTTTCCCTCAGGCTTATCATATATTGGATTTTCTTAGTTACAGGTGAGTTTTAGGTTTCCATCACTAGATGTGTCTTGTGTGGGGAGCAGGAGGGAGAGATAGCTGAAAATGAGTCAAAAGAGCATTTGAAAACAAAGAAAAAAGGAGTATGTGATGATGTAAAGAAAAACGGAGTGTGTGAAACTCGAGAGTGGTACCATATAAAAAATTTCTGATAAATGTCTTCTCCCTCTTCTAAGGCCTTAGTGCAAATGGAGACATAATTTTCAAAATAACATGCACTTCCTGCTATTGGCATATAAAAATCCCTTACATTCTTCTTACTAAAGTAGTCATTTCGAGCATTTTTGTGGTTGATAGTCACTGGCTATTACTAGAAAATCAGGCTATAATCTGTTTTGTTTTGGAGGCCATTCAGTGTGTTCATAGAACCCCTCCTGTACCCACTGCAGTACAAAAGACACTGCAGGAAGTAGTCTTTGGAATGGAAAAAGCCTGACTCAAGATATGTGACCGCAGTGCTTCCAGTAATCCCAAGTCCACACTAATACTGGGTCTATCTGCTGACCTCTGCAGTGTGCCTTGCCACAGGATGGATGAGGGACACGTACACCTGTCTCAGGACAGGATGATGTGCTCAGGTATAGGATTTATTGTTAACATTTCCTTTTGTCATGAAGTAGTTTTTAATGCCCTGCTTTTTTATTCTCTCTTAATAAAATCCTTTTAACCAGCTGTGCTGCAGTGAACCACATGCTGGGGGGAGCAAGAAGAGCAGTACCGTTTTCTTTTGATAAAAAAATATTGTTTTCATTGTACTGATAGTAATTTAATCTTTCTGTGTGTCTGTTGAATTTAGTCTTTCTGTGTGTCTCTGTGTGTCTGTTATTCTTCAATTCTACTTTCAGAAAATGGCTGCTAAAATACATGTCAGAAGCAACAGGATCCATAATTCTGATTAAAGATGTCAGTGTCTTATCCCTTAACCTAGCACATATATCACTTTTAGGATAGTTGTGCCAGGCCAAAGGAGTACTGTTTCTAGTTGGCTCCATTTTTGTTGCTGTTCTCTCCTGGTGCTGGGATTATTGAAAATACCTTTCTGACCTTTTTGAATAAATTAGGATTTTACTTCTTTTCCTTCAGCTTTGTCTATGAAATCTGTTTACAAACACCTCTCTTGTTGCTGTTGCCCCATCCTGCCTTCTTAAAAAAACTCTTCCTCTGTCCTCTCTTTAGATTTTCTTTGCAGACATATATATAAGAGGCCTTTTCATATACTTTGGTAGCAATTTCTTTTGGTGTCTCTCAGTATTCCTAAGAGATTTCCACATCCCTCTGCTGGTATGTGTGGGTCACTTGGTGGCTTGGATTGGAGATCTGATGTGAGTTTAAAATAACTTTGTCTAAAGTGACCTGGTCTGCAATGTGACTCCACTGCATTTTTTTGCATGAATGAATGGCTTTGCCTTTGAATGCAGTATTAATCAAATTATGTGTTCAACAATTCTGCTTGCCAACACTTAGAGGAACCCATTTCCACGTTAGGATAGAACTTAATGTACCAGGAATTAGATTGATGTGCACAGAACCGTTTTTGTTTACACTTAGTTAATGGGACATTCTCCTTCTCTACTGCCAGCCCTCCTTTTCAACCAAAAGCTAAATGGTGCAAAAAGAGAAGTGCCTAAAACTATAATGAACTGTAGTTGGAGAAGACCATGAAGGTCTCCTTTTTTATTCACTGTCTTGTAGCATTCGTATTTCTTTTGCACCATTAGAAAAATACAGGATATTATTTGCTTTTTTAAAAATCACTTCTTTGCTTTACTTACTCTTTTCTTTACTTACTATAAAAACAAACAAACAAACCTTGAAGTATAAACTTCTTTGGCCTTTATTTTTTGCTGGCCTGGTTTTGCTCAAAGGTTCTTCGGAGTGAATGAGAAAGTTACCACTAATTTAGTAGGAGCTAGGCTTTCAGTCATCCACCAATTGCAGAGAGCTGCCAGAAAGATTTACAGATTTGTAACTAAGTCCTTTGAGTATAGAACTGATTAAATTAGAGAAATCTATGTGGGATTCAACACTTCTCTGCTTATACTCAACAGTACTTTGCTCAGAGGTGAAAGAATTAGACAGATTTCATCAGCACCAGCAGAAAGAGCACAAATAATTCCTATTGTTAACATCATGATGCAAAATTGTTCCAGAGTACTTGATCTCTGTATTTTCCTATGGGTTCCTGAAGTTTTTCCACTTTCATAGTTCCAATGTAGAAGATAGGTTCTTTATGAAATAAACCTTTTTTGTAAGTGTAGTCACTTCCCTTTCATTATACTCTTCCCAAAATATTTAATTTTTCTGCCAAGAAGTCTTCACTTGGAAAAAAAAAAAATCCTCCTTAACCTTAAGCTCTTGTAGATACTCTAAGGACTTTTTTTCAAAAAGTCTTTTACATACAGTAGTATACCAGTAAACTGTAAAGCATTTCACCTACGTTGGAGAAATGAAGTTTGAAGTATCTTCAAACACACCAAACAAGAAAAATACATGTGACAAAAAATTCCATAAACTTTTGAACTGTAGGCTTTCTTTTGGGAACTTTAGTCTCTTAACAAGAAAGAGGTGATCAGACTGTATACATATAAGTAACTAATACAGAATTGATTCCCCAGAATATAAGTGAAGAATTTTTCTTCATACAGAAAATAAGTGCAGAGTTTCATGGATGTGTTCTTGAAAATACAAGTCCATGCACATAAATATTATTTCACAATTTTAAATATAAATCACACAGTATTTAGACTGTGGTCATATTAAATACTATATTTCTAATATATTTGCCATGAGAGAAACTGTGTTAGAATTTATTTTTATATGGGGATTGGTATACAATGCTGAAAAAAAGATGCAATGTTGCTTTATCAGCAACTAGAACTATTTTGAAATGGTCAATATTCACCCCATGCATTTATGTTGATATCTTTAATATGATCACGTAACATTCATCAGCACATCTTATAAACAAGATGATAAAAAAGTTAAATGCTAAATCACGTTAAATTATAGTTTTAGCTGGTATACTTTGACAAATTGCATTACAAGTACGGTTTTAAGATTCATCTGTTTAGCTAACAGAAACAGGGTTTTTTTTTCTCCAGCTGTGGTAGATGCAGGTTTTTTCCTTATAATTGCTTGTAGATTTTATAGTTCTAATCAAACCACAGCAAAGTTTTATAGCATCCTACTAAACTCAGAACATCTGAGGCTGCTGGAAGCCCCAGACTGCTAGGTCTCCTGAGACAGGGGCAGGCTGTGGTGTAATCTTTGGTCCTGGAGGAAAAGGGAGTGGTGAAGCTCTGCAGTGCTTTTTCAAAATGCGCCAGTTTCAGCCCAGCAATCAGCTCATCCCTGCCAGGGCAGCCATGCTCGTGGGACAGGGAGATGTTTAGCTGAGCTGCACCAGTGAAGTACGGGAACTGGGAATAGAAGGGATTATAAAAATAAATGGGTTGCTGAAGAAGGAGCAGTAAAGTAGGATCTTTCTAGCTAATGACTGAGAAGTCTAGACAAACATTACCAAAATGTGCTGCAGATTTAAAATCATTGGTTTTTCCCTCTTACCTCTTCTTTGCTGTTCACTTAATTATGAAGAGTTTTACAAGTGAAGCTCAACAGCTTGTTAGTGTTTTGTTTCCCTCCTTACTCAAATGACAGAGGGTACAATGCTTTTTAAAGTACAGCATCAGGCTTTGTCTAATAAATTCTGAATTTTTAGTTGCTGTTCTGCAGAGATGTGCTCAGGTGTTTCTTGCATATCTCTGGAATTACCTGTATAGCTGTAGTGAAGCTGAAAAAAATCAATCTCAAACTAAATTATAAATGCCAAGGAATCTGGCATTATGAACCCAAACCTCTCAGACTTTGCGTTACTCTGGCAAGGCGATTGAAGGAAACATGATCTCACTCCTCACATAGGCACAGATGAGAACTGCCCTCCCACCACCCTACACTCATTGACCTTGGCATGGATTTTAGCTCAGATTATCAACAGTGATGACATATCTCACCAGAAGTCCTCAATCTCACATTTAAAAGACCCAACAGATGCAATTCACTGGAGAGAAATGTGAAACAAAATAAGGATGGGAGAATGAAAGCCTGAAGAGGAGAAATATTAAGACAAGGAAGTAAAAGCAGAAAAAGAGTGGGGAAAATTTTGCTTTTACAAACAACTCTGCCTGGGTAACTGGAAATGCAATAACAGCCAACATAGTAAGCTAGTTCTACTACATGTACTTTTGCTTATTTTTCAGAACTAGAGCACCTAGTCTTGGTGCTAGTAAAAAATCTATACCAATGCATTAATAGAAAGGAGGACATTTTGTTTCTAGTTTACTTGTGTAAGAATTTTCATTTCTTATTTTTATTCACCCATTAATACATGAGTATTTTACTGGGAGCTGAAACCAACCATAATCTGGTTTTTAATATGGCCAAAAGGGGGCTATGAGACACGTGAAGAAAGACATTATTGTTTCAGGTACAAACCTGGGGTTTGAAGATTGAAGACAAATCCAGGAGGGATTTGATGGTTGTGAGGTTGTGTGCAAATCCTCAGGGTTACTTGATATCTAATCAAGTGCTTTAGAGATCTCAATTCCAGGTTTGTTAGCTCAGAAGAAAAGTTATACCTTACCTCTGACCAAAGGAGAACTACTGTTTTGCCAGAGCTACTGCTAAGGATAAGAGCCCCCAAAGGTAAGGAAATGTATTAAATCATGGAGGTTTGGACAGCCTGTTTTAAGCCAGTATTACATTCTTAGCAGGAAACACTATATATCTGATAGGATTTGTTTAAAGACCACAAGATGGTGCTCATTCAGGTGTTGCAAATATATCGAAGACCATATAGAAAGTTGTTTAAAGACTGAGAAGTCTATGAGAAAATTTTGAGACATTAGGTACTTACCAATGAACAAAAGCATGGAAGGGTCCTTAAGGCTTGTTGCAACCTGCCAAAACCCTCCAGGCCAGATAAGGCAAAAAATGTTAGTACTACTAGTCCAGGAATTAGAGATTTCTAAGACAAATACGAATTGACTTATTTTCAGAAGTAGAGTTTTATAATCATTATAGTCAGTAGCATCAAAATACTTTTTAATGAGGTTGCATATTTGATGTTTTTCCATCACGGAGGGAAGGTGTCTTGCCACAGCCCTACTCCTGCTGGCACTTCTAGAGGTAATGGCTTTGCTTACTAGCATGCATAATCAAAGATGTACATGCCAGGAAACATTAGGCCTGCAGTGCAGTTCTGCACTGCCTTTCTGTCTATGCTCAGTAAATTCAATATTTTCAGGAAAGGGTACACTTCATTGTTAGTGATTTACTGGTTGCTGTGCAATATAAACAGTATACATGCAATAGATTTATTTGGATATGTGCTGTGCAAGTAAAGGAAAGATTCTGAGATGTGCTGTGAGATGGTGTTTAAGACTCATCTATCCCCATTTCTCAAAATCTCCCACTCCTGCTAGGAAAAATGGCAGTGAGAGCAGGCCCAAGTGCAGAAAGCATTTTCACAGGTTTTTCATTATTCTGAAATAGTAGTCTTATAGCAAATTATACTGACGTCTCAAGTAATTTGTTTTTGGAATGTGGCAAGTACAGCATAGTGTTCTCTGACAGTCATATTGTAATGTTTGTGAATTTAAGTGATTTAATCTGAGGTAGGAGTTTAGGCATACAATTTTTACTCCTTTTAATCTTCAAATAATGGTTAAAAAGTGCTGGTTAAATGCCCACATAAAAGCCCAATAATTTAGACCCTAACTGATATTTGGAAAGTAAAAAATGGTTTAGTGATTAACTTGCTGTGAGTATTTGCACAAGGCCATCTGGAGGCTTGAGAGGTAGGTCTGCACGAAAATCATGAAGTTCAGCATGGCCAAGTGCAAGGTCCTGCACCTGGGTTGGGGCAATCTCAAGAGTAAATACAGGCTGGGGGATAAATGGATTTATGGGAGAAACACCTGGGGATGTTTGTGGATGAAAAGCTCTACACAGTGTGGCAAGGCACTCTTGCAGTCCAGAAAACCAAGCATGGGCTGCATTAAAGCAGCAGGATCAGCAGGTTGAGGGGAGGTGATTCTACCCCTCTGCTCTGCTCTTGGAAGACTCCCTCTGGAACACTGCATCCAGCTCTGGAATCTCCAGCACAAGAAGGATGTGGACTTTATGAAATAAATCCATAGTAGGGCCACGAAGATGATAAGGGAGCTGGAGCACCTTTCCTATGAAGACAGGATGAGAGAGTTGGGGCTGTTCAGCCTGGAGCAGGGGAGAGTCCAGAGAGATCTTGTAGCACCTTATAGTACCTTAAGGCAGATAAAAGAAATGTGGAGAGTGACTTTTTTTGAGGGCATATTTGACAGGACAAGGGGAATGGCTTTAAGCTGAATGAGGGTAGGCTTAGATAAGAAATTAGGAAGAAATTCTGTACTGTCAGGTGATGAACTGGAATATGTTGCACATAGAAGCTGTGCATGCCCCATCCCTGGAAGTGTTCAAGGCCAGGTTGGATGGGGTTCAGAACAATCAGGTCTAGTGGAAGGTGTGCTTGCCTGTGGAAGGGGGGCTTGGACTAGATGATCTTTAAGGTCGCTTCCAACCCAAATTATTCTGTGATTCTATGATTCTATTGTTTTTAATTAAAATGTAATTTTAAAGCTACTTTTCTTACTAAACTTTATCTTGGAGGAGGAAGATCTGACAATGATTAGGAAAAGGAGAATGAAAGCAAGGTGGACACAGGGCTATCAGAGCTGCTGTTGTGGGTGGAGTGGAGCCAGGCACAGCCCATAGACGCTGTGTAGACTTTGTAGTCTGTAGACTTTGACACCAAACAATCCTTGTACACTACAGACACATCTGACAACCCCTTTGGGGCAGTCTTTGGGCCAGAACTGGCATATGGAAGCTTTCCCATGGCAGTGTCCATGGAGAGAAGCCATCATTTTCTCTCCTTAAAGTATCCACTCATACTATTACATCCTTCCTGCTTCTTTTTCTTGTAAGTTCATTGCACATTTCTCCTTGCCATTGATATCCAGGGGATTAAAACAAAGATAAAACAGGAGACATAAGATATGAGTGCACATTGTCATAGTAACTATCTATATTTGTGTGTGTGTGTGTGAATACACATTTCACAAACCAGTGTGTGTTTCCTCTTTAGTTGGAGATCAAAGCACCCATGCTGCTAGGTATTCACAAGGGTGTCTGTGTGGAAAAAAAAAATATTGTTTTTACACTGTGGTTAAGCACATCTACAGTCCCTAAGCTTGAAGGCTGTCAGAGTGCTTTTCTCTTCATCTGTTTAGTGTTTATCTAAATAAAGATTTACACTTAATAAAAATTTAATAATAACATTTAATAATAAATTGTTGCAAGGGGAAGGACAGCCAGCAGATGGATCACAAGAAATGTCATTAACCACTTAGGATGTTTTAACATCTTACTGAAGATTGCTTCATTATCAGTGAAATGAAATTTCTTCTCTGCTTGTCTAGCAACTAACATTAATTAGAGAAAGTTATTACTATGACAAAAACATTATGAAATAAAAGTTTTTGAGCTACTGATTTATAATGTTCTTGAGATGCTTTGCGCTAGCACTTATTAGAAAAAAGGTAATTTTTGAATTTTCTTCTCATGTACCATTCATCTTTACATTTTACTCAAAGATTAAGCTTCAAATTTTCAGTTAAAATATTGATTTCATAATGACAATAAAATTCCCATAAAGTAGGCCAGATGGAATCTCTTTAGTCACCTTGTTCAGATTTTCTTTTGCTTTCACTTTATTTTGCCAAAACCCCAACATTTTTATTATTCAAACCAGTTTGTATAGTAAAGAAGAATGAATTCGACAAACCTTCCAAGTTACATTTATATCTAATAAGATAACTGAAAATTCAATAATCTATGAAAATTTTAATACGTATTGAAAGACCGTAGTTGGTTTCTCTCATTACCTAAATAACAACAATAGTAACCATCCAGTTCCAACAAAAGATGTGTAAATTCACCCCAAAATTACTTCTGGAAACTACAGAAAAAAATAAATGAAGATAAATAAGAAATTGTTTTTAAGGTGTTAAAGAAGTAACCGTTATGTCAATTAAAGAGCAAGGCTCTTGTGTGAGGTCGATAGCTAACGTTTTGGGCAATTTTTTATTCTGTAATTGACAATAGACATAAAGCTGACTTAATTCTTTGTATTAATTGTTTTTATTTCTAAATTAACATACTTCTAAATGATACCTACAATGGAATACTATGAACTGATGCTTTCATAGAAGATGGAAGACATTAGACTGGATGAAAAAAAAGAACTCTGAAAGAATACTTGGGTATGTTTAGGTATACTTCTCTTGAGCATGCAATGGTAACAAAGTAAAATCTTCCTAAAATAGTCTTGAACATATGTTTAAGTATCCCAGAACAGTTTACAGCGAGATGGTTGCCCCATGCTCTCCCTGAGTTCCATACCACCAGGCAGTGGGCTGTCATAGAGCAACTGGGACTCCCTCCTCTCCCTTGTTTGTTTTTGCCCAGAAGTTGCTAGAAAATATCTTATTGGTTTTTAACATTCATCCATCTCTAATAAACAATGATACCAATAAAGTTAGCCAAAATCTAAGTGAAACGTGCTACCTAGAAAAAGGCATTTGAATAAAAAACAGAGCTCCAAGCTTGGATCTTTTTCCAGACCTTTAGTCAGGGACTGTATATTTCCTCACTAATATGCTGTAACAGTTAGATCTTTATTGCAGTCTGTAACCACAGTTTTTGAAAGACACATGTGATACTGCAGGAGAGCTAAAGCATATGTGTCAGCTCCTGCTGCCAAACAAAGTTGTTTTTGGCATCAAGTCGCTTGTATGTGAACAGTGATTGAAACTGCTTTCCAAAGTCAGTGGCCTAAGATCAAACACAAAGTACTGAGAAGCTTAAGAGCTAGACAGAAGGATCTTCAGTTTTTGAAGGACTAGTTGTGTGTCAGGATCTTTGGAAATACTATTTTCTGCTCTTTATGTGAAATTCCCAAAGTCTTCCAGTGAATCTATTTCAGTTCACTGCTTCTGTGGCCTGAGAGAAGAAATTATCTATGCAAACTATCACTGCCTCCTCTGTAGTCTTTCAGCTTCAGACTTAATTTTAAACTAGTTTCACTTTTTTTTAAAGCTTTTGATTGTGTAAGTCTGTGAAAGAATATGCCTAACATATTTTTTAAAATAAATTTATTGCGGTTTTACTTCCTTCCAAAGCTTTCATGGTAGATTTTACATAGCAGCTTTTTCTATCATGGCCACTTTAGTATCAACTATCCTTGCAGGGCTGCTGCAGACCAAGGTTTATTATCATAGTAATTATTACCTCTTTACCTGAAGAATCCCAAAGCACAGTGTAGGCTTTGACCCCAGAGTTGTGCACCTAGGCATAGATGCAGTTTAATTATGTGTCTTGAACAAGTCTGTGAACAGGTTGGTTTTTGGTTTGCTTCTGCAGACTGAAACGTTCAGTAAAGTTCTGCTCAGATAGAAACTGGTAGAAGTGTATTTTCTTACCAACAACTATAAAAAGATGTACTCATTATCAGAGACAATTACAGAATTTCTTCAGTGAGCCCAGGAAGGTACCAAGGTCACATGTATCTTCATAAAAAGATTATGTTATTTTGTCCCTTGGGTGTTACGAACTGGAGTGAAGAAATGTCATTACCACACTCTGTGCCTGGATGATGAACTTTGACCACTGCTCCTTTTATGGGATTTAAAAAATTTTCCATGACCGGATAACTTCCCAAAGAAAATACATTTTATACATGACAGCAGCACTGTACTTTAAAAGGCAATACACAAAGGTGCATTTATCACAGACTGGAAAGAGACCACCTGACAGTGATGGTAATGATCACAGTCCAAAAGCCAGCAGCAAGCAATACTCCTGATTTATCCATACAACTTGGTGTTAACACTAGCAAATCAACCAACTGTACCCAAAAACTATTTGAATATTTGCTGTTTCTTTTAAGTGCCCTCACTCATAACAACTTTCATGACACTATGTTAGATTTTGTGATACCCTCTGATTTTTATGATTTTTCCTACAGATCTACATGATTCTAGTGTTTAATGCCTTCCATAGGAGTACTTGCAGTAAAATGAAATAAATAAAGAGTTTAATACCTTTTATTATAACAGGACAAGGCATACTCATACTTTACACTCTATTTCTCTCAGTCTTTGTAATTATATACTATTGAATCTATGGCAATTTTATGTGAAAAAAGGAACTAGAGATATTTTACTGTCCTCATTTTAGTCATTGTGACATTTTATTGGCAAAAGTCTACTCATACGAAAAATTACTTTCTGAAAGTAATGCACACAAAATTGCCGATCAAGTACATGAAAGAGGAGTAGTGACTTTCCTGGTGTTAAATGAAGACTAATATATTTTGCATTCTTCGTGCTTACTGCTTTGTCTCATTGTAAATGCCTGGTCCCTGAGTGCTCTGAATTTCAAATGAAACCTTGAAAGCTCATCAGCTTTGCTTGTGGTCTGTTACAGTCCTCCACAACACCAAATCATCTAAACCTGCAAGCAGCAAGAGGGAATTAAGTCAGCTCTTGATGGTTTGATCTCACAGTTTAATGTGCATTTTTGTTGGTGTTTGGATATAGATATACAAGTACATAAAGGAAAGTTAGGAGAACAACTGAGAGCTAGACTTAACTAGAGAGGAAAAGCCATTGAGGAATGAATAGAATAAAAGGAAGGATTTTTTTATGCACAAATGAGAAGAGAGGTAATGTTTCTTCTGATCAAGTGCAACCCATATTGTGCTTATAAGCTGCCCCATGAAAGGAAATGGGAAAATTCAGGTAAAATGGGTTAAATTATAAAAATTATAAACGTCTCTCTAGGAATAAGACAGAAATGGAGGGAAAAAAAATTATGGTCCGGGTCTATATTTATTATGGAAAAACATAATTATTCTGCTGTTTAGCGTGAGCATCCTGGGCCACTCATTTAGATTTTAACTTCATGGTTCCTTCTGCATGAAGGTTAAGACTTTGGTAAAGGCCATGGCAGGAATGAACACTTATGCTTAGCTCTTTTCACTGCCGCTGGATTAAGCCCTGATTGTGCATCTCTGCTTTTCTCCTGTCACATGTATAACTGGTGGTAGTATAACATTCCCATCTACGCTGGGTCCATGCCAGGCTGCCCTCAGGAAAGTATGTACACTACTCATGTGTGCCCTAAACTCCCAGCTGCTGGGAGGGACGTGCTGTGAGGGATAGGCTTGGACTGACAGTGACAAAACCTTTCCTCTCCCATCTACAATGTCAATGTTTTAAATATTTCCAAATACATAGTCTTACCTCTAATCAAATTGGGGTTGAGAAGAAGTGCGGCACTTAGCCTATTCTTTTCCTCCTTAATTCTTATCAGAAGGATGAGAGTGTGAGCTGCTGCAGACAAGCAATTCATGGTGTCAATATATTTGCTAAAATATAGATGAATGAGTTTAAAACTCATGTGAGCATCACAGAACAGTGAGTCTCATTTTCCCTCAAGTGAGAATGACTGAGAGGAAACTGTGCAAGTCAGTGAAAGTGTACAGAAGGGATAATTTTGGGCGGGCAAATGTCTTCTGCCAGCTTTCAGCCTCTCTGTACTTTAATGCAAATCCAATATATAGTCACCTTATGAAAACCCTGGCCAATGTCTCCTCTATGAGCAGAAATTGTAATGTTACATGTGACAAGCAGTGATTCTACCACTGTCTTTTACATTCAGCACATAGGTAGTTAACCTCAAAACTTGTAGCTTTCATTATTTTGGACAAAAAATAGCTCTTTAGAGAATAGACAAAAAGCTCTAGCATGTTTTTTGTTTTTTTTAATTCTAGGGCTACTTGATATATACAAGTGTGATATACAAGAGTGTATACTCCAGCTTAAAAAGTGAACCTTTTAAAAAGCCATGCCCATATACATGTGCCCACACACATACACACACACTCACATGTTTATAATTGCTTTGCATTTCTTAAACAAATATTTCATAAAATTAAGTTCTGCAGGAATATGAAGCTGTTATTTTGCTATTGCTGTGCATCCAGAGGCTTTTTCTGATGATGTATCATTTTCAGTGTCCTGAATTCTCATTCAGCAGGCAATAGGAAACTGATGCACTGATAGCAGTCCTGTTATCTTTTTTAATAAAAACTTAATGTCCTTTCTTTCCCCCTACACTTACAGAATTTTCAAGTAATTTTTTTTCCCTGAGTGCTGCTGGTCCTCTAGCAAACATCTAAATCATATTGTCTTAATTCTTGGAGAAAGGTATTGAACTATTATATTGTTATAAAGGTGAGTGTAGACTTAACAAGTAGCATGTTTGTGAGTCTTTAACAGTTAATCACGGAGAAAATGTTTGCGGCCCATCCTTGCCACATGCAGGTCTGTCAAATGCTTCACTGTACCTTTAGAAAGTGCTAATCAAAGGCAGTGTAACAAAATGGAATAAAATACATTGTCAAGATTCATCTCTCTTTCTCTCTCTCTTTTTGATGTTATTGTTGTGTGTAGCATCGATTAAGATCCAGATTTTCACAGAACGGCTTTTTACCTTATCTAAGGATTGCATCAGTTATGCCAAGACCTACAATATATGTTTTTGTCATGGTTAGAAAGGACATTATTTTGTTGACTGGAGTAGTCTGCAAAAATGTATCAAAACAGACTCTGTATACATTCCTGCCTTAAAATATAATTTAAGAAATCTTAATCTTTGAGGTATTGATGAAAAACAGTTCAATGATTTTGGAGGCCTGGAGTGAAAAGTGGAGCTCTCTCTAAGCAAGGAAAGGCAGAATTTTTTAATTTTTTTTTTAGCCCACGTGTATTTCAACATCTGAATGTGTAAAGCAGACCACAAATACATACCTGGTAGTTTTTATTCAGGTGTATTTTCTCAAGGTCAAGTGTATTGACCTTTGATTTATGCACCATGCTGACTGCTCACAGTCCATTTGCAGCTAACAAAATTAAGAATGTGGCTTCATTCACTGTATTTTAAAATAGTAGGATAGCTTGTAGGCTTTGTGAAGCCCAAACAGAGACTGTCCTTGTTTACTAAGTGTGGAAGTCTCGCATCTTGACCCAAAACACAGCTGGAAACAATCAAATCTCATGGCAGTGTTCCACCAGGGTGAAAATCCCTTTATTGAAATCACAGTTCTGGACTGATGGGACATCCTTTTTCAGTGAAATTTTTCTAATACTTGTTTTTTTGAGCAGGGCTTCAGTATTCCATCTCTACATAATAAGAACTAAGATTATGCAAAGAAATTTGAAGCAAATAACCTTCAGGAAATTTTAATTAACGTTGAGACCTGGATCTGTCCATTTGTCCAAATTGTTTCTTGCATTCTTTTTCCTCAACTTGAGGAGCTCTAGGCAGTAACAAAGTCCTGCTGCAGTCTGGGACCAGAATTTCCTGGTATCTAGTTTCAAAGTCAGAGTTTGAAGACAGGGAGAAACTGAACTCCCAGAAACTGGACTCCATCTTCTATCATATTTCTTAGCACTCTGTTATGTACACTGCTTGGAATTTTGTCAACCTAATCAATGGTCTTAATACACACAATATCTGCCATTATATGATCAACATAATTTTTTTTCCCACAGATTGACAAAGATTATTATTCACAATGCATTGAAAATAATACAGAGAATCATAGTTCTGGGACGAATTAATTTTTAAAGATGCTAAAAAAGTAGAATATTATGACAATTTAAAATTTAAAATAATATGAGATGTAAATTTAAAAAACTATTATATTCCACATCAGGGCAGAGATATTGTTTCTTTGTTTTCTTGATTGGTTCAATTTGTAATGCATGAAGTTGCTTTATTTTTTTGCAAAACCTTTGGCATTTCAAGTTATATTGACCAAGGAAGATTGACCAAGCTGAGTGACTCTGGAACTTGTGTAACTTAGGCATTTAATACAAGAGTTTTATCAGAAGTTTGTAGTAGAGTTTCTCCTTAAAGATATACCTCTCTTTCCAGGAAACAACATCAGTTTTCCAGCCAGACACTAGAAAAGCTGTAATCAAATAAACATCTGACAATGGCAACTAAAAGATCTTAATGAGTATGTAAAAATAATTGCATCTTTTGGCTAACCTTTACCTGAAAAAAAAGTATAAATTAAACTGTTTTAGTATCATCATTATTTTGTTTACGACCTCTTTTCCTTCATATTCTATCATTTGAAATTTGTTGTATTGAATGGGCAATAGGCCAAGATGGAAGTTGCTTTCCCAATAAAACACTCAAACAACAGTGAAAAGGGAAATATGGCTATTTTATTGTAAGCATCAGATTTTGTTGTGGGGGTCAGAGGGCTAAGTCCTAGCTTCTCCCCTCCCTCCTCCACCTCTCCATAAAAATAAAAATTAATCAAGGAGCCAGAAAACACAACTTTACTCAAAATAAAACTATGAAACTAAGAAAATTCTAGGTCAATGCAATCACATCACCTCCTACAAAATCATTGGATAGAATACATTAGGCTTTCTCCTAAAATCTTCCTTCTGAGGAGGTTGAGGAAAACAAGAGCAGATACCCATGGAACAATGGCAAGGAGGGCTTTCATGCTACTAATCAGCCAGAGGACTTTATTATCTCTCTATGTAAATATTCAGAAATAGTCTTAGTCTTGCACAGAAAGGGTATTATGAGTCAAGGAAAGAAACTCTGAAAAAGACTGTGAAAGTCCAGCAAGAGGAGACAAATTTTTTTATATGTGTTCACACACAAGAGAATTTCTTTTTTGCCGTCCTCAGAGTTTTACCCAAAGAAATTGTCCAGGCTTTAAGAATTGTCCCTTTAAAGCCGCCTTGTTAATGATAGCAGCCAGCAGATAATACACATCAATGACTTCAGCTTAGACAGTTGGGATTTGAATGTTCCACTGCCGCATATCCTTTTCAAGCAAACTATTCATATAATAGAGCTTTCTTTTATTTTCTTTTTTCTTTCTTTTTTTTTTTTTTTTTTTGGAAGTGCTATCAAACTGAGACCTCTTAATTTAAAAGGATTCATTTTTTCTTTTTCTTTCTAAACCTTGTTAAGGAGTATAAGAATAACACAATGTGAAACTGATTTCACCCTAAAAGATAGAACAGCAATGTAATGAAAATGAAGCGGTGGTGTTGCAGATTGTAATCCTTCTGAAGAATAAAAAAGACAGAGTTGAAAGTGAAGCGCTGGCATATGCTGCCTGAGATGAAAGTTACTGCAAAAGGTATTGGTATTTTGACCTAATAGAAGATGTAAAGAGAATAATGAGGTTACATGACCTCACACTAGTTTTCAAATCAGTGCTTTCTTAAATGAGCATTTTGTTGTCAGCAGCTGTCTACCAATTCTATTATCTAATGAAATACACACCCGAAACCAGTGGTGTCTCTTCTTTCTCCCTTTCTATTTTTAAAATAGAAATCAGAAGAAAGGTCTCATCTTAACTTCAAGTATGCTTTAGATGGATTTAAAGTAAGTTAATTTGAAATGACAGTAAATAATCCTCCACCATTCAGTCTCTGGTTTTACATTCCTCTGTAATTATCTTTAAATAAGTCTTTTTAATCACGCTTAATATGTAGTGGTTTTTTCTTCCTTTACTACTTTATGCCTCAGATAAAAATGACATTTCTGTAAGGAAACCTAAGTCATTATTCTTTGCCTTTGGGGACGTGTTCAAGGAGACGTATGAATTGTTCAGGAATTGTTAAGTGCTAGCCAATGCAGATTTTCACTGTGCTTCCCTGCCCTGTATGCTTCCATTGCTTCAAAGTAAATAGCTGCATCCTGTCAGCCACCGCTTGATCAATGTCTTTGTGGTGACACAATAAGCTCCATGAAAACAGAACGAGAAAAAATGAAGGTGATTAATGCTCATGTAAAAGCTGCAATAGCAAAGAGGTGAGGGGATAAAAACAAACTCATACCTCAGGAGCCCATGGATGTGTATTTGTGCAAGGGATTAGGCTGACACTTCAAGTAAGAGGAGCATATCCTGTTTCATCCCCACCCTTAAATATTACCCATTTTACCTTATTAGCAGTTACTTCAAGCCTCTGTGTAAAAGGAAGAAGTCTTTGCAGCTCATTTTTCTCAGGCACTTAAGGATCATTACTCTAGTAGTAAGGCGAATGTTTTATTCATTTTGCCACAGACCAATTTCTTCACTAAAACTTTCGTTAACAAAATGCGGCACAACTTAGCAGAGGTGTGATTGATTAAGCAAGAAGGAACAGAATTTGGGCATCCTGATGAAATTTTCCACCAGTCTGCTCAGTTAACATCAATCAGCTTTAGCTGGGTAGTAACACTTGAATGCTAACTAGGTGATTTCATCCATTGGAGAAAAATGGGTAACTATACCTTTAGGTTAATATTACTTGAACATTTTGTTTTTGAATAATTTATAACTGTTAGCGATTGTCTGCCTCTTCCCAGTTGTCTTCTTTTTCTCTTTGCTAAGGTGCTATCCATGCAGACAGCATTGGTTTGAGGCAGAAAGATATGGTCCTCTGAGAATGAGTGGAACCGCAGCAAAGACGCAGTTTGTGCAAGCGCAGCTGTCTGCTCAGTCAAAAGTGCCATATTAACAAAGCCCACACATAATCAGTAGAACAGCTTCTGCTTCAGAGTTGTCCTGCTGCAGCCCTGGACCAGCAGCTGCCTTCCCACAGGCTGCAGGAGTGCTCTGACTGCTAAATCCGGGGCCTCACAGAGTCAGGCTCTGCCTGGCACACCTGTGAACATGCCCTGTACCCTGTATCAGCAAACATGCTTGTTTTCTTCTGCCAAGGAGCTTTTTCAAGTAGCATATCCACTTGGAGTGGAAAAGACAGAATTCAGCTGACAAAAATATTTGGGTAGATTGCTTTGGATACCTACCAAAGAGAGAAAAAAGCTGCTGGATTCTTAAACCAAAGTGTAACTCTCTGAACTGAAATTAACAGACATACCATTGCAGAAGTTATTGATCTCCTTTTCTTCACCAAAAAAGCTGGTCAGCCACTGGGAAAGGTTGACTGTCAAAGTGGTTGAGTCCTTGTCCCTGGAAGCGTTCAAAAACTGTGTGGATGTGGCACTTACAGACATGGTTTATTGGTGAATTTGGTGGTAGTGCTATGTCCATGGTTGGATGTAATGATCTTAAGGGTCTTATTCAACCTAAATGATTCTATGATTCACTTTATATAATGAAATTTTTAACACTTCACTCTAAATTATACATAGCTTTCTCATTATAATGAGATTCATAAATGCTATCCCCATAGAACAAAGCAAAATATTTTGATTTTAATTTATAGATTTCAAAACTGATAATTCTACAGAAAACTTGCATAACAACAATGAAATTTCAATTATTATGTCATGTTTCATCATGTAAAGCAACCAAGTGCCTTTTTGCAGGTCATCAAAATCCAGGGCGCATTTTGATGCCTTTTTACCTGTCTCATCTCTGAGTATTCCAGTCAACCTGCTAAAATATGTTTCTGTTTTGAGTTTAGCTGGCTTTTAACACTCTTTAGCAACAGTAGACTGGAAAAAAAATCAAATTCTTGGTAATTTGATTGAGGAGAATGTGATACAATTTGGATTGAATGTACTCTGGACCTTTTTAGGTGCACTTGAGCCAAAGAGAATTGATTTGTATTGGACATATGTGTAAAATTATATAATGGGCTGACCTTTGTAGCAGAAATACATGGCTCATTCTCTGGTGCAGATTTCCCTGCGATAATATATTTCTAAAAAGAAAATAGAGGGGAAAAGGTAACCAGACCACATCAGTCAGAGTAGCCTAACTGAGCCAGGAATGTGTCGTCTTGAATTTCCTTCCTGTCAGAAACACCTTATATTAGCAGCAAAAAGAAAAACCTATTACCATTACTTTTACACATCTACATGATATAAAAGAGAAAGAAAAAAAATTCCTTTATTATATACTCAGTGAAAAGTCTTCACTGGACCAAAAGGAGTTTTCTTCACCTCATGAAACACAAACAGTTTTAAAGAGCTACATTCGAGCTTCTGTTACTTACATTATCTTGCTCCTGAAAAATGTTTGACAGCTGTTAGAAAGGAAAACAGTTGTGTGCTGTAAAGACCTATCCACAGGACATGTCCTAATAGTGGATACCTGATATCCATTGGCCCAGTTTTTCAAACTCTTTCATATATCAGTTAGGGGAGCAGGAAAATTTGCTCCTGCAAAGCCTAATCTTGCAGAACATATAGATCATGCTATATTCTGCTCAGTGGAGAGGCCACACACAGCCGCCAACATGCTGTGTAGTTGGTGCCACTGTGAGATGGAGGGACAAAGAGGCTTCCCTAGCTGGGTGAGAAGAGTGCCAGGTGTCCTTTGGGAAGCAGTGGTGATCCGAAGCTCTCTTGGGGCCAGCAGGATGATATTTTACTGATTTTGAATTTTAACACATCACCAGAGACACCTGAGTGAATTCTGGATGATTTTGAAAAATGCGTGCTCTAATTAAGATAATGAAATGACCAATAGAAGCATCAAAAACAAAGGGTGGGAAAACTAACACTAACCCATCTCATCCCTTTTCCTCAAGTAACTGAGGCAATTGGACATTTTTGGTGGGGGTTTCTCTTTTATTTATGTGTGACTTTTCTCATTGTTGATGCCATTGATAGAGGTGTCTGATGGACTTGTGTGCTAGAAAAACCTGTAACTACTCCTTGTAATAGTGTTGTGCTGGTGGTGACTGAGGCAATGCTACCAGTTGAGCAGGATGACTTCCTTCTTCTGCCCAGATGGATTATCTACCTGCCTGCCAGCCACAAGAGGCAGTGCTCCCACAGTCTTTTCTGGAGCACTTGCAAGAAACAAAATGTACTAAGTAACTGAATTAAGGATCTCTTCCTTGTTTATTCTTGTGTATTTCTTGTAAACTATTTCTTCATCTGCTTTGTAATAGGACACCAAATCTGAAGGTAAGGTAGATGCACAAAGGCATGGTAAGCTGAGCTGGATGTGGCAAGAGTCATTGCATAGGCTCCTGGTGGAAAGCCATAGGGTTATGTGCCTATTTGAATCCCAAGGAGGGAAAATTATTTAATATGGGAAGGTGCCCAGTTGTGTTTCTCATTTGTGTGTGCACATACACACATACAGATGTAGAGGTACTTATGCATGTGCAAGTTATTTCTGTAGAGTCAAATGGAATTTGGATCAAGACACAAATCATCTAAAACATCAAGCTCTCTTCTTAGTCGAAAAATGACCTTTTCACAAGTTAAATGTACCTTTTCAAGTGACAGCTCATGGAATGAGAGGTAGCAGACTTGAGAAACTTGCTGACAAATGCCATCCTTGTTTTATTTCAAGGATCTAGGGCAAAGGGCATGTTGGAAATTATTAGGCCAGAAAAAAACTGACATGTCAGACAGGCCGGCATTTAAGCTCCACAAAAGAGTTTGAGGGAAAAGATATTAATTCCTTAGAGTTATACTCTGAAACTTTGACATATAATAATTTTTTAATCTATTGTTTTTGAATTTCCCATAGTATGCACAGATTCTGAATGCAGTAAATTCCTCTTAATTGGAGCAGATTGGAGAACAGCTATCACCCTGATTAAGAAAAGACACCCCTAACAACAAGTCTGACAAAATTGCTCTCTGAATTTTTGCTTGGCAGAATTGATTAATTTTCTGCCATGCCTAAAAGTCTAAGACATTTATTGCTGTAAGAGCAGAGCACAATCTTCAAAGTCAGGTGAAATACTCTGTTCTGTATAATAAATATTTTTTAAATTAGAAAATTCTATAAAAAGAGATTCAAATTTAGAAGGCATTGTTGGGACAACTTGATTTATTTAATCTGATCTGAATTTTTAAAAATAAAAATGTGTAAACACATCTTTTATTTTTAGGCTAATCACAAGGACAGTTAGAACTCTTTCACATGCCAGCACTTGTTTATAATTTTTAAGAAAAGTGAATTTGTAGCTTCAGAAACAGCTCTATTTTTCAAGCAGTTATACGCAACACTAATATAATAAGTCACATAACAATCAAGTTACTACATAGGACTGAGAAGTTTTTTTGTAGTCATTTGGTGAGTTGTAAAACAGAGGATATGTTCATTAACTTGCTAGGTGGTATCTACCTCTATACACATTACAATATTGAAATTATTTCCCAGGAACACACTGTTACTCACTAGAAATTATATTGGGCTATGATGCAGTTAAAGTAAAATAAACTGTACTGTGAATATAGCTAAACAAAATGTAAGTACAAAATATAGATATATCAAAAATACAGCTTCCATTTCAGAAACAATGGCAGCTATAATGTTAACTTACACACTGATGTAAGAGTTGAAGAAAGGTAAATGGACTTAAAACTGCCTATTTCAATAAGCCCCACATGCTTACTTTGCATGCATGGATAGCTTGTCCAAAACATTGAGTTTGTAACACTTAATGCTACGTCTCTAGAAAACATGTGGCTCTTTAAACCACAGTCAGATCTTCATATCAAACCTGTATGTCCCTAACATTAAAATATAGGTAACTGTTGTCTGAAGACTAATGCTATGACCCATTGTCTTACATTTGTCCATGAAAGCACAGTGTCTGTTTCACTATATATTGTGAAAAAAATTTTGTTTTCCCGAATAATAACTTAGACTAATTCTTTGAGTTACTTATATTGTGTATGTAGTTATGTATGGAGAATAAAAATTATGCAAGCAAGCACACATTGGTGCAATGCATAGATACTATGTATCATAGGAAAGTTCTGTACATATTCAACTTTCTACTCTTTGTGCTGATAAATATTTGGTACAGAATTATTGTCCACTAGTAGGAAGGCTGCTGTCACTTTTTCAGTAGCTAAATGAGAATTGTAGATTTTAATGCACCATTATTAACTTATATTAAAAACATCTGACTGAAGATATTGCTGTGCATTTTCTTCCAATAAAATGATCACATTCAGTCAATCTTGACAATTCAAGATAAGTCCAGACTAAACCTAACCTTATCTTACTGTAAACAATATTGTCTGAAAGCTTTTTGAAAATATTATCTTCATTTCCTACTCTTGAAATTGAAGTTTACCTTCAATTGAAGATTGGAAAATCTTCACTGATGCCGTACTCAGCAGAAGACTGGTAGCTATCCTTTGTGGCAGTGACCTGGCACAAAGCTGTGGAATCACCCATGTCCTGTCTGCTTGCATATGTGGCCTCAAGTCTGGGTTTGTTCCTCTGCAGATGAGTTGAAGGAGATGATTCCAGACTGAGAAGGAAGGCCCAAAACAGCTGCTGAGTGCTTGGACACAGTGGATGTACACATGCCCATCAAAGATGCTGTGCAGATCTAAGAGCCACAAAGGCACAGAATCTTTAAGGTTGGAAGAGGTCTTCAAGATAATCTAGTTTAACCACCAGCCCAGTACCACCATAATCACTCCTAAACTGTTTCCCAAAGAGCCACATCAAGATGCCTTGTGAACACTTCCAGGGACAGTGACTTTACCACTGCCCTGAGAAAGTAATTTCAGTGCCTGACTATAATTTCAGTGAAAAAAATCTGTCTAAACTGAACCTCCCCTGATGCAACTTTAGGACCAAGTCCTCTTGTCCTGTCACTTGAGACCTGGCAGAAGAGAATGGAACACGTGCTACAACCTCTCTCAGGCAGTTGTCGAGATTGATGAGGTTCCCCCTGATCCTCCTCCTCTCCAGACTAAACAACTCCAGCTCCTTCAGATGTTGTTTTCCAGACCCTTCACCAACTTGGTTGCCCTTCTTTGGGTGAACTCCAGCACCTCTGTGTCCCATTTGAAGTGGGGGCCCCAGTGCTGAACATGGGACTTGAGGAGCAGCTGCACTAGAGATCAAGACTTTATAATTATTTACATTAACTGCTGCAGTCTGGGGCATGGTGTTGTCTCCACAAGGTGGCTGGTTATGATCTGCAGCCAGATTAGAACTTGCATGAGGTTTTGAGCCTTGGCCCCATTTTTTTCTCTGGACTGTTCTGGTTTGTGATTTCAAATTACATTTTGGCTGATGGCAAATCACACATTGATACAATGACCTGAATATCAGAAGAGGTTGGTCTGAATTATATGATTTTGTAGAGGGTGAGCATGGAAGACATTTTTGGCTTTAGTTCAAGTGTTGTTATGTTAAATTATATTATTACACAAAGTGAGAATGAAAAATTGAGATAATGTTATTAAAAACTGAGATAGTGATATGCTATTACATACCATAAGTAAGGATATTGACCATATACAGCACTGTTTGCTGCATAAAACTAGAAATACAAATTAGTATTTTATTTAAAACCATCTATTTCTTAGCAGTTTATCCTGATTTTCTGAACTTGCAATATTCATCCATACATGGTGAATGTTGGGAACATGATGAGCAATCAGAGAACTTTTGATTTTAATGCCAGCAGTAAATCACAGCCTCCTAGTTCTCCTCCAAGGGTCTCTTGGTACATTTTATTTGGCTTCTGAAATAAGTGACTGAAAATAATTTTAAAATTGAAAATCTCTTGGTATTTGTTCTCTCTGTTTCTTTGGACTCTTGGCTCTTTGGACAAGCCTTCTTTAAGCTCTGCATAGATGCCCCCATTAGTTAAGTCCTGAACTGTGAGTTAACATTCCTTCCAAAGTTCTCATTTTAATACTTACTCAGCTCAGCAAGTTTTAATATTTATGTAAACATCCAATCTTCTCTTGGATCTTGCTGAAGTCTTTGCTCCAGATATATGTTATTGCACTGAGTCCCAAGGACTCAGGCTGTGCACTGGGGAAAGAGCAGTGATTAGAGGTCCATCAAATTATGACTTTGATCCCTTTCTTTGCCAAAAGCTGTATGAATTGGGTCAATTCTTTAAAAGTTATTTATAATAAAATGTTTAGCACAATTAAGGATTTTGTTAGGTATTCCTGAGTGTTACTGTGACTGAGAGGTCTAATTTTTTGGACAAGACTCTATACTCCTAAATATCTTCTTTATAAAGCTCTCTCTCTACCTTTCTGTGTCCCCAGCTGTACATAACCCACTAAACAGATTACACCTCACAGTTCCTGTAGCTCATCCTCCTGTTCAGGATAGGAGTTCTGGTGGGAGGAGTGCATCTCCTGGCAGGTACTGTGTCTGGACAAACTGGCCCAGATAAGTCCCCAGAGTGTACTGCACCACAGAGCCAGGTGTGGGAAGCCAGGATTCTTCTGCTGGAGGAGGATGGCTCACTGAGGAAAGGCCAAACCTGCCCTGCCTGCAGTGTCACTCTGTAGATCCTGGAGAGCTGTTCACATCTTCTTCCATCCTTGCTGGAGCTTCCCGTCCTCTAGCTCCCATGGTTCTTGAGTTGCCCCTGCCTTGTCCTCAGCACTGGTTGCAGCAACTTGGCAAGAGCTCCTGCACGGAAAAGTGTTTTGCTGTGCCAGTGCTGAATGTGGGACTTGCAAGCAATACTGGGCTTCTTCAGAGACAAATCTTTCAGATTTCCTCCTCCCCCAAATGGTATTTACGTGACACTGAAGAAATATTGTATTCTAAACGTCTTTCTAATTAAATAATTGGAAGTCACAGAGCTACAGTAAATAAATATATAAGTAAAATGCCTGGCAGTATTTGGCATAATTTATTTCTCTTTTATAACTCAACAGTTAACACACCACTCCTTTTAATAACTTGCATGCTGACATCCTATATGTCATTCTTTGGTTCCCTGCCACTTCTTGCAGTTCTATCCTTCCAAAAAAAAAAAAAAAGGTAATGCTGGAAAACCTGAAATGTCCTTAATAGCACCCTAAGAGCAATAAAAACATTAATCTTATCCTGAGGACTAGTAATCTACTTAGACTTCATGGTAAGGACATAGTGGACTTTATCTGAAACAATTAGTCAAGATTCTGGATATCTATAGGAGGATTTTAAGCAGATGACCTCGTGCAAGCCTGTGTTACTTGGAAAGAAGCACTTGTGAATTTCCTTGAAACTGCTAATAGGAGTTGGGGGAACAACAGACACCAGCACTTCAAGCCTTGTTTAGCCTGAAGAGTCACAAAGGACTTATTGTACTTTGTGTCTAATAGGCTTTTCTCTGAAAATCTTTAGCCATTAGTGTGCCAAATATCCTTCTCCTTCTGCTGTATGTTATGTTCAGCAATTGCATCAGCTAATAAACTCCCTGTTCCCTTGAAATCTCGTCTGTCCAGATCCAAGTCTGTGATAATGTGAACTATAACATTTTCCTCAGGACTTTCAGTTCTGCATTTAAAAAACACTTAGAGCTCTGGAAAGCAGCTGCTCTGGAGCCTTAAAAATCCCTTCTCTATATTGACCAAATCAGCATGACCTATGGATACCCGTTTTTTTTTTTTGTTGTTCATTAAATTCAGGGACTGAAAACTCACAGAAGATGATATCTACTGTTATTTGATCACTCTCATGCTGTGTGAATAGTCTGGTTTGCTTCTTTTGACAAGATAAGCCTGAAACGCACAGTAAAAAATACAGGATTTCAAAATATAGCAGGCAAGGGTGTATGCATCAAAACTTAGGGATTGACAGCCTAAGTCTCATTTGCAGAACTAAAAATGCTGAGGACAGTCATGGAGACAGAGAGCTCTCTCAGAAATTTGCTGCACCTTTTAGCCTGTGGTGTAGGTCTGTCTTGTGGTTTTGTCTTCTCTGAGTTTATTCAGGTGGAAGTATAAAACTGAGTGCTAGAGAAGGACAGTGTTATGTATTCATTTTGTTTTAAATAATTGATGATGTTTCCTGTTTCTGCTTACATTAATTGTTCTCAGGTGTTGGAGAATTGCTCAGTGAGTTGCCTTTTAATTTGTTTCTTCAGAGAAGCAGCATGCTGTTTTTCAGTATACTGTAAGTAATGGATTCAAGGCAGTACTTTCTAACTGGAGGTTAATAAGAGTGCACTGACTGCATGTTTGGGTGCTATTGCCTCTCTGCATGTGTGCATGTGGGAACTTGTGGAAAGAAAGGAGGACAAGGAGGAGGAGTACAGGCAGGGAAGAGACTCAGATTCCTCTGTGCCAATGTTTAAAAGTATAATTTATGTTCCCTTGTTTCAGGCTGTATATTGTGTGTCTGATTCAGGAAAGCACGGAGTACTCAACTGTTGCCTTCATTATAGCTGGTATCATTCAAATATTCAACATCTGCAAGGACCTGGATCAGCAATAAAATGGTTTTGATTTTTCAATTCTGCTGTGTGACTTATCTGATTTGTTGCAAGAATGAAACAATGAAACAATGAAAGCCAGACCTCACATTACCAAAAACTCAAGCAAAACTGGTTTAGAGGTATCATGCCCACAGAATAACAGCAGTATTATCATTATTTTTTTCTTCCTTAATGTGCCCTTTCTTATTCAAATGCAGAGTTTCTACAGTTTATGATTGCCAGCGGAGTTCAAAATGTGCCGGAGGAGCATTGTCTGAGAGGAATTACACGACATTATTTTATTAAAACAGCTACATCTCTGTTCTGTTACTATCTTGATGATGATCTTCTACTGCAGCTAAACTTTCTGGTGGTGCAGAGAGCCCTGTATTTTGTCTGAGTCTGGAGCGACATAAGCCAAATTGTTTATCTGGCAGTTAAAATCAAACAAAGGTATGGGATGGCTTTGAACTCAAGCCCTGTCCCACAAGGCAGTCTGGGTGGGTGATATTCACTTTTATCAGAACTGAACAAGGACAAGGAGAGCTCTCTATTTTGGGTAGTGCTTACTGACTACACCTATTTGAATTTACATTTTTGTTTCAATATTCTATGTGACAGCTTAGTGGCTTGTGACCTTTGCAAATATGTTATGATTTTTGGAAGATCACATTGGATGCCATCTTGCTGTTTTCTTTTTTCTGTCCTGGTGAATAATCTACCTGCTGTCGTTCAGTTTCCTTGTAATGTAGTTGTAGCATAATTAGACTGCCCTTATTTCTCAGAGTTCCTGAAGGCATAAGTATATTTCATGGTTTTAAGTTGTCTGCCATTTTTTTTCCTCTACCTACATGTTTTCTAGGAGTCTTTGGAGCTTTCATTTCCTTAACTCTGTGGTCTCCCTGCCTTTGGCTTAGGAAAGGATGCTGGTTTGGCCCAAGAAAAAGATATCTGACGAGCCAGACATCAGCTACATGTTAGTCGCAATAAATCTGTCTTAGTGGTCCTCAGTGTTCCAGTTTATAGCCCAACAGCAGCTGCTGCATATCTGATTATGGACATTGCCCTCAGGTGGGTACCAGATTGGAGTATGAATCTCAGACTCTCACATTGCTAAAGAATTGTTGTTGTCAAGAAAATGCCTGTGGTAGGACACATCTCCCATGCCCACTATGACAGTGTAAAACAGAATCTCTAATCAATTGCTGAATGACAAGGCTCAGGAGGGGCACAGGCTGGAATATAATAGCTTTCCTGGGCTGAAGAAAAACTGAAAAAGACGAAAACTCTCTGGTCAGGCTGACTGCAGTGTTTGCTGTTGCATCGTGCCTGCTGAAGGCCACATCATGTCTGTCCATGTTCCCATTCTCAGCCCCAGTGCCAGAAATCTCGCCACATGGGACTGCAACCACCAAGCACACCTGCTCTGTCCTTGCAATCTCTTGTTGCAAAGATGGAGGCTAGCAGCTCCGTCTGTCCAAGTTTGGCCTTGCAATTTGATTTCCACTGGTTACAGTCAAAAGGGAACTGTGCCGACAGTGTGGATACAACTGTACTAAAGCACATATGCCTGACCATAAAAAAAGTCACAAACACTAAAGTAGAAACACACAGGCCTGGGTTTAAGATTGGTGAGCTCCCACAGATGCATGTTTCTGGCATCTGTAACCCTGGAGGATTTCTGAACCAAACTCTGTAGACTATATGGTATACACTCAATATTGTTGTGCAACATGTTAGGGAAGTTTGAGGGAAAAAAAGTATGTATATGTAATGTGTGAATTTTTCTAAAAGAGGACCTATTTTTTAAGGTAAACAACTAGTTAAGTCTCACCTGTCTCCCTTGAAAATAAAAGCTACCTTTATTTCAGGGAAATGAGATAGTTGACTAATTTCTTTGATATAACAGAGACATGAATATATAGTCCAGCTGCTAAAATATGCCATGCTGTCACAAGCTTTTCACAGTGTGTAATTTTGACCTTGAACCTCCTGGCCAAGGCCTTTTGGCTTTGTATCTCCAAGGCAGATCAGTCCTTCAGTGCTAGAAAATGCTAGCTTTAAGTGCTAGACTTAGTGCTTTTCTCCTGTCACGTCTCCCAGTACACAGGGAGACCCTGAGTATGAAGTCGGCACTGATGCCACATGCCCACTCCTGGGATGAAAGTTCTGGCCAGCCCAGCTGCTCTCATGGAGTGCACACATCTCTCCCTGAAAGGGCAGTTTTGTCCCCTCAACTCTGGGAGAGAACACTAGCCTGATTGGTGCTACATATTTTTTTATTTATATCATCCACTGGATCCAAATATCCTCTCAAACATGGAGCACAAGTCAATAAGCCCAGGTGTTTGGTATTATTTACATTATACTGGCATCTCCACTGACCTAAAGAGCAAAAGAAAATAACAGGGCATATTTGAGGCTTAATAAAACATTGCAGTAGGGAGTCTTTTCCGAGCCATTACAAGCATTTGCTGGAAGTGCATTTGCTGATTTAACAAACTGGTTAGGACAAATGTTTAACATGCTGTTGTAATGATATTCAGATGCTTTTCTTAGTATTTGTTGATCTGCAAAAATGTGTCCTTGCCCAATTGCGCTAGAGAGTGGATTAAATAAATAAATAAGTGCAATGTGATGCGTTTGCACAAAAGCGTAGCAGTGACTGCCCCTGACAGATGGATAAAAAGTCAATATGATGTCTGAGACAGCCCAGGATCTGCACTGCAGAATAAATTACATGATTCGCTGAATGCCTGGGCTTCACACAGACATACACAAAATTGGAAAGATAAAAGCTTGCATTGGCTTCAGATGATATTTACTGCCTGATGGATTTACTAGAAGCCCCAGTACAGTCATACTGTATTGAATTATTGGCCTCTATTTAGCTGTGTGTCCGTCGAAGCTTGAGTGTCCATTTAAGCGTAAGTGAGCTGGAGCCCTGCCAAGGCTGTTTGAAGCTTTGTGTACAGAGGAAGATGCGAGGTAATGGCTACTAGCTTGAATAACAAGGGGCTTACGGATGTTGACGCTAGACAACAAAGCATGAGATGCCTTCTTATCAATATTAATGTTAACATAAATATTAATACAGGTTGCCTAGCACATCATTTTTGAATGATTCTTGTTTTCTTTCTATTTTAACACAAAAGGCTGGAGATTACTATGATTTCTTTCTCTCTCTTTCTCTCTCAGAAGGGGGAGTTTGAGAAAGACCATTAGCTTTACAGCTATCCATTGCCTCAGCAGCAGGATTTCTACAAGGCAAAGGAGGCAAATGAAATGCTAGCTTTAAGAAGTATACTCTACCAATAAAATATCTGATTAGCCTTGTAATATACTGTACAGAGCTATTGTTATGGATTCATGATTATACTGTACCAAGGCAAATCAGTTAGGAAGCAGCAGGTCACTTACAGAGAGCCCCACGAGACGGTCACAGCGTTGCTGTAGCTACAGCACAGGGCAGGCAGGCTGAGTGCTTAGCTGCTTAACACATTGGCTTGCCTTTCAAGAAGCCTGGGGCTCTGTTTTTGGCCTGGCCCTTGCACATGATGAGTTTAGCTTGTGTAATGGCTCAGCACGCTGAGGGAGGGAGACTGCCTCTGAGAAATGGCTGTCAATTGCAACGCTGCTGGGCAGAGGGTTTATCCAGTTAACTACACTTCAGGAAAAAAAAAAGGAAAGTAACCCTCAGACTGCATTGTGCTGATCAGCTGGATTGGCAACAAAAATGAGCAGGATTTTGCTCCAGGTGAATTAGCTGCACTGGCAGTGTGAAGGAAAGAAACGATGAGAAATGATGTGCCTGTGGGAGTAAGGAGGCACACAGACCAGAGAAAGATGAGATGTTATTTTGAGACATGAATAAAATGCATCACAAATCTTCCATCATCTTCCAGATAATACGTTCATGTCAGGGACTCTGACTCACGGTTTCTGGCAAGTTGTAATGGGGATATTTACAAGGTTATTGCTCTCAGCTGTCCCTTTGTGCTGCTGCCAAAGGTTACTGCCCTGAAGTGGGCATGGCAGATGTGAATATGTACTGGCTCCTCAGCTGCCCTAGTTCAAAGCTCTCATACTAGAACAAGCCACAGCAGCAGAAAATGCCTCAGCTGAATCCAAGAGAGACAGTCAGAGCTCACAGTTTTGTCAATTTTCTTCAAAGCATGCATGATATTAAGCATTTGCTCTGAATTTTCAGTGGTACTAGTAACAGAATTGCAGACTTTTGGAATTTATCAATAAAAACTCTTTATCACTGAAAAGGGAGAGAATGGATCCAGCTTCTGCCTGATAAAGTGAAACAGGGATATTTGGGTTTAAAGACCTCTTAATGAGGCATTCCAATAGATTTTTTTCCTTTCTTTTCACTTCCTCCTTCATCTGAAATCACTCTTTGCTAAATATGAAATAGAGATACTACCTCTCTCTGATGGCAGAGGGAGTGATCTCTCCAGACTCCAGTATGTTTGGGTCATATGTGCAGTGCCAAAAGGTCGCTTAAGAATCAGGCAAGGAGAAAAATATTTGGAAAAGTCTTTGGACACATGTATCTTTCATAGGACGAAGAGACACCTTGCAACTTCCTACAGTAGCCACCTCTAACACTGCTCCATTACAGTCAAAGGACTTCTGGGAAAGGTACCTCAATTTCTCACATTTTCTCTGCAGTGGACTGAAAAAACTTGATTTAAATGATGTTATTTGACTCGTTAAGAGCTAGTTACCATCATGGCACATGAGATCTGAAAAAGCCCTCTGGCTTTAGGTTGTGTGAAGCAAAGATTCATCCAGGCTTCTGCACCAGAGCTTGATGCTCACTCTGAGGTTTTCAACTGGCTGATAGGAAATGCCATCACCATCATGCCTTCTGTCATACCAAGACCCATTAACAGATCAAGAAGATCAAGACAGTATGATAACTACTGAATTTCATTAAAGAAAAGAAAAAATCACATTCTTAGCTGATAATAGGACTCATAAGAATGCCTGTTTAATTAACTTCTAATACGCATGGAACTATGTAATCCCTGGTAACTCAAAATAATAAAGAGTTCTCCGAATTATGTGTTACGACGCTGTAAAATCACTCCTGATTAATTTATGCTACTGTTGCCTTACATTTTTTTCGACAAAACAAGAGGGCCACAGGAAGGTAGAAGTTAAATGAGCATCCTGGATAAGCTTTTCTTGCTTGCACAAATCCATCTCTCCTCTGTAATATACAAGGAAAATTGTAAGACTTATGTCTCAGTCCAAATGTCTATGACTTCTCTAATGCTTCAAGGTCGAATGTCAATCTTTTGCCTTCTGGAGTGTCTGCCTGTAGATGTTCCCAGATTTAATGCATGCAATCTATTCTAATTATCTTTTTTAAAAATTCAAAATACACTTCACTCATGAGGGAAAAAAAATCAAAAGAAAGTCCCAAGCAAATGTTAAGCAGCATATTAATGAAGTAGGACTAATTGCTTTGAAAAGAATAGTTATCTGGGTTCCAAGATTAGTTACATGTGCTCTGGTTAATAAAATGAAAACCTTGCACATTTGAAAGTCATTTGTCTCATCCAGATATTTCCAGTTGGTCTGTCATTCAGTGTTGTGAAATATTGTCTAAAATCCCTTGGAAGGCAGTGAGTGTCTTTTCAAAAAACTGGGTTTCCACAGTTTAATACTCCTTTATTCACTATCAAGCAACAAATAAATTCTGTGATAAGACCATTTCCTATTTCTAAACACATTTATTCCTTCTCACTTGTAAACATTAATAAACATTTGGAAATTAATTGTAACAGTGCAGACCTTGGATAGAAAGTTCTTCACTTCTGTGGAATATAGTTTAGTCACTTTTGGGAAGGAAAAGAAAAAATTGTCTTGCTTTGCCTGTGTTAAATAAATTCTACTACACTTTCCTTTGAAAAGTTAGCACCCCACATATCACAGGGAAGAAATAATATGTGGATTTTTTAATGAGAGCAATACGTTTTGCAATCTTTGTGAACAGTGACCAAGGACCATAAGACCTTAAAAAATAGTTTATTTCTCAGTCAGCAGTGTTTTCTGATTTACCTGGAAACTCATTCATCATTGGGCAAATCTTACTCCATGGCCAAATGGGAATTTCCAAGCAATCACTATGCACACGTGAACATTTTAAATAAGTGCAAAGAATTCCTTTCACACGTTCGCAAAATATTTGTTGAACCTGGGCACTGTGGGGTAGAGAGATACTGAATTTGAATGTGGTTCAAGATCAAAGTTTCCATCTTGGTATTATTTGCACACATATTTCGACAAAATATGTTCCTCAGGAAAATAATTTCCCAAGGTCATACTGGCAGGCCTATTGCAGTTGTTTTGTCTTCGTCTGTGGTGTAATCTGTCTTCTAAAGTCATCTGTTAACTTTTCTGCTGCTTCATGGATATAGTACATTAAAAGTGTCCTTATTCTTTTCTGCTTCATTTCCTGTGACACGTTATAGCTTCTGTGGTTTTGGTTTTGTACTAAAGGTTTTAGTTTTGCTGCAGGGTGTTGGAAAGGGTTTTTATGGCTGGTGGAAGATACGGGAGATGTGAGACAGCAGCTCTGTGGACCCTTTTGATGACTGGCAGTTTGCAGAACTGTCTGCCTTTACAAGGAGTCAGAGACATCAGCTCAGGCAGTTCTTGCCACTCCCATACCCCTATGTCCCACACTCCCAGGTGTTCTTCCCAGTATGGTTTACCCTGGCTCCTGGCAGCTTCACTGACAGCAGCCCACTTTTCTGCCTGCAACTTGTCAATCCTGCCTGCTCAGACACCCACCTCCTCTCTCAGTGTCCAGCAAAAAGTCAGGTTTATCAGGAGTGTAATTTTCCAGCTTGCAAGTTTCCAGCAGATTTCCCGAGTGATGCTGCTATCTAAAGATTCTCTCCCAAATGATATGCTTGGTGATATAAAGAAGGAAACATTGCAGGTTAATAAATCCCTAATGTATGCTTAGGGAAAAACAAGCTATTAAACTGAGCTGGTTTCTCAGGTGAACTAGAGATAGGATAATCATGAAGGTTTTCTCTGATTTGGGAATTGAATAGCATATTCCTGAAAAAGAGCTCCCCTGTTGTATCTGAGTATGATCTTCACTATTGATAAAAACACAGAATTTTTATAATGCTTCTCAGGTTCCAGAATATGTGAATTATGTAGCCAAAATATAGACTTTACAGCTGAATATCGAGATACAAATGTGAGGGACAAATATTATATATATTGCTATACAATGCTAATTGAGTGTACCCTATACTGCATATTCAGCATATGATAACTGGATAAATGTTGTCCAATTTGAATAAAGAAGCTAAGAAGAAGAATAATAAATGACTCATTTTGAACTGGAAAAAAGTGACAGTGGAACTTGAATTCTTATTATTCTTATTAATAATAAGCAACATAATGAGAAATTATTATTAAAATCATAGAGATGGAAAAAGTACGCACAGCAGATGGCACAAGTGCTGAAGTGATTCACTGGTGAAGGAAACTGCAAAGAGCTTCACAATACCATATAAAAAATGGACAGTCTGTAAGAAATAAAATGAAAGACAACTATGTAGGGTGGAAGGAGTTTTAAATTACTGGTGGCTTTTGTGTTGGTCAGTGCTTCTGAAAATACAATGTGGGTTTCGCTGTGAATTAGGTCAGTGAAGTTGTCCATTCAAAGTATACACTTCCAGTCATAAAAGTAAAGAAGAGCTCTGTCTAGACTAAATTTGCTGCTGTGGTTGCTGGCCCACAGAGGCTGTCCAAGATCAATGAACTGTGCAACCACAGAACTTGCAAACCAAGCTGAAGTATTATATCCTCTCCAAAAGGTCCTAAAATAATGCTGTACTGTGTACAGAGTGCCCTTCCTGTGGCCAGATGTCATAAACAGTGTCAAGCTGTCTTGCAATCAAGTCTCTAGTGCTGTTACGTAGGCTACTGCTGCTTATTTTAACCTGCACAAACTAGTGTGGGGAACAGATCTTTCTATGTTGTAATTTTTTTTAACAAGTACCTTGCAAGTGCCTGGCACAAGAAAGTGGCTCTTTAAGAGGCTGGGGGCTCATAAAGGATTAGCATCTGGTCAATCGCTGTGGCTGTGTCCTAAAGTATTAATGAACAGCAGTGAAAGTTCATCTTCCACTCCAATAGTCAAAGGAAAGATGATGGAAAGAAGCAGCTTGATCAGAAAGGAAGCCACAAGGATTTTGCTTTTTAAGCTCACCAGTTGAATGCATGGGTTCTATGAAGAATGTTGCTGGCAGGGACACTGCATGGGCAAGGCTTCCTCAACCACCTTTGCTTGGAAGGACACTTAGGCCAATTTAGAAGCAAGGACAGCCTTTTGTGTGTCCAGTTCAGATCTCATTTCGCAAGAACAGCCTGTAACAAATATCTCAAAATGGAGCTGAGGAAACAAAAGCTGACAAAACTGACATTGCCTCTACAAATGCAAGCGCTGGGCAGCTGTAGCTGCAGCAGCCACAGGAAGCACAGCTTCTGCCAGAGCACATCACAGCCAATCTTTACTAGACCTCCTAAGGCACCTCTGCAACCAGGGGACCAAGATCCTGCCAAATGCCAGGGGTCTGTGGTAATTTACTCTCCAACATGCTAATCTTGTTTCCAGAAAAAGTTACAGCAGTGAAATTGACATGGCGAAAATGTGGGTTATTTTATTTCAGCTCTTCAAGTCAGCCAAGTCTACTTCACTTAAACTCTCCTGAAAAAGTTTGTCTCTTCAAATAACCATTCTGGATGCAGAGTGTATATAGCTTGTGCTAAGTTGCTTTACATTTTCTCTTGTAATTATTTTAATCATGTAAGCACAAAGTAGTTGTATAAATGGCAAAGAATTAATTCTTTGTGAGTATTGGAATTTTTTTTCAGCAAGGTATATTGTATATAGAATAACTTCCTTCCCAGTGTAACTGCAGTTATATTTTTTAATATGAAATATATCACTCCAGAGAAAATTATAAATATATTAGTTCAAAACAAACCCAAATGCTTAATACATATAAAAAAGAAACATGAACAAAAGAAACACATCATGGTATCACCAGTCTTTCCAACTGAATCCTTTCCAAAGTAAATCAAAAATCTTATTGAAATTGTTTGTAGTTATCATGATCTCACTGGGAAACGAAAAGATTTTCTTCAATAGCGTGTTGTAACTCAGTCATTATACCACAGTGAGGTAATTTGCTAAAACAGCTGCCTCTGATGAGTAAACCTTTCCATCTGGCAGAAGCCAAATAGACACAAACAAACCCATGTCAGTTTTTCTTACCAAAACACAAAATCAAAATAAGCTCCTTCTGCTCTAATGGGACCAGTCTTTGAACTGCAGGAACCAAGATTTGTTTCTTTTTTGATGCACTTCTCTTACCCTCATACCCACAGACTTGGCCCTGGCTGCGGGAGTGTTGATATCATGCCACCTTTTAGATGGATTACAACATAACTGGGAATGTGTCTGCAATATAAACCTTCCACCAAGGAATCAGACAAAATTAACAGTTGTTGGAACTTGTTAACTTTAGCAAGACAGCACTTGGGGATACTTTGTTTTCATAGTAGGGTACTTTTTTTTAAAGATTTTTTTCTTTTCATGTTCTAAGAATTTGTCCACTGTTTCTTAGTGAAACAAAATATTATTAGATGCACAAAATCTTAGCTATACAAACTACACTTTTTCACAAATAATTGACAAAATAAAAGACTAACTAGCTTTCACACTCCCAGGAGACCTGTATAGAGTTGTAATCTCTAAAACTAACAGGGAATGCAGTCTGAGTTTGTGTCAATTGTTTTGATCTAAACTATATATAAATTAGTGTTTTTTCATCACCATTTAAACTCAGATAGAGTAATCAAATTTTTTGTGGGTTTTTTGAGCAATACATTTTTTTCATCTGCAAGCCTTAACAGTGTGTGTATAATAAATGAGCATGTGTATTTCATGTGATCTTTTTAATTTGTCATGAGAAAAGTCTTTGTAATATAGAGTTCATATTCGTAAGACAGAGTTCATATTCAAAAGAGCATTTCAGTTCGTTAGCTTTTCTTCTTAATGGAAAGCGTTGTAAGCAAAATTTAAAAACATGCTTATTATAATTATTGGTGGGGTGAATTCCTCTGTCTAAATATTTTTTCAGCCAACAGCCTGATGTATTTTTTGTGAAGTCAGTGGAATATCTCCCATTGGCTTCAACAGAAATTACATCATGAACCAAATACGGAAAACTTGGATCTATGTGTAGGTCTGGGTCCAAGAATTACACTTGGGTCCCATTTATGTAACAAGTGGTGCAAAAATGTTAATTCTAAAAAGTCTTAAACTATTGGGAAGTTCTGATGTATCTCTGCAAACTTTGAATTCTCTGAGAAAGAAATCTACACCTATGGAAGCAGTTTTTCCAGTACACAAAAATACTAATGTGCTTAAGATATTTCCCTCAATAGAAGCCTAATGAGGCTTCTAACTCAGACGTAACAACATCTGTCAATGCTGTAGTGACGAAAACATGAGAAAAATAAGGCAAAAAAAAAAAGGTACTTTGTACATATTTTCCCAGTGATAACATGTTGTGCACCTCATTCTATAGACTCTCTACAGAGTTTGCAGGATTTGGCAGGATGTGTCCAGTTTGTGAACTCTGCCTTGCAGAGCACTTGGAACCTCAGAAATTTAGTAAGTGACCATTAATAAAGTTACAGATCTGTCTAGAATTGTACAAATACTCCTAGGATAGAATCATATCAGCACCTTGAGAGAGAAGATATTATGAACTTTAATATCAACATATTTAATGTGCTCCTTGGCTGCTGGATATAATGTAAATTTAATATACAATATGTCAGGGTTGTGATACTCTGCATTGTCCAAAAGTGTTGGTTGCCTCTTGTGTCTCTCTCGCCCATATGCTGTGTATTACTGGTAATGGGAATATATGATTGGAAGCAAATTTCTCTGTCAGTGGTCTTAGCTTTGTGCCAGCTGTAGCTAATGAGAAAGTTTCTTTTGACTTCAAAAGGAAAACCACTGTCAAACACAGAAAACAGCAGTAAGACCTAATAGTTACTTATACAAAAGAAAGGTAAAAAAGAACCTTCTGCCAATCAGTCCACTGCTGTGAGGATTATAAAACATGTTTTGCAAAAATAAACCCTTCTTTCTAAACACAAATACACCTAGAAAAGCCTATTAAGCAAATGCTGTGTTTACTAACGTTTAATGTGCCAAGATCTAACTATGCACCTGTTCATTGACTTCCTTTCGTTTAATCTACTTAGATCCCAGTTCCAGCTATTAAATATTCATTTAGCTGGATATTATTGCTATACCAAGTGTATTGCTCTTTAGTAAACCACATTAAGAGAAGCTAAATTCAATTCACATGGTTTACAAAGAGGTGGTTTTTTTGTAGAAAATAGACATGTGGGAATGATACAGATCAGTATTTGGAAAAAAAATTACCTAGACCATAACCATTTTCTGAGTATTAAACTGCTTATTTTAACTAATGAAATTATTCATTAGAAATTAGTGATGAAATTAGTGTTATACAAAGAACAAATACTGGCACTAGGCTATATCCCCTACTAATATTTAATGTTCTGATTTGTGTTAACTGCAGTACATAACAATAGTTTCACTGCATCTTAATTTTGCTTTACACTTTTTAAATGTGTCTGTGATGAAGCTTAAAGGAACCTGTTTGCAGCAGGTTTCTTAAGTATTTCAACATCAGCAGTAATGTAGTTACTGCACGCATGTCTGTCGTGTTATGCATGTGGGTTTGATTTAATATTTGTTATAGTAGATAGCCTGAAGCAACTAGATTTTTGTGCAGAGAAGGTTATCATTTACCCCAGATGCTGGTAAACTTCCTGCTTTGGGAGAAAGGTGCTGATTTCATTCATTTCCACGTAAGTGTTATCCTGACTTTCTTTTCCCTAGTAGTTGGAAAGCTTGCTTGAATGAAACTAAATTTTGACAAAAACAATATTGTTGCAATCTAGCTTCTGCCTGAGTAACATGAGGACCTTAATAGCTTTACCAAAAGCAGGTAGGCGATTGTTCTTTATCAGTCAGAGGAAAAAAAAAAAGTTGTTATATGTTGTGGACATTAGCATTCCCTCATTCATAGACATAAATAGGGCTTTTTAATTTATTTTTTTCTGTTTCTTTGGTTGCTTTGTCTTTTGTGGTGTGGGTAAGGGTTTTTTGGTTGTGGTTTTGGGTTTGGGAGTATTTTAGTTTGGTTGCTTGGTTTAATTTTCTTGTGGTTTTTGTTTGCTTGTCTTTGTCTTATTTTTTTGAGGGGCAAGTTCACAATAACAGAAAGGAAAACTGTGTGACTGGATCTGTACTTGAATCTCGGCTGGATCTCCCAGACCCTCGGGTAGAGGGTCATCACATCCCGTGAGCAGTCACAGCCAGGAGTTGAGCCCTGAAGCCTTCACACCTACATACTCAGTTCCCATTAAAGGTGGCTGGAAAAGGACAGCCTGCTCCTTTTTTCAGGTTCAAGTACTTCATCCCTGTTTTCCAGGATTATCTTGAGCCTGTGGATGGAATCTCTGACCTTTATTTGATTTTGTCATTGAGACCAAGCAACAACCTTCTAGAAGTACATAAGGTCTTATTGATTCAGAAATAAATGCCAATTATTAATTTTCTGAGACATGTAAATTCTGATATAATTATACTGCCTTTTTCTTGATAATATTTGCACCCGTGATAGCAACTTCTGTAAAGCACATTACAGCTAATTGAAGAACAGGAAAGATAAACCTGTGGTGAAAAACTTAAAATTCTCTATGCAATGGTCTGAAGTTACAACAGTTTATTCTGAACTTCCTTACCCTTTATTTGTATCACTGTGTTACCTATATTTAACTTCTCATGACATTACAAATGGACTCATCATTCCTGTTCTTAATTCAGATTTGAAATATTCCAAAGTTCAAGGAAGTTCAATGCTTGGAATTTTGTTTTGGCCTCTTATGAAAAACAAAATTCAAATCTAGCTTTAGGTTCTGACATTATAGTAGTTAGGTATTCCATTTAGTCTGGATAATTTTCTCTTATGATGTAGCTACAGGACTTTCTACCACTTTGCATATTTATAACTATGAATTATTAACAAGATGTTATTATTCTGATCTGTAAATGATTTTACAATGGAGGGGACATTTCACATCTACGTTTTTTGTTTATGGGATACTTGTAAACATTTGGCAGCCTATGTGAAGGCATAGTTATCCTTAAACTAAAAATGTTTTTCCATGGGGTGTCCATTCAGCTTTTAAATGCCAGGCTTGCAGCATTCTTACAGAAGAAAATTTTCTGGAAGTGAGGTTGTAGTCTTCCTTAGTGTAGTTCAACATAACTGAGTGCAAATGTGCACACCACAAAATCATCAGAGCCAGGAGGTGAAATGTATTCACCAGAAATCCTCATCTCAGAATTTGTCTGTGAGCAGAGAATGAGACCTACAGAAATCTGCTTTTCCCTCTCCCAACAGTTCTAGAGAACAGCGATTGCCTGCTGCACCCCTCACCTCTGAGAAGAGTGGAAGCCAGTGCACTGATGATACATGAATATTGGAAAAATGCATACCTTTTTTTCTCTTTGTTCCCAAAGATCAACCAGGCAATTTAGAGGTCAAAAGTAAATATGTAGTAATTTAAAAAAATATTAACAGCACTTTCAGCTGTGACTTCAAGACTGAAAGCTACTTGTCACAGGGAGAAATTTTATTGCCTCTTAAAACATTTTTTAAAGGTAGAATAATATATAAGCCTGCTATAAGTATTATACACTACTTGCCACACAATAACCTTGATCACACAACCACATAGGTTGGAAGAGACCTCTAAGATTATGAAGTTGAAGCATTAACCCAGGACTGCCAAGCCCAGCACTAAACCATATCTTTAAGTGCTATGCCTACATTTTTTCTGAATACTTCCAGGGATGGTGCTGGATTGTGTCCAAAGAAGGGCAGTGAAGTTGGTGAAGGATCTCAAGTGCAAGTCCTATAAGGAGCAGCTGAGGGAACTGGAGGTGTTTAGCCAGAAGAAAAAGGGGCTCAGGGGAGACCATATCACTTTCTACATCTACCTGAAGAAGGTTGTAGAAAGGTGAAGGTGAGTCTCTTCTTGCAAGTAACAAGCCATAGGACAGAAGAAAAAGGCTTCAAATTGCCTTGGGGAGAGTTAGATTGGCTATTATGAAAAATTTCTTCTCTGAAGGTGTTATCACACGCTGGAACAGGCTGCCCAGGAAAGTGACTGAGTCACCAGCCCTTTAGAGGTCTTTTCCAACCTAAGTGAATCCATGATTCTATCATTCATGGGTCCAAATCTTTTCACAAAGAACAGGTCTGGTGGAGTGCATTCCCTAGCTGGCTCACTCACCAGCTGTGTTGGGAAGTTACCTTCTACATAGTCCAGAAATATCCTGGACTGTTTCCTCTCTGCTGTATTGTATTTCTAACAGACATCTGGCAAATTGAAGTCCCCCCTGAGAACAAGGGCCAGCTATTGTGAGACTTTCACAGCTGCTTATAGGATATTTCATCCTCTTCATTCTGGTTGGGTGGTCTTTAACAGACTTTCATCATGATATCTGCTTTTTAATGGTCAGCTTTCTCTCAGTCAGGTACTAAAATATTAATTTTCTGAAGAGTAGCTGCTTAATGATAAGAGTATTAATAAATAGCTCTAAAAATAATTTTAATAAAAAATGTTTGTTTTGCATGTCTTGGGATAATCAAATTCTACGGGGTAGTGAGGTGCTCTGCTTCTGCCTCATAATTGGGCATTATTATTATTACCATTTTATAGTAAAACAGCACCTCCTTCTAGGTTGCACTGCTTAATGAATGTGTTCATTTACAGAGAACATAACCAGACCATGAGAAACCAGGCAGTGGACAAATTTTAACCTTTTATACTGACATTTTTTAAGAAGGAGAAAAAAAATTATTTTAAGTAAAAATGTTGGGGAAAGTTGATCTTTTGCTCTGCCTTATTTTCCTTTAACTGGACTGTTTCAACTCATTGGTTACTGACATGGTGTACTTTTGTTTACCTTTGCCTAATGCATACCAGGATAGGTTGAGGGACTGAAAACTTCAGTCCTTAGCCTGGTTGTAGAAGGTAGCATTCAAATATCAAAGGTTGTACAGTTTTGTCCTTCAAGGGCTAGCTCTGGGAAGGAAGGAGAATAACATAATTCAGTTTGTGTGACAAATAGGCCTTTCCCACACTCACAAAGGCTGCCAGCAAGAGTGGTAGGATGATTGTGTCAAGGTGTCTGCTGGGACTTGCACAGAAGCCCAAATCATGTTTCACTCTATTGACTTGCCCTTAGTTTGAGCTGATGACCAGGAGGCTAGAATGCTACAACTATGTTACCCATCACCTGGTCCAGTTAGTGCATTAACGAAGTCCATCTCCACATCTCTGTATACTTAGTGACAGATTTTCAGTTGATTGCTTCTCACTACCCCAAGGATTAATTTTACACAAGATAACAGTCTGGGATTGTAGGGTGCCTGCAGGTCTAAAAACACTGGTCTTCCCTTGCCTGATGTCTTTTGCATTGTTCTTGAGCAGGGCAAATACGGTGAAAAGACAAAAGTAACCCTATGATAAGTAAGTCTCCATAATGCACTGCACTGATGTGGCAGCAATGAATTTAGAGCTTTCACAGTTCTGAAAAATGAAATGTTTAGTCTTGCTGTTAGACTAGTTGAAGTCTTCTTCAAACAATTGCCAATCTATAAGTATTATATTGCAAAGCATTGATAATATCAGTGATGGTGTGACTCCTTGGAACAAAAGTACCCTACATCAAGCACATTTTAAAAATAACAAGCCCACCTAAAAACTTGTCTCCTGCAGAAAATGAATAGTACAATAGCTTATCACTTAGAGAAGATTGTATAGGAGTAAACGGAAGAAATAAAAATAATAAAACCCTCTCCTGTGTAGAACTTTAGAAACATGGCACTAACAAAGACTTCCTGTTCCACACAGAATTAGTGCTGCCAGAGGCAGCTTGCAGGGCTGTGGGTGTACTCAGCTGTGCAGAGCTGATTATAGAAGATGAAAGAGACTGGCAATTTATTTCATCTCACACTGAAGCACTGCTGACAACTGAAAGTGAGGACAGAAGGATTCATTTGTTCAACTTCTGTTTTAGAAAGCAGGCTTCAAATGATACCACAGAGAAAGTTGAAGGAAATGCTGTGGTGTAACAAAGTGTCTATTTTTTAATTTGCTGACTCCAAGATTTATGTTTTCAGCTGTTGGGGTTTTTTGGCTGGAGGACAGCAGATATTTGAGAAGCCTGAAACACTGCGTTGCTGGTGAAAAAAGTCAGTGGTATTGGCCCAACTTAATGCATGTAACGTGCTAGTTTGCAAATGGGAAAGCACTATATAGATATGTACACATCTTTATGTAACACAAAAGTAGAAACATTTGACACCTTTCTTTCCATTATATTATAATGTGATCTCGGGAGTTTTATAATCCCTTCCAATGCTCAGATGTTTAAATGGGGATATCTAATTGCAGTATTAGCAATCATAATAGTTAATAATTCCTGGAAAATTGGACAGCATATATTTTACACTCATTGCATTTTTCATGCATAGAATCTCAGGGATAGATGGCAGGAACCCTTAAGATGGGGACAAGTATTCTGGCTAAGGAACAGATAGAGTACAAAAACAAAGATTGGAGACACAAGTCAGACCCTGCTTGCCCTTCATTTCTGTGCCTGTGGCAGGCAGAGCAAGAGAGAGTAGCCTTAAAGCACTGGTGAACAGAGTCACATTTCAAAAAATAAAGTCAGCAAAACACGGGAAAAGAGCACCAGGGAGCTTCCCACATGCACGAACTGGAAGTCTTAAAAATAACGCAGACTCACATCTGTCAAGGCTGACAATAGCATAATTGATTCTGTCTTTGGGCAGGAAGAAAAGTAAATGATATCTCGAGGCTCCCATAGTTCCCTGTGTATGCTGGCTGTTTCCAAGGACTTCATCTTTATTTTTAAATTGTGGTTAACCAACTGTGTTATTTTCCTCCAGTGCAAAAGAACAGTCTACAAGTAAAAACGGCCTCAATATTTAAGACTCAGAGGAAAGGTCTGCTGAAATGATTGTTAAAATGAAATCTGTTTAAAATTTAATTGTGTATTCTCAACACATCCTAAACAATTATGTGTATTTGCAGTGATGATAATAACGTTTGGAACACCCTCTTGAATAGCAAAAGGTACAGTCAATGAGTCACAAATTGTCCAGAAACAGAAAGGTTAGAGCTTTCAAGGATGACACTTAGCAGTGTTGTGACCTATATAAATACAAAATATGTTGCTAGTATTCATAACGCAGGTTGCCAGGTAAGCAGTCATTACTCATTCAGTATTTTAACTTACAAAAAGCAGTAAAATGTAGTCATCCAAATATTCTGGTTTTGCTTTGAGAACCTTCTGTTCAGTATGCATTGGCGTAGCAGGAAAACCACAGATGGATGTCTGAGTAGGCAACTGGTCACTCACGAATGCAAAACAGTTCCACTTTGCAAAGAAAGGAACATCAGACAAAATAGCAGCTTGGCTTAAGCAGGTGATTAACTATATAAAACAAGCTGCTTACGTGAATTGTAACGTTTCCCCATTTGCCATTATCATTCTGAATCCTTTGAAACCAGAGTGCCTGATCCTGTTGCAGCTCTCCTCTACCAGCAACGGCCAAGAAAAACTAAAAGGAAAGACACAGTTCCTTTTGTCTTTTCTCTGCTTTCTTAATAGAGAGGACTCAGCTATGACAAAATGTGAAGAACAATCACACACCTGTTAACCACACAGAGATTTTAGGAGCACACATGCTACTGCCCCTCCCAGCCAACACTAGGGTTTCATGTCAGCATTCAGTAACACCAAGCTTGATACAATATGATCCATCCCCTAAATCACTCAAACACACCAGAATATAACCTTTTACATCAGTTATTTCTATTAAAATTCTTCATACAAACTGACCAGCCTTTGCTAGTTCTGACATGTGGATCAGAAACACTGGGTCTGGTACATACATTTAAATCTGTATTTTGGCCTCTTAGTCTCTCCCTGCTGTGCTCACAATATTGCCTATTGTGTAAGCAAAAATTACCTCAATATATTCATAACAATAGATTGAGGAATTTTTGTGTATTCTGCTGGTCACTTCTAGACTAATAATTTTCTTTCTAAATCAACATTTGAGCAAATGCATTGAAGAAGAGAAGCTTCAGCATTTGAATATTAAGAATAGAGATTATGAATCTGGATGGCAGTAAGTACTAACTGCAGACAGCATCCATTTCATTGACATATTTTCTTTGTAGATGGTCTGTTTGATTCACATTTTGGCCATATAATGTGACTATTTTGCTACCTTTAACACCATATTATAAAATACATATTATGTTGGAAAAATGACTAGATGGTGAAGTGTCATTTACAGCTAAGAGCATACCCAATTTTAATGAATGTTGTTTCATGAAGAAATGTATTCATAATAGTTTACTTCACAGTATGTATAATGATTTTACCAAGCAACAGTATTGGTAGAAGCTGCTTTTGAAGAACAGAGAATGCTAACAAAATTATTTTTCCAACATAATTTTGGATGATTTTTTTATACATTCAAAACCAAACCATATACTTATTAACTGCCTTAATTCAATCGATATAAAGAAAATTATTTTTCATGTGAAAACCATAATGTTCAGCTCAAACTATAACCTAGGTTGTATCGATATGTCACATCAGACAAATATTCATAGTTCAAAGTAATAGCGTTATCACTGACATGGTGTGATGCTTTCTGTGACTGGGGATGGCGTCCTATATTAGAAGCACATAAAACTAAATTTTCAGAAAGCCATTTATCTTTTACAGGTGATTCTTTCAGGACTATGCAAGAAATTTCTGTTTTGAGGGTGAGCAAATGAACACAGGAGCCCTGCAAGCCCTTTACCTACATGAGCCTGGGAAAAGTTTGTGAGTCTTTAATATCTCCCTGCAGCAACTAATATCTTACACTATGTGAAGGCATGACAGAGAAGTGGTAAGAAGTTGGTGTCCTTGCACTCAGTCCCATTGTGCAATTCTAGCTATCATATTTGGAAGTTGACCTGTACACTATAGAAGACACCAGTAGACTTCAAAAGTCAGTATTCATATCAATTCACGTCATATGGAATGAAGGATTGTGCTTGCTTTTATCTGTGAACGATGTATTGTGGATAAACTATGGAAAAAACCCTACAGTGACAGTTGATTTCATCACTATTAAGTCAGTTTTATCAAAGAAAGAAGAAAACAATTAAGATCGTGAGTTGTAAAAAAGGGTTATTTGAAAGGGGACCTCCTGGAATCTACTTTTTTAGAAGGGAGCAGACACTTGTTCTGCCTTTGAAAAGGTTTGAGTATGTAGGTAAAGGAAGGGAATTCAAAATAATATATAACAGAGGTTCCAAATAGTAAAATAACAGGTCCATTACCACTGAATCTTTTCAAAATCTCAACATCCTGAGTCTGCTTCTGAAAGATGACAGGCTGGTAAGTCTGAATGAATTCTCTGTTGGAGATTCATTTAGAAAGGAAACTCTCTGTAATGTGGTTAGAAAATACATTAGGCTCTGAAAGACATAGGAAGCATTAAAGGGAGAAATTAGTTTCTTTACCTACTTTTTTTCTTTGCATGTTGATCTTGAAAGAAAAAAGTACATTGAACAAATCGTAGACGGCTATTCAGATCTAAGGAATATTTCTCACTATAAAAGACTAAATGTATTTGTGGTGTCACCACCTTTAATTCCAGATCAAACTATTGTGTCTGACTTTGACCTAAAATGGTGCCTATTCCTTTAACATCTGTAAACCTTAGTATTATATTCTGGCATAATGATTATACGCTAGAAACATAGAAGCATGAGAGGACATAATTTGTTATTACCTTTTGCCAACCAACTTAAGAAATTAACTTCCAAAAAAGTTTTCTGTAAAAAGCTGTTGTTCAGGGCACTAACTGTCATAGTACATCCTTAGGCCTTAAAAAGCTTGAATTGCAAATGTACTGATGCTTAGACCTTCAATAAACAGTGCCAAAGTAAAATAAAATACAATCATTTAAAATTTTGCACGTCAGTGTGTTTTCATAAAATAACGGAAAGCAATAATTTGAATGAATTCTAGAAAAATATCTGGTCTGTGTTGAGCTGATGGTGGTTTGGATGCTTTAGAAAACGTCTGAACACCGTAGGACGAATTTTGACCTTTCCAAATGTGTTTGAACTCAGTTACAAGAATAAATATTGTTTTGCTGAAAAACAAAGCAGATGTGGTATTATTTTTATAATGTTAACATTATTGCTCGTTTTTTGAACTCTAGACAGTGCCATCAAGCAATGCAGGGAGTCTCTCTGTGCCCAGAAGGTATGAAGCTAGTTAAAAATGAAATTGCTTTACTTACAAATTGGAGACTGTCATAGTTGTAGAAGTATTGGTCAGCTAAAATGGAAAGCTGTGTGGCACAGAAAGGTCTGGGATAACTTATGCAGGGAATTAACCACAAAATTTTAAAATACAAAGGGGAAAAAGCCATTGTGGAATTAATAAGGCTGTTGTCCTCTCACACGTTAAACAGTCTTTCAAGTAGATGATCTCTGCCAGTAATTCCAGTACAAGAGCCAGGAATCTTCCAGGGTTTAGCTATTGATCACTCCCACAGAGAAGCACATATGAGTGAATGACGAATAGCCCAGTGGATAGAATGTAAGATAACTGGAAGTTTTGGACCAATTCCCAGTCCTATTAGACTTCAGCTTTAAATAAATAATTTCATAATTTTATTCCTCAGTTTTCTGTCTATTTTAGTGTCTACCTACATGCCAGAAGTATCAAAGAGTTCTGTTAGCTGCTGGTAAGCACTGAAGTGCCTGTACGACGATGTACATAGTATAGGAGAAAAATGGGAAGATTTAGAGATCAGTATGCAGAAGATGAGCAAATTAAGATTTTTCTGTGTTAGGACTAAAGGGCAGAACAACCAACAGTGACATGTGAGTTTTTGCTACAGGATCAGGAGGAGGAAGTAGAAGAGGCCTGTTACAGACATCTCTAACAACAGTCTCAGTCACTGGTCTTAGTTCTCAGGGGGTTTTAACTACTCTGACATCAGCTGAAGGAACAACACAACCAGGAACAAACAGCCCAGGAGGTTCCTGGGAATCATTGGTTATAAGTTCCTGACACAGAAAATGGAGGAGCCATTGAGGAAACATGTGCTGCTGAACTTTATACTAGCAAAAAGTGAGGATTTTGTTAGAGATGTGAAGGCTGGCGACAGGCATGGCTGTAGTGAGCATGAGATTGTGGAATTCAGTATATTTTATGGAGGAGACAGGAGAGCAAATGAAATTGCTGCCATGGACTATGGGAGGAGCTAACTTTAGTCTTGTCAGGGATTCTTCTTGGAAAGATACCGTAAGAAAAGGCCCTAGAGGGAAGAATGTTTCAAGAGAGCTGGTTACTATTCAAGGGTCACTTCTTCATCCCCATGGACAAGAAACTGAGCAAAATGGACAGGAGACCTGCATGGATGAACAAGAAACTCCTGTTAAAACTCAGACATAAGCAGGAAATACACAAGGTAGAAGCAGGGGTGAATATTGGGGTGTTGTTGCAGTATGCAAAAATGCAGTGAGGGAGACAAAGGCCTATCTGGAACTAAATACGGCCAAGGATGGCAAGGATTACAAGCAAGTCTTCTTCCAACACATCAATAACAAAAGGAATACCGGAGAAAACACTGGCCTACTTCTCAGCGTAACAGGGACCCTTGAAACAGAGGCTGCAGAGAAGGCAGACATGCCTACTCTGCATTGATCTTCACTGACATGGCCAGCTCTCAAGAATCTCTGACCCACAGGACAGGGAGATGGTCTGGAGGAAGGAAGACTTTACTTTGGTTGAAGTGGATCTGGTTAGAGACTGTTTAGTCAAATTCGACATCCCCAAGTCCATGGACCCTTTGTGGGATATAACCATGAGTGCTGAAGGACTTGGCAGGCACCATAGGAATGCCACTGACAATCACCTCTGAAAGGTGACAGTCAGGAGAGGTGCTGAGGACTGGAAGAAAGCAAATGTCACCTCAATTATCAAACATAGCAGGAAGGAGAACCGGGAAACTAGCAGCCTCAGTCCCTGAAGAGGCAGTAAAATGGCACTCTGAAGGCCCTCTCTAAGCATGTGAAAGATGAAAAGGGAGCAAGAGAGTCGACATGGATTTGTCAAAGGTAAAATAGTGCTTGACCAACTTGATTGTCTTCTATGACTGGATAACTGCCTGGACAATTGAGTGGAATGCCCCGGATATTGTTTACATGGATTTCTGCAAGGCTTTTGACCCAGTCTCCCAGGATGTCCTCATAAACAAACTCAGGAAGCATGGCCTGGCTGTGCTGATGGATGGTGAGCAGTACTGAGAAGTGGCTGAATGCTGGATCTCAGAGGGCTGTGATCAGCTGAACAGGCCTAGTAAGGCCTGTCATTAGTGCTGTACCCCAAAGGTTGATACTGGGCCCATTCTTGTTTAACTTAAACATCAATGATTTGGAAAAAGAGGCAGAGGTCTCCTCAGCAATTTCACTGACAGCACAAAGCTGGGAGGAATGGCTGATACCCCAGAGGGTTGTGCAGCCCTTCAGAAGGACCTCAACAGCCTGGAGAGATGGGCAGAGAGGAACTTTCTGAAATTCAGCAAAGGCAAATGCAAGGTCCTGCACCTGGGGAGGAACAACCCCAGGCACCAGCACAGGCTGGGGTGACCTGCTGGAAAGCAGCTCTGTGGAGAAGGAGCTGGGGGTCCTGGTGGACAACAAGCTCTCCATGAGCCAGCAGTGTGTCCTTGCAGCCAAGCAGGCCATGGTGTCCTGGGCTGCGTTTGGAAGAGCATTACCAGCAGGTTGGAGAATGTGATCCTGCTCCTCTATTTGGCCCTGGTGAGGCCTCAGCTGGAGTGCTGTGTCCAGTACAGGGTTCCTCAGCACAGGAGAGACATGGAGCTCCTGGAGTGGGTCCAGTGGAGGGCTACAAGGGGAGACCAGCTCTCTTCATTCCTGAGGGAAGGCTGAGGGAGTTAGGCCTGTTTAGCTTGGAGGAGAGATGACCTTATCAAAGCGTCTGATATGGATGGATCTCATATGGATGGAGCCAAGGTCTCTGCGGTCATGCTGAGCCACACAAAAGACAATGGACAGTAACTCGAACACAGGAAGTTCCACCTGAACACAAGGAAGAATTACTTTATTGGATAACTGAGTGCTGGAACAAATTGTCCAGAGGAGTTGTGAAGTTGCCTTCTCTGGAGTTTTTCAAAAGTTGTCCAGACACATTTATGGGTAATGTATTCTAGGGGACTTATTTGAACAAGGTTGGACTAGGTGGCCTTGTAGTAGCATTCTGTGATTCTGTAATTGAGATGATTTAATTTCCTTGAGCCAGAATAATGAGCATAATTCTGAATGGGAAGATGGAGAAAAGGAACCCATAGAACAAATCCTTCTTATCCTTCTAATATCTAGTATTACTGATATGTAATGTAATGTAATGTAATGTACATTACATAACTGTTAGGGGTTCGATTGTTCCCCTTTTCTTTCTGTGAATTCCTCCCATTGTTATGCTAAGTAGTTGTGGCTACACCTTAAAACATAGATAATGTTCTCTCGTAGCGGGGTGGGTGGAGGGGGAGGGGGGGGGAACCAGAAAAGGAAAGGTGGGAGAGGGATCTGGGGTGGGGACGCTCTCTCGCTGGGCTCGTGGAGGGAGAAGACGCCCCGTGCTTCGCTCTGGCATCTCCCCCTGACATCTCAGGGCTGAAATCCACGCTCCCTGCCTTTGGACCTCGCTCTGCTGCTCTCCCATTCACCCTACTATCTCCGGACACCCTGCGGAGCACCACGACCGACACCGTGAGGGGGGGAGTCACTTTCCCATCCCCGCTCACCTCTGGGCCTCCGCTGCCATCACTCCAGCCCTCTGCAACTGCGCGGGACCCGCCCTGCCCCCACAGCACCGGTAACTGAGCACAGGGACACGGCCTGAGGCCAAAGGGGACTGGAGCGGAGCTAGACTGTTCTGTTCTGTTGCCAATTTTCTTATAGCTGTTGTTGTTTTCTGCCTTGTTAGATACCAGTAAAGAACTGTTATTCACATCCCCATATCTCCTGCCTGAAAGCGTCTGATTTGGACCTAAAATAATTAAAAGGGAGGGGGGTTGCACTCTGCATTGCAGAAAAGGGGCTCCTGCCTTTCCTTAAACCATACCTGTCTTTTCAAACCAAGACAGATTTTGGCGCCGGAAACGTGGAGCATTGCCTGAGGGCATTGAGAGAGGGGTAGAAAAGGGAATAACAATTCTTGAATTACCCAAGCTTGTGGTAGGTGACACCATGCTGTCCAGCTTACCCTGGATTGGCCTCCATGTGGTCACTGCTATATCTCTCCCATTTGCAAGCCCTTTTTTAAACATGAGTTTCATAACCAAGGTTACTGTGGCTATTATCCGGTTTATTATGTGGGTTGATCAGTTGAGGAATTCATGGATTTTTAATTTTCTCTGGAAGATGGCCACATGGATTCAGAGCTATCGCACTCTAAGTGTGTGTTTCTGGGGCTACTTCAATAATGGTACTTACTGTGAGGAAGTGGCAGCAGGTGAAATTTTTTCTCAACCCATCACAGGATTTTTGAAGTTCACCCCACCAGTCTTCAAGGGGTTCCAATCCGCTTTAAATGCTAATGACATTATATTGTGGCTAGTGTTGCTGATATCCCTGTTAAACCTGTTCTATCTAACATTCAGAGATAAGGGGAGATTGACTTGGATAACAACCCTGATACCTACCCCAGGGATTAGTGATGTTACCCCAGAGCCTGATCCTGTCCCAGAGACTAGGGAGGTTACCCCAGAGCCTGATCCTGTCCCAGAGACTAGGAAGGTTACCCCAGAGCCTGATTTTGTCCCAGAGACTAGGGATATTACCCCAGAGTTTGACCCTGCCCCACAGCCCACCTCGGAAAGGAACCACCCAGAATGGGTGGGGGTGCTAGCAAAGGAGATACGTGAGATGGGCCAGATGCTGAAGGAGTACCTCTCCCCAGCTGGTGAGAAACCCTCCCCCTGCCTTAAAGAGGGAGAATCTGATGGTGCAGCAGTGGGACCCACAGATGTGACATCTGTCCAGGTTCCAGCTGAACTGCAAGGGCACTAACAGCCAGCAGCAGTTGCCCCTGTGGAAACTAGGAAGTCTAGGATGAAAACAAGGCACCTAGATAATAAGGGTCAGGAAGGGGGCTCCTCACAACCAGCAGGGGAGCCAGAAGTTGAGATCATCACCGAGTTCCTGTCATACGAGAGTCACCGTAACCTGTGAAAAGACATTGTATGATGGGGCCGTGAGCCTTTTACAACCTGGTTACTGCAGGTCTGGGACCTTATGGGTACAGGTGTGCAACTGGATGGTACTGAGGCAAGGAATTTGGGACCCTTGACTCAGGACTCAGGTGTGGACCAGGTATTTGTAAGGGAGACAGGTCTCCTTTCCCTCTGGGAGCGACTTTTAATGAGCGTGAGAGAGAGGTTTGTCCACAGGGAAAGAATGCAGGAGTACCACCAGAGAACACGTTGGAACACCCTTGAGGAAGGGATCCAAAAGCTGAGAGAAGTGGCAGTACTGGAGGTGCTCTTTGGGAGGGATGGACAGCATGACAATGACCCTGACAAGGTCAGGTGCACAGGACAGATGTTGTGGAATCTGGCAAACCTGGGCCCATCTCAGTATACCTCCTTTATTGCAATGATTGATGCTGATACCAACCAAGTGACAGTGGGTTCTGTTGCCAACAGGCTCAGGAATTATCAGAGTATGATGGCTGGCCCAATGCAGGCTCATGTCTCTGCTGTGGTTAAGGACCTCAGAGAGGAGTTTAAGGAGGAGATGAAGGAGATAAGGGAAGAGGTGAGGAAGATCAGTGCAGCACCAGTGCATGGACCTCAAAAGTAGAGCCCAACGCCCCCCAGCTAGGGAGAGAGGGTATACCCCACGTGCTGACCTGTGGTTTTTTCTACGTGACCACGGGGAAGACATGAGAAGGTGGGATGGGAAACCCACTTCTGTCCTGGCAGCACGGGTGCGCCAACTCAGGGAGGGGAACACCAACAGAGGGAACTCCACTAAAGTGAGGGTAGCCTCAGCTACCCTGGAGGTGCAGGGTATTACAGAAGGGAGGATGATCTGTCAGATCCCCTTGAAGGAACCTCTAGTATGTATGCCCAGGAGAGAAATAATAACCAGGACTAGAGGGGCCCTGCCTCTAGCCAGGGAGAGGCACGGGAAAACCGGATCTTTTGGACGGTGTGGATCCGATGGCCTGGCACATCAGAGCCACAGGAACACAGAGCATTGGTTGACACTGGTTCACAATGTACATTAATACCATCGGGACATGTTGGGAAGGAACCTGTTTCAATTGCTGGGGTTACAGGGGGAATCTCAGGAATTGACTTTGCTGGAGGCTGAGGTGAGCCTGACTGGGAAAGAGTGGCAGAAACATCCAATTGTGACTGGCCCAGAGGCACCATGTATCCTAGGCATAGACTTCCTCAGGAACGGCTATTACAAAGACCCAAAGGGACTCAGGTGGGCTTTTGGAATAGCTGCTGTGGCAGCAGAGAGCATTAAGCAGTTGAACACCCTGCCTGGGCTATCAGAAAACCCATCTGCAGTGGGACTCCTCAGGGTGAAAGATCAACAGGTGCCAATTGCTACCTCAACAGTGCACCGCCGGCAGTACCGGACGAATCGAGATGCCATGGTCCCCATACACAAGATGATCCGTGAGCTGGAGAGCTAAGGGGTGGTCAGCAAAACCCACTCACCCTTCAACAGCCCCATCTGGCCTGTGCGTAAATCTGAAGGAGAATGGAGACTGACAGTGGACTATCGTGCATTGAATGAGGTGACTCCACTGCTGAGCGCTGCTGTGCCGGACATGCTGGAACTGCAGTACGAGCTGGAGTCCAAGGCAGCCAAGTGGTACGCCACCATTGACATCGCCAATGCATTTTTCTCCATTCCTCTGGCAGCAGAGTGTAGGACTCAGTTGGCTTTCACCTGGAGGGGTGTGCAATACACGTGGAACCGACTGCCCCAGGGGTGGAAACACAGCCCCACCATCTGTCATGGATTGATCCAGGCTACACTGGAGAAGGGTGGAGCCCCAGAACATCTGCAGTACATTGATGACATCATTGTGTGGGGGGACACAGCAATGGAGGTATTTCAGAGAGGAGAAAAGATCATTGAGATTCTGCTGGGAGCCGGCTTCGCCATTAAAAAGAGCAAAGTCAAAGGGCCTGCCCAAGAGATCCAGTTTCTGGGAGTAAAGTGGCAAGATGGACGGCGCCAGATCCCCAGTGAGGTCATCAATAAGACCACTGCAATGTCTCCACCAACCAGCAAGAAGGAAACACAAGCTTTCCTAGGTGCCATAGGCTTTTGGAGAATGCACATTCCTGAGTACAGCCAGATTGTGAGCCCTCTTTACCTGGTCACCCGCAAGAAGAATGATTTCCACTGGGGCCCGGAGCAGCAGCAAGCCTTCGCCCAGATCAAGCAGGAGATCGCTCATGCGGTAGCCCTTGGCCCAGTCAGGACAGGACCAGATGTGAAGAACATGCTCTACTCTGCAGCCGGGAACCATGGTCTGTCCTGGAGCCTTTGGCAGAAGGTGCCTGGTGAGACGCGAAGCCGACCACTGGGGTTCTGGAGTCGAAGCTACAGAGGGTCCAAGGCCAACTACACTCCAACGGAGAGGGAGATCTTGGCCGCCTATGAAGGGGTTCAAGCTGCCTCAGAGGTGGTTGGCACGGAAACACAACTCCTCCTGGCACCCCGACTGCCAGTGCTGGGGTGGATGTTTAAAGGAAAGGTTCCCTCAACCCACCATGCCACTGACGCCACATGGAGTAAATGGTTTGCCATCATCACACAACGCGCCCGTATTGGAAACCCGAATCGCCCTGGGATTTTGGAGATAATTACCAACTGGCCGGAAGGGGAAGACTTTGGTCTTGCTGACGAAGAGGAACAGGAACAAGTGACCCGGGCCAAAGAAGCCCCACCGTATAACCAACTGCCAGCAGATGAAACACGCTATGCTCTTTTCACTGATGGTTCCTGCCGCATCGTGGGGATGAACCGGAAGTGGAAAGCAGCCGTATGGAGCCCCACACGACAGGTTGCACAAGCTACCGAAGGAGAAGGTGGATCGAGTCAACTTGCTGAACTCAAAGCTGTTCAGCTGGCCCTGGACATTGCTGAAAGAGAGAAGTGGCCAAAACTCTACCTTTACACTGATTCATGGATGGTAGCCAATGCTCTGTGGGGATGGCTGGAAAGGTGGAAAAAGGCTGACTGGCAACGTAGGGGAAAACCAATCTGGGCTGCCAATGAATGGAAAGACATTGCCACCAGGATAGAGAAGCTGCCTGTGAAAGTCTGACACGTAGATGCCCATGTCCCCAAGAGTCGGGCTAATGAGGAACACCGACACAATGAGCAGGTAGATCAGGCTGCACAGATAAAGGTGTCAAAGATAGATTTAGACTGGCAGCACAAGGGAGAGTTGTTCCTGGCTCGATGGGCCCATGATGCCTCAGGTCATCAGGGCAGAGATGCCACATATAAGTGGGCACAAGACCGAGGGGTGGATCTAACCATGGACAGTATTTCTCAAATTATCCATGACTGTGAGACGTGCGCTGCCATCAAGCAAGCCAAGCGGGTGAAGCCCCTCTGGTATGGGGGGCGATGGGCCAAATATAAGTATGGAGAGGCCTGGCAGATTGACTACATCACACTGCCTCAAACCCGCCAGGGCAAGCGCTATGTACTGACCATGGTGGAAGCCACCACTGGGTGGTTAGAGACCTACCCTGTGCCTCATGCCACTGCTCGGAACACCAGCTTCTGCCTGGAAAAACAAGTTCTTTGGAGGCATGGTACCCCTGAGAGAATTGAGTCAGACAATGGGACTCATTTCAAGAACAGCCTTATAAACACCTGGGCTAGAGAACACGGCATTGAGTGGGTGTACCATATCCCCTACCATGCACCAGCTGCAGGGAAAGTTGAACGGCGCAATGGCCTGCTTAAAACCACCTTGAAGGCACTGGGTGGGGGAACTTTCAAGAACTGGGAGATTAATCTACCAAAGGCCACCTGGTTAGTGAACACCCGAGGTTCCACTAACCGAGCAGGCCCTGCCCAATCTGAGCCCTTGGGAATATCAGATGGAGATAAGGTTCCAGTGGTACACATGAGAGGTATGCTAGGAAAAACTGTTTGGGTGAATCCTGCCTCCAGCAAAGACAATCCCATCCATGGAGTTGTATTCGCTCAAGGACCAGGTTGCACCTGGTGGGTGATGCAAAAGAATGGAGAGACCCGATGCATACCCCAAGGAGACCTTGTTTTAGGGTGACATACCTATGGTACTGTGCCTATGTCTCTAACTGCATGTATGTATATATAATGTAACAGTTTAATTTGATATAGCATATTAGTATGGGAGAAATTCAGGGGTGGATAATGTTAGGGGTTGGATTGTTCTCCTTTTCTTTCTGTGAATTCCTCCCATTGTTATGCTAAGTAGTTGTGGCTACACCTTAAAACATAGATAATGTTCTCTCGTAGGGGGGTGGGTGGAGGGGGAGGGGGGGGGAACCAGAAAAGGAAAGGTGGGAGAGGGATCTGGGGTGGGGACGCTCTCTCGCTGGGCTCGTGGAGGGAGAAGACGCCCCGTGCTTCGCTCTGACATCTCCCCCTGACATCTCAGGGCTGAGATCCACGCTCCCTGCTTTTGGACCTCGCTCTGCTGCTCTCCCATTCACCCTACTATCTCCGGACACTCTGCGGAGCACCACGACCGACACCGTGAGGGGGGGAGTCACCTTCCCATCCCCGCTCACCTCTGGGCCTCCGCCGCCATCACTCCAGCCCTCTGCAACTGCGCGGGACCTGCCCTGCCCCCACAGCACCGGTAACTGAGCACAGGGAGACGGCCTGAGGCCAAAGGGGACTGGAGCGGAGCTAGACTGTTCTGTTCTGTTGCCAAGTTGTTGTTTTCTGCCTTGTTAGATACCAGTAAAGAACTGTTATTCACATCCCCATATCTCCTGCCTGAAAGCGTCTGATTTGGACCTAAAATAATTAAAAGGGAGGGGGGTTGCACTCTGCATTGCAGAAAAGGGGCTCTTGCCTTTCCTTAAACCATACCTGTCTTTTCAAACCAAGACAATAACATTATGCACATTATGTACATGTATGTAATTTACATGTAATTCAGCTCTGAAATATTCTTGTAGCATCAAAGCAATTCCACAACATTTAGCAGTACTTGAAAATGAGTGCCAAAACCACAATTATTTTGTATACATTGGCCTCCATCTCACCCCAGATTGCTCTTTTATATGCCATAATAAAAGCAGAAAAAAAAGAAATTAGATGGAGAAGCTGTATAAGCCTTTATATATTCCCTTTCTTTTACTGGCATCTTAAGAAACTTTTTCTGTGTGGGCTGATGTAGGTGCCTGCTTATGTCTAAGCCTTTTATAGTGCTTTGTCCTCATACAAATAATCATGAAAGCACATCAAATAATAACAGCAGGGGAATTACTATACTGCCAAATGTTCCCATCAAGCAACTAGAGTGTAGTCATCATTATAATCATTTTGAGATGTTGAATGTAGTTAAACCAGCAAGCTCAGCTCCTCTGAAATCTCTGAAGCTTTTCTCCAAAGAGTAAAGTAGCTTTCAGCTATAAGTAAGAATTGGTAAAGTGTACCAGAAAAAAAATCATCTGTGTTGTTGAATGCACTTATATATAAGTGTAAAAGTTCCACAATCATGAAACAGGTCTTTTTACGGGCTTAAATGTTTTCATGTTTTCTTTTTTTACTTTAAGGTTTTCTATATTATTGAAGGTGAAAATGTGAAGAGTACCAAGAAGGCCACATCTGCTTTAGTCCTTCTCTTTAATTTTGACTGCTTCTACAAATACAGTTCTATAGAGAAATGTTAAATTTATTATAGGATGTTAAGAATTTCAGGTGATGTTTGGAGATAAATGAATTAGTGTAGAAAATTATTGTCCTGTTTTATGCCGTGTTGCAACCATTTGTGCAATGGAATTGTATTATTCTACCTCACAAACCTTCAGTGAGATTGAAAATGTAATTGTGACTCCCTTTAAAGAAGGAAAATTATCCAAATATGCCAAGTGTTATGTGAGTGCCATTGTTAAATTAGTGTATTGACTTTAACCTCTGATTTCTAAAGGTATTTGCAGAGACAGCTGCACTTGTCAATCTCTTCCTGAAGACTCATTTAATTTTCTTAATTTCTACTGTGAGAAAATGTCATTTGTGACTCTGCTTTCAGTAAACTTCTTTTCTTTTTTTTCTGCCTTTGTCTTCACTTGTTAGCTAAGTGTATATTTTTTAAGCTCTGTCTCCAAACAACCCAGATTTCTTTCTCTAAAACTCTGCTCACACTCCAGGAAATATTTTGCATATCACTTTCTTCCAGTTATCCAATCTTTCTTTGAGCTTCTGACAACAGTGTTGCAAGCTTACTTCTGGCTGATTTCCTCAAGTTCTTCACAATTCTTATTACACACAGATGGGAAGAATGTGTTGGGAAGCGAAATGTCATACAACATACCAGCTACACCTTAAAAATATCTCAGATAGACAGCAATTTTTTAAGGTGCTCTGAAAATGCAGACAGTTAAGATACAGTAAGTCTCGAGGAGTGTTATCTATTCTCTTTGCTAAATAGTTTAGTTCTTGCACATTATTCAGTCTGCAGATATGAGTACAATTCCCCCTGCTTTTTAATATGTATTCCTGACATTCCCTCCAAGTTCTCTCTGCTTAGGGTTTAAAACACTAATGGGAAGAAATAGATTGCAAAGAGATGAGTCTTTAATGTCTACAATTCACCATAATGCATGTGGCATATATTTTCCCACCTTTTAGAAGGTGTTTCAGTGACCCATATATTTCATAGAATATACCACAAAGTGCTTACTGTGAAATATTATGATAAGGCTTTTAGCAGCTATTGTAAAAATAGGTTAATGGAGAGAAGCATAAATGAATGGCGCAAGTGTACAGTATCTCATTCTTAATTTTTATTTTATCAACAGAACTGACAGTTCATAAAAGGTGTTGCAGTCACAAATATAATTCTATTAGTCTTGTGGAATTGAGCTCCTTCAAAAAACGTCAGTTATTTAGGGGTCACAAAGGAATGCAACTTGGACTTTCCCTGGGTGTTGCTTCAGAATTCACTATGAAAAAAGTAGGAAAGGTGTTGGGAGGTAAATTATTTTGTTTTGCATAAAGATTGTTTTGCTACTGTGCTTATTGCATGTTCTCATGTAAAAGAGGAGAATGAGAAAAACAAGAATGAGCCTTTTGATTTTGCAGCTCTGCAAGTCCTTACCCAGATGGGTGACCAAGAAACATGACTTACAGCCGGGTTTTCAAAATTATATTAAGTTGCTGTGAGAGATACTCATTATTTTGATTTCCCTTATTTTCACTGAGCACAGAGAAAATTTGCATCAGTGGCCTTCAGACATCTAACATTATGTACCCACGTTAGGATCCTAATTGCCCTTAAATAGTATCATATTCAGGAAAAAGAGAATATGTAGGTGCATTCAGATGGTGATTCAGAAGTGCAGAGTGCTGACTAGGACTTTGGAGGTGACCAGCCCTCTGCCATTATATTACAGGTGAGTAAAATTCCTGGCTTTGCTGTCTCAGACGGGTATTTAAGGTTGGGTCATGTGAATCACCTCTATGCCTGCTCCTGCCTTCCCTGAAAGTATTAGGATTTTTTTTGTTCATTTGAATAGAAGTAAAAAGAGCATGAGATCTTCCTCCTCTACTCAGCCCATAGTCAGAGTTTAAGACACACCTTAAATTTCATGACCTATTTATTTTTCTGCAATTCAAATTAGTATTTTTTTTTAACTGCAGCACATTTAGCTATTGCTGCTGAAATGACAGTTTGTTTTTTAAAAACTCATTAGTAATGTTTTGAAACACTCTGTTTACAAAAGCTTTTGTTTTATCCATTAGAACAAATGAATGACTTATCTGATTCCAGAATATTTGTAAAGTGAGCTTTACAGATCCCATTAAATGTTAAAAGCCGTTTTCAAGAAAATTGTGTCTGTCTTCAAGTACTAAGCTCATAGTGTGCTTTCCCCACATCTTCAGATTTGTGACATAAACCAATAAAATAATAAAAAAAAAGGATTATTCTAATTTGAAATAGGTCAGTCTAAAGGTGAAATCCGAAGACTGGTTATTTTAATTCTCTGGTGTTCCCAACAAAGTTCAGGAAGGTTGAGAATATAATATGGGAAAAAATTCACTGAAGTACAGAAAAGATTAAGTGAGTGAACTGTACAGTCATGACCTCTGTATATAATAGAAATGTTTTCTGAGCAAAATTAAGACGGCTGTTAGTTCTACATTTACAGATTGACTGCAGATATATACAGCAGTGTAATTTTTGTTCACTCTGACTTTTCTACTGCTTGATTAAGAGACTAGACATTCTCCCTAGAGATTCACTCTTCTGGTTAATGTGCTGTAATTGCAATGGAGTGCTTAGTACAGCAGCAACGAGCACTATTCTGTAATAAATTTAGGTCACTGCAGAGTTCATCATGTAGTCCATGGCAACAGAAGATAAAGCGATGGTTAGTTCATCTCTAGCTTTTAGCTGCAATGTCACTGATTCTCCTGTCTAATTATACTATTAGAACTAAATGTAGGCAAATTGTCCAAGTCCCAAGGTCTCTTCCTTCCTTCTGTACATGTAATATTTCAGTAAGAGAAAACATAATGTAACAGCATTATAACAGAAATGTGAACCAGAACAATTTTAAGGCAAAAAACAATCACATTTTACCTTGGAGCGTTCCTTTCCTATTTCTGTATAATCCCTCAGGTCAATATCTTTGAAATCCTTTCATTTTTTAAAAAAAGTACAATTATTTTTTTTTTCTCTCTAGCAAAAAGCAGACAAATTTGTACCAGGCTTTCAGAACTGTTGGTTGTAATTGCTAAGTTTGCAATCTAGACTGAGTTTGGGTAGCAAGAATTTTGCTACAAGTTTTTTCTCTCTGCTTATGTACTTGACCTTGTGCTTGAGAATATTTTATTCATTAAGCTTGTGGGGAAAGCAGCCATTCAGATTAAATTCTAGCTTCAGGCGATTTACAAGTTTTCTCACTTCGAAGTTTTTTAAGTTTTATTGTTTCCCATCTGATTCAGATAAACACAACTACCACTAAATGCTTATTTCCTGCATTAGGAATAGAAGTAGGACTGAAATACTCTATCTTGACTTACATAAAAGCGTGCATCACAAATTTTTCTTCATTTAGCTATGCATTTTAATCTCTTCTTATTGCAAGGATGATGTTTGCTGATTATCATATCTCTCATGAAAGGACTGAGGTGAAAGATCAAAGCATTGGAGCATAAACGTAAAGCAATAGGATCTGAAAAAAGTGTGAAGATGGGGTTAGGATTTTACCTTTACATATATTATACTTAAAACTGTGAACAATGACATGCACTGGATTACAGAACTTGGACAGACTTTTTTGTTAGCTTTGAAGATCTTATCTTTAAGAATCAAATATTTTTAAAGAATTTAATAGTAGCTGTATGCAGTGCCATATAAACCTGTTGCAATTATGAATGTCAGAAACAGGCATCCGTCTTATAAGAGTATGGAAGCACAAAGATATGTGTAAATTGTCTACCAAAATAAGCACATTGGATTGCATCTTTCTTAGCTCTTTGATCTGTGACTAAAACTGAGATATTGTGTCTATATGATTAGGATGCATGTTTTGAAGGGAACATAGGAAAGATGAAAATTTCTCACCTGTAATCTCTAGTACCTTGAGCATTCATGATATTATCTGTAATTTCGTTGCAGTGCTTTTCCCATGTAAGTTCCCAAAATGAAGCTTTTAATAATCCATAAATTTAAGTATCTTCGCCAACACTTTTGTGAGAGACTGAAATGTTAATGGTTAATGACGCTAAACAATTGTCTGTAAGTGGAGAGCAGGGTGCTTTGCTGAGGTCAGGTTTAGCCCTCCCTCTGGCCCCCAAGCAGGACAAAGTGAGTTTTGGAGTGTGTGGTGGCAATCCCCATATAACAGAGGTGGCAAGCACCCACTACCAGAGGATACAAGATTTTTATTGTGGCTATTGTCATCCCTTATACACCATGCCTTGTGGAAGGTCACATTCACTTGGGACGCTCACAAGTATCCCTGAGGGTTTTCATCCCTTCCGATGGAGCAGAACTGACTTCACTATGCTGATGTGAGAGACAGCTGTCATGCCTCAGAAAGAATCATAAACCACCACAAACCCTGAATTGCCCCCAGACTCACTTCTGGGGCCTTCCACCAAAGATTGAAAGCTCTCCCTTGGGGGATGTACCTGGGCATGCCCACTTAAACCTGAGCCTATATTATCCCCCTGCTCTTTCTGTTTTGTAGGCCTCCTTCACCCCCAATGGATCAAAACTTCAATCATCACTCAGAAAAGTTCATAGACACTCTGACCATGATTTCACAACTATCAAGTCTCGTTGTGGGATCCATGGATGGCAATATTTTTCTACTCTTATTCTTTCTTTGTTTTACCTCATACATTTTCCAAAGGGAAATTTTTATACTTTTATATTGCTATATTTCTATAGCTACTAAGAACCAAAATGGCTACATACTTGCTTTCTATTGCAACCATTTTTTTTCTAAAATAAACTCTACATGTATGTGTTTATAAACTCCAATCATTCAGTGTTGTTTCAGTCTAATCTACCCCAAAGAATCTAGTAACAAGAACCTGGGTTACCCTTTCCTTCAGGGTCAGACTGAAAAAACTCAAAGATGAAGTCCTAACCCTTACGTGTATAGTGTTATATGACGAATGACCCATTTGACTGAGGTTTCTCTAATTGTTCTTCAGTTTTCATGCCTTTTTGTTTATTAGCAGAGCATTTTTGAAACCCTAATGTTCTGCAGTGTGGACTCTAATGTACTGAACACATAAACTATCTAGAGTGAAGTCAGAAAAGCTGCAAGAATTTACATCAGCTAATGACTTGATCAATACTTTACAAAGTTCTTGCTTATGGAAAATGTTATATTTTTAAGACATTAGAAAAGCCTTTTACATAGTCTATGAAGTGGTGTTTGGTTTGGAATAGGAGGAGAGATCGTTTTTGACAGACAAATAATAAAGGAAATTACAGTTCTCTTTATAGTTTATTGGTATGATTTATATGGTACAGAAAAGAGAGACAAAGGGAAATTTCAAAGACTTTTCAAACCTCTACATTTTCAGAGCCTTTCACCAAATACAGTCTAACCTGACACTGCAGACAAATTATTCAAGCAACTTTTCTTTAAAACAGTGTTGAACTGATTATTGTTCCTGATTTGATTTCAATTCTATGGTGTCATTAACTTTGGGTGAAGCTAGTGAAAGGTACTAAGATTTTGCTGAGATAGGCTCCAATCACAAGCTTCCCATGGCAAGTCACTTCTGTTTTCTACTTTTAAGAGTGGAGAGTGACTGCTTTAAGATGGCTTTTCCATCCTTGCCTGTAGCAGTTTGTTGTTGTTTTATTTTGTCCCTGTTTTCCCCTTTGTTACAATGTTTTTTCCCTATGTTGAAAACCCCTATGAGTTGGGCTGCTCCAGGTCTCCCTTTCCCGCCTTTGTCCCTGTCAGTTACCTAACCCCCTCCCCTTTTTCCAGACCCTTCCCTGCCAGTCGCCCTAGCCCCTACCTGCCCAGTTATCAATCTTCCTTGGCCACGCCCTTAGTTCCAGAAAGTTCCCTGTCTATTAAAGGTTTCCAGTGGTTGGATTGAATGTTGTAAACTGTACCCGCCCTTGTTTTTCCCGGATTGGTTCCTTGTATCTTGGATCCCTCCCTCTGTACCGCCCCTGAATTCCCCTCATTGGTCCTTGCATTGTACCCTCCCCGTGGGAGGATGCCCTATTTAAGTTGCTGACAGATGCCTTTTCGGGGCCTTTTGTGGTTTCCTCCCCTTGCCTCTAGTGCTTTCCTTTCCCCAATAAACCTTTTCTGGACCCGCAAAAGGACTCCTCCTCCATCCTTTGCCTTTCCCCGGATGCATGAGTTTAGCCAGAAGGGCTCTCAGCCCTAGCTGTACTCCTGATTGCTGGAATCTGGGAGACAGCGCACTCTCGGTGTCGTCACAGTCTGCAGGGCTAGCTGGGCGTGCCAGACTTGAGTGAAGCAGGCTGCCGTGTCACCTACCCTGTATGCTTCCATTATCTTCCTACAACATGTATTATAAAATCTTTCTTTCAGGCCTGATTTCTCTTGCAGTCCAACTGTGATTATAGTTGTGTTCTTAAATTCCCTTTCTCCAGATGTCTCTGCTGTTAATTTACTCCTGTTTTCACTCACTTGGCTTTTTTTTTCCCCAGGAAGGGATATTGTTACAGAATTCAAGATTTTTCTTTAGATAATTCTGTCCCAGAAGTCATGACTGTTTCATTCTCTAATTCTGAGATTAAAAAACAAAACAGAACTTTCTCATTTCAGCTGTAATTGTATTTATAAGTGTCCACAATTTTCTTGAGTGCCTTCCATCTGCTGGAATTTGTTTCCCACATCAGGCAAGCAAGCCTAAAGTCAGATGACGAGGCCTTGCTGATTGTCTGCCGATTTCTAACTGAACATCAGACCCATTTTTAAAGATACCTACAAAACAATCATCAATAAGTATTTGACTGAAGATTTTAAAATAGACATAATTTCAGGATAGCAGTTTGCTATCAATTTTTAGGGATAAAAAGTTCAAGGGAAAATTTCAGTTTCTGATGCAAGGCAGTTGACAACTTGTAAATTTGAGACAGAGGCATAATAATAATTAAGTCTTCGTAAGGTCTTACTACTAGAATGTAGAATGTAATGATAAATTTTGTAATTTAATATCCCAGTGTCTTATCCACTGTCATGATAGAATGAAAAGAGATTACTGTTGGACAAACACTACAGAAAGAAAAGTTAGTTTGTGATATTATCCTAAGTGAAAAAGTAATTGGTTTTTGAAAGAGGTTTTATTGCTAATGGAAGTTACGATTTTGTGAAAAAAGGAAGGAAAACTTCAGTTAATACATATGGCCTTGAAGAAAATCATCTGGGTACTTCCTCTGGCATTTTAGAAATTTTCCACAGTTAAACTTGTTTCACTGGTTTAAATTTAAAAGGTATTCAAGGCTTGTATGCCAGTGAACAAAAGGTGGCATACCACAGCCTTCTGTGTCACAGAAGAAAGTTTCTGAAGTCTCTTAGTCTTCTGTATCTGAGATATTTCTGGAAGCCTGAGAGGAAATTACTGCCTGGACACAGCCTGTTGTTTTTCTGTTTAGAAGCCTTGAAAATGGACAGAATCCAGCATTCCAAACTACCTATCTGAAGGATGACAAGGTTAGACGAAGGTACTCAACCAAACTGTGGTAAGTGGGGGAAAACATTTAACATTTGGTGACCAAGTACCTCTAATGAACCTGCAGAGATGTCAAGATTTTGATAAGTGCTGAGATGAACAGAAATACAGAGTTTAAGAGTAATGAATATCAAACCCACATTCCTTTTAACATCTTTTCCCCATTGATAAAAACACACACGAGTAATTGCTGAACAGAAGTGCCTGTGTTACCAAGAACTGACTTACTGTACGGATTTTCAGAGATTACAAAATCTGAATGGACAGTAAATGTTACTTAAATACTCTCATTCAAAACAGTGGTTTTTGTAGGGATATATTGCACAAATACCTGAAATGCAAAATAAAATTCTGGCTGTATCTGTTGCATTCTCTCACCTGAGCATATCACACCCTGAATATTAAGTACTGGCAGCTGCCCTGTAGTAAACAGTCTGATCATTACTTAGAACTGGTTCAGTTAAGCCGAAGTTTGTGATCAAACCTGCTTTTAGAAAAATGTTGGGCTTGGGCAATGGTAGCCATAAGCTGACAAGAAAAAATTTCTGGTGTTTCTCATAGGGTTTTTATCAACATATGCTTTTGTTTCTCTCAGTATTCATCTGCGTTCTCTTTGGATCAGTTTGTTCTTCTGAGAAATCAGCACATGCTGAGGTTTAAAACCTCAGGCTTAGTAGCAAGTTTAGGAAACAAAAAACAAGTGCATCTGAAGTTCATACATGTTAGGCAAAAATTACAGAGATTTTTAGCAACGGAAGTGGATGCTTATCTCACACCCTTGTAGGAACAGAAAATAATTTTTTCATTGGCTATGCAATGTAAATTCACAGACCTGATCACTGAGATCAATCAGTAACAGCTTTGACTATCTAAAAATCCTGGATTCAAGCTTTATTGCCAAATAATTGCCTCTAATTTTTGTGGCAAATGTAGACAAATCATGATTGACATGTCTCTCCAAACCCACACCCTCACTCCTACCCTGCATAATAACTAGCCAAGCTGAACATTCCCTACAGGCAGGGAAGAGAGTCTACTATCAATATTTTGATGATCCATTAATGCAGATCCTGTCTGATTGAGTTTCTGCATGTTCACTTGGAATGTAACATTGTGACCTTGAAATATGAGCATTAAAGAGAGGATACCTTATCTTGCTGCATGTCACTGTCACCAAGTAAAGCTTCTATTATGGTGCTTTGAAATGAGCTGGTGGTGAAAAGAGAACCTCTACTGTTAAATCTACCTTAACACAAAACCTGTGTTATTTATTTACGATGCTAAATGAATCATCTGCACTTTCTGTGATAAGTCCAGGGCTGTGCGTCTTTCATTTCAGCTGACATTTTGCTGCCATTTGCCAGGCTAAGTAACTACTGTGCAATCACTCCAAGCTGATATGTGGTCATTCTTTTGTACAAAACAGGCATTTAACTCAACTAAAAGACCTTTTTGAAGAACAAAATTTGACAAAGTAAATTTTTGCTCATACATGAGGAGTCAAGTCTGTAGCAAATACACTTTTTGTGGTACCTAAAAAGATTTCTACAGAGAATTTGACAAACTGTTCTACTGATGTACACAAAGCAAAAAAACAGTAGTTTTGGGCAAAAGGATTTCTCAGAGTACTGAAAGGCCTTAGCCTTGCCTGGTAAGATAGTGGAAATCTGCACCTTTTTAAAGACAAAACACCCATCAGTTTCATACTTTTCAATGTGTTGAAAAGGATCTAATGAAAGGACATTTATTTATTTCTTTCCCCCAAATATTTAATTATCAAACACAATGCTAATATTTGAGAAACCTAATGCATTTCATGACTTTGTATCTTTCTTGACAATGCCCTGAAATGATAGAATCACTGGGTATCTTTTGCATGGAGAAATTGCCTACTTTTTTCTCTCTAACTGTAAGAGGCAGAAAACTGAGGACAATTCAAGGATAAGGAGTTTTGCTTGCAGTTGTTTAGACACGGAGATAATTTGTGGACAGATTTGTTTGGATGCTTTCACTCCTATTTAAGTTTAAAAAAAGAAATGAAACAATAATCATAAAATACATACAAAGAGGCACTGGAATTGTCCACAACTGACAAGCAACTTCTAGTTAGAGATTTAGAGACTGATGGTTAATAATTTATGAGCTTCTTACGTGGCAGATTACGTGACTTTCATTTTCTTGTCCATGGAGCATATCAAATGCACTACTTGTGGGTCTTGACAAATTTTCCCCATATTTTTCTCTTCCAATTATTCATTGAATACTGTATATGTTATGCAGAATTGAGGGGAGGAAACACAAATAATTCTAGCCTGAGAAAATGCCATCATGACATTCATCACCACTTTGTGACATTTGCTGTCCTCTTATTAAACTGCCTGGCATTTCATGAAACCATGCCCAGACTAATTGCACTTTCATTAACTGTTGTTTTCCCCTATTAAATTATTTGATAGTATTTTCCTAGCAGGAATGTCAACATGTTTAACTAACTCTAATAACTAAAGCTTTAAAAACCATCCTGCTGGGTCTCTTACTTCTTCCCAGCTTGGTCTGATTCACAGTTTTTAATGTCAAGACTAGGAACATCCTATCCAGTTGAAACGGATGTTTCTCCTCCAGTTTTAGGTCTTCAGTAAATGTAAATTTACAAAGGTAGATCCAGTAATGACTTTGCCTGACATCACAGTTATTTTCAGCTCCCTGCAGGATGCTTTCTGTTTTTCAGCTCCAGTTACTGTTCGCTGGAGGTCACATTACCTTGCAGAAAGCCAGCATGAGTAGGTTTTTACAGCAGCATTATGCAGGGCAGTGTCTGGGATAAGGTCACCTTAGCAAGGGAAAAACAGGCAGCAGCAGCCTCTTAGTGAACCTGCAACATATGTGAAACCTGCAGGTTGAGCTGCTGCTTTGCCTGACCCCTTTCAGGAGATGTGACTTGGAGGACCAGGATGCTGTGGGTAAAACAGCACCACGACTTTACTTGAAAATCTCGAATATGAATTCACTGAGGACAGATTACAGTAGAAAAAATAATCTGTATTAGAAATACTAGTCAATTATTACCTATATATAAAAGAAACAGGAGTCAAAAAAATATGGTTGCTATCCTGCCAAAAATAATTGTCTCATAAATCTTAACTGTATTAATTTAGTCGTACTATAAGGATCAAATCCAAGAAAATCCTGTTGGGTTCTTACCAAGTTTAACAAGACTCTCTCTATATTTACTAGAATTTCTTTCTCTATAAAACCAAAATTTTGGTAACACCTTTAACAATTAATCGGAGTGAGTAACCAGGAATATAATGTGAGATAGAGAGAAAACACAGAGACTGCTCAGGTACAGAATGAAACCACACTACCTGCACACTCTATGTACATCCCTAACACTGCCTTTCCATGAAAATAAACCTTGTTTATGAGAATGATATTATCAGATCACTTCATAAATACAGATTTACCAAAGATATCTGTATGGATATACACAGGAAATTGGAAATTATTTTTGCAATAAATAAACTTTTGAGTGTTTTATTGGTATTTGGCCACTTACCTCTTATGCACACAGCCCCATTGCCCTTACATACATATCCACACACACACACACCCTTGGGTTTGTTGATGCAGGACACAATAAATGATTTTCCTCTGTTCTGTACCTTTTTTCCATGACATGGTTTCCAGAACTGTGGCTTGGGGATTTCTCTAAACTGTAAAAATGTAGGTAATCTGAACTAAGTAAGAAATCTTGGTACTTTATCTCCACTGTCATACAGGCACTTATGAGCTTGAATTGTGGGTAATCACTGAGTGAGAGTGAACTTGACAAAATGCAGAGCATCAACATGCTATTAAATCTCTCTCAAATATCATAAATACATAGACATTGTTCTGACTTCACAAAATACCTCAGCATACAGCATTGCAAGGTAAAAAACTGTTAGAAGTTTCAACACAGTCAGTGAGAGTGGGTGTTATAACAGCTACTTGGAAGGAAAAAGAGAGAGACCCAACACTGATTTAATAATATAGATATATATTTAATTATTTAATTTCCTCTTTGTAAAAAAAAAAAAAAATTAGGTAGTTGGTTAAAATTGTAGCTGCTTATAGACTCCATAGTTTAATCCAAGTCCATGGTGCAATATGATTAGTTGTATGGTTTACCTACTCTTCCTGTGGTCTTTGAAACCACATAATTTTCAATATCCTGACTATTTCGGCAACTTTTCTTTATAAGTAAGTTGTCAGTTTTCAGAATGTGATTGCCTAAGACAGATACTTTCTTGCCTTTGAGACTTAGTTAAAACAAATAACTTAGACTTGTTGCATGTAGACTAGTAATTTCAGGACTATTTTCTCTTAGTGACATCAAAAGATGTGATTTCATTTGACATTTCAGAAATCTATCTGCATCACATGCAGTTTCAGAAATCCTGGTTCATGTGGAACTGTATTTCAGTGCATTCAGCTTTGACAATGCCTCAATCTTTTCTTTTTGCTTTCAGGAAACTCTTTGCTTTTCACTGTATATCACACATCTAGAGGTGTCTTGGTTTCAGCTAGGGTAGACTTAATTTCTTCTCTGTAGCTGTTACAGTGCTATATTTTGGATTTGGAATGAGAATTATGTTAATAGCACACTGATATTTTGCGTTTTTGATAAGTACACTTCAGTCACGGACTGTTTTTTAAAGTAATTTTATGCTCTGTCAGTGAGGAAGTACACAAAAAAAAAAAAACAAACTGGGAAGGAGCTTAGCCAGGACAGGTGACCCAAACTGGCCAAAGGAATATTCTACACCACAGAACATCATACCCAGTACGAGAATTCGGGGGAGTCACCCAGAAGCGTGGCTGACCTGGGGGAAGTCTGGCATCTGTCAGTGGACAGTGGGCAATTGCATTTTGCATTACTTGGTTTTCTCACAATCACTATTATTATTATTACTACTACTATTACTATTATTATTTTGTTATTGTTGTTTGTTGTATTTTATTTAATTTTCAATAATTAATCTGTTCTTGTCTCAACATACAAGCTTTACTTTGATTCTTCTCCCCAGTCCAGCAAGGTGGAGGGGAAGAGATGGGGGGGTTGAGCAAGGGGCTGTGTGGTGTTTCATCTCCTACTGGGCTTAAACCACAACAAGATTACAGTGAGTCCTGCTGTTTCCACTCACTTATGATAACACAGGCCAGTTGAGACAACCAGGTCATGCAAGAAGAGAATGAAAGAGGAAATGCAGAATGAAAGGTGTACTTAGGTCCTGAAATGATACTTGTTTAAATGCAACTGTGCCTGCATTTCCCTACTCTTGAGTTGCCACTGTACAGGCAACTTTTACCGAGCTGTGAAAACTCAGCTACCAATCCACTTGCACACTAGAAGGCTCACTGTAAGTATGTTGGTGATACTAAAGCTATTCTTTAAAGGGGACTGACACTTGAAAAACACTAGGTTTTGGAAATTATCTGTGACCAAAGAAGACATATACCTGCATATACTATGCAATATACTGTTGTGCAGAAATTCCTTAAATACTCTGAACCGTTACCTGTTTGTAGCCAATAAACTTAAAAAACTTGTCCAGAATAGTCTGTGCAGAGTCTTCTCTTCTACCTTTCTAAAAAATATTTCACCTTGGCAGTTTTCTGATTATTGCTTATTATGCAATTTAATCCCAATTATTTTTTCACTAATTTTCTCTGACAGGATTTTGAATCATTGTTACTTAATTGTTTTGGAATTTCCAGTTCCCCAGATGCTGCAAGCTATCACCTTTGTCACTTCATATCCATTTCATACTTATCCAGATCATGACAATCAAACCTATCCAGTTAAGTATGCATGTCAAGAGCTCTGAAGAAGTGCCTACTAGACAAGGACATGACTCAAGTTCATAGATAGAAGATGAAATTTGTAGAGAATTTTGTCCAGTTAGTGGGTGCTCTCCTCTATCTTTTTCTTCTTAAATAAAATACATCTCTACTCATCTTGAGTACAAATTGTAAATCTATCTATTAATGTTAAGGTCTTTCCCTTATGGACAGATGCAGAGGCCTGGGAGACATCCAAAACTTGCTTTAAATTATGTTTTTACTTCCCCCTAACATGTGGATGACAATTTCTGAAACATAAATTTTGTTTCATGTTGAGAATCTGGAATGCTGCCATCTGTCTGATCTTTTTTCCATTTCAGATATAAGATTTTATTTCAATTTGTCTATATAGAGGGTGAAATTCAGGACATATTTGTGCCAAATTACTTTGCAATTAGGTAGATATCACGTCACAATATTTGTGTGCAATATTGTGATTTTTTTTTAAACAGATATTACTACTGGAAAGAGGTTATGCACTGCTTATGGATATGCTTTGTAAGTCCAGAGAATCCAAAGAGCAGCTCTTTTAACATCACATCCAGAGGGTCAGTGACAGGATAAAAGGGAAGAGACCTTGCCATTTCTTCCTCTTGCACCTTTCCTTCTGGGTTTCTTACTGCCAGATAAGAAAATGCAACCTAACCTACCCTTTTTCTGAAACTGAGTCTTAACTGCAGTTTGGGGAGTGAGTTCACAGTAGTGTAAGGTCTGCCTTGCTACTGTCTAGATTAACTTTTCTACTCCTGTGGGTGGCAAGGAAGCATGTGTTCTGACTAAGCATGACAACACAAAATTAATCCCATTTCTATAGCCTTACTCAGTTTTTACAATTTAATATTCTGAAATGAAAGACATACTGTTGCCTGGAACACGTGCTGTCTTTCAGTATAATGCTGGTGCAAAGCGTCCTGTTGGGATTGATAACTCTTATAACCTTTACATTATCTGTTTCTTAACTTAGAGTTTTGGTTTTCTTATGCGGTCAGTATAATTCTTTTTTATGTGGAATTTAGAGGGACTGTGCAAATATTGTCATCAGCAATCCTTCTTAAGATAATAGATCAATTTGGAATAGAATAAGGGTGAAAAATAATTACAGAATAAAAATTTACAAGAAGGAACATTTGATGTTATACATCTCAGTTTTTCCACATCTAGCAAAACTATCTTCAGCTTTCAAAGACATGCTTCCATTTAGAATTCTTTCTTCATATCTCAGCATTCTACTTAGGCAATTTTCATAATTGCTAGCCTTGCAGCAGCTTTTAATCATTCAGGGATTACTGAAAATATAGATTTTTGAAAATTATGTCTCACACAGATAACTATAGAGATATTGTTATATAGATAACTGCTATTCAGATACAGGGACTTAGTTTTATTGGAAAATTCCGACAGCTCTTTGAGTTTTTTTCTCTTGCACTTCTTCATATGCACATACAGGTTATGTGTCCCCCCATTAAATGTGCACTGGCTGAGACCAGTATAAAATCAAGCTGGAAAAAGTGTAGTATATTATAGGTAGGCATCATGGTGTACATAATTTCTGTCAAAGGTTTTGCATGTAAAGAAAAATTAATATAGTGCCTTTGTGCTAGATCTGTTAAGGTACAATAGTAAAATATATTTCTCCCAGAATTGTTTCACAGCTAGTATTTGCTGGAAAATGCTGTTTTGTTAGCAGATGCTCGCTCAATCTGTGAGATTATCATAGTGTTCATCGTGTGTCCACTGTAAATTTTACTTTAATTCTTTGTCATTTACACGGATCTAAAAGTCACTTGTCTGTCTTTTTGTTTGTTGAGAAACACACAAATATAATTTTTTCTTCACTCTTCAAAAATGGAATGAAGAAAACTTCGTGCAGTGTCATGCACAAATTGCTATATTATCTTGTGGTTGTTTATATTTTGAAATCCAGTTATCCAAAAGATTCCTATTACGGGATAAAAACAATAGCAGGAAACTTTAATTTTAATTAAGTTGAACTAGTTTGGTTCAGTTAGATATTTTTAAAAGTTTTATCAAATTATATAAGTGTTCTCACTAATTCTGGCCATATTACCTTTCTGCTCCAAGTAGGAATGATATTTCTTCTTCCCCTCATAACACAGAAGTGTGTTTTACAAGGCAAACCAGCTACAAGAATACATTTATTTATTGTTGTGAATAGCGAAATCTTTATGTAGTTTCAGAGATATGGGTGGTTATGAGATATAGGTTTATTTTCAGTGACATGTAAACATCATGCACCCGGCCTTACTGTTTATTTTTGTTCGTGTTTATTATTGCACACTGTAGTGGTGCAGCTGATTTCTAAACATTTTTCATTTTGAGTAACACAAGCTCTGTATAAAGTAAGAGAGACATTAATACTCTAAGAGGACACCTCTTTAAGGACTTTAATTATTTAAAGTTTCTGTGGAAGCCAGTAAATGTTAATATGATAGAATTTCCTGTTTCTTATCCTGTAACATTGCGTGTGTTCAAAGCTCTTTAAATAGAAACGTTGCAGCAAATTGCATAAGACACTGACTTCTCTTTGCTGTCTTCTAAAAATTTTCCTTCTGCAAACAGCAATCTGGGCTGCTTGCAGCTCCACCCACCCCTCCCACTCCCTGTGCTGATTTGTCCGTTTTTTAAAAAAACCCTTTTATTCGCTTTTTCTCTCATACAAAACAAGCAGAAAAGACACGTTTAGAATCATATACAGCCATTGATGCCAAGACTCATTGTCTTGTGTTGTTGATGATACAGCTACTGCCTGTTCCCCTCCCAGCCACCCAGCCAAGTGCTGTTCAACTGATAGCCTGCAGAATTAATATTTCTCAGTCACCCTGCTCTCTGCTTCCACCAAGTTAGACACTTTCTCCTCAAGAAGCAAGGAGAGAAAAAACTCAGAATTTAATTAATTTTTGGTGAATTTTTCTACCCATTGTAAAATGATTCCTATTAATGTTGATGGCCATTTTTAATGCTTTTCTCTGGCTCTTCTCTTAGTCACCGCACACTAGTCCACTCAATCCTTTAAAGTGTAACATTTTCACTAAGAGCGTTTCCTGTAGCTTAAAAAATGTCCATCCCTCAGCAATTTCCTCATTTTATCTGTGCTGTTCTGCTTTTCTTGTGGCTTTTAATCACTGTGTCCTTAAGTAAAGGTCAATATTTATGTCTTATATTGCATAAATATAGATTTAAAAGCTGATATAGATATTATGTTAGGGTATGTGCATGATCAGGTGCAAACTTGAAGAGAGATCAGTGTCCTGCACCAACTCTGTATTGGATACATGATGGAAGTGGAACCTGTGTTCAGCTTGCCAGCACTAGGCTCTAGCTTTGACTACTGCCCTTTGGCCATGGCACTGGTATGGTCAGGGCTCCAGCTAAATGTAAATTGTACCAGACATTGCCACTGTGGAGGTGAGAGTGAAAAACAAATGCAGAGCCAAAAGTTTTTTTAATTATGTACTCTCCTACAAGTCTATGCCAGGCTACATACAGACAACAGAAAAATCTGTAATTTCTATAACAGAAAAGATGCCTAATGCATAGAATTCTCTCATAAAAACATTTCTCTCTCTATTTGCTGGTAAATGCCATGTTTTCCATGAAGTGGAGTGGGATGTTTCAGATGTGGTAGGATTATCCTAAATCTGTTCCCGTCAAAAACCATAAAACTTCAGGCACTGCCAAGAATTTAGTCTAATTCAGAAAATGGTGGAAATCTTATCTTTGGACTAGTTGGATGTTTGATTTTTTTCATGTCCAAAGAGGATAATAATATAAGTTTGTTGTTCTCTTTGAAAATAAATTCTAAAAGAGTTTGAAAAGAAGCAGTATGCTTACCATCTTTTGTTTTTATTATTATTTTATTTTTATTATTATTACTATTAAATGTTAATTAGGGTAACATTTTTTATATGCCACGATTTTTCCTACTCTTCCTTTATTTCAGTTACCTTCCCTTATATAGTAATATGTTGTTGAAAATCTTCTCTTTCTTTACCTTTAAATAATATTAAGTACTCTGTGTTGTGCATTTCTAGGAATAAAGCTCACTCATTTTTCACACTTGTTTTCAATGAATCAGCTATTTACAGTGAAGCCCGAGAGACTAATGGTTTTCTTGACTATTTGCAATGCTGTTCTCCTCATGCCTTAATAAAGATGAACAGTATTTAACTGCCAGGCATCAGAGATCTCTTTATTTTAATTAGCAAGCGTGCTTTTCCTATCATTTTTCTTGGAACAAAATATATCCTAGAAGACTCCTTGCACTGCTCCCCTAGCTATTGATTTGGAGTGAATTAAAGGAAACATATTATGAAAGATGAATAGCTAGGGAAAAAAATAAGGTCTAACATTAAACTATAAATGTTTCAGCATTTTGTTCAGTCAAACCTTGGGGCAATGTCTTTTCAATGTCATGCTTTAGTAAAAGTCTTTTTAGCCCATGCCTGTCTTTCCAAACAAGACAGACAAAAGCTTCTATTTTAAAAACAAACAGCTAAGTGATTTGCTGTACACTTGCCATGAATAGTAACGAGTAGATCTGTGGCAAGTTCCTCTCTTTAATTAGCACATTGCTAAAGCCTGACTGCTGTTGTTGCTGTTTGGATGAGTGCTGTCTTATTACAATTTCTTCAATGCACTTGAAGAAATTCAGAAATCAAGTTATGAAAAAAACCCAAAAAAACTATGGAGTATTCTTTGGATTCAAAAATATTTCCATGTTTCACTTTTTTGTTTGTTTGTTTGTTTAGGTTTGGTTTTGGGTTTTGGGGTGGTTTTTTTTTTGTTTGTTTCTTGTTTGTTTGTTTTTTTGTTTTTTGTTGTTGTTGTTGTTTTTTTTTTTTTTAAGGAAGAACTAGCTGTTAAAGCTCTGAGTAAACCCACTGATAGGTATTGTATAAAAGTTCTTTTAAAATAGATTTTCATAAACATACTCGGAAAAGGTTTATTTTACATAGATGGAATGTGTATATGCTGTTTTAAAAACAGAAGAGTTTTTAGGGTGTTCTCTTATTACTGTGCCTTAAATGTAGTGATATTTCAGAGTTTCATAGATGAGTAGGATGGAAAGGATTTTTTTTTTTAAACCATACTTTTGTTAAATTTATCTGACGTAATATTTTAAATTATTTTCAAAATTCTTACAGCTTTTCCAGACAGGGCAAAATTTCAAAGCAGTAGTAACATTAAAGTAGAAAAACATTACAGCAATAACTGAATGAAAGGGAGAATGGAGACTGACCAGAAAATTTGTGAGAAGCTTCAGGCAATGAAACAATAAAGAAAAGAAAGGGTTGACAAAAAGGAATGTATTTTGGTTGCAGCTGCACTTTTGAATGGAGATTTCTAGAGATTCATGAAAATATCTTTTTCAAGATAAAACCACCAGTATTATATAGACAAACTATTAAAAGATTAAAAGAATAAAATAGAATAGCTAAACCAAGCATAAATTTCTTCTGTTTCTATTCTTCTATTTCATGCAAAAATTCTGTTTGAAGACCTTTAAACAAATTTATGTTGTCTTCCTTTTGGGGATTATTAAAGATTTTTCTCGTGATGTTTTTCCATGTGCGCATAGTGGTCATTTGCTACCTTTAAGATTCTTTGGCCAGGAATCTTCCCATGGATGTGTCTCCTCATAAGGTTCACTAAACCTAGGATAAAGGGCATTCAGATTGTCAATGCTGGGTTTGCATTTCTGCAAAGTTGCTAGGGGATCCTCACGAGAAAAATGCAAAATCGTCCTGCATTACTGCGTAATGAATGTTATCTTCTTATCAATGAGTTATCAATGATATCAAGGTATATAACAGAGAAACCAGGTGTTAAAAACAAATTCTTAGGAGAATATCATGATTGTTTAAATACCTGGAGTGTGATGGATACTGTCCAGAGTGAACAGAAATGAGCCTGTCTTATGACCTGCACTTTCTAAATCATGGATGGTAAAATGTTAATGTAAATACCTTTGGCAAAAAGTAATACTGAAAGATATTAGAGAAATTCATAGTACTTTATACAGGTGCTCCTATTTTTTGAACTGAATTATTTGTCTTCAATACCAACAAGTCAACAAGTTCTATAGCAGAAGAATCAGAAAGTATTTGCTGCATTAGTCACACCAAGGATTTTTTTTTTTTTTTTTTTTAATGAAAGACATTGGAAATTGACATTTGAAAAGCATCAGATGAGTAGGATGAGCATTCAGGCAAATGCCAAACACCTACCAGGAAATAAAAATTTTTTGAAGTCTAAAAGACCATTATGTTTTCTTGGAACACACATAAGTACATGTGCAGTGATTTATACAGCGTAGGAATTTAAAGAGTGGACATACCTTCTCAGTCCAATACATTACGAGTATAAAAATATGATGGCTTTTATATTAAGATATATAAATTTACATATATGTTTACATTTAAATATTTTCACATACCTGCGCATAGTAAACATACAGATTTTTTTAAAGGCAGCTGGTAATTCTGCATGTTGTTTTTTGATGGGGCTGGATTTTCAGATGATACAAATCTGGCTGCAAGCAGTGCAATATTCAGGTTGTTAAATCACAGGTTGGTTTTGGATACTGTGGTGAAACAGAAAGAAAGAAAGAAAGAAAGAAAGAAAGAAGAAAGAAAGATTGTATTAGCTAAGGATTAATTTTTACTCATTGGCAGTGAAGCCATGATTGAATTTAAAAAGTGTGAAGAAGTAAATGGTTCTAAATCCTTTAGTATTTTAGTATATTATTTATATATGATATGTAAATTTCAGAACAATTACCCCCTTACAGCATGAAAACCACTTCATGGGTTTTGGTATGCAACTGCTTGGAAAGTCAAAAGTGAAAATATTATGCCTGAGAATGGACTCAGAATTGAGGAAATTTTTAGATTGTATAATCATGAATTAAAATAAAGTTGTAAAATAAACTACTTCTAAACATGTGACCTTTTTTGAAAAAAACTATATAGATGCACATACCTGTACAGACTATATGTAAAATAAATGTAATAATTATGAAGTTTCTTTTCTAGATGCTAAATTTACCAGATGTAAATCAAACACTGTCCCTAACAAGATAAGATGAATTTTTCTAAGCCTACATGAGTAAAAAGTGTTTATAGATTAGTTTCCGTCACACAAAACTGTCTTTACCAAGGACAAAAGTTATCCAAATGTGATCTTGGAGCTGTATAAGGGGCTACAAAAAGATCCACATTTGGCAAAGAGGGAAAAAGTGCTTTTGTTAACATGTTTTCAAAATTTTCTGAAGAATCTTGGAGGTTTCAGATAAATGCCAGAGATGGAAAATCAACAGAGATCAGGCTATGCAGTCAAGATGAAAGTAAATATTTCACGTAGATATTGAAATAAGTCATATATCAAGCATGCATATAGTTTGTCTGCACAAATAAACCACACAGCACTCATACCACAGTACACGTCTGACTTCTCCACCACAAAGTACATCTGGGTATGTAGACACAGACAGCATAATGTCTCTGAAAATTTTCTAGAACTTGGTTTTCATAGCACTTCGCCTACAGCTGTAATTGATAGTGCACAGCAGTGATGTGACACCTTTCCTGCAAGGTCTTTTGTGGAATACATCTGCTGTACAGTGGGAAAACAAAATATGAGTCTTGACTAAATCTTGTGGTAGAAAGGACTCAAACTGGGAAACTGTTCAAGACAATTTGCATATTATGCAGATGAAAAGCTAATGACAAAGAGGGTATTGGCAAACTCTGCCTTGTTATCTGGCAGTGATGTGTATAGCAGCACGAGTACCTAGACATAAGCTCTACTAATGTTATTTTGCAATTAAGAAAGTAAAGTCAGAGAAACGCAGTGAGAACTGCATATGTAAATAAGATTCAGTTGTGACGAAACATGTAATCCCATCCAATCCAAATAATCCAGTTCACTTTGGGACACAGGCATCATGATTGTGTGTTATTAATTTTGAATGGTGGAAGAGGGAAAGTAGCCAAGTGCTTATTGAATCCTCATTTCTAGTTTAAGCGGCTGCTTCTTCATCCTTGCTTGCCAGTTCTGAGTGTATTTCAAGGAACATTACTGAGAACAAAATCGAACAGCATCAATATTAATGATCTGAACTAGAAAGATAGCTTTTAGTGTGCAAATTAATTACCCTAATCACAGGGTTTTTTGTATCCATTTTAATGAAATAACTATTTATTTCACTGAGTCCTGAGCTTTTCTTTTGCAAATAAGGCACATTTACATGATAAATACATGAAATTTAAATGGATGACTAAATTAAATTGAGGGGGGGGAAAAGACCTTTTTAAATACAATTTTCATAGGAAAAACAGCTAGATTAATGGGTTGGTTAGCTGACTGGCATCTGTGATTAAATCTTTTTAATGTATGTCAAATAGAATTTAATGGACCTTAAGAAATGTCTACATAGTAATATTCAGGGTTTAGTGAAGATGCATTTTATCTCCTATTATTGAAGTGTAGACAGCTGAAGGCATATTGCTTGTTGCTGCCCAGTACAGTATAGAGTCATTCTGTTTGCGAATAGTGGTGATATCAGTTTGCATCTCTACTTTCTTGTGTTGTCTGTTCTTTCCCCTGAAAATATTTTTATTCTACCTAGAGGAATCTAAATAAGAAACTCCACTTTAAGATGGCAGTTCCTGATTGTTTGCACAGTCTTCTGATTTAATCATCACATGAACATTAGCTTTATGCTATTGTTTTCAAATAAAAACAAGAAAGGGAACAATGCTTAGTTCACAGGGACTTTGAACAAATCTTTTAGATTCTATGTGTTTTGAAAACTTTATTTATTGTCACAAAGCTTTGAAGGGCTCCATATTCAACAGGAGCAAGATTTGAAACTCATTCCAGCTCATTTTTTTGATAACCGTCCTGCAGAACAGAGCATCTTTCTCTGCTTGCTTTTTTCCCAGTCGAGCCACCAGAGACATCTCCAGCTTCCTTTGATTAGAAATGATCAATGGCAGCTGCGGCAGGCAGGCAGGGTGCCCCAGGCACAATGCAAACAAGTCTTTCTCCCAGCTCACTAGGATTTACATTTCAATTGCTGCCACATTTTTAAAGATAATTATAACCTTTTATATTAATATTTCTCTGTGGTGTCTCTGATATTTTAACAACATAAATATTAATTTAGCATATCAAGGAGAACAGCTTTCTTCACTGCAATCACTCAAACAAAAAATATCTCCCAAAAACACAGGGCATCTAACATGGCATCTCAATCTCTGAGCGTTAGCAACACTTTGGAGGGAGCATCTGCTGGATTTGATTTTGCATGGCTCTGCACTATCTTAAAGATTAGAAGAGAATAACCTTTCCTTTTGACTTGAGACCAAACCGTCCTGCTACAACAGCAGAATGTGTTCACTGTCTAAGCTGACATCTGTGACTTATGCGGCTGCAAACAGTGTCTTTACCATGGTGAAAAATATCAGCTAGATAAAGCTGCCTTGATAAAATTGATTTTCTTGGAGAGAAAAAAGGGAAAATTGCTGCTGGTGGTGTTGAGAATTTCTAAAGTTTCATGCTGCAGCCTTTATCCTACTATCACTCCGGCCTTTTATATCATTATCCATTTGCATCAGGAAAAGCCATCACAGTGTACAAACAGATGTTGCTTTACCTACCCAGATTATGTTTTGGATCACAATAATATTTTTTGCAGACTGTCTTATAAAATTTTAGCATGTAGCATATTTGACTTATCTAAGTCTTCCCCACCTCTCTTCTTTCTAATGCAACTACAACATTCCTAACTGGCCTTCAGTGCTGAGCAGCAATCACAATTTTTAGATTCAAAAACATGTGAGAATAATGCTTTTTCCGTAGCAATTAACAAATAAGGAGAATTAGTGTGTGTCACAAATTTGATATCAATACCCCTCAAATGTTACCGGGAGATCATTCTGCTGCACTTCTTGGTAAAGTGCAGAGTTACAATCTTTTTGTGGGCAAGACCTTAATTTCCTACACACCAAGCCATGAGCTTGAGCATCGCTTGAAGCTGACTAGAGGAATAAAACTGCTCATGAAATATGCATGACTAACACATATGCTGCCAGGAGAACCTAGTATATTATGTATGACCCTTCTGTAATTGTAAGAAAATGATATTCATTTAAATGGATGTTTATCACAGTTAAAGGTACACATAATGAGACAAAGGTCATGTGCCTAAAAACACAGATTTAGCCCACTATTTCTGGCCTTGTTTGTAAGGACTATCACTTTTTCATAGCTGTTTCTCCTGCACATGTATCTATAATTATGTAGCTTGAAAGAGCCTCTGTCTTTATTTTTGCAACAGTCTTAAACTAAATGCAATTCTAGTATTGTGTGCATACAACTGGGTAATATGAAGGCAGCATATTAAAATTCACATCAAACCTAACTCTCCTTTTTCAGCTACTGTTGTTCCGGGGAGCTACAGTTTTTTTTCTCATTATTATTTGCCTTTATGAAGTGCATATTTTCTTATTTTTTAAACAATCGAAGTCTCTTACAAGGCAGAGAGATATTTTCGGCTCAAAAAATAGCTGCAACATAGTTTGTACATTTTTGCTTCAATCAACCCTCCTCCAAGCAAAGCAAGTTTTGAGCAATATGTTTTAATTTGTTTCTTCCTAAACTGTAACATATTTGTAATGCGGATTTAGCTTTGTCTTTGCATGAATACATTCTCAGAGTTCAGGGAGAGATGTTACACAGAACATTGCACTCAGTGAAAGCCAGATTCAGTGCAATAAATGAACCTTTTGATTAGTGCTGCAGAGCTTCACCAGGAGCTTTCTCTCTCGGCTAAGGATCTCCACAAAGATGCCTGAAACTTTCTTGCTGCCCTCACGAGAACACATCTACAGCCCTGAAAAGCCATAAGTAAAAGAAGATAAAACCTATTTGCCACAATTCAAATTGCTTGTAGAAAAAACCAACAAATTTCAAGACATGTAATTGCTGCAGAAGTGACTCTAAGTCTGAATGTTGTTATGCTCAGGAAGTGGGTCAAGTTCATCTTGGTCTTATGCCATTGATTTAAAACGATACTATTAACAGAATTGAAAGCAGATGATAAATCTTTTTAAAAAACATCACAGTAGGCATTTGGTCTTCCTTCAGGCGAAGACAATACTGACCAGCAGAGTACTCTCACTGTCTTATAACAGGCTTGAAATCAGACTCTCCAGGATAGAAGAAAGCTGAAAATGTTTCAGAAGATGTTTTTTATACTATCTGCTGGAATAGAGTTTGAAAACGCCAGGTAATCAGGTATCAGAAAGCTCCAAAACGTCAGGTCTTTATGTTTCTATGTATTGAGCTTCTGAGGAAGCAAAGTTTTGGAGCTTTCTGCTTGTCCTCTCCTCATCGGGATGGACGTGAGTCCTGTTCTGACCTGGGCTCCACCTTATGGTCCTTAACAGGTTGTACAGACTAGCAGTCACATAGAGTGCCTGCCCATACTCTTTGAAGTTCATGGAAAACTTGGGGTTTTTTAACATGAGAAAGCCTGAAGCCAAAAGAATTCTCTTTCCTTTTCTTGTACCAATAGTGAAAGAGTGGACTAATGACTGCATTCCAAATTGGGTCCATTTTTTCTGCAAGTAAGAGAAATATTACTCAGTCTGCTGATAGAAATTCAGGGAAAAAAATTAAAGAAAAAAAAACAACCCTAAACCAGTCCCATTACCCACTATAAATAATTTCAAGATGTTTATTTATTAAGTTGCTGATTCATCCTATCTGGTATGAGAAATTCCTGGAATGAGAATATTTGTACCAATTTACCAACCAGAGAACAAGAACAAAATCTGATTGGCTTTTTTGGAGTACTTTTTTATGAGGTCACAGCATGTGTTTCTGAATTCAGTCCAGTCTTGAAATAGGACGATGAGGACTGCAAATACTGTTGTTTAACTTGAAGAAAATCTACAACTATACAAAGCAAAAACCTCTTGTTTCAACTTCTAATCTGTTTTCTTGCAGCTCTATTCCTGTGCCCCCTATTCCTAACACTAGCTCCAGTCCATTTTCCTGTTGTCAGAGGCAAATATTTTCTGAAAAAATTTTCTAAAAATCTATCTCAGGTAAAGTGAACGGGAAAAATCAAAGGAAATTGGAAAAATATGCTGGGCACAGATGTGTGTTACTACACTACTTATGCCTCTAAATTAGCAATCAAGTGGGAAATCTTTATCAACCTTCTGCAGCAAAAATAAAAGATGTCACAAGCTTTGTCTGTAATCAACGCAAGACAACTGGATATAATACCAAATACAATACTTATAGCAACAGCAGCATAAGGGGCTCTAGTAGGCATTGATAATTCAGCTGTGCTGCCTAAACACAGGCATACACCTGCAAATTGCTTCTTAGCTTGTACAATACAAGGAAAAGGGACAGAAGAGTTTGATGGAGGTTTTAGAAAGCTGAAGGCGATTAAAAACAGATGATAAACCTTTCCACTAAAATCTGAAAGAAGGAGGGAATTCAAGAGCCTACTAAATGTGCTTAGATGACTGACTCTTTCTTTGAAAGCAGAGATATAAATTGCAAACTATGCTTTAGTGTTCTCAATATGCTCTGACAGCTTATACTGCACACACCACTTCTAAGCCTAGCTTTTATGTAAATTAATCATGTTAATTAGTAGACAGCATTGAACTCATGCCATTAATCCTATTCCTTCCCTTGAAATGGAAGCAAAGTTTCCAGTTCAGTCAGAAAATGGGATTGTTTTCGTCTTCTTCTTTCTTTCTTCTTTTTTTTTTTTTTTTAATCTCTTGTGAGGGTATATTATATCTTTTATCTATCTTGGAACCTAAATAGAAGCTATAAGAAGTCTGTGTCTCACAAACACACATATAATGGGCACCCTTCATGAAAAGGGCATCCACATCAATATGGTGCTCCCTGACAATGGCAGTGACTCCTTTTCAGCAGGAAAGCACTCCATGAGCTTTTCTTTTGCTTTGTGAGCTATTAGAAAACCAAGAAGGGAGATTAGTATGAAAAATAAGAGGAAACAGTGCCTAGCATGAAATACATGGGGTTTTATAAAAAAAAAAAATTCTAAACAGTACCTGGACACAAATGTAGTGTCTCCACTCATATTTTATGGGTTCCTTAAGAAAGATGTACAGATACACAGTGCTTATGTACCATTGTATTCAGGGTTCCCTGGAGACATTTTTTCACTATTCCAGCTATATAGATTACTAGAAGGATATTCCTGAGATTATCATCAAAACTGTCTTTCCTTTTTTTCCCCAAAAGCAATTAAGAAACAGGATTAATTTTTGGGAGGGTGTTTTTTTGGGGGTTTTTATGCTTTTTTTTGCTTTTATATTTTGTTTGTTTTGTTTTGTTTTTGTTTGTTTGTTTTGGGTTATTTTTTTTTTGCTTGGTTTCTTTGTTTGTTTTTGGTTTTGTCTTATGATAACTCTAGAAGTTTCCTTACCTTTGTATGACATAGTAGTGGTAAATAAACTTTTGTGAGATAAAGCACAGTACACCACAGTTACAAAACCTAATTTTTCATTTAGCTGCTAAGAGTTCTAAAAGTGCAGAGATATTACCTATCTTAAGGTATGAATTGGGTGATTTGAATGACCTTGTAAAATCTCACTGTTAGAAGCAGTTACCTGAAGAAACCAAATACCCTAAATCCTCTTCAGCTCTGCTTTTCAAAGTTTAAGTTTAGCTTAATTTTTTATACTTGCACCGTTGCCTGTAAATCATGCTAAACCAAATAGTAATTTTTTCAATGGCTTGTTTGGAAGGATTAGAAGGAAATGGAATACTGATTTAGACTTATCAAGGACATTCCATATTTAACTGACAAGACTCTTAAAATCTCCATTGGGGTCAATATGACGTTTTAATTTCCATAACATTTAGTGTTAAATAACTCTAAATAAGTAAATACTTAGCATGGTTTGCAGAGGAATTTTCCCAAATGTTCCCCTTAATGTTGTTGCAAATCATAATGGTAACTTTTGCACTACCTTTTTATTTAATTTGGTAATCACAGTTTGAAGGCACATCTCCTGGTTTCTGACGTTTACCAGGGGAGGCTTGGTGAAACAGTATGTGATGGATTATGGCACCTGTGTTGAACACACTCTCATTCCTAATCGACATTAAATACTTGGAATCCAACTGGATTTGGTCGCCTTGAACTAGGTGTAAAATGTCCTTTGCATTATCAGAATCAAAAGTTTTACTATGTATCTGGTTCTAAGGTTCTTCACCTGTTGTCAAGGGTGAAATCCTGAAGAAGTGTTAGCTAGAAGGGTACAAACCTAGTGTGGAAACCTAGCATAAATCTGACTCCCCTGCAGCAGACAGCAAAAAGTCTAGAAACACAGGCAAAATGAGCCTTTAGTCATTAACTGCATTCTTGGTTACTAATGTAATAATTCGGACAGCGGGGGAAAAAATGGTGTTATTAATGACTTTTTCGCAGTTGATTTTGGATGTACAATTACAGCTTGAACCTTCGATTTTTTCCAATATTTGGAAATTATTATTTTTTAAATGACCCTAGATGATTCTCTAATTATTCTTGTTTTTTCATTTGTGTAGGGTTTTTTTTCAACATTTATTGACCACCCATACGCACATTCTAGTTCACAACTCAATTTTAAGAAAAATTGTGTCACTTTTAAGGTTGGTGATTTCTTTATAGGACATTTTCCTCACTATTCAGAATTTTTCAAGCTGTCCTGAGACTAATTTTAGTTTTAACTGTAATCCCTAGTTCATACAAATATACTGTATGCCTATAAAAACTGTTACTTTATCCACAAGGCGCATCAATAGAGATGAAGCAAAAAAAGGACAACCTGAAAACAGCAGAAATAGATAACAAGTTGAGACAGCACGTTATTTTATTTCCTAGAGCTGTATGTCAAGCCATAACGAAGAAATCACAACAGTGTACTGAAATGTTGTTTTGTATCAAGGCTGAGAGAGATCTACTGAATAGTAAACTTTGAATAAGAATTAGTATTTAATCCCAGAAGATGATAGAAAACAGAAAGCTAAAAGCCCTGCAAAGTAGAAGGATTTTATAATTTTGTATCTGTATGGATTCTGCTACCCTAGCTACAGCCAAGGGCTGTTTAATCTTCTCTCTTGAGGATATATTGAGAACTTACCAAATAAGCATTGTGCTGTGGTAGGAAGGGAAAAGGTGTTCATGTATGGGTATGAGAAGGCAGACAGATGAAAGAAATTGCAAAATCTAGTGACAATGAGCAATGTTAGCATTAGGATGTGTGCATATTGCAAACAACTAGGACATCCGACAGTAATCAACTGCAGTATTGCAAGCTACAACCTAGAATTCCACAGATTCTTAGTTCCTTAGGAATACAAATCTATTAAGTTGAATTTTCTTTATCACCTAGTAAATATAATATCCCTTCCCTTGCTTCTTTACACTCACATGTACTAAGACACGTGCATACACACACTCATCATCTACATGTTTAACCCTATTGTACTTGAAACTAATTCCTTCCAGATCAGCTTCCTTGCTGCATCACAGTTACTAGTTTCAGGCATTTTTACATCTCAAAAGGACTCACAGAGTCTATTCTTTTGCTCAGTCGGAAGTCTTCGGCAAAGAAGTAGGGTCTATTAGAATTTTAAGAGTTTATTGGGATTTCTTTCCTCTTGTTAGGGTAACCATTCTGTGGGAGATATGGCCAAAGTGTTCAGACTGCCTGACTGTCTCAGTCCTGGTACCTAGCACTTGAGGCATCTGTGATCCTCAGAGGCACAGCAGCATTTCCTGCAGCAGGCTAGTAAAACAAAGGGAGTTTTTCTGAGCAAGCTTATCTGCATTAACAACACTAGATTCCAGATAGTTGCAGTGCATCAACAATTCAGACTAAAAGAATAACAGTAGCTGAGCAGAACAAACTTCCAACTGTGAAGCAATTATAGTGCTGTTGAATGGCTGATTGCTTGTGTGTGGTCCCCTGGTTCCCTGATGTGGTGTGCTTATAGTTTTGCAATTGGATAAAATAGATTGGAATGAGTGCTGTCATACAGAACTGCCAGCTGTTCCACTGTTAATAAAGACACTATTTAGCTATTAATACATCCCATTCTTCTCTGCTGTGCTTATTCAAACAAAGTATTTCTGTTTGTAGAGAGGGTGTGACTGCACCTGTTCTGGATTCAGGAATCCATGGCCAGTGAGAGACCCCTTGATACTCTTCAGTAACAATGCCAGCTTCCAGCCAGAGCACCATACAAAGACCAGACAGAATGGGCTTGCTTTTCTGACAGATTTGGCAGACAGTGTTCTAAAAGCATGCAGGCCTTGGAGTTAGCTTCCTACTGCTTATGCTTATAGCTGGCCTTTAGTGTAAGGATCATTCATAAGCACTCAAGTTTTATTTTTTTCGTTCTTCATAGGCACAAAGAAAAAGTGCTAAAATAAGTGTAACTTTAGAGGTATGACTTAAATCACACTTTGCATTCGATTTTACTGGAGAGTTGTCTTGATTCCTTGCATTTTGAGGGAATGGAAGAAAAGGGCCAGGTCTTATTCTTGCATAAGACCATTGTTCTCAGTTAACTTTCATTGAAACAGATTAACTTTCAGAATACATGGAAACTTCCCCAGAAGGTACATATTCTTGTGTTAGTAAAACAAAACTGATGCTAAACCTGGCTTAAAAAAAAATCCTTACGGGGAAGGCCCTAAAAATTTAATTTCACAAATTAGCATGCTAATGCTTTTTAAATAGATGCTAGAGAAAGAAGAAGGTTGCAGTTGGCTCATGATAACTTTAAGGCCTTCCTTTGGCTTCACTGGTGACTTGCAATTATGGCTTGAGTAAATGATTTATTTTTTCTTTAGTGAAAGATGTTACTGTTGTCATCAAGTTCAGCTGTGGGAAATGTTCACCATAACTGCCAGCGATGGTTACCTGGACTATAGATAGATAGCAAGCATGTTTTATTAGCCTTCTTTGGCATTGATGAATCCTCTGAAAATCCCCTGTCTTATTTAGGCAGTGAGCTTGGAATAGCATGAAAAGCTATCTCCCTAATATAATCCCATTTCTAAAGCTAATTTGTAGCATATTAAAGCAAATAGCTCTATTAATTTTATTTAATGAGTAATGATGCATAATGTAATAACTGTGGACTAAATATCAGTCCGGGCCTTGGGTCTATGACCAGCTGTGATAAAAGGTGTGAAAGAACTGCTTCCTGGACTTATGTAAGCTCTTTAAACTGGGTGGAGGGGGGGAAGTCACCACTAAAAGTTAGTGCTGATAAACTAGAGAGCACTAAGGGTTTTTGAAACAATGTGCATTGATTAAATAAAATACCAGTAGAGAGAAAAAGAGACAATACCAGTAGAGAGAAAAAGAGACAATCCATAAAAAGTACTGGATTGTACTTTTTCTTTAGGTTTAGACCCAAGTTTCAGCTACAAACTTAGATATATTAACCCTCTGAGTAACCCAAATATGACTATATTTCAAGTAATCCATTTTTTGGATGCCAAGAAACAAAACTGTCTTAAAATTCACTTTTAACTGAAGTTAAAAACTATTTCTTTTAAAGTGCAAAGATTAGAGAAAAGTTTTTTAAAAATATTTGCACTTTCCCAAAATAAAGTTTTTGAAGCATTTCACTCTTGTGAAATAGGTTTTTAATTTAAAACATGTATTGTCGCAAGATAGTGTTTAAAATTGAAGCAAAATAAAATATTGTTTATAACAAACAGTAATAATTTAGCTATAGTGCTTACAACTGCTACTTGCCCCAAGAGCCATATCTGTGCTTGGTGCTCATGGAGAGGGCTGCAGCTCCAGCTCCTGACTGTGCCTCATCCTTTTTGAATAAACTTGAGAAAAAATGTTTCATCTCTGGAGTACTTCTCCCTATAACTATCTAAAAGCAACGAGAAGCTGTAAAGGCAAAACTATTCATTCCTGAGATGAACTTCTATCTATCTTCTCTGTTTATGTTGGAAGTTCTTCTCGTCACACACTGTTCTTTATTTTGGGTCTGTAGCATGAGGAGTGCAAGGAATAGTTACTTACATTGGTGCTCCTTAAGTGTTAGCACAAATAAACAGATAACCAAATAGATGATGAAGCATCCTTTATGCCCAACCCTGATTAATATTTTTTTCAGAATAAAAATAGAGGAGATCATTTAAATATTATCTGCCTTAGTAACTGTTTTGTGTTCAGCTCCTGTCTTTTTTAAACTCCACAGGAAAATACAAACAGCAAATGCAACAACCTGTGGGCTGAACAAAAGAAAAAGAGAGAAGGAAGAGGATGGTAAACTAACTGAGCTAAATATAAATTTAAAAATACAAACATGAGCTCTTTTCCTGTTGAAGAAAGCAAGCACTTGAATTTATTATCCAGAGCAATTTGATTATACATGCCACTGTTTAGAAATACAATGTATCAGTTCGCTTGTTGAGATTTACATCATTGATGTGCTTTTTTGTTAAACTAGGTCAGAGAAATATTTAAACAAAGGCATTTTGTAATATGGGTAAACAGACAACAAAAGTAAAGGAATCTGTGCTGATGACTTATGAAGGTGTCTTAGGTTTGAGTTGCCAATTTAAATAAACTTATTTCTTTCTGTTGTGAGACAGAACCAGGAGTCAAAGAGCAAGGCAGGCTTAAAATTTTGAAAGGGTATAGAAGAAAATTTATTAACTACACAAACAAAAAGGGGAAAAAGGGAGGGAAAAAAAAAATATTTCAGAATAAGATTTTCCACATCACTCCGTCCCTCCCTCTCCCAGTCTTCACAACAACAAAACAAACATACAACAAATACTTCAGTCAGTGCCTAATTTAGTCTTTTTCTGTTTACTTTTGGAGAAAGAAGTTTCTTCTTGTCGAAGTTGTAGGAGATGTGTTCCACAAGAAGAAAAAAAGTCCTCTTGTAGTTTTACCTCTCACGATTTGCATCCGCCCGGGAAATCTGCAACCGTGACCCTCCTCCCAGTTCCACAGCCGTCCCAAAGCTGTAGATGTGGGTCATGTCTATTCCATGGGGTATTACTTTGAAGAATCAAAATGTTCAAACAACGATTTTTATCTGTCTCCTTTCTCTCTGCTCAGGCTTCATTTTCAGGAAAAAAAACTGCAATCCCCTTCTTTTCTCAGGGCAGAAATTCAAATTCCCAACACAGGTGTTCTTTAGTCAAATTATCTCCTAAGGAGGAACATTTCCATCCCCCCATGTCTCTTTCCATGGTTTAAAGGAATATTCAGTACATCAGTTCATCCCTACAATTTTCCAAAAAGATTTTCAGCCATTTCAGCATCTTCTCATTCTCCTTCCATCTTAAAATACTTAGCTCTTACATCACTGACTTCAAAAATCTTCTTATTTCCTTTCATATTCAAAGGGAAGGCTGGAGGCTTTGCAAATCTTATCTGAACACTAAAGAGTTAAAGTTTAACTCAACTCTAAAAGTTGGGCCAGGCTCGGCCGTGCTGGGGGGGGGCGGCGGTAGCGCCACTCAGCCCCTGCGGGGCCGGGCTGCAGCCCGCGTGGTTCATGGCCACCCGGGGAAGCCCGGTTCCGGCCGGCAGCATAAAGAGCCAGCATCCCCCCACGCCAGAGCCACAAGCTGGTGGAGGAAGAATCCGTGAAGCTTTTATCACACAACTTTTCCTCCCCTCAGCCATCGGGTCCCCCTCGTTGGCAAACGGGGCCCAAGCGGCCTCCAAGCCGTTTCCCCCCCTCCCCCGCATGGGGGAGAGGGAAAGCGGCTCAGCTTGGTGTTACCTGTTCAGCCGCCGGAAAGACAAAGAGGCAGTCTTCCGGGATTACCTTTTTTTAAAATGTGTGTGCACTGAGCGAACCGACTTTCTCCGATTGGCTGCCACAGGTATCCCAAAAAACCCCCACAAAGGAAACTCCCCCAGGAAGAACCTCTGAGTTTCTTCCTCCCAAGTCAACCTATCACAGAAGGTTACATTAAACACGTTTATTCTTAGTTGCAGATTGCACTTAACATGTGAGTCTCACAGTGTAACTCTGGGCTCCATTCTGCTCTTGTTAATTAGCTTTAGTCTGATGTAAATGCTTTGACTTCCTGGAATGTTGCAGTGTGCTGTTTTGTCTTAGTGTTCTCCTTTAAGTTAAATGGTTTGTTCTCGTGTTTGCACCCATAGGTTGCTTTAATACGGTCCAGTCCCTTCCCACCTCCCCCATTATCCCTCAACCCTATAACATACCTACCTTCCAGAATGTTCCCTGTTTGTCTCCTGAGTCTCCTCCCAAAGCCCTGTCAGTCCTCACTAGCTCCTCCCAGCGTTCGAGAATGTTCCATGTCTGTTACTCCCTCCTTGTTAAGTGATTTGATGTTGTACCCTGGTTACCACCCGTGTATCTCCTCATTGGTTTACCGTTCGCTTTTCCCCGCCTTAAATACCTCCCCTTGTCGATCACAATTGGCCAGGGGTTTGTACCTTCCCCTTGTACCGCCCCTGTATTTAAGTCCATGCACAGCCTGTTTCACTGCCTTTTGCGGTTCCCTCTCCCAGACCCCAGACCTCTGTTTTGTCCCTTCAATAAACCTCCCTTCCTGGAACCACGAAAGGTCTCTCCTGTGACTCTTTATCTCTCCCGGACGGATTGCCCAGCTATAGCAAAAGCTATAGCTCTTCTGCGGCTCCCAGAGCGGTGCCAGGGAGAGGCCACTCCTTGACGTGGGCTTCTTGGAGCCAGCCGGGAGCCCAGGTGGAGTGGGCATTTTCGGGAAGGTGCGTCACTGGAATTACTCCTAATCCATAGCAATGTAAAATGGAAGAATTCAGCCCATGAATTTTTCCTATATCTATAACTTGTCAAAAGATAACAGCTGAAGTATATTATCATCTCCAAAGACCTGAAGCAAATATTTGTAAATGTTAATATCCTGAGAGAAGATGAGATTTTACTTTTCCTGGAGGCATTTGTTTGTAACATTGACACATTATATTAAAACCCACAGTGAATGATAAAATGACATTTACAAATTCCGACTTTCTGCGTGTTTTCTTACATAATTGGCGCTGAGATGATGGATAAACCACCTGCCATAAAACATCTAGGATTAATCTTTAAAAAGGATCTAAACCTATTCCAGCTGATGTTATTGCAAATCCTTTGATTACCTTGAAAGTGTGCAGGAAAGGGCCACAACTGAGCATTTCCCTTTTAATGTTAACCTGACTACAAAATCTTCAGAGAACCCCAGTGGATTTCACCGTATGCACTTAGCTGAATTGCACAGCATCAAGCTTCAGTGTTTGTCTCATCACTCTGTATACTTGGAGCCCAACGAGTCGCTCCAGAACTGCAAAACAGGACAAAGCACAATTGAATTCCAGCAACAAAACCAATTCCATGGTAGAACCACGGGTAAAATAAATTTCATTTGTGATTAATTGAACCTTTTCATTCAATGCAGGATGGTCTTGTGTGGGATGTGAGGAGACTGAAGACAGCCCCTCAGTTTTTAGTGATGTGAAGTTTAACATTTTAATGGCAGAATACTCAATAACAGCATAAATTTCAATCCAAACATTGACATGGAAGGTGAGATAGAGAGAACATAAAAACTGTTGTAGTCTCAACCTGTAATCCTATAAAATACTTGCTCCTGTTTCTCCTGCCTTTAATTCAGAAATGCATCCATACTCTTTAATTTTTCTTGTTGCACCTCCTCCTTCATATCTGGAGATGACTGAGCTACTCATCATGAGCAATTTGTCAGATCTACTGAGATGATTTTTTTTCAGAAGTGTCCAGCGACTTAAAAGCCAGGAAGCAATCACTAAAAGTGACCCAAGCATTTTCAAATCTAATTCATGACCTTTGCCTCTAAGTACTCACATCATACTTGAAAACAGGATTATATTTTTACACCATCTTATTTCTTACTTCATGATAGCACCTGAGTGCCAAGCTTAGTTTTTATTCATTTTTGCACTTTTTATTGACAATATATGCCTTTGATACCTACCATATTGGAGGTGGTATTATGAATTGTTCATGTATGGTGTGCTTTTTTCTACACCTATATTTAGCCACCTCCCTTTTATGATACAGTTTTTAAAATCCTTTAAAATGGGAGTAAGTTGAAGGAGAAATCACCTGGGCTTGCATTTCCCAAGTAGAGGATTTTGATTATTTGACAGAAGGAGAGAAACATTTTAAAAATACAGGTGAAAAAACATGATAAGAAAAACCTTGCCTGTAAATTTTAATTTCTGTTGTCTGTTTTTCTGGAATCTGGAAATCCTGAAATTTGAAATACCTGAGATTTTTCAGGCCAAGTGAGAGAGGAAGGTATAAGCCTGATTTATTTTCTTTCTAGAAGACTTTGCTTTCAATTTTCCCTTGCCATATTTCCAATGAGCAGTTGGCCACCCTAAATATTCGAGGTCCAGGTAGGCTTTTTCAGCATTTGTACATTTATTTGTCTGATAAAGATGAAGTTTGTCTTATAAAGAATGTCTAAATGTTCTTTCTTGAGTACTTAAGTGTACCCGATCAAAACTTTCAACCTAAGTTCTCAGGAGTAATAATAGTAATAGCAATAGCAATAGTGATAGTAATAGAAATAATTATCATTATTATTGTAATATTTTGTGAAGAAAAAATTTTGTAGAAGAGTGACCAAAACATGACCCAAAAATTCCAGATCCAAGTTTGATTTCACAAGTCTCTGTGTTGTAGTTTGAACTTTATCCAATTTTTTTATTCTATCAATGAGCACTTTTCTCCATTTCTTATTATGAACAGAATTACTATGGGGTCACATAGGCTCTCAGAATTTTGATTCTACCACCACCACCACCCACCCAGACCCTCAACTCATGTATTAAAAAATAAAACAATCAGACAACACACAAGAGCAAATAATATAGATATTTGCGTTAAGATTTTGACCTTTTTTGGTTTTTCCATCCACTTTACACATTTTTGTTTCTTTTCTACCTCTTCACTGATAACTTCTCCTATGTTTGATGTTTCCTGGCTTTCAAAGTATATTTTGCTGACACTATTATCAGTTCAGTTCTTCACAAATTCATTCAGTGCTCATTTACTGCTCTTAGCCTCCTTAGGACAGAATATGGCTGTAAACCCCAACCAGCTGCCCTCTCCTTCCTAATTCCTCCAGAGCGGTTTACTATATGCTCACCCCCTTCCTGTCTCCTTCCTTCCACATTTCGTCACATCTTCCCTCCTATTACTTTCCTTCCTCCCATTTATCTTTCTTTCAACATAATAGATTCTTTAATTTTCATCTCTGCTTTGTGCTTTTTGTGACTTCCCCTCTTATTGAAGTACTGACTGGGAAGACATTGAAAGAATGACAAAAAGAATGACAAAACTTGATGGAAGTGTTGGAAGTAGCACACTAAAAAAAAGTACATAGATATACGTATATATGTACATCAGACAATGCAAGATGGATTGAGTCTGTACATTTTCTATGTATGTCTGTACAGAAAAATTGAATTTTTTAGACTACTGTTGCTCTGGTAGGAATGCAGGAGAGCAGTACACACACTCGTGTACTCACACATACTTTGTTAGTTATATAGCTCAAGAATAGAGTATACTCAAGGAAATGTAATGCTGAAGAATCAAAATTCTCTATAACTATATTTGTTCAACATTTGCATGATTCTGCCAAACCAATGTGTTTCTTTATCTTGTGCTATGCTGTTTCCAGATTGCTTCCATTCATGTGATGCAAAAGCTTTTAACTGTTTGACAAGACAAATTTTTAGGGAAGTCATTAAGATAAGAGACTTCTGCAGGGCTAAAAATTATTCAAATTATACATAAAATCTCCTATATATGTGTACTGTGTTATTTCTTCTCTACTCTGTCTCTTCTTCCCTTTATTTTCCTCCGTTTTCTTTTTCCTGAGAGAGTGTGGGGGTGGGGGATGAGCAGAGGGATGGAGAGAAATGTTCCTTCAACTAAATGCAATACAATGCAAAAAACCAACACATTGCCACAAGTAATGTATGCCTCTGTCAGTGTGCAATGCAGTTCCACTCATGAGGTTATAAAACACTGAAAATGGAAATGTAGCCTGAGGAAAAGTTTTGCATTCTGAGCTCAAAAGTAATCTCAGAGACAGTGGATATTAAAAAGATAACATACTACTCCTACCTTTAGAAAAATACAAGGAAAAGTAGAAGGTAGGAAGTCACTGGGCAACTATCTAGCAGAAATAGACAGTTTATAAAGCTGAACACAATCCTTGAAGGCAGAAAGAACAATGCTTCTGCCGTTATCTTACTGATTTCTTTGTGTTGCGATACAGGCCAGTAGCATTTGTAAGAGATGAGTTTAGAGCTATTTAAAAAAAAAAAGGAAAAGGAAAAAGACTAGAAGAATGAAAAGACCATTTTTCCTCCTCTTTTCAGTCTGCAGAGAGGTGAAAAAATAGACCACACTTATGGGGGAAAATGGGCTTTTCTTCCCCTTATCCGGGCCCTAAGTATTACAGGTTTATATAACCTGAACAAACAGTTCTCCAAATCTACTCTGTAGAGAATGAACCATGGATCCTTGCTAAGTATTTCAATTTAAAAGATATTTTAACTTCCAAGACAGTCAGAAAACTGTTGGTTAAACATTACCTTTCTAGGCTTGCTGAACAGGACTGTTTTTCTAGATTGTAAATCATTTTTAGGGCACATTTTTCTTTCACTTGCTAGTGTGCAGATAGCCACAGTGAGAATTGCAGGTAACAATAAAAACAACTTTGTCACAGATTTACTGACAAGAACTGCCCATATTGTCTGTCTTATTGGACTTAGACAGAATGTAACATAAAAATTAATATGTAATAAAATAATAACATGCTATATTGCTTTAAGATTTAGCAAATAAACCAGCTTGCACATTTACCTCATACAACAGTACATGAGATGCAGATGAATCTATCTGTACTGAGACAGGTACTATCTCAGATGTGCAATTAATTTTAGCATGTTGTCTTTTCCAGTGGCTCCCTCTGTAAGTCTGATTTCTCTCATGTCAATATTCTGTACATACTGAACCCACTGTCAATGGCAATTTTAAAGACATTTCCTCCAGCTATGCTAATGAAAGAGTTGCAACCAGATTCAGTATTGGTGCAGATCTGTTATAGTTAGTAGAAATATGACTGACCTCATAGCTGAATAGCTGACTACAAGCATTCCAACAGCAGGAACAAGCCAATCTGACAAAATGTGGCACAGCCTAGGGGCTCAAGAGTGCTTAAACATCAGTGCCTGTTACATGTCTGCCAAGAGTCTGGCTACAGAACATAAGCTACAGCTTACTGACTTCATTACAGACTGTTTCATTTTACCACACACTACAGGAGTTTCTGGGTCTCTGCTACCTCTGAATGTGGGAGGTTCAACTTATGGGAACTCAGAGCTCAGGTACTGAATGAGGCTGAATGATCCTGTGTTTAGCTGTGCTTGTTCTCAGTAGGCCTGGGGCTTGGACCTACCTGACACCTCCTGACAGATCAGGATCAGCCTTGATATCTGTGATAACAGGTGACCACAATAAGAGGTATGAAGGCTTGAAGCATGCCTTATAATGAGGCGTGAGAAGGGTCCTGCCCACGATTTTAAACAAACAGGAGCTATGGTGTGTGATACTGATACCCAATTATAACCAACTTATTTGAGGACTGGTAGCATTCATCACGTTGTTAGTATTGTAAATTTGTACTGTACTAGATAGGATTCACACAACTTGGGGCCTTGTACTTTCACCTATTGTTTTCCCTGTGTTATGATAAATTTTCAGCAACACTTGATTAAAACCGCCAATTTGTTGGGTATAAAGAAAATCTCTTGACACTACCAGGACTAATTACGTTGTCCTTGCCAAAGGGATAGTTGAATAATTGCATGTGATTATTGCACAGCTACGGTGCTTTTCATGTCAGTGGCAATGCAATGAAGATTGATTCCCTTTAATTAATCATTCAAAAATAGCCCCTTGTATCATTCCTCAAATAGGAGCAAAGATGTTCCTGCATCTTTCTTCCAAAAGACTCCTGCATGCAATTGGCTCCCTGATGAAATAGCATTGCAGTGCATGTGTGTGTGTGTGTCCTAAACAGGAGGGCCTGCTTTGTAATTATTTAGTGATCCTACTCTCCTTATTTTATTTCTTATTCTTGAACATTCATTATTAGTACAGTAGCCACAAATATAAGAACATAGTGGAAAAACTTAACACTTACAACTTGAATTCCAGGCATTTCATTGTAAAGAGTCACCATCTGCAAACTTATTTTTATTTACCTGCTGCTTTCCTTCCTTTTCAAATCAAATGGTCTGTAGGATTATGCTGCATCAAATGACAATATTTATTATTTCAAAAATATCTTAAGAAAATATCTAGAAATCAGTGGGTTACATCCTGCTGTAACTGTTGATCTTCGACAATATCTACATTAGTGACAGAAGTTAAGGAGATATATATTTTTCTTTTATAAATCTATATTTCATAAAGTCTATAGTATTCATCTATAAAACAACTGATTCTTCATTTAATTTTCTTTCTTTATATGTGTCTTAGGTTGCAATACAGGATGTGACCAAAAGTGTGTATACTATCACCATCTGCTAAAACCAGGTGGGGCAGTGTTCTTTATCTGTTCCACAACCCATCCTTCCTCCGGGAGATATATTCTGTTAATGGGCCATTAAGTCCTATTGTGTGACTGATAAGATTACATCATCCCACTGGGAGATGCCCCAGCCAGGGGCAGGAGCCAAGCCTTTCCTACCTAGATAAAAAACTGGGGTTTGGGACGCGAAGGCAGACCTTTCCACTGGATCCCAGTGGAAAAAACAGACTGTGATAGTTTGACTTAGGAAGAAGAAACTCAGAAGAGGTTCTTCCTAAGGGAATTTCCTCTGTGGGGGTTGGGATACCTGCAACAGCCTATTAGAGAAAGTTAGTTCGCTCCGTGCACACACATTTTGAAGGAGGTAATCCGGAACTGGGTCTCTTTGTCTTTCCGGCGGCGGAGCAGGTAACACCAACCCGAGCTTCCCCCTCCCCCATGCGGGGGGGAGGCTCGGGAGGCCGCTTGGGCCCCGTTTGCCAACGAGGGGGACCCGATGGCCGGGGGGAGGAAAAGTTGTGTGATAAGACCTTCACGGCTTCCTCCTCCACGGGCCTGCGGCTCTGGCGTGGGGGGAAGGCTGACTCTTTATGCTGCCGGCCGGGCCGGGCCTGCCCAGGTGGCCATGAGCAGTGTGGGGCTGCAGCCCAGCCCCAGAAAGGCTGATTAACACCTCAGCTGCCCTCCCCAGCACGGCCTGAGCCTGGCCCAACTTTTGTAGTTGTGTTAAACTTTAACTCTTTAGTGTTCAGATAAGATTTGCAAAGCCTCCAGCCTTTCCTTTGAATATGAAAGGGAATAAGAAGATTTCTGAAGTCAGTGATGTAAGAGCTAAGTTTTTAAGATGGAAGGAGAATGAGAAGATGCTGAAATGGCTGAAAATCTTTTTGTGAAATTGTAGGGATGAACTGAGGTACTGAATATTCCTATAAACCATGGAAAGAGACATGGGGGGATGGAAATGTTCCATTTAATAGATGATTTGACTAAAAAGCACCTGAGTTGGGAATTTCTGCCCTGAGAAAAGAAGGGGATTTCAGTTTTCTGAGATGAAGCCTGAGCAGAGAGAAAGGAGACAGAGAGAATCTTTGCTGTCGAACATTTCATTCTTAAAAGTAATACCCCATGGAACAGACATGACCCACATCTACAACTTTGGGACGGCTGTAGAGTTGGGAGGAGCGTCACGGTTGCAGGTTCCCGGGCGGATGCAAATCGTGAAAATAAAACCACAAGAGAACTGTTTTTTCTTTCCTTCTTGTGGGAAAAATCCCTACAACTTCAACAAGAAGAGGCTTCTCTCTCCAGAAGTGAACAGAGAAAGATTAAATTGGGCACTGACTGAAGTATTTGTTATATGTTTGTTTTGTTGTTATGAAGATTGGGAGAGGGAGGGAAGTAGTGATCTGAAAAATCTTATTCTGAATTTTCTTTTTCTTTTTTCCCCCTCTTTTTGTTTGTGTAGTTAATAAATTTTCTTCTATACTCTTTCAAGTTTTAAGCCTGCCTTGCTCTTTTGCTCCTGGTTCTGTCTCACAACAGAAAGAAATAAGTTTATTTAAATTGGCAACTCAAACCGAAGACATTAATTTGGTACGTTGGCCAGGAAAGTCAAAATTAAACCAAGACACAGACCTTTCCACATCATCACTGGATGTTTGAAGGAAAACTGCACCCTTCTACAGGAGCACTGCTTCAACAGAACCACATCTGTCATCCAGGAGGACTGCAGCCGCCATTTATACGGACTGCTACCAACACCCTGACTGACAGGGTGTCAGGTTGTATTTCTGACTCTGGCAGTGTTTTGGGTTTGTTCTCTATAATACTGTATTTCTATTTTGGTTTTCCTGGTGAAGAACTGTTATTCCTATTCCCATATCTTTCCCTGAGAGCCCTTTAATTTCAAGATTATAATAATTTAGAGGGAGGGAGTTTACATTCTTCATTTTGAAAAGAGGCTTCTGCCTTTCTTGGCAGACACCTCTCTTTCAAACCAAGACAATATGGATATTAAAATCTCAGATAATCTAACAAGGTGGTATCTTTTAAATGGATTGATCTATTATGATATCTGATACCACAACATACTTCTTTTCAAAAAATAGCTTTATAGGACTTCTTTTGCTCTTGTAAAGTTGTAAGTTATGCTATTAAATTGTAAAGTTATTTCAGAGACTATATCACTAAAATTCAAGTTAATAAAGTGCAGAAGTAACAACATTTAGATTTAGAAGTATAATTCATGTCTATTTATAACTAAAATTTTACATTATCTGAATAACTCTCAATTTTAAATAAACAATGAATATGTTTTTATTGTATTATAAAACATTTGTATGATTAATAAGAATGGGAAGAAATAGACTGATAAAGAGAGCTAGGCATAATCATAAATATCCATGAATTGTAATTGATCTGACATATTTTGTAACTCACAATTAAAAAAAAAATACACGTGATAATATTGGAATCAAAACTTACAAATGGGTTGTTGGTGTGATTCTTCTATATTTATGCACAACGGAAATAGAGTACCACAGCTGGACTGGTATATAACTACAGGATATGCACTGAAGTTGTTATGCACCTAAAATATCAAACCCAAATAGTTTTTTTACAGTTTTACTTTACTACCTACGTGTATTGGATAGTATTCAGCACATTGTTAGCAACTATGTTCAATGACAATGCCTCCTGCTTGTTGGAGGATAGGAAGGAAACTGGTTGATGTGTTTGCAAAGTTTCTATAATTTCATTTGGAGGGATCTGCTGGGTTAAGGATCTAAGTCCTGGTCAAATAACTCAGATTCTAAAAGAAATTTCTTATGGAAGAATTGCTTAAGAGATTTAAAATTTTCCCATTGCCAAGTACAGTCTCTCGAAACTGCAATTGAAAAAACAAAACCTTTTTTCTCTCTCCTAGGCGAGGTCCCTCATAGACTTGGTGACTTTAGCAGGTCAAGAACCAGTACCTGAACTTTGTGCATGCTCCTATCCCAGTCACTGTCAGGTAGGATACAGTTTGGCCAAGGGAAATTTTCAATGTAATGAAATGTAAGTGCGAAGGAGTACAAAGACTTGGAAACACCCATTCTTTGACTTGAGCTGAGGATCCCACCCTTGTGCACAGAACCATGAAGACACCATTCAGAATGGATTTTTTTCTAGTACCTTCAGTCTCTGTAATAGAGGTTAGACATACCTCCTCTTTAAAACAAACCAAAAAAAAAAAAAAAGACAAGAGTTTATGCCTTTGGGAACAGTAAGGAGAAAAATTAAACCATAATAGAAAGTGTTAGATTGTTAGACTTTTTATTAAAAACAAGTGTTTGGACATTTTCCATATCATGACAGAAAGAAACACAAAGCTTTATCACTGTATTTCTAAGTTTACCAAACTGTCCCTCTAAAGAACCTATTTAGTTGAAGGAAACACAAAAGAATAGCAACAGTGAATGCAGATGTTATGGATTCCACTGGGAATTAAGAAGCTGAACCTTGGATTTCATTCTTGTAAGCTGGATTGTCTATATGCTGATTGCATATTCATTCTTTAATCTTTATATGTTTAAAGTGTGAAAAAACCCATGACCTGAAATTTCTCATGTAAATTGTTTAACATTTGAAACAGACAAAGAAAATCACAGTTGGAAATCTGCTAACACTACAAAAAATAAATTGAAGCCACGACATGAAATAAACATTATATGTAAGGACCTGAGATCTCACCAGAATGGAAGAGTATATTGTGTACTAAGAGATGTTATACTGCCTATAAAGTCAAAATTTAGAATAGGACCTTGGGTTGACTAAAAGGTCTGCAATAATTAATATCAAATTCTCTGATTTTATGAAGAAGAGCTACACACTTTCAACTGGATTTCCTGACAAATAATGCCTGTGAACACCCAAATTTGTGATTAGGTTGAAATGAAAACCTAAAAACCTTTTGTTTTTTTTCAGCTTGTTGGACAAAGAACTGCCATGGTACTAGAACCCATTTTTTGTTCTTTCCTGCCAAATGGAGGCTTGAGGTAAAATGGAAACACAAGCAGTTCCATTTAATTAGGTACACATTTTTTGATGGAAAAATGAACCTCTCTACAACTGCTGTGTTTCTTTCAGCAGCATGTTGCCAAGACTAACAAGGCAATAGCTTCAATATAGTGAACTCAGATCACACATATAAGAGCTGATGCAAATTAATCTGCAAATGTTTATTTGTGTACAAAGCTCCAAAGTATATTTTTCTTGTTCCTGATTACCAGGATTAGTATTCATTTTATAATACTAAAAGTCCAGATTTGTTATAAAATATTTGCATGGATGTAAGTCAAAGAATTGTAGTAAAACTTGTATCTGTTATAAAATTAAAAACAGCAGATGAAGCTATGAAAAAAGAATTCTCCATGCTTTGCATGTTGTTTACATTGTGAGGATGCATCCCATTATGCTACTGCAATCTCTGTTACTGTGGGGTGTGAGTGCTTCCTGGTCCCTGTTATAGCTATTCTCATTGCTAGCACTATGAAAAACTGCATTTTCCATATTGTACAGATGGAAACCTATTGCCCAAAAAGCAGCTTGGTTTGGGTCTCATGGTAAAGCTGCTGCAGTTCAGAGCTTTGTGCACCCATAATCCAAGTCCTGAGTTATGAGCAGTTCATCCATGTCAGGTCTGCCTCTCCTGCAGAGGGAACAAACTAGTAACTCTCCCCTTGCTCCAGCGTGGAGTCCCTCCCATGGGAGACAGCCCTTCCCAAACTTCTGCAGCATGGATCCTTCCCATCAGCTACAGTTCTTCACAAACTGCTCCAGCATGGGTCCTTTCCATGGGGTACAGTCCTCCAGGAATAGGCTACTGCAATGTGGAGCCCCATGGGTTCACAAGCCCTGATGGGAGGCCTGTCCAGCATGGACTGTGCTCTTCCTAGATCCACATGTCCTGCCAGAAGCCTGTTCCAGTGCGTGCTTTCCCATGGGATCACAGCCTCCTTTGGGCATTGACCAGCTCCAGCCCCAAGTCCTTTGGAGGTTGCTCCACTCTACTGTGGACCTCCATGGGCACAGCTGTCTCACCATGTTTATCACCATGTACTGTAGGGGAATCTCTGGTCTGGCACCTGGAGCAGCTGCTGACCTTGCTATCTGCAGAATTCTTCCTCTTGTATAAACTCATTGCTCTCTTCTCTGCCCACAGTTTGCTTCTCTGCAATAACTTTATTTCATTCTTAAACCTGTTATCCAGTGGGTGCTGCCACTCTCACTGATGGGCTCAGCCTGGTCCAGTGGTGGATCTGTTCTGGAACCAGCTGGCCCTGTGTCTGTTGGATGTGTGAGGAGCTTCCAAGTAGCTTTGAACAAAAGCCACCTCTGTAGCCTTCCTGCTACCAAAACTATCATGCAAATCACAAAGTCACAGGATCAGAGAGTCAATTACATTAGAAAAGACCTCTCTGATCATCAAATACAGTCTGTGAGCAATCACCACCTTGACAACTAGACCAAGGGCACTGGGTGCCACATCCAGCCCATTCCAGTGCTTAACCACCCTCTCCATGAAGTGATTCCTCCTAATGTCCAAACTAAACCTCCTTTGGTGCAGCTTGAGGCTATGTTCTTTCATCTTATTGTTGGTTACATGGGAGAAGAGACTGACCCCCCTCTGGCTACACCCTCCTTTCAGGGAGTTGTACAGAGCCATAAGGTTTCCCCTGAGCCTCCTCCTCTGGGGTAAACAACCCCAGCTGCCTCGGCTGCTCCTTGTAGGTCACGTACCCCAGACACTTCATGAGCTTTGTTACACTTCTCTGGGCAAACTCCAGCATCTCAATGTCCTTTCTGAATTGAGGGGCCCAAAACTGAACACAGGACTCGAGGTACAACCTCACCAGTGTGAAGTACAGGGGAAGAATCCCTTCTCTGGTCCTGCTGGCCACACAAGGGCTGATACAGGCCAGGATGCTGTCAGCCTTGTGGGCCACCTGGGCCACGTTCAGCTGCTGTTGATCAGGACCCCCAGACCCTTTTCCACTCTGCTGACTTCCAGCCACGCTGACCTGAGCCTGTAGTGCTGCATTGGGTTGTTATGACCAAAGTGTCAGACCTGGCATTTAGCCTTGTTGAACCTCACTTGGCAAGTCTCAGCCCATTGATCCAGCTTGTCCAGGTCCCTCTGCAGACCCTCCTCACCTGCAGCAGATCAACACTCCCACCCACTGTCACTTGCAAATTTGCTGATGGTTGACTTGATCCTCTCATCGAGGTCATGAATAAAGATATTAAATGGGACAGTGCCAAATAACCAGGACTGTGTCCCCATGGGACACCACTAATGACCAAACACCAACTGAATGACCCAATACACTGGAAAAGCTAGAATTCCTTTGATATGAATGTCTGTGTTCACCAGTTGGCTAGAAAAGGTACTTTGCTCTCTCTTCCTGCTCTCGTAGATCTGGAGGTTTTGGCCTGTGAGTGGCCTAATTTCCACAGAACAGGCAGACAGTGTCCCTCTGAACATGTTATTCTGCTCCATTTGGACAGCAGAAACTTCTGGCCAGAGGAAATGGCTGCAATGGGCATTGGATGATGCACCCCATTTATCCATTAATGATGCTTTAACGAACTAGGTACCCTTTTACCATAGGGATGTTGTGCTATTGTTGAGTGCTGCTGAGGCTCCGAGTATGCCAAGCTTTTCCAGAGGTTGGCATCTCTCCATTTTATCTTCAGATGATAATGCAGACCAGCAGAAACTGAAAGTTTACTTTTGAATATTTCTATATAACCACTTATTTGCATTAGACATAGAAGAAAATTTTGGGGAAAATGGAGAAATGAGTAGTGGATTAACACATAAAACACAAATTTTCTTATTAATTTCTTAGAATAAATAATAATTTTTGCTAGGATGTATTGTAAATGTCAAATCAGCTGCCCTAGAGTGGAAGCAAAAGAGGTTTAAAAAGCTGGCTATGCTTTCTCTGATCAATCTTCTATCTGCTTATAATAAGAGAATGAAAGAAAATAAAATTATTCCACATACTCCATGAAAAGGAACTTAGTAGCTGTTGTTGAAAGGTATTTTGGAACCAGTTAGATCAACATTTTCTTTTAGAAAGAGCAAAGTGTATGTCAGATAATGACAAAAATATCTATTTTTGACCCAATATTTACAACTTTGTGCCAAGTTCTGAATACAACATCCCTAATAGCTTTTTGTACTAGACTTGGAATGATTCCCAAGAAAGGTCAGTTTCTGACCTTGCCACAAATGTGTGTCTCTGCTGACTTCAGTAAAATTATTCCTGGTTTACACCAACAAATGAGGTCAGAATCAAGACAGCATTTTAAGCGAAAAATGTGCTACAAGAAATACTGTAAAAACCAGCTGTCTCAGTAACAGGTTTGAAGATACTCCCAGGTATTACAGGCAGGAGCCAGTTTCTGTGACTGGTTTGGGGATCATCAAATCAAATGTTCACTATCATTCTTCAGATGAGGTGTCTATGACAATTCATGTGTAGAGCTGCAAAACTAGTTTTGTAAATAGTTGTTGCTTCAGCTAAGCTAGCTGCATCGAGCTTTGGCTTAGAAGATGTGGACCAGAGGTGCAATACATGGCATTTAACAGAACGTGATTGAAGAAGTTCAGGCTTTCATCAATGAGAGCAGACACACCTAGGAGAGGAAAAACAATCTATTAAAAGCTCAAACAGGGATGCAAGAATCCTAAATTGCCCCTGCACCATATCTGCTGCTAAGTCTCTTGGCATGGGTTGTCAGCTCAGGTGTACCACAATGCTGATGGCACTCTGGTACTGCCAGCCCATGGGCACCGGGAAAACTAGGGGTGAAGCTAAAATTTGTGTCACTCTTACACAAGCATATATTCCCTTTCTGAAGAAAAGCAGACTAGAACAGAAAAAATATTAATTATTAGCCTGAGATTTCACAGTGGCACAGAGCAGAACAGGATGTATTGTCTCTCACTATTGGGTCTCCAGTATTCCAATTATGATAGGAACTCGTGTCACAAAACTGGCAATATCAAGAAGAATTTAGTCACAACATCACAGGTCTGTGTGTCATACTGTACATAACAAGTGATTTTCACCACATGAATCCTCACATTTCTGTACTGAACAAAAGTAATTTGCAGCTGAGCATTTCTTCTGTGTTGAGAAAGAAAAAAGAATCAGAGACTTGGTAAAACGGAAATGCTTAGAGCGGATAAAAAATTTTTATAAATGATGAACAGCAAAGTCACTGTGGCAGCTGTAGTACTGTTTTGTAAGATGACTACAAAAAGAAAATAAGCTGAAAATGAGAAAATTTTATTCGAGAGAAATAAATGCTCTTTGTGCGTTCAACAGAGCATTGTTTTCCAGAGTTTAAAAGGAAAACATCTGACAATAATTCTTCCTTTGATAGTCTGTCATCTAACTATTAAAATCTTAGAATATGGTGCATGGTTAAAATTACACCATCTCTGGCAAGGGATGTAATCACAAAATTCCCTATTTAATTACCATATGCATTTATCCAACAATTTAAAATTAGAATCCAGCACTACATATTGATCTCCTATTAATATCTATGCTCTAATAAAGTGACAGTCTTTCAAAAATCTACCGAAAGAGAGCTTTATAATATATGACATGGTTTAAATTTATTTTATTTAATGCCAGAGAGAATTTCCATTTCATATCCCATCCTTTTATGAAGCTACTGTAAATGACTTAGCTTAGCTTTTACATTTCAGACTAATTTCAATTTGATCTCAATCTTATGTTATTCTTTGGTTTTGTTCCAAAAACTGACACCTACTATGTGGAATAACCTCAAAAATGTGGGATGTTTAAATTCATAGTTTGTGAATTTAGTAAAGATGTGAAATAAAATATATGATGCATAATAAAGTCCCAGCAAAATGTAAGTGGCACCTAATGACAAACTATAAATGAAACTTATTTGTTTACCATATGTTTGAAGTTGACACCCTGCTGGGATGAGACCCTTTTCATGATAAGATATGATATGTATTTTCATGGCAGAGCCTTTTCGGGATATGCTAGAGCTTCAAAACATTTTCAAGGCCCTTTCAAATACTTTTATTGTTCATGAGCCAAACATGAAAGAGGTTTTCAGATGAAGAAAAGAGTTTTCTCTACTACAATTCTGAATAGAACAGTCCTTGAAAACGAAACAAAAAAAAAATATGAAAAATAAAAAACCCAATCTGCATACATGACATGCATTTTAATTTGTTGACCAGAAAAGAATTAAATAGAAAAGATTTGTTTTACAGTTGTAATGGTTACAAAATAATTACAAATGGTGTTTTGCTTTGGTTTCAAGAAGAAAAGCAGCTTTCTGTCAAGCGCATTACCTGGAGAAACTTCCATTAAAATACTGTCCACTTCTGTGGAATACTTGCCTTAAATTCTTATCAGTCACCCCAAGACAATATGTTAGGTATTCTCTCCTGAGAGTGTTAGATTTTATAGGATAACATGCTCCAACATCTAACTAAAGATGTTTAATTTTCCACTAGTTACAGGAATATTTGCATATGCTGAACCCCTGACTCTGGTCTTAAATTTGCATAAGCTACATTTAGAGAAAGCAAATGTTTAAGGAATAGGCAGCACTTCAGCAGTAAATTGACAACTTCAAAATCTGCATTCAATTACCATCAAAGTTAATCTCAGTGCCTGAGCATTTGACAGGAGAGACACAGTCCCAGCTCCATGTTTCTAAAGTTGTTTCTGCAGTAGTGCAACTGACTTCGCAGTGAAATTGCTTCTTGCTTTTATCAATATGAGAAAAATCTATGTTGAATGCATTGCCTTTTTCCAGGCACAATATTTCAATGTAAAAGTGTTAGATGGTGTATTTTATTATAAAAAATCCTTAAAAAAAATCACATGAGATCTAAGACTGCAAGATTCTACAGTTCTCTTTCCATGAACAAGTGTTTCTTGGCATACCAGCTCAGCAAACCCCAACAGGTTTTTTTATTTCCTGATTGTATCAGTTCTAGAATATTAAAAAAAAAGCAATATATTTACTAATGCATTTTCTCTCTTTTTCAGTGAAAGACTAACTCTGTAACCTTTAAAACACCAAATACTTCATGTCTTCCCATCTCTTTTTTATGTAAGCTTTCCCACAGTTTATAATCTCTGTCCTACAGTTCTAAAAGAAGACCAATATGTCTGTCCTGCACAAACAGGCTGTTTCCCTGAAACTTGTGAGATGCCATCAAACTCCAGAGAGGGTCTGCAACAGACTTCCAGAGAAAACTGAGTCCAGACCTGCATCCTCTTGGTCACAGGTCTTTCATCTCAGGCCTTTTTTCTCTGTGTCATTATTTTCCATGTGAAGGATTTATTTTACCTTCTCAGGCTCCTTTTTTTCCTGTAATTGTCTGAATAAAAACTTGAAGTGCTCACAATGCAACTGTCCTCATATACAGAAGCCAGCTGCACTCCTGCTGCTGCCTATAGCTACCCTCCTCATCCTAGGCAAAATCTTTTGACATTCTATTGTATTTTACGGGCAGGTAATTTTTCAGATTCTTACTCCTTTTTTTAAAAGTTTTTCTATGCCTTGTCACATGGGTATGAAAAGGATGCTATGTATCTTCTACACCATTCTTATTAAAACTACCTTTTCTTAGTGACTAATTAAGTTGTCGGTATAACAGTACCATCTGCAATGGGTCAGTGAAATCCTCTGTCAGTTGCACTAACAGCAGCTTAAGAACCTGTGCTTTTGCTTCCTTGCTTTACCTACAGCATAAAATATTCAATACTCTTTGTCTCTGCAAAAAATAGTTTTCTCATTTCAGTAGTGTGACACTTTTACTATTGTGCAGCAATTTGATAATGGATATACTGAAATAACTACAGAGGTTTGAATATAGTAAAAATACTGGTTTAGGTATTTTGCAAAAACGTTTTTAAATTGTACTAATTATCAAGGCATTTTGATCATATTCACATCTATTTTCATATTATACCAAGTCACCCATGTGTTATCAAGTGTGCTCACTTTGACTGTGTACTAATTATTGTTCCTGGCTCCTTCTTTTCCTGTTCTCAGAAGTTTAAGGCATCCAAACAGAATACAGAAACTATATTGAAACATTCAGGTAATTAAGTTGAGCAATGCCTAAATAATCTATTTATTTAAAATAGTCCATCCAAACTATTCATCTGATCATTATCGATAAGGCAAACATAAAAATATCAGGCCTGTGCCACAACAAATTTGAGTAAGATAAAGCACTACATTTTTGCAGTTCATTTATTTGTGAAGAATTTCAGATATAATGAAAGCCTTGTCTAAAAGTACTAGTTTCTTCAAGTGTTTGACTTCTGAAAAACACACAGAATAGAGACTGTCTGGAGACCAGCCCTGCAGAAAGAGATCTGGGGTTTTGGGTACATGGCAATGAGCCCGCGGTGCCCTGGCAGCCAGGAGGGCCAAGAGTGTCCTGGGGGCATCAGGCACAGCATCACAGCCAGGCAAGGGAGGGGATTGTCCTGCTCTGCTCTGCTCTGGGGCAGCCTCACCTCCAGTGCTGGGGCAGGTCTGGGTGCCACTCTATAAGGACATCAAACTATTGTAGTGTATCCAGAAGAGTATGGCCAGGATGGTAGAAGGCTCCAGGGGCAAGACTTAGAAGGAGCAGCTGAGGCCACTTGGCCTGATCATTTGGGGAAGAGAAGGACCCCATTACAGGATACATCTTGCTCAAGGGGAACAGCAGAGGTGGAGACACTGATCTCCTCCTGCTGCTGATCACAAATAAGGCAGGAGGATTTAGAATAAACCTCTTTCAAGGGAAGTCTGAATTCGGCATTAAGAAATTGTTCTTCACTAAGAGGTTGGTTGGCCACTGGAACAGATTCCTGTGGATAGGCAACAAACCTATCAAAGTTCAGTGAGTAACTGGATGATGGCCTTAGTCGAATGGTTTAATTTTAGGTAGTCCTGAGAGGAGCAGGGAGTTGGACTAGATGATCCTTGTGGTCCCTTTCCAACTTGAGATACTCTATGATTCCATGATTCTATGATTCTAACACTTAAGGTGATAAATCATATTCTTTCATAAGCTGTGCAGCCCTCAGTAATTTAATAGCATATACATACAACATTACACCTATCTATATACATGCTCCCACTTTTGCTTGTACTTTATTATAGATATGTGAGTGATCCTTTGATTTGAATAGGACTACTCACGAATTTAAGCATCTATTTAAGTGCTGCACTTGGGACTGAACACATAGAAATGAGGATAAAACCCACAGAGTTTCATTTAGTCCCTACTGAAGCCAGTAAGATTCTTACCACTGCAAGTGGTGAGTGCTGGATCAGATCCAAGCCTGGATGAAGTGCTCAGCATGAGAAAGCCACTGAAATGTGCAAGGCATTTGTAACTAAAAACATATCTGAAGGAAAGTGACATTTTCTGATGTATAAGCATGAGATTGTGCAGAATCTGTGACACTGAAAGTCTATTATCTATAGTCATGTATTATTGAAGGGAAAAAACTAGCAAGCATTGTGGGAGTGAGGCCTCTGAGGCTATAGGGAAGAGAGAAAAATCTTCAAAAATGAGACTATGCATTACATTTAGGAGGCAACATTAACAAGAGAAAGACACTTTTCCTTAAATCACACTGCATTAAACACGTCTGAGGTGTTTTGTTTAGCTTTCTTTTTCTTTCAGATGAGCAATTTTTGAGCCATTCCTGAATACTTAACAATACAACATTCAAATATTAAATGCAAAGTCATATTTTTCAAGTGTACAACCGTCAGGTAAATGTTAGCAGTCTCAGGAAGACAAAATTATTTTTCAGCCTGCTCCTCAAGAACATATCCATGAACAGATTGGATATTTCAGTGGGTTTGTTTGCTGCATCCTGACTGCCAGAGATGACCATATTTTTAGAATTCTTCATATAATGAGTCAATCTTGAAAAGAAAAAAAATTCTGTATAAGGAATACATAGCCAAAAACTTTGCCTCTTTTCGAAAAGTATCTTTCCTTACTCTTATCTGCATACTTCATCCTTGCCTCATCTGATCATTCTTTTTTTCAAAGTTTTATCATCTGGCACTTGAAGTCCTTCAGCGTAAGTGCAATCCATTAGATGAGCTCTTTTCTTTTAGCTAAATTATGAAGTAGAAAAAAACAGAGAAAATCTTGATTCAGGACTAGTTCTAAACAACAGCAAAGTTGCCCGGAGCTGCTGTGCATCATTTGAGCTTAGTCCATGCACATGAATGGATATCATACAACAAATTAGCAGTAAAAGATGAACTACAGGTCACTGAACATTGTTATTTTTCTATGAAGTAGTTGATTTTTAATGCTGGAAATATCTTTTTCCCATTAAAGAATGGGGCGAAGTTCCTCTTACCAGTTTTTCATGCTATCTTTACACCAGGAAGTTACTTGTAATCCAGTCATAATGCATAAATTATTTAGCACCAAAGTGGCTTCAGAAAGGGCCTGAGTGAAAGAAAATTTAGCATGGTAAATTCAAGAATATTTTCAAGAAAATTTATATCATTCATTGCACACTGGGGAGCAGAGCAAAGAAGCATTTTTTTCATGTAGTTATAGAATATATAAATATTACTATTTCAGTTTTCCCTGAATAATAGTATTTACAGTATAGGTTATTATTACTCAAAATTTCCAGTAAGATTTTATCTTATCAGATTGCTATGCACGCATAATTACTGAACTACTATGTCAGCTGTGGACCCCGGCCTCATTCTAAAGATTCATTGTAGAATATGTTGTCCACTGATTAAATATCAAAACTGGACTAGTAACTTGACAGTAACTTCCCCTGTACCTCCATTTTCTTTTGTGTGGATATGTCTAAATTGTTTTTCTTAGTGAAATAAAATAAAAAAAACATTTTAATGCTGATTTCTACTGTAGTAGATTCCGGAACATAAGAAAAAATAGCTTATAATTAGAAATTTTAAAGAAGACCATTGTCTTATATTTTTTTTTCCTGCGGTGCATCTCTTGGGGAAATCTTGCTTTAAGCTGAGCCATGTAGCAGCACATTAGTGAATTTTAAGGCTGAACATGTGTTTGTGAATAACCACATTCCAGGTGGTAGGGGCTAAGCAGAGGCACAGGCTAAGGAAAAATCTTATTTTAAGCAGTGGAAATACACAAACGAACTCTTGTACTGTGACTTGTAGAAGTGCCATACCCCAGAAAACATCTTTCTCTTACTAAGAAGTCAAAGTAACTGTTTTTTGCTGATTGTATAACAACAGTATATAGTCCTCAGTGGCTTTTAACTGTGTAATAGTACATGCTGTATTCCTTTCTCAATAAAGTAAACTTTATAAGGTGAACTTTCAAATCAGAGTTCATATAAAATATTTACATTAGGAAATTCTTCTCTTTGAACCACTTCTAATCAACCTTTACTAATAAACCATGCAAAAAATAACCCATGGTATGATAATACTGTGTGGAGAAGGCTTGCCTGCTTTCTGGGGGATAGCAGGGTGTTGTTTTCTTCCCTGTTTCTATCTCTTCTGTCTTCATGCAGGGTTTCCCAAATGGAGAATGTGCAGCACAGCGCAGCAGGGAAACCTTAACTAGAGGTGGACCAACAATGGTGCCCAGGTATGTGACATCTGCACAGCTTGCCCTCCAGCTAAGAAGTTGTGTCCCAAAAGCTGTTTTGTGAGGAAGCAAATCCTGCCTCATCCTGCTGCTGACATGGAGTGAAACAGGAAATATTACATGAAGAAAATCTGTAGGTGATATTCTCCTCCAGCACCCGTTTGAAATGAGGGGAAGCTCAGGTGCTTTGGGGCAATATGATTAAGCAGATGTAATCCACAAGAACGAAATGTAAATCTCAGAGGGGGTTTATTCAGGATTGTGGTGCCAGTTTTGTGGTGATTTTGTGCCAGCTGGACTTTTTAAGTTTCTCTACAAATACACAAGTACTAGTGTTAAATCCCCACAATGAAATGTAGTGTCTCACAAAGCTTTTGGGAGGTTTGCCAAGCAACCTCTACGGGGTTATTCTTAAACATGTACAGCTCAATGTCTTACTAAAAAGGGGACACTTAATTCAAATTAACTTTCCTGATATTAAACAGATTTCAGTATGCTGAAATCCAGAATGTTTTTAATGATGCCAACTTGTTTTCTGATGCCAGTATTTTACAATCATTCAGATAATTATTCAAGGGAAGAAAAAAGCATTGCAATTCATAACACATTGAGACAGCAGGAAAAGAAGTGAGACATACCACATGTTTGAAGAACATAATCCTAGTGCACTTGGTTTGCAGTCAGGGTTAGTTTCAACCTCTGCAGCATTTAAATTCAAAACATATAAAAATTTTTGTCCTACAAAGTTGTCCTGTTCTGAAAAAAGTCTAATTCAGCATTTTGGTTTTAAACTATTACCATCTGCTGCTATTACTTGGAGTTTTTCAGAGTACTTTACAGAGTTTTTCTAGCAAAATCATATCTGACAAGTAAAATTAATGTTATCCTTTGCATCTAAAAATCGCAATTACTGTTTCCACTGTGGCCACCCTTTTCCCTCATGAGCAGCGTGTGCCCTAGGAAACATTCTTGTTTATAATTAATAAAAAAATTGGTGACTTATTTTTAAAGATGTATTCCCCTTGTAATCTGGCTTTCATGAACTGCACCTGCTCCAGCTTTGGAATCATTGATCAATCATGTGTGCAGAGACACAATACTTTCCACCAAAAGTGCACAAAAAGGTAGAGCAATCAGACAGTTTCCTTTTGAAAACATGATCTGTGCTTCTGGATTTGCTCATGAATACCTCAGGTGGTACTGTACAAGGAAATCCACAAATAAATTGGCTTTTACTCTGTTTAGCCCTGGCAATAATTCCTTTTCAGGGTACTTCATTTTCATTTAGTCTCTGGTTCAATTCTGTGCTGACAGTTTGCATTAATGCAGCAATGTGTTAATTGAACATAAACCACAATACAAATGCAACATCTCTGTCCTGAAATTAATAACCACCATTTGTAAACCACATCATGTATTTTATTGTAGGAATAATTTACTGATGGGGCATTTTATGCTTAGCAGTGATTAAGAAACTGTGCAATTTACAACAGAAACAAACGGAGCCATATAAAATGGGTAATAAAATGTGTGTAGATGTATATAAATTTGTTGATATGAAACAAATTAAAAATTTTAATGCTTCTGTAATACAAGGCAAAGTAGAAGGGGCTTTTCTTATTATTATCCCTCAAGCTGATATGCAACCCAATAAAAGATCCAAATTTACAGGAGGATTTGCTTTATATAAAAACAAACGCTTTCAGTAGATGGAAGCATCTGTTTCAGCCATTAATAACACGTGTAATGTATACGGTGCTTTGAACTAAACGTTTCCATTATAGCTGAAAGCCCATTTGCAGCGACAGAAGCAGTGCCTGGGTGTGATCAGTCATGGTGTCACCCTAGCATACGATAGCTGTGCAGAGTAGGAGCTTGGGCATATGCTTCACCCGAGCTCTCTAATGTCACTCTCGAGCAGCAGGGGGGAAACATTCAGTGCACCTTGACACCATTAGTGTGGAAAGTAGCATAACTTCCTATGATTTGCTTGGCAAGTGCACTAAGTGCTCATACATGTTTATAAAAGTTGAGTTGCCACACTGAAACTTGTTCTTGGTTTATGATTTATTAGCACCTCTCTCATGTTCTCTCCCGATAATAACAAAATGGTATCCTTTCCTCATTCTTCCCCAATTCTTTCTTCTTTTTAGAGGTTTGAGCAAAAGCCACTTATAAACAGAGGTTTAGGAAGAAGTCTTTTAAGTTTTTAAAATGAATGAAGGAAAGCCCGCACCTGCATTATTGACCTTAAATACTGTTAGCTAATGTAGCGCGAAGGCATTCAGCAGATTTTTCACACCAAAGTTTTCTGGGCAGCATTCCAAAACATAGCAGGAATTTAAAGTGACCCCAAGTTTGTGAATGTGAATGGAGCCATTATAGGGTAATCGTCTTTCCCAAGCTTTAAGTTACATTTAGCGGCTTAGACTGAACTAAGGATTTTTTTTTCTAAATGAGAAGCTTTAACTCCTTATAAAGTTAATTCTTCTGCAGGTTTGGGTTTTTTTGGTTTTTATTTTGGTTGTTTGTTTGGTTGTGGTTTTTTTCAGTAATGCACAATGAAATCATTCTATTTTGTCTATGTAAAAAAGTCTGCAATAGCTTGACATATGCAAGTACTATAGTGCTCTCTTTGATGAAAATCGAGATCATTTTACTGTTCATGCTTTCAGTATCACATTTACACCCCTTACATATAAATTCAGTGTGTGCCTTTGCTGACACCCTCCAGTACATTATCAAAAACCATGTTGACTATGGGGAACACAGTTAGGACTGGAACAATGAAATTTAATTGCAAAACTCTCCACAAAATAATCACTTGAACTGTTTTCTAGAACCTGAAAAGAGTACAAAACACCTGGGTTGATGCTGTGTGTTCTTTAAAAGCCCCAGCTGCGTGGACTCTATAAATGTGGGGGTTCCCTGTTCAGCATGATTCACATGGCATATCTGCCTCCCTCATTTTGTATTTTGGAGCAGTGCTGAATCCAAGCTCTGCAGCTGGTAAGCTCCCAGGAGCCCGTAGAATCACACTGGAAGCCTGTCAGCATAATTTCACAGAAATCATTATTTTTCTGTGAAATGTTTTAGTATGATCAGTTCAGTAGCTACCATGAGAATATAGTCCCACAGAATGGCTGTTACACTCCACAGTGCACACTGAGTTTTTTAAGCAAAATTTTAAAAAAATATTTCTTTCTTAAATACTTTTTTTCTTTTTACAGTATTAGGACTTTTGTTTATGGAGAAAGAGGGTTTCCCTTTAAGGGGAAGTCAAAGGCCATTTTTAAATGCCCACATGAATATGTCATAGCAAACTTCTGAAAACTCGAGATGTGTAGGCATTTGTGAACAGTAAGACCAGAGGACCATCTCCACTTTATCTAATTCTAAGTGAAACTAATGTTCTTCATTCTATATAGTGATAAAACCATTACATTTTTGTAGTTCAGGCTACTCATATTTAATGGAAGAAAATACAATGCCTATGGGAATAAACAGTACTTTAGTGCTTGGTAAGTTTGCTTAATTTTCCTCCTTGTAGCTGAAAATCAGAAACTAGAATTAGTTGGATTACTAAAGCAGCTACATTTGTCTCGAAGCCATGACCGAGTTTGGTAACCCAGTGAGAAGGGTGCTTCTGTCACAAATATGTAGGAGGCCCTCAGCCTGGCAAGCAATTAAGTGGACCTGAATAATCCTATGTAATTAAGCTTCTTACTGCATAATTATCTTTATTTGAAATGTGTCTTTTGATGAAACATCTGTTCGCTGCTCTAGATTTGAAAAGATATACCCATGCACACGATGAAAATGGTGCTCGTGAGGCCATCACACATGGTGCTGCTGCTCAGCTCCTTGGCGACAAATGTTGTAATTTGCTCCGTCTTTGCATGCAAAAGGCAGGTGCTGCTGCATCCACGGCCTGCTTTGCGTGACCTCCACTCTCACTGCAGCTGCCTTTCACATTGTTGCCCAGAGGAATAATTGTGTTTGAAAACCCAGCCCGGGATCACCATGCAATGAGGTGGGGAAGGGGCACTCGCAGTCTAAGTACTGTCACAGCTCTTGGAGGTGGCCCTGACAACCTGCTAGGCAATAAGGATTTAAAAAAAAACAAAAAACAAAAAACCCAAAAGCAACAACGAGAAAAATCAGCTCTAATAATAGAATTTCTTTTTTTCCCCTCCTCTGACATCAAATATTGCTTGACTGCTGCTACAAAGAAGGCTGTTGAATTTCTGTTAAATATGTTATCTTTTCACAGATATTTTCAGTTTGTAGATTGTGTCCCTTCTTTTGCAAGCTACAGCCTCTATGAAATAGAATTGCCTTTTCTTAGTGGTAAAGTTTAAAGCAGAGAGAATGTCTAGTAAATATATGAATCATTTTTTTGCCTTGTTGTTATATAGTGCATTTGCTACCAACTGTGGATTTCTACAGTTAGTTTCTATTTCTTTTCAACAAAGTCATGTGGAATACCAGTGAATTGTGCTTGGCAACTCTAAAGACCATAGTGGGAGCTTCCATTTACTCTCAGGAATGCCTCCTTATGCTTCTCAGAACTATGAGTGGCCTCAGGTAAGATTACTGCAGACCACCAGCTACAAAGACATCTGTGTCTCACTAATTATCCTCTCTTCTTCAGGTGATATTTGCATGCAATAAAAGAGAGGCCTATTTTGTAGTCTCGGGGGTTCCCATATTCAGGAGGGGAAATTACCCACTTTCTGGTTGAACAGACAGTATAGGTATGCTGCCACAGTATGGTTCACAGTCAGATTCAAGGTCTTTAAATTTGGCTCTCTCTAGTAAAAATTACTAAAGGTACATCTGCTAACTTCGGTAGGAGATGGACTAGATTCTTATTTTTCAGTGCTACTCTAGTACATGGCTTTATACTAGATTGGGGTGTGCACACTGTCAGAGAGCAGCTGAACACTGTGCTTGCAGCTGTAGATGATGGCAGAATCATAAATATATATGATTGCTCCTGGATTCTCAGTTATCTGCTCTGCTGCCACACAAAACTTCTTTTAATTATCCAGCTAATTGCAAAATAAACCATGGTACTGAAACCTCAGTTTGATGGCTCCTTTTGATAATATGTGACAAATGGTTGAGAGAGTTTAAACTTGTGTGACTTTTGCTGGTCAGCACATCTGAATGAGCTGTTGAAAATAGCCTGGGGAGGTATATAAACATGCTGACATTCTGCTGTATTTAGAGTTCCCAGCACATCCTTGACTAAGTTTTGAAAATGTTTTGGACGGAAAAAGTTCTAAGCAGCATCCTGTCAGCAGCCCTAATTACTGTCATGTATTCAATTTTCAAAACAAACTGGTCCACTCTGCTGTAGGGATCCTGAGGCAAGCCATTTGGTCTGAGTTATTGTCAGAATTCCTGGACCTTAATTTTTCATGACAATGCTAACACCACTGTGTACAACTTTATGCCTGGCATTTTAAGCAGGGTGACAGTGGTATTATCCAACAGGAGCTGCAGTCTGTAGGCACTGTGATGATCACTGTGATGATGTCACTGCACTGTGGATCAGCGTGTAAGAGAAGCACATGTCTCAGGTCCCTGACACAGTGAAGACCTGTCTCACTCACACCACACCCAGTGAGTGCTGATCATCATTCTTTGGCCCTTTCACCTGAGAACCTGTCCAAAATCACTGGGAGCAAGACATGCTGTCTCTTGGCTCTCTTACCTTTTTGTTCTGCCACACAAGAAGTCCCATCATATTCAGGCATCCAAACTTCAGTAATTTCCTGAGCACACTATTTTACCTGAAAAAGAAACATGTCATGCCGATATAATTAAAGCTACAATAATGCTAATGGCAACATATCATATTATCCTCTATTCCCCACTTGGACCATAGCACCTACTATCACCATGTCTATCTGTGTGTTGCATTATCCCTTCAATATTGCCTTCCCAATTAGATTTGCCTCTGAGTTTTTCATGAGGTACAAGCACAAGGTCCATCTTTGAAACTGGTAATAATCATAGAACAAAATATTTGAGAATGCCCCTGATGAATTTTCAGAAATTAAACAGAATGGAGAAATAGGTCAGCAGGAATCTCATTAAATTGAACAAGGACAGATAGGAACATCTGCCATGGGAAGGAATAACCTCTTGCAGAGATAGATACTAGAGACTGCCTCACTGAAGAGTGTCCTGGGGTTTCTGGCTGCAGCAAGCTGAGCATGAGCCAGAAATGTGCTGATCAAACACACCCAAGGCTGTTTCAATTGGAACATGGCCAGTCAATCACTGGCTGGATGGGATTCCCCTTCTGCTCAGAATTTTTTAGACCACATCCATATACTGCATTCAGTTTTGGAGTCCCCAGTGAGAGAAATAAATCAGATTGAATTTAGAGAGCCAGTGAGATGGCTGGGCTTAGGGCACTTGCCCTGCGAGGAGAGGCTGGGGGCTGGGCCTGATGCAGCTGAGAGAGAGAGGGCAGCTCCAGGACACATAAGCAGACCCCACTGCCTATAAAGGGTTGCTGGAGCTGGAGCCAGGCTTTTCTAAGCAGACAACAGAGGGAGGGTGAGGGACACGACAGACTGGGACTGGCCACAAGGAAACCTTTCCCCAGAAATACAGATGAACAGTGACAGAAGCTTCCTCTTTCCCTGAAGTGCTTGGTTTCACTCCTTGGCTGATTCTGCTGAGGAATGTATTAGACCAGAAACCTCCTGAGCTCCCTCCTGACCTGAGTCTTCCTCTGCTTCCGTCTTGTGCTTTCTCTTGGTTGCAAGTGACCTTAATCTGCTGTTGGTTTATAAATGCACTGAAAATATATCTTCATTGTTCAGCAATGTGGTCTTCATTTGGAGGAAGGGATGTTAATAATAAGCTCATGTGGTCCTGTATCATAATGTGCTTCTGTTCTAAAGATTTCTTTTTTTGTTTATACAACTTTCCAAGCCTTCTTCTGTTCAGACTGTTTTCCAAATGATTGCAGTTACATGGTTCTTTTATTTCTGGTAGTGGGTTAGGGAGACTTTAAGCCCATCTTCATTGCTTTTTCTTTAGAATAGTGCCATTTGTAGCCTAGCAGAACTAGGCTGGGGACTGGACCTGATTTTACAGGTTTTTTGGTCTTCTGTCATTGTAAGAATATCTCTAAAGTTAGACAAATTATAAAACTGTTGAAAATTTGAATTTGGGACATAGGCTACTTTTAAACATGAGCTGCCACAGTGGAACTTCAGTACCCAAAGATGAGCAATGTGTCCCTCTCAATGTCATACTGCTAGTTTGGCCCTCCTCTGTGCTCTTTGACAGAGACTGGTCCCAGGCCAAATGAAAGAGAAAAAAGCCTGAGTAGAAAACAAGTAAGTTAAACAGCCAAGGAGGGAGAAATAAAAAGTAGAGCTTGAACATGAGTCTGGTAAGTAAGAACTGATAATGTCAGGATAGTTGAAACCAAATCTTGAAGAAGTAAAACTAAATAATCACAAGGGGGAAAGAAGGGAGGAACTAAGAATTTAGATCTCCCCCAAATCCCAAAAATGTGAAGTTTCCTATTTTTGTGGGGGAATATTTAGCATTAGCTAAATGAGTAATATTACTCATTACATATTGAGTAATTTTGTGTTTTTCTGGCTTTTACCTACATATACAGGCAGATTTCTTAGTCTTTCTCAAACTGAAGTTCCATTGAAGTCAAAAGGGATACAGAAAATATAGGTCTTGCTATTTTAAATTTCAACCAGGGGCAAATACACGTTCTATAAGTAGCAAAGATATAGCAGAATATTGAAATTACAGTAACAGAGCCCTGAATATGTTGAATTCTTGCAGGGCTTTTAATATAATTTCCACTTGTCAACATCTATTTCAGATGGTTTTATTGCTAAAGACAGTTAGCAATTTAGATAAAATGTATTTTATGAATACTATCTATCCACAGTCTTCTCTGTGAAATACTCAACTGCACAGAGAATTTTCCTTTTAAAGACTTTGAATGCTGACATGAGAATTGCTTTACTTTACAATAAAATGTGCAAATTGCATGCCTGTTTTGTGTGCGCTGTATGCAAATTGGCTTGATTGAACTCATTTGAATGTCTTATATGCTGGATGGGTGTGTAATGGGTAATAAGCTTTTTTAATGTTCTTTTATGTTGGTTTTTTTTTGGTTTTTTTCCCAAAATGTGTTCCAATGAAACTTGCTTTCATATATTTAAAAAGCCCTCCCCGGGCATTTCATTATCAAAGAGCAGAGATGGAATTTTCAAAAGAAAAACACCTGCATAGAAAGTGCTCCATCATTCCTTCTGTCTTAGTTGTGTTCCTGAATCCCCTACAGATAAGTTCTAGATCTGTTTCTCTTTCCTAGCTTCCTATACTTGCAGACTGCACACCATCCAATATATGGATGACATCTTCTTCTTCAGTAAGTCCAGTGTGAGGGAAGAGTGCTGTCACCAAACTAATAAGGCAAAAAGACCTCTCTCATTTACATTGATAAGGATCTGAAGGCACTCGGTAGAGGTTCACCACCATGGTACTAGTCTGTGTGAGAAAGGGATTGGGCCTCTGGGAGCAAAAAGGAACTATTTTTAACATTTTTTTTTAAGTGATTAGGAAAAATAGGAGGAGGAAGTAAAACTAGCTTGAATCTATTTTGATTGCTTTCAGTAAGACTTTTTCAGTGTTCACACAGCCACTGCAGGATCTGATTTTTGCTTATATTGAGTGCCATTCCACACTGTACTTGGCATGCTTGTGGGCAAGTGTTTCTTTGGAGTGGAAGGAAAAGACTGTTTTCTATGTGATAGCCTGGGTGGAGAGAATGTGTTACAACAGATTATACCTTACAGGAGTTTTAGGTCAGAATGCTGGTTGCAGCTGGAAAGGCCTGTTAAGATCTTGTCTCTTTTGGGGGAATTCCTTTAGCACTGTAAACCTGAGAGTCAGTAACTTAACTGTGTATATATGCATTTGCTAAACATGATGTTCTCTGCAGAACAGCTGGAGTTGCCACTCAGTGCTGGAGCTGAGCCAGTATTCTGTCTCTGCCTGTGGTCAGCCCCCAGCTGGAATGGAATCTACAATTTCTAAAGTTGAGAAGAGAATCACAGAATCACTAGGATGGAAGAGACCTTCCAACCTTTTGTGGGTTTTTATTCCACTTGTAAAAAGAGTAATTGAGATTTTGGAATAAAGAAGAAAGTTGACAGATTTCTTTGGTATTTGGATCACTTGTAATCTAGGAAATGGACAGTGGATTACAGATGGCTTAGCATTATTAAGTGGTAAAAGCATGTGAAACCACTTATATGCTTCAAGGCCCTTGTTCTTACCTCAGTTCAGCAGAGAAAAAAAATAAAGATTATATCAACTTTTAAAAATTACTGAAAACATTATCTTATTTGCATAGTACATTGTGTCAAAATGAGTGTATCTCTGTCAGCCAAATATTACAATGCCAAAAGTAAATATGCAAACAGAACAGAGGTTTAAAAATCAAAAAGGTCTTTCTTCTGGACAATATTAGTTATTACTCTGCACTCTGAAAAATATTGTTCATATTAGGACAATCTGAAGTATACATCAGCCACCTAGTTTACAGCCAAATATTGCAGTGACTTCTGCTCTAGTTATGTTATTCTAGTTTCTATTGTCCTTGAGTTTTCTCCATTTCTTGATAGACAATTGTACCTAAAATGCCATTTATAACTGAATAATTAATTACTATCCCCAAGCCCTGGATAATACTTTTGTTCACTGTTCTGCTCATTATTCTTAAATTAGAATGACCATTCTCTGAGATCCCCCTGCTACAAACTAGTTCGCTAAAACTAACCCATGACCTTTCAATAAATTATTTCCAAGCTATCTTTTGTCTTTTGATAACTCAGGGCTGCTTTTATCTTTTACTTGGAGGTATCAAGAGACAAATGCAAAAACCTCTTCCTAAAAGGTCTTCAGGGATTTCCTTTGATTCAATTTCCTTTAACAACATGTAAAGGAATTGCCTGAGAGCACCATCCTTCACTAATACCTCATAGGATTAGTTTAGCCGCCTCTGTTGTCAGAGCTACCTCAGATAGCAATGTAAACAGTATTGCAAATATTGGGTAATAGTAACTGATGAACAAATAGGTGAATCCAAAATTTAAAGCATTATTAGTCATATTTCTAATTGTGTAGAGTGGTGTGGAAAAGTTAGTAAGCAGGCTTCTCTCCCTGGGCAGTACTGAAGCGTTGGTACACTCAGAAACAGAACCAAATCTTCTTGAAAGCAAAGCACTAATTTAGACTGACTGTCCTTTTTCAATTCTGGATACAATCCACCCTGTAACAACTGCACTCATCGAAGTGGGAAAAATACCAAGCAGGATCTTCCAGAAAAATTCTCTCAAGTGTTCTCATCAGCATACCTACCTTTATATTAATATATGTTTCCAAAAATAAGATTGAGTATTATTGTTTCCTTTCAAAAAAATAAAAAAAAATTTAAAAAAGGCAAACCCACACTTTTCAAAAACACTTTAAATGCTGCCCTCACTAATCTATATGCTGTATGTACCATACTGGTAACCACTCTAGTTAGAATGTCCTGCAATCTACTGTGTTCACACTGGGTTCTAACACAAATCTCTTAAGTGTCCTCTTTTCACATAACCTCCATCGATTTCCTTATTGAAAGTTCTTCTCTCTTCTCTTCTCTTCTCTTCTCTTCTCTTCTCTTCTCTTCTCTTCTCTTCTCTTCTCTTCTCTTCTCTTCTCTTCTCTTCTCTTCTCTTCTCTTCTCTTCTCTTCTCTTCTCTTCTCTTCTCTTCTCTTCTCTCCTCTCCTCTCCTCTCCTCTCCTCATTAGCCAGTCAATTTGTTTCTCTTTGCTGCCACATGTTGTGGGAGCTGGGGAAGAGGAAGTCATTGAGAACCAGCTGGTAAGAGCAGATGAGAGGACAGGATCTTTCCTGTTGATGCAACTCTGTCTTAGACCACTTTAAGCCACCTGTGAACCTGCTAACTTAAAACAATCATATTGCCTCATTCCTTTAAACCCTTTGGCGTCTCCTTACTTGAAAGACTTTCCCTTCTGTTCTTCAGTGTTTGTGAAGGCTGCTGGGAGGGAGCAAGAGGAGGTGAGGAGGCTCAGAAATGAACAATTAAGCCTTTTCTTTCTGAAAGTGACAATTTATTTCACTGCCAGCTGTCCCTTTAGAAGTGTGGAAGGAAGAGTTCTGTCTGCATTGCCTGCTCCTTTCTCAAAATCCAGATGTCTCTGCTTCTCGTAGGGGAAGATATTTGAGTTTTAGAGCATCTTTTACAGTGAGGAAAACACACATTCATTATACATTAATGGCTTGCAACAACTGACTACAAATTCCAGCATGTAGATTTTCTGCCATTATAAATTTCACCTAAGTGGTTGGCCTATCTTTTTCTTCACATTTATTCTGACTTTAGGACACTCTTCCATCGCATTAATTATTTTCCTTTGCCTCTTGACTTTTGTTATTTTGTGTACTTTCTCCCAGAGGAAGAAGTTTGTAAACCACCACATAAATATTAAATGTTAAATAGCATTTATGAGCTTTTAGATTTCATTTCTGTTGGTAGAATCATGCTGATATGAGATTATCAAACCAACACTTGAAACCAAAATGTTTAAACAACATAAGACCAGATTTTGGTGCAGAAAATAGTTCCTAGAAACCTTGTTTGTAATGAACAGTAGACCAGGTAATAAGCATCTGATTAAATTGATAAATGGATCCCTTCAGTGAGGCTGCTCACATGCAGATTAGTGAAGTGATTTTTATGGCATTCCTTTAAAGCACTTGTAGTATATAGAAATTTTTCACCTGAAAATTTCTATTCCAGCAAGTTTTGTTTGAGAGTTTGGTTTGGTATATGTTGACAAGAAACAGTTTCTTCAGGTGTAGGCATAGACATAGAATAAGCCTGGTGTTCTTGCGTAGAACAGGCTTCACACCATCCCTGAGGGTTGTACCCTGCCACCTCATTGTGCAGCTCTGACTGTGCACTTGTGACAAACAGACTACAAAGCTGGTATGTTCAGCTATTGTGTTTTGTCTAAGTCCTTTCTCAACCTAAAGCAGTCTTTGCAGCAGGGTGCACTAATTGCTCATTTGCTGCAGTAACCTTTTCAACTGGACAGCATCTCATGTCTGATTTCAAGTTGATGTCTTTTTCCTTTTACTGCAGAGTGCTGGCAGGGAGAGAAAGCCAGTGGTGTGAAGTGCCATAAAGAGTCTGCTGTACCCTCCAGAGTTTTGCTCTTAAGAAAAGCTCAGCATGATTGTGGCTTCTGGGCACTGCATTTGTATACTTCGTGTTCTTGCCAAGATTAAAGCCAGTAGCATGAGTACATGAGTAGAGTATGTTTGTCGAAACACATTTAAAAAACACTTGTGAAAGAAGGCCATTTCTCAGATTAATTTGGGAAAATGTTACCTACTCACATATGACAGGAACTAAATATGATCAGAAGGAGTGGGAGAAAAGACTGGAGGAATAAAAAATGAAATATTTTACTAGTGGTCATAATAATGATAATTCTTGATTCTTTCACTAAAACCATTATGACTGTATATTCCTCTTTTTTTTCTTTTTTTCTTGTAATGAACCTTAAGATTTCGTTAAGCAACTTTTTTCTTTTATATTTAAATCTTTAAATACCCACACTAGGATAGGTATGATTTTTCTCTTGCCATGTCAAAGATAGGAATTGGCTCCTAAGAGCTCCTAAGAGCTACTTTTACTTTTCCAAGAGCCAGAAAGAGGAACTAATAGTCAAAGAAGTTTTCTATAATGGCAATTATTTTTTCTGGTTTAATTATTTTCTGTCACAATTTCTCTGATTAAATTTATAACTTAAATATGGTATTTGTCAGAAGGATTTAGTGCAATCAAAGCTGAATTAGTATGAGGATTCTTCACAGAAACAGTCTGATTCCCTGATTCAATGGAAACTCCAAGAAATGTGTTTTAAAACTGCAAATTAAAGGAATATCTGATGTGTAAAGAGATAAACTATTTTTTTTGCTTGTTTGTTTTTTGTCTTGTTTATATTGAAATTGCTGCAAATACAAATTCTGTCATTTCATCCACTGGTGGTCCATCCAAAGAAACCCTATAGTTTTTGCTGTGTAAATCAAAAGGGCTTTGGTCAGTGGCCATTAAAGGCCCCTTACATCTCCCAGTGCTGTCTATTAAAGCTTATGATTTTCCTGCTTAAATAGAATTAAGCCAAAACTTTCAGCTTTGAAGCATATTTTCGCCAGGTAAAATCTGAGTACGTGGTATATGACTGTATATAAATGAAGTTGTTCTTTACCTGCCCTGAGCCCTTCCTTCAGCCTTTTTACCTGCTCCAATCTTCCTACTTCTATGGCGTGCCTGTAATTCGAGTGTGATGGCTTTCAGACACACTCCAGCAGTCAAGCATCTGCACCATTGCACTAGAGGCTGTTTGGTCAAATGTGAGGTCTGAACAGGCGCTGGGTATAGGACCTGCATCATTCTGCACTATTGTCTTTGTCATGTTGGCATAACTTTCAAAAATTTAAAGTTAATAATGAAAACTATAAAATGTATTTCTATTAAAATGAAATGACTTTGATATTAGGTTATTGCTTAGCAAACTGAAGGCTAAAAATGGACTAAAGGAAGAAAACTACAAATATATCCAGGATTTGAAATGCACTAGAAATTGATGATGGATGTGGAGTAGCTTTTTCGCTTCCTGAGATTTATGATTACTATAGTTATGCATGATTTTAACATTCTGTGGATGTTTTATTGCTAAACTTTACCTAAAAGCAAGAAGTTAGGTGAATTCAGTGAAATTTACAGAAAAATGTCCTAATTTGTGATGTGTTTGTTTGAGGTTTGGCCAGCTTGAGGTATATTATTTTCTCTATGTTTTGGACATTTTTCATGTATTTTTATCCAAATGCTAAATGTAGTACAATATTTGTGCTTCAGAAAATAAAATACAGAATGAATGAAATCAAGCATCAAGAAAAAGTTATTTTAAGCCTGCCATAATATTTATATTTTCCACTTATTCCACTTCCCATCTTAATCTACTGAGAAGTAACATGACAGAGAAAAGTCTTTCTATTGTTTACTTTTGACACATAAAGGAAGAACAAAGAGAGCAATCAAAGATTATTTCATGAGATCCATCCATCCGTCACAATGTTTCATAGCATACCACTGCGACTGCAAAATTGGACATGACAATTTATTTAAAATTTTGTTTTCTCCTTTTTTTTTCTTTTCTTTTAAGTGAAAAAACTCAGTGATGAAATACATGATCTATAACCAGACAGCCTAAAGACTATCACTTGTACTTTCACTGAGATTCAAAATAAAAGCCTGAAAATATCTGTATTATGAGATCTTGTCAAACTCTCTGCCTAGATACAGTGATGACATGTAAACTTATAGCAAGTTATGTTCATTTTTTTGCATTTGAGCAGTATCAATAGGCTGGTCCAGCAGAGATGAGGGTTCACTTGTAATTTTGAAAATGTGTAACACTTTTTCCCCAGAAAATCCTTGCAAGGCCCTGAAAAATAGACAGCAGTCCATATATTATCCATTTAACATTTTCAAGTTTTCATAGTTGTATTGTAAAATATAATAATTATAACTTCAACCAATATTAACAATATGCTATCTGAGAGGTACTAAGGAAGGAAAAAGAACTTATAAGTTCTGAGTTTAAAATAGTAAGACTAAAAATATTCCCAAAGGATGGGGTAACTGATTATTAGAAATTAAATTTGACAGATGTCAGTTTGCCAGCAAGAATTGCTTCTCTTTGATTTTTTCCCTCCTCCATTTAGAGAGATGTATTAACTGCTTTGGTTAGACAAATTGACATAATGAAGAGAAGAACATTAACTGCTTGAGTTTGAGAACCAGCCCCAATTTTGACCCACAATAAATTTAGCCATACCTGACAGCAGATAGATTGCTAGGAGCTAGGCAGGTTATCTAGCAATTGAACATAGTCATGTGCAGAATGACAGCAAAACAACTCACTACCATTTACCAGTACTATTGAGAACATCTGGTGGAGAGCTGTGGAACAGGCAAGAGGAGCAGTTTAAGAAATTACTGTCATTACCTACAAGCACATATTACAAGTGTCCTTCCTCATACCAGTACCCCTCCAGGAGGGCCAGAAATGCAGAAAACATGGTGACACCTCAGCAGATCCCTGGACATTCTGCAGTGCCTGTTTAAGCTCATAGTCACTGGAATTTTGAAATTTGCCACCTGTTTTTTTCACTGAGGATTTCATGTGTACCCATGTAATGGCTCTGACAGTTCCACCTCTGGCACAATTAGAAAACTACTGTGATATTCTAGGGCTGCTTTAAACAGGCCCATAATCTGCACCTGGTCTCTCAGCCATATTGCAACCTGTTTTGGAACTTTCTAAATTTGTCTTCTTCCAAATGAGGCTATAACTTGTGGCTGGCATATAGCTAACACTTGTGGGTAAGAGCAGCTGAACTTGGTCTGAAAGATGAATTGCTGCAATGTGGTACTTATTGGTTGTTTTTCTTTTGTGTCTTCCTAGCATGTTCCAAATTCCAGACTAAGTAATGTTCCCACTCTTAACTCCATGAAGAAGACATTTCCTGATGGTTTCCAGGACACATATGTTATCTTATTTTTTACTGTTTCAAACAATTTTGTCTACTATGACATAAGCCATGAACTGCATCCATGTTGTATGTAACTATCCTTTCTATACACATAATAAACTTCACTTAAATTTATACCCTTCAGAAGTAGTTTAAGCTAAAACAACATCTTCAGACAATTTATGAGTATGTGAACGTGCAGGCAGAGGTTTATGCTGTCAAAATTGAATTAATTATTTTTAATCACATTATAAAGGAGAAGATAGTATAATATTTCAGTGTAGTTAGACCACTAGAGATGACTCTGCAAAAAAATTCACCATACCTGAAAGAGGAAGTGACCTTGTAGAAACAACTCCTTGCTCAGATGTGACACTGCACTTTCCCACTTCAGGAATTTTCAAATTAGATCACAAAAATGTGGAAAGAGAGGATGTTCACACAGTTTGCATGTGATCACTTATGTGAAGAGCAGCAAAACACAGAGCCAAAAGATTTTTTCCCTTTCCATAAGAAATGCCTTTACCTACTCAAGGAGAAGGAAAAGTGCAAGAAACAGAAATTAACAGTTTTGTATCTCTGAAGTAGCAAGTAACTGGTCTCACATAGAATGATGAGACAACTCCAGCAAGCTGTGGAAACATTGCAGCTGTAGATCCCTTTACAGCAGGACACTAGTTCCAAGCAGTTTGCTGGTTCCAAGAATTTTCAGGCTACCTGTAATATGCTGTGAACCTTCTGTTGTTGCCAATCTGATCTTTCACAGACTGCAACACCCTCAAAATACTCACAAGAGTTATAGGTTAATATAAGAACAAAAATCAATGTTGCACAATTTTTATTTGGCTTCGGGGCCTTAACCCTGCAGAGTACAATGGGTTTGCATACCACATCATTTGGCTGAAGCTCTGAGACCATTAAAAAGAAAGGGAGAATAAAGCAAAAAAGTGGGGAAGTTTGTCACATAGTCAGTTATTTCCCAGACCCACATTTTAAGGCACCACATTAAGGTCAGTGCTGACTCTGCCAGTGTGCCATCTGAGAACTCTGCCTACTGCTGCTCAGGGACCTGCTCCATTTGAAAAATGGACACCTATGAGGAGAAAGACAGTGTAAAGTGGAAAAGAGAAGCTTATGACACTCAGGGGTAAGAGTGTGAAATGACAATCAGGTAGACCAAAGAGCAGCAAAAGAGAGCAATTAAAATGGAGGGAAGGCGATCAAGGAAGCGCGTCATGTTAGGAAATAGAAAAGGCATCTCGGTGTGGGAGGTATGAAAATCCATCAGCACCTGAAAGGGAAGTGAGAGCGAAGTGGCACTGAGAATGTCAGAGCTCAGGACATGAAGGAAGGCCGTGTGTCAAAGGGATGAGCAAGATGTGGGTAGCTGGCACTGGCAGGGAGCCGAGGCCATACAGGGACAGCCTGGGAAGTGGATTGTGTGGGGCTGAGGAAATGCAGCTTCGTGAGCAAGACTCAGGCTTGGGAACGTGTGGGCTGTGGCTCTCTAAGGGAGAGAGTTAAGGCAGTACGAGGGTGCATAAGGTGTGAAGAGTGTAGTAGTTGAAAGAAGGCAGGAGAAAGGAGACGAAAGGTAATATAAGAATCAGAATTTTCTGTCTTTGCAGAGAGGCCTGAATGGAGTAGACCTGATAAAGAACATGCTCTGATGGATAACTCAGGCAGAAATCCAACAGTTTTTTCACCAGCCAAATCATAATTTGGCATGTGCAATTAGTATGGCAGAAGAAATGGGAATACTTAGTCATAGAGCATTTACATTTAAAGGGTATGGCAAAACACAAGAGCAAAATTGGAAAGCAGGAAAGAATAAAAATAAACAAAGTAAACAAATTTTTAATATTTCTAAAAATGATTTTTTAGAGTCAGTCATGATTTTCATGAGAGTTTCATTTGTGAGTTTTTAACATAGGAAATTTGCACTGAGTTATATTTTTTTGAATATTTCACTACAGTTTTTCAGCGAAAGGAGTTAAAGCCATCACAGACTTCAATTTTTGCACTTTACTTTCAAGGTTGACACAATTCCTCCAACAGCAAATCTGAATGAAGAGGTTTTGGGAAGCATGAAGCAGAGTCTGCTTTATCAAAATACAGCAGACAGTGGTGGATTCTGTCTTTTAGAAAGCCAGTCTTTTTCATTTCCATTACAACATACTCTGCACTTTTTGGCTCTCATAATGAGATGCAATGCCAAGTTGTGTCCCATCATATGAATTCAGGCATCTTGATTAATCTGGCACATCCCCCCTCAGTGTGTTGCCTGACCAAATCAGTGCTTTGGAAAATCATTAAAAAAGTAAAAAAAGAAAACCAAAAATCCTCCAAAAAACAAAAAACACATGCACCAAAAAAAAAAAAGCACACCTAAAGGTAATAGCAAATAATTCCTTATCACCACAAAAGGGCTTTAGGAATCAGTCTGTAATACAACTGTGGGACACTGACCTGGCAGCATCAACAAATCTTGGTGGTAATATGACTGTGAGTGTCCATTCCATTTTATTTTTGTGCGGCTCACGTTTAAGTCTAGCCTGGCTGCCCTGCTCTCTATTTAATGTATTTCCGGCAAGATCAGGACTTGTAGCTTGGTACTACTAAAACCAAACCTTTCTGTGTTTTGGTGTGTTAAGAGCTGCTTCAGCATAACTGATTGCAACAATTAGGGGAATATTATTGCATTACAGCTAAATTTTGATTTGATGACATGTGGCCTAGAGCAGACAATAAACTCCCTTCTCCAGCATAAAAACATTAATCATCCTCTAATAAAACCATGAAATGTTGACATGTACAACTCTAATTGCAATAATGACCTCAAATTTGGGCACTGCTTTTGTATTAATCCCACTAGCTTTGGTAAAACTATCTAATAGAACCATACAACACTGACATGAATGGGTCTAATTGTAATAATCACTCCAATCATGGGTATTTTCTTAAGTTAATCCCACTAGCCTTCATTAAACCTTCTGTCAGGATTTAAATATTTACTTAGGAAGATGGTGCTGTTTAACTAACTTTCAATAAAATCTTGATTTTACAACAAGTTAGGCTTTGAAATTGAGAAAAAACCCAAGAATTTCCTAAAATGTTTCTGATGTAAATTAATTTGTTGGGAGGTTTTTGTACAAGTCAAAGTCATGTTCCTAACATGGAAGTTCCAGTCTTTTATTACCTTTATTCCAACCAGCATTTTTATATATATATATAATATTTCTCCTTTCCTGTTTACTCAGAATTTTATCTGCAATGTTTATTTTGGGCCTGGGCAACCTACAAATCATTTCATTGATACTCAGTGAAATCTCGGGCTTTTTTTTACTTTCTGTGGCAAGGAATGATGACTTCTGATTGTCTGTGTAAGCTTGTTTTGTTTTTTGAAAATAACAATTGCTTTCTAGAAACAATGACAATTATTACTGAGCCTCTATGAAGACTGAAGATAAATCTCAGTGGCAAATTCTCTCAGTTGTAATTGTTACATTAATCCTCTTAGTAATATGAACTTCAGTTTATTATAGCAGTAATGAATTTGCCCATTGATATTAAATCTTTTTTGTCACATCTGTTGTGGCAATATACAAACGGAAAATACTCCCTTTCTTCTGAAAAAACCCAAAGGGATCTTTAATGTATGTGAAAGGACTGTGACCACTGTTCTGTGGGAAAAATTTTATTTTTCTTCCTAAAACATGGTAAGAGGAAAGAGTGCAGCACATAACCTTCTGAAAATTTGTTGGAACCTTCGTAGGTCCTGACATCACATAAAAACAATAAGCAATTTTTGTGGCGATGAAAAAAAACATGTGAAGAGTGTGTTTCAGATATGGATCACCCCTCATGTCATTTAGGGGTTATCCCAAGTTGCTCCCATCTTTCAAGTTAATCAAACAAATTTTTCCTTGACTGCACTAGTGGTGTCCATGTGGATACCTCAGAAAACCTGATTTCTCATTATTGGTGCCTTTTAGTCATAGTACCTGGAAATAGTATTCTGCTTCTTGCAACTTCTCTAGTGCAAACATATCCAAATTTGTCCCCTAGGCCCCTCCTATAAACACAGGAGAGAAACAGGTAAGGACCTGTTGATATTCATTTTGGGGATTTTAATTTTTGCTAGAGTTAGATTAAGGAAGCCTTTGAAATTACTCTTTCCCTTAACTGATTTCCCAGAATGATGGGTAACTATTTCAGCTGTAGATCCCTACAAAATGTTGTATGAGTTGGGTCCCCTCACATCTCACTTCTGTTCAGATCTCGAGCTTGGGCTTTCTAAGATTATCGGCGCAGTTCAGCTACACAAGCGTTCTACAACTTCCTGTGTGGATGTGATAGGTAACAAGGCCTTGAGTCCTCTGTAATGTCAACATCAAAGACTGTCATAAAACGAAAATTTTGTAAACCAACTTTTCTACCAATCCAACTTTTTTATGTCACCCAACCACAGAAATCAATCACAGCCCCTACGTTTATAGAGGGCTGTTGTGATTCAGACTGCCTGCTTCTTGCTTTATCTCTATTGACAGCTATATTCTTCTCCTTCTTTTCAAAATTAAGAGTGTAAAAGGTTATCTGCTTCCAAAAGCATTGTGTCACAGCTAGGCCTATATGGTCTTTGACAGTGAATCTCAATTTATTGTTCATCCTACTAAACCTGAAAGGGTGAGCAGAGAAGCAGATTCTGCCCTCCCCAGATTCCTGACGTGTCTGTTGGAGGCATAATGGTACTGGTACTGCACACTGGCACCTCTGACAACACCAGAGAAGAAATTATGTGGTCTGTGATGGGAGATGCATCTGATGTAAGTGGTGTCAAGAAGCCTTCAGAATTAATTGTTAGGGAGTTAGGAGAATTAATGGGGTATAATCAATCATTTTCTCACTCTTGGCAAAAAGAGCATTTAATGTGAATCTCAATAAAGCACAATTGTCACCTAAGTATAAAGTTGTTGCTAACATTAGCTATCTGGATGGGGTTAATGAAAATAATATTGTACACTCTGCTAAAAATTAAAACAAGTTCTAAAAAATTAAGACAAGTTCTGAGGCCAGTGTGGGGTAACTACAGAAATTTTCACTGAAAGAGGTTAGGCTCTGAAGCAAAATCTTTATTAAAGCTGCTGGTATGTTATAAAACTCTGCTACCTTTTGAGAGCTATACTCCAGGGGATGAGCAATAGCTTAAGCAAAGATTTGCAAATGCTTAAACGGCATACATATTTTCAAACATTTGCACAATCACTAAGGGAAATTTGTAAGCCATCAGGTGTGTGTGCCATAGCTTCTACTCACTCTATAGTCTCATCCTATTTTGTGAAGACAGGAAGTACAAAATCATACTTTTTGAGTTCTAAGAATGAGTTACGTTCTGGTTACATTTGAGTTATATTCTGGCTTCACTCCACTATTCTGAGACCAGGCACCTTAAGCACAGTGCTTGAGCTCAGCCCATAACTTCATGTAGTGGTTAAGTTTCAGAAGAAAACCCCTTAGATTTAATATTGGCATGAGGTAAAAGGGGGGATATAGAACTTAATCCTAACGAGTCACCAATTTTCAGTTCATTTGATGGCAAAGGCTCTTTCATCACTGTTGTTAAGTGACGTGCCAATCAGTCTTACAAGTCTAATTGCAGTAATGATTAAACGATTAGTTAGGAGCCTTCTTAAACTTCACCAGTAGGATCAACAGGGCCATGACTCTGTTGACTAAAAGTGACACTCAAATATGCATGCAAAAGGTCCCCTTAATATCAACAGAGGTTCTACTTCTTTCTCAGCAATAATTTAACCTTCTTTTTTAGTATTACTTCAAGATTGTGTTAATTGGGGATGTCGTCTTCCAAGAAGCTATATCCTTGTGGAGTTTTGTTAAAGTGATATACCTCCTGTGACATGGTGTTGAGAAAATCTTGTCATTTATGGGTTTTTTTTGTCTTTAGAGTTTAAAGTAAGGAAACGTCTTTGCAGCCAAAATCCATTTTCCAAGAGGCCCCTCTCATTATAGGTTTTGAAGTGTTTTTTGAAAGTGGAAATGAGCATTGCAAGAGGAAATTCCTATAAATTTATTTTACTCTATAACATATGGTGGATAGTTTTGGCCTAACTCCAAGATTACAAATCCTGATAATAGAAATACAACTCAGCAGAAGACAGGAACATATTTCCTGAACCTGGACTTCTTCAGGAAGAAAGAATCACATCATCTCTACCTTATCTTCATGTATCATCCCAGATCTGCCATATTTCAGCAGAGCATATTTAATTAATTTACAAAAAATGATGCTGTAATCCAGGAAATGGGAATAGTTCCAAGGAGATTTAGATTATCTTCTGGAAAGCAACATAACAGGGTGGAAAACACAGCATTCTGTGATAAAGTCATGAAGTTATTAAAAGCTGTGGTATGATCAAACATATAAAAATTCCATCTTTACCCTTGTCTTTCTGTTCAGTCTTTAATCTCTTTTAATGAACTCAGTGACTGCAACAATTCAGCTTGCTGAGATATGGAATTAGTTGAAGCTGTGTCCTTTTTCCAATTTTTTTAAATTTCTTTTTTTCAGTTATGAGGACTTAAAATATTTTCATATTTTTTGTAAAATTGCAACAAATAAAAAAGATACACTGCATAAAAACGAATTTGAACTACTTCTAGAAATGTAGTTTTCCACCTAGGTTGTTTTTTTCCTTTCCTTAAGATTTCCAGAAGTTAAATATCTTGCAAGAGAAATTTCTTTTGGTTCGAAACAGAGTGGTTTTACTATGAAAGGATTAAATTCTTTACAATTTTCTGGTTCTTTATTGAAGAAGTCTATGAAAAAAATAATATGAAAGAAGAGCACAAGAAAAGGATCACACTGTAATTCTCATTTCCATTTAACAGACAAGATTATTTTATTACATGTACGAGACAGGGAATAAAAACCCCAAACAGATGCAATATTCCACATATTTTGCTCAAATAAATATCATCTGTGTACAAATAGAAGCAGTCCCAGTTACACTGAGCACTTCTTTTCACTGTGGATACAGATAGTCGTTTGACCTGATCATGGAATTACAGATTCTGTGACTTGGAAGTGACTTTAAAATATCATTTAGTTCCGACCCTCCTGCCCTGGGCAGGGACACCTTGCACAAGACCAGGGCTCCTCCCGGGCTGGCCTGCAGGACTGTGAAATCCACAACTTCTCCGGACAGCCTCTCGTCATCAGCCTCACTTCAGCAAAGAATTTCTTCTTAATATCTAATCTAAATCCACCCTACATCACTTTGAAGTCCATTGCTCTATCTCCTTGTAAAAATACCCCCTTCACCTCTCCTGTAGGCCCCCTTTAGGTACTTGAAGATGCTATAAGGTAATCCCAGACACCTTTTTTCTTCTCCAAGGCTGCACAACCCCAACTCTCTCAGCTCGTTTTCATAGGAGAGATGCTTCAGACCTGTAATCATCTTCATGGCTCTCCTCTGGATTCATTCCAGCAAGTCCATATCCTTCTTACACTGGGGACCCCAGAGCTGGATGCAGAGCAGAGCAGAGGGGCAGAATCCCCTCCCTGCCCTGCTGCCCACACTGCTTTGGATGCAGCCCAGGACACGTCTGGCTTTCTGGGCTGGGAGTGCTCATTGCCAGATCGTGTTGAGCTTCTTGACCCTCAACAATCTCAAGTCCTTCTCCACAAGAGAATGCTGCTCTCAAATGCTGATTATGATGTTGTGTGTGCAACACTGGCCAATCATTAGTAGTTAAAATTATACCAGTTAACCATTTACTGTTTTCTACTAAGCATATGTGCTCTGTGCTTAGGAAAAATGAATCCAAAATAGAAAGTGTCTCTTGAGCATCCCTTTTTTATCACGTTTATGAGAGCTAGAGATGCCTATGAAGTCTGTGAAAAGGCCCACATCCAATGAAGAGAACAATCTGCTCATTCTGTATTGGCAGAAAATAGCCTTTGAAGGCTTTCTTCACCATCTCACAAAGATTTTGTGTTTAGGACATGAAACAGCTTAAAAGCTTCCATAAATGAAATAGTCAGAAGCACTCTCTCAGTGCAATCTCAAAGTGGAAATTTCCAGAAAGTATAAAAAAGAACTCATCAAAGTGATAAAAAAATAAATTATTGGGATAGTAATCAGTCCTGCAAGAAGTCTAGTCATTATGCATAAGAACACATGCAACAAAAACACTGTGTAAAACTGTTCCAAAAGCTTTTAATTTAATCAGTGTGCTTGGGTGGTCACGAGCAGTGCTGCTTATTTTAGCCCCAGAAAAGTCATATTTGTTGATTCTAAATCACTGAACTTCATCTAAGGAAAAGAGAAAGTCAAGTCCTCACATGGGAGCAGGCACAAACAGAATGCATGTTAACTGCTCTCATGTAGCTGTCTCCACCAGGATACAGCTTTCAATAGGGGATGTGTGACGACAGCACAAGAAGAGCATATATTGTGTTCCTAGATTACTTTCCCATCCTCCAACATTTTGCAGCCTAGGGACTTCCTGAATAACAGAAACATAAATAGTAGTAAATAATTATATCAGTAAGTCATGAATTATTCACCAGATGATATATATAAACAGCCTTTCTCACACGCATACACAAACCCATAAAGGCTGATCTATGTTGCAATGTTTAAATGCATTCATTGCCAGCAAAAGAAGGCTCTATTCTCCTTTATGAGTGAAAGAAAACAGGAAAAGAGTCACAGGAGGGGGTTTTGTCTATATTATATGTGTAGTATTTTGCGAGGTCTGAACTTGGAGGGCCATTTCTGTAAAAGGAAAACTTCATGAGGGAGTTACATGTCTCTTTGTAATCTATTCTATTTATGGACTATATCTAGTCTTGTTTCCTTTAACATATGAGAAGTCCAATAACAGGATGTGGCTGATATCCTGCCCAAAAGTATCTCCTGGACTTTTGCTTTCACGGGTGTGTCTCTGTCACAGCTCAAGATTTCTTTATCTTCTTGTCTCCAAGACCAGCAGAAAAACACAGCTCCACTATACGGGACTGCCCTCAGTTAGGTGCTTCATCAGTACCTGGGGAATGCTTTGGACCATGCGGTTCTGGTTTTGTTCTAAATAGCATTGTGGTTTTTCCTACCTGACTACAGAAAATAAATTTTATATAGCTGCCTTAAGTAAGATTGTTGTTATTTATCATCTTCAATATGTTACTTGACACCTAACAGCACCATTTCTTGATCACATGGAGTGACTGAAAATGCCTTCTTTATGGGAGAAATAGAAAGATCTGCCATGTTCAGAATGAGAAATCTCTAATCCATGCCCTTAATTTTAAGCATTTTTGAACCCACAACCAAACAAGAAATAAGTATAGGGGAAAGGAGTTTTCTATCTTTTTTGCTGTTGTTGTTTCGTAAGATAAATGCGGCATGAAAATATTGAAGCAACAATGAGAAGAGACTGTCAGCAGAAGTACAGGGATTACTGCTTCATAAATTTGGTCTCTAGGGGATTTAATTATAACTTGAGGTGAATAGTTCCTGACTGAGCTGTGCATCTGGAGGTAATCTTGTTAAGGGTCTAGTTTCCTGTTGATCTAACCTGGTAACACGAGCAAGACAACTGTGACCACTTCTGTCTAGAAGACTGCACTGGTTCGGAAGGTATAGGTTCAGGCATAGCATTTGGTTAGCTCTGTCCAGTGGAAGAAGAGAGAAGAAATACCTGGAAGAAATACAGTGGTGTGGCAACTGCTCAAGTGTAACGTCTTGCATGTTTGTGCTTTGCTGCCTATGAAGGCAATGAAATAAATTATGATCAAATAATGATCAAATGAAAAGCATACCTGCGGTTTAGAGGAGAATTATTGATCCGTGTAATTTATCTTCTTGTTAATTATCTTATAGTTGAAACAATTCACCTGTGTAGGTCCACTCAGCTCAGCCACATGTATATTTTAACACACGAGTAGAGGTAACACATGAGTACTCCTATAAAGTAGTGCCTCTCCCTTAAGTATCTTGCCAAAGCAGAACCCAATTCCTATAGAAATAATATCTTCATTTAAATATGCCTGTATTATGTATTATGGACTTAGTTATATTTCCTGAATACTTCCCTTTAGCTGATTTAGAAAATCAGATGTAACTACAAGAAAACTTGCCTTTCTACGTCTGACTTAATGGAAGAAACGCATATTTACATAAAAAAAAAATTTAAAAAGTGTGAAGCAGTTATTTGTACTGAAGAACTGCCTTATTTACTGCCTGCCTTACTCACAATGCCTGCTCCCAGGTTTCCTAAGCCTCAGTGCATGGCAACAAACTTTGAGGTGAGAGGGGCAAGCAGCAATGGGGGAGATGTGCATTAGAGACGGCCACAGGAATTTGAATATTAACAGTTTCACAGCCCAGATGCCATAAGTTTAAGGATTCTGTGAGAGCTGCACGATGGCATTGTCAGCTTGCACTTTTAGAAATGTCATAGAAATTGGGAGAGGCCCTCAGAGACTAGAAGAATCCAAATGTTTGGTACTTCTTCAATAAAGGCAAGAAGGAGGATCTGGAAGTATGAACTGGTCACCCTCATGTCAATCTGCAGGCAAACAGTGAACGTGAAAGAGAAGATGGTGACTGGAACACAAAGTGAGAGAAAAAAACTCTGCACCATGGTGGGGACAGCTTGAGTGTCTGGAGGGCAGGCCTGCCACTTAAGGTGACCAAAGTGGGCAGGGAAAATAGGCTAACAGGAACCTTGCAGAGTACCACAGGGAAAAATGAAAAAGCTGAAGTAAACAATTCCATGCATGACTACAGGCAGGCTGGCAACCCAACAGCATTGTTAAAATGGCCTTGGGAGTCGTGCTAGACAACCTGAACAGGATGAATAGAGGTGTCATCCCAGGTGTAAGTATGTGTGTCTGGCATATTTTCACTGATTTTAGTTATTTAGTTATTCTAGATTACTTCCCCGAAGTTGCTACAGATTTACACTAGTATCAGATGAAAAGTTAACAGCACTTCCTTTATGGTGGAAACATGATTGTTTACTGCATTTTAAGCTTCATTCTACATACCTGTAGTGATTTTGTCAGTTCTCTCTTTGACTGTCACATACACACGCACACACACAGAAACCACCATTAATATAATTTTCACTCCTGAAAAACTACTCTAGGTGTTTAAATAGTTTAGTCATGGTGTATTACAATTCCTACAACAAAAACATTCTAATAGTTCTGCAGAAGGTTGTTTGGAAATTATGGTCTTTTTACTTCACAGAAAATGCGGCTACAACATGCTCAAATACTCAAGAATCTAAAAATGTAGAAAATTCCAAAGCACTCTGCTTCAGTTAAACTCGGAAAGTGAGTACCTTGGAAAATCATGCACTAAAAGGACAAAGATGAAACAAAGAGGAATTATGACTGACCACCATGAGCAGAACTGATAAAGTAATTATCATAAGTACAAATGCAATTAACCTTAACTTCACCCTGTGCTGCTGTTGTTGTCTTGGCTATCTTAAATCATCATTCTGAGGATGAGGTTAAAAAGAAGACTGAATAAGTAAAAAAAAAAAATCTCGATAATATTTTATTAGGTGTATATAAGGAAAAAAGACGTAAAGTCACATCTTCATGACACTGCTAAAACTTATACTGTAAAAAAAGAAGCATGCATCTCAGACACAGAGGGTGAATTTTGTCAGTTTCGTTTAACTAAAGTTAAAAAAACATTCAAACTTATTGTCATGGACAGCAACACAGATTGCTCTATGTATCATATTTGGTAAATTCAGCATCAGCCTTAGTCATTTGCCGTGTTTTAGGTAAAGGCTATGTACTTCTTACAGCCTGCTGTGTTCACTTCTGCTTTGTTTTCACTCAGTAGCTGAATCTTTATTTAGGCTCCTTTGAAAAGGTAATAAAACTGTTTATGTTTCTTTCTACAGAAATAAAGATCTTTACATTGTTGTTTTGCATTTACACGATTTCATTCGGAAGAGTGAACTGAGTGCTAACTGCCTTGTGCTTGTCCTGTCCCTAGGCTATTATGACTTTACGTTTCCCATCCAAGTGTGATTAATCACATTAAAATTTTCCAAGAAGAAACTTTGATCTCATGTCTAATAGACAAATGATATCTTTACAAAAATACTGAGCCTGTGTAATGGAAAGTATTTCTTTGTTTTTAGTAGCAACCTATTAGTCACATTATAACCGAGATTTACACCGAGCTTAGAAAGCCGACTTTTTTTTTTTCCAGAGGCTTAACACAATTAGCAGGACACAAAACTGCAGTTTTTCTCAACGAAAGCAGTCTCAAAGGAAGATAAAAGTAAAGAGATAGCCAAATTCTCTACAGCTGACAATATTTTCTGAGATCATCACAGAGATCATCACAGCTGGGGCTACTACTAACAGTGATCTGTCAGTGGTTGGCATTACAATACACTGCCTGCTCTTCATGCCAAATGTGATTTGTAATAGGGAAAGAGACTGGCTCCTATAAGCAATGCAGTGCTCAGTTAAAAACCCCACTGAGAGACTTTATCTTTCTTGCATATTTAATCTTCTTGGAAGCTACCATCTGCATGTCATGGTATCCTAAAATATAGGTGTGGATTCTTAAAAGTATCACTGCAATTGCAAACAGTGTGCCAAAAACTTGTTTAATGTTCTTGCTTGTTTTGGTCTGATACATTGTGGAAAATTGTGCACAAGACAGTGAGGGCAAGAGGGGATGTCTGTGAATCTTGTTTTACTGATTTTTTTTATGGTTTGGTTTTGTTGTTGTTGGTTTTTTTGGTTTTTGGGGGGGAGTTTGTATCTTTTTTGGTTTTGGTTTTGTTGAGGTTTTTTTTTTTTGTGAAAGGTTTTTCTTTGTTTGCTTGTTTTGTTTTTGTGCTGTGTCTAAATATAAACGCATCTTTTTTTAGGCTCTAATATGTATCTTACTTTGTATTGTGATAGCCCGTTCCCTGTCATGCTGGAGAAGCCAGCAGCTGTCTAAAGCTTAATTATGCATGAATGCAAAGCTGAGATGCTTGGCCAATAGTGCCTCAGCAGAGTATGGTTTCTCACTTGTTTTTGTTTGAATTATAATTGGGTAGATTTATATTTCCCAAACCATTCTGCCCCTTGTGCATGTTCTTCCTTGCTTCTGTTGCCTTTGTTAGAACCAGATTCTGAACAAGCCCTTTTGAATGTGAACTGTCTATTAGATCTAAGATAGGTCATTAATGGATTTGACAAATCCTTTCACCTTAAGACAGCTAAAAAAGGTACAGAAATGAGTCTCCTCCCCTATCAGTTCTACTCCAGATGGTTGGAGGTGGGGTGTTCTTTATTTTTTTTAATGAATAGCTAAATAGAAGCTGGCATCTGGGTTGAAACAAAGGAGGCTTCGAGCCAGAGTTCTAAAAGGGCGGGTAGTATCAAGCAATAAAGTGCTACACCTGCTAAAGGGAAGGTAATAGAGGCACTGAATGCACATTTGTAGTCACAATTACTGTGTATAGAAAGGCTTTAGACAATTGTTATCAAGACGTAGATGGTAAATCTACAAAGTCAACAAATAACATTGTCGGTGTGGTAAAATATACGGCCCTATCATTTTATATGAATGGCACAAATTGGTGACAGCAACAGCACCTATTTACTGAGAACCCTGAATATTTATTCAAACTTGTTCTCAGCAGCTAATATCTCTGTTGCTGCTCTGTCTTTTGTTAGATTTATGGTTGCAACTCCTGAACAGTGTAAAACACACTTTAAGTCAGCATCTGCATGCACATCCTTCAGAAATACATAACCATAAACACGGAGACTTTCAAAGGAGCACTAGGGACAGGTGGCTATGTCTTTGTGCTGACTGTCTTAATTCTTGGAAAATTAATCCCATTTGGAACGTGGAAAAGTGATGTTATAAGCAATGAAAAGCTAAGAGAAGGTGCTGCTCCCATAAAATCTTGCAACCAGCATACCTGAAGGATAGACGGTGAAGAGGGAATTTATTTCCCCACCACCTTCTGAATCTGCCTTCAGATTTAAATGCTGGTGCATAGAGGATTATTGCCCTTTAGCTTTTTTAAAGGTACAGAATCTCGCTGGCTCCTCTCTTCTGTGATCCCAGTAGAGTCATCAAGTACTTTACTAGTATATATATATGTATATTATACCATATACACCATTTCATTTTGTAACGCGGTTTTGAAGGTAGGGTAGGATGCTCAAAAGAATTGAAGAGATTAATATGTCCGTCTTCCTTCTTTCCCCTTTCTCAGGGAGAATTTTCCTTGGCAGAGAGCTGCCACTAAGCTCCTGCCTGCCTCCCTGCTTCCCTTCATCCACATCAGACACAAGCTGTGCCCAGAGAATGGCAAGGGCTGTGGCACGTCCCAGCTGCTGACCCTGTTTAGCTTTAGCCCACTTGCTCCCCTCTGGTCTTTGTGAGCCTGAGCCCAGGTACTGCTTAAGAGCACCAGCCCTCATTAAAGATTCAGAACACGGGAAATTTGAATTGGCACTAAACAAATGACCACTGTGTCAAATGGCTCAGCATTTTGACACTTGATTCTCTGTGGATTTAGCTCTCTCTTAATGTTGGTTTAATGTGATTTTAACACTGACCTGAACGTGAACAGGGCCAGGTTTTTCTTTTATGCATCTTTCCTAGATTCTAGCACATCACGTCAGACTTCTGGCAAGGGTTTCTTATACCTGCAGGTGTTTTTAAATATGTATTTTTATGGAGTATAAAGGAAACTTTTTTTTCCTAATGTATTATTTCCTGCTGGTCTTGACACATACCATTCAACATATGTCTTACAAGGGACTGCAGGGTAAAAAAAAAAATATCCACAATAGATAAGGGCTGTTTTCCCCAGTGGATGATGGGAAAATGATTGGGTGTGCGGAGGGCAATTTCTTGCCCTCTTGAAATTTGAAGCCTAGAAAGATGGAGCTTTTGTGTGTCTGTTTTAAAAGGACTGAAATCCATTTACACATCAATGTCAGCTCCTGCTAAAGAAAGCCAACATTGTTGATGTTATGCTTGTCAAATACAAATAATTTGTTTTCAAGGGGATGCAAGTACAAAGCTTCTTGTCCACTAAACAGAGCACATTAAATATGACCCTTTCTCTGGGCACATGTACACTAGCACAAGAAAGCACAGGAGATATATAATTAATATTAGCTAACACACAGTAAGGTTAATTGTTGCTTCTCTGAATACTTAATCTGCAAGCAGTTGATAAATCCCACAATGAATAAAGCAGCTCGTATTTAGGTCACACAAAGTCATTGCTGTTTTTTAATTTAAGCTGTGCACTAGATTAAAACACAAGAGTATTGCAGGAGGACAATTCAGAAGCAGTAGCAATAGGCTGTCATTTGGCGTAAAAAGTTTCCCCAGCACACCCTAGGGACATGTTAATCAAAGCTTTTTAATGGATTCAGTCTGATCTGTGACAGGCTTTGTTCCAGAGATGGCATTTGCAGGATAGAGCTGCAAGTTATCAATAAGACACAGTAATTGCTGGGAGTGATTGAGCCTTGTTCCTTAGGCTTCATACCATTCACTCCTTTTTATTATCAGTCAAGGCCAGAGATGTCTTGCAATAAGCAGTCAAGTGATGGCTTGTTTCTTTCTTTAATCCTAAACCACATAATGAAAGAAAATGAAGCAACATGAAAATTTGCATTAATTAAAAAACGTATAAAACTCATTTCTGTTTTCCCCGTGCTATGTTTTGTATTATTTTTGCCAGGATTTTGTGGTAATTTTTCAGCCTCTTTCATGTACTGATAAATCCTTTTTAAGCAGTCAAAGCCTTTCACTGCCTGGTTAAAGGCTTCAGTTCATCCATTGACAGCTCTTTATTAAGTTATTCATTATCTCTTGGAAATCAAAGCATTGGCACAATCAGTAATAACTAGGGATAACACTTATCACCTACATGGATAGTTAGCCCTGCATCCATTTAGGAAAGATAACTCCCAACACTGAAATGAAAATTCTTCAGTGCTATTCAAGAAGGTAATAGAAACCTAACATTTTTATATAGTGAAGGGTCATAATCCTCCCTTTATAGCACCACAGTCATTCCCATAGCAACACATTATACCTAAACCCACTAGGGATTATGACCTCTCAGTATGAACAAACAGAAGGAAAAGTTGTTTAGAAGAGAAGGAATCTCTTTGATTAGTAAAAGGCAACACCAACATCCTGTGTGTGCACACATAAGACAGACACATAGACAACAGCCAAACTGAATTTTGCTTTAAGTATGAACGGACAGTGAAATGATTGTTAAAATCAGATTGTTGGTTTCAATGAGGGTTTGTTTAGTGCAGTAACAGAACAAACTGAAATAAATTTTGTTCACTGCATTTACTTTTTCTGGATTATGTTTGTTGGAAATCAGGTTAAGGTTTCTTTATTCTTGTAACCTCATTCTTGACAAAGCTTGGTGATATTAACAGGTGAAAGCTACCACCCGAAGGAAAACAGAGGTGGGAAGTAAGGACTGGTCCTGTCTTGTTGTTTACACTGTCCAGTAAATAATCAGTTTTTGTCATAATTACAGATGATCAGAAGATATAGTTTTGAGGTTGTCTGGTAAAAAAAAATGCTTTTGTTGAAACTTTCTTGAAATATATTTCATAAATAGTAGGGGAAAAAAAGAGATTAAGAACTGCACTACCTTGAAATATTTAATGTGCTTGATTAAATCTTGTTTTACGTGTAATGCTTGCAATTAACAGACATTTTTCCATATCCCCTTTTTATTTTAAACCATCAGACTCTGAATAGATTATTTTACATTTTTTATTGAAAAAACTGGTATTTTTTTCTATGTAACTTTAAACTGTTGGGAAATGTCACAGAGTTTCTTATGAAGAAACAAATGTAGTAGCCTCCCTTCCCATTAATTACATTTTACTTCACAAGGAAATTATTTGCTATATATTTGTGAAATATTCTGAAATTTTCAGTTTGGAAACACTAGAAATATCAATGTTGTGTTCTTGTCTGTGTTAGTTGTGTCTGTATAATTTAAAAATCTCTTTGAAATATTTAGAGACTGAAAAATTCATTCATGCTACTTATATAAAAATTTGGAAAATTTTAAATTTCCTTCATCTTTAAAACTGCTCAGTTTTCATAAGTATTGTTATAGATATTTCCAGTGATTTCATAAGCAAAGCAAGGCACTCTCTCTTAAACACAGAAGCAACATGTATTATATTCTGCCATGTCCCAATGTATATATGCTCACGGTTTTTAGTTTTAAGGATGTGAAGCGTTCATGAGCTATTCTGCATTCATCGCATAAAAACTGAAGCACTTCTACTCAGAACAAGCATTCTCCTGATGATATGTATTAAGTTGTCACTTTCTGCACTCTCTTTAAGCTGCAGTTCATGTAGTTGGCATCTGGGCGAGAGGTCATGATGCATTAGCTATATTGTACGAGGACACTTGGAATATAACTTATGACCAGTCCATGTAACTTCTACTTTGCTTTATGAGGTTATAACATACAGCATATCTTGTTTTAACCTACACTTTCAGAAAGAGAATTTATTCCTTAAAGTGCTTGTTTAGGGTTTTTGCTTTGTAAGTATCTAGAATACTCAGAAATGTATTTTTTTGTAAAAATATCGAGTTTTCAATAACATACATCTAGCCTTGGTAGAAAATGTTGATGTCATATTTGCCTGTTTTTTAAAAAATAAAACCTGTATAATTAAAATGTAAGGAAGTATTTTCTAGACATTAGAATGTGTTTATACATAGGTATAAGTACTTAGCTACTACTGCTTAAAAGCTTGTTGCTAAAACCAAGAAAGACAATTATTTTAATAATCGGCTACAAAGCAAATTCACTGTTAATTTGCCTTTGACCATATCCAGTTAACAAAAGACAGAGATTTTGATAAAATCTTTGTCCTAAGCATAGCAATAGAGAAAGATCATGATCATTGCAGTAAAGATTGAAAAACTGCTTCAGATTATTCATTGTTCTTAAATTCTATGTTATAATGTTCTCATAGTGTTGCTTCAAATTTGGAATATCAGTGTGAAATTGTTATTGGAATAACTGTTGAATTCAATGCAATACACAAGTGGACCCTTCTTGCTTGCCCTGAAAAAGGAGGAGTTGTAAAAGGATTTATTATTGATATTGTTGTAATTATTTTATTGTTGTAATCACTATTATTATTAATTATTAATTTATATTGATGTTGAAATGTCCTACAGAGAAAGACGTTCATGAAGTGAAACTTTCAGTGTTTCTGATGCAAATTGTTAAATTCTGCATACTAGAATAAAACCACACAACTTTTTCTTTTTTACATATTTGGACATGAAAAACATCCTAAGGCCAGACCTAAGGCCAGATCAAGAGTGCAAAGCTGTTTCTCTGAGACCGTAGCTCCAAAGGAGGCCTGGAAACATTTCTAACTTTTAAAAGTCTCTTCTAAACTTCACTCTCCTAATAACCAGATTCAGGCACATTGTGATGATAACACTTCCATTACCTCAGTAAGATGACTAATTTTCCATCAAAATACTCAGTCAAGGAAGAAAACGCTTTCACAAGATGAGGGTTAGGGGCACAGTTTCTGATTTAACTGACTGTGGTACAATTCCAGAACAATCCTGATCATTTCAGTGGTGTTCACTTTGGATTTAACAGATGTGGCAGAGCCAAATTTAGCTCAAGGTTTTTATTAAAAACTAATTAAATTAAGTGCTTACACAGCACATGCAGACATTCAAGGGGAGATAACATGAGTCTGGAAGGGAGAGGTTAATGTAAGATGCCAAACTACAAGGTGATTTTTCTGCAGTGACACAATACACATGTTTAGCTCTCTCTCTCATCTCCTGATCTCTTCCCTCCCACCTCCCAGTCCGGCCCAAAACATTTATTTTTTGTATCTTTGATCCTTGTCCTTCCTTCAAACCCTTTAATGCCAAAGCCTGTATCTCTGCAGGCATTTATTTTGGTGAAATACTGCAGAGGAGAAGGCAGGCATGCCTCTGAATTTTCCTGCAGAACAGAAGATTACAGCTTTAATATTATAAACCAAAACCTTCCTAACTCTATTGTCAGCCACAAAATAGAACTTCAGAATTTAATTTTAGCTATTTATGGGCAGAGCAAACAATTTTTTACAGCCTCTTTCTTTCCCCTCAGCCATTTTTCATGGAGATGACAACCAGACCTTTTTCAAAAGGTCTGTAAGTCACACAGTTTTTCTACAGAACTGAAATTTTAAAGCAAAGAGAGGTATCTGGAAAAGAATAGGACTATGCAAAACAAGAAAATGGGACTAATAGACTTTTGACCAAAAAAAATAGGTATTACAGATATTCTAGCAAATGTGCATTATATGTCCAGGCCTTGCTGGGACTGAACCTTTCACATCCCAATAATTTCAGTGAGAGCTGAGTCTACTCAGTCCTGCAAAAGAAGAACACCTTTTTATGCATGGTGAGATGTTTATGCTGGCTGTTGTAAGAACTTACAGAGGGAAACCACTCTATGTGGCTTAGGAATGCAGTCTCATAAAAGAAGTATGAAGTGTGATGCCTCAGGAATGTAGGAGAAACCATTGGAGAGAGGCAGTGTGACAGGATGTCAATGTAAAATTTTGAAAAAGAACAATGAAGTCTGCCTAAAATACAGCCAACAGGGCTTATTGCCTTGTTCATGCTATAAAAGCTTGAGTTTCAATTGGTTCCATATAACATTTGAACACTTTATATATTTACAAATGTATTGTGAATACCCCTGGCTCCCATGAGAAGACGGAAGAGCTTGTACGTTCCTATTTTTGCTGTTAAGTGAAGAGTGGAGAGCCAGATACAGTCAGCTTTCATGATACTTCAGTATCTATTTAGACAAAAGATTGCAGTATAAAGAATATAGTGCCCAATTTTGCTACTCCCATAAATTTGGCAGTAAATCCCCAAATCCCCAGTGATCAGTGTAGAAGTGTAAAAAATAGTTGGGTTTTGTGGGTTTGGTTTTGGTTGTTTTGGTGGTGGTGGTGGTGCTGGGTTTTTTGTGATATTTTGGATGACAGCAACTGACTTGCCTAGGGTCAGACAACGTAACTGTTCTAGTACTAGGACACTAGAGCATCCTCCTGCAGGAACTCAGAAAGAAGAGAAATTTATTATAAATCCGTACAAGATTACCAAGGAGCCTTTATCCCCTTCTGTTTTTCTCCACATGATGCTATGAGTTACTTGCATAGTCTATAGCTCTTGTGTCACAGCTGAGCATAGGTGAAGCATTGGTGTTCACAGACTAATTCTATAAGGAACGCAGATGCTGAAATAAAGCAGAGAATGGAGCTGAGAAGCAAAGGAGATTTAGTACAGGAACAGTATATGCTATCAAAAGCAAAATGTTAGTAAACCTGAAAGTTTGACTGCATACATATATTTGAAATGGATTTTCTAGTAAAACTGTAGTTGACACAAATTTATTTCCTTTCTAATTTTTCATCTGGTTTAACACTGAGATAAAATCATGGCTGCTAGGGAAGGCAGTGCTATCCCTGCCATGCTGCAAAAATAACAGCTTACAGTACATATGTTTACAAGTCTACCAAATTCTACCAGATTTTTAAGCCAAAGGAAATAATTATTTTATGTCAAAGAGTGATTTTATAGGATCTAATGGTGTGGTATGGAGGCTTGTCTTTTAGAAAGCAACTAATGACAAACATTGAAAGATATTTTAGTCATTGAGACATCCTATTCTAGAGTCTAATTTGATATGGTGTTTGATTTGAAAATGTAATTATGCAAGGAGAAGGCTTGACTGCAATAAGACATGAGATCCCTTCAGTTTTAGAACGTTGTTCTAAAGGCCAAAAGCAGAAGGGAAAGAAGAGAAAGTCTAACACAAAGGTGTGAGATAGGCTAAAAACTTAAAATAGTTATAAAATAATAGAATGCCATTATTACAATTTTATTCATACAAGTTTTTAATCAGGATGTTGTTTTATGGCCATCTTTTCCATCAGCTTAAAGGAAGGATCATAGAACTCAAGGTTGAAAACGATCTCTAAGACCACCCAGTCTAACCATTGACCTACCCCTGCCATGTTTGCCACTAAATCATGTCCCAAGTACGAAATCCACATGCTTTTTTGAACACTCTATCATGTGCCCCCCAGGCAGATTTTCACCCAGTGAACAGTACACCCTTTCAAGCCATGAGCAGCCAATTTCTTCAGGAGAGTGTGTGGGAAATGGTGTCAGAGGCTTCACAAAAGCACAGGTGTGTACATCCACTGCCTCCCCCTCTGCTGAGCAGATCACCTTGTCATAAAAGGAGATCAGGCTGTTCAAGCCATCTGTCTCAAACCCATGCTGCCTGGACTGATCCTCGGGTTGTTTTGCACATGCTACATGACAGCACTCAAAATTATCTGCTCCATGAACTTCCCCAACACGAAGAGCAGGCTGACAGGCCTGCAGTGCTCCAGATCCTCCTTCCAAATCTTCTTGTAGATGGACACCATACTGGATGGCCTCCAGTCAGCTGTGACATTCCCAGTTGTCTACACTGGCAAACGATTGAAAGTGTTTCTCTTGCCAGCCCCCTCAGCACCCACGACACCTTCCAACCCCTTGGACCTGTGTGTCCCACCTGGATTTCCACCTGAATTATGGGGGCCTCATTCTGCTTCCCATTAGTGTCTTCCAGCTCCAGGCCCCGGATGCCCCAGGACAACTCATGTTGCTGCCAAGGACTGAGGCAAAGAAAGCATTATTACCTCTGCCACAGTGATATTTCTCTCTGTATCCAGTAAAGGGTGTCAGCTCTCCTTAGCCCTTGTTTAGCTGCTAATGATTTTTTTTTATCTTTTAGAGCAGTAGCCTGTACTGGTCACTCCTGGGATTTTTGGCATGTGTTGTAGGAGAGTACACGTTTGACCTACTGGGATATCATTAAGCAAAGCAAGTAGTGTGCCTGCTATTATATTTATTAAAAATGTGAATGATGCTCAGAAGTATGCTTTTAAATTGATTTGGGAGAACAAAACAGTAAGTATTAAGAAATGCAACCAGTCTGTTTCCTTCAATGGCTCCTGTGTTCCACTGATCATTTCAGAAGGAAAAAGAAAAGACCCTGCAAGGAAAGTATTACAACCTTGGCTGAAAGAAAAATAAGTATGTGCCAGAAGATGTAAAATTCTTCCTACATACTTCAAGTGTTTACACATATTTTACACATATTTAATTTTAATATTTTAATTTTTTGTGCTGCATTAAGATGAATTTTCTAGTCAAATGGCATTCACATCAATGCCAAGCCAATCTTAAGATTCAGACTTCTACTGTGGTGAAAGTTCTTTGGTCCAAATAAATATTGCTTTTTATTATTCCACAAAACAATCATTACCCTGAGGTGCTAAAAGAGAAGGCATTCATCATGAACAGCATTTTCTGTCTCCTTGCATTCAGTTCAAATTCTTAGGGTGAGGAGGTTGAACTCCTCTGTGAGAACATCTTTCAAATGCTAAGATCCAGGTTTTTTTCTTTAAGTTTGTCATTTTCCTTATTGTCTTTTATACTCACCCTTTAAATTTATCTATAGCTATTTGATTTTTTCCCCCTATTATTTCTAGGCAGTATTCCATTGAAATTTCTGATTGTATTTATTCTACTGAGGCACTATGTGTAGCAAAAGTGGTGAAGACGTTTCTTGGCCTTTGTATTTTATAAATGCAAAAAGGCCATTTTGGAGGAGTTAGAGACTGGATTTGACTGCCTTTGCACAGAAAGACATTAGTCATACATCTTCTTCACACTGACCTCAGATGTATCTTAGAGTATGATCTGGCACTGCTGCTTAAATCCCAGTAAGCATGAGCTGGTTCCACTTATAGAGAAGATGGTTCCTCCATGCCACATTATCCTGCCCCACACTGACATCTCCAAACAGCACTTCAGGGGAAACTCGGGTACCTTGGATGGTCTGAGACCACCTAGCAGCTGACAGAGGACAGTCTGTGCCTCCCTGCTCCTCTCCTGGCCACGAGCTTCACCTCTCACTGCTGCCTCCTCCAGAGTCCTCATCCTACTATGAGCTGGTCATGCAGAAAATAAGCCATGTAAAAAAGTGATTAATTTACTTTGTATACTGCATTAGTTCTAAAATATCTGTCTACCTCACATTAATTCATAAATGAGAGTCTACACGGAGAAAGGAATTGAAAAACAACTTGAAAAAAAATCTAAAATATTTTCTCTTTCCATAATGGAAGTACTGCTAAAGTTCTGCCTCCTAATGATTTCCATCTGTGCATCCAGGATTTGAAAATACTAAACCTGTCATACAACCCCCTAGATATAAATTTAAATACAACTCCAAACAGACCTATGTTCCTCTATTCCATTGATGTTTATCTCTTTATCACTCCTTCATCCAGCTGCATCTTGTTAATGATAAAACAGAAAGACTTTGAAAGGATTTTGACATCGTTAATTTAAATGTTAGCACCTTAAGATTAGTTCTTGTAGTCAGGGTAAGCACTAAATTTGCTTGGGTTTTTTAGCTGGAGACTTACTAGCTAATGACAGAAAGACCTCTTTCATGTGTAAAAATATGATACAATCTGCGGAGTTGATGTGAGACTTGGAAGGCCACTCCTAGATCCTCCTCCAGTTCTGGGAAAACAAATATTAAAACACATATATAGCTAGTTCAAAGCTAAGTCAAGGACTGTGTTGGTAAGGTTATATTAGTTCTTTGTCCTGTTAGTCCTTAGGTCTCCTTGCTGGGATGGTTCTGAGTTCAGAATTGTTATTGGGAATTATCAGGTCAGCCATTGTGATGGTTAGTATCCAAATGAGCAGAACTGCATGATGTTGTTTTCCTCCAGGGCACTGGCATCCATATAATGCCAAGTCTTTGCAAAAGGCTTTCAAAAATCAATACATTTGCAATCTCTATAAAAGTGACAAGAAATCAGATGACAATAAAATTACCATGTAGTACACATATGCACACGCACCATGCAAGTCTAGTTTGACTTATGGATACCCTTAAACTAAAAATAAATTTAGTTGTGCTTTTGCCTGAAGAAAACAGGAACTTCTCACAGATGGTGTGCATTATTTTCCAGGCTACACCATGTCTGCACCCAGCAGCTCTAACCAGAGAGTATAGAAAAGGAAGCTCATCCTTTTTATCTGGTAATAACTCAAATAGTAATAGTCATGTTTTGTAAATAAGAACATAAATTTGAATACATTTTAAACCATTTGACAATATATACCATACAGAATAGCATTCATGATACAAAATAAAAAAATCTGAAAAGATATTTTACTGCATGGAAACACGCCTGTTCAAATAAATTTTTATTTTGGTGACAGGTATACAAGCAATTGTTATAGCACCTAGAATTTAGTGAAGATTTGAGGTACTCTAACTTTGTTCCTTGCAGCTCAGGGATAAGCATTTGCATCTAGGTGAGCAGTAGGCCAAATTTTATGTAAAACAACTGCCATTTCTCTGAGTGTCCAGGCAATGAGTGGACTAAAATTGAACAGAAGGTAGATTGCATTCTCATTGTGAGTAGATATGAGTAAATATTGTCCTTTTTTCCTTTTCCCAAAGATGCTTGTAATAGTGTAACTGCAGAAACTGTTTGTTACTACCTTACATGCACAAAACCCCAGTGAACAGAGCAAGATATCTGAATGTAGTTTATTGGAAGTGCTTTATTGTAAGCATCAGCAACTCCATCATAGATAATCAGAAATGACAGTACTGTAACTGGGCTGAGGCTTTAGTCTCAGGCTGATTTAATTCTATGATTGTTTAATACACAGACTTGCCTGCAACCTTATGTGAGAAAAGTTTGAAGAACATTCACCTGCTTTCCCAAATACCTCACGTTAGAATTAACCTCCTTAGGCTCCCCATCTGACTGGTGGGAGTCAGGTTCCATATGAGAACAGCATGGAACAAGAGGCTCTGTTGAGTTTCTTTCAGCTATGCTGAGGAGGAGATAATTTCTCTCCTTTGAAGACAAACAGCTAGCCTCAACTACATCAAATGAAGATTAGAAAAATCTGCATGATATCCTCTGTTTCTCATTTGCAAAAATTATGTAATAATCATGATTACTTTTTTTTTTTTTAAACACTTAAGGCATACCAGAAGGAAAAACCTATGGAAATGTGTATTTACAACCATCCATTGTGATCTGATGCTTAAACTAGTATCTCTAGCTTGCAGCAGAAACATAATTGCTAATCACTGATTAATTTATTTCATATAATACTTTTCTATTTCCCTCTAATCTGTCCTTTTCTCTTGATTGTCTCTTTTCTTCCTTTCTTAGGCTAAAGTTAAAATGGCTGGGATAACAAGGGCAGAAATGCTCTTCCTCTTACTTTTTCCCCTGAAAATTTCTCTAAAATCATGTCTTCCTCTTCAGAGACGCTCATTTCCAAAGCACAAGGAGAATGGTCAGCTATGACTGTGCAGGGCATCATTATCTAGAGTCTGAAAGACACCTGCTTAATATGACTAGACTGAGCAAAGAGCCAGCGAAGGTAAGAAAATTTTCCTTTATGAGAAATAGATTACATGGGTCTCCACCCTGAAGAAGGGGACAAATGGGGCCATGAGGCCAGAAAAATTGTAGAGATTCATTAAAGCTGTGTGGCATAAAGAAACTGAAGAGGAAATTAGTAGTTTTTGCTTCTTCTAACAGAGAATTTGACCTTATAATAAAATAGAAATTAAACACCAGATTCAAAACAAGTTCAAGGAAGTGCTATTCACACAATATATTATTATGTTCTAAAACTGCTCTCCTCAGGTGATAGTCTGCTGTGTTTCAAAAACCACTTGATCAAATTAATATAAAAAAAAAATTTCTTAGATCATCACATGGATTCAGTTGGTTTTTTTTGAAGTCTGCTATCATCTCTGGGCAGAATGTAAGTCTCAAATATTTCTTTAAAGTCTCAGCTGGACAAAAGAAGTACTGAAGTTAAAAAGTAACTTTTTCCTTTTTTTGTCACAGTTTTGTATGGTAAGAGAGTTTTAGTGAAACTGCTTTGAGTTGATTTCATTGTCAATATTTTTGTACCTAGTGAAGAAGAAGGGAAAGAGAAATTCAGGAATTCTGACCTCCTTCTTTAACTAGATTTTTTTACCCCATGTAAAAATTAAAGGATTGCTATCTTGAGTCCAGCTCCTATGAGTTACTGATTAACAGGCAAACTCACAGGCAGAAACAAACCTAATGAGAAAATGAATATTAGTAAAGTATATTAGCCAACTGAAAATTGATGCAGCCTGTAGAGGTCAAGCCTCTCCAGTGCCTCTTAAAGCATGGGCACACTCTGCATGGACTAATGAGACATTTCCTAAACAGCCTTCTTGCCATCACTGGAAGATAAGAAAGGAATTAGACTTTATCTCCAGCAGATTTCTTGGTACCTGACAGTTTTAGGGACAGTAATTTCTCGGGTTTTTCTGCTTACATCTCTTTGATCAAAAGTGATGGCAGTGATTTGTGGATTTATGGATGAGCGAGGTAAGAAACATCCTGAGAATTAAGTCATGCAGTACCTATCAGAACTCCCCTAACTCTTTCCTTTGCTTCCTCATTCATCCTGCTTTTAGGGTCATTTGTTCTTTAGGTAAAATGAGTGGTTTTGCACCAGATTAACAGATTTTCAAGCTTTGCAAACCCTTGTTTTGTGAAAATGAGAGCAATAATACCATTAAAAATGTCCAGGCACAACCAGAACACACCAACAGATGCTTGACCTCCTCATCAAAAACCCTTTCCAATTCCCCAAGCACCTTTCTGAATTATTTTATGGGAGGTCCTGTGGAAGATGGCCAAACTGTTGTAACTTAAAATAGGAAGAAACACAAAAAAAATTTTTAGGACAGCTGAGTACAGCTGTTCTTTATCTTGACTACAAACTGAGTGAAAAAAAATTTCTGAGACTCTGTGCATTGTTACTATATTTTTAGGAATTTATTCTGTAATTTGGAATAGTCTTCATTAAATGGTGTCAAATAGCCTCTCTTCCTAATTACTTCTTGCCAGTCCAAACACTGTACAGGAAAGCATATGAAATTAGTGACAAACATCAAGGAATTAAATTGTGAACTCAACCCAGACACCTTTTTTTTTTTTTAATAACTGAGGTTCTTACCCATTCATTGTGCTCATATAAATGCTTTTCTCTGATTATTTTTTACTTTCTTAATTTTTTTAATTCCCTCCTGCATACCATTGAAATAATTTTTTGTGAATTACAGAGGTGCCAAAAGCTCTTAATCCCATTCTTCTAAATCTGCTGTGAAAGAGCAGAGAGACTCTGTCTTACACAGTGGAGTAGATCTCTAACCCTCACAGGGCTCATTGGTTTTACTTAGTAACGTGCTCCAGTCACTAGAGTTGCTCTGGGAAAATTGTTTATTTCTGGTGGAGAAAGGGGATAAAATAGGTCCAATTATGTTTTCTTGTGCATTTTTTTTCTTTGGCAACAGAAAATCAAAAGCATTATGCTTCAGTCTTTGGACATTGGCCTTTGATTCTTTTGTCTCTCTGCTATTCCAATGAAATAAAAAAGGAAGCAAGAGAAGGCAAAGACAACAAAAACTGAATACCCAACTTTTTGGTGTATTTTTCACCAACTCTAAATATTATGTTGAAAAACTATTAAACCTTATAACCTAAAGGTCAAAAGTTTAACTTTCTGAATTTAAAAATCAATTTTTCATTATATTAAGAAAATGTGGACAAAAATATACAGTGCAATGCCAAAAATTACATGCATCTAGCAAAAATTATTTCTATCTTGAATTAAATAAATAACTGAACAAGGGAAAACAAATCTAAATTCTGTCAAAGCAAACAGGTATAAAGAAACCTCCATTTCAGCTAAATAATGTAGAAAAACAGATCCTTCTAGTGTGCTGCTCATCTTGACCTACAGCAGACATCTAAAACAGCTACTTTTAGGGTGCAGTGTATCTAACCTGTTACTCCCAGCTGACAGTAGGGGAGCACAGAGTGACTTAGACAACTGTGTGATGTAGGTTTCTAAAGGTGAAGGTTATACCCAGAGTCATGCAAACCCTACTACAAAAGTAAATTATCAGCACTGGTAGACACCATGGAAATTAGCACAGTCTCTCTGCCTAACAAACCACACTGAACTGCTGGAAAGACTGCACGGGGCTTTAAAGGCATAAAGTGATAAAATCATTATTTTCTGGGTATGAGAGAAAAAATTGGGTTGTTTGCATTCTTTCTTCCTCTCATTTCTGTGCAAGATTCTCTAGAGTTGACAGTGTTTGGCTATCTCCCTAACCTAACCAGAAACACAAGACAAGAAGTATAGAAGCCAAGATATTTGGTGATGGGGGGGTTCACTTGGATATTGTTATCCTTATGGGTTTAGTGAGCACCACAGAATAGAGGTTCCTACTCGCCTGATCCAGGAGCTTTGTGAACTTTGCTGATTCAGGTTGTCTAATATATAAAGTATCTAGTGCAAAGACTACTTTTTTAAATCTGCATTTCTAAACAGCCGAGCACAGCACAGCCCTGATTTGTGCTTACCTACACTGCCAGAGTAATAATAATATAATGATGTAATGATAATAAAATAATAATTAGTCTTACGATCAGTCTTATGCAGTCTCATTCATATTATGCAACCAAGTTTATATAAAAATTTGTGTTAAGAGAAACAGATTGGTTTGACATTCAGTAAAGCAAGAAATTTTGAATGACATAGACGTAGGGCTGCCATGAACATGCAAAACATTGTGATCATTGTCATAATTAGATAGCTTTATTTGAAACGAGCTGGCCATAAAATAATGAATTGTCAGTACAGAAAGTCATTGTGATACCAGCTATAAATACCAAATGTAACTCAAATTCAGCCTTAAAATGGTCCTGTCAAGTAATTTTTAATGAAATAATGTGCTCAAAAATGCCCTTGATTCTCATCATGTTTCTACGTGTGCAACCTGTGAAATAGCAGTTTTTAAAATTTGAGATACCGTCTGTATTAGTTGGTACCAATTTGAACATAAAATAAGATGAAACTAATCTTACATTTTCAATGTTCTTTAGCTGTTTTGTGACTGTTGTGGAAAACGCAGGCAGATTCTTTTGTTGTTGACATCAGAAGTGGGGGTCACTCTGGGCCCACTGAGTACATTCTGAGCTCAAGCAAAAATTGATTTCCTTTTTTTAAAAAGCAGCTGGCATTACAATGAGTAGCTTTCTTTCGATTTTTCTTTTCCACTGAAGCATTCAGTGAATGCAGCAGGCATAATAGGCTGAAGTAAACAGTGTCAGGTTCTGTTATATCAAGAGATCTTTTAAACTAAGCAGACAAGCTATCATCAGTGCCTGAAACCCTGTAAATGGCAGCAGAGACTGAAAATGAGTTTGTTTCCTGACAAGTGTTTTGATGACATTTTGAAGAATAGAAGGAGATGCTTTGCTAATTACTGTGGCTGCCACATGTTCAGTCATGATACTGTTTCATTAATGAGCAAATATAAACAGCCTGTGTAAGGAAGTAATAGAATTAAGGATTCAATGAAATATGTGCTAGCGACTCAGACCATCATAAACAAGAAAAATATAGACATATCCCCTTTCATTTTGCCTGTGTTCACCTTTATTCATTGAAGGAGCCAGTATATCTCTCAAATGCTTTGGTAAAGCAAGAGCTGTCTGTGGTAGGGCAAGCCAGGAACAAGTACAGAAAGGATAGAGGTGATTTTTTTGTCAATAAATTCACATGTTTGGGGTAGATATCCTTTGACAGGAGTGCAAATTAAAAACAAAAGCAGTATTTATAGGAGGAGGTGCAATCTGGCTTTCTGCACACGGTCTAGCTTCAGTCTTGGTGAGGCATTACATTAGAAGACTTGCAAAAGCACAGACAATTTGGATAAGACATGTTGCAGCAAGAGAGTCTTAATAATGCATGACAGCTGGAACACAGTGCTTCAGATGACCACTACCCTTTCTGCAGTGGGCTTAAACAAGGGAAAGTTTTGTCTAGATTCAGAGTTGGCTCCAAGTAGTGGAGCGACTTTTTATTCATTAAGAAAAATACTTGGAAAAATAAAAACAAAATGCACACACAGAGTTATATATATGTATGTATATATATGTGTGTGTGTGTGTGTGTATGTATGTATATAAAAACCCAAACAAAACAAAAGAAGCCAAACACGACAAAACCTTTGAGCTATCAGGTTGCAAAGAACTAGATCTTAGTGGATGATGCTTGCTGCTACTGTAGGACAGAGTCTTCTCATGTTACTGATCTCTGGAAATCAAAAAAGAATATGTCTTTTGTGTCATGTATCTGCTCTTTTACAATACATAGTACAGGGAATATAAGGAGGAAAGGAGATGCATCTGTTTGCTTTGTGAAATTCCTGGAATTTTGTTTACATAGAGTCCCTAGCAATATTTATATACAGAACATATCCAAAGGCTGTGTTCTCCTTCGAGAGAGAATATTCTTGAAGCTTCTCTGGTGTCCTGCAATTGTCAGTTCGAGCTCCCTGCTGTGTTCTTCTTCATTTTCTTCCAAAGTACACATGCTGCTTGTCAAGCTAGAACAACTCATGTTAAAAAAATCCATTTGGAAAAATTATATTTTTAAAAAGCAACACTAATTTAAAATATTTTTTTTCTAGAAAAGTATGTAGTTATGTAGTTTGACCCTTTTGAAACATTTGTAATAGCATGAATAATAAGACAATGTGACTGAATGACACTCAGAAACAGTTCATGAGAAGACATTAGCTAAATATTATGTAAATGGTTTAGAATGGGAAAAGCACGTTAAGATATCAAGGAGAAAATATCAAAGTGATAAAGTGGCTGGTAAAGAAAACAGACTTTCAGAGAACTTAAACACTGTGAGTCAGACCAAACTGACTGGTTATAATATTAGGTATAAGATGGGATGGAAATATACTGAAGTTACATACATCAAATGGCCCATCTCAGTAGTTAAATTAGGTAGGATTTTGGGTTTTTTCTTATTTTTTTTTAGTCCTTGTCTTCCAAAGCTTTGTTAAATTATTGTTTGTTACTACATAGAGTCAGCAAAAGCCAAGACTGGGATAATTTTTTTGGTTTGCATAAGCATAGATATATATATATACACATTGTAAGGAAGATGTCAAGAATATCAGTGAAAAATAACTATCCTAAATGTAGCTATAAACTACATGTGTAGGTTCAAAAGTTTCTTTGTTTTTACTCACTGAAGTTACAGATGGGGCTAGAGATTATACTCCTTTGACACTGGAAGTGATCTCTTTCCTTGTGGCCACCCCTTACCATTCAATGTGTAGGCAAGTTTAGAATTGCTTCTTGATTTCTAAGAAAACTAGAAATTTCTAGAAAACGAATTATTAAATTAGTTACTAAGATTTATATTGGACTCTAGAGCTGGAATCTAGTGTTAGAACTGGAGCCTCTTGGGAGTATTTGAAGAGACAGCTTAAAATACAATTTCTCTTGTGACATTAATGCTGGGTTACAGGATATCACCCTGCTCCCAGAGCTTACAAGAAGACAGGCTGACATTTTCAAACAGTACTGAAAGGATTTCAATAATTTATATGAATCTTCTGTTGCTCTTACCACAAGCCTCTGTAAAACAGATATAAATTGTTTGTCTAGAGGAATTAGAAGACTTTCCTTGCATAAACATGGGCCCTTTATAAATTAAGAGAGTTTTGTTCGTTTGTAGAGACCCACCTTAAAGAAATAATTGCATTTATACTAAAAATCTTCATCTCGTTATGTGCTTGACCATATTACATGCTAAAATAGTGGGTAATGTTGAGAACTTCATCTTGACCAAAAAGGAATTGTACAAACAAATGTAAGATGTATTATTCCATAACATTCTTCTGTTTTGTTGTGGTTTCTTTTTCTTTAATGACATCTACATTTGTTATATTCCTGTCAGCTACTGTTCAAGCTGCTCCTTTTGACCCAGCACAGTAATCTATGTGGAGAGCACTGCAGGTAATTGTCAGGCTACATGGCTTTTGGGTCTGACACCACAAAAGACAGGATGTCTCATAGATCTGTTCAGTGTGACCTGTTTATTTGGGACAGGATACAACTATCCTCAGATGATACTTTTATCATAAAATGTGGGATCAGTAACACTGCTGTTAATTTTACTTTTCCAGAAGTCTGTAAGGCTGCTCTCTTTTGTTCATATATGTATTAACCTTTCTCTCCTTTTTTGTTGTTTTTCTTGGCGCCTAGGTCTAAAACTTATTGACCTGGGGTTGTAATTTTCTCTGAGTTTCCATAAATGAGAAGATACTTTAGAGTTTCTTAGCAACGCCATATCTCTTTGTTAGCAACATTCCTGAGCCTTATTCTCATGCTAGGACTTGCCACAAGGTACAGGGGTAGCTGTGGCTGTAGAACCACACTGTGGTGTGGTTTTGCAAAAGAAACCTTTCTTTGCCCATGTGTACTGTCTTTAGAGTGTCTAAATCTCCGTGGCAGAGATCTAAGACTGAAGATGTAACCCTACACTGTATCTGAGCCATGGTTATGATGCCTATGACAAATAACTAGTGAGTTGTTTTTTCTTTTCCCAGAGACAGTGTTCACACAGGATTCGGGTTTGTGCTTCTGGTGACAAATTGCATTAAAGAATAATTTGGTGTTATAGTCTACATCCTATGCATACATCTGAACAGAAATTAAATTTTTAATTTTTTTTTTTTTCAGTTTTCTAAGGGGCAAAAAGACCTATTCAGGGTAATTTAGAAGGTCATCTGGGTCCTTCCAGGATGACCCTTTTGGCTGACTGGATTCTACTGATAACTTCTGTGAACAATTTTGTCATTAATATTGCAATCAAAAAAGCACACTGTGTATGGAGTCTAGACATCACAGGTATATACTATAGGTCCTAAAAATGGGGCAACAGGAGGTTTCCCTCCCTTCTCTGCACCACACCTTTCTACTGTGGCACCGAAAATCTGATTTTTGTCATACCTTGGGGAAGACATAAAAGCAGGCATTTCTGTGCACTTATACTTCTGAGGAGAATGCAATTACTGAGGAAATTATCTTCACTGCCAAAGATTGTGGTGTCATGATAATTTAGAGTAGTAGGAAGGATGTTTTCTGAGTAATCACTAATCTTGTTTTTCCATTTGTTTTTGGTTATCACATAATATCATTCATTAAAACTGATAACAAGAATTGCTTCTCTTTAAATTTCCTACCCAGTCTCACTTTAACTGAGTTAAAGTTTTCTTGGAACAATATATTACAGTCATGCTCAATTGACTTTCTTTATAAAAGTGATAAATCTTTTGTCCAGGTTTACTCTTAGCAGTTTTAGAAACTGCAAAAAAATACACATGGCTGGTTTCTTGCTAAAATAATTGTGCATGTCAACTCTAGTTTTCTGGCACAACCTTTCTGAGGCTGATGAGAAGCAGGTTACTGAATTTCTTTCGTAAGAGAAAGCAGTCTTTGCCTTTGGAGTCAAGAGAAGGTTAGCAGAGAGCAAAGGTGTAGACTTTCACTGCTATCAAATCCTCTTCTCATTTTTTACTGATTTTCCCACTGTGGTTTGCAGCAAGAAAACATGTTGACTTCCAGGGCAATTGTTTTCCTTCTGTTTAAGACTTCCAGGGCAATTGTTTTCCTTCTGTTTAAGTTCAGTGTTATAGCTACTGGCCATAACAGAACAAATATTTTGGTCGTTCTTTAGACAAAACCCTTTTGTATGGGTTAATCCACAGTGAACAGAGGAAATTTCATTACTTTGGATCCATAGTGCTTTTTAGTAATGTCTTCCCTTTGGATAGCATGAGGGAAATTGTTTGTCAAGACCCTCTCTCCTTTCTGAACATGAAAGAGCGTAGTGGAGGAAAGTTTTCACCTTATTTACAGTCTGTTCTGTAAATTAGACTATTGAAAATGCAGCAACATTATGCTTACTAAGGAGATGACTCATTTAAGTGGCATCACTGGTTATAGCTATTGTGTGAGCAAATGGAACCAAAAAAGCAGAAATAAAGATGAGTTGCATTTTCCTTATCCTGAGCTTATGAAATGTGTGCTGGTCTATGAAAAAAAAATGCCCTGACTTTGCAAAGCAATGTGTTTTAAAGCAATCATATAAGAAGAAGGGTTATGAAACTATACCACTCACTGTTCACCCAACCAAGCTTTTACCTGGTTTGCTGGAAGAATAGTTAATCAAGAGCAAAGGCTCTGTCAGCTGCAAGAAATGGTATAAAAACCATTTTGCAAAAGTGAAAGATAAGCTCAATCCACACACTTAGACATCCAAAAAGCATTACATGAATGCACAGGAATAAGATGAAAATAGCATTTTACATTATAAGTTCATTTTTACTGAAGCATTAAAGTGTCACACGACCTTGTATCTAGACCTTAGGATAGCAATCAGGCAGAAAAATATGGCTATTTCATGGAGAAGAAAAAGCGCTAAAATTGATCCAGTCCTTGACTAGTGACGACGAATGCAGTACACAGGTATCATATGCAGAAGTTTTTATTTCAACAGTCTCTACTCATGTGTGTTATGAAAATGAAGACTGGAAGTCAGGCTGAAATGCCATTTGTCTGTCTCTGAATAGTAACTCTTTGGCTGGCAGAAAAATTCACCATAGGGCACAATATTTAGGATTTTGCGCGGCCTCAACATCCAGGAGTCTTTGACAGTGTACAGTCTGTGTAGGTCTAGGAAGGGAAGATTCTGGAAGAACTGGAAGTTAGGTGCATGTAGGAAATGGCAAACATAAGCAGCGTTTGCATAAGTGACAAGGTCGGTGTTACAGGTTGGAGCAGGCTCACCAACTCACAGATTCTGTTGTGCTCACAAGTGGTGCTGAGAAACTGCCAGCATTGTCAAACGCTTCTTCCCTCAACTAATGTGACACAGAACTGTTTTATAAGAAAGTATCCATCAAAATTTAATTATACTAGTTTGTATTTCCGAACTTGATAGAAAAAACCTTCTGTAAAATTTGCTTGTTTTGAATTGGGGTAACTAGGGCAAAAATTGAATACTGCTGTCCCAGAGGGGTGATTGCAACTTCTTTGGTCTGCTTTGAAATTAGGAAAAAACATGGCTGGAAGAAGAAAGAAGATGTATCAAAAAATGTACAAAAGGGCAGTTCCATACTAACTAATTTCTAAACTCTTTCCTATTTCACATTCCCACATATATATCCCAATGCAATTTTAAGAACGCTAAATGTTTGCAACAAGCCTATGCTCTCTTAAACACTTTTTAAAATGTTCCATTTTCACAAAATATCCAAGAGACAGTCCTGAAGTGTGAAACTGTTTGTTTATCTTTATACATTCATGCATCTATATATTATATGCATTGGAGATATAAAATCTGGGCAAAACTTCAGACTCCCCAGCTTTGCTTTGTTGCAGGATTGTCTGCTGAAGTTAAGAGATAAATCTTCTGCTAAATCCTTTAAATCCTGAAGACATCAAGGGCAATATTCATGGTGCTGGGAGGCAGTAAATGATGTTACCTTTAAATCCAACTAAATTTTTAATATCACAGACCTGAAATATCTTTCACAAATACTTTCGGATATGGAATTTATGTAAACATCTCACAATAATTTTTGAGTAGTTGAACTGGACAAGGTAAATCTCTTCAAATGAGTGCATTACTACTGAAAAGTAAAAAGCAGCTTTCATAACATTCAAGATTTCATTGAATCCTTTAAAATTAATTTTAAAAAATACAAATAATAAGAGTCAAACTTTCTCTGGTATCTGTGTCTTGAGACAAGGTTCAAGATGTCAGTTGGAGCCTAATTTTGAAGAGGCACTAAAGAGCTGTGGTTATAACACTAATGCTTTGGGTTTTTAGAAAATAGGAATTCCATCTTCTCAAGAAGTTGCTATAATAACAGTATTTTAAGGAAAAAAAATGTTATTTGTTTCCAAGCTTTGCTGACAAGATTTCACAGAAAAAGACAAAAGAGTGTTTAGCCTTTCTTTTTTTGTTGTTTTTCTGCTATACCAGTTCAGGGTAGCTATCAACTTCACCATGCTTGTGTTTTCTCACATTTTATTTCATTATGTTCTACATTTTTTTATCACTTTAATTTTAATTATAACAAAATTATCTGGGTCCTCCTATAACATACTTTTTCATGGAAAATCTTTCATTTGAAAAAGTAGATACTGGATAACAACATGAACTTCTCAGCTGCTAAGAGTCAGATAAAGGTTCCTGCTGTGCTACAGTGCTATTAATAATGTGCTTTTTTTCTAGTTAATATAGTCAGTAAAAACTTTACAGATATTGTCTGGAAGTTAGGTGAAAGCTGAAGATCTGTAGACTGGTGTGGCTGGTGTGTTACGGTTTCTGGGAATTGAATAATTAATTTTTAATCCATTTTGTGTTTTATGTCGAACAATTAATGGCCTGAAGATTTGGAGATGGGCCTAAACTGGAGTGATATCAATATTACTTAATATCTTCTAATGTTTTATTAACTTACTTTGTTGTACAAATTCTACAGTCAGTAGACTGCATCTAAGAAATAGGGTTCTGTTCTCTCACATCAATAGGAAATCAGAAAGCTTTACTGTTGTCGGGGGAGCTGCTAAGCAAAATAAGGACAAGAAATTTGGCTTATGCTAGGCTGAAGGGTAGTGAAGTTTCCAGGAAAAAGGCACAGTGGCATTTTTCTTTTCCATCTGGGTGGTTAATATATCAGGTTGCAGACCCTGTTGGTGATTCATTCTTTCTTGTTCCTAGAGCACTTCTGTGGTGTATCTGCTTGAATAACCTCCACCACTTGAAGCCAAAAGCCATCCATTTCTCACAGCACCTACCTTAGGGCTTTTTAAATTTCCTTTTCTCTTCAATCATAGCAAATGGTTGACTTTCTCATTGCTTTTCTTGGTGATGTGACAACTTTATGGAATAAATTTATTTTCTTATCCCTAATATACTCACCACACAAACTCCTAAAGAATATTGAAAGCATAGGCTTTTCATTGCTTGTTCCTTTTCAAACCTCAGTTTTGCTACTAGCACAGCCTTTCCCAATACCAGAAAGTTACAAGCTTCTCAAGGGATTTGTTTTCTATGCTTGTTCAGATGATGTCAATATCATTATACTGAATTACCAGGATATTATGGAATTTGAGTTTAAGAAATGTTGTTAAAACATATTTTAAATTTTCGTACTTCCATTAAAATTTGTGCCAGGTGTTCATTATGTAAAACATTATAGGTGAATGGTTAAGTAGAAAGTCTGAGAAGATTCTCTTTTTGCTATTTTTGCCTTAGTCTGATTACTCATATGTAAGAGAAAAATGAGGGAAGGCAGAGTTAGGCCTGGCATCCCTAGATGTGATATTACCTGACTGGAAAATGGTGACTGTAGACTATTGCTGAAAATAATAGAACCAAACAAATAATCAGATATACCACAGTGAACACTGGAGACTCAATTTCTCTCTACATGCCTGGTAGAGTGGGAAGAACTAGAACATTAGGTTCAGACTTGTGGAAGTCTGTCATTCAAATGAAGCCAACTGAAATTATAGCTATAATTTTTGGAAAATGTGAATATTAAAATGCCTTTATTTTTGAAGCTGGACACATGTAATCACATACAAAATACTGCATACGGAAACTATTTTCACATCTAGAGTATAATTTTTCAATCTTATTTTTTCCATCTTAGTCCAGAAGTAACCTAAACAAAAAATCTGGATTTAACCATCTCTAAATTTTGAAGTACCAGTGTTCTACAACAGCAATTAATATATATTGTCACTGATACATAAGCCACATGTCAAGAATAATCCAAATGAAAACACTACTCTGACCACCTTTAGTATAGTATTTGCTTGGACAGAATCTGCTAGTGTAGCAGGGCAATAAACTGTCCAATAGGAAAAGAAATATGGTAAACTTTAATATTTGTCTAGAATGCAAGAATAAGATAATCCCTTTCCTATCATAATGCACAACAGAAGAATGCTGGTGCAAATGGAATATCCTTTTAATTTAGTAAAATTATGGCTTTGCAATGAATGGAAATAGCATAAAATTGTAATTCAGTTTTCCTAGCAGATCCAAGTTGAAATATAAGTGGTTCAGATTAGGCCTTCTCAGAGTTTCAGTTTTTCTCAACTATTTAGGAATGATTGTCCTTAACCTCAGGAGGTTTGAACTGTGTCTCAGCCTAGGCTGCAACCTCTATTAGCCCGTCATTCATGCAAATGATAGAAATGTATTGCTGTGACAAATTTCCCTCAATATGATTGACAATCTCTGATAGTAAGTATTCTGGGCTCAGCTAAATTGCAGGCAGAATGTAACTTGCAGTAAAAAGTTATGTCCTGCCCACTATGAACAAAATTAAGAATTTTGCAGTCAGCTCAAACAAAAAGACTCCACTACATAGTTTAAAAAATAATCAGGAATTATAATAGAATTACATTGCTATAATTCCTCTACATTGTTATAATATTTTATTGCTTTCTTCTTTCTTTTCAGCCATTCACCATGTTATAGTACCAATTTAAAGAGTAAAGTGGAAATGTGCCACCATGAATGGCCTCAAATTTTAGCAGAATAGGGAGATCCATAAAGGGATAATGCAACAAAATGCACATGGAAAAATCACTAATAATTTCCCTGCTGTTCTTTTTTTCCTAGTTTTGTCTTGGAAGCATGGTTTTCTGGATCCACTCCAGATGCCCTTTTTTACTATGTGGGAAGGAGTCCTATGGCCTGTTCCAAGGGCAGTGACTTCAGTTTTTCCTACCTGACCAGGAGGCCTTGAGGAAGTATTAGAACTGTAATGGTTCACTCACAGAATTCAGACATATATTTGGTCTCTCATTCCAGTTTCCATAAACTATCACTCTGAGAGATGCTTGTTAATAAGCATGTACACCAAAGGAATTGGGTGAAATCCAGCTTTGACCAGTATAGGAGCCCTTTATGATTCCAGAAATTCAAAAGCTTCCATAAACATTTCAAAGTTTTTGCTGGTTGACAGACAGAGTAATCAGCAAAGACTGATCTTATCTTCTCACAATAAAGAAATAAAAGTTTTGCTGAACTGTTAGCTGTGAATGCACTCAATGATAACAGAGGGCCAGCTGGGGTATGTGTCATTTGGTCTTCAGATTGGCCTTTAATTTAAAATTATCAGTTCTAGAATAAAAATATGCCTTTGAGTATTTGTTTAGGATAAAAGCTTGGCATTTTTTTGTTTAGTTTATTTTAGCTCTTACAACATGAAAATGATCAGTAAACACATGTACTTCTTTTGGAAAATTAAGTTGCTCCAAATTTACACAGAAATGTTGGTTCCAAAGAGCTAATTTTGTTTCTCTGGAATAAGGTTATTTAATATATACTTAATAAAATATCTAGAAAGAGGATGTGGATGAGAGGAAGTGAAAGCTGGGAAATATATATGCAGAGACAATAAAGTAGAAAAAAAAATTTTCAAGGAGTTGCTGTCTTCACATTTTGTAGATTACTTTCTGAATAACAGTTTATATTTTTTCTGTATAGGCTGCTATGCACAAAACTAAAAGACTTTATTTATTACAGAGCTAGGACGAGAAGCAAAGACTCTCCAAAGTACAGATATATTTTTTAATAGAAATTTACAACATTTAAATTCAGTTGGTGAATGATATAATACATTTAATATTTCCAGAAACAGGCCCTAGTGTCTTGATATTCTAGACTAGCTAAGGCAAGTGTCACTTATGGAGCTAACTAATGCATGTTAGAGAAAGCCTGCCCAGATGAAGTGGTCTGCACAAAGAAAAAGCAGTCATCTCATCCAGAACATAAACCTGGGCTCTGAACACCTGACATGGTAGCTGGTCTAAGGCACTGGAGCAGGTGTAGCTTGGCCAAAGTCTGAGCTGTAAATTTACTCTACAGAACAACACATTCATCTTTTTAGGCTCCCAGTTCCCCTGCCTCAAAATGCTTGAAAACCCTCTGTGTGCTGTCAAAATTCAGCAAGTCTCTACAAAGCATAGTTACGATAATTAAGAATAAAGGTGTGTGAGAAACTGTCACAAACACTACTAAAATGGTGACATTAGTGCTTTGGGTTTTTGACTGACTCATTTTGGTGTATGCAGGGAGAAAATTCTAATCACTTTTTCTAATCAGGATATCTATCCTGCACATAATTCAAGGAATTTAACTATCAGAAAAATGGAAAATCAGCTAGACCTTAAGTAGAGCACACAAACATATCATATGTGATAGTCAAACTAAGTGATGTGGAAGACTTTTTAACTTTTCACTTGTTTTTAAGGAGTTATTTCCCACGGGAGCTTAATTCTTTGACACTCAAGGTACTGAGCATTAGCAAGTAAAGGAAATGGTTGAAACTGCAACCTCCAAAGAACAGAAGTAAATTAACTTCCTTTTTTTATCTCCTTGCAATTCTCTTCCACTTCTGAAGTTTCTACATGTTTAATGTGAAATTTAGTACAGTCTATTGGTGTGTTTTTCCAAGGGAGCAAATCTATCTGGCTGTCGTTCTGAGTGTGCATGAGCTTCACATCTTTCTTTCTTTCTTGTGCTGACAGGCTTGCTTCCTTCATCCTTCAGCCCTGAATGTGCACAAGACTTGGGCTGCCTGGCTGGTTACCTGGCCCAAGGAAAACAAGATACCAGTCCTCTGGCAGATGAGGCCACATCCATAATTAAGTCCCCAGCATAAGCAGCATATTATAAATAGACTGAAATCTGGATCTGGAATCCATGTAGGTGTATCCAGAAAGTTGTTCTTGAATGACTAACTGTAATTTCTCTTGTGAAAGAAGTAATTTTTTTCCCCCCTTCCTATTCGTTTGTTGGAAAAACACATTTGCCTAAAAATTACAATTCAGTTGGATATCACAGGGAGAAGAAGGGATTTTAGATATCAACTAAGTATTTCCTTCTAAAATATTCACTGTTTTTGCTGGCTTTCAGTTATTTATAAATTATTGATTATGTTTTTCTTTGCACTAAAGATCCTTTATACCTTCTTTTATGTAAACTCAGTAGAACTATACATATGTTGCACTATCATCCTGATGCTAATTATATTGTTACGGTAAAAGTGTAAAAGTCTCATTGGGCGTTTTCCTGGTATCAAATGCCTGATAGTCTTCACCTGAGACCTTTGCTATACTGATGGAGTCATTCAGAGATTCCAGTCTCAGTGGAAAAGTGGCTAAAATGTTGTTCTTCTTCCTTTGCCTATGAAAATTACCCTAGCATTTATTTAAAAGATTTTTCTAAAGAACTGAGAGGAAGAAAATCAGGTTCAATTCCCAGTTCATGCTGTGCACCTTATCCTCTCCTGCCACAATATTTGCTTCTGTCACTGTATTTCCCACTTTTTTGTGACTGCAGCTCATGATTGTCCATTTATAAAGCAACCTGGGGTTTGACAGTTTCCTAACGAGATGTTACAAGCCCTCATTACAGCTACTTTCAAACATCTGAATGTGGTGTCTTTGGGGTTTTTTTTAGATCTTTTTTTTGTCATGGTTTTCACTCCAGTGAGAAGGTTAAGCAAGCAGGGATCCTTTTATTTCATTTGTAGCCCCTTATTTTCAGTTCTCCAGAGAAATGATTAACAGTGCAGTCCTAGAGAGCCTTCAGTTTTAAATGTTGAACTCCACATGAAGCAGTCAGTTCCCCTTCCTTGTTCCAGTTGTAGGTTTTGACAATTTAGAAATACATTTTCATTCTCAGGTACTGTGAAGAAGAGCTTCTCTCTAAATCTAATCTTTGGAGAACTGTCTGACACTCTTTTCGTGTTATTTGGCAGATGTAGGAAACAACTGTTAATCATCCTTTGAGTCATACTTTGCCAGCTGAATCAGAGGATCTTATTTTCTGGGCAGATTAATCTATATGCTTCTGCCCCATAACCTACTTTGAAGCTTCAGACCTCATTCTCCTGGAGATACACAATGTACTGATGGAGAGAAATCAGCTCCTTTGCATACTCTGAGGCTTTTGGCAAGTCGCTGACTTTGAAATGTTGCAGTACTCTAATATTCAAAAAAGAAACCAATACAAGTTTCAATATGGTCACCAAAAAGATGTGGCATTACTTGAAGTTTTGACCTTAATGTCACAGGGATATCAATCTTCATTTGCAAATTGGATGTCTTCCCATGGATTAGTTTTCAGGCAATAGAAAACTGGTCTGCTGTTTCTACTGTATACACGAAATAAATAAGTAAATATCTGTTGTAAGTGACTTAATTTTTGGGGTGTCCAAACAGAAATACTTTGGCATACCTATTTTTATGAAGTCAAATATGCAGTATTGCAACAATGTTCCAAATACATTATTGATTTACTCTAAAAAATATGTGCAAAGACATATATGTACTAGGGGAAAGCAAGCAAACACATACATAGATACATTGAGTCACATACATATGTGTACAGAAAGAAGTGAACATTGGCATTTTTTTCTGTGAGGAAGTAACCTTTTATCAAATATTCACATTGTCTGTTGAATCTCCTACTACATTTAGCTTTTGTGACACAGTTCCTTAGCTTGAAAGTATTGCTGTGGTACCTCTGCAATGATAGTCCTGAATATTCTAATAAACAATTGCCTATAGAACTTGTCCCAGTCTTTTAAAAATTTTGGAAGCTATACAGTGATTGAGACAAGAAACAGTAAAAAAAAATAGATTTTATCTTTACTTAACTTAGCTGAAAGTCAAGCCAGTTATTGTGTCTCCCCCGAGGTATCAGCTAGTTTAATGACCTTCAGATAAAAAATTGATTTAAAGTTTCTCATTTTCTAAACACTTAGCTCAAGAAGTTGCTGATGATTTGAATATTTCAGAGCTCATTACTGTCTCTGACATCAAGGAGACTTTTGCATTTACCAAGTAGTGTAAAAACCTTTATTATGGTGAGGAAACAGACTGTTTATTTCCAAACTAGGCACCCAAAAAGATTGCACCTACTTCAGGATTCAGTCTTAATATCTCTGAGATATCAGGCTCCATCTATAGAACAGGTGAAGCAGAGAGATTTTACAGCCACACCTGATGCAAAAGTCTGAGGTTCTGCAGTGACAGGAAACTTTAGGTAGTGTGCAATAAGCATGACCATAACTTGAATAAAGGGAAACATAACATTAGCAAAAGCACCAAATTAATAGAGTGATTTTTTGTATGTACAAAATGTACAACTCTCATTTGTGGTAATAAGCAGGTAGTGGCCTGTAGAAAACAGCTTGAAATTTCACATCATGCCCAACTTAACTTTCCAAACAGACTAGAAAAGGATGATGATGAATTGAAGGGCCAATATTGCTTACTTGCCCAAAGATTGCATTTGTTGCTCCCCCGTGAAACTGTATTATTCCAATTAAAATTTAAATTGTTTTAATAATATTTTCTTAAACAGTCATTTGCCAGTCAAAGTCCAGATAACCTCAGAATCTAATGAAAATAATTATTTTTAGCTATACTTCTTACAAGTTACAGACATCTAGGTGGATTCCTATACAGGAAGTAAATGAGAAACAAAAAGAAATGTTGCCTTTTGTTTATATTGGGTCTATGAAACTTAGAAAAGCACCTAATCCTGTGCAAGTCCTGTGCATCCTTTTTGGCTTGAGCAAAACTCACATTTGCTATACCCTGCCTGATTACAAGCATAACACAGATGTGGATTATTCCTTTTTCCTTCTGCCTTGATACTTATCCTCACAGCTGTGAAGGATCAGAACAGTTGTTAAGGTGACCTCTATTAAACTTTTGGATGATTTGCTTAAAGCATCTAAATTGATATTCTTCATAAATTTTCATGTAGATGTAAGATCTTGACCTGGGGTTCTCCTCTCATTCTGAGTGTTTGATCCCATCTAAAGCTTCTTTGTTATGAAGCCATTGAACGAATCCATTATATGCAGCTCCATAATTAGCAGAGATATTAGTTTCAGATCTAAAATTTGGGACTGATGCATTTGTCAAAAAATTTTGAAATGAGGGCCCAGCTCTGCTGCATCACTTCCATGATGTATTACAGGGTTTTTTTTCTTCAACTGTCACATGCACTGGAACAAGCCATTATTTTGTAATAGCAAATGCAGATACGCAGAGTGCTACTGAGGCACTGTGTCCTCTGTGTTGGAAGCATGGTGCCATACTGAATATAGAACAGGAATGTTTCAGCACACAATGGATTTCAAAGACATTGTGTAAATTAGCCGTTTTCTCTCACCTCTGCTGTTGTCTCCCAAGTTCTGGAGCTGTCAGTGGTTTCCTATGGCACTGTCACTTGTTAAAAATACCTCTCTCTTTCTTTAGACAGTGTAGGTCTAAAGACTGCACATCAGTCAAACTAGAGTGAAGGAGAGGTTTCAGGCTATCAGAGATTAAGAAACACTCACACTGTAATTTTTCTGTTGCAAATAAAGGATTTTTTCTCTTTCATAGCTTTTTTTCCTATGTGGTTTTTACTTACCGATTTTTACTTACACTGTCTTTTTAAATCTCTTTAATATGTTCGCGATTATTGCATTGATATCCAAAAACTGTATAATGATACCATTTTGTCTGCATATCCTAAGCACACATTTTGGAAAATATCCTCTGGGATGATTCAAAATAACTCTTTATTTTATGTTACTCTGTTGTCTGGTATCTGTAATACAGCTATTTTTCTTCTGCAGCTGATATAAAGTAAATGGAGAGGATTCTAATTTTACTTTGTTGGTGTATAAATGTGTCATTTCATACAACTAGCTGTTTTTCTTTGTTGTAACTTCTTTCCCTCTGTTTTAGCCTGCGGCTTCCTTTTTTATTTGATCAGTATAGTTTAGAGCATCACTTCTTCCCAGGAGAAAAACAGGATTTCAAATTGCTACTCATGAGTCCTAAGGCGAACTGAAAGGGCGCTGACTGAATTAATGTTTCCTTTGCTGTTTTCAGGGCTTATTGGTTTTATTTTCTTTGCTCATGGATCTATTGGGTTTTTTCCTACCTCTAATAAAATTCTTTATCCAAAGATTCATAATTATTTTTTCTTAGCAGTTTACAGTTCACCACAATACAATTTGTTAACTAGAAAATTAATCAGTCTGAATATTACCTGACACAAGAGATGAATTCAAATTGCACGAAGCCTAGAGTAACAAATTTCTATCTATATCATTAGAGGGAAAGCCATATAACTTGGTATTCATGTTACCTAGCCAGTGTACTCAGGAACAAATCTTACTGTCACAATGAATTTCTTAATGTACTTAAATCCATAAAATTCTAATTTTTTTCTGTTTAAAGTGGTTTCCTACAACAGAACTATAATTAATAAAAATTTTAAAGAGAATCTTCCTCTAAAGCTAATTAAATTTCCACTGAGAAAACTCCCAGCATTTCTAGTTTAATATTAGAAACAAAATTTTAGACATCATTATTGTTTGAAGGTGTGTGTATTGTAAATTTGATGCTATAACTTTGAAGCTATTGGCAAATCTGGCATTGTCCTTGAGATCAACAAAACCAACATAGATTGAACACTCTCTCCTTTGTATTTATGCAAAGCATAGATATATATATCAATAGCATAGATATAGGTTCTTGATTCCCCACATAAATAATGTCACAAGCAGTAACTGAGACTGATGATTGTTAACTGAACTTGACAATGAGGATCTATTCTCCTTGTCTAATATTCAGATTGCAAGATCACCTGACAGAAAATTTTCTGCAGTACCGGGTGTTGTCTTAAGTACTTTTATATATAGGAAATGAGATATTGGTGCTCTTTTGTTTTCTGTCTCAAATCCAACTATATATCATACTACATTCCTTGAATTTAAGGAAATGTGTCTTAGAAGGTTATTACAGCTGCAAGAAGAGGCAGCATATAGACCATCTGACTCCAAATCTTCTTAGGACATCCTACTAGATGTGTTTACAATGGGGGTGGTGAGACACTGGAAGTTGCCCAGAGAAGCTGCTGCTCCTACACTGGAAGAGTTCACGGTCAGGCCAAATGGTGCTTTCAGCAACCTGATCTTGTGACAAGTGTCCTTGCCCAAGGCAGAGGGGTTGGACGAGATGGTTTTTAAAGATCCTTTCCAAACCAGCCATCCCATGATTCTGCTTTCCTGCATTCCACTGCCTTCCAGCTCATACAAAATGATGATTCCACACAATTCTGGACAAGTCTGACCATCTGTCTTTCACCAATGACTCTGACACTTTTAGTGATATCATGCTTCCACTGATTTATTGATGTTCTTTTTTGAAATTTCTGATCGGGTAACTCCCTCTTAAACAGTTTTTCATTTTTCATGTTGGCCTGGAAAGATTTTTTTTTCAGGAAATTCTAACCTAAATAGATACATGGGAAAAATAAAAAGAGAACCGAAAGGAACTCCAATCACCTGGAAGTCCATGTCTCTTCCACCATTTCATCATTGATTGAAAAGAGAGGAACTTCCAGTGGATACTCTGATCTCAGCTGGGCTGAATCTAGACCCTTAAATCTATTTTATATTCATTCTGTCAGGAGGACTTTAAAATTGACTTAGTGAAATGAAGTGTTTTACTTTCCCTTGATTAGATTAATATATTTGCAGTAAGTAGAGATGACAGGATCAGCTCTTTGGGTCTTTGATTATCTGTGGGAAGAATATGAAACTGCAGAGACTGGAAAATCAGGATTAAGCAGTCACTATGAAGTTCTGAATCTGACATTAGATATAACCTTTGACAGAAAAGTCAAAGCTTGAAAACATGTTTTATTATGACATTGCAGGTCAGGGTCAGACTTCCAACTAATTTTCCTTCTTCATATTAACACAAATGAATTGTGTTTGCAATACTCAGTCTGTCTGGTTTTTTAAATTAACTCTGTACCAAGGCTCTGGCTAGGGGTTTGGTCTGTCCCTGCTGTGAAGGGCATGCTTATGTTTCTCTTCTTCACCCCATAAACTCCATCGGCGTGCTGGTTATTGGTTCTGTGAACACAGACTCTCACTGATACTAAGGACCATTATAAAACAGAGGTCAACAATATATTGAATATCTACCACATGAAAGCATTTTAACCATCTGCAGTTTGCTAGAAGCCACGGGTATCACCCAGTCCAACACTGGATGAAATGTTGTGCACCTTTATGAACAGATGCAAATAACTCTGCTTTATTGCCAAGGGTGAAGAATGAGTAAGTATGGTGTGTGATTAGACACTGCTCATGATGCCTGTAACAACTTCCACATCAGAGTCCTGGTGAGGAAGACATTTCACCTCTCCTGCTATGTGTTGAATAGCATCCTATACAAAACTGCTTTCATATAACTGCAGTATTTGTTTGCACTAATCTTTATTATTTGATGGCAGTGTGGAAGTTTGTTGAATTGTTAGCACTGAGTATACTAAAATCTTGAGAACGGCCTCAGAAAGAGAGTGGCAGATGTTCCATGCTGCTTCCTATATCCTGATTTGGAATGGAAGTGGAGCTCAGCAAGTCAATTTGTTCTGGCAAGTTAGCATGGTCATTTTATTTAATTTTGTCCTTATTAGCTCCTTATTAATTAGTAAAAACAGTATGAAAAAGTAGCAGAAGAGTGAAGATTGTCACGCAAAGACAAAAAAAAAAAAAAGGAATACAAACCAAAAAGGAAATTTAGATAATCTTTGCAGCATTTCTTGGTTATTGCAAACTAACAACCTGCCATCCCTCCCTTGTTTGGAAGACCCAGGAACCTTCCCCATTTTCATGCCTCCTATGTCCCCTCCAGCCTCTATGCAGTCTTCCCATGTCAAGATTCTTTGATAAAAATGCAGAATCTACAGCCTTTTACAACAGCAAAAATTATTTTTGAGTAATCACAAAGCAGATGTCAGCAGTCGACTCTATACTCAACTTCTCAGAATTTCAATATATCTGCCTTACCAAAGCACCTGTGAAAGGTGAAGAGGGCTATGCCCGCTAGTGCAGCCAGTGAGTTCAGAAATTACTTCAGAGCTATTATTTGCAATAATAGGACATCTGCAGGAGTGAAAATCTGCCTAAGTAATTAATTGTCAAATTTAGTTTTTAAATGCTTGAAAATGACTTCCAGGGCTTTGGCTGCAATGAATTATGTAGTTTAGCTGTTCTCTATATAGAAGAAGATTGTTGCCATGAGTCCCTGGCCTCCTTATTCTAGTTCTACCAGATATCAATTGACAACATTACAAAACGCTGATGTTTTTCTCACTGACATTACAGTAGGTAAAACTTTACCTTGGGATGGTCTGCAAAGCTAAGGAAAATGCTGATGCAGCCAAAGTACTGCAGGATAGCGATGTTGTGGCAATAAGGGAACTATTATTCTGTACTATGCTAAACAGGAGCACCTCACACTAACAAAAAGGCCTCTTTATGAACACATTCCAAATTATATTTAAAAGCATAACATTGACATCACGCTTTTCTGGAGAAAGCCTTCAAAGACCTTAGGAGTTCTCACATTTAAATAATCCTTTACCATTTTTCTCAAGGCTTGCACACATTACTCAAACATTCATTTCTTTCATCTGCAGCAGAGGGAAACCAATGTTTGTTTACCTGCCTAATAAGTATCTTGTGAGAATTAAGGTATTGATGCTCAGTAACACATTTAACTAATGTAACCAAATGAAGTTAATTAGATGTTTAAGCATTGTTGTTAAGTGGCTGATCCAAGGGCAGATAGGAGTTGTACTTGAAGGCAAGCTGGAACCATAAAATTTGAAGTGAGGAACCCCATTCTGTTTCAGTTCATTATGGTCTATGATCATGACATTTGTATTTGAAAGGGACAAGTGGATTTCAAAGCATTTCTGTGATGCTATAAATTTCCTGGATCTTGAATCCAGGTTAAATACGTTGGAAGTCAGAGATCCTTGCTGGTTTACTGGAAAGTCAGTTTACGAGAGCTCTGACTGTATCAACTTTTCATATAGGGGACCATTCTTCTGTCTGCAAAAAGCAGTAGATTGATTAGACTGCCACTTCTGACTGGAAACTCAAAATATTCTGAATAACTAGCCAGAGTCAAAAACTCGAGCTGATCTTTTCCAGTCATGTTTCCCATAAAAGTATTTGATGAGCCTCAAAGGAAATTTAAGCATTACCCTGGCAGAAGAGAGCAACTGGAAATGGGAAACTGAAAACTGTCCTTGCAAAACTTATTTGAACTTAGTGAGTCAGATTTTGGATGCTGCACATTTTCAGGACCAATTTCAGGTCATCACACTTAATGTAGTATGCTGATGCAGGAACTATTCTAATCTAAAACTAGTGTCCTTAAAAACTGAACTAATGTTATTATCTAGAGCAGATTTTGATGTGACTAACCTATCAAATGTATGGGGTTTTGTTAGCAAATAAGATACCTAAGAATTACTAAACAGTATTTGATGAAAGGCGCATCAAATATGTAGTCAATAATGTCTGAAAGATACCTGTAGCAGACACTGTAGAAAAAAGAATAGTTCATATAGGAAATGACTGGCCCTCCTTGTCTTCTTCCAGCCTCTTCCCCACCTACTTTGTGTTAGATCTTGCATATGGACAGCTACATTTAATAGACACCAGCAAATCTGTATTCTACTTCCTTTTTAAACGTATTTATACATTCACTCTTGTAGGGGACTATTTCTATTTTATGTATCCTATGAAAGAGTACTTTCTTTTATTTGTTTTAAACTTGCAGTGCCGTCTTACTTTTGAGAATCCATGAGTAATCTCACTGCTCTTCATGATTTTGTAGGTCTCTATTTCACTTGGTCATGAAAATGCCTCACACAATTGATCATATATGTGGCCCTTCTTGGTCGTGTTTCTGTACCTTATACAAGAAAAGCAACTCAAGTGCAGTGTTCAAGAAATTGGATTTAGACAATGATCAACATGGTGATTTCTATCTACTTGCCAGCTCCTTTCAATTAAGTGCAAATATTCTACTCTCATTTCAGGCTGACACCAACCATTAAACTGATGTCCACAGGGAGCTATTCATGTGACACCAAGCCATAGACGTTTTCAAAAGCAAATGTAACCAACATATACAGTGTACTACGATTTAGAGGTGCTGGGAAGATAGTATTTACATTTCCATTATTTTCAAGGGAACTTAAAATAAAGCCTACTCATAGCCACAGAGCTGTCTTGATTGCAAATCATGAATTAAAAGAATGTCAAATGTCATTCCAGTGTATATTTTACTGCCAGGGTAACACAAAGATGACTGAGTAGGTTAAATTACAAATTGCTTGCTCAGCTGTTTGAAGATCTCAATGAAGTAAAATCACTTCATCAGGCTTATCATGGCTTGTGCTACATAATCAAGAAACCCTGTTAAAGCCAAAGTCAAAATGCTAGGTGTTTTTGTGTTGTCTCTGTTCTCTGTGTGCTATGACGCTAGGATACAAACCCTGGTCTGTGTGCTCTAGTGTATCCAACATGGCCAATCAATTAACATCACTTATTGTCACAGGCTGTTTTGCCACCATGTTAAATAGTAGTTTGCTTTCTTTTGCAAATACTCCACATGGTGAGTTTTCTTGCACCATTATTAATTAAAGCTTAATCTTTTCAAATAAATATTTTCATATGCCAGATGCATTCCAATTGCATACATCTCAATTAACAATAAAAATAGATGCCCTGAAAAGTACACTCCTGGGTTTTCTTCTTCTAACTCAGAATTATATGCATAAAATACAAATTCAAGCTGTGGTTGTTGCGAAGTAAAAATGCCTTATAATAAAAAACACACAGAACAAGGGCAGAAAATAATTTTTAAAAATTGTTAGCTAATGCTCTTCCAGGATAGTAAAAAAATATTTATTTGGAAAAATAAGTAAAAATATTTGCTACAATTTAATTGCCTCTTAGTAAGGCAGTAGAAGTTTACATTGCTTTTTTTTAATCCATACCTAGCACTCTACCACAAACTTTAAAAAAACATAGATCCCATACCTCTTCTATCCCACAAAAATACATGAGGAATTTTCAAAGCCTGGCCAAATCATAGTGCAAGGCTCAAGAAGAAGTCAAAAGAAAAAAAAAAAAGAAAAAAAAAAGCAGAAATGAAGTATCCAAAATATCCACTTGAACTTAAGTTCAAATATATTAATGGAAATACTTTTTTCCATGACAATGTCATAGGCTTAACACTTATGTTGCTCTTTATTAGTATGAGCAGCCTACACCAGTGTTATGATAGGTTATTAGCACAATAATTCTAGATAAAAAGTCGTTACTCAAGTGGTGCTACTTACCCTATCTTTACAAAACATGTCACATAAACACAAGTGATTACTGTGCATGGTTAAGGTCCTCTTTCCCAACGTCTCCTAATGCACATCTCCTGCAGCAGACACCTTTCCAAGGATTCAGACCCCAATACGAAAATCACCTATGCACCTATTTAAATTTTAGCATGTGAATAAACCCATTCATTTCAGGGGGAATACTTGCTGCTTAAACTTAAGCATATGTTTGGGTTAAGGCTGGTGGGGGCCTATGGTGCAGTGCAGAGAAACTTGCCACCTACCGTTTCATCAACATCATGTCCTGCAGCACCTGGGTTTTCTTTGGAAATTGTCCATCTTGTTAAAAAACAGACTCAAACTTGATTAGCTTATAAAATCTTGAATAGCTTGCAGTATGAAGTAGCTCAGCTGTACGTGCATAGGCAAGAGAAGTTTTGTGCCAGGAAGTAGACTCAATTATTTTTCAAAATGAGCTTATTTTTTCCCAATGTTTTTTTATTCATATCAAGATAAATTATTAGAAGGAAATCACAGTTTATTCACCTCATGAAATATTTACAGCCTTGTAGCTATTTTCAGCATATCGATTTGGGCCTCAATTCAGACCTTGATTTCAAAGGAAATGAGATCAAACCTATAGAACATAAAACTAAGCTTTCATCAATATATTTCTGTGTTAACCAAAATGAATATTTTTCTTTTATTTATACAAAAACAGCAATTTCTTTTCGTGGTCATGTATATTTAGGTTTAGCTCCACAAAACCACATGGAGAAGACCATAGCTCAAAGTTCCCAGAGAGTCTGGGCCAGGCTCGTGTGTCTGGCCTCACCAGTGGTTACTCACTACTCATTCCAGAGCAGCTCATTGTGTTGTGTGTGGCAGACAATGTCAAAAATCTCTTTGGTTTCAATCAACAACTCATTGAGGTGCAGGTGCATAGCGAGACAGGAAAAAAGCCTGCTGAGGTAATCCAAAATAACACTTGAATATTTGTAGAAAAGTTACCTTTGTTGTAGCTTTAGTATTGCATTGGACAGAGAATCCGTTTTATGCACATGTGCATCTCTGGTTAACAGCTCCATTTAAACACTGATGGAATTTTCTAATGCACTTGCTCTGGGGCATGCTTTAAATTGTTCATAACTTCATTATTTTACAATCAACTCTAATATAACCTAGCAAAAATATGTACAATTCACTGGGGGCTAATTACATCCTGAGTTTCACGTACCAAAGTTTTGTCATTTCTAAGTTAGGAGAAAAAAATCAAGTTGAAACAACTTTTCTCTTTCTTTACTAAAACATATAATCTTTTCACATAAGCAAAACTCAAAAACTCCAAAAACTAATTTTTTTTAAGATTAGATTATGTAAAATAAGATACAAAAAAGAAGCAGCCAAGGTGAAATGTTATCAAGTGGTAGGTTATTTCCAAGTCCAAAGCCGGTAGTCAGTTGCATTTTTGAGGGAGGAAATTCAGCTATCTATTTCTAAGATTAGTATTTTGATCCTTTCAAAAGGTTTCTTTACAACAAAAGTTTGGAAAAGGCAAAAGTAGAAAATTTTTTAGAAGAAATCAGTTAAGGTTGAATTATGAAACAACTTTGTCAGAGTGGATGGGGATAGGCCAAAAATTTGCCTTGGTTCTTCAAGCCTTGAAAAGAGAAGGTGACAAAACTGAAGCCTCTAAACCAATAAAATACTAAGTTTACTAGCCACACAACCCAAATTTAATAACTGTTTCTCTTTATAACCATCTTCAGTCTTTCTAAGCATCACAGTCCCTACTTTTGGGAAAAAGAGCTTCATACTGATGAAGTTGGCTTCTGTTGTCCTTGACAATCTAATTCCCTATAAAGTAGTCAACTAGGGAGGAACATCCTAAAAAGATTGTTCCTTTGAGTGCGGTAGGTTCAAATCTTTAATGTGGTTGCTTCTACTGACATCATTACAGGACTGGAAAGAGGACGCATGAGAAAAAATAAACATATGTTGATGTGATAATACTCTCTCTCTCCTGATTTAGTCAGTATGTAATTTTTATTTTTTCTTCCCCTGACTGAATATATGGTTGTTCCTAATCAGGTGGGCTAAGCAGTACTGGCAGAAAGAGTAGCTCTTCTGAGCTTGGAACTAATTATCTTCTATGAATTCTGATTCATTTTCTGATGACCTGGAGTTGCAAGACAGCCTTTTCCATTAATTCCATGGCACATAGGTCTACAGCATCCTTTTTTGTGCCTTTTCTTCCTAAGCTAAACAGTCTTCACAAATAACTATTCAGTGATGATTTTCTATGTCATAACCATTTTCATTGCATTTTCTAGACTTTTCATTTTTCTCTTGTTAGCTAGTATGATATTGTCTGAGATAGGCTGGCCAGAGCAGTTCTCTCTACCTGAAATATTCTGTGCACTGAAATGGCATAAGACCACATCTTGCTCTCTGCTGTTTTTTCTCCTCATTGTTTCAGATTTTCTTTCATTTAATGCCATGCATGGTGGCATGTACATTTTTTTCTGAATTAACAAATCATGAATTGGGATATAATGGACAGGTTATTTCTATTACAATACATGGCATTATCTTTCATTCAGTTGCACCTCCCTATTGATCCTGGAAAGATATTTAAAATTTACTATGCCACTAATCTCACCTAAGATAGCTAATTTTAACTCACTTGAAAAAGCATCCACCCAACAGCAGGTGAATGACTGCCTCAGCAGAAGTGTTGCATGCAGCTGTCATTAATAAACCTACTCACTATTACCTTGTCTGAGCAGATTCCCTTTTTTCCAACCCACAGAAATTTTCTGTGCCAGAAAATTTCCCCCTCTAACCATGTATTGCATGAAAAGTTCATGTTAAACATGTTGCTACATAAAGTCATTGTGCACCCCAGTCCCTGTATTGCAAGAGAGTGAATAAGCATTCCCTGCTTATTTCCTTGATCAATTCATCAACTGATGAAATTGATGAATTGATGATCAATTGAAAGTCTTCACAGGCTTTCCTTTTCCTTTTCCTTTTCCTTTTCCTTTTCCTTTTCCTTTTCCTTTTCCTTTTCCTTTTCCTTTTCCTTTTCCTTTTCCTTTTCCTGCTAAATGCAAACACTATTCCAGATTTGAAGAAAGGAATGTAAATCTACTTTGATGAAAATTGGTGTCCAGACAAAGTACAGATAAGAGCATTGTTTTTGGATGAGAGACATGGACATATTCAGAGTACCTATACAGGTCCTTGCTGTCCAGTTACTCACTCTTACAGTCAGCTAGATTTTAATGGCTGCACTGAGACATCTGAAAACTCTTCTTGGCCTTACAGTTCCTTTAAATGACTGATACAGGGAGAAGAAAGTGACTGGAACAGAGTGAAATTCACATAAGAATGAAATTTGTCTTCCAAGAAAGTGCACTTTTAACACTTGTAAAGAACCAGGAAGAGTCTTCCTTTCTAAATACCTAATACTCTAAAGGTATTTCTCGATCCCCAAAGAAAGAAACATGGGAATGCAGGATTTTCTTTCTCTCGCTCTCTTTTTCTTTTTTCTTTTTTTTCCCTCTATCTCTCTGTCTTTTTTTTTTTTTTTTTACTGTCTGATATTTTTGTCACACTTTAGCCAGCTCTAATTAGCATATTTTTGCAAGCTGGTGAAGCAGGCAACATTTTCAACTTCCCTTTGAACATTTTGTGAGGCAAAACACAGAAGTAACACTTATATGTAGGGGGTTCTGCTGTTGGCCTTGTTCCAAGCATCTTTCGAAACTAACTGTAAGAAATCTAACAGAATTAGGCAAGTTGGACCTTACACACCCATATGGAACTAGAAAATCTAATGACAACACAGAAAACTGTCAGCTGGTTCTTGAAGTGTCACAAGAAAGCAAATCATTACCAGGAAGCTGGTTCATTGAACCTAAGTGACATGAACAACAACAAACCAAAATTAGTAAAAGCATGTGCCTAGGGCAATCTACTGCTGTTTATTTATTTTATGTTTCCTAAAGCTGCTTATTCTTAGCTTTCTTTGTTTGATATTGTAATATAGCAGTCTTGCTATGATAAAATGCTATTTTCTGAGGAGGCAATAAATTACAATCAAGCACATTTCATTTATAGATCAAAAAAACATATCCTTATTCCTTTATAAAGCTAATATTTTTTAAAATCCACTGCAGATACATAGGTTTCCTCTTGGTGCCTCTTTTTTCCTCTAGTATGAGGAAAAAAAGAAAAGTGGATTTTTCAGAGTACTCACTTGCTTTGTTGATGAGGCTGAGAAGGCATGAAGATCTCCTACCCTGGCACCTACTGCCAGCCCTGAATAGAGCAGAGCTTCTTGCTTTCAATGTATGATTTCCCACTTCATTCCAAGTATAATGGACCAGAGGATTAATCCATCCCCTGGTCTGCTCAGTTTAAGCTGGAAATAATTTACCAGCAATCCGCCTCTGTTCAGACCTTCAGATGAGCTAAACCATTCTTTATAATTGTCTTTGGTCCTTATTTTCCTCTGAAGCATCTTGTTCCTTATTTATCCAATAAATGAAATCTTGAGGAATGTTTGAGCACGGAGCCACCACAGATATCACATTCAGCATCCAGGTGACACTGGCACATGTAGTCCTGGAGGCGATGCTGAAGCTTCCCAGCACTTATGTCTTAGGTAGTCTTCCAGGCTAGACTGTTCCAGGCTGTTCTTCATACTTGTTAGCAAGCTCAGACCCATCCTTTACCTATCTCAGGCCTTGACCAAGTGAGATATGACCTAAAAAGCTCCAACCAACCCCACAGAGGCGGCAGATGGAGGTGGTTCATCTCCTGGTGCACCTCTGCCCAGGCACCAGCGCACTCAGTTGGGAATGAGGCACACAGGGTCCAATGCTTTTTGTGCAGCCCAGAAGCTATGAAGATATAAGGACCAAAATCATAGGGCAACAGAATCATTAAGGTGGGAAAAGGCCTCTAAGATCAAGTCCAAGATCATCGCTATCTACTACCACCACCTAACATGTTCATCACTAAACCATGTGGTAAGTGCCATATCCACATGTTTTTTAAACATTTCCAGGCATGGTGACTATATCGTTTCTCTGAGCATTCTGTTCCAGTGCTTTATAACCCTTTTCATGAAGAAATTTTCCCTTGTATCTAATCTAAACCTCCATTGGTATACCTTGTGGCCATTTTCTCTTGACCTTTCGTTTGTTATCTGGGAGAAAAGACTGACCCTCACCTGGCTACAATCTCCTTTTAGGGAGCTGCAGAGTGTGGTAGTCTACCATTAGCCTTCTTTTTTCCAGGCTAGACAACCCCTGGTCCCTCTAAATTTGGTCTTTGGGCTATGAGGTAGATTCCCTTTACTTCCGTGGCTTTACTTTTATTGCACATGGATACAAACTCTAACTGGTAATTTGGCCCACTATATATGACATGTATTCACAACATAAACCAATGATTATATTACCACACTGTACAGCAAATTGTTTTTTAGGCAATAAAAATGCATTATCAGCTCCAAAGGAGCAATTACACTGCTCACTGTGAAAGTATATTAAGAATAATACACAGAACTCCTCTCAGTCTAAATTAGTCTATTGACATGATGGCAGCTCTGAAGATGGAAGAGCGCAGGAGATTCAGGCACTCTGGGCATTAAATTCACGTCAGGAGAACTAAATGGACATAAAAACATCAGTGAAGACATTGGAGGCAGAACTCCCTGTGATCTAAAATACTGATGAGTTCAGTAAATCTAGGTCAGTTTAAACCAACTGTTCTTTATTGCTTAAGAAAGGTAGAGACTAATATAAAGGGGGGGTGAAAGGGAGCGTTTGCTTTATTTATTTAACCAAAGGAGACTTGCCAGCCTAGTTTCTACTTTGCAGCAGCACAACACATGTGCCTTGTAGAGCAACCCTTCAGAAGTGGCTCTGAGCACACATGGCCCTTGTGGCATGTGGCCCTGCCTCCTGCACGTGTCCTCTGCAGGCAGTGTGGGTGTCTGTAAATGAGATGAGTGTTTGCCACCAAATCTTGTCTTGCCTGGACAGCCTGGCCTGCCCTTCCACTGTGCAGATGAAGGCAGCACACACAGGCACTCCTGCCAGTACCACTTTGCCTTCCCTCTCATCTGCTAACTCGAAACTGGGAAAAGCTGGAAGGAAGATTACAGGGGAAGATTTAGCATTACAGAACCCGAAGACAGTATTTGTTAATGCTCTGATCCCACTTACACAGTTTAATTCACAAATAATTTTTTCTCTTGCAACATGCAATTACTGGTTTTGTAGGGCTAGATTTAGAACCTGCCATACTCATTACATTTCTTATAGTACAGACATATAAGACATTAACTATGGCATCTGAAATCATGTTCTTTCACTGCTGCAATGCAGCTTTCATTGGAAACAACGAATTTGCTTTATTTAGACCTATTCCACACCAATAGGTAGAGAAATAGAGATATGTTTGTTTAGTTTTTTTGTACAAACAAGAAAGACTTGTTAGTGATTTACCTCTGATGTTTATGGATTTCTCTTTAGCACACACAACATATAGCAAACCATTTTAGGTAATGAATAATTACATTTAGGACTTGCAGGTCAGTACTATATTATGTTCAGAATCATGACAAATGTCTCTCTTTTACCTTTTCTCTGGAGAAGGAAAAATATAAGTTGTTTGTTGACTCCTAGCCTACCTTTTCTTCTCCTTTTCTCTTTTATGCCACATTTTTAGTTTAATGATACATTAAAAAATTAATGTTGTACTTATGATAACTTGTACCCCTCAAAGTCCTGGCAGAAAAACAGAAACTTTTATCTGGAGCAAATTTACAAGCCACCAGATCTAAAGGTTAATTAGAAATTCGTTTTATATATTTTGTAAATAATTTGTGTTATATATTTGTGTTACTGTAAAAAATGTATACATTTAAGCAGGCTATTGTAAGCACAAGAAAATTAAAAATAAACATCATTATTCTGCAATATAATGGTTTGGCCTTGTTTAATTTATTTTTCTTGCTTACAACACTAAAAGAACATCATCTTACATTCATACTTTATATGCAAGTCACAACAGTTCTGTTCATAACCACGCTGTGTCTCTTTTATATATTCAAGCTATTTGCAAGATTTCCATGATGTGCACAACAAAAACCAGACATTACTAATGCCTTTATAGCTTAGATTTCCAAATCCCAAAATAATTTAAACCGATTTTATTACAAAACAAATGAAGATATAAACTGGAAATAAAGTATCTAATCTTGAGATTCTAAGGATCCAAATCATCTGTACAGAAAATGGATCTCATCCATGACTTCTAGATCTTGAACATAATTCTTTTTCTATTCAGGCTACTGACACATAAATAATTCTCTGTGCATAATCTGTGTTAAATATGCACAGTCTGTGTTAAGCATATAATATAAAGAAGAGTTTCCACCTAAATGCAAACACTGAAAACAGCTATACGAAACATTAATTGATTTGTTTTGAATTTATATCTGACAGTAACAAGTATTGAGCAGCTTTTGCTTTGTTACTGTAGGTGCTGTTAATGCACTTTCCACATCCATTTAAATGCAAATCCTCATGCAAGTAATCATGTGAAGGAGGAAAAAAAGAGTATGTTCAGCTGAAGGCAAAGCCGGAAGGATAATAGGCAAGCATGAGCAGAGTGTCAGTGGAGGGCTTTACAATAAAAAACCCTTTTGGAATGCCAATGAAAACACAACTGAATTGAAAATATCTGAATAGACTATCACACCACAGTAGAATGTATGCATGATTTCTATAAAGTGAAATCAAAGAAATTAAATTTTCATATATATATATATTTTTTATTATTTTTTTATGTTGGATATATATATTTGTAAACATGCAGTACTCTATTCATGCATCCATGTCAGCACCATAAACAGAGCTTCAATTATTGGCTAAAGGCAAATATTTGTTATTTGAATCTGGAAGTGCAGAAAAAGAATCATTAAACAGACTACTGTATAACCAAATAATGCTTTAGGGTGTCATTTGTGCAGAAAACAGGAAATGAACTGGGACTTAATAAGCATAATTAAACTAGAGAACAGCAATTTTAGACCTATGTACTCGAGGGAAGTATGATCTTGGAAGAAATTGTAGTTTGAACATTTCTCAAGGCCACTTAAGCAGCTAAAGACCACAAAGCCCTGTACTGTGCTAGAACTAGAAATAAGCTTCTTGTCCACTAGCACTTCTTTAATATTTCCAGGTTACCCTGCTCCGAGTTGTTTAGCCCACCTGGCATGCAATATATGATCATGGCTAGGGAGAGCACTATAGCTTTAATGCACTGTGGACTTCCTGGTGTACCACTGACTCATTTGACAACAGCATCATGATGATAAAGCCTTGAAATATTGTTTGGCCTATATGCTGAAAGACAGTCATTAGCCTGGAGATAAGCACACCTCAGTACAGAGCAGAAACCTTCTTTCTTGGAGATCAGTTCCTGGAAGTCCCTCTCCCTGAGCTTGTGAATCCAAGAAAGTTAATTGAGTTTGCAGAGCATTTGTCTAGATTATGTTGCAAAGTCCTTGTGCTGAAAACTGTGAACGCCATCAGGTCAAATTTCTTAGGTCTCTGAAACTGTTTATATTTGAGTCACTGGGCAGAATGACACAACTGTGCTGAGAAAGCCATATACAACCCAAAGTCAGCAGCTGTGGACATGGAAGCGGCATGCTGTAGTCCCTAGCAGGCACTGGAAGGGATGAAAGAAAGAGGGAAAGCAAGCAGTAATTTGTTAGGAGTTAGAATGAGAGGAAAACAGAGAGCTACTGCCTTGTGTTGTGGACAGCAGAAAGGAAAACGGAAAACAAATATTTAGAGAAAAGGAAGCCAGAATGCATTTAATGTGCTGGGTCTGTTTGAGTGGAGTGAATTGAGTTGCTGCTTTAAAGGCAGGAGAAAAAGGAACTGTAGACAGCAGAATCATGTGTGTATCTGTCTTTCTGTGCATCAGTTCAAGTGCAAGTCTGTCTCAGGCGTTCTCTCTATTAATTAAATCTGAGATCATTCTTATGTCTGTCAAAATTACTAGAGTTATAGGTATTTTACAAGTTGCAAAACATTTTGCTCTTTCTTTTCTTTTCTTCTGCAACATGAAACAAGACAACTACAGATGAAGTTTAGACTGATTTAGGAAAAAATTTCTTCACTGAAAGGGTGGTCAGGTATTAAATTGCCCAGGGGAAATCCCATGCAGATCTGGCACTTGGGGATGTCGCTTAGCAGTGAACACAGCAGTGCTGGGTTAACAGCTGGACTCAATTACCTTCGAGGTCTTTTTCAATGGTAACAATTCTATGATTTGTTTTCCTGGTTCCTGACCAGAAAAGAATGGTGATGATAGAAGTGGAGGGAATCTTTTGTCTCAAGCTGGAAGCCTGGGAGGACAGGGAGGAAAGGGACAAAGCATTGGTAAGCGACTTGATTTTCATACAAGACAGGGATGAGGGAAAATAGAGCTTCCAACCTAAAGCAAGCCTTGGAAAATAAATGTCAAATATGACCGTGTATAGTAAGGGATTTTTTCCATTGCTAGCTACAGAAAAATCCCTTACTGATTAGTGTCAGTTCGTGGTCTTCTGCAAAGAGTGTGCAAGAGGCACATTGTGGCCTTCCAGTGACAGACATTTGTGAATCAAATAAATAGCAGTAATATTGGTTTTCTCCACCTTCCTTCCTAGTGCCATGGCTTTCTGCTGTTCTCCTTCTAGATCAGATAAGCACTAATCAAGACTATTAGAGTTAAGCGAATAATTTGCAATGAATAATTTAGCAGATGAATTTGCCTCTTTTCCTGTTGAATATTGCTGAGCTGATCATCATCTCCATTAACATATTCATTATTCCAATTTATTCTGAAAATGTACCCCATGAAAGCTTCTGTATACTTGGCACTCAGTATTTCCTCTATGTGCATTGCCTAGCTGTAACTGATCAAACAAATCATGTGATGTTGACATAGTTGCTTGACTGGGTAAACACTTGAATACAACCCATCAAAAGAATATATAATCATTTATATTTAATTTGCTTACTACTTAGAAAATAATTTTCTGTTAAAAATCTACAAAAGAAAAATCTTATCTGTCTTACCAACCTTCAATAAACTGAAGGGATTTTTGGCTTTGAATGTCACTTGTGTGTGTGTCTCACCAACCCCAGACAGGAAGTGCAGAATATTCTGCAAATCTGAAGACTCTTCTTTTCATGATACTTTCAACTGCAATAATTCCTCATTGTGTGATGCACAAGCTGTATTTGTATCTCGGCTTTGACCAATCTTCTTTCAGTCTTCTAATGAAGTAAGCTAATGTCATAGCACACACTGATGACATTATTTAAATTGATTTGTATATATTTTCTTTACAGTCTCACAGCGGAGGTGTAGAATAACTGTAGAGTGACATTTTATAAGCACTGAGAGACTGTGTGAGAGATATTCTAAAACACAAAGAAAAAATAAATTCATTAATAAACAAAATAAAATTAAAATAAAATGAGACATCTCTGATGCAATCAGTTAACTGTGTCTGTATCTAGTCACAAAATCACAAAAGATATCATTGAAAGCCATTGCAGTCACATGGTTTGAAAGTATCCCTAAAATATGCCCCAAAACCTACCTGAATATAACCAGAACAATTTAAAAATATATATATATAAGCAGAATTATGTTTTCAGAATGTGGCATTTTCTATAGGTTTGTTTCAAAGCTCTTAATGGATAAATGCAAAGCCAAGACCCAAACTCTTTCTTAGGGCACATAAATATTCTTAAACCATTTCCTACCGTGAAGGTCAAAACAGAGAATCTACTGACTTACCCAGAACCATACAAGGATGAAGCTGTAGACTTACCACTGCTGATCACTGAGCAGTGGCCACAGATGAAGCAAAATCTTCAGCCGTTTTCTAAGACACAGTTTCTAGGACACAGTTTCCTGAAATTGATCAATTTCCTAAAACTGATCCTAAAACAGATCTGCCAACCATGTCTGCCAAACAGAACTAACCTTTTATTTAAACATGCTAGATGATGCCTAAAATGCTGATTTTGACATAGCTGTGACCTAACAGACAGAAAGATCTTGGTATTTTCCAAATATTCCAGATTAAATATATTGTCTCCTGTGATGAAGCTGTGTCCTGAATACACTGGCAATCCTGAAATGAGTTTAGGATCCTGGAAACACGCTGTCCAGGGCGAAATGTTTCAGACAGACAGGAAGAGTTTGTGCACTCTGAGTTTCTCATGAATCTGCCAAAATAGAGAGTTGAGAGCCTTTGGCTGGAGTTTCCAGGGTTGGATTCAGATGAAAAATCTATAGGTTATTATTAAATATTATGTTTCCTCTTGTATGGGAAAGCCTCAAATGTATCATTTGTGTTTCAGGGTAGGGCAATTCCCTCCCCTCTCTCACTCACCTCCCAAATTTCAGAATTTCCTAAGAAATGGGAAGGACAGCTTTTGACCTTGTCATTTACAGGCAGCTGACCTCTATGCTTCTATGCCCATGTGTTATAGTTTTAATTTGCCAAATTAAGTATACTCATTTTCTGTTGTGAGACAGAACCAGGAGCAAAAGCAAGGCCGGCCCAAAACTAAAAAGGGTATAAAAAACTTTATTAACTACACAAAGAGAGAGAAGAAGAACAAATTCAGAATAAGATCTTCAGACCACTCCCTCCTCCCCTCTCCCAACCTTCATAACAATAAAACAAACATACAAAAAACTACCTCAGTCAATTCCCAACTTAAATAGTCTTTTTCAGTTCACTTTTGAGAGGTTACCTCTTGTCGGGCTACAGGGACTTCTCCACAAGGAGGGAAAAAACCCAGTTCTCTCGTGGCTTCACTTTCATGATTTTCATCCACCCAGGAAAAACCTTGTAAATAGTGAAGCTCCTCCCATTTTCACTTTCCCAAAGCTGGGCTTATGGGCCATGCCAAACTCATAGGGTATTTCCTTTTAAGAATGAACTGTTCCAAAACACAAATTGTCTTCATCTCTCTTTCTCTCTGTTCATGCTTCATCTCCAGAAATAGAGATCCCCTTTTCTCCACGGGGGAAAGGAACTTTAACACAGGTGCTTTTGGTCAACAATCTATCAAATGGAACATTCCAACCCCCTCATGTCTTTCTCCATGGTTTTTAGTAATATTCAGTTCAATATCAGTTCATCCCTACAACTTTACAAAAGGATTTTCAGCCAACCCTTATAGCATCTTCTCATCCTCCTTCCATCTAAAGAAACTTAGCTCTTCTGCTGGTTTTTTCCCCTCTAACTCATGGGAGAATTGAAGGTCTGCAAGTCTTATCTGAGCATTAAAAGAGTTAAAATCTCATGTATGAAAATGCAAAGCCAGTAGCCAAGCCATGCTGGAGCTGTGCCAGGATCTCAGAACACTCTGGCCGTGCTAGAAATGGCAGTGGCCACGCTGGAAAGGGGGAGGAGGAGAATGGCTGGGACTTCACTCAGCCTCCCTCGGCTCAGCTGCTGCACCCACTGCCCATGGCCACCCCTCCTCCCTGCCAGGCCATGCCAGCTCCCCAGACAGGGATCCTGGCCCTGCCCATGGCCACCTCTCCTCCCTGCCGGGCCATGCCAGCTCCCCAGACAAGGGCCCAGCCCTGCCCCTGCCAGTCCCGCAGGCCTGCAGTGGAGCCAGGCCGAGGCCTGTTACCTGAACTGCTGCCAGAAAAGAAAGAGAGCTCTTTTCTGGGTTACCTCCTTCATAATGTGTGTTCACGGAGCAAACTAACTTCTCTAATTGGTTTCTCAGGCTGTCAATAACTCAACCAGCCTCCAATTGGTCCCATCAACTCACAGAGGAAGTTCTCACAGAGAAATACCTCTGTGAGTCTTCCCCCCGCTAGGTGTAACCAGGACACCATGAAATAGCCAGTTCCTTCACACACAAACAAGTCAAACTGTTGTATGGTTTTGACTCCAAATTGTTAACTCTGCTTTCTCTAACAGCCCATCACATTGATCTCAAGACCAACCACACTGGGCTTTTGCAGATTTCAGACTTATGGAGGTTTGTACAAACATGTTAAATGTTACAGGTCAAAAGGTATATATATTACAAAGAAAGCTCATCACAGAATAACGAGGTTGTTTATTTGGGGAACTGGACAGTCTCATACTTTGTGAAGAAATATTTTGAAGTGTTTGAGATGTCACATTCCATTCCAGCACAAAGGAGTCAGCCTCACGGGCTGCACCCAGCTCAAACTGACTGTACAATGGTACAATTTATTCTCTTTACAGTTTACAAAAGCAAGTTCATCAATCTCCTTATCCCCTACTCCCACACAATTTTCATTACCAAAATGGCTGGGAAATGCAACACTAATTTAGACAAGGTCTCTCTTACTCTGTGTCCTAGCTCATTGCAAAATGCTCTATTCCAACAATGAAATTTAATGATGAGACATTTAGCTAAGATTTTTAATGGCTTAATCAAGAATGCTGTTAAGGATCATCCCAGCATGCAGCGGACACTGTGAATCTTTTGTTGGTTTCTCTATGGGCTATGTCCTCCCCTTGCCCCCACCCCCCCCCCCCCCCCAAAAAAAAAAGAAAAAGAAAAAGAGCCAAGACCCCTTTGCTATAGAAATGGATCATTCTTAATGTCTCAATAGAATTTGCATTACAATTCAATTGAGTTTGTAATAAACATGGTGACAGTGTAGATCTCTTACAGTGTAGATCTCTTATTTCTTCTGTTAAAATATAGTAGAAAATCAGTCTCAACCATCACAGTAGTCTATTCCAAGTCCTAAAGTCCTAACATGCTGTCAGCTACATGCTTAGGACGTGAAATATTATTTTGCAGCTAACTTCATCCCTACTTATTGAAATTACATTTGCTCTAAAAGTTTATACCTATAGACATGTTGCTGCCGTTGAAATAAAAGATTTCTGTCATTTAACCTTTGAGAAAAATGCATGAGAGAAAATACATTCTCATCAGTTTTCAATTGAGCAAATAGACAAGACAATGTAAATAATAGTACTGGGTTTGTCAGTGGCAGCATAAGTATCCACAGATCTTAATAAGGTTGTTTTTTTTAATCAAAATTTTTCTTAAAATATAGTAGAAGAACAAAAACATAAATTATACTTGCTTTCAGGGGCAAGCACATGCACTCCATTCATCAGAACTGAGCCAGTGGTGCCAAAAAGATTTCACAATCCTAACCATTGAGATAAAAAAATTGCTATTCACATGATGTAATAGTTTCACTTTAATATTCCATCTTTTTTGTTACGTTTCGGTTTTTTTGTCTTTTTTTATGTTTTGTTTTGTTGGGGTTTTTTTAATGCTCATCCAGGGATAGTGTTAACAGACATCAAAAGAGATTTATTCCGTGCTGTATTGAACAGATGGCAGCTAGAGGACTGTGTGAGTAAAAAAGAATGTAGCTGTGGGGTGTGTGCTTGCTGATATTAGCTGGACTAACAGTTCTTAAGCTCCATTATGTGTCCATGTGCTTGAGAATGTTGGTTTATTCCACAGTTCAGCAAATCGTTCAGATGTAAGCTAGATGAAATAAATTCCTCTCTATCAAAGGGATGATGAAATTAAGAAGGAGCTGCTTTAGTTTAGGCATACCTTTGCTGTCATTTTGGGTTCATCTGCACTTATGTTGAAGGTCAGCACAGGAAGCCACACATACAGGCATATATATGTAAACAGATTTCAAAAAGTCTTTTTTTTTCCGCTGTTTTCAGAAAAGCTTTTTGTTTTCTTTTGTTTTGTTTTGGCTTTTTGTTATCACTAACTCTTCTTTCACACTCGAGGCATCTCTCAGCAGAGGACCAGATAAACCAGGACTGCATAAGACTTCAGATGCTCTCCCTTATACTACAGTATACTACTTGCTGCAACAGCTTTATCATCAAATCAAAAGTGCTATACACATCTTTATATGCAAATGCACAAAACCCTCAATACCTGACATACAAAAAGGACAGAGAAGTACACCATTATGTTAGACAGGGCTTATATCAGACTACACAATCTTACCTTGTATCTTGTCCTAACAATATTACAATATAAAATTTTGATCAGAAAGGTAAAAAGGGCTTAGAGTGCACAGAGATGATCCAATTTAAATCAGCTACCTTTAAAAATATGCACTTCTGATGTAACTCATGAAGAGTGAATATTTATTAAAACATGTCCATTGTCTGCAGGGATATAAGTTAATGGTTCAGCTATCAGGTAATTATACATTAGGCATCCATTGTCATGTAATTGCTTTATTTTATCTTAACCCATGGCATCATTTTATTCTGCTATTTACATGGGGAAACTTCATAAGTATGTGGCTCTGAACAAGTTTCAAGACATGATGGAGAGCTTACTTCTGTGATTTACTGAGGCAAACAAGATTTCACAGTCATAGAATCATGGAATGATTTGGGTCGGAAAGGACTATTTATGGTTCAAATCCCCCTGCCATAGGCAGGGATATCTTTCACTAGACCAGGTTGCTCAAAGCCCTGTCCAACCTAGCCCTGCATTCTTGCAGTGCAGAGACCTCCACAATTTCTCTGGGCAACCTGTCCCAGATCCTTACCATCCCCCAAAATAAAGAATTTCTTCCTAATATCTAATCTAAATCTACCTCCTTCAGCTTAAAGCCATTCCCCTTCTCCTGTCACTACTTGCCATTATAAAAAGTCCCTCTCCAGCCTTCTTGTAAACCCCATTTAGGTACTGGAAGGTGCCATGAGTTCTGCCTGGAGCCTTGTCTTCTCCAGGCTGAACAGTCCTAACTCTCTCATCCTGTCTTTGTAAGACAGGTGGTCCAGCTGCCTTATCATCCTCATGGCCTCCTCTGGATTAATTTCAGGACTTCCATGTCCATCCTGTGCTGGTACCCTAGAGCTGGATGCACTGCTCCAGATGGGCTCTCACCAGAGCAGAGCAGAGGGGCAGAATCCCCTCCCTGCCCTGCTGCCCACACTGCTTTGGATGCAGCCTAGGACACGTTTGGCTCTCTGAACTGTTACAGATTGCTTTCTGCAATTGCTGGAAATTGCTGAGACATGTGGAACTTCTCATTGACCAACACCCCAAATCCTTCTCATTTTTATTTCATTTCCATTAACTGTCTTCCTACCAATACCTGTCACACTGCAAGTTTACAAAATTCTTGCAAGGTAGAAATTAAAAATCAGAATAACAGCAGTAGAAAGTTTAGCTCTTGAGTGCAACATTCAGCCAGGACTGTCAGATGTTACGTGAGTATGGATTCCTTTAATCTTAGGTTGAAACATTCAAAGGCTGGATTGGCATATCTGCAAAGTCTGTGTGCATGTATTAACTTTTTTGGCAATTTCCTCCATACAAAATTGATTTTCATCCAAATGCACCATCATATCATTACACCAAACCACTTGGCTCACACCCTTTTACCTAGAATTTGCCTCAACTTGCATGCCATACCTACTATGCACACACTACATACTGAGACAAAAGGAAAAATCTTTCACTCGTGCTGTTGTGTAGTGTGCCACAATTGAATGTAAACAGTAGAAAATTTGTTCCACGCTAGCAGAATTGCATCCTTGCTTATTATTTTCATAGCACCTGAACTATCTGTGTGGATGCTATCACACAGCAGTTCATATTTCAGGGTAAACAATCTTACAATATCCAAAAGTGAATCTTTCAATTCTGTTGTCAGTACTGCACCAGTCCTCACGTGTCCCTATTTCTGTAATGTTTCTTAAATTCAATCTTCCTGCAAGTTGCTTAACAAGTGAGAAATTTTTTAACCAGTCTTCTTTGCAGATTTTTTCAGCTACCTAGTGTCATGACTGACAGACCCGACGGCTTCATTCTTACATGAAATACTTTCCTCTTCTTCCTTTGGTGAGCCTTAGAGAGAAGGGTTATTAATTTCTGAAAAACCTTCACACTTATCATCTATCTTTTTCATTTAATAGATTGTACTTTTCTAAACCATTAGTGTTCAGACGTTCTTCATATATGCATATAAGTCTTCTAACATATGATAATCAACAACTCTTGATTTCTAACTTTTATTTCCATAAAATTATTCTATTTTTCCCCAGATCAGCCTATATAAGCAGGCACTTGGAAAGGATGTTTTAGTTAATTTTCCTCCTTTTGTTGTTTTTGTTGTTGTTGGCTTTTTGTCTTTATTTTTCATCCCACTCTCATGTTACTTTTAACTGGCTTGTACAATCTGAGGTAGGTCCACAGAAATTTCAAGTCAGCCAGACTTTTTTTTATGAAAGGCTGTAAAATTTACAGCACATTCAAGTAGCATGTAATATGACTTCATATACAAACTTGCACACATGTTTGAATTCAGAAGAGTAAAATTTCTCATGCAGGTGTAGCTGGGATTAGAAAATGTAATTTTAAAAGCTTGGTACTGATATCCATGCTTTTTAACGAGCTATGTATTTAGCTGGTATAGGCTAGCAAGGATTAACATTATGTTTTTTGAAGCTATGATGTGTTTCATGATACAATGAATGACCAATATTATTATTCTACTATGTTTGATCCTTTTTTTGCTAGAGACTTCAAACAGGTTGGGCTATCATTGTATGAGAAACTGTGCAAACATAACAAGAGACAAGCCACACCACACCCTAAGAATTACTTTAAGAAACTGCATTCAAGGTCAAACATGTATCTTCTCTAAATTAAGTTGAAAGGTTTCTTTGTGTTTTCAGTTCTTGTGAGCCAGGAATCACTCCTTTTCAGCTTGATCCTTCTGGACTGGCATGCCTGCACAACTAATACCAAAACATTCTGTGCCAAAAGAGAGATGTGGGTGGGTTTTTGTAGTTGTTTCCAATAGCTGCTCTGGAACAAACTACTCACATATAAGAAGAATGTGGAAAGTGTAAAACACAGTCAGAAGGAGATGGAAAAATAAAAGTCATGTATTCAAGGACTCTGTTACTTGCGTATTTAGCCAGAAATGTACAGCACTTTCTGATTCTATTAAAACATTAATATTTGCAGATGTTTCTACAGACCTTAACCTATTTGTAGAAGTGGAATTCCGACCTTCATTATCAAAATTATTTTCATACGTTATCCGAGAAAGTAATATATCAGAGTCCTTCAATTATAAGAATACAACAGTGCCATCAGGCTCTCTTGAGTTCTGAGTTCTGTTACTGATCATGGTCTGTTATATCTGTTCTGGGAAGAAGTATGAGAATCAAAGCTACCATAGCTCTTCCTTCTTGTATTTGTTGTCAGCTCGCTGATGGTGGGACATGGACCACCGTACATAACACTCAATTCTGCATGGGCATCCTGCTAAATCCCACTGTTCTTCACGCTTTTTTCAGCTTTAAGCTCAACAGTTTTGTTTGTGTGGTTGTTAGTTCTTCTGTTAAACGTGAATCTTCCCTTCATACCTACAGGCACTGTGTCATTCATCGTTTAAGAGGCTTCTGTTACATTTTGTATTCAGTCATTCTTTTGTGGCAGCAAATTCTGGTTCTCAGTCTACTCAAGATGTATTCATATCGATGTTCTCATCTCTGATTATCCCCTTTATATTTTTTGTATATAGCTCAATATTTTGTGTAGCTCAATATTTTCATATTTCAGGCAACTTGAAATGCTTATTTTTACAGCTCTACAAACTCATATGGTTTCTTGTATTTAGTTTACTTGAAAAACAAATTATTCTGAAACATATAGCAGTGGGAAAAATGTTGGAGAAAAAAACATTGAGTCTATCTTGTAGAAATGTCTTGACACTAGCAGTGGCTTAACATGGCTAATATTTTTACCCAGCTTAACGTCTATAAAAATAATGAGTTGTAAACTTCTAAAAAACAACTAATTCAATCAAGGGTCTTCTAAATAGTAGGGAAAGGCTAGTCAGACTAGACTCAGTGGATGTTCAAATATATGCATTGTAACATTATTCTGTGACAACTTGATCTCATTATCTTCAGTTTGTTTACCCACACAGATATACATCTGATATCCTCATGGCTATCCATAGCTGATACTAATGTGTGTAAAACAGCAATGTGTGTATTTGATAGTGATTAGTCTGTATTACTTTTTATAAAGCAGACCAACTAATGTTTTTAAATCTGAAAAAAATATCTAATTTTACATCTATTTATCAATAAATACCTTATGAAACTCAGCATAAAATAATTTGGTTAAAAGATGAATGGTGATGGTATTGCATATATAAAAATTTGTATTTCTGAAATTGTAAAGGTATACTTCAAAGTCTTTATTCAGAAAGCTTATTTTTCCTCTCTAATCATATGGTTGCCACATGTATGGCCCTGGTATGGAGGCAGTCTCATCACCTCCTCACAAACATTAATATAGATATCCTTACTATACCTCTGTCATGTAAAATCATCATTTTCCGTATTTTGTAAACGAAAATATTTAGGCATCTAATTATTGCATTTCTCAAGGCATTAAGGGTGTCAACATGCAAAAGTTAATATGATCAGTGAGCTCAGACTAAGTGATTACCCCAGGATCAAGCTATGAGCAGAAAAGCAAGCACCAGAGTCTGCCAGACAGAGGAAGACAAGTCTTCTTCCTTTCTAGACCCTGTTTTCTACTTGAGACAAAATACTATGCTTTGAACCTTTTCTTGAAAAACTTCAGTCTTTGACTTACTTGCTGACTCCAAATGCAGCTGCCCTGATTTTGCAGAATTTGAATTTGAGCTTATCTTTGGAAATGCCTTGCTTGTTTTGCTGCATCATGCATCAGATAGCCAGCTGGAAGGAAGAAAATTTTGCCTGTCAAGGGAAACAAAGATCTATCAAAGATTGAAACATGGGCTTAAATATAGCCAAAGATAAGCAAAAAAATGAGTGAAGCCAACTGTAAGTACTGCCTTTTTGTCACTGACTTAATGGGATTTAAGCAGGCAATTTAAGATGCACTTACTTGGAGTCAGTGGGATGCAAAGCAGTGGGATCTATATATGACACATGGGAGAATGGTAGGCTCATCTTCCCAAGGCACCACTACTCATGATGGGGCCCTCCTCTGCTGATGGTGCCTGAACACCTGCCCATCCATGGAAAACAGTGAATCAATTCCTTGTTTTGCTTTGCTGGTGTGCATGGCTTTGTTTGCCCTGTCAAACTTTTTTTATCTCACCCTGCAATTTTTCTGGATTTTACCCTCCCAATTTTCTCCCTGATCCCACTGGTAATGCAATGTGCAAGCAGCTGCCTGGGGTTGGCTGCTGGCTGGGGTGAAACCACAACACACAGGTTCAATCCTAAACAAATTTTGAAGCAAGGAGACGTGTCTAAAGATTTTATGCAAATGTAATTTGTAAGGATTATATTTTATTGATTATTAATTAAAAGGAACCATGTAAATTTCTAATGATTTCACAGAAGAGTACAAAATTTGTTCTTTCTGGAGTCTCCAGCACCATGTCCAGAGAGGAGACTTTGGCTATATCTACCACTTTCTACCATAAACATAATTTAATTACATAAATTATAGAATTGTATGGTCAAATGCATCTCCTGAAGTAGGCTGCACTTATGAGATTAGATTGTTTTAGGAAGTAAAAAAGGCAAAAATTATTTTGAAACACCTAAAATTCCAGCTATTGATGGACATCTCCTCTGCATTTTTTGCACACAAAATACTCATTATCCTACACCACGTCTTCTTCACGAGTATGAATGTAGGAAACTGCATAATCCTGCAACTGTGGAACAACAAGGCATCAACATAATTTCTTAATATATTTCTCTGCAAAACAAAAATGTGTTGTTTGCCACTCTAAGACAAAGATGTTTTATTGTTAAGGCATAGTGTGGAAAGCCACGAGAAACAAGCAATACAGTGACTGTAGACTAAGAATATGTTTATCCACTGAAATTCTTAGAGAAAGAAAACCATTGTGCATTGCATTTACTTCACTCTAATATTTGACAAGGAAAAAAATATGCTCGACTGGCTTATTTTACTGTTGGTAAAAACAATGATAAACTTAACCCTGGTAAACTCTTCACAGCAGTGCCTTGGTTGTCTAAAGGAGTTGTGTGCTGTTTGATGTGCTCCATCCCCTGATGCGTAGTTGGCACTTGGGAACAAAAAAAGGATTCCACTTTGCTGTCTAGTCAGGGGTGGGGAGTGGGGAGGGAGTAGGTGGAGCTCCTTTGTGCTAGGTCAGTGTATTTCTTCTCTGAGAGTCATGGAAGTTAGGGTGTCTCTTGCTTGTGATGGTCATATTCTTCCCTTTGTGTTTTCTAAAAATCTAAAGCTTGCACAGAATCACAGGAGATGATTCTCCCCTTCCAGCACCTTAATTATATGTTTTGGAGATTGAATCCTTCATGAAAAATCTCTATTATGTGATATTTCTGCTGTAAAGAGAAAGCTTTGGACAAAAGGCCTTTCTCTTTTCTGTTTGTTTATGATAGGGCAATTAAACTTCACAGGAAGGTTCTCTAATAATTACACAAAGCAAAGGGAAAACCTTAATTAAATTTTAACGATGAGTACAACTGTGCTGATTAGGATAATGTGGTCATTATATCCTACCACAAGACTTCTTGTTTATATTGTATGCTGCTAGTACTTATGAAGCTTATCTCAAATTTTTATTTATCTGAATTTGGTAATCTCTGCTGTTATTAATTACAAACTCCAATAATGCTCTCTACACCTCATCACTAATATAATACATGTTCCTCAAAAAGGCACAATCATATGAACAACAACAACATTTCTATAATACAGGTAATAATTTTCTCATGCAAGTTTTAGGAGCTCAGTGACCTAAAGTATATTGAATTTCAGATATGAGTAAATTAAGTGTCCAAAATGGTGACATGGATGTTGTCTAAAAAGCTTTGGTTTGTTTGCTTCTTTTTGGTAAACTGACCAGACATCTTATAAGGTGTGTGGGCTGCAAGACTTGATCTCTTCTTCTATCACTATCCCCTTCACTTTCTGTTTCACTTTTGGAGCTCCCATCTGCACTGACAGGTAGCTTGGGAGATACTTGCTGTGTACAAATGCAAATGATCATTGTCAAGCTTATTGCCATTGTAATATACAAGATGGGTAATGACACAAGTTATGGCACCATTCAGCGTCCACCTTCCTTGTTCTGCTGTGTTATTGGAATATCAGTCAGTTCTCAACTGGCTCCATCTTCTCTGCAATTACTTTGCAATGGATCCCCTGCAGAAGGCTGCTTGCTGAGGTATGTACAAGTTGTGGCTCACCTTGGGGAGAAGGCTGTACAATTTTATACCAATGCAAGTGTAAATTGCAAAGTGCATCAGAGATTTATTTGGCTGATGAACTTTTTTGTGCTTGAAGGCGGCTGAAGGTAAACAGCTTTGCAGTGCTCAGTTCCTCATGTAGGGTGTGATCCTTCAAAGGAAAGATGTATGAGTTAGCAGAGACAGAAACAAATAGTTTTGGATGAACAAAGGGCTCAGTCTTCACAATCTAGTATTTCAGATTTGACAAAGGTATGGAGGACCACTTGGGGTCTTTATTAAAGGATGTCTAAAGAAATAATGAAGCGTGAAGAAGTGACATGGTCAATAGATTAGCTCCAGTTTGCATTTGTTATAATTCTCACCTAATTGCTTGCTTGGGTCTGCCTATGGCCTTCATTTCATACTGGTATGCCACCTTTGAACTCTGCTCTGTTAATTTTAATTGTAAACAATGGACTGGCTTTTAAATATTTCCTCCAGTTTTCCTTCTTTTCTGTCACAACTGAACCTATGCCTCCCTGGCGCAATGTAAAAGGAAATGTTTTTTCCCTTTTGTGCCTGGAGACTTGTTCTAAGTCAAAATTCAGAAGTTCCTAATGGCCTAGGTCTAATACTGGCCCTAGAAGCATCACCACTACTTACAATAAGCAGGAAAGATGACTCACCAAGTATGGAATCTGTTTAACACACCTGCGAGCACACACACCCTATGTCTAAAATATTTCAAAACACTGTGACAGATAGAAATTCTCTCAACAGTACAGCAAATGTTATAGAATTTGTGGATTAGGATTTTTTAACATTGCCCACAGACCTTAAAGAATAATATTGCACCAATAAGGTCCTTCAGCTTAATATAAGCTAGGAACAGACCTTTATATCCATTGGGTAACATTTACATTTATTCCCTTGTATGTCATACAGAGCCATTAATCATTCTAGCAGCCTCTCTACCTCATAGGAGATGTAGGGCAATGATAATGCTTTATGTGTGTAATTAATCCTGTAGCAGATGTGTAGTTTCCAAGACTACTGCCATTAGAGTATTGACAGGATTCAGAACAAATATTCCTGCATCAGCTTAGTAATGATTTTAATATGATAATATCCTGTTACTCATAAACACAGAATATTCAGACTTTAGGTTTTAAATAAGTGTTGTTATTTGTTAAGGCTTTTAGAGAACCAGTGAAGAGGATTTTTTATTCCTGATGCTGCTGTTAAACAAACAGCACACAACGTATCAGCTGGGTGTGCATAATTCCTCAATTCTCCATCACACACTGAAAGTCATCATTTGTGAAGTGAGAGAGGTAATTTATGAGGAAACTAAAGGTTATCCAGGGAAAACAAATTATGCCAAACAAGCTGCGTATACTTTAAAAAATTTGCTTTTAAAATTATTCTACTTTTCATTCCTGCTAAAAAGATTTCTTTAGCTGGATTCTTGGCAAAGTGACAAATTCAGTTACACATCATAATGAAACCGAGGCAAGTAAAAATCCTCTAACTTTTTTCACAAGACAACATCTTTGCAATGCATATAGATCTTCAGTTGAGGAAGGACAGGACTACTATTCCTTCATATTTTTATGCTTTTTCTTCATTAATTTCTCATTTTTTTGTTACTGGATTATTCCTCATATTACCAGGAGATCGGTGCATATGTGAGCTTCTCAGTTTTGAAGGCTACACTTTATATGGACATGATTTTCCCCACTATTTTTAAAAAAGTGTGTGCCTTCTAAAATGCATAGAAGTGTGAACTGGTGGCAGTTCCTCCTAATTTCAAACCACATAATATATATGTAGCTAATATGACTCCTTAGAGAGTGGAGGAATATACTTTGTAATTAGTTTGGACCAATTTGATTCTACAGTTTGATGGAATTAATGAATGTATTAACCAACGGCCCTCAATTTGCCAGACCTCTGTCAGATTTGCTCCTCAGAAATAAATGTGGACCAATATAAGAAAAGTATTACCTTCATTGGCTTCACAGTGTGGTTATTAAAATGATACAAGAGTACAAATTCTCTACTTCACAGTTGTGGAAACTGAAGAGTGGAGGCAGATGTAGGTTTTCAGACACTGCTTTCCAGTTGTCTCTGCCAGATGAGCAAAAGAGTTGGAGGACATCAACAACTTCTTTTGCTCGGGATAGGACTTGGGGAAGAGAAAACTCCAAGAAGTTCTTGTAGATTGTGAACAATGCTACTTGCTACTTTTGCTTGTGCACCATCGTGCAACTTTTTCAAACATGGAATTGAAAGCACCCAGACATTCTACAGGACTTGGCAGACCTGATGTTCACACGGCAAAGACTAGTGCAAGGGAGTTCCAGCCCCACTGTGAGTTATCTCCACATCTGCTTTCTGCAGTGCAGCCATGATTCACTTCAAAGTTCCTGCTTCTGAGCTCCTTCACTGCCCTGAAGAGCACTGCACACAGTATCCTGTTGCCACTGGGATGTTTTCACCTCTTGATCTGTCTCTCCATCACTAACTCTCATGCAGAACGAGGAAAAAGGGTGTGTGCCTCTGTGGCACACACAGGGGTAAAACTCAACTGCATGCATAACAACAACCCCCACAAAAAAATCCATGCGACCTTGGTGTGTGAATGCTTTTGGTCTGCTTAGGGAACACAGTCTGCTCTGGTAGGGTTTCTATTAATGTTAATTGTCCCCTCTCACTGCTCTGTGTGAGGACATTTTGACCTATTTACTTGTAATAGTCTCTAAGCTGTTTTGCAGAACTACAAACTGGATTGTCAATGTTATTCACAGACTCTACTCATGATGAAGGTGATCTCAGCAGAAGGTGGTCTCTTGGTGGCCTCTCCAAAATCAGCATATTCATCCAGGAGACACTGCGAATATATAGCAAGTTTCATCACCTGTGTTAGATATTCTTATAGGCTATCTGATACTTACCTTCCTTGATCCACAGACTGAAAGAGGATTTTTCCATTTTACATCTTCTTCTGCAGATGTAAAAGTAGTAAGTACAATGTGACTTCTAATATGCTGAAACACTCTTACTACTACTACTACTACTAAAGTTCACATCACCTAAAAGTATGTTTTATGGAGAATTTAGATTAGCAAAAAGTTGTACACTTTGGAGTGTATGCATTTATTATGTTTGATTATGTTTGATTATGTTTTGTTTATATAAAACAAGAGTCCCTCCATATTTCAGGGTTTTTTTCCATATAGTCCATAACTATAAGGTCTCTGTGAATATTGAATTGCTGTTAACAGCATAATTAACTGTAGGGATTTTTTAATATTAAAATGGTGAAAGAAAAGATAATAAACATGTTGTCAGAAATGTTTTGAATGCCTAAATTCTGTGATTAATATCTGTGAATCTGTGAGTAGCTGCTTGCCAATTTGTTGCAACTAAAATGTGAAAAAAGGTTATTCATTATAAATAGCACAATTATTATGTACACTGCTCCTTTCTCTCTCTCTCTCTTTTTTTTTTTTTTTTTTTTTGTTAGAATGAAGCTAGTTTCTTCATTACAGAAACAGTATATAGCAAGATTGGAGTTGGTGCCACATTTTATCCTATGTCAGTAACTTGGTTAAAAACAAACCAACGAATGAAAATATGTAAACCAAAATATTACCTCTGTGTTCTGTCTTTGCTCATATAAAGAAATAAAAAGGGTTGCAACTGGTCAAACAAAGCATCTATCCAACAAGCAGGAGTCAGCATGAGGTGCTTCAGAGTGGGATACTGCATACTTTAGAACAATGGACCTACAGCATGGAGTAAGTTCTTGTTTCTGGCAGCTCATGGACTAGAGACTCTCATTGGAAGTTGAATCAAGATCCTCATTTTTAACAGTCACTGAGTAACCTAATTCTGTGATTTTGTTCAAATCTCTGCTTGAATCTCTCCTTTTATGCTCAAGGCCTTCACAGTTCTCTAGAGCAATTAATAGAACAATGTTAGTTGTAAGTGGTATAGAGAAAAAAAGTAATTTTTGTTTCTCTGTTGCCTAGGATTTCCATTAAATGCTTCCTACTCCTGGTATTAACAGAAAAGTAGGGAAACATTTCCTTTTCACATTTTCAGTACTATTTATTACCTTACAGATGTGTGTTCATCACATTTCTCCAGACTTGTCTCTTATCCCTTCCAAGTCAATTAAATTTCTGTGTTTAAAAATAGCTCCATGTTCCTGAGAATCTCTAGTGTCTCTTCTTGTGACACTTCCTCAGAGAAGGTGACCATATCTATATTTAGGGATAAAGATTAGTGGTTTTTAATGTATTCAAGGATTTATACGGTAGCATAATGCAACTCTTTGTTTCACTCTCAGTTCTTCATGTATTATCATTCCTTTTGCCCAGTTGGTGGTTCATCATGTTCTTATCCGATTTGTTTTGGAGATGTTGAGTTCATGCTGGCAGCAAGGCTAGAGCAATAGGAAAAGTTTGCATGAGTGAAGTGTACACCTTTCCCAAAACCTGAGAGATGCCCAAGGGAACATCTGAGCAGCTGAGTTCCATCAGCTCCTGGGAGTGCTCACCAGACAGCAGTGTCAGAAAAGTCTTTTAGAACAACTCCACAAATGGGCTGTAACTCTGTAATATGTGATGAATAGAAGCGGCTGGAAGAAGTTAGGAATGAAAATGAGGCACAGAGACCAAGCACCAACCTAGATCCAGGCTGTCTCAAGGTGGTTCAGCTTAGGAATTTGCTCCTCTTTCCCCCCTGGATTTGTGAAAAGCAGGTTTCATTGATGAATTCAGTCTAAGCTGTTCTGTAGAATTATGTCACGCAGAATGAACTCAATCAGTAGCCTTTAGTATTTTCTCCTGAGTGAAAGAAATGAAAATAGTCTAGTTTGTTTCTCTGCTATGGTTTTTATCTTTCTTTTCCTCATCAATCACGTACTTGTTCCACAAGCTCTCTAGACAGGTTCTTGGTTCTGATGAACTTAAAAGGTGGGAAAAGCCTTTTGTTTTTGCTTTTGATAACTTGTTCTTTGAATCCTTTTCTAGCTTTTTTATTTTGACTTCAGATTTTTCTTGTCAGGACTAATAATATATTCTATTTTTTAAAATATATATATTGCTTCTATATTCTTTTTATGAATGATATATTGCTAACTGCCTCTCATAACTTCAGCTTTTAATTGTGAAAAAAAAACAACATTAAAAAATCATCTCATAAGGCACTGGAACAGGTTATGCCCCATCCCTAAAAGTGAGCAAGATCATGTTAGGATAAGGCTCTGAGCAACCTGGGCTAGTGGGAGGTGTTCCTGCCCATGGTGGGATGTTGGAACTCGATGAACCTTTCCAACCCAAACATTCTATGATACTAGACAAGTATCTAGTAGGAAGGAAGAAGAGGGTGGGTTTTTGTAATTGTAATGTTCCTGCAAGCATGGAAATGGACACACTGCAACCTTTTATTTCTCTAGCTTAAAACACTATTAGTTTCATTGCTTGACTTAGTTTTAGGAGATTTTTAGTCTTGATGTTGCTTGACCTGAAAGCATACAGTTAACCTACCATACACAGTCTAAGAATGAAAAAGAGAACCCTAGTGAGTCAGGTGAAAATAAACTTGAATTTAGTGAGGTGTCTCTGACAAATAGCCAATACAAGAAGGTAGATAAATATAGGAGATTATCACTGATTTCTGTTATTTTAACAGAATTTTAACACAGAAGGAAATGTTACAGATCAAGTGTGATTTCTTTCAAAACGAAAGCATGCAAAGGAAATACTAGTAGTAATAATAATAATAATAATAATGCAAAAATGTAATAGAATATTTGCTAGCTAGTTCAAGCTAAGAAATACATGACATAAGTAGACTTGTTTTCCCCCAGCAGGTAGGGTACACCTTTCTTTTATGCAGTTTGCCAGCGTACTACTGAGTCATAACTGATTGCATGACATGGTTTGTTTGGAATCTATCCTCACATATTTGCCATGCACACTTGCTGGTCCTATCAATCATTTCCAACACGAAGGACACATTGTCTAACTCCTGCCCAGCTGCACTGATGTTCATGTTACTAATTTGAATTATTTACAGTGTATGAGTCTACCCTAAGAGCTGTGCAATGCAGTATATTGTTTCCCTCTTGGCAGCGCTTATAGCTGTAAGAGAGGAACTACTGTAATTTCTGAAAATTGACATAGTATCTGTTTATGATGTCTTGTTAGCACATGCTGAACCCATTTACACTATCACCTGCTTTTAAACTGGATACCGTGAGCTGCGCAGAATTGTTGGCTGTTGTAGCATGTGAAGATGTAATTAGTCTCATGCATCCTCTCTTCCAGGAGCATTGGGCCAGAGAGAAATGCTCAAGAAATTCCATGCTGTTAAGCAGATTTCAGATTTGCTTTGTGAAAATCCCTGTCATGCAATAAACCATGCATTGAACAAACTGTGAGTAAAAATAACTTTGTTATGCTTCTGAGCTTCTGGCATATCTTACCAAAATATGTGGAGCTAAGGCAAAAGGGCTCTCCAATTTTAGGGAGATCTCCTACTGATGACCAAGTAGCAGTGGCAGAAGTAGTGTTGTCTCACAGACCAAATTTTTATTGCTGCATTATCCACTGTTTCTCAGAGCAGATGCTTCTTGATTTGTGCCAAAATGCACTACATTCAAGCCAGTGACATCTATAGGAAACAATTTAACCCATAGTTAATCTACTATACTGCGTGGTCACTGCTTTCTTTTGCTTTCAAGGGTGTCATTGTGTATGTGAATAAAATATTAGGTAATGCTGCTTTAACAGCAATTGTAATTAAACTCCATCACAATGGCAATCCACAAAAAAAAAATCTTACAGAGGGAATGGGGGGAAAGTACAGGGCTTTTTTTTCCTGGTGAAAGCACATGTTATGGGACTGATACCAGTGATACTCATTGTGTTAATATATGGGGTAGTTTTTGCAGCAATATTAATGTAAAAGGATTTATAGAAACTGTCTGTCTCTGGTTAAACTTGGACAAGGCCTAGAGAAAATTCCTTTGAATGATTTATTTCTCTTCATCACTCATTTTAGCATTTCAGCAAATATCTGACATCTTTGTGTTTAGAAAATGATTGTGCACAGCAAACAAAAAAGCAGTGTGTAATACCATTACTTAAAATGAGTCATTTGAGGGTTGATCCAAAGTCCTTTGAAGTCAATGAGAGGTTGCCATTGACATCAGTACCTTTTGAATCAGATCCTCTAAGGGATAGATATAATAAAAGCTGAAGACAGAGAAGAAGGTAAAGCTAAAAGGTAGATAAAAGGAGATGAAAGGAGGGAAAATTGCCACGCTCACCCAGTTCCATACCACTTGCAGTAAATCCATTAGGATATTTAACCACCTAAGATAAATAAGTTTTTCTTTACCATGGTCTATTAAGTGATAGGAAGAATACACACACAATGTCACAGATTTTCCATCAATGCAGGCTACCAAGACATGTTCAAAAGTAATGTTCAAAAAGCTTTGCACTTACAGAGGCTGTCATTGATTTACAAAGACAGCACAGGCTGCAGTGAAACAGCTGAGAGACATTCAGTGTCTTCCTGGGAGTGGGTCTTTCTTCATAATCTCTCTTCAGCTAAGCAGTGCAATGCCACAGAGCTATAACATGCCACAACTCAAATACCTTTCCAAATATTATTCTCTTTTCATGGATAGTTCTTTTATTCTTGAAAGAGTCCTCTTCAAAATACTATTTTTAAATACATTTTGCTTGTTTGTTTATTTGGGTTTTTTTTGGTAGAAACATTTTGTCTTTCATTTGCACCCTTCTGCAGCATCCATTCTTCAGCACAGTGTTCTAAGTGTGTATTTTTCAGGTAGAACAAGCTGTAGTTTAAGCAAACATAAAATACTTTTTCCAGTTGTAGATGGCATTTTTAAATATTAATATGCATTTATGGAAATACATGCTGGCAAAAGGCATCTCTTTAATATCAAGAGAATCTCCATCAACGTAGTTTTGAGACACTTTTTTCTGAGTTATGTGTTTATAACAGCATGCACACTTTCTGTAGCTCTTGCCTGCATTTTCCTGCTATGTATACATAGTCCAGCTGGGAAGAAATATGAGCACCTCCAGCTGAAGGCCAAGTCAAATATAGGTCTTTGTGTGTCTTTGAATTTCTAATAAACAATCCCACACAGAGAGCAATAGTACAGTCAAATACATGCAGATAGCTTTGAATATCTGATTCATTTAAATGCTCTTAACTTTCCTATTTGTATCAACCTTGAACTTCATATTCAGCTCCTAAAAAACAGTCCTGTTTTACTTTCTTAAGCAATATACCTTAAATGTCTTTCTACAGAGCACATAAATATTTAACAGTTATGTCGTTTGTTAGATTTTTCTAATAGCTCTTTCAGAATTTTCAGATTTGAGTGTAAGTAACAGAATACAACCAGCTAGCTATAGTATGCTATAATCTGAGTAATGTGAGGTCAGGTTTATTTTGAAAGCTCACAAACTAGACTTTACTTTCATGATTTATTACATCACAGGTGCAAAAAATTGGCATTTAGAAGGACTAGGACTATTTTACAGAGTGCACTGTGAACAGATGTATCTGAAATAAATGAAACAACAAACATTTTCCCTCAGTAGTGGTAAATACTGGTGAAGATTTAGAGAGCAGAAGTATTGACCTATTTAGGACTGTCTGCTGGGCCACTGGGAAGGCTTTCCATCCCTGTGTCCTTAGATGGTAAGAAACCATTTGACAGCGCCACATTGAAGTATTCAATATTTTTGAAAGGTTTACAATTTTTATCTAACCTTTTTTAAGGCACTCTAAGCAAAAGGAAGAGGTATCATTCAATCAAAACTTTATTTTTGTTGATCAAGTTCCAGACAATCTGGCCTATGGTAACTGAATTTATCAGTAAAGGCCTAGTGGTAAATTTGGCACAACTGTGGGAGCATGTTTGTACATAACCACAGAGTCTCCATGTTTTTAAGGAAGATTTAATTGATTGTTTAAGGAAACCCACACTGGTAAGGAGGAACATGTATTAACGTAATTAAATATTTATGCAATGGAAAATCTTGGGTATTTTTCTATAGAATTAATGAACATGCTGGAAATTTTTACTCTGGCCTAAAGGTGTAAAACCTGGGTCTAATTTTTTCCTTCACTATGAGTTTTACTTTAAAATAATTTCAACTTGTATGATAAAACTGGTAAAATGGATAAGATTTCCTTTTAAATTTCTTGCAGTTTATAACTACATTGAGTTATCAAAGCTAAAATTTACAAAGTACAGTCACGTTTTCTGAATCCTAAACATTCTGAAATAAATTCATATTGATAAGTATTGAAAACCATATTGACTCATTAAAAATGAATAAACTAGTTTTCATTGTATTTCTAGAACAAATAAATATGTGCTTACGCACACATATTCTCTGAAAATATATATTCTCAGCAGCATGTATAGATTAAATATCAAGGATATAGTAAAATGAAGGAAGAAATAAAATAGTATTTGGTCATCTTTTCTCTCTGTCCTAGGTTACAATGTAAAGATGTACCCAAAAGCATGTATTCTATCACTATCTGTTGAAACCAGGTGGGGCAGTGATCTTTATCTTTTCCATGACCCATCCTTCCTCCAGGGAGATATCTTCTGTTAATGGGCCATTGAGTCCCACTGTATGACGGATAAAATTACATCATCCCATTTTGAGATGATTCACGCAGGGGGAGGAGCCAAGCATTTCCTACCTAGATAAAAAATAAGATCTGGAACACCAAGACAGCCTTTACCCACTGGTTTTCAGAGGACAAGAACTACCAGACCTTTCTAGAGGATCACTACTTCAACAAGACCACTTCATCTAGACTGCTACCACCACCCTAACTAGCAGGGTGTCAGGTTGTATTCTGACTCTGTCAGTGGTTTTCTTTTGTACTATTGCATGTATTTTATTTTTATCTTTTTTCCTATTAAATTGTATTTCTGACTTGGAGTCTCTCACTGGTTTTGCTTTCAAACCATTCCACTCTCTGTGACACTATCTACAAAGGCTCCAACAGATTAAAACTTGCTATTGTGCCAAAAGACCTCTTAAATCAACATGAGCAGGGCAGTGTGCATCTCAATAAAAGGGGTCTTTAGAGATCCATGTTCAGTGATTTTTGGAATATTTCAGCTCTTGTCATGTGCTGGTTTTGGCTGGGGTAGAATTAACTTTCTTCACAGTGGCTGGTATGGGGCTGTGTTTTGGATTTGTGCTGAACACAGGGTTGGTAATACAGAGATGTTTTTGTTATTGCTGAGCAGGGCTTACACAGAGCCAAGGCCTTTTCTACTGTTTGTGCTGCCACACTGGTGAGGAAGTTGGGGGTGCCTGGGAGGCTGGGAGGAGACACAGCTGGGACAGGTGACTCCAACCCCCGCAAGGGATATTCCAGACCATGTGACACCATGCTCTGTACATAAAGGTGAGGGGAAGAAATGGCATGTCTTCCTTAGCAAGTGTTATGCATGATGGGGCCCTGCTCTCCTGGAGATGGCTGAACACCTGCCTGCCCATGGAAAGCAGTGAATTCATTCCTTATTTTAATTTGTTTTTGCACATGGTTTTTGTTTTCCCTATGACACTGTCCTTATCTCAATCCATGAATTTTCCAGCTTCCAGTTCTCTCCCCAGTCCTGTTGATGGGGGAGTGAGTGAGCAGCTGCCTGGGGTTTGGAGGCTGGCTGAGATTAGACCATGACATATCATTAGACAATAATGGCTTCTTTTGGTGGGGTTGGTTTGGGGTTTTTTGCATGCATGGCTTTGGTTTTCTGAGATCAATTCAATCAAGTATGTGATGTAAGCTTACCATACTGGAGTTGTGCAGTCTGTTATTTGCTGCTTTTTTAATTCTATGCATTACTTTCTTTATGGCAAAGAAATAATTATAGAGTTGTCATTGTAACCCAGTACCTTTCAGAAACCGTAAGAGGTAGACAGAGTAAATCTGGACTTTCCAAAACAGCAATAGCATCTGAACAAAAATTATGAGGTTCACTCACATGACAGCTATTAGATAAGAAGTGGTCTGAGTGCCAGAACTGCCCCCATGAATATTTACCAAATGCTAAGGAATTAGAGTGATGCTTCTTAAAAACCTTTCCATTATATTACATTTGAAACCAAGATATTATAGTGTCAAAATGTGAGGAAAAGACTGCTCTTCAGATGGTCAAACTCTGTGTCCCAAGTCACCACACATTTGTCATCTCAGGATAGCCAAGTATTTCCCACAGCAGAGGCCAAGTGGCAGCATGATCTGGGAGCCCAGAGGCCATCTGGCTGCCATGAGGAGGGCTCAGCTGTGTCTCTGGATATCTCTGCTCATGGCTCAGAACCTTCTGCTTACTCTTCTGCCAGCCCACATAATGGGGAGTGGGCCCAGCCTGAAGGTGCCATGCTTCTTGAATGGGTCTCATGTGCTTGCATGGCAGGGAAAGGATGCAGGGAATGCATTCCTGTTTGGATCAGGCTGCTCAGGGCCAAGACCTGTTAGTTTTAAGTCAGTTCCCTCCAGCTCTCACAGCATGCTGAATGCTGCCGCCCACTGACCACCCTGGTGGTCCCAGACTTATCATAGACTGGGGAACCAAAACAAGACACTGCATTTCGAGTGAAACCCTACAAATGAAACACTTACTCACAGCCCCAATCCCACTTTCTCCTTCCACACTGATGGAACTGTTTACGAATCTGGGGATGAGTTCCAAGGCCTACATGCAGGTGCTGCTAAGAGATGTCCTTTCTCAGAACTTCAAGTGTCTGAGATACCCATTAGCTTTGTGAATAGGTGAAGTCAGAGTTTGGGAATCCTGTGGTTTTCTGGAGTGGCAGCTGGAAAACCATTCCCTGACATCCTTGTGGAGGCAGCTGAGTGTCTCCATCAGTGCTTACTTGTAGAAAAACACTCTAGAAGATACTCAAATCCTGAATATCAGGAGATACCCTAACAACTTTTTCTCTTTCAAGACAAAGGCCATCACCTTTGATCATTCTGTGGTACATACCTGGCCACCCACTTGATTAAGAACGTGCCTTTATCTGTGTTTTTTATCAGTCCTTCCACCCTAAACACTCCTTACCCAGACAAACTTCAGTGCTAGTCCATTCTTTATTTGTCCTCCCTGTCACGAACAGCAAAATGTCATGATTTAGAGTCCTGGTTTACACCTATGCCAAATAGCTGTATTTACCATAGGGTATGTGGCGGGGTATGTTGAGTGTTTCTCCATATATTTCTGAGGCATAAAACTGCCAGGAGGAAACTGAGAAGGGAAATTTGCAGGTAGAGTAATAAAAGAGTAAAAGACATGCTGTAATTCTGCCAGTTCCATTGAATTTGAAAGCAGAGTAGAAATCTAGGATAATAAAGTTCCTAGAACTCATGTGAAAATTGGCAGCTGGGTAGAGGACAGAAATACTCCCAGTGCCAGTGCAAAGGGTAAGAGTGGCTGTGCACAACGAGCTGCTCCACAGCAGACTGGCTCCACTTGCAATGGGGTCAGCAGGAGGGCAGAGAGGCAGCACTGATCACACGGATGGCACTGTGCAGGATAAAGCATGCTGCTCAGTAGAAAAGCAGGTTTCATTAGTTCTCCTATTCAGCAAAAAACATTTTTTATAAACAGTGATAGCAAATCACCAGTAAGATCATGGAACTAACAATATTGTGGTACTTGATTATTCTATTTGTCTAAACACCTTCACCTCTAGCCCTTCCCTTTCCTGTCAGTTTAGACTGATGTTTTTGGGGGAAGAGCTAGTCATGCTGCAGGATCTTCACAATTATTAAGAACACTTTCCTTGGCAACTGTTCTTAATAAACATGAAAGTCCCACATCGTGACTCAAAATATATATACAGTTATATATTTGGAGCCCAAAATAACCCGGATGAGTAGGTGAGCTGATGTGAAGCTGTCAGGACTGGCTCAGCACCACAGATGTGTCAAATAACAAACCAAATAAACAATGTCAAGAGAAACCAATAAGGTACTAACACAGGGGCTGACAGCAGGTGTTGGACCTCACAGTTAGCTACCTAGAAATAAAATCTTTGTAATGCTTGGAACTACAAGAAGCTAAAATAATTTAGAGATCAGTCAAGTGGCTTAGTTTTGGTTTGGGTTTTTTGTGGCAAAGAGGACAGAGCTCACACGGAGCTCTGGAAAAAAACTGGAGACTGTAGTTCTTTGTTTGGTTATGCAGGCCTGTACCAAATGCCAAAGCTCATTTTCTAAGTAATCTCTAGACTGTTTTCATCTGGTCCTTCTAAAATGCAAGCATAATCTTCTGAGCCCAGTGAGACTTAGGAAGAAGGATGTTTCTCCATTTCTTTGTTCCCTGACCTGGCTTCGGAAAAATCTTCCCATGGCACACACAATGGAGATGTCACACCATGCTTGTTTGGCTTTCTGACAACACTGAAACAGACTCTCCTGTTTTTCTGATCAATGGTACTTGCCTCCAAGCAAGCTGTATTGCACTGTGAGCTGGTCTCTGCCATAAAAATGCACACATGATGTATACAGATGCATATACATACATTCATTTATATTCCCAACACAGCAGGTGAAATAATTCTGCACCATGTATATTTTTGTGCTGTTAAGGTGCACTGTTGCTTTGCAAGCAAAACAGTAGATCTTTCATTTGCCGGCGACATTGCACAAAGTGCTTATAATTCAGTGTTAGCTTATCAGCCGTCCAATCTCCCACTCCAGGGAATGTGTCAACCATCAAAAGGAGAGGAGGAGGTGTGCTGAATCTTAATGGCTTCTATTTCATCAGACTCACTTTCTTAAGGGCATTTAATCAATGAGGACAAGTAGTAGGCAGATTTTTAAATAAATGTGTCACTTTAGGTTAATCCACAGTACAGTTGAATGTATTTGTTTATGCGATTCCCCGAATATGTTCCTCTGCTGCTCAGCTGAATTGATAATCTGTAAATCAAAACATGTTACAAGTAGTTTTAAACTAGCCCTTGAGCAATGACTTCATTTGACCTACTGGTATCTAAACCATTCAGAAGTTTCAGATCCAAGGGTGTTTAATGTCATTTTTTTGTTCAGCACAATTTCAAGTAAGCTTTTGGTTCAGTGAATCTAAATTAGGTTTTGGTCATTGCAGGTTTATAAGAATATTTTTGTATAGGGTTTTTCTTTTTTTAATGCGGCAGGTTTTTGCTCTTTTTCTTTCTTTTGCTTTTTCTTTTTTTTTTTGTAAAGCAGTCTTTGGGGAAAAATAACAACCATTTGCAATATTTAAGCATTGCCTCATTATTACTTATCAGTCCCATATAGCAGTTAATGCAACTGTGCAATAGGATAAAATAGATAAATTTTTAGAAGCACATTTTCTTTTAAAACAGTGGAAACATAAAACCAGCTAAAATTGATCAGATGGGTATGTAGATAAATTCATTTGTGAGCACAGGTGATAAGCAGATACCCATGGGTTCTGATTTATGATGTTAACTCCTTGCTAATTAAAGCACTGATACCGTTTATCCTTCTCGCTCGCACATGAGACAAAGATTAGCAAAAAATTCATGGAGGAAAAAAGGATCATGCATTAGCGTACATTAATCAAGTTTAGTCGATTGTAAAATGGATCTAAATTATAATTTATATATTAGTGTTCAGAGAGAGGTAAACTGGCAAACTAGTGGGAAAAAAAGCTAGCCCATCTGTACTTCAGACTTTCACTGATGCAAAACATTGGCAAGGCTGCTTTGATTTGCACTGATATGAACAAGATTATAATCAAGCCTAACAGCTAGACTGTGTGCTATTTGTGCTACTCAGCTGTGAGAACATATAAGGCCTGAATGTGCAGTCAAAATCCCCTTGGAGACCAACGCAAACTTCACCTACACAACAACCACAGGGCTGTACTGTAATAGTGTAGAAATTATTCTGTGTTTTAACAGAAAACTTTTACCTACAGCCATTTATGGAGGTCTTTTCTATAAATACTCTGTAGATCGAGGTGTCTGACATTGTAAAGGACATCTGTGATTATGAGAGGCTGCTTGTGTTATGCAATATAAATCATTTGAGCATGGGCATCCAACCAGAATATGACTTTCCAGTTCATATGAGGAGTAATTAGATCTGCGAGAACACACCATGTGCAGAGTAGTGAAATAAAATAAAATGCATCAATGGATCTCACAGACAAAACAGGAAGTAGGGCTGAGGAGATGTTACAGGTGCTCTTAGCAATGTTCTTATGATTTTAAGGGTGATTTTCACATGGCCTTAAACTGAAAAAATTCTCTGTTTCAAAATTATGCAGCACTAGCATATAAACATAAATGTATAATAAGTATTTTCATATCTGTATTTATCTACAGATTTGAATCCTGATTTCCCTTTTCTCCATTCAAGTTAAATTAAACTAATTCCTGTGCATTCTACTCATAATGTACATTTAGCTTCCCAAGACTGCAATCTATTTTACTTTCCTACCTTGCAGGAGGGTTGGAAGACCCCAGGTAAAAAACACTGCTTTGCTTAGCAAAGGATCTTTAATATGGATCTGGATGCCATGTAAATCTATCCATTCTGTAAACTGTGCCTCAACCTCTTTAAACACATCTCCATGTTAGCTTTAACATCATTATGTCACATTGTGATGAAAATGGACTTTCTGTATCCTGTGATAATGAAAATAGCCACTTTATGCGGTTTCTGTCTGCAATTATCCAGGCTTTTCTCAGACTCTAGAGGAATCTAAGCTAATTGCTTTGGGACTTTTGCTACATTTCCATAAATTCTTTGTTAATTTTTCATGAGAAACTGTTATTGCAGTTGGCCTTAAAGTTCCCATTGTATTCAATAATGTAAAGAAGTCATTATGAAAACATAACCAATTCACTAGTGCCTCCATCAAAGCTATACTCTTTTATCTACATGTATTCTCAGGTGAGACTGAATGACTCACCCAAACCCTTCAGTGGTGCTTTTATTTTTTTTTTATTTTGATACACACTTTTCTTCGTTTAAGTTTACTCAAAGCAAATTTAAAAGCGGTTCTATGTGGTGCATGACCTTGTCATTATGGGGCATGAATTGAATTTGCTTGATCTCAGGGCTAGCTTCTCAATGCAAAAAGCAGCAGATTTGCATTCATTTTGGTGGCATCATGCCAGTTTACACTCCCTGCAGCACCAGCTTCAATGAGATCTGTTCTATAATAAAAACAGCAGTGCAAGCCACAGAAATGCCACTTTAAAAGTCCCTGAATCATATGAATCTTGCTTGGTGAACAAGCAAGAGCCCTGAAAAACACCAATAGCAATTGTAAAATTGCATTTTAAGAGCTTATTGGATGTTATTGGTTTTCACCTTTTAGCTCTTTCTGTTGTGATCATAAAGTAGTGCCATCTTTGTAATCAGGTACGTCACACTGCCAGCTCTGAAGCAGCTAAGGCAATCTGCAGTGCAAGACACACTTTCATAATGATTTTCTCTTGAATGCTGCAACAGAAGAATATGTAAACTACTGAGAAAAAAAGTACCAGCGTGAAAAAAAAAAATCACACTGGAAAATTAAGATAGGCCAGTATTTTTCTAGTTAAAGAATCTTACTTAGAGATATGGTTTACGGAAAGCACAGGTTTTGCTGATATCAGTAGAAGCTATTATAGATTAGAACTGAATCATTTAATGACCTATATTTCTCAAAGGTCCTCTAAGGTCTGATTGCTGAAAAAGGCAAGAGATTGTATGCAAACCTCAGAAATCTCTAAGGTTTGACTCAGAAACATGCTCACAAATCCCATTGCTTATCCTAAGCTTTTCTAAACCTCTTTCGTGTGGTAATGAAGCAGATGATCATTATATGATTTGATCTCTTATTCTCTTTCAGGTAGGTGGTCTAAAAGAAAAGAAAACTAATATTGCTTATGATATTTATCTTAATATTAAATGAAAAAATCTTAAATAAGTAAAATGTTAGTGTACTTTTTGCTTTCTCATCAAAAAAGATAAAGCTGGCTTCAATCTTGTCCATAGTTTAAGTTTTTTTCACATTTGATACTGATTTTCCAGTGCTGGAGACTATCAATCCAAGACCTGTGCCTTTCCCATGCTTCCCGGGAGCTGTGGTGCTTTATTCTCCAAGGAAGTGACTGTTGTGAATAAGAATATTGGCAGCATATGGCACCACTCAGGATGCCTGAAGTGGATGCCATGGTGCACTGGAGGGAGATTTACTCTGTTGCAGCTCTGTTCTGCAGGCTCCCAAGCAGGCACATTCCCACTTCTCTCCCATGGCAGTTTTACTACCGCTGCTTTTCGAGGATTTGCTGCCACTGATGCTAATGATGAGTCAAGAGAAAGAAGCTGTACAATAGCTACTAGGAGGAGATTTTGTCTTACAAAGAGTCTCAACTATTGGGTTTTTCATTACTGTGCTAATATCAAAAATAATGAGTGATATTAGGACTCTGAGCCTTCCATGTATATGATTTCAAAAGTGCTTGAGCACTACTTCAACATCTCTACTTTATCCAGACCACTGGATATATAATTTTTTCCCCAAGAGGTATGCCCACCCTCTCCACACTGGTTTTCTTGCATACAAAATTGGGTTTGCTTTCAAAGAGAGAAATGATTAAAAGGCCCGTTGTCATCCAGCAGTCTTCCCTGTAAGAAGATTAATGGTCTTAACAGCTGATCTGCCCTTCTTTTCACCATCTTCCCTCCAGCATCTGCTCCACGCAGCAAATTTGACTCCATGCATACAGATTGGATCAGGGAGGAAAAATGGATCCACTGGCAGGGGTGGTCTTCCAATTCATAAGGGACGTGCAATCACAGTTTTTTTTGTAGTTGCTGTGTGGACCAGAGGATACAGGATATTATTTGGGGTGGCTAAACAAGGTGTTAACTGAGAAGAGTGGAACAAAGATAGAAGAGAGGTGGGGCGTGAAGTGCTGGAAATTACGACTACATAAGTACATAAGTAGGGACATATAAACACCTGCTTGAATGAATATGTGTGCACATCTGCCTACTCAAGATTTTTGCTCAAGAGTACAGCAATGGTCAATGTTTGTTGTACAAATGGCTGCAGCAATGCAGGAAAACAGACATTGAACTTCTAGGGAAGTTCATTGAACTTCCCTAAGCAAGTAAGTCATCCTACTTTGTTTGCATGCAATAATTACAGTAGGCTTTACAGACTGTAGGTTCTTTACTGGCAACAAAAATTTCACTTGGGTAAATTCAGTCCAGCAGACTCAGTTTATTGTATCCTGAATATATTCATAAATTCATAACAGGCTAGGTAATTCCTTCTTTTGTAGCTGGGTTGTGTTTGAAGGGTTTTTTGCATGTCAGTTTCTTTCTAGATTTGTAATTTTGTTGCTCTGATATTGCCTGAACCAAGACAGCAAAAGAAGGGATTACACGAGCTAATGAATGTGACTTGGGTCTTTTCCCTTTTCTTCGCTTCAGCTGCCTGAAATCTTTGTGGAAAAAAATATAAATAAGAGTAGCACATACATAAACTAGCCTTGATTTTTCCAAAGTCCTTGGTGCTTAGTTTCAATCTACCAGGCAATAAAGATTATTTAGGGAAAATACACACAAGGAGAACATAAAATTTTCCCTGAATTGTTAGTTAGCTGTAAAAGTGATCAGCAAAAGCAACACAAAAAAAATAAAAAATAAAAATAAAAAATAAAAAGAGCTCTTTCATTCTTACAGCAATAATTCTTTTTCTATTAGCTGAATGTACGGGAAAAAAGTCCCTTGAAATATACATATATGTGTGTGTGTGTGTGTGTGTGTGTGTGTATGTGTAACTATCACATTTCAGCTAGCTACAATGTGAAGACAATTGTTCATTGAAAGGTGTTGGGAATATAAAGTTCACATTCTTTCAAAAAAAGTCCCAAAACAAAACAAAGAACCACCCTGAAAACTTTTGACTGTTAAAGTCCATTATCCATTCTGTTGTTCTTCAGTGAAGGATCTCATGGAAATGCTGTTACAATAACAATGAAAAACACATTGTTTTACATGAAGCTTCATGCGCAAATTCCCTGTGGTTAGTGCATTTTTTCCCAAACTGAAAGAAATGAAGTGTCATGTGTATCAGCTTGTTCTTCATTGCTCACATTCCTCTTTATGTTGATGTGAATTTTTCAGCATAAGCATTCAAGAATGGTATTTTACTTAAAGATGCTGCGTTATGTTAAGCAGACAGTATTGTCATTATTTAGCAGCTATGGTAGACTGTGGATGCAGTCCTGTTGATTTTATTAAAAAGAGGCTGTCAGGATCTATAATTCACACATCATTAACTGCTTCATTAAGACTACAGCAGCTCTGTGAGCACTAAACTTGTAGCAGTTGCATGACAATACAGGTAAATGTTCACTGGTTGAGACATGCAAGCATCTCCAGTGACTTGTTCACTGGATAATTAAAAGCCAGTGCTGTTTTTAGGACACACTTTTTTCAAACTACAAGCATAAATGCATAAAACATGTCCACTTAGAATTGATTTGATTTAAGTTAAAAGCATTACTTTGCAATGAGGTGTGCGATCTCACATCATCAATCAAAAAAAGGCAATAACATACCAAAATGTACAGTCATTTAAGTGTTTTCATATGGTTTGGGTTTTCTTTACGGAAAGATGAAGCAGCCTGTGTGCTGAAGCATTGTGAAGCAAAACTATTACAGACATCTACAATGTGAATCATATTTATTTAAGAATTTAGAATTTATAGAACATTAATTATGCAGAGAAAAATCTAATTTTCCTACTATTTTTGCTGAGTCCTGTCTTGGTTTGAGACAAGATAGGAAGACATTTCCACTCTTGCTTTTCCCTCTTCTCTTTCAATGGACGTCTCCTTCCCTCTCTCCCTCTCTGATTATTTTGTTAAAGCCACCAGCTCAGAGATAAACACATAACATGGATTTTGAACTGGACTTTGGAGCCTGACAGACTTGAGTATATTTGGAAACAAGCAAAAAGATTCACACTTTCCAAATTATGTGGCGGCCAGTTCTCGGTGGGATGCATGAGCAGTCCTCACAGCACCACAGGCTCTTCCCTCCTATTCCCTATGACCTTTTTGCCTTATTTCATCCATGGTCACTACTATGTGTACACTCCTGGGGTGAAGAAGTGGGAACGGATCTGGCAACTCATCCTGCTGGCTTTGGTACAGCCACCTCTGATGCCTTTCTCATTTTTCATCCTGGATTTTTTGAAGGCAGCTAAATAAAATAAATGCCATGATATTGTATTCATTGTTATCAGTCTAGGAGCAATGTGCAAGGCATTGACTGAGGTTACCTCTGTAGTTCATTTGAAATTTTCTAACTTAACTCTTTGAAGTTTTATTAACCATATATATCCCACAGTTGTCGCCATAAATTAAATTTTTGTCAGCAATCATATTGGACATTCCTTGGAGCCAGTACGTGAACATCTATATTGACATTTTTATAGGGAAGTATTCAAATTTTTACTTTCAGATTGTTTGTTTGTTTGCTTGCTTGCTTGTCCTCTCCATTTACTTATAAAGATGTGCTAGCAGAATTCTACTCAGTTGCAGTATATTCTTTCAAGGTTAAATCCCAAGTCTCGTGGAGAATGTGTTATTCTCTCTGTAGGGTGTCAATGTTTCTAATAATGTTCTAATCAAGAAAGAAAATTCTTACCAATAGCACAGTGCTGACAACTATTGCTGAAGGACAGTGGCTGTATAAGACTCACCACTCAAAACATACTTACAACTTATAAGGATAACTGGGCCATAAAACTTTGGCTAGGCTATTCTTCCTATGTTTTGGTGTACTAGTGATTACTGAGAAATAAGATCAGCTATCATTTCTAAGCCTTTGCCTTTAGTGCTGCTCAGAAGTGTTGAACACAAAAGAACAAAGCTATATGTCTTTTTCCTATCATTATCACGAGTGAATACTTGTGCTCTCAACAGCAAAAGCACTGGTTGCATTGGGAGATGGTGGATTTTGTGTGGCCTGAAAGGGCAGTCACTGTGTAAACAATTAGAGGACAATAGTTTTCACTGTGACCTTGCAGTCACCCTCACCATGAAGTATAAACTTCTTTGCTAGAAGTAAAACATTAATTCTTTCCTGTCTTTCCAGGAGAGATGGCCTAAGACAAGGTAGTAAATTCAACGTGCCAAAGGCCATTCTCTAGCCAACCTACACAGAACAGCACACATTCTTTCCCCTAAATTATGCTATCATTCACAACAAGGCAACCAAATCCAAACCTAAAACCTAGGTATAGGCCCATCTCTTGCCCAGCAGATGGTGTGGGCCAAAACTGGGAGGAAGGAGCCCATTGTGTCAGTATGGATGGGTATGCCGAGTGACCAGCACGGTTCCCAGCTCTCCTGAATTTAGTGGTACAGAGATAGCAGGAGGCTTATTCTGATGTTTCTGAAATTTTCTGGGGAATAAACCTACTCCTTCTGTGTTAATTTTACTTAGAAAACTTGCAGGAAATGCAAGGAAGGCAGTAGCTCACCACAGCCACTTCTGAGTAAGTCAAATCATAATTTACACATTCTTCCAGGTCAGCTTTATGCTTTCCCTGTAACTTGTATTCTGTTATCAGGTTGAAAAAAATGATGAAAAAAGATAAGAAAAATCTGAACAATCAATTCAGATATTCCTAGCTGACCTGATTGGGTGGAGAACTGTTTGTGTCCAGAGCAGGATGACAAAAGGATTGTATCTATGGTAAATCAATGAGTGCTAAATGCTAGAGAAAGTTAGCAAAGCTTAATTAATTGGTCCCACAAGATATCATTGGGCAATTCAACAGTAAAATATTTTTCCTAAGAGATCATCCAGCTTCAAAAGAGCTGAAAAACCCAGCAATCTGCAATTATGGACTGCAAACCAAAACCCATGGAACTCAACACGTGTCGATTTTTGTGACAAATTATTGTAATTTTTAAAAACTCAGACAAACTGGAAAAGAACAGAAATGTTTTTCCAATAGGTGCATAGCAAGCTAAAGGGAAACCACCTTATCCATTCCATGCAATTCCAGAAACCTGCAGATGTTACAAAAAGATTCAGTGGAAGCAGGAGGTTCGTGTCCAACATTCTCACGAATGCTTTTCCTGGTAAGAGAGAATCATCATCATCATCACCACCATCATCATCATAACCATCATTTAGTGTACTAAAGTAACCATGGTGTTTGTCCATGTTTAAGCCATGCAAAACTAAGAAGCCTCCTTAGGAATATGTAGATATCACCATGACATTTTTAATATAGAGATATACATATGAAAAATTATACATATATTTAAAGTAGACATATATGCTGGCTAGATCTCATCATGAAATAGCCTTCAGAGCTTACACCTTACACCTTAACAATGTTTCAAGAATCAGCTATGTATGCTAGCCTACATGACCAGTATTTTGGCTTACTAGAATTTTTATAAGATCCTCTAAGACAGTCCTTAACACTCTGCGTTTCTAAAGAGTAATGTAAACCTCCCTCATACCTTAACTTCCCAGTCTTTCTACAACAGCCATGAAGTAAAGTTGCTTTCCTATTTTGGAGGTTTTTTCCTTTGTTTTAAGACTTCCACCTCTGATCAGATTCTCTCAAAACTGAAATTCTCCATTTCTAGCAATTCCCATTCTCCCTCGGACTCACTCTACTCAGACAACAGCTTGAAGTGTAAATGGCCAAAAGACAGACAAGGCACGGAGCTAGCTGACTTCTCCCCACTGCTCAGTGGAGAGGGATTGCTAGTTAATGTGTTGCATGCTGTTTCATATCCCAGCATGATGTCTTGATGTGTTCACAAGAGCATGACATTGTTGACATTGTTCACTTTGATCCATGATAAACCCCTACAGAGTCACTACCTAACCACTCCTCATACAAGTTGATTTTCCTCACCTATGCATTATGTTACACATATCTCTTGCACTGTACTTTTTCAGTTTGTGAGGATTTTTCAGCAGTCCAGTCCTACCCCATTACAGTTTGGGAGGAACAATATATTTTAAAAGAGTATATACTCTATTTCAATATTGATTAATATTAAGTTATTGATTAATATATTGAAGAGTGGTCTCAGAGCAGCTAAACGGGAGTTGCTCTGTTCAGAGCAGTCTTTTCTCAGTCTGCACACTAGTTTGACCAATAAGTGTTGGTAATTACTCTCCAAACATAGTCTACCAGTCACATTTGTTCCTACTTCACAACAGCTTAATAACACCACTATTCTCCCACCTGTGTATGGTATTGTTCTGTAATACACAGATAAACTATGTGTTGACAGAGTTTGTCTCTTAACTACAGTCAAGATAGGTAATATCTGGTGTTATTCTCCCAATGCCCTATCAGAGAAGAAGATGTAGTTATTTTATAATTATTTGGTTTTTTTGACAGTTACACTACTCCTGGTGATGCTTAAAGATTTTTTAGCTTTGTACCTTTTTGTACCTTTGTAGACTTTTAATACATAGTTGCATGTTTTCTAGCCCTTTCTCACAATGAGCTAACCCTTACTAACACATTTTTGAAATTCTGTTTAGTTTTATTCTTAGGAAGAGAATTTCTGACAAGGACATCTTGTTTTACAACAGAACTGAAGAGACATCACAAGAAATGGAGCTAAGAAACCCCTGGACCAGCTCCAAGGGGCTGGCCCAAGGATGGGTTATTGGGGAAACTGATCTATTGGATGCACCTGCTAGATATACTAATTAATTAACCTTATAAAAATTGTAGAAATATTTTATCATGTGTGCACAGAGCCACATTTGTGCCCCTGAAAGCTTTCACTAAAAAGTTGTTCTTTATATTACAAGTCTTAATACCATTTGGAAAGTTTTTATTCCAGCCAACACTTGTTCCAAGTAATTGCATAGAGTGTGTTTTAGTATTTGTTGTAGCATTATTCTGTGAATTTATATATGAACTCACCTCCTAGCTTCAGCTAACAAGCTTCAGTAATCGGGATTCCCATTTTCTTCACCACATAAATGTGGTGGAATTATTTGTGCACCATGGCACAAAAAAGAAAACCAAGTAGTACAGTTTCCCATTTTGCTTTGGTGAAGAATCTCTTTTTTCACACTTGCACAGGCACAAAATAAAAATTCAGAGACTTTTTAAGCACCTTGTGGCAAGTTTCAAGCCAAAATTTCCACTATAAGCAGTTTACTCATCTCTGCTCTCACAACATGTTTGGCACATAACTTTGGAACCATCATAACCTTCAAGCCCAAGGTTTGGAAAGAAAACAAAAATCAGGAACTGGTAATAAAAGAAACATATAAAAGCCTATCAGCACCTAGATAAGAGTCTCTGGGCATAAACAATTTCTCCCTTAAGGTTCTTGGCCTTCTCACATTTCTTCTGATGTCAGGCTGAAAATTCTCACAGCTCCTCAGCAAAAAGTTAAAACACCTGGTAAGTTTCAAGGTGGAACGAGACTGTGGCTTCAATTTCATTACGATTTTAAATAGTGTCATGATACTTCACCAGATGAAGCAAGTGAAACTATTATCAAAGCAGCTATCAAAATCTTTCATCAAAGCCCTAGAACAACTCTACAAGTCATAAAATTAAACCACTTACAGGGTCCTTTTAGCTGCATAGAAACTTGAATTCCAAAGAAGTTTCATTTTTATATTTATCATGCATTTCATATTCCTCATGTATTATGTGTTTATCAGGTGCTTCATACTTATGTTAGGTACTTATCTTTAATCTTGGTAAAACACTCCTTGAATCTAGATATAGGACAGCCTGAAAAAAAGACAGAAGATTTGCATGAATAGCTCTGCCACGGGTGCTTTATAAAATGTCTGTCCGACATCATTGTGCTAATAGGAGTCTGAACAACTCATCAACATATCTCCAGTAATTTCTTTTAAAAAAAAGAGTTTTCCCATTCTAACAGTATATTCACCCTTAATAGTTCCAAAAAACTGCTGTAATCACGCAGACATATAAAGATGGAATTCCTCAGAGTGTTTCTGAAGGTTGGAATCAATGGCAATTGCTATAACGCTATTTATACATCCCCACTGTCAGGTACCATGCACTGGTGGGTTTTTTGGGATCTGGCCCAGAGTTATGACATATTTCTGGGTGCCTACAGTGTATACCAAATTTGTGTACATGGCAAGGGCGTATGTGATACACAAATATGCACACCAATCAAAGCACTTCTCACGTGGCACTCTGAAAACACAAACCCTAACACACACAAGAGCCTGATCAGTGCAATGAGCTCCTCTGGTGGGCAAATGGTCTTTATCTATCAAGTATTTTTTATTGTTTTTCAACTTAATGTTAATCAAACCAAGCAAAACTTCATTTACAGAAAAGCATGTTTTAAAAAAATTAAATGGCAGTGGCTTTGGAAGTGCTTTTTCTATCATGGAAGTAATGTATTAGAAAAATTATTAGAAAAAATGTATTAGAAAATTATCATCTCACACTGATTAAGGATGTAACATTTCTCTCCACCGAAATGTGCTTTATGTCTGAGAGGCTGCAATGTGTCATGCAAATGGTTTCAGTATTTCACAGACAAATTTATATATTTCTCACTTCCATGTGTTCTGTCACTAAGTGAATGGAGATGATAGAAAACTCAGCTCAAAAAAATGTTCACTGAATTTCTGTCCAAAACAGTGGTTTCATTACAATCCAACCTTTTTTTCAAGGGCTTTAATCCATTTTGAGATGTTTCTCTTGTATTCCCGTAGCAGGCTATGACACAGTTAGACAGACATGAGGAAACTTCAGCCCTGTGAACACTTGCTCAAGAGAGACATGTAATCCCTGGCAGTAGTGCTTAATCACATTCCTCAGTCAGGTGTCAAACAGAGCAAAAGCACAAACACACAAGCAAGTTTTGTTTAGAGGACCTCAAAAAACCAGCCAAGTGGCAAATTTGGACATCTGTGCTAGACTGTGGCTGTCCTGTTTTTTCAGTCTAATCTGTCAAGATAACCATTTCCCCATTCTCTTAAACAAACACAGACTTCCTTGTTTAAACACTGCAACAGTTCTAACAGAGCACAGGTTTTAATCATTCTCTGCTAAGTACACTAGCAAGAGGCTCAGAAAAGAAGCAAAACACCTTAAACGTAAGCTGCTGATTTTGCTGTGTGCAAAAGAGCAGGGCATGTGACCCTCAGATTTCAGATGAACTGGAAACAGTGGGCTTCTAAGAAAAAAATGTGATTCAAAAGGAGATGAGCTCTTTTTTTTTTTTTTTTGGCCCCTTAATTAAAAGAGGCCAAATTAAATTCAATTCTACCCTGAAAAAGTAATGAGAATAATTAATCTGGGGGGAGGGTCACTTTTCCTATAGGGCAACCTTTCCTACATATTCCCTCTATTACTCAGATTATATTAATGTAGCACTAGTAAAAGCAATTTCATGAGCATTATAATGAAAAATGGTGATAAATTCAGCATATTATTGTATAGATGGCAAGTGATTTTAGTACCAAAATCTCAGAAGATATGCCTCTTACAGAAAGACTGTTAGATATAGACAAGCATATAAATACAATTAAAATCCATCATCTATTTTGTCCTGAATATTGACTCATCTTTGTCCCAAATATTGACTCATTCTCTTCAGTGTTTTCCCCTCCTTTTCTCTTTTATTAGTTATGATTAATTTCATTCACATCTGCATTATTTCGCTTAGATTTTTATTGTTCTGCGTGTTGTTCTATTGCCTCTCATCAGTAACTATTTGTTCTTTTTCTCTCTGAAAGGAGTGCTTATTTTCCATTCATTCTTTAATGCTTTTATGCCTATCACCCTTTACTGACTCATACACTTCCTTTTCTTTTCCTGTGATCTTTCATATTTTCTTTTGTCAGATTCTTTTCATTGCATTCTACTCTCTTTTTCTTGGTTTTGTTTTTTTTTTCCTACCACATTAATTTTTCTTTATCCTTTAGCACCAGAGTCTCTTTTTTTCTTGACACTGAATCCCTTTCTTTATCTCTTTCTCATCAGAGGATTTCCCTACATCCTAATCTTACATCTTTTCCTACCCAACATATGGTGCCTCCCACTCTCTCATTCCTGATGGGGTTCCTCTTCCTGTAGTGCTTCAGAGGATAAGTTTACATAGACAGAAATGCTATTCTCCCATCTTGCCCTTTCACCTCTTGCTTTATTTACACTACAGCACAGCCTGAGTCTTACCACATGCTTGGCAGTCAGTCTACCACGGGTGTGGATCTGGTGATTTCCCCACAAATGATCCCCAATATTTACTGCTCTGTGTAATGTGGGTGCATGTGTGTTTTTAGGAGCCTCCTTCTTGGTTGGGAACAGGGTCTTGGACAAGTCAGGGAAGAAGCCCTCCATCACAAAGTTTCGTGGGTAGGTCACATAATCTTCCAAGAGCTCCTTGTTTCACAGCACTCTTGTCAAAAGTGTTTCTCCTTAGAAATTACCATTAAAGAAAAGAACAAGGAATGAATTTGTAAAACACTTTATTCTTGGACAATAAATGAACCACATCATGAACATGAATACCCGTGTTTGTCTCTCACATAGAGTTTATCCCTAGCACAGTGACTCTGTATGCTCAACATCTAATTCAGGCAGCTATACTCCTTTTTTCCTTGTTACTCTCCTGTTTTCCAAGATCATCAGTGAAGTAGGGAAAAGAGCAGGTAGGTCTGGAGAAGATACACATCTCCTGCTAGACTTTTGCTCACCTGTCAGGTTACTCACCACTTTGTTACCCTTGTCAAAAAGTTCATACCCAGTTCTCAGAGAAAGACTGAGACAACTGGCTTTCATTAGGCAGTCTAACTGCTCTTGGCAAAGACAGCAAACAAAACATCTTCTTACACTTCTTACATTCGGGCTAAAAATAATTAGGCATCTGGTTTTATAGCACAAGCTGGATAAAACAATCCAGAAGGGAGGTGTCATGGGCAGTGAATCTGAAACACAGCCTGAAAAGAGATACAGACAAAACATCGTGTTTTCTTTCACAGTGATGTATAGACATTACTTCATGAGTGATGTACAGGCACTGTAAATAGCATGTCACGTGCCTGAAAAATATTTCTCCTACCCAAAAGGTGAAATCCTCAGACTAATACTTCAGTTTGAACAAAATAGTAACTCTTAAGTGTTCCAGTGACACAGCTGCTTTTTGCTCATTGATGGATAGTGCCAACTTCAAGCTGCCTTTCAGAAAATAGTAGCAGCTGAGGATCATAGGCAGCTCAGATATGGAAAGAAATGGAAGGTGTGAACCAAAGTCCCAGCAGGCATAAATTCTCAAAACCCCCTGAAAATAAATGACTGAAAGTTCACCCAGAAAGTATCCCCATAGTGAGTATTAGTCATATTCCTGAGGCAAAAGTGGAAAACTAGCACTGAACTGACTAATTGAAGGTGGGGAAAACAACAAAACGAAGCAAAACCTGGCTATGGCATGTGGCCCAGGTTCTGATGGTCTCCAGAGGTGAGTTCCCCTCACACCAATCTTACCAAACCCAAAATGCAGTTTGCTATAGTGGTTCTGAAAGTGCCAAATGCAGAACAGTTGGTTGTCCATACTCCCCATCTCCCCATCCCCATACTCCCCAATCTTTGCAAAGATTTCCAGCTGTACTTACACAGAAATCTTTCTGTTGCTGAAGAGTGTGAGCATACTTAGAAAATAATTGACCTAAGAATTTATTTAAAGACAGATTTTAGGCATTTCTAAAATTGTACTGTAATCATCTGTGCTTACAAAGATATATCCATCTTTGGACCCTCTTTAGGTGCTACTATCTCAATACTGTGAAAATTTTAATGCTTCACAATTATAAGTCCTCTTTTAGATGATCTTTTCTGTCTATTGTGTCGAGATCATCCATCATTACTCTGTAGAATCTCCTGCTTAGCGTTGGAAAGTTCTGCTAAAGGCTGTTATGTTTATGCAATATCATGATGCCTTCCATTAGTTCTGATAAGACTAACAAATTCATGGGAGTATCACAAACTAGACATGCAAGATTCAGATATGCGTCCATATATATTCCTTGCAATCCTGCCCTACAAGGGGGTCAACTAAACAATTTTGTAATCCATCAAACACTTGAACATTCTGCAGTTATTAGTCACCTGGGGAAATGTACGGCTTGGGGGAAAGGGCAGAGTTCCAACATGAATGCAAATATTAGTGAAGGCTGAGGTTATGAAGTTAAAGGATTTTCTCACAAAGGGAATATTGTCCTGAAGATTTAAATGTCAGAAGCATATGTGGGAAAATACCATCTCAGTGAAAAAAATGAGCTTTTCATAGAAGTAGATGAAAACAGCATGAAGTAAGTAATCCAGAAGAAGACAGTATAGTCCTGCAAGAGTCCAGAATTGGAATATAATCATCAGAAGCATTAGAATGGAACAACTGATTAAAAAGGAGAAATCTGAGAATTAATAAATAGTGTCCTGTCAGACATAGTATATGAGTCTGACTGTGCTGTGATTTCCTGTAAGTGTTTTCAGTTTAACACCCCATGTAGTGGAAGGACACAAAGGAAGGGCCTCAAAGTTTGTGTGTAGCACTTGGCAGGTCATGCAAATGGGTACAACAAAAGTAGATGCTCCTGTAACACCTAGAAAACTCTTCAGATGTTCATTTGGGTCTTACAGCATTCTGTAGGTGAGCTCAAGGAACAGCTGTAGAGCAAAAAGCAAAGAAAAATCCTGTCTGAACTGTGAAGAATGTCTTCATCCCATGTGTCAGAACAAGCACCAGTGATTGTGCCTCTCCCCTTTTCCCAGCAACTCCATACATGTGTTGCCCCCTGCACAGCCCTGTAGGTGCATGCCTGTAAAGTCAGCACCTTCACTAGCCTGCCCTCCATGAGAGCATCCTCACATCTGTTGGGGGGTTTGGCTGTCTGGGAGGCTTTATTCACATGGGCCAGGGGGTAGTGACTCACATCTCAAGATGTCTCTGTTCAAGAGCAGAATCTCTTGTCTGAGTACCTTAAAGACCCAGGAAAAGCATTTGTTTGATAAATTCAATGGAACAGATACCTGGGTGCATTTTCTATAGGACAAGACAAAAGAGGTCTTATAAAATAACAAAGCCATATATTGAATATATGCTAAAAGAAAAAATAGATTTGGTAGAATAATATAATAGTAAAAGAATTAAGTTTTGGCTAATATATTTATGCTGTGATATATCCTTGCCTTTACTTTCAGGCAAGGTTATTTCACTTTTTACACTGTACAGTTAGCTCACAAAGTCACAGCAAGGCTACATTCTTTTCCAGAGGAATGTAAATATTAGCTACTCAATAGTGAGATGGATTCAAGGCCTATGTTGGCACAATCGATATGGTTTATGAATACTTAGTTTATTAGTGTCATATATAATTAATTAAATCCAGGTAGACTCCTTTAAAAAGTAATTTGCTAAGCTGTCCAACAATACAGAAAAAACCCCAAACTTTCACTAAGAGGCATAATTTTTTAGAAATATTAATTCCTTGATTAAAAATATGAGAAATACTTTTCTTCTGAACCTGCAGTTCAATTTCAGCATTGTCTTCACAAAAATTCACAACTATGTAAGGTGGAAAAACAAACAAAAACCGTTATTTTAAATAATAAATATTTTTAAAATGTAACATACTACAAGAGATATTTCCTATCTAATAGAGGTGGCAAATGAATGCATTACTTAGTACAGAATGATTTAAATATTGCTTAATAATTAATGCGCTGCTGTGCTAACGTGGCATTATAGAGAAGAACTAATTCAAAGGCAATTAGTAGTATTAGATGAAAATTTTGCTTTGGGGACTTTTATTATTTAGAAGCTATTTTTTACCATCGGTTGAAACTCGATAGCTTACAGTTAAGCTTAGGTGGAGATGCATGCACTCAAGCTGCTGAGTCCTGGCTCAGAAAAGCAACGCCAGAACAACTCCCTGAATTCAAGCTGTCCCATGGGTGTGCAAACATTTCTAACCCTGCCCCCCTCAGCATTGTAGCTAAGATATAAGGGAAGAATGCAGCATCCTGGCATTGTCTTGCACTTCAGCACTATGGAGAGGCAAAGGTTAAGAATGAGGAAAAACTAGGCAGACAGCCCTGTGTGGCCCAGAGAAAGACAGGCTATTCTGTGGGGACCAGCTCCCCTGACAGGGATGGGAGAAAGCTCTGTGGATAAGATCATTGTGACTTCCTTTGCTTACATGCTAATGTGGGCTTTCTTCCTTTTAGCCGAAGCAGGTCAGCCATGCCTGACAGAAATGCCTACAAAGCCCGGGTGTCTGCGCTGCCGCTGGGCTCTGAGCCAGGCCTGGGGCCCAGCCCACCCTGCAGCCGCCCTGAGAGGGGCTCCTGCAGCCTGGCACCCATCACCCTGCTCCCAGCAACATCCCTGCTCACAGGCCCATGGCGGCCCGCAGGACCAAGGGGAAGCTGTCTGGATTTTGGAGCACCTTTCAGGAGTTCATTAAAATCACATTTGTGCACGCCAGCCCTCTTCAACAGCACTCGCTCTGGACAAGGGGCAGCACCCCAACATTTAGGGGTGCCAGGGATCACGTACTAGTCACAATGACCATTCACCAGACAGACACTCTTTCTTCTGCTGTTTCTTTGGTGACTTTTTTTTTAATCCTTGGATTACTTTCCCGTCAAACACTTTTATAGTTTGCTCACTGAATTATGTTCACCCCAGAGAAGTGAATCCAGTTCCTTCTGTTCCCACAGTAATCATCAATTCAAGCTGAAATGAAAGGGTCAAATTTAAAGACAAGAAAACGGTGGTGTAAATTTCTCATTAGCAAATCAATGCAAATCTGTGAAATTCAGTGTCACTGAAACACAGTCAGCCCTGCTTTAAGTGAAAACAAATTCCATTAATTTCTGTGGGAATCAAATACTTTTACACTCCATTTTATGCACTGGGCCAAATTGCTTCTATACCTTTGACAGTTATGAATTTAAATTTATCGTGGAGGTCAGCATCTCTGGCACAGTGAATATAAATCTGTAAAATTTACCTGCTGAGAGTGGAGTGGAGCTGGAGTGGTGGAAAGAAAGACTCAGTATAAGAAAATAAACTTGGCCACCATAACATTTTCATCATCCCTTTGAACCTCACTGGTGGTGGCAGCTTCTACCTTCTCAAAATGTGCACTGCATTACCCTATCCAAACACTCAAGGAAATGATGAACAGATGCCTGGTAGATAGGATATAAAGTACCCAAAAGGAGGTGGCTGTGTATACAAAGAAAATGCCATTCCTGCTGTCCCAAAGCCTGCCCTTGACTGGCACTGCCCTCTCAGACTGAGTGGTGCTTCTCGGGGAGGAAAAGCAGCAGGACCTCTCTGGAGTATTGGCTAACCACGTGCTGAAAGACAGTATGTTCTCTTAAACGTATGTCCTCTAGAAAACTTAGAAATACTGATGAATGAAGAAAAGCCAACATAGCCCCCAAAACCTAAAGAATGTCCTCCAGCCAAAAAAAGACTCACCTCATAGCTGTGCACAAGCACGTGGTGTCTGGCCCCTTCCCAGAGGATCACTGTGCCTGGTGTGCCAAGCAGGGTGCAGGCAGAGTGCCACCCTCACTGCTCCTGCCACTGTAGTTTCCATGAAGGAAAACCTGCCACACATGCCAGCCAGGGATGAACTCTGGGCTGGTGGTCAACAACAGCTCACAACTTCTACATCCACATTCTTTCTCTGTTTAATTAAAAAATAACTGGCTTATTTAAAAAATAGCCTTTAAAGCTTCTGCACTTAGGGTGAACTTAGTGAATTATTTCACTTATACCTTTGGAAATATAATATGTATTTAAATGTCTGAAAATCAGTTGTAGTTTTACATATTTATGTGCATGTATATATACTTAAATACCCATGCATATAAATTTTTAAAAGTAGACTTACATATAGTATGTATCCATACATATATTATTAAAAAGAAGAAAAACAGAGAAAGAAATACACTGGACTGTGAAATTTGGTCGAATTACAAGCTTTTTTTTGGTTCATTCAAGTTCCTATCAGAGCCCATTTTCTCCTCCTTCAAAAGATCTTACCAATACTCTGTCATATTACAAACCCACCTGTAAGACACTTACATTATTGGATTGGATGGATGCATCATTCAGACTGGGTCACATTCAGCAGTAATGTTGTCAAGGTCAGCCTTGGGTGCTCTTATTTTATTATTTGTTTTGCACAAAGTCTAGATTTGCCTGATACTCTTGCATTTTTAGCACTGTTATCTCTGAAAACCAAGATGAAGAACCATTATACCACATTCATCTTATCATCTCTGAAATAAATATGAACAAAGAAAAAATGTGAAGTGTAAGCAGTTTGGAAACAATGCCATATTCAACACTGGAAATATTTAGTGGATCAGATTCTAGTTGGTCCTGTTAGGCAGAACTGTTTCTTCTGCATACACACATACACACATGCATCTAATACTAATATTCTCTTAAAGGAGATTTATGTACCTGGGAGCCTCACAAAAATTCTATCAAGGCTAAAATTAATTTGAGAAGAAGCCAGAACAGGATGATAGCACCTAAAAGTGTCAAAGTCACCAAACCGTATGCCAAACACATAAGCACTCGCCCAGTTTTCCTGCCATAGCTATCAATATATATTTAGGCAGACCTTCCTGTCTGGAGCAAGCACCAAGTTGCTGTTGTATATCTGACTGCCAAACAAACCTTGAACTGGAGATTGGTTGTAATCTGCAGCACTGTTCCTCTTTTGACATTCACTAAATACACTTTTCTGGAAATGGTAGAGATTTGCAATAAATTTCAGAACTGCAGATGTGAGGACACACAGCTGGAATAAAATTATTGTCTCTGAATATTTTAAACTTCAGACCTGGATTCCAATCTAAGCAGATAGTCAAGGCTGGAGTTGCTGTGGTCTGTGTCTTGTGAGTTGCCAATTGTATTTCCTATAAAAATAGCAGGAATTTTATAAAAGCAGCTGTTATGGAGAGGATTTTTTGCTATCCTCCAGACTGATTACAACTGATTTGCCTTTACCTACCCCATACCACACTCGGACTCTAGGAAATGTACTTCTGTGTGATGAATCTGTATCATCAACATACTGAACAGACTCACCTTGCCACTTTACTCCCTGCTACGGTTATAGATGTGAAATAATGGAATGGTAGACAACTGAGTGGGATAGTACCTATCACAGAAACTCCCAGCACTGTAGTGAAGGCTCTCTCTGCCTCTCGTCTGTACAGCTCCATCCCTTCTGCTGGGAACCACTGGAATATCAAGAGCAACACACACAACTGCTGGATATTGTAAGACCCCAAGCATGCAAACCAGCAGTTAAAACCTCATCTGGTCTTTGCAGATCTGCTCTGATGGAAATCACTTTAGTCTAAGCTGGAGCATCCTGCATTGCTTTAATTTCTAGTAGCTTTTGATGACCCCCTCTAGGGTGATTATTCTATTAACATTTAACTTTGTAGTGCACATGCTCTCTGGCCTGGTACATACTGTACATATTACTTCATTCAGCCAATGCTCAAGGAATTAATTAGTTGCTGACTTCTAGTGAAATTCTTTAGATCTAACTGCCTGTTTTTGAAGAACCTAATTAAAAAACTTGTTAAGGATTTATTCCAACTCTATGTGGGTAACATTTGCATCCTGGTCCTGTCCCATTCATTATTAGGAACAAGAACTGAAACATGCTGTTGCTGCTGGTGCTGTCAAACCGATGCATCAGGTCATAATGGCTAAAAAGATCTGAGTGTGTTCAGCCCTGAGAAAGGAAGGAGGAAGGGAGATTTGACTGCTGGCTAGAGCTACCTGGTGTAAGGATAAGGAGAAAGTGGAGCCAGATCCTTCCCAAAGCTAGACATGGGTGGGAGAAAAGACAAAAGATATGAGATGGAACATGAGAAATTTCAACAAGATAATTTTCACCATGAAGGTGGTGAAATATTGGAACAGAAGCCTAGAGAGGAGGGGAAGTGGGATTTCCATGCTTTAAGACAAATTTCTTCACCCTGACCAACCTCTTCTAATCAAAACTTTTTTGAGCTAGATGCTGGACTACACACCTTCACAGGTGTCTTCCAGGAGAAATTATTCTGTGATTCTAAGAGCAAAATAAGGAGGTAGATTTAATAAAATATGGCTGAGGGTATATGTTTCTCATTTTCCTAAGTTGTTTGCTAAAACGAATCCTAAGGACTGTGTGTCATCTGCTGTATTCCAAGCGTGTGAAAAATCCCAGGACAATTCACTGCATAAGATTAAAATGTCAAAGTGCCTCTAGCTCTAAGTAAGTAGAGATGTAACTACTTCTCTTTCATGCTGGAAACGTTTTAAGCTTGGTTCCTATATTACATTTCTGGCGAATGAAGTCCTGCCTCACAAACCTGTTGACAGTCAGGGGACTCGTGTATATGAAAAATGGTGATTCAAGCAGCCTGCTCTTATTTGGCTTTCCACAAAGATTTTAACGGGCACCTTCACCTTGCCTTTTAGAGAAGTGTAAAAACACACATAGGAAAGATTAACAAGCTAAAATTAGGAAGTTAAAGGCAGGAATAAGTGGGCTATTCTACAGCAGAAAGATAGATATGAATCCCTGCATCTACAGAGGATATAAATATAAAAGTTTCAAACAAGAATGGCAAGGATGTTTAATAAGTTCTGTATAGGAAAAAGAAAAAAATGAGGCTGGGAGTCTTTAGTGTCGAACAGAGATGATTTAAGGTGGAGTATGTTGGACACTATAAAATCATGATAGGTATAGAGGGATGACTAGGAAAGAAATTATTTTGCTGATACTTCCAGTACAAGAATCCTTGGTCATCAAAAAAGGTAAGAAGGACTGTATCCAGGACACAGAGAGGGTCTTTGTGTGTGGCAAAATCCTTGGGAAAGAAGGAACACCGTGTATACAAAAAGCTCATACTGAATTCAAGAGCAGATTGCAAAAGCCCTTTGGCAGTAAAAAAAAGAAAAAATGTTTGTTAATTATTGCATAGAGAAACTACACTAGGAACCCCTGATTGAAAATTGTCAGAAGACAGAGGAGCATTAGCATTGAAACATTCCCTACTCTTGCTCTTCTCCAGGCATTTAATCATGGCCTCTTCTGATGACTGGACTAGCTGGAAAGTGGTTGAGTTTATGTTCTCCGACCTTCCTTTGGCCAGACAAGAGATCCATCAGGGATCCACATGCTGTGCCTGAGTGCAGCTGACTCACCCCTGGCTGCTGGCTTCCCGGTTTCCTGAGGAGCTCCCACGCAGTGCCCTGGGCTCCCGCACGGCCGGTGCACCCGTGAGTTCCTGAACAACACAAGCACGTCCAGGGGCTGCTGCAGGAGCCCTGGCCATGGGGATAAACCACAGCAGACCTGAGATGATGAGACTGGCAACATGAAACCACTGATGGCCTCAACTACGTGGCCTGAACCTCCCTATGGCAGGAGAAGCTGGATGTCCAAAAAGATTCAAGCTCTTTTCAGGAATCTCAAAACGCGCTTTTCAAGATAGTTACCAGATGCCTAGCTCCCCTTGACTGCAGAGTGATAGCACTTCTGAAAATACATGAGACACCTATCTACATCTTTAGGTGCTTAAATCTCTCCAGTGTGCTGGCTCTGTGCCCTCCAGAACTTAAAAATAACCCTGCCTAATTGGGCTCCTGTTTGACCCTGTGTGGTTTGAGGCCTGCTCCATCTGCATAGTCTGACAGGGCAAATGAAAATATATTAATCTGAAGTGAAAAGCACCTATTGCAGATGGAGCGGGATCCCTTGAGGTACATGCCTGATCCCAAAGTTATAGACAGGCACAGCAATTTTAATATTAATACCATGTTTTAAATAATAGAGAAGGTGTGACATTATCAATTTATGGCTTAACAAAATACAAATCACACTGTTTTACATCAGGTTAAAGGACCACAGTCTATAACTTTTCATGATTCTCTATTATAAAAATACTTACAGTGGTAAATACTATGAGACAGGAAATTTCCATATGTGGGGCTTTTTTTTCCTCAACAAAACAAAAGAGAAAGAAACGAAGAATGAAAATGTTGGGGACAGGCCCCTCCGTGCAAGTGTATTTGTGGAGCACTAAGCTGAGCAGGTTGGAAGCTTTGGTGGGCAGATAAAATAACTTAAACTCCAAACAAAAGAGTTCAGAAAGACAAAAGACTGAGCAGGAAGCATGTCAGAGAACAGTATTACACTCGCTGTGTGTGCATGTGTGCCAAAGCTGTACCTGATCACCAGATGATCTCACATGTATGCATACTTATTTAAGCATCTTACTTTTTTTTTCTCCGAGAGCACTTTTGTTATCAGACACTGACATTCCCATGTTTGGCACACTCAGGACTCATTTCCATGCCTTTGCTTTTTTTTCCCTTTCTTGTTTTCTATTTCAGGATAAGGCACTGTAAGCACATTTTTTTGGCTGGTGAACAGGCAGAGAGATCTTCCTGTCCAACTCAAGGATGCATTCCCTTGCATTTTCAAAGCAGATGATTAGCTGTACTAGGCTTTGCCAAGACAGAGGGTGTTGCATAGCTAAATCTTTGTGCAAGTCTTTTTGAAATTATTCTCTCTTGATAACTAATTGCAGCAGCTGAGCTTCCCAGTTTCACATCCATCCAGTTTCCCAGCAACAGTGCAATGTACCACCTACTATGCCAGTTATCCACTGACCATTATTTGCAAAACTGCACAAAAAACGTTTACATAGTACACTGCTTTAAATTCAAAAGCAGGTAAATGGGCAGTGTTGTGATCCCGGATCTGATCCCTCTCTATTGACCTCAGTGGTGGCCCAGAGCTTTGGGATATTGCGTCCACCAGCTACCCTCGTTACCTTTTCAAATCACAAAAACCATGTTTGTGTGAGCAGCAGCCAGGCAGGTGTTGTGGCTGTGGCCACCTGCTCCACAGGAGGGGTAGGTGCCAGCTGTGTGCCGGGACGTGTCTCCATCCCTGCAGCCACGAGGCAAGCAGAGCACGTGCGATGGCAAACTCCCTGCTCTCCCCCAGCCCCTGCAGAGGCAGGCTGCAGTACACTCGAAAGCCTTCTCTGGAGCACAATAATTATTAGTGGAGTGTTTACTGGGTCACTTCAAATGGAAACAGAATGTCTTCAGAAACACTACACAGGGCATTTGATTAGCAGTGGAGATGAACCTGTACCAGGAACTCAGATTCAGAGAATTCATGTTCAGCCTTTGTGACTGTAACTGCTCAAGTCAGGATGCCCTCTTCCCCCAGCTATTTATTTAGCTGAAACACATAATGTTCTTGTTAGTTCAGCTAGGGCTGGATATTTCTTTTTTCTCTGTTCCAAGAGAAGCATTGATCTACAAAGGAACAGCTTGACTCTAAAAGTAAATAGGTTAGAAAAATAGCCCGTGCCAATGGGCAGCAGGAGCATTCTGAGTGGTTAAGTAAGAAAATTGGAGTTTGATTTTAGATGCCCAAGTTTGAAAGTATTTGCCTATGTTACTCACTGACTCGTCTCACACCCTAATTCAATTCACATTACCCTTTCTATACAGCAGAATAGTGAATCCTAAAACTGGATGCTGGTTGTAAACAAATTGAAAAAAAAAAAAAAAATCACAGCTGCCCCTTCAATGGTAGTTATCTGAGCTCATCACAGTGGTGCATGTATATTCTTTACATGTATATTCTTTGCATGGTATTTCCTAACACTGAATGTACAAGTGCATGAAAGCGAAAAATGATCCCCAGCAGCCGCCCCAACCTCATTTGAACATTAGATTATTCACTTTCCCAACTAATCAATAATTGTTATAATTAAAATTGATAGTTGCAAATAACATGACAGAGTGCTGCTGCCAGAATACTGATTGTGTATTTGGCTTGAAAAGATAGGCAGTAGTGTGGAACACTTATTTTCCAATTTGCTTTTAGCTGTGTGCAAATTGCTTTAGCTGTATCCAGCTGATTTAGACCTTGCCTGGAGGTATACTAGATTAATTGGGAGCCACACATTCATTGCTTACAGAATGGACTCTGTAATTGGTGAAATTTGTTAGTGCCAGTTATAAAATAACTATATAGTTCTGCTTTTTAGTCGTCCTTTCATTACTCTTTCAGGAAAGGGAAAAAACAATTAGAATCTTTCAGACGACCAAAATTGCTTTTAAGTCTTTATGTAAAACTACTAGTGTGACTACAGTCAATATTTTATGCAAGCCAACATTAGTGTGAACATAGTATTGATTTTTTTTCAAAACTGAAAAGCTCTTCAGCATACATAAGAGGGATTTCTTTGTCCTTGTTGTGACTGAACTTTAGATAATGAAACCATTATGTCCTTATTACCCAGAGCTTTCAAAAATAACTTTGTTCTTTTTTTTGTATCTTAACTAGCTTATTATTAACCTAGAAAAATTCATTGTTTGCTGGCACCCAAAATAATTTAAAAGAGACTACAGCTTTTATTAAATCCAAGCTCCTTTTTTGCCTATGTGTATATAATAATGACACAAAAAGCCTATAGCTAAATGCATAAATATAATGGACTATTTCCAAGTTATATATTCTCATGATTATCGATGGATTTAAGACTCAAAGCCATGACCTAGGCTTTTTTCAGTTTCCCTTGTTCATAACTTTACCCTAAGACTAAATAAATTCTGAACCAGCTACTTTTGTTTACAATAGCTGTTAAGCCAGAGATGTTCTGCACCTTACAGGTGGAGAGGAGTTATTTCACAGAAAAGGTCCATGGCCTGGCCTTGCACGCCTCCTATCTTTGTGACGGGAAAAGATGCTCTCAAACACATTGCCACCTTTCAGGTTTTTAACTGCTGAGGAGAGACACACAATAAGGCCACACAGAGGAGACCCTTGCAATGCCCTCGTTTACAGTTCCTGTGACCACACCAAGCCTACAACCTTTGTCTAGCACAAAACATTTGAGCCCATTGTTGCAAATAAACAGAATACTCGAAGACAGTCTCTACTTTGACAAGTATTGCTAAAAAGGCAAAGCAGAGATGGCCTGTTAGCAGCCTCGTGTAGGAAAAATTAAGAAGATCACACTTTAACATCTGAGCATCTGAGGGTCTAAAGAGAAAAGAGATCCACCGAAAACCGGTCTTTATTCACCTCACTGGTCACAGAACTATTTACTGTTGTCTCCTTTCCTTAGTGATCAGCTAGCAATTTGCTCTTGATGGTGTCAGAAGATACGGGTAATTCAGCTGCTGATTCGAGTAGAGCATCCGACCTTGATGCTATCACTAGGAACTAATGCATAGCAAATTTAAGCAACAACCTAGGGGCAAAGCATAATCTCAAAGGGGTTCGTGAAAGGGAGATGGCAGTCTGGTCTGCATCCCTAACTGCTCTTTAGCCACCCTGATAAAGCCTCCTGAAAACTGTCCTCTGTTTGCCTTGCAGACTCAAAATCTTGAAGGTTTTCAATTCTCATCTTACTGATAGTTGTCTACTAGTCAAATGAGTCAGAGGGGTAATAATATTATTGATAAATGCTGTCTTCCTTAAATCAATGACTTGCTTTGAAATTGGTTTTCACTATCGGTTACCAGATCCTACCAAGAATCTGAATGGTTTGGGAATTAATTTTGTCCTTTTAGAAAAATGAGGGGAAAGGCCTAAAACTGTCAAAGTTGAATTCCTGCAAGCATCTTTTCCTCTTTCAATTGAAAAAGGATTAAAACACACAAACAAACAAGCAAACAAACAAAACCACAACAAGGAACAAAATCACAAGATTATAAAGCATTTCTAAATATATAGGATACTTAACGTGAAGGTACAGTACCAATTTTGAGCTTAGGAACATATAAAATACTGCATCCTGAAAATTCAGCTGAGTTCATCTAAGCTGTACATTGAAGTGCTAATATTTAAAAACAGCAGCCAAAACAAAAGCAAGTACAAAATGATCACATCCCATGATGAAAATATCCTTCTTACAGCGAGAAATACTCAAAATCGCTTCTCGAACACACATCAGCCTGTTAATGAGAAGATATGGGCCCTTTGCACTGGTGACTAGTAATCTAATACTGCCATTTAACAGGGCCCAAAAGAATGAAAGAATTGATAATGATAACAAACAATGAAAGAGAACCGTACCAAAAGTTTCAATTTACTGCCATGAGAGGAAGTGTAACTGGAGACACACGCTTCTGGTTTGCCACATACAGTCCCTTGACTGATAATTTTCTACTCTGCAATAACTAGGGTTCTTTTTCTCTGTAATTTACTCCTGCCTTCAGATGGCAGACAGGGAAGGTGTATTCTTGCTGCACAGCAGCCCGAAGCAGCAGAACTCATGTCCTTTGGGGCAGGAGAGTTGCACGTCAGTAAGGCGACAGGTGCAGAGCTCTCTAAACACAACTTTTTGTCAGGCCGTGTTTGAACTTTAAGACTGACCCATGCTTTATCCCACCTTATCCTCTGTAAATTGCTCAGATGAATTAGGGAAACTCGCCTTTCTTTGGACTGTAAGCACCCTGTCCCTTGATGCTGCAGTCCTGTGCCACTGAGGAATGCAGAGGACTCTGAGAGGGCAGCTCATAAGCCTGTGGCATGTAGCAAGCACTCAACAGCTTCAGAACAGCCAGATCTGCCCTGAGGGCATTTGTTCCATGTTAACTCCACAGTGAAGGTCTGCCTGTCTAATGCCAGAGCTTTCTTTACTATGAGTCACTGAAGTTTGTAGTGTCAGTGTCTGGGCACTCGCTTGCTCCTGCTCAGTGACTCATGTGACACCATCGCTCCTTGTGCTGCTTGGGTGACCTTGCTGGGCCCCTAACTCTCCAAAGCCATGTATTTCACTACAGAGCACAGCACCAAAGTCTCTAGAGCAGACTCAGAAATATTCTGCCAAATCGCTTTTATGCCAATGCCTCCTGTCCTCCCTACATATCTGGGCCAGATTTAGTCGTTTCCTCTCCTTTCTGGGTGCACATTGAGTGATTTGTCAAGCCAATACACTCATTTACACATCCTGCTCTCCTTTAATACAACTATTAGCATGGGTTTTAGTATATGTTCACTAATCCTTTTAGAAGTAGGACAGGTTTTAAAAGCTTGTGACCTGGTGTGAAGTACAGATACAAAACTCCAAAGCTGAGCAGTCATTGCTATTGGAGAGCTATTTTATTGCCAGTGGGCTACAAAATAAACCCCTAAGCAAATTGGTATCAAATCATGCATATAGCATTTATATGTGACCCTGTAACAAAGGGAAGCGTGATTACCTGAGCATCTGAGAGAGTACATGTGCATGTACTCAAGGAAGAAGGAAGGAGCTATACCAAACAGCAATTATTTCCTCTGCCACAAGGGACCAAATCCTTATGTGAGTTGCAGAAGAGCCTGCCTAAGCCTAATGAGAGGTGTTCTAGCATGAAGAACTGGGCTCTATCTTGCTGTTTTTTGTATTTTCTTTCTCTAGTACTTTCTTCTACACCTTCTTTGGAGAAATAAATCCAAACATGGGGATAGACTCCTGACAGACCAAAGGGAAAATGGCCAACTGGTTTCAGGAAAGCCACAAGTCACTTCGAGCCTGAGGATTTGGCGATTTCTCTGTTCAAGGAAATCAGCTTCATTTCAATCAGGAAGATAATGAATTAGGACTGCAGATACTTGTGGCATAGCTTGGTATTAAATTGTTACGTTCCAATGCACGGCATGGAACTTTGTCATTGACATTTTAACGACCTTCTCTGTCTGGAGCTCTACTTGAAAATCAGCGGCTTGATGAGGCTCATCACTGCAAATACTTAAGCTGACTTAGTGACAGAGTGGGGAAAGGTATGAACAAAAGGAAATTATAAAAAGCAAGCCCTTGCTCTGGCTTTTATAAGCAAAGGAAGAGCAGAAATTTCAGCTGGTTTTGCAGTCCATGTAGCCCTTGATGTTGTTCCTCCCACTCTCTTCTGGGGAACAGAGAGCCCCAAAGGAAGAAGAAATTCAGATTGCTGAAGCAGTCAGCAGAGCTGACCACTGCTGAATAGGGAGCTCATTAATGAGAAACATGTTCTGTATACAGAAGGTGCCTAGTTTGAGTACATGTATTAAGAGCCAGCTCCTTTTACAGCTAATTGTCCCTTTCAGTCACTCTCACTGGAAGGAGAGAGAAGAAAAATGTTCCTGTACCCTCAGGTTATTTCTAGTGTCACTTGGACTCTCAAATACAAGTTTATACTCTTGAGGAAAAAAGGATTTAAAAAATAATGAAAAAAAGGACTGTTTTTTCATGGTGGCTGTTAGCTATGCAGGGGGCTCTTCAATCTGGGGCTTTTTATTCCACACCTCATTTCCACTGTTTGATTTGAAACATATAAAGACAAAATTCCTATTCAACCTTATATTTATCTATTTAAGAAAACATTAACAGGGGGTCTTACTGAAGCCCTTTCCCTGCATAACATTCTGTAAGAAACAGCCTAAACACAAATCCCTTAAGAGCAGAAATTCCACATTGTTAGTCATTCTAAAGATGCAGCCAGGGCTGGGGGCTCCTGGAGGCTGGGAGGTCCCACCCCACTGGTCCCAGAAAACGGGCAAGACAACTAAGGCACAGCTGTAGCCCGAGGCATCCGTATTCCTGAGTCAGAGATTAACAGCCTGGACTGAAATGGGAGTCCTGGATCACTGAGAAGGGGTGGGGAGAGGAAGCTCCGTGGTAGGCTGGGCAGGGAGAGCAAGCCCTCAGGGCCATGGAAACAATTAAAAGAACCGAAGTCATTTACTTGTCAAGATGGATGCTTTAAAATTAGACTCCTGTATTAAGGGTTTAAATAGGCTTTCAGAGAGCCTTTGCCTACTGATCTAATTCTACTTTTTATCAGGCATTACTGCACTGTTTCATGAGGAAATCCTGTAGCATTATGCCCAAATCAGTAAGCAAGTGGTATCCTACTGTCAGTGAACTCAAATGATAGATACCATATAATTAACATACACCACTGTACCACCCAAAATGATTATAGAATGCTGATGAAACATCTGTGAGGCTACTGAAACTGAACTACAGATATCAGCTGGGTCTGCAGAAGTTCATTTGTTTATAACAAAACCTACTTTCAAAGCCCTAGCATATTTTCTATCATTTTAAGGTGGAGATTAAGTTTTCTTCATGACAAATATTTCTAGCCTGCAACTAATAATTACTTTTGCTAAACCTTTAAGTTTGCTAATTTATCAGTTCAGATGAGAAATTTCAGAGTTGCAACTGAAGTTGAAAGCCCTATTTAGCGTATGTTGCACAGAAATTACTAACTGTGTAAGAATTTTAATGGTTCCCCACCACTGGCACATGCACAACTTCAGCTGATGTCTCCTCTCCTTAATTAAAACCTCTTGCATTTCTCAGTAAGATTCGACCCCCTCCCTCCAAAAGAAAAGAAAAAAGAATAGAAAAAAAAAAAAAGGAAAAGAGAAAAGAAAAGCCAACCTTGGAAAAAAGGCTGAAGCTATGAGAACTTAGGAAATACTGACCGAGAAAAAAGAAAACTTCCCGAGGGAGAACTGTAGTTCACAGTACTGCTATAGGGTGTTTAGTGCAGAGAGCTACATAAAGTGCTAAAAGTGAAATCAGAGCTCTCTTTCTAAAGCAGAACAAAGCTGGCACATTAAGTAATGACTGCATGTCTCCAGTTCCCTCTGATGCAGCAAGATAAAGGCTCAGACTTCCTATCTGGGCTTCGTATCATTCAGAATTTAGAGTCATTGGATGGTTTCAAAATACCTTTGAAAACTGTAATGTTTTTTGTCAGTTACCTTAAGCTCCTTATTAACAGTGGTCTGTCCTAGCTACTCATGGCATCTTGTGCTATCATCTAGGAGGGGCTGTAGCTATTAGTAAGAGGTAGCTATAAATATGAACTGTGTTATATGAATTTGAAATGGAACATGTTCTGTCCCAAACACTGCAGGCTAAAGAGAGGCAGGATACATTAACACAGTCTAAAGATAAAGGTGCAGGTCAACAGACAATTGTGATGAAAGAGGGAGAACTAATTAAGGGTCAAGCTCACAAATGTATGCAAAAAGCTTTTAGATGTGCAAATAGAGTTTTGATGGTATCAGATGGATGTAAGAGGGCTCATTAAGCTGGCAAGTGGCACAGAGAAGGGAGAGGAGAAAAGAGAAGAGAGTGTGGCAAGCAAACACAAGTGAGATTCTGAGACAGAAACATGAGGACAGTACTTCTGTGAGCTGTGACAGTGACAAGACTCTGATGCCAGGAACGAAATATGAATTAGACTCCCTGCCTGACTCTCACTGATTCTCTGAGAAGAGACAGGGTGGAGAGCTGTAGAAGGGAACGGTAGTGTCCTTTGTTTATGCCAATTCTTATGGTATCAACAATCCCTTCTGTGTGTTTTAGGATGGATTCAGGGATTCTCTAAATTCATATCCTTTCGTGGTCCTTGTTCTGACAGCAGAACAAGCGTTTCAAGTCACGTTTCAAGTGTGACTCGAGACCAAACGGTTAAGCCCAACCAGTGCACCAAACAGAATCACGGAGGGGATGCATGGACAGAATTAGCTCTGTGACTTCTCAGGTATTCCCCAAGGCCACCAGGGAATTCTAAAATTACAAAACTGAAGTTATGTTTCTCTTAGCCCCCATTTTGACCAGCTCTAGGCTTGCCCCCGTAGCCAGACAGGATCAAAAAGCACCCCACCCTCTTTTGCTGTTCACAGCCATTTTTTTTCACTGCAAGCATCACAGACAGTAGCTCCCTGGCTGGGTTTTTTGAGCCTGTGTGATGAGCTTGCACTGACAGACCTTTCATTTCTCTACCCATATTTACATGGACAGACGTAGAAACTCAAAGGAGTGTACTGTATAAGCCCTGCTTCACCTTTGCAAGACATCCAGCAATATCTGGATGAAAGACAGAAGCAAGGTCACTGTTAGCTGCTGTTGGAAAGGCAGGGTGGTAGAGGTCAGCTAGAGGTAGCAAAATGTTTTCCATCTCGTGGAAAACAGAGTGCAAATGTATTTGTATCATGATGCTTCTGCTGCCCCTTTTCAGTGACCAGCCTTTGCAGCTCTTAGCTCCCAGGTGTATAAACTGTCTTCTTGCTTCAGTTTGCTTTTCCTTTGGATGCTCACACAGTGGTGAGATGACCCTGGCAGCAGCACATCAGTGCTCAGACATGTGGGTGAATACCCTTGGGCTTCGGGGAGTGCTGAACCACAGTAACACTGACTGTGGCACAGCCTTTAGGGAGGTCAGTATGGAGAGTGTTAAACCAAAAAGCGAGAAGGTAGGTATGAAGCTGGATGGAAGACATATTAATCTTAAGTGGAAAAAGACAATAAATGGCAACAGATGTTAGCCACTCTTGTGGACTTCAAGGATACAATAAAACTGTAACATTAATTGTACTTTTAACTCTTGCTTACCCTGTATCAATCAGAGTAATTCGTTCCAGTTACTTATGACACTCAAACCACACTAAATGAAAATCACCAACAGTGTGAATTTGTAAGATCTGTTTTGCTGTGGTAGCATTAATGGTTTAGACGGAAAAAAACAAAAGTCAATGGTACGTTTCAACACAAAAGCCATCTGAGCCTTTACTATAGAAGTAATAAGGCATTTATTATTTCAAGAGCCCTGCATTCACAATATCCCCTTTTTCAAAGAAAACACCCCTTCCTTCCCATTTTTTTATGAGGCTAACTTGTAGTATGTCACCACTGTGAGACTTCTGAATGTGTTCAGAACAAGACAGTAATAGTAAGCCACAGATGAATGATGTGTAGTAAAAATCAATAAACCTTATAACTATTCACTAAGGGAACTGATTTTATGCCTATAAAAATAAAACAATTATAGCAACATTAATGGCAGATTCATAGATATCATGGTAATATAAAAGTCCAAGTGTGCTTGTCTGTTGGGAATCTTTAATTCATCCTTCTGTATTAAGTATTCACAAGGTAGAAGAAATGGAACCAACTTCAAGAACAACCTTTAACTTGCAGTAATTCACCCTGTCAAAAAAAACCCCAACAAACACAAAACGATAAAAAACAGTAAAACTTTAAAAACCAGTTTTGACAATCAATGTAACCGGGATATGTAGAAAAGGAAAAACGTTAAAGCCTCAAAAACCTGACCAGTAAATCTGATTTTTTTTTTCACATCACAATTAGCAATTTCATGTTAGTGTGTACTCTGCCAACTGCATTGTAACAAAACAGGTGGTATAGCCACATAAAATATTTATCTTGTGGAAATGCAGGTTAGACACAGCAAAGGAATTTTACTTTTTTTAATTGTCAGGTCCTCTGTTTTTAGGCATCTATTCATTTCTGGGGGGAAGGGCAATACAGATATAATAGGAAAAATTTGCCTGTAATTTATAGCATACAGAGCTGCTCTAAAACTGGTATTAGAGACTTCAGTTCCACTAATACCAGCTAAAGTGTTACCATGGGCCTTTTTTGAGCCTATCAGGGTCAACAGAAAGAGGTCCATCTGCCATCTGGCTTGGACTCTGCACTGCCTGCTGACACAGGCCCAACAGGAGCACAACTAGGAGCTGTGCCATTGCTGCACCCTCTGCTATCTACAGCTATGACACATCTTTCAAAGTGGCTCAAGAACACCCAGAAATCAAAAGAAAAATTAAAAAAAATAAAATAAAAAAAGATCAAAGTTTTTCATTATTCTGATTGCCAAATTATTTAAGGCAAGTAAAAAAATGAAAGCATTTGATATAGGTTTTACATAAAATAAACTAGGTTACAGCATAAAACAAGTAAACAGGTAATGGCATTAAAGTCTCTCCTCTAAATCTGGGTAATTGTAAACATTAAAAAAAAGACTGCAGGACTATTCAAGTAATAGAACAATCACAGATGTCTTCTCATATGCAGGCTATTAGGTTATCTGCCATTCAAGATTATCAAAAAAGACATTTCATTATTCACAGATGCTCATTATCTCCATTTAAAATCTATACATTATATACAACACAGTTTTTGTGGTACTAGAATCCCCATGCCTTCCAAAGGTATATTTTTCACAATACACAATTACAATGAAACAGTGAATACAGTAACATTTTACACTGATGCATCTTAATAGGAACCACCAAATAGACATCTACATTGTACCAAAGTGTCATCACAGTTAGCCTCTCTGAGAGCTTGTGGGAAATACCAGAAGGGTATGCAAGGTTCAGGCACACTGATACATAACATTATTTATTTACAACTGGAAAGGAAAAAAAGAGAAGAAAAAGGAAAAGAAGAAGAAGAAGGAGAAGAAGAAGAAGAAGAAGAAAAAAGAGAAAAAGAAAAGAAAAGAAAAGAAAAGAAAAGAAAAGAAAAGAAAAGAAAAGAAAAGAAAAGAAAAGAAAAGAAAAGAAAAGAAAAGAAAAGAAAAGAAAAGAAAAGAAAAGAAAAGAAAAGAAAAGAAAAGAAACAAACAGCCTTTTGCGGTTAACGCCTCCTAAACATGACAAATACATATCTCCATTTAGTGTGTGGTTCGCAACTTAGCAGCAGACCCTGTGTGCGAGCCTTGGTACTGATACAAAAAAAGTAAAGAATATATATATATTTTTATATATATATGTATATATATATATATACGCATATATATATATATAAAAACAGAAGTCTAATTACAGCAACATTTGTTACTCTGTGATAAAATCTGCAATTTACAAAAATGAAATGACTGGTTTTTGCCTGCCATTAAGGCATTTCAAATTAACACCATGGAACTGATGTCTGTAATAAAGCGCTTCCTCATGTGATCCAGTCACATGACAATGTTCATCCCCAAATTCATCATTCTCTGAAAAGAGAAAGAAGAAGGTTTTAGTAAGCAGCATCCTTTCCTCACACTTTTTTTCCCTGCACTTTGAACATATCATGAAATGAAATCTCAACAAGTACTCTCAAACCCAAGAAAAAAACCCAGCAAGCCTTGTCCTCATCCCTCCCCTGCCAGGAACAACATCCTAAGAAGTAACCTGTGCCAAGATTTTTCTTCTGGGTTCTCATATCCTATAATCCATCAGCTCTTCCAGGGCTATAAACCTTTCTTACTCAAATAATTCTAGCTAATGTTTGCTTGTTTCAGCATCAGCTTTCAGACAGACACCTGTAATATGGAACTTCACGGTACTATTTGATACATTAAACTCTGAGTTTTAACATGGCAGCAATGAACAAAACTCTAATGTTAAAAGATACTTTGGAATTTTCACTTGATATGGGATGATCATAATACAGAAGTTTTCCTCTTGACAACCTAATAAATAACGGAGAGGCTTTCAGAATGGGTGTGCAACTCAAATACGAAGCCATCTCTAACGGGCTCCCAAACAAACCTCTCTAAAAGCAAGATCAGCAAGCCAGGCAGACTTGCAGAACAGATAAAATCCTAAGTTTTCTGGTCATGCATGGAGCCAAACAAACATTAATTTTAAACTCATTTTATTAAAAATTTGGATCTTAAATTATATTTCATAATCTCTTGTTTTATCTTAGTCCTTAAAACACACTCAGAAGACAGACTACGTGTCAGAAGAAAATCTCAGAAGACAGATTACTAGTTCTTTCTTAATGACCTATGTTATAATTAAAGAACACAACTAAGGACAAAATGTTATTCTAAGCAGAACAAAATTGCAATTAACCCAAAGTACCAAGTTTTTTCCTCAGCCTTCAAAACTGTGACATACAAGGAAATGCACACCATCAGGCTAAAACATCTCTGATTTGCCTTTTCATCTCTATGTTGCAATATATAATTTATTGGCTATTTACCTTCTTTGTGCAGGAAACATACCAGATGCAGATGCCTGTGCAGCCACCTGCTGAGTGGCAACAAGGGCAGCTGAGGTCAATCCTGAGGGAAAGAAGAAACAAAGGAATGTTGATGTACTTCTGGTTTTAATGGATTTTTGTGGTCAAAGAAATAGTAGGAAGGATCTCTAAAGAAAACAACCAGAAAATGTGTGTGAGGGGGTTAACACTATATAAATGACAAATATTGCAGGCAACATTGTTAAGACAGTCTGCCCAGTATGATCAATATACATTTCTGTAATAAACTGAATTGTCTTTGATAGATATTCTATAAGAAATTACAGCATTTCTACTTATTGCATTCCTTTTCAAATACTGCACTGCGTCATGCTAAGTGGTTTGTATGAGAGTTCATGAATAGGAAGCTCAGTAGAAATAACAGGTATCAGGAAACAACAAGAATCAAAAGTCACAGTGAATTACAGAAACTACATGCCAGCTGCTCAGGGTACAATACTTTCATAATAACTTACCATTTTTACAGTTTTGCTACTGAAGAAGCATAATGCATCCCAAAAGGCATATGGACTCACTGAATCACACTGAGAAATGTCAAGACTTTTACACAGGAAAAGTAAGTGCTGAGGCACCAAGTCAACGTAAAGAAGAAATGTCATTTAGCCACCAACTGTGGTAGCACATACTTTGCTGCATGGGAGGAAACCTCCTTTTAATTCAGCTAGAGTCCATAGTTAGAGAAAAAAACATTCAAAGACTGGTATTAAACCTAGGGAGAATAAATTGTATCTCACTGGTGCTGCTTTTTTTCCTGACTGCAACTCTGCGCACGGCACTTGCCAAAATACAAAGAGACCTCTTTCAAACAGTCAAATTATAACAAGCACAAACCCTTGTGACTGCAAAGCCTTGTACATAAAATATGTTCAGTATAAAAAGCTTTTGTCTTTGCTACACTTCCTCCATTGCTTACACAACCCTAATTATACAAAAAGGAGGTTGTTTGGTTTGGATATTTTACTGCCTTTCAGCCAGTTAATGTCAGTTTGCAGGAGGAATTAAAATGTTCATGTGGATGACAGCCTAACTGGTACATCTTTAATAATGCTCTGACACTCAGTTTTGGAAACAAAACTTGGTGTTTCTCAGGCATGAATGTATCAATTTATTGCTAGTATACGCTGCGAATTTTCAAGCCTTCTTCCTAAATGTAAAGCATTTCTGTTCTAACAAAGAGACCTCTATTCAAAATGCTAAAAATTGTTGGCACAATTTCCAGTGTCAAGGCAACAATTCCATGAGGCAAGCTAATCCTACCCATTGGCAATTTTCTGCTCACCTTGAAATGGGTCATACTGTCCAGGTATAAGGGGGTAGCCCATTCCAACGTGTGTGTGGTGGTGTGTGTGAAGATGCCTCTGGCTGAAAGGAGAATGGCGATCTCGTTCTCTCTCTGATTCCCGTTCACGCTCAGCTGGTGACTTTTCCACAGGCTAATAACAGAAAGTGAAAGAAAACTGATGTGAGAATTTTAAAAGGGATGAAATCACAACAAAACCATGTGCTATCACCTGTCAAAAACTTTTTGAATACAAATGATGAAGCTAACTTTTTCTGAAGAAGTATCTCTACTGGAATATTTGCACCTGATTCTAATCTAAAGCTAATCTTTCTGGTTAATGGAAGATTTCTCAAGGCACAAGGATTGTGAGGCAACACACTGCATCTTGAAGACTCCACAATGACTTCTAGTTTTGGGGTCTCAGAAGCACGGCTGGCTTGCCAGAATAACCTAGGTAAGCTGCTGAAAATGGGTGTTAATTAATCCTCAACCTCCTAAAACTCTCTGGGGATCAAGTTTGACTGAACAGCAGAAAAACCTTTTAGAGAGTCAATGACTTGCTCATAATTAAAACCAGCATCAACTTATCTGAAAGTGAAATCTGAAAATATTTGTTCCAACTTTGTAAACTGTGTTTGTAAGTCTTCAGAAATAGGGGCTGGTAATCAGCTACTTGGAAGATGTGGATTCTTGGCAAATACAAGGAGAGGATCATATCAAATCCCATAGCCCAGCTTCTTATTTCATTATGTTTACAAACAGGAGGTTCCTGTTTAACTGCAAAAATATGTGCAACCAGGAGGTATCTCTGAATCTGTATTTCTATATAAGCCCATTCAAGACAGGAAACCTCAGCACAGAACTGTGTTACATGTGTTATTTCCAGTTAATGCCACAGAAGCATTCTGACTATAAATTGCTTTTATTGTAAGCAGTACTATAAAGAAGAATCATGCACTCATAGCTTGATGCCAGATTGTGTGCTTTCCACCATTATGTTCCTCCTCTACCCCTTCCTGTATGTGACACTCTTCAGTAAGAACAGACGATGCCTTACAACAGGTGACTTGCTGCGGTACTGGCTGGCATGCTGCTGGAGCAAATCCAGTGCTTTGGACTCAGTGGTTGATTTTGCATTGATGCTCGGGCTGGTATTGACCTTCTCTGCCTCTTCTCTCCCTGACATCTTCCCATAAACTGGATAATGAAATCCTGGAGAGAGATAGGCCCCTGCGGGTAAACAATAAATACCATATCAAGTTACTGTTTTTACATTTTGATTATATCAAGGTAGGAGGAGACAATGTCAGAACTGAGAATTACATCAAAAGTAGATCACATGACTACCAAATGGCACACTGCTCTTCAATTTCACCACCTAATTTACCCTGATGAATGGAGGTTATAAAGAGGATTGAGCTGATAGCCATTTCAGACATTTATGGGTCCTCTTTAAGTAAAAGGAATAGTAACTATAATGGTTCTGACAGTAAGTGCTTAGAATATTTTTATAGGCAATAAACTATCTGTCAGTCTAACAGCAACAGCAGACTGTCAAGTGTTCAGAAACTTGAGAGTTCATAAAAGGAACATCTTGTATTAAATCAGTTTCATCTACAGAACTTTCCCCAGAGGAAGCACAAGCAACACAATGTCACCCATGAAGCTTCTAATTTAGCCTAGCTACTAACAGAAATACCAAAACACATAATACTAAACTTTACTGAACCTGAGGGTGCAAATCTTAACTAGCACACAAGGCAGGTTTGGGAATACATACCAGGATAGCTGTGCATTAGGACAGGAGAGACTGCGCGATAGGCTGGATGGTTGGGATCGTACATCTGCGGATACGGATAAGCATGCAAGTACTGGATGTATGACTGATGCTGGCTCATTGGTGAGGAAACTGCTACTCTAGCACCCCGAGAGTCCTTCCAATTTACAGGAGTCTTTTGATCATCGTTTTTTATCTTGCTCTCATCCACTGATTGAGAATCAGAACGCTTGACCTCTTTAGGCTCCTCTTTAATGCTTGCTAATGAGACAGGAAGGTTAGGCAGGGAACTTTCCTTGTTAGGTGTTTTTCTAGGGCTGTCTTCTTTTAACTTTTTCTCACGATCAAGTTCTTCTGATTTTTGCTGATCAAGGTATTTGGGCTGGTAGACATAATGATGCCATGTTCGTGAATCTGGATCCTAATACAGAGGAGAAAAAAATTGTTCTGATCTTAGACGTAGAACTAAGTTTGTTATTGATATTTCCCACATTTCAGTTAATGTATTTTTAATAGCTGTTTTAATACCATATCCCCATTACATAGAGGAGAGGTTTGCTTGCCACAGAGTGCCTCGAGCTCAAAGTCAAACCAAGATTCCCATGAAGGAGCAAGAGTCTATTATCAAAATTTAATTCAATTGCTTCATCTTATATCCTTCTTCATGCCTTTAACTAGTTTAATCATGAAATACATGTGCAATGTAATGAAGTTCTGAGATCATGTTATTCATAAAACATTTTAATTAAAGCCCACAGAGAGATTTTTCCCACTAGAGAGCAAAAAGTATCTGGGAAGCACAAAATTAGAGCTGGCTAATGATATGCCAGAGCACTTAGAATACCTGAAACAATGCACATGAAAAGCTGATCTATCTGGCAAGATTCTAATGCTGCCTCTGGTATTACAAACATCCAGGAATCAGTGGAAATCAAACATTAAAGCAGACTTTCAGCTGACTATCTTATTTTAGCTTTGTAAAGTTACAGAGGGGCAAGTACTTATTGGACCAGGTCCACACGGTTTAAAGAACATGTACTCAGCACTGCAAATACTTTTGGATATAATGTATTACACAGACCAGTTTATAAACATGTTTCACAACTAGAGAAGGGAGTTCTTTGCAACACCACACCAAATCGGCATGGAGAAGCAATAGGAAGACTTCTTTTTCTAATACAGGTTATGCAAGAGCTAATTGTCAACATTTTCTCCAACTGACAGATATTTATGGCACATGCCACAGAAATATAAGCATGCAACTAAACACTTGGACAGTCTGTTTCAAATGCTCACTTGAATCAGCAGAAATCTCCTACTTAGGGCTGTACTATCCCACTTCCTTTAGAGCTCTCTACTTCCACTCCCCTGATCCCACTGTACCTTGAAAGACAGCCTGTAAGGGTGAAGTCTGGGATGTACCATGCACCAGAACATAAAAGCATCAAGCATTGAGGCTCCGGTTCAGAGCACAGAGACAGTTGCATTGCCTCAAATGAAGGCAATGTGACATCTACGAGGGTCAGCATGAAGCCACTGGATAAAATTCTGGTTCCACTGAAGTCAATGGCAAAACTATCGCTGACTTCAATGGAGAGAGGATTTCATCCATTGTGCAGGTCTGTAGGGGCTTGAGGTTGGTTGAGGAGAGAAGGGGAACTTAACTGCTTCAGAAAGGTCACTTTGGGTTAAGATAAAGAGCTGTGCTTTAAGCCAACTCTTCAAAGAACCAGCTCACCCATCTTTAGTAAATGCCAACTGTCATTTAACAAAAAAAGGAAACACTTCAAACCATGTTTCAAATCTACTTTAAGTCCTCTCACAATGAAAGCTGCTTATTTTGCTTGAAATTTCTCATTTCTGAACTAAGCAAACTGCTTAGAATTTACATCTAAAAGAGAAATCTAATTCTATTTTATTCATGAATATAATTTAAAATAGTCTGTTCAGGTCTTAAGCCTGTGCTCTATCACCATCTTACCAGACGTTTTAATTTATTTTTTTGTTCTTTTCTAACAGCTCAACTGGAAGGTTTATTAGTCTATTCACAGACTACAATACCATCCAGCATAAAAAAAGGATGGTGGAGCTTGTTTGGCTGCAGAGGTAGAAGAACGTAACAGAATCAGAAAGAAAATCTCACGACATAAAAGATAAACCAAGACACTCTTGTTCCATTTCCTGTGATCTCACCTGTTTAAATCTTGTGGTGGGATCTACTCCTGTTTGCTTCATTGAGTCCATAACAGATTTCATCTCCACAGCCTCCTTTATAAGCTGGTGGTTTTCCATTTGTTTAGCTTTGAAAGTGTCAGACTGAAGCTGCTGCTGGTGATTGGAAAGGATCTGTGACTTGCTTGTCTCCTCACCTTTGTTAGGAACTGATGACCCTATTTTAGTGTTATTTTTGCTGGACTCTGGAGTTGAAGGGGCCTTTGAAATAGTGGCAGATGGAATATTCTTCTGTTTGTTGTCATCCTTCCCAATCTCCTTCAAGGGGGGGTCACTCTTCCTTTCACAGTCCCTCCCACTTTGTGCCATTTTCTGTTCTGCTAGTCTCTGGTCCTCATAGTATTTTTCATACTGCTGCCTGTAAGCAGGGTTGGAGGCCATTAAGGACTTTTGGTCCATATAGAGTCCATAGGCATACTGTCCATAATAAAGTGACTGAGCAAGTGCAGGGTGTCTTTGAGTTATTACTGACTGATGTTGTGGCTGCAAATTGGAGGAAGTGCTTTCGCTTTTCTTGGCATCTGATGATTCTGCCTTCTCTTTCTTTTCAGCCTCTTCCTCAGCCTCTTTTTTAATCTTCAGCCCCTGTGGGGTACTGCTGTTCCCAGCAGCTGGGGCACTGACCTGTCCAGAGTGCAAGTAACTTGGGGAATAGTAAGGATCGTAGCCATGGTAATAGGGAGAATGAGACTCTTTTGCTTGAGCTGATTGTGCTGTGGTTGAAGAATGTCCTTTTACAACACCATCTTTATTAGAAATAACATCTGACGGAGAGCTGGCCTTTGACCTCATGCCCTCTGACCTGCTGTCAGAGCCACCATCATCAGCTGCATCAGAAATATCTGAGTAAGCAGGGCTGTTGGTTTTAGTGGCCGTGCTGTCTGCGCCATTCTGTGTCAACACGTGCAGTGGGGCCATGGCAGATTGTCCATTCACCAAAGTGCTGCATTCCATCCTGGAGGCACTCCCTATGGAAGGGCTGGGCGCATTGTCTGTGAATGTGTAAACTTTATCAGCTTCAGCCTTAATACTTGCCATCCTGCTCTCTTGAGATTCTGACAGTCCATTAGCTAGCACTTCATTCTTGTTGAGATGGTCCTTTAAAAAATGTCCAGATAAATCTTTTCCAGACCCTTTTGAATCATCCAGCTTCCCCAGCTTAGAATCCATCTTGGGGCTGCCCGTCTCTTTGCTTTCTTTGTCCTTCAGCTTTCGCTTCTCCTTTTTCTTTTTGTCTTTGAGTGATGTGAGAGCTGGGTTTACAGTGCTTGGCTCTCCCATAATTGTGGGCTTTGGTTGAATGGGTTTCAGTGGAGGGCTCTTTGGTGTAGCCTGAACAATAGTAGTTGTTAGAGAGGGCAGTCCTGGAATTGTCCCTGTAGTGGTGGTTGTAAAGGCTGTAGTAGGTATAGCTATTAACTGGGGAGGAGTTGGTGCTGGCGCTGGGGCAATGGGCCTGGCTGTTTTCAGCTTGGAAAGGTTTTTATCCACTTTGCAATTGTTCGATTTCTTGCCTTTATCACCCAAACTCTTCTTGTCAATTAACCCTTCAGCCTCCAATTTCGGCATTTCGGTTTGCAAATTGCCATCTGCTACTGAGCAATTATCCAGTGTGGCTGCCATGTTAGAAATTACTGGAAGGCTGTTCAATTCACTGTTCAGACCCTTCTTTTTGCCAGAATTCTTGCCAGTTTTGGAACTGATAACTGAACCACAGCCATTGCTGGTCAGTTCCCTCTTTCCCTTGGGGGTCCCTGGGGTAGCAATGGAGGATGGAGATGTCGGTGCTTTTAGTGGATCAAAGCCTGGCAAGTTTGTGCTTTGCTCACTGCATTCAAGTGCCACATTACTCAGTGCTTCCTCGCAGTCTGAAATTTTGTCTTCACTGTCAGGCTCAAACTCCAGTTTGTTTTCTGGGTCTAAGTGTGCATGAGCCTGATGGTAACGTAATCCATTAATGTGCTTGTACTTCTTGTTGCAGTTGGGGTGAGGACAGTCAATCAGCACTGGGGAAGAGCAGCCTTGGTCCAAAAAAGTAGTCTCAGGTTTCCCCTGTGGGGTGGTGGGAGTGCTTCTAGAGTTAGTACGAATGCGTTTTCCAGACTTATTGTCCTCTGAACTAGAGTTCAAATCCAGCTCCATAGGAGGCTTAGTTTTCCTCTTGTTTGTGGACGAGGGGCTGGCTTTGACTTCATCCATGGCACAGTTTGGGGGTGTTCTGCGCCCACTTGAGTTAAGGCTGCCCCTCCTCCCCTTGCCATTGGCACCGCCTCGATTTTTATTCTGAAGTCCTCTGGACTCTGCAAAACTTGCATCATTCCCAGGTACAGCCGCAGCCGCAGCGGACCTTGCCCGCTTTCCCCTGCCCCGTCCTCCGCGCATTTCCAGGTCACTTGTTGGCGATTCACAAAACCTGAACAAACAATAGATTTCATCAGCAGGAGCCGTGAACTAAGAAAACAAAAACCACCACCACGTCCCATAACAGAACCTTCACACATGTCAAAGGAAAGATGTCCTTCTGACAAATGAGAATTTGTCAAAGTCACCAAAAAAGGACAAAAAATGGTAAGGACATATCCACCTGGTTAGAACAATGGAGCAAAAATTTTTGCTAACTTCAGAAATGCATTTTGAAATTAAGTGCTCTCTGACCAAATCCCATGTATTTCCCCTTCCCTCTCAAAAATACAAAATCAAAATAAAGAAGAGCTTCCACCCCATGTTTCATTCTGGGAGAGAGAACTACTCATTTCACTGGTGCGTGTTTTCAATTATAACCAGTTGTGCTTTATTAATCTCTGTACAGTCTCTTGCTTGAGATTAGGGGTTAAAATACAGCAGAGAAAAAACAGACTCAGAATGTTTGCCTACCTAGGAGGGGCCCAGTCATGCTTTGTGCAGTCCAACAGTGTTCCCACGTAAGTCTTGTTCCTCCATGTAACGTTTACCACCAGGACACCTGTCAGTGAGTGAAAAATAAAGTATTATCACAGTTAGAACAATAACTGGGATAGGCTTTTTGTTTTGCTCTTTTATTTTTTCTATCGTTCCCCCACAAAGTGAGACATTTACTCTCATTTGCTTTCAAACACTCTGGTCTGTATTCTTCCTCTTTTCTGGTTTCGGTGACCTCAAGTTAAAACCCACAGGAAAGACTGCAAACGACAAAGAACAAGAATGTGTGCACACATGTGTGTGTATGTGTAAGACAGCTTGCCTGTGTGACTGTGTGTGTGTAACCAAGATACAGCTGACAGAAGGAAATGGGTTTTGCCATGTCCTGCTGTAAAACAGCAACACTCACCTCTTAATTTTGCTATTATTGTCCATAATTGCTTTCACTTGGCAGCCAGCCAGCATAAACTAAGCACCAGTTACAGTGTTTAAATCAGAAGGTGACTGAGAAGAATAATCTGCTTTGCTTTAAACAATATGATAATGATGTTTCTATTTACTTGAAATTACTCATATACAAACACACAAACATACACATGTATGCACTGCAAGTTTTGTTTAGCAGATATAGCTGGAAAAAATGTATTATTTGCCTTGCTTTTCCTTCTATGGAAAGTGAGGGACTAGCAACCATACAGCAGTGAAGGTAGGAGTAATTACAATATATATTTATATAGGAAGAGGGATCCTTCAAAAAACCTACTGTAACTTAATTGCTTTTCCATTTATGACTTTTATTAAATGCAAATTTGCCTGCCTAAAGCAGAATTCTAATATCGTTTTATTTGAATTATCCCTGTAAAATTTGTGAATGATAAGGTTATTGTAAGTAACAAGAAAATAAATGTGGGGGATGTCATTCAAATGTTTTGAGGTTGTCCTCAAATGCTTCTTCACATAATTTATCATCATGTTTATGGACTAGCCAGCATAATGACCCCTTTAATTCATTAACTGCCAGAGATAAACAGAAGGTAGTGTTATTGAACCAGACATCTCTTCTCATTAGAACACACACTGAAATAAGAAATACATTTTATCTAACAAAGAAGGGCACAATACAAAATGTTCCCAATTTATGAGAGGCGTGAAGACACCAACTCGCAGCTGACAGCCTTGTTTTTCCTCTACACTTCCCTTATTCTATCTGCAGCGTCTCTGTAACAGATACAATTATGGCATTGTGCCAGAATGTTTCCAGCCCATCTTTTTGCTTTGTCTTACCAGTGCAATTGCACTAAAACCATCCCTCTCTGCTGCACTGAGGTGAAGTTAACATGCAAGCAGCAGCTTATTTCCTCAGGGATTTTTTAGCAGCAGGAAGTATTTTAAATGCTGTTAGCAGAGGTACCAGGGAAGAAGGGATTTCCTTGAAAATTCTCTATAACAGATTTGAAATTTATCCCCCATATGGTTTTTCATTGTGATTAGGCAACTGGAACTTTGTACACTGGGGGGAACTGATCTTAAGCATCTGAAGCATGAAAGACAAACTGCACTTCCAGCCAGTGTCCGAGTCAGACTTTCGGTACCTAGAAGGGCCATGGTGAAGGTGTTTAAGGAGAGACTTGATGTGGCTTGACTTAGTCTCATGGTCTACTTGACAGGGTGGTGTTGAGTCATAGGTTTGACTCAATGATCTCAGACATCCTTCCCAACCTAACTGATTCTGTGATCAGGGTTAAAATTTTTATGTATTTTTATGACTTATACAAACTAGGCAGCCTGCAAAGACACCAAGGCTGCTTTATATTGCCCCTTGCTTAGGTATGGAGGCAGCCAGGGTGTGCTGGGGTTAGGGGAGGAGGAAGAAGAGAACAACCCAGTACATCCAAAAGGAAATCTGTTGGTGGAAATGGGATTTCTTACAATGAGCAACTCCAAGCTATGCTCCCACTTGCCATTCACACCCTAGAGAAACGAGATTGTAAAGGTGCCTTTCTTCCACTATAACAGCTTGTTCATCTGTGACTCTGTAAGGCTTCAAGTGATAATCATGAGTATTTTCCACTGGTAAATTGTATTACAGCATGCAGCCCATCTATCTGCAAGCAGCACAGTTGATCCTTCCAGCCCACATACCAGTGTTTGTCCAATATCCTAAAAGCTACAAGCAAAGACAGCTCTCTGACATCCCATGGAATATTACTGAAGAACTATCTTTGTCTTTTATTCTTCACCAGATAGTTCACCTTTACCTTTTTCCTAAAAAGTAATTGTTATTTTTGTGGGGATGTTTGGGTCTCTTTTTGGGGGGGGTTGGTTGGTTGGTTGGTTTGTTCGTTTTGTTTTGTTTGGGGTTTTTTTGGTTTATTTTGGGGGGTGTGTTAATTATTTAAGGTTTATTCTGACCTACGTCTTCATCTTCCTTGATATTTGTAATCTTTCCTATCTCTACATGCACTTTATTAATTTATTTATATAGCAGACCTAGGGATAGTTTGTTACCTATTGACAGAAAAGAGGGCAAGGTAGAAGGCACAGAATACTGAAAATAATAAAAGCCCCTGAAATCAATACATATTTCAGTAATTCTAAGAAGATATATAAATGATCTTCCAGTGTAAGAAAGTATTTCAAAAGCAAAAACAAGTAAGTTCCTCCCTTAAAGTCTGATACATATAGCATCTCATTAAATTTGTTAGGTTTAGCAAAGCTCCTGTGCAAGTGGGAGAGAATATTAATCTCCACGCTGTGTTAGAGTAGCTGTGACAAGGAATACATTTCCTTTCCCTAATGGGCAGCACATTGCTCAGCCACACGTAAGATTCCACAGAACTGGCAGGCAGATAACTCACTCTTATAAGATTATCACAGAAACGGGTGAGGAGAATATAAGTAACATGGGAGGTAGAACTGATCTAAGGAAATGGGCAACTGGTAGAGGCTTACTAGGCCAAAGCAGATGAGAATAGATATGACTGAGCTGGTAATCCACACACTGTACTTGATGCAGTGCTGAAGAGAAAGGATTATTCTTCTAAATCAGGGTGTACTGTTTGTCCTGGCACAGTTCAAGCTCAAACCAAGAACCTCTGCTGAGCCTGCTGAGCCCCCAGAAGCAATGCTAGAGCAGTGTCCAGCTCACCTGCCAGTGTCACTCTGAGTACACTGGCCATGCACTCAGGGATGCACTAACCCCTCTCTGGGTCATCCCAGCTCCTCCCTGGGCACCTGCGTGCTCACGCACCCTCTCCGTCTTGTGAAGGAACATATCACACACACAGACCTCTCAGGGGCTCTGTTAAATCATAAGAAGCCCTCGTAATGAGACTTTCTATTACAATAGACTGCATATCATGTAGAAATAATTTATTTAACATTGTCTGAACAAGAGAGAAAATGCAAAGACAATCTGAGGAACACACAGGTTTCATACTATCTGAACACAGAGATGCATTTTCACCTTAAAAGCTCAAGAGGCTAAACTTCTTAAAATACCCATTACTGAAGAATGGGAAAAAAATCGGGTGCTTGTAATGAAATGTACCTGAGGGTATTTGGACTCTCTAAGATTCTAATTCAGGAGGAAACGTAGCCAAATATCTAATTCTGTTCTTGTGAGGTTGGATCAAACAAAAGTGAATATATACTACACACAAATGCTTCTTCCAGCAACTAAGGGTGTCATCTTCAAGAGTTTGACCAATTACCAGAGCACAGTTCTCAAGAATTGAATGTCATAGACCCCAAAATACGGATATAAATTTCTTGGTTTAACTTGGTTGATCGTTCTATTTGCAAACTATGTAACTATTCACAGCTACAGTATACATGAAATTAGCAATACTTTCTGCAGTCTTCAGGGTCATATTAAAGCAAACGCATTCATCACATTAAAGCAAACAAGAATATGAAAATTAAAAGTTCTGAAGTTACTACTCATGTTACTCTTTATCTTTAAAGAGTAGACACACTAAGTAAAGAATGTTTTATGTGTGAAAATTACAAAATGGTGTTATAACGTAAGAAAATGAGGACATATTACCCCAAAGTTTTACAGTTCACCTACTGTAGTTTTTCTGCCAAAATCCATTATTAACCAAGGCAGGATCATACCCAAAAGCATTAATGTATGACAATGGTACACCCAGGATGTCATCTGGTGCCCACCACTGTCAATAGAACCTCCTCCTTTAACACTGAATGTTTCCAGCCTTTTAGGAACAAGACAAGATTTTGTATTTTGCTGTTTTCCTTCACAGTATGTGTCCTATTATGAGCTCTTTTTCTTTACTCATCACAATCATAACCACAATGTTAATGGCAAAAAATTTTCGGGCAGGACAAACAAATGCATGTCTATAGGAGCACAAAACCATTTTCCATAAGTACTTCTGATAGGTAACATGTACAAAACAACTGTGAAATTTGTACTTGAATTTTATTGTGGAATGAAAGGTCATGTGTCACAGAGGTGGTATGTAAGAAAATAATTTCAAAAGCCTACAGAAAAAAACCTCATTTTTTATGAATTCTGTGGATGTGATGTATCTCTTCTTCCCCTGTCCCTTCTTCCTTCTTTTCAGCACTGCATAATAGAGACCAGAACCAAAATCTACTATTTACTATTAACTATATCTCACAGAATGAAGTATGTCATCAGAAATTGGAAATGAAGTAACGAAACTTGTTGCTAAGAAATGCAGATATGCTATTTTGACATAAAAACATCACAATCAAAGGCTTTTTCAGTACCAAGTAAGGGTGTTGTTCATATGGACTACTTTAGCCCTGCACATTTAGCAGACACATCTACACTCTTGCAGATGTTCCTCCATTTAAAGACAAAAAAACCCTGAAGTACCTAGTCTAAAACAGATACTTATCTCTTTGCTTTCTTGACTCTGTTTTCTTCAATAAACATCAGCCAAGAATTTTTATGTTTGTATTCAAAACTTTGAAAATGAGATCATGTGGTGTAGAATCAAATTACCACATCACTACCTTAAATGTGGGCCCCAGCTTTTAAAAATACTGGCCTTAGAAAACAAACATGTTCAAATTCCAATACAAGTAGATGCTACTCAATTAAACAGATGGGAAAGTCCTGACTTAATTTTTATAGCATAGGTTGCTTTTGTGTTCAGATCACAGCAAACGCCACAAAATCCTGGTTTAGTGCAAACTGATTATTTTACCAGGGAACACAGCAGACCAGTTATCTGAGTGGGTAAGCCTTCATTCTTGTAAAAGGAGCCGCTCCCTCTGTTCGTAGTAGAGAATCTGTAAAATTCTGGAGAAACCAGATCTGCACAAAGTCCTTCTGAACACTTCTGTAACTGAACCGTTGAAGAATATTTAAATAATCTTTCAAAACTAGGAACGATTTGTCTACTTTTCAGTCATCAAAAGTCATGTATGTTTAAAAAGTCATGTATATTTTAGAAGTCACACAAGTCACACTTAAACACAAGTGTATAAGATTCCTCTGTGGTCAAAATTCCAAAATTAACAGTTCTGCCTACCTAACTTTATTATCCTGAGTATCATTTTAAAACAACTTTTGCTAATGTCAGAGGAAGATCTCTAAAGTGTACTATACTTTGCAGAACTTTTTTAGTAAGATTACTTCTTTAAAAGGTTAGTATGATAAATTCTTGTAGCAAAAATCTGTGGCATAGCAGTTCTTCAAGACTGAGATGCAATCCTTGGTATAGAGAAGCATCACATCTTTACTTGATGTAACACTGCAGCATAATCAATTCCTTGTATCTTTATGATTAGTGAATCCAAATTTGTTTGCAAGTCAAATTTGATTTGCCTTTTGTCCCTGCCATGCCAAATACAAATAATACAGATATGCCTGGTATAGCCAAACCATGGCATATCATGGCCTATCAGTGAGTACACCACCACCAATGATTAAATACATTTTATTCCACATCTGCACTGAATTTTTTGGTCCCATATGTATCTATTTGACATCACTTTCTAACAATAGGTAAAGTATATGAAATGCAAAAAGCTGCAAGATGAAAATCTATATTCTTAGGATTATCTCAAGCTTTTTTGTTGACACTGGTTTAGTAAAAGCAGTACAACTCATTTGCCTCACAACCACCATATCCGCCACATCATCATCAATCCCACATCCACATATACACCTGCAATTCATCCAGGCATAAAAAACACAGAATAATTTTTATATTAGACTTGCAATGTAAATGGCCTACTTCTGCCTGATTGCTTCCATCCAGAAAGTAATCTAAAATTAAAAGTAAACGCCCTGTGTATGAAGCCACATCTTATACAGTGAACGCTGATCTGGGAGATGTACAGTTTATTTACTACTTTAATCACACTCTCTGTCTAGCATGGCACAAGAACTTAACTACATCTACAGCAGGTGCACATGTAACAGGCATCAACATCAGCCAGCCTGAGAATGTAATGATTGTCAGGTGGCCTGAAAATGCAAGACTGGTGGGCTGGCTTTTTTGTTTTGATTTGCTGGTGGGCTTTTTAAAATTTTTTTTTTAATTTTTTTTTCTTTCCAAGAACCCTATTGCAGCAGAGAATGAAAAGTCACTTTAACCACATCCTGTAATCAGACCATCTGGAGCACAGATCTGCAATTAGTCATCCTGGGCACTGGACATTATCTGAACAAATACTGCACGGCAATGAAGATGAGAAGATTGGATAGCATCAAGGAAAAGAAGCATAATGAAATACTGCTGGTGCAGTCATAAACCACTGAGGCGCTTAGCTGTGGTGTTAGTTTTGTATTCTGTACTTTAGGAAAGCATAGCAAGTTTAAAGGTTATAGGGCTGAGTGGCAAAACCCTGCTATTTTAGTTAATGTCACCCTGCTGGTGGCTAAAGCTGGGCTACAAACTACAGTAGCTTCTGCAGCAGCCTAACGGAGTAAGATCACATCTGTGTGATTTTCAGTAAGATCTGGGTAATGAAAACCTAAATTTCATGGATACTTTATTTGAATGTCATACTCTTTCTTTTCATTATAAAGTCATTGGTAAAATAAAGGTAATATTGAAAGTAGGAACCACCACCTTAGTTTAAAAACAGCTGTTTTGTAGAACCTATTCCTTGGACTTGCATTCCATAATCCCATTTGCATCCAAAAGAGAAGAAGCAATTATACAGTGAGGAGTAGCTATTGGAAACATGGAGCTGGGCTATCAAGCAGACAACTTTTTAATCCCACCTAATAATTACTGTAATAGATTTTCTTAATCTAGAAGTTTATCCCAGTACATATAAAAGTATAAACACTGCAATAACTGAAGAAATTGTTTCCCCATGAGCCCATGTGCTTAATACACAAAAGAAGACCAGCTACTTCCATCACTGTCATGTCTCCTGCATCCTTTGTTCTGAAGCCTTGATGGGCTGTATTGATTTGGGAAAATCATTGAACTTCTTGGAAAACTAGACTCTAGCTTATCCACCACCATCTATTTCTTTCTCATGAAGACAGCTGGTCAATATTCAGTTGAACGGTCAGCTAAAAGAAGCTCTGGTTTCATTTCTTTTTCCTGCCTCCCTAGCAACATTGCCCTTTTCCAGCTTTAATACAAAAAACCCCCAGCATATTAGGAAGACATGTAGCTGAGTTAGCTGAAATGATAGCTCCTTTGGACAAAGCTGTGATTGAAATGGGGGCAGGATGGTTCTGGAAGACAGGACAGTGCCTAATCAAAGAGCTCATGTCCCTTATTAGTTATAATGATAACTGCTGGGTTTTTTTTCAGTGCATATATTTCTTCTAAAGCTGGTCTGCCTAACAAATAACCAGTGACCAATGTCAAAATGCAAATGAAAAGAAATCTGAATGGTCCTAATCAAATAAAAGGCTAAATTTCACACTCATTAAAAGACCAATAAAAGACTCAATGAAAACTGGGTAATACCCCAGAAATTGCATCAGATTGGGTCCCAAATGGCTTGTTGATTTATCCACAACTAAATAGTTCTACTAAAATATGAGCTACTTAGAGTGGTGATTTTGAAAACTATGAAGCCACAGCAACCCACATAATTTTCTCCTGCCAGATTTATATCAAAGTGATTAGAATTTGGCAGGACTAGGAAAACTTTTGGATAAACTGCTGTTACACCTATTGAATGTCAGACCACATGATTGCAGTGTTTACAAGAAAATGTCCAATTAATGTTATTATAAACTAACCATAGGCTTCTGACCTCTGGAGTACAACTAAAGAGTTAGTTTTTGTGCAGCCATTACCTTTCCTTTGGCCTTGGCCAGAGTAACTGAACAACTTCACTATAGCTTGAGAATAAAACTGCAGTCTTACTTTATTTCAGCTGATACTAAAAATGCAAGTTGAAAAGAATTTAACATCTGTGTGTTCTGAAGAAAACCATATCTGTTTCAGAAATACAGTTTTCTGTTTCTAGCAGATTTTTTTTATTTTTTACTTCAGTAATCATAACTGTGATTCACATAGCCTGACACTGAAAAGTGTCATAGTCTCAATTTTAGAAGAAGGAAATGCTGTTTTGTAATCCCCTGAGTTTCCCACTCACTTCTCAAGGAGTATTATTTCAGCTCCTATGTTGCTGGCCTGTTGAACACATGGACACTCTTCTGACTTCTTGTAGAGCAAAATAAAAAGAAGTCCCACAATCCACTGCCTTTGCTTGCACTTCAGGACCATATGTCACTTGAGATAAGCAACAGAACAGGGCTTTTCAACTAATCTGTCACACTTGCTTCCTGCACTTTATATTAATTACAGGAACTCTTCAGCTACTTACTTCTCTCCCAAACTCTCCGTTAAAAGCAAGTAAATAGCAAAGCAAAACAAATCTGGAGCATGGGGGAAAGAGCTATTGTTTCAACACAAGAAGTAGGGCCAAAAATAAGGGAAAACCAAAACAATTTTTTCTCACCCAGACAAGCATTCAGGAGTTCCTTTCAAGAATTATCTGCCTCATTTCTATTCTTCTTCTCAGACACCAGACCACAAAAATACTGTTTTCATCAGCAGACTGTTGAGAAACAGCTGCAGAAATGGGGAAGCTGGTATAAATTTATGCGTGAATGCATGTGTGTGTGTATCTATTAAAAAAACCTGACAAACCCCCCAAAACCTCTTAAAGAGCTCAGACACTTTTTTTTTCTTCTTAAGGCATGTATTTGGGCATCTCTATAGAAGTTTGTCTCCCAGCTCAGAACTCTGCTACTGCAGGAACTTGATGAGCAAGTAAACAGATGACAAAATGCACCTATAAACCTTCAGGTGTCTTTGATGATTTGTTTCCCAGCGCTGTATATCATGATAAAGAGCTGCCAGGTGCAAACACTGGTACAATTATTTATCAAACAGTAGAGTAGCTAATGAAACATAAAGACATGGAAGACAGAAGAGAGACAATTTATAGAAAAGAAACTGCATGAATAAAGAAACAATTCCAATCCCAAACCATGAAAATTCTTCCAAATCTGTAGACTGCAGATACCAGAATTGCAGTCGAGCCAGACAGACAATTCTGCTCAACCTCAAAGAGCTGTTGATCCATGTACCTCATTGGGACTGAGAAGCAGAGCCCCTTATAAATTATGATGCTTTATTTGAAGTCAAAGCATTTATTTGCTTTTGTGCCAGCTTTGGATTCTTTTCATCTCTAGCTTCCAGGCCCGAGAGAGAACACACTCCTGTAGCTCTGCTGGCAGCCAGCTGTGGGCCTCGGTAAATCATAAAGCCTCCAAACGAGTCATTCTTTACTAAGGCCAACTGCAGTTAGTAGACATGATAACTTCTCTATTATTCCACTCACTAGAATTTAAAATAGCAATTTAAAGCAGTGGCCGAAAACATTGAAATCTACTGCACTGCATTTTACATCTCTCTCTTTCTCTCTCTTTGCATTAAGCTTCACTGATTTCATGAAGACTTCATTGTCTTCAGCCTGGGAAAAGGGTAAGTAAACACCTAAGAAGACATATCCAAGACAAAGGAGAGGGAAATAAAAACATCCAGGATTTCTTCTGCAGAACTCCCTCAGGTTTTCTTGCAACAGCTAACAGGAGACAAAAAACTCTTCCTTCTTTTTTGGGACTCACGGGGACACATCCTTTATATTTGGGGATATTAACTCTATTTAAGATCTTAATACAGTAATATGCCACCAAGAAATCCCATGGCAAAGTACATAGAGATGAAAGTGGTGTATAGTCCAAGCACTAGGTGTACACAGGAATCCTATGAAAACTCCAAGTGTGAATGATGAATTCTCTTTCTTTTAACTCTTTCCCACTCATGCACCAAAAAGGAATCAGTTTAGTGTGGCCAGGCCCAACACTCCCATTTTTCCTCTGTCTAAAAAAGCAGATCAAGAACCTTAGAAATCTGGGCCTCTTCTTCCTACATAATTGCTTCAGTTTAGGATTTCGTGTAGCCTAATTTTAAGTTCTTTTGTTACTATAGCTAACAGATTATAAACCAAACTGTGCTTGAAATTTCACCTTCTAGATTTGAAAACCATGAAACAAATATTATACATTGTCAAAGCTATATGCTACATAATTTTTGCCATTCTTACATCACAAACTAGTTATTTTCTTTGAAAAATAGTAAGCAGTGCTATCCTTCCCATTATAAAATTCTTGCAGTTTTGTGGTGGAAAGATGCCCCTAGCAGTCAAAAATGTTTCAGTTACCCACTTAAGATACCAGCTCAGTTTTGTAAACAAGCCTAATGAACTGTGACTAATAGTGTTCTCCTTGAGCAGAAGTAAGGTAAAAGGGCTTTTGTTAGCATCTACTGAAGTGAAGTAGTCATTTTGCTGAGACAGAACAAGCGAGCTACTTGTCAGCTAACCTACTTCAATGGTGTCAAAATTCTGCAGAGAAGTTCACTCTTTTCTTTCCTATGTTTTAAATTACCTTCCAAGTGGGTAAACTAGTAAAACATCTAGTTAACCCGCTGGCTTACTCCAGGTGCTCAACAATACTGACGCAATGCAAAGGCAAGCTACCAGCAAAATGAGGACCCACTAGAGATGAGAATACTTTCTGTGAGACTTTCTTTCTCTTGCCAGCAATTGGTTGGACAATTTTCCTGTAAGTATCCTTTGTGCATGCCGTCCCAATTTCTCCATGTATTAACAGCAGCCTGGCTAGTTTACCAGGCCTGCTGTGATCTATGCCTCTGCTACAGCTTCTTTTGGCTTTTTATGCACTGGACCTGATCAACCTTTGACCCTCATAGGTTTAGAAACAAAACTATTTAGACACTGAAGACAGCTCAGTGTTGCATAAAATGTAGGCAAAAACTCAGGATGCTAGGAAACCTAATATAATCAGCTAAAAATCTCTGTGTTTCTTTTGGCAGTGTAACATCCCTAAAAGGATTATCATAGGCATGCTCTCCCTCATCAAAAGTACAACCAGCATAATGACAGAAACACATATTTCTCTCCTGGGAGACTGTTTTCCCATATCACTAAGGGGGGAAAAAAAAAGGACTGGACTTTCAGACATTACTTAATTATTTCTTTGGTCAGACAAACAGCTTCACGATAAAGCTTGCTTTACTCCAGAATCTACACACAAATTTCTGTATAAATTATTGACTGCACTTTGGCCTCATCTGAAATGTTGGCCCCTGAGGCTGATAAGCTCTGACCCCAGGTGACACATCCAGCCCTCTCACAAGAGGCAGGAACATTATTGCTTTGCACTGAGGACTGCAGCCTGAGCCAATCAATCAAGCTCCCTGACAGCTTTTACAGCCTCCTCACATTAGGCCTAAGTCAAACTCCAGGGCTCCTATTGTTCACATTATTCTTTTCTTCCTCTGCTCTGATGAAGTTAGAGCAAGTCCAAGGCTTCAATGAGAAAGAAAGGCTATTATGAACAGCTCAGATTTTATTGACTCTGAGCTGTACAACAATGGCCCCAAAGCCTTTTCCTTGAAAGCAACACATTCCTAATTGCTAATAATCATAGGTAACACAGATCAGTTCTTAGACTCAGACTTATATGAAAGAAAGATGTAACACCAAAACAGACAGAATTGTTATCTTTACATAGTATGAAAGAATTTGGAAGATAATTTTATGCACATCAAGAAGAATAAGCTTTCAGTCACACAGAACTGTTATACATATGTTGCCATGTACCATAATATAGCTTGTGTATTAGAAAACCAGTTACCATGACCAATTTAATTAAAAATATCCCTAGTGGAGTTGTGCCATGCTAACTGTGGACCAATGGGTATTTTCTAATTTAGTCACCCTATAGTATTTCAAGATCAGTATCACATTGGGTTCAAAATGGAAAAACACTTTCAGAACTAATCATGATGTCATTATTTTTTCCTAGTGCTGTTCTGAGGTCTGAAGATCATTTAAGTGGGACTTCTGCATGTGTGACATGGAAGAACACTGACTTGTCTTAGAAAACATTTGCCATTCATTATTACTATTAATTTGAAAGAACTCTGTATGATTTCAGCTGCATGCATAAATATTAATACCACCAACAGGTGCTGTCGCCACATACACAAAACCATTTTTGTGTAAGAATTTCAACAATTGTGCAACATCACTAGATTTTGCAGTTAGCCAAGTCTTCCTTATCTTTTTGGGCTTTTTGTAGGGGGGTTTTTGGGTTTTTTTTGGGGGGGGTGGTGGTCGTGGCTATTTTTAAATTAATTTGGCTGTAGCCTTCGATGATTCTGCCATTGTGACTTCAGCTTTTAGGAAAGATCATCTCATTTTGAATTATAGACAAGAAATTGCCATAAGCGAAGAATTATTTTGTTAAACCTAAATAGCAATAGTAAGGCAGTGAGATGTATTTTCAATTAAACTGTTTCATCCACATATTTTTAGTGCTCCGATTTCACAAGTGCACTGAACTGATATAAGACCCAGAGAGCTTTCTGGGAAGGTGCTGGCTGAAAGAACAGCAGTTTCCTTCTGCTAAATCCTCTGACACAGCAGCTTGCCTTTTCAGCTGTCATTCAGTCCAATGTGGCTTTTCATACAAAACCAGAGGAGATCAAGTACAGACTAAAAGCTTGTTTCAAATGTATTCCCCTCCCTCCCCGGCTTTCAACTGAAAGGATATTTATGCCCTGAAGAATGAGAAGAACTCATAATTCATAGTCCATCAAATAGCTTGTTTTCAGATTGTGGTGAAGATGAAGTTTAACATTTATTTTGGTGAACATCTGAATAAACAGAGCAGTAAGCACTGGTGGTGCATGAACAGCATAATTAAAAGTAAAAATACAGCAGGCCTTTCAATTTATTTATTTATTGAGACACTGTAGATCAAACAGTCACAGTATTAGTAACTCAAATTTTTATCTTTATGAATGTTCTTTTATTTCCTTTATTTTAACTAGCACCAACATTAAATTTCTTGTCCCTACAGGGACATAAAACATGACTGAAAAAAACTCGTCAAGCAGTGTGAAAAGGTAAGCACTGCAGCACCTGGGACTGTACAGGACTTGTAGAGTGCAAGGATTCCTGTTTACAGTGCTGTCAATTAACTCTCACTCCCAGGCACTGTGTTCAGCTTGAGCATTTTTTTAAAGGGAAATAAATGTAATGCTATTCTTGTCAACTTACAAATCTTACAAGTAATGCTGCTATATTTAACCTAAATGCTGTTTTTCATGGGTACTCTGAATGATATCTAATTTAGAAAAATGACAGTGATTTTGCTGAGCTTTCCAAAATCAACACCCATTTTAGCTGAACAAAACAAAAGGCTGCTGAAGCACATTTATCTCCCTGATGATGTATATTCACTAAGTACAGCCCATAACCTGCCTACTCAGAGCAGCTTTAGACAGCTAGCCTCACCCACAGACCCTTACCATTTAATGAACAATCATAGCCAACAAATCTTTCACCAACAGCCTGATGGCTGTTGTTCCTTCGGATTCTGGGCCCAAAAGAGAAATTCGTCATAGCTTAAATAAATTTTACAGATGTAACAGGTAAATGCAATAAAGAAAACAGGGCTTTTATAAAACAAAAATCGACAGAGCAGAAAGCTGTTCTTCAAGACTGTGCGCAGGTGCACGGGGCTTCTGCTGAAGTGAAATAGACAATGAATGTTAGGAAGCATGAAATGACAGCCTTCTTTGCTTTCCAGGGAACGTAAATTTTATTCACAGAACGTAAATCTCAAAGTCATGGTTTTCAATCTGTGTGCATGAACACACAAGATTGATTTCAAGGAGATTTGGAAGTATTTAACTCATTGCTCAGAGATGCAAATCCCATCTTGTACAATCATTACTGTAAAAATAAGAGAAAAAAAGATGGGTGACGTTTCAAGGGCTCTGCCTATACGTTTTCATTTTTCAGATAGTCACAGATCATTAAGCTTCCATTTCAAATTTAGACATGTCTGTATTGAAGCACCCAAATAAAGCTGTGTAAGTTCTGCCTGTATTAGGGCAGCTTAAAACTCTTAATGAATAATACAGCTTAAATGAAAGACAATCCTGAATATGTTTGCCACAACATAAGATGCCCATGACTAAACAGTCCTCCCTAAATGAGCAGGAAAACAGTTCAAATGCTTCAATAAACATGGCAGAAGACCTAATGTGGATGCAGTGCTGAAAAACTTTTGGAAAAGCAGATAAATATTTTTTGAATTTGGCACATCTGCTCCAGCTCAGAGTGGTATTCTTATAATTCAGTACCTCTTTCATGATTCTTCACTGCTTATCATCAAACCAATCAGGTAGAAAAAACTGTTATTAAATTAAAAATATCAAACCACAGATTCTTAAGCATGGTGTGCCAAGCTAATACATTATACCATTAAAAAATTCTCAGAAATGGAGCATTTCTAACAGAAAACAGATCTATTCTCAAACATAGATGAGCTTCCCCTGTGTCAATAAACACAAACTCATTCTGTTTAAAACACAGAGGAAACTGGGTAATTTCTATCTCAATAAAATTTATGAAGCAATAAAAACTTTGTAGTACAAGCTGTGTGGTTTGTTTCACTTCCTTGTCACATGAATTAATGAGGAAAATCCTTCCCTTCATTCTTTTATGCAGATTTGTGCTGGAGAGCACACTATACGCTGACCAAAAGCCCCAAGGGCCTAATTCTGATTTCCACGCCTCACCTGCTACTTCTTCATAAATTTTGGCAAGAAACATTTTCATTTCCCACCTTTGTGATGGTAGTGCTTGTAAACTCGATCTCCACTACACTGCAAATTGTGCTTAATAAAGCAGTAATAACTCATGGGGGGCGGGGGGAGGAAGGAAAGATCATGTCTGAACTAGGGTCATACTAGTATTATCTTGTACTCTCTATTTATGATACTGAAAATACCAACAAATTTTAATTTTTGCAACCCCAGCCTAGGAGTAAGAAGGAGGGGGAAATTAACTGAATGCCTGAAAATAGGTGCCTGTAACGCAGGAGCAGAAAAGACTGATAAAGACTTTAGGTACAGCATTTGGTCAGATTAAGTACAACTCCTCACTCCATGTTTTATTGTCATTTATGTTCTTTCTGGCCACACGAAGAAAGCTGCTTCTGACAGGCCACAAAAGCAAGGCTTCTGGGAGTGTTTTGTTCTTTCTCTTCAAATCTTCTGATGCATTAGTTTTCTGATCTCCCTCCTAATATAAAACTACAGCTCACTCTTTACATGATCATCTTTGTCAGAACAACTTCCACTCAGACAGCAGCTAATCCACTACAGCTAATGGTTTCTGTCAGGATGGAAGCAAGGGAAATGATGCCATCATTTACTACATGGAATAGTCTGCATATCTCAAATGGACCTCTCCTTTCATGAAATGCCAGTGTGATGTATCAAACCCTTATAAAATCTACCTCCCTCAGTCCTAACCTGTGAATACGGTTTCATAAATACATTTTGCCAATGCATTTTTCCTTATACTCCTAGAGATGGTGGGGGTTCTCTGGGGTGGATATTCAATCTGCTACTGGCTGGGAGACACCTCCAGACTACTCTTCTGTTCTTGGCTCTCTACACTACTTACATAGTTAGACTTTTTCAACTCACCTACCTACCTTATGAAGAGGAGCCTGGTATTTCAGGAGACAAGGTTGCCTGAAGAGATGGGTAATCACCCAACATAAAAAGTTTAACAGGGCAAAGTGCCAGATTCTGCATCTGGGACAGGACAACCCTGGATGTACAGACAAACTGCGGAGAGAGAGGCTGGACAGCGGGAATGAGTACAGGAAGGGCTCTGTGTCTGGGGGTCCTGGGTGATGGCAAATTGAACACGAGCCCGCGGTGCCCTGGCAGCCAGGAGGGCCAAGTGTGTCCTGGGGAGCATCAGGCACAGCATCACAGCCAGGCAAGGGAGGGGATTGTCCTGCTCTGCTCTGGGGCAGCCTCACCTCCAGTGCTGGGGGCAGGTCTGGGTGCCACAACACAGAAAAGACATTGAGCTGTTGGAGAGTGTCCAAAGGAGGGCCATGAGGATGGGGAAGGGTTTGGAGGGGAAGCCGTGTGAGGAGTGGCTGAGGGCACTTGGTCTGTTCAGCCTGGAGAAGGGGCACCTGAGGGGAGACCTCACTGCAGTTACAGCTTCCTTGGGAGGGGAAGAGGAGGGGCAGGCACTGATCCCTGCTCTGTGGTGACCAGTGATAGAACATGAGGGAGTGGCCTGTAGTTGAATCAGGGGAAGTTTAGGTTCAATATTAGAAAAGAGTTCTTCATCCAGAATGCGGCTGGGCACTGAACAGGCTCCCCAGGGAAGTGGTCACAGCACCAGCCTGACAGAGCTCAAGAAAAACCTAGACAATGCTTTTGGGCACGTGGTGTGACTCTTGGGGTGTCCTGCATAAGGCCAGGAGTTGGACTGGATGATCCTTGTGGGTCCCAACTCAGCATATTCTATGATTTTATGAAAATGACGATCTGAAACCACAAAAGTAATCATCAAAAAGTGATACTGCACGTGCTTTTTGTTCTCTTATGCTTCCTGTGCAATATTCACCATCAGATTAAGGCCACTTAAAAGGAAGGATAAAGTAGAATCTCTCAGATTCAGGGCATTTTATCAGGTAAAAAAAGCAGCACTGACAAAGGAAGGGTGGTAATGGGGGGGAAAAGAAGTCAGACCTCCATATGTCTCCACCCATGGTCCCCTGCTGATGAACCGCATCTCTGAACAGTAGACAACCAAATGCAGAAACAACAGATGCCACAAGAAGAAGTTTGTAACACTTCAGGAAGGTGTGAAAGGAATGACAGTTGGCTGCCTTTTTCAAATCTCTGGCAGAAGCCTCCCTCCTCACTCAGAAGGCAGCCAAGGCTGTGGCATCTTTTCCTCACAGTTTCACTGTGTTCAGAGGTGCTTTCAATGATCTTTGAGTATTTTATTCAAATAATTGCTTAGATTGCAGAGGCTGTATTTCTTCTCATAGACTTTCCCCGGTGACAGAGACAGAGAAGAGTACTAGAGATCAAGGGAAGGCCATACATTTGTTTCAACTGTTCAAGGTCACAAGAATATAGAGGTCTTTTTGCCTCTTTCAGGAACTGAACAAAATTAGGTCTGGTGTCCACTGGTAAGGGAATCGTTCCTCCTGGAAGACCTTTCCAGTTCTGGTTGAAAATTTTCTATAAAGGTCATTTTGTGAAAGAAAATGCACTTATCTATGAAAACTCTACAGAAGGAAGAAACTTGCCTTTGAGACAAGGAACACCAGTAAAGATTTGAAGACTGCAGATTTAATAATAGGAACTGATACATTCTCGCTAACAAAGATCTAAAACTACAAAAAATGGCTACCGGACTACTCAAAAAAAAAAAAAGGGGAAGTGAACTAGGATTTTAATGTGTTCATGGAATATATTTACAGAGGGTTTATCTTTTTCCCTTCATAATACTTGAGACAGCCCAAATCCAGCTAGCATCTTACTTTTGCGAAGCCTTATTTCATTTTGCAGAGGCCCATGCACAATCAGAAACATTTGCTTTTTAGTAGAAAGCCTTTTGGGGACAGACAGATAAACAGACTGCTTGGTGAACTGAATCAGATTCCAAGGAAGAAGGCTGGAGGACACACAAGAGCTACACCAAAAGAAATCCACATCAAGTTTTTGTGATCTCTTTCCAGCTGAGAGGTTTGGTAGACTGGTAGAAAGTTGCTACCTTTACCTTTCATTTGAATGTTTCGAAAACAACAGGATTCTGTTGAAAAAACTCTAGGGCAAAGAACCTCTGTTGCCCAACAGATGCATTCTAACTTTTCTGTAAGATTTGCAATTTTACCATCTATCCTCTGAAAAGGCCCTTTTCCCCCTTGATAAAACTGCAGAGTGACTAAGAACTACTCTTAAAAACACCAAAATCTGCATTTGTTCCATCAGAAATGCAAACTTGACCCAAGAGTTCATAAGGACTATATTTATGTTGTTTACACTGACAGGATCCTTAAGATATAAATATGCTCGTGAAACAATCTGTATTGGCTAAATATGAATTTAACAACTATTCCTTTCAAAAAGTTTCATGTTCTTTTTCTGAATTTTTTTATTATTTTTGATTGCCTATAGACTCGTCCAAACACTTGACTCTACTTCAGACAAAAAAAAAGACAAAAGGAAATCTGGTAAACTTGAAAAGCTGGCAACTGGAAGTAAAACATCCTTAAACCAAAACACTGCAAAGTGATTATTTCAGTTGCTAGACTAAGGCAGTTCAGAAATTATTCCATGTAAAGCTACATCCACTGATATTTCAAGTCCTTTTAAATTTCACAAGGCAACAGCCAGTGTTTTAGAAAAATTAAGACTATTTTTTCTCTGTTATGTCTTTCTTTAGGGGTGTAATATATCCACTCCCAATATATTTGGGAATTGCTGAAAATGAGCCCATAGACCTCCAAGGATAGGAGGCTGTGCTCTACGGAAGGCTGTCAGAAACATTCAGAGAGTAGAAAGATAATTTATTCTCTCCAATATTTAACCATCACAGGAGAGTCAAGGAAGAACGCTTCTAATAATATTTAAGGCAATTTTGGTCTTGCTTTTGCAAGCAAAGGCATTTCATAAAGAACCTTCCCAATTTATTTGGATTTCAGAGATTCACAGTGATAGTCAATGCAGACATAAAGGATGACATTAGAAATATATTCTAAACAGCTTTAAACTTACTTCTCTGAACTCTACATTTCACCTGCCCTACATAGAGAATGCAGCAGGCACAATCAAAAGTTATGTGGTTATTGGTTAAAAATGTTTGTCTTAAAGGTCTTCCCAATGGGAGATTAGTAAACTATCTGTCTACCTGATTAGAGAAGTATGGTGCTTTCTCTTGATGTCTGTGAGATAACATCCTCTTTCTTTTAGAGAGAGAGAGAAATCTAATGCATTTGTAAGCTAATTGCTCACTGCCAAGGAGATTTGTGGTTAGATAAAGAAATGGATAATGACTGCTCTTTGACAAAACTATATGGCTGACCAACTGAGAAATTCATATGAGATATTTACTTCATAAAACTTCAGGAATGCAAGGGAAGACTGAAAGAACCCAAATGAAGGATGAATCAAGAGAACATCAGTGATAAAGCTCACTATTACTCTTTCTCTCTCACAGGAAAATTAGCTACAGGGAAAATAAATCAAAACTAGGAAAACCTTAAATACTATTACTGTTGGATAGTATCAAGAAAGAAAACAGTGGGAAGACTAAGAGTGAAACTGTCTCTTGAAGGCTGTCTTATGGATGGCATAAATAAAATAGCCTTATCTTTGGGACCTTGAAGAGTTGGTTTTTTTAGTTCTCTCCAAGCAAAACTCAGCATACAACCAATACCACTTGAAGAAACAAACAAAAATACTAATGAAGACTTACTGCTAGAAAAACATTCCCTTGCAAATAGTTTGAAAACTGAAGAAGAGCAGTACATCCTCATTACTCTCCAAACTGAACCCAATAGCTGTCCTCACAGAAGGAAAATTAGTGTTATTTACGTGCCTCCCTCAGACTTGATGGCATTTTTGGATCTCAATATGCTGTACTATGTTTGCAACACTGCCCTCCCTCATTCCTCATAAGACATCTTTAAAAGATTATGTTGCACAAATGCAAAGGTTACTGGAGGAGCATCCTTCAAAATGATGAGGTATTTACTAGCTGGTAAGAAAAATTAAAGCTGAAGCCAAGCACAGGGGTAACTTTCCAATAAAGAGTACCTGCACTCTCTCCTTATTCTTCCTTTAGCTGCATGGATTCAACAGTGGGTTTTCATTGCTAGGCTGTCCATAAGACAGTTTTCTCTTTTCCATATTTGGTTCCAATGAGCCCTTGATAGCTGTCTGCTATAATTTATATATTTATAATATATATATATATAAAATATATATAATATAAAAACTATATAATATCTAATAATAATTATATAATATATATTCTATAATATATAAATTACATATAAATATAATATATTATACACATAATATATAAATATATATTTATATAATTTATATTTATATAATTTATATATAGTCCTTGTTTAGGCAGAACCATTTCCTTTTTATGGCCTTTTAAAAATATTTCACTAATGCTGTTCAACTAATTGTTAATCTAAGGGATCTAAGGGGGAAAAAAAAGGAAGAAGGTGACATACCATGTTCTAATTTCCTACGAATTCTCCATGTGAGAAGTAAAAAAACCCAAACCAAGCCAATACAACAAAACAAAAACCCAAAATGAAAACTAGACCGAAATATGAACTATCGTGCTTTCAGAACTATACTACAGAGCGAAGAGGACTTCAGAAGTTGTCCAGTCAACCCCCCCCTCCTACTTCTGAAGCAGTATCAGCATCTATCCTGAAAAATGTTCACACAGGCTCTTCTTTAATGGAAGACTCCACAAGCTGCTAGACAACCTACTCCACAGCCTCATTATCCTTGCTGTTAGAAACAATTTTTTTAATTAAAAAAATTTCCAATGCCTCACTTGAATCTCCCTTGCCACAACTTAAGATCATTGCTTCCTGTCCTTTCTACCGTGATCACAAGGAACAGACCAACCTGTGACAAACGAGGTCTCATCTGACTTAATACCCTCTCCAAACCACCTAAAAAAACTCGCAAAACAACTAAAGCTCAAAAAAAAACCAACAAAAAACCCCAGACATGAAAAAGCCTAAAAAATCCTATGCCAATAAATACCTTCTCTAACCTATGCTGTGAGGTTGTTTCCTAGCCTTTTCTGGTCAAGATTTGAGTCTGAATAGAGCTGAGGGCAAAATGAAACTTATTAAATCCTGTGATTAGGAACATAACGATATTTACTAGTCTATTTCCACCAAACCATAAACGCACTGTGGCTGACCGAGGCATTCTGTCATAAACACTTCATACTACAGCAGCAGCTAAGTATTACATATTTTCCAAAAAAGTATTTCAAGGAATGTGTGTGGAGGGTAGGGGTGTTTTTAAGGAACAACTAGGAAAGACTGTTTTGCATTGCTTATAATAGAAACCTCTTGTGAGGTCTTCTAAAACAACAATTCAGCAAAAAGTGAATGTGAAGCCACTGAGTCAGCCCTTATAAGCCTTTTTTTTTTTTTTTTTTAAGGAAAAGGCAGCTTTCAATGAATCTATTTTAAATGTTTCTCATTCCCCTTCCCCAGTTATTCTCATATAAAAACTCTCCCTCCCTACCCTTTCTCTTTGGAAATTTGGTAACCATAGTTTCTGTGTCCTGCTAAGACTTGCTATGTAGAGCTGTATTTTACCTGCTATTTAGCTGCTTATAGCAGTGTTTCTGTTGCAATTTATGAGAAATGTCAGTTGAAGGCAGAAAGTATTGTACACACTGTATTTTCCCAGCTGGGTATCTCCGTGAACAGAAAGCAAAAACATGAATACACATGCACCATACATTTAGGGGAGGGTAGGAAGGAGACTGCAGGGGAGAAAAGGCTGCAGGTTAGAGTGATGTTTGGGTGGTCTAAAGAAAATGAGCTTGTCAATGGGAAGGTACCTCTAATATTATTAGAAAACAGCAGAGGTTTTTAACACAGTCCTTGGTGCTATGCCACTAATACAAAGGCCCCACTGCTGACTCTGCAGATGCCTCTTTCCTTTACACATGGAAGTTGTACTGTTGCATTTTGAAAACTGTCACACTCACCTATCAGTTTCTCTGACTCAGGTCTGCAAGTTCTTGTGTAATGTTTAGCACAAGGACATTTTAATTCTGAATACAGTTTAACAGTATATATACCTGAGGGTGTTTTGGGGTCTCCCCAGAGAAAAATGAAAACCAAGTCACCAAGCACAGGAAATACAGTTGTGTCTCATCATGTTCTTCAGCAGTACTTTACTTACTACGATGGTAGTGATATCATATGGCAATATGGGTCCTCGGGAAAGTGTCTTTCCTGGATAACAATGAAAGCAATTTTCATGCTGCTTCATCACACTGACAGCTGAAGGTGGTAAAACTTCACAAGAGAGGAACTGAAGTCCAGTTCAGCTTAGAGTAGGAATTAAAGCAAAGTTGGCTCTGTCTCCCAAACACATGATGGAAAAAGATTACAGTAGAAGATATACACCAAAGCTTACTAGTCTTCAAGTACTGCCTCTATGAAGATTGGCATTTCATGGCCATGACATTTTCTTGAGAGTGTACGGTATTTAAACCAAAAGTTTGCAGGCAAATAGTTTAACAAATCCCATAATTTATGTATATTTCAACAGTCCACACTGTACATAAATATGAATCTGTCAGTAAGGAGATACTCTATATGCAAAAGTAACCAGCAAAGAAGGGACAAACTATTAGAGCAGCAAAATCATTCATTATGGAGCACATGTTGCTCAAATAGGCTATGTGACTTCCTAAACTTTTGTCACTAGTAACTAGTTTCCAAATTTGCAACTAATCTTTGTCATTGCCCAAATCACCTCCTCCATTAGAAGCACAGAACTGAAAATAATGAAAACCCCAAGTCTACTGAAGTGAAAATGCTCACAGTTGAACTGAGGATAGATCCAATTACCATTTAAATAATAACATGAAACTCTTTGAAGGAAAGGCCTTTTGATCTTGAAGATCCAAATGCTGAGTGAGCATTTGGAACGGAGTAAGAAACTCAGTTCTTTAAATTTCCAGGGAAAAAGCTGCAAAAAAAAAAAAAAAAAGGACTATGACCCAGGCTGTCAGTCATGTGCTTAAATTTCTAGCATTTTTTATTGTTAAATGTAGCCCTCTTGGTGAGTAATTAGTGGCTACATCATCATCAATACCACCATTAAACAAAGCTTTAGTAACTTTTGATTGCAGGTTGTTGTGGTGTGGAGGTGCAGAGAGTAGCATGAAGTGATGGGAGACAGACCAAAGGTTGTATTTTTGGGTTGTATGTTTCTTCTTTCTCCCTTGGAACTTTAAATTTAGGATTTCCAAGTTTTGATCAACTCACACTTGGTTATTACTACAGATTTTGAAAATATGAATGTCTTGTTAATTTCAAATACAAAACAGTGCAAGGTCAAATGGTATTAAAAATCTCATTCTGGCACAATTACAAGCCCTGTGCCTTTTGAATGGCAAAGAAAAACAATAAAATTGTACTGAACTGCAGCTCAAATTTCTGCCATTTTTTAATTCTTTCTCTGGAGAGCTGTGAATGAACGATGCTTTGAAAAGTGCTTTAGCCTTTGACAGTCTATGGAGTTTGCTGATGTCACATTTCCTAATTGACACAACACAGGGTCTGCATGGCACACTGCTACAACATTTGTTTTACAAGTGCACGTTTCACAGGAAGCCAGTGATTAATTTCCCAAAGACTTACAGGCATACATTTCCAAAAAGGGAAAAATAAAACTGTTACATATCCATACAAATCAAAATTTGCAGAATCGTGGCAGCCAGCCAGCAAAACTACTCCAGGTCTGCTTCCCCATCTGTTTGGCCTGTTAGCTGAAAGAAAATAAAATCAAATTGCTCCTGCTGTAACTAATTCTCAGAATTCCCAAAAAAACCCAACTTCCATGACACAATTTTAATAACTCAGAACGCCTTACAACAATCAGTAAAACCTTCTTAGCACTGTGCAATGTAGACACAATAGCTCAGAAAGGGGTACTGAGACAAGAGGAGTTCCCTCCTCCCCAGCATTGAAAAGGTGCTGTGCCAAGCCACCACTGCTGATCACAAAAGTGACCTCTTGACCCTTCCAGCAAACCGTGCCCTCCAGCAGACCAAATCTCGGTGTTGGGAATGTTACACCCCCCTGTACATCAGCTCCCGCCCTCTGCTTGAGGCTATGGACCTTGAAACAGGGAAGGTAGAAATAAAAGTGTGTCAGATCCTCGGTCACCTGCAATCCCAGCCCTAATGCAAATGAAGCTAGCCTGGCTTTAGGCGGGTTTGTGAACTTGCCCGCGCTGCTAAACGGGAGGCGGCTTACACCGATCAACTGGCTGAGCAGCTGAGGTCAACAGCGCCTTCAGCTATTTGTCTGCTGGAGCCCTGACAAGTGATTTTCATTTTATTGCAATGTACCATGTCAAAATCATTACTTTTTCCTTTTAATCTTTAATTTATAAATTAAAAACCCGTCGTAAAAACTTGCACGGCTTTCTTCCATTTACCACTGGAATGGTACACAGTAATTAATATACTACAGGTTTCTACATCACAGATTAAAAAATAATTTGACTAGGAGCACTTTCAACAGCTGCCCATAAATCAGCCCACTCTCAAGAGTTCAACTCAAGAGTTATTGTGTCTATTGTGCATCTTAAGGTTCAAAGACAGATTATTCATGCATTCATTCGTAGCCAAGAATGTATCCCAGAAATGAAATTTACCCTTCAAAGCTGACCCTAGATTAACCACTGGATTGACTAAATAATTTAATTGCTCAATGATGTGCTATATCCCTTTACTGAAGATTGTCGTTTTGCTGAATTGAGCTAGCTTTAAACCAGTGGTAAATTAATGGCACATATGCCAAAAGTGTAAGCAGCTGCTGCCCACCAACAATGCCAAACTGAATAATAGGAATGCAAACAAATCTCCCGGTACACAGTTAGCTTTTTTTGCAGTACTTAAAAACTGTAGTGTTACAAAATTACTTCTGTGAAAGAAAGAGGCAGAAAATAGATGAAAGCAAAGCTGTTATTTACAGAGAGCCCCTAATAGCTGAGTAATGTTGCCAGTGCAAGAACATTAGTTCTGTCACCTCCTTTTCATACTCCACAATTTATTTTCCATTCTGCTTAAAAGTGTTTCTGCCACTAGATGCAATGATGAAAAGAACAGCCAGTGTTCTCCTCTCACACTACAAAGTCAAGAGTGCTGGAATAACTTCTCCTCACCTGTTAGGGTAAGCTATCTGTTGCTGCTAATTCAGTCAGCATTCCAGCCCTCTCCTAGCCACATTAAACCAATGCATCTAGACTGAAGATTAAGGGGACAGGAGACAATTACATTGTGTGTTACTGCCAGAGACGTAAAGACTCTAAATCTCCTTGAAGCTGAAAACAAATTAGCAGCTTTGACCGCATCAAGCTGTCTGTCCAAATGGAGGCTTCTTTTCACAACAGCATTACTAACTGTGCTTCTCAAAGATAATGCTTTGCGGATACAAAAACATTTTCTCTAAGTTATTTTCTGTCACTTGCTCGTCTAGACCAACAGAATCATTTGTAATGTAATCACCACCTACTGCCTTGAAGCAAAACCAAGTACAGATTTACTCCTGCCCCTCAAGAGTACCTCTTCCCCCTCATTTATACTAATTTCATGTGCCACTTGTGTGGGCAGAATCAAAGTAAAAAGAAATGGCATTAGCCTATCCATTCATATTTCATATGAAAATGCATCAGTTAATAAATCTGGACCTCTGTGCTGCCTTTAATCTTTATCCGAAGGAGAAACTGTCAGTTCCTGCAGAAGAACCTTCAGTGAGTATCATGAAATAAATTACTAAAATGTTATACAACTCCACCCCCACTGTCAACAGGAAGGTGTTAGCAGGGGAGGTGCAGTCATTCACAGCCATCCCAAGCCTGCACCAACAGCCTCCTTGTTCAGCAGGGGCAGCACCTTGGCACAACAGTGCTACAGCTGAGGCCCACAGGAGTTGAGGTGCTGGAATAAGGAAAGCTGATGGAAACCTGTCTGTTCAGCTTTTGGGATACAGCCCCGCAACCTCTCCCCCGCCCCCCCCAAAAAAAATAGAAAAAGAAAAAGAAAAAAAACGAAATCTAGGAGACTGCTCTCAAACAGGATGTGCTCACTGGCCAGAGAAAGTGTGCACCTCTCAAGTATGTGGAGATCTCTCCAGCAACACTTCCACCACCAACACTGCTGCTGCCCTTTCTCCTGCCCCTGAAGTGTGTTTGGACATTTTCCCAGATAAATCTGTTTTTAACCACCTTGACTATGCAGATTAATGAAAAATAAACTTCTATCTAATTATGTTTCAGACCCCAGATCTTTCACTCCGATCTTCAGTAGTCCATACCCTGAAAGAAATGAGGCACAGATGGGGTTTGCAAAAAAACTGATAAAGTTGAAAAAGGTCAGAAATGGGATACTGTTAAAGGACTAAATTTTTTCCACTTAAGAGTCACATGTGCTTAAAAATGCTGAATTTTAAATTTTTGTAAGACTATCAAGGAAATTTTTTTCTTTCACACCGTAATAGAAAAATGAAAGACTTTCAAATGTGGGCAACTATGTGGAGATGCCATTCTCTCTTCAGCATTCAGCAAAATTCATCTGATCTTTATTAAAGCAATAAACAGTAGCATCTGTTGGCCTTCTGGTTGTGTCACATCTAAATAAAGGTGTCTGGCTGGAAATTGCTGGAACCCAGCAGCCTTTTTTTTTTTTTAACTTTTTTTAATTGCTCAGTCTTGTAACCAGTGATTCTTCCTAGTCTGAAGCTACATGAAATCTACCAACACCTAGTGATTCTTCTGGATGAAACTGGCCTGGATGCAGACAAACTTGCAGTGCCTTCACTGTCAAAGGCAAGAGCGACATTTGAACAAAATCTCTCAAGAAGCAGTATTAATTTATTGCAAAACTTTCTCTACAGAACCTACACTCTTAACTTGTAAAAGAAAATTGTAGAGAATAACCTATAAAGTAAGCTTCTTCTTTTTAGAATCTGTAACACACTAGAAATAATACTCTGCTAAAAATTGCCATCAATGTCTCTCTTCCCTAAGGAAAACAGCTCCTTTAGTGAAACCTGAGACTCATCTTACTGTTTCTAAATCCCAGCTAGAGCAGGTCACATAGCCTCAGGGCTTTCAAAGATCCACAAAAGCCAGCTCCATATGAATGCAAGGTTAAGAAGTACAGGTTCGGTCACTGCAGGGGAAAGTAAACAGGCAGTAAAACATAATTACTTGCTTCAACCTACTTAAATGAAGAAGTTTTAAGTGATGGGGGAAAAAAACCCCACCTCTAGATTAACTGAAAATACATTTGGAATTTCCCTCACTTGAAACTGATTTTCCACAACACTTACCCTCAGTGTTAGGGACTGGGTACAGAATTGCCATCTCCTGACAGCTAATGTCCAGTTCCACTTTATTAATGGGGATCCTTTTACTATTAGCTAAATTACTACCGAAATAGCAAATAGCCTGATCTGCCTCTAACACTCAAACAGAAACAACAACAAAACTCAAACAAAACAAAATCCCTTAAATATACGAAGTACTGACCCAAGTGAAGGCCTAGTAAATATACTCAGCTGATACCTTAAAACAGGGGAAAAAGAAAAAAAGGGGGAAAGAAAGCGTTTAAAGCTTTTCTTAAATATTCTTCTTTATTCTGACTAAATCTTTAACAAGGATGGTAAAAAATCTGCCTTTAAAAATTACTTCTACAGCCTTTTATTTCCACAGTTATATCCACTTTAAATTCTATGGAGCTTTAAATTTACAGCCAGTAAACACAAACCAGTCCTAATTTTGATGTATGTATAACGGTTTTGCTTTAGTTGATACTCCTTAAAAAAAATAAAACCCAACAAAAGAAAAAAACAACAACCTCCCCCCCAAAAAAACCCTAAAAAACCAAAACAAACAAAAACCAACCAAACAAACAAATAAAAAAAACAAAAAAAAACCCAAAAAACCCCAGAAAACTCAAATTAAAGCAAAGTGCTCTAATACTAGCCTTTTGTTCTTCATCCCAGATGTTTCTAGGGGGTTTTATTACCCTAAATTTCATGGCACTTGGGGATATAAAATTGATGAACTTCAATTGTGCTTTCCATTGCAACACTAGCTTTTGTAAATCCAGATCTAGTTTTTCAGACTAAATGAAAAAAGCTATTTCCCTTGAGCTTTTCTTTTTGATATATATTCTTTCTCTTCTCCCTCAATTTTCAACCTCTGTGTTTCCTGCCCCTTTTAGAACAAAAACATAAACAGTAATTTTTTATTAACCCTGAAGCTCAGAGGGCTCTTGACTGTTAAAAAAAATTTAATTGAGTTTTTCCTTCTGCTTTTTGGATTACTCCTTGCCACCAAAAATTCCAGATTAGTAGGTAGTTATTACTACATCAGTAGCCACTAGAAAGAATTACAAATATGCCTCAGGATACAATTTTTTTTTTTCTTAAAAAAATGAAAAGCTGCTTGTTAGGCCAGCCACTGATCTTGTACTGGAAAGTTAGTCCCAATGCCAAAAACAGCTCATGATGTAGCCTCAAACAGTGAAAAAAGGATTATTTTTTAAATTTATATTAATCTGTATTAGTAAAAACATACAGTCTTATCAACCAAGAGAACCTCTCATTTACCACTGCACAAGATTGGCACTGATTAGGAGTGTAGCAAAACTGGAATACAACAGCTTGTCCTAACTGTTTAAACTATGTACAAAATTAATAGTGACCAAGAGAACATCTTTAAGTAAGTATATTAATCCCCGAAGCACACTAACTAAAGATGCCATTTCAGTTGTGCTTTCATTCCCTACTCCAATGGTATTTATTTAGTAAGGAAACACTTGGATGCACACACACTTCATTAGAAGTCATCTCTCTCCCTGCTATCTACAAATCCAAACATCACGTGTTCCAAGTATTTGGTACTGGAACAGTCTCACTTGTAAGCAATCTGCTGCTACTGAGATTTTGCTTTTGAGCAATAAATGCTCAAAACTGTTGCTTTTCTTGAAGCAACTCCTTCAGTGTTCATAACCTCACTGCTTGAGCAAGCTCAGTTGCACGTTCAAATAGCTCCAAGCAAATGTTTCCAATCTCAATTATCCTCCTTCCTTTTTCTAGGCACCCTCCTGCCCCCATATGCTTGTTTGTAAAAGGGATAATTTTCTATGTACGTACAAGCAGCACAGGGAGTCTTCCTCTGTAGGAGTCTGGCAATATGCAGAGTTTTATGTAAGCACTGTCTGGAATTTGTTAAGTTTTTTCATTCTCTGCTTTGGGTTATACCAAGAGAATTACACCCAGATTCTCACTCAGCTGGAAAATACAGCATTTGCCATGTCCCTTTAGATAAGCTGCCTGTGAGTACTCAGGGTCAGTAAGACAATTCTGATGTTTTTGGTCAGTTATTGTGACTGTATTGTGGCTACACTTTGCTTAGCATTACATCAGTATAATAAGAGTGAACCAACAAGAGAAGCACTAGGCAGTAAAGCAGTCACACATTCCTCCATGCAATAGAGGCATACAGCCTCTCTAAACAAATCTGTAGGACTAGCACTGGCTAGACCCTGTGGGGTGTTTATATTCAAGGAGGAATGCCAAATACTTTCAACATTTAAATACCGAATTTAACATTTAACAGCACAAATTTCCTAAGTGCCTTTCTTCCAGTGTTGGTCTGCAGTATTCAAAAATGTGAAGCAATGGTATTGAGAAGAAATTAAAAGAGTGATGAGCTAGCTTAACTTCTCTGCAGCACTCAGAAAGCCTGGAAATTAACAGTGGTTCTGTTTTCACCTCATTTTATTTTCCTTTTACAGATCTTCATTACTCTGTGGTGCTTTACATCACCTAGACAAACAGCTTCATTTGTGTTTATATGAAGAAATAATTGAAATCTTTGGGAAAAGGAGCTGTTTGCAACAGAATCAAAACTAAAACTCAAGAAAGTCAGGGTATCTCCCATCTCCCTTCCTCTACCAGCAGAGATCAGCCATAAGGTATTTTAAATTTCTGCTTCACTGATGTTTATACTGACATGATTTATGTACAGTTTACTGAGAACAAAGAGCTTGCAAAGGTTTAGTTATTGTGACCCAGCTGATTCAGGGCAACTCACTGAAGCTACGTCACAACCATGTGCACCTGGTTCATAGAGTCAGTCACAATGGTTTAAAACCAATTGAGGGGTGTCTTGGATACTCTAAAATTGAGTTAGAGCACAGAGTTCTAACACTGCCCAGCACTCTGTGTTTCAAGGAAGTTCACAAGAAACAGTGCAGAAGCCAGTTAGAGGACAATGCCAGAATTTATGTCCCTAAACAAGTGCATACTCTGATAAGGTCAGCCAAACAGCTGAGATGATCAAAATGGCCCCTTCAGACACGACAAACTTTGGTTTAACTACAGCTAAATCCATCTTGTGGTATGAATCGTACAACTCTTAAAACTTGTTTCAGTCTGTGTGCATCCCAGATCCCGTCTGTAAAGTAGGTAGAGCTCCCACAAACCACAAACATTTTTATCCAAGACTGTGGTCTTCCATTGTGAGATGCAGAGCATATCTCTTCTGCTACAAGTTTCTATGTAACACACAATATGTGTCAGACTCCAAAAGCGCCTGAGATAATATGAGACAGCCAAAGTCTATTAAAAAAATGTATTTAAGACTTCCTTAAATCTACTGATTTACTGGGTCTGGCATCACATACAGTAGAAAGATAAAAAATTAAACATAACATATACCCTATAAATACATGTAAAGGCTTTTTCTTGACAGATGGCATTTGGATAGTGGGTGATGTCAGCGGATGACCCTTGCAGCAGGAGGAAACGGCTGGATTTTAGATGTTCTGTTAATGTAGCTAGCCAAAACCCCTACTTATTTCCACAAACCACTTCTCTGTAACGGGGACATAACGAAGCCTGATTTCTGAGCAGTAGTTATCTTTATGCTTCTGTCATATAAACCCACAATTCTGAATTAAATATGATGGTTAACAACACCCAACCCCTGTACTCAGCAAGTCAATGGTCTACATCACACAGAAATATAAATGCACCCCGTCTAAAAGTGAACCTGTTTTTTACAACTGTATCACTTGGTTTAATAAAGTATATTGCCACTCTCAATAAAACTTGCTTGAGCTCAAGACAACAGTGTGATTTAACATATTTCTATAAATTTTTACGAATTGTTGTAATGTTCTTTGATAAAAATCTCTAATTTCTACATTTGTTTCCTTACATATTTGACATGGCTTTCACCATTACAAGTTTCATTGTTTCATCATGCCTTTGTATTTGTCAAAGTAAGAAAATGTGGTTGTTAAACCACGAAAATTGCTAACAGGAATAACAGGCAAGCAGACTATTCATTCTTCTATTTCTGTTGACACATACACACCCTTATTTACATACACACGTACAAACACATATCTAACCAAATATATTTAAAACAGACTGTTCTTTTAAAGTAGTCTTTGAAGAACTAAGACCACATAGTAAGGCAGAGAGGAATCTACACTAGCTCTGTGCAATAGGTAACATTTTCAAAACAAACTATGCATATTAGTTGCAGAAGTGCCAGTGGAAAACCCTATACACAACAAACACTAGCATGCCTCTTTGTCATCTAAGCCTTCTCCTTTCTACTAAATTTCTCTAAAAATTCTGCAAAATTGTGTCAGAACTGACACTACGATAAATTTGGAATACCCTAGAAATTATCCCATCAGGTTTCTGAGCTCCAGCAGATTCCTGTTTCTTCCATATGGCAACCAGTCTCAAGTTATAAAGACCAAGAAGTTAACCCTGATTAAAAAACACAACCCATTTCCCCATTATTTTTTACTGCGGAACAGCAGGTCGCACCTGATCTGCACAAAGAGGAAGAATGTCACCACATGTAGACAGCTCGTTCTGCACATGAAGGCAGCAAGGGCTGTCTCCTACACAGTTTTCAGGAAAAGAAGGCGTCATCAGTACTACTGGTTCCCACCTAAAGGCAGACTCTACTACTAGATGCAGAACCAAAACCAGGACGTGACCCAGGGCAACTGCATGTGAAAAGCTGAACAAAAACGCGAGCTCTAAGCAATTTAGAAAGTTGGTTGGCAGTTTCCCTTTTTTCTGGGTCATTTTTATTTCCTCCAGGCAGCAAGAAGAAATTATTGCTTGCTTAGAAATTGTTTACCCAGAAGATAATCACACAGTTTAGCAAGTACCTGATTCAAGATAAACTTTTTTCTCATCATAGCAATAGAGACTTTCAGCAGCTGTTTCCCAAAACATCAGAATAACAAACCAAACCAAAATACACACTCTAGTTAACACTACCAAGCTGCTTTCTGCGAAGGATTTTTTCTGCAGATAGCTTCTGGTGTCAAATATCCACATCACCTGCCAGTTTCAGGTTGACTTGCCCACATAACCATTTCTCTTTCCTCTCCCATAGGCTAGCCTCAGCTAGTCCCTTCAGTGCTCAGTTTCACAGCCATTACCACCACTTTGGACACACCACCAAGTTATATCCATACGAGATTGTTATGCAGATGACAATGCCTATGGCATAAATACATAGCAATTAAGCGCTACACAACTTAGTGGAGTAACTGAGAAATGCCCATCTGATAACCAGCAGCCTCAGTCAATTGCACGGTTAGTTACCACCCCCTGTAATTAAATATCACAGAGTTCAGATGCCAGCTTCCCTCTACACCTCTAAAGATTAAAACACGCTGGGAAAAATGGTCTGATTTATTAAATCAAGTCGACTAAATAGAGTGGTGTAGAAGTAATGAAAAGAGCTGTAACAATGCCCTTGTTGATCTTTCAGAATTTTGTCTGAAATCCAGTGTTGCTTTCTTGCCTTGCCCCCCACCCTTGGAGTGATTATCTTAAAAATATGCCTCATAAGCTTCAACATCATCCTTTTTCTGATCTCAGAGAACAAATGCAACAGAATGTGACAACTTGCTCAACATACATAAAAGAAAACTGGCTATTTCAGATACCATCATAACAGGAATTCTCAGTATATACCTTCTATTTTATAAAGCATGCATTACATTTATGCTTATAATGAGTTCTACATAAACTATTTGATTTTATCTTTCTCCACTCAGGCTACTATTCTTGTTGTAATAACTGTGATTCACCACATCCTTTCTGTATTTGCATTCCCACAACTAGTTGCTGCAGCACACCAAGGCTGCTCAGCAGCACATTTGGTCCCTATGAGAATGCAGCCAGCCTACAAGCCTATCTTTATCACCTCACAACTCATTTTACAGAGTGGCTAAACTAGACAGAAAATAATTCAAAGATCTCAAAACACAAGCCAGGATTAGAAATTTTCATACCTTCCTTAGCTTCTTTGAATTGTTTTATGTTAAGAAGCTATGGGATATACAGATAGCCAGAGAAATGTCAGTTTGCATGCTTGTTTTTATTAAGTTTTGGAAAGCAGTAGAGGGAGTGAAAACTGAAGAAACGTATGAAAATCAAAATAAATTTGTATGTCATCATTTAACAAACATGGTTTTAGATGTGCCTAGTTACAAAGACTTTGGTTAGAGTAACCTGAATTTACACCAGTTTAGGAAAGGTTGTGTTCTGCCCTAAAGTCAAAATAAGAACTTGAGAAAATGAGTACCTGATTAATTTTTTTTCCTATTAAAAGTAAAAAGAAGACCCATCTCATCTGTTGTTTCCTAGAATTTGGAAGCTTCTATATAGCTGCTTTCATGAACATGTCATAAAGTTTGAAAACATGTAAATATATATGTGTGCTCCAAACAGCAAAACTTAATTAAAATGCAAAAATCATCATTAGGAACTCATTCTTCTTAATACAGTGTTGATTGCGGACTCTGTGATCAAACAGCCCAAATTTGTATTTTTCTCTTCAGTCAGCAGAGTCTGAAACACTCAAACACGAAGAGCATAGTATAGACCACACAATATGATATCATATCAACTATCTTCAGTCTCTTAATTTATACTCTAGCTATAATTTCAGAGTATTTTAGAATCCTGTTTTATCTACATTTGTAGTCACTCATAGCTGTAGTGTTCCCAAAGAGTGTAAAGCTATGAAACCAGGCACACTCATAACAGTTTTGCTCAAACATGCCATCAATGAATTGATTTGTTTCAGAAAATTGTTTCAGACAAACTAGGAAAAGGCCAAGGGACTTAAATTTCCATTAACTAACAAGAGTTTTTAAACCATTAGAGTGCTGAGATACTGGTAAATGGAATGTCACCCTGACCAGAATGCACTTTTTTTAATACTTCATTTCTGGTGCCAAACGTTTCACAAGAAAGGCCTCTTAAATTCAGTGGGGGTCAGAAGTTTAGTTTATTCAGCAAGAATAACACTATTAACAGCTACTGCTCTTTCATGTCAACACAGTTAACACCCACACATTCCAACTCTGGTTAATACAGGCCAGTCAAGAAAGATTGGAGTTGCTAAGGGCAGTCATCTCTGCAGGGATATTTTAAAACAGAATTTATACTGTGCTTTAAAAACAATCTAAAAGGATCAATCTACCTTACGAATCTGCTGTAGACATACACAGAGAGAAAGATGGATGGATGAAAGCATATAAAAGCAAGTAAATCTGACTCTCTCTATTGATTTTTGAGAGGACAGCGTAGAGCACTTTGGTGAGGTCTTATATATCACTGCAAAGGACGAAATGCCATTGTGCATACTGCCTGAAGCATGTCAAGATTTATCATGAAGCAATGCACTGCTGCATTCAGTCATTATATATTTTTGTAAATAATCTCATTTTCACTGTTGAGGAAGGCAGATCACTAAAAATTAAATTACCCTAAAAAGAAATGTAAGAACTATCACAGGAAGATTTTCACACAGCTATATATGAAAACATCTGCTATTATTAAATGAAAAATTGCAGAAGTTTAGTGTACACAAGCAGTATTTTTAGCAGGAGAAAGCTGGTATTTTAATAATGAGCTTTTGAAATCCAAAATGGAAAAATCTGCATATCACAGCATAATCCTCTTCCTACTTACTTTGTCCTAAGTCATAGCAAATCAATGTTTAGTGTTCCCCAAAGCTCTCCAACATCCCTACTCAGACAAATGTCTTCAAAGGATATTAAAGAAATCAATCTGGTTTTGATAGCACTTCTTCACCACATGGAACGCTTTTCTTCAAGGCTGAAAGCTTTCCTCTTAAAGCATATTTTATATAACTAAAATGCAAAAATAATCACATCAAATTGAATTTTTGCAGGGTCTCTGGGGCCCCTATTGTTATGTAATGGTGGCATTTCTTATCAGCTGAAATATTCAGCTAAGTTTTCATCTAAACTATTCATATATCCACCCCCATTGCACAAACACCCCCTCACGATGTACATTTAAATAGCACATTTATGCTATTTTATTAGCAATTCCTTCATACGTTTTTCTTAATATAGCAAGAGGAAACAATTCAATTATTAACTGGGGTTACATGGTAGGTCATTTGGAAAACACAGTTGCTTTAAATAATAGAAAGACCTGCCATTTGTTTTTAAAATAAAAGCTCACTAGCTGAACTGTAAAGCTGTGACTGTAACAGTAGATAATGGTGCCCCAACAGATTAGCAAGCCTTTAGCCAGCACCCAGGCAATACAGCATATACCCCCTTGCTGACATATCTCAGAGACAAACCTAATGGAAAAAACAATTTACCTTCTTCAGTTTCATGCCACACAATTCCTTCCAAGTTCACGCTGGTCCCAGGCTCACAGGGTCCAAGGCATTCGGGTTCTGTTACTACTCCAACCTCGCAAGTATTTACACCCACTGAACGTGTCCGTACCAAGAGCTGCTCGACTGGTGCTGCAATATTGGATGAAGATGGGGAAAAGTAGGAGGGCAGAATCTGAGGTGTGATACTGCTGGAAATCGGAGGTGGAGGTGCAGGCACTGTAAACAGGGGATCAACCTGAAAACAACAGACAAACTTACTATAATGGTGCTGTGAGAGTTAAAAAATAAAAATAATAATTAAAAAAAAAAAAAGCAACAAAAAACATAAATAATTTTTTAAAAAGTAACAGACAGCCCAGTTTGCCAAGACTGCATTTCTTTATGTAGGGATTTGGTGAATCACAGGTAATTTCAGCCTTATGAGCTCAAATTTTTTTACGTTAGCCCAAATGCTGCACAGAAAAAATTAATTACAAGAATACCTATCATACATGCTAAACAAGGCAACTTGCTAAGTTTCTACTAGACTATTTCCTGTGGTCATAGACTGTTAGTATGAAATAATAACAAGTTTTTAAAACAAGGATTAAGTTTACTATTTTCTTGGCACTGACAGAGACTGATTCGTGGATGGAGATTAATTTTGTGAACTGGGCACTTCATTTTCTATCTGAAGAAAAACATTTATAAAGACAGGTACAAAGACACAAATATTCTTTCACGTGTATCATACAGAAATTAGTAGTTGGAGCAACTCTAATATCCATGTGGTATTTCGCTCTGGCTCTAAGGTCCCTTTATCCCATGAAAGACAGCTAGGTAAGGATATGAGCATGTTCAGTCAACTAGCTAAACCACCTGGAACTCATGTTCATTTGGCCCACTGGATCACAGATACCACACAAAGAAATCACTCTTCAACCTAATGAATGATTTTTTAGAAATAACTGCTTTTTAGCTGCGTTGAAATAGATTATCAATATCTTCAAGACTATGCTGGTTTTAATTTTGAACCTCATAAGAAGAATCAACAGAAAATATATAATGACTCACTGTTCAATATCTAGGTTTTGCTCAAATGTATCTTAAGGTATCAAATCAATAATGTATCAAAGTTAATTCTGCCTTCTTCTAAAGCAAAATGGGGGTACAAAGAAAAGGACAGACTAAATGGTATTATACCTGTATCACAGATCAGCTAACTTCATCAAATGGACAATTCTCATAATGAGAAAATAAAATTACAAATTAGAAAGAACTTTTTAAAAATTGTAACAATTGTTACCACTGGCCTTCATGACAATTACGTCATTTTTAATATTATTCATAGCTGCAAACTGAGAGCAAAGACTTTTAATCATGCGTGCAAGCCTTATATGTGCTACATAATTCTCAGTAACTTTTTAAAAATGTTTTGCATGATCTTTGTATGACCAGCCTGGATTCTGATCTCAATTAGATTAGAACTAAGTAGGAAAGGGGAAGGATGTATAACCACAGTCTTCTCCAAAGTATTTGGAGGGGATTCTTTTTATTGAGAGTTAAATCTTCAGGTTAGATGTAAACAAACAAACAAACACAATAAACCAAACAAAACCAGAACAAAGTAACAAAACAAAAACAGCCAAACAAAACCACAAACAAACACAAAAAACCCCCCACAAAACCGAAGCAAAACATAAAACTGAAAGCATCCCTATGGAGTAAAAACCTACTAATACCATCAAAATTCTACTGATTAAAGCAGAGTTCCTGTGGCATAGAAAAATGCACTCAAGCAATGATGTCTTTATTCTTCTCTTTATGCCAACGGAGTTGCAGAGTTCAAGCACAGGCAGAAAGCTTTGCAGAGCAGACCTGAATGCACACAGGACAGCCAAATACCAAGTGACCCCAGCAGCAGCTGTTACCTGCAGTACCTAATAGCACGCATCCCACAGAACCATAAAACTGTGTGTGCTGTGCGTGGGGAGACACTGATTCTCCTCTCTGCAGCTTCTGCTGGCTGATGCCAAGTGGAGGCACACTTGGCTGGGTGGCACAGAGCCCCTCTCCCTGGCACTGCCTGGGTAATGCTGCTCTGTCAGGGAAACCGGGTCACTGTCTACCCCAGCCATAATTTAGGAGCTCTTAACACACCTTACTCCCAACCAGAAGAGAACTGGGGTCTGTAACTGGTAGGTAAATGGAGCGAGCACTTAGGAAAAGCTAAGACACATCACATTATAAACCCAAAAAATTCTGATGTATAGCCTGTTTGACAGTTTACATGGTGCTCTCTAAAGCTGTGCAAAACCTCCTAATACACATGCAAGACCATTCTTCCATAAAAGAGACTCATCACAAAACCAGAGGAAGAAAAATCCAAAGTGTTTTCCGTGGTCATGCTGAACTAGCCAATGTTTTAAATCAATGTAGGCTAAATTGACAGATGTGTTTTCTGTTTTTTAGTACTATAAACAGTGAGGGGGAGCTAACGAAAGCATGGATCTACAGTGTATCCTATTAAGTTCTTTGTTACAAATATTTGTGCTCAGTTTTGGTTTATTTAGACCTGCTAATAAATGTTCATGTTTTCCACTAGAAACATTCACTCAGGACAAGGCCAAATTGGGGCACTTGCACTAAATGGGGCTATTTCTCTGTGAATTCAAACACTAAACCTTTGGCTGAGAAATAAGCGGACACTTACTGTCACTGAGGTACATATTCATTGCAAAAGCATGACCTTATTCACAAGAAAAAAATATACTAAGCTTAAACATTGCTCCAGATTTCCATGTTTTAAAATTATCCCATCCTGTTTGATAATCATAACAGCACTGCAAAGTGGTGGTTCCTAGAGATCATTGTGGTGACACAATTGTTTTCATGAATTCTCCAAAGGGCACTGATGTAAGCTATTAGAGGCTAAGAGAGGCAGGAAGGCCGCCATCTCCAGTGGAAAAAAAAGCACATAAGACTAACATCTGGTGGTGGCAGTCTGTCAAACTGAGGAAAGTTAATGTCAAGAACAGATGCTCTGCAGTTTCTCACTGTTATTTTTTCATTATTATTCCCAGGTGTTGGCACATACTGAGCAGTAGCCTTGCTGTTTATCACACAGGAGATTCCAATATGAGATTGAAAATCTGAATCTGAAGAAGGTTATTTACATAGATGCTCTCTTTAGACACATAATCAAAGGAGTGCAAAAAGACAGAAATATTCAAGCAATATTTTCTTCACCTAATTCCAAGAGCTTTTGAGAGCTGATTGGTGACAAAGGCTACAAAGCTGCAGTGTTATTCATGGCAGTTTTCCACTGCCAAGTGTTTGATCATATCAGGGAGCTATGATGCTTAGTAGCAGAAAGCTCACAGAAAATGAAGACCGCCTGCCAAGCAATGTAGTCTCTGCTCCTTGGAGCAATCCTTTATCTGAACATTAACCAAAAAAAAAAAAAAAAAAAAGTCTTATTTGTTGATCACATAACATTCATCAATAGGAAGAAACACACATGGAAAAGAAAGGGAATATCAACATGAAATAGGCAAGACTTTCCAACACATTCAGTTACTCAGGCACTTTACACACTGGAATCAAGTTCTGTGTAGCAAAATTCACCTTCCTGATTTAATGAAGATATGTCTTTGAAGATGTATCTCAAGGATAACATAGTCTACCTGTCTAAGACCAAAGTGGGTCATACACTACTGCAGCGTCATCCACCAAGTGATTTTGAAATGTACATGCCAAAAGCCATTTAATCCATATACCAACACAGCCAGGAGAAAGGCAGAGGAGCAGCTTTCAGGCTAAGTACAGGCTCTTCCCAGAAAGCACTGCTTTTTAAATGGGGAAAAAAAGAAAAATCTACTGTAAGCATTCCCAGTGGGAATGTCTGCCTTAATAGAAAGAATGTGAAAAGAAGATCTGAATCCTATTATAGGATCTAACTAAAAAACCAAGCCTGCCCTTTGCAAACCTAAATCCTCCCTCTAAAGGAAAGCAGCATAAAGACAGAAAAGACTAAGAAACTTCCAACCTTGAAAATTACATTGACAAGTTCTTTGGAGTTATGAATTAATACTTCACAGAATCACTGTGTCTGGAAAGGAAAACAGGAAATAAAGGAATTAAACCCTATCTGGAAGTTTTGAATCCTAAGAAAAAATCCTACAATCCTGCTTTCTTTAGATTTTATAGTAAAAAGAAGACTTGTTTATACATAAAGTATACTTGCCTCTATCTTAATTTTCTAAAGCAGCAGTGACTCGAGAAGACCTCATTGTAATCTCATGCACAGCATCATGAATCAGAAGCAATTTTAATGAAATTAATCTAACTGCTTTGGAAGACAAGAAATATGAGAGAATGTGACATGAGAAAAATGCTCAGTGCTCAGAAAGTGCTCAGAAGCATGTCTGCACTTCCAGACATCTCACTGATCTTTAACTCTCCTCTTGCTACAAAGCTTGCCCCATAGAGAATTTACACATTCAAAACCTTGAGCTGTTCCTTCATATTCTACCATGTAACAGGAATTATCACTATGAAGAATCTCCATTTAATCTCAGTTCAGTATTTCTTGCCTATAAATTGTATCAGAGGCCAACTCAGAAGCATTGTGACATAATGCTTAACAGAACTGATATTTGGTTTTCTTCAAATACTCTGCATCAAATTGTTGGAGGGAAAAAAGGTCAGTGCCATAAAGGACAGCACAGAAAAAAAGAAATACTGTAAGGTAGGGATGTAGAAAGGAATTTCTGCCATAGGACACACATATCTATTACATACTTTACATTCAAAGCTCAGGAAGGTCAGAGGTACTAAGAAAATTACTTGTTTTGGTAACTTAGTTGAGAATCACAAGAGCTTAAATATAAAAGAATTACAAAGGTGATTCAAACTGCCTACATTTCATCCAAATTTCACACTTTGAAACATTTGTTTGAGAATAATATTTTTCTTTAAAAAGTGTTTGCGCTTTAAAAATATTATACCATGAACAAGAAACCTGTTGCATAATTGTGTTGAACTGAGTAGCACAAGTAGCATCTACTTGCAGTTTCCAAGTATTTTCTACTCTTAACATTATCTTCTCCACTTCAACTGAGTAGTTGGAGAGATCAAAAAGACGTTAACAGAACTGTCACTTTCTTTCCTAGTGAAGCTGCAAATCACTCACTTTTGAAATTATTTGAATATTCCGAACGGTCGCTATTAAGAATAAAAAAACCCACCACACACACAAAAAAACCAAACCAACCAACCAACCAAACAAAAAAACCCACTTAAAACTCTTACTCTGCTACTAAGCTTTCCGTAGAGGGAACAAGGAAAAAAAGTTCCCCTTGTACTAAAGATACTCTTTGCTTCTTGCATGGGCCACATTAACCAGCACACAGAGTTCTGCAAACTCAACTTTTGACAGTTGCACGGTGTTTTTATATGATGACCTCCAGACCACCTCCGACCTTATGTTACTATGTGACATTATGGATCTGCAGCACCTCCACAGACATGATAATGCTAGTATTTTATTTTTAGAAGAATATTAATGAAGACTATGATAAAAAGTCAAAGTTCAGAGTAGGGTCTAATGCAGCACATCAGTGCTGAACAACAGGCATGGAAACTTACTTGTCCTCTCTTGGATCTCCTATTCTAGCTCAGATGAGTGGGATTTCCCAAGCAATTCACCCATTTTACTGTGAGAAAGATTAGCATTTGACAGCTGCCAGCGATATCCTTTTGCCAAGGCTGCGTCTGTGAAAAATTGTATGTCAACTCTAATGCTTGGCAGAGTTCTGGGAGGATGCCCAGATCACCACCTGCAAATTTCTTGTAGGGACATTTCTCCTCATTCAGCCTACGTAAATCACATTCGTTGAGTTAACTGTCTCTAGAATACCTTACTGCAGTGAATCTTGATTTCTCCTGGTCAATCTGCACTTACAAACTTTTCTTCAGTCAGCCAGTAAGCTTTTCTAAGCTTTAACACAAAATGAACAAATACTAAAATTCACTCAAGATACCTATCCTGTGTAGAGAAGTACAGTATTCCACAATCAAGAAAGGAATCATTCTGAATAATAAAGGAAGAAATTTCTCTGTTATTATCTGGGGGTCCATAATGATGTCCAGTATCTGTCAGAGTCATGCAACTGAATAACTGACTTCAACCTCAGAAAGGAAGTGTGAGCACATGAAGACTCCAACTGACCAAAGAAAATTTTCTCATTCTCAATTGTACATAGGAAGATAATGTTTAATTTGAATGCATCATCATTTAACTGCTTCACTGCAAATTTTAGTTCTTAATGTCCCCATAAATAGTGACCCTATGACTCCAAAGCAGAAGTCTTCCAGTTCCAAAAGATGGTTTCATTTACTTGATGATGCAACCACAGTCTGGTGGAAGCACAGCCATTTCAGCCATTCTGGAGTACAGAAGACATTTAATAAAACATTGTGAGTCTTTCCAGGACTCCAGTACAATATATAAAAAAAGTGGCAACAAAACTCAGAACAGAAATGGCTTCCTTGTCCACTTGCACATCAATAGCCCACTGCTTCCTTTTACCCATTTGCTGACCACTCACTTCGCGAGTGCAAGGCTGTCCACATTATGACTGAGGCTGTTGCTCCCTGAATTCAATAAATTTTTGTTAAGAAAAATTGTCTAAATTAGTAATTTCTCGTCCAAAATCTTGTGAAGGACCTTCTCCAATCCTTAGGAACAGAACAGATACTCCTTGATGGTGTATGGATACCAAAAGCCTTGATGGGCTTGACTACATTCTTATGGATGGTATTTTTAGCATGTTCTGAAAATTGAGCACTTGACTTAATGGCTCCATATTTATTGGTGTCTACACCTAGAATTTTTAATTTAAAAAGCCCTTAGGTTTTTTAGGTAAGACATGTGGGTCTTTAACTAATATAGAATAGAATAGAATAGAATAGAATAGAATAGAATAGAATAGAATAGAATAGAATAGAATAGAATAGAATAGAATAGAATAGAATAACCTAATTATAGTATAATTACTAATATAATGAACCTGTATTATTGCCTTAGAGGTCTCCATCTTGTGCTTTTTGATAGGGTGTGGGAGCCATATCAGTTAGGTTTTTTCTGTATTCCTTAGACCTTAAATATTCATGGTATTAGCTACAAACACTACCAAGTGTAGGATATTGTGTCCTAATTTTATTTAAAGAAGAAGACAGTATTATTACTTTCAGGAATGCGACATACAGATTCATGATTATTTAGCAAGTCACTAAAGGAAAAACTTCTAAAATGACCTTTCAGCTTTCCTTTTCACTGCGACAGTTCAACTGAAGAAAGAGATGAAACATTATTGTTTAGCTCTCCTTGAAATTACCCACTGCTAGCAATCTAGTTAAAATCTTTATTCTTAAATGCAGTTTGATCTATTTACAGTGTCTTCAGGAAAGACAATTTATGACAAGTGTTTTGGTTTTTTTTTCCTCCCAACTGGTGTACACTTTCACTGGTGTAAGTCCAGAGCATGTCCACTGAAGCATAACTGTGGGCAGCGCCTCGACTGTAGTGGTTGTTTTAGCAGGGAGAATAGTAGATAGCACATCAAATAAGACAACTCTTTAAAAAAATCCAAAAATAATACATGTACAGTAAGGATTTTTTTAAAGAAAAATGATCCTTGAGGGGAGGAAGCCACTAACATCTGCTCCCTCCAAATCATTGTGCCAATTATGGTGCCAGTTCCTGACACAAAGTGTCTAATAGCCCTTAACAATGAGACTGAGGGATTAATTTTACAGTGTGAAGGAAAATACAAGAACCAGAGTTAACAAGAAAGACCTTTCAAAAATTTTTTTACCTACTTGCCTCAACTCTGAGGCCATTCAGTTTGGGCAGAGAGGACAAATTCAGATTTAGTGTTTTCTTAGTTATTTTTCATGAGAACATCTATACTGTCAGCACCCAAGTTTATCCGACTACAGATTACCTAATAGACAGACAAATCTTGTCCTTTCAGTGGCTCAGAATTCAGGTCACCTTGAGATCTCTGTTCTCATGTCCCTATTTCAACAACATCGTTACCTATAAATTTTGCTTTAGCAGCTTAAGATCCTCGTTAGCATGTTTTCTCGGAACCCAAACACAGACAGGAGTTTGCATTTGAAGAATTTTAGTAAGGATTTTTCATTCCTGTCCTGCTGAAAAAGAAGAGAGGCATGCAAATGACTCAATTTCATCCAGAAAATCCCAGACTCCATTGTTGAAATGTCTTGTGTTTCCATATGTCTTTTCTCATACTCTCATAGACTATTTTTATAGTGTAACAGCATGTAACAACACATACTACAAACAAAGCTCCCTTTCTGTTCAAATAAAGCAAAAGAAATCGACAGTCCAAGTATTCCACTTTTCATATGTTATTTTCTCCAGTTACTTCCGCCTTCTAGGATGATCTGCCCTAATGGTGCATATCCTTTTATTCTACCCACTGCATAATAAGCTTAAAACAAACAGAAATATTTTTTAATGCTTGGTAGAAATTCAAATATCTTGCTCATAAAAATAAGCCCAATCTAAGCTGTCACAAAATCATGAAATGGCTCTGGCGGTTGTATCAAACTATAATAGACATGTACAGACCCTTTGAAGAAATGAAACTGCACTTTATCAAGTGTGATTTATAAGCAACACTGATTTAGCTGGGAGATAACACTGCTGTCTAATCATTAGTAGTCAGACAACAGCCATGTGAACACATCAATTATGGGCCACTGCCAAAAGCCCTTGAGATCCCAGAGATTAACAGCCAATCCTCTGTTTTACAAGCTCACATCAAAAAGAATATTAATAAGAGGAGGGGCGATGTGAAAGCTTGTCAGAGTAATTCACGCACTAAAACAAGGCATTTTTTTCCCTTTGCTCTGCCTTGAACCGGTCCATGAAAAAAGCTGGCATTAGCTACAAAGCATGAAGCTGCCAATTTCTCAGAAAATGTTTTTCATTAACATATGTGAAGTTGTGAAAGGCTGGAAAAGCCCTATTTGGTGGACAAAGGCGACAAGTTCTGTGTTCCTTTCCTGAATGTATCAATCCTATAACTATTATTCAGATATTTGGAAATTAACATCCGTACACAGAAGTGTGTGATGACTTTTCTCATCCTGAAAACCAGATCTATTTACCATTCTATACAAATTAACCAGACTTCAAGGGATGCATTTACTCTGTATTGCTAATAATTTTGAAAAGCTGAAGCAGAAATATTACCAACTCATTCTCAGGTTTATGTGTGTCTTCAAACGTGTGGGGGGAAAAAAAATCCACAATTATGCCCTTCTTATTGACTTTTATGGCGTGTGTTGACTAGAGGTTTACTCTTCTTCCATATAAATTAATGGAAACAAGCCAAGAATGTAAGTCCAAAGGGAACAATTATTCCTCTGTACAAAAGTAAACATGCCTATAAAGATGAACCTCAAACAACTTGTTGCTGACATTTTAAAAGCAGCACTTTTAGCTGGATGGTTTATTCCTATCTTTGGACTCTACTCAAGGGTCTAAAAATAGAGAGGTTTCACAGCATGGCTGCAAACAACCTGAATCCAATGCTGCCAATACTGTGTATTTAAGGGAAGAGAGAATTTATTTATGGGGATTTTCCAGAGCTACCTTTATAAAAGCTATCTCAGTTACTGCCCGTAATTAACCTCTGAGCAAAGAGGAAGCAAGAAGCAGGAACCTTTTTGACTCTTCTTTGTCCCAGAGCCAGTAGCTTTAGGCACAGCTCCAGAATACATATTCTGTTCTGACATGAACCAGTTTCAAAGGTTTCCACTTTGCTGTGGTCTCCCAGACAATCATTCCCTTCATGTTTCTTACCTGGAGCACCACACATCTCATATCCTACTTCATGATGGCATACTGATAGTCAAATTGACACAACTAAGAGGGCCTTAACTAGTCGAGGAAGCACATAAAGGCACCAAGCATGTCAAGCAACAGATTGACATTGTGGAACTCCTCCTTTAGTAAACAGCTGGACTAAGGAGGTATCAGTCCCAGACTGTTTGTTCAGGCAGCCTTGGCAATGCTACCTTCCACAGCTTTACTGCTCCAGGGACACCTGTAATGACAATTTTAACTAAGGGTACAGTCTTGCATCGTGTAGGATCTGACCTAATTCCCAAAACCCATCTCATACTTTTGGTGGTATTCACCTTGATGTGTCAGTTCATTGTACAAGGTCCATGACGAAGTGTGGCAGTGACAGCTCAGTCTGAAATCAGCTTCTGCAGAGGTGGAACCACAGCCTCCACGTGAGCCTTGCACCAAAGAGGGGGACAGAACTCTCCCACAATCCTTCTGCCACCACATGCAGATGGCAACTGCTGATACAGAAATATAACATCCTACTCACTAGATTAAGCATCAATGAGCTTTATCACATAGCCTAATGCTGTGTGTGAGGCTCCCCTTGCTCATTCAGGTGAATTTTCTATTTTCCTATAGCAAAAGCAATGCCTCAAACACAACAGGTCCTTAAAGATAGATCACCTGTAGCTTAATGGCTGACACAATTTTAGAAATGTATATTATCTTGACTTAAATGTGTTTTTGGAATAGATCTGTTTTAAAAAAATCTCAAGATTTTAATTTCCATGTGTTCTCTCTGTCATTCTATGATGAGATCTTGCAATTCAATTGCTTGAAAGCAAACCTGAGGAAACACTCATTAGGCAGACCTCTTCCAAAGCAGTAACTTTATAAGCATAGCATTAAAACAAGAAAGAGACTGAACCATTGTATAACTGATAATGACAAAAAAAAATCTGATTCAAAGAAGTTAAATTTATTAAGGGGCTATGTTTTTGTTAAGTGGGCTGAGACAGTAAATTTGTTTTCCAGGAGTTCTCTAGCATTGTTTTCAAATTTGAATAAACTAATACAAACTAATAGCAAATGTTGAAGTAAATGCACCAAGTGACATGAGTTTAGTCTGACAGAAGTGGCCTCTCAGTATCTAGCAAATTAAAAAGACACTGTTTATCTATTTTTAGACTCTTACTAAAGGGGTGAAGACTTTCTAAATTTATAGCTCAAATACATCATGGAGAAAGCACTCCATGAGCCGTCTTTGTACAAAAACGTGGGAATTTTCAGATGTCTCATAACAGATTACTAGATCTCTTAAATCATCACTGAAAATGTTAAGAGCATAAACAGCTAACACATCATGTGGAGCAACAGGATTCTACCAGAACAGCAGACTTCAGGTGACTGCAATGACTCTTATATTGGCTCTTACTATGCCTCCTAAGTCCCTACTAATAAACACAGGACAAAAGAGCAAGTGAAAAGAAGCCCCTTTATAAAGTGAAGGGCAGTACTTAAATCAATTAACTTATTTTCGTGGCAGTCCTGTACAAAGTGCTCTGCAGGTTCTACACAGCTCCACTCTCAAAGAAGTGTCAAAACAGTATAGATAGGAGTGCTGTAAAACAGAGAATGCATTAGAATGGAATAATTGGATGACAGCCCTAATACAGAGCTCCTGATGATGCACAGCAGCACAATCTTTATTCCAAGCAACACTGGTTACTTTTCAAATTTAGTATTAGAAAGGTTTTCGGCACTAAGTGTGTCAAGCTCTAAACACTTATTTGCTTTAAGACAGTGTTAATGAGTTGGCTAATCACACAATTTTATAGTTCTATAATGTACTGTGCTGTAAAAATTAAATCAGTGTTTATTACACCTCTGGCTGCCTTTCCTTTCCTTCTCATTGCACTGGGTCTTGGATGGATTAAATGGATTAAAGCAGGAATATAAAAAGTGCACCAGTTGACAACAGTTCTCAGTATGTATGTAAACAGTATATTAGTTCAAAGCCTACCTGCGAACAAAGTAATTAAAATACTACTTTCAGGTACTGAAATTGAGGATATGTTTATTTTTCAATTTTGAGGGAGCTGCTTCGTTTTTATTTGCTTCTGGAATTTCCCTCCTCTTGGACGTTAAAACCAACCTGCTCAGTTTTCCTTTCCTTAACTCGAATACAAAAGGCAAAATATAACTGAGTTTGTATTTTTGCAAAATTACATGTTTTTGTGAATTCTCTGATGTCAACAGTGTTCATATGACAGACCTTGACACTACATTGAGACCAAAGCTTCCTTTATCACTAGAGAATCAATCTGACTAATGGCCAACCAGGAAAGACTGGATCAAAGATACCTGAAGGTGCATTGCTTGTTTGAGGATAGAGAAAGAAGGCACACGCACACAGACACTGGAAAATCATATACCAAAGATACAGAGGTAGACTTAGTGCATCTTTGAATACAAGCAAAGAACTTCATACACATTCTTACATTTCAACCTAACTTTTCTATAGAGGAAAAAATGGCAAAAAGAATCAGATAAACACAACCTTCTCTGATCTCAATTGGCATAATACGAAAGCTCTTCTCTCTTACATAGCAAAGAAATAATATTTAAGCTACCCTAGACTGGATTAATTTGAGTATCTCCTGAAGACTGACCACTTGTTTTCGATATTGTTTACATTTACAAGAGAACAATCATGTGTTTTATTAAAATTAGTGCCACAGCACTTGAATTTTGATGAGTATTTGTTTACTGCTCCACAGAACAAGCACAGTATCTGTTGTTCTGACCCCCAAACAACTGAAAATTACTTTGCATTCCTAAATCACAGTAAAGAGTCTGACGATAATGCAGAAATGGATACAATCATGTACGGCATGGCCTGGGTAATTTTCATGCCATAATGTCAGAACTTGCTTTGTGGTCTTAAAACCGAGGAATTCTGAGATCACAGACACATTTGGTCTGTATGTAAGCACTAACTTTTGAAGGAAATACGCAGTATCAAAATATATTGACTGTTTTCAATAACTCCGTGGACTCACCATGTCATTTCACTGACTATAAAATGAAGATAGCTTTTCCCCCCTCTTCCTTTCCTCAGTGTATTGCAAAGCTTATGGCCAGACGGTGTACTTTATTTAATTAGAACTTAAACCCCAGAACTGATGCCAGATTTTCAAGATAGCTCACAAATTGAAACAAGAGGCCAGATGTTCAAAAGGACAAAGCACATTGGGTGCATGAGCTTTCCCTCTGATGCTCATAACGGCAAAAGGAGGTGCTAGCCTGTCCAAAAAAATCTCGCCAAAGTTGTAGGTGTCAACCACGTTAAAAACCTGCCCTTCATAAATGAAGTCATAATGCTTCCAAGTGCAATTGGTCCTTGGAAGATAAGTGAAACAACCATGCATTGAAATATTTAGAACAAATTCCGCTTTTCATTCACAAAAAATGAACATTGTGCTTAATTTTTCCTCTGATTGAGGGAAATTTTATCGGCAAGGAAAAGACTGGTTTTTGACTTCTTTTTTTCCTTAGTATCACAGAGGAAAATGTCGGGTGTTTTTTGTTTGGTTTGTTTTTTTGCACGTGTTTGTTATAAACAAAATGAAGAAAAGACAACTAAAACTGGAATAGAATAGGATGCCAGGAGATAACTGATAAATTATGCTGTGTTTTCTTTTGCTACACACAAGTCTTCAGCTTAGTCCAATACATCGCACAAGCACAAGGGAGGAGGATGTATTGGATTTTTCTGCTACACTCACATTTGCATGAAAAGGAGCAGTCAAACGAAAATTAAGCACTTAAACAGCTTAAAAAAAGCACTGGTTCAGAATACTGTACTTCAATAAAACATTCATTGTTATTCAATGCTTGGCAAATGACATTGCCATCACATACTAGTAGAAGAACCGTGAAGAATAAATGCTGTCTGAAAAAGAAGCTTGTACTTATGCAGCGCTAATGACCATCTAAAAGAGCGATTCTGCATGGTTACATCCTCTTTGAGATTCACAGCTGCAGCTTCACAAGAGCAGTCATACATCATAATCTGCAGCCATTTTAGGCTACCCCTGTGCTTTGGAGAGCAGTATGGGAACTCAGGAACTGCTAATATGTAAAGTTACAATCAAAACCAACTTTATTCAGCGGTGATGAGTGAATGTGATGATGACCCACCTTCCCCTTAAAGGTGTGTCATCACACTGAGGAGGAGGAGGTGGTATTTAAATTTTAATACTGACAACACCCTTGACTGTAACAGCAGTGACACACGGGGAAAAGAGCTCCACATTTAGTTTCACTAGAGAGAAAACATACTCATTATTAGATTTTTATTTCTAATTCAATATAACAGTGGCACAGAGTAGCACATCGAGCCGTTCTTTTAAAAGGTCGGGTAACTGCATTCTAAGATTATAACACTCACATTTTAATTAATGTGAAGGATTTGCTTATTGTACAACATGCTGATCCTATAGACATCATTAATTAACTAAGATAAAGTGACTTTTAAGAAACTTAACAGCTTGGGAACAAACAGTATATCACCGTACTTTGAAATTTAGAATCGAAGGCTGTATTATTATCCCCTAGATTAACCACAGATTTTGTGGACAAACCACAGCCAGCCTCCTTTTCTCTACGCTCGAAATCTGCAGCCACACCCATCCCACCAAAATCTTTCCTTCAATTATGCACATTTCTTTAAGCTTAGTTTCATGGAAGTAACTATGGCTCTCTGCACAATATATAGCTTACAAAACAACTCTCTGGATCTTTAATTAGGCTAGACAAAAGAGAACAGTCTGGAAGCTACTGTCATTACTAGGGTTGTTTGTCTCACACATTAAATACCTTTGTGTCTACAACACTTAAAGCGCCTTTCTCAGATCAGGTCAATCACGCTAGCCCTCCGCTGGCCTGTAAATGGCATCTGTCATCATCCTAGTAACTCCCACATATCTGAATGTACAAATTTGGATGAGGAAGCTCTGGAAGAAATGGGGCTGGTGCCAGTTTAAGAGTTCAACCAGAGGTTAACTGTAACCAGCAAAGAAAGAAAGTGTTTTGATTTCAGCCCTCAGTCAATATACATCTCTTGCGTTTCTTAGGCTTGTCTTGATGAAAGTAGCTGGAACTGGACACATAAGCATCATTATGGAAACGCTGGCATACTGAAGAAAAAACTAACTCCTCAGCAATTAGTGCCATAGCGTTTTCTGCAATGTGAAAATCTAACGGGAAGGAACTTACAAATGTTTGTTGATTTATAATGGTTACTGAGAAGCTACATTTCAGCATTAAACACAGCACCATCAACAGTACCTGGCCTAGGCCCCAGAAAGAAAGAAGCCGAATAACTTTTGTGCTACAAGATGGGAAACACAGTCAGTGGAGAGGCTGTCTTTCCCTTGCCAAAGGCTTACACTCACTTGCTTCCTATTCCTTTATAAAGAGGTGATTTTTAATCTCCTTATCACTGAATATCTTATGGAAAGTTACCTAATATGTATTAAATGCAGAGGAAAAGAATGGCACACCTGGCTCCCTTAACAGCAGAGATTTGCACTTAAACACAGAATCTGTCAAATTGCATCACTTGCATTAGGAATTGTATGCTTACCTATTTCCATAGGTTATCATAAATTAATTCATTGGGTACACAAGATAATCGACAGACCAACGAAGGAGCAAAAGATTGTTAAATATAAAGACAAGGCTGTTCTTATCTCGAGCCAGCTACAGCAAACGTTTTCCATAGTCTGGTGGTGTGAAAACAGTGGCCAGAAAACAAAAACAAAACAACAACAAAAACTTAACCATAACAAAACACCAAACAACAACAAAAAAACCCACCCCAATCTCCTCATGAATGAATAACATCTGTTACCCAATCTCCACCCCGTCCCAACCTCACCCCAGAAAAAAAAAAAATAAAAAATCTTCCCCTGAAGAACTTAAGTGTGAATTTCCATCTAAGTGAGCTTTATTTATGTCAGTGACTCATTTCCAGCCTCGACCATTATGCCCAAAAAATCTGTCCTTCTCACCATCTATGATATTCTTCCTAGTTATATCCAGAGCACCTGGCCATCAGACAGCCAGATAAGAATTTCAAATGTTGCTGAAGAGATGGAGAGTTCCAAACAGCAGAGACAGGGATTTCAGCAGTTAGGTTTCTACAAGCGCTATCCCTGCAGGTTAATGAAAGCTTTTAAAAAAGGAAAGCCCTGACAAAGTGTTCCAGATACACAGCCTACCCTGGAGATTTCTCTACATTCTTGCGGTTTCGCAACACATTTTCCTATTAATTTGGAAATACTTTTCTCAGTAACCAGCTGATAAGTTCACAGAAACAACAGGGGAGACAGACACAGTGCACCATGGAACCAGAGACTTGACTTCATATACAACTTGTCAAATGAACAGGGGAGTCCTGAGGAAGCTTTTCTTCTTATATTCCACCTCTTCCACTAACACTGAATGTGGAGTAAGATGGGAAAAAATATTAAAAGGCACTACTACAATGTGCAAGGAACAAAAGTATCTCACAAATTAAAGACAAAGTCTGAATAATCATTCATCTCGTGGAAAGGAGGAGAAAGAATTATACATAGTGACAGCCTTCATAGAGAAAGCATGGGATGTAATGCTTACTTTTTAAAATAAATTGCTCTGTTTATCCAGGAGATTCCAAACCTCAGTCTAAACGCCCAAATAAACTCCGTAGATTTAGGCTGCAGTCACATATCCTTTTACAGCTGAGATAAACAGAAATGAGGGTATCAAAGTCAGGTACTCATCATCAGCCCCACCACACCTAATCTGGAGATCACTGCCTTTCCCTTCACATTGTCTGTGTACCCTCTCCTTCCACCCTAGTCAATTTGGACACTAGGTTAGAAAAAGCACACTATTGTGGATCAATTGAACCTTTTTTTGAAGCAGGCTAGGGAATGTTCCACCTTGTAGAAATACTCCTCAGTGATATGTATTGATAGTATTCAGGGTAGATCTGTTAGAACCCCACATGGGATTACAGCAAAAGTTTCATTTTCAGAAACCTAACAAAACTGTTCCACTGATACCTGCACGCTGAGGCATGCTCCAGCTTCCAGTTTTGTCTTGGCACTGCTCCATTCCTTCCCACGTCACAGATACAGCTTCACTGCTTTTCCACATGCAAAGACTAAGGTACAGCCAAGACCTGTGCAGACAGTCTTGCATAAGCACTAGGCAAAACCTTTTGTGGGAAATCTGAGCAAAACCATGACTTTTTGTGTCTGGAACTGAAGAAAACAAGATTTACCATAGCCCACTTCCACAGTGGAAAAGCCACATTGAAGAACTTCTGTAGTGCTGTAAGCAGAGTTAGTCTTGGACATACTGGTTCCTCTAAGTGCAGCCTTAGCAAAGGAAACACGTTGTCCTACTCTAAAAACATGTAATGATGATTTGCTCTTACCCCAAACCAACATATGCAGTAATTCAACTCTAAAGTGGGCGACGACTTTGATTTTAAATAAACTCGTGATTTAAAAGGAGATTCATTTGACCTCTAAGTAATACTTCCTCTCTGCTTAGTACTGACCTAAAGAAATTAGTCTAATTTCTTGACAAACCTGGTATACTGACTTGAGGCTTCCAGATCAACGTCAAAACACTGAAAACACCTAAAAGTATATGAATGAAACACAAAACTGTCACACTCCTCATCCATGGAGCTGATTTTTATTCACCAACGCAAACACAGTGACTTACTGTGCAATAATGGCAAGCCAAACGGGAAGGACAGAGAAAACTGTGATCTGACTTATCAAAGACTTGTTAACTTACCAAAGGCTTGTTCCCTACAAAATACTGAAATCTCTTAGTGCAAGCTACACCACTCACTTCCCATTCAATTTTGAAAGTAATATTGTATTAGCATGGCTCTTCTGGAAAGAATTAGAAGTTGATAAATATAGTTATAAGAAAGATGAGCTCTTGTGACACGATAAATATTATCCAGAGCTATTGTTATCCTAATGAGCTGAAGTGTCAGCAACTCCTTTTTACCCGCCCCTTGGCTTCCAGGACAAGAACAACAAAAACAAAAAAGTAAAATTAATGTCTATCAAATTTTCCCGAATTCTAAGATTAAATGATTTCTTTATCTAACTGTTGATTTAGAAGGCAAATTTCCTTTTGACCTCACTGAGACCCCATTCAGGGCAACATTACTTAATCACTGGTTTTTACTCTGACAAAGATACAAACAAGTTTAATTAAGTCCATCAAGCACTTGGTAAGGTACTAATAATAAAAAAAAAATATGGTCCTACTTCACTGCATTGATCAAAAATGAAAGACTTACCCTGGAGTGAATTTGTTACTGGTAGTTAAGACTCACATACATACACAAAAAAGTAGTTTTGTTTTGAAAATCTATGGAACTTCACTTGTTATTTCAATGCTAATTTTTGCAGTCTGAAGACCAACTGTGGATCTCTTAGGAGCAATAATAGTAAGGAAATTATATATATGTAAGTAGATGCAAAAATTATAACCATTTTGCCTTAAATTTTCCTACTGCAAATTTCTTATTACAAACTGGTTTTATAGTTCTGCCAGTCACATTATACAGGTTTTAAAGCACAGTGAACAAAATCACAATACCATGCGCATAATGTAAAGTTCTTCAATAGTCACTAAGAACACTGCTTTCAGTCACTTGAAATATGTCAATGCTCATTTTACCTAATAGATTACAGATAACAGCCTGGTTTAATGTTCCCACAGACAGTTATTTCGGAGCTTAGGGAGAATACAAAGGGGCGTAAACATACACAAATATGTTTATAATTAGTCTGCATATAAAAGACACAATGCTATATTCTTACATAACTTCCACAGCAGCTTTCTCCTGGCAGAGATGTCAGTGGTCATGCCGCTGCTCATTTTGAAGCAATGGCCTTCTGTGCCTAAATGGGATGGGTGAAGTGGCCTATACTAGGGAATGCAGCTAGGAGCACGTCTCAGTGTACGATCTCTCATTCTTGTAATCAGGAAATGCAGCAGAAACTACGTCTCATGCAAAAAACCCTATTAAGAATATTCTATTAAGAATATTTTTCTTGAGGTTGCTACTTAGTAGTCTCTAGTTTGAGGGAGATATATTCTTAATAGCACAACCTACTGGCAACACATCCTCCATTTGTTTATACATAAGCAGAGAGCAACATTTTATCAGTAAATTTCATTCAAGCAATATGTAAAGAAACAAGGCACAGCATTGCCAAGCACTTAAAAGGCCACACCTGAAGCTCATTACTTTTTCCTTGTCCCCTTATGAAAATCACAGGGTATAATTACACTCTAAAAACTTTCCTGCTCTTATACTGGATTTCACATAAGAACAACTGACAAGTTTTTCTGGGTCTTTTTTCCACACATCTTTTGATTTTTTTTTACACAAACTTGCCACTAGCTAAAGGGGAAACAAATGTCCATTTTATTATAAGTTAAAGAGATCAAACTAAAAATGTATTTTATGACTAGAGATGACCAGACACAACTTACCAAATTCAACTATATCTACGATTTTCCCCGTGTAAATTACTACAACCCCTGAAGATGGAAAGTTGAACAGTTGTTTTACATAGGCCAAACATATTCCTCAAACGGTTTATAATCTGATCAAATCAAAATAATCATGACTTGTTTTCTCAGAAGGCTTTGACAACCAGGATACTGACAGCAGGGATGTTCTGTAAAATAAAAATGTTTTATTTTCCATGATCTATGGACCTATTTCCTTATTCAGACTTTGTAAATTCATTTTCACAGCAGTGATGAAGAGAAGAAATCATAGAAAATTCAATTCAGAAAGTAAGTATTTTGAAAGGCTTTAAATTACTGAAAAAGTGAGTTTTAACTGAAGAAGCTTAAACAACATTTACTGCAGAGGTTACTCCATTTCTCCTATAATGCTTTCTTGGCTTTGATCTTTAAACCAATGACTCATGAAAATGATATCTTCAAATTTACAGGCCACCAGTAAATGGGTCTTTAAAAAATGTTGTACAACAATAAAGCACGAATCACAAGCGCTTCTTAACCATTTGAACTGTCAACTAATTAATTATGATACTGAAACAAAGGCCTATTAAAAAAAACCCTTGCTTTTAAAAAGGAGAGAGGAGAAAAGGCAAGACAGAAAAAAGGGGGTTAGGCAGTTCTTCTAGTGAGCAAACCAAACAGCATACTGGGGAGAGAGGTTCAAGAAAATGTATTATGTTTGCTCAAATTAACAGAAGCATTTCTCCCCCACCCCATTCAAAGAGAAAACAAAATAGGGCAGCTCTTCTTGCCACAGACTGGTGCCCCTTAGCTGGAAGCAGCTTCAGTTGTCAGGTTCCTGTCAGCACGTAAGTGCACTTCCCTTCTCCCACTCTTTTGTTCCTACTTAATATGTGCGGTTTGTTCAGCAGCCTTTGCTGTTAAACAAGTCATTTTTTCCTTGCCTCCTCCGCTTTAGGAGGAGGCAAAAATAGCAGGACCTAGGCACAAAATATAAAGCTCATTTCCTGTACCTTAGTGCCTCATTCTTTCACCTCCTTGTCCATAGGATTTAGCTACCAAATAGGTCTTAATCTGTAAACAAATGATTTGCTCTACAATTAAGCCATTCACTTCTTTTTTTTTTCCTCCCTCTCTTTCTTTGGCTGCTTGGCTGCTGTCCAGTGTGGAGGCTCATAGGTTCTTCTATTATTTAGTGCTGGTTAAAAGGCAATAAGCTCATTTAGAGTTTATAAAACTATAAGCTATCAACAAAAGCATTTAATGCTGCTCTGAAGCACTGTGATTTTTGCCTGAAAAAATTAATAATGTGTGGTTGCATGTTTACATGTGTGTACACATACATGTGGATGATGTATGGGGGTGGGTTTTTTATGTACTGGCCTGGTTGTTCATTCTGCATGTCTTTAAAAAGCCAGTTGTAAGCGACAAACACATACGTTCACTTGAATTTTAATTGACTGTGTACTTTTTTATCCACAACTGACAATCACAGGAACTGTGATTCACCATGGCTACAAAGCTGAACCTCAAATACTTTGATGTTGTATGAGAAAAAAAATGCCATGCTACTGCAGCACTTCACAATGTTTGCAAATATTGTTTCTTTATAGAACGATGTTGTGAATCACAGGAGTCTACTAGAGTAAGTGAAACCTTCAGAGAAATAAATATCATTAGCGTTTTCATCTCTGCAGTTAAAAGTCACTGATGACTCAAGAGAAAATAACATCGAGATAAATTTTCCTTTATCTCTATTTTTAAGCTTTTGTTCTTTCTGGAAAATAAATTTTCAGGGATTAAAACCAGAACACAACATATATATATTTGCCTTAATGGAGATGTTTCTACATACAACACGGCTACCACCTCAATGTGTGACAGTAAAGACAATTAAGTATTTTTTTTAAAGTGTCTAAATGTTTTTAATGCTAAATACTTTAAATAAGTAAAGTATTGTAAGTGGATAGATAAATTTACAGGTGTAAATCTCATTTAGAAATGACAGGTACTTAGCCATTTCAATTTCAGCAATATACTTCCAATGAAATTCTGCAAGCCTATTTAAAGTCTATTACAGCTGCTGACATCAATCTGCCAGGCTTTAGAGTGCTAATCTCCACTGAAGATTTTCACCTATAAGTTTGGCTACTGGTATATTTGAATTAAACACTCTGTGTTTCTCTGTATAGGCAACTACAGACATTAGAGGCGGATGGGCAATAGAGCAGAATTGTCACAGACCACCAAATGCTAGTTTTTCCTGAATAATGAATGAAGCTCTGACTCTCATTAGATTCCAGCCCTCTCCCCAGGGTTTTAGTCCCGATTTCCACACTTTCCACTAAAAATCTCACTTCTTCCCTACTGAATACCACATATTCCTACTGTACCTACTCACAGGAGAATGAACACGACAGGAAACCCCTCTTAATTTAAAGTATCATATTTTAAATGTACACCCATGCACTCATGCATATGGATGCATACACAAGCAAAGGCCCATACAAAAGGACACACAATAAAATTTTAATTAGCTGTATCTATTAAGACTCACCAGAGATCAAATGAGTGTCTGTCCCTCCCCCTAGCCAAATGACAACTTCTGAAGTTGCAAATAATAGGTGGCAGTCAGACAGTTGTCAGATATGTATGCTCATACTGAAAAACTACTTATAGGTTCCAAAAAAAAATCGTGCTAACCCTGCAGAAAAGAAATGTCTTATCGTGAACTGACACAGCAATCACATCCATATTTAAATGTTAATTATGTGTATTGTTAACTTATTTAATTTATTGCAATACAATGTACCCTCAGTAATTACCAACCAAAAGGATTTGTGAAAATTAACAGTAAGAGGCATTTGAAGCCTTTAAGAAATATTTCAGCTTGAGAAAAAAATATAAATCTTGGATGTAGTTTGAACGTAGTTGGCAACTTTTCCACCTAGAGTAGATCTGAAGGCTCAAAAATAAATATTCAAGAGCATAATTTGTTTCTAGATGTGTGCGTGCAAGTAAAACAGCAGCCATAATGTGGAAATTTGAGTCACATTTTGCAACTAATTGGAAGCAGATTAGAATTCTGCCTCAGGGGAACATTGTCAAACTAGAAGCTGGAGCAAATGAAGAAAGAGGTGAAAGCATCGTGAAGAGCTGACAGATTTACAGTGCTCAAGGCAATAAACGGGTACTAGATGAAAATGAATGTGCTTCACTGTACTGCATGCAGTTTTCTGTCGTATCTCACCAGTAAGAGCATACAGCCATGAAACAATTCTTTTCAGAGAAATGGCGAAGGAAAGAGTAAGAACGAACAAAACACCATTCAGGTGGCGTGCAAAAAAACCTATAAATCATACACTGGCTCAAGTTGTTACAAGAATAATATAAGTGGTCATAGTAGGTCCTGTTCTGCAGCCTGGACTCATCTCAAGTAAGGGATTACAGAGACATAACACAAGGAACTACTTACTTGAGTTGAAAAAGGACAGTAAGCCCTTGCTCAGCATGAGCAAGAGTCAAAGCATTAAGCTCTTAGGAAAAAAAAAACCCACACAGATTTTACATTTTTAAAGCTAAGAAAAACACAGAACCCTGCAGACAGATAAATCAGAGGCAGAAGGGGAAAAGCCTTTTTAGGGGGTGATTAGGAAAGGTTGGAGATCATAAAATGAAAATAAAGTGCAGAGGCTAATGTACCAATGCTGTAATGTAATGGAAACAGCTGCTAGCTTTCTCCTTCAGTGCTTGGCATCCACTGCAGCGTCACAGGAAAGACTGTTAAAAGATCTGGACATGAAATGTAAATAAAACTATTAGCCAAAACTCAGTTGTTGTATTTATAAAACAGTAGCAGCTCTTTCTTCTTGTGTATGTACTTACATGCATGTGTCTGTGTGTATATATATGCACACACACACCTCCAGCATATATGTGAATATCTGTACTGATGTACGTACACACATGTTTGCATAACCCTCTCCTTAAACAGCAACTAGTAACACTATTACACAATATTGCACCTTATTATTGGCTAAAGTGGGCAAGAACATCAATTTATGTTTTCAGTAAAACGGGGTGAGGAACAACAACCTTCATTGTTCTCAAAATGCAGCAGTATTTCTCCTTCAAATTTCAGAACTCCAAGGCAATATAACATATAGTGCCCAAGATTAAACCCAGAGCAAAAATTAACCATCAAACTTTATGTCAAATATGTTCATTATATCCATAAATACTCCTGGAATATTACATCTTTATAGTCAGTGCAAGCTAACTAAACAAATGCTTCAACATTTACTAAATCAGATTTAAAATTCCTACCAGCAAAACAAAGTTCAGCGAAGTAACGTGGTCCATTTCTAATTGTATTTGCTTCTAACTATTACCTTTTGTTGAAGAGATACTGATCTAATTTCATTTCCCTCCTTCAGAAACAAAGAATTGGCAAGAACATGAAACCCTGAAACATGCAAATACTGCCATTACTTCACTGCTACAAGCCTATAATAAAGCACAGATTTGATAGTACTATCCGTGTAGTGTGGCGAACCACACTCAAATAAACAGTTCTCCATGAAGAATGAAAACCCAAAGACCAAACCCTTCCAATTCAAACATTATTGTTGCTTTTAACATAAGCCATCCACAGAAATCAGCCAAGGAGGTGACAGGAAATCCAAAAATAATTTGGTTTGGCCCTGTGCACTGTGAGAAAGGAGATTACAGTTTGCTTTTCACTCTTCTTACTGGTTGAGGGAAGTGGTGAAAACTATGAAAGCTATGCTTATGTAACAAGCAACTATGGTACCCACAGACCTACTTCTACCAGAGTTCAGCACAGCATCACTGAAATTCATCAATAAAGGTGGCATTTGAATAGCATGAACTTGTGTTACAGGGGGGATGGGCTTAACAAAATCCCTGAATTAATTCAATGGATAATGCAAATGACTAAATGTGTGCAAAATCAAACTGTCTAGTGAACACAGTTAAAGAGGCCAGATGTGCCTCAAAATTTCCTGGGAAACACAGCCTAAACTTGACTCTTTCTTTTATCAGAATGAAGAAAGCAAGCTCTCAGAGTTTACAAAAGTGTGACCAATTGGAGCTTAGTCTTCTGTTGCTAATTGAAGCATGGGAAAAAAAAAAGCCAGTTTCTGAGGGCAAACTACAATCATATACTTTTTATATTCCACTGCCACATGATAAAAAACAGAATCAAGCTGACTGGTAGAAATTTGACTGGCAACCAAAGACCAACCTATTATTTCAAACTGTTATGGGAAAGCAATAAAATTGCTACCAGGTCTCCTCATGTTACTCTTCAATAAAAAGAAGCCATTGGGGAAATAAGACGAAAAGAAAACACATCAAAACCTCTAAAATTTCTTTAAGTAAAAATACACTTCTGTGGTGTTATGCCATCTGCTTCTTGGTTAACATGACAAGACAACTCAACAACTAGTATGTGAGTGTTTTGAAAACACCAAGTAACCACAATCAATAGATTTTAGTTTGCTCTTTTGACTGCAAAAATTGTGTTCACATGCCACTATTGGCGTATGCTCATGAGGTCATTTTCCTTCCAGTATTATTTGGTGGAGTTTCTCTGGAGACAAACACCTCAGCCAAGCTGTGCTTGTGCTCAGAAGTGAGATTTAAGCTAGGAAGAATCAGAAGCTGTGAGAAAATAAGGGAATCAAATATTTGGTATTTTTTTCTGAAGAACAATTTATCATAAAGGACATACAATTGAATGTAGCACAATTTCAGTTCAAAATTAGTGAAACAAAGAGTTTCATATTTAATTCCTAATAGGCATTACAAGCAGAAGCTAGAGATGTTGATCCTCTCACCTTGAGATTTAGTAGTATTTGTCAACTTACCATAAAAACAGACATATTATAAATCTCTGTTACTAAATGCCACTTTCTTATTTGCAGTGTTGGCTTAAGATTTCAGAAAATTTAATCAACACCATGGTGACCCTAGAGCTGGAAAACCTATCTATACAGACGTGATTCCTAATTCATTGCTTGGAACTTGCCCTGAACGCTCACTTACTTAATCAAGCAGTGTTATACATATATAAGAATATATATTATAGAAGCATACATGTACATTCCATGTACAGACCAAGCTACCTATTCCACTCCTTGATGTTTCAGTTTTTCCAAAAAAGAAAAAAATCTTTACAAAAAAAACCTGCCTGTCAGTCAAGTCACTCTGAATAGTTTTACAACCTTTCATTCAAATGTAAAGGCTTTGTTCCAATTGCCAAGAACATTTTTGTAAGAGTTAAAAGAGAAAGTACAACAGAGAGTGCTTACTGAAATCCTACAGCACAACCAAAAGTCTCTCTCTGACCTTCCTCTTTCCCCAAATGGCTACTCACTGCCTTTAGTAAATTGTGGTATTAAATCAAGAATGTCATAATGATTTTTAAAAATCGTGATTTAAAATTTCATTTAAGAAAAGCCCTCAAATTCTGCTATAACAGCTAGCAATTATAATTATTAAAATTATCACATTTCAAACATATTTTTAAGCAAATTTAAAATGATATATTGTGTTACTGTTCACTTTGGTGAAAGGCTGCACTGAAAAAGAGCTGCATCAGGCAGAAATAGTGATATAAAGAGAGAAAACAAAAAAGGTTTATGAAACAGAACATATACATATATATATATATGAACTTTTCTGATTTTTAAAAAGGTGTTTACTTTTTGCAATTATGACATCATCAGAAATTTTCATGAAAGACTGTTTTGCTGTCTTTTACCTAACGGAAATGTTAGGTGAAGGACTATGTACTAGACCACTTTTTTTTTTTTTTAAATATCCGTATGTATTCTGTAATTGTTAAGAAATAAAAATAACTCCTTGATATGTAAACACACTGAAAAAATCCCACTAGTTTTAGCAAAAAATATGTCCAGCCCTTCAGTTGAAGGCAATCCACAAATCCACAGGTGTGAGCCTATCTGAGGACTCGGGCAAGATGTATTTCTGGTGTGAAAAATGAAGCATAGTGAAGAAGTCAGACAATCTCCAGCCAATTCAGGGAACATAGCAATATATCACCATGTGCATTAGAACATCATATAGGTACAATATAAAGCTGGTACATTAAAAATACTATAAAAACAATAACCTAGTTGTTGGATCATTTGTACAAAGTATCTTAGCTCAGACCACAGTAGACTCTAACACCTGGTTACATGCAGCAATTCCAACTGTATACCATGGAACAAATCTGGAACCTGCCACTCAAAAAGTGAATTCTGTATTTGAGGAATACAGATCATGTGACAGTAACACAACACTGCCTAAACTACTGCAGAAGAAATCTCACCTTTTTCAAGAGTAGGTGACAGAAATCCAAAAGATACGTATGTCCTTATCCAAAATGGAAGTAAAAGTGAAGGATAGCTGAAATGTTAGTACTTTTGCAATGATACTCCTGATGATGCTTGTAAAATATGTTCAATATCACATGTATCAACTAGAGTGTAAGATGTGAAGAAACACAGGGATTTTTTTATTCTTTTAGAAATGTAAATCGCATGGATAACACAGGGCACATGAAGGGGATCTGCATTCAACATGCAAAGGATGTGTCCAGTTAACAGAAAGCAGACCCCAGGCTCTCCCACTAATGTCAGTACTGTGCAGATAACCTATTTCTTATAAGGTGGAGAAAAAAAAGGCACCAAGTTTAGCACGCAAAAAACCCCTGCAGACTTCAGATTTGTGATTTACGTTGTTGTCGATAAAATAGCTTTCCAATTATGAAGGAATGCATTCTGTGTTAATGATCACAACCAGGGGTCCAAGCTTTACTCTTTTGTAAGAACTACAGCAGATCCTCCCCGCAGCTTCACCATTAACATGTCTGTTTCCTGTCAGACCACTCAGAGATAATGTCATTTATCTCAGGGCGGCACAAGACCAGTCATTAGCTTCAGTAAAGACCTCAAACAAAGGCCGGATGGCGTTTTATCCAGGGCTCATAAGGCTGCAGCCAAGAATCTCATTGCCTAACAGTTTAGAACAAGTTATCTTTAAAAAGAGTGATTTTCTCCCTATCAACAATTCTAGAACACTTCTCTGAACAGCAGTAAAGTCTGCATGGAAAAATTTAGTCAATGGTTTTATCATATGCAATTAGGCGTCTGATAAGAGCTTGCTGAAGTTATCCTTTGAGAGGCTGGGGTGGGTTTTTTTGGTTGTTGTTGTTGTGGGAGGGGTGTTGTGGGGTTTTTCCTCCTTGGTTTTACTTCTTAAGGAAAGACAGAGTAAATCAGGTCCTATCTTAATAGTAAGATCTTTGAAGAACTGACCCTTATTGTGTTTGCCCGCAGGAGGTGATCCACTATTAAAAATTCTTCAATGACTGGGCTTCTGGAAATCTCTTTAAATGAAAGTGGAACTGGTTAACTGTATGTACGAACATGTGTTTTCACAGTCTCTCCTGTATTACTGCATTTCAGAAAGCTTCTATAAAGTGCCAGGTGAACTTTTTAAAATAATGATAATAATAATTAAAAAAAGAAAGAGAGTCGGAAAAATACGAGCAAATCTCAGCTTTTCAATTCCTGGGCTCATGCTGACAACTAGAAACAGATGGTACTTTCCATGTTACTTGAATCTGGTTATTGAACACCTCTATGGTTACGGGAGATTTTGCTTAGCACTGTTAACATACATTTCATTTATTGGACTATAAAATGCTACTTTGGAAAAACAAGTCTTTATATAGCTATAATTAAAACAGTCTTGCAGGAAAGCCTGCTAACATGGAGAACACGGTTAACCTCATGACATCTGGACAATCAATCCTTTCCTCTTTACTGGGTATTTATGAAGTTATTAAAATTGTAAAATTACTAATGCCCAAAGTGAAATATTTTTCCAGTAGTTCCGAATATGGTTATCAGCTTCCCTACTTTGTTTGATAGATGTTCTAGACCAGCCTCCATTGTGCTACACTAACTCTTGCTTTGCACAGGAATTCAATAGGATATCTGGTCATACATATTGGCAGAGGTCAGCAGGTTCACACGGAAAGCTTTCCCCGGCCAAAGGGCAACACCTCTTCACCCAGCTCAAAAAGCACCGTCACACTACTAGACAGCACTACAGAACTTTAAGAACCTTGAGCTGTGCTTATTGTTAGACACCCACACTTATCAATGTTTTTAACAGCTAAATCCCTTATGTAGCTTTCAAAACAGTTTGCTGTCAAACAACAATAGACTTTGTTCTTTAATTACAGCAAGTGACCTCCCTGCCCTTTTATTTCACAGTGAATAAACTACACACAAGGCTGGCAAGAAAAGTACATGAAGTAGCATATCTCCATAACATCATTAATCAAAGCATGTACTTAAATGATTTACATCAATAGGTAAAATTCACCCAGAGATTTCTGATGGCGTACGAAACACTCTCAAATCCTAATGCTAAAACACAACAAAGAGAGTGAAGATAAAACAAATAATACTAGCAACATGTTAATTCACTAAAGACAACTTTCAAATGTGAAATGCAGTCTTAATGAGAAGCATAAGCTAAAAAAAAGAGAAAAAATCCATCCTGGAGTATCACTAGACTGATAGATTTATAACTGTAATGAAACCCTCCTGATTACAGCTTTGTATCTTCTGCATTAATTTCATGTAAACATACTGATTTTCACATACCAAATAAATTTTTCCCATATCTCAGAGTAAATTATGACTGAATGAATTCCAAAATCCCCTCACAATGCACACAAAGCAAATTTTGTAGCTATTCTTAACACTTTTCAATGTAACAGCTGGTTAAAAATACAAAAAACTTTGCTGGAACAGATGAAGAGTTCATGCTGACAAACAGTCAGTAACTGTGCTAAAAACAGTATGGATGAGAAATGGAAAATGGAGACAGGTTTTAACACCAAAAATCTTAGGAGTGGTTAGCCTACCTGTCAAAGCTACTTATTCAGACATGTTACTGGTGGCTTAGCCACAAAATGGACTGCACAAATATAGCTCAAATATCTTAGAATTACAGCACACTTTGACTTTATCCACATATTAGGGGAGTGGCGACTTTTACAACATACTTGCGGTTTCTGCATAAAAGAGCCAGCAGAACACAGTCATTGATTTAATTAGGCTTCATAAGATCCAATTTATCATGTTTTACATGACTCTCTGCAGCAAGGAAACATAATAAATAGACTAAAAATAGAATTGAAGCATGCTGTGAAAGCTAAACAGTGACTACAACTCCTGGGAATCTGCTCCAAGCTTTTCACAAATAGTAAACAAATGCAGTATTATATTCCACAGTACATATAAAAGCATGTACATTTTGAATCAGCAGTCATGAACTCATTTGATTCTAAAAGGAAACTTCCAAATTCATGAGGCATGTCTTGCACAACAGTAAGATAACTGAACATTGATTTCAAAATGCAGGCTGAAAATTATCTATTTATCTACAGATACAGGTTGCTTTGTGCAAGTATGGCATATATGTTCTAGCATATAAACAGTCAAGGCAATAACACTTCAACAATTTAAAACCTTTAAAGAATTCTTTCCAATGACGATTAATCATTTGAGGAGGTGGAAAAAAAAGCAGAAAAACAAACATAAAACGCTCGAATGTTACAAATATTTGCCGCCGGCTGGACTTAAAGTATAAACCATTATCAGCAACAAGCCACACTATTATTATTATTATTATTATAAAAGGGAACATTCTTGGCTAAGAAAACGCTAAGGGGACGTTACTTAAGATAGCAAGCAAGCGCACCATTGTGCCAGACAATGGCCAAGGCTGCAGGAGTCTGATGTGCAAAGCCTGTATTAAAGTGTGTGTGCCAACAGCAGCGGCTGCTGCTGGAAATGCAAGCTCCCTATCTCCTCCTGGAGCAACATCTACAACACACAGAATGTGCCACTGACGCTGAACTCCTCCATACGTGTTTGCTCTGAATTTGCATGCCATCCCATTTACATTGCACATAAGATTACTCGTACGTATATAGATTCTTCATACAATTTCCTGTGTCACTGGAGAGTTGAAAGAACACAACAACGGGAGAAACCACACCACCCTCTAATCTCCGTTGCCATGGCAGCAGCCTTTGAGATACTGAAATGTTCAGATTGCCAGCTAAACAAAATTGTTGAATGTGAACATTTGGCGAGAGATTAAAAGGCTAAGGGGGTTGCAAAAGGGCAGTACCTCCCACATTCCAGGCAGCCACTGAATCCAATCAAATGGCTCTGACTCTTTAACCACAGCCATTGTGAAGACCGGATTAGGGCAATTTATCTAGATAGTTAAAACAGATTAGAGAACTGCAATTTGAAGACTATTGGCAACAGAAGTAAATGCCTACTGTACTAAGTTAATAAAGAGACCATGAGATTTTTGAACACCTTTCTGCCGTGAACAGCACTATTTATAAATCAAAATGCAAACATATACACATGAATTACACAGAAATCTGGTTTTCTCATCTGCATTTAGACAAGGTCATAAGGCTCACTCAAATTTATCCACAGATATGCTATCTTAAAAGCAATAATATGCATACAGTATGAAATTTAATTTGTTCCTTGCCTTGAACAGAATCCCTTGGAATTATCTTCCAGAAGTAACAAATATCTGGTATCACAAACACCCAAATCTAATCCTCCAGTCGATTTAGTATTACAAAAGCTTCATGAATGAAAAACAAAAAGCTGGTAGCCAGTCATGAGAAGACATAACTCCCTGCTCCCTGAGACCTTCAGCCCTCTCAGACACTTGCAGACCATACAGTTAACACCAACCGACCCGAAAGTTTCCCCATGGCTGAACATTCACTCGGGGAAGTTGTAAAAGCAGGTAATTTAGGACCAACAGCTGACAATACAATCACAGTTTAACACCCCGAGACTGTTCATTTGGAGGGTGTTGGTTTGCTTTATTTTTCAGGCAGAGCAGGTTCTCTTTGTTTAACAACCTGTAGAATTTACCGTACTTGTAATCCTGGGCCAACACTCGCCCTCTGGACCCCGAGAAGATGGCTTCTGCCCTAGGGACAGAACTCCCACCAACACTAGAACATCCTTGAAACAGCAGTTGACAAAAGACAACAAGATCTCCCTCCACCTTTCCCGAAGAATAGAGTAGCAGCCATCTATTCATACAGAAAGCATCCTTGTAATAGAAAGGAATAAAACCACACACTCCCATTTGATTTCTTTCACACATTTCAACCGCTCAACAAACAAGCAGTTCAAATCCGCGTGGCTCAGAGAGAAAAACTCCCCCAGACAGGAGACAAACTGCTCCACTCTGTTCCAAAAGCTGTTTTGCACACACGATTCTCAGCACAAGGTGCATTTCCCTCCCCCAATCATCCTCCTTCCAGGAAGACAACAGCACTGCCTGTCTGCTGGCTCCTTCCTCCCAGTCGCTACTCCAGCTTCTGGGGCCTCTGGGCTGCAGTGCCATGGAAGCCCCCAGCACAATAAGTATCCTGTGTCTCCAGGAAGCGCAACGGCGGAACCCCAGTCTCGACCCATAGCTCCTGTTTCCTCCCCCAAGCACAATCTCAGCCCTAGGCAGTGGGTCAGAGAAGGGAGAGGGGTTCCTTTAGACTTTGGGAGAGGAATGGCCACAAATGCCTGCAGATGCTGTGGTAGAGTCAGCACGTACAACACCTGCTGCGCCTGGAGCCTGAGCTATGCACCCCCAGCCTGCGAACACATGCCATCCCCACTGGTACTGCTGCCCTCTCCTAAAACTGGGGACAGCTCAGTCAGAGCATTTCTCCTTCTGGGCAAATGCAGTTAAAACGAGCAGACAAAACAAAAACGTTCTCCAGGTCTCAAGGCAGGGAGAGGAAATCACAAGGAAGAGAAGCACACTGGGAACATGGTATCTTCCGTACAGGGAAGAGGTCTCTAGGTCAGTTTCTTTTTTTTTTTTTTTTTTTTTTGGTAAGGGAAGGAGAAAGGACATACGCATGTTACAAATAAACAGCAAAGAGGACAGAGGAGCCAGACATACACTCAAGGGACACTCATTATAGACATGGGGAAACACAGAAGAGGTGGAGAGGAGCTTTGTCCTACCTTTTCTGTTTTCAATTTCTTGATTCGCCTGTGGCTCTCCTCCTCCTCCTCTTCCTTCTTTACCAAAACAGAGTTCCCCATTAACCCTGAATCCGGGGTGCTTTTGCTCACCTCCCCCACAGCAGAGGAGGTGCAGTGGAAGGGGCTGCCGCTTCCACCACTGCCTCCCTTGGCCCCAAAGCCATAGAGGTGCCCAGAGGGAATTTGGCTATTGCCACCCCCACTGCCATTGGGGTGGCCCTGCTGCAGGTCATGCTGCTTGTCCTTTCTGGATTTTCCTGCATCCTTATCCCGCTTGGAGCCTCTGCTGCCTGGGGCTTTACCTGGTTTCTCCTCTTTGTTTTTCCCACAAGAGGCAACGGTGGTGGTGTTGCTGGTGTTGTTATTATTGCCGTTTGGGTTACTGCTCACACTTTGACCCAGTGCTGAATTCATGCCAGTTGCCTCTCCAGGGCGCCCTTGGACTTCCTGCCTTTTGCCAGCACTGCTGATCTCAGGAATCCCATACAAGGCAGCAGAAGGCAGAGATTTATTAGCATCCTTAGAAGTTTTACTCCTTTTCACTTTTGATTTGCTAGTCTCTTTGTGAGAGGAATTCCCCTGGGGAGCAGAGGGCTGAACAGAAGCGAATTTTAGGCCATCAGCTAAGGCTGAGGTAGCATTAGCCCCACTGGAAGCCAGACCCCCGCAATCCTTGGAGCTGGTGTTGCTGCTGCTGGTGGTATTAGAATTATTCATCTCAAATTTCTGTCTGTCCTTCTCTAAATCGGCGTCCAAATCGATTATTAAATTCCCAACACCGATTTCCCAATCATCGCCACTGTCATAAGTGTCAACTGCGTTTGGATCCACACCTTTTCCTACAGTGGAAGTGTTCAATGACATCCTGAAGATAAGATCTCTAGAGTAAAAATCCGATGAACTTTCCTTTGGAGATGTGGGGACATTCGTTTATCTCCGTTGGGCTCTCTCTTAAGTTCAACTCTTCTTGTCTTCCTCCCCTAGGTGTGTCTAGGCTCACAACCTGCAGTCCACATCCACGTTGTCCTGTGAGGAGGGAAATAGTCAAGTATTTCTTGTCTGGGTGTTACCACAATATAACGTCACTCAATAAAGAGGGGGCAAGGCAGGGGGGAGCAAAAACATTCACCATTGCCACGTTCTTAAATTTGTTAAGCCAGAGGCAGTGGCTGTGGTGTTTTTATAACAAGCTCTTTTAATCTAGTTGTATAGCAACATCCACAAAGCCGTGTCCATAAAAAAAGAAGAAACAAAAAAAAAAATTGAAGAAAAAATTATCTACATGATTTAAATCCACAAAGTTCAGGAAATACAGTCATAGAAGTAGTGCCTAGCTGTTGGAGCACATGTTGTAATCTAAGCCCTTGGACCACCACCTAGGCACGAAAAGGAGAAAAGGAAGGACACGGATTCACTCTTCACTGCATTCCATGGATTTTGTGGCTTTAAACCAGATCCTTGAAGTTTTGGGACTCTCCTGTATTATCTTTTACCCCCCCCCCCTTCCACTTAATCTCTTGGGGAGGTGGGGGAGGAGAGTGCTAAGGGAAGTGGGGAACCTCATTTTCCTTACCACAATACACCTTCTGTTAAAAACAACAACCTACAAACTCAAATGTTTACTGGAAAATATTAAAGTCTGTAGGTTAAATTTCTTTTTTAAAGTGAGAAGAAATAAAAATTTTCTTTTCTTTAAAAAATATCCTTAAGATAACAGTTCTAAAAGCAGCTCTAATGTATTCCTAGGTCACACAATTGTTAGGTCTGTTAAATATAGTATTACTGACTGTACAGGAAACTGATTAAGACATACACTTTAAGTGATCTGCACCAAGGTGGCCTCAGTGACCGCAAATGAGTGTGTGTTTGACAAAGCTTAGTTAAAACGATTTTTAAAGGGATCTCTCCCTTTTACAGTCAACTGCCGAAATATTTATACATATATATGCATAATGCTTACCTTTAATCCTTTATCATTTTTAATTAAACCAGCAAATCAAAATGCTGTTCCCACTCGTCTCAGCAACAACTCTGTGCCTCATTTTACTTAAAGAGCAAGTGATCAAGAAGTAGAAAGCAAGTATCATCTCAGCCAGTATAAATCGGTCAATAACATATCTCCCCCTACTTTGGCATACGGATCAGAAGTCCTTTTTTTGTTTGTTTGTTTAGGTTTTTTTTCGTCCTTGCTTAAAGAAAAAATAAAAAAGAAAAAAAATGCTGTGCCTCACAACTTTACGAGCTGGGAGGTAATATTTCACATTCAGAAGTGAAGCATCAAGGACCAGATTTTTGTTTGTTTGCTTTTCCTGAATAAGCACGGAGAGGTAATAATCATCACAGTAATATTAAAAAAAAAAAAAAAAAAAAAAAAAAAGAGAAAACTAAAAAAGAAAAGAAAGAAAGAAAAAAAAAATGTTTCCCCAACTTCACACTCCGTCTTCAGCCCCGGACCTGGGAGCCATCCCGATCAGTAAGTAATGATCCCACGAAACAAACCTACAGGCGCCCGGGTGTTACAAGACAGAATGTGCTAACATCGGGATAAATTAGTGAAAGGGAGGAAGGAAAAAAAGAAGAAAGGACTGAAAATCTGGGCTGGATTCCGCCTGTTAGTTGGGAAGTGGCATTTTTTTCGCCCGTCCTGACAGATCTGATTTCTTGAAGTAACTTGAGGGGAAACGGGCGGCGGAGGCGGGGGGAGGGGGAAGAGGGGGGGCGAGGAAAAGGAGGAGGAGCGGGAGGGGGGAATCACTGATCTGATAAACCGGTTATCAAAACATTTTGTGGGAGTGGAGGAAGGACTGCGTGCTCTCAAACGAACTAAATTTTCCCAGGGGTAAGATTTCGGGGAGGGGAGTGCCTGTCCCCGTCCGTCCCTTCCCCCCCCCCACCAGCAGCCTTAGATCAGCGCTTTTTAAAAATAGGAATTAAAAAAAAAAAAAATCAGCATAGGCACGTATCAGTTTCGAATTGCTGTCTCGGGGGAAAAAAAAATAATAACAACGAAAAACCCGTGAGCTTGGGCTAGTCAGTCATGCGGTAAGTAATTCAGTAATTAGAGTCCGAGGAGATAAAGCAGACGACCTTTTTGTCAGGACAGATCGCTCCCACCTTATTGTCTCAGCAAACCTCGCAGTCTACCGTTATCACCCCCTCCCCCTTCCCTATGCCTTCCTCCCCAAGTCAGACGGTCTCGGAGCTTTAGCTTAGTATTTTTAATTAGCCGGCGATGGGAAGCTAAAAGCCGTAATGAATTGCCGGTGGCGGAAGGGCGGCGGGAGGGGGGGCGCGGCGGCTCCCGCCGCCCGCGTCACGTGACGCCGCCGGGCTCCATTGGCCGCCGCGGCGCGGGGCCGGAGCGCGGCCGGGGCCGCCCCTCACACACCCGGCGGGGCGGGCCGCGCCCTGCCCCGCCCCGCGCCGCGCCGCCGGCCGCGCCGCCTCGGCTGGAGCCCCCGGGTGCCCCCCAGCAACGCCTAGCCGAGACCCCGCCGCCTCCCCGGGGGGCGCATTTACCTCAGGGCTTTCCCTCCCCTGCGCCTCAGGGCCGGCAGAAGCAGACGGAGGTGGAAGCGGCCGAGGCATCAGCCGCCGACGGACGATCCCACCCCCCAGTCCAGCCTCGCGTTTCTGGTGTCTCGGTGTGACAAGCGAGGTGCCTCCCGGTCTGTCGGTGCCCCATCGCTCCTGCTAACGAGCGCAGTGCTCTCGGGGCCGGGGGGGCGGGGAAGCAATGCAGACTTGGCTGTAATGGTGTCACTTTTATCCCCCCCCCTCCCCCCGCCCTGGGTTAGTTAAAACCCAAAAAAGGCACTATGCTTTAACGCCCCCCAAGTGCACCGTCAAGTATGATTTGTGTGGCCACAGTGCTTTCACCCTCTTACTTCCCTCAAATAACTCACCCTGTTTGTGGGATTGTTTTGGGGTTTTTTTTCCTCCTTTAAAAATCCCCAAGAACCCTAGTTATCTCAACTCCCAAAACTCTTTAACACTCCCGTTTGCAGAGAAAAAAAAAAATCCCCTCTAAGTGCTATAGACACACCACGCAACCGTACTTACGGTCTGTATTGGATCGAGTTGACCTTTTCCTTCTAACTGCATTGAGTGTGTTTTTGTTGCAGCCGCTTTTTATTTTAGGAAAAAAAATTCTAATGTCTTCAACAGATTTATTGTGTTTGGAGGAAGAGAGCACCAGATATCATGAACCTTCCTTTCTTTCTAGAAACAAAATTAAAACAACGACCAAAAAAAAAGAAAAAAGAAACCAAAATAAAATAAAAATAAAAGCTGGGCAGAGGAGGCAAACCCGGCATGTGTGTCTGTCCCCTCACAGGCTGACACACAGGCACAGTGGACAGGGGCGCTGCCCCCACGGCAGCGGCCGAGGCGGGGGAGTGGGAGCCTCGCTCCGCGCGGTACCTGAGAGGGACTTTTCTTTGTTCGCGATGCCCTTTCCCTGCCGGCCAATCAGCACCCAGCTTTTATGAAACCGGGCCCTGCGATTGGCCCGCGCTCCTCCTGCCTGCCGGCGAGGGCGAGAGACACAAACACGCACCCGCTCGCACCCCGGGCGCCCGCTCGCACTCGCGCCCTGTACCCCGCACGCACACACGGCACCCTCTGCACCCCTGCACACACACACGGCACCCTCTGCACCCCTTCACACACACACGGCACCCTCTGCGCCCCCGCACACACACGGCACCCCCGCACAGACGCCCTGCACCCTCACACCCCCCCAATACACACATTGTACACTCACACTGCGCACACGCACGAAGCCCCTCGCTCTGCAGCCCGCAGTCTACACCGAGCCTCCTTGCTGCAGCCAGATACAAATCGTGTTTCCCATTTCAATTATCCTACATAACATTTAAGGCTTAGGGAGAGGAAAAGAAATGAGAGGGGGAAAAAAAAAGAGAGGGGGAGGAGGGGAAAAAAAATAGAAAACCAAGGTGGAGTGTAGCTCTGCCAAGACTCACACGTCGGGAGGAAGACTCCCTCATTTCGTTTTAATTTAATTTCAGGGCAGTTTTCGAAGCCATGATGAATGATTTTTCTGTGCTGGTTTCAAAGAGGCAATTTAGAATCTTAGTCATAATTTTTAAATGCCCCCTCATTCAAAATTATAACAGCTTGAAGCCAGCGAGAGGGTTGCTGATACACATGTGCGATTATTTTCGTGCTTAGTGGAGGGGAAAAGCAAACAGTGCCTGGAGGAAGGGGCTGAGGGGAGGTTCAGGGTAGGGCAGCACCCCCACCTCTGCTTGGGGGTCACCGAGGCGCTGCTTCGCTCTCGGATCAACTCTCCTTGCATTCACTTTTTCAGCTCCTCATGTATTTTATTACATGTTCATTTTTACAATATGGCTTAAGTTAGACAGGTCGGGTTTATTCTTTCTTTCTTCCTTCTTTTTTTTTTTTTTCTTCCTCTTTTTTCGGAAGGAAGGGGAGCAGAAAATAACCCTTTTGTTTCCAGACTGCTGATTTACTGCCGCACGCACTGAAGTGTGAATGCCAGCGACCCTATAACTACCACGTGAACATCCTTTCACAGGAATTAGTAACACAAATCTTCCCTATCGGGCTTTGTGTAGCTCGAAAATATCCCCCTTAATCATTCCTTTTGTTTACGTTGGGAGCCATTATGCTACACCACTGCGTTAAATTGCGTTTAACCCTTCGCGGACGGCGGGGTGGGATGGGGGCGGCGGCTGCCGCCGCCCGGGGGCACCGGGGAGTGAGGAGGTGGGGGGCACTGCCCCTGGCCCCGCAGACACCCTGTTCCTTTTAATGCCCTTAAGCACGATCTCCTCTTTTTTGTTTCTCTTTTTTTTTTTTCCTTTTTCCTCTCTTTGACTTCCCCCCCTCCCCCCCTTCCTTTTCCCCTTGATCTCGCTGGGACTGATCTCCCTGTGAAAATCGATACGGGATGTTTTTCTTGCCAAACGTACGCATCGCCCAAGTCAAAATTTCCGGCAAGAAGTCAAAGCGTGGCATTTACGATGTCCTGCACATCCATGACAGGGTGACAAAATACCTCTTTGGATTTCGTCCAGCTGAGCAAATCACGCGCATCAGCGTCCCCACGTTGCAGGCTTCCCATCAAAGGAGCGATTAGTGGAGAGGTACCAGAGGAGCAAACCCCCCTTAGACGCGGCTTTGCTGCGGGGGCTTTGCGGAAGGTGAAACAAGACTAGCGGGGGTAAAAACCGCCCGTGGCATGGCACCCGGCCGAGCTATGGCCACCAGGTCACCGTGACCAGAGGCCCCGGGAGAAAAGGCTGCCCTCCCGGTCCTGTGAGCCCCTCACGGCGCGGTCACCATTGGGGTGACCATTGGGGTCACTAACATACGCTGCCTTGGGAGGCCTTGAGGCTGCCCGGTCTGAGACTGCTCGGTTTCTCCTGTGTAAAAATACTTCCCCTTCAGGGGCTGGTAATGAAGGGTTTATTAGCATGGATATGTTCATTGTCAAGGAGGCCCTTGATCACAATAAATGCTTAAGCCATTACAAAGGGGGGGGTGGGGGAGGAAGCATTAAAAAAAAAAAAAAAAGTCATGGCATGTGTGTAGCACAAACAAGAAATGCTGAGCTGTGAACGCATCCACACATCCCTGTCCTCCCGCCCAGGCTTTGGGACAAGGCAGGGATAATGGCAAGGAGGGCCTGAGAGGGAGCGGGCCCTTTCCCAGGCGGTGTGGCACGCAGACGGCTGGAGACACTGCCTGCCGCCCTGCCCCCACGGACGGGACACTTGTGCCCAGCACTTGCAATCTGTGGGGGAGTGGGCATGCATAATGTTACAAGGTACCGAAAATCACAGCTGCCCCGGGTAGCTCTAGAGTGATGTCACTCACTGGTTAGCAGAATTTTAAGATCAGCAACACCAAGCTTTTGATCTACTTAGTCGTGGATCACTATTCCTGTTTCCTTACAGTATGTATTTTTCAGATTTAGGTAATGGCCCTGATTTTTTCAGTATCGACCTCTGTTTAGACACGTTTCACTTTGGGCTGCTTCTCGTCTGCAAAATTACAGTCATTTTCACATTATTATACAGTGAGTAGGAGCCGGTTTGGATTTAGCGTTGGGTGGGGGAAGGGGTATTATGGGAAGTGATCTGCTACGGTCAGCACATAATTTCAGCCCAAAGAAAATTACTTCTGAATAGATGGTCTGTTAACTAGCCAAGGAACAGTCACTGGGAGAGATTGCAAAAGTGCCTCTGCTTTATCTGCCTTACACCATCATTTTAATTTTTGAAAGCAACGGTCAGTGAAAGAGCCATTTCTCCAACCACAGGGGCCATCTGATGCATAAAGTATCCTTAAAAACCTCCTCAGATCATAAATTTCAGAGAGGAGCCTCCCGTCTCGCCCCTGGCTTTTGTGCACGAGTCTACAGGGAAGGAGCCTGTCCAGCGTACCGCATGGTTACCGAAGCAGTGTTTTATTTATCCATTTCTGTGGCAGAAATTACGGCAAGGCTGCTCACCGGCCCGTGGGTGCATCTGCAGCAGCCGATTCCCATGAGTGGCTGCAAAAGGACCACTTAACTCACATTGTCTTGTCAGGTTGAGAACGACAGTATTTCAAAAACCGGCCAGGGCCCGGCTGGGTGATTTAGTGGCTTTTCCGCCTTAATTTCTACCTGCTCACCAAATTAAATTACAACTTTGTATTTCTGCGCATTTTACAAGACAGACAAAAGGCCAATAAATTAGTGATGTTTGTCTAAAATAGTAAATCCGTGTTTAATTGATTCAGCTAATTCGCCTGCCCTGGTCCCTGACCGGGTTGGGGTTTTTTTATTTTGTTTTGTTAGGAGGGTTGTTTGTTTTTTGTCGGTTTTGTTTTTTGGTGTAATTTTTTGTTTGTTTCTGTTTTAACTCAGCAGACAAATGCACTGCACACGCTAGGAAAGATCACCGTGGCGGGTCTCTTTGTTTCGCGGAGGGCCCGCCAGGCCGGTGTCGCTGCCCCCGGGCCGGCGGCAGCCCGCGTGTGCCGTGAGGGGAGAGAGGCTCCTTCCCGCCCCTCCCGCGGCCGCGGGCCCCGCGCGCTGCCCGCTGCCCCGGCCGCTGAGCGGCCGCCGCCCAATCAGCGCGCCAGAAATCTCTTTCGCGGCCCGCCATTGGCCGGCAGCGCGCGGGGCGGGGCGGGGCGGGACGGTGGCCGCGCGCCCGCCGTGCCCCTGAGCACCGCCCCGGGGGAGCGGCGGCGTCGCGCGTGAGGGGAGCGGTGTGGACTCGGCGCCGCGGCCCAGTGCCGCTGACATCGCTGGGGTTAAACCTGCCGGGCTAAACTGCAGTAATGCCACCTAGTCCTACCGTCATCTGCTGCAAAGCCTTAACTGCCTCCCCTCATTCAGCCTCTCTCCACTTCTCCCTTTGTTCCCGCGTTCCATGTTGCAGGAGCACGGGTGCGCGTCCGGGCCTCCTGTCTTGGCATTATAGACAGCATGTCTGCAAAGATTAACACATCGTTCTCTTTCTCTTCAACTTTGGGCCGAAAAGAGGGCAAAAATCTATTTCTCATCAGGACTTATTTGTCAGACTAATTATGTAAACAATGAGTGGCGTTTTTCTTCTCTACAGTGTTTTGCACATAAAAGTTTTCTCATAATGAGATTTGAAAGCAGTGCCCTGGAAATTGTATTCATCCGAAAATGTTGGGTTAGCGCATCCTTAGAACCCTCGGAATATCCCACAGTATTACGGACAAACTTTCAATTGATGTGCACAAACCACTGGCTCTGCAGATTAGTTGTGGGTAATTTATTATAGCACTGCTGACTGCCAGTGATCCACAGAGCAGAGTGTGGGAACTGATGATGCAAACTACAGAAGAGTCATTATACACTTGGCAGATACTTCTGTTAGATACCACTTTTATTCCTTTTTCTTTTCTTTTTTTCCCTTTTTTTTTTTTCCAGAGGCAATGCTGACAATGTATCCTTCTTCTTTAGAACAGTCCTGTAGGCTCTTTTACATTTATCTGCATATTCACAAGGAGTCTCAGTTTGATACCTAATCTAGAGGTCAATGTCTCTGATGTTTCAGCATGCAAATATAGGTTCTATATGGAAACAAAGTGCTGCTGTGTTGTTTATTGAAGAGCAACAAAGATGACCTGACAACTAGATGGAATGATTTATGAAAGAGCCTCTGTGTGTGTATATGGATTTATTTGGGGGTACAGAGAGAGTGTAAAAGGGAAACAGGATAAAAACTATCCTTCTGAGAGCACAGAGAAAGAAAAGAAAAAAAAAGAAGAAAACAAAAGAGAACAAAACAAAAAGAGTGGGAAATAAAATGGAGAAAAGAAAAAGAAAGGAAAATAAATAAAAGAGGAAATGAGAAAAGCAACAGTTGAAAATAAATAAATAAAAATCCTTGCAGTGAAAGGTGCTAATCATTGAAATAAATATAGTAGAAATAAATGAGGAGGAAGTTCCTAACTTCTATAGTGTAGGACTTGAAAATTAGACTGGAAAAAGCACTGAAAATAAATAATATGGGTGATTACTCCATCTCGGCATTAGAATGGACTGAACGTCCCTGTAAGTCTTTTTGTAAATTAACAGCTCTCTGAAGTTCTGCTGTACAGTTTGAATTATAAACCTTTTACCTAGACACGAGTATAGCCTTTAGTTCATTGTATAGATAGTCAATTTTTAAAGTAATTTAAACAGCATATTTATTTACGTAGTGCTTTGTGTAAACATTCAGATAACGTTAAATACATTTATTTCTTTCATAATGGAGAGTGTGTTCTGAGAAACAAGCAGTAAATGTTGAAATCTGTTACAGTCTTGTCATAGCCTCAGCTTAATGTTTCACAGTCGATTATAATTTGTAATAGAAATGATAGATGCAGTTTCAGTATTTTAGTAGGACAGCGTGTCCATGTTGTAGTCTTGCTAAGGTGAAAAATGTACAAAAGGCTGGGTACCATACTTCATGTTTTCAGAGAGAACAAATGAGCATGCGGAAATGAAACTGAGGCTCAGTGAATAGGATTGTATTGCTTTATTAGAGGAAAGGCTAGGAGTCATAGGCCAGGGAGAGGGAAGATGAGTCTTGAAATGGATTTGCAGAGGAGTAGCCAGTTAAGCATAAGGAATCTGCAGCAGAAGCGGGTTTGAGAGGGACTTTCCCAATGTGAAAGGGAAGCAAGAAGCATGGTATTGAATAAGCAGAGGGAATAGGCAGATATAAGATCAGATAGCATATACCAGGAACAAGATAAAAGTGACCAGTGGTCAGAATGCATACTGTCTAGTAAAGTGAGGAATGACTCTGAAAGTTTTCAGAGCCAAGGTTAGGTAAATCATCCTCAGGGGAAGAGTGAGGAAAACATGGTGCTATGTTTTTGACAGAAAGGAGCTCGAAGACAAATGACCCTTGAAAATCCACCAGAGAAGAATCAGAGTCTCTTTAGGTGTAGGTTTAAACCCAGTAGATTTAAAAACTGCAGAGGTGTGGAAGGAGAAAAACCTATGCTCTGGGACAAGACAAATATTGAAGATTTTGATAATCAGGATGAGAAGCATTTAAACAAACTAAGTATGTTAGCTACCGGAGCTGCAAGTGAAGAGAATATAACACTAAGGACTTCTCTGCGTGTCTCAGAGCAAGCAATTGCCCTCTTGTTTTCCTGTCAGTCCTTGTTGCTCTTTTGTTGTTTCATTTGCTGTATTGGGGCAGGAGAGAAACACAAAGAAAGCTTTGTACCCTCAGCTATACAAGAAGGGACTGCTCTAAAAGCAGCATGAGGAAACAGGGAACAAGATAGTAGGAGAGAGGGAGAGGGGGTTATGAGACTAAGAGAGAGACAGTAAAGACGACAGACAATGTAAATACAAAAAGGGAAGCTTAGTACAGAGGATGGGGAATTGGGGCAGTCTGTTCTCAGCTGTTTCACAATCATTATGGGACAACTTCTGTAATTTGGCCATCTTGCCTTGAAATAGTAACTTAAGCAACAAGTGAATGTAAAAACATCAATGATTCCTTTAGCCAAAAGTAACAGAACTATGTTTTTTAGCGGATGATGAAACACAATCGGGTGAGACATTACTCATTTCAAGGTTTACAAAGGTTTACATTTCCATGGAGCTACCTGGAACATTGTGGAGCTGCACAGTTGACATTTGAGGAGATGACCCATCTAGCTTTTAGATATTTTCTTCAGAGGTATGATTGCAAAAGTTTAATGTAAAAAGAAGCCTGGTAAATAAAAGAGAAAATGAAAAAAACAAAAAAAAACCCCCACAAAACAAAACAACACAAGAAAATAACCCCAACAACAACAAAAAACAACGACAACAACAAACCACAAAACAAAACCAAACTCCCAAAACTGAAAAAGTTCTGAAGAACAAACCAACAACAAACCAAAACAAAAAAACTCCAGGGAATGTACCAAGATAGAAGTAAGGAATATCAAGAACAAAAACAAACAAACAAACCTTGCAATGGGAATTTCCCACTAAAGGCAGTAAAACACCTGGGGATCTAGAATATATTATACAACATGCAAAATTATTTCAGTGAGTTCTTACTCTGTTAGTATGTGGTAAGTGTATAACACTCCAATATTTTTACGTACAACATAAAATGTGGAGTTGTACCACAGCAGGGGCCATGGAACATAGTTCTTGTTACACACCACAGCTGTGGTACAAGAAAGTAACATAATCCTATCTGCCTGATCATTCTCCTTATTAATGGAATAAGTTGTGATTGTAGCTAAACTGAACACCTCGCATCTGTTTTAAAGCAGTATTGTGTGCTCAAACGTAGCACTGTTTTTGTCAGGCAAGAAGGCAGAGGTGGTCTGTTTAGCTAGTGAGCCTTTGCACAGTCTGGACTTTGAAACCTGCAGGTCTTCTCATCACAAAGCTTCTGCTTCCTCACTTGTCATTTCGTGTAACAGTGATTACTTACCTTTCAGGGTGCCCTGAGGACTGTGTTTGTTAAGCATATTGAGATCAAGTGTAATGTGATTAAGAACATCTGCATTAGATTTAGGCCTGGATTGCAAATAGCTGCTATTAAAGCAGACCTTCCAGTGACTGCAACTGCTGTCTTCTTTGGGACCAGAGGAAATAATGACAAGTCCCAAGAGTCACACAGGGGTCTGTCTCAGTTTTATCTGCCTTATGTAAAGATGCTCTGTGCTTTCAAACCCTTTAAGCTGGGATGGAAGCAGACTTTTTGTCTTGTTCTCTGAGCTGCTGGGGGATGTGGAAAAAAGAAAAACCTGGTGGAGTTTTTGCAATACTTGTGAAAGAAGTCTTGAGTCCTTAGGAGATGTTTAGGAATTGTTCTGGAGCCTAAGGTTGTCTGTGGTGTCCTGGAGCCAGAAGTGTTGTTTCAACCATCTTCCCACAAGGAACCTGGAAGAAATCCTGTGAGGGTCACTGGTTCTACAATTTATTCTAGCTCATACTCATCAAGAATGCCCAGAAAATTTCTTGTATTTAAAGACAAAGATGCTTACAAATTGTTCCATGCTCCATGGAATATTATTTTGCACACTAAATACGTCTCCTTCCTTTTGTCTCCAGGTTTGAAATTTAAGAATAAATTATATATTTCTTATTATCAAATTTTACTTTATCATTTTACACTTCTGTAATTTTAAGGCCACAAATATAATGCTCTTAGAATTAAAAAAAAAAAAAGTATTAATATTTTGCCTGAATCAAAGTTTTATGTTATTTAAACAGATTTGTTGGGTTTTAATTTTAATGGTAATATAAAAAGATATCTGCAAGTATACCAATATTAATCAGGTGCATGAAAATGCAGTATTTTTTATTTGGAAAAATAAGTTCATGTGAACTGTTTATGGCTCTAAATCTTTTTATCTAGCACTTTGCATTTTGCTGGTTGAAAGCATTCCTCTGAGGTCAAATAAAAATTTTTAATAAAATGCAGACCAACTCTCTCATACTGCTGTTTCAAATAGTGAACTAGTTCTGAAATATAATCTCTTAACATATTGTTAATGAAAACATTTAGCACCAAGGTCAAGGCTTTTGGGAGGAGGGGAAAAAAAATGGAAAATACACTTTTTTTTCCAGAGAATACTTGCTGTCTTTTCCAGAGAATATTTGCTGTCTAGCGTTCTTAGTTTTCTTTGTAAAAATATATGGATTATGATTTAGGGAAAATATTGTTTAGAGGAATGCATTGCAAATGCACAAAATAGGTGGGTAATTGCTTTTATATGATTACTTTGCAAGAAGTAAGTATAAGAACTGTCCTGGTGTTGAGCACTGCCTTTATGGTATCCCTAGGCTTTAGGATGAAGAATACCAGTGTGACCTTAAGCAGAAAATATGAAGCCCTAAGTCCTAGTGCCCAAAATTAGAATATGTTCACATACTTTATAATGATCAGAAACTTCCATGGATAGTATGCTATATTCACACAGTGTCACAACTCAGAATACAGATAATTGTTCGTAAGTTCAGTTATCCAGAAGGTATTTATAGAAAGAGCTTTGAGGAAAATGTGATTGTGTTCCTTTTATTTCTCTCTATTTTAGCCTTATTAAAAGGAGAAATTATGCATCTGAAAAGAAAAACATGAAGAGGAGACCCCATTGCCATAACTTTGGAGGGCTGAGATGTGGAGAATGAAAAAGCCATTGGTCTCAGTTTTACTACCACAATGGCCTTTTATAAGAGGGATTAGATACGCCTAGAGCTGGTGCAGCATTCAGTGCTGCCCTGGACAACAATCTGGAAAGAAAGACAATAAAAATCAGTTTGTCATAAGGTTAAATCACTACAGACTAGCTAGATTGGCTTTTCAGATTGTTTTTCATTTAGGGAAGCAAGGAAAAAAAACAGAAAGAGAGAAATATGGCTTTAAAGCTGCTTGGGTTGTCTGGTTTTTGGGTTTTTTTTTTTGCTTCCCTTCTCTCTTTTTTTTTTCTTTCCTGCAAGATGTAGCATTCAGAAAACATGTTGAGCGAGTTGAGGCATTAAAAAGATCAGTCTTTCGTTGCTGAATGAAAGACTGTTGTGTGTGTGACTCACATACTAAACAGAAATCTGCCTTCAAAGCCTATTTTACTGCCTAATTATATATACACAAAATGTAGCTGTCTGTTTCAATCAAATCCTAGGAAAAAGAATAAAACTCCTCTTAAGATGCAATTTTCATGGTTTTTCATAATCTTAGAAACACTGCTAATGCAAAAGGGGGAAGTACAGCTGGAAGGTCCAGATAAGGCACCAGTCATTGTTTTGTATTTTTTTAATTATTACCTTATAAAGACATTATACCTCCTACTCAGAATGAGGAAAATTAGTATCCTCTCATTATTTTTTTTTTTCTCTTTACAGGTTGAGGTTTTTTCCTTGAAATCTCTTTATGCATTTCAGGAGCAAGCAACAGCTATGGAAAAGTGGTTTTTTTAAGCAATCTCTGTTAATAGCAGCGAGTTTTGAGGAGAAATCTAGGAATTACAAACCTATAAAACCTATACAAACCTTTGAATTGCACTGAGCACTCCGTATGAATAAAACCAAATATAGAGTGAAAGAATGCATCATAAAACATGAAATAATTGCTGGCAATCAGCTCTCTTGAAAACTTTCTAGCCGGACAGCATGTGTGAACCATTTCTTTTGTGAGGGACAGAAAAATAACTGGTTTCAGCTCTTTCTGTAGCAATGTGAGTCTATATGTGTATACATATATATATATGGAGTTTTTTTAAACACCTACTATTCAGAAGTCTTTTTAAATAACTTTAACTGTAAAGTTTGACATTACTAATTTATGTCCTCTTGCAGATACAAATCATTAAAATGAAATGATGTTTTCATGGTTTATCCCATATATATCTAATTGCACCTTAAAAGTTTTTTACTCTGAAGATATCCCTGGCTGTCTCCCTGGGAGACTGCAGCAGTAGAGATAAACAATGTACTCAGCAAATAGCTGTGCTAGTGAAGAGGTACAGCTCATCATCTGCCTGGGGACAGTACATCATATTCCCTCCACCTGAGCACTCCAGATCATTTCAACTAAAATGAGGCAAATTAACAAAACTATTTTCCCCACTGCTTAAGTAGCCGAACCCATTTCGGCAGAAGTGATTTAGAGGGGGTTCTTCCTGGAAGAGATGATATTTAGTTACTTCTGGGAAGAGACATGGGAGTGCAGTGATAAACAAGTCACAATAGACTTAGAAAATAGCTCTATTTCATCTGCAATGGTTGTTTACAGCCCAATAGTCTTATCCTGGAGCTGCCTCCATTGTTGTTAAGCCATTGATTCTAGTAGAATATTCTTGCTAATTACTGAAGGGAATAGGTCAAAACTGGTCCCTGAAAATTTAATTCAAACTCACATTTTCTGTCCCAGTCATTGGCATTACTTACGGACACAAAAAGGCTGATCTCTCCAAAACAGGGCAATGTCTGTTAATTACAGAATTAATTAGATAAGGGGCCCGACATGTTCTGCTGTGCAATGTATGTGCATTCAGCCAGAAAAGTTTTCTGGCAAACCTTTCTCCCACCTAATCAATGTCTTGTAATTCGAACTCTGACATAATGCAGCGATGGGGTGAACGGGTAAGATTTAGGATTTCTGATTGGTGTGGTGAGCTTACAGGTTTTCTGTATTTTGAATGCCCTGGCAAATGGGTATCCAACTCAATGTGGATTGTGTCTTCTCTCTCCCAGACTCGTTACAATGGAGGCTTGTTGAACATAATGACTGTACTTTAGACAGACAATAGATATGCTAAGGGGATTAGCTGAAGCTACTTCCCTTACCTGCCTGCAGGGAGGGAATTTAGAGAACAAACACTGAACAAAAGAGTTATGGCTCAAGTGAAGTTACTGCAAAGTATGCAGGGGTGTGACTTTACAGCGCACGGCTGCACTCTTTCTGGTATGGGCATCCTTTGTGCACGGTGAGGGTGCAGTTCAGACAGACACTTCAGCTGCTCTCACAGCTTGCTGCTGCCAGAAGAGGAAGTCCCTTTCTCTAAGGCCCCGTTTTCCCACTTTTTCTCCAGCGCTTCAAGTTGTGTGGTCTCATCCTCTCCATTGCACAGATCTGGCAGTCATTTGACCCCTAAGTGAGTCGGTGGAGTTTGTTAAGCCAACAAAAACTGTTGACTGTTTTGTGGGGTTAGTTTGCTGCTGGCTCAGTGAACTGAATGAGTGCACTCTGCAGTCAGAGGACCAGATGTGTCACCTCTTAAGGGGGTCAATGGTAGCATACAGTTGAGGTGGGAGTGAGAATAAGGAAATAGAGGCCTGAGAAGTGCAAGATGACCCCTTTTTATTGCAGTAAACCATGAAATTGGGTTGTACCATTCACTACAACTGTATCATAAGGACAGAGACCTACCATAACCAGATCTGTGGGTTCAATTGCAAAAAAAAAAGCCCCTAAACAACCACATTTTAGACATAACCCACTCCCATTCATTTTTCCAAGTGCGGGCTAAGACATACTCATAAAAGCACCTAATTCAGAGAAACAGCTAAAAAGTTTTGGTACCTAGAGATAGAAATATTTTCCTCTGGCACAGCTGCAGTAAGAAGAAATGATCTGCCTCTGTCCTTGTGCATCAGCATTGTGAGGGATTTAGTGCAGAACGACTGTGTTATAAATTCACAACAGTATACTTTGCAGTAGCTTTCTCAGTGAAAAGAATATATCAAAGAAATCAGCGTGGAACTCGTGGAGACACATGGGAAATCCTAAACAAATGAAGGGAAGAAATAAACCTGCTTTCATAGCAGACTAAGGAGATTTGGCTTTGAGATCAACGTATGCAATAGATGATGAGCTGAACTGAAGGCAGTAAATGGTTTGGAAGACAAATGATTTGGAAAAGTCAGAGAGAATATTCAGGCTATGGACTACAAAATAATCTTCCAAATTTGTAAGAAATCTTAGAAATTCAAAGTAAATCTCGTGTGACTTCTTTCAGATACAGGGGCTCAATGCAAAGTGACCTCATTTCTTGCTATGTTACAACCACTGGCTTTCAGTCAGGCTATTTACCTGTTAATCAGACTTACCCATAAAAGATATTTTGTATGGTATCTCCCTTGGCATTCTATGCATCAATCTGGGAAGCATCCACTGCACACACTTGAACCACAGTTTATTATTTCTTTCACAGAAGATTCTCTGTGATGAACTTAACTAACCTAGGACTGCTTAGTGACATTGTTGACACATTCAATTTGTCTCTTCAGCTCTAAAGTTGAGCATGGATAATTATCTCTAAGAGGCATCCCTACTTTTAGGACTGGCATGGATTTGCTATACATTCCAAGTCAGTAATAGGGTATCAGTAATTAATTCAATCAATCAATCATTCAATCAACAAACAAAACCAACCAACCAAACCACAAAAAATCCATCAACATAAACAGCAATAGCAGCAGCAAACAAAAACAAGCCAAAAACAACAACCAAAAATCAAACAACTTCCTCCCGCAAAATAGCAATCAAATAAAAAAGCAAAATCCCAAACAAACGAACAAACAAACCCAAAAACATGAAACAAAATAAAAAATACTCAGAGAAATATTTTCAGGTTGTTATGGTGATGAAACTTTTACTATGTTAATACTTTTACTCTAGCATTATGGCATGACCTAAAACCATTGGCACAGATATTGGTACAAATGGGGTTCCTGGTCGATAAAAGCTGAACATGAGCCCGCAGTGCCCTGGCAGCCAGGAGGGCCAAGAGTGTCCTGGGGAGCATCAGGCACAGCATCACAGCCAGGCAAGGGAGGGGATTGTCCTGCTCTGCTCTGCTCTGGGGCAGCCTCACCTCCAGTGCTGGGGGCAGGTCTGGGTGCCACAACACAGAAAAGACATTGAGCTGTTGGAGAGTGTCCAAAGGAGGGCCATGAGGATGGGGAAGGGTTTGGAGGGGAAGCCGTGTGAGGAGTGGCTGAGGGCACTTGGTCTGTTCAGCCTGGAGAAGGGGCACCTGAGGGGAGACCTCACTGCAGTTACAGCTTCCTTGGGAGGGGAAGAGGAGGGGCAGGCACTGATCCCTGCTCTGTGGTGACCAGTGACAGGAGAGATTCAGGCTGGCTGTCAGCAAAATTATTCACCCAGAGGGCACTGGAACAAGCTCCCCAAGGAAGTGGTCACAGCACTAGCCTGACAGAACTCACGAAGCATTTGAACAATGATCTCCGGCTCATGGTGTGACTCCTGGGGTGTCTTGCATAAGAAAATAAGCTAAATGCAATGATCCTCATGGCTTCCTTCCAACTCAGCATATTCTGTGAGTTATGAAATTGATGTTGAATAAAGCCAGTGGTAAACTGATTTCCAGGGAAAATATATGCAGTTAGATAAACTGTAAGCATGCAAGATCCTTTCAGTTGACTTTCAGTTAACTTGCGATAATAAAGTTTTTGGGAGCAAAGGACAAAACAAGAGACACCAGCACTTCCTTTTAGTTGTCTTTTAGATTTTTTTTTGGTAAATTTTCTTGACTTTTATTTTCTACAAAGAGTTAAAAAAAAACAAAAAACCCCAAAACCAAAAGCGAGAAGATGTGTTTATTTCTCATAAATCCTCTCTTAGAATATGAAGGAGAAGCCAAAATGATACAGACACCTAGTAGACAAACTGCTAGATAGACAGAAGAACAAGATGGAGAAGAACAAGATCAAATGCCATGTATGCCATCTGTGGCAAAACAGTCAAAATCACTGAATCCCTGGAGTATGAGTTTGGAGAGGACACTGTATAAGAAATCCAAATCCCTGCCATTGCAGAAAATCTTGCAATAAGTATTTTAGGAGGTTCGCAGTATATATATATTCTTCACACTACTGAAATGTCAAAGGCCACAGAATTCATTCCCAAGTCCTACAGCAAATATGAGACCTATATAAAAACTTGAAAGGACACAGCCATAGTATTTCCAAGGAGAGCAGCAGACTTTTTATCCTATGTTGTAAGCCTCTGTAACAGAGAGGAACCTCACACACAACCACTGGAAAAAGATTAATTCTGTGGAAGAATATCAAGAATATATACCAATTAGATCTGAATAAGGATTGTTTCCAGACATCAGTTTAGCATAAAGTTGTGGCAAACACACATGACACAGATATCTCATAAATGCCATTGCTACTAAAGCATCTCCTCCTTCAGCTGTGACCAGTGCCTCTGATGATCCACAAGAGGAATGTTATTCTCTAAGTGCAGGGAAGCATTAAACTTCCTCACTGCTTTCTGTGCTGGTCTAGCCCACTCTTGCTGAGTGAAGGTTCATAAAGAAGGAGATTAAAAAATGCTATAGTGTCTGAACCTTTTCAGAAACTGGTGCTAGGCAACCTTTTCCAGAGAGATTTTGACAAGATGAGATGCCACTTACGTTTCCTGTAGAATACAGCCTTTCTCTTGAGGACTCTGAGGTGGGGTTGTTGCTCCTGCTGATCACAGAAGTCATGCAGGCAGTAGAGAGCTTTCCAAGCAGAGAAGGATTGCCTTCAATGTGCAGTCCATCCATCCCCAGCTGGGAGCATTTTGTGTGTTTGGATGAGTTGGTGGTGTGAGATCATGTTTTATAGACTTCTGTGACCCTGTACTGCTGTATAAGGACACAACCATACATAGTTACAGTTATGGCAAGCCCAGATTTTGGATGTTTTCTGTATGAAAAAGCTTTCTGTTATCCTTGGGAAAAAAAAGCACATTTGGTATTGAAGGCCATTGCTAAGCAATTGCAGAATGGCAAAATACTTTTAATCTGCTTCCTTTAATTTTATAGTTCAGCAGTTTAGTTTGCATTTGTGTTGCTGAATTGCCCAGTTTCCAGATTTTTTTTAGAACACAAATCTGGTCTTTTTGACATGTCAGTATATTCTCAAGACAGAAATAACTGAATGCAAACTTCATGTCACAACAGGGTTTTATCCTTGAGATTTTCAGTGGAAATTATTTGTCCTGCAATTACCTTTGTATGATTGTGTGACATAAAAAATGAAACAAATGTTTAAGGGAAGTTTACAAGTGTGGACAAAGGAATTCTAACTGTCTACCATGTAGAACATAAATGCCTAATGTAAAATGCATCTTTTACACTTCCAGCAGCATCAGCACAAAATGTGAAGCTTTATGGAATAATGTGTGCACATTCAAAAGGAAGTGAAAGTATGAAATGACAATTGATACAAAGTACTATTTGGTTATTAACTTTTCTATCTGAAAATATCTCAGCATTTTACTACCTTTTATTAAAAATCTCAGCAGCCAAATCTCAGTCACATAAGAATACATTAATGCATTTTAAAAATATATGAACGAGTAAAAAAAGAGGGAAATCTAGAAAGGATTTTAGTGGTTTTATTTAGAACTTCTTAAAAATGGGCTAAATGAAGGAGACAGCAACAAAGCCTTAAATATAGAAGAGCTGACAGGAACATAGGAGGTAAAAATTTCAAATTGTTCGGAAAGCTTGCTACAACACTGCTAACATATTTTGTTACAGTGCTCTCTTAGTCCTTCACCAAATGTCTAATTTCAGATCCGCTGCACATGCTTTCCTTGCAGGGTTTAATGTACGTGATTAATCTTGACTTGGCTTAATACTGCTAGGAATGTGGCAATGACCTCAGCTGAACACTGGCAAAGTGATTAATGTTACATGAACTGGGATATTTTTTACTCACGATCCTGAATAAACACAGACATGCTGTATTCTGTTACAGACCTTTGCTCAATTGAAAATGTACTGTGGTTTCAAAGAGTAATGTTTCAGATGCAATAAACAACGTTAGAGGAAACATGGCTCTTGTTAAAGAAAATGCTGTTTCAGGCTAAAGCCCCAGTGATCATAAAAGATATATGATGCAATAAACAAAATGAACCACAGGCAAGACAGGTCCATTCGATGACTAACCTCTGATTGAATTTTCCAACACTCTTTGACATTCTGTGAGATAAACTATTCAGAAAAGGTCCCTATTAAATATAAGGTTGTAATTTCTTTTTTTAAAATATTTTTATGGTGAGGTCTAAGAAATGTGTGAATGTCTCCTATAGGTTGTTTGTGGTTTTGAATATTTTATGATATGGGAAGACAGGCAAAGAGTTGCTATGATTGTCAAACGTCTTAAATCAAGTAGAGAAAATGCAATAAAACACAGTTTCCATGGCAACACATTGTAACCTAGTACCTCTGGATTATGAACCAGCTCACATCTATGATCATTATTTGTTGACAAGCATAAATTGAGCCTAAAAGCATAAATTTCCAAGATAAAGCTGAAAGCTTGAGCTCAGTAATAATAATATTTAAATATTTCCAAGGTAGTGGCAGCAAATCAAGACTAGTTATGTTGTCATTTGCATAATGTTAATAAGCTAAATGAAAATGCTTTTATTTTCAAGCCTTTCAGGAAAGATGTAATAAATATATACATCTCCAAACCCACAAATAGTAGCTGATGTCTGTTGTGCTCTGCTGAAGGAATACAATAGAACCAGTAATACAGAATGATACACAAGACTTTGCAATCAAATACTTTAATTCTGAGTTGCAGTTGTTTGACAAAAAGCAGAAGGAAAAAAAAGCAAAACAAATGTTTGAACACCTGATTGCTAACACCATCTCCTCTTCTTCGCAGTGTTTTCCCTGTTGCTCATTGGATGTTTTTATAGGTCATCATGACACACTAAAGCAGAAAAAGAGAAATTAACTTTGTTGGCAGAATTTATGTATGTCTTTCATCACCATGTACATTTCAAAAGCGTAAAAGTGATCACTTTGTTTTTCACAACTCAGTAAGAATTGACCGAAACAAAAGGGTAATGAATCTTGTTTCTGAGTGCTCCTCACTCTTTACTGCTCCTGTGCACGATCACCTGAGATCGTGGAGTTGCAGGTCCAACAGTGCATGAAGCTCAACCCCAGGAATGTTGGACCTATTGTACAATCTCTACAGAGCTGCTCAGCAGCGCTGCAGGTCCCTGAAGCTGCCTGGGCAGCAACAGTCAGATACAAAGCAATAAAGGGTTGCCCACGTATTGGAAGTCTGATCCTTCCACCTCACTGTACAGCCCCAGAAACCGTAGCCCAATTATTTGAGATTATCCTGTTTCCACAGAGGATGCAGTTTGTTAGTCTGTGGCTTTTCTCCAAGCAAGTTCACTGTTATAGAAGCCTTCTGGTGGCTTATGAATAGGTAGGAATGGATGTTCATCTTCCTTGCTGAATTAAAATCCTTGTGGCTCAGAGGCTTCGGCATAACTTTCTTGAAGACTCTGTGTCTCATTGCCTTTATGTTGTTGATGGAGTTTAGGGAACAGACTTGATAATATAGATCCTAAACACAGATCTGTGCTCGCATGAATTTAGGACCTTAGTGGTGTGTGTAAACTTAGTGGTTTGGGTAAACAAAATTAATTGTTCTGCTTTGTACTAAAAAGTAGACAGGTCTGACCAGCACAAAAAACTGTAAGGGACCAATTCAATGAGTGCATGCAGCAGCTTTGGGACGAATGGAAGCAAACAGCCACTTAATAGCTTTAAAGTCTAGTTATGTGAATGAATAAATCCTTTTTAAAATGCAGATTTTAATTTTTTTTTTCTGGCTGACAACAGCTCTGTAGACATTCCTACGGCACTTTGTAACAACCTCCTGCTAGTTGCAGAAACAAGTGACTCACAGAGGTTTTCCTAGCAGAACACACCTACTGGGTCTTCACAGGCATTGTCATGTAAATAGCCACTTGAAGACCTTTAAAAATACAAGCTACTTGGGCTTCTTTATGTAGGACAATTGCTGTGACATATCTTAATGTGTATAAATAATGCAGCAGGGACTCTAACTCTGTCATTATGCCTTGCGGCTTTTGACATTTTCTATGGCTTAGGGAAAAATGCAGAATTGGCTTTCGTACAAATAGAGCGGAGCTGGAGTTTTATATTCTAGAGATCAGAGACATTCCCAGACATTGTCTGGGTACCTGAAGGGCAGCACGAGTCCCTTAGGGGATTAAAGGAAAGTTGAATTATGAAAGCTAGTTGCACCTATTTTTGGAAAATTTTGTGTGGACCCGAGGTTCTTATAAATTTAGTGATTCACTAAGTGATGTATTGTGCTTGAAAAGAAACTTCAGTACAAAGGGAACAAAATTATGTTTAAAAATCAGAGGCATATAGTTCTTGTCACTTTATCAGTTGCCTACCATAAATAAACTCCATGAGGGAATGAAGAACTAGCAATTAGTCATTGTCATACTAGTGTGGGCACAGCCAGCACATGCTTTTTTTTTTTTAATGAAATTCAGTGGCACCAGTAGAAGCCAGTGGAAAAGTAAAATCTGTTCACAGCACACTGTACTTGAAGTAGAACCCTTTCCTCCTGATGTCCCTGTGATCTGAACACATTGTCCATGTCTTGGACAATGACTTTGTTCATCCTGTGTCAGTATCTACCTCAGGTGCTAGATGTCCTTAGCTTGGCACTTCTGCATTAAATAATGTCTGAGATGAGCCCTCTTGCTTTGTGTTCTGTGGTGGATCTCAGACCTTCACCTGTCTTGCATATTGCATCTTCTCTGTGGTTTGTTAGTGATAAGGTGACTTTGAAGATAATCAAAGCTAGACTTTTAAAATATAATCTGAATTCTGAGTGTGGTTTCTGAAGCATATTTCTATATGAATGAGAAAACTTATAACTCTGCATGCTGTGTTTCTCAAGACAGTGCTAAATGTTCAAGCCCTACAGTGATGGACAAAGTGTAGAAAACTCATTCAGCTGAGATAGCTATAATTTTTTCTCAATTAAGCTACTAAAAAAAAGAGTTTATAAGAAAAGTACCTAGAAATGCTGAACTTGGTAGCATCAAGTGTAGGCTTTCTTCAGAAAGGATTACAGTATTGTAATTTTAAGAAGATTCTTGGGATGTATTGGTTGAGGGAGATGCTTGTCATTTCAATGACAAGATCAATCATTCTTCAATGCTCAACAGGCTTTGCAATCTCAAAGTTTAGATTTAGTATCAGTAGCTGAAACATCTGTCAGTGATCTGGCGCTCCTTTTGAGGAGGCTGTTTCAGCAGACACCATAGTTACTTGCCTTGTTTTACATCTCGATTTGCTTGCTCTATGGTGGTGTACAAATCCTGCTTGTTTTCAGCAGCAAAGTTCTCATGGGCCTGTTGCTCTGCCTTTTCATTTTTTTTTCCTTTTGTGTTCTAGCTGTAACTTCTTCAAAGTCAGTAGAGTTATCTGGAAGTAAAAGCAGAAGAACATAATTGTGAATTGGAAGAGCAGAGGAACATCTATTTCACTCATTAAATTCCCAATTAAACACATCATTGGTCCAAATCATTTGCAAAGGCCAGTGCAAGGTCATGCAGTTTATGTCACTTAGGCAGAATAGTTTATAGTTGGCATATCTGTCCTGCTGAGCAGATGATATTCAAATAGGAAATGTCTAAGAATTTTAAGAGGCCTGAGCAAAATCCACAGGAATGCTTTAGGCTGAAGAAACTGTTTAAAGTTTGGCATGTAATACATGCTTAGAGACTGTTTCCCTTGCCCTGCATTGCCTTCCCTTCCATTCCTTCTCTTACCCCTGCACTTCTTTTCTTCTTCTTTTTTTTTTTCACTTTCTTTTTCTCCCTCTTCTTCCTCCCTCCTTTTCTTTCAAACTGCTTATATACTGCTATATTCCTAACACTTGTAGTATATCACGGCTTATATACTCACAGTTGTGTGCTAAAATCCCAGGGAAATTTGTAAAGCAGAATTAGTGAATATATGATGTATCCACTTTCTGCATTAGCTGTTGTGTTTAAATGGCATAGCTCACTGAGTTCATTAAGAATTTGCACAGACAAAACCAAATTAGCAGTTGAGTTAATCCAAATGAAATTACATCATACACGAGTTTAAAATTGGACCTCCTGCATCTTGGCCATTAACACCTGTCTCTTTGATTCAAAAGTAGCTTCATCTACATTACAAAGTATTTCAGCGGGAAGGGATAATCTATGTGGAGTTACAGAAGCTTAGAAGTAATAATGCAACATAAAACTCCAGGTTGTTTGTACTGCTGTTTTGTCCAAGAGACAATAGTAGGGATGGATTTCCTGGCGGTAAATTCACGGTGTGTTGCGGGGTGCTTTGACACGCTGCAGCTCCTCGTTGCAGCCTTTGCCTTTGCGGAGGCTGCAGGTGCCCGCAGGTGCATTGGGGGCAGCCGGAGGATTGTCCCGGCCCCAGCCCCAGCCCCTGGAGCACGGCAGCGGCTGGCAGAGCTGCTTGGCACGGCTCCTTCCCCCGCCCCGCAGGCTGCCCGGCCATGGCACACTGCCCCCCGAAAGTCTCACGGCATTTGCATTCGCTCCAATGCGAGCGTGGCTATTGACTTGCATATATTGAGAATATGTTGCGCTGGACCGACATTTTCCTGGGGTTTTTGCCTTTTCACTTCATGCTTCACAGGGAATAGTTTTGACTCTGCTTTAATTAGTTTGCTCTTCTATTTGGTTTAGGAGGTAAATGATGTATTTTTCTAGCTGTAAGCATAAGTTCTGTATTCTCCAGCTTCGCAGAATGAAGTTGTTGCTGCCATTGCCAATCCACAGCATTTAATTTTCTAAACTCACCTTTGAGAGGAAAAAAACAAAACATAAAAACAAACATCAGACAACAAACCTTCCTACTTTGGGAAAAGAAAAGACTAACCTAAACTTGAGATAGTTGCAATTATGATCTACTCAGATTAAGTGGGTGAAGGAAAGGCTGCTCTACTGGCATGCCCTTATTCCACCTCCTCTTATCATTAGTAATTCTATTCCATTCTTATCTGATTATGCAGGGACATATTAACTCACTGGCAAATGAATACACTATGGAAAAATCTCCCTCAAATGCAAATTAAACAGGAGTTGCTGATTCTGAGCACAAGAAAGCTTCTTGTACTCCTACCCATCTGCTGACAAGGAGCTGCCAGCCACCCTTCCTACGAAAATAAAAGCCATAATCTAGCAAATATTGCAGAAATTATGTCTTTCTCATCTCCTCGGATATTCAGTAAACCCTTAACATTCACACTTATTACTTATCTGACATTATGTTTTTGAAATGCCACATTCCAACCTTTAAAATAAAGCAAAGAGCAAGAATTAGACTGCACTTTTACATCAAGCCCAGTTGTTGAATCCACAGACACACTTGGGCCTCAGTGATGCATGATTTTTCCAGGGGTTTATCATCTGCCCCAGATCAGACCAATGACAACAGTAAAACTCTGGCATCTTGTGGGGTCTGACAGATAGGACAAGAACCGACATTTTTATGTATTTTTCAGGGATTTCACTCTCGTCATCTTTATGAAGTTCACTAACACCTCTTCTCTTGAGCTTTAAGTGTAGAAAGTGTCATATGTATAAGAAAAATGGCAATCAAAACAAAGAGGAGAAACCTCCCCAAAAATGTAAAGATAATTCCAAATAGACTATACACCAAAATGCTCAGGCACGCTGGAAAATTACTTGAATCTTTTCAATTTTGTTATTATTCACTTTTTAATTTTAGACAATGACAAAGTCTTGCTTAAGTTGTTTTTAGAGCTATACTAGATAATTTATATTTTTCTTTTTTTTTTTTTTTTCAGTCTACTAGTGATTTTACGGTGAACATACCACCATATTTTAGAAGAATGACACCTACTATTATTTTTTCATAGGGTGAAGGACCGGGTGGGCAGGAGAACATGTGATGTAGCATGTATGAATTTCGAGGCTAAGTACCTTCTAGGCCTGATTTGCAGGCAGAACAAGCATCTGTGTCTCAAGCCAATGTGTGCAAAGCACACTCAATATTCAGAAATATTTAGTTTTGAAATTATGTTCATAAACCATTTATTTTAAGCAGATACTAGTATTGTGGAGAGCTGCACCCATTGAGACAGCCAAAAAACATGAATATGTGTCAAGTTCACAGTCAAAGCTCCTGTTTTGTATCTACAGTACAAAGCATTTAGGTAGCAAGCATGGAAGATGCAAAAAACACAGAGTACAAATGGCAGCTTGTGTTCTTTGAACTGCTTTCAGGAAAAATAAACTGATTTGCTGAGGTTCTATGTAAACTGACTGAGTGAAAACAATTATTCATTATTTTATATATGTCATGTCACATTCCTCATACCTTTTTATTTTGTTATGTTTTTATCTAACATAGTTGTATTTTGCTTCATCCTTCAAATTAAAGCAATGAAAACTAAGAACTGGCACAGTATGAACTTACAATTTATTTAATACTTTGACTTTTGAGAGCTCAAATACCTCTGATCCATTTGTTTCCTGGTGTTAGTTGGCTTAACCTTTTTAGATTTTTCCAAACAAAATAACTTGAGCTGCAGCAAGCTATTTGCCAGGGGTTTGAACTCTGTAAAGAATGGGGGAAAAAGGTCACTTGGCTCCTTAGTCTGTTGAAGAAAATATATTTACTCTCATTTGTGTGTTAGACTCCTGCTCACCTGGCTTCATTGTTGTTACTATGTCAATTCTACCTGTACAATATGCTCCCATTTCCCTCACTAATTCTGGCAACTGCTTCTTGAAATATACAGGGCATTAATAAAAATAATAGCAAAAGTAGTATTCAATATGAATGCCCTTTTCCTGTAAGGTGAAGTGTTACTATAACACTATAAATACAGAATATAATCTGTATTTATTCAAGGGAAAAACTGTCAAAAGTATGGTAACTGCATGAAAGGATCCCCTGTATTTGCTCACTCAGGTTCTTTACACATAGTATTTTAAAGCACGGCTTATTTCAATTTGACACAAGACTATGGCTTTTCTTTTTCCAACAAAAGGGAGGAGAAAAGAACCAGGCATACCACACAGCAATTCAGCTTGGAACAAATAATAGAAGCCAGTATTTCAGGGTAGAAGACTTCAGCAGCTCCGAAAATGAGTGGAGGTCTATGGGGAATAGTGAGCTGAATAACAAGGCTGGGTGATTCTCAAATAAGGTTCAAGATATTATTAGTAGGATGGTTTGTATAGGAGCACTATGTTCAAGTAAGCTGTTGATATTCAAGAGAAAATGCAGAAAGAATTAGAAGAGAAATTGAAAGACTGGAGAACAAGCCTCATTGTGAAATTTTTGGGGTGTGTAGTCAGTTTTATTCATCACAGGGAAGTTGAATAAGACCATTGATTTGTAGTCACAAATTCCTATAAGGAATCAGAAATTTGATGATATGGAGCTCCATTAGAGATATAACTGCATGGAATGTATATGTGATAAACTTAGATAGACCCAGATCACCTCAGTGCCGTGTTGATGGGCAGCATTCCTTCTAAAAAGGAATATTTTTACCATATGCAGACTGTTGATGGATTCTTCTTGCTGGTCCGAATACTCTGGCCCAAGCAATGAGGCGAATATCTTCCTAGTTCTGGTCATGACTTACAGCCAATTTATTTGGCTTTCTTCCTGCAGGCTTCTTGGTCAGCAGTGTGGTCAGGGTGGTGCATGGCTTCTCTTTCTGACCTGATAAAACCCCCTTCTCAAGGTGCCAGTGGGGACAAAGCACATGCCTTGCTTTCTGCAAGAGATGGGGAATGGCAAGGGGCATTGCAGGGGCTGCCAGCACATTCTGGCCCTGCTGCCAGAAGGAGCAGCAGGCTGGCAGTACACAGGGGGACCTGGCAAGGCTGGGGGATGTGGCTGTGACTGCTGGATCCCTGGTGTGTGCTGTGCTTGCCATCCTTAGGCAGCAGCTCTCCCGCCCTAAGGCCAGCAGCTTTAGCTTCTGTGAGAGTGGTCTACCAATCACCCAGTCCTTGCATCAGCCTGGGGAAACAACACGTGTGTTTTTTGCCTGTATTTTAGTTGAGTTTTTCTGTGATAGGGATAAATGACTGAGAAAAAAGGAAGCAAAAACCACCCAACAAAAGAGCACCAATTCATTTTGTATGAGTCACTAGGCAGTCTTCAAGTCATGATGACATTGAAATACTAGTGACCTGCTGGAGTTAACTCAGCTTCCAAATGAAATGCCCATGTTATTTGAACATCTTTTTGGACAGCTTCATTTAAAATGGGCTGTCTTCAAATTATCAGTGCCCTTCAAGAGCTCCACCTGAGTCTCCATATTATCTTCAGGTCAAATTACAGACCTCATTCAGCTAGTCATTGTGGCTGGCTTAGAGCAATGAAAGTTACAGTCAAAGTAATAGGAAATAATTTCAAATAATATCTTATTACTTCTGTGAATTCTGAGGTTTTGGTTTTCTGAAATATATGTAAATATAAAAACATGTGCACATGAAAAGAGAGAGAATCTGTCAAACATAGCATTTGGTATGTTTTCCAGTCTTTTACAGCTCCTGAAATATTTTATGGAAGATTTTATGGTGAATGCTTTCCAATTTAGCATCGTTATAACAACTGAATATTTGACCCGTTTTCCTTGGTGGAGTATTTTCAATGCATCCCTATACAGCAGCAATCTGTCTATTCTCGTGAAAATTGTGGGTTTGGGCTCAGGTTTTTTGTTTGGTTTGTTGGCTTTTGAATTTTTTTTATTTTTTATTTTTTTAATTTAATGACTGCCACATTCCACAGCAAAAACATTATCATTGTACTCTTCTTTCTCCCTTACGTCTCTGCTCCTTTTCATTTCAGGTGGGTGATGTAAAGTCTTATTAATGAAGAAGCGATCTGTGATCAGCATCTGAGAGCTCTTTATGCCCTGTGCTAACAATGTTTTGATACAGCCTCCCCCTCTCCTCCCCCAGCTGGCTCCCCGTGTGTGCTGGAGCCCTGGCTGGCAGCCTGCCCGGCGAGCAGCGCTCCTGTAGATTTCAGCCTCTCTCCAGGAGCTGCCTGCCTTCAGCATAATGGGCAACATTGAAAGCAGCAAGGCGTTCGGTCGGCAAGGTCAGAGTGCCTTTCATTCCTGCAATAATCAACCAGTGTAGCTCTTCCTCAGACCTGGGGAGAGAGAAGATAGAGGTCAAAAGAGCAATTACATTTCACGTTGACTCCAGGAAAGGCTTGGAACACAAAACTGAAAAGAAAACAGCATAGAGCCTCCCTCTCCCACATTCCTTTTCCTGGTCATTATTATTGGAACAGTGCAGCAACCATGTCCATTATAAGCACTATAACATGAAGAACCACTTTCCTCCGGTGGATGAGATCTTTCTTCTCAGATGTTTAGTGCTGTCAGCATCTTGCAAAGGAATGTAAATGAGAAACACCATGTATAACCAGAGACACTGAGTAAAGGCTATTAATTACATCTAAATTTTAACAGTAGCCAACACTGGAGCAAGCAGTTACGCTAGTTTCCATCTGTAATCTGTCTTTGAATTATCATAGCTTTATTTATTTAGTGTTAAAATGATAATTTAGGGAATATAATTTAGATGAAAATGTCAGTAATTTTCATTTGCCATATTGTCATTTACAGAGCTATCTTTATTTGACCCTACAGCTGCTGGGCCTAATTACTTTAATGGCATTAATTGTAGTGACCATTGAGGTATTTTAGCTTTTAATTGCTATTACTGCACAGCTGAGATAATTGCAAAATCATCATGTTTGTTTCACAGACATCTTCTGTAGCTTGCTTGTTGCTTGTATTCCTAAAACGTAGTCTGCCAAAGATTTAGCAAAAAAAAAAAAAAAAATCCCTGTGAAACATAAATTTTAGACGGCCCTTCCAGCAGAACAACCTGTAAACTCTAATGTTAGTGTAGTGTGATAGTAGAAGAATGTAACTGATCCGTTTACTCATTGCCCTACCCTGTCTTTATGAAAGCTGAATTAGCTTGGTGTTGACAAAGGATTAAGAAACTTGGTAGTGACATTCCTCACAGTAAACAAAGCCTCTCTCATTCCACATTTCACACTGAAGGCAGCCACTTCAAGAGTATACACTTCTTTGTTTCCAGCTATAGAGTGCAAACATGGCTTTATTCCATGGTTTCCTATGAAACGAAATGTGAGTACAATGTCTCTATCCCACAGAACACCTGGTATTATTCACTCCTCTGTTGAAAGCACTATATCTCTAACGGATTGAAAAACATATTTATTTTATCAAACATGACAAGCAGCAAGACCCTTTTTTCAAATTTTTTTTTTTTTTCTTTTTTGGGGGGTGTTACTATTGCATGGCAAGACGAAAAGAGAGATAAAATTTTGTTCAAGATCTTTTGAGTTCAGGTCTCTTCAAGTACAATACAATTAGTAGCCAACATTTAAAAATCACATGTGAAGCATTGCTCTAGGCAAGGTCCTAAAGCTTAGGCTCTACCAAGGCAAAACAAACTGAGGATTCAAGAGCAGCTGAATCAACATGAAATAGGGATTTGTTTAGATGGTGGAAGCTGTTCACACCCCAGTGGACTGCACTGCTCTAGCCCTACCAGCTCTGACATCTCCCTGGCCATGTCAACATTTGACCCATTGGGAGCAGTGGTTAAAATCAGTTGTACGAATTGGCACCATTTTTTCTTTCACTTCAGTGATATCTGCTAGAGACAAATGCTATTCAAATGGTTCACATCAGCTTTTGCAACTGTGGGTGGTGTTCTCTGTTTGTTTGGTTGGGTTGGTCTGTCTGTTTGTTTTCCAGTGGCTACCATTTGCTAGAAGAATAATTATGAAGTGGGAGTTCTGTAATGTGTATCATTGTGGTGTGCTATAGTGAAAGACATGGCCTTAAAAGGAAGGTTTAGGATGGTATTGTAATGGAAAATTCTGTTCTTTTCCCTTCTCTTAAGTACAAATGAGCTTTATTGGTCTTTCCTGGACAGGTCGTGGGAAATAAGGCATTTGTAAAAATGTTCCACTGTAACAATCCTCCAATTATAATCAGCTAGATAGTCTGTGTGGCGAAAGATACAGGAATATAAATGTTAACTTTCTCATTACTGTTCTACTAATTGCACGCAATCCTTTCAGAATATGACAAGATACATGTTTTCCCTTTCTGAAGATGTTTCCCTACCATGATGACTTTTTGTGAATTAGTAGAAATTTACATGATGAAAATCTTCTCTGTTGAACAGGTATAATGATTGCTCACCTCTGCATTACTTGGGATAATCTTCACAAAAGAGATCCTGCATCCATTCATGATCTTTATTCTCTATTGCTTCTGTAATTATAACAGCTCATAAGAAAAGGCCATCCTGTACAAGGAAGACGAGATTACTTCAAATAAAGAGGGGGCTTAACTGAATGACTTAATGCTGTGAACAGCGACAGAAAGGAGAAAAAATGCAGCTCGATAAATTATTGCTAAGTCTGCATTGCCTGTGTGTTTCCATTCCTAGTTTATTTATAAGTTCTCTACCAGTAGTATACAGAATTTTTCAGTCATGTCTAATTTATAAGACAAAAGAATCCATGGAACCCCTGTGTCATGAGACCTCATCATTTATTGACAGTCTTAGGCTGCAGGATTAGGCACCTGTAAGCCGGCAGTGCTGCCAAAATCACAGCCATTCCCATGCACACCTCGTGCTGCCCATTCCCTCCGCTGTGCTGACCAGCAGCCTGCCAGAAGCAGCACTTGTGAGGCAGAGACTAAAAGCAGATAAGGGAACTGATCCATCTGAAACGCATGGAGACAGACATGGGCTGTCTCTGAGCTGTATCAGTTTCCTGATCCCAGCTCACAGCACAAGCACATAAGCACTTGTGGTGGCTCTGGCTGCAAGGTGACACCAGTCTGGAGAGGATCAGCCAGCAGCTAAGAGGGCAGAGACCTCTGGAGCAGCAGGAGTGGCATATGGACCTCATAGTACGGCTTTAACCTTGTGACATACTTCTGTGATCTCTTCCCTCAACTCTTCTCTGTTTAGGGGAAGCTGACATTACAGCAAACAAAATCCAGCGGTTAATTGGCTAAGTGTATCTGACAACACCCTTAGCACTGCTCAGAGATACATTCACGGCTGTGATTCATCATCCCTTACGAAATGTATTTTTGGAAAAGCGCATCCTACTTAGAAAAAGTGGAAGCATTCAAACTGGTGGTCTCAGTGCACAAAGAGATGATGAGCAAGGCCTTGATGTGGAGACGAGCCACAGAAAGGTGAGGTGTCCCCGCTGACCTCAGTGACTGTAGCAGAGCTCTGGGTAGACTTCATTTACTGAAATGAGCATTTGGATAGCTGACTGGCAGAAATACTTCTTCCAAGGAAGAAAGTCTATTAGACTTCACTATAAGGAATAGCTTAGAAAAGTAACAATCTCTCCAACAGCACATGATATAGTTCAGTCTTTTAAAAAAACCCAAAAAACAGCAAACAAACAAACAAATAAAAAAAACCCCAAAAACTTTCCCATAAAAGTCAGGAAAAAAGCTCTCATTGACATTGTTCAGAACAGGAAAAAGATCAATAGTCTTTAAAATGTGTGTATGTGCTCTGTTTATGGAAAACTAAGCAATATAAAACATATGGCAGTGCCACATGGAAAGAAATATTTTAAAAAATATTTGCTATAGAAATAAGCCTGTCAAGGGAAGAGTTAGTGATGGAGCTCTTTAAAAAAATGTTAAACATTTCAATCCAGACTTGACCTCGTTTTGTACCTTCATCTCTTACTGATTGGAATTATTTATTTAATTCCATTTTATTTTATTTCCTGGTAACTCTCCAGACTTCTTGGAATCCTCTAAAATTTAATACTCAATCAGAAAATGTAGTATTTCCCAGTAAAACCTCTTATTCATTAAATTGCCTTAAATTGCCTATTATGAATTTTCCTGTTAACAGATTCTCACAAGCTCCTGTAGGAGGTCTGGCAATAGCACATCATAAAAAATCAACAAAGTCTCCTGTAATCTTCAACTTGTTCTCTTACAAACTTGCAGACTTGCTAAATACCTGCAAAAGATAAGAAGGACTTTGTGGCGTGCCCCAAAGAGCAGTGAATGCACAGTATGGGGTGCAGAAGAAACTAGTAGGCTAAAATTCTGCAAAGTCAGGTCTTTTATTTTCAGACACTGCTCTTGAAACTAAACTTATTTCCTTTCAGGTTTTTACCTGACTTGACAACTTATAGAAAACTAGGATGTGAAATTCTCCTTAAGGATAACTCCAAAACATCTTAGTGTAGGCAATCCCTAAATCTCCAATGATGTCTTTCCAACAGTATCTCAATCTCCATAAGTTCCATCAAGACTTGCTTTAACAATGCCATTTCCCGCTGCTGTGGTTTGAATGTATTCCTGACCTCTGATCACATGGAAGAAAACACAGCTTCTAAGAACGCACATCTGGAAGCACTATAATAAACAGCATATCCTCACACTGATCCTTCTCTGCCATTTCACCTGCATATTGTCAGCAGGCAAAGTGCCACCTTTACTGTACAGACTAAAATAGAAAATGGGCCAGCTTCTGCTGTCACAACATTTATTTCAGTGCTTCAAGTCACAACTTCATGTCTTCTCATGTTTGCCTCACTGAAGTTAACAGACAGGGTAAACTGCATGCACTGCAGCTTGTCATTACATTGCACGTTTGATGGTGAAACAAACTGAGATGTTCTTCTCTCCATCTATCCTTGGCTACTTGCTTGTATTTCCACACAAGCAGGAAATTACATCATAATAACAATAATAACCAAACCAAACCAAACCAAAAACAAACAAACAAAAAAAAAAGCAAGCTGGGCATTACTGTTTAGAGGGCATGTCTAATATTTAGATGATAAATTACCTTTAGATTCATTGCTGTAAAAGAAGCAGTGATTACCTTTGGGATGAAGAATCTGGAGAACCGCTGAGAAAAAGTGCCATGAAAACCTAGAAGAAAATGTATGTAGGGGAAATCTGCATATTGTGTTCCAGCATACTTTGTAAGATCTTTATTAATTAAAGACTGTTTGACGAAAAGCAATATACATTTTAAATAAATTAATTCACAAGTAGTGTATCAAGGAAAGTTTGGATTAATTTTCTCTGGTGGTGTTGCCCAGCTTAATACACAGGTATGACCTTTCAAAAATGGATTTCCATATATGGTTGTTTTCCCCAAATTATAGAATAAAATATTGTTATGAATTCTGAAGGAGCTGTTATGGAAGTCCACAGAAATAAGTGACAGCCCAGTTATTACACCATGAAGTGCAGTTACCTCAAATATCTGTCACGATAAAAGATTTTAATTTATTAGAAATAAAAGCAGTGAATCAGAAAAGTCTTGGGGAAAATGCAAAAGCTATGCAAGAGTGGTGTCCAGATGAACACCATATATGCATGAGAACAGACACTATTATTTTTTTTTTCCCAATGAATGTAGGCATGCCAATGCTTCAGAGGGAGTGAGCAAGGATGCTGAAGTCTTTTCAGTGACTCCTTATATGGCTGACGAAACTTCTTCCAGCTTCTTCTTTGTCCTGGTTTCTCTCAGTCAGCATTCTTTAGTCCCAAATGAAATCCCTCTGAAGACTTTATAAAATCCAGGAATAATATAATTCACTTTTTATGTGCAAAGGCCAGAGGTGCCTCTCAGCATGGCTCCTCAAAAGTGTGACTTGGATGTCAGGCAATAGTATCCTGCTGGGCATTGAATCCTGAGCCTTCCAGAATGTGAGGGGGAGGTTTTCTCAGACTCAATGGACATTCATCTAATCCCTAAGCCAATGAGTGAATAACACAAAGATAAAATTTATATAAGTACTAATATATTTCATTTTACTGTTTTTTATCGGTCATATTTTGATATAACTATATTTAATTTGTTTTTGTAAAGTATTTTTGTTATTATTTTTCATTACTTAATAGAAATGTAAATAATCAACAATAATTAAACTAGTTAAAATAATCTGGGAGATTTTTCTTTTTCTTTTTGGAAATGCTGGAGACATCATCTGAAGAAAGTCTCAGTGGCTCTTTAAAGCATTTCTTGAGACTGAAAATACTGCAGTAGAATTTATTATGTTGATTTGCTCAATTTTTTTTCCCAATAAAATGTCCAGAATTGAATTTGTGTTCCACACTGCTGTTTACAAGATATTATTGAAACATCTTGAACAAGAAGCAATTGAAACAGCAATTAATGTCTGAGTGTATCTGCCATCTTCAAATTTTCTATGCTTTGCTCATGAGGAAAAGTCGAATTGAAAATACACCAAACAATGAGCAATGAAGCTTGGTCTGCTCTTTTAGAAATTCAAGCTTGTGGCATGATTTCCTCACCTCCTGGATTCAATGGCATCATAGACAGACTTGTCTACGATGGATGCTATTCAGTCTAAGCACCTGGAATGGTAATTTTCCTCCCCCTTCAGTATACAAGAGACAGAAAGACAAGAAAAGAAACTTAAGTTTTAACAATCACTGAGTGAAAAGGTATTTCTTCAATTTCTTTCAACAATTTTCTTGTAACTTTTGAAAAAACTAAATCATTATCCATCCACAGAGTAGGTATTGTAATTTTCATTATGATCCACATTTGCTCTTTTGCTTAACAAGTGGATGTAAGCCTCATTTTATAAGACAAACCAATCCTTTTAACAGTGAAATCACTAATGGCCTGATAGTTTTTCATAAATGTTTTAATTACCCTTCTATTCTCTTTAGAGCTGTTTACAGCTTTCAGCCTTTATAGCTTTGCTTGTCTGTTTTCTTTTCAGTTTTCTACTTTTTCTTTGTCCTCATTTCTTTCTGACTAAATATCTTCTGATGCTCCCTGGTACTCTCATCAGTTTGCAATTAGCTTTGTTTATATTTCTCCTTTTTAACATTAGTATTTCATGCACTTACATAGTCCCATGCAGTCTTCTAACTCTGCCTTTGTGGACTAATATAACAAAATTGTCTGTTTAATAAGATGCATTATGTCTGTCCCCTTCCATGACTATGTGCACAGCATATAGAAGAAAGAATCAGAAAAATTCTAGGCAATCTGTTCCCACTTTTTGGTCCTGGTAATCTTATATTATTTTGTTTTAAATAAAATAGCTGCAGCAAAAAAGGCTTATGAGTGCCTTAGACCATAAATGCCCCATCATTTGGTGATTTGGGTTGTGAAAAAGAAGAGGGAGGTTATGGTTTAATTTCTCTCTGGCTGGAGAGAAGCCTGATGAGATAACTTTCTGTGCAAGTTTTACACTTCCTATTTAAAGGAGAGAGAAATGATCCTCAAAGGAAAGATTTCAGATAGCCTTCCACAGGAGGGTGTTCCAGTCTGGAGATTCAGAGGAAGGATGCTGTGCCAATTGTCTGGCTAGGATGGTAACCTCAGTGCTCTGTGTGCTGGCTGTGCTGCATCTTTTTGGGATGTGTCTATCTCCCCCCAAGCCCTCCAAAAGCACACCATGCAGCTCACTCAAGGATCTTTCTCTAGCACCCGAGCAATTTAAAGCTGTCTGCTGTGGCTAGAGCTGTTAGGAAAATCTGGCCATAAGTAATCTGGGGAAGAGGTGTCATGATAAAATTTGGGGGAAAAGCCTGAATTAAAGCACTTAGTTTTGGAAGGGTATTTTCTCTACATTCCTTACCAAGCTAACAGAGAAAATTAGGTTCTGCCTGACAAAGCAGATACTTAAACAGGCTGATTTACCCACTGAAGTCCAACATTCCAGTTTATGCACTTTTGGAAGAAATAAACCACAGTATATAATGAATTCTGCTCTTAAACTCTGCCACCTTGGGGAATTAGATTCTACTGATATTCCATTGTCGGTTTGTTGATAAAATGCTTGACCTGTTGATCTTAGAGTGGTAGTCATAATTATGAAAATGCATATTTCGTTTAGGAATTGTGTTAATATAATACTGCAGCAGCACTGAAGTAGGAGACAAGTTCTCTTTGGTATTAGAACTGTGTTCTCTTCTGCAACATTTAACATAGTTGCATATGAGCAAATGCAGGTAGGGGTGAACACTGCTGACCCTAGTGGAGGAAAGGAATCCCTAATGTTAATATTTTCCCAGGAAAAACTTATTGGGTAAATCACTGTGTTAAGTATATGGAGGTTTTATATAACATGACCAATGAGGCTATCCCAAATGCAATTTATGCATTTGCTATAAATCATACAGAAATTCTTGTGTTATAGATATAAATTCAGGTTTCCAATTGAGGATTCAAATTTTATTGGCTAGTTAGGTAAATGGTTTATCATCTGCATTTGCAAGGATTCAGGGAATGTTGAGGGTGTGTCTTCATGTAAAATTATGTCTAGCTAGATATGCTCATTGCAGATGAGAAGCTGTCCTCGAGGATCATGATATGGTCATTTTATTTTTTTGGTACTCTTTGAGGAGAAACTCGTGAACAATGGTCAAATTTTCCCACAGATGCACTGAAATAATTTTATTTTGCTTTGCAGACTTTTGGAAGGACTGGGAGAGGCCTAAAATAGCTTGTTGCAGTAGACAATTGTAATAAATATTATCCAAGTTCTAGGGGCAATTATAACATTTCTACATAACTTCTCTCAAGTTCCAGCTCATTTTTAACTTAGCCACTTGAATGCTACACAGAAAGCTAGTGTGGTCCAGATGTCCTAGTATGAAAAGATTAGTGAAGAAAAGGAGGTTTTCTCCCTTCTCAGAAAGGAAAACCCTTCTGTTAAGGGTTTTCTCCCTTAGCAGAAAACACAGTAAGGAAAGAGTTTAAGGTAGCAGCAAAGGAGGAAGTAAAACCAAACAAACAAGCAAGCAAACAAGCATTTTCCGTGAGACAGATTAAAGTCCAGGTTTCAAGAATACTTCTGTAAAAGAATGCTATCTTGTCAAAGAAAAAACTCTGCAAACCAATGTTGTCCTGGCTATCCTTTGAACAAACAGCTGTGTGGAGCCATAGATTCTTTCTTAACTGTGGCTATTGGCCACAGATTCACTGTGCCTTATTTTTGAGTAATGCAAAGGGAAAAATGTGCACAACAAGCAAAATTAACGTGTAATACAACAAGCAAAGGTTCCTCTAGAATCCTGGGGTTAACCACATATAATAATAAAAACAAAGAATAGTACTAAAAACAATTACACCGCTAGAGTTGTGTAACAAACAAAAATATTTATCACTGACATTTCAGGCTGGAATCTGAAAGGTCAAATATGCAATCATGCAGAAAAACCTTGTATGTGGTAGCTTGTCTAACCTGTTGTGAGTTGCCATAGCTGAGAGTGGATCAGTCCTGCTGCATGCAGTTTTCTCCTGACAATTATGTAACTCCCCACCTGCAAATATCAAATTAACATGCTCAGTCTTTTTTTAGAGAACATACATGCTTGCATGTACAACTTATTTCTGACTCTTTAAAACAATCAGCCTGTATTTTATCATGGAAGATCTTGTCCAGAAAGTGGCAGGAACTTGAAGTCTGGGCCATCACACACTTCACTAGGGTTACAGGTGACACAAAAGCACTGAGTCCTACCCTTCATGTGTATGACCTGCCCCAAAATACTTTGCTGTAGCAAGGTAGAAAGCCTTTCATACAGAATAACAATGGAGGAATAAATTACAGCAAAAGGATAAAGGAGATCAAAGGCAATTCTAGTCTCCATTTCAATTTCTTATATGGGAGTGCAAACATATAGCACTATTGTGGTTACTGATTAAGAGAATGTATTGGTTGGAAGCCTGCAGAAATTCAGGTGTCACAAGCAATAGATGTGCAGCATAATAAAAGCCTCAGCACTACACAAGATTTCACAATTTCTTTTGGCTCCCTCTGTTAGTTAGTGTACTATCACAGTGCCCGGATGTACTCTGATGAAGTCCTCTGAGTTATCTCTGCAAAGAAAACAAAGCTTTCTCTAGCAACTCCTTATTCATGTGAGGCACCTCTTCAAGATTCTCTTCTGAAGGTTTCGGTTGAAAATTGAAAATGCTCTGCTTTTTTACTCTGTAAAATTAAGTGACCTAATTTCAGAAGACTTTTGTAGTAAATATAAAAGAGCAGCCAGCATAACTGATTTGGATGCATATCCAAAGTATGTGTGTGCCTCCAGATACCTGCAGAATTTGTGTAGTAAACCTAGTTAGGGTCTGCAAGTTACTGTTTGCACAGACTAACGTGAGAGTTAACATGCCTCACCAGGCTAATTCTGCTAGCCAAAATCTACAAAAAGATGCCCTCAGGAGCCCTGTGTTAAGACAGCTTTGTAGTCCTCAAGTAGCACACCAGAGATTTGCCACTGGCCTGGAAGGGTCAGCAAAGGCTAGCTGTGGATGGGCTGCTCGACTCCAGTGCAGTTCCTGAGTGTTCCAGAGTGTTGCAGGTGAACGATTTTCACCTGGGGAATGGGGCTGTGAGCTCGGGAAAGCAGCTGAACCAGGGGCTGGTGCCATGGCTCGCTGCATCCCGGTGGAGTGAAGCTGTTGTGGCTGCATGGGTGCCACGCAATCCAGTCTAATCCTCAGACCCAGAGAGCTTAGTGGGGTTTGCTGGGAATTACAAACCAAAACAAGTCAAAGTAATGGTGACCTCTGTAAGTACAGCAGTCCTGCCAAGGGCCCTAGGCTGTTTTACACAACAAGCAAGGGAAGGAGGGTGCACAACTATCTCTTCATAAAGCAGAACCCAACAAAGGCATAGCTTAAAATAAGATAAATACTGGAATCTGCTTAGCTTTGTCTTATTTGTGCCTTGTAAGCATAATTTTGAGGTTATGCAAAGTAATTTTGTGTCAAACCCACAAAAAACCCACCCTGTGGATCTAAGGTTTTACTGTTGTTTTTGTGAAGGAAGTCTCATATGCTGTTTTCTTAGAAAATGAAGCTCAGTTCATAGCTGTATGATTAAAGCAGACTCTTTCCTCTCCCCTAAAAAAATAAAATCACATGAGCTCACTTACAAAAGCAACAGTCAAATCCTGGGGTTTGCTGTAGTGTATAAAAACACTTATCACTATTAACCATTTCCTGGGATAATCAACTCATGAAGCAGCAGGGTGAGTAAATGAGTGAAAGGCTTCAAAGAATTTTTTATTTCTTTTATCCAAAGCCTGCTGTAGAAGTGCATAAGGAAAAGTTGTAGGGGCACTTTAATAATTACAGAAGCAAAAGAAATCATGAGAAGGAGAAGACCAATTAGATATGAAAGAGGGCAGAGGACTGTCAAACAGCAAAAACATGATTACAGGTTTTTTTTAAAGGTTCATCATCAGACTATGTGACAACAGTAAATTTTAATTTTTATCATTGTTTTTATTGTCCTTGAAATATTTCTGAAATTCTAGTGTAAGAGCAAAATATTAGTATTCCCTTGGCTGCAGTTTTAAGAAATGTTTGGGGTTTTTGTTTGTTTTTTTTAATAAATATTTTTGGGGTGGTGGGATTTTGGAGTTTTACTTCAATTCTTGAGGATGTCTTTGCTAATGGCCTGATTCTGTGTGGTGCTGAGTGACCTCCACTGTCACTTAGACATCGAAGCACTTGGCAGCAGTCACATTGGGCCTTTTTTTCCCCCTGAAAGCATGAAAAAAATACTCAGTAAACCCAATAGCTATTAAACTAAAAAGAAGAGAAGAAAGCAGAGAGTCTCACAGCTCCAATGTATGTAGTGGCTGTAATGCCAAACGCTTTCTCTTACAGTGGCCTTGGCTTAACTTTGATGTCAGGACTGACTGAACTGTGCTCAGGCAGCTCTGCCCACTAGTGCACAGGCTGCTTCAGAGAAGACAGAGCTGTTCCTTCACCTCAGCTTCATCCTTTACCATGCTGTGCCATTGTGCAACATCAAGAGGTGCTGTTTCCAATAAAGGTCATGTCACTAATAGGGGGGAAAAATGTGCTCTCTCTGCAAAAACTGCGTATTAAACTTGTGCTGTTTAATTCGATTCTGTAGAATATGGGCTAGTATGGACAGTCCCAAATTGATACAGTTGGATCTAATGCCGTTAGGAGATAATGAAAATCTAATCCCCACCCCAACACCACTGCAAAGAAAGAGAGCCAGGGCATAACTGGCTCGAGTGCCAACTCCCTGCAGTGCAGCTCCTGTCAAGCCACTGTTTTATAACATGAAAAATGGGTACTGAAATGCTTATGTCAAATAAGGAGGTGTACAAGTACTCTTAGCTGAAATAAAACAAAACCAAAAAGAGATGGTTGAAAAGGCACATGGCTGCATGGTAGGGATCCCTCGCTGTCTGTGCAGAGCTCCTTTGTTGCTGAAGGAAAGGGCAGCAGGCTCCCAGCTGAACTGGGAGTAGGTGTGGTGTGGAAATCTCCAGGGCCATGCTGGTTCACATCGGCATGTCTGCAGAGCAGCCGGGCTGTACACACCACCTCCATTAGAAATTCAGCTATCTCTCACGGGCCGTGGCATTTGGGTTATTGCAAGATTGTCCTTCAGCCAGCTGAATTTCCTGACTCACCTGCAGAAGGTAGAGCCACAGCCAACCTGTGGAGCTGCTGTGAGCCCCTGGCTGGAGCACACGGCTCCCTGCGAAGCAGCAGGTATGTTTATTGTGCGAGCAACAAGGTCGCTGACCGTTCAGCTGGAGGAGCAAACTCGATTAAGACTGGTGATAATCTTTTGAAAGACTGTAATTTATCTCCATTTGAAGAGTATTATCTTTGTTCTACAGCTATCGCGGAGAACAAGGTTAACAAATATTCCGTGATGCATTTTTGAAAGCTTTAGTCAGATCTTGTATATTTAAGCCTTTCTAAACGGCTGTCAAAGGCAGGGAAACAAAGTGTCAAATTTGTACACAGACCTACCTAATGGCCTTTATCTGAGAGAGTGGTTTATGATTTACACAGTCTCTACCTTTACTTAAACAATTTCTCTTTCGCTCTGTAGTGAAGGCAATTTTATAGCATTACTCACGTGGGAGAGATTAGCCCCAAAGACTGATCATACTGAAGGAAGTAGGAGATTTAAAACACACAGAGACATGATGCAAACCATATGATAATCAGCTTTTATTGCTAATTGCTTCTGAATTGTCAGTTGACTGTGTTTGGATATAATAGTTATAAGCGCATTCTATTTTAAAAGGGACTGTTCTCGTAAAAAGCTTTCAATTGTCCTTAACATTTAAGTAAACCATCACCTTCAATGACGTTGCATAAATATGAATAAAAGCGCATACTTTTTATCCTTGAATAAACATTAACAACATAGGTAAATAAGAGGAAACTCTCTACAGTATTTACAAAATCATAGAAATCCTACTCTCAGGAAAAAAAGGAATGAAATTAGTCCTGGATATGCCTCCTGGATATTTTTTCTTAGAGAATTATTCTTGTAGTGTCTTTCTGGGAGTCTTGTTGCATACAGGATTGGTATCTGGATAACAGAAAGAAGCCACATATGTAGTTAAGCATAAATATAAATTATGTGTATGTGTATAGGTATGCATGTTCTTATATATACATATATACACATAATATATATGCATTTATGCATCCATATCCACAGACATTATTTCTAGTTAATCACAAGGACTTTAATTTCAGGAATATATAAGAAAATTGAAAAGTAGAACAAATGCATCAAGACTGTATGTTTCTTTGCACATATTCATTCTGGTGAGACCCTGTGCAATTCCTCTGGGATCAAATACTCCCAACTTGTTTTGTCACACAGTAGATTTTACTGGCTTTAGTGAAAAAGATTTTCAGACTACTTATGCATGAAGATACATTAGTGTCACTCAATCCAAGAAGTTGTAACTCCTCTGTTTTCCTCAGGACCTAGCAGTGATACTGTGGCTAACATGGAAGCCAACTGGCTTCCTGGTGAGCCCTGCTGCCAGTTCCAGGAGATTTGTGGTTGCCTTTTGGTCTGAGAATTAGCACTTGTTGAAACTGAGTTAAGGCTGTCTTGCACTTTAAGGCAGTGTTTTTCTCTGGATCTTTTTTTGATTAACTGTTCTACTACAGAAACCTTGTGGAGTTGCTAGAAAGGATTATGGACATGGATAAAAATATAGTCCCTGTGGTACAGGCACACTAATGTATCAAGGAGCAGGCTTGTAATATGAAAGACAAATTGTTGGACCAACATTTTCCATTTCCATACTCTAATTTTTTTCCTGTAGTCACTGCTGTAGTATTTGGCAGTGAGAATGCAATTCTTTTCAGGTACTTTGATCCATTCCATAGTAATTATTAACAAATTATGAAACCAGAAGAACAAGGAAACACTTGTTAACACTTATTAACATTGGGCTTGACCTCATCTCCAGCCCTTTAGCCTTCCAAAATCTTATTGACTTCAATGCAAGAGAAGTCTGAAAATTACAACAGCCTTAATTATCTCAGGCAATACACCTTTCATGCAATTTTTGCTTATTTAAAAATACGTAAACAAAGCTGCAGTGTCATAGAGCACAGAGGAAGGGAATGGACAACCAGTGAGTGGTGAATATTTCTCTAGAAATATATAGTTCACATCATCTACTAGTTATGATATTTGTGTTCTTGGTTCTGTAGTCTAGAAGGCTGAAACAGAAAAAGACACCTCTTGTGTATATTTATGTAACGCTTTGTGACTTACCCTGGAGTTACATAGCCACTGGAACTTAGTTATAGTCCAATAAATAAGACCTCTCAAACTCTGTTTGAGAGGCTATACTTTTTTAGCTTAACTAAAACATCTAAAAATAATGGAAAATGAAACTGATATGTCAGTATTGACAAGAAATATTATCAGTCCTGGCTAAAATCAATGCTTCCTTCAAGAATTTTATTTTATCTTATTTATAGACCTTTCTGTTGCTCTCATCTCCAAATTACCTGTGGCTTTCATAGAAACCAATGAGGTTAGCATCAGACATCACCTGGGAGATCAGAAAGATTAGTGTCTTCATTTTTCAGAGGAGAAAATGGAGACACACCTTGCAGATGTGGCTTCTTTCAGACCTCAGAGAGCACAGGAAGCCAAACAAAAATTGATCACCATGACAATATGAGTTGAATTTCAGTTGTTCTACTTTTTAATCCAACTCTTTCTTTTTAACAGTCTTTTTTCAGAGACAATTGACACATTCAGCTAATATAAATTGATTTCACTCAACACACCTACAGCCATTAAAAGAAAAACAAGAAATCTGTTGATTGAGAGGAAAAACAGGCTAAAAGAAAGAAATGTAAGATTTTAAAGAATGCAGTGTAGATGTGAATATTCATATTCTTTTATTCCAAGCTATAATTAATAGTTCCACATTCTAGAAATATTAACTTATTAGCCTCCTAATGTCTATTTACCTGTTTTCAAGCATTCATTACGTTACATTTATTGTAATGCTTGCATGTTCTTTCCCTGTTTTTGTACTAAATTTAAATCATAGTTATTTACTGCTTCTGTGAACTTACTTTATTGTGGACTATTTTTTTCCCACACAATAAAAGGAAAAAAATGACCTAAAATCTGAAGTATATGTATGTATGACTTAATCAATAGCTCTCATCAAACACATTCCTCTGGCCTTATAAATGCTATGGGTTCAGCATGGGGTTGCTGCCCCATGAAAAAGCGAGAATTAAAAATGACCCAGGATTATTTAGATGAGGAGAAAGGCAATTAAATGATAAATTAGTGGTAACAATTTTGCTTATGACATACAAGCTTCATTCCATCTCATCCAGCAAATGCAGTAATCCAGACAAATTATTCATTAGGAACTAATTGGTGCCATTGTTGGGAGGCAAGATTTTAATGGCCAGTTGGTTTAAAGAAGGATTATCTGAAAGGAGTTGGTCAACTGCCAGAAGCTGTTTGCAATGACAAATTGCTCACAATGAATTGTTTAGAGAGAAAACACTACTTTTTGTTTATGAAACAAATCTGCATGCCAGTCAGTCGAGCTGAGTATGAAGGATGTTTGGTATAAGGTCATGAATGCAACAATGGTTTGCTTTTCTTGGTATGTGCTGTTTATTTCTCTTGAAGCTGTAGCTGCTAAATAGCAGCAAAAAGTAGTTAGCAACTCCAGAACTGGGTCTATTATTGCAACAGTGAAAGGCTGCCTAGCAGTCTTTTCATATCCATCTCTTTTTTTTCATTGCCAATCTTCCTGTATTCAAGGGGTAATCTGAAAATACCTGTGTGCAATGACTTGTAGACATTTTCAGGAATTCTAATGGTTGTACTGGATCATTTAAATTCAGTAACCTATCTTCCACTGCTGCAAAGCCTCTCTGAGTGATTCAAGCCATCTAGTCCCTGTGAAGAAGCAATATGATTGCCAGTGCTCCCTCAGAGCTGCTAAGAAATAACCATTAAAATTTGCTTTTAACAGTGTTTCTTACAGCACAGTAATTTAATGATATGTGTTGTTCACAGATGTTGAAGAGGTAGATGTTGCACAATAGTCAGTACAGTCAGATCAATGGTTTTACCAGCAAATGTTATTGTAAATGTACTCATAAGACTGCAATCAATTTTCTGCACAGCACAAAGCACAGCCCATGTCCAGTTGCACAACACTGCATGACATTCTCCTCTTGCCTACACAGAAACAATTTCCAAGAGGCCATGCTGCCTTTCTGGTGCATTTATCTTTGTCCTAGTCTAAATATAATGTAAGCCTGCCTATTCTTTAAAGACAATACTTTCACACATGGAATAGCCTTTGTGCATGAAAGTTGCTATGGAAATCCATTATAACATTCTTTTTCCTGGCTAAAACCCCCTTCCAGATAGCTCTGTATAATGTCAAACCTTGTGTGTCATGCAGTGACTGCCTACAAGTGTATTAGTACATATCTGATGGGCAAGGGGGATGCTGTGCACTAAAATCATCTATGTACTTCTCAGCAGAGGGAAAAGGTACTCTCTGTGGTCAATGAGAGAAGCAGAATTCTAAACTGGAGTGGAAGACAGACTAGGGAGATGCAACTCCTGTGGTATTCAAATGCTTTTTATGCTACACAGAAAAGAGAAGGACCATCCACTACAACTTTAATAGTTATAACATGAAACTGGAAGGACTCTCTCTGCAGCTGGCCTTCCTGAGCATGAAGATAAAGAACTATAGCTTTCTAAGTTGTCCCTGTCCCCACAGTCTGGACAGTGGTATGAGCCTGTATTTTTCAGGGAGTAGATCTGCCTGAAATCATCTTAAAAAGAAGCAGGCAATAAGTATAATCAATTGAGCACCAAGTCAGGCCAAATCAGTCAGATATTAATCTGCTGTTGTCAGTAAGCTAACTACAGAGGCAACCAATGATCAGGCATTGAACACTTCAGCAAAGAATTTACTGATATTGAAGTTGAAAATAGTTCACTCTGATATACTTCAGGACTAAAATTATTCCAATTACTTTAGACATTTGTCTCTCAAATCTCTTCTTAAATTTCTTTTCTCTTGACATTTGAAATTATAAATAGCAGTCTACAGAAAATGGAGTGAGTGTGGGACACTCTCTATGAAGTTCACAAGCTGTGATGTACCTTCAAGTGTGTTCTAAATGCACAGATTTCTATGTCAGTGAAAGCACCAGGACAACGACCAGGTTTATTTTTATATTTTGTAGTTTTTATGCTTCCAAGCTGGTCACGTACATTGGCTGCCAGTACGGATGTGATTTGATATTTGCAAAAAGAGCTGTGATGTAAAAGCAGACCCAGTTCAAGACGGTGTCTTATCTCAGTGTTCACCTCTAGTCTGCTCCTTTCTCCTGCTGGAGATTACTACCCAAATATGTCAGCTCAACTGTTTGCTCAACATGTTTTAAAATATATATTCCCAGTAAATATATTTTGGATAAATGTGGTAATTTCATAGAACCAGCGTAGGGCACAGTCACCAGATCTGTTCTTCATATATTTTGGTGAGCATACAGGACCAGGTGTGCACTAGTCTGGTCTAAAGATTTGTAGGATAAAAAAGAAACCCTAAATGTTTGTCCATACATATTCCATGAAACCCTTCACCGATTTGATTTCCACTGCTACTCTACATGCAGTAATGAAGGATTTAGATGCTTCCCCACAAAGAGGCTGTTTTTGTGTCCCTTGTGCCACAGGAAAACACTCATAATTGAAGATAACCCTCCAAAAATTCAAGACAACTGTTGAGCTTTGACCACAATGGTAATCCGTTTTATAGTATTCTAAAAACAGGACAGATCTCAAAGGTGATATCATATCATCTGTCACTAGGGAGTATATATTTTTTGTCTGTTATCTCATTCCTGATAAAACCTTTTGCGCTGAGCTTGGACTGAAAAGCACTTATCTGGTAGTGAGCTCTGAGTTTTCTGAAATTTTCACTTAGTTAGAAAGCTTAGAGATCATTTAAAAATAGTTACAGTGTGAACAAAAGAAATGGGAATTTCTTTAGTTTCTGAACTGATTATTTCCTGAGAGTGTTATTTGTCCCTAGTTATTCTGAACATTCATTAAATGAATAATAGAGAAAAAAAAACATGCACTCATTTACACAGGCAATATAACTCTTCTGAAATGGAAAAGTCTTTAGTGTCATCGTATACCTAACTTTTTTAGTGTTGCGACTGTGTTGCAAACACATCTGGCATGGAAAGTTTGAAACATCACGCAGCTTTCCTGTCACACATTAGCAGTGTTTATGTGTGTAAGAGCAAGTTCATGTAGAACCCAATTGTGGTCAAAAATACTGTACTGTGAAAAGTCATTGTTGATTATAATCATAATCATAATCATTACATCTGAAGCAGTCTGCAGATAGGAATGCCTCTCTTTCTGTTTTGTTTCTGTTTCCTTTCCAGCTTTCACAGGTTTGTCAGCTTGAAAAAACAAACAAACAAAAACCCCAATGAAACAAAGGAAAAAGGGGGGGAAAAAGAGATTTGTTTGCTAGGCAGGAGGGTCTCTGTGTCCTGCAAGAGGGAACTTTTGGGGGGCATTTGGAAAAGACCGTGGATTTCCTGAAACTTAGTGCATTGCCTTGTCACGTTGAAGGACTGAGCTGCAGAGAATGGCATCCATTCCTGAATCTAGGCATTACAAAGTAGGCTGCTTTTTTCCTCTTTCAAGTACCATGCTTCTTTCCAACAGTTGAGTAATATCAGGAATGTAAAGTAGAGGTCCCCGATCTATGTAAATATTAATTTTGTGCCTTTTAAATACTGATTTTCACATACTTAGCTATAAACAATTTTCACAGGCTTTCTCATTTGGTCCATCACAACATCCCACCAAGTCAAATAGGTCTCTGAGTAGTGTAGATAAGCACAACAGAGAAAGGATGTCTATAAACAGAGGCAGAAAAAAACCAAGTTCACATCTGGGTCAGTGAACAATCGCTGGTGTTTGGGAAACAATGTCAGCGAACAGCAGCACTTAACATTGCTTTAAAAAATTAAGTGCTCCTGGTCTGATAGAACTGTCCTTGAAATCAAAGGGAATTTTTTCCTGATTATAATGGAAAGTGGAAAGAAATGTAATACCAACATGATTACATCCTTAATACATTCCACAAATTTAGCTATTTATTAGAAACATGGAATACTACAGAAATCATTATCTGGATAAATCATTATCTGGAATTCAGAATGCCTTTAGACAAAAAAAAAAAACCACAAGAATAGGAAAAATAGAAAATTAGGAAAAACAGTTTTTCATTGGCAGAAGAGTTGAGTGTACTCACTAGTTCTGTTTATGAGTGCTTGCAGAAATGTTCTAGGGGCACATATGTTCCTACTTTGCATTTAAAAAAAATGGTATGCAAATCCAAAATAAAACCTTGAATATACACCAGCAGTTTTGAGCTCTGCATAAAAGGTGGTTTTGCCCTGGCATATAGCTAAAAACACTGAACTGGCAAATAATAGGAAACATTTGATACATTCTCACGAGTCCACGTTTGCACCTGGCAGGCATATACAAGTGCAGGGCTTTGCAGATGCACTACATCTCCTGTTACAGCAAACCTTGGATATAAGTCCTTGTTTCCAAATTCTGCCCTGCCTTTCAAGATAAAAGCACATGAAAGTGCTAATTCCATAGGACATGTAGTAGGTTGACACTACTTTTGGCTCCCAGGAGCTTTTAAAATTTTTTTCCCCTAAAAGCTCCAACTACATTTAATATTGAAGAAATGTCCTATGAGTGCCTGGAAATAACAGCTGAACCTACCTGCAGTGACTAAATGGAGGAATGAGGCACGCTGATGACAAGGGAAGAGGAGCTGGCATTCCCACATATGGGCTGTTGATGTCTTTCTGTCCACACACAGCACACTGAGAGCTCCAGACTGACACTGGTTCATCTGTAATGAGGAGAATTTTTAGATCTGTAACACAGCAAGGAGTATTAGTCTCCACACAAAAGCATCTCCCTTGTTCCCTGTACACATTCTTTCCTTTTGACATTTAAAACATCAGGCAGAGGTCAGGCCTTCTCTTGGATGGCACAGCTTAACCCATGGCATGAAGTGTCCTGTTGAGTCTCCCATGAACTGTTTGGACACCCAGCCAGCCCATTTGCTCCCAGACTGATTAAAGCCACCTATTTCAGTTGACTGAACTGTCCTGCTACCTTTGATTTTGTTTTCTGGATGGATCCCAAAATCACACCACTTATGAATGAGCTGCATGATGATGAGCCATGTACCTCTGGCAGATGAAACTTTTAAACACATCTCATTGAAGTATATGATGCTTTTCCCATACTAGTCTATTTTATTCCTGCCACCTTTCTGGTTCATTAACTAAAAAACCCAAAAAAACTACAAAACTACTGATCTTTCTGAATTTTGATTACTTTAGGTAGAAACTAAGCTATGCTTACCTCAAAGAAAGTAGCCAGGGACAAGTACATTGCAACTGGAGAAAGTGTGATAGAAACAAACAGAAAGGAAGGGAATACAAAACCTTCAGGAAAGTAACAGACAAAAACCAAGAATAGGTATTTCTTCATAGGCAGACTAACAGGTTAAAAAATAAAAATAGGTAATAATTTACTTGGTGTTCAGAGGTTTTACACCTTGGATTCCAGTTTCTTATATTTATGCTACCATTGTAACATTGTTAAGTGATACTGAGCTCTTAGCTATGTTGTCCAGGACTTTTTTCTGAAAATTTAAAATATGTGTTGCTATAGGGAATATTAAGGTGAAAATTTCTATGGTTACTTTTTAGAAGCTGAAAGTGCAATCAGATAATACTTGGATATTTCACATTATTTCAGCCATTTAAGTTACTTACTGCTTAGTAGGTTTTCCTTTTCTCTCTGCATTAGATAATACTGATAGCATAATTAAGATGCTTAAATCTTTTCATTACAGCTTCTTGGTGCATTTAAAGTGTAATTAAATCATTGTGAATTTGCAGCCTTCATTAGTTCTTTTCAAAGAAGTGGAAGAATATTGCCCTGTAAACAACATATATTCCATGACAGTTGGTTTGTCCTGCTGCCTTTTGAGAAGAAGATAAAGCCTTGTGGAGAAGTTTTAATACATCACACTGAAGTCTGTTTCAGAAATTTGTCAAAAATAAAACATCCATCGTTTCATTCCACATTGCTAATTATATTACAGCCCAAACCATTAGAGTACTTATACTAATAATTTTTTGAGATAAAATGCAAGGCTATAAAGGAATCCCATACCATCCTCAAAATCAGATACAATATTAGCAGATAGTTCTGTAGATACATTTGTTCTTTCAAAAGTTATTCTCAATATAGTTATCCTTTAGCTCACTTTATTTTACTGTTGATTCTCCCTTTCTGTTAATTAATTGAGGCTGATTTTAGACTTGTAGACTGTCCAGGAATATCTCATTTATTGATGTTATTAAAATTGATATGAAATCCTGGTGTAGTTAACACTCCCTCGTGGGAGTCCTAGTGGGACTCTCCTAGTACATTCAGAGTAAAAGTTTATTACAAATCAGATATTTCTGGTGGAAAATGCTTCTGCTCTGTGCTGAGATCAGTGAACCAACTAATCTTGAGAACAATTTACCTGGTGGCAGCTTCATCATGTCAGGAAAGTTTGAAAAAGATAGAAACAGAAAAGAAAGATCTTATAAATGTGGAGCTACATCAGGACGAATGTTATTTTTTAAAGTAGTCCTCAAATTGTTTCCACAAATAAAGAGTAATGAATTTACTCCTGTCTTCTTTTAGTTTTTAGAATAAAAACTTCCAAAAGAAGGTATCAATGCTTCTGTCCCTAAGACCTTCCATTGTAATTTACAGAAACTGAGAATGAAAGAGGTGGATCAATCCTTTTTCTTTCCAGTAAAAATTTGTGATTTTCATTGCTCTTTGAAGATCATTCATTGCTAATTGAATGATTCAAGTGTCTAGCAGTGAACGCTGAGGAACACCTGAGCTGTTTTTTTTGTCTGTCTACAAGAGCAGGCATTGATATTTATGGCTAACCCAGTAATATCACAGTGGGAGAATGAACAGCTTTCCTGAGGTCAAAGCAGGGCCAGGAGCAAACCTCAGATTCCCAAGTCCCATGCATGTGCTAGTAGTAACACTACCACTTTATAATAGATCTAAAATTAATTACTTTAACTCCAGTTTCTAGTACAAATAGAGCCTTCAGCCCCCATTTCTATGGCTTTGTTGCAAGTTATTGTAGCTGACTCTTCAAGAATTTAACCTACAATACAAAAATAAAGTAGGTGGGCAGGAATATAGTGATCACAGAATGCTCAGTGCAATTCTCTCTTTTTCTATTCATTTGGAAGCAACATCCATCTTGCATGGTAAGTGAAACAGTACTCTTATGGTCTCTCACTCTTTCTTTTTAAGATTCCAAATTAAAAAGCCATTTTTCAACTAGGAAATAATATCGGCAGGCTAAATACTTCACATTAGGGTGCCCGTTGTACTAATTCTGTACTTTGCCATTATCATCTCCTCTGTGGGTCCTCTGTTGTTTTGCAGCAATAAAAAAAAAAAAAAAAAGTCCAAATCCAAAACCAAACCCAAACACTCAAGGAAACATCTCTGTGGTACATGTTCAGTTTCTATTATTGTTTAAAACATGCAATTCAAGTTCAAGTGGGGTTTTGCAACCAGAAAGAAATCTTAGAGCTAGAAATGAACTCTCTGTAACCCAGAACCTTTCTGCCTCTCGTTTTCTCACTCTTTTTCTCTCCAGCAAGCCCAAAGCCAGATAACACTTTCCTGCTGTGAATTTTTTAAAGTCACCCAACAGCTCTGGCAAATGAGAGCTGTCGTAGTTTTTGGATGAAAAAATCATCTGCAGCTCACACAGATCTATGAGCTGATAGGAGTTAATTGACAGCTTGCAGGATTTCGTCTTCAGGCAGAGTTAGAGAGAATGAGAGCCCTGTGGGTTTCATTTGGGCAGAGATAAAGCAGGTTTTTATTCAGTGCTCATGGAGAGAGCATAATTAACCTTTTAGAAGTTTTAAGAATGATCAAATTGTTATTCATTTTTGCAAATGAGAAAAGTGAGCTTCTTTCTCTGCCAGGAAAATACCAGTGCAGATTTCAAGGTCACTTGATGATTTCCTTGACTAAAAAGATGGAAGTTGGACCAAAAGAAGGGAAAATGAAAAGACTGAGAGACGGCATCATAAAATCATGCATCATTCAGGATGTGAAAGGAACAAATGTCCTTTTCTAACATAATATACTTTGGCTAACATTTACTGCATGTACATATTAAGCTACTGGATCCTGCCCATGATGAAGGTTTCTCTTGTTACTGTAAGTAAGAAACTTGGCATGAGCGGCTGTCTTTTATGTTGCCCTTATAATTTTTAAAAAATATTTTCTTACAGGAGAAAATGGGCCATTATACAAGGTCAGTGGCTTGGTTTTCAGGATGTGTAATACATTTTCCAAGTGCTGTAAATTCCTAGAATTATAATATGAATACAGCATAGGAGAATTAAAAACTTGTAAATTATAAATGAATATACCATAAATCCCTTTTAACAATAATATAAATATAAAGGTAATAGCTGAGAGTTCTGGTGCCCTAAACGTTCTTTGATGGAAAAATAAAACCTTCATATTTTTGCTTGTTGTCTAGTCATTATCTGTAATAAAACCTAAACTGGCATAACCATGCTTTAGTTTCTGTCTCACAGAGTTTCACTTTTCTGAAGCAGCTGGGCACAAGATACCTTGCTAAATTATAACCTGTTTTCCTTGTATTATTTCTTGCTAATTTTTAAGATAATGAGAAGAACAATGAGCAACATGGCAGTCAGTAATAAGAAACCATGAGAAAGAATATCAGAAAACCTGTTCTTCTAAACTGTAGACCTTATAATGCTGTATTAATTCCAGTCTTGTAGAACATCCTTTTTTGTCCAACCCTTTATGGTGACTTACCAACGTGAAGATTGACATGCTCTCTTCTTCTGCTGCTCCCTGACACCCATTCACAGATTTTTTTCCCTGCCTCCCCCTCCATTCCCAGAATTTTCAGACCTGAGATCCACACAGTATGATAAAAACCATTGCAACATGTCACATTCTTTTTCTGATCTGAAGGTACTTAACAATCTTCAGCAACTCAAGTTACAGAAGTTTTTCTGCTATGTCTCTCCTGATATATGCTCCTGTCCCCTACACTGTAGTTGTTTGCTGTAGGATGTGCTCTGTGTCCCTTTCATGTTTTATTCCTGGATGTGAGTACCAAAATTGTGGAAACTCTTCATGCATTCTTTTGATAAAAGTCTTGTAAATAAAGAAAAAATTCTTGTTTACTTAAAGAAATAAGCTTAGGGAGTAAAGAATCACATACTTTGCAATGATACTTTAAATAGTTCTTTCTTTTAACTCACAAGGATTATCTTAACTTGTTTTGCTTAGAGTAAATCCTTATTATTACAGTACATTAGGAAAACATTGTTTTGGCTTCCTAAAACCCACATGAGAGGACAAGGTGTTCTTCATGTGCTTTCTGTTTATGTTATCTGCTCTTTATAATGTGTTGTTTTTTTTCTTTCCTAAATGCTATTGGCCTTTTGATTTAGGCAGGCTGGAAGATAAATTGATATCTTTGGTAGCACTCAAAAAGTGCTGAGGCTGTGACTGTCTTGAGCCACCTCTTTATTGTTAAAGTATGTTGAAATACGGCAGAAAAAATAAGTCATAAATAGTTGTCTCTTGTTTTTTGTAGCATGTTCATTGCTGTGTTACTGACTTATTAACAAAGAATGCAGAAGGTTAGCTATGAAAATATTTTTTTTCAAGTTTTAGTACTCCAAAATTCATGGCACCATGCTTCAGCCAAGGGAATGCAAAAGCTTGCACACTTTACCTTAAAACATCTGTGTTTTCCATTCCCATCCTCCTGATGTACCAGGGCACCCTGTTAGTAGGTACAAATCATAATGCTCAACCAAGAGAAATATGAGCAGCTTTTCAGTCTGAGTGCCAGTGGGTTCCTACAAGGAGAACTTCTGGTAACACTCTAGGAGGCTTCCCAGGTAAGTCTTTTTATTGCCAGATTCAGATCAGGGATTTTAAATAGGAAGACTTGGCAGTAGTAACACTTCCAGACAATTAAATGTTCAACTTTACATTTTAGACTAAAATGTACAGTTTTAAAAATGTGTTTGTCGTATCAGTTTCAAAAAACTAATAATGAGTTAGCTTATATCTTCAAACTTGCAGCAGGCCTTTAGGTTTTTCATATTGTAAAAGCTTATTTAGTTTTTACAATATGAAAATTATAGACATGGTGACATTTAAACCTTTGCTTTTCATAGCATTTCACACTTACACCATTTTAAAAGACAGCTATTAACATTTACAAAAATCTTTCAGAAACCAAATGTTCTAACATGCAGAATTCCAATTATACTGTGTAAGAGGGTTATCGACTATTCTTCTACAAGAATACTTTGAAGTACTTGGTATTAAACCCAAAGCTAAAATGTCAGTTGCACGTAGGCAATAAATTAAGGTTTATAAAAGCATGTAAGATTTATTTAATATTACAATTTTGACCTTTAGACTGTCTTAGCCATAGTTTGCTTAAGTTTTCCTCTCTCTTGCCTTCCTTCTTTATCTGTATAATCTTGCTTGAATATTAAACAAAGGTTGTGATGCCAGTTATGCAAAGTAAAATAAAGCTTTGTAGCATTAGTACTTTCCTCCAACTGCTGTAACACAGCCACATGAGCCATGTTTTGTTCTTCAGCCGAGATGTTTTCTGAATTGCTCAGGGAGTTCAATGAGCAGCATTTCCAAAGCTGTCAAGACACAGCTGTGTAATTTTCAGTTTCTCATTGCAAACATCCAAAACTTTCAGTTAAATGCAAGCTATAAATACAAATGTAGGCTTAGTGCTTATGTTCTAGTAGAAGACACTGATAGGAAGACAGGCAAAGTCAAAAGAGGGGTAGTAACAGCAGGATGACAAGAGAAGCTCAGTGTTGGAAGGAAAAACAGTGCTGGCAGAAGACAGGTCTAAGTGAATGCTGTTTTGAAACACGTTTGAACTCACAGCAAACAAAGGGCTACCCTGCAAAGATAGAGGATTAATTTTTTTTTTTTTTCCCCTGACTTCACACTAAGGAGTCTCCCTCTACCCAGACAAAAAAGTTTCTTTGTCAAAAGCCAAGTATCCAAACTATTTTTGGCATCTCTTAGTATTGATTAGTTATGGCCAGAAAAGTCAGGAAAGCAATCAGGAAAGGAAATAAATGCAGAACAATCTCCAAATAATCTTCTCTGCCACTTACTACTGGGGAAGTGTGCACTAAAAGCAGTGTACTGAGGAATGACCACAGAAATATATTGTGGAAATTGGAAACTAATTTTAATGATGCTTTTTATTTTCTATAGAGCAAAACAGAGAGTGCAAAGGACACTTAATAGAACATACATGCCAGGGTTTCTGATGAAGGAAATGGAGGAAGCAAATGTAGAAAACTGCATTGAAGCTCTAGTCTAGATAATATTCTGCTATAAGCTGAGCTGTGAGACCTAAATGACGAAAGGGCACACAAAGTGCCAGCACAGAGTCACCACCTGGGAGCTTTCCCTAGACACTTTTCTTCAGATGTCTCAACTACAGAGATAAGGTTAAAATGTTGAGATTGGCTGGACAAAGATCAGAAATTAAATTCAACTCCATGTTCATTTCATTTTATCCAGACTGTAGTTTAAAGATCCAAAGAGGTCACGGTTATTTTCTGAAATTTGAAGAAAGTTCTCAGAGATCAAAATGTTCACTATGTCACAGCATGCTTCTTTCTCTGAAGTTGAGAGGTAAATGGGAACACTACATTTTGCAACTCCACCTGACAGCAGCTTAACATTTCAGCTTGACCAAAGTCACAACATTGTTTCTTCTACCTCACCTTGAAAGCAGGGATTTCAAAACAACTTGTTTGGGTTTCTGTCATGGTTTAACCCCAGCCAACACCAAGCCCTAGTCAGCCTCTGTTCACCCCCCACCAGCAGGACTGGGAGAGAATGGGAAGGGTTAAAGCCAGAAAACTCATGAGCTGAGATAGAGAGAGTTTAATAGGGAAGATAAAATCCATGCACACAAACAAAACAAAACAAGGAATTAATTCACCACTTCCCACCAGCAGCCAGGTGTTCAGCCAGCTCCAGGAGAACAGAGGCCCATCCTGTGCAGCACCTACTTGAGAAGACAAATGCCATGACTCCAAATGTTTCCCCTTTTCCCTTTCTTCCCCTCAGCTTTATGTACAGAGCATGGTGTCACATGGTCTGGAATATCCCTTGGGTGGGTTGGAGTCACCTGTCCCACCTGTGTCACCTCCCAGCCTCCCAGGCACCCCCAACTTCCTCACCAGTGTGGCAGCACAAACAGCAGAAAAGGCTTTGGCTCTGTGTAAGCCCTGCTCAGCAATAACAAAAACATCTCTGTATTACCAACCCTGTGTTCAGCACAAATCCAAAACACAGTCCCATACCAGCCACTCTGAAGAAAACTAGCTACATCCCAGCAAACCCAGCACAATTCTTTTCATTTTCCCTGCAGCTAAGTATTGGAATAACTAAGCAGAACAAGATAATGCTGTTATAAAATTAAAGTATCTTTCATCCAATATGGCAGACTTGAAAGTTTTTTGTTTGTTTGTGTTTTTTGTGGTTTTGTTTTTGTTTTCTGATAGGAAAACTTGTTGAGGGCAAGCATGACTGATGACATAGCTGATTTCCTTCCTCAACACCAACTCACAACAGAAATCAAATTCTCATCTGTAACTTACCCATGTGAGGACACACAGCTCAAATAGAGTGATTTTGCATCCCTGAAAAATCACATACCAAATCCCCCATTTCCAACACTTACCACCTTCTCAAAATGTATTTTTTTTCCACCTTTTTTCTTCACTGTGGTAGTTATTCAAGAGAAGGCATTTCTGGGCACAGATCAACCATCACAGGACAGGGTTGTGTTACCTTCTCCCATAACCTTTTCTTGCCTCACACATGTCTTTGTTTTAATTTGCCTGCTGATATTAATTCTATCTTTCAACAGGCTGCATTCTCCAGAAGAGCCCCTTTCATTTCCTTTCTGCAATCCATAATTACCTTGTTCTGCTATCAGATGAACAAATAGCCACCATGGCAAGACAGTTATCAAGTCACTGTAGAGATTTAGGCACAAATGAAGATTTTTGTATGATGTTGTATATAGGTATCTGTCCCTCACTGTTCTTATCTGTCTCAATGCCTTAATATAAAACATAAAAGCCCTGATATGCAATTTTTTTTATAACTTAAGGTACAGCATTCCTAATGCTATGTTAAGGAAAATTAAGAGTCAGATCATGAAAATAATTTGAACATAATGGTTTTCTTAAATTCCGTGGAGGGTAATTTCATTCTGTCTGGCACTAAGATTGGTAGCAATTATTTGCAGAATAAAGGTCCCAGAGGAAACTAATCTCAGAACAATACATTGGGCAACTTTTCCCAGAACAGTATAGCACCCAGCAGAGAGGCAATATTAGGGAACTGCAGGAGAGACAAGAAAGTGAAAAGGTTTGTATTATTGATTGCAGAAAAGAGAAGCCTTCAGTCATATACCAAATCAATCAACCACTCTATTTCTGTTTAGTATATTATTTATTCATTCACTACATTCAGTGCCGCCTCTAATTGTTTACAGTATGATGAGATTTGCAGACTTTTTGGGAATTTCCAAAATACTAAATCTGGAGATCTAACAGTTAAATCTCTTCTATCTTTAGGGTGGTTTGTTTTGCTTTGTTTTGTTTTTTATTCCCTCTCTATCTCTTCTCCCCTCCTCCCCCAACCCCCCCCCTCAACCAGTACTATTTGAAGGGGGTGAGGGCATTCAATCAACGTTATTGAGTCAGAGCAGTTTCCATACCTCTCAAGTGTATGAATTTTATTGGAAAGTCCTCCACTTACAGAAATGTGAATTATGGGCTATGCAGTATTTTCATGTTCTGTTACAGTTTTTGCTCTGTGGCCACTGATATTGTAAGGAGATATCACTGAAGGCCTAAGAAATACAGTTAAATTCCTATGGGTTAAATTCATTGTGTTGACCCAAATACTGTACAAATTCTTCCTGCCACCTAGAATAGGTATTAATTTAATGAAGAAGAGGAAGATAAACAAGGAAAACAAATAACTAATCCATCTCAACTTATGTCTCCAGCATCACCACTTCCATGCCCAGAATTTTTTTATTTATATTGGGCTGGTAATGACTTTATAATGCATTCTGGAATGGTAGAAATATAAGGCTGAATACATTAGAACTGGGATTTATATACTTCAACAGAGATTTAGGGAATAATTAATGCTACTGAGCATTATGGAATTAAAGAACTTGAGGATCTTGGTGTCAGTTGACATATTATTTGCATGCATTTTCAGTTTTTCTCTCTCTTTCCCTGGTATGCTTAACTACATACTAAGATAAAAAAGTAAGTGAAAGAAATTATTTGCATCTGGGACATAACTTTTCATTCACTATGTGGTGTATTGTTGAACATTAAAGGACTGCTCTGTTTCCTGGATACTAATGAGAATATTGCTTGATTTAAATGCACTACAGTCAGAGATCCTTACTGCTACCATATGCTTAAGACTCTTCTTGTATAATTCCTATGATTGTAAATCACCAAAACCAACCACTGAAACACCTGCAAATTACTGATTGGAAATATAGGCTGTTAATTGAGCTGTAATTCAGAAATACTTTTTTCGACAAAATTTGATAGGATTTTCTTGCAGTGTTATAAAGCAGAAGAGGTTAAGTAGATAGAGCAAAGGCAGAATGGAGACAGTTGCTTCAATCAAAGGCAATTTGTGTAAAGGGAAGCTTCGTTTCATTAATGCAGTACATAATGAGCAGGACACGCCAGGTAGCTGGTGGTTTTTTGGTCATTAGAGTCATATTTTCTTGTCCTGCACATGTGAATTGCACCTGCTGTGCAGGTGCATTTGAGGTGGTTGTATATATGAATAAAATAACCACTTGAGCAATTGTGCTCACATTTTTCGTACAGACTTTGGCTTTGTGTCTTTGAATCTCTAAACCACCTGCGGTCTGTGTGGACTTCTCCTTCTATCATCTGCTTTGATCAGATAAAAAGTGAAACTGTGGCAAAACCAGATGTAGCAATTTTTAGCTAATGTTTGGAACATTAATGAATACTCTCTGTCTGCAATGTCAGGTTCAGCTCACTAAAATGAAGAACGCTGTGTTTGAAGGAATGCGGGGTAAATGCAGTCACAGCAAATGTAACTGCCCTCCAACCTGTCCCTGGGGCCCTCTGCGAGCCACAGCCTGAGTGAATTTTATGTGCAGGCTTCTGTCACCACGCTGAGACTGCTTTTAGGGGCGATGGCTACCCAATACACCATGAGGCAAGTAGTCACTCCAGGAGAGTCTGAAGGGAACCTGGTGTGAAGGGCACGCAAAGCCAGGTGTGCACTCATGCCTCTGGTGTCAAAAGGACATGAAAATGAACCTGAACACGAAATACGAAGAGGAGGAGTTGCAGAAGGTGTAGAAGGAACAAGGAGAGTGTAATGGAAAGCTGAGGACAGTAAGGAATCAAGGTCATGTAGAAGAAGCAGTGGTGCTACCATGAAGATGGTCAGGATATGTCAAGAATAAAGGGATGAGTGAAATATAGAGAATAAGAGACCACGTGGCTGAGCAAGAGGCTTTGAGAGAATAAATACAGAGAAGCCTGACAATAAATAGAGAGGACAGAAAAACAGTCACAGAATTAAAAAGGGGAAGAAATTTTCCTCCCGGACACAGTACAGGAGTAGAATAATGCTCTTCCCGTAGCCACTGCATGGGACCACACTCTTGTGTACCTTTAAAATATAAAGGCTTCCATATACAGCCTGTGAGTTAAGTGGTGCTGGTGTTGTGTGTGAAATTAAAAAAAAAAAGACAGTGAAACTTTCACGGAGCGAACACCTGCTAAAGCAGCTGAGCTAGGACTAGGCTGGCTTATGGTTGTTACAAGGGTTTTCACTGTGCTTAGCTTGGAAATATGCCAGGCACTGACCATGGAGCCCCACGTTCTTAGAACAAACAAAGGGATTTTAATGATTATGAATTACTGGAAGATCAGGTTTCTGTCCAACAAAAATGATACTTCAATAATAGGTATGAGAAGATGACAAAAGCTCAACTTTTTTATTTTTTTCCAAAGAGAAAGCTCTTCTTATCCTCTACATTTAAATACTTTTAGGGAGAAGTAAAAAAGTAGATAAAAAGTTAACTTGCAGAAATCAAAATAAAATCACAACACACAATCTTCTGCTTGTCTGCCATTTTAATGTAGTTTATCTAAAAATGCACTACTTTGTACGTATGGGAAACTGGAATGAGTTCATCTAAGTGCTTTTTAAGTGCAATGTAATTGTATGTTTCTCTGCTATAAAAGGCCAACAGAAAATTGGACACAGTACACAAACAGGATTTTAAATTTTTTTCATTCTGCATAACCACCCACTTTCAGAACTAGAAACTGCATAAACAAGATAGAGTGGAGTAAAAATCACTTAACTTCATATTTGTGCATTCTGCTTTAGAAGCAGCTTTTTCAGCTTATGTTTGTATTTATAGATCCACCACTGGGCCAAACCCTTTAGTAAGCTGTAACTGAGAGCAGATTCAAGAGTAACATCAAGTACTTTTAAAAACTTCAACCCAGTAACCAAAATTATTTGATCTTTTATTGGCAGAGTGTGGCTGTTGTAAAAATAAATGAAATGCAGTAACCAGTCAATGCCAAGTAACTGTAGATGAATCCAACCTAAACCGGGTTCAGATAATTCTTGGAGTATGCTCTGCATTACCATCAGCTTTGGTTCAGACAAACACATGTGCATATGCGTACATTCATTAGTTCATGATATTTTTAATTTTTGTCTTTTTTTCTCAAAAGGATTATTTTCATTTTTAACAGACACACTGATATTCCTGTACTGGCAGTCTTTTTCACAAAGGCTATTTCTGGAAGAGTCTTCCGTTTTACATGCAAGCAAATAAATAGTATGTAATAACATGTACAAATGCCTCCTTTCTAACTGGAAGAATACTTTTTCTTCTAAAAATGATCTAGTTAGATAAATGTCAGAATATATTGCAACAAGATACTTTAGGCTATGCAAAATACTGGACTGGAGCTACATTTAGTCATGGCATAGCAAATCCACTTAAGAGTCCCCTGAGACAGCCTGGTGGGCTAGAATAACAGCTCCATTATTCGGAGTTTCATGTCTATCACCCTACTTATTAGCATAGTTTTGAGGTTAAACAATGGTGTTACTTTTCTCTGTGCATCCTCCTACTTATTCATTATCAAATTACTTTACATTGTTTGTTTAGACTGATACCATCTAGTTCAAGTTTACTAGGTCCTAAAAAAGCAATTTCCCCAGTAACAAGATAATTTTCAGTGAACCAATTGAGTGTCTACCTTCAGCATGGAACTACAGTCACCTTAGAAACAGGTTTTTAAAGTGGTTTCTCAAGAATGAAGTACCAAGCTTGATGAATGGGGAGCAATGGAAAATCTTTCAATTGTTCCAATGAGTTTTATATGAAAACTAAGATCTTGTTTCTTGAAAGTTCTTAAATATGTGCGTATATCTGCCCCCTTATTACAAAAGCATTTAAGACCATAGGCCAGTGGATTTTGTTTCATGTTTAGAGGCTAAGTAGACTAATAAGTGCCTTCATGATCAAATATTCAATATCAACTAAAATATCCAGAACTAAAAAACCAACAAACAATGAGATCTGTATCTAGACTTTTGTCTATGCTTCATTACAACAAAGGAATACTTTCCCACGTTTAAGAGAACACTTTGCTTCAAAGATACTGTTTATTCTCATCACATTTATTCAGATCTCATTTGATAGAAGTATTCCAGTGTACTGCTTGCCACTCATTAGCTCACAAGTAACATACAACTCCTTTCACCAACTTAAGAAAATCAGGAATTTTTCTGTAATGCCTTCAAGAGTTGCTCTGTTATTCCACTCACGTGGTCCTGTCTAAATAATTTAAAAAACCCTATCCACTTGCTCAACGAAGAATTATTAACCTTATGGATTCACCAGCCCCAATTTTTTATTTTGCAGTAACTTCAAGCTTCCTAGTAGCCATTTACTAAATTTACCTGGTGTAGGTGTGCATATGTGCCTAACTGAGTTGTAGCACTGGATAAACAGAGAGAAAGAAATGACTGTGATCTTAATAGCAAAATGTAGGCAGTGCTCGTTTTCCAGGTAAATATCTGTAAAGTACCCACATGCCTCTGTAGGACGTGCATTATTTTGACCCTTTTCCATAAGCAGATTACAGTTTCTGGGAGTGGTGTTTGCTGCTCCAAAGACTGAATGGAAGAGGCTGAGGACAGAAAATTTTCTTGTTTGAGCCACTGCTGCTCTTACTTGATCCTCTGTTTCGTTTTTGTTTTGTTTTGGTTTTTTTTGCCTATGTACACCAACAAATAGCTTAGAAGTCTGAGCTGAGCTAATTTCATTCATCCCTGTGTTCAAATTGAAGTAAATCCGAGCAGCATTTGATAGTGCTCCCCTGGCTTCTGTGAGAAGCTACAAATGGGGGGAAATTGCAGATCAGAACAAAGCTCCTGTCAGCTGTCATTTCCCACTGATATATTTTACTGTAATTATTACTTTTTGAAAACTGGCGTACATTGTAAATTACAAGGTTATTTAAGTTCTGAAGATGTACTACATTCCTGCTATGAAGTTTTTGAAGAAATTATTTCTTTTTATGTGTTTACAATAAAGCTGAAGTCTACCAGAGAGAAACTATACTACATTTTAAAGTGATGCCTATGAAATGCATTTCAAATTCTCTCTTTGGCATCTCTGCACAATGTTTTTGAACATACATATATGTGTATCTGTATATGTATATATGCATGTACTCTATAGCACCAAACTAATATTTTTATAGAATGGATTGTGTGACACCCAGGGTATATGATGATGAATCTATTTAACATGCAAGCTTGCCAGAAGTACAAATTTGATATGCTACACTTCTCTAACCTTATGTTTTCAGGACAGCAGTATGCCTTTTTAGCACTGACTGGGAAATCAGATTGAATATGTCTGGGGATACAGTTTCACATCGTGCATAATCCTGGTTCTGCCACAGCCAAAAATCAATGAGGGTGAAGCATTGATCTCCTTGCAGAGTACAAATGCAGTTTGCACTGAAACACACTGCTGGGGATTTTGTTATTCAAGTCGTTCGACCGCTCAATGTGTTTGCTAACCAAGTTCTTATCATGCAGCACCTCACTAGCCTAAGCTTAGCTTCAGTTATGAATACAGCAAAACCAGATCCCTTTTGGAAGAAGAAAAAGCCTTTACATATGCACAGTTCTTCTAGTATGTGTATGTTTGCTCAAGGCTAAACTGAAATGCCTTTTCTTCAATGACATTTCACAATGTCACCAAATGTATGAAAGTCTCACTGAAGGATGTGTGAATGTGAAACATTGCAAGAAAATATTCTTTTCTGTTATGACGGATTTTATTTTAGTGTGTGCTGGTTAGTCAATTTGTTTTCCTTTTATTTTAGAGAATCAGTTTTTATCAAGTATTTATTGATGTGGTTAAAACATGCCTGTGTTCTTGCACATAGATTATCTACATATTTACAGGCATGACAAATGCATGCATTCACACATACACACTCTCCCTAGACAGAGACATGGACTTATTTTTTATTATTTTATTTTTATATGAACTATATTTCATTCTTGACAGCAAAAATATTTTCCTAACTTACACTCTTCCAACTGCAGACAATAAATCAACTATTTTAAAAGCGATTGAAGATGATTCATTTAATGCTGTCATAATATAGACTTTTCTTTAATGAAAATTTATATTATTTCCCCTGAAATAAAACTCAATTAGATAAATTTCTACAGAAAGGTGCAAGAGAACTGGTACCTTCTGTGGTAAACACTGTCTGGTGCTTGACAGCAGGCAGGACCCTGACCTGCTGAAGTGTGTTCTCATACTTAATGACTGGAAAAGCATAATGAGAATCTGATCTTATTTAATACATTTACTCTGAATTAGGATTTTCCATGGTGTTGCCATTATACAAATATATGTAGCTGAACCAGATGGCATTTGTATTAAGACATAACGCTTGCAGATCAACATTAAACTGGAGCTATATAAAGAAGTTCCTCAGAGCACTAACAAGATTAAGATAATGAATTCTGCTTTAAAAAATAGGAAGATCAGACAGCAGTTCTGGTATTATAAAGGGGAAAAAACACCCAAACCACTATGGCTTTATTGTTTCACTATTTGATATTTGGAAAGATGAAATATTAATTGAAATAATATAAGAAGTACAGTAGATTAAAAGGATGCACTGCAAACAAGTGTTATGTAAGAGACTAATACCTATTGCTCTTTGTTTATTCTTTATTTATTATTAAGGGGACATGTTTGTCATAATTATAGCAAAAAAAAAAAAGCAAAATAGGAGTGTTTCAAATGCAACATTTCCTCTGGCTATTCAGTGTTACACCAAGAGCAGGTCAAGTTCACAGGACACCAAAGCCTTCTATGTTTGAGCAAAGAGCTGCTTTATATCTGAAGCAAATGCAATAAATCACCAAGAGAATCGTATAGAACTCAATTGGTGGTGAAACATTCAATACCAATCAAGCAGCAGAATGCAATTAACAGCTGAACTTTTCATCTGTCTATCAGTGAATTAAATCCACTCAGTTTAAAACGTGAACACTTTGAGAAATTTTGATATTTCATAGTTACATACTTTATCTCAATAGGAAGGATGTGTGTATGCATATAGCAGTGCCTTCAAAGCACATACCACAAAATATAAAGACTTACAATGGAAAGGAATAAAGTACACAATTTAGTAAAACGGAACTCTTAAAAATTTTTACAACCAAACAGGTTAAATAATAGATTAAATTTAAAATGTTCTTTTATGCTTACTGATGTAATTGTGTGTATCTGGTAATTGAAAACTTGACCTCACAAAATGCACACTGATGAGACCTTCATAAATAGAAGAGTGAAAAAGAGACAAGGCCAAACTCAGTCCAGCTGCTTTCATCTGGGTGACATCTGTGCCCACACCACTTTTTGCACTCTTGAACCTCCTCCTGTGACTTCAAGGAACAGGAAAGCTGTAAACTAGGACAACCTCCACATGGCAAAGTAGAACACATCAGCACTCTTCATCCTCCCTTGTACGTTATTGCTGTTGATTCAATTATTCATTTTGCTTCTTTTCTTTAGGACTTCTAAATTGTGAATTTAATTTCTGCGCTTCCCCACTTCACTCCCTATATTCATCGATACCATTTCAAGAACTGGCTGGGTCCTTTCAAAATATCTCTAAAATCCAATGATTTATTTTCTACAATTAAAACTTTCATGCAGATACCTACTACGTTTCCCTGTAAAACTTGCAATGAATGCTTCCTCATTATTTACTTTTCACTGAAAAATTAAATATAGATACATAAATACATAGATAAATAAACCTTTAGATCACTGTTTCAGCTATCAGGATGAAATCCACACACAAATACAATCCCAAATTGAAGCTCTTTATATTTTTCTTCGAGGACACCTTGCCTTTTATTTACATTTCTCTTACTGCATTTTTCCTCCTTCTCATAAATCCTTTTTCTTTTCTGTCAACTCTTCTTGTTTATACACCAACAGAAAGAAATTACTTCTTGAACTTTGAAAAACAGGCCACAGCCATGCTTTTATTTTCCATTTATTTTCCCACATAGGTTCCCAGATAAAGCATGTTTCTCCCGCAGACATGGGATACATTGTTTGCTTCCCTGAGAAATGTGTGTCACACTGAAAACAAAGATTCATCAAATGAGATGAAAACAGATATATCCATTCCCTCATTTTCCTTCAATAAACCCCTAAAAAATTATCTCAATACAACAAGCAACTTCCATAGAAACTCTGGCAAGACCAGAATGCACCTTTTTATTTCCTCTTTAGCAGCTCTGAAACTCATGTTCAAGTCCAAGTGTGTTCATCAGAATTGCTTTTCTTTTCTTTTTTTTCCCATAACACTATTGACTCACATCACAGTTGAACAGGACAACTTTATTTTCTGGGGTTTTTTCCTCCCTGTTTTTGATTATTAAAAAAACCAACCAAACAAACCAAAAGAAAAAAAAACCCAACCAAACAAACAAAGAAACAAAAAGAAAACTTAAACGTCAAACACTGGAAATTATGGCATCTCAATATTCTCAGCATTGTAACAAGAACTGGTTTAGTTATTAATTGTGCAAGAAATACATAATGATTCCAGCTTTTTCTCTTGCATTGGAATAACTTGCAAACTAATTCTGATTTTTACAAAATATCTTTTATGCCTCTGTGCTGAATGCTTTACACAAACAAATATTAGCCCATGGCTTGTTTGCAAACTGCCAACTGAAAACATTTGTTATTCATGGCATAATACTTATCAGAGAGTTAACATTTTATTGATTTATAGTCCTCAGGGTTTTTAAATTTTAAACGAGCAACAATAGACTCTGAAGTATATAGGAAGTGGTTTCAATGGGTAGGAGGAGAAGAAGCATAGATAATCTAGATAAAAATGAAGGAAGGATAAAATTAAATCTATGAAATTACACTATAGGATTGTACTATATTTGACTTTGAGAATGAAGGTAAATAAGCACAGAAAGACATTTTAAATGTAATAAATTTTTTTAAAAAGCTACGTCATTAATCTACAACCCTGTGTGATAGAATATACAGTAAATATTTCTTCCAGTACAGATTTTCAAGATAATGTCTTATATGCACTGAAATATTAAATTCTCTGGTTTTGGGATCAGAAACTTTCATTACAGAACTAGTGTTTATTTTATTATTCACAAGCAGTGATTAAAAAGGTAATTTATATCAGTGAGATGAACACACACTATGTAACTGTGAGAACAGAACTAGCCCCGAAAATTTTGCAATAGTTTTCAATTTTCAATAATTTTCTAAAATCTTCTAATAGTTTTCAATTAAGAAACCAATCCACTTTCAATGGTACCTCATGTAATATTACAGAACTATTCAGACAAAACTTACTCTCTGGACATGTTAATGGAACAGTTGTAAATTTAACTTGCATAGCATTATATTAGGCAACTGAGATCATAATTATATTTTCAAATTAAGAAAATAAAACCAAAAATAAATTTAAAAAAATCTGATTAATCATAACATAGAATGTATTTTCACAGAAAAGTGAGGCACTACGAAGGTACTCAAACCCAAAGACCTGACATCCACCCACTGCCACCTTTGGAAGCATCCTGCCTATCCAGGTACAGTCTCGTACTGTATCTCATTGAAAGACCTCATGAAAAAATGAGCAGGGTCAAAGCTTCATGATTTAGACCTTTCCAGTAAATATATATTAATTACATTTTCTTTATATATAAGACAATGGAGATCATCATCAGTGACGTCTTCATCTCCTTCTATTTGTGAGGCACCATTGCCTCATTTTCTTGATGAAATACTGTTGTGTAACACTCTGATTTTGCAAGTTTTTGAAGAGGAATTTTAACATAATGTCAGTTCTGAATGCTCTCAAAGTCTGTGGCTTGGGGAACCAGGCACTGGGAAAAAATGTTTCTTAGCATTAAAGCCACAGATCAGCACTGGATGAGTGTAAACTCTGTACTGAGTGCTTGTCTGAAACCATGTCAAAGAAAGTCAGCTTTTTGTAAGATGGTGAATTGTTAATGAATCATGACAAATGTAAATCATTGTTTTGTATACAGCACAGCAAATGATTGCTTACATTCCTAATACTGAAAGAAATACAGCATTTCTGTCTTGCAGATAAAAGAACATTTTGGTGAAGTGCACAGTGCCCTTGCAGGAACTCAGTCAATGTCAAATACTTAATCTAGACTTGAACTTTATGACTGTGCAGTCACCTGTAGGAGATGCTCAGAGACTTAACAGGATTACAGGTCTAAATCTTATATATTGGTAGGTTTTGAACCTTCAAGGTGTTATCGAAACATAAATATTCATCTCTGGGTGAACTCTGCCACAGCAGCCTTCCTCAGCACGCAAAGACTTGATCCGAGTCCGTGATTCTTGCTGAGATATGCATTGCATCATTGTCTATTTTCAGCTTGTTACATTAATCAAAACCTATCCCGTTTATTAAACTGCTTCCTGCAGCTCAGGCATTTGAAATTCAGAGTGCCAGCAAGCAGCTGCCAGGCACCGTGAAGGAAGGAGGTGGAGCAGATTTGAGTAATGTACAAATTGAATTTCAAGTGACTGAGCAGCCTCTTTATCTCTTAGTGACACAACCAGTGATTGTAACAGTATTCTTAAAGGAAATGAAACCTGGAGCCGTGGTTCAATCACTGGGTACTTACTACAGCCCTTCCCAGCAGTCCTCCCAGAACTACTGATGAGTGTGACCTTTGCAAAAATGCACAAAGCCTTGATTTCTGCGCAGTTAACCTTTACAAGCTGGAACCCTCCTGTGGAACCTAACCACAACAGAGGAATGCTTTGGAATGAAAACATACAGACATATATTTTATGAAAGGGCAAATTTCCAAAAAAGAAGGAGAAAAGAAATAATAATAATAAAGGGAGAAAGAGAAATTATTTTGGAGGGAGGCAATTAAGTGTTTCCCAAATAGACAATTACCTATTGTTGTCATAGGTACTTGTCATACTTCTCATATTCCACAGGTATGAAAAAGTCTAGCCCCAAATCTGCTTTTGTCAGTAAAATCTTAACATCACGTGTTCCACTAAAATCACAGTGGATACAGGTGCCATGCTCAGACAGTCAGTGTTCCTACCTCTACATCAGTATTCCTCCCTTGCACAACTGAAAGGCATGCCATGAGATACTCCAGGCTCCAGATTTGTATGTGAGAATATCTGTCATAAGAGATTTTAGGAGGGAGAGAAATTACCGTTCTCCCATCCTTACACTTCAAGCCTTGAACTGAGCCATGGGCAATATTTTCCTGAATGCTGAAGAACTCATGTTGCCTCAGCCATGGGTGTGTGCTTCTAGCATTCCTTTGATGCTGCTTGAGAAAGAAAAAAATTGTCATTTTTCTTATGAAAATGTTGACCAATGCAAAACAAACTGTTGGTAACCATTTCAGTTGATGCCACAGCAGGTAATAGAGGATGAAGGATAAAGGCTATTAGATTGCTTTGTAAAGTTATCTTCTGGATAAATTTTGGTGCTAGTTGATTCCTCCTCTAGTCTTTTTTTTCTTTATCCTTGATGACACTGATAGCTCTTTGGGAAATTTTAATTACATCTCTAAGCCATGTGAAAGGCAAAGTACTCTTTTATCTTTTGTTGATTTAGATTCCTGAGTATATGTCCTTGTGGATATGGTCTTTTGGGCAACACCATTGGAAAATTATATTTTTGAAAACAAATCTTTACAGTATAAATAGTTCATTCTGTAATTTGTCTAAATACATTTTAGTTTGGTGTATAGAAGTCTTCTCTCTCACATGTGCTGTCCCACTGTCTATACTTGTCATACTGGTAGGCACAAAATTCCTGCTGTTATATTTTCTTGGGTGATTCCATTCAGGCAGAGATATCAACTAAAGCATTTAACATAGAAAAATTATGAAAAAATACTAAATATGAAGAGTATGAATTGACAAAAGATTGTCCATAAAGGAACACAAAATTACTAACTTATAAAAGTATTTTATCTTTAATAGCAAATTAGAAGATTCCTCTTGGGAGGCAATATATTAATTATCATGATTTTTATTTTCCTGAAAACTTATGACAGCTTTCTGCAGCGCACCTTTTAAAACTACATCTGAAAGATACATGGGTAAGAACAACTTCATTCTAACCTTCAAAGTGAAGCCACATGCTTGGACCACAGCAGGAAAATGACTTTAATTCATTCTAGATGACCTTTTCATTGAAAAGCAAACCTTTGCCCTTAGGCTATTTAGAAAGGTTAGGTGTACCTTTTTCCTTTTACTATTACAAGGCATATATTTATTAGTGCTCTGTGGTGTTTTTTTCCAACCAGCTCCAGTTAGCTTTTAGAAAAATCAAACAAATCCCACCTTCATTCCTACCCTTTTCACTTTTGTAGATCATTAACTACTTCCAGACTCTTGCTTTTGAGATCTGAATGTATTAAAAAAAAAAAAAAATGGAGTGAAGTTCAACGGTGTATTTGATATAATTCAGCAAACAATAGGCCATTAAATACCCAGACTTTGTGTTCTCTAAAACTAGTTTTGATTGCTATAAGTAGCCAGTTTAAAAGAACAAAAAACATAAATCTATAGTGAAATGGTGTTTAAATTTGTTGCTTTTCATCTCTGCCAATAAAGATTTTGGTATAGATATGGACTTCGCATTAGCGGACAATGCTAATTACCAACAGAGGAAATCGTGTTTGGTATGCAGATTGGTGAAAAGTCTTAATTAAATACTAAGAATTAGTTAATTCATCATTAGTCAGAACTTGAAACCAGAGGCTGCTGCTTACCAACCATTGATTAAAGTTTATGGTAGTAATAACCTCATTGAATAATATTTGGTACCATATTAATTACCAGGTTTTAAACCATTCATCTTCTTTTGCAGATTAACCAACCAAATAGATGTAAGCTATATGTAACAACCAATATTAATATTTGGGTGTTTTAAATGTCAAACAAGCTTCTTAGTATATAGTGTATAGCAACTTGTGCATTAATAGCACCAAATATGAAAGGAAAGAGCTTCCATTCCAGACACAGCATAGTAGATAAAGGTATAATTTGGCTTTGAACTGGCATGGTCCCTCAGGTAGCACATATGCCATACAGGCTTAGCCCTTTCCACAGAAATACTGAGAGCTGGTAGAACACATAAACATAAGGCGTCCTTCTGATGGAGAGGGGTCAGGGATCCACTGTGACTGTGACAACTGGTTACATCATGTCTTTGTGGACGTGCGAAGAGGAACTCACCCTCCATCTGTCTCACCAATGATACAAAGGCAGGCTTGCTCCACCTGAGAGGCTGATCCTTGTTTCTGTAGGGAGTAATACAAAACTGGTGTATCAGCCAATACAAACACAGAGGATATAGAAATAAATTGTAGTTTACTCTGGTAGTAATTTCCCAATCAAGCCAAGATAATCTCCACCATGTGTAAATGTCTTTAGTCTTCTGCTGAGGCAGCTGCACTCGTCATTTTTCCCCTCACTGCAGATTTTCTGGAGTCCACTAGTACATCAAGTGTAAGAGAGAGAGCAAAATGCCTGTGTGAGTAATTCCTTTGGCTGGGATTTGTACTCAGTTCTTTTCAGTCCTGGAAAAAATCAAACAAGGGGAATGTACTTTGAAATCAGTTCAGCAACACTTCTCTCAGGAGTATTTCTGGAATATGAGACTGTCCCGGATTACTGCCTATCCCTCTAGAAATGTTCTGATTAGATTAGTTTATAGCTTCATTCTGGGTGTCTGTAGCCATTGGGACAATGCCCAGAGTGGGAAGCAGAGCTATTATTAGAAATTCTATTTGAAGGTTACAAACCATTGCAGGATGCTATTTCAGGACAAGCTACACTGTGCTATGACCTATTGCAAACAAAGCTGAAGAATCTGTGGTGGCTCACGGACATTTTTTATAAACCCATTTTAGCTTTGCTGAACATGCACAGCAGTGTGTACCTAAAAATGCACCAGTAGCAGCACTGCTAGTCTTGAGGTAAAGGACAGACAGCCCAGCCATGCAAAAGCCCCTGCCAGCTTCCACTGAACTTAACTAATGCAACTCTGCTCCATACAGCACCTCTGGGATCTCAGTAATGAAGTGACCCATCTTTAATAATTCTCCAAATCACAGTAATACGATAACATTTGTGACCCCGTCACTTGAGATGCTACTCTTGAGTAGCAAAATAATAAAGCAGGAGCACGTGGGGTGGCTAAATCAATAGAGGTGGTAATGACGCAAAGGGTAGCAAATTGTGGGGCTCTATTATCAGCACTGAAAATACTTACAACCAAAGACAGCAGCTCTGAGGGATTCAATTGCACTCTGTCACTTCCTTTTCTAATGGCTATTTCATAATTGTGGGAAATTTCACGTGCATGTTAATTCTTCAAATGTTCTTGGCCAGCTTCCATCCAGTAAACAAGCTTTGCTATTATCTGAGTATTTAAGTCAACCGAGCTCTCAATAATAATTTAATGACTGGATTTCATATTGCTTTGGGAATAGTTGTTAACTGAATGGCTACACTGAGAGGTTGAAATAAAATACTCTTGTAGCCATATTGGATCTGGGCTTTTTCTCTTTTGGAGGGCTGTATTTTTTGTTTTCCACCATTGATTATAATGTTGCAAAAAAGGGGAAAAAAGGAGTGGTTTTCATATACAGCACCAAATTTCAGCAGACAAATTAGATGAGGTAAATGTCACCTAAAAAAGATGGTTTTCCTGAAACCAGATGCCTAGAAAATCATGTCTTCATTTAAAGTGCATGTTCCTGCAATCTGGTGAATTTGTCCTACGGCAGTTTGTGAAATAGCATTTAAGAGTATTATATTGTGGTGAGGAACTTACACCTGAAAGTAGTGAAGTGTTCTAACCCCAAATAATACATGAATGATAAGCATGGAAAATTCTTGTGTAAAACTTAGGCATTTTCCATGTCATATTTTATGCTGATACTCATAACATGATTTCACAACATGCATATGCTGTGCAATCGATGGCTTAAATGCACAGTTTCCTTAATGTAGGCAGTGTCATACACAGGAGAGGACTACTGTATGGATGCATCATTTCCCTGCATTGTGTAGGGAATTAACTACACAAGCAGACACAGTGTCTTTTGACTGACATCAGCAGAGTCAGACTCAAAGGCTGATACCTTTGAGTATGTGCAGTAGCACCATGACTTGAGACTTGATGAGGCCTTACTGCTTAGCTCTTAATGGGCTTTGATGAACTCCTTCCTAAAAACCCTTTTATGCTTTCTTTCTGTTGACTCCATATGGCATTCTGATGAGCTCACGCTTCTTAAGTACTTTTGTATCAGAAAACAAGTGCAAAGCTGAGACAAAGTGAGTCATCTGTTTTACTCTTTGGTTTCACTGCATGAGATAATGTGGAGGTGTTAATTACAGGACTCCACTGAGTCCTGACTAGTAACAGTGTGCAAACAAATGTATGTCAAATTCAGCTGCAGAAAGGTTCTGCTAATAAGGTAAACCTAGCAATTAGAGCTGACATTGAAGTCATACTTTTCCTTGAATATTCATTTATGAAGCAGTTGTTTGTAGGCTTGCTTCTATTTTCTTCAAGAAAACTAATAGGAACTCCAAGTCATTCATTAAAAATGACTTTAATATAATTTGGTGATCCAGCACACTGGATTAATGCTCCTTTGTACTAATCCACTGACCCTTTGCATCAAAGGCAGAGAACTAATGTTGTCTGAGATTTCCCAATCTGCGACCTTGGCATAATAGGAACAAATTGAATTCCCAGAAGAAGAAAAATGACACTGACCATATAAAATCACTAACTGCGTGTCTGAAACACCATTCATTTCATTTAAGATCTACAGTGGAGTTCCGTCAGTTACGAGAAGAATGAATATGATTAGCACACTAAACTTAGGCCTGTCACTTGGACTGGGGCTTTTTACTCCCTTCTTTACAAAGCAGTTTTGACATGCTTCTTTAAACACACAAGCTTTGCATTCCCATGCTGGATGAATGCATGCCAGGAGGAAGCAGACTGCACATTCAAATCTCTTTATGTGCCTGAATCCCCAAATAAAAAACAATTGCAAGCTCAAACTCAGCCATGCTAATTCCATATCCATGGATTAATTATTACACCAAGACCATTTAATGATTATTCAAAAAATCGATCAAATTAACTACAAAAATTTTCTACTTTTTACAAAAAATAATACTTCTAGTGGTCATATGTAACTGACAAATTCAATGCTACTTTAAAAAATAAGAAAGAAAATAAAATTGTTCTGTTTGAAAAGATCCTTCCTTTGATCAGCAATCTCCATTTCCCCCCTGTTCTGTAATCCAAACCATTCCCAGTGTTGACCTGCCGTGGCTGTGCACTGCTGCCAAGCATTGCTGAAACTGCTGAGGACACTGCTGGTCTGGGACATCTTTCCTCGTGGTGATATCTGAGTAATAGTTGGGCTTCATATAATTTGACTTATCCACACATTTACTTCTCTCTTTCATATCCATGAAGGTATCTATGGAAACCAGTCGGGAAACCACTTCGATGCCTACCATACACACATTATCAGAACCCTGTGGTTCAACTGTTGTTTTCCAGCCAAATTCAGGAAAGTTCTTGCTGGCTTGACCTGCTCTGGGAAGGAGAAGATGAGAAGACTAAATTTGCATGTTGGCACCAGTGATAACAAAAGATGGGACTGACAAGCATAAATTTGCAAACCTAATGCAGAGACCTGGACATTGTTCTACTCTGAGTGGCTGGAAAGTGGAAAAGTTAAACTTTTGATAATTCAAACTGCACCAACAGAGAAGGAGATATTGTAGCTCTGTTATTTTGGCAGCCAACTCCACACTCACAGAAAAATTTGACAATGCATTTTTCTAACTGGTAAAGGAAGCAAATATATTTGAAAGCAAAAAGGGGCAAAGTTAGTGGATTGAAGATGAGATTTGCAGACAGAGGTAATAGCCTTCATAAGGCAAATACAGCTGGAAAAATCAGTAAATTATTAGTTTTGAAGTAATTTATTTGGCTGTGACATTAACCAAAGCACTGAAAAAATTATCACATTCTTGATATACTGTTCAAAGTATATAAAATTACATCTTTAAAAGAGAGTTGGTGAAAGTAGTTTAATGCATTCTTATTTATTTGCAAATTTATGAATACTTACAGGCACTTTAAACACAAAAAAATTCTCTTTAGCAGTGCAAAGTCCACACCAGATCTCTACTGCAAAATAGTTAAATACAAATAGTTTAAAGAAAAAAGAAATCCGGAAGAAAACTTTAGTCTTCAATGAAAGACAATTTCCTAAGAAAGTGTTTCTCTTCATTATTTCTTGCAGCAGGTATTGGCTGCCAAGGTAATACATTACTACACGATTTGGAAAAAACTACAGTTCTAATTAGATGAGCAAATAAGTGTTCACTTCAATTTATTAATTTAGCTGCAGGCCTTGTTGCAATTTATCTCTCATTTCTGAGACCAGTTCATCGCAGGCTGGAAATCATTGTGGTGAAGTAACTGGCTTTAATAAAGGATACAGGCGGTGAATTATTCATGCAAAGGGGGGCAAGCCTTGATGCTTTCCACTCACTCCTTTAATTAACTGTGAGATGCTGATGGGCCCTATAGTATGTCTAAGCTTTCTAAATTTATCTGACTTTAAAAGTGAGTTCTGTTGTAGCTGCAAAACCCGTTGTGTTTACGAACAGTTTAATCCAGCAAATACCATCCCGACAAAGTAACTGCACTACAGCTTTTGCTTTGCTTTTGTGTCAGTACCATCACTATCACACAAGCCTTCAATTTCAGCCCCTAAATAAGCTCAGCTGTCCCCCACAAAAGTTATACAGCTTATAAATTCTACAAAAGATTGCCTTATAGCATTGCTACTCAAAGCCCTTTCTGTCCTGAAAATGATGGATAGGAAATTCACTGATGAGGAATGCGCTATTCCCGAGGCACGTCCTCAGATCCCCCAGGAGCACAGGGTAACTTTGCAGTATTTGGCCTTTTTTATTCTCAGGGTTGCACCAGGGTAGTGCACTACCAATGGCAGTGGTGAGGAGAAAATTCCTGCCCTCTCTGAGCCCCAAGTAATGAGTCCAAGAAAGGTTTTTCAAACTCCTGGGAACTTTTAATTGTAGTTTTGATTGTGCTTCATCCAACAGAACTGTTTCTGTGAGACAGTGTGTATATGCATTTGTTGGATCTGTCTTCAAACCAGGAAAAATTTGAAAGAGTATAGTTCAGGCAAACTTTACTGAGACATAAAATCATAAAATTAGAGAATCATAGAATACCACGTTGGAAGTGGACCTCAAGGACCATATGCTTCAACCTTACTTTGTAAAAGCATCCTCTGGACAAAAAATCTGTCCATCTGAATCTTTAAGAGTATCCAGCACTGGGGAATTCACCATTTCCCTGAGGAGATCAGCCTGATGCTGACTGTTCTCATTTAAAAAAAATACAAATAAGAATAAATTAAAGGTAATTAATATTTTCCTTTCAGTTTGTTGGACTATACTTTTGCTTATTACTATAAGTTTGTAACTGCTTAAAGTTAATGATCTACAGAAGACGTTTTTAAGCTTGTGTTTGGTATAACATCAAACAAACATTGCAAACTCATACCAAATGTAAGCACTCCAATTTTTTTGTATGGGGGTATTTATGCTATTTATGTGGGTTTAACAATGTGCTTTAAAGATTTCCTGTAGGGGATCAACGATTATAGTTTCTTAATGAAAAAAATAGTAAAAAACAAAAATTAAAAAAAACTTTCCTCCTTATAACATAGGAGGAGAAATGCACTTCAGAGACACTTTCTGATGAGAAATAATCCAAAGGTTTTGCTGCAGTTGCATTAGCAACATGATTAGATAATTGATTGTCCCTTATCTGACACATCTACATCGCTATTAACTGTTACCAAGCAAGGAAAATATGCAGTGCACATGAACATTTATTGAGCAATTTTTGTATTACAATAGTAGTCTTCCTTTGACTTCCTCCATTTCTGAGCTAAAGATAGAATCTGAGGGACAACTTACCCTACCATTTCTTTGTAGAAATTGAATCACTCTTTCTATAAATCAAGTACCATGTTAAAAGCTCAGTGAAGTATACAATGATGAATGTGAATTAGCATCACAACTTTAGTCAATAAAAATCAAAGTGGCTTTATGAAGGTATTGATGTTTTCGAAGGTTGAATACGTTTAAGCATTTACCCCTGGAGGGACTGTTGATCCAAATGAATCTATTCACTTTGAAACCAGATCATGGTCATGGTGGCAAACAAGCTTACAGATACCAAACTAAATGTGGAACTTATACTAACCATAGTAACTGTCAAATTCATAGCAATGGAAGTGCTATCGTAAATGCAACGAGATGGGGTTGAAAATAAACACCTGATTGCTGTATTTTAATTCAATTTTCCATTTATTTATGTAATTTCAGGTAAGGTTAGTGGCAGCAGAATGCAGTTATAATATTTTCACACATTCCATCTGAAAAGAAGAGGGATGATTGTGATAACAGACCTGTTATTTTCTCATTTTCCTTAACAAGTAAAGTCTGGTTTAAAAGAGACATTGTTTCAGTTGTTTGGTGGGGTTGTTTTTTGTTTTGTTTGGGTTTTTTTGGTGGTTTTTTGTTTGTTTATTTGCTCGTTTTTTGTTTTGTTTTGTTTTGGTTTGGTTTTTTTTGGGGGGGGGGGGTTGGTTGGCTTTTTTTGGTGTGTGTTCTGTTTTGTTTTTTTTTTTTCCTTACTGCAAGTGCTACTCAGCATGGGCCACATCCACTCCTGAGGGCATCTGTGTAAACCTAGTGAAATTCCAGCAAAGCTTTCCCTGAGCAACAGCATTGGTTTCAACAGAATTTCTTGACACTGATGTTGATGTGCCAGGTCTAGCTTACCCTACGTGTCGGACATTGTTAGCATGAAAGCCGCGCGTGGTGGAGCTGCTGTTTACTTCTACAGAAATAACAACTGTGTGAAAAATAATGCCTTATTTCTGTTTCAATAATATAACGAAAATGGCCAGTATACGGGATTAGCTGCAGGACAGAGAACCTCATGTGTACAGTCATAAGACGAGCAGGAAATACTGCAAAATTGCCTCAAATACATGGTTCAAATACATGCTGTACTCCTTAACCTTACAATTTAAAACCTTTTTCTCTCTCTACACTGCTCTGAAGAAGTTGACTGTACCCATGGGGTTAAAAGGTAACGTATTGCCTGTATTTCAGCACACAAAAGGGTAAACCTCCTTTGAAACCCTTTGCCTTTTTCTCCAAGTAAATAAAAACTTATAAATATCTCTTCAAACCCATCATGTTTAATAAATGTCATCTTGCCTGAGGGTGCTTGCAATTGGTATTAGAGGAACCTCGCAAAACTGTAAAACACAATCCCTGTGTAGTTGGAAGTAACAGATCTTTTTAAGCACGTATGAAAAAAAAAAAAAAGGAATTGTAAATTAAAATGTCGTCCACAATGGTTTTTTTGTAGGTCTCTCCCCGTCTAAAGAATAGTGCGGCATTCAAGTGTGGGAATGTTTCTCTTAAACATGTGTAAATGGCGCATTTCGCAGGGCAGGCTGCGGCAGCTCCGCCGCCGCGGTGGGGGCGGGCAGCGCCGAGCGCTGGTCAAGCAGCGTGTTAATGAAACATTTACACAAGCGGTTTATGAGGTAGTAATGAAAAAGGCCTCTTTCATCCCATCCTTTCATTACTTAGCACAATCTTTAAGAGGATTAGTTAAAAAAAAAAAAAAAAGGCGGGGGAGGAGGGGAGGGGGGAGAATGTGCTTATCAGTTGATTCTCAGGGTCGGTGGTGCTGAGTTCTTAATAGATTGCCCCTGGATTTGGGATTACTGCAGAGCAAGCTCTTTCAGGCGTCTCTACAGAACAGAAAGCAGTTTGTTTTTGCAGCATTCTCACCCTCGGATGAAGAGAGCTATTGACTTCGTATGAAATGACACGGGACTCTAAGTTGCTGCGGACTGATCCCTTCTGTTGCTCCATCTTTCCCTTAAAGAATAAACTACACATTCATAATGATTTCTTTACGGTGGATGATGTAGATTGCATTGAGATGTGCACTAATTCCTCAGCTAATATGATTAAAAGCTGCTGACACTGTGAGTTTAGGCACAGCAGACTCTCACGAAATCCCTGAGCTGGGATTCACCTCTGCAGGCAATTTACCCTGGAGCGAGCTGGCTGCAGCGCCTTGTGCACATGTGGACATTTTAGTTCTGTTTGGATCAGGAATAATTTTGTACTGGAGCAGATTATGCTGGGTGATTTGTCTGCACGCGTCTCCCTCTTCCCAAACGGCTGCTCTGAGCACGGAGATGGCACATGCTGTGCCCTGCGGCTCCGAGCGCTCAGCCACCACTGCAGCATCCTTTGGGGGCCCTCACAAAAGTCTCACCTGTGCCAGCCTGCTCTGCAAGTAGACCTGGGAAGACGTTTTCAATTCAACTTAGAACAAAGAAAAAGTGTCCTTGGCCCATCTATCCTATTGTGGTCATGCAAGGCAGCTCTGCAGCTGGTGGGGATGGAGTGTCCCAGAGTAGGCACAAGCTGGCCATGCTGCTGGCCAGGGCAGCACCTGGCAGGGCTAGCAGGATGGGGGCAAGGAGAGAGCTTCTGACACAGCCCAGGAGCTGCCCGGACTGTCCTGACTGCCACCTCTGTCGGGTTAGCTGGCAGCTCATAAACGCAGGCATATATTTCATGGTCTTGATTAGATAATGCTGTCTACTGATGCCATCTTCCCAGCTTTATCACCTGGTTACAAATCTCTGCTTTCCCACTGGCTCAAGGAAATAGACCGAGAGCAAAATAGGCAAAAACAGCTTGCTGACTCTTCATGAAATCAATTTCTATTCTTACTATAACTGTGCATTGTCATGAAGAGATTTTGTTTTCCATCAGGGAAACAGTGACAGAAGAAGATAATCAGATATTCATCTTCAGTCATCTGATATCTCTCACTTGGTACCTTTAAATATGGGAAAAGAATACTGGATGACAAGAGAAGTAAAGATTTCTATTTATATTTCCATTTTTGATTGAAAATCGACTGAAGTCTAAAAAAATTGAGACTCTTTAAGCATGCTTTCCTACTGCCAGTTAGGAAATCAAACATTTTATTTTCTAACTCGTAATGATATTGTATGAGAACAATTTTCAACAACAATGAAACAAATTGCAATTAATGATCTAGTTAAAAACATGATTAAATAAGTGTCTCATTGAACTTAAAAAATCACTATGGACTCCCTGCATCTGGAGCCAACAAATGAGTTAGATCTGCTTCATAATTCATTAATTATCTGCCATTGTTGATAGTTTTGGAATTGGTTTGGACACATCAGCTGAAGCAGACCTCAAGTAGTATTTCGGTATTAAAAGATGCTCTCTTGCCTTTAAATCCTCAGTTATTTTAGAGATTCTAGGTTTTTGGTTTTTGACAAAGAGGTTAAAAACTTAGTTGATTTTGTGCAGGAAATGGAGTGATTAAAAAAGTAAATGTTTTTTACATATTAAAAAGCATTTCCAGCTGACTTTTTTTTTCTGTTCTGTTTCTGATTCTAACATGAAGATCTCTCCTTATTTGGCTTTACAATCTGAAATAGAATTTCTAACTAAGAGCGTGCATCTCACCATTGATAAATATTTGAGCTAACTGTTTTGCAGCATTGAGGATTTTCTTTTTATTCCACTCAAAGTCTATACTTAGGAGAATATGATGGTACCATGGTTAAGTATTCAATGATCAGAATGTACAATCTTAGCTCTGTGCCATGAGCATTTTATATTTTGCTAGTCCTTAATTACAGAATTAGTCTTCAAAATTATTGAGCAATTTTTCCTTCCGTTTGTGTACAGCATATGTTAAATTCTCCCCCCCTCCCCAATGTTTTACAGTCCATTTATTTTAATATGATTACAGTTCTGTGTGTTTTACTGAGTTGAACTCCAGACTACCAGGTCTATCATCCAATGGTATTTCAAGAAGTTTATAAGGTTTCTGAGACATACACCACAGCTATTGCTGCATACACTGCACAGAGGTGGATCAGGGCATAACCACAACGCCAAGGTATTTGGAAAATTCCACAGATTATTCACACAGGTATGCTTCTGTATATGTGTATGATACACACAAAGTGTGCACATGTGCAGACATACATACCAGTGACATTTTTAAAACATAGCAAAAACAAAACCCAAGTTTTAGTGGAAATCACACTCTCAATGGTGCTTGATTCAAAATGAATATTTGTGGACCTTATTCTGTTTTAATCTAATTTAAATCGTGTTTTAATTATATAAAATATTTCATTTAAAATTTATTTAAAAAGTATGAATGAAGGGCGATAGAGGTGCAGATCACCACCAGATGAGCAGTCTAGCATCATGGTGTTGTGGAAGTGAGCAGCCTCATTTTCTCTATACCTCATTCTTCCTTTTGCTGTCAATGTGCATGAATAAGTTCAGTTGACTAAATCTGCAGAAAACTGACTTAGTGGGAGGAAAAGAGTATACAATTAACTAAATTAATTTTGGAACTTTTTGGAATGCCCTGGAGTGGCTATGTGAGGGTGTTGGGATTGCACAGCCAGATGCAGAAAAGTGAAAGGAAATGAGAGTGCGTAGTAAGATGTTAGAACGACTCAGCTGCCTCAGAGAGAGAGCAATATTGAAAAAAATAGATGTCTTAAATGTATGTGTTGTCAAAAAGCTTTTTTTATATGAGGCCTTTCAGTTAAAGATAATCTGCAAGCTTAATTAGTTTTTATTCATTCATACATTTCATTCAGCATTTCCAACACAAAACTTCCATGTATGATTTTGTTTAGTAGTATTTACGACATGGCATCCCAAAACACCATGCACCTCTGTCTATAACAGTAGTCTTGCAAAAATGTACATTTCTGATTTGATTTGCAGACTGTCAGGTTTTGAAGTTGTGCTGTCTCAATCCCTGGTGGGTTCCAAACCTAATTGAATGAAGTCTTGAGCGTCCTGCCCTGACCACAGAGCTGACCCTGCTGTGAACATCACACCGGACCAGAGACCTCCTGAGGTCCCTCACAATTATCCTATAATCCTAAATTGTCTCACATAATTTAAACCTAAACAAGTGCACAAGGCTATTTTAGGTCTAGGATATGAAAGCTCAGAGACCGTGGCATAATATCCTAAAAGAAGTGGTAAGTGAGCACATACTCAATCACCAGAAGTATGTATTTAAAGACAATAATAACATTGGAAATATTATTGTTAGAAACACAAAGAAATTCAGAAACTATCAAAACAAACACAATCTGAAAAGACAAAACCTGTGCTAAGTCAGAAAGTAAAAAATACGATTGCTAGGAACTCCTGATTTTATGTCATAAACTGGCCCCACTAATGCACACGAGAGCAGAAAGGATCATTGAGAAATTCTTGACACATCATAGAAAAAAGCAGGAGTCTGCTCTTTCAAATGCAGACCATATGAAAGAAAGAAATAGCAGAGGGTTTATTTTATATGGCTAGATCTATGCCCAAAGGAAGATACAAAGGTAAATAATCTAAAAAGCTGAAGTTTTCTGTTAAAAGTCTAGTTGTTCAGTTTAGGAAGAAACTGAAGAAATTATAGGCAAGAGATTTGGAAAAGATATGCCAACCAGTCACTGTCTCAAGAAGAACTTAAATTAATCAAGAAACTTGTATTTTGATTCAGTTTTCTAAAGAACTCAAAGTCCATGGCAAAGAAAATGCAAACCTTTCTGTGTTCCTCTCATATACTTGCAAAAATCTCTCCCCCAAGTTTCACTGAGGATTCATATAATCCCCTGGTTCCTCCCACTCTTTCACAGATCAGGAAATTATAGAGCAGTTCCATTTAGCTCAGGGAGAAGAAATGGCAAAATAAATATCCCAGTGTCATCACAGCACAAAAAAAGAGCACATTAACCTGAGAGTGGGACTGCTGACAGCTAGACAGGATTGAACTGACTGGGTCTTCTGGCAAATATACAGACATAAACTTCAATATGTTCTATAGATGCCTTTTAAGGGAGCAAGTTCAATACACATCCTATTTCTAGTCCTGTCTCATCCATCGAGCAGCAGAAAGTGTAACATGGTCAAACCTTTGCAGTGTGATGGAGCTGCATAGCATTTCTCTTCCTGGTATTCCCTCCATGCAAAGGTGCAAGACAGACAAGTATCTGCTTTAAATACAAATATATGTCACCGTGCATAAAAATGAGGTTCTAGAGCCCTTATGCAAACACAGCTTCAGAAAATATCAGGCTGTGATGTTCTCTTATGATTGCAATTAATATTTCAAGGCCAAATAATTCCCAGCCCTGGATCCAGCTCACCCTTAAGATGACATATGCCTCGCTTTTGTACTAAGTCGATGCAGAAAAGCTGAATAGAAAATTCCAGTTACACCATTTGTTGGCATATTATTTGTCCTGATCACTTTGGATGCATATGTTGAAACGTTAGTTCACCAGGACATTAAAAGACTGTGACTAGGTCAAAAGAAAGTAAAGATGCAGTGACCCTGTTGAATGTAAAGAATTTTTTTCACAGCATTTTTTTTATTTTCCTTTTTTTCCTCTCTCTTCTTATTTTTTTCTGTCTTTTGGCACTAAGTAATTTCTGCTCCACACATCTCTGCTCACTTTATTTTCGATTCCTAAAACTATTTTAGAATAAAGCTTTTGTTCTGTGGGCATTCCCATCCTGAAGTAGCTTCCCTTTCCTTTTATTCCTACAGCACAGTTCTTCACCAGGAATAGAGGACGATAGGTTTGTTATATTTAGTATTAACAGGGAATACACACACTTGGTTTGTATGGATGTGGGGAAGATTGTTAAACTCTTCATAGATTAATTTCCTTGGTAAAATGATTTTATGGGATTACTCTGAGAATAGAGTGGTTAACATCTGTGTGATACTTTGAGATTTTTGGATGGTCAGAACTACAGATATATCTTCATGCATATATAATATACATACATTGGTATATATACATGTGTGTATGTTCATGTGTATCCATATTATGTATGAATTCATGGATATACTTACCTGTACATAAACATCACAGTGAAATTGCCATTTAATTGATGACACTTTCCATTGTCTTAAAAGCTGTTTGCAATTTATTTTCCTTGCATAGTGTGAATAAACATTTTGCCTCTCTGAAAATCACCCTTAATTCCTTTTCATCTCTCTTCAACTCCTGCATACCCTCAGGAACTACAGTAGAATGTTTTGCTTTGTCATGTGTTTTAGCTTACAAATTAGGAGAGAAATTCTCTCTGCTCTCCCAAGCTGCTCTGTTCCAGAGCTTGTTGAAGCTGTTTTCCCTACTTGGCCTTGTTAAGATGGCCTTTTGGAACCAGAAGTACAACAGTTTTACAGCCTTTGAAATCTTCCACGTGATATAGCCCTCTATCTTTCACAGTGGTGCTCTTAGCAATAAATGCATTGAGAACACAAAATAAAATAGTTAAAAATTCTTTTTTAAGTTCCAACTATTCATGCACTTACACATGACTAGCTTGTTGCCAGTAAATATTTTTGGGACAGTAATTAGGGTAGTATAAAAATTAGCTGATAATAGTAAGGAGAGGTCCCTCTTCTAGAGGAACTGATGTGTTTTTAACACCTGGTAATAACACAGAAGGGCTTACAAGATCCTTATCCTTTTGAAAAACAGGTGCAGGAGAGAATTCAGTTTGGGGAAAGAAGACAGAATTGCAATTCTAGAGTACCAATGTAGGAACCACAAGTACTACAAGAAAGGGAGCGTAAAGCAGGATGTCATGGTCAAGTGCTGTAGTGAACAGCTTTTAGATACTGTGAAATCAATTTCAGAACTAAGTACTTTCTCTTATAAAACTGATTTAATTTTCTTCAAAATCTCCTTACACCCACACCACATAGAAAAGTAGGGGTCTTTGTATTAATTTGATTCATTATGACAATACAGTCACATCACAGTCACAAAGTATAAAAAAATCCCCAAGTATGTGTTACATTTTGTACTATCCAGCAAACAAACAGTAATGGAAAGAAGATGCAAATAGATGAATGATACCACTCCCACACACTTACTGGTTTTCCAGAAAGTGAAAACATTAAGAAGCATAAAAGAGGAACATACAAATTTGTCTCCCACAGAATGAATCACTGTTCAAAGACAAATGACAAGACATAAAATAGCACCCATAAAAGCAATGAATTGTCTAACTCTACAGGAATTCACCAGCATCCTGCAGCTGATAAGTGAATTTCCTTTTGTTGATCATCTAGGATAATTTCTTACAAAACATCAAACAATTCATAGGTGCATAATGATCTCTATGGGTGTTTTCATCCACTGACAAACATGTGGAGAATTTCTTGAAAGGCATTAGAAAAAAATTTTCTAATTTACACCTGCCTCTCTTCTTCAGTAATACTCTGTTCTTTGGTCTTTGAAAACTAACATATAAACCTGAAAAATCAATGGAAGGACTCTAAATTTCGGGGATTTAGAGCATATCCTGAAGGAAGTTTTGTAGCATGGCTAAGATATTTTCATTTAGACCAAAAGGGAGGGCAGGATGAATGCTATATGAAATTCTATGAATAAGTATGAAATTATGTTGCTATGATCACCCACAAGGACAATATAATGCTGAAATACACTTTGTCTCTTGTAGCTCTTTACAAAGTGTTGGATGAAGCAACAGTTAAATTAAAGCAGCAGTTGAAAAGTCAGCACTGCATTACAAATTTCTCCATTGTTCTAGCTAAAGAAACAAAGCACATCTGAGATATGGCATTTATTAGTATGAAGGCAGGTGATGTGGCATCAAGCTGACTATGGTAGGAGCAAGCAAGAGCAATTTATTGTAGAGGAATATTTCTTCATCCAAGTCTAATGGGCAAGCATATTGACAAATTTTAAAATTCAGAGGTAGAATTGATAGCAAAAAAGTGTAACAGTCACATTGGCGAGCACATCACTGAAGTTCCATCTATTTCAGTAGTGGTAGATACAACTTTCCAAGATGAAGTCTGATATCCTGCTCGGGATCTTGCTCTTCTCTGACACATCCTTAAATTGTCATCTATCTTACAGCTCATGACACCATTGTGGGTGTTAAAGAAGACACCCACAGTGTCTTAGTAATACAGTGTAAACACTTGAAGCCTAAGGAAAAAAAAGACAGAAAAGCAAACATAAGGCAATAGCACTGTGTATATGAAGAAGTTCTAGCAGCTTGATAAACCTCCTGGTTTTCCTTTTTCACCTGAAAAATCTCAGATTTTTTTGCTTTAGGGAATTGCTCTCCTTTACATACATTATTTTGCCTTTCATTCCTTTCATGATGTACTACAATACTTGTCAATGTTATGTCTTTCCATAGCGAACTTCTGCGAGAGCTAATTCTGTTTCAAAGGCAGAACTATGTGATAGAAGGCCCAGTTTCTCTAAGGTCTTGGTTTTTCTGCTGGGGGTCACTGAGCCACACATGAGCAGTTAATGTGCTCATGAACACTTCCACAGTTCCTCCTGTGAAATCAGGTCAGTTTCTCCGTTGCCATGACATTTGAGACATCCTGACTGGCAAGATTTCCGAAACTGTTATTGAATGTTCTAAACTTCACAGAGATTTCTGGAGTTGTCTCTGAGTAAGAGAGAAGAAAATTAAACAGAAGAGGCCATCCTGAGTTTTTGCACTTGAACTATGCATGGGACAAAGAAGAGGTGCAGAAATAAATGAAGTTCATTTTAAAGACTGCCTGTGGTATCTTAAATTTCTGCAATTTAACAAAAGTGATTCATTAGCTAAAGTATGACACATCACCATATGACAGACTTCTTAATTCATCATCACTACATATATGTGGTATCAGAGAAGTATATAATACTGTTATATAATAACAATAATATAATCTGATGCAAAACTGATTCCATAACTCATTTGAAGCTTTGTGTCAATTCTTGACAGGATTACATCTCTGAGGATGTTGTCATTGCAGGGAGCTCATAAACCCCATCAAATTCACGACTCCTGATAAAGAAGCCCCCATTTTAAAGGAAACAAATTATTTTCCAGGAGTAAATTTTTGTACCTTCCACACAAGAAACTCACTCAAGGTCTTCACATCTCTCAAGTTCCAATCAGATCCGCCAAGAAAGGCAAAAGCAGTGCTAAACAGTGTCAAAAAACTGGCAGAGAACCACTAAACAGAGGAGGGTTTGATCCCCTGTGAACATTAGGCCTGGAGAGTGAGGAAGGGGATCTAACCAAATGTTTTTCTCACAAAAATTTGTATCCTCAGGCTCACTCCAATGAACTTACACAGGCATGCATCTGTGTACACTTATGCCTGCAAAGAAACCAAAACATCACATAGCCATTGTTGCTAGTTTGAATTAAAAACAGAAGCATAGAAAGCATTTAAAAAATAGCCCTATTTAAAAATTAGCACTGTTGTGACATAATAAAATAAATGTAAAAAACTCTCAGATCCTTTCTCTTCCACTTGTCCAACACTTGCCTTTGGGAACTACAAATTTAAATTACTTACCCATGAGAAGAAAGAAATGGTACATGAGAATTTCAAAAACATTATCTGAATCAATTTATGAGACATTATGATTTTCCTCTAATATAATATAATCAGAAGTGTGATTTTTTTTCTTTTGATGAAGAATGTTATAAAGGAAAAACCCAAAAATCTCAATGCTGAGAAATCACCAGTGAAGAACAAGTCACTCTATATGACATTTCATTTCTTAGCGTCTTGAGAGATTAATGTTCTCTTCTGCAGCTCATGCATTACTACTCCTAGCTATCTAGAAATGAAAAATTGTATACTCAACTCATTCTTTACTGCATAAATGTTATACAAAGAGAATGGGAATTTACATTTAGTTGGGTTTTTTTTTTCCCTGTTAAAATATTAGACTTGATAACATTAAGGTGAGAAATACTTTAGTGCCTGTGCATTTTCATATTCAAGATCACTGAAACAGTTTAATATATTCTAATTACAAGGTGGGAAATGAGAGACTTAAATTATATTAAATTATGTGGAGACTAAAATGATTTGAAAAGTCTTGTAATGTCTACATTATGTAGAAAATCTAATGATACATCCTCCCACACCCAGAAGCAGTGAAGACAGAAACTGCCCAACTTATCAGCCAGCAGCTGACAACTGAGGAAGAACATAACATTGCCAGTAGCTTTTTGTGGCAGCTGAACATCACTGACAAAGGCTATTACAGGGTCATTTTAGTGCAGTGAGCTATTCAAACAGATGCAGTAGATACTATTGTGCTAGTAGTATATATGACACATCCAAACTTTGTTGAGGAATGGCTTCTTGGGTGAACAGAACAGTCCAGTTCTGTCTCCCCTTGAAACAGACAACTTTGTCTTGTCAGCAAAATGACTGAAATTTGAGCTTGACAAAATAAGCTGTTATAGAGATGAGATTGCCATTGATTAATTTGTTACTGGAATCAACAACATAAAGTTGAATTTACTTGATCTGAGTGTTGAGGTCAGGAAGATAAAGTAGTTTCATATTCAATAGTGTCAAGAAAGATATCTGAGTTCTCATAGATGCCACTCTGCAGCATTTTTTTTTCTTCTAAATAGCTTTCATTCCACACAAGAAATTCCTGGCACGTATTTTTAGGAACGCCAACACTTCCACTGATGTTGTTTCAAAACAAAGAAACTCCAAAGTTTTGTATGTTATTATTTATACAATGAACTATTCAGATATTATACTGAAGACTGGTCAGACCAAACAAGAAATTGGTTTTAATTCATTTATAAAGATAGGAGCAGAAACCTGATTGATGACTCCCAAGGAATATCAGTTTTAACATTATTTCAGAAGAGAAGCCTTTAAAAGCATGTCTGGGTTTGGAGATTACAGTGAAAAAAACCCAACTTTTTGCAGGTACAGGTTTTATCACATCCGTCTACTTAAGAGAATGTCATCCAGTAGTAATTAAACACTGCTAGAATTAGAAGAAGGTGTTCATACAAACTTGTCCTCCAAGTTTCTCCCACTGGAAGTTTCCACAACCATGAAAATGGAAGAAAGTAAAATGCTGAAGTTATTTGAAAAAGTCAGTTCCCCACCAGATTACCACTGCTACAGTAATATTGTTAGTAAGCAGGGAAAGGAAAGTAAGAAATTATACCAAAGTGGGAAAGGCAGGAAAAATAACAGCTTTCATCCAGGCTAGCTTCATTTAATTGCTCTCAGTGTCTATCACAGAAAGTTAGCTGGTCAGCACCAAAAATCTGTTCCTCCTGTGCACTAATTTGTACCTTTGTAACAATGAAGATGACAGCTGGTGCTTACTAGACTGTAATTCCCATCTCACAAGTTGAACTTGGCCAGCTCACTAATGAAGTACCAAATGTGTGTGTTGACCTCAGGCTTTCTGCTTCAACAGCTGTTTTAAATCTGAATCTGTAAAATTATAAGTGTGAGTACCTTCTTTCTTATGCACTTTGATGGCAAAAGTATTGGGATTATATACATGCATATGCACACATATATTTTTGTATTTCTGATTGAAAACACTTAAAAATTACATTTTATATGAATCCTTTTGTAAGATGTCATAAGTTTGGCCACTGCTCATCTCTTCTTAACTTGGATTTTTTCAAACACATTTTCATTCTTAGTTACAATGCTTCTTTTGACATAATAAAAAGTGAATGTTAAGTTCAGATATTCAAGAAGCTAATGTCTAGATATATTAGCTTTATATTTCATACAGGTTTTTCAAACTCAGAACTCATAACTTCTGTTAGCTACTGTGCAAAAAACAGCATAACGTTGAAAAAAAAATCAAACTTTCTGACTCGTTGAGTTAAACTGTTGGAGGACCATGCCTTCCTGGGCCTTTGTGTATTAAATATCTAAGAATTTTGTGATATTTTCATTATGTGTCATAACAGCAAAGAGAAACAAGACCATTCTACAAATTAAGAGCACTTTCTGACTTGTCAGGTATAATTTGTACTAGAGAAGATAACAAAGAAATAGAAAGAAATTAAGGAGGAGAAAGGAGAGACAATGGGTATAATAGAATAAATAGGAAAAAAAAGGACATGTTCTCTTTCCCTTGGCATTTTATTGTTAAGGAACAACTGTCTTTTGGAGTATTATTTTCCAGTTTCCTTTGGGAAAGTGGGGAATCTCCCAGGAACTTCAATGGAGCTTCCTGACGAGATTCCCCATGATTTTACTAAACATCTGGCCTCTGTGGTATGCAATTATATTGCTCTTTTCTCTTCATGCTGACCTCCAAGTTCATCTGCCTCTGACATGAGCAGCAGGAGAGAACAAGCAGCTCAGTACCGTGTGAAAAGAACATCGTGAATCTGGAAGTTGCATGTAAAGTCATTATCAGGGCAAATGGAAACATTGGAGAGTGGCTCAGCCTGCAACCTAGGGGAAAGACACTGCACAGATACTGAGTGGTGCCAGCCGTGATGCTTATTCACCAGTCTGCTAATGTATGAATGGGGGAAAATGCCCTCATAAAGCATATTATTTTCTGAATTCTTCTGTGAAATTATGCTTACAGTTAAAATTAGGGCCCAACAAAATAAAGACAGGAGGCAAGGGCTTTGGATTAGGTCAAAGAATAATATAAGGTTTATTTAAGACAAGTTGCTCACTGATACCTTTTACAACTGAAGAATGACGATGGGGAGGAACAATTCATTTGCATTGGCTCAAAAATATATGCCACAGGCCTCATTCTGTCAGAGACAGGCACTTGTTAAGTGTTCCCTATGATGAGGTGATTAACCCTTATAACTCCAGCAAGTACACTTCTATGCAACACCCCCCAACCCAAGATAAATTACACCCACACTATGTTAATGTTCCTCTGTGGAGAGGAAGCAGGAAACATGGACCATTACTAAGACTCACAGCAGAAGGAATGATGCATTTGATATGCGTAACATCAGGTGCACAGAAAGGGCACATCTCTGTAATACTGCCTCAAGGGTGAAAATTGGACAGCCAGTGTCATCATTAATCTTGCAGCACTGTCTAAAACGGTGCAGTCATTTAGTCCAACAAAGCCCTTCTTAACAGCCAGGATACATATTTGATTTTGATCCAGTGACAAATGTCTTTTGATGGCTTTCTGGCAGGCCAGTAACTTGCTGGATTAAATATCTGCGAGAAGGCTGAACATGAGTCATTGTAGAGGGATCTGAGTTCCAGATCCTTTTTGATAAGAGTAGTAATTTTGTCACAAGACACATCTGCAGAGAAATGTCTTTCCAGTCTACTTTGTAACAGCAATATTTACACACACTCCTGTAATTCTGTTAATAAATGAAGAATATGCAATCACTGTAGTTTCTTCCATGTAATTCAATCAGTGTTTAAAAATTAATCTTACACTGTTTTCAATTCAGCAGTCTATTTGTGTACCATTGAGAAGCAGACATCAGGTGGGCACTGATATCTCTTCAGCTCCTGAATAGTGAAAACAATATGAAAGAAAGCATAACCTTTTCTCCACTAAATCATCCTTTGAACATTAGGAATATGTTCACAGGAGTTAATTATGCTATGCATGTGCCAATGCAAATGTTCTAGTCTTTAATCTTTCAAAAGTATTTAGAAAGGGCTTTTATCACTCCATGTAGAATTTATTTACGTAATTCATTGCCACAGACCTGGCACAAACATACATTAAAACTCTTTGTTTGGTCCTATTGAAACATATACTTCTTTAAGAAAAAAACAAACTAAACCAAACAAAAAAATCCCACAAAACTACCATCAAGCATCAGTGAAAAAGAGATATAAAATGGGACTAAAACAGGAGTTTGCAAATATTTCAGACATTTTACTAAAATCTCATATTCTATTAAATACAGGTCTATGGAATAAACAGCTCAGAATATGGCAAAACACAGCATGCATTTTATTTGCCTATTTATTCAGCAGTTTGCACAGGAATAAGTACTTACGATGGTAACCCTTGTGTGACATGGAGATGGAGAGAACTTTTCTTAGGACACAGATGCTACACATAAGGTATGTGGCTTGTGGATTTGCACACTGCCCTATTCATAAACAGTGAAAATGACACCATCTTACCCTCAGTCAGGTATGTCTTGAAAACCATACTTCTGGAAAAGAACATTATTTATGTTACATATGAATAGTTACAGTTTGTGTGTTTAAGATGTGAATGCCTCTTTTTGGTTGTGCACCCACTGGAACACATAACATATCCTTACCTCCTTCAGTACTCTGCAAGGGTAATATTGAACTTAATGGCTACCAATGTGGGATAGCCTTGTGAACATCACAAATGGGACTTTTATTCATTTCCATAATGAATAGAGAATGTTTAAAGTCACTGCACATGCAGACAGCCTCATGAATCCACAAAAGTTCATAAATGGAGTGGTATAACTGGAAACAGATGATTAGGTGCTTGTGCACACTAAAACTTAGCAGAGAGGTATTTTTTTAAAGTGGGTACCTTTTGAATTAGGAGAAGAAAATATCTGAGCTGAATACATGTTTCTTTTTACAGTTGTTCACCCACCTGGGTGGTTGTGTGAATAAACATGTGCAGAACCTACCCATTAATACTGAACTGAGCTTATAGTTCCCAAGCAAAGAATTACTCATAAGAGGAGATATTTTTTAACTCTGTATATGCTCCCTCTTATCAGCCAGCTGTGGATATTTTCTTGTCTCCATCAAGCACCACTTACTTTTCCCACATAAATCCACATAGTCCTTCATCATATATTTGCCATCTGTGGAAAGCAGTTAACTCTCACTTTGTATGGAACCCAGCAACTATTCTTCCCTGGAAAGCTTTTCAAATGCTGTCATGTATGGACTCTATTCCGAGGACTCTTAGAGGAGACAGGTGCTATTCCACATTATTTTGTTCAAGAAGGATGGAAAGCGCACCCATCTACAGAGAAAGTATGGAAAAATATGATAGCAGAGTCCTTAGGTTAAGAATCAGTCACTCAGGGAATTGAAAAAAATTAGTTGTGAAGGACTCACTACTGCTCTCCACAACCCGTCTGACAACAGATCTGATTCACTGGGGACCACATAATCCTACAAAACTCTAGAAATCAAACATTTTTCAAATCACAAACTTACATGACAGAACAAGGGTTTGTTGTGAATGTGCAGTGTGGTACACATGCAAATAATCAGTGGAGAGTTATTTAAAGTGTACATTCCTTGGTTTGTGACCATCTGTTTGTTCAGCACTGGAAGAGGGTTTAGTGCTGTGAAAAGTGAGAGGGTGCTTTGATCCCTCAAAAGGGTGCTATTCATAGAAACTTCCATAACAAATAACAATGATATAACTCTGCAATGTGTCCTTCTACCTATATTAGATTTTTTTCCCATGCAAATTTTTTATTGCAATTTGCTTAAACTAGGAAATTTACAGATTGCACTGTGGAGATAAGGTATTTTCCTTTACCATCTCGTTACTTAGAAGTTACATATATTATAGTCACCCTGTTTATGTTGCATTGGGAGATTTTAAATTCTCTCATATGAAACAAACCACACTAGAAATAAATACCCCAGGAAGTTTCCTGGAGGTGCATAGACAAAGAGGATGCTCCCTTCAGTTATTCTGAGGAATATCCTGAAAAGTTCTTCCTTCTAACCTAGGCAGGTCTGAAAAGCCTCCAGTTGGAAACCAAAGCAAAGAACACTGGAGATAGAGAGGAGGCAAGCAAAGAGACATGATGACTACACGTTTGTCTTTCTGATTTGCTGGGTTGTTTGCTCAGTGAAACAGTTTGAACTATCAGGTGAACTATTATAAATCATTGCCATTTTTCTGACACAAATGAAACCACTCAGAATGGGATGCTTACTGTCATTGGTCTAGCCAGCATTTTCTTCCAAACAAATTAACTGAGTTTCCAATCAAAACAAGGCACCTACATACTTTCAGAAATACATCATGCTAAATCATTATTCTTCATCTCCATTTACACGAGCATGCAAAACGCATTTCTACTATCACTCTTAAAGACATAAGAAAATTTGAGCCAAGAGTCGCTGAGCATGTTTTAGGGAGGGTATGCATGTAGGAGAAAAATGGTTCAGTAATGACTAATAGGAGAAGGAAGATGTGTGAAAGACTTCTAATGCTACACTGGTGGCTGGCTTTGATAAATTGCCGCGTAGAACAGGCAGGAGTAAGTACCAGAATTGAGTCTCCTGTTTCTCCAGGGACTGTGCTAACAACCCCACCCCAGCTCTTGCTCGAATCAAACCTCTAAGCCATTAACTCGTCCAGTTGATTGACTGAAAAAAATCCTGCCCCAAAGAATACTTTAATTTTTCATAATGTCTATGAGATGCCTAGGAGATTCCCACAAGCAGCCAAACCTTTATTCTAACACACATGGAAAGCTTTTATTTGAGTGGCTGTGTGACGGATGCAGTGTACTGGAGCTTCAAGGGAAAAATATCAAGACTAAATATGGATTCATCAGTTTCTAAAAAGCAGCCACATTTCCAAGAAAAAAATTATATCATTCTCTAGCAAAAATTACCTTTTCCCCATGTTTTTCATGTACAAGAAATAGGTGGTTGATTTAATAGATATAAGGATTAATATTAGTCATAAAACCATAAATAAAAACTAAACTAAATACCTCTTCTTTAAAATCTGCCCTTTAAATCACATTAGTACAACCTGACACTGAAAGAGACTTGATTTAAAAATTATATACACTGCACAGATTGTTTGTCCAGATTCTTTTATGAAACGAAAAACATGAATATGAATTTAATATTTCTCAAATGAATAGGCATGGGGCTTGAAATTTTCCTTTGACAGAGGTAACTGCATTTTGTTTCAGTATTAATAAATTCACTTTTGTAAGATTGTGGGGGGTTTTTTCTTAGATCTTTTCCTAGTTACTGCCCATCAGTCTCTGTGTAGAACTATCTCCTCCATCAGAAAACGTAGCAGTATAAGCAGCCAAAGAACAAATATATAGGATTAGTACATTATGAAGAATAAAGAGCAGCTTTCAGCTCTCTCTCCTGGATGATATTTATCACATTTCTCTCTACCTAGCTCCTAACAACGCTGAGGAGATAAAGTAGGCTGGATGCATTTTTCCTGTATAGTGTGGTTTACAACAAAAATAATAGTAAGAAGACTGGAAGATGATGTATGTAATTTTTCTTCTTTCAGTTTTTATTTTTCATGGAAATAAAAAAATACTCCTACCCCCACCCCTCCCCCCAAAAAAAGGTGGTCTTAGACTTTTCTGTCTGTTATGCTAATATATTCATAGAAAAAGCTGGTGCTAAGGGCGGTTCTCCAATTAAGACAAATGAGGCACATTGAATTTCTCCCTCAGGGCACAGCAGGGGTGCTGGCAAAATCTACTTTATTCTTTCTGTCAGGGCTGAACTGGAAACAAAAGCATGAAAATTCAACACATCCACTTACAGAATAATAAAGGCTGTTGTTTAAAGCGTGAAGAGTTTTGGCACCCTTCTGGGGCCTTATGCAAATCATTCTTCCTCTCAACTGCTACCAAACCATCGGTCTTGGAAATTAAAGATGTACTTGGTCGGTTAACAGCTGAAAAGAGAAGAGCAGCCTGAAAGTCAATTAGATTTGTATTAAGCAAATAAATCAGGTCTGACTGATATTGGCTAAACTAAAATGCATTATTATGGTCTGACAGTAATTCTAATTTGATTGACAAATGTATGTAGTGTATTATTAAACTAAATGAAAGATGAGAATAATCCTATTATTTTTTTTTGGAACAGCTTTCAAGCAAATAGCCTCCCCCGCCCTCAAAACACAATAAAGACCACCAACGTTGTATTGTTATCTACAGTATAGTTTAAAAAAAACATGAAGTGTATTTTTTGAGATACTAAAATAATACAAACAGAATATGTCCTTTAGAAAATGACAATTTTGTACAGATACTTAGTGGGTCTTCCTAAATACAGTAATGTATGAGGCTAAGGTAATTTTTTTGTTCTTTGTGTCTCCATTTTACAGATAGCCTTATCTGATAATGACATTGGTGTACAACATATGATAGTAAAGATGCTCTCCTCTTTGCTTGGAGTGGTACTTTTACCAGCCACAGCACCACCTGTAACAACAGCAGCATAATTTAAGCACATATTTAAACACAACAAAAGCGTTTACCAGATATGAGGTTAATAAGAACAATGCAACTGTTAATCAAATACATTTTTTTTACATTCTCGAAGTAAATAAGCCAAGTATCAGCCAAGTAAAAGAACCTTCAAGATTCAGAAAAATACTCAAATCTGGCCTTATATGATGGTATAAACAAGAGTATATGAACACAATTTAGAGAGGCAGTCATCTTTCAAGCACATGTAATGCAGGATTTGTAATGTAAATATAAGTGGCTCACTGCCTGTGCTTGTATACTAACACCCAGGCTCTAAGTTCCTGCCAAGGGTTTTCTTTCAGAAGCAAGGCACATGCAAAGACACTTGTGCAGTTGTGGAAGCCTGACAGTCAGAGCTTTATCACCCTTGCTGCTTCCTGAGTATAAATTATTAATGCTATACATAGTTAGTTTTTCTTGTGAAAAGGAAAAGATACCACACTGCACTAATGTGGTCAGGAGCCAGGATCTGTCTCTCAAAATCAGCACGAATCCCAGACAGATCAGTGTAAACATTAAGACCCTGTACTCAGCAAGCATCTTGGTAACCATTAAAATGGTGGCGGACTGTTTTATGTAACTGGCAATCCAGTAATTGCACAGTTTTGGTCAGTGCTTTTTGCGCTTAGGTTTTATATATCTGAAGAACATCACAAGAATTTAATAAGGAAAACATGTCAAATACTTCTTTGCCTGAAGATTTACTGCATTCATGGTTTTGTGGAATCCTGTTTTTTAGAGATAACATATGGAAAACACAAACCAATGTGAGTGAATAAACATGGTGGTTCAGAGGGAGGTGGAAAAGAATTTTGGAAATGCCTTTTAAAGTCCAAATTCAAGGTTAGAGCTGGCAGAATACATCAAGAAAGTATTCATAAACATATGCTGGAATAAAAATAATGTATCTACTTTGATGGTTTTATTTGTTTTCCATAAACATTTATACAAGTGACTTTTTTTGTTTGTTTCATTTTCAGGAATGTTAATTGAAAGCAAAGAGCTGGGCAGTGGCCATGAGAATTACTGAAGTAAACTTTTTTTCCTGAAGTGAACAGGAAACCTCTTCTTAAAAAGAGAATAATGAAAAAATGGTTGGTAAAAAAAGAATTTATAAACTTTCTGTGTTTATGGCTCTGCTTGAAATCATGACACTGCACCTTTTCTATCTGATGTGCTTTATTATGGGATATCATTAGCACAGGAAAATAAGGTTTTTGTGTTTGAGGTGCTGAACAAATGTTTGATTTTTTTCCTTCTACCTTCAAAAAAGCTTCTTATTCATCAGTCTCAGGATTTTAAAACCACAGAATTGGAATACAATATTGGTAGGGTGAGAGCTTTGGAGGTATCCCTAGAGCTGCCCCCTTGCCTGCTCTGGTCATCCAAAAGTTCCTCACAGGGCTCCAGCTCAGTGACAGTCTGCTTGAAATGCCCCTAAAATACCACATCCCCCTGATTACCACAGTGCTGCTAATTATTTCTGGGAGTGATGATTTTTGAGGGGAAAAAAATGGGAAAAAAACAAAGGAAAAAAGCAAACCATTAATGAGATACTTTCTCTGGGTCCACACAGTAAAGCAAAACATTATGCTAATTAACAGTGTCACTTCACTACATGTAGTTTTGATAAATTTTTACAGACAGTGTACATACACACTGACATTCCAAAAATAACTGTCTTTGAGCACTGGTACTGGTGTTTAGAAAGGAGATGTTGGCAATTAGCACTGAGCATGCAGAGCAGGGAGGCTGAGCTCCAAGTGATGCAACAAGCTTTAGGTAAAACTAGTTCATTACATGATGATCTGTGCTGGTTTTGAATATCAGAGTTCCTTTGCCATGAATTGGTTTACAAGCTGGGAGGGGAGCAAGGCAGACTTTTGTTCTCCCCAAGGCACCACCTCTTGCTCCTGTGGTTAGTCTGCACTTAGCCACAATTTTGTTCACATAGTGCAGGCAGTCTAGTATTTCTCCTTTGCATCTCATACCTCAAAGCCATGTCATGCTATTTCTTAACAATGGTAGACCCACGCAGGGATTAAAAACATGGAAGAAAAAGTTTGTTCTATTTTGCTTTCAGTTGTGACTGACACTTTCCTGGAAATGAGAAAGGTCAGCTGCTTGAACCAAGTCTTTCACCTATAACAAATACAGGAACAAAACAAAAAGAACCTGAAATTAAGTAGAAGAAATTAAGTCTAGTGAGAATATTGCTCAAAAAAGGGCCAAGATGAAGATTTGTATACTTCCGAGTTTAATGACAAAACAAGTACATTTCATATTATTATTATGTATTAAAAAAAAAAAAAAATCGCCCAGCATATTGTGTCACAGTGTAATAATTCTTGGCAAGTCACAGTTTTATAGAAGTTTGGAAGGGACCTCTGGATATCACCCAGTTGAAACCATCTGCTCAAACCAGGATCAGATAGCTCAGGTTGCTCAGGGCTTTGGTTATCTCCAAAGATGGAGGCTTTGCAACCAAACCAGGCAACCTCTTGTGCTGTTTGATCATTCTCACATTAGGAAAAACAACAAAACAAGCAATTTGATTGGAATTTCTGAGTTTCAGTTTGTGCTCTATATCTTTGGTCCAGTCACTGGGCACCATTGCTCCTCTTTCATAAGCTCCCCCTGCTCCCTGGTGTTTGTTGACATGGATGAGATTCCCCCCAGTCTTTTCTTTTGCAGGCTGACCACTCCCAGCTGTTTTGGCCACTCCTCACATGTTGTATACTCCTAGCCCTCTTGCCATCCTTTGCTGGACTGACTCCAGTCTGTCCACGTGTCTTGTGCTGGGAAGCCCAGACTGGACCCAGCACTTCGGGTGTTTCTCTGTAATACTGAGCAGGGGACAAGGATCACCTACCTTGACCTGCTGGCAGCTATCCTGAAGCATCCCAGAAGGCACCACGTGCTGCAGATTTCCAAGTAACAGGAGATATATGCACAGGCAGTGAATGTTCCATAATAATCTTTGGTAGTCACCTCCTAAACATGATTTACTCACCCCCCATTTTGCACAAAAGTAGAAAGAAAGCTTCAACCATCTCACATGAGCACACACTGATTATTTGGCAGGTGGTACCTGTGCATCTCACAATGACTGACTGTCGTTTCCAACCTGACTACAAGGAGTGCAGCTCATCCAGGATGGAAAGTGGATGGACGGGACTACATGACACTTGCCACTTCTCGTTCCTGGACCTCACATTTGGAGCTGAAGAAGTTTTTGCAGTAGGTCTCTTTTCTTCTATTACTGCTGCTTTGGCTGGTGATGAAGGAAAGGTTATTAAAAAGGTCTCCTCCTCATCTGTCTCTGTGCAGATTCTTCAGTCCTCTCTAGCACTGAGAGGGAGACTTCTCAGGGCTCATATCCTGCATTCTAAAAGGAAAAAAAATTACACCCATTTCCACATCAGCTTTTAAATAGAAATTTCACACATATGATTAAGAAAACACCCAAAGACACAAATGGGTTAAATGGCAGACAGTTGGGTTAGATCTAGTTTCTTCCCATACATGGCAAAAAAAAATCTTCTAGCACCTCCATTTCAAACTGATTATCACTTGTCAGAAACTGTGTTGGGGGATATCCTCTTATTTAAACAAATCCCAATGAAGTCCTGATGTAATTAAATTTCAGATTTCCAGGTCAGCAATGTATACAGATATAAAATGCTTTCGAGGCATAAAAGCACAAAACAATGATCTGAAAGCGTTATACACTTTCTACACATTTTAGTCTTATTTTTCTTTTCTTTCTAAACTAAAAGTTAAGAGCTTGGTATACAGGTGTTGTTTCTCATTTACTAATCTGGTGTAAATTCTGTCCAATTAGAATTGTGTAAGTCTAAACTTTAACCCATATTTAATAATGTCCAGTACTAGCAGCACTTTGATAAACACAAAACAAAAATGAAGAGGAAATTAAACTAATTAGTAACATTTTAGCAGTCACAGTTTCATTAACAATTTCAGTACAGTAGAGCTCCAAAATAGATTGAAAAATTTAGACAACTATTCCTTTTTTCCCTTCTTACTTTTAAAATGGAGGTTGGGTACTATTTTAAAGAGATTTCTGATTGGAGGCTTTAAAACCAATGAGAACAGTCAATTTAGTAAAACAGCAATTAACATTGAGGGAATTATACCTGCCTTTTGGGCTCTGAAAACTTTGAAAGCTATTCTAGAAACATATATTTTTAAGATAATATTCTTTTTAAATGACTGTCAATACTTTTATGTTTAATAAGCTGAAGACTTGCAGTTTAAGGTAAATAATACAATAATACCGTAAATCTTGGATACCAAATGTGTCTCATAACTATATAAATAATGCATGATTATATGATCATTTTCTGACGGTAATTCCCCCTCTTACAGCTGCATATTTAAGCTACAGTAGATTTTTTCCCTCTCACAAATACATACATGAATAATTTTCTTTCTAGCCTATTACTAAGATGCTTTTGTAGGCATGCCAAAATTAGCAACTTCCTATTAACATCAGATAATTTAAAACAAGAAACTTGACATATATACTAAAAATCAAATAATAGTGATATAATGTGGTTTCACCACTTCTTTTCGTTTTATCTTATTTAATTTTGTTTGCCTTTACTGAATTGCACTTGATGGACATTTAATGTACTTGCATTACTGTCCCATAAAAAAATACTCAAAATATTTACTAAAAGAGCTGGACTTGTGGTATTGGTAAATTGGTAAAATTATTTACCAATGAAAATAATTTTAAAAACAGAGGAGAGTCTCAGTACTGTTTTCCAAGAAGCTAGGTACCCCATCATCATGGGGAGGTACATATCGGGGTGGAACTAAAGTTCCAGCTAAAGGGGAATCCCAAAGTTTAATTCTCAGGTGGTATAGTTTTTAAGAAAACTTATCTTCAGAGAAAAATTGAAATAAAACACAAACTTGTGATGCAGATGTTTCAGGTAATGCAAAAATATGACATGCTATAACTGAATTCTAAGTATGACCTCATGGCCAGTGTGCCAACTTTCTGAAAAGCACTAGTTTGTCTTTTTTCCCAATTGTTTGTTGATACATGGGATTTGTAGAACTTAAAACAGCATTTTGGAAAAATAAACATTCAGTTTATTGTAACATTTTTTTAATTTTAGCTTTTCTCAGAACTTTATAAACACTAATGAATCAGGTCTCAGAGGTCTGTAACATGAGGAAAAGTGGTTTTTGGACTGTACTGGTAAGGAATTCCAATTATGAAAGAGAACAGCTTAGCAGAAGTAGAGAAGAATAGTCCTTGCTAAAAGAGTGTACCAGAGAGCCTTTGCAGTATCAGGACAGACCCTTCCCTGGTATTAATTAAAGTATTATGGCTTTTGGCAATGTTAATGTGAGCTGTGCCAAAGTGAGAGGACATCACCAAGCTAGACCAATTGCAGCATCACTTCAAAAGAAAGTCTGTTTTCTGCTGATGCCTGAACACAGTAGCATGATTTATGAGGCCTGGCCAGAGAAGAATTGAGAAAATGAGGATATCCACTCCCAAGTTTCCCACTTGAAACTTATGAACAATTTATTTGTAGTTCATATTTTCTAGATACTACATATGTTCTTTTTTTTTGTAAACATGTACAAGTTAATACAAATAAAAAATACGTTTTAAAAAGAGATAAATGCTTTCCAAGGAGGAGGTTTTATATAATGTAATGCGACCTGCAAAGTACAACCCAAATTTCACTTGAGTCATACTGAACAGCACAATCCAGGACACCCACTATTGTGAAATATAAAATTTGTCCTCCTCTACTTCAGCTTTCCAGGACTCTAATGCTTCTTTTATTCAATTCTTAAAGGACTCCCTTATATTAGATTGATGTGGTGCCAAAAGTGGTAAAAAGGAAGTGATTTCTTCCTCAGCTTCCTAGATTAATCAGATATAACTTTCACGAAGTTTGTACCAACTTCCTGAAGTCAGTCAGTAAAGAAAGCTCTTTCAATGTATAGCCATTCTGAATTCTTGTGACCTTTTAACTGTGAGAATGAGAAACCAAGTGGTCTGACACATATTAGGTGTGGGAATGGTCACTCAGCTAATTGTTTCTCCACAGAACCATAGAAGTTGCTGCCATTGCATCTCTGCATCCCTCTTGAGACCAGAGAAAGTGAAGATGCCAAAGAGAGACTGCAAATCTGTCCATATTTCAATAGATAAAACTGAAATATTTTGTCCTCTTCATTGGTTATGGGTCACAAATGACATTCAATTTGCTTAAATTGCATACCACATACGTACTTCATAATCTTTTCATGCAATGGCCAAAATTACCAATTTAAAATTCGGTTTCCAGGTCACTTCATACTCTGTAATATTAAGATCAAAATATCTGGGAAGAACTTTTAAAATCATTGTAACACTCTTCAAAGAAAAAAATAAAGGTTCAGGCATCTGATTAAGAGTGACTCCAAAGCTAATCTACTAGAAAGGCAGGGTAGAGGTGGGGGAAGAATAATAAACAAATGCAGAAGGATTTATTGAAACTATTTCTATGGTTTAGGCTTTTGGACTCAAATAACAGTGGTCAAGGATCCTCAGGTGGAATTTATTCTGAATTACTGGTGTCTGGCAGATTTCGACTCAAGTTACTTTTGGGGCATTGCAAAATGAAGTATATATTTTAAAATTGTTGTTATCTCCCCACATTCCTCAGCTCTCCAAAAAGTGTGGACTGGCTATTCTGGAAAGAAAAAAAAAAGTAAAAAAATCAGCTCCTACTATATTTTTGCAGCTGGACATTCAGCATGCTTGTGGAATGCATCTGCAAATACACCGTGCTTCTTTTACAGTCAGGAAGTGATATTTCAGAACAAGCTCTTGTAAAACAATACTCCATTTTCTGTGGTTTGGGGAGAAGCCAACACAAAATTTAGATTTCTTCCTTTTTCATATACGAACTCTATAATAAACAAAACTAACTCCATAAAGCAGATTTACAATGCTGCCTTTGTGTGGAGTTCAGCACAACTACAAAATATTACGTTGCGCAAAATTAATGCTGCTGAAAATATATGTTGCCAGCAGCTTGGATAATTACAAGGAAAGGCAGTTAGTAATGAATTCCTTTAACTCTGAATTCAAATCTCAGGACTGAATGTTGCCCATTATTGCAGTTCAAAGGCAACTATCTCTAGAATTGTTCTTTTAATGTTTGCTCGATGGTTTTAGTTGTTCTTTTCTTGTAGGCACACAATTGTTGTCTTGATCTTTGTGATAAAAAGAGCTACACTGGAGCTTTGTAGTGAATCCAGTTGGCTTGGTAATGTGCCCGTAGTCAGAATTCCAAAGTGGGAAGACAAAAGCTTAGAAAATATAAGGCTGAGAGCTGTTTGTTCAGGGCTGTGGGAATCTAACACAGACCTACGAAACCAATGAGCTCTCTCTGTTACATCCACATTCATAAAGTAACCATCCAATCCTACCCTTTTGTCTTTTCGAAAACCAGACTTAGAACCACACGTTAAGCAAATGTGGCAACTTCTTTGTATCTCTGCTCCTACCAAAATTCCCAATGTGCTATAATTCTTTTCCTTCAAGTTAAAGCTCCATTAGCTTAGTTCGTACAAAGTTGCATTTATTTCCCTAAATAACTATGCATCAACACAAAGGGTTTCACTTAAAGAGACAAAAGCAAAAGCTGCTTTTAAAACCAAGTGTCAGTTTTCACAGGGTCACAAATTGCATTCCAGAGATATTTTATAAGTGTTTCCAGAAATAATATTAGAATGCATGTCTGTAATTTATATCTTAATTGAAAACATAGAATTTCTAGGTTGTATCTGAATAATCTGTTGCATCTGTAGATCTCAAAGGATGTTGTAAAATGCTCTGTAAAAACTGAGGCAGAGAGATCATGTTCCAAGTCAGAGACGGAACGAGGAACAAAACATGGGGCTGGCAACGGCAGCTCCACCACATGTCTTGCTATACTGCTACACTGAAATGCAAAACAGGAGCAAAGGAGCAGGGAGAAGGACACAGAGAGGAAGAGTGAGCAAGGCTTGGCTACCTCCTCAGCAGCTGGAGCAGCAGCTTGTTGCTGGTGGCCTTTAAGTGCAACAGCAGCTGCTGACTCGAATGACAGAATGACAGCCAGAGCAAACGTGTGGCTGTCATTCCAGATGAATGATATTTGGCTGGGGCATTGTGGCAAGATTTACACCTACAAGAACCTTTGGAAAATATGCAAGGAACCAATACTATATAAGTCCATTTAGTCAAGATAAACTGAGAAGGGGGTCAGCAAAGCCAAGAAAGCATTAGTCACATTGTTTCAGAGGAAAGGCGAGCTGTCCTTCTCAAGATGCCCAGAAGATTGAAAGGCAAATGTTTCAACAAAGGCAAGAGACTACCATTTCCTCAAGCAACAGGAAAAAGTACTGTGGGATCAAACCTTTCTAGAAACAGGTGCTGCCTGTGGCACAGGCATGAAATGCTGAGCTATCTTAAAATCTCCGTGTCTTCACTTCTCTGAGTCATAGAACAAGATGGGGACCTTGAAGATTATCCCGAAGTTATATGGTAAAATAAGAACTTGCACCCTTGTTCTTTTTCTTTCCTTTTCTGAAACCAAATATGACTCAACACATCAATCACAAAGTAATGCAGTCGATTTAAAAGACACAGGTGAGATGGGAGAGGGTGGCAGTGGTGACACCTTGCTCCCCTGACAGATGACAGGGTATTTTCCTTCATGCACAGGGCTATCAATAATTACGGTCTGTGACTTAGAGCACCTTCCTGCTTGCAGAAGCACTTTGTTTTAGACCAACTTTTGTCACAGTGACCTGTGCAGCTGCTCAGTTACTCAGTCACCTGAAACCTGTTTCCATTGCTCTCCCTAATCTACACGGTCAGTGAGTGGGTAAACATGCACAACATTGTGGGCACAAACAGAAATAAGCCAACTGTCCTCAAGAAGGCTGTAGGGTCAGTGCACTTGCATTTAGACTATGATCAGATTGTATAATAGGTCCTTAGAAGACATTCCTTGTGAGGTGTTGACTGCTGTGGGTTGAATAAAAAAGAGTTGCAGATTGCTGACAGGATCCTTTACTAGCTGATGAAGAAAACTTGGGAACAGCCCTAGTTAAATTTCAAGATCTGGAAGGATCCATAATCAATGCATTTCTCCCTTGGTTTAGTGCAAAAGATGAAGATGCCCTACCTTCTTTCTATAGAACCAGACATCTGGCTTTAACAGCAGGTCTTTAATGGCATTTCTTCTGTTTTAATTCACCAGAAGGAAGTTCTAAAAAAAGAGAAAAACAAAAAAAAAAACCCCAAACAAGCAAAAAACCCCCTAATATTCAAACAGCTTTTTATATTGAGTCCTGATTGCTCTGAAGATAGCAACTTTCAAGTAAAGCCATTTTACCAGCAGTATGTGATGGACTTTTCTGCTCAGAATCAAATGGGTGAGTAATCCTACCAAAGCATTTGAGGAAAAATATTGTCATAGTAAGTAATGTTGGGAGGAGATCTTTGAATCTGACCCTATTGCTGCTTTGCCTTGTGCTATTCTCCCCTGTTCAAAAATGCTACTCTGAATAAGTACTCTGAAAAATTCAGGGTCCATGAATGCCTATTAAACTCTCCAAGAGTTTGCTAGACACCTCTTTAGAATTTCTTTCAAATCCTTCTGCTGAGGAGCACATGTGATGAGGTTGTCTCCTCCTAGGTCATTAAATCCAACCAGCTACCATTGTACTATGTCCTCTTCCTTGGTTCCTTCCTTTCAAATTGATCAATCTCTTTGAAGTTCTTCTGATATTACTTCTATCGGACGACTATATCACCTTGGCAAACTAATAGTCATGATAGGTAAGATCGTCCATCCTTTGGTACTACATACAATTTTCTAAACAGAGAGAGTTAATTCAGCAGGAAATAACTTAAAAATGCCAACTGAATTTACTTCTCTCTTCCTTTTCTCCCTCCATCTACTAATTCCTCTAGACTTTGTTCTAAAGCTTTGCAAGTTCTTCAAATTAATTCTTGTTTTAATGTTCTCCTTCCTAAATAGAAATCTTTTATTTGCATTTTGTGCATCAACTATCCCTCAAGTTGGCTAATACATTTGAAAAAACCCCGCTTAGTAACAGAGTTCCAGCTTCCAAGTGGGAATCTGTAAGAACCATGGTAGAGTATTTAGTCTATTTGTCTCAAGAAGCACAAGGATCAATATGTAGTCCACTCTGATAGCTGTGAGATTTGCTTCCATGTGATGAAGTGAAATGTTTTGTTCAACTCAAACACTTTTCAGCAAATTGTTTCCTATAAAAAGTTATTTCCATTTTATTTAACACTAGGTATATATGTTTTGATTTTTCACTGTCAAATTGAATATTCAATTATTCACTGATATTCTATTTGAATCATAAATATAAAATCTGGTTCTTATGTATCAGTGCAAGATAAATAAGATTATCTTTATAATTCACTGCCTGAATTATTGTATGTGATTGTGAGCATACACAGCTGCATAATATAAAATGATGTTCAGAATTATAATTTTTCTGTTAAAAATATTTTAAGGTGATCTTTGAAAGAGAAAGCTTATATCAATCCCTGTCTTAACTGACTCCAGAAATCTTAAACTGCCAAGGACCTCTCAATTTCTACAAAGATAAGTGACTAAAAAAGAAAATCTAGTTCTAACACACCCTTGTCTCCCTACAGAATTTCATTACTAAAAGGAGGACTGATACCTGAGCTCACATTTTTTTTTCCATCCTTAGCTGAGATTACTGAGAATGGTAATGCTTGGACTGCTGCAGACTGAGATCATCAATCCTCTGAGATTCATCTCTTTTTATCTCATTGGTGTCAAATATTGTTTAGAAATCAGTTCAGGTGACTTATTATGTGGGAACATCTATAATGTATTTCCCCCCAAAGATCTATAACAGTTCTCTTTTCCTCCATTATGACTGCAACTTTTGTGCTTTTACAATTACTTCCCTGTGTAAATCATTTTGCTTAAAGAATCTGACATCTAAACAGGAAACAAGAATTCCAGAAGTAGTATGCCATGAATATTGCACAGGAAAATAAAGGAAGGCTTAGAATAAGGACCGCTACACTTACTGATCTAGCTTGAAGGTGTTGTAGAATATATTTTCTGCAGAGCATCCAGGTCAAGATGCTCTGCTTGGAAGTACATTCAGGGTACTCCCAGTGAACATTACTCCAAATAATGTGCTAGAGGTAAGTACATTTTAACATTTAAGTTCATGTGCATTTGAAAGCAGCAATAAACCAACCTAACAAAGAAATCTGCAAATCTAAACGCAATACACAGGGCATTCCATGTTTGTATTTTTAAAAGCTTTTAAGACACCAAGCCTAATTAACAGGCCATTTTAGATATTAACACCCAAGTTCTTAAAGATGCTTATAGTATATAATTATATAAACATTAAGAATCCTATGCTTTTTTTGTTCTGAGTAGAAGAATGTTAAAATAATGTGAGCACAATAATTCTGGGGTAAGAGAATCAGTTGCATCGCAGTTGAAATCATGTTCTGCCCTTAAAGAGAAGAATATAATTCACTCTGTACTGAGCCATTATGTTGTATGCTTCCAGGAAATACATATATGCATGCTTATTAACATTTTCTAATTCAAATTTTTATTCAAATATAAATCGCTCTTCTGACTGCATCTGTTTCTGTCAAATACACAGATACTTCTCTTTATGATGCCCTTCCTGCACCAGAGATCCCTGAGCTAATTCATGACACTTGACATTAATCACATGCACAGATCAACAAAGACTTTGCTTCCATATAAAAACTAATTTAGAACATATTTCTAAATTATGGCTTGTTATTGCAGTCAATTTAATTAGCTAGTTAATGACAATATCTGTTCATAATCCAAGTAGTCAAAAATATCAAGTTCAGTAATTAGACCATATAATTTCTTAACAACTCAATCTTATAATGGAAAAGTGCTGTGCTTTAAGTCAATTTGCTTCTAATACTCTTCTATATTCAAAATTAGAAATTCCTAGGTGTATTCTTTTGACATTCAAAGCTTGAAAAAAAATATTTGGGTTAGAAAACTCAGTTCCCCTCTGTATTCCACATTAAATTGCATGTAAGTTATATTGCATTGTCTATCATTTTTTTCAGACCTTTCTGAATGTATCCTATTTATCTAAATACTGGGCTGAAGAATCCACTATAAAACAATTGCAAACATTTAATCTTTGTTAGACAACTGCAATGATAAAACAATTACAGACTACTGTAGCAAGTAATATTGGACCACGTTATCAACACAGACACAGAACATTATTTCAATGGATGTGACAAAGGAAAGCATAGTTTAGCAGTTAAGACTGTTTTAAAAAATCCCCCACAAACCTAACAAAGACAGTACCACAAATCCAAACTGACACTTATAGTAACCCATGGCAATGAAAAAAAATCCTGTCAAAAAAGCATTAGAATAAGCTAATTTCATTTCTCCCAGCTGCCTGCCTTTCAATTCTTTATCCCTGCTATCAGGTTTGAATAAATTTCATCTCTCACACTACAAGTAATGAGCAGGCAATGACTTATGAAGCAAAGAGACCAAGTTGAGACAGAATTAGAATACAATTTTAATGAGACAGAGCTGAGAAAGTGGAAGTGTTACTCTTTTGACAGACTTGGCAAAATACCCAACATTATTTCAAATGCTCTTTCCTCTCCATAGAGAAACTGTCATTTTTTAAAAAATGGGACTACTCAGGAGAATACTTTTAGAGGTATATTGTTAATGTGATTTAAGCAAAGAATAAGTTATTAAAGAATTTGCTTTACAGAAGACCAAATAGGACTTAAATTAAAATACATTAGAAATCACACTGGATGACAGACAAACACAAGAACCCGATGCTCTGCTCTGCTGGTACCCTTCTAGAGGACCAGTCTTTCCAAAACCATCCTGTGGCCATCTGAATAACACTACATCATCGTTTGGGTGTCTGGAGGTGGAATAGTCACAATTATGCTCACAAGACTTAGGGTTTTCTAGGCCTGGTAACTCTCTGTCTCTAGCACCACTCCACACCAACAACGTCAAAACAGAACGAGACCTCAAGAAAGTGAGTCTCTCTGCCAGATAGGAAAAGAAAATCAAGAAAGGCAAGCAGGCTCACAAAAAGTTATTTTATGAAACTAGCAGAAATCCATCCCAAGATCTATCCTCAAAAATAGATGCATTTAATATGGGAATGAATTCTGACATTGAGAAAAAGCGACAGGAGACAATGAAGCAGAGTGGCTTTGAACCGAATTAAAAAATAAAAAAAATGTATTTTATACATATGACAAAACAAAATGAAAGACCTAAACAACATGGGGCTTTTTTGTGCCCTTCCTTCAAGTGTTATGTAAAAACCATCTGCCAAATTGATGTTAAAGGAACAAGTTGAAAGAATAGTAACTATGTAAATAGTAACTGTACTATACAAGAACTGTTTTATTTCCTCCCCTAAATCCCTATCTAAACTATGCTGTTCTCACACACTCCTGCTTCTTCCTTACCTTAATCTACAAGCCAAATTTCGAGAGCAGGTTAAGCCTGCTTGTTCCAGGGGCCTGAGACTCTGTCTCTACTGCCTTTTCCTGACAAACCTGAGATCATCCTGGTTACACTCCAAGATAGCTGGAGGCAAGCCAGCTCTGATCTAAAAACTGTGTAACTGCTTTAGTGCCTCTTAGCAGGGCTTATTAGCTTGGGCTCAGAGCCATGCTAATGTGGTTACACAGCTTCTAGTCTGGACCAAGTTCAGGTCTAGTTGGTTTGGAGAGCGTTCTTTTTTGCCTGCTTTCAGTTGTGCAGACACAGTCTGACAAAACCACCCTTTGTCACTTCTCAGTGCAAAAAAGCAACTCATTCTCACTTAAAATTGATAAGAATGAAAATCTTTTACAAAGTATATTAAAACTCTTATGTAATGTTGGGAAACAAATTGGCAAGTCATACTACATAAAAAGGTGCATAGAAAGGGCATAAGGAAAAAACCTCTCAGTTGCAACATCAAATTTCACAGAAATGCAAGCATTAACAAGTAGTATCCTTAATCAAAGCATGGTTATACTTTGCCCATGCTAAAATAAAAAAATTTACAGTCTCTAACAAAGCATAATTCAATATTTCTGATATACAGTTTATGCAATCCCTACCCAAGATTAGCAGTTTTAAAGGATATGATAAAGACATGAATCTTCTGTATGATGCTAAAGGTTTAGAGCAGGCTGTACAAATTTAAGGCCTCTTCCTTTCAGGACTCTTAGTTCAAAATATTTTTACTCCCTCTCCTTTATTTACCTGAAACCTGAAACATTTACATGTGTTGTTAAATGCCATAGTTATGCAAGTAAGTAAGAAGACAGCCATCTGCCTCCTTAACCTTACAGAAGAGCTTTTGACTGGTTTGAGTGTGTATTCTTGGAAATGTAGCAGGTTGTACTGGCACAGTCAGTAATTTTCTTTTATGAGAGTACTCTATTGAAAGTGGCTGAAGATGTCACATTTTCATTTTTTCCCTGAAACCTCCTTCCCAGAAGAATTTTTCAATGCCATCATCTCAGCTACTTGGAGCAAAGTGCTTTCTGATTTTACCCTTGTGTTTTCAGTACTTTCTCCAAATACAGAGAACTGTGTACTAACTCAGTTCTCGGAAAATTGATGAAATCTGATTTGTTTTTGCTGAAGAAAACCAGGGAGAATTCTGAGAAGGGAGAAACCAGACAGTGTGAAAGAGGTAAATATACTCTATAATAAGATGGTGGAGATTTGCTTCACAGAGATATTTATTTTTGCTTCATGCTTAGTAGTAATCTTCATTCTTAGCAGATTATGCCCACAGATATTGCATGCACAGATAGATTGCTGGTGAAAGGGCTAATGAATGGTGTGATGGGAAGGCCATTGTTAACTGGTCCTGGAGAAGGGAAGCCACATCTCACCTAGTAGATTAAGGATGACCCTTGAGTGGTCATTACACACATTTGCCCTTTCAAACTGCTTATTCCAGAGAAAGGAAATTTATTTTACCACAGCTGTCAGAAGCCCTTATAGCCAGCCAGTCAATTAGATCAGCCTGCAGAAAATAGTTATCTACTGCTTTACAAAGCACCCAGTTCCCAATTCTGCCTTGAACAAAATCAGCAATGCAGATAATCTAATCTGGATTAAGAAAAATCGGAAAGAGACAGCGTTATACACAACTGCAACATGTTAGATATTAGATTTTCTGGTGAAAAGTCCTCTGGTGTGAGTGGTCAAATATGTCTAACTGTATGAAACCACACTGAAAGTTACAAACAGTGGCAACTTTTTCCCATATTTTTCTGGGGTAATTTTTCCATATTTTTTTTAATAAACTGTTTAGCTTTATCCTGCCATGATGCTCTTACCTTGCACGATGCAACAGTCCTGCCTGCCAAGCAGACACATTATAGTTTGATGTCTGACATGACAAAGGAAAAGAAAAGCATATATTGCCTCAGGGCCTTCTTAAGGCAAAACACTTTCTTAATCTTTGCCATAGGAATATAGAACAGTCAGAGTAGAGTTATGAAATAGTACATGGTAAACAGTGTAGGGGAAAAAACGGAAGTAAATCCATCTCCCAGGTCTTTAGTCTTTGGGAACCTGAGATTAGGTACTTCTGGCATGTTTCTTTACTAACACTGAGATAACCTGAGTATATGTCCAAGTCCTTAAAACATTCTGAAGTTTGTATTTGCTCCTCAGCTGCTTCCAAGCAGACAGCGATTTGTGCTGTCACAAGACATTCCTGGTGAAAACTTAGCTGAAACAGTCATCCCAGAGGCAATGATCCTCCAGACCTATCCATGAGGTCACTGCTGTGACGTGGTTGCAGTCACAGCCGTGTACCCACAGCCTTCTGGGCTACCTCCTGACCATGGGGCTGAGACAATGTCTGTGTTTGGAATGTGTCCTGATGGCTTGACCAAGGCACAGGATCCACATGTAAATAGGACATGCCATCTGCAAAGACTCAGAATTTATGGCTCAGTAATTCTGAAAGACGATGTAAAGTTTAGAATATAAAGTAAAAAAGCCAACCTACAAACAAGTAAACAAGCAGCCCCTCATCACAAAAAAACCCCACCACAAATAAATCTGGTTTTATGCACTGTTTCTGTTGTATTTGGTTTTCTATTCACAGTACCAGTGTCTGGAATTCCTTAATGAAGTTAATAAAAGTAGTAAGATCCTATGATCGAGGGAAAAAACTATTTGATGAGAAGTTCTGTCCTACAGTATCAGAAGATATAGTCTGCAATTTTCAGTACTTTTTTTTATTCAAGCTTTCTTTCTCCTTCTAGTCTTGGAGCTGTTATTCAGTACCATCCCATATCCAAAGGTGAAATATACTGCATTGTATGGAAGAACATGGAGACATGAGGGAGAAGAGGTTTTACACAAAATAAAAACAATATAGTGTCTGAAAAAGAATCTCACAAAATATTTTCTCAACAGGGCTGTTAGTTGCCTTTCAAATAAATATCTGCAGCCTGCTGTGTTTTCAAATTCCACACATATATAATTAAATCAGATAAAACTGATGAAGACAGGTTTAAGGACCACAAAACAAATAGAAATATGAGCAAATTTAATTGTATCATTATTTTTTATTTATTTGTAGATTAAAAAGAAAACCAAACCAGTATTGCCTATTTCCCACATCTCCAATTACCGATTGTCAAGATTAATGAAGAAAGAGTATAACTGCAAAGTCATTCTGCATGTGCTAAGCAAGTATTTAACTGAAAACTAACAGCAGCTAAGTGCCTGGTCTTTTCTAAGTAAGAAAATGTCAAGAAAAAGTAAAGCAAAGTTGGTTTTCTTTCCTTCTTTGTCCTCCTCACTGCCTCTGCTTTTCCTACAGTGATTGCTTCCTGCCCATTTTTTCAGTGTGTAAAACATCTGTGATTTGCTGCAAGCAGTCCCTATTTATATTGAGAACCACACAGCAGGTGCAACTAAAAAAAAAAGAAAAAAAAAAGAAAAGCAGGCAGCAAAGCATGAGTGTTATCCCATGACCCTGGAGGGTCATTTTACTTGTTATTGCACAATGCACGTGGGAAGGCTTGCTATGAAAAGGCTGTGCATAGCCAACAAGCAAGACACCACTTCCTTTTATCACAGAAAAATGCAGCTTCATAAAATAGTTATTTCCCTGAAGTAAATATCTTTACGAATAATTGATTATGTTAAATCTAGAAAGAGGCCGTGTTCAACAACTGCTTAATATAGTGTGTATTTTAAAGTAGGCATTATGAGATGTGTATTTTTTCCATAGTTATCATGTGAGCACAAACTCATTGTCATGACTTTCATGCTTAATATCAGTACAGCTGTCAAAGCATGGTATTTCCCAACCAAACTGAAAATGAAACCATTTCATTCAGAGCAAACATATCTGATTACCACAATTCTAAATGCAGTTTACAGCTAGCTTTCCTCCACAAAAAAAAAAAAAAAAAAGAAAAAAAAAGGAAAAAAGAAATAAAGAAAGAAAACAACAAAGGGAATGTACTTCAATATCACATAAATACCCTGTTCTTTGAACATAATTTTAGGAATTGAATTAAGAGAATTTGCTGGATCTAACTGTAGCTCACCAATTCCTGCCAACCTTGTTTCTCCTTCTGAGTCATATTTATTAGGTTAATTAAATAAAAAGTCTGTGGGCTCTTCCTTAAACTGGGTATTTATTTATCTGTTTCAGGTCTGCCCTTTTTACTTCTCCCCTCTACTGCTTCCAGTGCAACTCATTCTGAGAACTAAAGCTGTGAAGCATGAAAGATTAGGTCCTGATACAAGACAGTACTGGAGTTTTAACCTTCAGTGCTAATATCACGGGTCCTAATTGTCCTCCCAAGTGTCTGCAACAAAGCTAATTTCAGAGTGCCAAAGATAACCCCTGTAGATGACCTAATTAAATTCTTAGGAAAGCTATTATTTTTAAGAGAAGGTGTTTCAGCTATTGGCTGTTTAAAAACTGAAGTTTAAAATGCCTGGAAACGAGGCATCAGCAATTCCTACTGAGTCAGAATTTTCCATTTGTGTCAGCTGTGTGTACAGATTTAGAAAAAGTGGACCATTCATCTTAATTTATTATGATTCACCACAAATTTCTGTAACAACCAAAATATTTGTTTCATGCAAACATATCAAATTATTTAAATATACATAGTGTATCTTTTCTGTATTAATTAAGCACATAACTGAATACACAGGGTGAGTTGTTATGTTCAAAATAAAATTAGAGAAATTAAAGATGGGAACTGTCTCCCCTCAGGTCAAGTAATTGAAAAATTATTCATGTCAATTCATTAGCTTTATTGAAAGCATTCCCAGACTGACCAAATCTCACTACAGTGATAGTGCATCTAACCCAAATGTTGCCTAGACTGCTGGTTTTAAGCCTGTGTAACATGAGTGCAGAATGCATCACCTAATGTTGAACTAATATTTGGAAATAGTATTGGGAAAATTTAAAAATTGAATTGTCTAAGAGAAAAGAAATTTGTTTGCAATGAGCATCAGGGTGTTAAGATGAGAGGCCTTTCCCTAGACAAGGTAGGATCATTCTGAGGAGCTGAAGAAGAAAGAGAAAAGCCAAAGACATCTTGAACAGCTTTCAACTATCAAGCCAGTGTGCCTGTTGTTAGATCAGTTGCTAACGGTGGCATGTCTCCTTTGTAGTGAAGGAAACCCACACTGACATCTTAACTTGCTAAACTAGCCACGGTTGTCATTTCATGCAAGGGAACAAGGGAGTGGAGAAATGGAGGAAAAAAATTAAAAAGAAGAAAAAGCGTCCTACAATCACATCAAACCAGTAAAGTAACCTGTTTTCTGTAAATATTGTACATTCCACTGACTTTGGAAGTTGCAGGAAATGGACCCCATCTGGCAAGTTTTCTGTGTTTGAAGCAAAAATACAGTGTTCTCCAAACTCATTCCTAAACAGGCTTCAGATTTTTCACACTTAGATGGATTTTTTCTTTTCAATATATTCTTTTAAATTCTAAGAGCCTCCAATGTCTGTTTTTTCCTATCCTAAAATAAAGAATTATAACAATGAACACTTATACCCTATGTAAAAAGACTGTGAATGTTTCTCTTTTAGGAGCATTTCTAACATATTCCAACTAACTTTAAAGTGTGCACATTTTAAAAGCAAATATGCTAATAAGCACATCACTTTTGATTGTATGTGCAAATCAAGAAAGAAAGTGCTTAGTGGAACTTCTTAAACTCACTGCATAAGAAGAAAACAGAGCTGAATGAATTCTCTTGCTTGAGTGCTAAGCAATAAGGTTCAGCAAGGCTAATAAGAACTAAAGACTCTCAATCATCTCGGAGAACCACGTGCTTTGCAGGACCAGACTAACAGCAAGCAGGGCTGACACAGAGATCCTCTCTAGCTCAGAGGAAGAGAGAGACCCGTTGTCAGGTTTCCTGTGCACACGACTGCCCTTTGCAATCCCTCTTCCATGATCGAAACTGTGGCTTGCAGAAGGCACTGGTTCAGGAGCCATCCTTGTGCAAAAGCCCAGCTTGCCAGGTCCTGCTCATCATGCCTCACTGACAGCCGATTTTTACCCTCTGGAGGGAGGATTTGACACAAAAATTCTCACAAAATTCTTAGTTTTCCACTTGCATTGCAGTCCCTACTTTAACTAGTGGAGGTTGTCTGTGCTAATTTCTAACTGCATCAACTAATGCAATAAAGAGTAAACGATTAACAAAAGCTAAATCAAGATTTTTTTAAGTTGTGTTTTCGATAATTAAAATATAATTGATAAAAACAAAGTTGAGATTATTATTTTCTTTTAGTATTACTTCTATAGCACAGTTCAATTATGCAATTCTGTGATTTTTGGGAATCCATAAGTTTTCTTCACAGCCTTCAATTCCCACAACTTCTTCCAAGAGGTGATTAAAAAATCCGTTCTCATATGTAAAGTTAACAAAACTGTAAACTGAGGCTCAGAAGGGCTTCCTTTACTGGATTTGTTAAAGTCACATCAACCTGACAAGCAGGGGTCACTGAAGTTCAACCCTCAAATGTTCACATCCCTGAGGAGAATGGGACATTATTAATATTTTTGTATAGAAGAACTCCTGAGTGAAGCAGACTCTCTCAATGATGAAATGAAAAGGGTATTCCACTGTGTACTGTGAAATATATTATGTATCTTCCACATAGCTGGTTGGGGATCAACTGCCAGCTTCTTCACGGTGTGAGCTCTTGATTGAAGCACCAGCTGTGTTCAAGGGATTGAAAGAGACCTTGAAAATGGCAAAGCAAGACCCAGCATTCAGAGCTGACAAAACAAAACTGACAAGAGAGGCAATAGCTATTCTTTCTGAGCGCTCATCATAGGAAATGTCATTGAAAAGAAAGAAGAAAGAGAAAAGGGGGTGGGAGAAATCAAACAGAGGTTTTGGTATGATTTGAATATGCTCTTCTGTTTTCTCACACTTTTTTTTTGTTTCTAATTGGAAAAAAAAGAAATGTAACTTAAAGCTTGAAGAAAAATTAAAATGCAGGAGACAGATGAGAAAAAGCCTCTGTCAAAAACATTCAGGAATATTCTTGTTTGCTGCTTTTGAGAATTAGAGCTAACAGAGGCCATAAAGCTGTGGTGGCATAAGTCGGGTGTAATGTAGAAAAGAATGTAAGCCTACTGCATTACAAAGCTCATTGTAGAACTAAATTAGTAAGGAAGCTCTGAATCATAGTAATTCCTAGAAAAAAACCCAATCACAGTCCCTATTTAAATATAACTCTCCACTTGATATATATCTGAGTTACTCATAACTCCTAGGAACTTAGAGTCATATATTTTTGGACGGAAGGAAGTATCTAAGGTCAATATGCATCTGCTATGTAAAGACATATGAATGTGCTTTCCACTTTCAAGACTTTTAATGGTGTTTTTTTTCCTCTCTATAACTTTTTTTTTAATGTGTGCAAGCCTGTTCTTTGGCAGGCAAAGTGTTGAAATGTCAATTGGTATCCCCTGGAGACTTCATTTTCACTGTCTGACACTGCCAACATCATCATGTGGCTCAGGGTTTATCTTTCCTGCTGTGACTGAACTGGAAAATCTAAATCAGCCCTGTACGAAAGGTTGAGCAGAGGCCAGCTGTAATCAGATAGAAACTATATTTTTTGACCAAAAGACGGGAGAAAGGAGCAGGGGAATCACTTAAAAAAAAACCTACATAGGCAGCTGATCTCTTAGACTGGATACATACAACATTCTGTTTCATAACCAGCTTAGCAGGTAAATGAGAGAGGGGAAAAAAAGTACTTTTAGAAGGGCAGCAGTAAAATCTCACCCCGTCAGAAGCATGCAGATTTTCAGGGGTAAAAAGCTGTACCAGAGAAAGATTGAGAAGAAATAGAGAGCATAGTTCAAACAATTTTGCATGTGACTGTCATCACTTATCAGCCCCTGTGGTCAAGTGAACAGGTCACGAGATGGGGAACTGGAGAAATTTATGCTTTATCTCTGGTTCTGCCACTGATCTAATCAACACCAGGTCAAAATTCTTCACCTACCCTGGGACACCTTATAAATGCTTTTGTACACAAGCTCCTTGGAAAAGAAGCTTTTTGTTTATAACAATTTAGTGTTTTGTCTATGTCTTTAAGCAGAGAGTTTCTGGAAAGGCTCACTCCTAATGCAAACAATTTAGTAATTATAATACATTTCAAACACAGATTAATGGTACCACTGTGATACCAGTGTGACATTTTTCTGTGTTTGGTTTGCAGGCCAACACCTTTAACAGCATATTTGTTCAGCATAAGATAGAGTGCTAGTCTATAGGGACTAGAAATGGCTTTGTCATTTTCTAGATGACAGCTCTTATTTTCCAATGCTTTCTGGCAGAAGAATTACCATTAGCCTTCCATCTTCCTCAGCAAGACACTTGCTTATCTAGCTGCTGGAAATGCTTTTGTTTAAAATTCCTCTCATATAACTGCCATGGTTAGAAGAAAGGTTGCTTGGTTTACAAAACAAGCTCATGCTGCACTCTCACTCTGATGCATCTGTAGCTAAAAACAGTCAAAAAACAACTGAGGAGCAAAACCTCTGTAATTAGGCATTAGATTTTTTTCTTTTAAAGGATAAAGAAAAGCAATCACTTGTGCTAAGGGTTAAGGAACTCTTTTACTTCCTTGTTTGCAAGAGTGTATAAATGTGTCAATATTTGAAGGTAATACATGGAAATTTGAAGCTTAGGCAGATTGGAGTTGGTATGACTATTTGGACTCAAGCAGAATCAAATTGACATTAGGTGTTTCACTTATCAAGCAAAGATAGTAGAATAAAATTGCACAAGCATATGCAAAGACAGATTCGGATAGAATATAGGTTAAAAAGAACAATTGTGAATATCACCTTTGTGCTTGTCTAATCCTGAAGGCAGTCTGTGGAGTAAAATATTAATTTACAGTGTAACTAACCTTTCTAATTTCCTTTTTTGGAGTCTAGATGATAGCTGATAAATATCTGGAAAAAAACCTAAAATCTTCTTCGTTGGTTTGGTCTTTTTTGAGATGCATGCATGTTTTGGGAAGTATGGTATAAATAATCCATTGTGACAGCTCCTACTCAGTCACTCAGTACCTCTGCTTCAGATAATGTTACCCTAGGATGACATTTACTGTAAACTGTGGTTTGCCAATAAATCAACACAATCACTGATTTGAGAGCAAGCATTGTGGACAACAAAAAAAGCAAAATTGACTGAAGGAGCAGTAGGTAAAAACTAGAAATTCTCAATCTTGTTTTCTTTTGTAGTGAAGAATGACAGTTAAATGGGCTGAAATAGATAGAGCTGTATTTGTGCCTAATATACAACAAAACTAATTTATGATGGACAGAATAATTCCTGAGGCAAAATTAGAGTTAGCTAAAAGGTTCACAGTTCATTACTTCATTCTCTAAATAAATCAAAGGTAAAAAGGATGAAGTCAATCCAGAGCATTTATAATTTTATATTTTTTTTAATTAAAGAGCTTTTCTACGGTACACCAACAGCTACAAACTTACTTTATCATCACAGAAATGCAATTTATAGCATATAAGTAATCTCTAAGTAAAGAAGCTTCATACTATTTATGTAGGAAAATAGTATTTATGGTACCTAAAAATAGAGTTCAGGACAAGGGAGCTTATTTTCAATCTCATAGAAATATTATGCAAACCTTTGGATTCTGCATATTCACACACATATCTGCAAAATCACAGTTGCATTAGTTCTGAAAGAAATAAGGGTCTTCCCCTCTGCCCATGGAACTCCCCAGGGAAACAGCTTGTCTTCTTCAAAGGACTCCTCCTTGGTGGAATTCACTGCTTGGCCCAGATGAAAACTGTTGGTGAAACTTTCTTCAGAAAATAGAAAGTACAAAAACTGGTTCCAGGGACTCACTGGCTTAGCAAAACTGTCTCTTTGTGAGGTCTCGGAAAGATTTCATGTTTACAGCAGACTTTTTACAACAAGGTGGAGTTAATGGTTTGATTTAGGGTGCATTCTGAGTCTGCCCCATTTAGCCTCTGCCTGAATTTGAGAAGGAACATGATACACATCTTCTACATAGTCAGCTGGATGCACAGCACAAGCATGCACAATCCTCCATCATTAAAAAAAAAAAAAGATAAAGAAGGAAAAAAACAAGATATGTAATTATGAGAAATGAAAATTATTTGGGATTTTTTTTGCCAGCCAGAGTCCTTGTTTTACTCTAAGTCCTACTGAAAAGCTTTAGTTGCTCACCAGCTGCCCCAGCTACATCTTTGACCCTTGCTGATCTTTCTGAGTACCATTTTGTCAGACTCTCCCTTGAAATCTACTATTCAGCTGTTCTTTGGTGTATTTCTTTCTTCAATACACGGTATTTAACAGCTGTGATTAATCAACTTTTTCAAAGCTAAGTATTGTTTGGTTTAAACATAAGGAACAAACCAAGAACAAAAGAAACAAGCCTTTTGTAGATCTCTAAAACCTTTAACTGCTCAGCATGTCTGAACAGGGACAAGGGAGAATTTAGCTATTCAGTCAGATTTCCAAGCGGGGTAATTTTACAAGAGCTCTCCGTATTTCTCAATAGCTTTCCACTTATCTGATAGGCTGCTCAGTCTCCAGATGGCAATTTTTTCTTTCCCTCTTTTCAGTTCGCTCTGGGCTGTGCTTCCCCTCACCAATCAGCAGACCTGTCCCTGTGTGTCTGAAGACAATCTGCTTGGCTATTTCAGTCACAAACAGAGCATCCACAGCCCAACCCGTACTTCCACCTTCACACACCTGCAGCTGTTTTAGAGATGGTGTGCCTGCAGCAGTTTGAGAACACCTTTCTCTGTGAATCTGGTGAGTTTCTTCAGAAATGCAGCTATGTCCACAGATAAAAGGCAAAACTGAATTTTAAAAAAACCCACATCTTCACATCACTGGTAGTTACTCTTTTGTTTTTTAATTGTGAGCATGGTTACTTCATAACACACCCATCAGCTCTTACTCAGATATTATACGGCAGTAGCAGTAACACTTTTTTTTTTTTTTTTTTGGGCAGTTGGAACTTCCCTTACCTAGGAAGTTTATCAGGACAAGCTTTTCATATGCATCTGTCTGTCTGTCTATCTATCTATCTATCTATCCATCTATCTATCTATGCACCCTTGTGAATAAACTCTGGAAACAGCCCAGGTCATCACCTACAGAGTGAAGAGGTTCTATAACACCTCTTTCCTAGTTATACCAGAACTGTTAATTGGCATTAATTGCCCCACCTTTCCTCTCCAAACACTCCCCCCATCCTTTCCAAAAGGCACAACATGGCATTGAAATTTCCTTTTTTTACAGATTTGTAACTTGTGTTTCTCAATAGTAGGTTATCACGAGTGGTAGAAGAATCCTTCTAAATAGCCTGTCTCTAGAAGAAAATAAATAAGAAAAAAATGAGGAAATGGGGTTTTCTACCTCAACTGAAAATCTCAGTTCAACTGCAGGTCAGAAGTGCTTTACTGTTTGGGAATAGGATTAGGATTAAGACATGCTATTTATCGTGTTTGAGTTTGTGTGTTTCTGTGGGTTATTCTCTGTTCTGAAATTGATAGTAGTGTCGTATTTCACAAACACAGATCAGATCTGTGAGAAAAGCAGTCTTTCTTTTTAGAAAGTACTTACTCAGCCATGAAAGCAGTTGTTCATTTGATACTATACACTATAGTAGAATGCACCTGGACTCTCCTGGGAAAAATGTCACACAAGAGACCATCTGCTGAAATGTGCAGATCTTAGAGGTTCAGTAAACCAGCTTTAAATTTGTTTGTAAATGCACATTGACAAAAAAATCTCCTTTCAACTACATTTTACACAGTTGAAAATCACAAAAAGGTCTAAATTTTTGATCTAGAAATAACTAATAGCAACTTGAATTTATTTGTTTTATAGGGACATGTCTTTACAGATAACATCTATGTTTAGGCAAATTCACTTGCTGTAGTATATGCTGGTTGTTGACTAAGTTTAGACGGAAAAATATTGAATATAGAATAGGGATAGAATGTAGAATGTCCAGAGCAGTTTTTTCTGTGTGACCCTTTCTATTTTGTTCTTTGGGGTTTTTGTCCTTTCCCCACCTCCCCCCCTTTTTTTTTTTTTTACATAGACGATTTTTCAATACTTTAGTATTATTGAGGTGGAGAATGGATAGGGTGGTTTATGTAGGCACACCCTGTAGACAATCCTGACAATTCCTCTTTTATCCTTATTGGAGGTGAATTCTCATTCACAACTGCTGTTCTAATACATCCCAGCTGGCTTTAATGGCAGGATTTATAGTATGTTTCTAGACTTGTGAATTTCATCCAACAGAACCCTGCAGAAATTGTGTGCTGCATCCTAATTTAGTTTTCAACAAGGGCATGAGTGCTGGGGAATGGCATAACAGGGGCTATATTTTTCAAGCTTCAGAATTATTTTAATTCTTCAAATAATAATATAAAAGATGAGGACCTTTTTCTCCCCCCACTCTCACCTCTCCTTGTGAGACAGTTTCATAAATATTTATAGGAAAAGGGCATAGAAGTTACCTTCCATCACCCATCTGAGTTTGAGAACAGTGCCCTCCTTTCCCAATTACCAGGAATTCAGCAGACTTCCTAGTTCCCACTGTAATTGTTCTAATAGACAGAAGTACATTTAAATTTGTACTTTGCATGTACTGCCTAAAATAGTGGCAAAGTCAGGGGGTTTATTTGTTAAGGGTGTAAGACTACAAAGGAAGGTAGAGTCAATTCTCTCCTATCGCAAGTAATATTGACACATCAGTTTAGAGTCTATTCATCTGGAGAAGACAAGTGATGATTAAAAACATACCTATTATCCTTGTATCAGGTCAACAGTCAAGGTCCAACACCTTCAACACAGACGTTATTGTCATTGTAAGGAATCCAGCTGATTTAAGATGAAAAATGCAGCTGATCATTCTTTTTAAGCAGTCATCTTCAGCTTGCTTGTAAAACACATGATAAAAGACAGCAAATCATATATTTATTTGAAACATGTCTGATGCTAAGACAACTGACAGTGTACTCCCTACACAATACAACTGTATCTTTAAGGCTACAGTAAATCACAAGCATGTATCCATTATGCAGAAGTGGATGTTTCAAATTATGGAAAATGTGGTAAAAGAAACTTCCAGTACAATTGGATTAGTTTTGAAACTTCTTAGGAGTGCTGGATTGATGTCTCTTCAGGATAGAGCCACTATTCAGCATTGGAAGAGCAATACAAATATCTGAAACAATTGAATTCCATATAACTCCATTATATTGTTTTTGGTTGGGTTTTTCTCTTAGGGTTTTTTTTTGTTGTTTATTTTTGGTTTAGATTAAGAACGTATCTTTACTTTTTATTTTCCCTGGATCTGTACTTCTGTCTCATCTTTCTGAATGTTATTGCCAACATATAGTGAACCACACAGTGAACAAAAACCAGAATTAATGCAGTCCAAAGTAATTAACACAAGCTCGTATGTGAATTCCCTGCTGTTATGGCTGAGCGAATAGCTGGAATAAACTGAAGATATTTCAGAATCCTACTAGCAAAAAGTGTAAAACAAAAAAGTCTTAATCCCGCTAAGCTTTACTACAGCAAAAAAATGAGATAATTTCTAAGAATTTTTAACAATTTCTTAATGAAAATTCACCCCATAAGGGTTTGTGAAAGAAGAGAAGCATCACCAAAGTAGGAAAATATTATAGAATGCATGGCACAATAACAGTCTCCAGTACTTTTGTTTTGCACATTTTTGTGTATGTGACTTTTGGAACTCATGTAAAAATCAGTCAGAAAGCTCTTTTATTTATGTGAATTAATTCAGATCTATTTCTGAAAATAATGAACAATAAGGAAAGTAGACAAGTCCAACAGCTTCAGAAATAAACTGACAGAGCAGAATAAAAATTAGCCTAAAGGAGACTATTTCTACGTTTTCACATATCATGGGTGAAAAGAAAACATTTTGGGGTGGTCTTTACCTCAAAAGGTGTTTAGGGAACCTTTAATTAATTAAGTAACCAAAAGATTTGGGTGTTTAGTACATGCATGCCCAAAACTGGGGAAACTTATTTCTGAGCTTAATGCTGCTTTACATGCAGACTGCATTAGTTCGTTCTATGGTGGAATATCAATAGAAACTTGTAAATGTAGCAGGGTCACAAACATCTGACTTAACCAAAGCTGCCTGGCACAGATCTTCTATTTCCTCATTTTCTTGAATGAAATAGGAATTTGAAGACAATCTTTACTTCAGTTACAGTGAATGTGGTAGTTTATCAGATGCATTCCTTTGGGCGGAAGAAATAAATGCATAAATGACTAGTGAGGGATGAATTTTGAGAGGTATTATTTTCACTGTTCTGTGGCAAGGACTGCATAGGATAACAATTCTCTCATTACAAGCCCTTATGCTTTAAAACACCCTCAAACTATTGGTCCTTTTGATATTGCAGAAGTTACCTGCTGAGAAATCAGATTTCAAGATTCAAAAGTCTTCCTACATGCAAAGTGAGATTTCATTTTTTATTTCCATCTGGGCACCAACACTGCGTGCTCAGCTACGTCTCCCCAGGGAACCCAGAGCAGCCCAAACACCATCACAGCAGTAACCTCTCCCTGGAGAGCCCTTTGCCATCTACTTCAGCACATGAAAACAGGAAAAGCATTTATGAGCATGAGTGTGTCCAAGCTGAGGATGGGCTGCAGTAAAGTGAGACAAGGTTTCCGTTCTTCTGTCTCCCCAGTGGGTAATTCCTGCTCCATCAGTGGACTAAGAAGGGAGGTGCATCTGTAGTGCCTGTGCCCTAATCTATCTATCTATCTATCTATCTATCTATCTATCTATCTATCTATCTATCTATCTATGTATAAACTCTTTCTGACATGGTGATCCATGTTGTTCACTCACACTGAATCAGCAGGAGGCACCTTTTAATGCTATTTGCTTTTGTGAAGCTTCTCTGCATGTCACCAGAGACAATTACCCTAGTAATTCAAAGGCAACCACCATCTTTTCTCAAGCACTGTGGAATGTAAATAGATGCACCCTCTCTTTGAAAAAGTATCTTTCCAGTGATTAATTATTTAAGTACATTATCAATTATTTAAAATATCTTACATATTAAGCTTGAAGTTAGAATTTTGAAATAGCTCAGTATAAATAGCAAGCCATAAATGGAAAAGTCTTTCTCATACCATGTTTGATTGCATCTTTTCTGCTTGCTACATACACATATGGAGCAAAATTGCCATACCTGCTTGCAAAATTACAGCTGTATGTCACTTGAAAATGACAACAACTATCTATTTCTATTAAATTAGCTTTACTAACTTGCAAATAAATAATCTTCTGAAAAAAATAAATAATTACAACTGCTTCATTTATAGAATGCAGCAGGGAAATGGAGCTGGGAAGGACTTCTGAAGGTCACTCAATCCAACCTTCCCACTCAGGCAGGGCTACCTAGATCCAGTTTCCCAGGACCATATCAGGATTGACACCTCTAAGGATTGAGACCCCACAACTTCTTTGGGTTGCCTCCTCCTGTACTTGCTTATCTAAAGAGTGAAAAAGTGTGCTGTGATATTTGGGGGAAAACCTCATGTGTTTGATTTTGGGCCCATTGCTTCTTAATCTGTCCTTGGACATCACCAAAAATAGTCACCACCAGCCTTCCATGGAATCAAATATCAGATTGGGGTAGGGGGACACCCCCAAAGAACATCTAATCCAAACCCCCTGCAATAAACAGGGATGTCTTCAACTAGATCAGTTGCTTACAACACCATTTAAGCTGACCTTGAATATCTTGACCATTAATATTCTCTCTTCTCAGGATCCTGAAATCCACTATCTGATGGTCACTGTCTGACGCTCACAGCCCCAAGGAATCCCTTCCTGTTGGTGAGTATGAGGTTCAGCACAGCACCCACCTTTTCTTGTTGCTGTATCACTTGGATCACTTGTTTTTGGTGGACTCCAGAACTTCCTTATTGCTTGCAGTGCAAAATATTTTGCTTATGTGGATAAATTGTGGCATTACGGGTTTTTGAAAAGCAGTTTGCAACCTGCTATTGAGCTTCCTTTGTGTCTGCAAAACAAAAAATTCACAAAATCTGCTTTTCAAAATGAATTGTACTCTATTTTTCCTTCTTTTTTTTTCATGTTTAATTAAAAACAAATGCTGGATAAAAATAGAAGGTAAAAGTATGAAACTTTGCATAAAGCAGAACCCATTTTAGGTAATTTATGACAAAAAGCAACCTTCATCTCTATTGTGTTTAGGGAGGAAGTTTCTTTTCCTTTGGCTCTCCTGACCATGCTATTGGATTTTTGAATTTCTACCCTGCCCTTCAGGGTCTAAATTCAGGCTTCTTGTGACATCATGTCACTTCTGCAAGAGGCTCAAAAAGTTGTTCTTTTAAAGGAAAATGGCAGGAGATATGACAGGAAAGATACTTGGAAGGAAAATTCACCCCCCCCCTTAAAAATTTCAGAACAATTCCTGGTGGTCCACATCCCATTTCCCTCTCACAAGTCTACTTATTATTCCCCCATGAGGAACATGGAAGCCAAAGACCTGTGCTTTCCAGATTAGTTGCCAAATACCCCATGGAGTTCAGTCAAAGATATCCATACTTATCTTCCTGTTCTTTACCTACCTGTTATGTACACAATGAAATAATTTAAAATTAATCTATAAGATCTAGACACACACCTAACCAGGAAAGATCCCATATTTCAGACATCATGTAACCATAACAAAGAACATTTAGTAGCATTATATGCATAATTTCTAATAACTAGTCAAATATTGTTAATTTGGTCAGAGTTTTTGAGCAAAATATTTGATATGTTTAACAGTTTCCAACTCAGTTAATTGGATGAATAGCTCTAAAGTTAATGATTTTAAATATCCATACATATTCTCATATCCTTCTAGTTGCAATTTCAACAACCTTACATTCCCAACATCAAACAAGGGTTAAGTACTGTGTTATTTAAACAAGAAGGAGGCATTTGATAATGATGGAGTATGTAAAGTGGAGGAGGAGGAATGCTGGAAGGGAATGTGACTTATATCACCAGGGCATGGGAGAGAACAGCAACAGCACATAAATCTACTTCAACAAAAATACTGCTATCATAGTATAATTCATCTCTCTGAACTTTTCTAGTTTTCACCTCACAAAACAAGTACATCTAGGGATGTTATTTCACTGTTCATGTTACACTTTTGAGAAAGTAGCCAAAACTAATTAGACTTAATAACACCCATTTGGGTACTTTATATGTCAAGTTTCACTAACTAATTTACAGGTGAGTTGAACAAAAATCTCTTGTGATTATGCTTCAGCTTTTGTTTTTTAGATTTTTTCATGATCATGAAATTATCAGGATTGAAAGGTACATTAATTAATATTGCCATTCCCCCTTTCTTTTCATGCTTAATTCCTTACATTTGATGACTTTGTTGCTATAGATAAGCAATTTAATATTTCCATAAGCAAATCTGCCAAGTTATTTTAAATATGTAATTTTCTAAAACAAAGAAGTAATCACCTTACCTCCCAAAAATCCTTAAGACAAAAACACCAACCAGTTCCTTCTTGTTGCTGAGCAGCACATTCAGGAGTGCACCACCCTTAGGTGGCACACCTAGGATTTGAGTCAGAAAGTTTTTACCATCACCCTCCACAAGCTTTCTGGACTGCATGAAATGGAGCAGATTTTACCAACATAATTGCTTAAGTCTACTGATTAAAAAAAAATTGAATAGCTTAAAAAAAAAGACATTAAATTTCTAGTGGTCACTCTGATCCTCAATTGTGCAGACTTTCAAATATGGAACTCACACTGGCCTTAAAAATGGCTGAAGCATCTGTACCAATGGGTGACTGGAACTAGGCCAGAAGACATAATTTCACTGAATTTGATTACATCCAGTAATCCTGGAAAAAAGAAGCACATTTTTGTCTTCTGAAGACAGCTGTTGCTGGTGTTCATGCTTAGTGCAGAAAACAACAACAACAAAAAACCAACAAAAAACCCGCAAAAAACCAAAAAAACCCAAACAAACAAACAAAAAAACCCCCAAAAACCAAAAAACCAAACCAACCAACCAAACAAACAAAAAAACCCCAAAAAAACAAACAAAAGAAACCAAACAAAAAAAACTCCAAACCAAAACAAAAAAAAAACCCAAGTAGTTTATTCAATATATAAATTTTTGTGGGTGTTGGTTGATAACTTGGCTATGATGTGAGCACAGCAAAGGGGACAAATTTACCGAGTCACTGCTGCTGATCATTGGCAAACGTGACTTTACAGCACGATATGCCAGCAGCTTTTTCCATGAGCGGGAAACTGAACAGATACAATAGCAAGTGACAAAGTTGTGAAAAACACATATTCTTACCTCAGAAATCTCATGGCCTCTGTATGTAAAATAGGGGCTCAAAAAAATCTCCTATTGTGCGGGCTTCATGCTCTCAAAAATCTCAAAGGTACAAAGTTTAAATTAACTGTGAAACAAAAGAAATAAGCCTGGTGGTTTCCCTCCCCGGTAAGGAGACATAAAGCAGGTCCCGTCCTATTGGGCAAACACCATGAACTAATATATCCTACACGGCAGAAACTGGCACGTCTGCAATCCCTAGCTAGTGTTCTGTGGCTGGTAAACCATTATACGAATTGATTTAAAAATGTAAATGCATGAGAGAGAGCAATCACAAGGTAACAGGGGGAGGGGTGGGAGGACTAAGACAGGCCATATGTTCCTCTCCTCTTTCTGCATTTACTGCTCTCATACAGAGAATTCCCTGCCTGACAGATGGAGGGAAGTGTACTTTATGCAAGGTGCAGGCGGTTTTCTCTGTGAAAGCTTAAGAGCTAGAGAACAAAGCAAAGCAATTATGAGTTCTCTGTATAAAAATCTATGGCCCTTATCAGATATATTGCAGACATCTTCTAGAGAACTACAGAATAAAATAAAACAATCAGAAATATTATTGAGCATTGCTAGCAAAGTCTCTTGATCACTGGCAATTTCATATTTTAGTTTTAATATGAAATTGGTGGCATGAAGTGAATACTCTATTGCTCATGCTGCTGGAAGGAAATAACTTCATTTTCTTTTTAAGATCACTGTTTTGACAGTTCGAAATTTCTCTTTTCTCTTCTTTTCTTTTTGGGTTAGTTTGGTGTTGTTTTGTTGTTGTTGTTGTTTTAAATCTCCAGATAGCTACAGATCTATAGTTTAACATTATTTGCATGAATGTGTGGAGTTGATAAATTTAGATACTGTGGATGGATGGCAGGTTTTTCTTTACCATAAATCCTGTCCTGCACCAGGCAGCAAGAGAGAAGCATTTTGATAGATAACACAAACGAAAGGTTTTTGATAGATAACAAACTCATTAATCACTGTCCTCTAAGTGCTGTAAGAAGAATTTAAAATGTGCTACATTTGGCACTTGTAAAAGTTTCTTGCTTTCAAATCACAGCAGTTACTACTCTGTTCTTTTTGACTAGACTGAACAGCCAGTTCGAAAAAAGCATCAGTGGGGGTTAAATTTACTATAAGACCAGACAAGGACGAGTTTCTCAGTGGTATCATTAATGCTCTCTTCCTCTTACCAGAGAACATTGGCAGACTTCCAGTTTATTAAAACAACAATCAAAGGCAGATCTTCTCTCTGTATACACAATGAGTCAAGGATGGATCATTTACTCAAACAGAGCTGTTCGCTGAGGTATAAAAACAAAAATGCATTTCAGGGGAAATAGTTCATGAATATTATGCAAAAAATGCTCTGCAGTTGTGTCTCATACAAAAGCATTCCAAACATTATTAAATAAAAACAGAATACTACATTGTTTTTCTAAAAGCCCTATGCACAAGATCAGGAATTAAAGTACTTTTAAAGGAAAAATTTACAGCTCTTTGTATAAAAGAGCTTTAACATTTGTAAGTTTATTAATTTAACTACATGTGAAAAAAATTTGCTGCTTGATTAACTTATATTCTAATTTAAAGAAAAAATTAGTAATAAACATCTATATCTATTTACATGGAAAAATATAAGTGTAGGGAGACCATGTGTACAAAGACACAAACATGAAAATTATATATTTTTGTAAAAAATAAGGATTAGAATTTTGGGATTCTATCATGTGAAATAGCTTCTTGGAAATGGCAGGTTGCAAGTTCATCCAAGAAGTCCTTTGGTTTACAAAAATGTGGTTCAGAGTAAGCAGGGTGGAAAACTAAATACACGGAATGTGAAATCCTATTGAAGTCACTGGACATTGTGCTGCTGGTTTCAAGGATGTCAAGAATCTGTCCAGAGAATAATAACAGTAGTAATATATAAAAAGGCAGGAGCAGAGGACAGTATTTAAAGGCACTTCTGTGGGTAAACTGTCTATCACATGCAGATTATCTGTTGGTGGACATTCGTGTTTGGGAAGGGAAGAGCTGTTTTCCTGTTTTCTGTGTGTAATACAAGCTTTTTCAGTAAGAAAATGAAACGCGCTTGTATTTTTAAAAATGCAATTGAAATACTGAATGGAGAAGTATTGAAAACATCTGAAGCATCATTTCAAAGGGAGAGGTGCAGAATGTTTGGAAATCTAGTTTAGTTATATCTAAATAGGTAGGATCTGAAAAACTCAGCCTCTAGGAGATTAACACAATCCTAATAAAAGCCTTTCCTGTTCTTCTAACATCTATGATTATGTCTCAAAAATAATTTTGGAAGTTAAAGAGGACTGCTGTACATCTGAATGGCAGCTAAAGATGTAAGACACACAGGTTTCATACTTGAAGACTTCTGTCAGTGGAGCCTCAGGGAGAAGGGTCTGTAAAATCTGCTTTGTTTGCAGGCTGCGTTCGATAAATCCAAATCTTTGATAATGGCACAATCATATTGAATGGTGGCTGTGAGTGAATGCTTGTTGAACTTTTAAGACATGATTCAGCACAGGCACTATGAGAACGGAGCACAATAACATTAAACACCAGATGGCATTTCAAAGCCCGTCAGATACACAGATTCCTTTTTCTTCTGTACAAAAGATCGGCAAGGCCTCATGTCTGAAAAAAAGCCCATTAAGATAAATGGAGTTGATTTGGTTTTGTCTTGCTAGGGCTATTATAAGAAAGTAATCTGAATGGGTCAAATTACAAACTGCTCTGGATCAAAGGAGAACAACTGCAGTAGCAGGTCAAATTGATCCAGGCTAAGTCAACTGGATCAGCATGAAACCCCAAACTGCAGTGAAAAAACTCCTTAGCGTGGGCCTAGACAATAATTAATGCAACTATTGCCTCTTTTATACTGGAAGTTGGGAAGGCATTGGCTGAACAGACTCATCAGAAATATCTTTTGCAGTTGCCTGAGAGGGAGAGATTTATGAAAGCAGTGTCAGAACCCCAGGCTCAACAGCCACAAGAGCCTCTGCAGTCCAAAACACCCACTGCAGGGCAGGTGAGGCAAAAGGTAATGCAGCACTACCAACCTTGAAGCTTCCTATGGAGAGGACGTTTAGATTTTGAGTCCCATTCAGCCTGGGAGAAGTTCCCCTGAGATGCAAGAAATTACCCCCATGATTAATTTGGTCTATTGGCAGCGCTGCATTTGTTGGCTTGTCTCGGTGATCCATTGGTGCTGCACAGTTTGTATGAGCAATTGATGCTGCACAATGCCGACACTGCAGGCTGGGGCTGTGTGGGCATGTGTGTGTGAGCATCATTGTAACCTAAGGAGCAAAGCTAATAATGTTATACAGAGTGTAAAGACAGGCTTTCAGAGCGAGAGCTGTATTTAAAAAAAAAATATATTAGAAATGTTTGTGAGGGAAAATAAAGAAATGGTGGGGCCAAAGAAGGGAAAGTTCTCTTGAATGAGCTAATTCTTTGGCTGAAAATAGAAATGGTAACTTACCTGCCCTCTCCACTCTGTAATGCTGAGGGCAAAGTTAACAAACAGCAAGAGACTCTACCAGCTGACAAAGACTGCTACTTGTGAGGCAGGATGCATATGAAAAGCTGTCATGGTGTTGCCAAAAGGAGCAGCCCTCCAAGCTTCATCACAGATGTCCAAGTGTCCCCTGAAGCCTTTCTGATATGTCATCACCAAATGGTGCTAGTACATCTAGCAAATGACTGACATATATACATTTTCTTGCAGTCCAATTGAGCATCTTACTTGCAACTGCATTCCTGGTTGTTGAGTCTAGAGAGGTCATTCACTGAGACAGGAATTATTAGGGACCGTGTAAATACTCCACAAATTGCTGTTTGCTTTTTTTTGTCCATTCAACACAAGTCCCATAATAGCAGTTGAGCCACTGAATTAATTGTCTACTCCTCTAATCATTACACTGCTTAACTCTGTCACATTGGAGCACTTTTTGAAATGCAGGAAGACGCCTGGTTTTTTATGTTTAATTCTAAAAGAGGCTTCTAGCACCAGAAGTTTGCTAAGAGTGATAGTTGTCTGGCTTGATGCAAATAAATAGATTTTGGTAAATGATGCATATTTCCTCTCATCTGCAAACATTTGGATTTTCTCAGGGGCTGGATGCAGTGAAATGCTATGGCTGTTCAAACAGACAAGGGTGTCAAAGCCCCTGATGATTCCTAACACTTGAACACATCACACAGGAGCAATTAAACTGACAAGGGGAAAAAAACCTCTCCTCAGTCCAGATTTACACTGTGTTCCCATTCATGGACAAATCAGCAAACATTTCAAATGCCTTAACTGAGTAATGAATGGGTTCTGGGTTAGTTACTGTGCTGACAGCAGGTTTTAAATTCTATTGAGTCAGGCAAGGGGGAAGGTGAATAGGGTAGAATTACAGGAAAGGATTAATGAGGGGTTTCTTGCTGAACATACTGTTGCAGTGTTCTCTCAGTCACTATACCAAGCAGTCACTGATTTTTGCCTTAAGGACTGTACTTTTATAACCTAAAATATGCCTCCTTAAACAAATCCACATCAGGCAATGTGTCAACACTTCATTGGTTTCAATAGAATTAGTTTCCTAAACGCTCTTTTCTGAGGCAATTTTTGTACTTGAAACTGCATTACAAGGAACATTTACTACAACTACAGTACAATGATGTATAAGACGACAAACATGGTTTTAATGAGTGCAAGCTGTAACAACAAATATACTACACATATGGTCTGTCTTTCATTCCTTTTGCTTCTCCACAGTCCTAGCAAAAATCCTTCCATTTGTCTTTTTACAACCATTAGTTGCTACTATTAGATTTAAATATTGTCTTGAAGAAAACAAAAAAGAGCACTGCAGAAGATGTAGTAACAGTTTTTAAATGATAACAGATGCCTGCTTAATAATGTTGTGTTCCTGTTGCTCATCATATATGCTGAAGGATATCAAATAATAAAATATTTTTTTTTTAGAAGAGAATACTTACAGAGCCTCCACTATACATGGCATATGAAATTAAACTCGGTGATGTTTGCCAGGCTTAGCTGGGTCACATTCACTGAAGCCTCTTAGACAGAGCCAAGGACTGTCAAGATGCCACATCACTGGCTTTAGAGCAGCCCACAACTTGGTCAGGTGCTAAAATTATGTTAGTGTGAAGATAGTGATCTGAAACACCCAGAGGAAAATTCTTTAGTCTTTGTCTCTGCATTTCTGCTGGCCTTGTTTAAAAATGTAATTTTATATTTTTTCCTCCCCTCAAAGAAAGCATTCAATAGTTTAGGATACCTAATTTGCAAATTGCTTTACTCTTAGGCCTTGGTTTCTTTCATGACTTTTGCTTTGCTTGTGTACTCTATTTTCATTCTTAAACCTCCATTTTCTGGCATTTATAGGATGCTAGCAAAGTGTAGGAGCCACACTTCATCAAGGACTGCTGGCTCCTTAAATACTCTCTATTCAGGTGATACAAACAATGAGAAAAAAAGTCTAATTTAAATTATTCTTTCCTTTGGCTAAAGGCAAATTACACTCCATACCCTAAACCCCAAGCCTTTCATACATGAGGAAGAGTTTCATTAAATTGCTGCATGTACTGGTGCCCTAAGAGAAATGCACAGAACCATAGGATGGCTTGGGTTGGAAGGATGATGACATTTTGTTTAATCATGGGAAGTGCACCTTTGGTCTAAGCATATAAAATAAAATGCAAAAACCCTCTCACTTAAAGTAAATTATATCAAGTTCATCATAGCTGTGTTCAAAATTCACGAGACTGAACCAAATGCTAGAAAAGACATATTTTACTTTTTTATTACTTTCTCAAGAAATAGAGAAGCTTAAACATGTGTTTTTCATTCTTTTCTCTACGCTGTCTTGGTAGCAGAATTTTAAAAGACCTTCAAATGTTATATTTGCCCTTTGGCCAGTTTGCTTTTTTTTTTTTTTTTTTTTCCTTCTACAGAGAAAGAGCAGAAGGAGGAAGAAGATTTGAAGCACGCCTATTCTCCACCACTCAAGAAAGTTCCCAGTGCTATAGACATGAAGGGCTAATGAGTAATTAGGCACTGTGAGAGTATTAGAAGTACATGCTATTCATGCTGGCCTTGTTCTGCTGCCAAAGAAGACAGTGATGATACCCACTTTGGTTTCTAATCAAAATACAGGTGGCCTCACTTGATCTCATATTTTTTGCCCATCCTGCTGAAAAAAGAGTGCAAGAAAACTCCTCTCATGTGCACAAGAAAGGCTTCAGCTTGCTGTCTCTCTGCACGGCCTCCTCAGGTGGACATCTGCGCTGAGGGAATATTCATGCCCGGGCTCTCAAGTGCTAGGTTGGCCCCCTCTGGGAGGAAAAGAGATGCTGTACTGAGCACAGGAGCTCTGAAATGAAAAGAATTTAATAAAGAAAGCAGATAAAGAAATGTTTAACAGCATGAAAGAAGATGCAGTGTTCTGTGTCCAGCCTTCTGCTCTCTGTCTTGACAGACTCTAAAACTGGTGAGACTGGAAAAGTGAAGGTGACAGACATTCTTCCTGGGGCATTTTTCACCCATTACCAGCAGCTGAGGGCTCATGGACTTCTCTGGAGCTGGTTTGTGCAGCCTAGTATTTACTGGCCCTAGGAAGACTTTTCTTTTATGATTCAACTATCATTTTTGAAGCCATTTAAATGGAGGTGGGAAGAGGGTCAGGCCTGATGGAAATAAGTAAAGCCTGAGTATAAACAGGCTACAATAAAGAATAACTTTCTAAAAAAGGAGAATTCTCAGTCAGCTGCTAAGGATGGCAGAAAAAGGCACACTTTAAGATGGTAAGTTATAACTTCAATAAAACAGCATGTATTAAAAAATAGATTACTTGAAATGCTTCCTTTTATTCCCACAGGCAGAGGTTTAAGGAATTTCTATTTTAAAAACCTTTCAGTTTTATTAATTTCAAATGGAAGTCCTTCAGTCCATCCTCTTTCAGTTTTTTTGTGCAATAAGGGAATGCATACTTTCCAAGCTTGTTGGAAAAGTTAGTTGAGCAATAAAGGTTGATGGATATGTAATTCAATGTCTACCAGTGCCTTAATACAGTTTACACCCATTTATCAGAGAAAAAAACCATTTGACTGAGTAGAAATTATACCTCCAAAAATTTCTAAGGCAGATAAGTAACCTAATCAATAAAATATAGGGTTCATTAGCTTCAGTGAGGACTTGAATGTCAGATATAACAAGCCCAGCAGGGGCGATGAAATTTCATATGAGAGGAAAAAGTTCTGCATGAATAATCTAGAAAAATTTCTCCGTGTTTTAAATATGAGTATTTTACATATGAAATCAAGACTGTTGCAAGTGGACACAATTAAAAACAAGGTTTTTCAACCCAGTTTATTTGACAAGTTAATTTCAAAACTACATCTTTGCAGTTTCCTGGAAAAGACTGAATCTGTCTTGGGACTCAAAGGTTATGACCATAACTCCTTATTTAGAACTAATACTTATGTCATCCAAGAGAATGCAAAAAATCCACACATTTGTATATTGTATTAAATGGTCTACTATGGTAGAGATTTATATGGTCTAATATAGAGAGATCTTGAAATATTCTGAATAGAAGCACTGCAAATCTTGAGTTTTTCCAGGCCTCAAGGGTTGTATTGCCTCACAGCTCACCATACCATGTATCTTGTTACATTTTTCAGTACCCCCATGCTTGCTGTTGTTTTCTGTGTTTACACAATCTCACAGTTATGGCTGTGTGAGCACATTTTTGTTTGGGGTTGAACCAAGAAGAAAAAAGTATAAGGCTGCAAGAATATAACCTGAAACTTCATTTGAACTAGCACTGAACCTGAAAGGAAAGGCTTTGTCACACAAGGTAACAGAAAGGAGATGGTTACTTCAGTCTCCTTGTTAAAATCTCAACCTGAAGTTAGAAAAAAATTAAAAATGTTTACTTTCCTACTGAACACCAGAGTTTACAAATAAAAAAAGGCTATTTGTTGGCAAATTAATTTGATACAGTACTTGTGATAGGAAGCAAAAAGTACATACTTTAAATGAGAGAAATGGACTCATTTATCATGTTTTAAAGAAAAATGTTGAAGTTGCTTAATTTTCAGTTGTGCACTATAAACCTACTCTTAATTTAATGTAGGCCTATTTTAAATTTAGTTTGATCATATTGAACTATTTTTCACATAAAAATTTCCCTCTTACGTCCAGATTACAATAACCCAATGAGATTGACATGTCACTTGATTTTGGTGATAAATAGGGACAAAAGCAAAGTAGAATTTGCTGTATATGTAGTTACCCTAGTTTTTTGAGTCTGTTTCTGGTAAGAATAGTAGTATTATTATTTCAAGGGTATAAATTCTTTCTCTGTTGGAAAAAACTCCCAATCTTTATCAACATTAGTATAGAAGGCCTCGGATGTTCACATTTTATTCCCATATGAGTTGTTGGAGATGCACAATATTAAAGTGCTGCTCAAGAAATGGAGAGACCACTGTAACATCACCCGTGGATGCTGGATCATGGTACTATTGCTTATTGAATAGGGAAGTTGAAACAAAATGTTTCAGATCTGCTCCAGTCTGAGTGGTTTGGTATGAAACATAACAATAATTTTTCAATCAATAATTACAAAATTTTAGAAGTGTTGTTCTTCAAAAGGAGTGTTCTGAGTAGCCTTTGCTTTACATTTGCAGTTTTGTGCTCTACAAAATAGCCATAGCTTTGAATTATTATTAGAGAAGCACACAAAGGCAACTTTCGTATTGCTGCTGGCTTTGTAAACACATAAACCTTTCCTCTGAAGCAGGACAAAAAGTTTTCTTTTGCGTTTTCTGTCAGGAATTAATATTCTGGCTGGGAAGCCTTCTTCCTCTAGAAGAAAGCACGCATTATGTGCCATCCATACATGGAGGTTAAGAATGTCCACCTCTACAAACTCAGCAGCTTGCTTACACAATTATTCTATAGATTTGTTTCTCTATTCTTGTGATTACTAATAGGTATGTGGTGTTTTTGCATTACAAACAAGAAGAGAGGAAAAATTATCATTGACATAACTCCAATATGGTCTCAAAATTTCTTGAGCTCCCAAGAAGAGAACACTGGTGTGTGTTGGATCTTAAATTCAAAAAGAAGTGCTCACTCTTTTCTGTTTGCATCTTACATGCACCGCGGGAGATATATTATTAATCTGTATTACTTTAAATAGTATTTAAAGGCCTTGAATAGATCCAAATTGATAGCACTTTGGAATGGAAGTCCATGTTCATGTAGAACAGGTTACAGTAATCTCAGCATAGATGTCAAACTCTGGAGGAGCCTTTCACTTGACATCCAGAGCTGTGATTCTGGCAGAAGTGGGAAGAAGTGATAAGGAAATGAAAGTTCCTTATCTAATCTTGACTGCCCATATGAGATTATATATTTATTATGAACTTAATTTTTTGGCTTTTTGCAAGGTGTAACCAAGAATCAGGAACTAGAAGCCATTTGTAGTGATGTTTCTTTTGCGAGAGGTGGACATTACTATAGTGAAGGAGATGAATTATTAATACCATATTATTTCAGAAGAAATATTAATCTGATGCTGGTACAGATCCAATTTTTCTCTCCCTGTTTTGCACTCCTACTGAGACTACCTGGTGTGTGCAGAGAGCACCTTATATTCACCCACTTCAGATTCAGAAAGTAGAGAGACTTGTGAGATACAAAATAAACCTAATTTGAAGGCAGTAAATAGCTTGTTCTGGAAAACAGTTAAAATAGTGTGCGTTTGATAGGAAAGGGTTTCACTTGCATCCTGTTTAAAGAGGGCACTCGGGTTTGAAAAGAGAGAGGCATTCTGGGGGCTGTGTTAACAAACTCTCTGCAGCAGAGCCTGTCCCTCGGGGAGGCTGCACAGATGGTCTCTGCAGCAGCACTTGGAGGTCAGCAAGGTCCAAACTGCTACATGGATGTCACAAAATGACACAGAAAACACATTTAGGCTTTGAACAAGGACTTGAATTTCAGTAATCTCAATCCGGTTGTTCATTGTTCTATTTGACCTGGAGGAACGTAAAGATAGGTGTATAAATTTCTCTCCTACATGCAGGTGAAAATACCTGATATGTATATTTTCTTGAGATGTATTTTACTTGAAGTTTTTTATTGAAATCACCCAGATGTTTTTGCACTCAGCTGTTTTTCTCTAGTCCATCACTGTTAGGAAGTACCCGTAATTTAATCTGATGTAACACAAAACCTGTCTATTTTTAATGACATTATGCTTAACTCCAAAGATCCAGAAACCAGCATTAACAGATATGAGTTCATTCAGCAGTTCTTTATCCCTGAAACACACTTTAGGATGAAGGGTCTACCAGAGTTATGTATTGCCAGCATAAATCCCTAGTTTCTACAGTGTGTTTTCTGAGAACATGCCTTTTTTCACATCAATGAGCTAACATTTGCTGTCTGTACAAAATGTACACAATTCTCTGCTTTATGAGGGAAAAAAGAACAAAAGGGAAATTTTTTTTTTCAAATACTACCAATAAGAACTTGAAAATTTAATGTAGGCTATGCGTGCTGTCAACATCCAAATAATCTTCAATAAGAGTTTGTGTTCTGATGCCTTCAGAGGAGTTTTGCAAGGCAAGAATTGATGCATTATATTTCCTATGGGCTGTCTCCTATGACAAATATTAGGACGTTGGAAGTACAGCAATTAAAAAACATTTCTCGGCAACCAAAAATGATATGGAGGGAGCTACTAAGGTTGAAGGTCCTATCCATATATCATTAACAATAGCTGAGCAGCGAAGTTCCATTTTCAGTTTAAATAGTTTTCTCGCACTCTGCTACTCAAATTTACATGGTCTCCATCCAGACTAGGTCATTCTAAGACATTTAAAAAGTCCATTCTAGATATTCTTCTGTACTCTCTCCCTCTGTGTTCAACAGTGTATGCTATTTTTAAAAAAATATATACAATCATGAAGACCTGCTTTCTGATCACTACATGCATAAAGCTGATGATAGGTTGATTTGGTAGTTAATGACGTCTGTATCCTTTCTGGCATTAGATTTAGAGATAGATGGGAAGTAGCCTTTCCCTCCCACACAATGGTTGAAAATTCTGTGATGGGATGTGTCCCAGGCATTTCAAAACAGTATGCATTTGGCTGTGTCAGGGACAGGGAGAGAGGAAGCCAAAGAGCAAACAGATTGGGTTTATATACTTAGTGAGGTATAAAACATACAAGGCCAGATCCTTTGTCTGACTAGCACTAAACAATAGCTGTCTTCTTATGAGCATCCCTTTATGTTGCCTACTGCAGCAGCACTGTATCCACTGGACCAGAGAAACATCAGTTGCTCAGAATAGGGGTTAGGAATTTCTCATGGGACACAGCAGTTCTTGGCCCAAAGAGTGTCTGCTTATCTAGGCAAACAGTTTCAAAAATGGAGTGCAAGACAAGCAAGAGTTGACTAGCACACATGGATGTTGTCTTAGGTGTTTCCAAAGATTTTTGCTATTTTTCTTTTTAACTATTGAATTAACCTTGAATCTTTAATCCATCCTGCTGGTGCTCAGCATAGCATTGCTCCCTTTACCTTCAGACTGACGCACAACACTCAGAAGCATCAATAGTCACCTAGAAAACAGCTGTCAGGCAGCATGGCAGGTTCTGAAACAGAAGCTTCAAGGATAGAACTTGTAAGGGAATTGAGGAGTGGCGCTGCCTCCGGTGCACTGGTTTGTGAGGCCTTCATAATCAATCATAAGTGAGTTTTCATTTGAGTTAATTTGTGCCAAGTAGGATAAAAAACTTGTCTCTCTGGAAAGCACATACTGAGTAGAAGTTCTCACTCCAGATCTTACCTCTCTTCAGCACTTGATTTCAAAGCCTCAAGAGCTCCCCTGCTATGTATCTGCAAATAGCTATGGGTAAAAGTGTACTTAATTTTTCAATCAACATCTCTCTTAAAAAAAAAAAAAAAAAAGAAGTAAAAGTAATAGGAAAAGTGCCTAAAGTAGGCTACTGGTCACTCCTCTCATTCACCAGAAATATTTGCCCTCAGATGAAAATTATTCATGGGAAAGACTAAATTTTGAAATTCACCTCTACATAATGTACACTGTACACACCACAGGGAAATTGATTTTTAAAAATTTGATTTTTATAGAGTAAGAGTCTCTGCAAGCCCCTCAAATCTATTACTTCTATTAATTATATGTGGAAGATGCTTGGTGATGCACAGTAATGTAAGTCTCTGTCCTGGTTTAGGGGGGAATGAGTGCAGTTTCTGAAAACAAACTGTGTGCTTCTTTTCCCCCACTTCACTCTCAGAACCAGTCTTAAAGCACAGGACTCAATATCCAGCAAAAACAGAACAGACAATTGGAGATACAAGCATCATAAAGTCACCCTAGGACAGTCTCTAGCACTCATCTCAACACAGACAATAATTCTGACTTACATACAACATGGGAAGTCCTAGAGGACAGATTTATTATCACTAAAGGAAAAGCAGTTATTACATGTAATATATTTATTCATTCAGTGGTTTTTTTTAATGGACTTTGCTTTTTTTTTTTTTTCCCAGAGAAATTCAGGGATTTCATCAAGAATATGAATCCTTGTCTTCAGTTCACTATCAAAGGCTTGGCATTTTCATAGTATCTTATCATGAATTTGAATTAGTCAGAAAATTATCAGTAGAAGCCTGATTGATGCTCTTTGTTTTCTGATTTAGCTAAACTAAATATTTTTTTTTCTAAACATCTATCACAAAATAATAAACGGTACGTTGCAGCTATTCAACCCAGCCAATTCTTATGCAAATTTAGTAATGGATCAGGAGGTTAGCTGTGAATTGTGATCCCTTGTGCAGTTTCTTAAATGAGGGGCAATGCCAACTCAGCTTTGCTTAGCTCATTTACTCTGCATTTCAACTTGTAAATTAATCATTGCTGGCAACATCAACTTGGTTGTAATTAATCATACAGGGAGGAGCAAAGAAATTGCACTGAGGTGAGTCATATTAACAACATTATCTGATTGCTCTCAGTGTAATTTACTTGGATCCTGATGTGTGCATACAAGGCTTCTGGCTGGTACCTTGGTACAGAAAGAAATCGTAGATTGCTGTAGAATACTGTGTAGCCCACCTAGCCATACATGAGCTCTGTTCTGATGCACTAATTTTGCACCCATAATTGTGCAGGTTCTCAGCCCTTTAACTCTCAAACTGCCAATGAAGGAAAGGGACTTCTAGTGCCCCTCTGGCACATAATAAAAACTAGTGGAGTCCATTTCCAGGCAAGCCTAGGAGCTATTAGAAAGCATCCAAAGGAGGGCCGTGAGGATAGGGAAGGGTTTGGAGGGGAAGCCGTGTGAGGAGTGGCTGAGGGCACTTGGTCTGTTCAGCCTGGAGAAGGGGCACCTGAGGGGAGACCTCACTGCAGTTACAGCTTCCTTGGGAGGGGAAGAGGAGGGGCAGGCACTGATCCCTGTTCTGTGGTGACAGTGACAGGACACAGGGAATGGTCTGAAGTTGTTTCGGATATATTAGTTGTTTAGGTTTGATATCAGGAAAATGTTTTTCACCCAGAGGGTGGCTGGGCACTGAACAGGCTCTGCAGGGCAGCGGCCACAGCACCAGCCTGGCAGAGCTCAAGGGACATTTGATCAATGCTCTCGGGCACATGGTGAGACTCTTGGGGATGGAGCTGTGCAGGGCCAGGAGCTGGACTTGGTGATCCTGACAGGTCCAGTCCAACTCAGCATGTTCTGTGATTCTGCGATAGTTCCACCCCTGTGGAATATTGTTACAAAGATAAAAATCAGATAAAAAGTTTGTATTGAATTTAAAGCCAAAGTTAACTGGAGAAAAGAAAAATGGAAAACAATTAGCTAAACAGTTTTTCGTATTGGTAAGGACGTTTTTTTCTCCCCCCGAAAAAGCAAACTAAAAGATTAGCTATTAATGGTCTTAGGAGACAATGGAAGAATTGGTCCTTGTATTTCAAGGAAATCCTGTTAATAAAATGCTTAAGAACCAGAAGAACTTGAAGTTTCTTTACACATCCAGTTAGCCTCAGAACAGGTTAATGATAAATATAATTTTATTATAATCTGGCATGTATATCTCTATCCAGAGAGGAAACAGGAAAGCAGTATGACAGATGGTCTTAAACAATTAACCAAAAAGGTGAAAGTCAAAGTCTTGAAGTAAGGCAACTTCTGTTTTGCATACATACATCATACATACATTTTCATACATCTAATGTATGTGTGTGCCCACTCGAGCTGTTACACGTGGTCTTGGCATGCAGCTTGAGGCTGTGCTTTCCCAGGGGGTGTCAAACTTTCATCAGCCCATGCATGGCCATACATACATCAACAGCTGCCTGGAATGAACATGCAGAGGAAGACTGCATTATTTCACACAGCATTCTCCATTAAAGCTCTGAATATGTTAAAATCAGTTCTCCTACTTGATTGATACCTGTGTTCAAAAGATAAAAAACCAGATTTGTTGTGGCAGAGATAAAATGTTACCAAAATCAGAAAGGTCAGTGATAAGGTAGATTGACTTCATGCCTGAGTACAGTCCAACTTTTCCAGAAAACCAGATGACCTATATTAAACCTCCCATCTAATAGTAAATGTGTTTCAACTAGGGCAATAATTATAGGAGGCCAATTAGCCAGTTACAGGAGGCTGTGCAGCAGGCCACTGGAAGAAAATATCTAATTTGTTTTAACTGGAACAGCAATAGCAAACAAATTTCTCTTACCCTGAGAGTAATATGTGACTGAAAGTGGAAAAACCAGGTAATAGGAAGAATTTTAAAAATGTCCACTGACATCCTACATTTTAATTATTTTCCTTGCAACCTAGAGACCTGAATAGCAGTGTCAGCCCTTCCAACATCCCTGCTCTGTCAGTGAGAATGAAGGCTGTGGGAAGGGAGTGATCTCCTGCCATCCCAGAAGCCTATCCCCTGAGGCTTGTGTCTGGGCAATGCAGCAGCTGGAGGCAAGTCTACAGTGGCAGAAAATCTCCACCAGCCTCCAGCAAGCTACAGCTCATGGAAGTCACAAGCCAGCAGTTATATTGCTATGTTTAAACTAGAGGCATTGAACTTACAAGTGGTCCTAGGAAGCCAAGATAAAGCACAATTTTGATAGCTTTTCTCCCTAAGTCTCTGAAATATAATTATCCATAATTGGTGCTTGATGCTAACTGAGTTCACTGAAAGATGTCTAATGAAGTTCAAGGCCAGTAAACATTTCCTGTGGTCTTTGAGAGGATTATTACCTTTATGTTACGCAAAGTTGCTCTGGTTTGAACCCAAAAGACTGATACAAAACACTCTTAATATTCCTGGTTTTTCAGAAAGTGAAATAGAAGTGACATTGCTTGCAACATACTTGCACAAACCAGTTTGCAGGGTAAGACAGCTTTTACCCAGGCTGCAAGCCCTCAAGCAATGGATTATCAGTCTTACTAAGCGCAGCTACCAAAACAAGCAGGACACAACATAAAACAGTAGGAATAAAGAACTTCTACAGAACGCCCCAATTGTCCCAAGAGGGATATATTTTTCTTCAGAAAGAATATGTTAATTGTAGGTAAATCACAGGACATCAATCTCAGCTTATAATGCACAGCAAAGCAGCAACCACAATAATGGCAGGTATCCTAATAAGGAAAATTTTAAATCTGAATACTGAGACTGGGCATTTGTACACATGGTAAATAGAAGCATACTGGCATGTCACATTCAATTCTCTAAAAATGTTGTTTAAAACTTAGAAAGAACTTGAAAATACATGGTGCTAATAGCGCCAACATTATGGATGCAAAACCCAAATGGGCCATTTGCTAAAGGGTTGAACATGATGATCCTTCTGGGTCCCTTCCAATTCAGGCTATTCTATGATTCTGTGAAAATAAATGCAATTAAAGTCCGTTGTCTGTAAGACAAGCCTTATCTTGAGACACTTAACTAGCTCAGTCTATTTGTTTATCCAGAAAAAGCAGCAACAGTGGGTTTATTATTGTGTATTATTGTGTATATTGTATAAAGGACAGAATTTAAATGTTTAAGGAGCAGAGGGTCACAGTTGTGACCTGATTGGAAGAACAGATGGATGCCATTGCACTTAGTACTGAAATCTGTTTAAGCACCAGTGGAAAAGACTATAAACTTTAGAACTGCATACTAAAGTTTGTCTGATCAAAACAGCAAGTGGCATCCTGCTCAGACAATATGGAGAAACACTGGAATATATGTTCTTGGGCTGGTTTTCATGCCAAAAGAGGGTCAGTCTCTGAAGGACTTGCACCCCATGCATGACATGCACTGGAGCACAAACAAGAGTTGCAGACACAATTGCAGATGGAGTGTCAGAAATCTGTGAAGCATCAGCCAGCAGAAAGAAACCACAGGGCACAGAACATGGGAAAGCCACTGGACAAAGCACCTCAGATTCCTATACTACCTCCACCTCACTGGGTGAACTCAGATGGAACAGGCACAGTTTGCAGAAAACATATAAAAACTTTAGGCTGAGAAAAGGGAAAAATAAATGTTTATCTAAATACTTGTATAAATGCTTCTGGAGTGTTTCTTCCCACTTCCAACATTCAAATCAATGATCAGAACTTTATGTTTATTGATAATGAGTCAAATATATTTCTCCAATTGAAGGCTGTTTTGCTTGTGACAACATATCAAAAAGGAAAAGTGACAGCTGATTCAAAGTGGCTCTATCGAATGGGGGCATAGCAAAATCCAATTCTGTTTTGCTTGTGACAAGGTATTCAAAGAGAAAAGTGATATCTGATTATAAATGGCTCCATAGCATAAGAAGGCATAACAAAATCTTGCAATGGCTGGAAGATACATGCTAGTCAAATGCTAGGTTGGAAGGGGTGCAGTAGCAAAGGCTTCGATTAATCAGAACAACAATCAGAAAAATACTGGTTTGCTGCTGTGCAAGATCTTGAAACCAAGATCAGATAGAAGAAAATTATAGGGGTCCCTTTCAAGCTTTTAAATTCTTAAGTGGTTATACCTGAGAATAGAAAAGGTGCACAAGAGCAATAGGCAATAGGTAGGCAGTTAACCATGTATTGACAGAAAAATCTTAAGAAATAACTCTTTCTCATTTTCCCACTTCTCATACCCTTGCTTATGCTGTCATTCTTTGCCTGGAAAACACATTACACGTTTGTGTAGCCAGAAGCACCAAATACACAATTTAAGCAATGCATTTAAAAACCCAAAGCTCTAAAAAACGAATACCAAAATCAGTGTATATATTCCCCAAATAATTACTGCAAGCTCTACTACACCTTTTGAACTCAGAACAAAGACTTTTCAAAGAAAACATCATGATCTCAAATTATTTTTTCACCATGTTGTAACACGCCATCCTTCTATTAACCTTTCAATCGTTTTTGTAGGTTTTGTAGCAGCCTAGGAACCAAATGGCAGTTTTTAAAAGAGTTTCAGCAAGGTGCAGCACATTCTGTAGTACTGAGATGAGAAGATGCAAAACTTTCTAGTATTTTCAAGCATTTTCTGAGGGAATTTTTAGGAGCATTTATAACCACTCAAGAACCAATCTCTGGCTGCTCCCTGCAGTAACCCTGGCTTGAAACCCCTCCTAATTTTAAATTTATGTTCTCTAAGTTGTTTAGAAATGTAGAGGAGAACACAAACATTTTAATAAACTTGCTTTGGTTAGCCAGTGGTTTCACTTGAGAAACATGAGTATGATTTAAGTCAACCAAACACAGATGCTAGACTTAAAGGAAATCACAGCAAAACTGTGTTTGCAATTACATTAAAATTACAAAACATGCTTGACTTAAAGTGGGTGCCTATGCATAGGACTATGCCACAAAAACAGCTTAGTTTTCCAGGATTATTGATGATCACCCCCACACGGAGAAGTTTTTACACAACTCGGTATACTAGAAACTGTACTTGTAATATTTGCAAATTTCCTCTATTCTAAGTACATAACCAGCATAAGCGTATTGCATGATTTTAGATCATGAACACTGCCTATGTATAGAGTTTTTGTCTTGAAAAAATGGAAACAAAACATATAGGTTACAAAAGCATCAATTTTACCAAGCATCTGAAAATCAAACATTGCGAGTCCTATGTACCCCTGGATACTTCAAGCCACCAACTGTTCCTCAGCCTCTGGAATGTGATGGTATCATTATAGACGTCATATATTCTTCAGAAGGAGCTCTGTAACCACTTAAGCAGATAAGTCGTATTTCAATGCCTTAAATGCCTTTCCAGGTCATCTTGAAGATTATCACACATTCCAAACGTTTTCCTCTTGAAAAAAAGTCTCAAAACATTGCCAGTTTCATACAGTCTTTCAATTCTTAAAAGTATATTAGACCAATAATTAAAAAACAAAAGAGGTTCTACAAATAAAACATTAAGGTTAAAATGTAATAGCAATATTAAAGAGATATTAAAAGGACCAATGTGTCAGAAAAGGACCTCATAATTTTTCAAAGAAAATTTATTTCAACTCAATTAAAATTCTGTTTTCCAAAATTAACAAGAAATATTAAGAGAATATATGTAATGGGGAAAATTGCAGCTAAGCTATGTATTGTCTGTTACAAATGAAGGGAGAGCCAAGCTTACAGGAAGAATTGCATGATGGAAGAAAATTCTTGGAGATGGAACATAAAATTGCAAGGTGAATTCTAATGCCTGTGATGTATTGAAATCTGTCAGAAAATGCAACATGAAGAAGAGTCTTGCTGTCTACTGTGTTGCTACATTGATATTATTTGAAATATTCCTAAAACTTTGGTGCTTCTGCTGGCTTTCCATGGGGCTGTGAAAACATTTGTACTTTAGATGCATGCCCAGGGAGAGAAACATGATGGGTGAGTTTGTTTCCTCTGATGCTTTCGAGATCAGTTGTGAGAGGAGATAATGTGCCATGGGGGTCTTGCTAACACTGAAATTTATCACTTCTGTTTAGGTTCAGCTGAAATAATTGCCAGGTTTGGATTCAGAAGCCTTTTCTGCAGTCTTAAATTTGTTATGGGTTTTAGTTTTATAGCTCATGACTGTAGGTGTGTCACAGCACATCAAAGGCTACTGTGGATCTTCTGTTTATTGTGATTTACGGGTCTGTGCCTGCAAGGGTCTGAACGCAATGTCTGAGTGGCACCAGCCTTGTGCTCTGGCACATACACATGAAGTAGCATCGGATCTTGCCATTTACTGTTTGATATTTCATAAATTACAGGCACAAACTTGCAGCCACAGCCAGAAGCGTGTTTCTGTATATGTGTGTGCACCCATTGCACAAATCCCAAACAACTCTATTTCTGAAGACTAAGGGAAAATACACTGGTTTAGTACAATACTAAAAAAATCCAAAACAAACAAAAAATAAAAGCAAACAACCACCCCCTAAACCTTCCAACCAACCAACCAACCAACCAACCAACCAACCAACCAACATCACAAAAAAACCCCAGCCAAACAAACAAATGAACAAAAAAAACCAAACCAAATCAAACCAAACAAAAAAGGCCACAAAATACCAAAACCACAAAAAAAAAAAAAAGAATCCCAAACCCCACACGCCAAAAAACCGAAACAAACCCCTGGATCACGTTATTCTAAACAACTTGATGTAATTATAAAGGACCCAAAATTAGAACAGTGGAGGAACCTTCACAAGGAACACTGAGATGCTGACATTGCAGCCCTTTGTAGGTTTTTTGGGGTTTAATTTTCAAAGAAAGAGTGTGCCCTTAGTTCTGGCTCGGAGAATAAATATTATATATATTTCCAAAGAGCAGTGGCTCCAGGTGTGACAGATATGTACTTCATTAAAAATGAGCAGAATTTTGTTAGGCCATTATTAGGGATATGTGTAAATTAATTAATGAAAACATGCTATATTTTTCTTGAATGACTGCAACATGCCAGAGTGATTCCAGTGCTATTTTACTGGCAGAACTGCAGGAGAAACAGTGTCCCTCTTGGCAATTCTTAATTTTGAGACAAAAATTGCAATTGGAATAATATAACTATAAATCACAAGTTCCAATCTCCAGTGAACAACTGGGGAGAGTATCATGTTCTGGAGTGCAAAGGAAATCCTACAGCCATAAATCATCTCCTGAATATTTTGTTTTTAAGTTGGACTAATAGCCAAAACATGACACGACTGAAATGACTATTACATCACAGGAAGCTAATTGTTCTAAAAATAGGTCTTTTTGTAAACCCTTGCAAATGGTGATGATGAAGTATCAGACTTGCAGTTTTGAAACAAAGGAAGTCACAGGCACACAAGTCAAAGGGTTATCCTGTGGGGGAGAAAGCTGTGTGAGAAATAACTCCCATAGCTGCTTCTGAGCAGGGACTGTCAGGATAAGGAATCCTTTAAAGGATTAAAATGATTTTTTATTTCTTTTAGAAACCTAATGTGGTCTACCTTTTTTTTACGGATTGGAAGACAATTTTATTTTGAGTTTCACTCACTTCTGAAGGAAAATTTGTCAGGATTTCTACAAATCTGTGTTTCTAAAGACCAGATGGTATTGATTTGAACATAAGGTAGATGGCAGGGAAAAAAGCAGAAAGAATATCAGAGGGTGGGGGAAACCAGCAAATAATCCTTTATGAAATCTATAGCCTCGTATTAATGCTGATATTTTTACATTTGAAAACCTATATTTTTCAGCCTAGCTGCAAATATTGTGTAAAGGGAAATCTTGTGTCACGCATTTTTCTCTTGCCTACAGCAAATTAGTTATACTTGATTTCCACAAAGATTTAATGCTATCCTAATCAGCTATTACTTGTACTGCTAAGCCTTGCCACATATATCTGAAATTTTCTCTCTCTAAATTTAACATGAGAAATAAAGCAGGTAGGAGAGGCAAAGAACTATTCAGGTTGTCATTGCTGAGAATATCCATATGTTTAATTGAACATATGTGAATATTGATACTTTTTAAAAGGAATTGAATGAATTAAGACAAGCATCTTATAGTATTTGAAGACCCTAAATAACGTATCTGATCTTATTAACATACCCAACCTCTCATTAAAAAAATAGTGCCTGGATTTGGAATTAACTGTCAAAATGCATAAATTTTATCCTGGAGTAAGTTCCCTCTCGACAGAAAAAATTCATCCCCAGCAACTGTCTTTCTGTCTTTCTATCACTATTCATCTTTGAAAATTACTATAATTTTATAACCTTCTTATCTTTCCAGATTATTTTAAAGATTTTTGATGGAAAATACAAAACAAGTTTCCTAATAAGTATATGCAGTTCTAGATGAGCTTATCCAGCCTTATTTTCTAAATACCGTAGATTTTCCTTTGCTTTAACTTATGGGTGATTTCATAGTGAATTAATTAATGACAGAATAATTATTTACAGGTTTGAGCAGCTCCATATCTGTTGACCAGTGGAAGGAAAAACAGTAAAAACCAGTCCCATTAATGTTCATAAATGAAGAGGCTTCATAGGTATCACCAAGCATAATAATCCTAAAACAGATAACCCCTACCAAACTGTATCAATTAGTGTGCTGGAAGCATCCCTTCACAGTCAAAAATTGTGGTCGTTTTAATTCCAAGTGCAAGAAAAGTCAGAACATCTAAATTGTATTTTCTCCACTGGCTGTACTTCCACCAGCCTCCTTACTTCACAAGGACAGGAGAAGACACAAAATGCTGCCAAAGGCATTTTGGCCAACTCCACAGTAGGGGAAAAAGGGAAAACTAATAATAGTGTTCCTGACCATTTGTTTAGTTGTCTTAAAAATGCTGAAATTTTGCTAAGTGCATGGCAGGAAGCTCCATGGCATTGCTGAGAGAAGTATATTTAAGACCCATGAAAGAATATTTTCAAGGCAAAGGATATGACATTCAAAGATACCAAAGTGGGAAGGAACAACTAACACTTACTGAAAATTTATAGACTTTCTCTTGGAAACAAAATTCACACCTAGATCATTTCAGAGTAAACTGACTTCAAGGTTCCTGATAGTAATTTTTCACCTAAGTTCTTGGTGATAAACCCCAACATTTTCTAACTGCCTACTTCCAGTCACTGAAACTTGTTGCACTTTTCTCACCGAAATGGAATAGATTTGCTCAGAGATTTGCTCCTTTCCCATGAGGTCTCCGGCCCAAGTTGGTTCCATGTATAAAATAAATAAGTCACCTTTCTCCTCAAAGAACTGAATGCCCTCATAAGTGACTAGGTACTCAGATCTAGGTGACCCCTCACACCTTTTTACTTCCTTTACCTTCTGAAACTTGGTCTTGGCCTTTCTGAACTCAGCACAGCATGTTATCACAGCTATCCCAAAGCACTCCCAGAGACAGTGCTTTCCTACCCCTCCGTAGCCACTGGAGTCATCATCCGCACATGCAAGAGCTGCAGCACATCTGAGCTGGACCTTAGCTGCTTAAACAGCTGATTCAGGTCAGGGGGAGAAAACTTTTAAAAGGTATTCTCTTTATTACTTATTGCTAGATCAATCCTTATCCCATCTGAAATGTCCGCAGGAAAGACATGGTATCAAAATTCAGATTTGCTCATGAAATTATTGCTGGACCAAGTATGTGTCTCCTAGAAGAAATTGTTGCTGATTAATTTCTCTCTGTTAACGGCTATGCTTTGAGAGCTGGGAGTAACAGAATAAAATTCTATTTTATTTCCCACTTAAAATTTGCTTCCCTCTTTCATTGCTTTAAAATGTGAAGAACTGGCTCCAAAAATACACAATAAAGGTTGGTGATGTGTTTTCTTGTCATAAGTGAATGCTGTAAAGTCATGATAAAGATATCTAAGCAGTTGCTAGTTTTAAGTTCACAAATTCACAAGCAGATTGAGAGCTAAACTGAGTTGCCTTCTGTTAATTGCAAGACTTTCTGGGTAAATAAGTGGGATTATATTTCTTTGAGAAAATAAAATGAAATTTTGTCACTGAAGGCTAGTAGAAATTAAGAAAATACTATACATGAAAATATCACCTGCCATTATTTTTTTCTTCAGGGAAACTATGGACTGATGCTTGAGAACTTTCTTCCCTCCGCCCTCAACTAGTTTTTATTTTTTTTCCCCTTCTTGAAAGTAGTGATACTGTGGCAAAGAGAGTATTCTACTCGAGTCTGAGTTGTAATTCTGAATTACTGATTGACAACTGTCTGATATTTACTGTTCTCTTCCAATCACACAAATTATAAGTTATTTTAATATTTTACTTACACATAACACTTTAATTGAACGTTCTAACAGCTGTTTCACACAGAAATATCTCCAAGGCCTCCTTTACTGCTTAGAGAGACAACATGAAATGTTGACAATGTTACCAAAGAACAGAAAAGTAACTGTAGTTACAAGTGAAAATAGCAACGCAACACGAGTCTTGGGCTTTTTTCATTATTTTGGTTGTTTGGTTTTTTTCCAGTGTTTTATAGATTTTTAGGTGTTTTTTTTTTTTTTTTGCTTGGGTTTTTGTTTGTTTTTTTATGATTGTTGTTTGGCTTTTGGTTTTTTATTTGTTTGTTTTGCTTACTGATGAAAAAAATAGAAATAAGCCAATTGATGTTCATATGACAAGAAAATGTCTGGTTTCTGCTCAGTGAAAATGACTGTGCTCTCTGCCTAACTATAGTGTCTGAATTCCTCCTCATGTGCAAAAGGTATGCTCACTAAAGGAACAGTAGGAAATGGTATTTAATTTAGAAAATTTGGTCTCATTGTATTTATTTGTTTATGTTCTAAAAAACTAACCATATATGTGCACATGCAATTTTTAAACCAAGCTAGATTTTGTCTAACAAATAATAAATATGCATTTTGCTCAACACTGAAAATTTTATGTACATCACTGTAGGCACTTTTCTTCAGAAAAGAAATAAAAAATTTCAAGTCTTGCATGCACTGGTGATTGCAATGAGAGCTTGGAATTCAGGAGACCTGTGTAAATGTCCTCTGGAGCTCTGGAGTCAGCATGCTTATCTAACAGAGTAACAGACAGATGATGACCTTTCTCCAATAGGAGACATAAGTTTTGATAAATAGAGGCTTTGACCAGTCTATTTCTGCTAATGAGTTGTTTTAATTTTCTTAAGAACAGTAGAGGATGAGTAGATACATACATACATACATACATACATATATATATATATATATATATATATATATATATGATATATGTATATATATATGAGAACATTTTAAATGCTGCCCTGGGTTGTCACGTCTTGCTCTGTCTCCCCAGGGAGATGCACCCATGAGGGAGTTTTGCCTGTGGACAGAAAAATACCAGTGCCCAAGCATACCTGGCCCCTGCCTGAGCATCCTTTGGGAGCAGGCACGTGTCTGCCTTGCTGCCTGCCTTGGCTCCTGGACTGCCCTGCCTGGCCTCCATCCCTGGTGATCCCCAACTTAACAGCTCTGCTGGATATGCATGGCTCTAGAGATCACACGTCAGTGCATCTCTATGAATTTATCTCATCCACATTTCCTCTGGATCCAAAAATATCCCTTCTTCCAGCAGAGCCTGTAGCCACCCAAGCGGGGGATTGAAGACAAAATAATCCTCAGTTTATATTCATAGCACCTCTTCTTGTCCTAGGTAAGGCTACTGTATAGATAGACCATGTGAAACAACAAAAGAATATCAGGTGGTAGACTAGGATTACACACATTCTGCTCAGTAATAAGGATCACTACAGTGTCTCGAGAGTTGTTTAATACTCTGTTTCTTAATAAAGAATTGCTATACAATAGTGAGTTTCAGCTTTTTTTTCCCCCCCTGCATGATGTAACACTACATCAAATCAGAAGAAATGTGACAGACATGGGCTGAAATCTGCAGTTAGAAAATTTTCACTACCACTGCATAAGAGATCATCTGCTTACTGCTCTGTGTGTCCAACAGCTTGAGGGATGTCCACAAAGGTTGAGGGTGAGCTCCCTTTTCTTTGGAACTTCTCAAACCCTTTACAACATACAGTTTCCAAGAAAAGTTGTAATACAGTATTATGTGATATTTTACACATTGTGGCCAGTGCTAGCAGAAGCAATACATAAAATGATGGATGCCAGTAAGGAAAAGGTAATATTTGAATATTGAACCATCAGTTCTCACTGAAGGTGGAAGCTATATCAGGAAGATGACAGTAGCACACTAAATTAATCAAAACAGTGGCACTCTTTTGCAAAGACACTTGAAACTTTAATGAAAAAATCTGTGATACAAAATCTCAGAGGGACACTCTAACTCACATGAACAGAATTCCCTAATCAAAGCAAGTTGCATATTCCTTGTCATGAAAAAAAATTACCTCATTTATAAGACAAATTTTCAAACCATGGGACTCCCAGAATAAAAATATGAACTTAAACATTTATAATTTTCTTTGAACAGGATTTCTTCAAGCAATTGCAAACCATTCAATCCAGTATACAATCAATGTATTATGAATTAGTTCTCAAATAAAGTATTGAGATTGAAAAGTCTTGATTGGTGCTTTAAGAATAGAGAAGTGGAATCAAAATCCAGTAATATTCATGATTTCTGTTATTCCAGAAAACTTATTCTTGTCCAAAATTGTGCGTGCTCAAATGAAAAGAAGCCGTATTCAAGGGTGAATATGGTAACTCTTCTTTGGCTAAGAAGCTGATTCTAATTCAGTTTAAGAATAATGGGAACATTTGAATTATGAACCCCAAACAGAGGGTTCTTAATGAAAGTTCTTACAGACACTGGGCTGGATTGGCAGACAGATTTCCAATAATGCAGCAAATACAGGGGAGAAGGAAATTTGTTTTGGAAAAGAGACTCCTCAGAAGTCAGCAAGTACAGGGAAGAGCAGAGCGTTACACCAAACTTGATTTACAGTTGCAGTCAGTCTGTAAATATATTGTATTCAGTTAGAGATGGTTAAAGTAAAGAAACATTGTGATAGTTTTATTGTTCTGCTTTTAAATGGTAAGGAGAGAGGAAAAATATGACAACGTTTTTACAGAATGGGTTTGCAGCATGTTCTAGATAACTCTAATAACTGAAAGATCTGAACAATATAAACCTTTTCCCACAGTTTGCAAACAAGATTTATCTTAATTTGAAGATATTTTTTTTCTTTGAAATGTAACTTTCTGTGCTGCTGCAACCTCACAATCACACATTGCTCAAGCGTTCAGCTGCTAGCCCAGAGAGAATTTTACAGGAATACTGCCACATTGATTAGACAGATTAGGGAAGCAATGTTATAAAGAGATCATAATCTTGCACTGATTCAGTTGCTGAGCTGTGGCCAAACACATCATGCTAATCATTTCACTTTTACAGCAAAGGGTGGAAAGAAAACATTTCTTACATCTGGCCAGCCTGAAAAGATAGACAACTGGTTTCCAAATCCATCTTATAGTATAAATCTTGTCTGGACTTCATCTTACTTTCATTTTTTCGTTAACCACAGACTCCATGCTCACATCAAGATCATGCTTTTAATGCTAATATTGGTATGTATAAGAATTTTACAATTACCATGTCATAATGGCTATAAACTAATCACAATTACGTGGGTGAAGTTCATAAACCTTTATGTGCTTTTCAGAGTAAACGGCTCAGAAATTTAAGGAAGGTGATTGAGAGTAATCACCCTGGCTTTACAATGGGAAAATCATGCCTGACCAACCCAATAGCTTTCTACAATGAAATGTCTGGTTTAATGGATGAGGGTAGCAGTGGATATTGTTTATCTCACCTTCAGCAAGACTTTTGACACTGTCTTCCATCACATTCTCATTGAAAAAATGATGAAGTATGGGTTAGATAATCAGGCAAGGAGGTGGATAGCAAACTGGCTGAGCTGCTGGGCTCAAAGGTTTTTGAACAGTGGCACAAAGTCCAACTGCAGCCCAGTCCCAGTGGTGTACTCACTATTAACTAGTGGATACACCACTGAGACTGTTTAACCACATCATTAATGACCTGGCTGGTGGGATTGAGTGCACCCTCAGCAAGCTTGCAGAAGATATAAAACCAAGGGAATTGACCAATTCAGGTAGTTGTCCTACCACGTACAGTAATTTTGCAAAATGCTGGAGAAAGAGGCCCACATAAATGTCATAAATTTCAACAAAGAGAATTGCAAAGTCATGAACTTTTAGTGGAATTACCACAGACACCAACATCCACTGGTGGCCAACCGTCTGAAAAGCATCTTGGCAGAAGAAGACCTGGGTTTCTTGGTGGACCAAACTGAACTTGTAGCACTGGATTAAAGACTCATCCAGGTGCTTTGCCCAGTTCTGTGTTGCCCAGAGCAGAGATACATGGACGTATTGAAGCATGTCCAGAAAAGGGCCACAAAGATGGTTAAGGGCTTGGAGTAGCTGTCATATCAAGAGATACAATCCTGAGAGACTACCTGCTACAGCTGACCCTGCTTTGAGCAGGGAGTTTGACTAGACAACACCCAGAGATACCTTCCAACTCTGTACATGTTGTGATTCTCTGAGAAGAGGCATTCTGAATCTGTTTGCTGGGATGTTTACATGGGCTTCTTAGAAAAACAGAAATATCATTTAGTCCCAGACATATTATGTGGTGTATTAAGTGCAAAAGAGGTGCCTGATGCTGCATGTGGTTAACAAGTGACTGTACGTGATACTAATGAATGGTGGCAAAAATGAGAATTACAATTTCTTGATATATATATATTTTTTTGTGTGCATACAATTCAATAGATCTTTTACTTCAAGATATAATGAACAACTGCAGAAAACAAAAATATTTTATACCAGTGCTTTGCTAATGCCCTGGGAACCACTCATTCCACCCACATGCTATCAAGCTACCATTATGGAAAGAATAAGCTTTTTGCAACACAAGGCAGTGTAATTTTGAGACTTTTCAAGCAATGCATATGATCATTACAAAAACACTTTTCTGAAATACCCTGAATCACCACATAATACATCCATTTATCTAATTTCATATTATGCTAATGTGAGAAACAGTCTTAACAACAGCTAAAAAGTAAGTACTTAAGTAATCCAAAATTTCAGCTAAAACAAGACCTTTATAAGTCCCCATACTCCCTCAAAATAATAATGAAAGCCTTTACTGATACTGAGTTATTAGCTTTCTTGCTGTAACAACAGAAATGTAGCTATTAAACCACTCTGTATCATCACTTCCAGCCTGACACAGCCCTTCTGTTTAAATATCAGTGTCCAGAATACAAGTGTATAGACTTTGGGGATAAATCATTGTTTGCTATGCTGCCTAGCTCACTTTGGTGGCAGTTTCATAGGTTCAATATTGGCATGTGCTTTCTGACCTGACTTTGTAGTTTGCAGCATGTGCTACTGACATCCATCCTTGTTATCACGATCCTCTCTTTGTTAGGCAGTGTGGCAGTTGTTTATGAACTTGGATTTGGATTTACATGTGCTTTTGCATCACAACTCTCTGACTGAGAATAGTGCAATCACAGCAATTTTCCAGTCATAGAATACCCTTGTTTTCACAGTTGCATTTACCGAGTTTTTATTATGTTTAAAATGTTCTTCTTGGGCTGAAGTTATATTTCATATTAAATTTTATACTCATCTTATGATCACTGAAAGAGGATTTGGCTGTTTATCTCAGGCATGTTTCAAAGGGATTGTATTTTCTTTTTATTTACCCTTGCTTAAACAAGTGCAAAGCTACTAATTTTCTAAGAGCATTTGAAAGTCTTTGGCTTTGTTTGCACCGCCTTTACCTTTTTTTCATTTTACTTAGATGCTGTAATGCCCTGTATGTTTCATGTCAAATGACAGATAATGTGGCATAAGTTTTTTCTATGTCAAGGAACATAATGAGTTTACCATGAGTTCCATATTACATGGATATCTTTGTAACTCTTCTCTTAGACTCTTTAAATGGCAAACCTGTAATTAAACCTTAAATATATTTAAATTATATGTGTTCATGAAGTTATAAAATATGATGGTAGCATTAATTTTGGAGAGTTCTAAATGCAATTTTTTTTTAATCCTTAAAATAGTAATAGGTTACTTTAATAGGACTATTCTTGTGTCTAAAGCCAAGCACGTGTTTAAGTGTTTGCATGATTGAATTCTTTGTTTATGAAAGAGCCAGCGAAATTAAATTTGTATGCCTGGTCTTCCCAATTCTGAGGACTGTGAGAAATGCAACAAATAGAAATTTGTTTCTTTTCCAGGGTCTAATAAAACTTAGCACTTGTCTTTAGCAGGCTAATCTGAGTAGTTCAAGGAAACAATAATTGAACTCTGGGAGCCTTTTCTGCACTCCTTGGAAAGGAGTGTTAAGTCAATCATAAAATATTTAAAATATCAGATAAGTTAGAAAGTTGTAGACTGTGAGACCTTTAAATTTAAAAAAGAATTAAAAACATAGAAGGCTGTTCACACCATCCTTAGAGGCCTGGGTCTGGATATTATGGATCATTGTTGTTAGGTATTATTCGCACTGATCTTGCAAAGTAAAATAATCTCTCAGTAATGAATACACTGCATTTGAAAACAAACTACAGTCTGACAGAAAATTCTTTACTTCTCAGCTGTCTCCATAATATATTCTAGTTAAAAATAATGAGACTGTTGATAAATATTTTATGAATATTTACCTACAAAAAAGACAAAAAGAAATGAGAATAGAAAGAATAGAATGTGACACTTTGTTCTGTAGTTTATAAATTAGTAACACACATTTTGTTGTAGCTTTGTTCCCAAATCCTCTTTATTTCACACAATAGCCAAAATCAGCCAGAAATGATTGTTCAGCCTTTTGTGTGGTGGTTACATTTTTCTATGACTGGAATACTCTTAAGGCCAGGTCTAGCTTTCAAGAGAATGACAGGGAGAAATTAAATTCCCTTAGCCTCCAGTTAGCCCCCAGTGATTCACAGAATTGCTGCTTGAGTATTATACAAATGGGCAAAATTTTCTGAAACCTGGAAAGATGCCACTACTATGCAGCTGTGCCACAGACATGGAAATTACAATTCACACAGCTTCTTTACCTAAAATATACCTGAACTAAATTATCCCTCTTATTGTCTGTTAGGTACAGTTCTACATAAAGACCATTTGGATACATCCTCTGCCTGTGTCACATCTGTTAAAATCCTCTCAGAATCCTGCTGTTTACTCTGTACCTCACCTATTTGGAACTCCTGGTAACTTTAATTCCTTGTGCTTGCTTTATTCAAGAGTCTAACAGATAACCCGTCTGTCAATTGTACAGCACTCATGGCAGAGAGTAGGTAGACCTGTGATCCCTTCTTGATAGATGTTGCTGATTTTGACTGTTGCTAGAAGTAGAAAAAAATTACAATTACAATGACTCACAATGGAAATTTTTAGTCAGTACCAAGAAAATGCTCAGTGATGGAAAGAATAAATGACTAAAACCTATGCCTAATGTCATATATTAAAGAATAGAGTCACATTTTCTACCTACAGAGGATGAATTTCTTTCTGCAGTGTCTGACTGGTGAATAGATTTTAGGCATCTGGGAAAACAGACATGCAAAATGTGGAACACATGTTTTGCAACAATAGTAAATCCAGGAGTGCAATCAAAGTACAGCTCTCACCAAAAATAACTTTATATTAGCTACAACTGACTGCATATCCTCTTTCACTTTGAAATAATGAATTCCTCTTTAACTCACATGCTTAAATTTGTGGCTTTTGCTGCTAGATACTTTGAGAATATGCTCAGATACCATAACCCCTTTAAACTTTTCAAGTTCCTTCCTAGTCCTTTAAAGATATCATGGAATGAGTTGTCTAGCAAAGCCAAAACTGAGATGTGGTCTTTGCTGTTTACAGATTCCTAGAACTGATATCTGGCAATAGCTGTGGAAATATGTGCAGACTCTAAACATGGTCTCATTTTGAAACTTACATCATTTTCCTGCTCATGGAAACTGTCAATGATTTTCTGTCTGCCTTTTGCATTTTCCTTCTTACCAGGGCTTATCTCTTTCCAGTTTGAGGTGTTTCCCTAGATATTACAGCAGATACATCCAGTGGGCCTCCTCTTCTGAGTGGAAGCTGTCGTTCTCACTGCTACACAAAGTATTTTGGGAGCATGTGAATAATACCCTGTGTTTGCAATTGCTTTACATACTTTACAGCAGAAATAGTGTTATGAGTGACATTTACACAGCCGATTTTAGGCACTGAAATTAGGATGCTAATCTCCCTAAACCTGATACAGATCCAGCAGTAGCAGGGAGGGATTCCTTCACAGAATAATTCAGAGCAACTGACCATGGAATCATAGAATAGTTTGGGCTAGAAGAGACCTTAAAGGTCACCCATTTCCAACTGGAACAGAAGAGTGAAATATACACAGTGCTATGTTTCTAGCAATCTTAACTGTAGGAGCAGCGGGTGGTCTGGACGGTCAGGACTGACAGAGAGATCTCTAAAGCCAGGTGTTGGAACTTGTGGTTTATTGCAAAGGGAGTGGGCAGATGGCCCTGCTTGGAGCTGCCAGTCACAGCTCAGAGCTGGCCTGTGAGAGCAGGAGGGCAAGAGTAAAAAGAGTAAAGAGAGAGCAAGGGGTAAGATGTAAGACGGGAAAGAGCGGTAAGAGAGCGACGTTCCCATTACAATACAATAAATCTTCTTCTGTGTTGAATATTCTAATTTTCACTAACCAATCTAATACAAGATACAAATCCTATAGCATTTACATACAGCCTATAAGAATCACTACATTACCATGCTGTGTTACACTTTAAACCCTAGAAACTACTCTTTGGACCCCTTTCTGCCAAGCTAGTAGGGTCTTCTCTGACCCTTGGACCTGTCTGCAAGCAGAGGAGATTGTTCAATCAAGAGGGGATTACTTTCAGCTGGCCATACTATTGTTTTCTAGTTGTTCAGTAACTAAGGTTTGGTATCTCAAAGATGGCTTTCATTTCAATCTCGCTTATAGTTTCCATATTCTCAAAATCTTTTGCCAGGCAATCGTATTTATAAGGTTTCTCATTTTCATCTTCCCCAACACTTAACATTAAGGAAATACAACACTGATCTGTAAAAAGAAATTAGATGGCTACAACACCATGAAAGTTCACAAATTTTCTCCTATATATAAATACTTTTACCATAAAGTATCCTAAAAGTTATTCTTTTAGGATAGTAGTAGTATTCTTTTAGGGTAGTAGTAAAAGGAGACAGCTACTAGCTTTGGCAAGTCTGTCAAATATAAATACAGATAATGAGAAGGACCAATGCTATCTGGAGTACCTATAGCTCTAGTTTAGGTAGGGAGATAGTCCACATTCCACACAGTAAAATGTAGAGATATTGTGAATTGCAGACATGTAAATACATCTGGAGATTTAGCAACTAAGGCCTCTATCCCAGAAAGGGAAAAAAGATAAATGTTTGGGAAACTTTTAGGGGGACAAACTCCTTTAGCTTCTCCAAGGCCATTCACTAAAAAAAAACATGGGACACAATCTAGGGCCACAATCTTGATATCCTCACATTCCTACTGGCTCCTTTTAGCTCCTGCTACTCCCCAAACTCAGCTGAGTCACTGCAAGCAGCAAAGAACATTCCTATGTCTGAATCCATGTAAGCCATGTTCTGTAATGGGGGAAAGACCTGGAAATGCAGGCAAAGGAAAGCTGGGAACATTCTGGGCATGCACCAAAAAGATGTTGTGAGGATAATTAGGAAGCCAGGACTTCTGCTCTCAGAGCTGTCTAGATTCAGCCTCAAAGACTCTAATTTCACATTTAACAGGAGAGTGCTGTGCTGGAGCCTTAGCTGTAACCCTCGTGTGTTACCTATAATTCTATCAGATGCAGAACATGTGATCCCTCTGGTTTTCTTTCCTCCTGTGCTGCTCTATTTATAACATTTTGTTGCATTTTCGTCTTCTGACGATAAATTAAGCATCTGCTGTCATTTGATCAACTTGTTCCCTCATTCCCATTAAAAACGAAAAGTCTGAATGCTTTACTTTACCTCAACAATCCACTTTCCTCAACATTAACTATCCACTTTGTCTACATATGAATATATTTGGTAATGACACACATATTTCCCTAACTAGAAGTTTTTAAAATGACCTAGTTACTCTGGAAGAAGGACATGTACATGTAAACATTCATAAGTCAGATGGTACCTACAGATCATGTTTAAAGAAATCTTAGGGTCATTATCACTTTTTAGGTACCTCTGGGAAGCATTAGCAAATACACCAGAACAGGTGGAAGGAAATAAGAAAGTGCAAGGATTTCTGTGTATATTCTTCCTTTGTGTAGTTCTTTTTTTCTTTGGTTTTATTTTTTTTGTCAAAACAAAGAAAAGATCAGGAAAAGCAGCCAAAATTTTGATGCTTATTCTAGCTAAAAAAATACCTCTAAACCTTTTGAGATTTAACCAACACTATTATTTAATATCTTGTTTTATAATCTCACAGACTCATATGTAAACACATTTTATCTACCATCATGCCTTCCTTAAGCTGCCTCAGATTTAATATATAGTTTTCTTTCACGAAGATTTATTTGGCTTGTTGATTGATTTTTGATTACTTCCATGTTGTTTTGAATCGGCTTAATGTCCTAAAGACTTTTCTAACTTGTGCATCAGTTAATCTTTGTTTCTTTTGTCTCCTGATACTGGCATATAGAAAGTGATGACATCTTCAGTTGCATTGAAATCCTGCAAATAAACTGGAGTCCTCAAAAGTGATTGTTTCCATTTTTTAATACTTAGCTTAGTGTTATAATTGCATATTCTCCATAGGAAATCTGTTTTGAATCAGGTCCTTATGATGAAAGTTAAGTAAAACATTCTGCACAGAGTAGCAAACCCACAACATTAAGAAAACAATCTATAGGGGGAAAAGAATTTTCTTCTCTCCTGGGCTGGACAGAATTGCTTTCTTTTCTAACATAATACAAAGTTTATTCAAAGAACTAGAATTTTGTTGGGTTTGTATATTTATTTGTTTGTTTGTTTTGGGTTTTGTTTGGTGTTGTGGGTTAACCCTTGCCAGCAGCCAAGCCCCAGGCAGGCACACACTCATCCTCCACCGGTGGGATCAGAGAAAAAAATAGGAAGGGTAGAAGCTGGAAAACTCCTGAGTTGAGATATAGACAGTTTAATAGGGAAAACAAAATCCATGCACTCAAGCAAAACAAAACAAGCAATTAATTCACCACTTCCCACGGGCAGCCAGGTGTTCAGCCAGCTCCAAGAAAACAGGGCCCCATCATGTGCAGCACCTACCTGAGAAGACAAATGCCATGACTCCAAATGTTTCCCCTTTTCCCTTTCTTCCCCTCAGCTTTATGTACAGAGCATGGTGTCACATGGTCTGGAATATCCCTTGGGTGGGTTGGAGTCACCTGTCCCAGCTGTGTCACCTCCCAGCCTCCCAGGCACCCCCAACTTCCTCACCAGTGTGGCAGCACAAACAGCAGAAAAGGCTTTGGCTCTGTGTAAGCCCTGCTCAGCAATAACAAAAACATCTCTGTATTACCAACCCTGTGTCCAGCACAAATCCAATATATAGTCCTGTAGTAGCCACTGTGAAGAAAATGAATCCTCCCTCAGCCCAAACCAGCACATTTGGTTTCCTGGTTTGTGTATTTGTTTTGCAGAAGATAGTTTATTTTTTAAAAAAAAATTGTTTTCTTTCCACTGGACCTCTTCTCTTTTTGTGAGACAGGGAGTGTGAAAGTGGATAGGCCTTTAGCAGGAAGAGTTTTGGAAGATACATTTTCTTCTTTTATGCACGCTGTTGCTCAATTCCACCTTTGCCTCATTCCTGATAGCAAGAGAGAAATATTATTCCCTTTTATTAGCTTAGTGTTCCCCTTGCTCCTCTCTGTGCTTATTTCTTTGCACTTCATAAGTTCTGATATTGCTCAATTTTTAATGGACTGGTCAGTTTTAAGTCCATATTAGTGTTACAAAACTATTTGCCTTATGCTCCTGATTTACGGAGAGACAAAGGAGCTGAATATCCAGACAGGCATGATGGGAGTTCTGAACAGTAAAAGAAGACAAGGAAATTTGATATGAAAACAACAGTAAATTAGCAAATTATGAGGTATACTCATATCACACACAGTTTCAGGGGTTTGTTCTGTTTAAATACATATACTTTATAAATTACAGCAGGCTACACAGGAGGAGGAGATTATACAGTCCAAAAAAAAATCCCCATGTAGGAAAAACACTAGCAATAAGAAATAAAAATTCAATGTCCCTTTCACTCCTTCCCAAAGAGAAAAGCTGAGAATTGGTTTAATTTTAAACAAACAATATCTTCTATGTCTTTTATTTAGTCTTCTAAGTAGCAGGTAATTAATCAAATCTTTATTATGAAAAACCCTCATCCAGTTCAATTCACTCAAGCATCATCTACCAAATTTCAAGTACATTTTTTTAAGAGGTTGCCTAAGTGACATATATACCTGTCCTTGACGACTAAGCCTCCTGGTTTTCATAATATTGGGCTTCCACTCTTTTACTAAATGCCTGCTTCAGAATGCCCAAATATATGTCCCCTACCCAAGCTCTGGAAAGGACAGGATTTTCTTTCTTTATATATTATTGCCTATACTTCTGTGGCCTGCAGGACATGATCCTCAAGTGTATCAGCCACTATATAAATAATTATTTGGAAGAGTATAGCAACTGCCTCTGTCTTTTATTGTAAACCTCTGAGCACATTGAAAAACTCTTGCTTTCTCCAGGGCATCCAACTGCAAGATTTCTAGTGGCCTCCTCTCTAGCACCAATATTCTTCCTCTTCTTGGTTTCCAAGAAATGTGACTCTCGGGTATGGGCTCAACCCCATTGCAACAGGATTATTAAGTGGCATGTAGAACTAAGTAATAGAGTTCATTTCACTCCACCCTGTTTTGTGAGTCCAGCAGTTTCTTCCACACCAACCAACAACTGACTCTATGAATATGGTTTTGCAAAGGATCTTGAATTTCAGCTTTATAGGCCAGGTTTTTAGCTACTGATAGTCAAAAATCTTCAGGTATTACTGCTTGGCCCAAATATTGTTTTATAGTCCAGTGAGACAATGGCATGAGCAAGAATTTTTATAATAAATTGAACTCTGACAAAGCTGAATTTCCATGTTCTATTTTATATAAAATTAAAATAGTTCTGTTGCAATGTGGATAGAAAGTATATAAAGATGCAATATCTGTAATTCCCATAGTAAGATGAGAATGGTCTTCTAAGACTAACTAGTTCAGGTTTATAATTTCTATAAATTGTCTGTGAAACCTTTCTGCCAAGAGAAATAAAATAAATAATAAACAAAGATTTTAAAATCTATGAAATACATGTGATGCCCATAAAAATAAAATGCCGGTGCTACTTTGTGAGATTTTTTTTTGTCTTCTGGAATATGGAGTCTGAAAGAAGTTCCTTATCATTTTTTCGTCATTCTGGAGGATTCCTTTCCAAACCAATCCTAGTCCTCAGGAGATATACAGAAATGTTCACATTTTTGACCAGATTTCTTTCTCTATTTAGCACCAGTGAAATTCCAAAAACCGCTACCAAGTTCCAAGGCAAAATCACCAGTTCCTGGACCCCTAAGCACTTCAGTATGTAATGACTGTGAAGAAATGTCTCAAACTTGCTCGTTTTTGTACACTGGTCATTGATATTATCAAATTCAACAACAACTGCAAAGAAGTCTGAAAGCAGATGTGTTTCACTGCATTTGGAATTTTGTTATTGCAGATGTGGCATCTCCGATAGAAAGACTGACATTCGTTTTCATTTCATATTTGGTATTGTGCAAAACAAAAAGAAGAAACCTATAGATTTTAAAGAAAGAGACTATTTTTGCACTTTACAGAGGTAAGGGAATGCTGGAAAACCTAACATTTTCTGTGAGTTATCAAATACTTACTTAGTCCTACAACATAGGTTTTGGGATAAAGAATACTTTTCCAGACTGGTTTCCATGACATCTATACTCATTATTTCCTCGAGATTTATTAGTGTCCTAGCAAGAAAGTATGGTAATTCAAATCTATAAGACAATAAATATAATGTTAAATGGATCAATCAATTAATCATTAAAAGAGAGAACTGAAGTACTTAGGTATGGAAAACTCTTAAAGGATTTTCACAGCACACAAAAGTCATGTGTTCTAAGCACAGAACCAGAGTAGCTTATTTAAAGACACTGTGCCTTTGTATTTTCAACATATTGCCTTATTAATGTAACCTTAGGACCTGAACTATGTGAACTCTCTTCACTGAAACAGAAAACCACTCAAGGCATAGTCAGGTTAGGATTTCATTGCAAACTGAAACATTAAGGCATTCAGCAATCTTGAAGGCCTGGCCAACATTACTTTTCTCACACACACCCTCCCCTTAAAATAAAGGTCTAAAAGAAACTTTGAGTTGCTCAAGTCATTGCTTCCTAAACAGAAGCAACATGGGCATGGCAGAGATCTACACCACTACCATTTAACTTTGCTCAGGGCTGCCTGTGTGGGCAGGACAACAAAACAAAACAGGACAACAGCAAGAGACTGATCTGCTAAAACTGACTGAACAGTGTGTCACTGTGAGAGATATTCTGGAGAAGCCTTGCCCAAACCAACACAAAAATAGATTGGATTTATAGTGGGAAAAATGTCTCGCAAAAATATGGGAGAGGCTCATTCTTAAATTTTCTTTGGAAGAAAACTCTGATCTTTCCATGAATTTGCCCAGAGGTCAATGCTGCTTTTCTCCACAGTTTTCTTCACGTTTATATTTAGTGAGCAAAAAAGCAGTGGAAGAATTTATCACCCACAATATCATCACGGCATGAGATATTCTCAGTCTGCTATATACTCCACTGCCCCTCTTCTGGCTTGTACAGATTTTGCTGTACAGCACTTTACTATACTCACCTCTCTTTGAGAGAAAACTAAATAAGGATGTGTGTTTCATTAAAAAAATGTAATTTTATGCCAAAATTTCAGAAGCACAAGATATCTGGGTGGTCCTGATATTTTATGACAGGAGGCTAGGTGGGGAGCTGAGGATTAAAGTTCCTATGAATGTTATAATCACTTTAACACGGTAACATTTTTACCCTACATATTCCAGGTTGGAAATCAGAGTGCCATAACAACACTTTCAGACCTATTACGATTTAATATGGATGTGAATCATGCAAAGATAAGCATTAGAGAAATTTTAAAAAGTGAAATGTTTCTCCTCTAAAACATGCAGCATTCTGAAATTTAGACCCTTTCCCTCCTCCTTTCCCCAGTCCTTCAGCAGAAAAACTCTTAATATTAAAACTGGTAGACAAAGAACCTTTCAAATACACTTTGGTGAATCTACATGAATGCACAAAGATGGTGTGTATCTAAAAGCAGAACTGACTTCTGTAATAAGTCTGCCAGCTTAAAATTTGGGAGCTATTTTAATGGAGACAGAATTACCACAAGCACACAGTAGCGAATTTCCTAAATGCAATAATGTGGTTATTTGCCATGATGGCCACAGGCACTGCATCAGTCCACATTAAAGACTAAGAAGTTAATCATTTGGAGTTTTAAAGAAGAAAAATCTGACTGGCTTGCTTTTGAGTTACAGGATTGTAAAATGCATTTGAAAGCACCAATCCAAATTTTTTTGGGTGGCTTTATAACTTTTAAACAAACACATTTATATTTATGTATTTATTTATTAAATCTTTTCCTGCTTGAGACCACATATGCTCGGTATGTGTAATTTATAGGTCAGTTATGAACTTCTATAAAGAGGTGTGAAATGAAAATATTGACAGCTGAGTTTGCTGGCAAAATTATGACGTTCTTCAAAAGAAAGGTCAAAACTCTGAATATCATGGATATTCCACAGCTCCCAAAATAAACAAAAACATCCGAACAAGTGTTAGAATTTTTTGAAGGTTTTACTATTTCTTTAGGTCAACCATTTCAAAATCATGCCATTTCCTTTGCCAGACAAGCAAAGAGTCTAGTTTGCTTGTCTTCTTTCCACTGCTTTTCAGAAGTATACAGACATGACAAAATCAGAAAACAAATTTAAAAAAATCACATGTTGAAAGGAAAGCTGGAACACACAGATGTGTGATTTTAGGAAAGTAAAGGTCAGAATCCAGTTGACAGATTTTCTCCAAGACTGGCAGGGAAATTAGGACAACTTTGAGGTAGGTATGAGCTGTCTGAGAAAGAAATCAGAAGACTACAGAGAAAGGAGAAATAACTATCCTTACCAGCACAGAGCCTACTGAAAAAAATGCAATAAAGTAGACTAGGTTACTTCCTAACCTCTCTGTCTCTCAGCAATTCCGTTTAGCTTTGTGAAAAAACTGATCAGCCTGGGTGAAGGTAGAGTCTCTGTAAAAGAAAGAACAAGAAATATCTTCCTGACACCACATTAGTGCTGGAAAACAGACACTTCAACCTCAAAGCTTGTGGGGCTGTAGCAGGGCAAAACTTTTAACGTGCAGAAAACCCTCTTATGGAAACTTGTAGAGCTATTTTGCTGCTTCCCTACAAAATGGAGCAGCACTTTGAGCAGGTGTGTTTTTAAGAAACAGGATGCCAGCTGGGATGTCATCAGGGTGTGTGGTGGGGAAGGCATTGGTTGGAAGAGTTAATCAGAAACTTTCAGTGTATATTTACGGCTCTGTTGAACTATCACTTGAAATGAAATCACAGCCCAGTGAAGTCTTATGGGATGTTTGGCTTTCAAGGGTAGCAGGTCAACGGACCAAATAAACTTTAATGCGGACCCTGATAGGTTCAAGAATGTTTTCCCGGAAAAACATGGGATGGGATTTATTGACCTAGGAAATTCCTTCCAGTTGCATACTCAGCGTGGCCAGAATTTCATCCCTGGCTCCTGGCCATCTCCATGTCAACATTTGTATTTGGCTTTTTTTATTAATTGAGATTGTTCAAGACAGAGTCAGATGTGTTGTGGCTACAGCTTAAGTCGATTAAGAGGTCACTGTCCTCATCTGCTCACCTCCTCCTCTGTCTCGCTTCTGCTCCCTCAGCTATGTAAACACAACTGTATAAGCAGCAACACCTTCACCAGTTTCTGTGAAAAAAGTGTTGCAATACAACAAAAAGAGTAAAATCTATATAGTTTAGAAGAGCTTATTCTCAGCAGTTACAAGTGCAGTAAATCCAGAAAATCTGAACTAGCTGAGAAAGCACAAATGCATTCACTCATCTCCTAATCCAACCAGTTGTAACACATGAGTATGTCTGGCCAAGGCTTTTCACCAAGGTCACCTGATTTAGGTAGGAACAGTGTCTTCAACTGAAATAGTAAATTCAGAGATACTGTGTGGTGATTCTGGCTTTGGTTTAGTGTAACTCATTAGAGGACGAAGATGTAAAGTATTTTTCAATAGTGAAAGAGTTCCTAGTGCACACAGTTCTCGATCCACTCTGCTAATACTGTGAGCTGTGAGTGCATAACTCACATAGGAGGGCAAGATGCACCTGTAGAAACTAAATATGAGAGCATGTAGTGATGCAGGTGCTCATTTTTACCTTAGCTGCTGAAGCACATTGATAGGAAAAACAGATTTCATGCGATACTAAGATCCAAGTCTAAAATGTATTCCAGGACTGGAATGTATTCCAGGATGGAAGACGTAACAAAACACCAGCAAAGCCTTGAAATCTGTATTTTCGTACATAAGTAACAAGTCTTGAAAGTAAATAAAAAATAATCAAACTGGCGTTTTTCTCTGTTTTTTCTTTTTTTCACTCTTACTGCATATTCATACAGACATTCAAGTGTAGTAAAATTACTGGGCAAATCAATGAGCATAGGTATTAGTCTAACCTCGAGAAAATAAAAGCAGCTTTTCTAAAAGTCAAAAAGCAGCACTGAAGTTGAGAAATGCTTTTACAAATAATACAGCCTTAAGTGCTTTGATAAATATTTTATGAGAATTGCCTAGAATCCACATATCAGTCAAACCGAAAAAAACCTGAAAGCATTAATCAATCTAAAGACCAGGTATGATCAGTCTAGAGACCAGTTGTCTTGTATTAGAATAACCTGTGTCTGTTTGCAAAATGGTTGAAGACAGTAATTATGAGGAAATTATCAGCACCTGAGAAACAAAACCTAATATCCTAATACCCTAATATCTAAAGATTCATAGTAACTGAATGTTAATGTCTAACTATTCATTGTTTAATTATTACCTGCACCAATAGTCCAGACACTGCTGTAAAACCTAGTATATCTTCTTTGGGTTTTGTCAGAAAAAATGACTAGGTCTTGCTAAGTTTTCAAAAAGATCTCACGGTCTTGCATGAAGTTACAAGAGCTGCGAAAAATTGTTGGAAAAGAAGGAAAAGATCTTAATAAAAGCCCCTAGAGCGTGGCTTAAAACCCAATTTTCAATAGTTGGGGAAAAATGCTTCTCTGGCAGAACTGGAATCAAACTCCTTTGTTTAGTCATACAACAAATAAAACGTTACCACCAACCATTACACAAAATCTACTATGCCCATTCAGCATATCTCTGACCTACTGAACTAGACAGAAAAGTTGAAAATCCTAGAGAGTACTCCAGGAAGGACTTTGATTTCCAGAATGGCACTCAGCCTTGGTGGCAGTTTGGGTCTTGGGCTCTTTACAGGCTCTCATAAGAAGAATGCCAAATATCTGTGGGTTTTGATTTTGAAAGGAGACTGAGAACCAACTTGTTACACAGAAGCTACAGAGGGACAGCTGTTGTATGGAAATGACTTTTAGTTAATGGGCATAGTTGACAGACTGCAACAACTGGCAAATGATTTCATAGGTCTGAGAAGAGAATCTGAGGACAGTTATGAATGACAAAAGAGAACAGCAGGTCAGCTTTCATTCAGATTAATCCTTTCATGCAGAGCCCTAACTGCTCTTCAGTAACTCATTAAGGCAAACACCACAAGCTGATCCCATTCGATTTCAACATCAACTTTAAAAAATAATGGAAGTAGAGATGCTCTGAGGGTGCATTGTAAAAGGCCATAGAAGGATAATATCACCAGTTCTGAAAGACAGGATTTTATACCTCCAAATGTTTGCAAATACAAAACTGAGAGTAGCTTTTCAAAGCTGGCCTTCCTGTGATGGGTAATAAAATCGAGGGGGGAAAAAAAACCCTTCTGCCTTCTACATCCTGTGTTTTGTCCTTGTTTTCTGTTGTTTCAACAGTATGCAGAAGTGTATTACGGATCTTAAAGTTTTGAGACTCTCCCTTAAAAACTCTCCCTCCCTTTGTAATCCACAAGACTCTGAGATTGGCCATAAATGAGAAAAATTGAAAACAGCATAGTGCCTCTCTTTGAAGGCTGAGACTCCATTGCATGGGCACTGATCTGAGGTGGAGCACTGCCTCTGGTAGCTGTGACTGGGACTGGATTACACTGGAACTGAAATCTTACAAAACAGACATTGATTCCCAAAATAATGGTAATGTGGCTTGCTAATGTGTCAAAGGTGTAACATTGAGAAGTAAAGGCAGGTGGAAGACGTTAGAAGGAATAACCTTCAATGAAAAGTAAGAAACCTATCATAACTTCGTGTGTGTCATTGTACTACACTCCATGAGGATGTGATAGTGAATATAAACTCCAATAAAACAAGAGTTCCTACCTCCTTCCCTCTAAGTAAATCCTGCAACACACAATGCAGTGTATAAATTTCAGTCAGGTTCATCACCTTCAATAAACACCACCAAAACCTTCTGGATGATATCTAGAGAGAGAAAGGAAACAGCTAAGCTAAGTATCTGCAGGAAACAGGGCAAATGAAAGGAAGTTGAAAAAAAAAATCATTTACCTGCACTGCCAAAAAGAAACAGATGGTGAGATCCAAGGGGAGATAAACATTAAAGACTGGAAACCAAGCAATTCATCCTGCCAGCTTTCAAAGAGCCAGTACAACAGAAAAATCTAACTACCATATAACATCAATGTTAAACAACAATAAACAAGACTATAGGGCAGGTAAAGTAGAGTGAACATGCTGAGCAGAGGGAGTTGAATGCTTTCAACAGCAAACCCATGAAGGGTTCTTAAGTTATATTGCAAGGAGACTCCAAGCAGGAAAAAATTAAGGGAAAACATAAAGAGAAAAGACAAATTGTCTGGTAAAGTGTATGAAGCAAAAACAGTCTTTTGCTGAGGTTAAAAGCCATCTCAGCAACCATTTCAGAAAGCTGAAGAAAGCTCAGAAAAGTGGAGTACTTTTGAATTTCAAGGCAGTGGATAGAACCAGAACAATTCTAAATTCTTTTTTAAAGTAAGTTCTCTAATATAGAGAGTAAGTCTCAAAGGAAAGCTTTTAGATAGTGCATAACAATAGCACTATTTTAGATAGCGCATAACAATTTTCAGCCCCTTTAGCCTAAATGTTGGCTTCCTCCTACTAAATTCTTCCAGCTCATGGAGTACAGATACCATAAAGAATAGGTCCAAACATATTAAGGACCTTGTACAGCTGCCATTTTGCTCAAAGTGCAAGATTTCTGTTTCAGAATCTTCCTTTTAAAAGCTCATCAGATAATCTGAAAAGATGCCCTGGAAAGATCCAAGCGTATAAAGAGGAGATTGTGAGTACTGTTGGAAACTTGACTTGGCACTGACCAGCTGTATCTACTGCTTTTTCCCCCTCCCTTTTGAATTGCATTTCAATACAAAGCAGTTAAGACTCCAACCTGGGGGCAGAGTCCACTTGTGCAAAACAGGAGGGAGGGTCTCAGGTCCCGCCTGGAGGCTGGGATCTGACACCAGAGCCCAGTTCCCCTGCAGCCAGGACTGCACACCAGCACTCCCTCTGTGAAGGTCAGCACAGAACATCATCTGCACACAGGACATGCAAAGTGCAAACAATTGAAGAGGAGAGCAGGAGCATTTTCACAAGGCTGCCATATTAGATTTAACCTCAACACATAAATCTCATGTTTGAACTACATCTGCTGTGAATTCCTTAGATTACTCATTTACTTTGGCCAACACCTGGCCAACATTTGGCCAACACATACATTTTATCTGAATATGAAAGAGTCTTCTAACTCATCAAACTGGACTCAAATAGTTGATATACTTAGAGGTTAAGAGAATAGATAAGAGTTAGACATAAATATAGTGTAGTTATAAGACAGTAATCTGTAATCAGTTAAGTCTTTCTGTTTCCTTGACAAATCAAGATAAAGAGTTAATTCCTTGGCAAATCAACAATTACAATTACAAACCTGCAGAAGGCTTCTAGTCCAGCTGCAAGAGTTAATACCAGCTACAGCTTGGAAGTCTTAAATATTTCTAATTGGAAGACAGATCTATGAAAAACAGTGAAGATAAAATAAAAATGTCACAGATTCCCTCATTCTCAAGCAAGATTTCCTTCTCCACCTTAAGCAGATGGCCAAACTTCAGCCAAATATAATCTGATTCTAGCACACGTCCCTTTATTCCATATTCCTGACCCCCTTTTTCAAACATTCAGCTGCTTTCAAGAATTAGGATGTGGTCAGGGGCAATCTTAGTGTCTTCTTAACACAGCTAAATTTTCTTTTTGACCAGTGAGAACCCCATTATAGACGGAAAAGATAGGATTTAAGATGATTTTTCTGTACTATTGTGGTACTGTGGCAAATTAATCAAGAAGAACACAGGGCAATTCTTGGTGGTCAGTCCTGGGAAGGCTCTCTCCTTTCCTCTACAGCCCTTGGAAACCTCTCCTAATTTGATATCCATTTGTTTCATGCTTTCCTCTCTTGCCTTATGGATGATTACAGGGTGAGCTTTGACATTCTTTTCTGAGGAAGGAGATTTTGGCAGGAGTTAATACACCTTGGGCAGAGAACAGATAAGCTTGTCTCCTCCCTGCACTGAAATAGATTGGTTGGGAATTTAACACCTCTCTGAAATGAGGACACTCCAGAGTTCACAGCAATATTAAACATTTATTTAACAATACTCCCTAAAGTTTCTAATGGAAATATACATACTCAGCAATCAAAAATTAACGCCAATCCTTGCCAAATTATAAGAAAAGAAAATTTTGTTTTCAGTCCCTGAGATAATATTACAGATATTTTTTTTCTAAACATCCCTGTCTCCTCAATTGACTTCTTGGCAATTTTCAGGAGACTATGCACTTGCCATTTAGTTATAGACACTTTAGATGAAAGCATAAGAACCCACAGGTGAAATGATATAACTCAACTTGATTTCATGCCTTTTGCCTTCTCCCATGGCATGAATTTTCCAGTGTGTTGAGGGCACAGCCCTAAAAGCCCTACAAGGCTGTTCTTTGGCAGAACACAAGGGGTAACCTTGAGGCAGTAGACCTGAAGTCACACTTGCCATCAGGGATTCTAGCTTCCATTTACAAGCAGAGGCAAAAATATCCTTAAGGCAAAACACACCCTGGAATATTGTAACGAAAACTGGTAGCAGGTGTCTGAGAAAATTGTTAAAGACAGAAATTCTCAAGAGCTTTTTTACTTTGATGTTTATGACTTCTCTGCAGCATTAAAAGCTCATCGTAATCACATACACAGATTTCTTTTTCGTTTTCATTGGAGACTTCTCTCCATTCTGTTAAGTGGAAGAGGACAATGCCACCTTTTCGGAAGACCCTGTCTGGAAAGCATGGGGAAACTTGCAGAGAGCTGAGTTATCAGCCTCTCTATTGTAACACTTTTTTCTTCTGGGTCCCTTCAGTCTTCTCTGTTCCATTTTTATACCTCTTTTATTGTGACTGTTCAGTCTAAGATGAGCAGAAATCTTCACTACTAAAGTAGAACTAAAGAAGCTTATACAGATATTGATAAAGTTGTTTAAACTATTCTGAATAACCTCAAAAGGCAGAAGAAAGTTAAGATGGGGAATGTCCTCATGGAATGGCAGATTTTAAATCGTATTTAGAGAACAGAGTTGTATATAGGCACTGAAGGGCCTTTTAATATTAACAATGAATCAGTATTCAAATCACTGGTTACATTTTCTAACTGTCCCTCAAAATCTGCCTATCTGTTGCTTTTCATTTCTAAATAACCTTAAAAGCTCACAGCTCCAGCTGCCCTGTTCAGACAGTATGAAGAACAGCACCAGTGTTGGTGGAAGTTGTTTGTTTGTTTTAATCTCTCTTTCTGTAAGGAAATTATCGTCACCAGAGCAACCACGGGCAAACAAAGCAGGCAGGCACACAGTGGCCTCCTTGAAACGCAGCCCCTGTCCTACGTACACTGTGTGCACACATCCAACCCACAGCTTTTCTACATGAGCCTGCTTGCCTGACAGAAAAGAGCAAAAAAGATATAAGCACTGGTGGAAGCAAGGTTTTTTGGTACACAAAGAAAAACCTTTGGTAAGGAAACACTCTGGGGTCACCTTTGCCGTTGCCTCTCTCCCTTTCCTTGTGTGTGTGCTTTAGATTATGTTAAAACTCCAGACCTGTAAATGGCCTGGGGGAGGAACGTGCTCCCATTTCCTTCTCCTTGCGATTCAGAATTACAAATTAATCTGCAGGAAACAATTGCTTCAGCAATTTAGAAGTGGTGTGGGCAGGAGTCTGCACATTTCCCTTCTGGTAGCAAGGAGGAAGAAAGGGAGGGAGAGAGAGCAAGAGAATAGGGGGCTGCTATTGTGCTACTCCTGCCACACTGTATTGATAGCGTTCATTTTAGCTTCTTAGCAAGGTTAAGCATGATAATTGAAAATGTTCATAGCATTGTAGTTCTACTCATGGTTCCAACACGATGAAATTATCAGCTATTTAACAGCCTTTTTATGCTATTCTGACTGCAGTACTTAAATCCATACCATAATGCAAATGCAATACTTATCACTTTTTTTTTTTTTCTATTGAGAGATGAGTAGAATTTAATACTGGCTTCTACAAAAACATTCGTATGGGGTAAATACCTTTTTCTACTATTATGGGGTTACAGAGGTATCTAAAAATCCCCTACATGAAATCTGGCACCTGTTGAAAATATTTAGCTCATAAGCTTGCCACAAAAGACATGTCAAATGAAACATAGACTTGCACTTGAAAGAAAACATTTTCTGTCAACAGAGCCTAAGCAAAAATACTCTTGATGTTTCCCACACCACAGCTTTGTGCAGGTTTTTTCATTTTGTGTTATGTACAGTGTGGGCAGCATAATTTGATGTAGTGAGAAAACTAACAATTTTATGCTAAAGCAGATTTGTCAGAAAACTCCAGGCAGTTTAGAAAACTAATATATTGCAGCAAAAGCCTTCAAAGGGAGATGTAGTAGCAGACAGAAATGGATAACAGTTGCCACTTCACTCAATCCAAAACACAAACATTTGGGTGATATAATGACAATATAAAAAAAAAATAATGTAACAATCCACTCCTCAGGACTCCATCAGCCACCAGGGGCAGGTATTCAAAAAGAATTCAGAGGCTATTAGGAACCGGTTTCCCATAGTGTTTTTGAGAGTTCTGAGGAAGTAGTCAGGCTTGCACTGCTCTGGTGCACAGAAATTTTCTGGAAGTTTCAAGGGACTTTGTTTCAGCACTTTTCAAAGCTTTTATTCAGCTCCTGAAGAAAACTCCTACAGAAAAAGCTGTTTTCTTTTTAAAAAGAACACAGCAACAATATGAGCACCAAATTCGACCATTTTCTCTGTGACTGTGATCACAATAATAAGTAAAATTTAATCTTGCATTTACTAAATCATTAGATATCTCTTTGATTAATATTTGTAGGGAAAATTTGTAAAAATTGCATGGCACTAAAGGCAATATGTTTATTTGTGGATTTATGTAGAAGAAAATAGAATTGAGAAAGGAAAAAGCAGAAGGATGAGGTCCTAGCATCTAGGAAAATAACAGTTGGGATTTCTGGAGAAAATCTTTGGCTGCATCTGCAATACACTTTTAGTTCAAGGAACAGTGAGGTTTTAAAATTAGTCCCTTGAGCTTCCCTACTTACCATGCTTTGCTTTGGTCTTCACAGTGGTTTTTGGTATACTTGAACCACATTCCTCTCAGAGAAAGCTGAGTCACAAGTTCCAGTCCAGGTGCAAATCTAATGATGTCCAGCCTGTTGCAGGGACACAGAAACCTGAGGCAAAGATTGATGCTTCGGACAGCTTTGAGCCAGTTGTGATGAGACAGTGGGTTTGAGAAAACAGACTGAATTTAGTCTGACTAAAAGCCACAAACCATATAGGGAACAAATATCAGAAACTCAGCATCAACTACCTTAATCTATTGCTCCACTCCAGTTGCATCAAATTATTGTTCAGGTAAATATAGCCTATTGCCTTCAAAATATGCATCTTCCCATTTAGGTCTGTCACCTCTGGCCAGAGTTAACCAGGAGGCTTCTGTGTGGACAGACTTCTTCCCAGCCTTATGCTGCAGTTTTCATTTGTAAAGTTGACCTTTTGATTGGATGGACAGTTTTCCTTTTTATATCTGATGTGTACACCAGGGAATGCAATCAGGAGATTTCTATCGATTGCTCTCCAGCAATTTAGTTCTGGTCATGGTTGTACTGGATTTGCAATTATACTGAGGAGAGGTATTATTGACTCTGCCTAGTAATTACCAGGCTGACATCAGATTCTTGTATAGCTGAAACTAACTTACATCTCTCTGACCAAGATACCATAATGAGATGCTGTTATTTCCCCCCACCCCCAATGAAAAGCAAGCTTATCATTTAGTCTTCTAAGGGAAATTTTACACATTATTCCTTTAGAAAGAGTAATGTGTACTTAAAGAAACAGAGAACACATTTAACCTTAATTAGAAGAGGTTTTGGGATCTGAGATATTCTCTAGGTGCTAGTGCATTTCTAGAAAAGCACTGTCGAAGCATACATAAGGTGAAGCAAGTTAGATTGACTGTTATTTGAAGAAATTTAAAACATTAGCTGCGCTTTTCTGGAGGCTCGTCCTACTTCCTTGGAGCCACTGTTGACACTTAAAATACTCTAAGAGTCATCTTTCCTTCTTGAGCTCAGTGGCAAAAATGAGAAAGACTGGCAGCGCTGGAACTTTAGACACGTGATTGGCCCCCTTTCTTGCACAAAATGTGGGGAAAACACATTCAGGACTGGAACAACTTCTTTTTATGGCAACACCCGAACTTTTAGATTCACGCTGGTATTTGTAATGCACATACACGTTTTAGCAAAAGTAAAGTAGATACCAGTAAATCAGGTACAATTTGTATTCACTGTACTCCTCCACAGAAGTCATGAAAACCAGAAGCTGACACCCTACATGGCGTTTGTTTCTCAGTACTGTTTGCTTTGCAGTTACCAACAGAGTACGTCCAAGTACTTCTGAGGAACAATAGCTGGTATAATAAGTAATCTCTGTTTCTAAGCCCTCTTTGTATACGTAAATTAATCTGAAGGACTTATTTGCTACTTTAGTTGGCTGGCTTCTAGCCTAAAGCACGGGGAGATACAAGAGGAGAGTTTGGAAGTGGACAAAGACTGAGGGGAAAGGTGTCATATGATTGAAAGCAGCAGAGCTGATCCCTACGCAAATCCCAGACAGCAAACACGACTCTGGAGATGACAAAGCCTGACAAATGCAAACACAAATGCTCCTATCAGCTACTCAAGCAAACTCTGCCCGCCCCAGCCCCGTTCTGTCAGCCAGGGTGCATTAATGTACAAACACCTCCTCGCACCGTGTAAACAAGCAGCAGCACCTATACCTGAAGGGCCAAGCTATTTCATTTGTTCACTCGTGTGGTCAAGTGCAGGCAGCTCCTAAAGAACACAGAGATATTTGGCCTGTCAACAGGCAGAGCAGGTGGACCCTTCTGGCGCCAGCCCTGGATGTGGAATGGGTTGTGAATGCTTCTCTGGAGCACAGGAAAATAGTGACAGGGACAAAGGAGGTCCTGCAGAGAGCAGATCAAGAAGCAGCCAAGCTCCAAGGAAAAATTTGGCAGGCGTGTTTGTTGTTATTTAAGTTAACTACAAAGGAGCCCCCAGGGGCGGGGAAAATCTGGAGCAGTTCCAGCATGCACATGTGCTGTGCTAGGAGGAGTAAGAATGCCAGTTTCCAAAAACGTAACGTACAGGTATGTGTACCCAAGGCACACATATACAGACATGCATAACAACCCACTGCAGCTTCCTAGAGCCAAAATATATCTTACGTCTTGATCCCATATTTGTTGCTGCTAGGGATTCATTGCTAATTTGACTTTCCACTGCTTGCAGTAACAATGTTTGTGCATTTTTCCTGTTGTATCTGCATTGGAATGGGAATGACCAGAGTAGGAACTTCTCAGATGACCCTATTTTGACTGAACGCTCCATTGTCAGTATGGAAAGCATACTGATGTTTTGCAGCTCCTCCCTAGAAATGCCACGAAGTTAAAGCTGTGTGTAAACCTCAAACCACCCTTTTTCTTTCTTCCTCTATGGTAACCTTTATGAGTATGCACAGAAAAGCTGATAAGTCTGTCTGTCATCTCCTTGGGTAACATTTTCCAAAGCCTCTAAAACAGCTTTTAGAAATAACTTGAACAAGGAGGAATAGAGGTCTCATCACAAGTCAGTGGCTGTGTTCACACTAGCAATTTTCTTGCAGTAGCTGAACTGAAACAGTGAAGGAAGGAAATTGCAGCTGAGCTCTTTACATGTCATTTATGATGAAGTGCAGTGGGGGGGCAGGGGGGAGATAATTCAGATTTAAATACTAGTGCAGAATACTCAAGCCAGTTCTGCTTAAATCTGCTAATATAGACATATACTTTGGGATCTTTATAATCTGCACACCTCGGTTGTGTTAGAATCCAAGGTCAATTTACAAGCGCCTGTTTGCATTGTGAGAAAACAGATGAAGTGGCTGCTTCTTGTTATACACAACTGTCTGCAGCAGTAATCCTGGCAGACAGACACCAGAGTGCGGCATAAAAATTCTCAGTATTTTTAGTAAGTGGCATCAGGATGTATCTACCTGCTGTTTCAAGAAAGCAATAACGCAGTTAAAGATTACATCATCTTGTCTCATGGGACCAAAGATGATCACTAGCTGAGTTTCTCTCATAATTGCAATGTAATTGTAATTGTAATGAATAAAATTAACTTCTTATAATGTGTCTACACTATTTTTTCTCAAATAGCACAGTGTAATCTCATTCGTTTGCAATTTTTTTAAAACTCAAAATACACAGGTACCACACACTCTGCCTGAAAAAGCTTGGAATTCAACTATATTACTTCTAGAATTTAACATAATTGAAAATAATTTTACTATAATTGTGAAATGTGCTGAGCTCACATGAAGAGTGGTTTTCCAAGGCTCATAACCTAGCTAAATCAAATCTGTTTTTTTTCTCTGGAGCACACAAAGCACATGTGGGCCCATTATGGCCTCTTTCACTGCCAGGTTTTAACTTTCAGCTTCCAGCTGCTTTGACTGGGGAGCTGCTTGACATAAAATAAATAAACAAATAAATGCAAGATTAAGATAATGAGTAAAGCATACTCCTTCTGTTCTTCTCTGGTTTCAAGATAGCTTTTCCTCATATTTGCTTCTCCAGAAATATTGTTTTTACTGAGGAGAATAATAATAATACTGTGAAATGCATAGCACTCACTGTCATACCTGAGCAATTAAAATTCTTTAGTCTAGGTTTATCGTAGTCTACGTCAATGATAAGAAAATGTCTTTATGCACTTTATAACATACAGTTATTTTCATGATTTTACTTACTGTTGGTAAAGAATGTAAATAAAATATTCCTGTCTTTTTTGCTCTAGTATCCCAAGAAGTCAGCTGTGCAACAGTTCAACACAAATACGAAGCCATTTAATGAAGACAGCTAAGAGTGGCACAGAGAATTGACTTCCAAACAACCACTTTATCTTCCTTCCCAAGGTAATGGTGAATTAAGGGTGGTATACAAAAGTAGGACTAATTGGAAGACTTAAAACCAGAGCATCTCAGAGGCCACTGTCACTGGCAGAACTCAAGGAAGAAATGAACCTATAGTTGCAAGGCAAATTGATCCTAAAAAACTTGCATGCAAAATTAGGAGCTAGCCAATTGTAAAGTATAGCTGGAAGGGCTATCTAGTTTCTATTGACTCTTAAATATCCTTAGCAGATTTTCAGATGGTCTTTGTCTCTACAGGTTAGATTTTAGGATAGAAGTATCAGACATAAGATTCAGGCATTGCTGATAGGGATTAACACTGAAATTCCCTCTTGTCATATTAACAGCACAAGAAGCAGGATCTCAGACACTGAAGCCAGTAATCGCTCTTTTTGCCTTCAGTTATGTATCTATTTAATAGTGAAAGGGGTCTCCATTGTGTAACTAGGATTTGCTTTCAGAAGTTTGCATAATTTTTACTTGACCAGTGAATCAAAATCTCTTCTTAGCTGCACCAGTGTACCTCCGTTGCAATGTTGTCATGTGCCTAGTTAGCTACGCAGGCTTACATAAAATTCAGAGCAGAATTTGGATGCAAGGATTTGGCCGCAGGGAAAAAAAAATAAAAAGAAAATTAAATCTGCTCCCTGAAGTAATTTAACTTGGTTATGCAGACAGACATATACTTATATCTCCCTACAAAATTATTGCATGTACTTATTTAATTGGCTGTCTGGTAGTCACCTATCAGTCATGTTAATCTGATTTTCAAGCTTATCAAATGCTTAACACTTTGAAAGAGTTTCTTGTTTAGTGACCTAAATTCATCTATATTATGGAGACAAAATGCTTGAAAAAACTCGACTGGACTCAGATACGGGGTTTCTGTTCTGCTAAATAAGGTTGTTTCTTCAGATGGTGTTTGCGAAAGAAGAATCCCGTCCCAACCCCTCTGATCATCTCCTAGGAAACAGTTTGCAAGAGTAAGCCAGACAAAAGGAAATCTGGGAGATGTCCAATTTATGTTCAGTTATAGGTGTGCATTCATATCCATTTATATAGATGTGCAGAGACAGATCTATGTACAAATGTGTGTACTTTAGCAAGAGACAGAAGGGATTTGTGGATTTCGTGACCATAAATGCCTCTAAAATCATCCGCTGCGTTAAGTTGCTCTGAGTTCTCACATGGGGAGCTGGGAGGCCAGAGGTTGTCTGAACCCGAAATGTTGCTCTTGTCATAAAAGCTCAACTAAGCAGAAAGCTGGGAACATAGCTGTTGACAAAGATAGAGCCGAGAGCTCCACAGCTTATCCTTAATTAGGTGTTGGCACTGGCTCTTGTCAAACAAGGGGAAAGAGTGTATGCTGAAGCACACTGACACACACAGACAGCACCAGTCACAGTTGGAGAGAATACAAAGTGCATTCAAGCTGGCATTGAAAGGGATTTAGATAAGTACTTGAGGTAACAAAAATCGAAAAAAGAGGATGATAGCAATGGAAGCTTTAGATGAATTGCAATGGAGTGCACCTTTATTACAGCTTATCAGTCTCCAGACAGCAACAAACCAGCCTTCCTAGTGCATTTCTCTTCTTGGTCTTTCGGATTAAAGGTCAAAGTAACTCAAATTTATATGTTCTGTCTCTCTTGCTGCTTGCACACATTCAGCACACATCTTTGTGAATTGGTGTACCAAGGATGAAAGCTTCAGATCCTTGAGTATAACAAAGGCCTTTTCCTTTGTCAAAGAGGCTCTGTTTCCCCCCTCAAACAATTATTGTCTGGAAGAGATTGCAAACAATATGATATTAAAAGGTCACAATAGTACTGCTGGAATAAATACGCATCTGGCAGTGTGCCAGGCCTAATCCTTCTTGTCTGGAATCACTGTTCTATTTTACAATCATTTGACATATTCAAATAGCTAATATGTGGGTTTATTAATAATACATATAGGCAGTATCCTAACATACACAAAAGCTGTGTGTTTTCACAATGTGTATAAGCACTTCAAGCAATAAGCTGTGCACATTTAGCTACCAGATGGTAGTTCTTATCACAGATAAAAGCACATATATGTTACTATAACTACACCCTCGAAAAGCAAATGATAAGAAAAAAAATACTCTCCACATCACAGCTTACATTATCCCTCAACTTAGGCAGAAAACAGCATATGTTTTACTGCTAGGGAAATGCAGTACTTGAGAGAAAAATATGATTGCAGAAGTGGAAAAAAAAGGTAGAAATCCAGTGTGACATATTCAATAGGGATGTTCAATGAAAGGTTTGTTTGGTATAATAGTAGTAGAGTGCAAGTGTTCTGATTAATGTATTTAAACTCTGAACTACATATGACGGGCAGAAGAAGAGCTGTCCATCCAGATCCGCCAACCGTTTTTTTATTTTTAGTACCATGTGAGCTTCACGAGAGGTGTAGCAGTAAATATTTTGAGGAAATATTTTTCATTGTGTTATTAAAATATTTTGGTAATCCCCCACCCAAAATAACCTAGCAAAAAACGAAGTGAAAACAAAGCAAAAGAGGTATATTTGATTCACAAAAAGAAATAGGAACAATACACTGAATTGACCTTATAACCCAATCTACATCCATTAAGGTTATTAGCACATAACAGCTTCATTTTCCACATTTTATACTTCTTTTGCCCCACACTTTCCATTTAAAAAAGCGCAGGAGCCTCCCACCAAAATACAAACCCCTGGATTAGGGAGGCTACCCTTTGCACGGAGAGGACCATCTCCGCACACACAGAACGCCGCGTCTGCGGACAGGCAGTCGCAAACCCATTTTGATCCCAAAGCCCATTTTGATCCCAAGTGGATGTAGGCAGGGCGGGGGCCGAGAGCGGCTCCATGCCGCTCCCTTTCCCGGCGGAGCGGCTCCGGCAGCCGCCGCCAGCCCCGCGCCGCTGGCAGGCGGCCAAGCAATCTCCGCTTCCCGATGGAGCCCTGATTCCATCTGCTCCAGCAGCGCAAGATATTCCACTTCAGGTCAAAAGCAGGGAGCCTGCAGCATTAACATTACACTAATCTGTAAAGACATTTTCACTAGGCTAGATAGGCTAATGTTACACAGAGCTTTCAAAGGCTGCGGGATAAGGAACAGCGGTAATTGTCAGGGGAAGAGAGTATGCAGAACACAGTCAGAGATGACAATAGATAGAGCGTTGTCAGAACTGAATAAAACAATTACTTGCTGGGGAGATTAGAATTTGAATATGGATACAAGCTCGCAACCAATTTAATCTTTCAGGCACTTAAAAATAATTGCAAAAATATTTTCCCGTAATTGAAAGGAGAATCCTTCAATGTCACATTTTGAAAAAAAAAAAGGAATATGGAAATAGGTCAATCTCAGCACTACCTTCTGTAAGAGATAAACTTCAAGTATTTCAAAGGAACTAGGTTTGTTACTTGAAAAGGAAACAGACGTGTCTTTTGTTTCTGGAAATCAATATACACTATGCATTTTGCAGATAGAGTGGAATTGTTATCAAGCACTTTTGAAGTATACATTGTTATATTTTCATTATTACAAGTGCTCATGAACACACTACAGCAATACAATAAAAGTAGGCTAACCCACAAAATTGAAATTCACTATTTTTATCAGGGAAAAAAAAAAAAAAAAAAAGAAAAACCTCCCAAAAACAAAAACAATCCTAAAAATCAAACCACAACACATTTTTCAGTTTTTCCCCTCACACATTTCTAAGAAAGTAGTTCAAGATTCATGCCTTTAGGCACATCAGAAACCATTAAGAAGTACATTTCTGGAAATCATAACGTATAAAAATTCAATTTAGGCTGCTAGACATTTTCTTCTGAGATCTAAGGAAAAAAAAATTTGGCTGGAAATGAACCATCTGCAAATCCACACAATTAAGTATACGACTATGTTTTAATATACTTCAAACCATGTGGCACTGACATGAAAGATAACTTAAATAATAGAACAATAGAGATTCAGTAGATGGAAGTACATTGTTCTTTAATTAAAAAAAAAAAATCCAAAAATCCATCACAGTAGCATAACATTTCACACATGAAATTACAGGCTTCATTTGTATTTTGCTAGTTATTAATTTCTACCCATATTACTCCTTCAGCTGCATCTTAATGAGCAGATGTTAAACAGTTACTTCTTTATCAGACCTGATTATCATCTCAGAAATTCACCAATTGTTACTATTTTGAAAATGGGTTTATGTTCTTGCTTGTGAAATAGAACTCCTCACTTTCTGTAATCTTATTTTTAGTTACATATATATCACATGTGGCATCGATGCACATGCACAGGTCACTGCCCAAATTTCCGACTCGGCCAAAGGAGCGGTGGTTAGGAAGGATTTTATCCAGTGGGAGAGGTCTGCAGCAAATTCAGATGAACTGTGCTGACTTCCACCCTCGCAGCTCAGCCTTCCTGTGCATTTTGCGTGCCCCGGAGAGCCAGCGTGCTCACTCGGGGTGGCAGATAGCACAGGTGGCCATGGCAGCTAGCCCCAGCCCTAGCTAGCCCCGGCCCTAGCTAACCCCAGCCCTAGTGAGACCTGGCCGTAGCTAGCCCCAGCCCTACTAGCCCCAGCCCTACTAGCCCCGGCCCTAGCTAGCCCCAGCCCTACTAGCCCCAGCCCTACTAGCCCCAGCCCTACTAGCCCCAGCCCTAGCTAGCCCCAGCCCTACTAGCCCCAGCCCTACTAGCTCCAGCCCTACTAGCTCCAGCCCTAGCTAGCCCCAGCCCTACTAGCCCCAGCCCTACTAGCCCCAGCCCTAGCTAGCCCCGGCTAGGCCTGGCCCTGCCACAGGCTCCCGCAGCCACCGTGCCCGCTCCGCTGGCAGAACAGGCAGCCAGAGCAGAGAGAGCTCACAGCGCTGTAATTGCCTCCGTTATGAAACATCTTCACCTGTTATCCAAAGCTGAGCTGAATCACATCAGAAATTATTAACAGTGGCTGTTTTCACGCCAGCTTAATTTGAGCTGATGCTGCTGTTCACTTAGCACAGATGAATAGGTGTGTAGGACGAGACTTTAAACAGAGATGACACCCCAATGAATATTTGCTAGCAACTGTACTGTGGGGAGCTGTGCTGAAGAACAACAGACAATTGTTAGAAGCAAGTGGATGGGGGTGAAAGGACGAGAAAGGAGACACTGCCATCAGTATCTGCTGACAATAATTTTCCAGCCTGATGTCAGACTTTAACAGCTAAATCATTTTTTTCAATTAGTTTCCACAAACGTTGGCAAACACAAGCTGACTTTTTGTGCATACACAATGGTGTGAGAAAATGATGCTGCATCAAACGTGGCCAGAAATATGCTACTCTGCCAAACAGGCATTAAATTTTAATAGTCTGCTTTCATTTTCGCTGCAGTGTGCTTCAAGACGATTATAAATTACAGCATTCTGCTTACTTTTGACTAAATAAGGCATGTTTTAGCATTTGATTTAGAAGTAATGTGTGCCTGACATACGAAACAAATCTTGCAGATACAATTTATCACATGGTGCTCTATGTTTCAACAGAAATTGCTGCACTACCCAGTCACCTCTTTGATGAGTGGTTATGACTTAGACGTGGCATTTAGATAAATGCATTATTTGAGTCAGAATAAGGCCAGGATTTACCTGCGACCTTCAAAACCAAGGGGGCACTCCGCGTGTTTCACTTCCAGAACCATTAATCAAATACCTCATCAAGGCTTAGAGGGATGGGGGCCCTAAGTACAGAGCCTTTGTAAATTAACTTTATTGAGGAGCCCCTGCAGGTTGCAGGTGAACAATCCTTGACCTTCCTGCTTTGCACTCCCACCTCTGCACATGTGCTTCACATACCACAATTAGCCCAAACGTAGAGGGGAAGAGCAGTGGAGACTGCTGAACATGCTGGCTGCAAACCCCAAAGCACGTCCAAATACAAAAAAAGAGTTCCTGCCAGCATGGTCAGAAACAAGGGGTCCAGGCACAGTTGCTAATTTTGGCACTAGAAACATGCGCAATTTTGTACAAGGTTCAACTAGTGCCTGGATTATTTACAATAAAATGCATCATTTTGTCTCCTAACCATAACTGGCGACCCATTGCATCCTGCCTGCAGGAAGAGAAAATTACAGTATAATAGCAGAAGCATTACTGAGGGTTTTAGATTTGTCTTTTTTATCAGTGTGACATTAGAGATCACAAGTCCAGGCTAGTAGCCAATGTCAAGGCATTTAGGTGATTTTCTGATATCTCTGAGGACTGTTTGCCTAGTGAAATAGATCAAGGTGCCTCTTATGATCAGTCTTCATACTAAAGGAACAGGAGGAATAAAATGGTTGGTTTATGGATCTGGGGATGCTTAGCAGACCCACAGATGTGCAAAATCTGTTGAAAGGCTAAAATTTTGGTAGCTGTAGCTTTAGTATTCCTGTGAGGAGCTGTATCTCATTCTGAACACTTTGATTCTAAACTATGTGCCTTTTACGAGCACTTAACTCTACCAGTTTTGTAATTTTTAAGGAATACAGACTTATTTAATGTCCTAAAATGTGATGCTGTGTTTACATTTAAACTGCTGAATAGTTGCACTGACATGATCTAACTTATTACAGATAGAACTGTGGGGCTTAAATAGCTGGTAAAGTTTTTGAAACCTTTGGAAGAAAACACTTTAGAAATGTTAAGTGAGTCATCTTTGTATTGTACCAGCCACAAAAGGACCCACACAAGTTCCTCCTGTGTGTTCTGTCAGGCAACACCAGCTACAAACAGGCTTCATTTTTAATAGCCTTAATTAAAAGGATGGGCTATTTTAGAAAATTGGATACATCCATCTGTTGCATGTAAGAGAAATCTGAGCAAAACTGTAAGACTTGCCTTTTCCAAATTGTTTCACATAGAAAAGAATGACAACTCTTCATAAAATATTGAGTGGTGTGTGTGTGTGTGTGTGTGTGTGTGTGTGTGTGTAAGCACTAAAAAATGTACATAGTTTCTACAAAAGACAAATGGAAAAATACAATGCCTCAGGCCAAAATGTTCTCCTCTAAGGTAAAAGTAAATGGATCACCTTCAGTGGAAAGAGAAAGGTTCAGATGGAACACCATGAGGTTTTTTCTTTTTTATGCCTACAAGTACTCCAACTCCTAGGAGCAGAACAGTGCAGTGATTGTTTACTTTGTACCTTAACAACTGTGACCAAGGCCAGAATGAAAGCAGGATTAGGAAAGGGAAGCTGCAAGCCTTTCATGGCCTTACCTTTCTGAGACCTCCTATAACTTCCCCTTATTACCTACTGTTCAAGACCCTGCTTTTGGCCACTGTAGAGGCAGATGGAAGTGGACAGGCAGAATTGACTTCCCGAATACATTTCCTCCACTGTGTTTTTATCCCTGAAGTTTTCCTTGTTTATTCTGCTAAATATACCTTGCCTCAACCTGACCATTTAGAAACTCCCACCCAAGTAGCTCTTTACATTTCAGTGGGCTCTAGCACGTGGACAGAAAGTCACAAAATGGAGAAAGGTGACCTTGGAAATAGCAGCACAGGAGTTGAAGGCACTCGTCTCTACTTCTTAACCTTGCCCTACAGAAACATAGAGCCAATGCTGAAAGGTCATGTATAAACAACTAAGGACACCTAGAGGAGTGAAATAATTTTGAATCTGGGTCCTTTGTTATCATTTCTTCATACATCAACATAAGTCAGAGGGCCGTTCTAGCAGATAGCTGTGGCAGTGACCAGGGAATATTTTGAAATGTATAAATTTCTTTTGAGTTTCTGACTTTCTTCTAGAAAGAGAAACAAGCAAAAGAGACTAAAATAGCTGGAAATGTAGTTTTGTCTGTGGAAGAAGGAAGGTTTCAAGGAATGAGACTGAAGGGGAAGAAGTTTGCTTGAACTGTAGATCAGGTTTTAGAAGGACTTACAAGTAGGCACTCCAAAAAGTCTCCAAGTAGCATACTGTGTTTAATGCAGATCAGGAAAGCTACCAGGAAGCAATTAAAAGTAATTGATATTATAGAACAGATAGTTGAGCAAGATATTTTTTAGGAAAAAATCTTATAGAAGGAAAAATCCATCCCTCTCAGCTAACAGATTTCTTTGAGTACAGCAATAATGTTGTTGCTAAAGATATAATTTACTTGGGCTTTGATAAAGCCTTTGACAAAATGCCTTAATGGTAAGGTCAGAAGGGTTAAAATGCTGCCTGGAATTGGAGGGAAGGAAGGAAGGAAGGAAGGAAGGAAGGAAGGAAGGAAGGAAGGAAGGAAGGAAGGAAGGAAGGAAGGAAGGAAGGAAGGAAGGAAGGAAGGAAGGAAGGAAGGAAGGAAGGAAGGAAGGAAGGAAGGAAGGAAGGAAGGAAGGAAGGAAGGAAGGAAGGAAGGAAGGAAGGAAGGAAGGAAGGAAGGAAGGAAGGAAGGAAGGAAGGAAGGAAGGAAGGAAGGAAGGAAGGAAGGAAGGAAGGAAGGAAGGAAGGAAGGAAGGAAGGAAGGAAGGAAGTGTAATGGTCAGTTTTCATCATGACAGGATTGCAATGGGGTTCACGTTTCTGTAGTTGGATAAGACTGTTTTCCTCATTAATGTTCTGGGGAGATGGGTGGGAAAAGAAATTACACAGAGCACAATTATTTAGATTAGTCATCACTAGAGAAGGTTAAGAAGGTCCATAGGGACCTTACAAAACTAAACTAAATAGGCAGCAGGGCTACTTACATATGAAATTGACAAAGGCAAGATAATGCAGATAGGAAGGAGTAATTAGAAGTAATCAGACTAAATTAATTATAAACATCTGGGCATCTCAGCAAACATCACAATGCAGAACTCCACACAATAGAGCCATTGAGAAAGCCAGCAACATTTAATGCCGCTAAGGGCTTTTCCTAGGCACATAGATGGTTAGGGGCAAATTAACGAACTGCCAGCTCATCCTGCCCACAAGGTCCAGTCAGATTTCATAGCTTAAGGGTGGGAGAAGGCTTTCTTTCTTCTCCCTTCCCACCAATCACCCTCCAAGTCTTCAGACATTAGGGGAAGCTATACCCAGAATCTAAACAAATATATTTTGTAATTTAACACCCAAAAAAGGGTCTTAGGAGCCACACAGGATTCCAACAAGTGTAATTAATGTCAAGTTGAGTACAAAGTGGCGTTGCCCTCCTGCTGCCCTCTCCACCTGCTGCCCGTCTGGTGCTGCCCCCCTGCTGCTCCATCCACCTGCTGGCTGTCTGGGATTGCTCTCCAGCTGCTGTGCCCACCTGCTCACTGGCCTCCTTGGAGTCATTAGGGGCCTGCCACCCTCCCCAGTGCCCCAAACAGCCTGGGACTGGGCCGACGGCCGGAGCACTGGTGTGGAGGAGCATGGCAGAGCTGTCAGGGGCTGAAGGGAGGCACAGGGCTGCAGGGACACTCTGTCCATTCCGCAGCACCAGCAAGGTCACTCCAGCCACGGGAGCTCCGAGGCAGCTGCTTCAGGAGGTACTGCTTCATCCCCAGTGCTGAAGGCTGCTTCAGCCTTCTGTTCAACCAATATCTTCCCAATCCTTGCACTTCCCTAGAAGGGAAAGCAAAGGCCGTGTAGGCAGATGTGCTGATAAGGATTTAGGATATCTAGTCGTCATCTACACTGTATTTGTTTTCCAGTAAAGAAGTCAAAAAATCCCAGAGCATACTTAAAAATTAATGCTATCCCTTCAGTAGATTACACTATAATGGCCTGGTTCCACTATGGATCAAAGCAATCTGCTACACTATGCTGTTCATTTCTCTGTCAAGAGAAAAGAAGGATATATTTTACTTGCACAGTTCAAGTTCTGCATTATACAAGTGAAGGAGAGCAGAGTATCAACTCACAGAATTCCCTTACCACACACAAAGTCATGTCTATAGCAATGATTAAGGGATTTCTGCTAAGCCCTATATATATTTATATAACATAAAGTTGTATTTTACTATAATGGGACTTACTATTTTTATTTAAAAGAAAAAAGTTCTTTGAAGTTAACCATTTGATTTAACTTTCTTGATCAGAGTATCAGCATTCTGGAGTCCCTTGGAATAACCATGGATAATCATAGTTTGTACCCTAATATAAAAGCACCATCAAAGAGTCAGTGTGTATAAAAGTAAAACACAATTTTTTTCCTTTCAAGTGATATATGTCCCTGGGAGAAGGAAGGTCTCCCAATTGTACCTACTCTTAAAGGAAATAAATATAACTGCACAATACCTTTCTACATGCTCTATGCTCTCACATATGTTTTCTGTCACTCTAACCCCAGTACACAGTATTTGCAGTGTATCAGTAGTATTTCCACTCATTTGACCTGAAGCCCATCAGGAAATAAAACCCTCAGTTAAAAAAAAAAAAAAAAAGCCAGGATGGAAATGAAAAGCACTCTCTGTCAGTCACGAGGAACAACAGGATTTAGAAGAGTCTTTAGCTGCAACCCCAGATATTTTAAACAACTAGAATCACAGCAGCTAAGACTAAATGAAAAAAATCTCAGATGGTGATCTCCTGGATACAGAGACTTTTGTAATATTCAGCATACCCCGTCAATCCTAGCCATAAAACTACTGAAAGGCTGGAGTATCCTGTGCACTGCCACGTGACTTAGCCATGTTTCTCCATCTGTACTTCATAATCTGTGCTAATTTTTAGTTTGCTTCCAGATGACACCTACAAAAAGCTATCTGATTACATCTGATTTAAGAACAGATAAGAGAGACAAATGAACTTGTTGGTTTGTCATCCAGGCTGGTTCTTTTAAACCATTCTTTCCTACTACATATTTTGTCTTTGCCAGTTATCTGCTTTAGTTGGAAAGAGTGTGTGGGAAAAACACTTGGAATTCTTGCTTGAAAATAGCACCTGGAAAAAAACCAACATTTAAAAAAATGCAGAACAGAAATAGAGGGTGGTTCAGGGCTGAAGATGGATGAATATCCTTTCTATTTACTGTTGGGAAACTGGAAGCTCAATCATGATGTCAAACTGTCAATGGCATTTTAGTACGGTGTCCAATTAGTCTTACAAAAGTTTCAGGTGGTGTTCTCCTAGAGGTAATTAGTTTTGGGTTTTTTTTTTTTTTGTTTGCTTGTATTCTTAGAGTTGAAAAATTCTAAAAAGCTGTTGCAAGTCTCTTATTCTGTCCTCATGTTTAGCTTTATGTGGGCTATTCAAGCTAGTAGCCCTCACATTTGCATATGGGAGTTTTACAGGTGCTCTTTATCCTCATTACAGAAAGCCCAAATTTATTTGCCCTGGACACATACTGCAAAATTTAAACATCAGTTCTAGCTTTTTCTGATGGAAATGCAGTTTTCTTCTGTGCAATAGGAATAGGAATCCATTTAACTGACTTGGCTCTGAGAGCATAATTAAATTTATTTTAAAAGAAAAAGTTTTTACATCAGAGAATCAGTATTTTATAAATCAAATATAACTTAAATTTTAGACAGTCTTGCAAGACAGAACATTTCACAAAGCCACAGAATATTCTGAATTGGAATAAGACCACAAAGATCATTCAGTCCAGCTCTTAAGTGAGGAGTCTGTACAGGGATCAAACCGAAAACCTTGGTATTATCAGCACCTTGCTTTAACCAACTGAACTAAGTATCATGTAGCCAATAAATATCTATTCACCTAAACCCTGTTCTGGACAGTATAACATATAATACTTTATCAATTGAAACATTTTGTTCTCAGGCATAGATATTAAATGGGGTCATAAGCTGACAAGAAAGAAACACTTTGGGAAATGCTTTTATTTTTCTTTCCCAAATGAGTGGTACAGGTTGAAACATAGGTTGAAATTTTTCTTGAGTTCTAATGGAAAACAAGACCAGTAGATATTAACAGACAAATATTACAGATGAAGTGTAGGGGTTTGAGGAATCTTCTGTAGTGCTATGTGCTATACATTTTCTACAATATTAACTATCATTAAAGAAAAGCTAGAAAGAGGTGTATTTGTTTTAAGAAAAGCAGCTACCATTCCACTTAACAGGCTTTTTCCTCCTTTAGTGCACCTCCTGGAGCTGGACATTTCCAGTTTGCCTTCCCTCTAGTACCCAGCATCACCAGAAGAAAGACAAAGTCTCTGGGCAGGAAAGCATTCCCCCACATTCCCCCACTCTTCTCTAAACAATCCTTCATCTTCCTGGCTGCCACAACTTCCTGCTCATCTGCTGCCCTCCAAATGTGTCATCTTCCCATTCAGTGTCAAGGGGATTTCAAGGCATACCCAGCTAGACCAGGGATGTATTTGCCATATTTATCACCCTTCCTGCTCCACAGCAGCTCCATGAACCATGCTGGTACTCCTATTCACTTATGCACTACATTACCTGGTTAGCACTGAGACAGGGTAAGATCTGCACCCTGCTCTCATCAGGTTAATGGTTCCAAAATGGCAATGCTTTCTGAAAATATATCCCTTTTTTTCCAAACAGGGAAAGTGCAGAAATTATGTTTCTGGCACAAGTGCTTGGAAAATACAGTCTGAAGCAAACCACACAATTTCTACTGTCCTACTTTACTCAGTGACCTAGTGAACTGCATGGAGCTTTCTCCTAATCCACCAATAGCAGCTGTCTTTCCTTCCCCACCTCTAACTGTTCCGTCATTTTACTGACTTGAAGTTACGGGAGGAAAATGAAACGTGAATAAATGAAGGTCTTGGTATTCATTCTGCATGTTATTTGCTAGCAGCAGTAAAAGGGAAAAAAATGGAATTAGGCTAGGCAGTCCAAAGGGAAAATGTGGAAATGACTTGTAACTAAGAGGATGTGACCCTCTGCATAATTCATAATCATTAGTCTAAGTGACACTTCCACAGCATGTGCAGTAGTGCTCTCCACTACGGCAGGTCTGAGCCCAAATGGCCCATTCAGCAGCAGTCTGTTTGTGATCAGATTTCCCTGAAAGACAACTCTCAAAGCTTTATTTGCTCTGTGTACATGTATATGGATGTTTGGTTGTTTTTTTTTTTTTTTTAAAGTAAAGATGCTGTCTCAGCTTCACCATGTGTGCAATTTAAGGTTTGCTCAAGTGATTCTTTAAAACTGCATAAAGGCAATTCTGCTGTGCCTTGGAGAGAGCATTGCTGTAATGTTCTGTGCATACATCTGCATGATTTCTCAAAGCTAATTCAAATTTAATGCATTGGTAATTCCTTTTCTGCAGAAGTCACCCAGCAGTAATCTGAAGGTTACAGAATTATCTTCCAGATCAAATAACACTTCTAAAATAGTATAAACCAGGAGGCAAGATTATAATGGGCAAAATTAGACTTTCAATGAGTCACTCCATCCTCTTTACAATCCTAAACATAGCAACCTGGTGTCAAAAGTACTTTTAAAAGTGCAGCCAAAAGAAAGGTATACTTTTTAAAATCAGCTACAGGACAATTTGCAGCACTGTATTATCAGAATGATATTATAGCAGGGGTTTGAATTACTGGGAACTTTAAGAAGCAGGAGTATTTATGTTTTTTGGTGGACAGAAAATTAAGGATTTTTTTTATTTATATAATTTAAACAAATTATGAACACTATCAAAACTGTTTATGGAAAACGTAAATTATCCACAGTTAAATTTTGATATAAATTGAGCCCAACCAAATGAACAAAAAAAAAATTACACTCCTCTTGGGGTTTAGACATGACTAATGGATCATTAGTTTCTATTTCATCCATCAGGCACTTATTGTTAAATGTTACCACGTTGGACCACACTGAAGTAGTAAGTTAAATGGGTTTAGTTGACAAAGACCATTCTAAAGCAAACAAATCTTATTTGGTTTTGGACACTCGTATTACAATTTAGTCACTGAATCCCAGAATATGATGAGTTGAAAGGGACCCACAAGGGTCATTGAGTCCTGGCCCTGCACAGCGCCATCTCCAAAAGCCACACTGTCTGAGAGAATTGTCCAAATGCCTCTGAGCTCTGTCAGGCTGGTGCTGTGACAGCTTCCCTGGGAGCCTGTTCCAGCGCTCAAACACTCTCTGGGTGAAGAACTTTTTTCTTATATTGAATCTAAACCTCCCCTGATGCAATTTCAGGCCATTCCCCCAGGTCCTGTCACTGTCACCACAGAGCAGGGATCAGTGCCTGCCCCTCCTCTTCCCCTCCCAAGGAAGCTGTAACTGCAGTGAGGTCTCCCCTCAGGTGCCCCTTCTCCAGGCTGAACAGACCAAGTGCCCTCAGCCACTCCTCACACGGCTTCCCCTCCAAACCCTTCCCCATCCTCATGGCCCTCCTTTGGACACTCTCCAACAGCTCAATGTCTTTTCTGTGTTGTGGCACCCAGACCTGCCCCCAGCACTGGAGGTGAGGCTGCCCCAGAGCAGAGCAGAGCAGGACAATCCCCTCCCTTGCCTGGCTGTGATGCTGTGCCTGATGCCCCCAGGACACTTTTGGCCCTCCTGGCTGCCAGGGCACCGCGGGCTCATGTTCAACTTGTCCTGACCAGGACACCCCACGTCTGTTTCCTGCACTCATTTCTGCTTTCCAGTTTCTCCTTTCCCAGTCCGTCTGTAAATCCAGGGTTGCCCCATCCCAAGTGCAGAATCTGTCACTTTCCCTTGTTGAATTTCTTATGGATGGTGCCTGCCCAGTCCTCTCATTGTCAAGATCTCTCTGCAGGGTGTCCCTGCCCTGGAGGGAGTCAACAGCTCCTCCCAGTTTTGTACCATCTGTGAACTTGCTTCGTATCCTGGCCAGTCCTGTGTCCAAGCCATTTATGAAGAGCACAGAGTTGAGGATGGAGCCCTGTGGAACCCCCACAGTGACAGGTCACCAGTCTGATGTCACCCCATTCACTGTAATCCTTTGTGCTTAAGCTCTGAGTCATTTGATCACCCACTAGCTGATGTGTGTATTCACCTAGTCCTACTTAGCCTCATATTTGACCACAACAAGAAAAACGTATAAGGATATAATTAATTGCCAGGGCTTTTTCCTATGCTGTAACTGGATTAGTACAAACATGTTGCACCTACCTCCTGTGGTTTAGTTATGAGATACATATCAAGCTTGAAATAAAAACCAAAAAACGAGTAGACATGAGGAGCACATACTTGAAGGCACAAAAACTAGTTGATTTTAATTTTGGCTGTGTTCTTGTCTCTGATTTATTTTAAGTAATATTTATTTGCAGCCCAGCCTAGAAGATATTCCACAATGCCTTCCTTAAACCTTGCTACATATTCTAAAGATTAGTGTAGATTCTTCACTTTCCCCCATGCATTTCCACGAAAGAGATCTTTCCAGTGCCTCTGCCATTTGCTTATTGCAACTTACACGAAAGGTCTCTAGTGTATACAGACAAGACACAGGAAATATTGCAAACAATATTTAGGGGGTCAGTATCTGTAATTGAAAAAATTTTCTGAAACTTATACTAAAATAACCTGAATTTTCAAGGGAAACTCATTCCATCTTTCTGCGTTTAGAGTGAACTGGTTTTGGAAACAGAATTGCAGAACTGTCAGGGTTGGAAAAGAGCACCTTCAGGACCATCCAGTCCTGCCATCAGTCCTGTGTCACCATAGAGGGCCAGCATGGCACAAAGCCGTATCCTCCAGGGTCACTTCCAGACATCTCTTGACCACTTCAAAATATAGTGACTCTGCCACCTCCCTGGGCAATTTATTCCACTGCCTAATTACTCTTCCAGGGATATTTTTTTTCCTAATATCTAATCTGAACTCCCTTGCTGTGAGTTAAGGCCTTGCCTCTCATCCTTTTCCTTGAGACGTGGGAGAAGAGACCAACCCCACCTGGCTGCAACCTGCTCTCAGGTAGCTGTGGAGAGTGATAAGGTCTCCCCTGAGCCTCCTTTTCTCCAGGTTGAACAAGCAAAGCTCCCTCAGCCACTCCTCATCAGACATGACTTTAGAGGGAAAGAACTCTTTCAGATGAAAGAATTAAAGAAAAGACTGTTCAAGCCAAGATACAACATTGTCATGGTGTGTCTTTAAAGCTTCTGTAAAGCATATTTGATTCTAGGATTTATCTCCAGACTTCTGAATGAGCACATACAGATGTGTTTAAATCCTCTTAGACTAATTGAGAATAATGTGAATAAAAATACTTCCTATTCATTCTCTGAAAGACCTAGTGTTTCCACGACTTTGCTTTCCTTAGACAACATTGAGAATGACTGCCAGAAAAAAACCAACACATCAGTTACTGTATTACAATAATAACAACAGTAACAATGTTTCCAGCAAATTATGATTAGTACTGCTTAGAAAGAAAAAAAACCCTTCTCCTTAATTCTTAGATAGACTATAAAAATAAAGAGGAATATGAAGGCAAGAAACTACCATTCTTTCCTGTACATCACTTTTAAAAACAGACATAATTTCTATGACAAGCTTTAAATATTAATTATTTGCCAGGCTCCAAAATGTGCTCCATAATGTTTTTTTTTTTTTAAGGGATATTTTAAAAAAGTTGTATGAATTGTGAATGTCAACAAAGACTTATTACTTTGAACATGTTTAAAAGGAAGTGTAATGCAATTTCATATAGCAAAACCCCTCTGGCAGCTGCTCCATAAAGTCAATTATACTGCTATATGTTCTCAAGTAGACTTATTTTTTATAGTCAGAGCGAATGAGGAACAAGGTGAACAAATATCGCAGTAGTGATTGAGGAATGACTTTCTTTAGTTTCCAGCACTTGGAATGAAAGTCTTGCCTAATGATCTGAAACCATTTATCACTGAACAATGCAGGGCAAGCATTACTGCCCTATCATGTGTCAGAACAATTAACAAAGAAAACATCACCAGCAGTGTCCACCAGGAGTTTTTGGACTTCCCCAAAGCAATACAAAAAATTCCGTTTTTGTAGAAAAAAAAAAATCTACTTTAAAATATGAACAGTTTTGCTTCATGCTATCTCCTGATCTTACCCTGTCAATGGACCCACGTGCAAAAGGAAGGTTCAAAATCGCAATCATTACAACCTGTTTTCTAAGCAGACCTCTGTAATGTCTGAAATCAGTAGGTGCAAAACAAGCCCTGTGAGTTTTTCCATAAATAAATAAACAATAAAAGCAACACCTTCCACATTGATAGAGATCTAGAAAAATAACTGTCTATCCTCAGAAGAATTTTTAACACAATGAGGTACAGTTTCTGTGTTTGTGACTGTTTATCAAATTGAGGAACCACGGTATTGTAAATCAAGTAAAATTCAGTATTTACAAAAATATTTTTAGATGGTCCCTGGAGAAGCAAGGTTGCTTGTAAAAAACGACATTACAGGATATTACAGAAGCATCACTTCCTTAATGCTTAGTTTTGATCTTTGCAAATTTTTATATTGAATGTGATGGTTTGCATTTGTAATAGTAACTGTTTAGGTGTAGTAGATTTCCCTTGCCAGAGTTTTCTAGTCTGATTTATGCTGTGCTGGTCAGGTACCCTGACATATGATTAGTGTGCTGGTTATTAAGGTAATTTGTAAAAAACGTTGATACATTTACAATCATCCAAGCTACCAAGAGCTATCTGTGTTTGTACAATTCTAAAACCTGTTAATCAGACAGGTTATTTTTATGTTAATTTTGACTCATTTATTCTTTGGATGGTCAATGTCTCCTTAGATTTTAAAAAAGAACAGAATTTAGTCATTTCATCTAGGCAGAAACAGAAAGAAGAAAATAAATTAAACAATGTGGGGTTTTTTAATGGAAAATTATTGCAGAACAAGAAACTAGGTGCATGCAAGTTTAAATGTATATTTAGTTTACTCTGTTTAGAGAGGATAGATGGTAGAATGGTGTGAAGTATTATAGAACAGGGATAGTTACATTATGAGGCGAGCAAGGAATTTCTTGTACAATTTATCACAAATAAAGTAGCCATTATATTTTCTGTCACTCTGTACCATTGTATACAATCAATGCAATTGCAGAAACAGAGTTTAGGAAATATATAATGAAATTAGTAAAATTACTCTGGTGTGGATTTTCCATTCTCAGCTTGAGAGTCAGGATTAGTCAACATCACCATGTTTCCCTGTGGAACAAATAGGGAATGAAAATAGCAGTAATAAATGCCTTTCCAAATACACCAATATCAAGTTGCAAGACTTTAACACTCTTAAACAGTGTATTAAAAGTGTTTCTGAACAATGAAGTAACTACAAAGATGACTGCCTGGCTTGTTAATGACAAGGAACACAGATTTTATCTTTGACCACTCATTTGATGTCAGGCTAACTCTTCTCTGGTCCTGGTCTGAATCTTATACCATCTGTGTATTTTCTTTGGAAAATTCTATATTTGCATATAGCAAAGGAGAGATGTGCTTTTCAATGAAAGGTAATTAATCATGTGTCTTAGATGGTGCAGCCAGGGGTTCAGGGCTAAGCTGGTGTACATCTGTGAGGGAACTCCTTCCCAGATGACACATGGAGAGTGTTGATGAATCCTCCACAAATGAGCAACTCTCTTTCCTTGGTCCAGCTTGACTCAGCACATACTGCTGCTGCACAGTTACACTGGCTTGCTGAAATGGGGCCAGTCTGTGGTACCTAATCTGCTTTTCCTCAAAAAATCCTCAGTTTAAATCAGGTTGAAGGTTTCTCTCAGATGGATATCCCATAAAAGTTAGTAAGACATTTGGAACTGGTTTTACACACCGTACTTGTTTTAGTCACACTCTTCATGACATCTCTATTATGTAAGCACACCATGGGCTCACTGTTTCTATTTCTGCCTTACTCAGGCCAAGTTACTTCAAAAAGATATCATTGCATTGAAAATTCCCACTGTTCCCCAAATGTATCACAATCTGTTTAGTGTACACGACTCTCATCACACAAATTTGTTAAGACTGATTTAGTAACAATGACTTCTAATTCTAAATAATTAGGCACTGAAAGCTTACTGAGCTCACCAGAAAAAAAACCAAAAAAAACCCAGTGTATATTTACAAACATTTTTCCCACTGATAAAAAGGAAAAGTTTCCACTGTAAGTAAAAGCCATTAAAATTTAGATTAGGTTAACACCCTACAGAAAAACATATTAAGAAATACCTAGTAAAAGCCCTCTATAACATATTTTCCAGTGCCTTTACACTTGTCTATGATATCTGACACTGCAGAAGTCATGCACAGTGCTGTAAATAAATAGGTTCACTTAAGTGTCTAATCATTAAGCAAACACTAAAAAATGTAAACTGGAACAAGATAAATACAACAAGATCCTCTGATCAAGCAATGTAGGAACATTTTTTTAGCTACTAAGAGAGAAAATATTAACCTTCTTTCATGTGCCCCAATTTACCAGCAACTTAGTTGCCTCTGCTTAGTGAAACAAATTAATGACTGCTCAGGGTTTTGTGAACATCTAAAAGCTAATAAGGAAATTCATAACAGCAGCAGTGTGGGTTGTGCACACACATGCTGTTTGATGGCCTTTGCACCAGCCAGAAAAGGCTCAGGAACTGAGTACACTAAATGGATAATATTACTGTGAGTAGCAAGAGCAGAGCTGGGGGAGAAGTAATCTGGCATATTGTGTGAGAAAATCACATTATTATCCAAAAGTAAATTGCTTTACTTGCCCAGTACTCACAAACCCTATCCCTGGATAATCATCTTCACACTCAGATGCACTTCATGGCTTGTTTACCATGTTACACTGATGTTTACTCCCTAAGTCTATTTGATGTTGGCCATTTGAAAACATTATGATTTAAATTAGTCCCTGTAACTAATGAGCATATGTTTCATGTGTTCCATAAGAACAAGGAAATAAAAATATTTTGGGTTAACATCATCTTTTTAGATCAAATTTAAGAATCTTGGAAAATAGAGAACCGAGTACAAAGACTTATTATGACATAAAGTAATATAGCAAGAATTCAAAAGAATTAACTATATTAATTAACTAATTAATTTAAGGATTTTAAAGACTGTTCAGTCATCTTAAGTTCATGACTATTCCAGCAGAGCTAAACCTAGTATATATGAGGATTCTAAGAAAAACTAATTGTTAAATAGTTAGTGAGGCAGAAGAAACTATGAGGCAGCTCACTTATCAGCTCATAGTCCATGTTATCATGTCTGCAATATAAATGTCAAAGTACTGAAGCACTAAAGAAAACAGGTTGTGCAATAGAACAAGAAAAAGGGTAACAAAAATCCAATGGTGTTACATCTCAAATGCTGGGCAGTTGGCACTCTCCAAAAATTCAACTGTTCTACATCTGAAGACTTAGGAAAGGAGTCTCAGTTTTTCAAAAGATATGTCACTCCATTCTAAAATTAAGATTCCCTGAGAATTCCCTGAGCTTAGCATAAGAGTAGAGAATAATATTGGACGTGAAATGTAGGGAAGCAGAAAAAATAGGAATATCAAAATTCTGCTCCAAGAGGCAAAGAAGATGTCATACTACTAAAAAAAGACCGGTAAATGGAGAGAAAAAACGGTAGAGACCTGAACATGCTATTTGACCCTCTTGACCTTTCGAGTCAGCTCTGTATTTTTATAACATTGCAGCAATTTAGAAATACCTATATTTTGTCCAAAATTTTGGCTGTGATGTATTTGCCTTTTTAAACAGTAGGCATCTAAAAACACGATCAGCATTTTCCAGTTTGTGATGCACTGATATTTTCAATACCAGAGTTTGTCTTGAGAAATATGTCTTTTAGACAGTGTGAGCATACACATGGCAGGCTGTGGAATGCTCTACACAGATATGGTTTGGAACAGACTGGGAGGAAGCCCTCAGGCTCTGCATCTGCCTGTGGCCTCATCTTGTCTAAAGAGGAGGAGTAGACTACGACTTGGTAGAATCATACTATTCATAAACCTTTGTGATGTCTAACTTGAGGTACCAGCATTTTCCAGCTTCACAAGTGTTATAAAAGTTAATAGAGACAATTTCTGTTCAGTGACTGCCATCAAAACTCTTGCATTAGAATTTTCCGCTCACATCCTATGTACCTAATTCTACATGCACAAGACTTAAGAATTAGGGTCATTAAATCCTCTGTTGTTTTAAGAAGATCTTTGTGATCTTGTTACACATCATTTGCTTAGTTTTCACCAATTCTCAGTGGAAAAATCTCATGCCCATTCTCTCTATTTTGCATATAGACAATAAACATGAAAACTCTCGTTATAATCAACTAAATATTCAAAATGTAAAAAGTTAAATTCTCCTAATTCTGTGATTGAATAATAAAAAACACCTCACAATAGCTCTTTAGTATACAAAAGTCCTTGATTACAATTTCAGTGTGTTGTCTGCTTCTTTTTTTTTTTTTTTTTTTTTTTTTTTAATTCTGGTTAGGTTTTCAATATGTTTTAAAAATAGATTTCCTAGTTAGAGGTTTTTCATCTCAGCCGCTTGTATTTCATCATACTTTAAAAGCATATTAATGATAAATGACCATTCCACATTGTTTCACAAAGCTGTTTATACCTTACTGATTAAAAACTTCAATTGATTCCTAATACACAATTTCTAGTCAAAACTAAAATTTTGGCCTTGATAAGTAAGGTGTGTGGATTTAAACAAAATGGTAAACTTTAGTTTTAATAACTGAGCCTAATAGTTTGGCTCCCATAAATGGTCTCATAATTTGGGACTGAGATGAAATAGTTAAGTAAAAAGTAGCTAGCATGGTACAATTTCCTTCTCTGAGCTGAAGTTTGACTGCATTCATACCTCTCCAAATAAGTAACAGAGGCAAATCTATGTGCTTGGAAGATCATTTTGGACAGAGAAATTTTATGGGACAAGAAAGATAATCGGACTTTTCTGCAAGAGCCAACATGAACCTCATTGTGAGGTATTGAAGTAAAAAGAGGGGATAACTTCACAATTATATTGGGAAGGCTATTTATATTTTGACTTTTTCTCCATTGTGGCAAAGCTATGTTTCTAAGGGAAATTTCACCTACAGTACTTCCTGAAACTCCCAAAAAATTCTGTCTTCCTCTTTCTATAGTGTGATTTTTCTCAATGCCAATAATGAGTTCATTTATTCAAAAATAAAATAAATAAAATAATTTATTTTGAGGTCTTTCTAATTTTGTTGATATTATAGTGTTTTAAAAAGCAGTAAAACTACAGTTATTCTGCCAGTTTGAAATAATTCTTTGCCTCTTTGCCGAGATGTAAGGAATATGTGCCTTTCTGTAAAGCTGTGAAAGAAGAAACCTAGAGAAAGCCCCTGAAAAAGGACAACTTGATGACCCTGACCTATGGACAGCCAGGAATTCCTGCCCAATTTCCACCTCTGGTGCAGTGCCATGCTGCTACATGCCAAGCAGTTGCCAGGTGGAAAGATTAACAAAGGTCAATAGATCCCTGTAAGCAAATGAGATCCAGAAAATCTGTCCCTGACATGCACAAGTGAAAAAAGACACGTGCAAAATCCAGCAGTACTACTCTCCACAAATAAAACTTGTTATGCAAAATGTTTAATTTGGCTGAGTGTATCTTAATCCATTTCTAATACCACAAATAACATTCTCATAGTCGATTATGGGGACAAACAGTTCTTTAATCAATTTAATAAACATAATCTTATTAAAGCAACTCTTGAGTCAACTGTAGACCATGTCCCCAATTAACCTGAATTCTGAAATAACCAGCTAAATGATCAGACATCAAAGAGGCTGCTGAATTCAAACATAAGCCTCAGTGTTTGGATGGTGAGAGAAAGGAGAGAAAAGGATTTTCTGGCAGATGCGGTTTAGCTGGTTTAGGTTGGTTTTGAATACAAATAAGCAACAACATTAGCCACAGCTACCTGCAGGAATAAAATGTGTCCTTAAAAAACCCAACACAACCAACACCAGAACACATGAATTTGAATTACTACAGGGCCACCCATGTCTCAAAATCCTCTCCCCTCTATCCCTAAAGCAAGTAGTTTAGTTACTTTACCCACAGATTTCTCAAGACACAGATTTTCTCTCAGTCATCCTCCTGCAAAGGACTTTATATCTTTGAACAACAGAACTACTGATCCTGTTTATTTTCCATTAAAGTCCTGCCCGAGGGGACAGGTTTACAGACAGGATAACACAGGACAGAAAATAATGTCTTATGCTAAATAATTACTCAATCCACAGTCACTTCTTTTGAAGCCTTCCAAAGAAGTTTTCATTTTATTTTGGTTTCTCTGCAACATCAGAACCTTCCTCTGGGCTTGGAGAAGGGATAATGCAAAACTTGTGCATGTCTACACATTTTCCTATTGCCCACCTGGGAAATGGCAGAGGAAATTGAGTCCAGTAGGATTCATATGGAGTCTCCCACAGCACTGCAATACTCCGTTTCCTTCCTAAAAATTAAAAGCTTAATATGAAAGGAGGCAAGAACTCCAGTGGAAAAAAAGAATGTGCTTTCAATGCTGTTTCTAACTGTCCTGCAGTACCTGAGCTGAGAACAGCTTCATAAGGAAATGACCCAAGTCATCTGTTTTCAAGAACTGCTAGGCATTCTATCCACAGAACAATTAAAAACTTCTTAACAAACTATTTCCACACTTTCCCCTCTCCTTCCAAATCCTAATCTGAGCCACAAATTTGTGTATTTTTAAAAAAGTTGTGATCACTTTTTATCCACTCAATTTTCTTATGTGTTATAAATGCCTTTAGTTGTAAAAAAGTAATGTTCAGACTGTAGATACAAAAATTATCTTAAATATCTGTTCATATGCATTTTAGTTTACACTTGCTTGCAATAGAAGTCAGGTTGTGCACTGCTAAAGGGGAACACATGCAGGCAGTTTCAGCTTCCTGGTCAACCCATGCTTATTAGACACTTATAACTTCATAAGGATTTTGCCCTTATTAGACCTACAAGGAGGGTTAGATTTGGAGACAGAAAATCAAACATAAGCTTAATATTTCTTTATTTCTGCAAGCCAGTTTTGCTAAATGCTTTTTAAAAAACCGACCATTACAATTATGGTATCACAAAGGGAAACAATAAACATTTTAAATTATGAAGGCATGATCATTACCAAGGTTTAAAGAGGAGATCAGAGTCTAAGTCAGGCATTTCTAACAAGAACATCAACAAGGTTCATTAACTACCCTTACAGCTTTCTGAATATGGTAATTCCCATAAAAATGGATTTAATGACATGAATTGCTCATTACTGTCGATTTGTGTTTAGGTCCATAAAATATAATTGTAAATAAACACACTGTCAATAAATTTTCAAAGTAATATTCTAAGGGGTAAGAAGGATGAAGATTCACACTGTTAAGTATTATGCATTTATATCTATGCTTAGACACTGCTAAAGCAATGCCCCAAGACAGGTGTTCTGTATTCATTAATCTTCATGTGGGTTGGATCTCTCTTAGATCACTTCATTTTGTGCCAGAAATTTTAACCTCTGTTATTCTTTCCTGCACAGCTATTAAATTTTTTTAAATTTACCTTCTCCTTATTACCCCTTTCTAGGAGTTGTTGCACTCCACAGAGTGTGTATGGTTTAACTTAATATTTTAACTCACTTTAACATCTTATCTTAATAATGTTTTAACTTAATAACATTAATATAATTTTAATCCAGTGTCAAGTAGATCATGAAATCTATGTAGGGATTCTAATTCAAATTTTGAAGCAGGCCAGTTGAATTTACGCACATTCAGAATGTTTCCACAAATCACTAAAGAATAGGTAGAAGTGTTCCCAAAAAATACACAAACTGCTGTAGATTAGCAAAGGAAGCGTCTTGGTCTGCTTCACTTCTTCAGGGGAAGAAATTTTTCTAAAGGAACCAAGAGACCTCTTGTGCTTCTGATCCCAAACTGGATTCAAATATTTAGCAACAAAACAGTGCTTTAATAAATTAACTGATGAAGCAGAGGAAAGGTTTTTGGACAAACAATTCTTAGATCTGAAAGGAAGTCAATCTATGCTTCAATGTAGTAAGAGACTGGAAACAGTGATTAATATCACTAATTTAAATCCAGGACAATAAGTACGTTTGAAAGAACTAGCTATGGGAAGGCTATTAACCTCCTTGGGACTAAGAAAAATGTATTTTGTCATTGCCTCTAGAAAGATGAAAAGCTAAATTCGAGTTATTGTATGGCAAACTAATGTTCAATCAAACTGTTACTATCAGTATTATCCTTAAAGTAGAATTTAGGGATGCAATTAACAATAGCTATTTTTGAAGTATTCTTTGCAGAATTGGTGTAAATTAAACCAAAGAGAGGAGTATTTTCCATAGAAAATATTTGCTGGAAGAAAATGTATCCTCTTTCAGTTTTTGGTGTTAATTTTCTCCAGTGTGCAATGCATTTCTGGTTTCACACATATACTTCATACAAGTGTATTTTGCTTTGCTGAATAAAGAACCAATACAGTCTGGATGTTTATACAGGAACTATGGGGTTTGTTTTCTGGTTCTTCCATGTTATATAGATATTTTAGTTTGACTCTAAATTTTTTGTTTTGACTTTGTAACATTGCCATACCTGAAATGAACAATTCATTAAGAGAAACTGTGTTTCTGTGTGAGCTAACTTGTTTTGCTCTCACCCCCCTCTCAGGAGAAAACATTTAAACATCTCACTTTGTCTTCTCATTCCCTCTGCCACTTTCTCTCTTACTGTCTTCTGTTTGATATGGTCTTTCTCAAATTGCCATATTTTTCCCTATTCCATCATGAAGGAGTTCTATCATTCATTCTTCCAGCCCCTATTCAAATATTCATGTTTCTCTCCTTTCAGCTCTGAGACTCAGATACTATTCTGCTTTGTCCTATAACTTTGATCCCAAATGAGTCCTGTAAATAACACCAACACTGGTCTCACTAAAAAGAATTAAAACATCTAGACAAGCCAGATATATCTCCTGATAATTAGATAAAGCTTGGGTCTCCACAATCACAAAGTTAAAGATGAAACCTGGTTAGGTGGAAGTAATTTTGAAAACAGCAATACCCAGCTCTCACAAATCTTTGTGGCTGGAGTAATACAGGTTACCCCAGACATGAATCACTAAAGGGGATTAAGTTAGACATGTCCCAGAAGTAGTCAAAACGAAACATTTCCAGAGGAAGGCATTGCTCTCCTTTCCATGTTTGAAATATTTAATCAGAAGGATCACTTCTTATTTCTTCCATAGCCATTACATGAATTCATGATCTATGAATGTTTACTGAAAGGAAAAACTATGAGAAAAATCAAGGTAATAATTTTGTCATTTACACAAAAGCTGCTTAGGTTTAGGCATAGATAAAATTGCCACAGGGCTGAAATGATGCCCTTTTAAAAAAAACTTACCCTATTAGCAGCATAATACCATATGACACAGAAAGAAATATAATCTCTTAATGCCTGAAAAAGTCCTAGAAAAAGCTAAAGTTGAATTAAATTTAAAATGTTGAGTATGCTATTTAAAGAATTGCCCGTTGTACAATCTATGTCAACGATACAAGATTGAAAGTAACATTTATTACAATACAGTTTCATGTAGCTATTTTCAGTGACACCCAATAGGGCTAGTAAAGTGCAGACAAAAAGACCATTCTCACTTCAAAGAGCTGATGTTTAACCTTGTTTAAAGAGAGGCATGTTGCTGTAAAAAATAAAAATACTGCACCATTTGATCTTGCATACATAAAGCAAGGAGCTAAACCAACAGTCATTAGAGACAGATGTCATTGTACTAGGAAAAGCTTTTCTTTCCCACTGAGTTCCAGCAATTCAAGTGTTATGGCTAAAAACAAACACCAAAACATTCACCAACCTCAAAGTCTGAGAAAAACCTTCAATGCCCTACACCAAATGAGATACTTAAAACACACTTCTGTGCTAATGATTCTAGTAGGTATAGTTAGAGAGGAAGGTAAGGAAGACTTTTCAAACATGACCATATTACGTGAGAAACTGACTACTGTATGAATTAAAGAGGGCCAGAAAGAGAGACACCACTTTATGGCACCTTTGACTATTTCTAAAAATACACTGCAGACAAAGTTCTGTCTGAAAGTTGTCTATCAGACAAAGGGATCCAGTGAAAATTTGCAAGCTTAGTGGTGCAGTGATGCTCCTGAAGATAGGATGTCATCCAGAGGGACATGGACAAGTTCAAATAGTGGATCCATGGGAAGAGCATGAGGTTCAACAAGGCCAAGTGCTGTGCCAAGGTGCACAGGCTTGGGACAGCCCCTGTTATCAGTCCAGGCTGGGCCATGAAGGCACTGAGAGCAGCCCTGCTGGAAGGACTCAGGGGTGCTGGTGGGTGAGAGGCTGGACATGACCTGGCCATGAGCACTCACAGCCCAGAAAGCCAAACGTGTCCTGGGCTGCATCCAAAGCAGTGTGGACAGCAGGGCAGGGAGGGGATTCTGCCCCTCTGCTCTGCTGAGAGCCCTCCTGGAACCCTGCATCCAGTTCTGGGGTCCCAGCACAGGAAGGACACAGAACTGTTGGGGAGGCTACAAAAAAGACCAACAAGATGATTAGAGGGTTGGAGAACCTCTCCTTTGAGGAAAGCCTGAGAAACTTAAGTTTGCTCAGCTTGGAGCAGAGAAGGCTTCAGGGTGACCTAATTGTGGCCTTTCAATACCTGAGGGGAACTTAAAGAAATGTTAGGGAAGGAGTATTTACAAGAGCTGGTAATGAAAGGATAAAGGGGAATGAGTTCAAATTGAAAGAGAGTAGTTTTGGTTAGATATTAGAAAAAACTTCTTTACTGCAAGAGTGGTGAAGCACTGGCACAGACAGGTTGCCCAGAGAAGTTGTGGATGCCTCTCCTTGGAAGTGTTAAAGATAGGTAGGATAGGAGTCTGAGCAACCTAGTCTAGTGGGAAGCATCCATGCCTGTGGCAGAGGGGTGGAAACTAGGTGATCTACAAGGCCCCCTTCCAAAGCAAACTATTCTATGGTACTATTTCACAATCAGAATACAAATAACTGCATTTTTTCCCCATTTCAAGTGGTTAGGCAGTACTAGTAAAAGCATTTCATTTGCAAATATTGCTCTAAACACACATGGTCAATTTCATATTCCTTCCAAACTGTATACTTAAAATATGTTAATGGCAGTGCAACACAAATCCTTTAGTAGATGCTTTATGGTTAAATAATGAAACGGTATTTATTACATTGTTTGTTTGTGAAAGCATGTCATGTTTTCCTTCCAAAGCTCCTACAATCAATTTGGACCAGCTAAATATTTCCTATTTCAGTTCACCACCTAGGATCCCGATAAAAGGTAGTCTAAACTGAAATTAAATTCAGAATAAATTCCCACTGTGCCCAGCATGCCAATACCTATTTCTTTTTGCTACATTTTTCAAAAAGCTGCCAATCTATTTTGGCCATTTGTGTTGAGAATAGAGCATTTATGAAAGTTTTCAATTCTGTTTGGATTTAAGCTACTGGTCTCAGCTTACATCATCCAGTGAAACCTTTGTACATCAAAAACCCTTTGTAGATCAGAACCTAAATTTACCATAAGGCCTCTCTTAACAAAGAATCATTTGACTATATACCCAGTGTGCCAAAAATGGAGTACAACTCTACACATTCTTTTTTTGCTCTCAATACAACTGGAATACAGTCATTGACTTCACCAGATCAAATACAGATGCCCAGACATAAAAGTCACTCAGTCATGTGATGCTCTGCCTTTCAAATAAGACATAAATGAAAGTATAAGTTAAACAAGTTAGGTCATGCATGAATTAAGTGGGAAAATTCACTGTGAAAAATAAGTCCCCAGATTAGGACTCTTAACATCTAATCTCTTAGAGATGAATTCTGAAAAAGAATCATAATTTAACCACTTAGACAAGAAGCTATCAGTAAGTATTCATAACAGTGACAGGCTTGTTTGTTATTTAGTACCTATTAGAGGTATATTTGAACTTTTATAGAAAAAAATTTAGATAATTTTCCTCTATCTGCCTACACAGAAAAAGAAACCTTTTGTTATGTTTTAGTGCTATAAAATTTCAAAATCTGTCTCAACATGTTTTTTTCCCCAGTCCTATATTTTGCAGAAAGACTGAACATGGTCATTTTTGATAAGCATGAATATTAGAGTCCGTTCGTTCCCCTGATAAGAATTACATTAAGAAACCATTTGAGAGAATGGAGATGATTCGACCCACTGCACTGAGCAGCTCTGGAGGAGAGGTGAAAGCCATCCCTTGCATCAATTCTGCACACTGACGTTGTGCTTTAGCACTTTCTTAGCAGGTATCAAACTCTTTCTTCCAAAGAAGCATCCACATAAGGCAAATTTTGAGAGCTGGAAGCTGAACCTCAGATGTTCAGCTACTTTAAGGGTGACAAATTTTTTCTTCACTTGAAATTGTGCCAAAAAACCAGTGTTGTTGCAAGTGACAGAAAGCAGCTAGACTTAAGAGCAAACTCTGTATCTCACAGCTCTGTCCAGCTTTCACTTATCAGCTTAATCATATTTACTTTGTGCAAGCTCACTGGCACGGAAATAACAGCATACCTGCACTGCAGATTAACAACACAGATCACCTTCAATGGTGGCTGCAGCTAAAGAGTTAATTGTGTGTGGATGTCAATCATCATCAGTCAGTCAATCATGCAACTAATTCCTTCAGGGGTCACAGTTGCAACAAGGACAGCAGTTGACAGGAGAGCTGACAGTCTGAGAATCCTACCGCCTAGGTAACAGTTTATGCATACCAAGTCACTCATTACACAAACAGATGGCATAGTCCATTCAGCACAGGGTAAGCCCTTGGGCATTTTTGACATTTTAACCAAAACAATCCTTTGAAGAACAGGGTGAAAAAAAAGTCTCCATTTTTGTACTGCCACTGCATTCAATTTACCACAGCAAAATGCTTTTGTCTTCCTTCCTCTCTTTCCTCCCTCCACCACAACTCTTTTTCCAGCAAGAAGTGAGAATAAAATGAGCGCAATTCAGATTTTTAAAAATGTAATTTATTTAATTGACATACAAATTTATGCAAGGATACATACAAATGGCTTGCATTCTGCCCCTTCTTTAGGAAAGATAAATATCTTTGCACAATTGTAACTTATTTGTTAATGCTTTGAAGACAATTCCTAAATAGACAGACAGCTGTCTGCTTTCATAAGAATTATTATTTTTACTTAAGATTATTATAAAATAATCTTATTATAAAATAAGTCTAAAATGCATAGTAGAACGAGATTGCTCCTAATATTTTTGTTTCCTTCCCAAGGGAAAAAATAAACGGAATGAGAAATCGTTGGGAAAGGGTATTAACTAGAGAAACATTGAAAACTAGGCTGCAACAAACCTTTGGAACACACTAGTGCAAAAGCAAGAAGTCCATAGGAGAGTGAGAAATAAATGCCATTGTGTATATTTAGGAACTCATCAGCAGAAGGCAGATAGCCATTATCTGGATCACTGAATTAATTTCTTTCCTTCCCTGTTAACTCAAAGCCACCAGTATACGAGCTGGGGGAAATAAACATTTAGTGCACAATACCACAAGGCAGTTTCCAGCAGCCCAGAAATTCTCTTCAAAAACTGGCATAATATCCAAAACAAAAAACTAAAGCAGTACAAGAGAGGGGAAAGACACTGCTGTCCTAAGCCTTGCAGTACCTAGGCCATTGTTTTGGGAAAGAGCACATGACTCACAAACCAGTCAGAGAAATTTGTGAGTATCCAGTAGTCCCTAGAAATTTCAGCCAGCTTTGAATCTATCCATTTTTCTAAATCTGAGTACAGAAGGCATGTTGGTTGCTTGGTTGGTTTTGAGGTTTTTTTCTGTTGAGTGGAAGCTCTTGCTCAATGAAAACTTTGTCCTCTTTCAGATACTTCCGGGAAAAGTGTAAACATCTGCAGGAGTCAATACATTTCTTTAGAGAAAGAGAAGTTCTGTGCTACTTCTGTAGTTGACCTTAGAAGGTCCAAACCAAGCAAATAGCATAAAGATAGTGCCAAAAATGTAATCAACAAGAATAGATTAAGTTCCTTTTCTTCCCCCCGACATTAGCTTGATATCAGGACTATTTCAAAGCTCTTTTGTTGGCTGCAAAGATGATGATTTCAGAAATAGCTCAAATCATTCATTAGCTCCATATTGTGCCACTACTGAAGAAAAATACTTCAAATTGGCTTGGATTGCTCCTCAAATTTTCATCATGTCCTTCAGATTAATTACAGCTGTGGTTTGTTGTTTTGATTTTTTTTTTTTAATATTCATTTTTCTGCTATACCAGCTAGAGATAAAAGACCATACAGCATTCATGGACTTTTTGCCTTCAGAGACCTATATACAAATACCAGTTGCAGCCAATGAGACTGCAGTGTAACGTGAGCTAAAGGCAGTTGCATGATTTAGTTATTTGGTTAGTTCTCCGATATTATAATTCTGTCACCTTAAAATAGCAGTCTGCAAGTAAAGGACTGACCTTCAAACTATTACAATTTCCATAAAGGTTATATATATGATTCAAATAAAGAGTTAATAAATCTCTAATAGAGTTATATAAGCAGGTGGCAGATATACCTGAGACAAGCATAATATCCAATTAAAAGTTGGCTAACAGCATGATATCAGCAGTGGTTCATACCTGGAAAAGTGATATTGAGGGTTTATGTTCAGAAAGATTTCAAGTCTTTACTTCTAATTATCTGAACTTAAATGTTCCAAAGAGTGAAAATAAATTCTAGAGAAAACACAAAAAAAATCTACAGAAATTCCAAAATGAAATAAGATATCCTGGATTAAATGCAAATTGTGAGCCACTGTTGTTACCAAAAGTGAAAAAGACAGCACATTGGACCATGGTATCAGTTTTTATCAGCCAGCACTTGTATACACTAAATAATATGCAGAGCATGGAAATTTTCTTCTGGAAATTCAGCTGAGAAAAATCCCCTACAAAAAGAATATTTTAGATTGTTAGAAATTACTTCTTTCCTCTTTTGCAGCTTTGGTCTGATTTGGATCCAAAATAGATATTAAACAAAAATAAAATTCTGATGAACTAGAAACTCTTGGAACTCTTCAGCTGTAAAGTCAAACTAAAGATCTCATTAGATCCACTATCTGTACCCACAAAAAATTGAAGAAATAGATAATGCTGAAGGTTCCCATAGACAGTTTCATCAGCAGATTGCCTCAGACAAGGAACAGAATATTTCTCAGTTTTGTTGCTGCAGGGTGGACCCTCCAGGTAATTCCCCCAGAGCAAGTGATATGACAATAGATAAATGAACAGCAGCAACTCTTCAGATACTCAAAAAAACAACAACAAAAAGTCTTCCAAGATTTCAGCACTCAAACTAGACAAACAAAATTGGCAAAAACTTAAAGAAGAAGATTAAATCTCCAAATAAAAATGCTCTTCATTAGTTTCAGTCCTGCCTCCTTGAAGAATAATTGGCCAATCTCATCTCCAAAATAGCACGAAGAGCTTCTGATGGGTCTATATGAGATAACGTTCTGCCTTTCCAAAAGTATTTCAAAGATAATCCCCTCTCTAAAGAAATGTTCTGAGAAATTATTCAAGCATGCCCCTAATTTAAGACACCTTCTTACTGATTTTTCCAATTATAGTTGTTACTTGGCTTACACCTGCTTTGGCACTGCATCCACCTTCAAAAATGAGAGAAAATGTTTTTTTTTTTTGATATACTGTACCTTAAGTATATTATAGAAAACATGGGTTGTTTTTTTCCTATCCAGACTTTCAGACATTTATTTTGAATCCCATTCTATCACCATACCCCTTACTCACCTCTCATGCAGCTTTTTCCACCTGGGGTACCCAGGGTTCAGCCACCTGGAGGGATGCACAAGGAGATGTACATGTGTGTTTATGTTTGCTTAGTTCATGCTTACCTTTGCCAAGGCACTTTCGTGTGATGATAGATGTGGCTCTAGATGTACCTTGATATGCTCACTGTATAGTTCGTGTGCCATGATTACAAAAAAGGAATGCTCAAATATCCATCAGCAATTGTCAGGCGGGCCAAAGAAGTGTCTTGGCAGAAAACATCAACTAGTAGTAAACAAAAAGACCTGTGAAATCACTGACTTTTCCATTTGATTTTTTTTGAAACAAGAATCAATATGTCCTTAAGAGGTAAGGGTCAGCAGAATAGAAGTTCTCTGAGAAAATACTTGTGAAAAGGCTTCTACCCTTACCTAGCTCGTAGTGAACATTCTCCAGTCTTTAGAGGCCTGGTCAAGATGGGAGGCTAAACTGAGATATATTCTAAGGTTATGCCTCTAAGGCGTTGGTTTTGTTCAAAATTTTGGGTGTACAAGAAGTAACAACCTTGTAAAAAAGAAAAAGGTTTTGCTTTAAACCTTTCAATATGTAAAGGTTTTTTCACACGAAATGTTTAATGAAACAGCAGCTTGGTTTCTTTGAAGTTTGCAAAATTATTTAATGTTTACAAATTTTAGAATTCAGGAAAGGAATGGAGGAAGGAAAAGAAAAAAGCTATGTGGTGTTATCTGTAGTAAATTCACACCTAACACTAAACATTAAAAGGGAAAGCAGTTTAACTAGTACAATAAAGAAGTGCAGTTGGAACCCAAAAGAAGCTTTCATAATTACAGGGATGATACTTACTTTTCAGAATGGGATAAGAAATCAAGGATAAAAAAAAGAGATAAAAAAGAGAATAGAAAAAACAAGTTCTCCTGGATTCATTTTGATATACTAACCTTGCCAATAAAAATGTTTAAACCTCAGTTACAACTCCCTGGGGAATGGCAGCTATTATCCCCTATTGAGTTGGTGCTTACCATACAGAGTCTGAACAATTCATACAGAAAAATAAACCATAACGTTCCTGTTTATTATTACTTTAGCTGAGAGGTGCTGACATTAAACAGTTCTGCACTGCTGCTATAAATCAGCATGCTGTGGATGTTCTCAGCATGGGACTAGGGCTCCCTGGTAACAGCTCTCATCAAGGCAACCAGCTGTCAGAATTCTTCAAATTAAACTGTTATTACTGCAGTATTCATTAGTCAGTTACTGACTATTAAGATATTTTTATATCTGAGCCATTGACATTGGATATTGCTTTTTAATATGCAAGTTATATATAAACATGATTAAGTGGTTCATGTGGGGATGACAGTTTCTATTATAGCTTGATCTCTCCTTTGTAGGGACTATGGTGTTGGAGATAACATCCTGGTCTATACTTAAATTAATTTTCTATTTAAAAGTCTTGTATTTCTGCTGTGATTGATAAGCTGTTTCACTAAGTGCCACATTCATGTTGCAGAGGTATAACACAATACAAAAAGGATGTGCAATAGATCATTTTGACCATAACAAAGAGAAACAAAAATTGGTAATTTTAATTGCATTTCTGTCCATGCTAGCTTCTGGTCATTTTGTTTATGTAATAGTCATAATATAATATATAATACTGTAATATGTTATATAAAGTACTGTTTATGCATGTACCTGTGCTTGCAACAAAGAGGAGATTCCAATTTTTTTTAGTACATGCTTTAGTTGTTTAATTATTTTCTACAACAACATAACTCATTTAAGTAGGAGCATTCTTTTCATTTCAACAAGTTTAGGGTTTTTTCTAAAATATTGATTTAAAAATACCTAAAAGCCTTTTGATATAGGTTATTTCTCTTACTTACAAATAAAGATGTGGAATTTTAAGTTTTCACTTCTTTCTATGCATTTGCATGTTTTGGAAGTACTTTCTATGCTGGTAATTATGTTTGCATCTCAGATATATCTACTTTTTCTTCAGAATATGTTTTTGGATAAATTCCACTTTTAGCTAAAATGTTGGTTTGATCCTGTTTCAAACTGTGTTCTCTTTTCCATGCTATGTGGACATTTGTGGAGCACTGCAGAATTTATGCATCCCTACTTTAGGCCTATGTTTCCTTGGCAGAGCTTTAAGGCTGGAAATGTCAATTTTGCTAGCAAGTGCTGGCAAGCACAGGGGCAGACTACTCTATACAAGTCTGAATGTCTCTAAACAAAGCTTTCCCCGCTAATTCACCTCCAGAACCTAATGCAAGAAGTAACTAAGGCATCATAGCACATGTATTTCACTGCATCATGTGAAATGCCTCAAAGCTGTTCCTAACAAGGACCATATCATAAACTTGCACAGCAACACTCTGGTAAAAGCTTTTCTATTGCAACAGCTAGAAACCTGGGGAAAAGTCTCCTGCTATAAGTTTCACAGCAGTGAAAATACAAGCAGAATCTCATCCAGCATCTTTATCCACTGGGTATGCATAACCCTTGGCTCCATGAATTTATTCACATGCATCTGGAAATAAATGATCGCTGTGGTTGGTTCAGGGCAGCCCAAAACCCACTTTCTTCTTCTCCCAATTTAGCTCCAACCATACACCAAAGCTTCAGAAGAAGCAAAAAACCCTAGGAAATCTTGTGACCATATTTTCCCTAGTGGAAATCAGACTTTACTGAAATTTATAGAATTGCTAACATCAAAACCTAAACAATAGTCCTGAAAATTCTTGCAATGGAAGCAACACAGAGAAAATAACTTTCCAGAATGTTTTATAGAGGAGTGTTTACATAAAGTTCTTGGATTACTTGAAAGAACTAATATGCCTCTGTGGTCATGAAAGTCCTTCAATACATTAAATAATAAAGATAATTGTATTTTAATCATGCTTTTATAGGAGGTTAACCATAGATTTGGTTAACCTTGATTTGGTTGACCAAATCAAGGAGGTCAGATTCTTATTTTCTCCCTCCACCATTCCCCAACTTCTGACAGTTAAACCCCAGAAGCAGTAAAAAAGAGAGGGTTAGAAAAATTATGCCAGGAGATAAAAAGTCAAGATCTATTTTACACATCAAAATCTCTATATGCGTTTTGTCACCTAAGATTTGTTTATCATCTTCTGTAAGGAATTTAGCTTTCTAAACATCTCTAAAAATGAGTTGAGAGAAGCAATATTTAATCACTCTTAGAGCAGAGACATGTAGACTTTCTCTTGCAGTTGTGTTGATGTATGCCGGTCCAGATTGGGGTGCTTCCACCCCCTCTCAAATTACTAAGGCTAACTGCTCAGTTATCTTGGAGTGGTGTAGATTTCCTTTAGTAGAAACTTCACATAAAACCAGGGCCGCTTAATTATGTCGAACTCCATTGTCCATAGTTACTGGAAATTAAAATAAAAATAATTAAAAACCACTCCATTAAGTTTCACACAGTCCTTACAAACTTGTCAATTTTCAGTTGGTTTTAGACATTGTCAAGATGCCCTTTGGCTACAGGCAGTGAAAACTATGATTTTAACACTGAAGTTTCAGCAGCTCACTAAGTAGGAAATAAAAGTGTTTTGTATACAATTTAAAAGAGATGGAGACCTGAAGTCTCAGATTGGAAGAAAAAAAGCCTAACATACAGAGTAAAAAACTGTATCCAGGTAGTTTGGACTCAGAATAGAAGTTTACCCCACTGGGAGCAAGTGTACTGCCAGTGAGCCATGCATGCATGATGAATGAGACAGTAAAAATGTGCTTATGGAAGTGTGATGACAGTTCTGTGTCCATAAGACGTACATCTCCAAGGTATACTTGTGCATCTGTTATATATTTTGGTATTGTTTCTTCTTCAGCTTCAAGTTATTTAAGAAGGTGAGAATATATGCCCAAAAGGCCATAAAGAGAAAAGTTAGCAGAGGCCATAAGGCGACAACATGAGTGGCTAGAAAGATTTATCATCCGGAAGAGCAGAAAATATTGTAAAGACCCTAGAAGACTCTGCAGTGGAGGAGGGCAGCTCTGCTGCTCACTCTCCCATTACATCAAGGGTGAGTTATGTTTTCCTCCTTATTGCATCTCCTACAACTCAGTAATCGTAGTACAAAAGAGCCTGGTGATTTTTCTGACATGCAGTAGCCTCCTCTCCAGTGGTGACTTTTCTTTGGGTTTTTTTCTCACTGTTATTTAAGACTGGCAAAAACTAAACAGAAGTCTGTATTTCCTCAGCTGGAATAGGCAGGTGCAGATAGGAGGAAGAAAACATGCAACAAACCCCAACCCTCCCGACAACTAAATGAAAGTCTTTCAATGCACTGCATGTTGTTATGCAGCATTTTATGCTGGTTATACTAACTCTTAAGTTTTACAAAATTAGCTCCTAGGGCTTACAGCCTTCAATATTTTGCTACTCTTCGGCCTGCGTGACCTCCTCTTTTCATACAAATGAGTGAGTCTTTAGTGCCTGAGTTAGTTGTTTTCTGCTTTGAAGATAGCAAATATATGAAGTGCAACAACCAGTACTATGCTGTAAGTTCATCTGAAACAACTGGAAAGAAGATCTTGGTCTCCAGAGCTTAAGCAGAAAGTGCTACAAGAAATGAAAATTTAGATCAAATACAGATGAAAGGGGTTCAAAAAGAAAGAGAGCATGACAACAAAAACTCCCAGCAAAATGACACTTCGGACGCATGGAATGTTTTACAATGTAAGAAATGGAAAGTTCAGTAAACATTACTAACCAAAAGACACACTTTGAAGCTGGGCAGTGCACTGTAATAGTGCTAAAGAGCCATATTCCTATTCCTCCCTGAGGAAAATTAGCGTGTAGGGCACATACAGGATCTCAAAAGGCTTGGCATACCATTACATCAACTAGATGCTAGTTAAAGATAAAATTGAACTTGTGTACAAAATAGGTAGCATTTTTCCTTGCCTTAGCAATAAGTGAAGCAAAGTTACTGCGGCTCCAACAGATCAAGCTTATACTGCAAAAATTTTGTCAACCTGAGCAGGACTATGACAAATGCTGTCAATGTGGTACAAAATAATCATACTATGTTAAAGAGTCAGATCCATTAAGTTAGTGTATAAAGGAATCAGATGTTGTTCAGTCTTCTTCATGCTAATGACATGCAGCATGTCAAAATAAGCTCCCCCACTGCCTAGACAGAGAAATGATTTACAAAAAATATTCAAACATTTAATTTTATGGGAGATTAAACCAAAAAAAAAAAAAAAAGATGCATTTTGGCATCTTTCAGGCTAAATTTGCATTCCAAGGTGTTCACAAAAAGCCAACACTATTTTAAGACAGCTTATGTAATCTAGCTATCAAAAGGAAACCCCAAAACTTTTCTACAAATTTTATTTGCAGATATGGGAATTTAAAATCAAATACAGGTTAAGAACAGCCACAATTTTTACCACAGCTGCTTCGAAGTCTTAATGCATACCACATGGCCAGTAAATCTGAAAAGAAATTGGCAACTCTTTCATGCTGCATTCACTTTCCCCTTCTCATGTTTGGCAGAGCTTCTTCTCTCCTGGAAAGCAAACCATAATACTCCATTGTTGTGAAGAAGCTGAAAATATAAACATCAGCCTTCTCCTTCATCAGTTAAGACAAGGCAGCAGAAAACACTCAGTACTGCTAATTGAGAGATTCAAAGCAGAGAATAACTCAACCAGAAAAGTGACTGGATTCCTGTGATGTTTATAGGAACAATGAAAGGAATAATTTCCTTCTAAATGTTAAAAAAATCTCCTTTTGGCACTTGCTTTCTAGTGATTCTTTTACTGATATAAAATAGTCTTCAGAACAGACTATACTGACTGGACAGACTGTACCCTACTGCAGATTTCAGGTATTTTCAGGGAAACTATACTCACTGAACAAAACTGTGAAGTTATTGCTATCTTTGTATAAAATGCTAGCAGTTAGCACAGTGACTAAATTCAGTGTGTATTCACAAACTGGATCTAAAATGTTTGAATTGCAGATACTAGTTTCGAAAAAAAAAATAGCCCAACTCTATGCTAAGCCTGCAAGACCATCTTTCTACTTCTATAAGCTATGAAACACACAGATGGCAATAGTCTTCAGGAAACTAAATAACAGTTTTGCTATAATGAAGTGTTAGAGGAGGTCATGTTGAGAAAAAACACTTTAGATAAGCCAGCAGCAGTCCAATGGTCACTGAGGGAACCTGGCAGCCAGATGTGTGAAGTTATAGAGCCTCAAAGGGCTAGTTGGTTAGAGAAGAAAGAATAGGATTAGTACAAGAATTGAACACGTGGTCTTTGTAAAACAAAAAATAATTTTGTCTTCCGTTAAAAAAAAAAGCATATCACATCAATCACATGCTTTGTCTGATATATAAAATAGAGAGAAAGGAAAATTCCTGACCTTCTTTAAGCCTGTGTGAGACATAATGGAGAAACAAGGGCTGTGAAAGATGGCTGTGGTTTACTGTCAACATTAAACAACAAAAAGTTATATTCTTTCCAAAGTAGGGAGGAAAAGGAAGTAATTGCAGTCTTATCTCTCTTGTCTATCAACAAGATTGACAAAAATGCATTTATGATGTAGCTGGGGTTTCAGAATTCTAGCACAGCATGTGTCTACTTCATCTTTTGTATGCATCCAAAAACTTTAAAAATATTTCAGCTAAGCTGAACAAGACAGGGCTTTGAAATTTTACTATGCTAGCAAATTCTCCCTGTCAAGAACGGTAAAAGTTTTTCTCTTCATTCGTAGACTGGACTAGGAGGTAAAGTTTTTCCCTACTCCCTTGTAGTTCCTTCTAGAGCCACTCAGCAAGTTAACATTAAAGTAATAATAAAAACAAAAATTGTTTGACAAAAAAGTACAGAACATTGACACATGTTAATTGTGCAGTCATGTTTAAAAAAGTGATCACCAAAGAAACTGTTTTGCTATATTTTTAACTTGTGTCTCTGCAGGTTTCATGGATTCCAGTAACGTATTCACTACCATTTTGAATTAAAAGCAACTCTGCCATAGAACAATTTTCTGGGTAAAGATGCCTTGTGCTGGAGAAGTTATTGGCCAAGAATTCTCAGAGCAGCTTGCATGATGAAGTTACTGCCATGTCTATATCTCATGGTGCCACTCCTTTTTCAAGGCATGTTCAGATAAACAGCATGGATTTTCTAAATTTAAGCTTTATAACAGTGGTCAGTGTTCTGGGTGAACCAGATCTCTGAGGATCAAAACCACTAAGATTTCATAGGAAACAAATTTTTTAAAAAGTGAAGGATTTGACAAGAAGGTGCAAAGCAAAATGATTATTTTGTTTCAAGAGACTGGGTTGTACATCCCCTCACTACTTAAATTTCCTTAATTTTAGGTACTGTTCCTTCTTATTCCGCTAAATAAAGCACAAAAAGTAAGCCTGCAGCATATATTTTGACATGATACTATTTACTGCTCAGGAAATTTCTATTTTAATTTGAAAAAGTAAGCTAGAAAGCAGTTGATGACAATGTTTGATTTAGCTAATAACCAAATGGAGAAGAAATAGTGTGACTTTTTTTCAGAGCTATTTTAAACAGCATTGACAACATGCTGATCTCATTGACATGAAATCGTATTTCCTGGAGAGCATTCCAAAGTTAGGATTTCATCTAGGCTTCTAGTACTTCACAAGGTTAGGAAGCTGTTCCTTACAGTTCATCACTTGGGCTGCGTGACTACTCCTTTTCAAAGGAACAGTTTATCTTCTTAGGACGTCTATATATGCCTCCTGTCTGTTTGGTTGTTTAAATGTAGTCATTCTCGGATGACTGCTTAGGACTCTCTGCTGGGCTCACAGTAAGTGAAATCTAATTGAAGCCAAATGATTGGCAATTGATTCTGTGTAACCCAAAGCCATTTATTCAGCTCTGGCTGACACAGGCTAGCAGTCTCTTCCTCATGTAACAGTGGAGCAAAGAGGGTGGGGGCAAGAGATAGAGAAGGATGGAGTCACAGCCTCCACAGCTTGCTCAAAGTAGGAGAATGCTATTTTCATCAAACACCTTATATTTTAAATATAAGGCAGTAACCACGGGGAAAATGAACCCTCTGTATAATCTCTGCGCTGCTCCCATGAAGATTGACTGTGACTTAAAGTAGCTGGAGGTTATTAACCCTGTAAATCTTTCTGAAAGAGATTTTGGTTGCATTCAGAAAAATCAGCATATCATATATCTGACATAAATTATGGACTTTGGGGTTATATTTGAATAATTAAATTATTTATTGTAAGCCAAATAATAAATCTGACCTTACAACCCACAAGTCCCTCTCCCTGCCCAGCATAAGAAATATCTAACCATTTGAAAAAGTCCCTCTAGCCCCCCAGTTCAACAAACTGATTTTTCTCTTGGAATATTTTGAAATTAATTGAACATTTTTTAATTGAATTGTAAAAGTGAATCCTTTTCCTGTGGAGAATGTTATGGATGAATAAAAAATTCATCTCACTATTTGTAATAATTGGAAAAACATTATGACTTTTAACTATAAAAGTACTTCTAATTTTTTCCATGCCTCAATCTGATGATACTTAAGTATGAAATTAACCTTCCTCCTGTACATTCATTGTCTACATTGTTGCTCTCATATGAGAAATAGGATCCTCAGAGGACTCATGGTTAGAGGTGTGTAGTAAACCCAAATGTTTTAATGAATGCCACGCTGTTGAGTATAGCAATAATATACAACAGGAGGAAGGCTAGAAACTTTGTATCTAAATTATTTATCTTGAGCCAAGGTCACAATAAGCAACTTTAAACTGTTACTTTAGTGCAGAAATAGCTAGGTAATGTTCTGGAGCCTGTGAGATAAGAAAGATGTACAAATTCCTCTAGATGTGAGATCCTAAGACTCTCTCTCAATCACATTTTCCACCTATACCATATTTACCCATCACATTTTACTTTTCTCCCCTGGAAAATGTTGGAGGGAAAAAATAGAGACATCTAAGGTGTTATGATGCGTGTAAGAGATACTGATAGAAAAATAAAGGTCCGATTCACTGCAGGTTCTCCCCTCTGTTGTTTCAGATTCAACTAGACTAACTGAAACATATGATGTCAAGCTATATTTTAAATCCAAAAAAAGTAATTTTCAAACACTTTTTTGTACTGAAAAAGTTATGTAATTTGTATGAAGAAGGATTTTAGGATTATTACTCAGAGTCCTATGAAACAATCAAAACTGTAGAGGTGCTGAAACATCGATTGGACTAATAAAATCAAGTTGCTTACACCTTCTATTTTATTTACTAGTAAATAATGGATGGAACATATCTTGGAGCTGCCCTTATTTTTAAAATTTTAGTGCAAAGCTGATTTAGAAGAAGTTTGAAATGTAATTTAACAATTGGCTGAGATGCTGCAAAACTTGCTACAAGTGTTTCAGAGTAACAAATAATTGGAAAATATTGTGTAAACTCTACCTTTTACTGAACTCTTCAGAACTTACTTTTTGATACATGCAGATCCTTATTTCATATTTCAAAGTTTTTCAAAGACAAACTTGTAATGAAATCAGTGGAGAGAAATGCATATAAGGAGAGCTCATGCTCAATTAATTTATATGCAGAAAATTGTTCACAAGAAAGGAGGTTGCCAAAATTCAAAGTATAAACAGCAAGAATAAAACACCACTTCTTAATTGTGTGTGAGTCTTCACACCACTGAGCAGGTAAAAAAAATACATTACAGATGAGACTGAATTTTACACACTTCCACAGAGTATAAATATGGAATTTTTAAAGATGTGAGCTGTCTTTACAAGCTGAATACTGAGGAGTCATCAGCTGTGTAAACACTAGCTTTTACATCTTGCTTGGACCCCCAAACTTCTTTTAATCAAAAGCATGGAGAAGATTTAAATGCCTGGATGAGGTTTTTCGGTTTTCTCAATACAAAGCAGACATAAGCTGCAGGTCTTCTATTAAATAATTAATACTAGTATTTTGGGCTTCTGCTAAACTCAACTCTTAACTGCATGCAAATATTTCATTTTCCACCACTCTTGATTTAACTGTGAAATCTATCACACAGCAAAAATGTGGAAATCGTAGATGAAAAACAATGAAGGACTTGATGTGTAGCAGAAGTAATCAATGTGAATTATCAGAGTGGATAACGCTTCAAAAATCAGTAAAGGAAAAATGTTACTCTTTTTAAGTGTCATGTTACAACAATGTTTTGCTGAAAACTGTTGTCTGCATCCAATTTAGGAAGGCATCTGCTCATGTTTGCTTAAAACAAAAGGGTGGTTGACTTAATGAATTATTTACAGGCATGCAATATGGCAACAGTATCATTATGAACTCTCTCCTAAGATCTCCTCTGGCTACTCCTGGCAGGGTGTCAATTTGCTTGTTTTTATGGTAGGTGCAAGAAATTATGGAGCTATTCTCTGAAATGAGATTCTGCTATTCTACTTGCTAAATGTTAACAAAGTCAGTGAACAAATCACATCATTACATTGCTTGGAAAAGGTTTATCTCCTAATAAAAGAACAGTGCTCACAAGCATAATTTTAAACAAAAATTTTTGAAGTAGGTGTGCAGAGATTTACCACAAAGCTATTTTCCCAAAACAATCAAGTTCTAGAAAGTATTTTTGATAGCAACAACAGATTAGGAGTCTCTTAAGAGGATTTTCTTAAGAGGAACCTTTTAAACATGAAGATAATTTTTCGTGTATTTTCCTTATTCTGCATCAGCATAATAAGGGCCTACCTGGAAATCACACCAGCATTCTGTAATTACAGAAACCAGGGGAACAACTCTTGGCAGCAGGAATTCAGGAGTATGAGGATTTCTTTTGAAAGGCAATGTATACAGCTTTCAAACCACTTGGGCAAGTGAAACTTCAAGACCTCCTTTTACAGAGGCCAGAGTGCCACTTAATTTCAAATAAAAAGTTAGGGGGAAAGGACGTAATGAAAGTATCCCACACTTGCATGAACCTACCAAAGAGTTACTAACAGAGCACTGCAAAAACAGAAGAGTCAAGTGGGGATTCCCCAAAGCTTAGCTCCCAATCTTACACTATTTCAGTCACTAATGACCTAGATAATGGAGTAGAGTATAATTAGTACATTTGAAGATGACACCAGGCTAAAAGCAGTGGCAAGTGCTGGAGGGCAACTTTAGAATACAAAGTGATTCTGACAAACTGGATAAATAGCCAGGAGGGGAAAAAAAAAAAAAAAAAAAAAAAAAAGAAGGATTACAGAATATTATTCTTGGTAAGAACAGTCATTCAAATGTGGGACAGGGAACAACTGCTCAGCTGCAGTGCTCACAGATAGGCAGGTTTCTGCTTAAGCATAAGCAGAACATGAATCCAATGTTCTGTCACTTAAGTAAAACACTTAAATCATCGGGATGCACAAACTATATGGATGACTACAGAGAAGAGATATAACGCCACTGCTTAGTGCTGTCACTCCCTTAGCTCTGTTTACCTCACTCCAAGGAGAGACATCTTTCTAATCTGCCTTCAACTGGTCTGTAAAAGAAGCCTAAAAAACATGGCTCACAAAGAATAAACTAATTGCACTGCTTTGTCTTGAGGAGCAAAAAAAAGGGAGACGGAGAAGGGAAGAACAGTCTGAGTCTTCAAACCTTTGCATACTGGAGTTTTCACATACATGAAAAAGCTAGTTTAAAATTAATATTCCATTTATTCAAGTAATTTCAACAATTTAAAATTTATCAGATAAGAAATAAGCAAGATTTATAACAGGTAGATAATTGAGCTTCTTAGGCACTCATTTGAGGAGACAACAGACCAGAAGATGTCAAAAATAAGTGCATATGTTGTGCATAATACATTGTACATAGAAATTAAACACTGAGTAACAAAAAGTTATTTTAAAAAAAAAATCTCTGTTTGCTCAGAACTTGTGATACAGTGGTATGACCCAGGAGACACTGCATCATCTTTCCTAAATAGTTTCTTTCTCCAACCTCGTAGGAGAAAAAGAAAATACAGAAAAAGAAAAGAAAAAGAAGAAAAAAAAAGAAGGTGAGAGGGAGATTAAAAAAAGAAGTTTCATCTGTTCCCTAAAGCCTGCAGATCATGGAGGCCATATTATTTTCAAGTGCACCTGTTTGTAGTTGGCTTAATAAACATAGTGGTTTTACAAATTACCTTTGTGTGTTCAGGTGGGGTGATAAATGGATGTTCCGTATTAACAGAGATCTCATTCATCTCATTTGGGCTCAATGTCACTTGCTTTCTGACCCAAGCAGAGTGTTTGTTTCTCTTTGTTTTAAGTCTTCTGGGAATCATAGCATTTCCAAAACAGGTCTAAAGTCACACAGAAAAGATTTCAGGGATGCTATCAACTTGTATGTAATTGGTTAATCTGGACAGGTTCTGGGTGACATTGTGTTCTCTGTGCTGAGGTCTTTTGTCTGAAGGGAGACAAGGACAGGAAAGCTGGTACTTGTGTGTGTCTGGCATCCAGAATGAACTGCTTTCCTCTGCATTTATTACACCCCAGATATGTACTGTGAGAGAAGCTGCAACTGCGATTTTCCTTCGGGGGACAAAAGCCTGTCAACTTGACAAGTCTATGGTCAGTTTGAATAACATATGAGTAAATGGGTATTTTCCAGAGCTATGAGAGGGCTTAAACTCTTTTAAGGGAAGCAAAGATAAGAAAAAAGTGCAGTGTTCTGAAGTGGAATATCCCAAAACACAGAAAGAGGCACCTAATTAGCCCTTATTCTAGTTTCCAAGGATTTCTATTTAAAGTTTATGTGCAGTCCTAATGATAAGAAGTTTCTTATTCTGTTATTGTGAAAAAAAAAATTCTTCTGAAATCCCCTTAGAGGAATCTTCCCTTGATTGATTCAAAAGGCAGACCTTCCACCCCCAGTATCTGCAACTTAAAAGTAACTACATGCAGGTCTTAATTGTGCTATATAATACGTTTACCACTGCCATTTTCCCCATTATATTCCAAAAATTTATTTGAACATAAACAAGCCAGAGACTTTTTAGCTTCAGACCAGCTCTCTTGTTTAGAAATATTTCAGCACAAGGCTGGAAGGACGTGAGGAAAGTTATAAACATGGGAAGAAATTTTAGTTAATTTCCCTGCCCTATAAAGATGTGTGATTTAGCATGGCTGATAGTGTGTTTGTGGCAAGGGTAGGCTGGGTTCAATTTATTAAGTGTGAGTTAGCTCTTGCAGCCTTCAGCAATTCCAAACCTTCTGCTAAACTAGAGACAGTGTAATCAGTCTTCCCCTTACAACAGTGCTAAGCTTGGTGTTTGAAAAATACATTGTATTTATGAAGAGAGAGGAAGAAGGACTAAAGAGAACTGTTTGAGAATAACAAAATTAAATTATCTTTATAGTTAGACAGCAGTCCTGCACATCCTGTGCTGTTGTTGACTAAAAGACATTACTTGATGCATCTTCAGTGAGGAATTACTTGATATGTCTTCTGACAGTGTGCTTGTCTATGCCACTATGGTCCCAGGATGACCGTCATGCACGGGCAATATAAACATCTGGGAGCATCTGACAAGGGTAAGCAGAGGTATGTGACAGGACATTTACTACTTAGTGGGTTGATTTCATTGTTTTCACTGAGTTCAGAAAGGCTTTGCAGTCTGAGAGATGCCAGAGCTGGCCGGTAAAGACAGCAGCACCCTCTCTGCACTCTTGCTAGTCGTACTTCAGTGAAGGTTCTACCCAAAGCTTCTGCAGCCTTATTTATCTGCTTACATATATGACACTCTATTAGAGAATGAGCTTTGAACACCCTCAGACACTTTGTCCAACATTGTGCTGTTTGTTAATTAATGTTTCCATAGCTTTGTATTCTTAAAGTGACAAAACAAACACTTCCAATTTTCATGTGAGGCTAAATATAATGTATCCTGTGGCTCTGGGGCATCTCCTGTGTGTTGTTGTGTTAAAATACAATATCTGTCCTTAGGCTGTTTTTCCCCACCCCCTCCTCCACTCAGCCCCCATTTTGAAACTTCCACTGGAAAAAAAGGCACTTTAAGCTTGAAGAAGCTGAAAGGCCCGAAGATTATGGAAGAAGAAAACATGAAAGTAATCATCAACCTTGCATGCTCGTGTCTCAGGCACTTATTCTCATGAGATGTGAGCCGTGGCACCAGCACATTTCGGAAGGCACAGGAATTTTGGGAGAGAAGGTGGAGGCAGTGCTGGCTGCTGGTGGGAGCTGCCCCCACTGCCAGGGCTCTCAGCTCTGGCTCAAGCTGCGTCTTTAATCTGGCAATTTCTCCGAGTCTGCCGTCCAACTTCTGGCCAGGTTCAGGCCAAGCTGAGGGAAAAAGAGGTGTAAGTATTTGTACACACACACACAGACACACACACAAACACAAACCAACACACCCAGTTGTACGTCTGTACTCCCCTAACCCAAAGCTCACTTCTCCCTGTTCTCACAGGTTACAGGGCCCTCCCTGGCCACAGGCCTTCATGGGTGTTCCTGGTGCAGTTTCCCATGGCCGTGGTCCCTTGGGTTGTCCCTGTCCTGGCTGTGTCCCATGGCTGCTGTCCCTCAGGGGCTCCTGTCTCCCTTTGGCACAGTGTCCTCCCCAGGGTACATCTTTATCCCTCACAGCTGAGGCTTTTCTTTAGCCTAGCTTTTCAGGATCTGCCTGTGCTTCTCCAACTGACAGTCATGGATCAGGGTGGGTGTTTTTTCTGTGCTGCTTCTGTCAGTGTCAGGGTGGCTCCACATCCTTGCCACGGGTCCCAAGCCTCCTCACACATCCTGCACTGCTGTAGTCCCCACCACTTTAGCCTTGTCTCTCTAAGAAGTACAAGCCTTGAGAGAGCCCTTTCTGGACCCATATCAGGAAAACTGGATCCCCCAACAGAGCCCTATTCTGTGTTTTCCAAGTGTCTCCTCTTTCCTGGGTGATTTTGTAGCAGTGGCTGAGGGCCTTCCCAGCTGAGGTCCCTCCATGCAGCAGAACTTTCCAGGAAAATAAATAAAAAAACCCCTTGTGTTTCCTCGTCTCACACAGTTATTTTGAAATGACTACACCCGGGGGCATCCTTGACATCAGCCCTGGTCAGCAGAGGGAGGATGGCTGTTGATCTCCATGGGAGGAGGCAGGGATGTCCCTCATTTTCAACATGAAACCAGCCCCAACAAATGCTATCAAGTTTCTATCTGCCATTAATCATGTCTCTCACTGTTTCTTGGAAGTCTTGAAGAAAGTACTCTGGAGAGGCTATCATAGCCCCAAGCTCTCTTTTGTCAGTGTATTTGTCTTTACATCTTTATTTTGACATGATGTGTATAAAGTTGCTAACAGTAACTAATGGTTTGAACATTGTTTTAATATTTACTGGGTTGGTTATCTCATAAGCTGCAGATACAACTAGGTTCCAAAGATGTAGAAATGCATGAGAATATTATCAACAACCAAAAAATACCTCCAAAAAACTAAACTATATCATGAATATGAAGAAAGGAAGTCATTAAATAAATGAAATAAAATAAAATTGTAGTTTTGTATGTTCTACATATACTTCTGCACAGAACTACACATTAATTTTAAAATAGTTAACTTTTCCATCACTAGATTCTAATGCCCCATAGTTGACCTGATAATTGCTTGTAAATGTAATTTAAGGAGTGGGTGTTGTGGAGTCAGTTAAAAAGCAAGAGAAGTTCAGAGCACTGTATGCCACAGGGATGGAGCTGAATAAATCATGGTTGTGGCATGTGAAGGAGGATGAATGTTTGTAAAGAAGAGGTGCAATAAAACAGAGGTGGTGGGAAATAGTGGAGGACAAGTATCACAGAGGAAATTGTAGAAACTGAAGAGGGCAGGTATCAGAAGTTATAACAATTAGTGTGGAAGAACAGCTGGCACAACTTAGGAAATTTCTGTGGAGAAAGAATTACATGCCGAGTATATTGTCTGCTAAATGTCACAAAAATTTTTAAAAGTCATCTACCTCCTGAATTAACCACAACTCATTTATTTATGAGTGTTTGATCTCAGTTTCTAAATGTGTGAGAATGATGTCATTGAGATTGATCTCAGGAATAGTACAATATTATTTCTTTTTTTGTTGGATATTTGTGAGAAAATATCTTGTGAAATATATGCATAATGTACTCATTCTCAAAACACTTTCCAGACTGAAATTAGCTTTCTACAAATATTTTACCAGAAAAATCTATTGCATAAGTATATGCACAGTCTACTTGCAAAGGAGGTCAGATATGTGTCATGTCTTTTTGAAATGCAGATATGAGGATACTCAAATAGGTCAGTTCTTGTAATTCTTAAACTCTGAAATAGTCACAGAAATAATGAAATATTTTAGTGTAAAAGTCTCATGGATACCTTCTCTGCCATTGTTTTAATGTGAACTATTATTTCCTATGTAATCTATGAGTCCAGACTATGACAAAAGCAAAAAGGAAATGAAAGATGAGTCTGATAGATGAGGCCACTGATCTTAAAGCGTTTTTTTTTTTTTTTTACAGAAAGGTTTAATTTCTGGGCAGAAATGCTTTGGCACCACAGATGTTTTTTAATCAGTGCTTCATTCCTAAATTTTCTTTTAATCTCTTTTGTTACCTCAAGTCATTATATGATAATGCATATAACATATATAACATATAATTTACAAAAGAAACCATGAAATAAATGAGAATTAAAAATAAATTGTCCCATTTTTATGACTGCTGAGAAATAAGGGAGAGGGAGAAAGGTCTTAAGAAAGAGATAGTTGGCAATAGCAATATCCTTCACATTATTATTCCCAGACATCATTGAATGTAAAAAAATCTGCAGCTTACAATGCAGCATTAGATCTTTTAAATAATAAAAATTGTCCAGACATTAGTGCAGATATGATATAAGTTGTTATGATTTTAGTATTTTACTAATTAATATTATAACAATAATAATGTTATCAGATTCGAGGATCTTTTTTCATATATTTATTCTCCATCCATGCCTTTTAATAAGACTGTTGACAGAATCAGTCTTCATACAGTACATTGGATTCAACTTCCTGCACTAAAGCAAAAATGCCACGTGGATACTCTTAGTGCACTGAAACCATAGAAGTCTATGCAGAATAATGGGCATTGTAACTTTTCTGCTCCTCCTGAGATGAAGACCATTATCAAGAGAGAGAAAAAGTGTTCAGACATTCTCTGGAATTGACAAATTATAAAAAAATCCTCGAATTGCTAAAGTGAACCTAATCTGCGACAATATTCAAAGCACAGACTATTCTGCCACTGAGTAAATATACTGTATGTACTAAACCAGTGTCAAGGACTGAAATTGCACTGCCTAGAGTCCTACTATGAATGTGTTACATTAATCAGCCCTGTAGCCAAAATACCATGCAAGGCTGCTGCAAGTTAGTCTTGGGATAAATAGAAACCTGGTCTGTGTAAATGGCACTGCCTAAAGAAGAGCTCTTGCCATATTGAATATATTGTTTTCAAGGGAAATAGTGGTCAGATGTGACATCAAGTTTATTTGCCCCTCTCAGGAGCAGCTAAGTCAACACTGAGAAAAACTCTTTGCAATGATATAGTGCAAACATCATTCCCCATGGCTTGCAGCCAGACTGCTCATGTAAAGTATATTTTGAATTAAAAAAGGGGTATAAAGCTTATTCCTAAGAATACTAAAGTGTTAATATAAATGGGACATCTCATTTAAATGTAAAAAAAAATTACTAGCATGTTGAAATCTTCTATTGAAGTAAAAGTAGAGATTGACTTGTATACCTGTTTTCTGACCTGTTACCAAAGGCTGATACTCTCGAAAGAATCGCCATAGCAAATGATGTAAGCAGAATCAATATGTCCAAACCAGAGACACGGTGGGTACCCACAAAATGATTAATTATCTTTATATCAATAACTTCTCAGAGCAGTTTCCAATAAGTACAGAATTATTCTGATGAATTAATCAGGTAATATGAAGACTTTATCTCGGCTTCAATGGTTAAGAACAGGAGAGACAACAGTATATCATCATAAAGAATATAGTCTATACTCTGTTCAGAAAATGTCTGCACCAGCCTACAGTTATTAGCAGAGCTAAATAGAAGAGCATAACCTTGAAACTGAGATTGTAGAGGAAGGGAGAGAGAGCAATTAAAAGAATACTTGTCTTACCAGAAATAAAGAATAATGTCTTTCTCTTGAGATATAAAGAGATGAATTTTTGACATCTTGATCCATCTTTCACGAAATTGTGGAATAGCAAAGCATGCTTCTATTTCTTTCAGAAAGAAAATGTATGTTTTTTTCCTATATTTCCACTCACAGTTCACAAAAATTCACAGTGGACCAGGCTTTATGACACAGAAAACAGTCATGTAAGTCTTTGGTCAGGTTTCATTAGAACATGCTCTGTTGCACTTCTCCATTCTGGAGGATCAAAAGACAGCAATGGTCACATTTTGAGGATTCTGCTCAGGAAGGATTCTCCCGCAGCATTTTGAATTGTCCTGCTTACACAAAGTTGAGGTCAGTTACTTCATCGACAATTTCTTCATGTTCTGAAGATTAGAAAAGTGAATTGGGATAACTCAGTCTGAGTCTGCTAGCAAAAACTGTTAGGAACTTCTTGATTGTTCTACAAGCTGGTGAAAGATTTTTATCTTGGCAATTTTGTGGTGAACTAGCAGTAACTTATAGATATACAAAAAAATAAATATATATTATTCCTGAGAAAGTCTTAACTATTCTAAAACTGTCAGACAGCTTTGCTCCTTCAGGGTTTCCAAGCCAGATTTTCAGACTCCAGACTTGATTCAAATACTTCGGGAAAAATATGATTACATTTATTTTACTTTCAGCCAATCTCACCTGTATCGAGTTCTGATTATCAAAAGAATCAAAGTAGGTGTTATCATATTTTTGTTTATTTTTTTAATTGCAGAATTATTGGTCTTTGTTTTAGTAGAGAGGTTATGTTTCCATGTTTTCCAATATTTACATATTTCTCCCTACAGACTTGCTGTAGGAAGAGTGAAACAGTGGCCTTTTTTTTTTTTCTTTTGACTTCTTTCTCTCTCTTATTTTGTTTTGGGTTTTTTTGTTTATTTGTTTTGTTTTTTGGGGTTTTTTGGGGGGGTTTTTTGTGGTTTTTTTTGGTTGTTATTTTTTGGGTTTTGGTTTTGGGGTTTTTTTTTTCTTTTTCTTTTTTTTTCTTTTTTTAAAATTTTGTTTGGGCTTGATCCTGGTCCAGGTGACTCTGTCTGAGAAGGGGGTTTGGACCAAACCACCTTGACATATCCCTTCCAACTTCAGCTATCGTGTGCTTCTGTAATTTCGAGATGTGGATCACTCGATGGATAGCTGACATGATAAAGACCATGAAACCACTGGATGAAAAAGAGCCCATGTGGAGAAGACATCTCAGCAAAATTACGTTGTTTTTGTCAGGGCAGTGACAGTCAGAATCAGAAAATTGTTGCCATCTGTCTGATAATGCAACAAACTAAATATGGGTGGAACAGGACTACTCTAGACAAGTTGTGCAATATCTAGCAGTTGGAGTTGGGGCTTTTTGTTAGTTTGTTATTAAAAGATATTTTGTGTGTTTTATCTGTTTCATTCTGTGCCACAAAGCCGGCTATATTATTAAAAACTGATGTTATGGGTGATAGGAGAAATGCATAACCTGCAAGAGGTGTGGGAGTGGGGAAAACATTTTTCAGTGATGGTGAATTTCATAATGTTGAAGCTTTTATCTGCCCTCTTCAGCTTCCTAATTTCTTCTACAGAGGTTACATACATAAGCCTTCTCTTTATTATTTTGTTTATGCATTTGTTGTGTAATTAGACAAAGCACTGTAATGCTCGTGGCTATTAAAAAAGGGAAACAATAAAAATCAGCCTTGATAGATCAATTCCTTTTTCTTCAGAATTAAGCCTTTTTCAGTTCACTGTGTCATAATGAATATCATATCTTGATACAGCAGTGTGTAATGAAAAAGAAAAATCATGATCATTTTTTATTTCTGCAGTTTTTCATTTCACTGACAGGCACCCCCTGAAAACAGGAATTTGGAGTAAAGATCTATTTTGTACCTTCTTCTTTTAGGAAGAAAAAATAGAAAATGCTACAATATTAATAAATGTATCTGCTCTTTCTTCTCTTCATGAAACTGAGAATTTTGAACATCAAAAAAATGATTGTTTTGTTCCCTCAGATTAGCTCTCTGTCTGAAATATACTGTGCTAGAATGTTAATTGAGTTTGACATAGGCATGGATATAAAATGCATCATGCCACTCAACTTACCAGCAGTGAAACTGATTACCAATTATAATCATTCTCTGCATGGTGACAGCATACCAAGATGGAGATGTTGAATATTTCAGTTTGCAATATTATCTGGGTTGTTTAAAGTACTGACTACGTGTCCTGAAACCAATAGAGGTAATTGGTATGCATGTAAGAGCTGGCAGGCTGAGCACATCACTTATTTATAGAGTCTTTTGATGTAACACTGTGGAAAAAAAATGTTAATAAAACATGGTTCAAAGGAAAATTTACACTCACCATTATAATATGACATAAAGTACAAATTATTGTACCTGAATAACTGTTTTCTAGTGAATAGTGTTCCTTTTTCCTTTTATTGAAATAGTCCACTGAAACCTAACAGAAGGGGGAAGGGGAACACAAAGAACAAGAAGGCTATTAACTCTTTCCATTTTGTGATGCAGCTATCTGGAAATTAAGATGCACACACAAGATAGAGAGTGGAAAATCATTGGGTATGTCATCGCTTTCATAACCTTCTAATTTGCTCCACAAATTGGTTTATGGTCCTCTTAGGGCACGTTCATCAACAAACTCCGTGTCAACAATTGATGTGAGGCTTGAAATGGACCAGAAAACAGGATACAGGAAGTAACATGGTGACCTCGGTTGAAAGGCAATGAGCCAGTTAAATTAGCCTTCACGTTAAGTCCTTCTACTGCAAGGACACCAGAAATCCTCGCCTCCTTTCAAACAGGAAGATAACATTAAAATATTGAGAAAATGTTTACAGAATGCTTTGTTTTTGTCAGAACTAGTTGTAAACCTAATTGAATCTATGCAGAATGCAAACTTTGCATCAGAGGTGAAAAACCTCCTAGAGCTTCTAGGCACCATATAAGAAGAGGAAAGAAATACAGTATTTCCAAATGCTGGTATAAAGCAGTTTTGTTAGACTTTGAATTTATTTTCTATGGAGCGAGGGAAATCCTTAATTCTGGCAAGAAAAGGGAAAAAGGGATGCTAGGGTGTCCAGACTCTCTCATGGGAGTTAAGTATTAGGATGCTGCATAATATTTATCAGAAATTGCATTTAATCTTGGCGCTAATCACTGAATTCTTATGTTCATGCCCAGTGGTGGCAAATTAAAGTTGACCAAGTATTGACCACTGTGATTTCCATTAAGCTGACCATTTGCATTTCCTGCTGTTAAATGTTTCATTGTACAAACTAAGTGCCTTGGGCATGTATTTTTAAGGGCTCGTTAGCATTTTATGTAAGCTGAATAGCACATTAGTGATGCCTTCTGGTCTTTAATTTTTGCCCTGCAATGCCTGTCCATCATGACAATGTAAACTCTGCACAGGTACAGAGATTAGTTATTCATGTCTCCCAAAAATGCCTTAGCACATCAATGATTTTGCCTTAAAGAGAGGCAGATGCTGGTAAAAACAAGCAGAATCTACAGCAAATGAATTTTGGTGTAGTGAATTCCACACTCAGGTAGTCTCATTAATGTAATTTAAAGCCTTCAGTTTTATGTAGCATTGAAGGCTACAGTTGCCCATCAAATAAACCTATTGATCTTGTGGCTTGTCTGTGTACCTGCTGTCATGGATCTTCCTGTTTTCATTTTGACTTTATTAAATACCTGGGATCACTTTTCAACTCCACTTTAAAAGTTAAACACATCCTCTTGAGATCATAATTTTGTCTGAAGCAATATTTATTTACTCAGACCATATTTGCATGATTAGATCATGAGGAGAAATATGTCTGTGAAATGTGACTAAGGCCAAATTCGCTTCAAGCTGACTGCTATCAGGACTGTAAATCCTGGAGAAAATATCATGGATTTTAGGTGTGTAAGAAAAAATAAATTCTCCTAAACAGTGTGTTTCTTCTGGGCTAACCAAATTCATGTTTTATTCATAAAACACATAATATAATGCTTGAATGTAGAACATTATTTCCCTGGAGCCAAAGTCCTCAATAGATGTCAAGACACAGGAGGAGGGAAGAACACAGAATTGCACATACTCCTTTCCCCCTCCCCACCCTTCCACTCTCGCCAGTGCTTTTTGGAACTGTACTTTGGGATCAAGTGAAGCCCAAGAACACTGTCAATGTAGAAATTCTCTGTAGAAAGACATGGAGAATTGTCCTTCAGACAAGCAAGTAATCATCCTGTTTGCACCCAAACTGCATCTGCGTAGCCTGCCTTGGCAGGAAAGGCTCCAGTCAGCCAATTTACAGGTCAGCTTTCCTCAAGGTTCCTTGCAAAATGTGTCTCTGCAGGAAGTGGGCACTGATCAATCACCAGGACCTCGATGTATGTACCAGGAGCTGCTGCAGGGGTTAGATGTAGAGAGGAGACTTAAGCCACTGGTGGAGTTAGGCCAAATTAGGACATTCTGCATGTGTAACTGAGACACTCAACACTTACCAGTTACAATATAGTTTTGTTAATAACTGAAATAAAATAATCTTTAAAGTTGTTTTCTAATGTTTCTAATATTGTTGGATCAACGTGAAGACTTACTTTTCAAGGCACCAGCGGGGGTGAGATCATGACCCATTTGCTCCCACTGATTTCTGTAAGCCAACTATTTTCACCTCATGTGGCTGGCTGTCACTGAGACCCTAAGCCAATCCTTCACAGTGGTTTTGCCACAGCTGCTCAAAGCAGACCCTTAAGGAAATAAGAGTTTTCTGCCAGGTACCCAGTACTCGAGGCCACCCACGGGTGTGTGAGTTTTGGTGTAAAATGCAGGGTGTTTTATGAGAAAGCATCGGGGTGTCAGCAGCCTACCTTTAGGTGAGGCACAGGGCTGCAGATTTGGTGTGACCCAGAGCTGCAGCACACTGCAGGTGGCTCTGGGTGTGGAGGCAGAGCAGTCGGCCTCTGCCTGATATCTAGAACCAGCTGAGTCCAGTGCAGCCTCCCTGTGAGTGCCAAGTTTCAAGTCTGGAACCATTTCTTGAGTACCATCAAGGATGCAGCTGTCAGGAGGGGAAAATTAGGTTGATTTACCCTCAGAGAATGCTACACTAATTCAGGAAATGCACACAAAGGACATGAGAAACAAACATCAATTAGAAGAAGAAACATGAAAATATCTTTCAGCATCTGCCCTGCCCTTTATTATTATTCTAAGTGCATTCAACCAATCATTCCCTCAGTCTGCTTCATTATTAGCAAATTGTAAAACAAATACTGAATATTTTTATCTTCCCATTAGCAATGCTGAATCTCATTTCCTTGTCCGGAAGATTTCCATGACTGCCACAAATGTAAATATCCTGTGGTAGCCACCTCATTCAAAAATATGTCTTTGAAAGAACATAAGGTGCAATGTAATCCTTCTATTTTTTTGAAAAATAAGAAAGATGTTAATGAAATTACAGCACCATTTTTATTAGGGTATTAAGGTTTGATCTGAGTGTTGAAAAGGTGCAACAAACCATTTAGTGAAACACCACAGGAGTAAAGAAAGAAGGAAAAAAATACCGGCAGTAAGGGCTTCTTTTGTTTATGGTTTGAAGCGTGCTGACAACTGTTATTAAGGTATTAATATTGAATAACATTATGCTTTCAGAGGCTGCACGTTGTGTGGGAAAGAAAGAGGCTCCTCAGCAGCTATTTTTACCCCATTTCTAGGTGATGCAGAGTGAACATATTCAGGATATCAGAGATTATCTCTACAAAGCTCCTGAAGAGAGGAGGGGCTGTGAGCACGGCGTGACCTTGATCTTGCAGTGGGCCCTGCAAGCAGCTGCTGTGCAGCCTGCACAAGGAGGGTCTGTGCTAAAGCAACACTTGCAGGTTTCTGTGTGTGCAGGAAATTAATTTTCTTCCCTTTGATGTGAACTGCTAGTGGAAAACACAATGCAGACAAAGTGGGAAAGCTGAAGAAAATTTTCTCTGTATAAGTGTATCTAATTAGTAGTCAGCAGCCACTCTCCACCCCATATCCACCAGGGTCCTTCGTCTACTTCAAGTGTTTTTTTATTCATGGGGGATTAAGGAAGGAGAGTCCTTGTGCCAGAAAAAGCGAGACGCAAACACAAAAGGGAATTAATGCACAGTTTTCAGAACTTAATTCAACTTTGAGTGATCATGCTCAGACTAACATCTTGTTCCTGTTGAATGACAGCTCCCTGTATATACTGCTTACCTCTCATGCCTTAACAGACAAAAATCTTCATGAGGAAAACCTTCTGGTAGACATCTTGTTCTGACAAATCATCTCATTATTGTATAGATTATATTAAGCTTCAGGACCAGCACAAATAGATTTCTGAGTATGTATTTAAGTTTAGATGTTGGCATTGTAATGTCTTCTCTGCTGGCTATACAGATCAATGTCTGCTTGCAAAAGGGTCGTTTTATCACTGAAATGTTATGACAAAACAGACAAAACAAACCAGACAATCTGCACCCCTTAACAACACATAAGCAAAAAGCAAAAAGATGGTTTCTAGTATATTTAATTCCATAAACTGAAAATAAAAATAATAATGAAATAGTCTGTAATAAAAAAAAGAGACAAATTACGAATATTACGCTATTGATTCGAAGGACTGTAATTTTAGAGAGATGCTTTCAATTCTGTCAGCATTATAGATCCTGAAAATGAATGGATTCTTTCAGAAATATTATCTTCCAAAAATCCACCTCTCATTACTTGCAATATTTTGAATAAAACTAAGCCCAAAACTTTACACAGGTGTTTCAATGACTTTTTTCTTTACTAATCATAGTTATGGAGGCATCCACTTCATATTTTATTGCATTTTCAATGGGTATAGAAAATTTCAGTCTGATAATGACCTTTGTACATCATGCTGCAAATTGATTTTGATGACCTTTCACTCTCAGATAATTAAGCTTCATGCACATTCATCTTGTTCACATTGCACTGAGACTGCCTACTGCACTGGACTCTGTAAATTTTCCCCTTTCCAGGATTTTGCCTCTCATTTTTATTACCACTTCGTTGATATTGGAGAACTTAGTATTTCTTTCTGTGAAAACTGCATGCCCAGTTTAGCTTGCCCTTACAACATAGAATCATAAGAGGAGGAAAAACCTCCAAGGTCATTGAGTCCAACCTCTGAACAAACACCACCATGTCAACTAAATCATAGCACTGAGTACCACATCCAGTTTTTCTGGAATCCTTCCAGTGATGGTGATTCCACCACTTTCCTGAGCAACCTATTCCAACACTTGACACTTATCAGTGACAAAATTCTTCCTGATATCTAATCTGAATATCCCCTGACACAGCCTGAGACCACAAGGTTACATATTGTTAATATTTGGTGTGAAAAGGGTGAAAATAATTTTTCTCTATTCATAAAAGAAAACTAAAAAAAAAAATATCTCTCAAATAGTCTTCTATTCATTGCTCTGCCTCCCTCAGGTATACTTCCTCCTCTAAACTAAGTTTTATCTGGATGGTTTGGTGATTCAGCATAAAATATCTTCCAGTCCTCCACAAACTCCATATACACTACATCATAATCAGTGTAGAAAACACTGTGATATCTTAGAAGAGGATGATTTCCAGAAGGGAAAAAGCCCCCTGGCCAGAGACACAGCATATAAACATAACACATGAATGCAGCTGTCTGTAGTGGAATATTTTTCCTTAGGCATCAGCTTCTCTAAAAATGTGTTCTAGGGAAGTGCACCTGTTACACAAAGATACACTCAAGTACATGTGCAACATACTCTGTGAATGATTAGAAATTTTCTGAATATGAACTGCTAAAAATTATACAGTTAAAAAAGCAGACATATTAGAAGGCAAAGTAGTCTTTCAGCTGAAAATTATAAAGGAATTAAAACCCTCACATTAGACTGCGGGCAATTACTTAATCCTAAATACATTATTCTAATTAGGGTTTTTTTCATCTTTTGACAACCAAAATTGGTAATATGTTTCATGGAAAACAAATTAATACCAGTAACAGATATAATAGGATAAGAGCTGTTTCTAGATTAATAAATATCAACAAGTCAGTCCTGCATCAGGAAGGAGCTGTATGGACAAAACAGCCAGTGAAACAATGTAGTTTTTTTGTATGCTTGCGTTTCAGACTTGAATAGAAGATATGAGTCTGCAGTTCCAGAGTTCTGCAGCCAAAACTAAAGGCAAAGCCTTTTGATCTTATCTGTCATTAGCAAATTGATTTGCAGGTGCAAAAGAACACAGAAAGTAAAAGAAAGAAGAGAGAAAGAAGAGAGAAAGAAGAGAGAAAGAAGAGTAAGCAAACAATACTAATGTTTTGTAAAAGGTTAACAAGTTTCAGCTCCTTGTAAAGAAAGACAGATCATATTTCTGTTGATATGGTCTGATATCAATGCAGGTAAATTCTATTAACTTCAGTCCAACAAGAACATTTGTGTATTTCTGCTGGGAAAAGACAACTAGAGCAGGAAATGAAGATCTCAGAGGGTAAGAACATTAAAGCTAGTCAAGCTTAACAGTACACTCATATTGAGATAGTTTTACTATTAATTTTATTGTTGCATTTGTCAGCAAAGGAAAGTTCCAAGAGAGAAAAAATTCTGGAACACGGCCAGAATGTGTTTACTATCTTATGAGCAGAATGGAAAAGAGCTTTCTACGTTTCTTGCTGCATAAGATCCACAAGGGCAGGGACTTTTTTCTCCTTTATTCTGTACAGCTATCAGCACAATATCAGTTCATAATAAATAATAAATAAAATAATGACTTGAAGAACATATAAAAAGATGAGTGGGGAGGACATATTAAATTATTCATAAATGTTCCCAACAATGTCACTTTCCAATTAAAGTGTCATCCTATCGTCTGTGTGGGTGAGACAACAACCTTCATCTCACACAAATGCAACAGCACTAAGAGCAGAAGGATTTTGTCATATATTAGTACCTAGGGTGTGATAAAACATTTAGAACAAGTTTTCAGGAGTGGAGCTTTTCTATAATTGTCTTGCCTATGCCACTGAAATTCCAGACATTTTTCTTGTAGGAAATATATGGACTACAATTTCTCAAACAATTGATGTTCTCAAACAATTTGAATAAAAGCTCATAAACTACTTAATAGTTCTCTTTTTTAAGCAAGTCACATAATCAGAAATAATGTTAAATTTATTAATAGCTACCTCCCTACCAGTTTCTGTCTACTATGAAGCTTCTGAATTAGGTTTGAAGGGACTGCTTCTGTCCTGCCTTGGTTAACCAGGAGCAGTGTGAATCCTCATGTCAGAAGTGCAGCCTAGTTTATGGCCCTGTTGTTTAAGGCCAGCTTATTCACATTAGGTGAAGTAAAGCGTGAGTTATCTCACCAGCCTTTGTACTCTACGGTGCAAGCTTCCCTAAAGTCACTCTAATGACTCCCCTGCCCCTTCCATAACGACTAGGACCAGCATAACCTATACAGTGATGGGGCTACTCTGCATCTCTCCCTCTGGTCCAGCCTTAAGGAAAAGAGTTCAGAGTGGGATGCAACTGCTCCTCTCCAGTGATTCTATTCCAAAGCATACAGTGTTAGTGTGGTTCTCATAACTACAGCACCAGGAGCCATGAAGCAGAATATTACAATGAACATGAGATTCATTACAATACATAGTAAGTTTCTAGCTATAGGACACACAAAAGTGGGAACACTAAACCCTGACAGATGCAAATACAGAAAACAAAACAGAGCAGTTTGAAATGTGTGTTGTTTAATCTCATGATTCCCAAACACATCTTAACTGCTCAAAGACAGAGCAAAACTTGGGCTGCCAGTACTTAGGAAAGATTTGCAGTGTTAGGTGACTGTGGGCCTATTTATCTCTCTTTTCTTCTCCCATTTCTTCAGAGATTTGAACTAAGATATGAAATTTCCTAAAAGCAATGCTGTGCATGCTCCCTCGTTATAGGTATATCATTTGTGTTAAACTGATTAGTTAATTATATAAACAATATGGGTCTGCATAGACAGGTGAAGAAATATCACTAATAACAGTTTGATTTAATTTATAATAAGTATGAAATAAACCATTTACAAATTTCAAGCACCCGATTTTTTATTTTTTTTATGGCTGAAAATAATGGTGAGATTTAAGCATGTGACAGATCTGTATAAAATATTATGGATAGCACAAATATGCAGAACATTTCCTGGATCCTCTTGTTTATTTATAGCTGAGATGATGGATGAAAAACCTTTAAGCTGGCTTCTTAGAGCACACTGCACAATCATTGCATTCACTCTGTCAACAAGCTTTGGCTTGATGAATTTCAAAAGAAAAATGCTGGGTAAAGCACTGCAGACCTGCACGATTCATTCTGCAGCAATTTTCTTGAGGCTGCCTCAAGACTGACCTGCTATCTTCCTTGTCTTCTTATTATTTTCCCATCTGGAAAAGTCTGAGTCCTGTGGTACACTAGGGAATAAGTGATCTGAGACTGCTGGTGCATTCAAAGGTCATTAACAGTCATAACTCTTAAAATCACCACCCTCCTGCAGACAAGGTTAATAGTAGTCTATAGAACTGGTAGGGAGGTCAGTAGTTAACTTTAACTAGTATAAATACTGAGTGATTTTTTTTACATCTTCTTTGTTACCTCAGACGTAAAACAAGAAATGCAAGTTTTAGAGGCTGCTACTCAAGATTATGCTAAAAATCTGAAAATTAAAGATTTTACACCTTTATGGCCAGTGAAAAACATCATTCTCTATATATCTTTTGGGTTAATTTACTAATTATCTTGCTCTAAAGCTGAAATACATCTATATTTGTGTTTGATTAATATAGCAATTTTCTTAAGTCTAAAAATCCAAGGACTTTTAATCCAAAAATTTGATGAATTCATCTTCAATAGAGAGAAAAAGAAAATCTACAAATTTGAGAAACACACTAATTGGTAAAAAAAAAAAAAAGAAAAAAGTGAGTTCAGTGCTATGAATTAAAAGCAAACTATAAAACCACAATTGTTGCCACCCCCTACTCTCTAAAATCAATGCAGGAATTAAAAATAATTCCTGATTTCAAAGTCTAAATTAGTAATTAGTCTTTGTTCCCTAAATAAAATTTTAAAAAAATTTTGAAGAGAGTAGGAAATTCTGGAGTTAGATGTAACGAGGTAAAAACCTCCTTGTCACTTTAGACAAATGCTAACAAAAAAAGTAATTTCTTTAAAAGAGATACAAAAATGAGCATCTAAGATAATAGATAATAAATATAATCAGTCAATAAAAGAAGGAAAAAATAGTTTGTCAAAATGGCAAAAACATACACTAAATATAACAGAGTTATAATAACTGTTATTATTCCCAAGGGAGGTAAACTCCCTAATAATTATATTTCCAGTGGTACAGCAGTTATATCTATACCTGTGCATGTATACACATACACACACTTATGAAGCATGCATATGAATGACAAATACCAGTGTTAAAATGAAAGAAGCCCACACATTATGGTGAAGTAATTATGCAGTTAGTTTTGGAAAATTCATCTATTGTTAACATGAAATGTTTAGGATTTCAATATTTAAAGTCCTTTAAGTAGGCAACATTTCTTTCATTAAAAAATACTTTGCTTCACGAAATATAGAATTTAAAAAATATTTTGCTGCAATCTGTATCTATTTGTAATACTTATATTTGTAACAGCATTCTACTCTTTTGTACCTATAGATCTCACCTATCAAATCTGGAGTAGTCTACTTTACAGATGTCTGAGAGAATAAAGCTTAATACACCCCTGATAAGTCCTTTGTAAATTTTTTGAGACTCATTTTACCCGTGCATTCTGCCTGAAGTCCTGAATGTCTCTGGGTCACTGATGTGGTTCTAGTCAGAGCCATCAGTGGACCAAGAATCATTACCATCTGAGGATGACTTTGTGCTCCCCTAAAGAGAATTGCAGCTTGAGCCAGTTTGAGTCTCACCTTTGAGACAAGGGTGACAAGCACATCTCAAATGACAGTATTTTGGTTCAGTCTTAGCTGAAAAGATGGAATATCTGACCCACAGACCAGTCACTCCAAGTCAGAGGAGAGCAGTACTGAAGATCCTTTAAAAGTGTCAGCCATTTCTCTTGTATAAAATAGATGAATAATTTGCTCTCCAAAGCTATTTGTCTCTACTGCATTCATGAAGACTATGCATGAAAAAGGGAATAAAGGATTTATGTAACTGTATAGTCAACTTGTCATTGAGGAAACTTTCCGAGAAAAGAGGAATGTTATCTTGTCTTCTTGTTCTGATTGCCTGGAAATTAATACATTTTAATTTGGAAAAAACCCCAAAATAATATTATTTAATCACTAGAAATTGTTGTGACTGTGAAAGAGACATTGGTTTTGTCATCTCCTGTAGGGCTGTCTCTCCTTTGAATATGAAATCTGTATTTTTTTTAATTGAATCACCTTTTCCAAAAATTTTCCTCACTATAAGGGTAGTGTTTCAATTCCTTCATTATTTACAAGCAGCTTTAACATGTGGTCATGTTGACAGTAACCTCTGTGAATAGATGGGCAATTTCTGATTTGTTTAATTTTCTTTTCAGCTGATAATGGGACTCTACCTGTATACAAAAATACATCCATTAAGTGATGGGGTTGCCTTTCTATTGAAGGTCCTTCTCAAATAAGTCTTTCTTCTCAAATAAGTCAAGTCTTTTCTCTGTATTTATACAATCTCCATTTTCATGGTGTCAGACGATTTGAGTGATTTCTAGTCCTGATCCTCTTTTCTCCTAATCAGCAATGTTTGCCTGTGCCCATAACAGCTGTATATCTAAAAATGCAGTCTACTTCAGTTTAATCCCATTTCTGCAGTCTTTAATTGGCAAAGCCTTATAATTTACTAAATGAGGAAATTTCAGATCCATAAAATAAGAAAGCCACATTCCTATAAATTATTCCTTCTCACCCAACCTGGGTGGAATTTATTCATACTTCTTTAAAACAACATCATTGTTGATTTACTGATTTGTTTCTCCAAATTCCTATTCTACTTTGTTGTTGTTGTGGTTGTTGTTAATATCCATGTAAAAGAAACCATGCATTCAAAGCATATTTTTTTACATGTAGGATTCTGTATATTAAAAATCAACTACTGTTCTTCAGTTCTCAATCTTGACTTTTTCATGTGTGGGTAATTATAATATGTGCAGCATATCCTCCTACCACCAATTCTGAGTCTGATATTTAAATGATTGTTTAAATAATTTGCTAAAAAAAAAAAAAAAAGAGAAAATTTTGCTAAAAAAGAAGGTTAAATTTTTTAGCTCTGATCACTTAATTGATCACTAATAACTTATTGGATATGATAGGAAAAGCATATCTTCCATGTTACTGTTTATATTTGTACAGAAATATCTTCTTCTAAAAACTGGAACCTCTTAAAAATGGCCCATTTAAAGGGCCTACACTGCATGCTGAAATGTGCATTTGCTTAAAAAAAAGATAATTTTTTGTGTTGCAACATTTATATTATATGAACTCTTGGATGACTAACAGGAAATGTTGCAAAAATAATATCAAATGTATTTTTAAATTACTCTTACAGTGAATCAATCATGATTCAGCTAAAAGGCAGGGAAAATGGAATGGAGAGGGTGACCCACGACATTCGAGCAGAATTAATTTTGCCTTCTAGAGATCCCCATGACTGTACACAATTCAACCCATTGTGGCTGCTCTACAATCAAACATCTGATGCACTGAGCAGTGTCAAGACTGGAGGTAGGGAAGAGCCACAAAATGAGCCTGAAAACCCTTGGTGATGCCAGTTCCTCTCTAAGCTTGGTTTTGTGGTGTATTAAAGCAAAAAAAGAAAATATAAACAACACCAATAAACAGAGAAAGCAAAAGAAAACCATGAAAATAAGCAAAAAAATTAAAGTAAGAAAACAGAACACCTGAAAATATTATTGCCTCTAGAAAACAGCTGTCTTGTTTTGGTTGCTTATGTCTTTTTTATTCTCTGTTAATAAATCAAAATATCAAAGCATTGTTGTAGACAACTGCCATGGGTTCCCCAAGGGAAGATCTTTTTAATGTCCTGAATGAATAACAGTATTTTCTTTTAATTATCATAATCAGTAATAGTAGTAGTAGAATGATTTCATAAGGAAAAAAATGCCAGGAATATGTATGCAAAATGTGTTTCTTCCTACAAGCTTTTGGGACTGTTGTTCATTCACAGAAGATTTCACCGTAATAGAAAAAATAATAAATTGAAGAATTTCTAGAAAAGAACAGTATAAGCATTTAATGTTTGTGAATCAGAGAGGTTTATCTTTCTTAACACAAACACTTAGGGAGCAGCCACATAAACATGAAAAATATTATGCAATTGCTAATATCAACATAAAAAAGAGACTTCTAACTTAAACACACTGCTGTTAATGATTTAAATTACTATATACTATTTAAGTGCTTGTGTACCTATATCCACATATATTAAAACCTAAAACATTTACAAGTGGACAGTTCTCCTTTTGGAAGCTGTCTTTAAATTCTCCATGTTAAACATCGATGTGAAAGGTTAACAAAACATTCCATCAACTGAGTAAAATATGTGTTCAAGTATTCTTCTTTAAATTATTAATTTACATTCATGTTGATAACAGCTACATCTTTCCAGATCTTCGGTTCACACTTTGATAAGAATAGCACAGACTAACACAGTTATGCAGAGTCAAATGAAGTTTAATGGAGAATAAAAGAATCCAAAGAATTCAAATATCCATAAAGGGCAAAAATCCAAGCATTATTGGAATTAAAAGATGAAGTAACCTCCCAGATGCTTCACAAAACCCTGAGATTTACAGTTTCAGCCGCTCATAATTTACTTTGTCTTGTTTTCTGTACAGAGTTGTGCCTACCTCGTACAAAGCTGGAGGGAAGGTGTATGATTATACACACTGTATAATCACACCGGGTAAAAAGGTGTGGTATAAATGAAAAATAACTGGAAACTTTTTGCAATATAAAATTGAACTGACATGTAATATTTCTTTCTTGCATTAGTTAAATTCATTTTCTACATTGTTTCACTTTCTTTTCTTCTGCACTGTGGGATTTGGCTGGAATGGAAGTACTAAGGAATTGAGTAATTTTCACCTTCTTTCAATGTGACTCTTTTTTCATGGAAATTAAGTAAGCTTTATATTTTTGAAAATTTGGAGGTTGATTTAAACTCATATTTCCTTGCAACTCAACTGCTTGGGGTAGTAACAGAAAGGTAATTCAGCAGCTGTTCTGGCATCACAAAAGATGGATGCCAAACTGCAAGAGAAAGTTTTTAAGCCTACAGTAAAAGTTACACCACATGTGGACGTGGTCCCCTGGAGCCTGCCTTCAGCTACTGTGAAGCTGGGCACTGTCTAGTGATGATCCTGGACATACACAATTACAAATATGGCCTGTGTAGACACAAACGTGACCTGTCTTCACCCGGCAGAGGAACTGTGCCACCTGCATGGTGTTTTTTCAGGATCTGTTACAGAGGAGACTGGAGGAATTCAGGGCCCTGGCGAGAGTATGATGTTTGGCAACTAACCTTGGCTGACAAACAACTGCTTGAGCAACTGTTTCAGCAGCAATTTGCATTTAAAGCATGCCTCATAAGGACCTGATCACAAATTCATTGTTCTGAAATTTGAAGGCTATTCAATGTCATCCCTGACATTTAAGTAGATAATTTTTCAAGAGCAAGAGCTTGAAGCAGCTGGGTCCACCCTCATGGTTCACATTCAGTGCTTTTAAATAAGTTGTTGCCTCTCATCTTGAATGACATTACATATCACTCATCATTATCTGTCAGAAGTTATATCAGTATCTATATTGTAGCTGTTGGGTTTCCTGAAAAGCCTCAATGTTTACCTTTAAAATGTCAATCCTACTGCACTCCTAGCATTCACAGGCCTGTTTATCAGCATGTTCTCCAGTGCCATGGAGTTGTGATCAGAATAAATTAAGCAAAACAAGGACGATTTACAAGGAAGAAACTGTAGCCAAAGTCATCTTCAGGTTTCAATTCACTGGCCATTTCTCTCAGGGATCCTTCTTGCAGTGATAGCTCTTTACTGTGATTTGCATTATGGAGAATAATTTTGATAACAGATCTTCTCTGCTGAGAAGGTGTCAGAATTTCTCCAATTATGTGATTGCAAAAACACAGGAGTCCTAGAGAGTGGTGTGGCCATTGCAGTTCATGTTTTCTTCTCCAGTAACACCTCTATTCAGGCAGTGCATGGTGCAAATGAAGAAGTCATTCTAATCATCAGTGAAGGCATCCAAGATGCCTGACTGACATCTCCAGCAAGCAAAGGTACAAGGAAGGAATGGCTAGACTGGGGTGCTCCTTAAGAAAAATTCTAGATGAACTTGAGAAAATAAATTTCCTTATTTCCTCAAGTGTCACTGGAACAGTCTCCTTCAAATAAGGCGAGCATGACCTTCTGACGTCTTGCCCTCAGTTTGCATTGCACACATCTGAATTTTAACACCTAGCATTTTGGATGTGCTACTGAACAAATTGCAGACTGACTTGACCTGCTTCTGGTCATTGCCACAATGTTTGTGACCTGATCATGGAAGGGTGCAGCAGAAAATCATCATAACCCTTAACATCAGTGTATTAACTACCTACTAATGATTTGGAAGTCATCATCATCATTCTCTGATAACAGTTCTTATATCTGATTTTTGCTGTTCCGAGAAAATAACACGTGTTTACTTTTTTGACATAACTAGTAGAGCAATTATTCTATCTCAGATTTGCAAAATAAGCTGAAGAGTAAAACACACCTTAAGAACAAAAAAGTCTTAACAATAGTGCCCTTTGCAGGATATCCATGCAAAAATCCATTGCATTTGCGTTTCAAAAAAAGTGTCAGTATTTGAAGGAAACCCAGAGATACAGAATGTGCCATCTCTCTTCTATAACTTATCTATGGCAGCATGTTTTGGATCTCTCAGAGAGAGCAAAAAATAGAGGCAATCAATAATAGTAAAAATAATAATAATAGTAATAATAATAAATAACTATTACTCCTGATATTAGCAGTACGTTGTACATGCCTGGTGTAGTATCTTCTAGGGTCTGTCTGCAGGTAGTAATATTAACACAACCACTCTATGTATCTGTCTATTTCCCTATTTCTCTCTCTCTCTCTGTCTCTCAACTTGCAACTGTACAGAGGAAAGAGAAAGACCTTAGAAGCTGTATTCTGCCTCAGCAATTAGTACCCTACTCCATAGCTGGACAAGGCAAATAAATATTGAGCTGCACTGCCTGCCATGGCAGCTGTAAACACAATCCTTCTCATCTGGGACAGAAAACTTTGGCCAAGGAAGCTTCTGTTTCTGCTGTGTCCTTTGTGCTTCTCCTCTTGCTGAAGCACAAGTAGAAGCACAACCTCTGAAACTGCCAAGCCACTGTCTACAGAAAGAACAGCATTCACTAAAAAATAAGAAAGCAAAAATGTTTTCTTTTGATCTACAATCCATGCTCTGCTCTTCCTTTGCGCTGTTCATACATATGCACCACATTAAAAAAAACACATCTAGAACAAGTTCCTTTCTGTTGTTCATATGCATGAGCACAGGCTCGATCATCCAAAAGAACGAGCAGGTGGGACACAGTCGGGATCTCATTCATTAAATTCACACAGTTTTTATTCAGTGGCTCCATTGACCCTTTGCTTGGAGCATTTTCGCAAAATTCTTCTGCCTTTGTGACTACATTGTTATGCGATTTTAAGGCAGCTTAGAAGTGGGATACTCACAGGCAAAAAAAGAGCCTGTTTTCTGCTGTTTCTTTATCACAGCCAGAGCAGGAAATTATGATGAACTTCCACACTTACACTTTCTCTTCCACTATGGCTGGAATATCAGGGAAGAGTTGCATATTGTAAACGTTTTCCATCAGTAGGTACCTATGAATATAGTCACTAGTCCTAAACTGTGGATTTATGATAAGGTATTATAATGCAAACTGTGACTGAAATTTGATTTTGCTGTTGCAAAAAGAGAGGGGAAAATGCATTTTCTCAGGTATACTGGCAATCAGACTTGGGAGTATGGCAGAACAGCTGAATGTAATGGATAAGTAGCTGCTCTCCTGCAATTATGTGTTAGAGTATTAGTGATCTCAGAAATGGTTTGCTATTCCATCAGTGAATCCATCTGAATCATTGAATTAAAAAAAATTGTCTAATTTCATTATAAGTCTTGGAGGCCATTTTATGCTGTCTGCTTTTAGGTCTATGTATAACAGCCTATCTAGTCTTTTTCACTTTTAAATCAAAGGCTTTTTGATTTCTACGTATGCACACATAAGATACTTCAAAGCATGAGAGGTAACGTCACTCCACAGAGGAACTCGTTAGTGTCCAATACACAATATGACAGGATAAAAGTACATTTGAAAAATAATGTACTTAAAAAGAAAAAAATATCATTTGTGCTGCTCCAGATTAATTGTTAAGCCATGTTTATGGGCATTTCACTGATTCAAAGGTAGTTTTGTTATACTAAAAGGGGAAGTTAATTTAACTAATGTTCGAATCTTCCTGAGAATGTAAAAGTTTCTTTAAAAGATTTTGAAAGGAAATTTTCAAATTTCAAAATCCAAAGCACATATCTAGAGACAGGAGCTACACAAATTAAAAAACATATCTACATGGTGAATATATAAATATATTTGTTATGTGTGATATTAATGTCTTTTTCATGAACAGATATGCAGCTGGAAAATCACGATTCAGAAACAGAAGAAAGAATCCATTTGCCAGCATGAAAAAGTGGCAAGGTACTTTATTGATTTTAAACAATTGAGAGGAGGAGAGGGAAAAAAGGGACGAAACCCCAGTTTTAAACCCTGATATTTTAGCAAGCTAAGACTGAGACTCTTTTGTAGTAGATTCCTAATTTGTTCATTTTACACTGTCTAACTAGATCAAAAAGCAGTGTCAAATGCCCAAAGCAGTGTTTGTCAGCAGTTCTTTTTAGTTTCAAAGCATGTGAATGGAGGAAGACTAGTACTTTATTTCCAAACAGACACAGGAAGGCTCTTGTTGGCAGCCCGTTGCTGCAGAATGAATACATGCCATGAGTATAGACCATTTGTCTGCTGATTACAGCAGACCCCGGGGGAGCTGATGTTAGCTCTCATTTTCACCTCTCTTTCTCACACAGTGTCTCCTTGCTGTGGCAGTCCTGCCTCCCCTCCTCCTCCTTGACTTCATTCCTCACGGCTTTGATTCGATCTGACTTGGCAGTGGTATATTTAAGACTGCTTTCCAAATTAAGATCAGGCTGGGATGTTTGAAATGTGTTGACTTGCCTTGAAGGTTAACACAGAGAAGAAAAAAAAAAAGAAAAGTGGAGCTATTCTCATTAGGAATTCAGCACTGATCATAATGAATGTACTTGGTATTCATGTGAATCTCACATGTATTTCCCTAAGAGTGCTACTGTAATTTAACACTGCTACTAAAAATATGGGGGGTAGAGGGCCACTTAAAATAAAATGTCATAAAATAAAAGGAAAGGACATACCTCATGTCTCTGCAGCAACTCTGTAGTTTGCCTGTTGTTTTAATACTTGATTTATAAGCTTTTTCTCCCATCCCCCACTCATTTCCATAGAATTTTCTGAGAGAAAAGATGAGAAATATTCTTTTACTGTGCTAAATATGTAGCCTTATGATCCTTATGATCCAGTACTCTCTAGGGCAATGGTGATATATGTGCTATCAAATTACATGGATTTTACACACCTATTTTCTCTGATATCCAATAAGAAATGTGTACTTACTGCAGTAACCTTGCATTACTCATGCTACACTTTAGCGAGACAGAGCATACTGTGCCAAGCACATTCAGTAGCCTGTCATCACATTTTTCTCACCTTACGGTATTTTAAAGAAGAAAAACTGTGTTGTGATCCAGTACATAATTTTCTGAGATTCCTAATTAATATTTAAAATAGTGTAAATGGCCATATTTTGGTGGCAATGGGCTTCAGAAGCAATGCAGTAGTGTTGTACAATACACTAGCTGAGAATCATTTCAGCAGATGTAAATTTGACTATTCTTCTACTTTGCTTTCTTTGTGCAAACCATGATTGTGCTTGGCAGTTTTTTTCCTCTTTCATTAGATTGTTGTTGCTGGAGCAACACAATTAATAGCAGCTTTTTAAAGTTTAATTATGGAAAAATCTAATTACGTTCCAGTGTTGCTCTTATAATCATTCCAGACTCAAAGGATGTGTCCCTCTTCTTTTCAGTGATTCACATATTTGCAACTTTGCTCATCTAAAGCTTTATCAGAGAATACTAAATTTGTGGCCTTAAGTCAGGAGCTGGTTCAGCTTCTCAACATGACAAATGAGTCACAAAAAGTAAACAAACATGAGGTGTTTGCATAAATGTGAGAGTAAGAAGGGGTGGGATGTAAACCAGTTTCTCCGTTGATAGCAATATCTCAGCTTTTTCCATTTTTCCTGTTTCCAGGAGAAGGGCATAAAAATTAAACCCTATCTGCCTATTTCAATTATGCTAGAAAAACATGCAGAGAATCTGGTACCATGTAAGACTTACAGAATCCATTCAGCGTCCTTAAAGAAAGTCCCTTAATCCCTCTCTACTCAGAGAAAAAAATGCTAGACATATTGGAAACTCCCTGGTAAAGAATCTATTCTCCTCATTTAGGGAATTTGGGAGCTTAAGCTGGTCACAGCAGATCTCATTCTGACACTCTAGAAACGTGTCTCCACTCTGATTTTTATAGAATTCTTGTTAGCAAACCAGCCTCATTAGGGACCTGCACAGTGCTTGGATAATAGAGATTGGAATACTGAATTCTACAGTCCTGATCAAAATAAAGCAAACACTTTAAATTGTTGACTATTTAATTAATCATCTATAAAGGCATGAGAGGAGATGAAACTCTGTGTTATGGTGTACATTCTCCTCTTGATAACTCATGTTGGTTTTGGCCAAATAAGCCATTTACATTGCATAGAGGAACAGCTAGGAGTAATATGTTTCTTATAAGAATACCTGCATGCATTTTATGGACATAAGTAAACACTTTAGATAGTTTCCTTTTTTCTTTCTTTATATGCAAATCTATTATAAAATACAGTATAATTACATCCAACTTCCTTTTGATAACCTGGAGAATAGGTCTTGATTTTGAAAAAAATTTTTTTTCAGACTAATTTTATAAGCCCCAGCTGTGTTTTGGCAACCAAAGTTGAAGGGGGGTTGGTATATTTTTCCTAGTAGACACCTAACAAAAGGATGTGAGGAAAGGTGAAATAGTTGAAAGTTAAATAAACCCACACATCAGGAAAAAGGGATACAGCAATGTGTTAACTCTCTCGGTAGTTCCCTGTGAGTTAGAGCAAGCTGAAATGATGGGACTAAGGCAGTGAAAGTTGTGTAAAACCTGGCTCCACATATTTTTTGTTCAGAGTGGAAGGTTTGGTGACTGGTGTAGCAATACATGAGCTGAGTGAACAGAGACCACTCTACAGTGAAAAACACAGGACTTCTGACAAAGGGCTGCTTACCCTATGCTGTAGGCTTGCAAATGTCCATGATCTGAATATATATAGCTGTCATTACTTTATATATGCAGACTTTGGAATTAAATTACTTTTCTGCTACAAGTATTGCAGTATGAAATGGAATATTCCTTTGCAGACTACATTATAAATGCTATCCTTTAATATATACAAAGAGATATGTCACTAAAAGAATATCAGCTAAATGTTAATAATAGAAGAGACATAATGAAAATTAATTGCTCACTTATAAGCTATTTTTTTCATTTTTTACCTACACTAAGCCTGTAATCTTATCGGCATTTCCCCTAAGCTGTAACCAATGAAAGCAGTATGACCCTTTCCATGTCCTCTACATCCTCCTGTCACATCATTTTCAACACAGTACTTAGCTGTGCTTTCTTTGTAGGGTATGTGATGAGCAAGAACATTTTTAGATAGCAGAAAGGGACTAGGCACTGCCAATGATAGAAATATCCCTGGAAACACAATTGGACAACAGAGAATAGCAGGAAGGCATCTTATGTTCTATTTTCAGATAGCATTAAATGGCCCCCTCACATGATAAGTGGTATCAGCACACTGCATTTCCTTGTCTTTGTTGCTGAAAACATTATTGCATTTGTTCACACCGTATTTATGTGATCTTAGTTTTCAGAGTTATTACTGAGGAATTATAACTTCTTAAAATATCTTACTTTGAACACTTTATATAAAGTTGTAGTAAACCACTACTTTATCTTACATTACTCTCACAATTTAGTCTGAAAACATCATTTCAGATGCAGGAAAATGTAGAGAGCATACATCTAGAGACTCAGAATTAAACAGATTGTAAAAGAAAAGTGGAAAAGATTAGGCTACAGATAAAAATGTTAAAAGTATTGTGCTACTGGAAATTTTTAGTCTCTAGGATATATTTGATCTAGTGAAATTAGGATGATAAAAAAGAAAGCAATTCTAAAAGTAAATCGATAAGAGAATAATTTGCTAATTAAAGTGGTGAAAAAGGGTTTACTTGACCCTACAGACATATATTAATATCCTCAACTTCTTATTTATGATCAGGGATCTGAGTAGGAATATATTTAGATTAGACTAATCTACTAATCTAAGGGACTGGGTGAAGAATTATATAAAAGTGTAACATAGTTGTGAGAATAGAGTTATACATTTCATGGTACTGAAAACTTTAGTTCTATTATCCACTTCCTCCATATAAATGTGCTCTTTGGTCGTATAGCCAGTTCTTGAAGTCTTAAGGTGGAAAAAGCTAAGTATCTGCTCATGTTTAGGCCTTCCAACTATCCTTTGGATTTCATCAAGTCTCTCTTATTTCAAAACATGCATGGGTTTAACACATTAATGGAGCAGAGCCTTAGTAATAAGCAGCCAATTTTCTGCCAGTGTATCCCTGTTAAATGTTAAAAATCATATTAGTAGTTAAACAGTCATACATCCACTCTATTCTCCAGAACAGAGCTGTTGCAATCTGACTTGGCATTTTTAGGCTCTGGTGTCTTGGCCTATATTTGTCACCTTACAAAGAATTGGAACCCCATAGTAAGACAAACTAATATACGTTAAAATAAAGGTTTTTGGGAGGAAAAAATAGACTGCCAGACCATTGCCAGTATCCATAGTTTAATAAGTTTTAAAAAAAAAACCTTATTGATAAGGAAAGTGCAACATGTACTTTCATGATTTACAGGTTTATACAGAATAATTCTAAATTTCATGTCCTTAGTGAAATTTTTCCTGAATATCCCGCTTGCTAGACATGTAAATCCAACTGAAAACTCCCCATAAGGCATGACTTGGTGTGGTATGTGTGTTAGGTTTGGTCAAAGGAAAAGTTATCTTAGCTCAGGAGGAGTATACTTTATATATATACGTATATATAAACCTATGTGAAAATAAATAAAAAATACAATTTTAAGACTACATGAATTCTCATGTTTCAGACTGCCAGATACTAAAAACTGCTTCCTCGAACTCAGTTTGCATCCGTAAATCTCCAAAGTCCTTAAAGCACATGGCTCTCAATTTAATTTTATTAGTCAATAAAAGACAGCCAAAGAATTAAAGAATGTGGAACCATGGCAGTAGGGGAGCTGCTAGGAACTTCAACATTCTCCAGAGAAAAATCTTAACAAAAATTATTAACCAATATATTTAATATCAAATGCCAACTCTACCCACAGTAGAATAGCTAAAAATCCTCCGTGTTTTAGAACAACCTGTTTTAATGAATCCTTCTTTTAGGTCCCACTTTGATACCCACAAATGACAGTATAAGTATGAATCATGCTACATTAATTCATTACTAATTTTAGTACACTATTTAAAGTTATTTCAGTCTACCCAAAAGAGTGGATTTATTAGTCTTCATAGAAATAGCAGGGTTTGAAAAAGAAAAATATTATTGGTGAATTCAGTTTTCAGTCCAGAAAATTTGACTTAAAGAAGAGGCTCAGCCTTCAGCAAAGGCTTTGACACACTTCTTGAGTTTCCAGGAAGAGGTCTGCAAGAGTTCTGAAACCTTGTAATATTTACTATCTGTTTTAATGATTCAAAACCTGTGCTGAATCAGAGGAAGAAATGTTAAAGTAATTACCTTGGAAAGTCAATTTAATGAATGCCCAATATGTGAAAGCATTATTTCTGTAATCTTTTCTATTGCCCAATTTATCATTTTTATTGTTCATTTACCTATGTTATATAGTTCTGGTATGAATTATATTCTCTAATATTCGTTTTTCTTCAATATGACTTGTTGGATAGCTATTGAAAAGATCCTCCTTAAAGACAGACCTTTGTACTCGAGAAAACTTTGAAATATAATATAACTAAACATAAATCCACTTCTGTCTCAAGTTTTTTTGGAAATTTTCCCGTGCTTCTTACTATAATTAGCAGAAATATTTGTTTGAATGAGGCACTCTTTAGCTTTCTTTTGTTTTGAAAGCATGGCAATATTACTGACAGTGACTTCCACTGTCCATTCTCATGTACTCATTCTGCAAAAATTATTTGCATCCATAAATTTAGTCACACCAGGAATTTCTCAGCTACTTAGCTGGAACATAACCTGAGATGTATGATAATGCACACAAAAAGGGTTGCTGATGACATCTAGTCCTAATACAACGTGTTCATATGGTATAAAGATATCAGGTTTTTCCCCTGAATTCAGGCAGAAACCAGCTTAGCTGACAGACAAAATAAGTCTCATTAGGACTATAGGAAATACCAAAGAAAAAAATCATATCAGTATGATATAATTCAGAAATTACATTTGGAAGAAGATTACTGAAAGAGCTTGTAGGAATTTTTGGGAATGACTCATTTCATTTTTCTGGGATAATGTTCACTCTGAGATTAAAAAAAAGGCCTCTCTTGGAAACCTTGAATTGAAACAATGAAGTTTATGGTAGGCATTGTGATAAAGAGAAACATACTTCTTCATATTTAAGTTTTAAGGGTTTAACAAGGTACTTGGTCTGAAACAGACTGATGAGTAAATGTCAAGAAGTAAGCAGGCAAGGTGCAACTTTTCAGAAGAGAGTGCTGGAAAATAAAATTAAGTGAAGTAGAATATGACTGGAACAACAGCTAGGAGAAAGTGAGGGAAAAGAAAAGGGCCAAGGTGACACATACTTCACTATTCATATCCAGAGAGTTCCTTTGCTCTCATGGAGTGACTGGCCACGTATTATAAAGGCCTTTTAGTGTCTGGTAAAGCCTCAAACTTCCAGAAGGAAGTCAGGTCATACTTATAACAATTCCAGATCCCAGTGGTGCAATATCTCTGCAGGGCAGCTCCCCACATCCACAAAGAAAGTAGGGAGATTAGTCAGTACCCAACCCGAGAATTTGGGCCAGTCTGGCACATTCTTAGGGGGAGAGTGATCGGATCTTGCTCCTATAGGCTCATGCTGTCAATTTTAAGGTGAGGTTGAGAGCACCAATAATGACTGAGGGTTCTGAGTCTGTGTGAGGAGAAAGGATTAGATACAATGAAGAGCATACAGTGCACTCCATGAGATGGACGGAATCAATTTTGTACGGGTTTGCATAATTGCTGACTTTGGCACTTTTGAGAAACATGAAGTATTTTGAATCCAAACCCAAGACAACATTACAAAAGGACATCATGTTGAGTGAAACACTGTTGGTGTAGAAAAAACACCAAGACCAGCTTGTCCCTGTTGTAGCTATGACAAGACTCATGCTCTGTTTATCTGCAACAAATACGTGGCACCCAAAAGTAACTAACATGAAAAAGAAAGTAAAACATTGACCTTTCCAATAAATATTCTAGCAGGAACAATAATTCTCAATCCAGAAATTTGAAGGATTCATTTTCATGCACCTAGAAGAAATAAGGATTTAACTGGAATTGGTTTATACTCCTGGAGAACTCCTGTAGAGCTAATAAGTAAAGAAATACCACTTGAATTGAAACATATGATAATCACATGATTATATTTTTTGATACAATGCATAGTGTTTATGTATAAAAATAAAAATACATTTAGAGCTTAGGCTGTCCTTTATTGTATCAAATTAAATCGGATTTAATGCCTAGTTGTGTGTCATGCAGATCAGATCCATTTGTACAAGGCTGTACAGTGTGGAGCCAGTTCAAATGAATGAATAGCTTTCTCATTACTTCACCCTATTCTGCTGTCTCTTTTCCTGTCCTTTGTAATGTAATGGAGGACAGCTGTGGCAGTGAAGTGAATATTAACTAACCTCAGCGCCTCAGCAGATTGCGACTTAATCCCTGCAAATACCACTAAAATCAAAATTTAATTACCGTCAGCACAGCTCTGTTAATGCCTGAAAAATATTTAACAATTAGCGGTTGGCTTAATTAAGCAAACTGCCTTTCACAAAGCAACCTGAAAAGTTTTTCCCTGTATTTTATCCCTCAGACTAATTAGTCTGATGTAAGCTTACATCACTTCATTTACTGTTACTGAGTCTGTTATGCTACTGATCCAGTTTCTGCAGCTTAACAGTCTTTAATGGAGGAGAAATTGTTAAAAAAAAAGAGTCATTGAGCAATGCTACTCTTTAAAAATTAAAAAAAAAATCTTTTTAGTAAAACCGAACACTTAGTTATTTGCTCACATGAATTTAAGTAGAGAAAGTTATCTCAGCTATGATCCTATTATTTACACTGGTTCAGTATGTGTTGAATAACATGTAAAGTGAGGCACGGTCATGTCTGTCAGAGGACAAATGTCTTGTACCTCTGTAAAAAGAGGATTATATCTAAGCTTAGTGAACAGGCTTGGCCTTGAGTGGCCAAGATATGGATTCAGGTATTTGTTTTGAAAAATCTCTGATAAAAAAAGAACTACAAAGTAAAAGGTGATTCACAACTGACTTTTACAATTAAGTCTTATTATTTCAATTAACTTAATGTAGCTTTGATATTGCTTGCTTATGCTGTTAGGGTACAAGATCCATTGCTCTTGTTTCTGTGGATTTTACTAAAGTTGCACTTCTGAAAACCTATGATTACAGATAGGCTCTGCTTGCTTTCTGAAAATGGAACCATTGCAAGAAATTCCTGTAAAATGTGGCTTGAATTATAACATTTTTATCTGGTATCCTAGAAAAAAGTACTGTTCCACAGATGAAAGATCAAGATACACTACTTCAGTATTTGAAATATTTGTTTGATGACACTTTTCTCCATACTGTACTGGCTAGTATAGATTCATTTAACAGGGTGGCAGATATTTTCCTGAGGACAGTTAAGTACAAGCATATTAAATTTTTCAAGATAAACTCTCACAATTCTTTACCTCAAAAACTAAGAGGTATAAAATTAATCCATAGATTTATGAAGTGTATAAATATGTTTTGGTGGAGTGAGTATAAGCAGCTTAACAAGAAAGAGTGAGTTCCTTCACTAAGGCCAATTGTCTACACAGAGAAGAAATTTTAAAATATTTTTCATCCTTAAAAATTTACAATTCATACAACGCCAGTCAACCACTGGAAATTCATAACAGTGGCTAGAGTCTACTGCAAAACCTTTTGAAAAAGGTTTGTCATCTACAAAGAGTATATCTCTCTCAAAATACTTAGAATAGTAGGGACTGTAGGTTTGCTTCTGCACTAGCTAGATAGTAAGTAAAACATGTCCAAGAAATGAGATTGCCTGACTCCAAGTATATAAAACTGAAATACAAAACTGATTAAGACTTTAAAATCAGAACGTTCTATCCCTTTCACATGCCTGTCTGTCACTGGGATTTACAACAGCATGGTCTAGCTCTCTGCTTTCTTCAAAAGATAGGTATTCTGCAGTATAGCTGAACTATGTGTTTCAATCAAGTACTGGTATTTTTGCTCCATTTGTATAGGGTTTTTTCCTGTTTTCAGGGAATCATAGTATCACAGAATTGTTTGCATTGGAATAGACCTTAAAGATGACCTAGTTCCAACACCCTTGCCGTGTGCAGGGACAGCTACTAGACCAGGTTGCTCATCCAACCTGGCCCCGAACACTTCCAGGGAAGGGACATCCACAGCATCTCTGGACAGCCTTTTCCAGTGCAGTGAAGAATTCATTCTCATATATAATTTGAACCTTCCCTCTTTCAGTTCAATACCATCACACCTTGTCCTATTATTGCATGCCCTCATAAAAATCCCCCTTTAATCCTCCTTTTAAGCCCATTTAGGTACTGGAAGGTGCTATAAGGTCTCTCTCCCTTGAGCCTTCTCTTCTTACTGCTGAGCAACCCCAACTCCCTCAGCCTTTCTTCAAGAGGAGAGGTGTTACAGCCCAGTGATCATCTTCATGCCTTCCTCTGGACTTCTTCCAACAGGTCTATGTCCTTCATATGTGGGGAGCTCCAGAGCTGGATGCATCATTCCAGGTAGGTTCTCTCGAAAGTGATGTAGAGGGGGGAAAATCCCCCTCTCGCCCTGCTAGCCACAATTCTTTTGCTGCAGCCCAGAATACAAATGTTTTTCTGGGCTGCCAGCATACGTTGGTGGGTCATGTTGAAAGTACCCGTCTACCAACACCCACAACTCCTTTTTGGCAGAGTTGCTCTTGATCTAGCTTCAGCCCAGCCTGAACTTGTACTTGGGATCACCCAGATCCAGATGCAGGCCCTTGCACTTGTTGGATTTCATGAGGATTACACTGGCCTGTGAACCTCTTGATTATCCTTTCCCTACAGGGTTGACTGCCACTCAGTTTGTGTGACTGGCGGACATCCTGAGTGCTCACTGAGTCCCGCTGTCCCAACAAAGATGTCCCAATACCAGCCCCTGAGGAGCACTGCTCATCACTGGTCTGCAGCTGGATATAGAGCCATTGACTGCAACACTTTGAGTGCCACCACACAGCTAATTGCTTATCCACCAGGTGGTCCATCCATCAAATTTGTTCCTCTCTAGTTAAGAAACAAGGATGTCAAAGCAGCTGATTCAATAAAAGCTGTGGTTCGTGAAATAACAATGAAATCACTGAAAAGGTAATCTCTGTAAGACAATTATGCATAGTTTGGTACAGCTCAAGATAATTGGCAACCTTTGCTTCTGGGCTCACAGTGCATTGAGGATGGAGATTAAATTACCATTCATAATACTGGAGAGGTGGTCCATTCAGGTCATGCCTTGAATACTGAGTGTTGGCTGAAATATGTAGAGAAGAACCCAGCACCTGTATCAATTCTTTCTGGGGAGTAATTGAACTTCTTATGAAGGGAAAAAGGAACCAAAGTGCATTACAAATCTGAAAGCAGAGTAAAGGGCTTTTTTCAGCTATCATAAAGAATGTGTTTTCAAATGTTTTGTATGACATTTAGATGGACCTCAAATGCTTCTGTCTCATGTACTCTAACTATTTCTCTGTGAATGTACACCTGCATTACTGCTAAGTAAATGCTCTTTCATCATCAAGTTTCATTCTTGCTTTATGGTTGCTCATTGAAAATGCATAAACATTTTTCTTAATGATATAAATAATCCACATAAAATATCTATTATATGTAATTTTTTTCCAAAAGCAATGATGATTTTTTTCTTTTTTTTTTCTCTTGCTTTTCCCTTTTTGTCAAAAACCGAAGAGTTTCTTAATGGTTAATATGCTTAAATGATCTTTGTATTTTAGTGTACGAAAGCAAAATATGTTAAAAAACGAGCAAAACTTGATCAAATTTTCTTCATCTCAGGACCACTGCCACAACTCTCACAAGAGCCACTTTCCTGTGTTTTTACAAAAAGTTCAAGTCCTAAGTTTTACCTTCTATCAGGAAACACATTTGTAAATCTCTGGATTAGGCCTTAGAAGCATTTTTTTACTGCTTTTCCCTCTCTTGAACTGTAGCCATTACAGTGCTTCCAAAGCTGTGGAAATTTCCAGGCTGAATTCAAATAAAGTTGATTGAATCTGTGCATGCATGTGCTTGCATGTGTTAAATGTTTAAAGGTGAAATCCTGTATTCTGTAGCACTCATGGTACTCTTGCTGAATTAAAAGGGAAGTGGGTGTATATGTCTTAGGAAAAATAGTCATCTCTTTCTTATGCTCACCAGAATATTTTATTAAAAATCTACGTCTAGAAGCTTGTGTAGCTTAGCATAACACTGTAGATTAGCGTAACAGTGTTCACTCATTATACTAAAATTTAAAGCAGTGAAACTCTGCTTCATTAATGTGCTGGAGTACTGTCATACCGATACCTATAAAAGTCTCTTTCCTGACCTTCATGGAAAGGGTAGTATCCGGAAGAGCTGGAAAGCAGGAGAACTACATTGGTGTTAAACAGTGGGGTATTGGGATCCACTTAGATGGAGCTGCATAAAAGAAGGCAGCTGTTCATGGGAACTGCTTTGATATCCAGGGTGTGTCTTTGATCCTCAGTGAAATTTTCAGACTTGTAGTGTTCCTGTTTATGCTGGGATTGATGTTGTGGAAACACTAGTATATTTTAACACTCAATCCTGATTGCATTACTATTTTCTAAATGGGGAAAAGAAAGCCATATAACTCTTCAGATTTGAGTTTAAATAAATCCAACCAAATAATCTTCCTCTATAACCTTCCCCTTCTGTATTGCACTTCTTCCTCTGCTGAATCAATATCACAGCCCTTGATAAACTTATAGGTTGGAATCTATTGAAAACGTAGCCATAACGTAACAGGAATTTTCCACTTCTTTGTCTTCTCAGTTAATTATTGGCTCTAGATTCTACATTATTTTTCTAGCAGCTACTAATGCCTTAGACTGGCTACCTAGAACAGAGACTAGACAGAGCTAAAAGAGAAAAGTAGGTGTTTATTAAAGGCCTTCAACAGATACACCTTGGGCAGTCAAAAGCCTCACAGAGGCTACACCCAAGATGGACAGTGATCATGAGATTTTCAGACAGATCAAAGTTCAGTGTACTTGAATATCAGAGATCCATTGTCCAATTACAGCTCCAGGTAATGAAGTCGTGTTCCCCCAGTTTGTACCCCTCCAATTCACTTTTGCTTACTCTTTTCAGGCCTGAGGCTGTGATGGTGTCCTTGGTTCTCAGGCTTAGAAGGATTGTTTTGTCTGACTAAACACTGAAGAGAGCTTACTAAGACTCCATATGGAGTTCAGACTTACACACTAATGCAGTACAGGATCTGAAAAATATAAAAGCTAAAATTCAAGGCATCATTATGAGATCTTCCAAAATATTACAAAAAAAATCCACCCTAGATCTTTAACATGAAATAAGATAGCACATGTTGACAAAAATTAGTCTGTGTCTGAGATGAATTTTGTCGCAGATTAATTTTGTTAGTTTTAGTTTTGCTTTTATTTCTGTTATATTCTTGCTCCTCTGGCATTTCCCAGTTGGCCAAGTGAGTTGTTGGCTCATGCATATGTATGCTAACACAAGTGATTTAAAAAAATAGCTCTCGATCTCTGCAAGCTGGCAAATCTAGCTAAATAATATTAATGAATAATATTCCAAGATATCAATAAAACAACCTAAAAAGATCAATTATAGATGCCATTATAAGTGCTTAGTACAAAGAAAGAGACCAAAGGAAGCAACAATTTTTGTAAATCTAAGAAAAAGGTTGACAGACATCAACTGTCATACAGAAAGGTAAGCTGAAAAAGTGTATATATGCACATTCACTTTGTATCTTTGTCCGATCATGCACTCTACATAGGTAGTAGGAGGTTTTACTGACTAGTGCAAAACACTAAATAGTAATTAGGAAATCTTCCAAACCTAGCAAATTCATAGGTCTAGGAAACTCATATTGGAATGGGCTTATTGTTGCTTTTTCTGGTTAGTTTCTGTGAGCATAGCAGGCTTTTGTAGATGGCATAAATCAATTTAATATATAACAGAATGAGTCTAAGGCTACAATAATAATGTTATAAATCAGAAGCATTAGTGGGTCATATTGAAAGCAACAGTTTTTTCCATGACTCTTTGTATTTGCAAGCAGAGTCAAAGGCACAATTTTCCCAGTCTCTGTTCAATAAGTTTTGCTGGATTTCTAGTAGCATTGTTACTAGTCAAAATTAAACTCTTCCCTTTGTGTTGCATAACCAATCATCATGCATAATTTCTTGCACAATTTTTGTCCTTTTGTTCAGGTGAAATCAGTATAAATAAGATATTTATAAAATGCTTTCTTCACATGACAGCATACTTCTAGACTCCATGCCAATAATTTTCTTTACCCATTATGAAGTGGATTATTAAGAAAAATAAAGAGTAGCCATTTTATTACACTTAAATTATTTTTACTTGTGGCACAGAACAATCTTAAAATTGTAGACTATGTACCAAGTTACAGAACAAATAATGTCATGATCCTAACGGAAAAAACTTGAAGTATATTCCTTGATAGCATCTGAAAAGGCTGTGAAAATGTAAAATATGTTATTACACCAGTGTTTAGAATGTGTCACGTCCTATACTATCAAAACATTCAGAAGTCATAATGTGGCATCTATGACATGACCTTGGAATCAATTTGCGAATTTTTAGCACAATATTTTACCCTTAAAAAAATTAATGGGTTTAGGAGGGTGCAGCTTCCAGGGCTGTTCCTGATTAGGAACAACTAATTCTAATTCACCTGATATTAGAAATGTTTCAAAACCACATCCTGTACATGATGGCATGAAAAGGGATGGAATGAATACTCCTGACTAATAGAACCCATTCAATTTCTGATTGAATGAGAACTGCACATTTTAAAAAAAACAGGTAATTTGGCATGTTCCATTGTTTTGTGAGCATTTCAATTCTTCTCTAAGCAGAGCTACAGAAAGGTGAATAAGAATATTCCGGTATAATTTCTGGCACTGTAAGTAAAGTAGAATAATAAGAAGTCTACTTTCAGAAATAAACAAATCTCCACTTTCCAGTAAAACATCCAGATAATAGTTGGGAAAATAAATGTTGTGCATTTAAAAATTCCCTGTCTTTGGTGCTTTGACAAACTTAGGATTATTGAAAATCAGTAATTCGTGTCAAAGAAATAAACCCCAGTATAGTAAATTTTTTCTTTTAGAAACTGATCTTATGTAAATCCTCATCTGTCATATTTGGTGATGCTATTTTTCACAGCTATGAATCATCCCACGTTAGTTCTTTCAGCACTAGAGTGAAAGCTCAAACTCTACTAGCAAAACTAAACTGTATCAGTTTTAGGCTCAACTTCGAGGTGGTCATAGTGATATATTTAATTTTTTATTACTATGAAAGTGAATCCTAAAGATAACATGATAGGGCTCTAAATACAGATGTGCACCTATGATGAAATATGTAACTACATCTTCCAATAATGATGTTGTGATTCTTAGATTTTTTCAGAAACTGCATTCATGCCATCCAAATGAAGCATTATATCAATGAGTCATGATGCTGTGGTTTAGACTAGAGCATCTTGGATATGACCAGGCTATTTCTGTAGCTACTATCAAATGTGCTTCTATCATGCAACAAGTATGTAGGAAACTGCTGCCTCAAATTTCAGAGACAGCCCTTTCTGTTTCCAAACCAGGCAGTAAGACAGGAACAGCAGGACAAGAAAGAACAATTTGCAAAGACACTTCTGTAGCATTGGCTCTTCACAGCCCCTGGATGTGAAAAATTGGGCATTAATAATGTAAAGAGGCAGAAGACACTTTAATAAATCAAGGTCTCAGAAGTTTCAGTCTCTGGGCAGTACAGTGTCATATCTTTTCCTCCATAAATTTCCCTGGCCTAAACCTTTCTGAGCTCAGGCTTTGAATGCATTATACATGCTTCTGACAAATTTCCCCAGCATATTGACATCAGGCAAGCTTCAATGAATGAAACATTTTATGAAACCATGAGACTGACACTGACAGGGAATAGCAGGGTCTATGTATGTGATCATAAGGCACAGATACAGATATCTGCCAACGAGGTCAAAGTAAAAAAGAGGATACTTTGATGTCAATGCTGAGAGCATCGTGAAGAAAGGTGGACATCTAGACCTTGTACATGTCAAGCTATACTCATTGATGGGATGCATTCATGAATAGGGACTGATTTAAATGCTGTGCCATTGTTTTCCACACTAAAAAATCTCAACATCTCAACAAATAAACAAAAATCATCCTGGATACTACTATGAAGTTATAACAGTCATAAGGAATTTGTATTTGGATCACAAAGAACATGAATTTGATTTAAATTCAGGCTACATTACACGTGGGAAACTTTTTTCAAGCAACTTTGTCAAATTTTGCATTGACATCACTTTTCTAGGGTGCAACCAGGTGCCTGTCATGGAAATATAGTGCTGGACGTGCCTAATGAAATGCTTTGGGCAGCTGGAAGCACATAGGCATTGAGCCCAGAGGTCTGCAGCCACCTTCCTGAAATGCCTAAAGGGTATACATCTGTTTGCTTCCCATATGCAAAGGGTCTCCTTAACACTCCATTTAGGTCATCAGCAAAAACAAACAAAAAAAACCTATAAGAAATCAACGCCAAGAATGGGCAGAGTGTATGGTGAAGGAAATGAGAAAATAGAATTTTCCTAGGACCACAGAACACCACCAGAGAGAATTCCCATGTAAGGCAGAAAATAGGTGAAGCATTGTGTTTTAAAGAAAGCTGGAGAGATCCCAAAAGTCCAAGCCTCTTCTAATGAGAAAAGATTTCTTCTTGTCTTGAAATCTTGCTTGAACCCTGAGAGGTTCCTAGCACTCTTCAGAATACCAATACACTGCCTCTGACCAAGATCAATTTGTGATGCAGAAGAACAAAAACTTATCGTTCTGGAAAAAAAAAAAAATCATTGTAATGGCAAATGTCAGCTAAGTAGGGAGGGGAGAGATAGAAAAAGAAAATTATAAGGAGAGAATTCAGTTTTTTGCTTTTCCACAAGAAAACCACAGAGAACCAAAAAAACTCTATAAATACATCTCAGAAACAGAGTTATGGCAAATATATAACTATTTACCTTATGCTTGAGCTATTTTTTCATTGAAACAATTGGACTTTTCAAAAATACAGAATGCATACCTTTCCCCACCTCTAGTTTCTCGTTTCATAGGTTAGGTACAAAAACATGTTTTTATTTTCCCATCCTCAGCAGACTCAAATCTTTCCCAAGAGTTTAGACCTTTACATTTCTGTTTAAATCCTTTGCATATGAGTGATCAGAATCATAAACAATAGCGAAAGACAGTTTATTTTGCAGATTAGTAGTTGTATGTAGCTGTGTCTGTTTATAACACTTTACTCACCTTACCTCCTGCATTAATTTTTTTTGCAACTGAATGAATGCAACAACTCTCAGTCATCCCATGATCAGTATGCTTATAGCTCATCCTCACTGCAATTGATCAGGACTTTATTGAAAATCCTTGTTGTTAGTACTCAAGTATGTGAGTTTGCATTTTATGCTCTGAACTTTTCATTCTTTTTCTATTCCTTGTCTACAAGGTCATCCTATACTTCTCAAATGGTATTTTCCTGAGCAATAGCAGCACTTAGTTACCACACACCTGCACTTTTCACCCTAATATTTGCACCCAGTTTTTTGCTTTCTAAGTTGAACATTTGTTGAGGGCTTCTGCATGAGAGGCAGAGCAGAGAGCCTGGTAAAAATGCTGGTCCCTTGCTGTCTGACCAAGGGAGATGCAATCAAGTGCCAGGTCCACCCCAGCCGTGGGGCCAGGAATGCAGATATGGCCACAATTCCTGTAAATTTGGGTATGAGGAACATATGTAAAGTGTTGCTTTTTATATATGAAGATACATTTCTTTCACATATAAGTGGGTTTAAACTCAAGATTTTAGGTTTGTTTTTTTTTTGTGTGAATGCAGTTCATACAAGAGTAAATAGGGAGGAACCCTTTTAACTTCTCTTTCTGGGTTTAGGAAAAGGACACAAATGTATTATGAGGTCGTCCACAGTTGAAAGGACATGAGTGAGCAAGAGAACAGGAATGATGGAATCATAGAATCATTTAGGTTGGAAAAGACCTTTTTGGATCACCAAGTCCAACTGTCAACCAACATGTTCACCTTTATACCAGGTCCTCAAGTGCCATATGTACATGTTTTTTAAACACTTCCAGGTGCTGAGCTGTCTGTACCAATGCTTTACAAACCTTCTAGTGAGAAAATTTTCTTTTTATTCAATCTAAACCTTCTACAGTACCACTTGAAGCTGTTTCCTCTTGTCCTGTTGCTGGTTTCCTGGGACACTGACCCCCACCTGGCTACACCTTCCTTTCAGGGAGCTGTAGAGAGTGATAAGGTCCCCCCCGAACCTCTTTTTCTACAGGCCAGACATCCCTAACTCCCTCAGCTGATCCTCATAAGAGTTGTGCTCCAGCCCCTTACACAGCCTTGTTGCCCTTCTCTGGAATTCCCACTGCACTGTTTGAAGAGGAGGGTCGTCATGCAAGCAAGGTTTCTTATTCCCTCCTCCCAGCTCCTGCACTCCCAGTCCTGCCCCTCTTATAGATGCCACATTCCTTTATTTTGACACCAGTAAGTGACAGTTAGGATGCATCATCTATCTACTTCACTTACTTGTATTTGAAATCTATTTAGTCCAAAATAGACTTACAAAGCAGAGGAAAATTCCAAGCCACCAGGGAGATAATTCACCCCGAAGTACATGCTGTTGCAGTTTCCCTTTTGGTTTCTTCCCCCCTCATCATTCCCATCTTAATAGCCATCATCTCCATCTTATGTGCTAATTTACAATAGGACACTGTAGGAAACACTCTGTGTTAAGATAGATTAGATCCACTTTACTAACCTTGTCAAAGAAATCAGTTATATATATATAAAAAAAGGATTCAATTAGTCTCAATCTACCTCTGGTAAAACTGTGCTATAGTTAATTATTTTCATTTGCTTTCATGCACTTGACTCTGCTTTTCTGCAAAAACCTTTTTAAGGCTTTACACAGTAAAATAAAATAAAATAAAGTGAATTAATAAAATCTTCTGCATTAGAAAGAACACTGTTCTTTCCACATAACGCCTTTGGCCTCTTGGTTAAAATACAGGTACTATTCTGCCATTGCCCCATTCTAGTTTTTACTAATATATTAAATGTCTTGGTGTGTCAAAATTGTACTTTTGCAATTTTTGCTAATGTTTCCAATATTCTATAGCAGTTTCTCCCCCATACCTCCAGCTCCCCAATGCTTCTTCACAATGCAGTGTAAGTTGGGCTTGCAGGTTAGATGTTGCAAAACACTCATTCCCATTTTCTGTACAAATTTCTGCTACAAAATCCATCATTCACCAATTGGAAGTGTGGGTTATTTAGTGAGAAGCATACAGAGCAGTAGGAAATTCTTTTACCTAGAGTGAATCACAAAAGTAAGACGGAATCTGGCAAAAACTGATCTGCTAGATTTTCACAAACAATAAAGTCAAGATTTTGCAAGATTGAATTATCAGTGAGTCTCACAAGCCTGTAAAGAGCAATAGCTAACTCTACAGCACTGATTATGCATTTAGCAGTTACGAATTTTCTGTCTAGAGCAGCCCCTTTCAGACATCTGTGGTAAGCCACTTTTTGACCTGCTACTTACCTCGTAGCCACAATGTGAAACTGGGCCAATTTTATTAAAAGGTTGTGATACTCACTTCACAGCTGCAACATAATATAATTATTAGAAGTTAAATCTGTCAGACTGATTTGCTGTAGAGAAACAGTAGTGTCAGTAGAAAATATGAAAAGAGAACTTACATATATTTTGACTAGTACCTTGTAATTCATTATCTATAATGAAGTAAAAATCCCTCAACTTTTAGTCTAGCAGCAAGTATATACAGAGATAAAATATGATCTTATAGCTGCATCAAATGAAAGTCCTACTATCAGTAAAAATGTTTTAAATGTGGTCTTATATACATTTATTTTCCACATTATTTCTAATTGTCTGTAACAATAAATTATTGCACTTGAAAGGAAGAATAATCTATGTGCAGCATGCAATATTCAGGATATTACATATAACATATGTAGCATAGTCTTCCGGACTTTCCATAGAGAGTCATAAAACAGTGTTTTAGAAACATAAATATCTGGAAATTCATCTAAAACAAACTTTTGTGTAGGATTTTTCCCCATCACTTCTAACCAATTTACAAAGAATTCCTATAGAGTTATTTTCTTCCATGAATCTTCAAATGTCATCATCATATTTCCAAGCTCCTAAAGGATCATAAGCATGCAGTAGATCAGTGTTAAAACAGTGAGAAACATTCTTAACATTTCCCTACAAACAGTTATTTTCACTTACTTAGAAACTCTGCAATAAATATTTTAACAGAAGTTTCAGTCCTTTCTTCCTAATTCACACTAACCCTGAATGAATGGATGAATGACTGAATGAATGAATGAATGAAGAGGACTGAGAATGGCTCACTCATTGCTGACCTGTACTAAAGAAAGGTTATGCATGTTCACTTCCCTCACAGCTGGAGAGAGAGCACAGACCTCCAGCATGGCTGGTCCTACAACAGCCAGACAAAAATGCATAGAGCCTGTATTTCCCAGAGTGTGCCAAAATGCATTAGGCTGAACTTCTGGCAGCTGTGGACCAGGGAATGCCCTATACAGACAAATAAATATTACTGCTCTCTGTTGATCAAGAAGTTCCATGGGGACTTCTCAGGGGAATGATGCAAGGAGCAAATGGTGAATTCTCCTTAGAGAACATCCTGGCACCATTGGTCTGAATAGAAATCAGAGTAAAATGGTAAAGTATGCTTCAGGATGAAACATTGTGAGCTGAATTATTTAGTCACATTAAATCTCTGCTATGAAAATTGAGGTCAAAAAGAAGAAAAAGAAAAAAAATATTAAAAAAAATTACGAAAGTGATACACACATAAAATACCCAGGAGCAGGACATGATTGCAGAGCTCTGTATATCAGAATTACCACTTGCATAGTCACCGTGGCTGAGATGGGGGTTAGTGACCTGCATGCATAGATGGTTCCTGTGAGCACCACTGATGTCATTACCAAAAGACCACTAAGGCATGCTTTTCCCTGCACTCCCACTGATGATGGGAACCTGGATATGCACATTTACCTGTGTCCCCATAAAAGAGCAGGCATTTCCTAATTACAGACAAATTAAATTTGTTTGTGTCTACTGCTGTCTGGAAATTGTATTTAGAAGTGATTGGAAGTATCAAGAATCAAAAATGTTATGGCTGCAGTAAAATATCAGGCAGATTTCTGATAATTTCTTGGAGAGCTGTTGGGAAGATTGAAATTCCAATATCCAATGGCAGGCCAGCTCAAGCCAGTATTGCTGGCTTTTGTGTCTAGGAGGAGAGGCAAATGTCCCTCTTCAGAGGAGGAACAAGCAAGTTACTGGCTTACAGAATCTGAGGCATAGCTCATGTGGGCCTGGGAGGCTAAACATAACAAAGCTGCAATATTTTATAAGCACGGTCTAATCCTGCTCACACTTGTTCATAGGCTTTGTCCTGGTCATAGGCAGATTTGATCCCCTGTCATTGGAGTCCCACAAAACTTTGGGCTTTCTGAACTTTCCCAAAATAGTGTTGAGAAGATGTCCTTGATGTACTTGTTCTTTTTTAAACTGACTTGCAGAAAAGTGTTTTGTAGAAGAAAGGATATTACTGGCATGAGTTGGTACACAAGCCAGGGAGAGAAAGTTCATAAAGGGGAATTTCTTCTGGAATCATTCTACTGGCCTGAATAGCATAACAAACAATGATAAAAGCTGTACATCAGTGCTTGTCCTCAGTTCAGAGGCCTGGAAGGAGCATCAGCCAGTCTGCAGCCAAGAAAACAGCAAGCAATCACCACAGCCTGGAGAAATCTTCAGCCAACATCAATTGCTGCACACTGATACTCTGGCTTTTGCTTATCTTTTTATACTTCCAGGGAAAAAGTGAATTGAGGTGTGTTGCTCTGTCATGGTGCTGCAGAAGTAGTTTATGACCAATGTGAGATTGTACAGAGTTTTAAGAAAGGACAAGCATTACTACTATGCTCCACTAACTTTGCTGGGCTCGACCTACAGAGCACTGTAGGAAGCATAAAGCATAACTTGCTAGAAAGCATCCAACATTAAGAATATTTCCTTTAAATAATTTTTTTAAGGAAGTCAGATTTTTGGTTTATTCCATATTCTTTATAAATTTTCAGACTGGACATATCTGTTGCAATGAGGACTACAAATTCAAATATACAACTTGGTTTTCTTAAACATAAATTCTAAAATCCAGGACATAGAGAAATATCAAGGCAGAAAGAAAAAAAAAAAAAAAAAAGGAGAAGGTTTCCCAAAAAAAAAAAAAAAAGGAGAAGTTTTCCCAAAAAAAAAGAAGGAGAAGGTTTCCCACAAGGTTTGACTACAGAAGAGCACAACACCTGTAAAAAATCTTTGTCAGGGCTTTGCCTTCAACAGTGTTACACTTTAGTAAAAAACAAACTTTGCAAAAACAAATCTTGCAAAGGCTGCAAAGTGTTAATCTCACATAGCATTAAAAGTGTCATGAACAGCATGGAACAAGCAGTGTTTGGTCACAGCAATTAGTAGGACCAAGGCCAGTGAAATCTCAGAAATACATTAGCTTGTAAAGTGGAAAGGGCTAGAAATGACATTATAGGTCTTGCTTCTGGGGAATAAGAGGGAAAAACTGTGTCAATCTAAGTTCTCAGTATTAAGTGAGAACACAATATAAGTTCAAATTATTTAACTATTTAGTTGCCAAATATTGACAGCACTTAGAAATTGTACTTAACAGAGATTTAATCACCTCTGATTTCATTGGAGTCCTTTGGACAGTAAGAGAAAAAAATTAACAGATTTTCCAAATTAATAAACAATGGATAAATTAACATAGTTTCACCACCTAAAGAAATAAGAAGATATGTGATACAACCAAAACAAGTAAAATAGACATCAATTTCCTATTTATTTCTTCTCTGTCAAGCTTGAATATCTCCTCTTTCAGTACATCTATCCTTCATGAAACAACTTCTTCACTCGTAAGAAAATTGGGCATATGTCAAGAATTTGTTAGGGTTCTCTAGATAGGAATGTCTTGTAGATTTGGCAGTGAATATTCCATTCCTCATTTCAGAACAACCAAGCACTACCTGATGGTCCAAGGGATTTAATTATTTAAGAAATGCTTTTCCTGGAAAGCAGATTTTTCTCATTAAAAGAAAAAGAAAAAAAAATTGTAAGAAGTATTTTATGTTTAACAGTAGAGAAAAAAGACTAACATAGAAAGCACTGTCCACTCCAGATACAGAAATTATATAACTGCTGGACATACCCAGTCGTATGTTTACCAACAGAATATACAGTAGGTGAAGAAAGGCAAATGTTTTGAACAACAATTCTAAACCTATTGTCAAAAGACAGCTAAAACAAATGTATTTTCTGTGGAAAACTAGTATGAAGTCTGGTACACTACATGAATATACAGTTCTGCCAGTGCTAAATAATCTGTGATGGAAGTCTGAAAATGAAATCATGTCTTCTGTCTCCAACTGGATCCTGAAGTCCAACTGCATTATTTATTACTCAGCTTCTTCTGAGGTCAGCATGTAGGGTCTTCTTTCCAGCATTTCCTGAACTCAAGTCCCTCAGTATAATATCTTTATTTCCAGCTAAAACTGCCCACATGATCCACAGAAATAAAGTATGTGAACAAAGGTAGAAAACAAGTGCCATGCTACCTTAGAAACCTTTCCCAGAAAGTCTCACTAACCCGAGGTTAGTAATGGGGTGGGCTCTGAGTTAGACAAAATCCTGTCCTCTCACATGGACTCTGTAAAAATTCCCTAGCCATCAGCCTATCCTACTTTCTTTTTTGTGTCAGGACTTAGGATTTGTGTCTGCCAAGATAAGCCAAAATTTGTGTTTTTTCAACCCTTCCAAGGTGAAACAAAGCCAAAGCTTTCTACTAGATGTAAACTTATTATTACTATATTCCTGTCAATGTAAAGTAGTGAGATTAATACTATTAAAATAATTCTAGCTATTGATAGAATATCTGCACTGAAAATCTCCTTTGATTGTTTCTAGGTGATTGATTTTGTGCTTTTCACGGACATTTCAGTAAATCACAACAAATGTCCTGCAGTGCTGAAACAGAACAGCTTAAGCAACTATTGTTGGAATTTATGAAGAAATTGTTCAAATGAGTAGTGGTAAGTTGTTAACAAAACATGTTGCTAAGAATTTAATATAATAAAGGAATATGACAATATAGACAACTGTTCTGATATTAAATACTGAATTAATCAATAAAAACATTAACATTTCCAGTTAAGACTTAGTGAGCCACCTTTTTCTGAAACCAAGATTTTGCAGAATATCTGTTAATTTCGAATATACTGATATTTCTTAAAAGTTTGTAAACATACTCAGTAAAGTCCTAAGAGGGGCAAGAACTGTAAGAATACCAGATTGCTGAATAAATGGAAATATCTGCTGGTTGCTTGAACACAGTTTTTTGGTCAGAAGAAGATAACCTGGGCTTTAGACTGGTTTCATTTTATACTCTTGTTAAAAATACTGGTGTAATATTCCAAGCAATATATTAAAAACTGAAGCATATTTCTCAAAGAGGTTTAAATAGGAAACATCTATCATTGCAGAGTAGGATCATTAACAAACTGGCTTATTCTGAGGACTGATTATCCAAAGAAAAAGGATACAAAGGTTAAGGTCATGCACTTGAAGGTAACAAGAATTTCTGTGACATGCTGTGGGCTCATCAGGTTCAAGCAATGAAGAAACAAAGAGAGGTAAGTATTTATTTTAAAGAAAATGACAACAAGCTAGAAACTGTTAACTGTTTGTGAAACAAAACCAATTAAAACCTTGTATTTTTTTGTGTTTCAAAACACATTATTTTAAAGGAAGTCTTAATCTGCAAATCAGTGGTGAATCCTTATTCAGAACAATTCAGAACCCACGTTCCCATAAGTTTAGACAAAATTAATATGGTCTTCTAGGATGACCTTGAAAATAATGTTTTCTTGGTGGACAATATATCAAACCTCATTGAGGAAAATGTCTTCTTTAAACTAAAATAGAAATAAGTTGGCAGAACTGGACCATGAGGAGTTCATGTTGACCTTAGAGAAATTCATGTCCAAAGGAGCACTCACAAACAAATAGCTGGGATAAAAACAATTATCAGAAAACAATAAATAAAAACAATTAGAGCAATGCTTGAATGAGCATGGTCTCCAGCAGTAACTGGAAATGCAGTCAACCATCAGGAACTCCCTGTGTGCTGACAGAAATTCCCTGGGTGCTTTTGTGTTGAAAAAAGAAGATATATTCAAGTCCACATATATTTTTATTCCAATTCGTCTTGTAAAGTGAATGCTTGCAAAGGAGATATTTGCTGCAGGATAGTAAAATCTGCACATGTCTCCATGAAGGGACTGCATGTAGGGCTGCACAGAACTTCAAGTTCTAACTTACTTTTCCTTGATCTTGTCAGCTTAATGTTTCATTTTTAGTTTTGTCTTAATTTTATTTCAAAGTAAATATGGGTGCCACTACCTTTCAGAACTCCAATAGACTGGTATTTCATTATCTCTAGTTAGGGAGTTTACTTTCATGCTTGTTCATAACTTGTATTACTGTTAATGGGAATTCTATTTGTGCAGTTACTTGAGAACAGACTTCCCAGATATCATGTAAGCAGCTTTACAGGTGACTGGCTATTGCTGACCACCTGAGCAAACTGATATTCCCATGCATTACTCGTCAGACATTGTATTTAGGCTAGAAAAAGGTATTTTAAGAGTTTTGAAGGTCAGGGTAATGGGAAATGAACTATTTAAATTAGGATAGGAGCACCACAAAGGCATTAGTTCTGGTCATCCTGAGACAATGATCACACATTAACCCACCTGAAAGCTGTTTGAGCCAACAGCTCACAGCTCACACACCCCGGGTAACACAGAGTGGGATTCACTCCCACACAGAATTTATCTGCCTCCTCTAGGCTAGCTAATCTTGCTCCATCTCTAACCAAGTAGGAAAAACAGAGGGAATAAACCTCCACTTGGAAATATTTGTGTCTTTTTCCAATAACTGGATGATCAGTGCAGGATGTCAATCTTTTAGTGTGTAAAGACATGAGGTGAATCACACACAGAGTGTGGGTGGGACACTTTAGGAGAAATGTGGGACACTTTGGGGGGGATCCTTCAATGCAAATAAGCTCTCTTGTTGAATATGTTGGAAAAAGTGTAAGAAATCTCATTATTCTTTTTCTGATTTAAATTATATTAAAAATGCTTTTCTAGTTAAAGATGTCATTTCTGAATCAGCAAATGTTGATCAGAAGACAGGGAATGGAGGAATACAGCATCAAAATCTAATCATAATAAGAAACTGTTGGTGTTCTAAAGGCATGTAGTTTATACAGTATTAGCACAAATATTTATAGCTATAGTACTAGAAATCAGTAATTACTGTGGAAATAATCTAGATTTCACTGCAGTAGCCTCACACTATTTCTCAGTAATAAGCTACTATGTTCCTTTTTCCAGCCAGCGTAGAAGTAGTCCCACAGCAGGACATAATGTTACTTTCTAATAGAGTTATTATTTTGCTATTTTGCAGATAGGACACAGCAGAAAATTGAGCAGCAGTTGTGGGAATGCTGTTTAAAAATCCCAAACAGCAAACCTTTAACCTTGTGCTCTGACTGCCCTAAAAGCCAGTTCATCATCTCAAGCTTGAACACACACACAAGGCTTATATGAAACGTGAGCCTATAAAACACATGGAGGAAAACAAACTTTGCTGCCCTAGAATGTGGGAAATGCTAGCAGTCTCATGCACAGCTGTTGAAATTACAAAGAGAACCAGTGTTAAGGATGTGGCCAGGATACTGAGGCTGAATTTTCAATTTGATTCTTTGTCTGTGTTAAAAGCAATAAATGAGCAATTACAAAAAGAACAATAAATGAGCAGAAAGGGAGAAAGGTTGCACAGTAATTAAATTCCATTCCTGAAAAGCATAAGAACTTGCATATATGATATACAAATTAACTCTTTTTTCATTCTAATGTGATGGCCCCTATTGTTTTGTGATTCTTTTGCTTCTCTCACCTTTCCTTTTTGACTATGAGAAAACTAGAACCAGACATCTTCATTAAATAGGACCATTATAATGAGAGCTCAAATTTCCTAAGTCATTATAAAAATCCCAAAATAAACAGTGATCATGTGAAAACAGCCCCAATGGCAGTTGAACTTACATCGGAGGTCCAAAAAAAAGGAGATAAAACATACTTGTGATAAAAACATTTCTGACTTCAAAAAAAATTTCATTTTGTAGCAGAGTGATGTCTAGTTTTAAATACTTTTCTTCCCCTTCCTGAATTTGTATGCCATAATTCACATTGAAGAGAATCTAGATTATCTACTTGCAAATATATATATACACATACATATATGTATAAAAAAATACACATTATGATTTTGTCTCCTGAGTGTGATTCAATGAGATTTACATCAATGAGTATGTGAGTCCTTTTTCCTCTCTTCTCTTTCTTTCAGGCACACAAAGAAATGACGCCCCAGTGAACTTTGTCACCAGGTGGCTTTTGCTTTATTTAGTAGCAACAGCTACAGAGCTGTATTTGGTTGGGTTTTCTCAAACGCTGCACTTGTTAACACTCATCAAACAGAGAAAAAAATAAAAGCGTACATTTAATTTCTCTCTCAGTATGAAAGAGATGTGCAAAGAGCCAGCGTGTTTCTAACTAGGCAGTAACAGGTAAAGTGCAATACATCTTTACAACACTTGAAGAAATTGGAAAATGAAAGCAGTCCAGCTGAAATCTAATATTTTTTGCTTGGTCTTTTGGTGCATAATTGTCTATATGCTATGGGAAGAAGTCATATTACCCAACTGGGATCCATTTACAATGAGGCAACCAAATAACACATGTTTACAAAAACGCAGAGCTTGTTTTTGGAGAAAAGAATGTCATTCCACTGCCACCCAAGCCAAGTGGTGCGTACAGTTAGTAAATCTTTTCTCAGTTGCAAAATTAGTGTCAAATTTCTAAGGCCATAAACTACGTCAACATAAGTCACTCTCATTAATTTGATGGGTGAAGGAAGGATTTTCAAACAGCAGGTTTCTCATTTTAGTTTTTATTTTAATCAGCTAAATAATGAGGTGGGGGTAGAGTTGCTTAACCAGGCCAAGGGAAGAAGAAAGCAGAATCATCTTAAAACACCAATCCTGGATTTAATAGCCTACAACAAAACACTAAGCAGGTCAGCTTCATGGTTCAGCAATTCCTAAAAGCCCTGTCTACTTCTCAACAGCTTATCGGCGGCCAGTGTATAAGATCTCCCAATGAGATCTGATTTACAGCACTAAAGGGTTTTGCTGCAAAAATGAAGGGCAAGAATGGCACAGTTTTCTTGTATGTTCTGTCTGTGCGCACATATATTAAGAAAAACCCAAACCCTCAGAAACTAATTTGGCCCTCATGATAAGGATCTCTTGCATTTTTCATTGACATAAACAGGTCACAAAGCCTGGAAAAGCTTATGTAGAATTCAGCAGCAATCTGGTTTGCTTTTTCTGGGTCAAAGTCAGAGTTTATCTTGTTAAGCTATCTAATTGAACACAGCCCATGTGATACAACAGGACTAAGTGCATTAAATGAGGAGGCAGTGGGAAGTGGGGGATGAATTTATTTCTGTACGGTGTTGGAAGGATGCAGCTTCCTGGAAATACCTAATTTAGCTTTGAAATGGCTATTTTTTGTGGCTGGGAAAAAGGATGTCCTATTTCTATAATGCATTTTCTGTAAATACAGAGTCCAAAGCTAGTTTAGTATATTGTGATTGTGAGATGAAATACAATGAGCAAGCTGAACAACATATCCTGATCTTCATCTGTCTGTGCTAAATCTGAAGTAATTGTATTGTTGCTAGATGAACAATGGCAGATTTTCATTGAGGTACTCAAGATCAAAAGCAGATCCCAAATATCAAGTGAGTTAAAACCACAAACAGCATGATTTAAGATACAGTTGCACAAACCAGGCTGTATGCAGTTCTCAGTAAAGTGAATTATATATAATAACACTTATAGTTTCCTAGTACTATTGGATTTGCCCTTTTACATAAATGCTTAAGTTATGATAAAAAACAGAGCTGTGTCAGTTCTTTTCAGTCTCAGCACATTTGCTATTAGCATAAGAAATGCTGCTTATGGCAGAGGCAGCCGTGCTTGAAATTTCTGAATTAATGGATTTGATTTCCTCTTGAGACAAACCATCAGCCTTGCAGTAATGGAAATAGATATAGTTGGTAAAACAAATAAAAAGCTGGCATGCAGATAAAATGGGTTTCGGTATAAAATAGTAATGTTGTAATTGAAGTGAACAATTACAGGGTTGCTCCTAGGCACAAAAGAAATACCATGAAAATGAAGTAATGTTTTTGTTAAGTATAGACATTTCATGAAAATGTCGAGCTGCAGATGTCATTGTCTGGAAAAAGGAAAACTGTAGTTACTCTCCTTAGCTGAGATACTCTGATAATATTTTTCTATTATTAATAAGAATTACTAATGTTAAATCCGAATTTTACATAGGTGGAGGGGAAGAATATACAGAGAGCAAAGCTTTAAAACTGGTACTCCCTTGCTTGCCTTTCGAGTGATTTTGGTTGTCGGGGTCAAAAAACTGCGGTAAGAATTTTTGGAGGGCAGGGAAAGGGGATGCAATTTTCTGCTGGTAGAAGAAAGCATCCTTTGTCGTGGCTGCAACACTGGAAAGCCTGAGCAGAAAGGGAGAAATGCTGGCCATACTTGGTAATCAGCAACTGGAAACTACAAGGTTCCCCTAAGGGAACAGGGCAGAAACATGCTCAACATCAGATCTCTTTACCAAAGACATTTTCTAACTGGGTCGTTCTTCTGGCTGGCTTTCAGCTATATGCACCGCTGGGGAAAAGCAGGGACTTTCAGCATATGAAAGCCTTTCATGTTAACATGTAAAAGTAAAAGTAATGAAGCAAACCAAAAGCCACCAATGTAAGTGTCACCTCAAATCTGAGAGTGCATTCATTAACTCCACTGCAACAAAATGCTCTGCTGTGTCCTATATTTCCTCTTGCTTTGTACGCATGACAGCAAATGCTCTCATCGCAATTGTTTGTAGAGATCTATTAATTAACAAATCACAGTTACTGTCTTGACAGCCAGCAGAGCACAAAGCTCTCCTTGCAATGGGTAAGCCACAGCATTCCTCGTGTTTCTATCACCAGGAGTTTGCCTGTGCACCCCTGGTGCAGCACACGGCCCCACGGCTGTGCCACCCGTTCATGGTTAACACATTTCACAGCTGTACTGGCTTAGTGGTGCCAGGAGAGAGTTTTTGGGTGTTTTCTGTCCCTTGCCGGGGGTGGCCGTGAGGAAGCAGGAGGTGGTGGTGGGCAGGAGCTGCTCGGGTTGCAGCCCAGCCACCAAAGGAGACAGCTCTGCCTTCGCAAGGAGCTTCTCATAACAAGGCTCTAAAAGCAGTCATTTGTTAATATTTCTTATTTAATTATAAAAGCTTCCAGTGTCCTGCATGGTGTGGAAAACACCCAGGCAAATCTTCCGTATGTAAAAACATTTTCTACTGTAACTACTCTATCAGGCAAGATATAATAACAGTCTATTTACGCTCTGTAGTGCTCACATTGGAATTTTACTGCTTTTTTCACATCTTCGCACTTACATAAATAGTGCCACATAATACAGGTGGATTTCTGAATCATCAAGTATTTCTTTCCCATAGGGAGAATTATTTTGGAACAAATTAATGACAAACACATGATGGTTTAAATATATTAATGCTTTATTTGCTGTTTAAAAAGTTCTTCTGAAAAGTTTTAGATATGATTCTGTGCACCCATAGAATACAATATACACTTAATCTGTGGAGGAAATAAATGTCTGACATTAAGATTTAAATCTTTATTTTTCTCCCTTGACATGGTGGCTGGTGACACATAAATGTACTTTTTTTTCTTTCCCTTTGACAGAGTAATAAAAATCTCATTATCTCTGAATAGGCAGCAATTTCGTTATCTAATCTTTTTACCAAAAGGTTAGTTAATTAATCAGAAACAAATCCTGATTATTATTTCAATAGAATTAGAAAGACAAATCACCAGAGTACGGCTAAATAGGGCAGGCCTGTGGTTTAACCTGCTTCATTTACATCCAAGTACAATGATTGTCAGAAGCTCGCAGTGAGCAAACAGCCCCGAGAACATAAGCCAGCAGATGGTTTTCTCTTGTCGCTAGCCTTTCCTCTCCTCTAATGCCTCTGATCCCATTACCTCACTGAATCTGTTACCAGGGTAACTGTTAAATTGCTGTGAAAGGCATGGTAATAAAGTAACCTGTCACACTGGCAATAAAAGCAGCAGAATTTTCCTGTTCACTGAACTTTTCAGCTCATCAATACTCACTTTATGGAGAAATTCACCACTACACACAGGTCAGCTGCAGGAATTGTTTGGGAGGTTTTTGAAAAGCAAACCAAAGTTCATGTAAACATGGGAAAGTTATAATTAAAAACTGGATTCAGAACTGCACGCAGAGCTAATGTTTTGCTATTTGCTGTAGGAGGTTAGTAGGAGATTAGAAATATTCAGGTTCCTTCTTTTTTTAAAGTATGTTCTAAAAATAACCTTTACTACCAGCAGGAAGGCAATTAATCCAAAATAATTTTGATAGTGTTTAAAACCATAGCCTCCACTGCATTAAGTTGCTTACTTTTAGCAGCTGTACTCTGACCTACTTGTTAAAGTGAATTTTTATTACAGAATAATCCAGTTCCAGAAGGATTCTCTTAGAAGAGTTTTCCAGCGTTTGACTACATTCCATTGTTTTACAGACTTTGAAGCAAACTTGATACCTTTAACAGATTTTTTGGCAATATGTGTCTGTTTCCATTAATAAAACCCTGCTGAATGAAATCCTAGAGAGAAAAGATGCATACAGTCACTGCACCAGCCGCAGCTGAAAATGCTTCTCCCAGTTTTCTAATGCAACATATCCAGCTGCAACTTTAATAAAAAAAGGGTAGAGAAATAATTCCTTTTTTTTTTCCCTAGCAGTACATGGCAACAGGTTTTTCCATAGGGCACATGCACTATTTGCCACTGATCAGAGCCACATTTGAAAATGTCATGTGGAAAAACCCTCCTGACTTCAATTAGGCTCACAAGAAACTGTAAGAACATGAATGAAAAAGACTGTGCATATCTAATCCTTGTTATTAGCCTTTTGCAGACTCTACACTTTCAGCTTCATTTGGTAATGCCATTAATTATACAGCACTAACCTTGGAACATATTGGAGTTTGCTTCTTGAGATAACCTCTCTTTCAGTCTTTCTTTTAAAATTTTTTAAATTTTTAATTTTTTTTAAAAATCTTTTATTATTATTTTCTTTTAAACTTGCAGACATTTACATCTTGTTATGAAAAGCTGAAAGCATTTATTTGACTGACAGCAAGCATGAACCTGCAGTACATATTCCAGCTGCAGGCCACAGAACAGAAGTGTCTTTAAATAGTAGCCACATTATGTAGTCCTGAGAGTATGGATTTAAAGGAAAGCTTCTGGCAAATGAATCTTTTCAGAGATTATGTTCAACTTGTAGATAGATGCATTCACAACAATAGTCTTTGTCAGTCTGCTGCTGATAGGCATGGGCTGATTTTACACTCCTGAATGAATCCATATTTGTGGCTTTAGTAAAAGTTCTCAGGACTCTAGGAGCTGTTTGGGGAGGAAAAGACACAATGATGGTTCCACTGCATTTAGGAGCAATGTCCAGTGTGAGTTGCTTGCACAGGCCAAGGTTCTTCCAAATTCTGGAAATCTTCAGAGGAAGTTTGTGTGACGAAAAACAAGCCAACTGCACACAAAACTGCACATTCAAAGCCTTCAGCAGGGAAACACTTCTTAATCCGCATAAAATAAAACCATTTATGCTGATCTGTAACCTGGAACTTAACTGGACTATTCCTGAGATTTCAGGAAACTAAATGTCTCTAGTATCTGATCTATATAGCACGGTTACAGACAAATGTGGAAATATGTCCACAAATAAGCCAAAATCCTTGCCCTTTCCAAGGGTGTAGTAGAGGAATCACTGTTCTCATGAGATCATTTTGTCAGAAGTCCCAGTAAGACACCTCCTGTGGAATCTTCTTTCTGGGCTCTTTATTTTTAAGCATGTCAGGAAGGGTGATATGAACAGAGTTTCAATGAAAAAAACTGAGTTTTTAATAGGTCCCATTGTTTTAATTTAAAATTTACTTTAAATTGTGTGCATACTGGATTGTTCACAATTACACTTTGGCAGGATGCAAACATAAATGAGATGTCAACATGGATAAATTCCTTCCATTGAAAATGTATATGAATATTCATGAGCAACATTTGTTAGCTCATTTTCCCAGCTCTGGTTCAAATGCACAGAGCAGGGTTTCTGTACTCTGCATCAGCCTGTATGGAAAAGCCTTTCTGCTGTACAGATTCTGTTGGTGTAAAGAGGCACTGTCTGTGGATGATGGCTTTCTACTCCAATTTGATTTCACCATCCTTGTGGCTGCAATTACATATTCTAAAACAATCAAGAGTTCACACTGAGCTAAATTACAGCTGGCCCCATTTATATTGCCACACCTTGGGTTTGCCTCACTGAAAACTTAAAATCGCAGCATCAGAAATTAAAAATGGTGTCAGAAATGAATTAGAGCTGCTGTCTTTGAAAAAGAGAAGAGTAATTGTGTCTCTCCTTCCACCAGATGCTGTGTCCTTATTATTGTCCTCCTCAATAGCATGTTGTGACTAGACTCACTATACAGTGTATAGCCCTTTTCTCCTTGGATTAAATTCAGCTCTGTGCACTGGAGCATCATGCAGCCTCAGCACCACACAAACCTCGTGCTTTCAGCTCTTGTGTGCTGCACAGCTCTTGCAAGGGCTTTGCCCAGGTGTGGATTGCACCTTCCAGCTTTAGTTCCAAAGATAAGTGGCAGTAAAAATACCACAGGCAGATAGATACACCATGCACTGCTGGGAATTTTCCAACCTCCCTGACTAAAGTCAGTTTCTGAATGCCACAGTCAGCCATAAAATCTGAAGGGTTTAATTTGCAAAAACAACTAGGCATTTCCCACTTCTGGTGAGGTCCAGACACATGACCAACATTTTTGTATCACTCCTAGCTTTGTGACAAATTAAGGCCTCAGATGCTTTAGAACCAAAATTTTCACCCCATCTCCTCCAATTATTTTAAGTCTCTTTTTTCCCCCCCCCCACCAGTTTGGAACAGCAACATTTTCCATGCTCCATTTCCTTCTCTGAACATTTCTCACTGCCTGTCATAGCTGCCAGTATTGAAGTTCAACGGAGAAAAAAGGGCATAGAAACAAATTAAAAACATATTGAACTACTCTGTCATTGAATACTTTATAGTGGGCCGAACTTGAGAAACAGATTCATAGAGAAAAGAAGTCCCTACACTGCTGCAGATTTCAATAGAGTTTTATTGATTTGCATCAGTAACCAAACTGCAGCTATTTGTCTTGATGGAGTGAAAGAATTGGGAAGGACATCTGTCTCTCAGGGTTACCATATGGTTTGTTTGATCTTACCTGTATGTATGATTGATCCTGCTAGCTTATATTTAATGCATCTCTTATCCTGTGACAGTGGAATAGCGTAAAACTGCCTCTTCCTTTGTTTTCACTTTTAACATTTTACACTGTGCTCCCTGTATTGTCCTTTTTCCATGTGCAAATTAAAAATTTACAGCTCTTCTATCCAACATGGACAATTATGTAAAAACATCAATCATATCACTTACTCTGAAATAAAGGTTTATGATGCAAGTAGTTTTTTGTAGTCCTTCACACTGCCAGAGACCAGAGTGGGGATGAGAGTGAGGACAACAAAAGCCCACAACAACCCCGAATTTTTGATGTTGCTGCTGTTTTGGGCTGTGACTTCAGGCTCCCTGAAGAAACAAGATGCATCAAGTAGTGCCTAAAACACATTCTCTTCAAACATTGGGAATGGTTATTTCAGCAAGTTTTAGCTTTCAGCAGCAACATATGTAGGAGCAGCTGTGCAGCAGTGCTTTGAGGCCACGGGTACTTTGGAACCCATAAGAAAACTGTGACTTGCATGTAAAGAGCAGGAAAATGATTTTTTCCTCATTCAAAATTGTGCTGAGACTTCAGAAGATTAAAGGACTAAGAAAGCAGCTTACTTCACCCACTTGGATCCAATGATCTCCCCTCCAAGAATTTTAATAGATTCTTTATACATATATATATATAGAGAGAGAGAGATATATATGAAAAAAATTTTTGACCAATAAAAATCTTCCACTATTTTAGCTAACTGGTTTGTATCAAAATTTCACACCAAACCAAACTGTCTTTGATCCCCAGCTAACCTCTTTTCCTCCCTGTCTCTTTCACTCATGATTTTTCCTGTTATTTTTCTTTCTATATACTACCAACAGAAAATCCATGGTCACAGCCTGAAGATCAAAGATGAAGTTTAATCTTCAGATTGTGCTGCTTATGCTCATAAACCACTCAAGTGCCAATCCTGCTCTCCACGACAGTGATAGAATCCTTGATTCAATTATAGGTTACAGTCAATGGGGAACATGCTTTAATCTGTGTACAAACAAAGGGATAAAACAGAAACATGCACCCTTCCAAGGATGATACTTTATTACAGTGAGACATCAGCCAGTGCTGCAATAATACAGGCTGGGTTTGGAAAGTGGGTGAGATTAAATTGTCTGCTGGGCTATGGTTGCCTCTCACGTACAGACTGGCTCATGTACTGCTCTGCTTCTCTGCCATTTATCTGGCTCACAAAGACTCTGATCCACTGCATGTTGTGCGATAGCACAAATTTCATGAGATGAAGGATTCCCAGAATTAGTCAGGATTAGGCCATTATTCTAAACATGATAGGATTTTTCAAATACTATTCAGATATGAGAAATTATTCCAAGGCATAATTCTGTTGAAATAATCAACATTTTTGCTCTAGTATTAGTGTGCTCACATATTGGAGTGTCTGGAATCACTTTCAGCATTTGCCAATGCCTTTTTAACACTCAGTGTTGAGTACTTATTCCAAGGTAAATTTAAAGGAAAGGTAACTTTGCAGAGAGCTGGCTGGGCTGTAGTGATGACAACCTTCCACCACATTAAAGTAAAATTCCTTTATGAATATTGCTGACATCCCCCAAACTCCATTATTGTTATTCCAGTTTCACAAAACACTTTAACGCATGCTTTATTTCAAGACACATGTTTCAAATATCATGGGATTTTGGCATTTGCTTAAGTACTTTCACAATTTGATTAGTTAAACAATGAGGGAGTGACAGCCATGGAGAGAAAGAATAATTTTGGAACTAACAGCCCTTCCATGTATAAATTCTTAATTTTTAGCCCACCCATCTCACTCCCTCCTTTTTTTCTACTTTCCACCCCTCCAGCTGTGGTAGTCTGAGTGCTGTGACAGCATTTGGGTGATGGCAAGCACAGGAACAGAAGTAGGCAGTTGTGCTGTTTGCTTCAGCCAGTGTCTGCCTCTGCTGCTTCCGTATACCAAGTGCAGCACATTGGCCTGTTAAATAGGGATTTTTTTTGGTTAAAAGAGCTTGTCTCATTGTTTTTGCACCAAAAACAATGTTGAGACTTTTTTTTTTTAATAGGCATGTCATTGTATCAAGTGATGCTTAATAACTTGGCATAACTGTGTGTCACAATGAAAAGTAGAACAACCCCTTTTGGGAAGGAGAGGGAAAAGTCTTGGCATTATGTGAAGCAAACTGCAGCTCATTCAGTGCTCACATTGTCTACAAACCACCAGCAACCTATCTTTCAACTACTGTAATAATTTTAACACACCTCCATTTAAAAAAGGTATTATTTGATATCTAATGTGATTAAGTTTCTTAGCTTGTACTTTATTAAATATGTGTCTTCTTCCAGTCATTTTCTTTGAATAGAAGTTAAATATTACCAAAAAAAAGTAAATTGTTACAGATTGATTTAAAATATACAGCAATGAGTTAGCAGAGACAAAGTAGGAACTATCCCCTGAATAATAATACTTTACTCAGCAAAAAGGACACTTCCCAAGAAGATCCTGAACTTCCCTCAAATTACGGACATTCCACACACCAGGGGAAGGCTGTACAGAAAGGTATGTAGAAAAACAAGTAGTTTACTTCCCACTGGCGTAGTTAGAGAAGGTTGAAAGGGCTTCCCTTACAGTGGGTGCCATTTAAAAGCCAGCATTTGTCAACAGGTACCACACAGTTGTTCCCTGCAAAGCTCTGGTGCTTCAGAAGCTGCTCAGTGACAGGTCTTGGCAAACGCTGACTTTTAAGTGGCAACCAGCATAATTACAGCATTCATGGGAGTGAGAGATGAGCAGCAGGGACTGAAAAGGAGCCAGGTATCACATCGTGTGGGCAGGGGCCATGCCTGGCTTCCCACACCACACTGCCAGGACCACTTGGTCCAGAGCAGCAGGGTGCCTGCTAGCCCCGTCCTGCACTGCTCCCAAGCTGGAGCTGAGCTGTCAATTTTTTTGGTTTTTTTCCCTGAACTTCACAGTGGATTTTATAATGAGATGGTTTTGAAAGAATGAGAGGTCAGCAAGCATCTTTGCATGCCTAACATAAAAGTGAAACTCATTTAATCTGCTCTCTTTCTCTTCACATTTTTCTGTGACATCAAGAGACTAGCAAGCTCACAAAAATGGCATGAATCTGGTGGATGTAAGCCAGGCTATGCATGTCTTAAAGTAGCTCATTTTACTATACCATCCACTTGCCAGATATATTCCCTTCTTTAGATGAGGATGTAATTCTAAAGTTCACATATAAACTAAAATTAATTTTGTCATATGAGCTAAAATTTTCCTAGCATTCATTAAAAAATTGCATTTAAAAGAGTCCTATTTCATATGCAAAGACAAGCTCTTGACGCCAGATTTAATGTTATTCATGCATTAGGGTTAGCCTTGTCTGTTCATCATGTGTTGTGAATGTGTCTGTGGTCCATAGAAAAATAAAGAATACTGGTTTGTTAATGAAGAGTATCTTCCATGCTAAGGGGCTTAATTAAAGCTACATAGATGAGCTGAATTTTAGCACTTCATTCTTTCACTACATCAAGAAAGTGGAAGCATGATATAGTCTGTTGTCATATTAATACTCAAAATGTGAGTAGTTGTTCATCCAAATAGTTTCATTGAAATCAATGGCCCTAACTCACACCAGTAAGGTCTTACAGAGCTGGAATATATTTATATTCATACTGAGACCATGACTTCCTTGTTCATTGCTTCATAACTTGCATTATTAATCTGCTGGTATCATCACTCAGTTTCACTGAGGAATATCCAAAGGAAGAATAAGAAACAGTTTCTGTAATTTTTGGGGACTCACAACAGTCTCTTTAATGCAAATAGTAAAAGTCATCTGAAATAAAAATAATTATCAGAGATGCAAACTCACTGTTTCATCTCTAAGTAATTATTTTTCTGTCAGTAGGGAAAATGAAAACTAAAACATTTATGTCTCCTAATACCACAGATTCCAGTGTACTCCTACTTGCCTTACTGCACGGTACACCTTCCCACATTTAAAAAGCCAAACATGGATAAGAAAGCAGTGCTTACACAGGACTGAAGGTACAGGAGTTTATGAATAACCAGCACAGGTTTCCTTTGTGCATAGATTGCGTGGCTCATTCAAATTTGGCAGCCTCTGACAGTCAGCTGTCAGGGGAAAGAAGCAGGATTGTGTTCTAAAAGTTCAGTTTCCCCTGGTTCATCCAAAATATTGCCTGAAGTACAGTTTTGCCCCATGTATCTATGTTCCAAGGATACATTACATACATAAAACATTGCTAACCTGCTTTGTCTGTGCTGTGTACATATTTCCTCTGCATGAGGACACATATGATCATGAAGGTTTGACTCATAATCATCAGATGGATGCTGTCATCAGACTCTTATGTTAATTTCTATTAAACACAGCCAACAGAGAATTCCCCTGTGTTGTCAAAGGCAGCATGTGCCACCACCTCTGAGACCATTAACAGTAAAGGTGGAAAAACAGCCATCATATTGCCCAGTTAATCTAAGCACCATCTTTTGGAAACTTATTCTGTAGCACTCTTTTTTTTTCTTAAAGCAAAAAGAAAATTTCCACAATCATCTATTTCCGTACAATTTCAGTTCTGAAAGTCACTGGACAGAGTAGCAGCAAAATGGTAAGAAAAAATTTTGTCTTACGTTTGTGTGGTCTGCCAAGGCTAAATATACCTTTGTCTCCTTTCCTGGGGAAAGGGAAAAAAAAAAAAGGACAAAATAAGATGAGAGAATTATCTGACATAAAAAAATAGACAAGAGATACAGGAATAGTGCTATCCAGTTTCCTTTTCAGGTAAGATTATGAGAAATGGGATTGATGATTGATTTGGTTAATATACATGCAGATATTTTACTGTTGACTTGTACTTTCAGTACTATAATAACATTATGACTTTATAATTATATTTTATGACATTATTATTATAGTTATTATTAAAATTTTTAAATTAAAGAAAAAAATCAGTGTACAACTCCCCACCGAAAATAAACAAATTATCTATTCCTATGTTCCTGCAACTTATTGGGACAATTTATTAGGGTATAAGACTAAAACTAGGGAAAATGGAGGATAGATTTTAAATAATTACTGTAAAAATCATTGGAAAAAACCCGAAAAAAACAGTGTAAACAAGCAGAAGAGAGCATTTAGGACCAGGAGATTTTAGAGGTGCTTTTAAGCTTTGTTCTAAATGGTCACTCTGGCAGCATGTCAGAAAAAATGACATACCACGTTTCTGCTATTTTTTGACAAAGAACTAAAAGTTAATCCCATGGTACCTGAATGTGATCTCTTTGAAAAGTTACAAAAGCAAAGCTACTCTTGAGCAGGCCTGTGTCCTCCTCCACATCTTGCTGCCTTGGGAAAATAATAATAATAAAGAAACACCTCTTGTAGCAGCAATACAGCAATCATGCTGGGTCATGAAACTAATTATGTTTTGTGATGGTGGAAATTCTCCATTTCTGTGTGAAGGGGCACTGCTCCATGATAGATGAATGTTGGAAAGGCAGTACATTGTGCTCTTTCATCTCTGTCACTGCATATTTATTCTAACTGCTCCTAAATTATTCATTTTCTTTAAGCAATCAATATTAATAATCTGATTTGCTCCTTGGCATTTTTAGTCACACTTCTGTTTAACTGACTGTAAATAAAGGTCACTTGGAGGCTTCCTGCTGCTGTTCTGAAGGTCCTTGCCTAATTAATTCCCAACACTTTTTTTCTCTGTGACTCTGATTAGCAGTTGCAATCAAGTTCAGCAATTAGCTGCCTCCTTGCACAGTGATTTGCTCACTCTACCTCCCTGTATAGAGCTACATTCGGTCTCTACTATACAAAAGTAAATGGAGGAATTTAAATGTGCTTGTTTTGTGTTCCATGACCATGCAGAACAGATCAGATTTGTAACTGCCTGCAAATAACTTTTTCCTATCTACATCATACCTCCTAATCATCCATGATGCCTCCAAAGGACATCATAAATATAATGAACAGCCTCACCAACAACCCACTCGTGATATGCCTGATCATGAACTCATGAATCAGCAAACAGCTACAGCATATCAAATCATTATTGGTTATTTAAGAACTCCTATGGTTTAGCTTCCATAAAATTACTGTTTTTTAAAAAATAGGCTGCTTCTTATTTAATGGATTTACCTCAGTCTGCTTGAAGCCCATGGACAAGCCTCAGATTTAAACACCTTTAAATGACTGCTTCCAGTTCACAAGAAGACACAGATCTTGTGTTGAAGCTTCACAAATACTTACCTCAATGGACTCTTTTCATCCTTTCATTCAGAACCATGGAAAAGTTGCTGAAAACTTCACTAATTTGATTAATAAGTTAGATACAAGTAAGAAGGCATGTCTAATTAGTACCTGAAAGTACCAAGAGGACAATCTCCTCCAGGAGATTCCTCTTCAGCAATTATGTCTTTGAAAAGCAAAAAGCAGGAGACAAAGAGTTACAATAAACATTGCATACATATCATAAGCATTCTTCACAGGCTTTTCAGTGTTCTTTCTTAATACTGCATCCTGGCTAACAACTTACGAGCAATAGTGTTTAATAAAGAATTTCTGGAAAGAAAGTACTTTTTTTTCCCCCAAGTTTGTTTATAAGTTCATTGCTTTAAATTATTCAAATTCCGACTCCATATGGATATTAATTCAGACAGAATTGTTTCCATTGTCTGAGAAGAAAACTAAGATGCATGCACAAGAGAAATCCTTCTATAGCTGAAGTTTGCTCCAACGCATTTACACATCCAGTGAATTTACTGACAGATTTTAAAAAGCTGATAGAACTGTACCTGTGAGAAAGATTGGCATGTCAATACACAATGTTTTTGTTAGTATTATTATTATTTTATGCATACCTGTCATTGACAAGTAAGCCAACAGTAGGACTGAATAACAGAATGAAATTAATATTTTGAATAAATCTTTAAGATATAGCCAGGCTGTAAGGAAGAAAATGATAGGTCTAAATTCTCACATATGGGCATAAGGATTTAAATTTTCACCTACCTTTCACTACTCACTACAGATATGTCAACATATTTCATTTTGGTCTTGGGGATCTTGGAGCTTAGGGGAGTTTTGTATTGGTGGGTTTAATTGCCCCGAAAAAGAAATGGATCAGAACTTAATCTGGTTGCTCTTTACTTACAATTTACTAAGTATATAAAAGCAGTTATTTAAATAACAGTCCATTTCTACTGGTAGCACCTATGGAACCTCTCTTCTGACAGCAGCAAGCCAAAGCATGCATGCCTCGAACAAGCAAATTTTCTTTCTACTTTCTGTTCTGGCAAGTGTGTTCACTTAATCTCACAGGGGATCTGTCAGCTTTCCCCAGCTCCTAAAGCAATTCTTTAGCACTTATTGAAAAGTGCTGTAAGCGAAAGGCAGCAAAGCTGACTGGTGTTTGCACGCAGAGACAGGCAACCAGAGCACTGAGTCACTGCCTCTCCAGTGTACTGCACAAGATCAGGGCTGGAAGCAACAGCAAAATCACTCTTGGACTTACTTACCACTTAATGAACATAAATACACAAAACATGCCATTTATTGGCATGATGATATTGCTGTGAATCATTATATAAAACATACGATGCTTTAAAACACAGGCATGCACACACAATGGAGCATGTGTATGGCTGTAAAACACACACTCAAAACAGATCACTCATTTCTAGGGTGGTAACTTTCTATGTCTAGTCTCATCCCAAAAATGAGCACTTGGAGCAGCTAAAAAAAATTATTTTCAGTTATTTGAGATTTATGACCATGAAAACTATTAGTTTGTTTGAATAAAAATCCAAACCAAACCCACCACAAAAAAAACCCACCAACCAACTAACCAGAAACCAGAAACATAATAAAACAAAACAAAACAAAAAATCCAAAACTTTTCCTAAGGAAATAAATTACAGAATTTAATGAAGTATTTTTGCTCAAGAAAATATAAGAGGAACCAAAGCTAGGGTTACAGAGTTGCAAATGTGCAAATGTTTGGTTAGACCCCCTGTGAGTTTTTGTTCAGCCAAAAATGCATGTGATACACATCTCTTTTCTTCACCACTCTTCCCTGCAGTCACTCTGAAGTTACATGAGCAGAGAACATTGCAACTAGGTATTGCTTGTTTAGTGTCTGTTGCACAAAATCACATATCATCACTGTTTTCTCTGTAAGACATAAAGTATCCATCAGATTCGGAGCAAAGCACTCATGTTAGAGAAACATGCTGTCTCTGTAACCTTGGAAAACAGATTTAGCTCCACACATTTGTGTAATAGTGTTTATAATTAGTCATTGGGGAGGTATTATTTATGAAAGCTTTCCTGAATGTAATGCTTTGCAAACATGTAAAGGATTAAATAGGTATTTGTTGCCTTGTGCTTGGAAGAACAAAGCAAGCTGTATGGGAAGAACAGTTTTCCTTCTGTCCCAGGTTTTGCTTCCTTCCTCTGAGCCCAGTGTGCACAGCATTGGCTGAGGCTGAGGAAGCAGAGGAAAAGCAGAAGTGATGGGTGGCCTGAAAGAAAGTCTACACCATATCCTTTCTTCATAAATGTAGCAGTAATTTGGGAGGATGGCTCACTGATGTGACCTTTGAAACCTTTACTCTTTTTTGGGAGTTCACTTCCCACCGAAACATACATGAACCCTTAGATTTATTCTCTCTGTGCCTCAAGAACAACTTAAGACATTTATTTATTGTGAATTTTTCCACAACATCTTCCAGAATAGAGCTTTATACCCATCCCCTAATACCATATTAAATTGATGGAACAGGTGATGCAAGAGCAGCAATCTACCTGCATCTGGCAAACATTTGTCCTTTCTGCTAAATTTTGAAGCAGTTTATTTTTTGTCTTCTATTTGAAATAGTGACAGTTCTGTCGTACTTTGTATATTAGGCATATTTGGAAAGAAAGGCTTTAAATACTGTATTTTATGAGATGCTGTCTCCCAGCATATCAACTGAATGTAATGATGGTGAACAGTAATGAACATTGTTTAACTGAAACAGAATTACCACAAATCTATCTGGCAAAAAATAGGCTAATGCTGGTTGAGGTGGTACTTTTTAACATGGCTGATATTTTCATAAATAAGTTACAAAGTGGAAAGAAGTTTGTTGGTTTTTTTTAAGAGGTTCTAGATTGTTTTGTTCTGGCAGCGTTGAACAAGAGTAAATGAGTTCATGGACTGCCCAGATATCTACCTTGAAAATGAAACAAAAAACGTTATTTGCAAATTGAAAAGATTCAAAGTACATATATATGCATACATATGCATACATATGCAATGTACCCCTTACAGTTTTCTCCCTTTCTTGTATATATTTTTTCCTGTAAGAATAGAAGACACTTCAAGAACTTAAATACCAAAAAATCCTGCGTTCGTGCAGTATTAAATATACATGGTGAACTTCTCAAATATCAAGAAATGCCAAAGCTAAGGAGAAATCTACAACTATAAGACTGTTATCCTCTATGTGTCTGTTATAAAACTCCTCAGTTACACTATCACACAGAACAATGTAAGTTGCATAGGAAAATAGAATTTAATATTTGGATAAATCAAGGAAAACAGAACTTCTTTGTCTCTAATAAAAAAAGAAAGAAAGAAAAAAACAAGGAGGAGGAGGCTTGGCAGCTCAGGTCATTCCCCTGAGAGAACACAGATGGTTCTGGTTCTGGTGGCCTAATATTTTTGATTCTACTGTTTTTGCTGATGAAGTAATGGTAGTTGTGTGCAAATTTTGGAATTTTTTGCATCCTTGTCCTTTCTGTACAAGAAATTAGAGCATACATTAATGCACTCTGCCTTCCTACGTCCTATTTTGGAGAAATAATCAGAACAGCACTAGATATCTGAAAACTTGCAAATTTGAGGATCACAAAGAAATGCCCCTTTCTGAAGAGGAATCCAGTAAAGATACCTAATGGGCTCTTCTCTCTCCCTACAGAATCCTGAAAGCTTTACAAAGTTTCAATGAGGAACAATGGCAGATTATTCTTTTAATTTTACAGATGGCATTGTAACCTATAGTCATTGTCCAGTACGGAAGAGACATCTTAAGTCTAAAGACATCTTAAGTTTAAAATAATTGAAAGACAGTCCACACAAAACCTTTTTTTTCCCCAACCCCACTGACATTAGCATTAGGATGAAGTGGTATGTGAGCAGATATTCAAAATAATTATAAGAAAATGAACACTATATATTGTTTTTGCTAATGTAAATGCAGCAAAAAGTATCTTTACCCTTGCAAATCTATTTTAATGAAGTGAAAACAAGTGAAGACAAAGTGGGAGAAAGAACTTTAGAAATGGCAGGGAATAAAGGTAGCAGGTATCAAGAAAAATTTAGTATGATCTGTGAAAGAATCTTTTGGAACTGGTATAATATAACAGTGATGAAACACATACTCGTGAGCACAGTTAAACCTGTCATAGATGATCCTACAGCACCAGGGCAATGTAACATATTGTGTGAGGATTAGGGCCAAAGTTATGGGAATATGGTTTCTCCCAGAGAACACAGGACATTAATTCTGCTCATAACAGTTCAGTGACTATAGTAAGATCTCTCTGGTTCATTGATTTGGGAATAAATGCAGAAAATCCACACTCAGAGAATCACAGAATCACAGAGTTGCAGAATCGCAGTTACAGAAATTTTGAGTTTGGAAGGGATCTCTGGAGGGATAATTCTCGTGCTTAAATGGGTCACCTAGAGCTGGTTGCTCAGGATTATTTCCAGACAGTTATTGAATATCTCCAAGGATGAAAACTCCACACTCCCCACTTCCCTGGGCAACCTGTGCCAGTGCTCAGTCATCTTCACAGTGATTAGGTGTTGATGTTCAGCTGAAGTCTCCTGTGCTTCGCTTTGTGCCCATTTTCTCTGGTTCTGTCACTGAGCACAACGGGGAAGGACCTGGCTCTGTGCTCTTGGCAGCCTCTCTTTGAGTACTTAAATGCATTGAGATTCCCCTGAACCTTCTCTTCTCAGGTTGAACATTCACAGCACTCCTAGGAAAGAAGCTTCTGTCCTTTCATCACCTTGGTGACCCTTCTCTTGTCTGTCTCTAGAAGCTCCATGTCTCTCTTGTACTGAAGAGCCCAGGACTGGACACAACATTCCAGGTGGGAGCCCCCCAGGGCTGAGCAGAGGAACAGAATCACCTCCCTCAATCTGCTGGCAATGCTCTTCTGAATGTACCCCAGGACACCTTTCGCTTTGGTGGCAAGTCCACTCTGCTGTCCCATGTTCAATTTGGTGTCCACCAGGACCCCCTGGGCCATTTTCTGCAAAGGTGAGTGTACCCCACATATACTGGTTCCTAGGGTTTCTCATCTCCAGGTAGAGGATTTTGCACTTAGCCTTGTTGAACTTCACCAGGTTCCTGTTTGCTCATCCTCTCAGCATGTGAAGGCTGCTTGGATGGCAGCACAGCCCTGTGGTATATCAGCCTCTCCTCCCAGTCAGGTTTCATTCAGTTTTATTACTCTTCAGATAGAAATAGTTGGCCTCTCAATTGAATTTTTAAATGTACAAAGTGTGATGTATTGTCTGCATATGAAGCTGTGTAGCAGTGGAGATAACCAGACATACATTAACTGAAACCCTCCAATTCTTGCCTCACAGGGGGTATGTACACAGCTCTGTTTGAATCCATTCCTATCCAGGTTCAGGTAGCATTAGATCCTAAAGCACTTTAGTCACTCAAAAGAATACCACAGTTCTCAGAGGAGATATGATAATGCTGAGATCACATCATCTGTGACATAGGGTCAGGTGTAGACAGTTGTAGGAAATATATCTAACTCCCTGATATAATATTAAAGGTACAGATGAGAGATGGGAAATCTCAGTTGAAGGTCTGTTTTGCTCTTCCCATCCCACTGCTGTCGACTCCTACTTCTCTGTGGTATGTTAAATGTGCTGGCAGCTGGGATTACCCTACTGACCCAGCTCTCCCTTCCTAGTGTTTTCATGAAATGCATGTTTATCAGACCCCAGCAAATTCCACTCTCAGGAATGCAAGGACAAAGAATAATCCCTGAAGCCTTATGGCAAAGCAAAGCAAACGAAACGAACAGCTAGCAAGAGAGAGGACTCTCATGACTTTTAAATAAAATGATTAAAAATAAATGTATGCTTTGGAAGTGAACCAAGAAGAACCAGTCATGATTCAGTGTGGAAGAAAAGACATTTGAGTTGAACGCTCTACACGACATTAGATACCATTTGCATATATGACAGTAACATCATAAGGAAAACTAGAATGAAAACTTAAGAATACTCTGAGTAAAATTCTGTAGCCAGGACGTATTCAAAATTGAACATTAATGTTAATAATGTTAATATTGCAAGATATTCTTGATTTTTCGTGATAACTTTACAGATGCAGGAACTGCACATGGCACAATACATTGTTTCTCCTGCTAAGTCTCAATTACCTCCCTCTGTTTGTCAATATTCAAATAGATCCAATTTCAGTGATAGAGTCTAAGAAAGAAACATCAGCTTGAAGAGTATGGAAAAAAGTGCATATCTACAAAAGCAGATAGTCTGCAAATGACAAATTAACCCCTAAAGACTTCCCACTTTATCCTCAGTAGTGAGAATGAAGTTGTTCTCTAAATTCAGTATTTAATCTATTCGTTACATGTTAATTTTATAAGATAACATAAAAATCTCTTCACTTTCAATGTTTTACAATGGTATTCCACCTAACAGACATTCATAGTTATCTCTAAATCTTTGATCTGTGATTTATAAAGAGAAATTAATAAAAATTATTTGGAAATAATTTATTCAAATATAATTATGTTGCTTTTGTTTAAAGCTCTTTTAGTTAGTTGACAAATATTTTCCATTCTTTTTTCAATACTTGATATTATGTTGGCTATAATGAAAATTTTCCACTTTAATTTGATCATGACAGTAGCTACTGATGAAGTTTTCCCAGTCACTGGCCACACAGACTGCTGGTAGAACACTCAAGACCATCTCTCATGTCTCATGGTAGAGCCTGTTTGGTCCTCACCAGAAAGAATCATGGTCTTTCTCATTTTCCTGAATATTTTAAACATGATAAAAAAGGACTTTCACTTAGTTCTTACGCTTGACCAGACATCCTTTGCTATTACATCTGCAAAAGTACTTTAACAAAGTCAATGTTTGTTTCATGGATCAAGTTTTTAACATCTCTGAGGATGTAGGTACTAATAACTGCCAGGCATCTGGGAGACCAGTGATTTTTAGCCATTAAAATTATTTTTTTTAGCTAGTGCATTTTATAATGAATAGGTATTTTGTTCTTTGTGGTATAGATAGCTTAGTTCTTTAGCATTTGGATTTTAGAGACAGAAATGGCAAAGTACTTTTCTTTCTACTCCTGTGAAGGAAACAACATTTTAAAAGTAGATGAGGTGTGAAGTTCTATTCCAGTGCTCTATATCCACTCTTGGCTTTCATCTACACAGGCAGTTTGGATTGTGTGAAAATATATAAACCCATTGTGACAAGTGAGAACTACTGCAAGTGCTTTTTAACTTAAATATTTAAGTTAAAGCATGTGAAATCTGCTAAAGGCAATCTGTATAAAAGGGGGAAAATGCTCAGGGAAGTTCAAATTTGAAAGTTTAGGAAAAAAATTGAAAACGTGGGCATTCCAACATGTTTAACTAGCACAGCCCTCTGTTTCAGAGACATCTGTAGAAAGTAGGAAGAGAAGATCAACCTCCCTAGAAGTAATTTCTTTTTTATAACTTTGGCTTTTATAATGGTTGAAGTTTGTTATTGTGTGCAAAAACCTTTTATATTCAGTTTTGTCTTCTTTTTAGTTTTTTTATCTCCTTCAGGGGTCTACATGGCGGATGTTGTAGGTCCTCTAATCCACTCATAGCTCCTAATTTTCATCTTTCCTCTATCCCATTCATGCTAATTTCAACCCTACAATAACAGTCATCAACCAACATTGCTGTCTTCATGCACCTCATCTTTCCTGATAAATGGGAACAGCCATTCTCCTGACCCTTACTTGGACTCTTCTCCCAGAACATCTGATCCAAAGCTTTGCAAATCTTGGGAAAATCAGCAATGGCATAATAATTAATAGCTGTCAAAGGTGCCAAAGGCTCATACAATCTCTTTTGTCCTAATGATTCCTCTCTCTTCATCTTTCCCTCTTCATCTGTAACCTGCCAAAGTGCTCATTCCTCAACTCAAACTTAAGTGCCTCCGAAATATCTAATAAACAGCATTTCTCATTCTGTGCTTTATTTTTGTCCTATGGTGTCAGTTCACACTTTGCTATTTATTTTTTATTTCACTGACTGCATGAATACTCTTAAATCTATTCCTTAATCTCTTACAATATATAGAAAAAAATTTTGCCTTTTTCTCTCAGTCTGAGATTTTTTGTAGCCCAAAGGTGGATACTCCCAAAAAAGATAGTAAGGATTTAATTGTCTTTCTGACTATGCCTGTCCTATCTAAAAATCATCTGGCCAACTTTTTCACTTTCTACTTTTAATTTATATATCTAAATTTTGCCTTCAAAATGGTGTTCCCTCAATTTTCACAGCTTTTCTGTGCTTTGTCTCCCTCTGTCATTTCCTGAGCCTCTTCAGCTCGATCATATTCCTCATTCCTTCAGGTCTGTTCCATACACCAGCTCTCTTCCTCTTCAAATCATTCAACAAAGTATTCTGCTCTGTAATATTTTATTTTGAATAGGTTTTGCTAATAATGTAAAGAGAGAAGAATTTTAAAAAGAGGTATAGCAAACCACAGGGATGACTTAATGACTTAACTGCTTTCCTTCTCATGGTATCCTTCTCCCTTTTGTTTTCACATATGTTTCTAACTAACATAATATTTAGTCCCTTTTCCAGATCATCTACTTACACACATTGCATATCCTTTCTTCCTCCTAAAAATTTTATTCTTGACATATAAATCACAGTAAATGAACCGGTTTTCTATCTTGTCTGTAGTCTATATTGACTTCTACCCACATTGCTTATTGTAGGAAAGAAAAAGTGAATAATCTTTGGCAGATTTTTCTAGTAAGTAAATCTCAGCTGCCCTAAACTTATAATAATTTGCACACTAATATGTTCTGTAGATCTAAAGGAGAATGTTCTAAGATGATTAGAATTGACTCGTTTTTAGGGACATTACAGCTGACCTAATTTGTATGAGCAGGGGTCACAATTAAAGGATAGGTCATTTGAAGAAATTGTCCTTGTTCTCCAGTGTTCCTTGATCTCTGAAAACTGGAAACTTCTCTGTCCCTGGAGATGGGATGTAGCCTTTCACCAGGGGCAACAAATTAGTAGGGCAATCTGAGTGACAGAGCATGGAGTGGGGAAGAACTAAAGTGCAAATTACGTAAAAGAGATTTCCATCTTTCCATCTTTCAGAGTGAAATTGGCTTTTCAAAGGTACAATCTTGAGTGAAAATATAAAAATATTAAAATATTTTAAAATGTAAATATTATTTTATACAAGATTTCTTACAGAGTTTTATACACACCTGTATCCAAGACTATGTTTTTAAGTCCTTTTTCAGTCTGCAAAAATCTTTTTGAGATGGTACTATATATATATTATTCTCCAGAAAGGGTAATTCAATTTCCCAGCCTTCGAATAACACATTTGCTACAGGTTTACTGTTAAGAGAAATACTTCTGTACTATTATCATAGTTTCTAAAAATGAAGACCCTCTGGAATGTACAGCTGAAAGATTTCTGCAGAATTTTATTTCTGTATTATCGAATAAAAAACTAATACTAAAAATTAAGACCTATTACTTTTCAGTGAAATATTTTTGTCTCTCATTTTCCTTATGAAATTGCGATTAGCTAGTCACATTTAGGATTTTAGATTCTGGTTCTTAGTCTATTTTTTAGTTTAATATATAGAAAGGAAAATGGATATAACAGAGGAGCAATCTGCATACATCACTTTTGGATCAAACCGATATCTTAATAAATATATATAAATAGAAATAGGCATTTATAAAATTAATTACAAGTACACAGGTATTTTAAAACTATTCTTAGCTGTGGTGAGATTCATAGTAATTTCCTCTGCTTATTAAAGTACTGAGAGAAATATAGATTATTTTCACTAGCAAGTCTGTGAGTAAAACAGCAATTTAACTCTGTTTCTCTAAATTATCCTCTTCTGTTGCTCAGTCTGAACCAACTCAAATGAAGGGTAGCCATTTAGAGAGACTTCAGTTTCAATGTGGGAAAAAAAAATTACTACACAGACTTAGATACAGTGATATCCAGACTTTATCTTAGAGCCATTAATATGGCTCAGATTATCCTACTTAAAACCGTACTAGTGACAGACCTTCTGCCTGTCCAACAGGCTAGACAGGGCTTATGTATGAAAAAAAAGATGCCAAGCCATTAACATAGAAAAAAGATCTGTTCTTTAGCTGTTCCCTTTATGGGATCTCATAGCAAATTCTCAGGCTTGTATAAATAAATACACCAACAGGCTACAGCACTGTTTGATGCCAGAGGATTATATTAGTTGTTCAAGTTCACACAGCCTGCAAAAATGCAGGAAGCAGCTCCAATGCCAATAGAATGGGAAGCCCGGCTCCCTGCTCCAGCCACAGCACAGCTGAGCCACACAGAGAGAGGTCACCCTGTCTCTCGTGGGGACAGAGGAGACCCCAGGCAGCACAGGTGAACAAAGAGAAGCAGGCAGTAGCTCTAGCAAAAGGAAAGAAGGAAGGGAAATTGCGGAAAGGGAAAGCCCTGAAGCCTACAAAACTTACAGTGAGCTCTTGGAGCAGGTTCATGAGCCCTACTGTGGATCTGTTCAAATGCCTGGTCACTTGGATGAGCATTTGGACCATTTGGATAGCTCTCAAAGCTTTGACTACCGATGTGAGCTGTGTCTGTTGACTCCAGCCCAGTGCCGTGTCTGCGCTACGGCGAGCGCGGCTTGGCAGGGGATGAGCTGACAGCAGAGCGGGCTAGCTCTGGCCTTCACATCAACACACCCTGTGCCTTGGCATCGCACAGCATTCCTAGAGTGGGAGTTCTGGGAAGAGACACTTGGTGCTGCTTGCCAGATGGGACTGAGAGGGTTTTTACAAAAAGCGTGAAAAACCACATGCAAATAAACAGAGTGGTAAAAAAATGTGAATGAGGGAATTTGGGCTGAGAAATCCCCCTCTTCCTGCTCCTTCCTTTGACTTTTCTAATTAGTAATCATACCTTTTATTAAAAAATGAGGCAGAAAGAGGTTTCTGAATACACGTGTTTGTGCAAAAAGACAAAATTTAAGGTTTTAGCTCAAGCACAATAGACAGGAAACACAACTCAGCCACTTTGCAAAAGAATCATCCCCAAGCTGAAGACTAGAGAGGTTCAGAACTAGTTTTACTAGTGGGAATTATTTGGCAAAAGAGTGCATGAAATAATATATTTCACTTTCCAGGACTGGTAGATGGAATTAACTGGATACTGAGTTCAGCTGTGACCGAGCTAGACTGGGATCCTTCCCAAGTGTCTGCCTGTCAGTGCATTATTTTTCTACCTGAACTGCAACTCAGTGCCATGAGACTAAAACAGATGTCACATGCACGGTAATCATGTCTTTTGGTTCACTGAAGCACCCTAATCACTGCCTTTATGCAGCTGGACAGAATTGTGAGGCATTTCTGCAAGATTTTGGCACAGATCTTCATGCAAGATGAAGAATATTTTGGTTTTGGTTGGTTTTGGTTGTTTTGTTTTTTTTTTTTCCTGGTATAAATTGAAACACCTGCATTTTATGTTCTCTTCACAGATCTTTGTCTGGGCTTCAGCATGTGGACCTCAAAACCCACTGCTCTATCACGTAGCAGATATCAATTTAAACCATTTACCTGCTATATGATTACCTTGCTTACAAAGACCCTGCCACCCACGGTCTGCCCTGTGGGTTGCATGGCTGTGTGCTGACTCTTGCCATGAATCCATGCTAAAGGCATAACCAAATACAGAACAAAACAGTGTGCTGGTCAAATTAGCTACTGCAATATGAAAAAGTTAAAATATCATCAGTATAGGAAGAAGGGGAAAAGGTAGCATAGTACTGCATAAAACTTTGGAGGAGATGAAAAGGTATTTAATTTTAAATTATTCCCATTTTAAAGAGAAAAAACTGGGTGGGGTTTGTAATCATAATTTCATGTGTGGTCAGGTAGCAAATGAATGACAAAAGTGCTGTACAATATCCAGGTAAACAGCTGAGGAGAGACTAGAACTGTAACTCTATTTGCTAGGTTTGTTATGACATTTTGGCTTTCTGGAACAGAAATTTTCACCCACATCCAGGCTTTTTCAACAAAAAAACCCCAAAACACAGGTTTGTGAGCTTTATATGATTCTTAACAATTATTTTAATTGTGGAATAACATAACTTTGAAGATGAAATCTCATAAATAAAATTCTTCAAGTTATTTTACCTGGCTATGAGATGTGTGACTTTCTGGGAGGATAGCACTGTTTTATGCATACTTGGAAAAAAACCACTTGACATGATTCTGTGACCTAGTTACAGGCAACATATTAAAAGAAGCCCAAAAATGCAACATCCTAACATATACCAAGAAATATGAGATTATTTGGTTCACAGTTTAAACCAAGTTTAACTCCAATTCCTCCCCTTCAAATTTACGTCTATTTCCAGAAAGCACCTTGTCCTGTTTCACAATGCAATGCACAGAAGCACTCTTGCATGTTGTTTGGTGATCAGAATCGTACCATAAAGGTGTGAGTCAGTTTAAGGATCATTAAATGAGTCTAATTATTTTCAAATATTTATGAAGACAGGAATATATCTATATACACATATATATTGCCTATTATATAGATACAAAGAGCATATACCTTCTCCTTTTTCTCCTCAGTGACTCAATACATGATTAGACACAATAAAAACCTTGTCTTATGGAACTGATGCATTTGAGAAGATTGTCAGTGATAGCTGTACAGCAATATATTCCATACAAAAGCCTGCAATTCTCCCAAGTTTGCTCTCATAAAAGATTTATTTCTATCATAAACCATCACCTGTCTTTTGGTCCTCTGACATTACAATGCTGTCACATTCAGCACAGTGGGGTGGCTGTTGTGTTTTCTTTTCTGCAAATATGAAGATTGACAGGCGGTTGACAGTGCTAAAGAACAAGATACAACCAAATACATAACATTTTTACTGGCTGAATAGCTACTGCAAAGAAAACATAAACTCTCCTTTTTTAACCTTTGAAAATAGTCATATAGAGAATAAGCCAAATAAATGCGATGCACATAAAAAGAATGCAGACAGGACTTCTTACCATAAAATGCTTTCTAATTCTCACTATAATTTAGTATTTTCTTTTCTCCTTCAGTTTTTCTCTTGCTGCTCAGTATCCATTTTATCTTGCTGACATATATTGTTTTTCAGAACAAAGACAGTTTTTGTATTGCTTCCTCAGCATCTAACTGGTGGTGAATCAGTGCCTTGATGGTACCTGTCGCTATTAACTGGGAGGAAATTTAGGTGCTTTATTTGGTCCACTTAATTGTACCCAAGCAAGACTCCAAAGTGGAATGGACATTATAAATACCCCTCAATGCGTCCTCTGCTCTGAAAGTTGCCATGAGACATCGTTGATTGTGGTCCTTATTTTTTGGCCGACATTCATTATGAAGGAGAATATTAATGACAGAGTATTTATACAGATGTCTCCTTATCGCGACCTTCTTTATCCTTAACAGTCCTGGCAATCTAGTCTCCAGGGGTTTGCATAACCTAGGAAGAACAGATGGATTTCCTTTACAACTGAGGGTTAAAGGTAAAGAAGCATGTTCTTAGATGTGTCACTACATGAATTAAAATGTAGTAATGAATTTGTGGTGTACTCTGTGACTTTATGTTAGACCTTGACCTTAATAACACATTTAACTGAGCACAATCATAGGTCACAAATTAGAAAGGTTTAAGCAATCTTCTGCTCTATCAAGGGAACCCAATTTAATCAGATCTGATTTAATATTCTGCTCAGAGTTTAGGGACCACTAGACTAATACTACTAAGAAAGTGTCAGCATAGTTACACCCATGCTGCAGAAGCACAAAGAAGCATTGGGGGCAATTCTAGCATTTTGCAGAAGCTTACAGTCAGGCATTAAGGTTTTTTTCAGTGTTTTCCTTTTTTTTTTTTTTTTTTTGTATGATGGCTTTTTCACCCTAGAAATGGCTCTTCAAAACTCTGATAACTGTTTGCTACATCATAATTACAAATCATTGCAGTAGGGTGTTTCATCATTGACTAGGACAATACCTGTGGAGAGGCAAACCTTCCATATCAAAAATCACACAAAAGAGCAGAAGTGAACATATCATGCAGAGCCAGCAGCTCAAAGCATGGCCAGAGAAGGAGCTGTAGAGAGACCCTGAGTACGTGAGAGTGGAAGGTGGTGCAGAATGACTTAATGCCCCTGAAAGTGGCAGCATGGAACAGGTACTGTCATCTAATTGTACAGATCCAAATCCCATTCCTTTACAAAAGCAAACAAGGAAGAGAAAGTGAGGATAAAGCATGTCAACAACAGGGTCATGACTTATGTTCCTCTCTGCTTTTTTTCAGGTTCACTGTGACATCTGCAGATGTATTCATAATTGCTCACTTAACTCTATATATACATAAACATGCATAATATACACATAAGCTTCTTCTCATATGAGACAAACAAAGCCTGCCAAAATACAAGACTGCACAGAAAATATAATTCTCCTGAAGTGTGAAAATTCCCTTCACACTGTGCATAGGAATAGGGAAGTCTACTCCACGTGGCTTTAGATTAGATTAACAAACTAATTAATTTGCTGATTTATCTGTCCTTAAATATGCATATAGGTAAGATATATAGTACAGATAAAATCTGAACCTATCTGATGGATCCAGCTACTTTATGAACTGTAGTAAATAAACACACTTAGTTCCCATTCTGCTCCAAGTCTGCTAAACAAACAGCGATTTTCTTTCGTGTTTAAAATTGGTCAGGTTTACAGCATCAAATTACATTATTTGAAAGTGTCAGGTGAAAATAAACTGATTGTTACCTACCAATGTAATTTTGAGTTTGTGCCCAGTAATTCAATCTTCACCTATTCTCAGCAAACACCATGTTTGCTTTTCTTTCTCCTTTAAAATAGGTGATTAACATTGAATCATTCCTGCATGGTAAAAATGAGTCTACAGTGCTGAAATTCTGCATGCATTAGTGGTACTCTAAAATAAAAGCACAATATGTTCTATCTTAAAAAAGGATGTTGAAAATAGAAGGTACTGATCTTACCTCAGAAGGCCCATGCAGATAAATACACCAGAAAGATATTGGAATTTGTATTTATAATTCTTGTTTATTTGAAGATCTTCTTAAGCCTTTGAAATGTCATCCTTTTTCTATTTTATTTATTCTCAATACTAGATCTGTGATTTCCTAGAAAGGATGAAATGTGATGATAAAAATAGGAAAATCAAATTTTTTTCATTTACAATTTTAAAATATTTTAAAAGTGTGATTTGGAAATTATATAAATTGAATTATGGATTATTATTACAGAATAACCCTGCTTATATGCAAAATCAGATTACACCTAGAAAAAATTTACATTAAAAAAACCAGAAAAACATTTTGCAAATTAAATATCACAGTTCATCAGATCAATATAAATCATGTGATTTACTACATACTACCCTTGACTCTATATCAATATAGAAGTAATTTTTCATTTTTAAATCTAATGTTGAAATGGCTTAAAGACAAACACAGAAACCCATTTTCCCTAACTGAGATAAACTTGACATGTCAACAAATAATATACAAAATGAAATAAAAAGGAGATCCTCCAATAATTTAGCTTGAGTCAATACTATTGGAACAAGCTTGCCATGAAGGAAAGATGAAAGCTGCCTATTTCCCATGGTTTTTTTATTATTTACTTTGGCACACCTAAATATAACTCTTGCCATTTGTGCACAGGATGAAGAAGTCATTGTCAATACACAGGGAGCTCTATCTCAGCAAAGAAACTGCACAACATTTTACCAAAACGAGTAAAGAAATTAAGTTTTGTGCAATCTTCTTAAATCTCCAAAATTCAGAGATACTCGACAGTAAATCAAGAGAGTGCAGCAATTTAAGCAATTTAAAATTAGGAGATAGTTGCAGAAACATTGAGTTATAAGCAGGAGGAGCTTTCTTTAAATGTATTCACTGCATTTTGAGTTAAGACTGTTTAGAAAACCTCTCAAAGAGCTATTCTCCTGACAATGCTCAAATTCAGTGAGAACCTAGAACCTCTGAAAGAAAAAGGGGACTGTAAGAAGTTGCAGAACTGTTGTAAACCATCTACATTAGACATACTTACACATAGGTAAAAAATGCGAGCCATTTCCAGTCTGTATGACCAGGATTTCGCTGCAATTTACTTTAATTCTCTTTCCCAGCCTTTATCAAATGATTCATAAGAGCAATCAGCTAGGTCAAGAGGCTGCACATTTGGATTGGCATATTTTCAAAACCAGAGAACCTTTGAGGGGAAGGAATGAAAAAGAAAAGTTGCTACATATGTTATACTGTCCTTTATTCTCACAGCTACAAATTGGATTTCAACCTAGTATTCAATGCCTGAGTTACTGCTGTTTTTGGAAGAAGTAACAAAGCCAAATATGTCAGTGCCAACCTTTCTTCCCAGCTCTTGATATTTCCTTCCAGCTATGCACATTCCCCAATGCTCTACCTTTGTAATCCTGCATTTTCCTAGTGTTTCATTCACTCAAAAAAAAAAAAAAAAAAAAAAAGAGAGATCTCAAAATTCTTTCATTAACAATGCAAAAGATGGTTGCTATTTATGAGGTCTTTGATAACTGAAACATAGATAAAGATATATCTGACTAGAAAAGAAGAATAAGCTATAATACTCAATGCTTTCTATAAATTAGAATTCACAGATTCAAACCCAGACATCACAGCTTCTAAGTCTTTCAAAGTTGATACTATTCATTTCAATTTCTATGGTAGGCCTCAATTTGATTACACCAAGAGAAAAAAACAAACCAAACTTAACCCTCCAAATTATTCAAAATGGAGGTAACACTTCAAAACTCCAGTCTTCCTTACCTCTGCAGACGTTTTTCTCTTTTTATTATGTTTCTGCCTACTTTGCTTCTCTTAGTGTTTAAGAACAGGCCTTGACCCTTTTTACTTGAAGCAGTGGGCACAATAAATAACAGAATATACGTTTACTCCTTTATCTCATTGTCTTGGGCTTATGTAGCAAGGTTTTGGTTGGGGAGGGAGGTGAGGCTGCAGAGGTGTCTTCTGTGGCAAGACACCAAAACTTCCCTCACATCCAACAGAGCCAATTTCAAGAGAGACCTGCTGCTAGCCAAAGCCCAGCCCCTCAATGTGCTTCTGTAGGGCTTCTGGAATAATGCATTTAGGAAAAGGAAAATAACATATTTAGGAAGAGGAAAAAACTGCTGAACCCCCACTCTCCATTTCCCTGTGCTGCTGGGGCAGGCAGAACAATCAGGACGGAAGTCGAGCCTGTGAAGAAGGGTGGGTGGGGCGTAGGGGTGTTTTAGATGTTTCTATTTCTCACTATCTTGCTCTACTATTAACTCAAATTATGTTAATTTCCCCAAGCTGAGTCTGTTTTGCCCATGGAAGAAATTGGTGAATGATCTCTCCCTGCCCTTATCTCGACCCACAACCTCTTTCATTGTGTCTGCTCCTTTTGCTCTGCTGAGAAGGACTTGCTGGACATCTGGCAGCCAAAGAGTCACCCCAGCACAAAAATGTAGGTTTAAGATCCACCAGCTGGGATCCTGAGAGTCTAAGATACCTGAGACTCCAAACATTGTTTTCACTTACTTTTGTCTCATTCCAAGTATCCAAACTCATCAGAAATCCAAACAATCAGTGTCTGATCATCTTTTGGCAGTGTCAGCACTGAGATTCAATATCTCTACCATCCTTTTTACCTTTTAACCACCAAGGTCCTACACACAGCTAAAATTTGACCCATATTTTAGGCCTATATAATGTCTCTAACAGGTCCTAACAGTGAAGGCTAAAATTACATTTTTCTTTTATTACCTGCACCCAAAATTTACCTGATACCAAGTTCCATATCTATTAGGTCTTTATTTAATTTTTTAAAGAAATATTTTAGATATTAGCCATTCATAAATCGCTTCTGATAAAATTCTAATAGAAAGTAGGACTATTTTCACAAAATAGCCTCTGCTAGCAGTATTAGCTCTGAATATCACATCCTTGCTACAGCACGCTCCCACTGGCTGTGCTGGGCAGAACTGCACTGAAGAAATGATATTTTGAAAAACAAAAGGGTAAAATATGCATTTATTTAAAAGTGTTTGTATCAGCTGTCCATTCAAACTCACAGGAATGGTCATCCAAAACAACTGCTGCAGCAACAGAGGCGTACACTGGTGGCAGGAGCAAGGAGAGTTGGTGCATAAGAGGGCCTCAAGCCTGTCCTGCCAAGGAAGATTGCATCTTGCAAAAGGGCAAGACCAAAGATCACAGAATAATAGGGACCTTAAATATCACACCATTCCACCTGCCTGCAGTGGGGAGGCAAGAGCAGGTTGTTCAATGCCCTTGTCCACCCTTGAACACTTTCAGGCATGGACAGCCACAGCTTTTATGGGTGTCCTGTTGCAGTGCTCCATCACCCTCACAGGAAAAAACTTCTTCCTAATATCCTATACAAGTCTTTCAGCTTAAAGCCTTTGCCCCTCATTCTTTCATTATATGACCTTGTAAAAAGACCCCTCCAGCTTTCTGGTAGGTTCCCTCTAGGTACTAAAGGATGCTATAAGGTCTGCTCAGAACCTTTCCCTTCTCCAGGATGAACAGCCCCAAGTCTCTCAGCCTTTTCTCATAGGAGAGGTGCTCCACCCTTCTAGCCATCTTCGTGTCCTTCCTCTGGACTCATTCCAACAGGTTCATATCCTTCCTGTGTTTTGACCCCAGAGCTGTGTAAATTGTTCCAGGTGTGGTCTCACCAGTAGAGGGGCAGAATCCCCTCTGCCTCCCTGCTGACTACCTCTCTTTTAATGCAGCCCAGGATGCATTTACCTTTCTTGTGTTTTGCATGATAAAGAGGAGGGCTTGTTCTAAAGGAAAGAGAAAGTAAAAAAACAAGATTCAAAAATTATACTTTAAAAATCCCCTTTCCAAAACAAACAGGAGAAAATGAAAATATCCATTCCATAACTTAGGCAGACAAAAAGTCCTTTTACTAACAGGAGCTAGATATTGATCCCAAAAGAAATCAGTGGAAACTCCTCTGAAATCAGCTTAATACTGATACCATTATTATTAAGGTTATGCAAACAAGATCAGATTCCACTTAGTTTCACAGAAACTCAGAAAATCAAGTTTGTAATGTTAAGTATATTACTTGTGATTAAAATACGCCAATTACCTTCAGAAAATACAAACATATAAACAAATGTTTGCAAAAGGAGAAATTCCACATTAATTATTACTGCCTAAAAGATGCACAACAATTAAAGTATTAAAATGCATTTCTAAATTTCCAGCTATCACCTAATTCCTTCTTGAGATATCATGAGCATTTTCATCACTTTCATGTGACGAACACACTAAAACTATTTGCAACACCTCCTTTGCATTTGGTGACCTTGTCAGTATGCTTGACACAATGGATATACTGAAATTTATTATGATTCAGAATACTCACTTCAATGCTTCCGTGGATGAGATGATTTTTCTATTGAGTGGTCTCTGCAATAATTTACTAGCATTTTGAGCTAAACAAGTACATTGATCTCTCAAGCAGACGCACAAGTCCTGACAATTAACATCACAGATATCTTACATCACACCCATGCTGTGCTACATTTTCTTCTTAAACTTAATGATCATCCTAGGAATGTTTTTCTTCCCTGTGAATTAATATGCATCATGAACCCACTTCCACTAGGCTAAAATACAGGATCAAGGTGAATAGATCTCACAGTTAAAATTGTTAGGACCTTTGCTTTTGTTTTGAGTTGAAATTATTGGTATAGGATTCAGGGCACGTGTATTAAAAAACAGACACTCAATTAATTGATATGATACTTTACTACAAGACTAGCTATATTATAAATTATAAACATGCCTATCTGAAAATTCATTGCAGAGAGACACCATCATTTTTAGAAAAAAATCTGAATACAAATACATTTTGACAAGCTCTATGGGTTGCTAAACCAGTGGTTTGTGTAAATCTTGGAGTGATTTGCTTTCGTATTGAAACACCTGGTTTCAAGTTGTAGAGAGTGTGTTTTGCACAATGTAACTAAAAAACTGCAAACCACAAGAACTCATGACTAATATGCCGCAGATAAGTGACAAAAACAAAGCAGTAGTATAAATGCAATGGAGTAAATCAAGACCTGCTGTAACACATAATAAATCAATCATAACTGCAAAATTTACTAAATATAGAGCATTTAATTAAAGCTTCTGCCATGTCTCTAGACAATTCAAGTATAACCATTAGCATAGCCCTCTTACCTTCTTCCCTCACCCTTCTTTAGACAGTGCCACGGCCTGTTTTTCTCTCCTCATTCGAGCAATATCCATGAAAAGCAACAGGAAGAACACAGAGCAAATACAACTGAAGAGAGTGCCATGGGACATGTTACAGCCAGGAGATGGAAAACATTGATTCTGAAAAAGGGAACATAATGTCAGGCTAGCTGGTTTAATCCCCTGGAGATAATCAGTAAAACCTATCTGTTGAATTTCTTTTTTTTTTTTTTTAATATAAAAATATATATTTTTTTTCCTTCTCTGTCTGTGTTTAGTGTTCAGAAGGCAGTCCCCAGGCCTGGCCCATGTTGCATACTCTCTCTGGTGCACACTTGCCAGTCCAAAGCAGGAGCAGTGCACAGCCCTCCTCACCAGCATGGGTTTGGAGAGAAAAGACTGAGGAAGACTTCAATATTGAACTGGAATTAACGCTGTGTGTTCACGAATTGGAATGTGCCATCAGAAATAGACAGTAGCACACACAGAGTTTACTCATCAGGTAACCATGCACAGTTTGGGCAATGTGGTCCCATCAGTGGGAGGGAGCATGAGGCAATCAGAATCCATGAAACTCTGTGTCAGACCACTGTCACCACCTACTAATGCTTTGCAGAGACCACATCCAGAAGCATGTATGCCCTGAAGAGGTGAAGGAATTGTGCATTTCCTTCCAATAATAAAATGTGAAAATGTCTCTGTGCTATAGATTCACCCAGCTGAAAATTATGCCAAGTTTTTAGACTCTCTCCTAGGAAAAGATGACTGAAAATAATTATAATTTCCATTTTTAAAGTTGAAGTCTGGATTCCAGAGAGACACCACAATAACAAACCATGGTGGGATATTTTTGCTAAAAACCTTTCACATAGTCTACCAAAAAAATGATTTCTGATTCCATGAGCAGCATTCCACCTACTAGTTACCACTGGATATGCTTGACTACAAGTTAAGAAGATGTTGCTCCTTGCATTACGCATTTTTGCCTTGAGTTATTGACACATTTTAAATTATTCTACTTTTTGTCCATACCTAATAGAACAGAAATCTGCTACAAAACATCTTTCTTAACAGACTTGCCTCAGGTACTGTGCACAGATTCATGATTTAACAGCTCCTCCAAACAGACAGGCGTATAGCTTGTTTAATAGGCTTGTTCAACCCTTTGGCTTCTGTGAGTTCTAAGTGGATTAGAGAGGTTTGCCTGGCTATCTTTTTACACAGCTTCCCAAATAATTGTCATAAGTATCCCTACTTCCTTAACCCAATTAATGAATCATAGCAAACAGCTAGTCTATGGCTTCTATTGACGAAACAATTTCCTAGGAAACACATAACCATTTCCATCCCATGCTACATGCAGAGGTTCTAGTCTCACACTAACAAGACAGATACACTTGAAAGAAAAAAAAAAAAAAAGAAGATTTTTCTTCCCTGCCATGAGTTTTCAAAAGGCAGGTTTAATGGGAAGCATATGGATTCATCATCACTGAAAATCAACCTCACTCCAGATGATAATTTATTTACTTTCTAGAAAAGGTATTTATGCAGAAGAATTACACTCTAGGAGTTTTAATAGCCATTTTGCAATCCTGTACTGGTAAATGGGATCCTGCACTAAAAGCAGTCAACACAGGACTGTTTCAGCAGCAGGGTGAACGGAGATAACTCACACAAGCAGGACTGGCAGTTCTCAGACCTCAATATTTTGTCTTTCTCATAAGCTAAGCAAAACAAAATTGCTATTAAGTAGAGTAAACTATTTCATTTATAATAGAAAACACTTAAAAGAATAATAGTTTCCCTATTCAAATAACAGCTGTATGGTAACAGCACTAGGTTCATGAAAAAAAAAAAATTGTATGAAAAGCTATTAAAATATTAAATATTTATGCTTTTAAATCTTCATCTATTTCACATCCCCTTAACTATTTTAGCATGATTTTATGAATATTTAATGTTATAAAAACATTCCTTTTGTGATCCTGCTGAAATATTCAGCATGAAGAAAAATGTCATTTACACCACATGATTAATGTCCAAGATTCCTAAATCAACAAGCCCAGAAACCAGGGAGCCTGAGAAAAAGCGGTTGCAGTCCAGGATCTGAAATGGGGTGGTTGTGTCCTTGAGAACAGCGGCATTGGAGATACCCAATAAAGGCGCTGGCTGTATTACATTTACAAACAAGAGGAGACGTGTTGAGGCACCCGGTGGGGGAAAATGTAGCAGTGGTGCAAGAGTGCGAGGGATCTGCTTGCTGAGCTGAACAAAACTGAATAGTTAAACAAACAATCCTTTGTGCAAAGGCAGGCAAAACCAAAAAAAAAAGAAAAAGAAAAAAAAAAAGATGGAATTAGTAGTCTGGGTGAAATATGTTTGTTTAAAAAGACCATTCCCCCTCTGGAGACCAACACTGCCTCCTCACACGGCTGTAGCATTTACCTGGCTTGCTGGAAGGTAGAGTGTGTTACATTGCAACTGCTGACACGATCAGACAACACTAAATGCCCCCAATTACTTCATTATTTATGAAATGTTTGCTGGGTGCAGTCAGTGGCTTCATGATGGAAAAGCTGCAACAATGAGGCTCTGTCAGATTTTTGGCAGAGACAGATCCAAACACATAAAAACAAGTTAAAACACTATCTTTATGCATAATTCTTTCTTGGCATGCGTCCTCAGTTACCATAATTTGAAGCGAGAAAAGACTTCTACTTTTTCTCGCTCTGAAATAATGTGGCCAAAAGTGTGTCTAATTCCTCTCCTCCCTGAGAAGAGGAACAGCCTTGTCAAGGGCTGGGCTGTACGTGTGCTTGAGACACCAAGGTCTCCACTGACCGCACAGCTGCGCCGGCTCCGGCAGCCCTGCCTGCTGCCCGGCGCCCGGAGCCGCAAACCCACAGCTGCCCCGAGCGGCATCGGCCACCGCCCAGGGCTCAGCTTCTCGACCAGAGCCAGCCCCAGCTCTGCTCTGGCTGCCGATCCACTCCTCGTGTAGGAAATCCTGTAAAGCACGTGCAGAATGGCGAGCGATCAGTGTGCCAAGAGATGGGATCAGTGCGGACAGGGAAAAGCGCAGGGCACAGCCATGAGCGCTTTGCAAAACTGTGCTTCGAAGCTGATTTACAGCTGGAAAGCCCTCTTGGTGCAAATAGTTCATAAAGCATATGACCTAAGTACTTGCCCACAGGGCCACAATAACATTTATGTAGCATAAATTAATGTGTTTCAACCGCTAATTCAATCTGGCTAGCTAATTCCTCTGGTTTTGGCAGAATGTGACCTCTGCAACAAAGAGCTGTGCTTGTGGTGATGACTCACAGTTCTGGCTGCCTTGAATTTGAGAGTCACACGCACCCTTACAAACAAAGAGTGCTATTCGTCAAGCAGCCGTAAAAATATACCTCCAGAATATGTTTGGATCACTGCTAATTGAAATTTCCTTTTTATAGGAGTCTGATCAAAACCAGCTGTGGTTTTGGAGTCAAGCAGGAACAGATTTATATATTACATTAGAAACCTGACAAATTCAGACATAAGCAGCTGAGTGAATGCCTATAATTGGCTGGAGAGACACATATAACACAAAATTACTTGAGACTTCCCCGAAGGAAAATTCTATACTGGATGTGGATTATTTTTGCGTTTCTCTTTTCTTCAGTGAAAGGCTATACCTAATACTGCCCCAAATTCAGAGGGACTTTATTAGTGCTTTTAATGATGCCATGGCTAGATAGCACAAAGGTGAGGGAAATCTCTGAGGACCACATTATTTTCTCTGCCTCTCTCCAGCAAGTATGATTGGTAACATGCCTGTCTATAGAAAGTCAACTGTACCTGCACAAATAGAAAAGTTGGAGGGAAAATGCAAGTGGATACCAGTCTCCCGATCTGTAATTTCCTCAACTATTATAAGACCACCTGGTATTAGACTGCTAATACTGTTCAAGTAGTGAAGTCTTACTGAACTTCTAACACAAAATCCTTTCTCTTTTACCTCTCTCTGGTCAGCTGACTCTTTCCCACTGTTTCAGATCCAATTGTGTCTACAGCAACTGCTCATGAAGATCCACATGTTCACAAACTTCATGACTGATGGCTGATTGGAAAAAAATCCAGGTCTATCAAGCTGTAACCAGCTCTCTGTAATCATTCTGTCACTGTGAATACCCAGGATCCTTGTCTGTAGACAGTCTTCCCCTAAGAAATCAAATCCAGTTCCAGATTCTTCTCATGACTTTTAAGATCACCATAATGCAAATCCAAACCCGTCCAAAAAGAGTGGGATGCAAGAGGCCAGCTTAGGCAGCTTTTTAACTAATGTGCTATGTGATCTTTGCTAATAAATAACTATATTACACACAGTGTAAGATCATCAGAAAGGTAACAGTTCCTCCGCATGGGGGAGAGGGAGACTCGGGTTGGTGTTACCTGCTCAGCCGCCGGAAAGACCAAGAGGCCGAGTTCTGGGTTACTTTCTTTAAAATGTGTATACACGGAACAAACTGACTTTCTCCGATTAGCTATTACAAGTATCCCAAAAACCCCCCACAAAGAAAACTCCCCCAGAAAGAACTTCTGAGTTTCTTCCTCCCAAGTCAACCTATCACATTGACTTATGAAAATGTCAAAACGAAAATCAGCTTTGTGAGAAAAATAATCAAATGAAGAATTCGATCACCAATTTGTGGATAATTTGCATGCTAACATTGTCCCTCTCAGAAGGTCAGTCAGTGACACCTAGACTAACTTTTAACAATGCATTTCAAGGCTAAGCAAAAGCACAGCATTTGTTGATTCCAAGACAAAGAAGGTTGTATTAAGAAAGAGACTAAAAGAATCCTTGACTCGCAGCTAGAACAAGACTGGCAGGTGAGATGTGCAAAAAATATATATTTTTTTCTGAATATAGGAAATTAGTTTAATTTTCCTAAATTAATTTAGTTTAGAAAAATTAAACACTCTTTTTCTTAACCTAAAATCTTCCTCAGGTGAGAAACAGAATAGGATGTACATTTTGGGGTGCCCTTTTTGAGTTATATTTCTAATGCTGTACTGAAAATCATAATCTTTTATTCCATGAAAGTGAGACTAGACTTGTGCTAATGTTGGCCTGTCTGAATCAGAAGAGTTGAAAAAAAAATGTTCAGATGAAAGGCATAGACCTAGTTTAGCAGTGTTGAAGAAGAAAGTAAGTTGCGTGCAGCATGGTTTAGCTCTAAGTGTGTAGTGGGCAGGGATCTGTTCCTCATGAAATTTTGCTCCAAGGCTGATAGCACCTAATAAGAGTTTTTGGAGAAGGCTCAACACTAGCTTTTGGATCTCTATCTCACAGCTCTCTAAGGAGACCCAGAGAGCAGTAAGCCAGGGCATAATCAACTTCTCCACAAAAAGGTAACAGGTAGCCGTGGGTTTGGGACAACCCTTTGGAGCAGCAGAAATAAGACACACAGCTTCAGGGCCATCTTTCAAGATAGGAAAGAGACAACTTTATTGAGAGCATGCTTCGTACTCATAGCATGTTCCACAGAGCTAAGACAAGACAGTAGCTCATTGGATACTTGAGAAAAAACACCTCTGGGACCGTAGTTCAGGAAGAGTCCCATGATTGGTGCCAGGTGTTAATCTTAATGTTATTAATTCCATTCTATTTTGACCAAGTTATCATCCTGGGAGAAAATCTCCCTACCAAAGCTGACACATTGTCAGCTTGGGAATAGAGCTGAGAGAACAGGAAAAGCTCCAGCCCGAGAATGATTTTCCAGACTGTAATTTTCCTAGATCTCTAACAGTGTGTCCACAGTAACACCTGTCTTATGACTTATGGTCTTGCTCCTTGGTCATCCCCAGTTTATTCTGCACTAGGTAAAAATATCTTTTAAAAGAAATCTCAGTGCTACAGACAAATTTCACATATACTGTGTCTTTGCTGGAGGGGATACCCTCGAAAAAGTAAAAAATAAACAATAAACTAGATAGCTAAACACCAAATTAATTTCTCTAAATTAGTTTAATGCCAGAAAATTATGAACACTCCTACTTAAGTATGAACACAAGCAAAAAAAAAAAAAAAAAAAAGGCAAAACAGGAAACCAAGAAACTAACCAAACTATTTCTGCTTCATCCTCAAAAGAAATGGAGATGAAGCAAATATTACTCTGTAACAGTTGTCATCATAGTAATATTGAGTTTTACCAGGAGACTATACATTTTTTTCATTGTGATTGAAGAGAAATTGTGTGTTGTATTCCCTTTCATAGGACAACAGACATTTTATGGTTATTGTGTGTTTTTTACTCACTTAGGGTAAATCTGTAAATGTATGTAGAGCACTGTAGAGTGAAAAATCACTCTGATAAATACTATGAAAAATCCTAAAGCAAAATGTGGGAGATTTCAATCCCTTACGTTTCCTAATGCTATACAAATGGAGTTTTGTGTTTTAGTGTTTCTTGTTATGATGATAAAAGAAATGTTTCCAGTTTGATGAGACTACTGTAATTACTTTGATAATCAAAGCTTTGTGGCTTCTAGATATGTTTGCTACAATGTGCTTGCATGAGGAAATGTCCCTGGAGAGATTTGGGAGCCACCATTTAAACAAAATTACACTCCTCAATAGCTATAATTGCTGTATTGCACCAGGATTTAAAACACAACTTACTTGTTTCTGGATGTATCTCTGTACATCCGGAGCGAGTTTCATTTTTTGTGAATGTCCTGATGATTTCACTTACACCAGCAGGAGTAGTACTACACTGCCCACAAGGGCTGCTTGTAACCCTGATTCTTCACTCGAGCTCTGCCACCTAATTGCACTTACTCATTCTTAAGCCAGCACTACAATGACATAATGTGGCCTGGCTGCATCTGCTGGAAATTATTACTTCTGCCATTTCCAGTATCTTATCCAACAGCACACAAGGTCAAAGGCTTTGAAAGTGATCTCTGTTTCTCATACAATTTCTTGAAAAGAAAGGGTGACAAAGGTAGTTGTTGGTTTCTTTCCAGAACTTCTAAACCTTTCCCATAAAAACCCTCATATCCATGGATTTTTAAAATTAGATTCATTACACTCATTAACACTGGGTTTCTTTAGGGCATATTAGATGTAACTTTTTGAATGCAAAACGATACTTTTTTTAGAAGAAATCAAGAAATTATCAATTTGTAGGTGGGATAGCTAATGTAGCTTCATTGTTGTTGAAGCTACAGATTTCACGGTGTCCATGATTAGCTCCATGTAAATATTGTATGAATGAAAAACAGGGTAGGTCTAGTTTCAAAAGAAGCATATCCTCAGGCAGGAGGAAGAATGTTGAATTTTCACAGTTACAGTGGCTATAAATTTCCATCAACAGACACAGCAACTAATGAGTGAAGCAGTCTCTACGACAGATTTAAAGATGAAACATTGCACCCCTCAAAGATAGAGAATTAAAGCATGTGATAAGAGTGTCTCAATTTTTAAATGCCAATTTTACATTATACCATTAAGAAATGTGTAAAATAAGTTGGGTTTTGAGGCTTTTAAAATCTTTACACATCAATTTAATGGCATGTCAGGCTTGAAAGGGAAAAGTGTCAGACTGATTTGATGAGAAAGATGTAAAAGTACATTCATTGAGGAATGTATAAAGAATTATTTTATTTTATACTATGAGGGAATAAGTAGAACCAAGGTAGAACAAACTTATGCAAGTAGTGCAAATTATGTTGATCTTGTGCTATAATTCAGTGATGCTGTGCTCATGTAAAACATATATATGTTGAATAGGAGGATTTTATGTACTTAATGTACTTATTTGCCATCTTTTTTAATCTAACCAGAGCTTTTCTAATTTCAGAATACTAACATGCCAACCTCTGAGGTAAAAACATGAAGGAAAACTCAAAATGCTGTCCTCGTAGTTTGAGTGAAGCAAATGGAAAAAAACCCAAACTATTATAAAGGGTCACAACTTCTTATATCCTACATTACACCCATTTAATGCAGAGGGATATGTTCTCATTTTGGAAATAACAGATCTCTCATCTCATGAAGAAAGTTGACTATAACCTTGAGGACAAGAACAGTTGAAAAAAAGAGAATAAAAATCAAAAACTTTGACTGGATGCGAATGAAGGCTGGAGATTCACAGCTTTTTAAATTTTTCCAGAAGAATGTTAAATTAAACAGCCCAAAATGCCCGAATTGGGAAATAAAAAGTAAAACTCTGAAGTGTTTGCTGTCCAGAACTACTTCCTAACCTGGTGGACCAAAGCAAGAGGTACGAGGTTGCCTTTCAGAATTTGGCTCTCATTTTGCTCTTTGGCCAGAGGGCTAGGATGACTCAGCAAATAACTTTTGGATCCCAAAACTCTCTTAGTGATTTTGGGTTTGTGGGGCAAGACTGAGCCATGTGGCAGTGTTCTGAGATGCTTCACTAAGGTGCAGAATACACCTTTGTACTTCTGGGGTGCCAGAAGGAATCCTGGACTCATTCCTTATAATCAAGTGATGCTAGAGGGAGATATTCCTGCCTTCCTGTCATAGGGAAGTCATGGGATTTTTTTATCCTTACATTTTCCCTGAAGTAGTTTGATAACATCTGGTAGAGGAGTTGGACAAATGTGCATGAGATTTACTCATTTGTATCCACTTTAGTAGTTTAGCAGATACCTGTCAATGGTCCAGGAAGATAAGATTACCACCTTTTCAAATTTTTTTTAGCAGCACTGAAAACCATTTGAAGCAATGTGACAAAGGCAAAGGACAAATGTCACATTCTAATCCTGTCAGTAAAAAGGCATCTGAAGCACTGCCTCTCACTAAAAATACATGTATCTGGGTTTTTTCAATAACATGGCAATTTTACCTGTCAGTTTCCCTCACCACCTATTTTACTAAAAGCAGATTTAAAGGTACCTTCATGGATGTAGATGTCACTTGAAAGGAAATCTTCCACAATAAGGAGTCTAGGTGGGTGGACAAACAAGTCATAATCAAGAAATCACAAGTCAACTATGTCAAATCAATGGGGAGAGTGAGCAGAAGGGACACATCGAGGCAGTGTGGATCCAGTAGAATATCACTGTTAGCATTCTCCTACAGCCTCTCACTCTGCCTGAATGTTCAGAAGATAAAATAGGAAATCTAGGGAGTGGTTGAAAGGTTGAAAACTGTAGGAGAATCCCATCTGCCCAGAGCAACAATATTTTTCCTTTGTGCCATGTTTTTTGTCCCTTCCTCCTCCCAAATAGGCAATCTGCCATAATGTTGAAGAAACAATTCCCTGGTATGAATAGTCCTGAAAAATGGACTTTTAGTAATATGAAACCAAATTAATTTGGAATGGCATAGTTGATAGATATTGTCCCTTACAGTAAGCTCAAGAAATTAATTGTTTTCATGTTGTTCTGAAAGATAAATTCTTCATCCCCACGCAACCATATATTTACAGGAATTCACTCCCACCCCAAAATAAACTAAATTATGTTTAATTTAAAGCCCGTGGTCTTTTCAGTACTCTCAATTAATTCATTAATTAACAGAAATCCTTTTAATTTTAACCTTATTAGTGAGTGCTGAAAACAAAGACCCTCAACAATTTTATTGCAACTTAGCAATCTTTACCAAGATCTTAAAATATTTGTTGTCCCAACACGTTAATGAGTACTAGAAGCACCTAGTTTTCTGCCAGAAGAACACGTCACACGCTTGCACTTGTGTCCCTGGGAAGGGCTGTTCCTGGCATTCCTTATTAAGGGCCTGCCACACCTGGACTCTGACATTTCCACCTCCTTCTGTAGCCACGTTCAGGCACAAGTATCAGACCTTGCAGGAAGGAGAGCTGCATCTCTCTGCTTTCCCAGGGATTAGTGAGAAGGTTTTCACCTGGGACAGTGTTTTCTGCTTCCTGTTTTGCCTCACTCAGAGCAGGGTGCACAGCTGCCCAGGGTGTCCTCCATGCTGTCAGGCTCTTGGCTCTGTATGTTACGCTGCAGGAGTTTTCTCTAATCACAGGCAATGAACGCTGCACAAGATGCCAGTGCCTCCCCAAGGTTCTTCGTGTCTTTCTACTCATGTCCTCAGAGAAAGTAAGGGAGGTGAACATCAACTTTTTGAAGATGTGAGCATTTTCAGGATAGAAAAATCTAAATTAGTAAACACTGACAACACACAATCAAATAAGAAAGGATATAAATTTTCACAATAATAAGAAAAAAATGGACAGATTCTCATGAATACTTTGAAAATTATTATCACAACCCTCTAATTTAAATTATTTACTAAGAGGCATATATTTACTTCTGAACTTCCCCATTATCAATTAGGAGGGAAAAGGTTATTCTTTCCATTCTTTCCTTTAAAGGCCCCTTCTTTTGGGTAAAGACTTCTGCCATTTTTGTAACATAATTTATTTCTCATAAATTCCTTTTATCTACTGTATTTCCCAAATCTGTTTGAAGTTCAGACAGCTCTAGACATATGAAGTCACTGCCATGTATTTAAAAAAAACCCTGCCTTTGAAATATAATCAATAGTTTCTACATGATTCAACAAAGAATTCTCTAAAGAGGAAATACAAATCCTTTGTGTTCCCATGAACTATACTTTTAACTGTCTTTGTGACCAATTCCAAAGTTAGCATGTTTGACTTAGGACAACTAAAAAAATATGAGCCATATTGGCCCATAAATTTACACTTCATGAAGTGTAAACAATACACCTACTTTCAAGAAAGGAGGCTTTATAGGTGATGTCCAGGCTTCTGGAAATATTCATGTCATATTTGAGGTCTTTCCTATACTTTCTAACAAGTCATTGTCTCTTTATCATAATGAAAGATGTAGCAATTTAAGGCAGCCTATCCCACATTGCAGCATTTTGTGAAGCATCATGTACAAATTATTAACAGTACTTCCCCTTTTATTGACCACAGAAATTGTTTTCTTAAAATATTGTATTTATCTATATTAATTTGGGTTATTATTATGAAAAGATTTTTCAAGCAGGAGGCAGTTATTTGAAGGTAAAGGTAATTGTTTATTAGAACACAGTTCTGCTTCAGATTTGTTGGAGTAAGACTGTCAGGCACTTTATGGCACCAGGGTTCAACTGTGATGACTCAAAGAGACTACAGAGAAAGGGCTTTCCGGGCTTCAACAAAGAGACAGTGCAGAATACGGCCTTTTGTGATTAAATTATGTTATTGTCAAAGTAGAAACCTTCACAGTTGCTGTTTCTAAGCACAGAAAACCACAGGTTGTTGCCTACATGCATTGTAAAAAAATATTATACGGAACAAAATTGTACCCATAATGGTTTGTAATTTGCAAACTCTATCACTTTGGTCTTCCAGCAAAGAATATATGAGTCATGCATTCCTACAAAACCACGAGGTGGATTAGGGAAGCACGGGAGATGCTGCTTTCCTCAATAAAAGGTGCTCGAGTAGCAGCTGTGTAATTTATGGCAGAGATAACTACAAAAGTAGTGTGATTTCCTACTGGCTGGCCAAGCGATGCAAGCCAAGTGACCCTTCAAAGCCCCGTTGTAAATTTCTTCCTCATACGAGTTCTCTGAAGAAACGCTGACCCACTGTGGTCCTCCTTCACTCAGGGATTCCACTCGTTGCCATCAAGGTCGAGCTTCCTGACCCCTCTCAGGGTGCTCAGCTGCATCCCAAGCAGCACACGCCAACTTTGATGCTCTTCTTCTCCTCTCCAAGCATCAGTGCTCTTCTGGAGTTTCTCCTGTTTTCTTTAGATTCACAATTGCAATTTATATGACTGTAATAGAGCTTTAGTGGGTTTTCTCACTTACTGAAAGGCAGAAGGCATCCCTGAAATGTTTGCACTCCTCTCTTTTTTTTTTGTGTAAGGAAGAAAAACTGAGATAGTGGGATGAAAGCACAAATTGAGAAGATGCAGCAAACAAACTTGTTTGTTAAAGCAGAGGAAATGTGTCTCTACATCATTGTGCTCTGTCTAAACAAAGCAGTTTTCATGCACTGTGAAGGCCAGACTGCTGAAGTTCAAGAATTCATGGCTTGATGACAATGTCTAGCTTGTCCTAATGCCTGTATAAAATCACACCACCACTCTGTATTTCCTCAAATATTGGACTCATATTCCCAAAATTTTTAAGCTAGGCTTATGACACCATCTTTCCAGCAACTCTTGCAACTTTGCTATTTTCCAGTATTTAGAGATCCACAAATGAAGCCTGCTAAAAATTATTGGAGGAAGCATTTAAATGACAAGGTAACATGGTAACATTATTGAAAACTGCACTCAACTGTGAATGGGAGAAGGTATTTCTCATTGTCTCTGCCTTCAGGACACATCCAATTAGCTTTTCCTGAAGTGTGGAATTACAGATAGGCCTTCCCATTCATTTTGTTTCTTAAAGTACCCAGATATGATACCTATTCCATACTAGATTTTACTGCCATGATAAAAAATCTATTTGGAAAAACCTGAAGGAGAGGCGTGCAAATTATTTGGTTAGAGCTGGTATAATGGGATGAGTTAGACTGATCTTATTAACAAAGAGAACTTCCTTTCACCAAGAAAACCAGCTGGAATAATAAAGACAATTCGATGAAAGTTTAAATTAAATTGAACCATTTAATATGGATTTTATTTCTTTTTCTTATGTTTGCTCCTCACAGGAACAATATCCCCCTGGAAAAAACAAAAACATCCCCCTAAAAAATCAGGCAGAACAACAACAACAACAACAACAAACAACAATAACCAAGTAAAAGAAACTAGCATTTCATTTGTAATTCTGACAAAAATGTTATTAAGACTAAATGCTGCAGCTCAGTAGAAAGGGTGTGCTACAGAAATTATTTATGCTCACAGTTTAGAGCATTCATAGCTCATTTCTTTTGTCGTTAAAGACAAAAGAAATAAAAGATACTATATACATCAGTTGTAGTTTTCCTGAATGCAATGTGGATAATGATAATTACTGAGCTTTTACTTTTCATGAGTGCTCTTTAGATGAAATTTAAAGTATGAAAAAGTTGAACTGTGTCAACATATTCACATATTAACACAGGCATAGGCAATCTTCACAAATGTATTTGCTATGCAAAAAACATCCTTTGACTTCAAAAGAATTAGGTAATCTACAGATGAGACACTGAATTTTTCTCTTGCTTCTAAATGGTGCAGCTTCAAAGACATGATTCAACATAGATCATTTGATCTCTTAAAGCATGGATGTGATTACAGCATGAACCAAAATAAATGTAGATTTGTGTGTGTTTGTAAATTTGGAATTAGGCCAGTTTCATTAAAAGGATCTTGAAAGTTCATAAGCCTACACATCCTTTCAGATGAGTTACAAATGATTTATGGACCTCTACCAAAACTCATCTTAACATTTTAAAGCGAAACATAGCAAACAATGTTATTGCTTGCATTCATTGAAAATTGACAAATATTTTTTGACCAGTAAATTTTCCTCCTTTCAACTAAAACCTTTGCAAATTTTTTTATCAAAAGATTGAGCATCTGTTCTCCTAAGTTATTTGTAGAGACTTCTGTAAGTAGTTATTATCTTGTAAATGGTTCAGAAAATATGCTATGGAGTTGACATGTAAAACCAGAGGTGTTTCAACATATTTCACCTTTTGGATGTATTATCTGTACAGATTATTTCATATTCCTGACTGGATAAATAGCAGTCTTAAAATTATATTTATACTTTGTACATCCACTATGTAGAAATCAAAACAATTTGGCATTAAAATGTAATAATTTCAATTTTATATGGTAGTATTTTCTTTAAAATACCTTAGAGTAATTTTTTATGCTAAAAAAGAAAAGAACCCCCCCCAAAAACCCCACACAAACAAACAAACAAACAAAAAAACCTAAACCCCCCCAAAACCCCATGTAGAATGAATTCCTGGAAAAAATTCCTATGGGCACAAGTTTTCTTAAACTTCTCCCCCTGCACCCAATTATTTGGAGGTGGTACTGCAATTTCCAGTGAAATGAATGAAACCAAAGAAAAACTTCATATGATCATTTAAAAAGTGAAAGTACTGTATTTCTTATATTTGTATGTTAGGTGACATCCAGATGGCTTAAACAGTTGCTTCTAATGTTAACCAAAGTAGTCTAGGAGTCAGATCTTGACTCTCTTGAACTATTTTAAAAAATTTTCTCATTTAATCTAGGCTAGAGGCATCATTGAAGTAGCTTTACGTAGGGTAATTTCGCTAAAACTTCTTTCTGGACCAAATTAAGCTCAAAAGTAAGAAGGCATTAAAACAAAAGATATACAGTCAAAAAATCTGCATAAAAGGATGAACAATTTCTCATGCAATAATATTATTTGATACATTTTTGCAAATAGAGAATGTAAATTGTTTTCATTTATGAAGATGGAGCTGAAATAAGGTTCAAAAAAAGAAACAAACTTTTACAAATGAAGATGTGCAATTTGTGATTTCCCAGCTTATCTTATATTTTGTAAATACATGATAAGGTGTTCACAAAGATATCCTTTAAAATTATTTTATTCATAGAATCATGGAATTGCTAAGGTCAGAAAAAGACTAACAATCAAGTCCTACTGTCATCCTAACTCCACAACCATGTTCACCAGCAAACCATGTTCACAAGGGCCATATCCACCTTTTTTAACGGTTCTGGGGATTCTGATTCCACCACCTTGCTGTGTGGTTTGCTCTTTGTCTCAATGTTCTTCCTTTCCATGAAGAAACTTTTTTATAATATCTAACCTAAAGCTCCTTTGGTGCAGCTTGAGGCCATTTCCCCTTGTTGCTTTTCACATGCAAGAAGTGGCTGATCCCCTCGTGGTACACCCCCATGTCAGGTAAAGTCCTTCCCCATCTTCCTTTTATCCAGGCTAAACACCCCCAGCTCCTCAGGACTTGTGCTCCAGACCCTTTCCTAGCTCCACTGCCCTTCTCTGGACATGCTCCAGCACCTCAAGGTCTTTTTTTACCATGAGGGCTCCAAAACGGGACACAGCGCTCACGGCACAGCCTCGCTGGAGCTCACGACAGGGGCAACAGGCAAGTGCCTGCTCCTGCTGGCCACACTATTGCTGACACAGGCCACGGTGCCCTTGGCCTTCTTGGCTACCTGGGCACACTAACAGCTCTTGTTCAGCCATTTGTCAACCAGCAAACTCCTCTTGTTTATTCTATTAAACAAGATGGGCAACAACTTTAACATGGCTTTTATTTTTCTTAATATTTTTTTGAAGTAAAGCTACTGTCTGCACAGAAAGGGAACCAAAGCAATGCAAAAGGTCTAAAAATCCAGACTCCCTTCACACTGAGCAATCTTTATTAATGTTATGTGATCATTGATGGTGCTGAATAAAAAAGAATCATCTCTGAAAATTGTTCCACAGAGGTCAATGTTTTAGTTTATCTCCATTAGAAAATGATGGGTCTGACATTAGATTCAAACCAAAAGATATTGTTCTAATATCTTTTGGGACTATCACAATGAAGGTTTTGTTTCAGCCCATTTCCAATATTAATGGTCTACATTGTGAACATGCCAAACTCTTGGAAAAAGTAGACATACTTGCTCTGTATGACAATCCTTTCAGAGAAGAAGAAAAACAAATCCAAGTTCCTTTAAACTAAATGTTAACTTGTAAATTGCTGATATGAGAATTTGTGTAGTTCTACTTTATATTGAATGACAATATAACATCAAAAATAGTTTTCATTCTTTTGGATGTTATTTCATGACATTTGAATTGGTACTTTATAAAATAATTTTTAGTGTTCATCTTATAGTCATATAGGTTTGGGGTTTTTTTAAATTTCTAACCTAGTTTAAAAAAAAAATTAAAAGCTTTGGTAATTAGGGCGACTGAATACCACTAGCCTATAAAAAGATTTTAGATGAATAAAGAAAAAGAAAGGTAATTACTTTTTTTTTTTTATGATGTAAGTCAGAAAATTGGAGACCATGAAATTATTTAGCTTTAATCTTTGGGATCCGGTTAAAAGCTTATTAGAGTCCATTCAAAATCTCAAAGAATTTGCAAAGGAAATGCCAACAAAATGCATAATTATGAAAATACACCTTTTAAGAAATAAAGAACTTTCAGAACTTTAAGATGAAGGTATTACAATCATATGATTTGAGATTATCAAATAATGTGGATGCCAAGCCACCTATGCAGGACAATGACAATAAGGAATTCTTCAATGAATTCCAATATTTCCAAATCAACTATCCTTCCCCAGGGAAGTGGTCACAGCACCAGCCTGGCAGAACTCAAGAGGTGTTGGACAGCACTTTCAGGCACATGTTGTGATTCTTGTGGATGTCCTGTGCAGGGCCAGGACTTGGACTTTGAGAATCCTTGTGGGTCCCTTCCTACTCAGGATATTCTGATTCTATATTTCTGTCTCATGGACTCAAATGTAAGAAAGATCTGGGAAATGAAGGACTAGGAGCACACATGTATTGTGTTAGAACACCCAGTGTTAGCAGTGTTAACACATGATGGCACAAAGCATTGAGTCTTTCTAAGTCAAGGAAAACCCCAAGGTCAAACCATCAAAAACCTTTTTACAGCTGGAGAGAGTTACCAAACACCCTCTGCTCCAAAGTAGAGGCACACACACATGCATTGGGAATGCTTTGCCAGGGGTGCTGGTCCCTTCAGACCACTTCATCACCCTCACGACTAAAAGCAGTTTTGGACCTGAGTGTCTTTCAGCTCCCAGGGAGACCCCACTGGTCCCATGGCACCACTAAACTGAGACCACCTGAGGTCTGGCACTGGGACTCACGGGCACATCAAGCCCTTCCTTCCTTCCTTCCTTCCTTCCTTCCAAACTCAGGGCTGGATGCCATGAGACCTCAGGGGGAGCAGTCATCATTTTTGAAGCTGTTCCCAACCTGCATAAGAATCCAACACTTTTGTCCTCTGTGGTAGTTTCTGAGAAGTCTTCATTTAGAGACAGGTGTAGATTGAATAAATTAATGTAGTGCATGTGCCACAAAGGACTACGTTTGGTATATTAGACTACACCACGGTATATTTTGTTGGCTTGGATGTGGGACTCACAGTGAAGGAGAGGTATCTTTGCCTATAAAACAAAGCAACAGAAAACAACGTAATGTGATCAATTTTGAAAATATACTTAATATTAAATCAGTGGTAATTTTTCTAGGAGAGTGACTTCAGAAGGTATAAGATTATAGATTTTTTTCACTTGATCATGTAGGAATATTTAAATATAAAAATATATAATTCAAAACAAAAATCATTTTCAAGCCACAGACCAATCTTAATAGAACTTGAAAATATATGACAATGATAGAACAGTGAAATTCCACAAGGCAATCTGCAAATATAAAATTGAAACAGAACAAGAACTTAATAATTTCTTTCTACTTGACTAAAATCTCCACTGGAGAGTGTTAATACACATGGCAAGTAGACAAACGCTAATTGTCAGGATTTTAAAGTAAACCTGCTTCATAATGATCACTGTCTCATGAGACAGAAATAGAATGAATGAAATAATTTTTTTGCTTTAATTTTTTTCCATCAGACTATGTAAACGATCAAATCTCTTCCTTCTTTTTCAAACAAATTTTGCTTTCAATTTAGACTTTCATAGTTTTTTTTAAAAATATTACTGTCTTTCTCTCATAAGCTTGTTTGCTTAGAATGCAATTAATACAAAGAAAGCACTTTGCCAGAGGCACGATCTTCCTTATTCTTTGGCATATTACATCCCACAGGTTAACTGTAACTCCCTAAACTGGTCCAGTGCAGTTGTACACTTGAAAGGACTGAAGAATCACAGAGTTTATTTTGTGTTTACACAATAGATTTGGTGACAACACTTATTTTTCAATACTAAGGACAGTAACATTGGTTCAGGTTTAAGAACTGTGTGGATAAAGCTAGAGTGCAGTGCTCAGTCAAGATTTGGGGGTTTTATTTCAGCCTTGGTTCTAGTTAAATCATTTGTTTATAACTAAGAATCCTTATTTTCATGAGAAAATTCTGTTTTGGCAAGAGGTAGCAATAAAATTTCATGGAAATGAGTTTCAATATGAAATTCTAAATATTACCCTGAAACCTTAATAATTGAACACTAAGGACTGGTCTTTGCACTTTTCAAGTACGACAAAAGTAATGCATATGGATTCTGATATCTACATTTGGTAGAGAGACCTAGAATATTATTATTAATTGATAATATCTGTGCAAAGATCTCCCAAAAATATGGTGATTTATATGATTATCTCTATTTAAAATTATACCAAAATTATTATTGATTGCAATATATAATTGAGTAAACATAATATTTAGCATATATCATTTTGCATGCATTTATATACATGACCATACACACATAGTTATGTGCCTAGAGATGTAAAATATGATGGATGGGAAGATTCCTGTCATCGTTATCTAGATTTGCAGCAGCTTCAGCTTTAATTTCATAATATCTAGTAATTTACTTACTAAGAGAGTGTCTAATGCTACTGAAGCTAAAAACAGAAATTAACATGGGCCATAATTGTATGTAGGCCCCAAAAGAATCTTCTACATGTAGTAGGTTCCCCAGCATCCCGGTTTATGACATTTTCAAGTTGAGTTGTGCTCAGTTATTCAGTGTTGGGCTCAGAGGAAGGCACTGCCCAGGCAGAGAGGGCTCTCAGCAGGCAGCTCTGCAGCTTTTTGCAGCCTTGGGGAAACACAAGTTTCTGGTCCCCATCCATCACTACACTTTTACTGAGGCCAGTCCCGTGCTGCCTGTTGATATTTAAAATACCTCACAGACTTCATCTGACTAAAATTGCTTGGTAAAACAGAAAAACAAAATTATTATAATCTGCACTTCATGCAAATTTTGTACATAAGGAACACCAAAGGAAGCAAAGGAAGCAAAACAAAACCCAAACAGTAGATATACCAAAAATGAATGTGTAAGAAGTATTAGCTCTTGGTCTATAGAAGAAATCTTTCAGTGATTGAAACAAAATCAACTATGTTGGAAAGAAATTGTAATTGTAGATTAATATACCTAGTATCTTCCAAGGTGTCAGAAGAAGTGACCTGAGGTGCGTACATGTCATACAGCATGTCTTCAAAGGCTGGAGGAAAGAAGATGAAGTATAGGATGCTAGTACAGTAAATTTATTCCACATGTCAAGCAAATTAACCGCTTGTTATACTATCCAAATTTTTTCTGAAATATTTCAGAAGGTGTACTTACAATATTCAAGGAGATTTAGAAAAATCTGCTTCTTAAAATATAAGAATATAAGAAAACCAGGAAAAATGCCCACTGGGTCACCTCATCATTGAATGACATTAATTCATATCAGCAAAGACTCTCTTTTCAAGAACAGAGAAGTGCTATCACTCTACGGGCTGGAAACAACAGCCAAAGCAACACCAGTAATCAGGTCAGATGAGTATCAGCTCAGACTTAGACTGATGAATAAATTTTAGAAAAAATCAGAATATGATGTCTAAAAAGAATGGTTTTCAGAGGTAAAGCCATGATGTAAGGCTTTAAAGGAATTATAACCTCAGTGATGTCTAAAGGCTGTTCTCAAAAAGCACTGTTCAGGACATCTCAGAAAATTGGGCTCCACTTGACAAGATGGAAAACTGACTGTTAAAGCCAATTTTGAAAGTTCGGTCCAAAACTATTAATGTTTTTCCGAGGTGACAGCCCAAAAAGATTTCAAATACCAAAGTAATATCTAAAGATAATCAAATTATTTTACACGTGTAGTTTTGAAAACAGAATCTATCACAGACAATAGAATTACCTGATGAGGTTCAATTATATCCACTGGAACATAGTAGCAGAGACACATGAAATTTCTACTTTTCAAGACATCATTGACTTCCTAATATAAGGCTCTCTAAAGCATAATACAGTTCATTTCTATTATATCTAACTAGAGCTGACAACTGCAGCTCTAAAGATACCCACATACTCTAGTCAGAGGGATTTTGTAGGTAAGGCAAATTTTTGAACAATCAGATGTTTAACAGAACAGATGCCTGAATTTCTGTGGTATATTGGCGATCATAGGTGCTGTTCACTGAGGAGGTACAATTCATATCACACTCATTTTTGCTGGTTTTACTTGTAAATTACTGCAGCCAGTTTAGAGTGCCAGCGACCTCCCCTTCAAAAGCAAAAACCTTTTTGTAAAAAGGCAGAATATTTTGTGTTTGTTTGTTTCCTGTGCTATTACATAAAGAGAAATTGTGCTGTTACAAAAAGAGAAAGCTTCAAGGTGATGTGATTGCATTCTTCCAGTACCTGAAGGGAGCCTACAGGACAGAGACACTATTTATAAGTGTACCTGTTGACAGGACAAGGGGGAATGGCTTCAAATTATCAAACAAAAAGAGAACAGGCTAAGATTGGATATTAGGAAAGAAGTTTTTACTGTGAGGGTGGTGAGGCACCATAACCCAGGGTTGTGGCTGTCCCATCCCCAGCAATGTTCAAGGCCAGGATGGATAGGGCTCTCAGCAGCCTGGTTTGCTAAAAGGTGTCCCTGTCTAAGGCAGGGAAGTTGGCACTAGATTGTCCTAACATGCCTTCCAACACAAACCATTATATGATTTTATGATTCTATAAAACTTAAAAATAATCATGATGAAAATTAATGAAACCCTGTGACAAGTGATCATAGAAAACCAAAACACAACTCCAGTTCTCTTTGACTGAAATTTAGATTTGGAAGATCAATACCCAGTAAAAATGCAGTGTAAACTACCTTAAACAGCATAAAGTTGTTGCAATAGGTGGAGTAAGGATTACTTTATCTATTACAGTAACCCAACTGATGCAAGTGTTTGCATGAGGTCACATTATAGCATCATCTTTCATGGACTTCTCATTCCATGCTGATAATATAATATGATTTTAAACACAGAGGTACTACAGTTCTAGCCAGGTATCAAAATCTTTTATATAGGATTATGATATATTCATATAGGTATCCTAATATCTATATATGAGGTATCCTAATAATTATATATAAAAAGTATCTTAATACCTATATCTTGGAATCCTAACACAGTAATAACGCTTGCTAGAGTCTGTCTGTCCTAGCACTTTGCATGAGAAAATGTTCAATATTGCTAATAGCAGCTGAAACAATCTTCGAGCACAGTTGCATTCAGTACTGAATTTAATATGATCACATTAAACTACAGCTTTCCCAACAAAGAACAGGAAAGTTTTGTGCATTATTGCATTATCTCTGTTCCATGATTTGTTAGAATGAAATGGAAAAAAGAGCCACAGTCCCAGAAGTTCAAACCACAAAAGAAAACCAAAATTAGAGGCTGACTTTATCACCTGCCAATTAATGACTTCAGGCTGGAAAGAGTTTTGGAAAATTACCATCAGAAGCCAACTTAAATCCACTAAAAATTTTTAATACATCCTCTCCTCTTTCTATATTGCTCAAAACCTAGTTTCAAAAGTAGCACCTATATTACAACATTTGTATATTAACAGAGAAAAATCTTAATTTACAATATGACTGTAAAATTAACAAATGAGGAAAACTATCAAGAATGTTTTTGTGCATAAGACATACTTACTCTGTATGAATTACAAAAGTCTTAAATGTTGAATTAGCAATGAATAACTCTCTAATGATTGTGATATGCTGTAAACTAGTTAATGAGTTCTAATGAGTGAAAAAACTCACTTGAGGTATTCAAAAAATCAGTGAGAACTGGGACCTCAAGGAGTTCTGGACTATTGCTTTCAAGAAACATGGTTTAACGAGGAGGAAATCACATTTTTAAAATAGAGCAGTGTTTTTTAAAGCCATCTATCTCCCTTGCCTTCTGGTCCTTCAAGGCTCCCCTGGGAGGGGCACCGAGGGGGTGGCAGGGCGGTGGCACCAAACAGAGAGGACAAGCTGAAATCTTCCAGGATCACACCTGTGCCCACTCTGCAGAGCACTGTGAGCAGGAGGCTGCTGCTTGCCCTGACCCTCACCCAGCCCCCTCGAACACTGCACAGGTTTTCTCTTCCCTGGGCTTCTTGGCTAATTAAGCCATGAAACTTGCAACAGGGTTGAGATGGTCTCAGGTCCTGAAGTGGTCACACTCTGTCCATAGGAGAAAAGGGTGTTGTTACAGGACCTAATCAGCAGAAGTAGTCACATCACAAAGGTCATCTGATGATAGACCGAACATCATTACCTACTTAAAATATCCATCCAGCCACTCCAAACACCTCAATATAGGAATACTTCAGCTTTCCCAGGGTTCATTTACTTGCAGCTCAGCACAGGCAATGAAGACAGGATGTTTGAAGGCTGGTACTAAGCATAAGGCAGCCTCACTTGATATCATCCTTCTATTCTGAAAAAGACTTCAGCATTTTCCTCAGTGGGACTTGACAACCCTGTTTTACACAGCTATTTTTAAACACTCTGTTTGAAACAAATACGTGGTCGCTCTGTCACCTTATAACCAAAGGATGGGAGAGGCCGTGTATGCTTGAAGTGCTCAGAAGGTTTTATTTTTTTGCTTTAGAGGAGCTCCTCCCCATGTATACATTTTATTCCTATTTCTAAAGCATCTGTACAAGACTGTTGTGTTATGCATCTTCCAGAAGTTACAACTCTCAAGATGAGTTTATTTAGAAATAGGCCTTTTAAACTATTCTGAGAGGATTTCTCCCCAGATGAGCATAATTTTCATTAAGCAGCATTCTAAGTATTACAGAAAGGCTAACAGATGCTCACCCTCTATCTTATGGTCTAAGAAAATGTTGAACCTATTGATAGCTGTAGTAACAAATTCAGCTTTAAGTAAGCGGAACATCCCAAATAATCATATTAAACTTCTTGTTTATTCTGGTAAGTAATAATAGGATTTAAACCCAGAGTGCTGCTGAAACTGTAAAACACACTTTGGTGCCAGGGGAAGAAAATTTCATTACTACTCAACACAAATCATGGGAGATTATTTAATTAGGATCACTTCATCCTTTAAGCAAATAAAAGAACCTGTGTCTGCCTTACTCCTTTCTGACTTCCCCCATCAATTCTCTGAATAATTTTGATCAAAAGCATGGTTTAAATCCACATCATATGCTTCCACAACACCTGCTTTACACTTATTAGCCATTTCTAAGCTTCTTCTAAATGAAAGGGGGAGGGAGAACAATTTCTAACCATGTCTTCCAGAAATAGATTACTTGTTAGAATTTAATCTTGCTTTCTCTTCTTTCCTCTGTTTTCTATGGTCAATTATCCTGTTTTCTGCTGTTATTTCTTTTGCGAACCATAACATTCTACAGCCTTGTTCTCAAGCCTATATTCCACAGTATTAATATCTTATTATGTATCACACTCAGAATGCAGCAGCTTTTCAGTGGAGGTTCTATGTCTTTGCCATTATAGTAAATTCAGTGCCTATGCCTTTGCACCTTTTGTTCTGCAGTAATTTTCATAGGTTACTTATGCCTTAACGTGTTATGAATAACTCAATAACTAGTTATGATGATAATACAGGTAAAGTATTTACAACAGTATCAGATATATTGTATTACAGCTAAAGCTACTTATATATTAATGATTATCAGAAAAATAGAGACTGGACCTTGAAAGGCATATTATGTCAATACACAGACATAAGCCCTGTAAATACCTTCATTTCTGAGTCACTGTAATTATTTGTTTTCCCCTCATTCTTTTGCTTTCTTGGTTAAGTTCTGGTCAATTCTGAGTAGTTGATTTCACAACATTCTTTTCTCCCCTTCTCCTCAGTAGAAAGAAAAAAATAATCCCAGAGGCCAAAATTCTTTTTCATGTTTTCTATATTACATATCAAAAAGACTTTGGTATGTACGAACACCTCTCTTGTGCATTTGGGTTGTACAAGTGACAGAATTTGAGCTGGGAACAAAACCAAAGGAATCAGGTTTTGTCCATTACTAAAATATTCAGTATGATTTTATCGAAAGGGTGCTTTTCCATAAGTATAGCAGTAATCACTACCACCAATTAGTACCATCATTTCCAGGTACGAGAAATGAAGAATACACTGTAACTTACCTTCTTTAGTAATATGTATTGCTATGCTCCAAGGAAATGGAGGTTGAAGGAAACATACCTATGTAAATATTTTTTCAAGTGAAAAAGAAAAATAAGAATGTAAACCTTCTGATACGTTGGAAGAATTTAATATGGTGGAAGTTAAAAAAAAATGGAAAAAAAAGGGAGTGAGTCTTGGGTTCAAGTCTAGAGTTTCCTTGATTAACTTTTCCCCTATAGATATAGAGTGGAGGCCCATGCTTCCAAAAATACTTTAGGAAAAATTGCAAATAAGATTAAAATTTTTGAGAAATAATGTACTATTTTTTAAACCCTCAAATTGTTGCACAATTTCCATGTAATTTTTTTCTCAAAATAGCAATGACTGAAGTTAATGTGCAAAAGATGGTGGGTTTGTGCCTATGTGCATCACAGGTCTATTATGTCAGTGAATGGTACAGAATTTTATGGCTAAGATAAAAAGCATTGCCCAGGTTTATATAGGCAAAAATCCTTATTCACTCAGAATAAGTCACCTTGAACAAAATCTGTCAACAAATGGACCAGTGGTCTGAACCACCAGGATTAGGAGGCAGAAGACTGCCTTAAGTTTCTTTATAAACTGAGCAAGACCACTTATATGACCTCACCTTTCTCTCACTGCTGCATGCACCCACTCATAGGCTTTGAAGGATGTGTGATCCAAACAGAAAGAGATATGGAGTAGAATAGATACAGAATGTGTAAATATATTGAAGACTGAGACATTTCTGGAGAATTTAGGACACAAATGAGGGGTGAAAACCTATATATAAATTGCAATGTTCCATGTAGAACCCTTCTATGAAACTAAATTTTTTCAATAGCAGGTTAGAGCTTGTCATGGGGAGGTGAGTGACTCTGTTTACCTGATTGAGAGCTGGGGTTACACCATGAAATCTATTTGAAGGACATCAGTATTTAAATGATGCTTATATTTTCATTTGCCATCTGATTAGTTTTGAAAAACACATTGTTTAATATCTGCTTAATCTAGATGGAGATGACACATTTTTTTCTACATTGTGTTGAATGTAATTTGATTTGTTAGATCTTGGTTAGGTACTAGGCTATTGCAGTATTTAGGTTAAAAGGCAATGAAAAATCAAAACTTCTTGAGTAAACACTACAATGAGAAAACCTCACTGGAACCCCATCTCCAAGGTAGGCGTTGAGCACACCTGTAGTCAGAGAGAGCCTTCAGGACTTGCACTAGGCTTTTGAATTCTGATTTGCATGCACAATTAGAGAATGAAAGTTTGGAATGACAACAGCAGTGCTGAGAAGTCATTTCCCATGCAAGGAGATCTATTCAAGAAGACCATCGTCTTGAGCACAAACAGTAAGAGCAGTTGAAAGTATTTCTCAGGTTTAATTTTTGGCTTTGAGTTTATTTTGCTCTGATACACTATTTCAGGAACCTTGCCAGTGCCCTGAGAATGCTCGAAGAGCATATGGTTTCTGGGCAGCATATTTTCTGCCAGTCCTGGCCAATCTGTACCTCTTCTTCTCCACAGCACCCTGAACAATTGAAGAGTGCAGATCTCTTCTGGGCAGTTTCTACTTCAAACTCCTAGGAGTGGGGACAAAGGGTGTTCAATTCTTACATTATTTGTTCAAATATTTCTTTGAATTTCAGTGCATTCTCACTTTCCTGGCATAGAATTCTGTGTCAACAAATGAAATAGAATTATGGATGTATAAAGAAAAAAAAATTCTTTATCTAGAGCACTGTCTAAAATTTTGCTGAAAATTATAGCAGAAAAAACCCCAATATTAAAGTAAGCTTCCAAATGGACATGAGTCTTACAAAAAAGATCAGTGATAACTGCTTGCTCTTCCCTCAGTCATGTGAAAGTATTGTTCACTTATGAATCAAGTTCAGCCTTTAGCTCCTAGACCAATGTCTATTATTCCTTCAATTTTCTTCTGTGGCATCATGATGCACAGATAAAACAGGTATTATATAACTGCCTATATTCTCTAGAGAACATAAAAAGATTATAAAAGGAAGGAAGAAGGAATTATATAAAAACCAATAAACCAAAACAAAAACCAAAACCAAAAAAACCACAAACCCTTGGAGCATTTTGAATTAAGGAAAAAAATAGAATAGTGAAAACTGGATCTAAAACAATAAAGCAAAATTCTTTCTGGGCAAGAGATCTGAGAAATACAGAAAATGTCCATTCTTCTTAGGACCTAAATTTAAAAAGATATACTTCTTTGATCATAATATATAAAACAGAAGTCTTGTAATTTTAACGCTGTTATTGTTGATTCAAAGCAGCCTGTGTCTGCATAGACTATTTTTAAATTTTTCTTTTTAATTTTTTGTTTTTATTTTTCTGGACTGTGTGGCCTGTAGGACAGCTTATTTTGGCCTAAGATGATTATTCAGCACAAAAAAGCAACTTGTCCCATATGAGGCATTTGGAATATTGCTAGTCCTTGAAGCGCCAATTGCACCAAAAAAACAAGAGTTTGCCATGTAAACCCATGGGTTTTAAACAAAATTTCTACATGCCTCAGCAGCTGTTGCTGTGGTTTCAGAGTTTTGCACTTATTGACAGGTCATGAAAATTATAGATTTCAATATGGTATATCAAGATCACTCCTGTGCACAATATCTTCTGGATAGAGACAGGGAAATAGCTAAAATTGATCTTATGCACTGATTTCTGAACTTCATTGGATGTCTTTATGTTACATCCAGTGTTTGTTTCCTCTCTGAGAATGTAGGTCAGAAAAATTTCACCAGATGTGTGGATTTCCTGTGAGATAAAATACTTTTAACAGTGCTTTATCCAAAATATATTTTAATTAATATAAGAGAATAAAAAATTGGGAACAGTTTCTGCATTTTAGCCACAAGTAGGAGGTCTGTTTTTTATAGACTTGAACCAAAGCCAGTGAGGCATGATTCAGACTGTCAGCTCTGCCTGAACGATTGAGAGTGGCGCAGGAAGAGCAACTGAGTAAAAGCTGAGTATAGGTCACTAAAGGTGCTAAGCAGATGTATCAGGCTGTGTATCTTGCACAGGTTATGTACCATTTTGTCCTTCTGGAAATCACTGGTGATAAATGAAAACACCAACCCCAGCTAATTAAGCAAGACTAGTTCCTACCTGTACAGAACAACAGGAACTGTGCCTTCTCTATTGTACCTATGTGCTATTTATTTCTGCCAGTACTCCTTGTGGTTCTATTAAGTTTAAAATTCCCGAGTGTTTAAATGAAAATATGGCCAAAATTTCCAGCATTCACTAAGCAATGTACATAGTCATCATAGAGCATCATCAGTAAAATAATTCTTATTATTCCAATTACTTTAGTTATTACCACAGAATAATAGTCAGTGCTGAAAATCCCGAGGAAAGGACCAAATTTTAAGTCTGGGAATGACATACTGCTACATCACATGGAATCCCAGGAATCTGTTCTAAACAAGAGCAGAGTCTGTCTTCTTCTGTAGCCTGTGTATGTCAAGCCCCATTATGAAAATGAAGATTCCATTGGAGCTGGAGAGCAGAAATGACTGCTTGAATTCCTGCCTTCAGTTTCAAAACATAAAATTCCAGAGATGTCCTTCATAGCTGTATGTTTTTTCATTAACAACCCATTGTATACTTTACACATTACTCAGAGAAAATGTTTTGGTTCACATAGGGAGAGCTATATTGTGCTTTGTTGCCAACAATAACAACAAAAATCCCACAAGGTTTTTTCTGTTTTCTTATCATATCAAGAAGTGTGACTGCTCCAGTGTAACAGCCACATAGAGGTAAATCCAGGGGCAACGTTTTCACTGCAATGCGTAAATGACTTCTGCAACATCCTTGTTTTGGGGAGTCTCTGCCTTGTGTACTTACTGCTCACTTTCTCCCCCTATCTAACACCTGACATAGGTTATTGAAATGTATGTAGTCTAGGTGATTGACAACTAGGTCAGTTATTTTTTCCAATACAAAACTCCATCGCCTAAACAGAAGTGGAAGAATCGAAACAGTTCTTACAGAAAGCTTAAAAGTCTGAGTAAATGTCACAACTTTCTCTGTAGAGATGTAATTAGTCACAGAATCACAGAATCAATCACAGAATCACAGAATAAGGTGAGAAGGGACCCACAAGGGTCTCACAAAGATCACCGAGTCCAGCTCCTTACCCTGCAAAGTACCAGCCTCAAAAGTCACACCATGTGCCTGAGAACATTGTCCAAATACCTCTTGAGCTCTGTCAGGCTGGTGCTGTGACCACTTCCCTGAGGAGCCTGTTCCAGTGCCCAGCCACCATCTGAGTGAAGAACATTTCCTGATATCCAACATAAACCTCCCCCAACACAACTTCAGGCCATTCCCTCAGGTGCTGATCACCAAGAAGAAGAGATGAGTGTCGTCCCCAGTGCAGAAGAGAGCAGGATAATCCCCTCCCTTACCCAGCTGAAGATGCTGGGCTTGATGCACCCCAGGACATGGGTGGGGTCTCCTATTTATCTCTTAACATTTCAATGATGGCAGATAGTTGAATCTTTTTTGCCATCCTGACATGCATCCATTTGCTAAATTTATTGCTACTGAGGCTATGCCTATTCTGCAGTCCAAGGGTGCCTATTGATGACTCAAACATATTTAACCTATCTTTTAGAGGAAAAAGGGATGACAAGCATGGCATCAATCTTTAAAGTTGCTTCAAGGGTAGTCCTGAAAATTATGTAATTGAGAGTCAAACTTTAGAGCACTGGAATTTGTTTCCAGGAAGCTGACAAAAAAGAGGTAATGATCACTGGGATCAATTTGACATACTTGTAAATAAAGTATTACTTTTGTAGCTCAGAATCATCACTAATATAGCCACTAGATTTATTGGAATAAGTCACCTAAAACATGCGAGTAAGCATGAGCTGGCTAATACGATGTAGCTGAGGTTTCAGGTAAGCTTTCAGTCTTGCTCTCTGTCAAAGGTTGGTTCCGAAGGTGTTACAAGACAGGAGAGGAGACAAGACGAGGAAATAAAAATATATTAAAACCAGAAAATAAAATATAGAAAAGAATTGATATTTTTGTTGAGGGAGAGGACGCCACAAGGTTGTTACTGACATCTATGCATTTTACATAAACAATCAGGAAAAGAAGACAATGAGGTAAGTGATAGAACCTGTGGACAACATTAGAGGCAGGGAAAGGATCTGATGGAAAAAGAAAAAGCTTTCTAGGATGTTTCATCTTGAAAATAATATGACCAAAAGGGTAGAGATGCAGTTAATAAAATTACAAATAGGGAATGTGCCCTATTACTTGAGAAACAGGTTTAACAATCATCCAAATGGGAACATATTATTTTCTTATCCTTTCAATGAACATACTAAAGTTTCGTCTGCAAGAGCAAGGTCCTCATGTGTAGATTCATTCAAAATTGTAGATAAATATCTCCCCTTCCTTAGGCGAGGGAGACAGAAAATAAAGTTATGGTTTTATTCACCTGATTGATTACATGAAAGAAGAGAGTTGCAATTATCACGGGGAGTGGTACAAGGCCCTCTGTGATTTCCCTTAATGGAAAGCTGCAGTGTCACGGAGTAACTCTGGCAAAGTACACCTTGTGGGGACTAGCAGCATCAGCATTTCTCCCCTGCAGCTGGGTGGGGATCCTGCCCTCTGCTTCCAAAGAGCAATGATGGACAAGTGCTTTGGATGACTGCCTGCTAGCTGGTCTGAGACAAGCTTGGCATTGTTGATTTACCCAAATAATATTTCCCTCATCAAGTCCCACATCTCAGCTTACAGCCCCTGAATTCAAAAGTGAATCAAGACCATTAAGTCTCTCCAATAAGACAGGAAAAAAAGTGAGAAAGAGGATGAAATTTCTAGTAGTACCATGGAGAAATATAAACTCAGAGCTGGGGAAACTACCTCTAGCTCTTGGGAACATTTTATATCAGTATGTGGCTTTAACATTTTCTTTTGTACTCCAGTACTGTAAAAGAATTGAATCATTCTCCTGTTGAACAACATCTACAAAAAATGACAAAATGCAAGTGTTTCTCTGTATATTACACACGGGCTATCTGTAAGTCATACCATCTTTTTCCTTTCTGAATACTGCAGACTCTACTAAGAAGGACTAAGAGCTCTATCTTTCACGTTTGGCTTTCCTTAGAGCAAGCCAGATGTCTCATGGAGCTATCAGCAGGGTTTATTTTTCCTGGCTTGGATGCAAACCTCCAGTTATTAATATCAGAGTGAGCTCTGCTAGCTGACAATTTAAGATAAAGTAAATTGGAAGTGACATAAAGGAGCGTGTGGGTGTTAATGTGCGTCACCGACATTCTTTTCTGACATCCTGAAAGGTCTCATCTGTATGGCCGACATCAGCAACCTTTACCAGTGAACCTGTGCTGTTAGAGAGTAGGCACTCTCATTGATTTGTAAAAGTGACAGATGCTGCATGTGGTTGTAAATTAGCCATGTGAAGCCAGTCTCCAGAGATTTCCAAGAGCATTTTTTCCCTTTGCAGTGATTTGTGTTCTTCCATTTGCCAAGCTGCATGAAGCAAAGAACTTAACTCTTTCACTAGTCATCTTGCTGTACTTCACTTTTCTTCTGAGTTTGGGTTGGGTTTCTTTTTCCTTCTCCTGCCTTCCCTCAGTTATCATGATTCATAAAGCTAAACTTCTTCTCAGTAGTTTTTGAAGATGCCTTTTCTTTTCTCATCACAGTGTTTCTGCAAAAGGTTAGCAAAGTCATATCAAGGTAAGCTGAAATGCCTTTCAAACCATTAAAATCTCTTATTCACAGATCTATGCATGCATGCATAAATATGTTAGTTAATTTTTGCATATAACAGAAAGTCTCTTCTGGTGAAGACTTGAGTGAAGGCTCTGTTAACTGAACGGCAGTCCCTGCTCACACTTGCAGACACATAGTGTGTGTGTTTCCAAGCATCTTCATTGCTTACACAGAAACCCAGCCATGAGAGAGTTGCACAACTTGAGACGAGGCCCAGTCATCTTATACAGCAGCAATTGTATCATTAAAAGGATGATAGCAGGAAATAAAAGCTCTTTAGGCTCATTATTTCTTTTAGTCTCGTAGCAGGTTATCTACTGTGATTGCATGAAATTAAGACTTATAGGTAGCTTGGAACAGCTATAGGGTCCATCCCCACCAGGCAGGCATTTGTTAGAGCACACGATCTGCCTTCTCTGTTTAGTCTGGTTTCTTCCCATGGAATTCCAATCATGCCTTTGTAATGCTGATTTTAGGTATGAGCTTGCATAGTAAGTCATGTACTGTAATAAATCAGAAGATGAGACATAATCAACCTTCTAATAATCCAATTTAGAGCATCTAAACACTCATAAGAAGTATTTATGTGCCACTGCTGCAAAACCGAACACTGCTACAAAACTGAACACAAAGCAAAACAAAAACATGTCAAGACAAATTATTCCCTGGACTAAATGTCACCAGCTGTAAAAAAGTACCATGACAAAATGTGGAGGTTAAAAGGTCGTGACCCCATAAAACTACTATTTTAACTCCTTATCCTAAATCACTTCCAATTATGTATGGTAAGGTCTTTCCATTTTGAAGTAGAAAATACTTTTTCTGAGAACTTCAAGCTGGGCTTTCATCATGGATACAGAGGTGAAAGGTTCAAAGTTTTAGCTGCTAAACCACCAAATATCTGCTCTCTCTTCTATTTTCCCTCCCTTTGAAGTTATTAGCAACAGTTATTTCTAGAGAGTATTCCCTCCATGGGGAGGGCTTGTGCAGCAGTCATGGTAGACTGTCTTCCAAGCTCTTTATGTTTCTACTAGTTCCTACTCCCATTATTCTTTTGAGGTTTAGCTAAATATATAGGCACAGCTTTAAAACAGAGCTGGTCCTTAAAACAGACTTTGGGGCAGATAGAGGGGAAGCATTCTTGTAATTTATGAACTTTTTTCCCGTGCAACTGCCATGTAATCATTATTAAATCTTACTGCACTGAGATCATACTCTAGTGCCTGTCCAGACCACCTCAGTGCTATCACATGTGACTCCAGCACACATGTTGCTGAGGCAAGATCACTTCCTGAGAGAAAGTGGAATGATTGCAAAAATTACAGGACTCTTTATATTGAAAATTTAGTACAAAGTTACGGTGCTGTAATCTTCACAGCAGAAACCACTGTCTCATCAAACTGCCAAATCTCAGGTCACAGTGTTAATGTTTTATGTGTCCAGAACTGCTGTTTGGAGTAGTTTTAGAAGGCTAGTTTAAACCCTCTAAGGGGCTGGAAAGGGTTCAAAGTTTTTCAGTTGTGTGTGTTTTTTTATTTTTTTCCCCCTAATAGGCCCTAAATGTTTTATAATTTTTCATTTTAAACCTATTTCCTGGTCAATCATTCTCAAGCTACTTGTTCCCACCCTTTAGTAAAGTCCAAAATTGAGTGTTACTATGGAAACTGCCACAGATGTAACAGCTGCAATTCACAAGAAAGAAAAAGATGAAAATGGATGAAGTGTCACTTTCATTATGCAAAATTTCATAACTATGTATGAATTGCATGCTGTGTATAAGGTTCTTTTTGAACCCAAAATGCTCAAAAGGTCCTCCTAGTATTAGAGGAAATTATTTCCAAGTAGGTAAATTAATTGCTTCCAAAATTCCTATGTAAAATAAAAAAAGAAAAGAAAAAATATTTATAATCTCTCTTTCTAAAGTCCATCTGTTTTTCATACAATATTTCTTTTTTTATTCTTAGTTTTTAGCTTGTAATCTGATTTTATGGATTTTCCCTTCTGTTGTTAGCAAACAGAAAACTTGATCCCAGATTTCTTTAGGTCATAAGCTTCTTTAAGCGCAACAGAAAAGCCAACAGTATTTTTATATTTTAAGCTATTTTCCTAAACTCGTTTGGATATATCTTTTATTCAGCAAACGAAAATGGTTCTACGAAAACTCAAAAGAATAGAAATAGTGTAGGAAACAAATGCTGTGAAGGCATGTATGCAGTCTGTTTGTCTGATCAGCTACAATATTTTTACATCCCCATAAATTCCACTGACTGCTGGCAGGTTTTTGCAGACAGGGCCTGGAGAACCTTAAAGAGGGGAGGGAGAACCAGGTCTTTTGTCTAGTGCTCAGCCACCATCAATTATTTAGGAGAAAAATTATGTGACATTTTTCTTTCAATTATGCTGTTTAACAAGGCTTGGGAGTTAATACTGACCAGGAGATGTTTTATCCAAGATATGCTGTAAAATGCTCTGCTCTCTGTAGAATATATCTCCCTTGGCTCTCAATTAATGGCTGCAGCCATGCAGCCGCATTAAACTGACTAATCTCACTTGACTGAATCTGAAAGCACCTCTGTGTTTTGTAATAGATTTTCTTTTTTTCTCTTTTCTGAGTATTTTGAGAACTGTTTGTGCTGGACACAGAGCACAAATTGTAATAACAATTCATCAAATCTGTCAGAAGGTTTGACTACTGAAAACAGTTCTTCAAAGAGAGAAGTGCGTAAAAAAACAGAAGGCATGCTGCTTTATTATTACTGTGGGGACTGTGGATCTTGTGCCTAACAAAGATCTGTTTAGGAATGTAAGGCTGGTGCTGTGAGCCTGTATCCAACACCATCTTTATTGTCATGCAGCAGTTTAGTCTTCACCCTGGAAACTCTCTTGCCTTTTGCCCTTGGCTTTACAGTTCAGTACAAGTGACTGAGTACATTCCCAAGCTGTGCATTTTACACAGTAATAGTCAGCAACCACTTAAATATTATGACATCCACTGAGGCATGCATCAGATATGAAGAGGAAATTCTTAACAAGTATATTTTTAAAAATGTCTTATCTCCACATGAAGCTCTGCCTGGCATCACAGCTTCTGAAAAACTGTAGTGACTCACTCACTGGAAAACTCAGGGTAAACAAGAATTCAGATACATTTTCTGGATTTGTCAATCACCTGTCCCCTTTACAGCTCAATTATTTGATATTTGCAAACTTGAATATAAATTGTGGGAAATAAATTTGAGAAATAAGGTCATTTCTACTCTTCAAAACTTATTATTTGCTTCTGTGTTCAACTGTTGTTGCAAACAAAATCACTATACTTATCTGACAGGTTTTGCTGTCCTTTCTTCAACCCCAGGAGCAGCAGAACTTGCAGCATTAGGAGTTGCAGAGCTGTCCACTGCATGTCATTGCCCATTGTTCACTTGTATTCTACTACAGATTTCAGATCAGCACTGAAAAATCAATCCTGACATCAACCAACATAGTATTTCTTGATGTTCTAATAATGAGAGAGGTTATAATTTCAGGAAGCATTGAAATCTGTGAAGAATATATATCTGCAATTCTGTTTAAAACATTTGTCTTTTGTAGATAATAATCCAGTCTATTTAAAAAGACTTCAGAAAATCTTTAATCTCTATTACTTGGGTTTTTTCCCTATTCTTCTGTCATTTAGAGTCCTTAATAGACAGATTGATTGCTTTAAAATTCTACTTTACCTTTGAGACATGATACTTTACACATATTGGTTAATTTCCAGATTAATTGGCAAAATGGATGAACTGGACCGATGAATATGATTCAGCAAAGCCAGAAAAACTTAATTCTGTAAAAATGTTGTGTCTCGTCTTCAGACTGATTCAAAGTTATTCAGAGCATTAACTACAACATAAATTAACACTTCAGGAAGGGCTGTTTAATGGAGTGATTCTTACAGCATTTGGAGATTCCCACATTAGGAACTTGTGTATATTGTTTGTTTTGGTACTTCCTTGTGGCCAGCATCCCACCTTCCTGTGCTTCAGCTAGAGAGGCAGTGCAAACCTGCTCAGTCTGTGCAGTCAGTTAAAGCTGGCTGTTGTTCCTTCAGATCTCTGCAGCGATGTCTTGTAAGGAGGCAACATAGAGCTTGCAGCCAAGGGTGGAGACAGCCAGGAAAATGGCTTTCAGACTCATTTTTGCTGGTACAGGACCTGGAGATGTCCTACAGTAGCCCTAGGATCATGCCTGCCTCCCAGCAGACTCTATGCACCACTCTGAGCTCTGATATCCAGCAGAGGCAGCGCGGCCCTTCCTGCTTGCTCTCTCTAAGCAGAAATTTTTTCACTTGAGCTTGCCTGCCATGAACTTCTTCGCAATTCTTCTAGGAAGCAATGGTTTAGGATTCTTTCCTTGCATTCTGACCCTTTAATCCCTCAGGAAAGGGACCATCAATGTGGAATGAGGATACTGCTTTAAGAGTTGCCGCATTCTTCTGCTATGTGGTCCGTGACAAAAATTCTCATCTGAGAAACAAGCGGAAACAACCAGTTTTTCCAAGACCTATATCCCAAAAGCAAAATCCTTAGAAATCAAAGCTGGGCTCAATTTCCTCTTGCCCAACTAAAATGACACTATGTCCTTGTTTTTCTCCGACCTAAGGAATTTATCAACAGCTCACACTCTGGCAGATGATCTATCAGCAGACAAGGCTCTGTGAAATCATATCACTCTGTTTACAAATAAATCATATATTAATTTTCTCTTGGAATACCAGGACCACTATTTACTTTCTTTAAGAAACATGATTTTTGTTTTTTCAGTCCTGCAGCAACTTAGAAATACATAAGAGAATTTCTACAGCCAGTTGGTCTATATAATGATAATTTCTTCATTTTTACTGCTTTCTTTCTTCAAGATACAAATTTAGGATGTGGTCACAATTCCTCTTAAGTGTCTCGTCAGAACTACAGAGCATGACATTTCACACAGAAGTGGCTTTGAAAACATTTCTGTGATTCAATATGAAAAATTTCCATTATTCCAGAGGAGTTTTATGGAAGAGTGAAATCTCAGGTACACGAAACAACCAAAAAAGGAATGGAATTTTTTCCCCAGTAAATTTTTCACATAAAAATACTCTTTCTTTTAAAAGTCTCTGCCAAAAGCAAAATGTAATAAAGACAGAAATAAATCCATGTGTAATAATAATGGTTTGGGTATTTATCTTGCCTTTCATTTATGAATTGTTGAGCAATTCTATTTTGTAATAAATGATGAATAATTGATCTACATCCATGCTTCCAGCAATTTTATTTCTTCTTCAAAGGAAAGCCGGCAAGGAATTGATTGACATACTTCTGCTATGGCTATGCACAGTTTCATACAGGATGGATTTTAGAGACCACACACTTTTTTATTTTGAAAGACTGAGTTTCTATTTGAACAATAACATTAACAATAACACTACTGTACATGTGCCTTTCTTCATTGAGACCGTTCTTTTCTCCATCATTACCATTTATGGGGAGGAAGCACTCTTCAGCACCTACAAAATCTGCATATCTTCACACACATAACAAGAAATACTTATGCTGTCTCACAAGGTGTGACAGACAGGAAAAATGAAGTTTTACACAGTGAGCCCAGGTGAGCTGCATATCCATATCCCATGCAATTGACTAAAAATTAATAAATTAAAATATAAAACAGTGTCTATTTAGTTCAATGATGCTAGCCTTTGGATAACTTCACTTCTTCTTATTAAAGTTCTCTTACTCTCCTTCGTAAAAAGGATAAACTGCAAATGTTATTGAAAGTTGTTGCCAAAACTGCATTATTATCAAAACCAATCGAATAATTTCTATATACCCAAAATAAAGATGAGATGATGGAATATGTAAGGTCATCAGAAATAGTCTCAAAATAAATTTAATATAGATGCAGGAAGATTGGAATCCAAAATTCAGAGCAATGTTTTGATTTTCAACTGGTCTGTGCTTTACAATACCAGCACTTCGATGGTCATCCTCTAGACTTTATCTCAGTAAATTAAACTCCATAAACAAAAATAAGTTTAAACCATTGGCCATAATTTTAGACTTTCTTATACGATTTGGAAAGCCAAGTGAGTGAAGAGAATTACATTCGACTGGGAAAGCCATGTGATACAACACAACCTACAGAGCATAAGTGGAACAAAGCAAAGAGTAATAAGATGCAATTGTGGAAGAATGGAGATTAATTTTGGAAAAGAGAGCAATAATAGGAATAGGAATAATATATGAAGCACAGATGAGAGAATTAATATTTAGTAGCAAAGTCAGAATAATATCTGACCTCTGATATCATTTGATGCCTTAGTGCCATAGGAAGTAAGTGTTTTCTCAAGAGAATAGCTCCATGACTCTCCTGAGTCTTTGTAAAGCCAGCCTATCTTGAAAACACATTATCAGGTGACAGACACTCCAGTAAATGTCTGGCTTCAAAAGAAATAAAATAAATGTTGGAGGGTTTGTTTTTTTAGGAAATAGTCTGTCTCTTTCGATCACAAGGCTTCCTGTTACTACATCCTTTAGATTGCAGCATTGTCTTCAAAAAGCTACTGCCTTGGTTTAGATGTTGAAATATTCAAACTGCTAAAAGCTGTCTTGAATGAATCTAATTTTTAGCAGAACAAATCATGACATAAATTTAAATTTCCTTTGAAGAATTGTTCTATATTTTTTCTGCAAAAATACTTCACAATATTAGCATGGAACATCTCCTGATGTAGAATTTAATAATTTAACAGAAATGTGTATTTTTTAATTTATTGATCAGAAGCTTAATTTTGTCATTTGAAGCCTATCTCCAAAGCAGAGTTAGTATTAGAACCTTATCAACATTGGTTTTGAAGTGCTTCTTAACTATAAAGCCACTAAATTTTAATCTATTCAATAATTGCTTCACAAATAGAACTTACAGTGAATTCCAGGTAAGACTTATGGCTTGTTTATAATGAAAATAACCTAATAGGAGAACCCAGAAGTAATGGAAAATCTGTGTATTTTTTTTTTTTTTAATGCAAAACATTTTTCATAGCTGCCTCTTAATGACTGGGAGAGCTCATGGCCACAGAAGTCTAATTACTTAATTGACTTACAGATAAAAAACCCCACAAAGGAACTACCTGCTTGCATGCAGTGTTGTGAGACCTTCCACCTGTATTTGTCAACAATCATGATTCATGACAAACAGCAGAAAAGATGCATGAATACTGTATTATTGTGGACTGAGAACAGATTACAATACTTAGATAGGTTTTACATCCAGTCACACACTTGTAATTCTCTATATATCAATGCCTGATTCAGGACATTGATACTACTAGATTAGACTACTAGACTTTGGTAGGAAGACTACTAGACTATTTAAACTTATTTAAACTGCTAGTGTGTGTTGGTTTGAAAGTAAACCAGTGGGAGAAATTAACTCCACACAAATACCTTGCAAACGATTTCAGGTAAGAGTTAAAATTCAATTGAAAGATTACAATAAATACAATGATAGAAAAAACTTGTTTAAACCCACAAAATCAGAGTACAGCTTGGCCCCTCTTAGTAAGGGTGGTGGTCATAGTCCAATTAAGCAATGGTTGCAGTGTTGTTGAAGTGATGTTTGTAGTCTTGTCAAAAGTGGTGGTCCTGTGGAAGTTTAGGTTCTCCTCTGGATGTCCAGTGGTGATGGTGTCCAAGTTCCCAAATCCCAGGATTATATACCCTCAAAATCCAGGAAGGATTGTTCAGTACTTCCCTCTGGACAGGGAGTTTCACAACAGGATGATGTAGTCCCACGAATCACAAGATGGTTTTGGAGTCCTTGATGTTCATTGCAGCTACCTATTCTGCTGGTGCCAGAGATGGCCCCCTCAGGATGGGTGGGACTGGGCTGCCTCTTCCCCAGAGGGAGTTACCAGGGCTGAGTCATCAGTGTGAAGGAAAAGAAGCATTACCCAGCCTCACAGGGTTGTCTCTTTCCTTCTCTCATTTAACACCCAGCTCATAGCCTGAGGGGTGGGGTGTGCACTGGACACCTGCTGCAATCGACCCACCATTAACATTTTGCCAGGAATATTGGAGATGGGCGCAGAATACATAGTTTGTTTACATCTTTGGCACTCTTGTTCCTGTAACCATGATATAGTGCTATGATATTTCAACAGAAATCAAAAGAATTTTCTTAAACTCAGTCACTAATCTTGGTGTAGAGAATACCACATTTGTTGAAGTGCATAGTGTTGATTGTTATGGCTTGTCTTTGTAGAATTTGTATTTTAATAAATTGTGTGAAATATTTTGCCTCACTTTCAGATATTCTATTTATACAATATAATCCATTTAAGTGACAATCATCATACTACTAGTATACAGCAAACAAATAATTATTTTTCTTAAAAGCTTTCTTCCTGACCTGTCAGACCTCCACAAAAGCATAACAAATATGTATCTGGCGTTTTTATTCTTTTCGCCTACAAAAGCCACAAAGTTGTTCTGAGAACCTTTTAAGCATTTAGAAGTCATCCTCTGTCTGTATATTTGCCAGAAGAGTACATGGACTTCTTTTCAATTTGCAGTTTTGCTGGGGTTTTGATTCTTGATTTAGACTGTGGTCTCCAACAGGTCCCAGGGTTTCTGGCTGAAAGATAAAGCTTCATGCTTTATGTTTTCTTGCAGCAGAGCAGTATTACACACCACACACTGTTCTCCAGCCCATACGTTTTTGAAAACAAGTCCACCCAGTACTTATTTTGTTGGTCTTCTGGCACTGGAACACAGTTTCCTGAGGAAAGGGGCCAAGCTGTATATACTTCAGCTTCTCTTTGTTCCACAAACTATGTGGCACTCCCAGGGAATACTTACGTAGTGTGAGGTAATGGACTGGAGTTTTTATATACAACTATCTGAATATTTGGCACCTGGTATTACAGGTTGGAGCATAAATCCATGTTGGCATTCAAACAAATACTTTGTTCTCCGAATAACCTACCTAGTACTGGGTGCAAAATTAAATAAATCTTCTCAAAGACCAATTATCAACTACCTTAACAACTGCTGGAGAAGCAACACAGTGAATCACAAACAGGCCAGGAGTTTTCTGGAAAGCATTGACAACTTCCTGACACAGGCAGTGGAGGATCCCTCAAGGATCCTGTGCTGCTGGAACTTATGCAAACAAAGGGGAAAAGCCTTGCTGCAGATGTGATGGTTGGGGAGGAAGGAGATTGCTGTGGAGATCAAGAGATTGTGGATTGTTTGAGGCTAAAGAGCTGACTTTAGTCTCTTCAGGGATCTTCTTGGAAGAATCACAAGTGAACAGACCCTGCAGGGAGGGGGGATCCAAGAGACTCGGTTGGTATTCAAGAATCACTTCCTCCAGGCTCAAGAACAATGCATCCCAGTGAGCAAGAAACTGGGAAAAGAAGGCAAGATACACAGATAGATGAATCAAGAATTCCTGTCGTAACTTAAGTTTGAGCAGAAAATACATAGGAGATGGAAACAGCGACAAGCCACTTGTAATGAAGGTAGGGAGGTTGCCAGAGTAAGCATAAATGAGATGTGGAAGTCGAAGGATCATCTGGAATTAAATCTGGACAAGGATGTCAAGGACAACAATACAAGTGTCTGCAAATACATCAGTAACCAAAGGAAAACTAAGGATAATGTGGGCCCATTACTAAATGAAGTGGGGACCTTGGTAACAGAGGACACAGAGAAGGCAGAGTTACTGAATGACATCCTTGTTTTGGTCTTCACTGGCAAGACCAGCCTGCAGGGATCTCTGAGCCAGATCAGGGTAAAGGAATGCTGGAAGAGGTTTTCTTGGTCAAGAAGGGTTGGGTTGGGTAGGAGAACACCTAAGCAAACTTGACATTTACAAATCCATTACCCCTGGCAGGGTGCACAGGAGTGATGAGACAGCTGATGGACATCATAGCTGTGCTCCTTACAATCATCTTTGAAAGGTCATGGAGATTAGGACTACTGCCTGAGGACTGAAGAAAATAAATGTCATCCCAGTCCTCAATCAGGGCAAGAAGGAGGATGCAGGGAACTGCATCCAGTCAGCCTCACCTCAGTCCCTGGAAAGCACCTCATGCTGGAGGCTGCCTCTATCCACAGGAAAGACAAGAAGGTGATCAGGAGTAGTCAGCATTGATTCACTAAAGGCAAATCACGCTTGACCAACCTGATTGCCTTCCACAATAGCAACTACCTGGATGGATGAGGGGGGAGCAGATCTTGTGCTACCTCAACTTCAAGGCTTTGGACACAGTCTCTAACAATGTCCTCACAGGCAAACTCAGGGAGAGTGGACTGGGTGAGTGACCAGGGAGGTGGATTGAGAACCAGCTGAACAGCAGATCCCAGAGATCATAATCAGTGGCACAGGCTGTAGTTGGAGCCTGTTTGTGGTGGTTCATCCCAAGGTCCAATAGTGGGCCCATTCTTGTTTAACTTATCCATCAATGACTTGGATGAAGGGGAAGAGGTCTCCTCAGCAATTTCACTGACAGCACAAAGCTGGGAGGAATGGCTGATATCCCAGAGGGCTGTGCAGCCCTTCAGAAGGACCTCAACAGCCTGGAGAGATGGGCAGAGAGGAACTTTCTGAAATTCAGCAAAGGCAAATGCAAGGTCCTGCACCTGGGGAGGAGCAACCCCAGGCACCAGCACAGGCTGGGGTGACCTGCTGGAAAGCAGCTCTGTGGAGAAGGAGCTGCTGGTGGACAACAAGCTCTCCATGAGCCAGCAGTGTGTCTTGGTGGCCAAGGTCAATGGTATTTAGGGGTGCATTAGGAAGAGAATTGCCAGGAGGTCAAAGGAGATCCTGCCCCTCTGCTCAGCCCCCCAGTTAAGCCTCACCTGGAGTGCTGTGTCCAGTGAAGGACTTCTCAGTTCACGAGAGACACAGAGTTCCTGGAGTGGGTTGAGGTATGAGCAACAAGATGATTAAGAGGCTGGAGTATTTATTTTACGAATGGAAAGGCTGAGGGAGCTGGGCCTGTTCAGCCTCAGGAAAAGACAAATGAGAGGAGACCTCATCAATGTCTATGAGTATCTGGAGGGAGGGTGTCAAGAAGATGAGTCCAAGCTCTTCAGTGGTGTCCAGCAATAGAACAACAGGCAGAAACTGATGCACAGGAAGTTCCACTTGAATATGAGGAAGAATATTTTTACTGAGCAAGTGACCACACACTGACACAGAGTTTCCACAGAGTGTGTGGATTCTCACTCACTGGAGATATTCTGTACTTGTCTGGATACATTCTCATATCAGTTGCCCTGGGATAACCCTGCTTGAGCAGAGAAGTTGGACCAGATGACCAACTGTGGTCCTGTCCAACCTGACCCATCCTGTGATTCTGTGAAATTAGGAACCACTATTTTTTCTCTACTGTGTAAAATCAATCAGAAATTAACATGGATGAAATTATATTTTCTTGATAACTCTTTCACATTCAGATGTATCTTGAATCTTTAAAAAAAACCCCAAAAAACAGGCCTATCACTTGTGAGAGGCATGAAGCCACCACAGATAGGTCCAAGTAGACCAACCTGCCTAATGTTAGTCTGTGTTATCCAAGCACTTAGCTACTTGAAAACATATAAATGTTAAACCTCATTTAATCAAATTCATAATTTTAAAATTATCACACCATATTCTTTGCTATCAAAATACACAATGATAACATAATACAAAGAAGCCAACATTTTCTTAAAAAAATACTAATTTGAAATTACAGATTTACAGTTACAAGCACAGAAGTATTAACCTAGTTCTTCTCTTTAGACCTAGAGAAGATCTTTTATGTGTCTTTTCTTTTTCCTACCCCCCCACCACTGCTAGATTTGCTGAAATACATTTACTTTCCTTTTCCTTCCCTTTGCTTTTCAGAGGCCTGCAAGGTTCTCCTTTTTGTGTGTCAGTTCAAGCTATAACCCTGCAGTTTGAGTTTATCTTGGCCATAAAATGCAACAGTAATTTATATGCTCCCTTACCCCACGCTCCTCTGAGGCATGGCCAGCTGTCTAGCCAGCAGTTTAAAGAAAGAGCTGTAATGAGCACAAGTGTGCAGGGGGTAAGGGGAAGGCACACACAGCGTGTTCTTTTTCCTTTGGCTGGTAGTGGTGATGTCTAAATGGCATTACAGCAAGATGTCAGCACAGAGAGATTCTCTGCACAGGCACTGCACACCTCCTTCTGTGGATTTCTCATTCCTTTCTTTAATTCCTCAGTAAAGAACGGATATAAAGGACGAGACAAAGCCTGGAGTAGCTGTTATGTGATATGGAATGTGTTATGATTGTAAAACCTTGCTTCCTCCTGCCTTTTCCCCCTTTATCAAGAGTAAGCTCTTTTTTAGCAGCCAGACAAAGCCTGATGGTGATCTTGATGTACTTGACACAGGCTTTGATTTTTGCTTGCCTGAGCTCCAGGTTTTTGATGTAATATAGTTGTGACTATTTCTTCTATAGCTGTGCAGTATGCTTATTTAAACTTTACCAACACTGCAGTGTTAGCAGAAAAAAAAGAAATTAAAAAAAAATGTATTTTGCCTGTAAGTCACTTCTGCCAAGGACTTTTTTCCCTACCGTTGTCTCTAAAAGGTTGTCATATGCGCATGTAAAGAAAAATATGTCATATACACACAGTCCATGTGTGTTGCAGAAATCCTTCAAATAGTGTCAATACTTTCCTTAAAGTCCATTCAAAAAATAGAAATTTAGAGTCTGATCTCTGTAAGTCCAGTGTGAATCCAGCAAAAAATCCCATGTCATTGCACTAGGATCAGTAGAATTTGTTTAGCATTACACTCATGCAACAGATGAAAACCTGACTCTGTGAAATCTTTCCATTATATAGCAAAATACTTTCTTCTCTTATAAAAATCCTATAAAATCAAACCACTGATTTTTTTTAACAGAATTTTTGGACTCTTCAAAATACCAGGAGAAAAAGACATTGTTTTTTTTTCTTATAGTATAAATAATCTGTGAGTTAGGATCCGGTAAAAGATGCTTTCACGGCAAAGGTCCAGTTGTCCTTCAACTCCCACAAATATTGATCTCAAGCTGGAGTTTACCTATTTAGCACTGGAGGGCAACAACTAACTTCCTAAAAATGGCAGAGTCCCCAGAACTGCTGTAATGACCTTAATTATGACATAAGACGAGGCACAGGTCAATTCTTTCCTATGTGGTGTTTTAAATTATTTTTCCCACATAAAAGTGCCTTGAGAAGGGAAACTCTTCTTCGTTCCACCACACTCAGCCTCTTCAAATCCATGGTATACAAAGACTTTTGGAGTATCTGAACCAAAAATAATGAGCAACTAATCAAGGCTGATTTAAGGTTCATTAATCAGAGGAGTTATATGTAGATAACGCATAAGTCTGTATATATTTGAAGCAAAATTTAAAGTGAGATCCCATCTGGAAGGTCTTGACTCCTATGCTGTTTATTTTTAATAAATCCTGGTTAAGTAGTTAAATGTAATAAAGCCCTCCCTCAAGGTGCAATTTTCACTATGATTCAATAAAAATAAACCTACAAATGCACAGTCTCTTTTTTCATGGAGCCTATGAACAGGTTTGTTTGATCATAAACCAGAGTGTCCTAGAGGGGTCAGAAATATAGGCAGGAAGTTACAAAATGAGAGTCTTGTGAAAAAGACAAGTTAAAGTGTTTGAGGGAAAATAAATTGAAACAGATACTCAGCAGGAAGGAGGTATTTGCAAAACAGTGACGGAAAAAACTCAAGAAGACTAATAGGAAAGTCAAAATTAGCAAAGAACTTGTAATAGAAAATTGGTGGCAAAAGAGATCAATACACTTTGTGAAAAAGCCATCATTTCTCATATACAAGAAGTGACAGTTCTCTGTATAGCAGTGGTGTGACTGAACTCAAACATCAATATTAATTTCTTGGAAACTCAGGTAAAACAGAAAGTTGCTAACATGCCAGAGAAAGTTCAGAGAACTCCCATAAATGAAGGATTAATTAGCATGATCAAAACCACAAGTCCTAGGCTTTAATCTATGGAACTCAATCTCATTCTTTTCACAGACTTAAAATGCAGCTAAATACTGCTATGATTAACTGCAGGAAGCAGGCACCAGGGAGACATCACAATTATTCAAGTCAAGGACTGACTACAAGTGACCCTTCCAGCCCCTCCTCTTCTCTTCACCATCTCAGAAGGCTGCAAGTTCAGAGAGTACATGGTGGTCTGAAGCATGGAGCTGTACATGCTTCTTCGTCCATGAAGGTATAACTGGGAGTCAGAAGATGGAAAGAAGCCAAAATAAATGTAGACTGAATAACAGAAAAAACTTCCCTGCTCTGAAATCTAAGTCTAGCCACTGAAGACTAAGAAAAATGTACTACCATCTGTACTATCATTTAAAACAAAAGAGTATAGCACACTACAAAATACATAGTTTTGCAATTTATATGATGGTTTTCTCTCTGCATGGCTCATACTCCACTTGCTGTTTAGATCATCACTTGATGCCTTTGTGTGGCACAACTGTGGGTGTGCAACTTCCCGCTTTGGCTCTAACAGCCTGCTAGCCTGCCTTGGATTTCCAAGGGCCAGCTAAATTCCCCCACATTTTTTCCTCAGTAAAATCATTGTTCCAAAGCCCCCTTCACACTTCTGTTCACAGTCTTATTGATAGAAGTCACTTCTATTAAGCTGCCAATACCTCTTTCCCAAACTGAGATGGATGGGAGAAAACAGCCAATCCTTCTCTGCTGAGGGGAGGTAACAGGTGTGCCTCATTCACCAGTATAACATGGGAGAAATTTGATATAAAAGAACCACAGACCATATTTTTGATTCAGAGGGATGTGCATTCGGGATAAGCCAAAAGAATATAGGCTTCCACAGGCTCCTAGAAACAATAACAATACTCTGAAACTAATTTAGATTTTTGAATTTCATCTGAGACAATTTACTTGTAAAATTTATGGAAAGATGCCTGTATGAAAATGAAAAAAAATATTTCACACAGTTAACGTTTTACTTTCTTTTTGCCAGAAAGCAGTAAATGACAGGACAGAGCAATGCAATGACTCACTAGAGCAATGCAAAAAAAGAGGACACAGGATAAAAGGAAGCTTTGTGGATACAGCAGCTTCATTAACATTTCCTTCCTCCTTTCTAAAACTTGAACAAGTAAAGATAAGACTGAACTTCAAAACCAGACTGATATATTTTTTTCCTTTGAGTTCATCGTCTACATTTTCTCTCCATATATGTTCTTAGATCCCATTGATTTCTAAACTTAACATTTTCCTGAGTTTCCTCAGGCTCTTTCAATTCCAAAGAAATATTGACAAAATTGCTGGAAACACTTCTGGCTACTTTAGATAGATTCAGAGGTACCTCAGACTTTGTTTCATCCTTACACAACCTGCCTGTCTGGGCAGCATGAAGAAATAACATAAATTATAATTTTTAAGTGGCAACTGCTTGGTATCTAAAAATCCAACATTATTCCAGGACAATCATACATTGTACTTTTTTTTCTCATATCTTACTTGCTTTCCTCATTTTAGTCAGGATGAGTGGGTAAAACATGCATTTGAATTAGTTTTTGGGGAATCACCATAACACATTGGACAGGAAGGTGGCAGTTTAATCAGTGATAAGAGGTTTAGTTTTCCTTTACTTGGCAAACACAAGCCAAAAATTACTGTCTTCCTTGGAAAGATCTTGTTCTGTATTTTGAAGATTATGTTATGTTAAGGTTATGTTATATTATGTTACTATCTGAAGATTTTTACTCCATTGGTCATATTGATGCACTGTGAGATTTTTAAATAACTACATTTTTAGAATCAATACTCTCTATGAATACTTTTCATGTTTAAAAAAATCAAAGAAAAACAAAAGAGAAAGCCTTTTTTTTAGTTTTTTTTATTCACCAATCTGATTGGAAGTTTACTGGGTTTTGGTTTCTAATTTATTTTTTTAAATAAAAACTGGTTTATAGAGTAGATGGCAGTCAGCTATGTAATGACAAAGAAAGTCATTCAAAGGAAGCCCCTTTCATTCCCTACAAGTACTTAGTATTAGTCAAAATGAGTAATTGAATGAAGAGCAGATGTCAAAACTAAAAATATCATAATTATGTCAGCAGGTAAAAAACAAAGCAGTTAGAGGTATTTTTAATAGCATCAGCCACTTTTCAGATGCCTGTTTGCTAAGTAAGCTCCTGTCCCCTGATAAAATTGAGACAATCCACACAAAAACTCCTAAAGAGTTTCTGAAACAAAAACCAACAAAAGATGGAGAAGTGCCTTAGGCATCCCTGATTGAAAGCAGATTGTGGCCTTGCTCTCCTCTTCCCAACTCCCCTCTTCCCCTCCTTGGATTTTGTATCTTCTGCTGTGAGTCAGAACATCTTGAATCCTCTTCTTCAGGACAGATTTATGAGTGCTGAAAGACCTTCACTTGTTCCCAATACTCTGCTGCATTGGGACCAGTTTTTAGTCTTTCTCCAATCTCTACAGGATTTTTTTCAGTGGAAGCCGGGATCCTTGCATGCCAGATTGAAACTACTGCCAAGAGGCTTGTTTTTCACATCTACCTTTGATGTGATTCTACACCTATCGATGCTCGCAGATTAAAGGGCGCAAACTGCTATGAAGGAGAATTTCAGACTCCTGTGCTTTTAACAGAGCACCCTCCTCCCACCAGATTTATACAACTGGTTTAAAATTCTGGAAGCACACAAACACGGGAGTTGAGCCTGGCTACTCAGTTACTGCTCTGGAGGCAAACAAAAGGAAGGAAGTGAACAAATCAGGGAGGCAGAGACAGATTAAGTTACCAGAGACTCTGACCTCGAAGGCTCAAGAAATAAAGTCAGGGAAATCAGAGGCACTAGTTAGCTGGAAATTCCTTTGAATTTCTCTAATCCCTCAGGTCAATTTAAAGGGAAATGGTCTGACCATTCTGCATCTGTGAGTGATTGAAGGCAAATAAGAAGCATTGTGTGATTTCCAGTTCAAGAAGTATATAGTACTCACAGCTTTTATGAAAGCAAATACAACAAATCTCAGTTGACTTAGGCTGACTAATAAACCCTGAGATGCCTCTAACATATGGGAATCTGATGCTGGTACAGACGCCAAAGAATTTAAAAAAAAACCAAAAACCAACCAAACAAAAAAACAACAAAAAAGCCCCCCAAATAAAATAAAATAAAATTAAAAAAATCAAGAAACAAACTCCCAACCTTCCAAGTCTCGTAAGTGAAGGAATGAAAACAGGGAAATAATTTATTGCAAGAAATGTTTTTGGCTGAAACTCTCTAGTCCCCAAATCATCCTCAATATTTAGTCTGCTGTAATGTTGATGGAAAAAAAAGCTTAAAATCACATCCTACTTGGCCTCTCAGATTAAGCCTTCTGCTACATGTCTGTAAGTGGAAGCAGTCTTCCAAATCTTGTTTATGTAATGACACCATACAATAAGAGCCTGGCTACAGAGGAAAGCTTTATTGGGCCTTCTAATAAATAATATTAAAGTGTAGCACTGGAAATGGTCCCATTTGGGCTTATAACACGCAGTGATTAAGGGCTAGACCAGGCCTGTAAAAGGAATAGTGTGGCCATGGTGTCAATTAACACAACAGTGTGCTTTCCAGAGACAACATGTGACAGCCTTCCTCTCCAGGCTCACTGCCTATTTCTCTGTCGTTCCCCTTAAATCCCAGAGATGCCTCACAGTGACCATCTTCCCTTCCTACTCTGCCCAATCTAAGGAGACTCATTTCCCAGGGCCCAGGGCTTGGGAAATACCCAACTGAGATTAACATTTATTGAAAGGGTCAGAAGAAACGCTTGCATCTTAAATCTGTATCAACACAAGGAAAATAAAACATGTAGCTGCAAACTGTCAAACACCGAAGGGAAAGGATCAGCCAGTTGCTGGAATATGCATGTAGGTGTACACAATACTTGTGAATTTTTTTTAATGCTTGAAAAATAATATTCAATGGAGCTCACTTCACAAAATTATTCAACTCCTCCAGGTTACCAATTTTTGCACCATCCCCTACAAACTTCTGAAATACCAGCTATGTCTGTGAAATTCTGCTCCTACCTGGTCAGGTCTGCCTGACCATCACCTTATTATTGCCTATCTTTTCAGATGAAGAAAATAGACAGTGATTTTCCCCAACTTGCAAAAGACTCTTCCTTCCACATTTATGTATGTCACTTCACTCTACAATAGCAATTTATGGAGCATCATCATTCAAATGCATGAACTCTGCATAGGGGCTGAGCCTGGATAGAGGATAGGTGTGTAGAACAGAAGAAGATATGTGAAGAAAATCACCTTTAATTTACTTAGCAATAAATTTCTGTGCTTTATTAAACATTAGTATGACTATTACAGTGTTTATAAATTTGAAGAAAGTAGAATTTTATATCAGAGCTGTTTTGGAGGAGATTGACTGGCACCTTTTCTAAATATATAATTTTTAATTCTTTAAGACAAGTATTGAATTGTTAAGAATTCTTCTAGTTACTTGTGGGATAAAATTCTCCATTTCTCTCCTGCAAGTTGAATGATTTTGACAAGACAGGAGAAATAATAACACTAACAATAGGAAGTAGATTTTTAATGTTAATATTAAAAGTTGTATTAGATAAACAGATGGATTATTATTTTTTTTTAGTTCCAAAAGCTGCACTAGTTCTTGGCAATGATCAAAACTATCCCCTTACTCCTCCATGCCGCTTCGTTTCCTGCAAATCTGATGACATTTTCACAAACTGTTCCAAAGAAAACAAAAGTGTGTCTGCAAACTTTTGTCTTTTTAAACTGACTTCTAACTGTACATCAGGATGATATGCAGGAAGATACCTCTTTCAAATAATATTGAAGCAAAGAAATTCACATACAAAAGGAAAAAACAACATAGAACTTCACGAAAATAGTAAGAAAAAAAGTGTAATTTGCAACCAGATAGTTCTAAGTGCCAATAATAGTCCACAGTGAGTTATCATCTTACATACAATCAGAAAAAAACATGAGATATTTCTGTATGCATGGATCTTAAATTTTTTTATACTACAGAATTCACTTCTTTGCAAAACACTGAAAGTTACTTAGTGTAATATACAAGTCATATCAAATACAAGAGATAGCTCATCAACATAGAATAAAAAAATTAAAGATATTCTTAATAGAGTCTTATATCTACAAATGTTGAGAAATATATTTTCAGGAAGTACTTACCAAAAAGAGTGTAAATATGTGTTATAATAATAATTTAAAAAAAAGGAAGCATGAAATATGCCACTGTCTTGACTCTTTCTCTCTCCGTACCTGGGAACATTGAATATGGGGTCATCATCGAGCCTAATGAGCTCCTGCAGATTGCTGAAATCAGAAACTGGAGTGTGGAGAGGGAGAGGGAAATAAAAAGGAAGTAAGAAAACAGAGCAGATGGCCACAGAGGTGGAAGTATTTGCAAATGGATAGTTTTCAGACAACAATGAGAAAAATCCGAAAATGCAATAAGCTCTAAAAAAGCAGCAAGAGAGCTGGTTGACGCTCAGGGTTCACTTCCTCCAGGCTCAAGTGCATCCCCAAGGAAGAAATTGAGCAAAAATGGCTGGCACCTGGGTGAAGAAGGAACTCCTGTTAAAACACAGATGTAAGCAGAAAATGCACAAGGTAGAATGAATGAAGGGATGAATATTGGGATGTTGTCAGAGGATGCAGAAATAGAATGAGGAAGACCAAGGCCCATCTGGAGTTAAATCTATCAAGCACAGCAAGAAGGCCTTGTTCAAACACATCAATAACAAAACAAATACTATGGAAAATGTGGATTTAGTAGAGAATACAATGAGAACCCTTGAAACAGAGGTTGCAGAGAAGGCAAAGACACTGAACACCTGTGCTTCAGACTTCACTGCCAAGGCAGTGATGAGGGAACCAGGGAGAAGGTCTACAGCAAGGACGATTCTCCCATGTTGAGATTACAGATCAACTCCCAGCCCTGCACAGGACATGCCAAAAATCACACCGTGTGCCTCTGAGCATTGTCTTCTTGACCTCTGTCAGGCTTGGTGCTGTGGCCATTTCCCTAGGGAGTCTCCTCTAGTGCCCAAACACCCTTTGGGTGAAAAACCTTTTCCTGGTATCCAGCCTAAACCTTCCCTGACTCAGTTTCATGCCTTTTCCTTGAGTCCTGTCACTGGTCACCACAGAGAACAGATCTGTATCTGCCCCTCCTGCTTGCCCTCATGAGGAAGGAAGGTCTCCCCTCAGGTGCCCCTTCTCCAGGCTGAACAGACCAAGTGCCCTCAGCCACTCCTCACACGGCTTCCCCTCCAAACCCTTCCCCATCCTCATGGCCCTCCCTTGGACACTCTCCAACAGCTCAATGTCTTTTCTGTGTTGTGGCACCCAGACCTGCCCCCAGCACTGGAGGTGAGGCTGCCCCAGAGCAGAGCAGAGCAGGACAATCCCCTCCCTTGCCTGGCTGTGATGCTGTGCCTGATGCTCCCCAGGACACTCTTGGCCCTCCTGGCTGCCAGGGCACTGCGGGCTCATGTTCAACTTCCATCAATCAGGAATCCCAGGCCCTTTCTGCAGCAGGGCTCTCCAGCCTTTTGATTCCTTGCTTATATACAGAAACAGGGCTGCCTAATCCCAGGTGCAGAGTCTGACACTTGCCTTTGTTAAACTTCATAGGTTGCTGATTGCACTTGTAGCTCTCTGACTTGTTGAGCCTTTCTGTCTTTGAGGGAATCAACGGCTCCTGCCAATTTAGTGTCATTGGCAAACTTTGTATTCCTTCAAGTCCTAATTATTATTTTATTTTATATACCTTTAATTATGCACAGAATCAAAATCACCTTTAAAAACTTTGGTTTAATATCAGTTTTATTCAAGTTCTGTGGAACTTCCTGTCTTTCAAAAAATATGGAAAATCAGAGGATCAGAGGTCACCAGCTAGGTTTTTTATATCAATCTGGTTTAAAATATTTTAAAACATTTCAAATGCTTGAGACTTGATGACTTAACTGCTTAATAAGCTTCAGAATTACTTAGAGAATAGCAAAAAATATCATGTCCACTACTACCATAAGATGTACAATAGCTGATTGTGACATAACATTTATTAAGCACCTCCTCTACTTTACTGCTGACAGTCACATGCTGTGATTCTTGAGGAAGCCATGTGCAAGGCTGAGTTGGACTTGATGATCCTTGTGTGGTCCTTATAACTTGGAATATTCTGCGGTATTCTATGATTTCCATGTTATTTCCATGAATAATACAGTTTTTAGGCTTCATGTTGATCCTTGTAATCTTTAAACACACAGTTTAATTTAAAATACATTTCGGTCAATTTTTTAACAATTCTCTCTCCTACTTGCTGTACATTTTGCATACTTTTTATATGTTGCTTGAATATTTAATGCTCAACTCTAAATGATACTTTTACTTACCTTCTATTATTTTATAGCATAAAGGATCCTGCTTTTTGTGCTAATGCCAAATATGAAGTTTGGGAGCATTTCCTATGATACTTTCACAGCAGGATTCAGTTACCACTCCTATTTTTCTTCTCTAAGACACACAGATACTTAATTTAAAGATGAATGCTGGCATTTACTCATCTTTTATTTTTTTCCCCCCAGAAGAAATGCATCAGCATTTAAACAGGTACCGTCATGTTTATTCAGGATGGTAAGCTGAGCTGATGAATAAGTTTCCATGTGTTGAATGTAGCTATTTTTAAGTTAAAAAATTGTCAGTAATGACTTCTAGACCTTTTTGAGAAACGTGTATACTGACATAATTAGAACCTGAATGTCAGTCGTAGAACCTCAGAGGTCATCTAATTACACACACACAGAGACACACACACACATGCTTCCCACCATGGGTAGGGACACTAGACCAGGAAAACCAAACTAGACTAGAATCAAAACCTCACTGAACCTGGCCTTGAACACTTACAGGGATGGGAATCCAAAATTTCTCTGGGCAACTTATTCCAGTGCATCACCATGCTCACATCAAAGAATTTTTTCACAGAATTTAATCTAAGTCTACTACTCTCGTTAAGTTTAAATCAATCAAACTAAATTTTTCACACCTGTAATGCAAGTTGATTCCTCCGTTCACTATGCAGATAGAAAACTCAGAGGCTGCCGTCTTGTTCTGGCATGCAGGGTGATGGCTGATACCACAGCTCATGGTGCCTGTTCTACAGTGATGACACAGCTCTGCTCCACAGCGACTCAGTAGCACCTGAAACAAAGCCAGCAATGCTGTTTGTCACAGATATCTGTTGTCTGTCCCTTCCTGCAAATCCAGTTGGAGTGAGCAGCATCCCTCCTTCCTGCCCTACAGACCTCTCTTCAGAAGCAACAGATGAAATTATTTTGAGAAGACTTATTCAGCTATTAAAGTAATTTTCAGTTTTATTTCTTCCTCGTTTTATGTATTCTAGACCTAGCACAATTGGTTACTCTTTCAATAGACATGTAATCATATAATCTTACTAAAATTCTTCTTCCCTAATATAACATAATAGTCTAACTTATCATAGAAACATTAAGGTTGGAAAAGACCTCTAAGATCATTGAGTCCAACCTTTAACTTAGCAGCAACATGTTCCCAACCAAAACTGTATTCCTTTCCTAATTCACATTTTATAAACAGTCTCTAATCCACTTCCTTTGACATATGAACGTGCAATATCTGACTTATAATAACTTGGATTTTCTTTTCTTCTGCATCCTTTAGGATGATACATTATCTGATTCTGAAACTTATTAAGAAGGAATAAAACTTTATCTGGCTCAATACTAAATTAGACATTTTTTTTAACATTTTAAGCTATGTTGAAGAGAAAAATGCCATATTATTTTAATGAAAAACTTTTTTGTTTTATTAAAAAAAAAAAGGCACTTCTGAAATAAATGGTATAATTTTGAAAATGTTGATGAAGTGTCTAAAAACTAAACATTAAACTAAAAAGTCTTCCCTTTAGTTCAGGAGTCCTCCTAAAAGAATTTAACATTAATAATTGATTGAGTATTCCATCCCTACTCCCTGATATCACCATTATTACCAGTGGAGAAAAAAATCACATACATTCTATCTCTGTATATTTAATACCAAAGAAAAATATTTGCAAATATTTTTCAGTCAGAATTTTAACCAAATATACATGGATCATGGAAGTGAAAAGAATTTGGCACCAGCATGATCATTCCCACATTTGCTTGCTATAGTCTGTAAATAGATAAGAAATTTATTTTGAAAATAAGGAAAAAAATGTTAAGAGTAAGTAAAATATTATCCCTGAGGAGACTTTATGACTTCTCTGTTTTGATTTCATTCCTGATGGTCACCTCCATAAAAGTGGAGAAATGAAGAAATTTCCAGGCTTTGCAATTTTCCTGATGCTCATCCATAGCAGTCACATCTTGACATTTCATGGTGTCAACAATCCAGCCCTCATACAGTCACAGTGAGGAACTACTAAGGAATAACTACTAGAAAACAGTCATTCTTGGCTTTTTAATGAAGGACTTCTGCATCAACAAAGCATGAACTAATTCAGACCAAAAAATAACACCTTATGATAGTGTTGGTGTGTAAAAAAGATTTTGCAGTGTCCCTAGATAATTATTGCACAGAGACTAATGACAAATTCTTAGAAAAACTCTCCAAAATGGTTATTCAATAGCATATGCTATTGAAGTGAATGTGATTTAACAAAAGACCTGAATGCTAACAATACTACTATGAATGCCTCTAAATGGATCAAAAGTGACAATGAGGCTCAGAGCAAGGGTGAAGAAGTCAGAGGTTCAGACAGTATTTTCATTAATCCTTCTATCAAGGGTCAAAGGATCAAACCAGGACAGATTCATCCAACAGATGAAAGCAGGGTTGCGCAGATGGTTCACCAGGAGGGCTTTAGTTTCCTTGACTTTGGGAAGATGGTCCATAAGTTATTGTTGGAGGGTGGTTTCTATGGCATGAAAGGGGTTTACACATATTGCATGACATTCACTAACTTTACAGGAGAATATCTTCAGCTGTGACTGACTGGCAAGAAGAAACTGCAACACTCTGGATAAAGTCCCTTAAAAAAGAAGGATAAAATTATTCATAGCAGCATCATATAAAGGAAGAGAGTTCAGTGAATGAACTCACTGTTACATGTTTGTGATTTCTGTGCACCAATGGAAACAGACTGGGAAACAATCAAGAAGATGTATTAGTAGCATAAGATAAAAGCTGCAATTTAACTGACTTAACAGACATTTGTTAGGAAGAGTGATATGATTAGAAGGAATTATTTAGAATATATTGATATGTGTCTCAAGAAGCAAGTCCCAACTTTGGGAAAATATAGATGTTATGGCTCTGGTAGTGATGAAGGCAGAACATGGTAGCCCAACAATCAACATATTCACATGAATGAATTCCAAGATTTCAAGAAAGGTAGAAAAATCAAAGCAATTATGAAAGAAAATATCTTATCAGAAAAAAAAAAAGATTTTTAATATATTGCTCTGATGTGTTTTGCCATTCTTGGTTCACAGGGAAGCAGAATCATCTGAGATAATGAAGAAAATGTGGAAGGTGTAAAGGGCACCAGTAAACTGGCAAAGGCAGATCTGGGTAACTTAAAAAGTAAAAGAAGTCACAGAAAATTTTAGTGCAGACATGTAGCTTCAGTACTGAGGAAGAAATATTGAACCAGCCAGATACTTTGCCCACCTCATTAGAAAGTACCATTTAAAAGACAAAACCAAAACCAACAAAACAAAACAAGCCAAAAAAACAAAAACCCAACCAAAACATACAAACAAACAAAAAGACAAGACTAAACCAGCCAAAAAAACCACCTCTATCTCATACAACATTGTCTTGGTTTGAAAAGACAGGTATGGTCTAAGGAAAGGCAGGAGCCCCTTTTCTGCAAGGCAGAGTGCAACCCCCCTCCCTTTTAATTATTTTAGGTCCAAATCAGACGCTTTCAGGCAGGAGATATGGGGATGTGAAATAACAGTTCTTTACTGGTATCTAACAAGGCAGAAAACAACAACAACTATAAGAAAATTGGCAACAGAACAGAACAGTCTAGCTCCGCTCCAGTCCCCTTTGGCCTCAGGCTGTGTCCCTGTGCTCAGTTACCGGTGCTGTGGGGGCAGGGCGGGTCCCGCGCAGTTGCAGAGGGCTGGAGTGATGGCAGCGGAGGCCCAGAGGTGAGCGGGGATGGGAAGGTGACTCCCCCCCTCACGGTGTCGGTCGTGGTGCTCCGCAGAGTGTCCGGAGATAGTAGGGTGAGATGGGAGAGCAGCAGAGTGATGTCCAAAGGCAGGGAGCGTGGATCTCAGTGCTGGGATGGCAGGGGGAGATGCCAAGAGCGGAGCCCAGGCTGTTTTCCCACTCCACGAGCCAAGCGAGAGAGAGAGCTCTGCTCCAGACCCCCCATCCCACTTTTCCTTTTCCGATTCCCCACCCCTCCCCCTCCACCCACCCCCCTACGAGAGAACATTATCTGTTGTTTCAGGGTGTAGCCACAATTACTTAGCATGACAATGGGAGGAATTCCACAGAAAGAAAAGGGGAACAATCCAACCCCCAACAAACATGCTCACAGAAAGATTTCAAAATGCAGAGATGAAATTGCTTAAGGTAGATAAAAAAAGGTTATTAGAAAGCTGTATTCAAACAGCAGCTTTTTTAATTGTTGTTGTTTTCTTTTGGTTTTGTTTTGTTTTGTCTTAAGGAAGGGATTGACTAAAGTGGAAGTTATTTATCCTGCTACTGTAATATCATAGTGTTATTAATTATTTAGATGAGGAAAAGGTTTGGTAAATTATCCTTTACTAAGAAATCTGGTAGGGCCTGCAAACTTTCTAAAGGGCCGGATTCAAACTTAAAAGAATCCTCACTAAGTGAAGAAAAAAACAAAGAGGGATGCAAAGAACCAGGGAAGTTTTGGAAGGGTTAAGTAGTAAGAGTCAGCTGAATAAGGGAATGATGCAAAGCCTCTGGGAGAGCAGTCCTACTGGCATTTCTGGGAGCTATAGTGAAATCATGAACTTTAGTCAATAAAATTGCAAAAGTCAAGTATAATTTAGAGATACCTGAGGGCCATAATTTATAACAACAGAACTAATCCCTCACCATTTTCAGGGCTGACCTACTAGAGTAGTTTTGTGGAGATCTGGAAATCAAGTTGATCATGAGAAGGCAGTTTGTCCTTATGGCCAGGAGAGGCAATGGTGTCCTGGGATGCATCAGGAGCAGCATGACCAGCAGGTCAAGTGAGGTCACATGAGGAGTGCTGTATTCAGTTCTGGTCTCCACAGATCAAGAAAGGAGCTACTGAAGAGGGCCCAGTGGAGTCCACAAAGACAGTGGTGGGCCTGGAACATCTCTCTTACAAGTAATGCTCTCTTGTGAGAGCTGAGCCAGTCTAGTCCACAGAAGAAAAGGCTGAGAGGGGATCTCATAAATACATAATAATATCTCAAAGGCAGCTGCCAAGAGGATGGTGGCAGACTTTTTTCACTGGTGCCCAGAGACAGGACAAGGAGTAATGGCCATAAAAGAAAGGACAAGAACTTCCACATAAAGATGAGGAAGAACTTTTTGTTCAGGGTGGCAGAGCACTGGAACAGATTGCCCAGGGTGGTCAGGGAGTCTCCCTCTCTGGAGACACTCAAAATCCACTCAGACCAATTCCTGTGTAACTTGCTGTCCTGGTGACCCTGACAAGGTCCACTAAATGATCTCCAGAAATCCCTTCCAACACTAACCATTCTGTTATTCTGTGACTACCTCTATGGGCATTGCTGAAGCACAGTGTAACATGATCAGTTTTAAGCAGCAAAGATTCACAGAATCATTTAGGCTGGAAAGAACCACTCAAAATCATCTAGTCAAACATTCCAATCAAAGTGGCACTAGCTTCCAATCTAGGTCAGATTGTTGAAATTCCAACGATGGAGAATTCATGGCCTCTCAGAGTTCCTGTTTCAATGCTTTACCATTCTCACTCTAGATATTCAATTACGATTCCCATTGGCTCAGTCTGTGACCTTTGTCTCTCATCCCCTCACTAAGCACCTTAGAAGAATTTGTCCTCTCTACATAGTGTTAGATCATTGAAGACAGCAACTACTTATGAAATGCTCAGTACAAGAGGCATGGAGCTCCTGGAGAGGGGCCAGCAGAAGACTGTGAAGGTGATTAAGGGATTGGATCTCTCTTATGAGGAAAGGCTGAGGGGGCAGGGTCCATTCCACCTTGATAAGAGGTGACTGAGATGGAACTACATCAACGTCTATGACTATTTGAAGGGAGGTGTCAGGGGGATGGATCCAGACTCTGCTTGGTGGTGCCAAGCAATAGGACAAAAGGCAGCAGGCAGAAACTGATGTATAGAACCTGAACATGAGGAAGAACTTTAATGTGACTGAGCACTGGAAAAGGTTGCCCAGAGGTTGTGGATTCTCCCTGTCTGTAGATATTCAAGAAAAGTCTGGACACAATCTTGTGCAATGTGCTTTAGGCCTTGTTTGGGCAGGGAGGTTGGACCAGATGATCCACTGTAGTCCTTTCCAGTCTGACCCATTCTGTGATTCTGTGAACTATTTCCCTCCAGCCTTTTCTTATCTTGGTTAAACATATCCAGCTTCCTCAGCCTCCTCATAGGAGTATGTGTGTATGTAGGAGTCTGGAGCAGGGAGGTGGGATGTGGAAGAAAAAAGAATTCCAGAAAAAAGGAAAAAAAAGTTGAAAAAGCGAGAGGAGAGAAACTGAAAATAGTCAGATGTCTAGAAAACATGACCCATGGGGAAGGATTAAAAGAACTGGCATTGCATGTCTCAAAGATAAAATTGATAGGGAAATGTGGTAGCAATGTTCAAACATATTAAAAAAAGATAGACAAAAGAAGAGGAAAATACCTTGTTCTCCACATCAATGGCAGTTAGAACAAGAGGCAATGCACTTAAATTGCATGAGGAAGAAAAAAGTTAGACTAGGAAAAATTTCCTAAGGATAAGGAAGGTGAAGTACTAGAACAGATTGCCTGGGGAGATAGTCAAATATTAATCACTGGAGAGTTTTTGAAACAGATTTGTATGGTTTGTCCTGCCAAGAAAGAACAGACTAGTATTCAAGTCCTATCTTCTGTGCTTTTATGTATGTAGCTGACTGAAGAACAGTTTTGCAGCCCAGAAATATGGCAGCTGAATAGAATAAAGGATTTTTAGTCTGATAAAGAGCATTAATCAAAGCAAGTGTGTGTTGGCTTCAAGGTAGGGACAAGAAATAATTTGAGGGGAAATAAACCATCAGGGTTTACTTTCTAGCTTTATAAAAATACGGGACATTTATGATAAAGGTCTCACTTCTATCATTCTGCCAGAATAGGCAGATAACATAGGAGGAGCTGCATGTGCTTCCTCAATGTATTGATGCTATTAAGATGAAGTGTGTACAAAAGAGTACCATATATATGTGTGTGTACGTAACAGAGAGATAGAAGTACTTCAGTGGGAACAGAGACACCCTCAGAAGAGATGCCAAATCCATTCTGGAGTAGAAGTCTGTAGCTGGAGTGCCACAGGTGCTGTAGAGGGGCCAAATATAATCAAAGGCAGTAGCCAACTAGGGAGCAATTAAAATTCAAGCCTGAGGATGTTAAAGAAACAGACATTTAGTCACGTTACCCTGCCATGGTACCACAACAACCAATTCTGCCAAAGTAGGAATTGAACTTGGTGAGTTTTATTAAAGCCATAGGAGGCTTTGACAGGCTAGTACGTCACTTGCCCACATGGCAGATGTGTGAGACTTTAATCTGTCTACAGAAGCAGTGCAAATGGCTGAGCCAGAAGGACTAGGAAAATCAGAAATAAAGGTAAGAGGAAAGAAAGTGGAAGAGAGTTGGCAAGAGAAAGAGAGAGAGATATTATTAGAACTGCAATCCACGTATCTGAATGAACTCAAAAAACTATTTCTTTCTGGCAACATTTGTAGGCTTAGAAGAAAATGTTCTTGCGATGAGCATATCACTTTTGGTCAAACATATGTTTTTGAGCAAACCCATACCTGAATTTTTCCAGTACAAGCACATGGCAGGAACTGGTGCTGTGGTGTAGCGTGACTTCTCAGTTTGCATAGAACTATTCACAACCCAAAGAAAGAAAAAAAACAGGTATAAAGAAGTCCCTTGAAACCTTGAAACCTTGAAATCATCACTTTATCAGAACTAGAGGCAAAGTAATCTCCTGTTACGAGATGAGTTATCCTTGCCCTACCTGCAATGCCCATTGAGTGCTTTGTGCAATATATCAATATACATTACAATAGTCTTCCAAATTCCCAAGGAAAATATCTGCTTTCTCAGAAAGAATTACTTAGCAACATACTTTTACCAAATGCAGGTTAAAAATATGCTTGGATGGCTTTCGTCACACATTCATGCATGTGTTGGATAAGATTCAACCCCTCTAACTGACTCACAGGTGGCCTTCACTCAACCTGTGAGCCCTCAGAGAAGTCTCCTACTCTCTGGTCATCACTGCAGGGAGTCAGCTCACTGCTCACACCCAATCTGTGCCCTGCTCAAGCACTGTGTAGAGGTGAAGTTTTCAAAGTTGCCAACCAGAACACCCACTAGGTAAGGCTCAGAATGTTTTCAAGAAATTTGTGTTTCAGACATATAGCACAGCAATAAACAGTCATTCAAATTTTTCTCATCATGGATCAAGATTAAGCAAATATACACTTGACTGTTGTTTTCAATTGTTAGGCAGTTTCAACTGAAGCTCCACTGAAAAACAAGAAGCTGCTTTTCCTTTTGTCAGAGTCCCTTGAGACAAGGCATTACAACAAGATTTTTAAAATTCTTCTTCTTTCACAGAAAGAATATTATCATATAATATGTACATGTATATGTGTATGTGTATGTATATGTATATGTATATGTATATGTATATGTATATGTATATGTATATGTATATGTATATGTGAATATAATATAATATAATATAATATAATATAATATAATATAATTAATATGTCTGCTACAGTAAAGATGAATTACTGATTTTGATTTTAGAAAGATACTTCTTGGTCCCCTACACGAACTTAAAAACCTAAGAATTTGCATTTAACATGGGTATTTGTATTAGAATGAGACAGTGACATTCAAATCATCTATTTAAAATATATTTTTAAAAAACCCACCAGATTTTGGTACATCTCTGGTTAAGCCATTCATTATTCCACAGCATGGATATTGTGCCAACCACTGCTTTATTAGTTTGTTTCTTTCTTTTTTTTTAAATATATTTGTATTTTCTCAAGTTTTGAGGAAAAGCAAATAATCTTAGCTGCCGACTGACCATCATATTGTGTCAGATTGTAAAAATAAATGTTCTGTAAAAGCAGGTATATAAAAATACAGGGTTAGGTGCAGATCTTTTCATCTGACAATAATTAGTGAAGGTTTATGCCTAATGGTTTTTGTTTCTGTTATAAAGGAAATCTCAGTATCAGCAAAATGAAATTCCTGGACAGTGTAAAGAGGTAGCTGACAACATACTGTGTTTTCCCATTGCAGAATTTCACCTAATACCAGTGAAAAAAAATTGTCAGATTTTGGTAACACTTCTATTCCTTTATAAATTTGTAACAATATTAGCCCTAGGTTTTCAATACCACAGGTGACTCATCAAGGATATTTAAGCTCCAAGTAAATTGTCTAAAATAAACATTCAAGAGTTATTAAGAGGTTCATATATTTTGATGGTCATAGATCACTATTACCCTATTAAGGGACTTTCTAGGACTGAGAATGTGCTTTCAAGAACTATTATTATTATTTCAATCATAATGAAGACCATGCAAGGTTTTTTTCCCTTTGTTTTGTATGACCTTGCAGTACCCAGAGTGTGAGAAAATGATCTCAAGATAGCTAAAAAGTAGTAGGAAAATAAAAAAGGAAAATGTTTTATTCCCATTAAAAAAAACCCCAAAACCAAAAAACTCCAAGCAAAGATTTCCTGCAGCTCCCCATCAAAAGGGCCCTCATTGAAGGACCCCTTTTGCTTTTGGTGTGAGTATAGACTCATCTGTTTTCAACAGCCAGTAAGATATTGACTCATCGTTATGTGAATAAGCTCCTTGCTGGTAATGTGCTCTGACTCCTGCTCACTATACAGGACACATCTTAATTTTTTTAGAAGATAAAAAATATTAACAAATAATTATAAGAAGGGAAAAAAAACCTAGATGGCAAATTAGCCACTGTTTCATCAGATATTTCATCTAATGAGTTAATGTAAAAATGGAGTTATGAAGCATGTCTAAGATGTGGAAATAGACTGGGAGAAGTTTTTCGTATTGAGATGACATGCAGGCATCTTGATCAGGATTTGTTAATTCCTGCTTTACTCCATCCTTTTCCAGACAGGTGAGGTTATCCTTACAAAATGAAGAGGGCACCTGGAGAAGTTCTTTTCACTTGAATCTTTTTCATCAGTTTCACCTGAGATGCAAGTATGATTGACATTGTGAAGACAGCACAAGTGCTAGGGAATCCCATGCTGAGATATTACAGAGAGTGAGATGAAAATAAAAGATTCGATCTCAAGCTGGTATTATATCTGATCTGAAATCCGTGAAACAACATCCTGACATGGACATCTGCTTATATAGTAACTTTTCAACTAACATATAGTACTTGCCTTCTTTTTAAACCAAGCTGTGTCTGTTCTGTTGGCCTTCTTTCTGGTAATAATGTTAATCAAAACCATAGAAAATTAATTAAATTAATTCATTTTCAGAGGGACAAGAATAAACCCAAATGGGCTTCCAGCTTGAAGAACACATAAACTTTGTGCAAAAACATAACTTCTGTTTCCCAGCCTGGAAAATGGATTTATGTATCACAGCTAGGTCATTTTTATATCATGAGACAAAACCAAATCTCTTCCTGTGGAGATAATAGAAAAGTCCATCAGAGCTATACAAGGAAACTCCATTTAATTTTTGAATATACATGTAACAAGCTCAGAATACCTATTTTAATTATTTTGAATTAAAACGGCAGAATTCTGTCTGAAAACATCAGACTAAATTTGAGACCAATATTATTCTTGAAAACCAATTTATATTGAACAGAATTAGTTTTACACATTGGTTTTCGTTTGAACTGTGAGAGACTTTACTATGCCCAAATGAGATTTTTTCCTTCCTTAATTTAACCTTTTATTTGGTTGGGTTGGTTTGATTTTTTTGTTTGTGTTTTGGTTTTTGTAGGTGCAGCAGTCTTGCTGCGACAGCTGTCAGGGAACAATCAAGTCTGCAGTAACAACATTCCTCAACAAGACATAAAAGATTTGGGCCCTTTTCCCACCAGCATTTCAGACTGGGCTGTGACACCTATTGAGGAATGGCTGGTGGGATGCTTCATTCACCCAAAATGCTGGGATTTTCATCCTGTGAGGAGTCTTCTGGTTGGCTGGTTAGTTGGTTGGTTGGTGCACTATTCTCTCAAGAAATGATGGCTGGTGAGAGGGCAAAATGTGATAGGACAGAAAGGAGAAATCCCAGCAGTACACTACCAGGGTCTGTAAAAGGCCCACCTAGGAAACTACAAGACTTGCAGTCTGTCAAGGGTTTAAGGAATAAAAAGTAATTTGATTACAGGTGCTCAAGCAGCATTCATTTTATTCTTATTAGCTGAGAAATGTCTCTAGGGATTGCATGCTAATCTTTAAAACAGATAAATGGCTCTATTAAAAGAAGTGTAATTTGTTCATAGCTCTATAGCATCAGACTATTTTATGAATGCAGGGAAATTGTAAATACAAGACAATAAAGAAGAAACTTCTTCTTAAAGCCAGTATAGATGACTGTATATAGAGGTATTTGGTGATTTATAATCCCGAAAAGAAGTTTACATATAGAAAAATATTGGGGAATTGAGCCAATATTTCCCTTTATTTGTTTTAAGGCTCAGACACACTAAAAAGCAATATAAATCATCTTTATTTTTTAAGATTAAAGGGAACAAAAATCTTGAAACTATACCTTATTCTTTACCTTATGCACTCTGAAAATAGAAAGGAAGAAGGGAGGATGGAGAAAAAGAGAGAGAAAAAGAAAGAATCAAAAGTCAAATTTTCTATAAACAAAAAATCAAATCTCTTTTTAGTTATACATGGTGAATTACATGATTTAGATGTGATTTTCTAATCAAACTAATATTTTCGGGGTTTTTTTAGTTAAAATACGAGGAAAATGCACATTTTTTGTAACAGCATGCAGAATACAAACAGCTTATGATGCACAGCCATAGACAAAGAACAACATATTTTGAATACAGAGCACTGACTCCAGTATATTTGCATTTCAGGATTGTTTTGAACTTAGATAACAAGGCATAAGATCCTGGTTAGTGTAGAACCTCAGACATGCATGTGAAACTTCTATGAAAAGTCGTAACGAAAACAAAACACATATGTCTAAAGCTAAAACTAGGTTTTAAAGGCCAGATGTAAAACCTCACTGAAGTCAGTAGAAGTCTTGATTCAAAGGAGCTCTGGATCAATGCCAAAAGTTTACTCTGTTAGCATTTCCCCAAGGAATGTCTAGGGTGCAAAATAAGCATTTCTATACTATTTTTTTGTAATAAGTAATTACAAAGGAAAACTAAGAAGGTATCATTAGTGGGAAGCTTCGCATGGAATTTCCTTTATTTTAAGGAAAATATAGGTTTGGTTCTGCAAAAAATGTCATTTCATTAGTTTCAAATAGCAGCTATACACAAAACACTATCTGATGACTGAAGAAACTGAGCCAAGAACATAGATCAAGGGGAGATCTGTTGAAGCTGTTATTTTACAAAGGGTAAGTGGAGAAATGCCAAAACCACAAAGCTGCAATCAGGCTATGAACTTCTCTGAAGTTCAAGGTCACTTCAGCTGGGAGGTTTGACTAAACCCGGCCCTGCCAGTAGTTCATTTGTTTCTCACACAACATTTGGAGGTCTAGTAAAAGCAATTTGCCGTTTTAGGGACCTAATCATAAGCACAATGTGCATTGGTCCTTGTGTGCCAGCGCAGCTCGAGCACAGTGACCTAAAGTCTGTGGCTACCCCCACACATCTTGTGAGTCTGTGGATGGTTGCAATTACATGTGTCAGCACAGCTGCATATTCTTTTTTTAAATGCTTCCCTGTCTGCTGGCAGTGACTGTAAATTTAATGAGAGCACCTGCTGCCCTCTTGCCTAGTTAATTCATAGCGATCTGCCTGAACTAAAGGAAATTTCAAAAAAGCCTCTGTTCTTCAGTAATAAATTACCAGTCTATATCATGGCCTAAAGGGCCTTTGATTCATGTAATATTACACTTACACTAAGCTCTGCTGGCAGCAGGAACATTTAGTTTCCCTGAGTGGAATGGGGGATGGGAAAAAAGACAGAGGGAAAGGAGAGGAAAGGAAGGGAAGTGGCTGGTGAGATTAAATAAAAGGAGAAGATCAATTGCCTGAATATTGACAGCTGAGAGAGGTCTTTGTCCTTGACCTCTTACCCTGAACCATGTATTCACTCTAGGTAAAAGCCTTGGCTGCGAAAAATTCTTCATTGACAAGTTATGGTGTAGAGCATTTAATAATCTTTTGCAAGAAAAAAAAAGTTAAAAAAAACCCAAAAAAACTTCTTTATTATAAATTTCTAGTTCACCTCACATTTATCAGCAAAGTGAATGTCATTCTAGTTAGTAACATTGTAAACTGAAAGCAGTAATGCCTTCACCAATTATCGTTTTACACATTTCTTTAAAACACAAACAATAAATCTGGAAGCTTTTGAGGAAAAAAAAATCTGCAATAAAGAATTTATTGGGGTGGAGGAAGAAAGGCAGGCAACTAAAGTGAATATAAAATACAGAATATTGCAAAAGGGAATAGATCAATTATATTCCCCTGGAAAAGCATGTGGTGCAAATGAAAAGTTACAGCCACACTAAAATATCTGAAACCCAAAACATAAACAGTATCCAAAAAAGATTTATGTGAAAGTAGAAATAGTGGAAGCGCAAAGCATTACAAATAGAGTCTTGTATATCCCAGAGGGAGATACTGACTCCATCAAAATTTGACTTTGAGGGATTGTGAGGTTCTGACTCGCACAATTTGAATGACTAATTTATGTTGGAGGCATAAGCCATTTTGTTAGATAAGTGGTAGGCAATACACAGCTCCTGTTCTCTTTACTCACACCAAATAGTATCTCCACATGTGGTAACTGAATACATGCACTTATGCCTCCAATTTAAACATATGCAGGAAGATTTTCAGGACTGCCTGAAGCCCAACTATCTGTTGTGAAACAAACACTGAGTATGGAACTATGCCAGGTACAGAAATGTGATAGAAACAGAGACATATTAAAATAAAAAATGTATAAAATAATTAAGCTCCTCAGCTTCATACTTCTTGCACTGAAAATGCCCATTATAAAATATAAATCCAAAGAAGAATTTTATCCATTGAAAAAAACTATAGATCCTAAATTTATCACAGAGTTATATGATGTTTCATTGTATGCAGCTTGAAAGACATCTGAATATATAGCTTATGTATGTTTCTCCATCTGTTTTCAAGAACCTTTTTATAAAAATACGGTTTATAAGTTTTCTTAAATAAAGGTCAAGTTTCTCCCTTTTGGCACCTTAAGAAACAAAAAAGTATGAAGGTCAGAGTTATGTCTCAACAACTGGCAACATTACAACTTGTTTACCTTCTGCTGTTCATAGGTGCTTATATTATTATAATACAGGAATAAAACATTACCTATCTGGGCTGGTAAACACACCAAATCTACTTTGCACTAAGAAGACCAAGGCGCAAGCACTGGTAGCAGAACATTGTTTCATTTTTCATAACACTCAAACATCTCATTCTCTTGACTCAGGATGACAAGTGCTTTGTGCCTACACAGAATAAAATGCACATAAATATTGTAATATTTTCAGGCTACTCTAAATCATGCCCCCAACTTAAGATCCTGACTCTCCTCTCCTCTCCTCTCCTCTCCTCTCCTCTCCTCTCCTCTCCTCTCCTCTCCTCTCCTCTCCTCTCCTCTCCTCTCCTCTCCTCTCCTCTCCTCTCCTCTCCTCTCCTCTCCTCTCCGATTTTTTTCTTTTAATGAGACTTGCTGAAGGATTAAATTTCTTTTCAAACCAGAATGGAGAGGCCATAGCCATAAGAAGGTGAGAGAGCTCAGACATGTGCTATCATCGTTTGACATTCACAGGAGCAATTACAAAGTGCAGTGAATTTAACCCAGTGCCCACAGATGCACAGCATCATAACTAGATGAGGATCTAGATATTAAAAGTCTTCCTTTTAGTTCATATAAAAGACAGAAAATTCTCACTTTCCTGTTTTGGGTAGCAGTAGCAGCCTTGAATGTCCTTGGTGTCTCTTTCATGAGCAAGTGAATTTTCACACACACTTCTCAACTGGTATGACACTGGATTCCTTTCCCTTGAATTGGACCAATATGTTCATTGATTTTAATGGAATCATTTCTGAAGTAAACTGGGAATGCAAGCATCAATACTGGTCTCATAGATAGCATATCTATGTATAGATATGACTATGAACACAAATACATAAATTACCACATTACAGTTGTACCCATTCATCCCCGTACAACTACTATGTCTGGAGAACAAACACCTAGACAGAGATGACATGCCAGGTGGGGGTCACGTTTTGATGCAGATATCAGCTTCCACAAAACATGTGGCACAACCCAATAACATGAGCTCTTCTCTTTGCTCTTTACACTGACTTCTCCTATTATATCACATCTGTTCAGCATCTTGCTTTATAATCATTCTTGCAGCATGGATAGAGCATACTAATGTGGTCTTCTCTTTTGCTTAGTGATGCTCACTACCTAGGTGAAGCTAATCTGCACAGAAGATGATGGTTTTATTGAGGCATTTCAAGCCTTTCTTCTTTTTTTTACCAAACTGGCTTCCTTCAGCCTATTGCCTTAAATGTAACTGAATTCCTGGCTTGAAGGCAGTCCACATGTGACAAACATCTCTCAAGAGTAAATGTCCTACTGAGAGACTCAGCAGTTTATAAGGATGATGTGACACAGGGACTATTATGGAAAGAGGGAACATTAAAAGAAATTAAAATCACTCTTTGCTGTCACTGCTGTTCCTCTATTGTGTTCATCATACAACACAGGCTTTACATAGCACTATTTTCAAAAGCACTAAATCTCTGGCATTTTGCTTTTTACATAAAATATACTGGAATAGCAGTCATAAAGCCACCGACCCCAGCCTAATCTGCTTTCTGTACACAGACAGTACTTCCTCATTGTTACTAGGTGACTAGATTTTATGAATACACTTTCTCTTCTGAAAGAATAAAATCCCAAAAGACTAGGTAGCATCACATTCTGTTATTCTACACAGAAAACAGATAGCAGAATTTATAGCTTGGCTCCTGTGCAAAATCATATACTGAATGTAGAATACATAGGCTGAAAACTTGAGAGATTCTCAAGAGAGACTCAGTCTGGCTTACTCTAACAGAGAAACTCCCCTCAAATGTGTAATTACCTCATTCAGATCACCTAAAATCCATTAAAATTTTGCCTTGACTACTGGATGAATTCTGATTCTCACCTATAGCTTCTCTTCTCTTCTCTTCTCTTCTCTTCTCTTCTCTTCTCTTCTCTTCTCTTCTCTTCTCTTCTCTTCTCTTCTCTTCTCTTCTCTTCTCTTCTCTTCTCTTCTCTTCTCTTCTCTTCTCTTGATTTTCTCTTAAAATATTTCAATAGGAACTTAGACTGACATTTAGTCCTTTCCTGCCATACTCAAAAACAGTGGTAGCTGCATTTCATTTGTAAAAGTACCATCATTCTGGAACTCTGGAAACCATTAATTAAGTAATCAAATCAGAAACTAGAAACTAAGAATTAGTCACAGTACCTAAACAGTAAGCCAGTTAATAGGAACTTAATACAAAGGAACAAAAAAATACTAAAACACTCATTAGGAAAACAGATTTTATCAACATCAGCATATATTTACTACACATGAAAACACACAAAGGAGATGTTGAGATGTATTGCAGAAGTGATTTTCCTTTCAGAAGAAAATCAAGTCTGATGTTTTCCCACACGGTCCTCTTTTTACACAAAAAATACAAGCCTCATTTCCCAGCATTTTCAAGAAGTAGCAGCTATCCCTCTCTAAATAAATGAAAAGAATCAGCTTGTCAGATCAAAAAGAAAAAAAAAATCTTCAAATACAGAAATTATTTGAAAGAGTTCAATCTCAAACTTTTCAGAATGGAAATTCAGTCTTTAGAGGACTAAAACTAACAATGCTCTTTGCCACAATGTGAACCCAATAATCAGGCACATATGCACACACATACAGACACAAATTTAATTTCTCTTTCTGGCAGAAACATCTCTCTTATGATGTATGTTTTCTTTATAGCACAAGGACTGATGTGTGTAACAGTTGTGCTCTGTAGCACCGGATGGGTTCCAACTTAATTTTTCAAGGTACTTCACAGACACAAGATTATAACTCCTGATCTGAGAAAACCTGTAGTCAAAACAAAATAGCTAATACCTCCTCCCTCTTTAAACTGCAGCTGGCAGCTCTCCAAAGCACACATTCCCAGTCGGAAAATTTATGCTGCAAATTGCTCCGTAAACCAATCCTGTCATGTAAATTGTTGCAGTGTGCACTTCCTGTACTTGCAGACTCTTTGCTCTTAGAGGTATAAGCAACACTCAGTCATCCTGAAGAAGTTAATAACTAAAAGATACCTCAGCAGACAAGAGAAAAGGGATATGGCATAGCTCTCTAGAAGGAAAAACATGCATCAGCTGGAGAATGAAAAGTCCTCACTGACTCTAGTTCGTAGTGCAAGACCTTATCCTGTTTTTCCTCTTTTCCTAATATTTCTTCTTAGAATTAGAATACCCATGCATTGCACTTTATTTCATTTCAAAGACAATGTATACATTAAAAAAAAATTCCAAAACTTAAAAAAGAAGATATTTTAATTGTTTTTTTAAACATTTGCTATTTGAATATTAACGCAATTTTCACAGAGCAGAGTTTTCACCTAAAACAAAACTTGTCTATTTAATGGATCAAAACAATCAACTAATATGAGTGAGGATTTTTGCTGTTAATTTTTCATCCCTTGCATTAATCACAAAGGAATTTGGAATAGAATCTGCCAGCTACATGATCTGATCAAACAGAATTTTTGGGGAACAAATTGTAGGTGGCTGCCTGTGTCAGCAATCAAAGAGCTCTGAATTTTACCAAATAATGCTTTACCAGCTACAAACGTGGCTACATTTTTTATGGACTTTGATTAATTATTTGAGCGACACTAAAGCCACTTTTTTTGGGACTTAAAAAACTTTAAAAATAAAGCCTAAATTACTAAATTACTACAGATTTTAGATTACTAAAATTGCTTCCCCAAAAGCCAGTGTTAACATCTGAAAAATGTACCTAGTACTGCTAAGATATTTAGACATCAAGAAAAGTATTGCTACAAATTTTTCCACCTGCAGTATATGAGAGAAGGCTTTGTGAACCTTGGACTGCAGTTCCAGCTTTCATTCATGTATCTTTGGCATTCTAAAAATTTACATCTACCACAGAAAATCCCACACCACCACTCTTCCCAGAGCATACCATGCTGCTGTAAGCTTTTAAAACAAATCTAATGGTATCACATAAAATAACTGGAATCCAAAGAATGTTTTCACAATGTTATGAGAAAACATTTAGCTTGTGCAATGAACAACAATAGAAGCAGCAATCAAAGAAAATCATTATTGTCAACAATGAAAAATAATGTTTCTTAGCAACTAAGTTTCAATTACTCTTTGTTTGCTAACAATCACCAAGATATTTAAGACTAGTAGCTTTATTCCAGTAAGTAACATACTATCAAAGACCATGATAAAGAGCTCCTGTTTTAACTGTTTCTATTTTTAATCAAGCATCTTGCAATTAATTTTATTAGTGTTTTAGAACTAATTTACTTTGAATGAGCTGTAACTATGATTTGTTATTGTCATGCTGTAAATGGAATTGTAATGTGTAATAATTATTTGTTTAAATAATAGAATCATTGGCATACAGATGATAATCCAAGCAAGAAAAAAATTATTACCATTAATAATAAGATTAAACAAAATTGTATCCAAGAACAGATCCCAGGAGAACCCTTCAGCTATTTTAGGTGAAGTAGAAATGATATTACTAATTAAGACAGAACACTGGCTGTCATAAAGGTAGCTACAAACACTGCTTCCTAGTGAAAAAATGAGACTTCATCTTATTGATAAAAATGACCTGACTGCAATACACTGTGCTTGTGGCTGTTACCAAGTCTCTGAAAACAGTTACCATTAGATACCCTACTTGCTTTTTTACTACTCCCCATGATGATCAAAGATTGAAATTACATGATTTTTGAATGAAGTATACAATTTTCAAATTCTTGCTTCTTTCAAAGAGGTTTTAACCAGACATTCAAGCACGTGATTTTTCTCCTGATAGAGTGGTTGGAGTAAATTCAGGTACCTCAGTACTGAAAGCAGCTGGTCCTTTCATTCCGTCTGCTGTGCTTGTGTGAGTTAATGAAAGGAAGGGGTGCTCTCTCTCCCATTTGTTCTTGAGCAACACAGGGTTTTATTTAAAAGTCAACCATTTGAGCAGCACTGTGCACTGCTCAGAGGAACAGCAGAAGTCAGAGTAGGAGCAGTGCTGATGCTGAACAGAGCTTGCAGGTCAACACCTTCACCAGCCCTGTGTGGCCATGCTGGGCTGCAGCTCCCTGTCTGGAGGATGCTCAGGCTCTTGGCCGACCAAGCCTCCCCAAACAAAGCCCTGTTGACAGCAGAAGCACATGGCACATTGAGAATGCAGCTAAGAGCAAAGCCCAGCACACGTGGCACCCATTTCCTCTGGAAGCCACAGTGTCCCCACTCCACGCTGCTAATGCACCGCGCCATTCTTTCTGCCCCTCGCCACAAAAATTACTTATTTTTTCAGTTCTGGAAATATTTCTGGTTCTCAAAGCTTCTTTTCTCTAACCTGAAGACCTATTAATCTCTTTTGCTTATGTTTTCACACAACATTTGTGCCTGAGGCTTCACTGGAACAGTTAGACATTGTAAGAGCCATGCTAACAAACTGCAGAAATTGGCAACACAGAAATTCAACTGCTGCAGCTCACATTTTTGTACTAAAAGAGTGAATTAGACCTTATTCTACCTTGAGAAAACCATAATTTAAGACGGCCTCAGCCAAGAATTATTTGGACTGAAACTCTTCTTGCCCCTAATGCAAAAAAAAAAATAAATTAAAAAAAAAAGGCTATTTTCTTCTTCAGTAAGAACAAAATAAGTAAAATAATAATACTTTCCGTATTGATTATTTTAAAAATTTATTAATAATCCCGTTAAAAATTAGATTAAAATGACAGTAAATGAATTTATGTACCTGCATGCCTGACCAACACCCAACACAAAATGCCTTTATGCTTCTTTGGAATCTGACATAGGGAAGCCCATTACTCAGTCAGTGGTGGTATGCATCTCTTTTAATTGCTCTGTTCACATGCCTCAGTCAATCTGGAGTTAACATTTCTAATATCCATTTAATCATTTTTTGAGAGCAAATTAAAAAGGTCTTTTAATAGCACCGATTCAAGAGCTTTTTTGGCCCCCAGGTGTGCAGAGTGATTGAAATGCCTTCAGTATAGGCTGCCTATATGGTAATATTTTTAGACTAATGCTGATTCAGAAAATCTATGCTGAGTAGTGTTAGTGCCATGGACTTGGTCTTGTAAGCTGTTTGCCATAGCAAGACAAAATTTTGTGTGACGTTTTTACAAAAAATTTCTCCTACGTGACACCTGAGGAAAGAGAAAGTAAGGGCTTTGACCATGTCAGAAACCAAATGAAGGAATGACTGAAGTCCATGTGTTTCCTATCCACTCTATGTGCTGCCCCCTAATATGATCAAACTCGTTATGAAAATTCAGGCACTTGCTGTTTCTCACGTAGCAAATCCACTAGATAATTTCTTCAAGATTTGTAAGGAAAGAGTATTTCCCCCTTCTCAGAAATTGCACTGATTTAAGGCCTAGTTAACAGTGTAGTCAGGTCTGAATTAGTACAATCTCATAACTCAGATGTGCAGCTTGTGGTTCAGAATAATAACACTCTTTAAGGAGGCACAAGGACTGCTTTTCATTTTAATGGGGTTTTGGATCAGATGCTGAAGAGCTAAGAATCCCTGTTATCCCAATCACACTGACCATTCTCTTCCCTTCCTGCTGACTACTGTTGTAGTATTTTTGCTTTAACCTGCCTTCAATGTCTTTCAGCTGTTCTCTCAGCACTATAGGGACTTGAACTTTTGACAATGAATGAGATGTGCCAAGTTAGTAGTAATTACTTTATTGACGTCACTTCAGCTTTCAACCCACTTTTACCCAAGCTGCTACTATTTGAAACAGTAGGTCATTTGTAGCACATTATGCAAATCTTCGAACTAATCTTTTGCATAATACATAAGAGCTCAGTTTGTGCATTAACTAATTTATCTGACTATACAGAAGCTATGAATCCTGATTTTATTAAGCTCTTCATTAAGTCAAAATGTATCTGAAGTGTGCACACACAAATATATATATATACAGTCACAAATGAAATTGCTTCAAAGGTAGGAACAGTCACTTGATACATGGTCTTATCCACTAATAAATGAGGATTCCTTTCAGATGAGATATGCATGATCTGAAAGAAAATAGATTCCCCCTTTGCAATAAATGGATGAATTAATGCACACGTGCATATCTTTTCAGTAGATTCTGAAATTGTATTTGTATATGATGCAAATAGTCTGTATAGATTACCAGCTATCATACAACTCTTCCCTCTATTAAGTCACTGCAAATTGGATCAAATCTCATCCATCTCATCTGCAGGGTTTTTCTAACATGGGAGAAGTAGAAGAAACTGAGGGATTTCTTTTTATTTTAGAGTTAGTTACTTAAATTTTCAGAAAAAACACAGTGTATTATTGAAATATTTATCATAAATGATATTATTAAAATAAATTATGATTTCTAGGTGCTGTATTGTCAATAAATGCAGGTGTCACTCTACACTCAGTGATGTCATTGCTGCATACCTACTCAATCGATCCTGATGTGGAGAGTGTTGCACCTTTTGGAACGAGTGATAAACAGAATTTAAGGAAGCACAGGACAGTGCTGAACTGTGCTGTACTCAGCTGCACATAATGTGAGGCACTTAAGATTTGTGGGGTATCTATATTCCTCTTCCCATTAAAGCAGCTATCTTATTACAGCAGTTGTTGTTGGACCTTCCTTATTAAGATCTGGAAAGAGTCCTGCTCTGAATCTCTTTGACCCCACAGCTCCCACCATCCTGTGCTGAACAGCTACTGTTGGAGAAGATCTCAGATCTTTCATTATGTTACATTCTACAATCAGGACAGTGTGCCAAGGCTACATGCAAAAAAAATTCCTGCAGATTATTTTCATCTACTGTTTCAAAATCATAGTTATGATCAAAACATAGTAAGAACAATTTTTCAAAAAGTAAGGAACACACACCCCCCAATTTCAGCAGCAGCTTTCTCGTTCTGTTTAGTCTCATCCTCCTTCATGATAAATAAATTCACATTTTTCCTATTTGTTTCCTTCTGGGCAAGCACTGAGAGATGAATAATTGCCATCTCCCCTAAGATGTATATTGACATTGCAGTCACTTTTCCAAGAACCTAAAAGGTCAACATGCTTAAAGAGAGGTAATAAGTGATGGTCCCTCCTTGCATTCAACAGGAGTATCTAACAGCCTGCAACAGATGGAGGAAAAGGAGGGGGATGTCAACTATCCTCCTAACTCTTGCAAGTTCTTAGACACAGTTCATTAAAACTAATGAACAATCACCATGTGTTATGGATAAAAACAGATCACTTTTCCATTATCTAGGTAAAAACAAAATATTGTATTACTATTACAATACTCTGTCTACAAACTACCCTGGGATTTGGCCACATACTCCACTTCACAGCAGAATATTTAGTAAATTATTAAAATTTGTGAGTTGATAGCACTCTCAAACAATTTATTGTAACTGTAAAATATTTTAAGTTTTGAAAACACAATAAAGTTGATTTAATAATCCCCTAATCATATACACAACTTCCTCTAGACTTTTCTTCAATTACACTTCATAAATTATAATTTACTCTATATTATGGAAACATTAAAAAATAAACACTTCATGAGAATTTCACCAGATTCATTTATTTTGTTGAGTTAACCAGAAAGCATAACAAATTCACACATGACCTCTGAACTCTGAGCACAGGGCTTCAAATTCATTCTACCATCAAGAATATCCATCTGCCAAAGATAACAACTAAATGTTGTATTTAACCTGAGTCAAGATATTTGCCCTAATGACTACAGTATGGAAAAAGCAAACAAACAGAAAACTAGCAGAATTCTTTCACTTCTTTAAAAAAACCATTGAAGTTCAGATTTAAAGAAAAACAAAAATCCAAACACTGTCTCCTCTCTATGATGCTTGTTTAGTAAGGATGTGTCACTGAAAGCAGAAGCAGACAGATTTAGTAAAATCTAAATGCAAAACATTTATACTATATAAGTGAGAGATGTCATTCCAGTGTCAACAACATCACTTTAGTCAAGTACCTTATTAAAAATAGCACCCTGATTTGTTGTGGTTTCTTTTGTGGAATTGTTTTGGGGTTTTTTGTACTCTGTTGTTTTACACTGCACTTCAATGTACCACAGTTTATAAAATGCTCCAGAAGAAGCCATGGTGAGTTTTGCAAGACTCAGAAAATGCAGAATGTGCCACTTCATTTTGGCAGAGCCAGACTAGCAAAGAATTTATTATAAAATGGTGACTCCCAAAGGATCCTGTTAGGCCAAATGATTCCCAACTGTGATATCAGTTGCCTGATAGCGAATAGTGTTCATGATAAGTCTTGATGATCCTATAAAATTTCACAGCATTTAAGCCACCAGACTTCGCTTATACTCACCCTGGATCTCTCTTCTTCTTTAGTGATTTTCCCCCTCTTATGTGTGACAATATATAATTGCATATAGAATAATACACCAACTTGTGCCTCTTTTGGTTTAATTTTTCTTTGTTGTAGTTACCAACCATTCCTCGAGGACAGGAAAACTCTAGTTTAAACCCAGTGTTGCTGCACCTTATGATGATTATAATTAACCTTATTGACTTTAATGACAGAGAATCACTAAAACATCCCACTCCAGCAGAAATGATATGATAATCTTGTTGTACCTATGCCTATTCCCAACAAGATTAGGCAGTAAGATAGTTTTGCCAGGTGGCAGAAAGAAATGTATAAAGCCATAAAAAAGTGTTTTGAGTTGCACTGTTTCAAGTGTGTAGCAAACTAAAATGCTTTGGCATCATGTCCTCTGTTGGAGGCAGGCTAAGGGAGTTGGGGTTTTAAGTCCCAATGAGAGCTTCCAGAAAGGTCTACCAAAGAGCTGGAGATTGACTTTTTCCAAGGGCATGAGGGAAAATGTCTATAAACTGAAATGGGATAGATTTAAATTAAATATTAAGAAGAAAGTCTTTCCTATGGAGATAGTGAGGCACTGCTACAGGTTGCCCAGAGAAGATGTGGATGCCCCATTCCTGGAAGTGTTCAAGGACAGTTGGACAGGGCCTGGTCTAGTGGAAGGTGTCCCAGCCCAAAATGATGAGCTGCAACCATGGTTTTAAAATTCCCTTTCAACCCAAATCATGCTATGATTCAATGATTTTACAACCATACCTGGGAAGGCCACCTCATGATGGGCCATGAACTTAGATGACCAGAATAACCAGCCTGTCTCCTTTAACATCAGCATGAGGATGAGACACAGTCCAAGGGTTCCATCATGAATTCTCCAGCATATATGTAGTCTTCTTACAAGAAAAAACACACCAGATTTTTCCTTATAATTCCATTTATTCTCTTTTTTACTGTTTCATGTCCAGTGGGGCACAATCAACAATCTGGCAAACGCCATAGATATGTTCACAGTTGCTGCTACATTTTTCATTACAGTCCTTTAAGGTACTTGGCTTTCTCTAGAAACTCCTTCAATAAAGGCATGTGGGAGAAGGCACATCTCCTTTCTACCCACACAAAGTCATACACATTTCTGTATCACACAGATACTTGCAGTTTATTATTAATTTTAGCAGCCACAGAAAATATCTTAGACAACATTTTTTTCTCATTTTTCTTAAATAAAGAAAATATTAACTCACCCTTTCACAAAGGAAAACTCAAAAAATATAAGAAAAATGTGCACACATAGACAGATTCTGAAGCCTTTAATATGTCAACTCAAAATTATATAGGTTTTTGAGAAAGTAAAAGCATTTTTACCACTGTAAATAAGCAGTTCTATAAATAATGCACATTAATCCCACTGCAAGGTTCATTGACTGCTACCCATAGATTTAATATTCTTACAAAAATTCATTGGCTGTGTTTTTTCCCCATCCTATCTACACTTCTTTACTGTGAAATGTAACATTCCACAGGATCTTTCTTTTGAGTGATACACTCTTTCTGCAGTGTACATCCCCAACAGCAACCTGCACCAGCTTTTGCTGGGTCTACCTGATCAACCAAACAGCCCTGTGGAGCTGTAGCTGATGGCAAGGGCCTGAAACACACACAGCACACATTTCAGGGGGGTTTGTGTACTCTTTCGTACTTTTTCTTCTGGGGACTATTTCTCCTGGGCTATGGCTGGGATGCATGAAGTGGCTTTTCCAAGTGTATTTCATTTTATTTTCATCTAAAAGAAAACCAGACTAAGCAAGCTGATATCTGTGTGCCGTGGACCAAAGTGAAATAAGTAGAGACAACCTGGAGATTTGCTTCAAAAGCACACTCCTGATGAAAACTAAAAGCTCATGTAGGCACATTCAATGTTTCCTCAATGGAATACCCAACCTGTCTTCTCTGATTTGCAAGGTCATTTCAGGGAATACTGCTGAATTGATATGAGTCATGTATTTATAACATCTGCCTTTGTATATATATCCCCTTTTAGGAAATGGTGTTTGTCTTTTGGGAGCTTATAAATGATATGAAATCCGCCACAGTTTTTTTTTCTTCCATGAAATACCACTCCAGGTTCTTATAGTGTTTCAAAATTTTCATAAGTAATGGATCTATTCAGCTCTTTCTGAAGCTTCTGCCTTAGGGCAAAATCAAGTAATTATGGGAAGCAAGTCTGGAGATGGCTAGACTCTTTCAGGTCTTTTCCACACTGTGCTGAGATTTCCTTGGAACACAGCATACATATTGAAATCTTAGAATAAGTAGTATTTGATCACTACACTTAAGGATTTTATTATAATACATAGTAACAAAGAATCCTTATTTGCAGTAGTTTTTCTGTAACATTTCAGTATATTGCGTGTAATCTTAATGGTATTGTGAAAGAACACTCTTGAAGCTGTATTAATAAGGATAGATAGGCTATATTCCAATTTGCCTTTGTTTTCTGTTCAAACATAAAAATATACTTCTCCAAAACAATTAATTTATTCAAGGAATAAAAAACTATGTTTCAGAGCTACACTATACACAGTGCAGGCCTGATTTTATAATAACCCCTTTACAATTCTTCCATGGCTAGGAGGAAGATGGCTTTGAGTCTATGAATATGAAAATCCCTCATTATCACCTCTGTTAAGAGAATTTGAAAATAATTTGAGACAATAAAAATATCCAGGCTAATCCTGGTTTGGGGTGGCAGCACTAAGGCTGGAGCATGCACAGGAGCATGGAAGGGCCTCTGGAGGAGATCAGCCTTGGTATCCCGTCTGAGCACATCACTTCTTACAAAATGCAAGGCACCCAGACTCCTCTGCCAAGACCAGGTTTGCAGGAAGGGGTTTGGGTTAATTTTAGCGGATGTACAAAGATAAAAAGTCAAAAGAAGCCGGAGTCATAGAACCTTCACTCTCCCCTGGCTAGAAGTAGAATACAAATGTTGCTCGTCTTCAAAACCTGACAGATTTTATCTGCCTTGGAACACTGGATTTCCTCACTGCCTTCAAACAGCAGCAGCACCTCACGCACCTTGGCCTTGTTGTTTTCACTGATTGAAGGCTCTAATGAGACTCATAAAATTGCAATATTGTATCTCATGTACTAATGCTTTAAATATTACAAAACCAATTGTGACAATAAAAATAGCTGGGTTTTGAAAATATGATTGCAGAGAGAAATCAGTTTCTATCATGTGCCACACTTTCCCATTTTAGATTTTAGTTATGCATAGTGACAGTTTATGCAACACAATAAAGTAATAAGCAAAGCGTTTAGTAATGCTGAAGGAAAATGTAATCTAGTAGAATAATGTCTTCTTAAGAACAATGTCTTCTTAAGAATTGTTTAATGGTATTTTAAAATATCACAAATACATTTTCAAATAGGACTACACTGAAATAATTTTTCATGCTAATCAAATACAGTATCACAGTATGGTATTATTGTGAAGGAAATAATCACTGCATTTCTAGTGAAAACAATTAAATACTCCTGCAAGAAAAAGACTGGAGGCATTTTTCACCTATCTAAGAAATTATTAGCTCCAACAATTCTTTCATAAGAGAGTCATCAAGTTACATATTAAAATCATGCTATAAACCTCTATGGCATAAGAAAGATTTTTTTTTTGTACCACAAATCTAATCTATTTTTCTATTTACACCAATATTCCTAACCAAAAAGGACTTATCACCCAAAACCTACCCTAATATAAACTATATTTGTTTAAAAACTTAGTAACCCAATCTCTGTTCCTAGACAAATGTTTCACTCCTGTCGACCAGCAAGACTTTTAAATCTTGAGTACATCAGTATACAAAAATACTTATTTTTAATGGAAATGAGAAAACCATAACAATTTAAAGATCCCATTTGAAACATTTTGACATGAATAACAGCTATTAACACTTTGCCATGAGGACAAAACACTTAAGCACCAAACTAACACGTTTATTAAAAAAAAAAAACAAAAAAAAACTAACAAAGAAAGAAAGAAAGAAATATCTCTAGCCTTTTCTTGAGAAAAGGGAAGGCACTTACGTCCCTAGGTAGCTCAGAAGGCCACATTAAGACATAAGGGTAGCCACCTGTGCAATATGCCTGTCACAGGACAAATGAATGAATATGCAAATAGTTGCTCCCAGTCAAAAATCTGTATGACACAAATCTGAATGAAGTTTCTTCACATAAAATACTGTCAAGAAATTCCAAACAGCAAATGATGAAAAAACCCATTTGCAAATAATTTGTGAATAAAATCAGTTTATAAACACATAAAAAAACCTGTTGTATTTGTTTGGTTAGGAGTGTAATCTAAACCTTTATCACATTACTATTAGTATTCAAACTATGGCAGCTTTATATACAGTGATTTTGTTTACAAAATATTTCAACTTCCATGTTCACTATAACAGCATAAGAAATGCATGTTCCCTTCACATTGGTGGCAATTTCTCTTCATTTACTCTTCATTTCCCCATCTACCAGTGAATTTAGAGATAACTGAGGTAAGCTGTTCCAACCTTATGCATATATTTGGCTAGCTTGAACTTTGAGCCCACTCCAAAAGCATTTTTCTCTCCAGTAACTAGAAAGATTTCTGTCTAAGCTTCCTAACTGCATAGAAAATCTTCAAGAAAATATAAAGCTTCAGAACTGTCTTCAGAAAGCTGCTGGCGTGCTTAGCCAAGGCTTTTTGCAGAATCTAAAATTGCTACAGGCTCAATGTTTTTCGTTTTAGTTATCATTGTTGTACTTTAGCAGAACTTTAACATAGAGTTTTGTTCTTTCTTTTTTTTCTTTTCTTTTTCCCTAAGAATATTAGAGCTGCTGTCTTTGGAGAAAAACTATCTATATCTATCCTCATCTCACGCTTGTGGACAGGGCTTCTTCTAGCAGATGTGCTTTGAATATATTGCATAAGCATTAGAAAATATTTTGAATATAGATTTCAGTCTGTATTTTGAATAAAGTTTGCTATCCCTCTTGTTCATATTCTACTAGAGACATTTCTAGCTAATATTCTGCAGTGCTAGACAGTGATTGCTGAGGAGAACACCTTTCCAAGTTACAGATGTAATTCACTAAAAGGACTGTCCTATACAGGTATGTTCTGTAAAAGACATAGCTGATAAGATGATATTTTTTCCTGCTGTTTCTATCATTATTTTATCCAGGAGAATTTTGATTTAATAAGAAATACTTGCTGAACCATCAGCACAACTTGAAGCCTGAGAAAAACTATTATTGAGTTATGGCTGTTTTTTATTCCTACCACATACAATTGGTGGTTAATAGAGAAGTTTATATGTGCTATAAAAAGAAAAAAGGAGCCCAACAGACAAAGCAAAAAGTACATTTTATATTTTAAAAAAGTAGACTAGGATTTTTTCTGGATTATAACTATTTTTAGCCTTTTTTATACTTTCTCTAAACTAATAAACTCAGTAGCCTTCAACTTGTCTAGAAATACAGCTTCTCAATGCAGTTAAAAATAGGCTTCTGGGTTAGAAAAACTATTATTGTACAGGAAGACCTGTTTAGATGGTGCTAGATTACAGCAAACTGATGAAACTGTTGCTTGAACAAGGAAGGGAAGGGAAGGGAAGGGAAGGGAAGGGAAGGGAAGGGAAGGGAAGGGAAGGGAAGGGAAGGGAAGGGAAGGGAAGGGAAGGGAAGGGAAGGGAGGGAAGGGAAGGGAAGGGAAGGGAAGGGAAGGGAAGGGAAGGGAAGGGAAGGGAAGGGAAGGGAAGGGAAGGGAAGGGAAGGGAAGGGAAGGGAAGGGAAGGGAAGGGAAGGGAAGGGAAGGGAAGGGAAGGGAAGGGAAGATAGTCACCCCAGGCCCATGGTGAGTTACCTGTAAGGGAAAAGATGATGCCCTCACGAGGACTGAGCACACACAGTGGTACCACCTCTGTGGTAGTCCAGGGCCTTCAGGAGCCACTGGCTCAGCAGTTCCTTTTCTGAGAGGGATCTTGTGTTTGCAACTGGTTATTATGACATCCCTGCAGCTCCATCATTTCCTTCTACACCAGAATTCAGCCCCATATATTAATATTTCAATCTTTACATACATGTCTCTGTCAGATTAAAAGCCTGTATCTCTTAACAACATATTAAAAATGTCTTTCCTCCTTCAAAAATACTTCAAACGAACTAGGAAAACAGCAAAATAAAACTCATATTAATGAAAATTGCCTAAAAGCACCAGAGTGACCAGTCAGTACCACTGCAGAACACCACAAAGTATGCAGAGCACCATTAGGGATCTGCTGTTTCAAGTGAAATCGAGTAGGAGCCATAAAACTGTCTATACGTAACAATTTCCTGCAGATTTGTTCCCCATTCCAAATTCTGGATCTGAAAATTTTGTGTCCCTTCATCAGCCAAGTAAGGCTGGAAAAGAAAACTCTGAGAAGTTTCACCAGTCTAGAGGGATTTGACAGCAGTATCATGCACGACATCCATAAAAGGTGCATCATTAACTCAGTGCATCCTCACCCTTGAAACAGTGCTGTGTCTGCTACTCAGTACTGCTGCTCAGTGCTGCCTTGTTACTCTCTTTGGTACTGACCTCATTAGACTGACTTTCTGAGCAAGTGGTCAGCTCTCACTGCTTGTCATTCCTGCTCTAGTGCTTCTCTTCACAGTTTTATTTCCAAGCCTGCCTGTGCACAGTCTTTGGAAGATCACTCTCACCACTCATGATTAGACTTAAAAGCTGTTTCTAGGACCAGCGACTGTGAATTTTTATTGTCAACATAACACAAAAAAGTATTTAAACCTGGAGACAACTTTCAACTTCAGCCCTTGTAATGGGTTAAAAAAATCAAAAATTGGTTTCAAGGCAAAATAATAATCTGTGGCATGAAGACCAAGGAGGACCAAGCATGTCCTCATATCTCAGATGTGTAATTTATTGCTGTTAAGATGGACCTTCTGTCTTGGACAAGAGGGAAAAATCAATATTAATCCACTCATACTTGTAATGGAAGGATGTGGTTGCATAAAGTATCACCGAGTAGAGCAGGACTGCAGCCTGAGTTTGAAGACAGATGTTATAGGTTTGCTATGGAAGCAATAGACCATAACAATGTATCTGATATGGAAAAATCAATCACACTGCTACTAGCTGGAAACTGCATCTCTTTGAGCAAAGCATATAAAGTACTTCAACCAGTTGTTAAAGAGAAGTTTCATAATTATTTAATCATTTTAGAAGTCAAACAAATTAAAATATCATTTGTCAGTATTTTCTCTGAGATTTATTTTCAAGAGGGGGGAAGAGGAGATTAATGTTTTCTCAGTGTTCATTGTCTTTATTTAAATGGTGACATACGGAGATAATAAAAAACACTGCCAGCCTAGACACATTATAGGGTTTATCAGCTGGAAACTATGTACAGTTTTTATTTGGAAAATATAAAAAGCTTTTAAAAAAATCTAACACAACAAGATCTCTCTTTTCTTTGGGCTGAGAAAGGGTTATCTCTGAGAATATGTATTGCCAAGTAACAAAGAGCAGCTATGAAGTCTCATGGGTTCCAGTGTACAATGGATGCTGATATCTACAGTCTCTCTAGTTGCAATAATCTCGTTACCATAGCTGCTACTGTTTAATGTCAATTACCATCTCTTCTAAATATAAAAAATAGATAAACAAACAGCTCTTGTTACATAGCTGTTACACAGCTGCCATTTTAGTCATGGCAATCAGTGACAACATTTACCTTGGATGACCTCCTCTGAGGGGGTGAAAATATCTCCAAAAAGAGCAAGAAAAGGACACTGCACTTAAAATCACACTTAATCAGCTATGTGAGATAAACAACAGATCTTAGTCTATTTCTGAGTTATGCTTTTTGGATCATAGTACAAATAATACTAATATCAATAGTGCGGGTAATAATGTGCAATTTAATGGAAAGAAACTGTTAGTGACACTGCTCAAGACGATTTTCATAAAGTTCTTCTGTAATAGTACTGAGACTGAATTACAAATTATAAGAGTTAACAATAGCTACTTAAACTATAGCAGTCTTGGAAATGGGTTGAAGATCACAGAATCATAGAATCATTAAGACTGGAAAAGACCTCCAAGACCAAGTCCAACCTTGGACCCAACACCACTATATCAACCAAGCCATAACATATAGTACCATAACCATAACACAATTGTTTCTTGAACACTGCCAGGGATGGAGACTCTACCATCTCCCTGGGCAGTCCATTCCAATGCTTAAACACCCTTCCTGTGAAGAAATTATTCCTCAATGTCCAAACTGAACCTTCCCTGGCACAGCCTGAGGCTCTGTTGTCTCATCCAGTCACTAGATGCCTGTGAAAATAGGTTAATTCCCACCGGGCTACAACCTCCTTTGAGGCAGTTGTAGAGAGTGATAAAATGTCCCCTGAGCCTTCTTTTCTCTGGCATTAACTCCCTCAACTCTCTCAGCTGCTCCTCATCTGACTTGTGCTTAAGACCCTTCCCCAGCTCGGCTGCCTCTCAATCTCTCTCGTAGAGGGGGGCCCAAAACTGAACACAGGAATCAAGATCTGGCCTCACCAATGCCCAGTACAGGGAGACTCTACCCTGCTCCTGCTGGCCACACTATTGCTGATACAGGCCGGGATGCCACTGGCATTCTTGGCCACCTGGGCACGGTTCCACCACTATCAACCAGCACCCCCAGGTCCTTTTCCACCAGGCAGTTTTTCAGCCACTCTGCCTTCAAGCCTGTAGCTCTGCATGAGGTTTTTGAGACCTAAGGGCAGGACTTAGCCCTTTGCCTATTGAACCTCATTCAATTGGCCTCAGCTCATCCATCAAGCCTTCCAGATCCCTCTAAAAATTTTTCTTGCCATCATGCAGATCAACACTTCCTCCCAACTTAGTCATCTGTGAACTCACTGATCCCCTTATTCATGTTGTTGATAAAGACAGGGCTATCCCCAATACTGAGCCTTGGAGAATGCTCCTCATGACTGGCCACCAGCTGGGTGTAACTCCATTCACCACCACTCCCTGGACCTGGCCATCCAGCCCATCCTTAACCCAGTGAAGTGTGCACCCCTCCAGGGTGTGGGTTTATAGCTTTCCCAGGAGAATGATGTGGGTGGCAGCACTGAAGGCCTAGCTGATGTCCAGGTAGATTACACCCAACGCTCTTCCTCATCCACCAGGTGTTTCACCTGCTCATTAAAGGACATTAGGCTGGTCAGGACAGTTACCTGCAGATGTCTGAGGATGGCCCAGCTTCCCCAGCTCCCATTTTCACTGACACAAAACACTGCAATACTCAAAAGCCACAGCTGCTTTTGAATGTATTTTGATACAAAATGGTGTTCTTGCAGAACATGAAAACTTCTCCTATTAAAATGTTTACATATGTGCATCTGCTAAATAATAAAAGCATGAGCACAAAGTTGCCATTCTTTCTGACTCCTGAAGATAGAGTACATCACCCTAGTAATGATTATACACTGAAAATCAATCTGAAAGATTAATTATTCATGGTTTACGATCTACTGTGTTCTTTCCACTTTGACTTTTTAGTCAAACAGTCAGAGAGGAGAACATTATCAGCTAATACAATGTAAGCAATCAAAAGAAACTGTGACTAGCAAGGAGTCTCAGTGTGCAGGTCACAGATCATCACAGAGATCTTACTATTCACTGATGTTTGCAGTCAGCCAAGGGAACAAAGATTAAATTATTTGTGACTCCCATGATGTTTTAAAAAGGGAGATGGAAGATAAAATACTTCAATGTTTTACATTTCTAGCCCATTGCAAAAAAAGATATCATTTTGGCATCATTACCTGAAACATTCAAACATTTTATATATATGGGTACATGTCTCATTAAATAGATGTACATATTGTCTTCTATGTGCACTGGATTTTCCCCCAGTAAGTTCATTGGCATTTTTCCACTCTCACTTGTCTCAGATATTTTCACTCACAGTATGATGGAGTGTTTGATCTCAGACTAGATTTTTTTTTTTGCATTAATGTGCAGTCCTGGTAAAGTGCACTCTGAAAACACTGGAAACAATAAGTGCAAATAAACAACAATCAGTTTTCACTCTTCTTGTAAAGAGGGCTGAAAGGAAAGTTGGATGTAGTATAGAGTCCAACTTTGTACCCTGAAGAAGGTGTCACTGTCACTGAAGTCAGTGGGAGCTGTGCATGCTTTTCCAAGGACAGAGTCTGCTGTCTGTGAGGTTTAGGCAAATTTCCAGGTGCCTCTAGGGCACCCACACTGTAGGGCTTATTTTTCTTTAAAAGGCCAAGAAAGTTAATAGTTGCTATAAAGTTATTTATTGCAGAAGCACATCAGTCTCAAAGGCAAAAACAAAGCAAAGCAATGGCAAAAAGCAGTGGCAAAACTGCAGTGGCAAAATGCAATGGCAAAATGCACATGGCATAAAGCCATGGCATAGAGCACAAGTTCTCCTTAATGCATGTTATTTTATAGAAACTTTCCAACTAGCTAAGACACAAACTCGGACCACTACTTCTTAACCTATTAGAATTCCAGTTTCTTAGCACACCAGACTATGTATAGACTACTTACATGGCCTATCTTGTTCTAACTGAAAAATGTAAGCAATATTTTAACTCTAACTCTATTATGTCTGAAGCTAGGTTCTTGAAGCCTCTAAGGAAACACTAGCATGTTTTTTAACCTTCATTAGAACATGTACTATTTCTCAGGCATCTAAGACCTTTTACTCTCTAAAAACACTTAAAACTTATTCCATTTACTTACTTACTTATTCATTCCAACTATTCACTTACTTATTTCATTCAAAAACTTTAATTCAATCCTTGCACTCTGATTTTTCTCTGAAAAAATCAGAAACTCTTGATTTACTGACTCCAACACTGTCTACTCAAATACCTAACATGTCTGAAGGGCTGAGGCTGACATTCTTTCAAGTGGAATGGGAGAACCACACTTTCTTTGAATAAGTCAACTAACCAAGTGAACATCAACATTTAGGCCCCACCTCTGAAGAAGAAAATAAGAACATACTTCCTTTTCATATAATGATCCTTCTTCTACCTCTCTAAGAAGTAGGAAGGTAAACACTGGCACTCCTCTATAAAGTCATTCAAATATTATTGAATTATAATCTTTATTATCTGGAGTTGACTGTGCAACAGAAATATAAAAAAATAAGCATGGATTTTCCTGAGATGTTGTAAAGAATAGTCCTCCACCTTTTGGCATTAGTTGAATTTGGAACAGGCACTGATACACATAAAAGTGCCAGCTTTTCATTTATTTATTACATTTCTTTTTTTACTTATTTATATTTGCTTGCTAGGCAGGTTTTTCCTCAAGCTCTTACAAGCTTTATTTATTATTCATTTTCATCCCAGGAAGAGAAACTTGAAATATTTATCCACAGGATATTATTTTTTAAAAGTACTTTCCGCAAGTGCCAGATATGCTAAATGGCTAAATCCTTTCTGAAACAGCCAGCATGATTATCTGCTCTGAAATCTCACTTTAAAAAGGTTAATAATTAAAACATTTTACTCTAAGCCAGGCAAACAGCTAATAGGATGAAATAGTTACTTGGAGAGAAACTGTGAACTGAATTTCTTTCATTTCAGTAGGCTTTAGCTTTAATTTTGTTGGGTTTTATTCTGGGTTTCAGAAAATTAATCATTTCTGGGAAATGCTAACCACAGTGACAGACCTTGCTGTGCTGAATGTTTTACAAGGAAGCTGTTTGGAGCCGTAAGCTGCCACCACGAGCAAACAACTGACGGCCAGCAGTGTTTTTGTTAGACTCTGACAAGGGAATCAATAAAAAGACATGGAAAAGGTTCAATCAGAACAGACACCACTAATACGAATGGCCTTTTGGGACCCACGGAAGCGTGGAACTGCTTTTCCATGTTAATTTCTCCTTGCTACCCTTGGGGTTATCACCTTCTTTGGCCCCTGTTAATTAAAAACTGCCTCTTGTTAAAGTTCTTTGGCAAGCATTTGCCTTGTGTCAACTCATTTTGTTGGCTGCTGAGAGAGGAAATGAAGGGAAGGAGAATTCAGAAACTGCTGCATGAAATGCTGCCAAAATCCTTTCCTGCAACAGCCACTTGACACATATCTGCAAATTTCTTTCTTTAGCCCTTCAGATACTGAAGCAAACTTACACATAATATTTAAAAATATGGATTTTAAATACTTATTATGCAACTGTCTCTTTTTATGAGGATATGGATATAGTAGTAGCCCTGATTATGACTGTGCAAAATATTAATTTTTCAGATGGGTGGACAAACAATGGACAAAAAAAGAAAACAAAAACAACAAAAAAAACCCTAAACAAACACAAAAAGCATTTGATACATTTAAATAAAACTATGTACTATTTTTTCTTTGTTTTCTATCCTGCAAATATGCTCCTCTGCTCCCACTCCTCCCACATGTTTTCATGCTCATATTTTACCTTCAGGGAAACTTATAAATTCTGGCTAGTTTGTAAGAAAAGTAGGGGCAATTAAATGACATCGTTTCCAAGAATGGGAGGGAACTGTAGTAGCTCTGTTTTACTTAATAGTTGAGTGATTAGGACTTCTGTCCTGGATGGGTTCAATCTCACCTCTGCCTGAAGGCATTTAGATCCCTCTGTCCTAAGAGACAACAAGGGTATTCAAAGGGGAGAAGTCTTTCAAGTCATGGTGTCAGTGTTCTCTCCTTGTGTATATGAAATTAAGTACTCATTAGACTGAGGTCCAGCCACCACTGATGAGATTAATTTCCTCTTTCTAATTCAGTGAGTATTTCTTTACTTTATGCAAAGGTGGAAGGTCTCCAGCCAAAAGGACTGAGGGAGCCCTAACCAGAACACTCTGTAACAACAGAGTTCAGGCATACCTACAAGGGAAGGGAACTGTAAGCTCAGATAGAGTTTTGAGGCAGAGAGGAGGTGAAAGCTTCACTCTTGAAGCTTCCAAAGCTCCAATAGATAAGGCCATGGCTGACTTGATGAACCTTGCCTCATCTTTCCCTGCTCTGAGTATCAGGCTGAGAAACATGACCATCAGAGCTCCCTAGGATCCCTGGACCTCCTGTGTCACTGTATCTCCCTGGTAATGAAAAGCTTACTAACATTTTTATAGATTTCTCTGCTGGCATCTCAAAACTTCATCTTAAACTCTTTCTCAAGAACTTTTTCTGGCTATTTTTCCACTTTCTGGGTTAAGAATTCAGTGAGTCTAAACCCTCTTTTTCCAATGCATAGCATTTCCACCACTTTTACTCAATTAATTTTTAACTCATAGCTATCCCTTAAAGGCTTAGCACACTGTTTTTGATATCCATAAGACAAATAATATATCGTCATTTGATACTTGATACATGAAAACAACATAAATGTCAGATTTACACCATCTACCAACCGCATCTATTGCAATAAATTTTGTAGTTGACATCAGCGCTCCATGCCATCCATGTCATCTTGATGAGAATGTCAAGAGATAATGCTGGTAAATAATTATTCCCTTAAAAACTTATTTTTGCAAAAGACCAATTCTCTTTAAGTAGGGCTCATTATTTGATTTCAGAGGCAAATATGAAACAGTTAATACTTAGAAGGAGGAATTGTAATATCAGAGGTCAGTGAGGTGGCCACAGCTAACAGCTGTTAGTCTTGCTTTTTATTTTAATGTAGATGACAAATTTTTAGTCATCATGCATGAATCAGATCAGTCAAAATAAACACCTTCCTGAATCACTGCCAGTTTTAAAAATCTAGTGGGGTTTGGTTTTTTTTCAGTAATTTTTGCCTAAAGACACATCCCTGCCTCATGCTCAGAGATTTTTGATCAACTGATAGTCTTGAGTCCTCAATAAAGGTACAATCTAAACACTTCCCACACAGTTTTAACACTGACAATTAAGTGACATTTTCAAAGATAACTGCACACATTCATTTGGTAAAACCTGCATGTAAGGGCTGGCTCAGCTACTCTCCAAGTAAAATAAGTCCTGTCTCAATGTTAGTGCTTTCATTTAAAAACAAGCAGTTCTCGTAACTAAGTTTCTTCAGTTTCCCAGTTCCTCTTCTGTTGCATCCCATGAGTTGTGGTATGGGATGCTGTGATCCAGAAGCCTTGGCAGGGAATGCCCCTTTAAAGACATGGAGGAATGTTCTCCCACAATTCTTTGTAATCGTATGTTAGCGTACCCAGTTATGTCATCCTTTTCACACACTCCAGCTCTAGAATGTTCCTCACCTTCTGATTCCCCTATTGGTCCCTGCTCCTAGTCACTCCTCCTTTGAATCCCAGTTGGTTGTTACCCCTTAGTCCCGCCTCTGCACCGCCCCTGTTCCCTCAGTCCATTGGCCCTAAGTTCTGATACCCCACCTTCCGCGATCCCACATATAATCCTGGACCTTCCTTTGTTCTGGGCTCTTTGTCCCTGGTTCTGTTCTGTGTGAGATCAGTAAACTGCACAGGAAGACCAAAGAACCCCTCTCGTTTTGTTTGTTGACCCTCACATTACGCTGTGTGAGCACCTGGTGCTCAGAGCTATCCCTTTCCCATGGAGACAATGCTCTCAGGAAGGCGGTGGCCCCAGCAGCTCCTGCTGCGTCACCACACTTCTGTACACATATTTATGCCCTTTTTTTAATATTTTTGATATGTTGGGTTGAGGAAAATCGAGAAGAGTGAAGAAAAAGTATAAACTGTTTTATAAATAGGTGTAAACCAACTTGTCTGTGGTTTCCATTTTCCCAGGTATGGCTTCTCTTCACCCTTGGTGGGAAGTAAAGGATTCCACACTTTTTTTTTTTTCTGATTTTCCTCTTTTTTTTTTTCCCAGTGAAAATGAAGGAGCTTCAGGAAAAAGAGTTTTGTTGTGCAGAATGAAGAACAATTCCTCTTTCAGTACCGCTGTATGTTGTACATTCAAAGACTGCTACTTCTTGATTAAAAATATGTTCAACCATGTAACTGTGGTAAAATTTCATCTGACTGAGTGAACTGCTCAAGTGGAACTAGCTGGATTTCGAAAAAAGTCTCATGAGGGCTTTTAAAAAGTGATTATAGCAAGCATGCATTACCTCAATCACACAATACCTGTTCCAGAAGGGAAAGGTCCAGTAGTCAGTTGGCATTTTCAAGATAAAACTGGGAGTCACAATTGCCCTTGCAAATGAAAAAGTATTGTGGGAGTGACAAGCAAAATGAAATAGCTTTGAGTAGAGGATCCTCTTCATCCATCAGTAAAAGACACATGACGAACTCTAGCAAAGTTGTTGAAGATGTGTCAAAACAGCAGAAGTAAGTACTACGATTCTGCCATTGTATGTTTATGAAAAGGCTGGGAGGATGATAAGGAAGAGGATATGCATTTCCTGAAACACCTGCCATTGCAAGCATCTGCAGATGCAACACAGACAAAACTCTGTGGCTCTTCTGGTTACAAGGCTGGCGTTGCAGAAGCATTTCCACATTGTGCAAAGCTGGCTCTGACAAAAAGAGCAGAGCACAGTACCATCCTCATAGTCCAAGTATGATCATCTACTTGTCCCATTTTATCTTGAAGCTGAAGAAAAAGGTTCAGACATGTTGAAATGCTCTGGCTCTAAATACCATGAGAGTTGCTTATCTGTAAAACTCCCTAACTCCACGCTTCAGTGCCGAAACAAAACAGTAGCCATAGAAATAAGCCATATATTTTTTGATATCTCAGAGTAAGCTTTGGATTTAGTTCGAGCAGTAGCTAAAAGCTGATGCAGTGTTTATTTAAAATGAATTGCTGCAAACTCTTGAGAGGTTATATTCAGCTCATATATTTGTACAATTGAGATTACCAAGATGGGGGGGACGTTTTGCATCTTAAAACTGTGTGCTATTAAACTTCGTTACAAAAGCATACACGTTGAAGAAATACGTAGGTCTAAAAATTACTGATTTGAAGCCAGAAAAATGTCTGAAAAAGCAGGTGGTGGGATTTGACCGCGATAATATTCTACATTTTATAATTTCTAGTATCACAATATCTGCAGCATGAACCACACAGCACTGCAACAAGAACTATTTATCATTTTAAATACGTGTCTGCAGGCTGCTGTACGTTTAAAATAAATATTCTTAACCACAGCTTGCAAAAGCAAGTAGCACATATCATCAGCAATCACACATCAAACCAAGTTAAATGTTTGACATTGCATTCACTACAAGGTAAGTAAATCATTCTGATGTTAATAAACATACCAAAAGCTTTCCCTATTCAGAAAGGTAAATTAGGCTATATTATCTCTAAATATACAATAATGTATAGGATGAATCCCGTTTTACTTTTTTCCTTTGGAAGTTTAATATTTTATTACAGTAGAAAGGCACACAGCAGCTAACTCACCCCCTTCTGACAACCAGTTTCTTTGTCTAATTTCCATTCGTTTCTTTGGCAGCTAAAACACCTTGAAATTACCTTCTGCAGCATGGAAGAATGATTTTTTTTTCCCCCTAGCTCTGGCTGTCAGAGTGATTAGAATTTTAATTAGTAAAGCAGTAAGGAGGGAGGAAAATCAGGGAGAAAAGCACATGAAAGATTCACCAGAGCAGGGAAGACAAAGAGGCGTCAGAGGCTGCCTCACAGCTTGCTTGTTACAGCAGCAATTGCAGGGCCAAGCTCAGGTCTATAACACTAACACAGCACCATCCTTTAGACCTCTGACAATGTCAGGCTTCTGGGGCATGAGAAAACATTTTTATCAGTTGTCACTCAGAGCAAGACAAGGTTTTTAAAGCACTCCAACTAGGAGCTGCTCCACCACTGGGCTCATTTTGGCACTTTGATCTGCACTGCAGGACTCTAAGCTCAGAACTCAAGCCATGAAGACAGGATTGTCAGTAACACAGAATTTTACCATCCAGCTATTGCACCAATTAATATTGTAATTTTGAATCAGCATCTGGGCTTTTTATAAAACAAAGAAAGCTTTTAAGTGCCAAAGGGCTGATGAGAGAAAAAGCAGAAATCCTTCTGTGAACAATATATTATATTTTAAGTTGAAAAAAAGTATTTTTTAATGGCAGAAACACCATGACTCATTCTTCATCTGCCTCTGATCTGCATGGTCATTTTATCTTGACATTGTGACTGGTGCCACAGCTCAGCACAGGAGGTACCATGGACAAGAAGCACAAGCCTGTTAAAGGTGGAGGAGCTGAACACTGAATTTGCATGTGGCAGCATCACACCTAGGCCCTGGGAAGACACAGATGTTCTCCTTGGGAGCCTTCACAGGCTACCTCCACCCTGTTCTCATTCACCTCTGACATTGCTGCCCATCTCTTGCTGGTACAGAGCGAAGGGCAACCTGCTAGAGGGTACCCTGCCTCTCACGCTCTGCTCCTCATGAGGTCTGTCAGCCCTGTTCCCCACTATTATTGCTATCAGTGTTGTCACTTGTATTATATCAACATATTCAGCTGACAAGATCAGCAGCACACTGTGCATGGCAAGGTACATGCACGTACTAAATGCAGGGATGAATGTGTGCTATTAACTATTCAACAGTAGGAGAGCCTAGGAACAGAGGTGCTGAGTGGCAGAATGGGAAATTGAATCCCATTCCAGTGCCTGAACAACGAATTTATTCTTTCTAAACTCATATCCTCTCAACCTAGTCCTTGTATGCAAAGATATTTTAATCAACTGAGAGCAAAATAATTTTCTGTCTCTACTGGGTCTGATCCTGAATTCTTCGCTCACATGACTGATTTCCTTCCAGTAAATACAAGCTTTCAGCAGATAACAACAGAGTAATAACCAGAGCAGATTTAAAATGTTTTAAAAGAGGATTATCAATCTATGCCACTGATCTCTCAAAACAATTGTGTGTGTGCTTCTATTTCACCAGTTACTGCAAAGGTTAGTCATTCACAGCACTAGGAACTGCTAGAAAACTTTGAATGTTTTTTTTTTTACAGGGTTTTTGGCTCTGTTCCACAATCAGACAAAATATTATTCTACCCAGAATAGAAGACAAGATTAACAGTAGCAAAGCCAGATTTTTGCAGAGGGTCATTGTACAATCTCTAGCAAATTCTGTAGTAGGAGAAAAAAAATTCTTGCTGACCTTTTGTCTGGTAAAATAACAAATGACATATTTTCCATTTTATGGAAATCAATCTATAGAGAATTTTTGGATTCAAGTAATTATATCTCAGTGCAAGCTCTAAATAAAACTGATGAAAAGGTAATTAGGCAAGTAATATAACAATATAGATAAATGCCAAAAATTAGGTTCAAAACACCAATCTTAACTATACAGCTGCAAATACTGGTAAGAAGCCAGTAATTACAGTTAAAGTCAATTGCCAACTGTTTTAAAGCACATCATTTAAACGAGCATTGCAATTGCTACCTTCCAGTCTTGGCTGCTAAACTAGCAGACAAGCAACAGAAAATTAAAATCCAGACATTTAAAAATAGCTCACCATTTTTTCCTTTAATTGCTTGCCTGCTCTGAAATCATCTACATTTTATAATATGTTTAGTGACAAGGAAGATTTTGTGCAATGTTTTTGCCACTAAGATGATCTCATCCTAAAATATCACTATGAAAACCATATGTGTTTACAGAAAATCCTAAGGGCTAATGGTTGAGACTTGCCTCCAGCATCCACTGGACAAAAGAAGAAGAGATAATGGAAGTCATAAGAAATCACATCTTCCTCTCATCATTTGGCAGATCAGCAAATACACCAAATGATTGGGTGTTCCTGTGGAATTGGATGTTCCAACATGTGTAGTAAAATCAGGGATAAATTTTCTAATATTTTCAATGTTGAACTGAAGCCACCATCTCTGAGCTGTCATCACATCACCAGTAGAAAAAAATCCTGCTTTAGGAATTTAGGAGGAGAAAGAGTCTTACCAGCAAAAAAAAGTACAACTTATTCCTGCAGAGGTGGACTCAGTCTGTACTTTTACAATGGCAATGGTATTAAGAGTTCCAAAAATAAAAAGGAATTGGATTTATACATTTTCAGATGATCCGTTACTGCAGTAATTTGAACTTCGTGCTGCCTTAAAACATCATTGTGTGCTGTCTTGAATAAAATCTCTAAATTGGGAAGCTCATCCAAAAAAATCCTGATTTAGCTCTTAAAATGCACCACTGAACTGCAATACAAGGCACACCAGTGACCTAACAGCTGCTGGTAAGTGGTAATAATCATGGCTATGTATACAGTCTGTATGTTGAATGACTTAATAATCACATTGACTTAAATTCCAACCCTTCCCTGGTTGGAATTTAACCCTCAGTCACACACAGTTGCCTCACTGAAAGGATACCTTCACAGGGTGAATGAACATTAGCAAGGTAGAGACCAGTCCTAGTTAACACTGGACAAACCAATAAACAGTACCAAAAAACTCTATTCAGAAATACCTTTTTACATCTGTGTGTCTAAGACATCCCAAGAAAGAAGGAATATGTGAGTGAAAAGGATGAAAAGTGTGAGTGATGTGCCAGTAATATCAGATTTTGAAAGTTGCCTTAGTAATCTTTTCTAAAAAAAATTTTAATATCCTGAAGAGGGAAATCACTCAGACTTAACGTCTTCTTTTGCACTAGCCTGTGCCTTCCCAAGCTTAATATTTTTTTTCATTTCAGTCATAGGATGAAGGCATTCAAGGAGAGTTAAAGTTCAGTATATGGAAACACAAGATGTAGCCCTAAAAGACAAATATTGATTCTTACTAGGACTATCTTCAAAGCCTTGACAAAGATGGGGAGTACATAAGGATAAGAATTTGAGTGAGAGCTTATGGATACAACTACAGCAATAAAATGTGTTAATACACATGTTGCTGTATTGGATCTGAGATTACACATGGTTCTCCCAGAAAGATTCTAACCTCATGCACAAAATAAGTACCTAACCATCAAAATATTCTGAAATTCCAGACCTGGGAGGCAGGAGAGAAGGGAGAAGGGGAAAGAAAGAAAACTGGGGGAAGCATAAACTAAATCAAATAGAAGTGACATTTCCATTCCTGGATTTTTTTCTTTCTTGCATGATTTGAAGCTGACAAATCTGAACTCAAAATTTCAAAGGTACAGAGTAACCTAATAAGATAAAACAAAAAAAGAGAGGAAAATATTGATGACCTAAAAATCTCTTTTCGTGGTATTCCAGATTGAGGATTTTTATTCAAAATGAGGAATTCTCCTCATTGTCCAGCAAAGGCTCCATGGAGGCGTCCTCCCTGAGCCTCCTTTATTGTGGAGCTTTTCAAGACTATTTTTACTTGTATTCCTAAGTTTTCTTTTCAATGCAGTGAATCGTTTTGACATGTTAGGAAAAAACACTGATGTCAATACATCGGGGAGGTCTCCCAAAGGCTAATTGAAAATAAGACTCATTTTAAAAGAAAATTAATTACTCATCTCTCATACTTATTCCTCTCTGCAAAGATACAGCCAGCATAAAATAGCTCAAGTTGAGATCATGAATTTTGCAATCCACTTTGTTGAAATACACATTTACACAGTCTGCCAGAAGATAGGAGACAGATGTTCAATGTTTTCCACACTATTCTTCAAATAAACCACATGAGTTTTATGAGTCTTTCTCAGTGGGAAAGAAAGTGGCCTAGCCAAACAGCCTGAAAACTACAGAGCAGTCGGATTTTGGTTGGAAGCTAAACATAGACTCTCCTTTTCTCCTATCAGTTGAAAAAAGTTGTCTGGAGAGGATTTGTCAGAGAGAGCTTTTGCTTTGCTTTTCCACCTCTGCTCTGTCTCACATGGGGATAGCCTGAAAAAACGGTGCCTGAGGGATCTATATTCAGTTTTCTAAACCAAACATAACACAAGCACAGTTCCTGGGCTACACTTTTGACTCCTGCAATATAGTATGTGAGAGAAAATCCCCCAATGGCATTCAAATCAGATTCTTACAATTTTCAAGCGGCAAGTGCTTTTCATTTTATTTCTTAGAAAAGAGATGTTCTCACAAAGACTTTGTATATTGAACAGCTATGCAAATTCTCTAACAAGCTAGCATACAGTTACCCATGTCAGACAAATATGTTTTCTAGAGGGCAATAAGACATTATGTGTTCATACTTTGTGGTTAGATACGGAACTCTTTACTCAGGAAAAATGGTTGCTTAATTAGCACTCAGAATTTACAGAGATTGAGGCCAAAGGGATCATTAGAACTTCTTAAATTTCATCTAGTTAGCTTTGAATTGAGCTTATTAACTTAGATTTGGTCAGAGCAAAATTTATGTTCGTTCTAACTGTGTTTCCTAGTAAGATTTCACTGTGCATATAGTAACATGTCAACAGTTCACAAATGTTCCCAAGAGTTTAACAGCCTCACTTTTAAAAGAAAACTAGATGTCACTTATTGAAAAATTTAGCTCATCCGTTTTTGACTTCCAGCCACTGATCCTTGTTGTCTTCTCTGGTAGATGAAACAACACTTAAAATTTAGTTTTCCCCCTCAGTGAGAGTGCTTAAGCTATATCATCAAGTCATCTCTCAATCTCCTTGTGGCGAATTATCACATGAATCTAAATTCCTCAAAAACATTTCTGTTGCCTCGTTTCACAGATTTTCAATTTTTAAAGAACACTTCTAAAACATACATACTAGAATTGAGCACAGTATTGTAAGAGCAGTTCCACTTGCAGTGTTCCTTGCAGATAAAAACACATTTCTCCTCTCACTTGCTCCCAAGAACAAGAAGTGCTTTTGGCAGTATTATTGCATTGAGACCTCTATCAGAAATACTTACAAAGAAAAGTATTATTGCTTTTTATAAAAATATCCCATGGTCTTTGCTCCTACATGTGTGACTTCTCAGCTGGCTTTTTTTCTAGCATTTGATCCCATAAGAGAATCTGATTTCCATGAGATGCAATTTTCTTTCCCCATACCTGTCAATAAACTTTTGAACCACACTGACTCCCTGGAAGAAGGGTGAAACAGAGAATGTGATGGCTGCTGCAGAATACTGTTATGATCTGACAATATTTCTGAGAGTGTAGAAGAAATTAATGGCAGTTAATTTTTAAACATAGTGCTTTGAAAGTGATACTCTATGAAGACATGGAGAAGAAGGGAAGGGAACAACATATATTCCTTGAATCCTCTCCTGAATTCTCCACAGAAACAGATATTTAGACGTATTTGTCTGTTGCATTTTTGCAATGTGCAGTATGATCAGCTCTGATCAACATGGCTTATACCTTGAAGATGGTTCTGTGGAGTCAACCCAGATGCACATAAACATGTTCCAAGTGCAATTGTGAGGGGTGTTTCCAAAGCAGTGACATCAATAAGGTTTCATATGGGAGATTTGCCCCTTTCTGGAGAGGCTGCAACAATCACACAATTACTGTGCATATAATTTATAATATGCTGTGGACTTCACCTTTTCACAAAAAAATCCTGCACTTTCTTCAAAACTAGTAGGATCTTCATTGTTCCTATGTGAATTATGAAACAGAATCAAAGCTAATGCTAGGTACATGGGTGAAAGAGAAGCTGAGGTTCATAAAGATTGGCCAGAACGTAAGAGCAAAGGGCTAAATAAATGAAAGGACCACCTAGGGTAAAAAAGAAACAGAAAATTAAGAAGTCCCATGATCCATCTCAAAGGCATAATGGTGTGACACATTAGAGGATGTATGAGTTTGGATGCAAGAATTTGACAACTGTCTTTGTACACACTTAAATAGCAGGATACTACTACGAAAAATGAGCTGGGTGAACCTTTCCTGAAATATTCATGTTTTCCTAATAACAAAAGGAATTATGAATTTACTTCTCTGAAATCAAGTCCTAACAGCTACACAGCCAGCAGACTAGGGGTAGGAAGGAAAGTGCTTTTTCACTTTGTGCTGCTTTGCAGTAACTAAGGATTGCAGTGTCATGGGCAAAATGGGAGTTTCAGACAAACTTTAACAGAAAAGCCTTTCTGCTGAGACATGAAGTGTAGAAAGAACTCTCTTACTTTCTAAACTCCTCCTCAGACAGCAACCTAGGTACCACTGGCTTTAATCTTACCCTCAGACTGTCAATGACTTAAGTCTAATGAATTCCAGAGTTGTGTTTGAACCATTCTACAACTTCCACTCACAGAATTAAGGATGGAAACCAGTTATATTTACATAAATATTTATTTTGAGAGTGATTTGACAAAAATATCTTAATCAGAATTATTTACTACAGAGTGTAAGAGCTATATCTACTAGTATAGTATAATGCACCATTTTGAAACAATATTAAAGCAATTATATTAAAGCAATTTTATTCAAGCTAGAAAAAACTAATATTAAGCAGAGATTGATGTTACTTACGTACTAATGACTGTGGGAAAGTCACAAGAAATAATCTTGAAGGGTATCTCCACTCAGGGAAGGAATCTGCAGACACTCCAAGGAGTACGTTAGAAAATCCTGCCTTTAAAATGTGGGATTGAGCTTTTATAGTATAAAGTGATTGACTATCAGTCAGATGTCTCCCAGCCAGCTATGTCAGCTCAGCTCAGTTATTGGTAGTATCTCTTATTTCTTCTTTAGCCCGTCTACTTTACCATACCTGCCACATCTTCGTCTCACTATCAGGATGTATAACTTTGGGATTGATGAGTCAGATTGGTTTCAGCATTATTCAGCTCCAAAAGCAGCATGATGTCTCCTTCTACATTCACCGCTGGTAGCCTTGTAACTAGAGCATTGTTTGAGTTATTTTACTCTATTCTAACCAGAGCATCTTGCTACATGCAGAGTCATATTTTGTACTTGAGGAATTTTTTCTTTTTTTGTAACACAGTGAGCTATATTCTCCTTAGGGAGAACAGAAGTATTTGCAGAGCATTGTGAAACAGCAGGCAGCAGCACTGTGTGAACCCTGCAGCAAGCAGAAACCACTCTGTATCCTCTATTTATCTTTTATTTGTCTTGAAGTTCTGGCAGCAGCTCAGCTCTTTCTAAATGGGGACCACAGTCAGTAATTGAATCTCAGTCTTATACCCTCATCCTAGAAGTACCAGCCTTCTGCTGGTCCAATATTAAGATAAGGGAACAAAAAATGTAACATGCTTTTGGAGCATTTCAGAAATGCTAATCTTAACTGCAAGAGAAAAGCCACAAAACTTCCATTTGAAAATGTGCTAAAAGAGTCTGTGCTGCACAACACGTGAGTAATAAGTGGGTCACTTGATCCATTTTGATGGGTCACCTCCAAGTTTTCTGTAATGAAAAACCTATGAAAAGAAATTGAAAGAAACAGAGGAGTTGAGCTCTTCAAATCATTCCTGGTTGAGAGCACAGAATATCTCACAGGTATTTAATTAACTAAACCCCATTTATCCAGAATAATTGCAGAGAAAAAAATCTGTAAATATTCATCAAGATGGCAGTGAAACAATACAAATATGGCTCTTTATGAAATAAACATGCATGTCTCACTCTCTGTTTGGGAAATTATAAATGTATTGCAACAGTGACAGAAAATTACTCATTGTTTTTGAGACCTATATAAATAAAACAGGGGCCAGATGCCTGCCGAGAGGGTTAAGAACGCCACGTTTTTATGTAGCTCAAATATAAGTCACTTGCAATTATACACAATTATACACTTGCAATTATACACATTTTCCACTTGATATTATCAATGTCCTGAGAAGGGACCAATGTAGATTTAGTAGGCACCAATATACAGCATATTCTCTATAGAAGAGCAATGGAAGATTTAGGTTTAATTCACTGAACTCCGTTGTTAAAGTTTCTGTTTCTGATTGATTAATCAATGAGATAAAACAAAACGCAGAGATGCTGTAGCAGTCACAGAGTACTGTACATCCAACAGGATACATGAAAGGATCAAATGAACTGAATAAAACAATATTTTTACATTGGCACAACACTGTAAGACATATAGATTATATTTAGCTTTTTCTCATTCACCAAAAAAAAAATGTGAGAAACACCTCCATTGATATAGCACATTGCAGATCATTTTTCCTCTCTCCTTCTGTGGCTAACATGATTATTCTGAGCAAATGAAGGTGTATGCAGCTGCCTCCACAATTGCAGTCATCAGCAAATGAAAAGAGTGAGTTGGACAAGCAGTACAACTTGACTGAGTAGGTGGGCTACAAGCAATTCCAATTTATCAAAGCTGGCTTCATCTGCTCCCACTTCTTCAACACACTCCTCCATCTGTTTTACTAGTGAAATCAACCTTTCCCCAGATCTCCTTATTTTCCTTCTTTCCACCTTTTCCAAATCTGCAGCTGCAACAATGCCCTTCTTGTTTTCCTTCTTACCAGCCACCTGGTTCAGTGGCCCATCTCATCTAATCTGTACCACCTAATTTTTTTCTTGGTTTTAGGACTGAAAAAAAGAGAATACTTCTCCACCCAGAAGCTAAATTGGGGGTCAGTCAAGACTTGGGTGCCCTCTTTGGCCATCCAGACACCTCAGAAGCAGTGACAAGTTGCATTTTAGCTACCGGTGCACTAAAACTCCAGTCTGCTGGTGACAGACTTCCACCAGCATGTAACCCAGGGCTGAAGTTGGTGCAGAGTCTGAGCTACCATTGTAAAGGTACACCAGGATCTGCCAGGACACAGGAACGACTTATGCAAAAAGTGATGGGACCTTCACTTCCCTATTGTAGAAAAGTCTTTCTCTGGAGCTTCAATGTGCATTTTATAGCAAGAAGAAAAAAGACAGATTACTTATCAAACCAAACATTGGTCAAATGATCAGTTTTATAGGCTATGAGGATAGGTAACGCAGTTTCCAAAAGAACAGCAGGTAGCAAGAAGAACAATAAAACAGTCACTGATGGTAGTTATTATTCAAACTGTAATCCTTGTCTCTACCACCCTTCAGAGCTGCATTCGCAGGACATCATATTTGGAACCCTAAACTGCACCTATCTCACATCTCTGAATATGGCACCAAATAACCAACTCTCAGTAAGAAATGAAAAAATAAAGCCAATAACAAGCTGCCTAACTGAATTCGTGGGACAATGAAGTGTGAACAGGTGTGATGATGTGTTAAACAGCATGTGGCAAAAATGCCTATGCTTGCTAATGAGATGACAGTTGCTTGTTATGCAAACTGTCCTAGTAAAATCATCTTTGCCTGCTACCTATGCCCTTGGGCTCACATCCAATCAACCTGAGAGCTGCAACATGTCATTCAAAATGACATTCATCAGTATAGACAACTATGTGAGACCTATATGCACAGAAATCCCCAATACTCGCTACCATTAGGATAAATAGAGCACTTCATCAGAGTAAGTTTGGAATGTGCAAGCTTTCCTAGCCAAAAAAGATTCAGGACTGATGAGAATTGCAAGCTCCGCTAGTGGGAAATATAGACTAATTAAAATGAAATCTTCATTCAGTGCATATCTGTAGCTTGAAATAACACTCATCTTTTCAAATGAAGGAAGTGTTTATAATTTTTTTTATTAACTTATGATGAACTAAAAGAGAAGTGACACAATAAGAACTTGCCTGTGATTTTTCTCCCAGAATAGTATTTTTTCCCTTTTCTTTTCTTTTCTTTTCTTTTCTTTTCTTTTCTTTTCTTTTCTTTTCTTTTCTTTTCTTTTTTTTTTTATTGCAGAGAGAAAGAAAAGGACACAGGGAAGAGTAATCATCTCATAATTATTCCTCTTTTTTTTTAATGAAAAGTATTATGCCTTTTGCATCATACAGAAATGAGAAAGAAATTAAAATCTACTGCCAATACATACATTAACATATCAACAACTGAAAGGATTGAAATCAATGAAGGAGGATGATACATTAACCTTTAGAGACCTGGAGTTCAAGATGAAGACTGATGGAGTGCTACTGTGTTTGATCAGCTTATTCAAGCCAGTATGCAATGCAAGTTAATTGGCTGTTTTAAAGTAGCGCACAGAGATTTTCATGGCTTAAAAAGGCTTCATTTTCATTATTATTATTATTATTATTACTGCAGCAAACTTAATTTTTTTTTATATTGTTTCCATGTCCTCTTCCTATGAGTAGCAATACAGAAGGTACAATGTACTGCAACATATGCTTTAAATCACAATCACTTTTTAGGCTCATTTTCCATTTCTCTTTTTTTTTCAACTTGTGCAAAATTTACCTAAAAAGGAGTGGAATGAGAAGAACTCACACACATTAAATAGATTACAACATATAACCATATAAGTCCCTGCATAAATGAACTCTAGATAATTCAATGAAAAGAAATTTCTGACAAAATGCTTCTGGAAACATTTTCTTCCCTAGCAAGGAAGTAAGACAATTTATATTCAGTGGTAATGACAATAATATGCAAAAATATGACGCCTGCTGAATTGAAAATAGTTCCTCTTAGCTTTCAGCCAAAAGGAGGATATTCATGGCATGTTTTGAAAGAAATTGAATATATTCAAATTAATTATGAGAAAGACTGAAGATGATATGCAGAAAAAGACACTATTTCCTGAGTCTTTTGAAAACATTTCAGTTCTTTACAACAAATTTGTACCACTTCAGCAAAGGCTTACTAATGCTAATGACTCATAACAGGAAATACACGTAAATAGATACCAAAGTACTATGGCAAAATATATTTTCTATTCATTTTTAAGACTAAATACTCTCACTGAAACAATGTAGTTTGCTTAATATTATACTCATTGCTTTCTGTGACAGCTCTTGTTTTCTCAATTATAGGGTGAAATAACTCTTAGATTAGCCATTATTAGGAATGTTGTACAACTATGATTATTTTTAGAGGGAGGGAAGTATTTAAACACATGCTTGCACTCAGAAGGAAATATAATCCTATCTTTCTGAACTCGAGCTGACCTATATGGGTGTGCTGACACAACATAATTATGATGAACAACCTTGTTATACAATAAAGAAAGCTTCCTGTGGCTGTGCTGTTTTAGCAAATACCTGTACAATATCAATTGGGCAAATACCCTCCACAATGAAAAAAAAGTTATAATAATATTTCATTAGGATCAATAACTGTTTTATTATTCACAATTCATGAAGTGCTAAGATTAACCCATTATGTAGTAAATTTAGTGCTTTGCCACTTAATACAATATGATTTTAGAATATAGCCAATGTGCACAAAACACTGAAATATAGAATATTGGCATATGAGATTTATGATAAATTTAAGATAGGAATGAATGTAGGCTAAGTCTTCATGTTGCTCAGCTGAGGTCAAAAAAATCAATATTGTTCATAATGTGTCTGTGACACAGAAGCTTAAATGAGAAACCTTCTGAATAAAAAGATACACTTCTCTATTTACCCTTTCCTTTTTTTTTTTTCTCCATAACAGACATATCTTTTGAAATCTAAGGTATCTGAGAAAAATTACTAAGACGTTAAATCTTTCTAATGGATACTGTATGGATGCTATTAAGATCAATAAAAATGTTGTCAGTCCTTTAAAATTATTTCATTTTGAATTTACTTCAAATTCACCATTTGACTTCCAGATTTAATCATAAAATAACAGAATTATAGATCTGAACTAAATCCAAATTAATATCCCCAAAACACAAGTAGAAAGGAAAGTCTTGGACAGGAGCACTTCCTCTTTTCTTCTGTGGAGCAATCCTACCTTTCCCACATGTGTGATTGAAAAATTGGAAAGAAAGATTAGGTTTTAAGGCTATTTAGCACTAACATAACCACTATCCAGTTTCAAAATAAATTTCTTTTGTAACACCCTATGACTTTGTAGCTTCACTAGGACTTAGACCAGTTGATAATAATACAATCAAACCGGAATTTTCCTACTAATCTATCAGAAAATAATTAAGTTCTGAAAAACTTGAAGTTTTTATGAGAAAAAGTTTGATTTAACATCTTAAAGTGGTCTAAAAAGAGAGGAAAAATAACAGAATACATTAGAAAAACATCAGAAAATCTAGCTTTCATTCAGCTTCATAAAATGTAAAATGTCTAAGAGCTTAATGACATCAAAAGTATCTTGGCATACACTGAAAGATCAGAAAGAACAAGCATTAGTCCTACATCTATAAGAAATATCATCAAAACTAACAACTTCACTGAGAATAACCAGTTTAAATAGTCTGTCAATGTTCTTATAGTTTTATAGACTGTACATCCAATTCAAGCCACATATTTTGTTATAGTCTCCATAATTTCAAGACTGCTACTTTTTTCGTCTTCTAAATGATCCTACAAACAAAGTCCAGACAAAATCCTTAAAAAAAAAAAAAAAGAAAGTAGAGAAAAAATGACCACAAAAAGTGGTCACTATCATAGAAGGTCTGTGATATTTCCTCTTACTTTTCTTTATAATGTTTTTTACTGTGTATGCTTTGTTTCTGATGAGAATACAGTATTCTTAGGACAGAGACTAGGTTATTTTATTTGTCTACTGTGGAGTCATAGTGGTTACCAATAACACCCTCTTAATATAGGAAGAGAAGCTCATTTTACTAAAGTAAAATATTCATAAATAGGCAAGAACTTTGCAGTCAAGGATAACACTATTTTAGTTTTTTGCCCATTCTGATAAATACATTAAAATCCTGTGATTATACTCAGAGGCATGGGGTAGTTTCTAATTCCATGTATTGAAAAATCTCTTTCTGTGCATGCAGTGTATGCCTCTGACAGATAATTATAATTTAGGAAGTTAAGCAAAACTCTGTGTATCATTCATTCTGCTGATAGTATTCTGGTACATCTTTGTTCTATTGACCTGAAACCCTTGACTCAATCCTGGGGAGTCTATGGTATGCTGTTGGGTTGGAAGCATAGTGCAAACTCTCATTTGCTTTCACAACAACCTTATATGTCTTGAGCTTTATTAGAAACATCTACAACTATACTGCACAGCAGAATATCAAATTTACAATTCAGGGTCATGCAGTAAAACCATAATAAAGTGATTGGTTTTGACAGTTCTTGTGGTTTCTTTCTCTACAGTGAAGCTCACACTCAAAATATCTTCTATTAATGTGGCTTGGGTTACCACTTCTTGAATTTATGCTAGCCTGATAATATTAACCACAATTTTTTTCACCACTCTTTTCAAGTAATTTCTAAACTCATTCATACCTCCTTTTTGTTCTTATACGATCTTTCAAGTTTATGTCCAAGGCATGAGCAGGCTCAGACTTGACAAGTGGGTTTTTTGTTTTTAATTTTGATGAGAATGTTCCATCAGTGGAGAAACGGAACAATATAAACAAAGTCAGTGTCCAGGTTTTGCACATACAGCATGTGGGGATGAGGCAAGAAGCCACCCACGGAAGTGATTTTTCTGAGAGGTGCTGCTGAGAGCTTCCTCTATGTCTGACAAAAACTAATCAGGGATTGGTTTTGAGAATTGACAACCTTTTAAACAAATGAGAAAGCTGAACGTGCCTCTGTGAACACACATTTTAAGTCCTGGGACTCTCTTTTTCTTCCGCCTGAGTGGAGGTAACAGGCCGGCCAGGCAGGCTCTGCCGCAGGGCCAGGCCTTTTCCCGGGGAGCTCTCCAGGCCCTATCCCGGCAGGACCAGACCCTTCCCGGGGAGCCCACCAGGCCCTGTCCCAGCAGGACCGTGGCTCGGCTGGAGTGCTGCCGCTGCTGAGTTTCACCAGAAGGTGCCGGGCAGGGGGACGGGGAGCCATCAGCCCCACGGATGGTGCCGCTGTGCTCTAGCCTGGCTGCTAAGATCCCAGCCTTTCCCCCAGCGTGGCTGCCAGAAAAATCTCCACTGCAAACAGTTCCAGCCACTCGGCAGGGAACACATGACCCTCTGCAGGTCTCAGGTGAAATATGAACTCTTTCACTGCACAGATGAGACTTGCAGACCTTCCATCCTCTCTTGAGTGAAAGAAAAGGACAGAGATTATAGACACGCAGAGAAACACCATGGAGACATCGAGGTCAGACAAGAAGGAAGTGTCAGATCCTAGATGGGATAGGGATTGAGGTGATGCCTCAGTCTTGGGCTGAAATCCTATTGTAAGGCTATGGAGAAGATATGATTTTTTCCCTGTAACTCATTGAAAAGTATAGGGTGTTTGAAACGTTCAAATTGTAGACATGAGCAAAGGCATTCACTCTGAACAAGCAGATGTGAGATAAGTGTGATTTGATGAGAAGCTTGAAAAGAGAGAGACAGGAGTAATGAAGACCCTTTGCCCCCAAGGAAAGAAGAAGAAGACCTCTGTTCCCAGAAATGATCTCAGATAAAGAGAACCTTTGGTTCTGAACACTTCATCCTTAAAAGTGTACCCCATAAGTTGACACAGCCCTCGAAAACATTTGTAGGGAAAGCTGTAAATTATGGGGAGGGACTTTTACACAGAGATGTCCATTCTCCTGGGCACCTGATCACTGTGACATCGAGGCCACGAGAAAACTGATTCTTGTGGAGAAATCTCCATAGACAGAAGAGAGAGACTCCTCTCCCTAAGTAAATTGGAGAAGTGTTCTGAAGGTTTTACTCTGATTCTTACTATTTTTTCTTTCAGTTTCTGGTAATAAAGTTTTTCTTTATACCCTTCAAAGAGCCTGCTTTGCTTTTCGTCCTAACCCTATCTCATAGCAGGAAATGAGTAAATAATTCTAATAGGTTCCGTGGTGATTTGGCCAGCACTAAACCCACCATATGAATTAGTGCATTGGCCAGGAAATCTCAAATACGTGAACCAAAACCACTATAGTCAGACAATGTTGGTTTTGTGCAGATGCAATCAAGACATATCAAAGATGATGGATTTTTGGAAAAACATCTTTAGTGATAGTGTTCTCCTATGGCTCAGATGTCAATTCAGAGACACTACTTCCTTCTCAAAATACAAATAATAAAAGTCCAATAAAAAACAATTTGATCCTCCCACAGATAGACACCATGACAAAAGAATAAACATACATCAAAAAATGTATCTTCTCTATGAGTGATTCTAGTTGGACTTGATTTATGTAGAAAATTGACAGCTAACATAGGCAACACCAGAACCTCTTGTTGTCCATGAGCTAATAATTTAGTCCTCTGGTATATAATTGTGATTGGGACAAAAAAGTGCAGATTAATAAATTTCCGAAAATGAAATGTCAGCCACTGAAAGTATGACCAATTTTCATCCCCATCTCCTCTGACGTAAAAAGGTGATAAAGTGGATGAAAAGTTTGAAGATTATGTTTTCCCTTTTAAAAGAAAAATACTGCTTTCATTCTGAAAGTACAATTAATTTAATTATATTTTAAAACGTGAGCATTTCATTTTAGTTAAATTAACCTTCAAACCAAAAATTAATAACATTCCAATAAAAATAAGTTATATTTGTCAACATATTTTCATTACTATTACAGGTTGGACTACAGGTGGTTGAATATAAAAGATGAAGGTGAAACTGTAAACTTTTTTTTCTCAGTTTCTGTGTTAAAATACAATAGAAATAGCTGGAATGTGAAAATATATCAACCCAAAACACAGAGTGATACAGTGCTCAAGAAAGTATTATTTATTCCAAGTCACATAGTGATACACCATGATGAAGAGACTGATTTATGCAGTTATATGACAGGGCCAAAAGACTAAGCAGAGTGTTGGAACACTATTTTGAAGATGATTTTGGAGACAAAGACAATCTGGTCTGAAGTGTTAAGAAAAAAATACTTTATGCTATTGATTCCTTACTTTTTCAAGAAATGGGATTTAATTTTTTTTTAAAATTTACTTTGTTTTGTGTTTTAAAATCAGCTTTGGTGCTTGTTCAGAATTTTTGTCTCTCATCACTTCTCCCCCCCCTCCCCAAAAATACTATTTTATTTGAAATTTTGGGTAGTTATTCAAGTCAAATAGTACTTTCAAGGCACATCCAGACATTGAATGTGATCTGAATAGTGTTGTTAAGAACAAAGGTTCTGAGAGGAATGAGCTCAGAGGTCAAGTAACATGAATGTTAATTTACCCTAAGAAAGGTCATAGTGGCTTTTCCTACCTCAGGGTGATGGAAAAAGTGAGGCAAGAAAAACAGCTCAATACTTCATCATTTTGCAGAGAAGTTCAGTATTCTCTGTACTGAAGTTACTGGTCATAAGATTTCTTTAAAAATCCATAGTAATACAATAAAAAAACAGCAAAACTGCAGATAGTATAGATAACCACAGTTCAGGTGATAAAGAATATTGTTCCTTTTAATGGTTTTTTCAACATATCTAGTGATACTTGTGCTACTGTCATTCTGCCCATCTCATCATACGGGTACAAACCTTTAAAGTTTATTTTTCACCAAACACAGCTATTTGCTAGTTTAATTAAAAATAGTGTCTTTGAATAAGTTATGCTCCTTCTCAGGTTCTTTGAGTTATGGGGCAGGATCACTAAAAAAGAACTTGAGGACATGATGGTGTGTCAGAAAGCTGTGCTCCATTGTAACATTATGAGGCTTTTGTAGAGACAGGTCTCATTTTAAAGCTTTAGAAACTATAAGTGATCAAAAATCCAAACACTTTAGAATTAAGTATCTTCCACTGCAACATTAAAAAAAAAGGCAAAAAGAAAAAAAAAAACCCTAGTATTATTCTGCCTCTGTGATGTACCATTCAACACAAATAATGGTTTTGCCATGTTGGAAATCTGTATGAAATGTAGTCATGGATTAAATAATTTGTGAAAAAAATCACTCTGTTACCCTGGGGTCAGTTTCAGTTTATAGTGAGCTCTTCCAATGCTTTCGAGGCAATGAAGCTGAAATGATGGCAAAAGAGGTTGTTCTCTGCAGGCAGTAGTTTGAGAGGAAAGAGGACTGCTTACTGAGGCAGGAGAAGCAAAACCCAGTGGCACTAACCAAATTTTTTCCAGCGTGGATTAACTCTCTGAAGAGAAACTCTTGGTCAAAATTACAGAAAGTAATTACAAAGACACTATTAGAAAAAAAATCTAGGAAAAAAAGAATTGCTTTGATGCTCTATTTCAGAAAGGAGAAGCAAATGGGAAAAAAATTAATCTAGTACATGTAAATTTTTAAGTGCTAGATAACCTCTGTGTCCTTGTATCAAAACATTCTTATAACTGGACTTAGAAAAAGAAATTTTCTTTTTCAAAAGAGGATGAGGAAGATTCCTAAATGAACCTGCCTGGAAGCAGATTCTCCTAAGGATTCTGCCTCACCCTGGAAGTACTTTTAGAAAGTAATGGAAGTTACTGTGTGCACAGCATATGCAGCTTCACCCAAAATGCAGCATAAGAGCAAGATGACCCTACTATGCACATTGTATTATGTCTTGACAAAGATTCTATTTCTTATAATAGACTAGATTATATTAGATTAGAGCAATTTCTTGCAATCTTGCAATCTTTTGGGTAGGGCCAAATTTCTGACATCAAGGATGAAGTTGTACAACTAAGGGAAAAGCAAAGGCATGCACCACTTTCAACTGGTACTATCAAATAGACCTCAGAGATAGTCACACACAGAAGCAACATCTAAAAATTCTTAGAAGATAAATAGCTATTGTAGGACACAGAACTTGCATCAGAAACACATGCAGCTGAAATTCCTATGATATTGATTCTCTCTGACTAAGATTTTATTCAAGCCTAAAAAACTGCTTGTCCCTTTCTTCATGCTATAAACAAAAAAGGAAGGCTGATAAGGGAAGCAGATATGAGGTACAAAAATTGTCTTCAGCATATTAATTCATGTTTGATTTGTAGGTAAACAAACATTTCATAAGAATCTTTTTTCCTTGTCGGTTTCTTAGAAACATACTATACCCTTAAAAGTCTAATGAAAAGGCTTTGGGTTTTGTCTGCTCTTTAAGTGCAGTTGAGAGAAAATAAATCTCTTTGCTTATAAATTACCCAGCTGAATACTTAAGTTGAACATAGCTATTAATATGCCATGGATATGGTCCATAATAATTCCATAATAATATTTTCACTGATTGTGAAAATTTTCAGTTAGCATTATGAATGTATTGATGAACTAATCAATCAGACTCTCACATATCTTTATAAACCATACCAACAGTATAAACAGTACTTTACTGTTGAATCGAAACTCCAACAAAATTCAAAATCCTGTCAGAAAGAAGAAAGTTTGTTGCAGTTTTCTTAAAATTAATTTAAAAAATATTAAAATTATAACGATGTATTCAAACTTTACCACTGAACTGGACAATTCATATCAGAAATCAGTTCTGTCTTAAAAAATCCTCTCTTCTGGAAGATACCAGGGAAAAATGTGTTTCACAGAAAACATCCTAAAAACATATTCTTTCAATAATACTGTTGTAATAACTTCTGGAAACGTGTGGCAAAAAAAAGACAATTTCTCTAAATTAGTCACTTGTTTCAGCCACAAACAAGCTACTCATTGACATTGTTAAATAGGAACACGGGCTTGCTGATGTATATGAAATTTTCTAAATCTATATCTAAATATTCTATTTTCAACCATCAGCAGATTACATTCTAAGACTATATATATCATGTATTTCCATGCTTCACAAGTCACTGTAACTGCAGAAAAGATAAAGAAAAGGTCATATTTTACAAAAAGTTGGAAAAAACGATCTTATACTTGTTTTCTGCAAAATTTGCTATATTCTCTTATGCTTATCTAATTGACAAGCTTGACCAGAAAACACCCATAGTACACCTTAACTGTGTCCTTCCATTAGCATCAAAAAATGTGGAAAAGCATTTGACCTACTAATAGGGTAGAGTTTCACTGAAAACAGAGATGATTCACTGACAACAGTTGTTTAAGGCTTGTCTTGATTTTGGCTTCTCCAATAACTGTTTTAGTGCTGTGTTGGATTTGGAATGAGAATGATGTTGGAAACACGTCATTGGGTGATATCCTGGGTTTAAGTCATGTTTATTCTAAGTCAAGGACTTTTTTGTGTGTTTGTGAGTGTGTGTGTCTCATTATCTGTCAGTGAGAAGGTACAAGAAAGAAATGCAGGGACCTTTGCTGGGACAGGTGACCCAAGATGACCAAAAGGTTACTTCACACCACAGAACACAGTGTGTAAACTGGGGGGAGTTACCTGGAAGGGCAGCTTGTCTGAGTGCCAGGCCTACAGTAGAAATTACTGAGCAAACTAAGCCTTTGGGTATGAGCCTTTGGGTCAGTCATGCAGCATCCAAAAGTTCCAAGAGGTGCTGCAGAAAAAAATTGGCTGTGCCATATTGCCTTGAAGGTACTATATATAGGACAATGTCTCTTGTTTCATTCAACATCTCCCAGGTGTTCAGCATTTTGCAAGGTTCCACTCAGATTTTCCATTTCAGTAATCAATCCCACCATGCCTTTTGGTGGCCTACAAGGAATTTTTTCAACTATTTCTTTCCCAGTTATCTCCAAGATCATGTCTAGCTAGAACATGACTTTGATTTCCACTGATGCGACAGCCTTGACCACCCAAACCCTGGCAAGCCCAGCTAGCTCCGCTGACTGCCAGCATCAAGAGTGGCCTACTTCTCACATTCCCAGAACCAGGAGTGTAGCTAGGGCTCCAAGCCCCCTTTGGCCACTTCCATCATCTGGGGAGAAGCAAAGGAACGAGAAGGAGACCTTTTCAAGTTCCAGGGTAGGATTTATTGGGAAGGCGAGAGGAGAACTGAACACAAGGGAAGGGAACCCAAAAAAGGCAAGGAACAGAGGCATGCAGCAGCTTAAATAGGGGACCTCCCACAGGGGAGGGTACAATACAGCAACCAGTCGCAACAGTTCAGGGGTGTAACGTAAGGCGGGACTGATTATACACATAACCAATAGGGGGAAACATAGGTGGGAACTTATACATGGCATCAAATCATATACTTAAGATGGAATAACTGACATGGAAGGTGCTAGAACAATAGGAGGGGCCAAGAGGGATTGACAAGGGCTTGGGAGGGGATTAGGAAAACTGGCAGGGAAAGCTCTAGAAGAATGGGCAGGGCTTAGGGTGACAGACGGGGTACTGGTGGGAAAGGGCAAAACCATTGTACATTGAACCAGGGGTAACAACCAAGGGAAAAACCATTACGAACAAGGGGTACAACAACTTATACAACACATAAATTAAAACCTGAACCGCAACATTCCACATACAAAACTTTTACAGAAACGACCTCATTTGGCAGAATGATTTTTAACCACTTTATCTCAAACAAATATAGGCCTGACCTGACGTGTACAAAAGAACAGGATAAGCCATCGCTTAGCTATCTCCACTTTCTGACTGTGTCTTCATGTCTGCTAATGCCCCTCAGCTTCTAGAATGCACTTAATTAATACAACAACTAATTATTTACTACTATTATAATTAGGTATTTCATATATATATATATACAATAAAATTAATTTGAATTTATAACAGTATTATCTAGATTGTACTTAAATTGTCTAATAAATATACAAATGGTTAAAATAATCAGATTAACCATTTACATGAATGAGGAAGTCACATTTTGTACAAAGAAAACATTGCAGTCAATGGATCCATTAATGCATTAAACTCTACATCATGATTTACATACTAATGCTTCTGCACGAGCATATAAAAAATAACGGAATTTAATGAAGAACCTAAAGTCAACAAAGTAATTTTGCATTAAGCTATTTGCCATAAACTGAGATTCAAATACGTAGGCCTTCCCATTCCAATATAGAAAAATAATTTGCTATTTCTGATGAGAGGAAGATACACAGCAAACTCCAAGTTCAGAAGCAAAGCAGAACTAGCTAAACAAGGTAGCTCAAAGCCACATTCCCAATTAACTATTTGCCACTCTCAGAGAATTAAAACATAGAAATACAAGAGATTCAGAAAGCAAATAAATGAGTAGAGAGAGGCTGTGGAGACACAGGTAAAGCCTTCTGGCCGAAACCAACACTAAACTATGTCAGCTTTCTGTGACCAGGAACATACAAAATCAATGTCAGAATTAACGTGCCATCTAGTCAAGGCAAAGGACCAAAACAAGTGCAGAAGAGTTTAAGGACATGTGTCCTTCCAGAGAATAGATTATCTCTCCAAGTATGGACTAATGAAGTCCTCAAAAACCCAATTAACTGACAGCACTGTCTGGAGAGTGACTTGGCTCGACTTCTCCACCCCGCCCCGACTCGCCCAGCTAGCTCCTGAAGGCGAGACCAGCGCCGAGAGTGGCCCACTTCCAGGATCCGGGGGAACCCAGAATGTGGGTAGTGCTCAGAACCCTAATGGCCAGAGAGGAGCAAAGGATTGAGAGAGAGTCCTTTCGAGGTTCCAGAGAAGGTTTATTGAGGGAGAGGGAGGGAGGACAACTGGGATCGAGGGAAGGGAACCACAAAAAGCCAGGAATACTGCCTTGCACAAACTTAAATAGGGGACCTCCCCTGTGGGAGGGTACAATTCATAATCCAATCGAAACGAACAAGGGTAGGGCTTCAATACCGGGTTAACCAGTAGGGGGAAACATTGGCAGGGATACATACATCTTGACAAATCATATCACAAGAGGGGGATGATTAACATAGAACTTACTAGAACAATGGGAGGAGCAAAGGGGAACTGAAAGCTCTGTGGGACGGGTTTAGGGTTAGAGACAGGGTAGGTTCTGGAACGTGGGAGGGGTTTAGGGTGACAGACAGAGGCTAGAGGCGGGAAGGGAGCAAACCATTTTCCACATAACTTGGGAGTACAACCTGGGAACGAACCATATAACATAAGGGGAAAATCTAAACAAAATAGAGCAGTGCAACAGGAGAGAGCTTTGGTTGCCTGGAGGCAAAGGAGAAGAGAGGTTCCCAACTGATCAACTGATCTCTTGCTCTGGGACTCCTAGAGCAAGCTACATGCTTAGATGTTCACCAAAAATAATTTGCTGAAATATATAAAAGGGCAGCATCTTTTGCTCTCCCAACAAGCCCTGCTGGAAGAATACAGTTAGTATCTCTTCCACAAATGAATCAAGCAGAGTACCTCAGCAAATAATGAAGATATGTAAGTTGATTCAGTCTCCTCTCTGATGTTCTCAGGCTATCAGGTTGAATGTGGCTTGCTCAAAGTGCTTGAAAGGAATCTAGTATTTCTAGAAGTTTGCTGATATTAAGTGGCACTAAGGCCCACAGACATACTGCAGGGAGAAGACAACATAAGATGGTGATAGAAGGCTGTAAAGATCTTTAGAAAAAATTGTCAATTTGCAAGCAAAAAATCAAAGTTGTAATGGAGAATGAAGCAGAAGAATGTTTAGTGAAAAAATAGTATCTGTTGCTTCACATCACTGTTGATGATTCTCTAATGATGGATTAGAGAAACAGAATTGACTGGGAATAAAAGAGAACATACACATAATACATACATTATATGGATACACATACACACATTTCACATATATATGTATATATGTATGTCTATTTATTTATTTATTTATTTATTTATTTATTTATTTATTTATTTATATGTCCATAGCTATCTAAACCCACACACTATAGATAGGATGAAAAGTATTAGCAACGACACTAATATACTATTTCAGGACATTTTGTGGAATGTTTTATCTATTCTAAAAGATTTGATGTATTTCTATTTTTTAAAGAAAGGCTTTGCTTTTAAAGAATAGTAACTTAAACAACCAAAAAGAAATTAAAATAAAACACTAATTAAAGGAAATGTTGACTTCATTTGGTTGTAATAAGTTTAAGCTATTAGAGAGCATCCAAAGGAGGGCCATGAGGATGGTGAAGGGTTTGGAGGGGAAGCCGTGTGAGGAGTGGCTGAGGGCACTTGGTCTGTTCAGCCTGGAGAAGGGGCACCTGAGGGGAGACCTCACTGCAGTTACAGCTTCCTTGGGAGGGGAAGAGGAGGGGCAAGCACTGATCCCTGTTCTGTGGTGACAGTGACAGGATGTGAGGGAATGGTTGAAGTTGTGTTAGGGGAGGTTTATGTTGGATATTAGAAAGTTCTCCACTCAGAGTTTGGTTAGGCACTGGAACAGGCTCCTCAAGGAAGTGGCCACAGCACCAGCCTGACAGAGTTCAAGGGACATTTGATCAATGCTCTTGGGCACATGGTGTTATTCTTGGGGATGGTGCTGTGCAGGGCCAGGATTTGGACTCAATGTGAATCTCTTCCAACTTGACAGATTCTGTGATTCTGTGACTAACACATCAAAACCTACCTTAGGACAAAATTGTGGACAGTTTTGTCTTTAGGACAAGCTAGCCACAAGACATAAAAACAACCTGAAGCTTAAAATTGAGAAAAAATGGAAAATGCCTAGAAATGAGAAAATAAATTCAATATTTCCACTTTATGATTATGTACGTGTTCTCTCTTGCAGGTATGATGAAACACTCATTTCTTACAGCCTAATGTCTGACATCTAGGACAACTCTTAGTGGGTTGATCAATATTTGTATTCCTTAACATCCCAAAATTTAGAAGAATTTCAATAAACTATTTTTTTTTAATTCCTGCTAAATTTTAAAAATATATTAAACATATATTTATCTCCTTTTGTATTTATATTGAACTCTTTTCCTTCTGTTAACCATATGTCATGCCTAAGCATTCACTAAAGTAGTTTTAAAATTATGACTTTGGAGTACTTTATTTCTGCTGAAACCTGAACCTTCTTTTTCCTGAACTTTGATCTGTCTTGGCTTGTGGCTCCTGCTTAGGGTATTGATGTACGACTTAACCAGAAAAAATGAAACTCTAAAACCACTAGTAGCAGTTTATTTATAAAATATGTATTAAGAATACACATGTTCTTTGGTTCCTGGAAGAAATCTAATGGCTTGTCTGACCTTAGCCAAGAAGGTGGAACAGGTGAACCACTTGATCTTAAGCTCTTCAAAGCTGTGTAGCAGTGCATCTAACTTGGAATGTAACAGAGGTTCAATTATTTCTTCTCAATAGCAAAATTTTGTCCTTCTCTTTCAGACAATTAACATAGTCACTAAAATAAAATCAGCAATACTGATTCCTCATTGCAAATATTGAAACCCATGTGAAAAAGAATCACAGTTAACAATGTGATTAGAATCTTAACTTAATCAGTTTTATCTGGCATTCCTGTGAAACATTAACACATGATTTTTTTTTCTAAATGCATTACAATATTTTATTGTAATAAATTTCAAGTGAAATTATTACTGTTATTTTATGCCAAAGCATACAGACACATGCTTTGTGCCCTTAAGGACTTGCACATGAGACAGAAAAATGTGTAGGTAAAGAACAGCAAAGATTGACAGAAGGGCTAGTCAGGGATAGAGCAAGGAACAAAAGCTTCTTTATCTGCCCAAAGTGATGACTGCTGGTCAGTATTGCTTGTTGAGTCTTTGATTTTGAGAAAATTACTTACTACATCTTCAATGTGCTGCAGACTGACACACAGAGTGAGGTACAGTCATTTTTCTATAAGCATGTATGTTTTAGAGTCTCATGGGAGTTTCCTCTTTCCCTATTGTCAGCAGAAAAACAAATGTACCGTTCATATGTTGACAGATTTAAAAAAATCTCACAGCGAATAGTAACTAAAAAATGAGTTCATAATTTTTAACCTACTGAATAGAAAATAAAACACTGCAGTCGACCTTTATAATTCATATATATGATATATGTTACACATGGTACTTTACACTACATGGTATCCTCATAGCAGAGCAAGTAAAAAAAACCGGATTTATGATTAGTATCATAAATTGCTTCTCAATTGCAATCATGGGTATATGGCATAAACTTGCTTTGCATTGCAACCAAAGGTAAAATAAACCCTTGATAAAATTTGTAATTGCTCAGTAATGATCCAGCCACAGCCAAAAGGTAATGGATCTGTAGGTTCACCTTTATTCTTACAAGGATAATTTTCCAGACATGATAAAGTGTGATGCAAGACATTCATTTCTCATGAGATAACATAGCAGTGGAATCGTCAATTAAAGTCAGGGTATCAAATTACTGTTTTAATATACATGTAGGATAAAACTCTCCTTGGATAGTAACACAAATTAAGTCAAAATTAATTGGTATTTCTACAGTTAGAGAGTCATTGCTGTGAATACTGCAGTATAATTGACTAAATACACAACATTGCCAGGAGATCAGATTGATGTCACTTACATATGTTGCTTGAATTTTCACTTTTGCTTCAATAGTTCACCTGAACATAAAACTAAGGAAATCTTGAGATTTAAATATACATTTGCATTTAATTTGATGGATTATCTTATTGTAACTTCCATTTTGCTCCTACATAATTTTTTAAAAAAATGTTTTTTAGAAGAAGCCATTTCCATTTTAATGAATTTTTATTTCCAATTCATAAAGTAGCACAGGAAAGTAAAGGCCTGTGAAAAATTAGCCTCACTTAAATCCAAGACAGAAGTTGGAAAGAAGATAGAGAATAAATTTTGCTCAAGAAGGGGAAGAAAAATTTGTTCTCTAAAATTCTACTGAATTCCGTATGTTAAACAAAAATTTGGTTAAAAATAATGTATTGAATATATTATGATAATACAGAAATTTTTCAAGGTATAAGCTCAGAAAACCTTGAATACTGACTAAAAAAGAATTAACTGTTTGAGACAGCTCTGTGGAGCTTTCTGTGGAGATGCCTCCCTAAGCATGGGCTCACTGAGTGGTGGTGACAATCTCTGCATGGAGGAACTGAACAAGGGTATTTTCCAGGCTGGCATTCACAGCATCATTGGCCAAAGCTCAGTCTTCTCGGGAGTGAAAACTCTATTTTATTTTCTGAAATGAAGGAAAAGGTGAGAGTAAACAGAAAGTCTTTCGAAGAGTGGTCAAAAATCACTGTGATTGTGAATCACTTCACAATTACATGTGAAGTAATGTGAATTACTTCAGATCCCTCAAGATTAACACAAAATTCATAACGTCCTCCCCCACTGTTACTATGCCTCCATAACAGCCTATGAATCTGCAAAATGTGGACTGTATAAAAAATACACTGTTTAGAAAAAAAAATAAAAACGCAAAGAAGCTGTAAGATGGCATGAACTAGTCTTGTTGAAAATATGTGTACATTATTTCTTCCATTAAGAAATTTCACACTGTACCTCAAGTTATTTATTATTATTTCCAAGTTATTTATTACAACTTAAGTGTCTTGGTTTGAAAAGACAGGTATTTGCTAAAAGAGACAGAGGCCTCTTTTTTTGAAAAGGAGAGTAAACCCCCCCCCTTCCCTTCAATCTACTATGATTTTGAAATTAAAGGGCTCTCAGGCGAAGATATGGGGGTAAGAATAACAGTTCTTTACTGATATATATATATATATATATATATATATAAATATATATGTTACAAGGGAAACCCAACAACAATAACTGCGAGATCAGCAGCACAATAGCAGGCAGCCCGGTGAGCAGTTCTCCGGCTGAGGACATCTTTCCCCTGCGGTGCAGTCTCCGCTCTGGCGCTGCCAGCCCCGGTGAGCCGGGAGGAGATGCAGTGATCCCACCGGGCTGGAGGGACCCTGCGGTGAATGACATCTGTGTCCCACATGGGAAGGGCGGAGGGGAGACGCTGCTCTCGGGTCCCAGAGCAGTGTCAGTCCTGATGCTCCAAAAGGATGTGCTGGAGTCTGTAGGGGATGCAGGAGATGAAGGAGAGCGTCCGGGAAGGGAGGTTTTGGGATCCCACACACAAGGAAGGCAGCTCCCTGTGTCGGGATGGCAGAGCGGAGTTTGTAGCGACCGTCCTTCTCCGAGCCAGAGCCCGAGAGAGCAGCCCCTGTCCCACCTCTCCTTTTCCGATGTTCCCCCTCTCTTCCTCCCGGGAGAGAAACTGTTACCTTAGCTATCTGAGGTTCTGGGTGTAGTCCCAAATACTTAGCGTAACAATGGGAAAAATTCCACAGAAAGTAAAGGAAAAAATTCAACCCCCAACATTTAGAGGTCTATAAGTCAGAATAAAGGTCTTTTTTCTACTGTGACACCTTTCCCACATTGACTAAACAAGGAACTAGTTTCCACTATTTTTATATGGTATCATTAAACATAAACAAGATTTGGCAACATTCCTCATCAAATGGTTTCGACTGCTGCTTCAAATTAATGTAACTCTGAAGTTTACATCTCTGTTGGTGTATTAATGTTTCTAGTGATGGGACCGGGCTATTCCATATTCTCTATGTAAGCAACTTCTAGTGAAGCCACAAAAGCTCATTCTTTCTAATAGCAGCGGGAAAGAACCAAGTTCCACAACAAACCGAGAACTAAACCCACATATTTTATCTGTTACTTGAGTGCAGTAGCAGTGGAGGAGAAAATGGGAAACTTTATAGTCAGGAATGTTATATGAAGCTTTCAAAACTTTCTACTTTTTTCGAGAATGACACAAGAGGAAAGGAAATTTAATTTCTACTTAGTTCTATGTCATTTTATAATAAAACCATCTTTTTTAGAAGAAGTCATTGCAGTGTTGACAGCAGAATAACACCACTAAGTGTGCAGATGCTTACACTAGAAAAGACCCAAAGCTGAATTATATCAATGAGCCCTACAGGGCGTTACAGTTACACTGCAAGTAAACCTAAATTGATTGATGTTATTAGTCTTCTTCCAGCTGTTTGTACACAGGAAAACATTTACTTAGAAAATTTCGCTAAGCAATAATATTAATGGTCTTGAAAATTATATGCAACTGCTCCTATCCTTATGCAATATATCAAATCTATTAAAATAATACTGAAATCATACTAAAGGCTTTAAGGTCACTCTTCCAAACCTTACAAAGGAAGTATCTCTTTTTACAGAAGGAAACTAATCTTATACCCTTGTATATGCACAGAATTTCTATCACTGTCATTGTTTTAAAAACACAGTATGGCTAGACATACAGTGGGCATGCTTAATTTGCAGTTCTTCTCTTTCCAGATTTTGATCATGCATAAATTCTCACATGGGTACACACATTCTTCCACAGAATAAAAAATGCTTTCTAAAATCTTTGCCACTTTCACCATTTTGCTGCTTTTATATATGCAGCTAACAGAAAGGCAGCAATGTAATGAAGCAGACCAGAGTAGTATAACTTGAAACGGGGACAAAGAAAACAGACATATGGAAAAGAAAACAAGTTGAAAGTGTTAATCTGGTTCAATTTAGTGAATTAAAGGGATATTCTATATAACTGTCTTAGAGTGCAGGGATCTCTCTAGGTCCAAGTATCATAATTAGGGAAAAATTCATATCTTAGGCCTAAATGGAATTTTATCTGTAACTAAAAGAAAGTGAAAGTCTTTGTGTTCAGAGGAAAGGGTCTCTGCTGCTCAGACAAAAATATTTTTCCCAATTTTTTGTGCCTTAAACATTCATTTCCCAGTCCAGCCAGAATAATTAATTCCACCTTTAAAACTACATGCAAAATTACTTTTGCTACAACATACTTTATGCGACTGATTAGATCTGCATATTTAAAAAAATAAAAAGTGTGCTCAATTATAACACCAGCTGTTATGTGTCCTCTCTGCACCCATACAGACACACACACACACAGACACACAAATTACTCAAGTTGAAAAGAGCAAATAAGACCTGTTTGGCAAAAATCAGCATGATGATTAGTAATGATATTAAATGTAGCTTCTTATTAAATACTTACGTATGGAACCTTGCCAGTAAAATGTAAAAAGATCATGTACAGCTGGGAAAACACAGGATATGTTGGAATGTTTGCCATGCTTTTATTGTCTGCTTGCAAAGATTTAATTAAAATGTACAGAAATGTTGCCTCAATATTTTAAAGTTATAAGAAATCTTTTAAGTTATTAAGAAATACAAATATCCTATCTAATAAATACAACATTTTCAGTTCCGAATGTCGTTACCTGAATGAATTTACCAAGCACACCTGGTATCTTGAGTATGTGCTTGTATTTCGTAAGCAAAATGAACTTAAAAAAACAACTTTAGGGTCGGAACACGTTACAAATTAAAATTACAATTAATTTTATATTTCACGAGTCCAGCTGAAAAGTTCATCTGAGTTGTAGAAGGTAGGCATCCTCTTTTCACTGCTCAAGCTTCCCTCCTATTTGGATTACTTGGAAAAGACACTTGAGAAATGAGCTCAGATTACGATTTATTCACAATTTTAGTTGTCTGGAAGAGTGATGCAGTCTTTTTTTCAGAGCAAGTTTCCAATTAATCACTGGTTGTAATAGGTCCATCTAGCATGGGTTCTGGCATTGAATTTCATTGCTATGACAGAATTCTCTACTTTGACCCAGACTCCATTTTGCCTCAAGAATACAGACAAGTTAGGGCTGAGTAACACAACCTACCTTCAAAGCACCATTAGTGCTTACCATCAAAGGTGAGGGTGATTGTGTAGATCCTTTTGAATTATTTTTAAAAATTTAAAAGTTCTGGAACGTATTCTACAATCTTCAGTACAATTGCACAGACACCGTATTCAGCTTTTGACTCCTCCACACAGAAAAAGGTGTCAATAAACCAGGATGATCTTAGCAGAAAGCCACTGAGGTGGCTGGGGATAAGGCACTTGTCCTGTGAGGAGAGGTGGGAGAACCAGGCCTGGTTGGGTCTGGAGAAAGGGACATCTAAAGCAGCCCCCAGTGCACACAATGCTTTGTTGGGGTCTGAAGCTGGGCTCTGCTCAGCAGGGCACAGAGGGAGGGTGAGGACATAAGAAGTGAGGATTTGCTGTAAGAAATGTTTTCCTTTGGCCAAATTAATAATAAAAATTATTGAAATGCTGGTCTGAATTAATTTTACTTCAGGAATATTTTTGTGATTTTATTTTATGAACTGTGAAAATAATTTTCAGAAGATCCTCTAGATCCAGATTTATGAAAGATTATTGACCATTAGAAACTAAAAGTGTATATAATGTTTTAAAATATGCACTTATACATTTTATCACAAAGAAGCAAAGCTTCTCTACATATCAGTCTAAGGAATATATACAATGACAGAATCCTTACTTGTTAGATAACTGAAACTATTAGAGCAACAATAAAACTAAAACGTAACAAAAATAATATCAAAAATATTAATAGAATAGAATATTTTCAGTTGGAAGAGATTACAATGTAGTAGATCTACATGTAGTTCAACTGTCTGAATTCAGGGCTGAAAACATTAAATCGTGGTATTAAGGACACTGTCTAAATCTATCTTTGATATGAACTTTTTAAAAAGCGATTAGCGGGTTAAATTTGGGATGAATTTTAAGATGACTATAAAGAAAAACCCCATGGAAGAAAGATCATTTGGGCTGAACAAAGACAGAGTATATCTCCACTGAGATGATTAGAAAATTGCTTCTGAATCCAGTTAAGTCAGATTCGTTTCTCTGGACAAGAGATGGCTGGTGGGATCCTTCTGCTTAAGATTTTAAACTCTGCACCAGAAAAGGGTGTTTACTGGCAGAGATTTCACTAAATGTCTGATGAAGTTTTTAGTTTTCTGCATGTACCTTACATATCAGGGAATTTGAAACTAGAAAAATAACTCCTATGGCGACTTGTGTTTGGTAGGTAAAGAGACTCTTTTACAGAAAGCTCATGGAAAAATAAGGTGGAGAAAAAAAATGACAGATATTTTTCACGGAATCTATTCCTATCAAAAATGCAAAATAACTTCACAGTTTTGCCCTGCAAGTATGATAGTTTGCTATCACTAGCTTGACTTTCCAGAAAGCTAGCAGTATTTATCTCCTAGATTAATAAAAAATACTGATATCTGTAATTTAAAGTATTGCCCTCTACCCTGATGAGTATAAGATTCAGACTCCTCTACTAAATAGTCTTTTGACTGGTTTTAATAGCTTGTGCACATACCACAGAAATCTCTCATTATAAAAGATATTGTATTCACTGCATGTGACTGCTGTAGATTCAATCACAAGCCCATTTACAAATGTCTTCTCTGAGCAGCTGTAAAATTAGGTCAGCCGAGCACTTACGACAAGCTACATCAGTCACGCAGAACTTCAGCTGCTTCTCGCCACAAATCTGATTTACTTAGTTTCTTCATGTAGAAGCAGCATTTGATAAATAAGAAGTTTCGTGTTAACATGGCTTAAAATAGCCAGCCATAATTAATGTCAGCTTGTCATTAAAAACACAGTTACTGATTACTCTTAAAGGTAATGCTTTTAATACACTTAATCAAGATAAGGCCCATTAGAAGCTATTAGAATTTTCTCTCACCACTTTGGTTCAGCAGCAGACACTGCTAACTTAGGAGATGTTTTTTCTTTTCAAGCTATGGAAGTGTTAAGCAAAAGACCTCTGGGTTTGATGGCTGTGGCTGAAGCAATCAAAATTATAAATACACACATTATCTGACCATGTTTACAAATGACTGCAGTGGTCCTTTTTAACACTGAGATGCCACCATGTGTTGCAGTCACTGTTTGTGAATCTGTCTCCCTGATTAGTCGGTGCTCTCTGTAATAACCCTGGTAACACTGAACATATGTCGTGGGAAAATCCTGTCAAGCAAAAAGCTAAGCTAATCTCATCTATCTTTGTCACTTTTAATACATATGCTTACTTTTTCAGCTTGTTTTTTTGTTTGTTTTGGTTTTTTGTGGACTTTTTTACAGGACAGTGGTAGATTTAAAACATAGTACTCCAAGCATTTTTTACACCTGAATAAAATATTCTTTTGAACTTAAAATAGCATTAATGGACTCATTATAAAATGACCTGTCTTGTTGCCCAATTTAAACTCGAGGCATAGACTAGGACCAATAATCATTAGCCATACTTAATTAAGCAAGGCACATATTACTGAGACATGGAGTTCGAAAGTAAAATGTGGTTTGCCACACATACCAATATCGTGTATGTATGTATCAAAGCATTTAATGAAATTTACTATATCATGTCAGAATAAGTTCAATGTTTGCATCTGAAAACTAGTTTGGTTTAAAGTTGGTTTGCTTAAAGCTGCAAACCTGAGAACCTTCAATGATGTAGTTATTGCTGATATATCTGTAACCTGGAAATCAGATGCAGGGATAGGTAGAATGGAGACTTGTAATAAAATGCTGCCACATTTTTTTTTTTTTTAACAGGTGTAGTGTCTCAGATATAATTTATTTTTTTTCATACAAAAGTTACCCTTTTTATGGTCAATAACATTTTTTACACAGAAAACATTTTTCAGAAGTGCCTTTATTGAAACAGTGTGATAAATAATGCCACATCTCCTGACTTTCTAATAAGAAAAAAGGACAATTATACAGTAATGCATTGAATACACAAGTTCATGTATGTGTAACAGCCACTGCCATGTTATACTGAATCATCTGGTAGGGTCAACATTCTTCTAAATTAATTACAGTCATTTAGCCATAACAATAAGTGTAGTAGCATACAATGTATTTTGCTCTGCCTGTGCTGCCTGCATGGAAATGTTGCTGTTTCAGGTGGCTGTTATGCAATTCATTTCTGAACATAAAGCTTACACTTTACTACCCTCTTATTATTCAAGTCATGCTTGCAAATCATGAGAGACTGAGCTAAGACCAACAGACCTATACTCAACACTGATTTTGCAATGCAGCTCAAGCCAAATGTCAATAATGAGTGTATAAGGAAAAAATCTAACATCCTCTGTTCCTCTAGAGCTGCTAAATTCTATAAGCAACTAAATGTACAACAGATGTTAAATGTGATTAGAGTGCTTGCTCACTGCTAATGTTTGTCAGTAAAGCGAATCTTATGAAAAGTTAAGATACAAAACAAATGCAGGGAATTACTCATCTGTAAATCTCTCTCCCCTCCCCCAACACCAGAGAGATCACATTTGATAGAGAACCTGCCTTGTTTTAAGAGGAGGGGCCTGTGTAGGAGTCCATCACTTAATTTTTTCAAAATATTATTAAAATAATTAAAATATATTTATTTTATGAGTAAAACGTATATTGAAAAATAAGATTAGGTCAAGTTTTTTCAGAAAACATTCTAAGTATGCTGTCAAACAGACAAAAATACATACTTAGAACCATCTGGACGCAGTCCTGTGCAATGTGCTCTAGGATGACCCTGCTAGAGCAGGGAGCTTGGACCTGATGACCTACTGTGATCCCTTCCAAAATAACCATTCTGTGACTCCGTGATTCTGTGAAATACTAATTAGAATCTGAATAAAGCCACTCAAACAGGAATCATCACTTAATTTTTTATATTGTAAAGGCTAGAATTTGGTGAATGTCTTAGCATGCAGCATTACTCATCAGAGCTCCTTTGAAGTTGCCATGCCTTAAGCCTCAGTTGTGCCACTGTATCCATGTGACTTTTTGGTGTGAAATCATCTCACATCTTGAGTACAGACTGGGATGCATGGTCCATACTGGAGATGATTTGCATGCAGTAGTTACAGAAAAGTGGAATCTTTCAGTGCTCACAGACTACCCAGGCACACCGAGTTTAAGAAAATATGGAACCTTTATGTAAATAATGCCCGAGTGAAAACTGAATCTGTGTTCACAGAGCCTACTCTGTCTTTTGTCCTGTAGTATATTTATATATATTTGTGCTTATGTCTGACAGCTTTCAAAGGAATGCCATGTTCTTCCAGCCACCTATTTCATTGTATAAAATAAGCTGCACAGCTTTTTGTTTTTCTCCAGATGAAGGTAATTAGTTGAGAATTATTCACAGGTATACTTATGATATTCTGTTTATATACTCCACTATGACAAAACCAAAATTCTTCCTCTATGCAGACAAAGACATTAACAGCCCATTAAAAAAACAAACAAAAAAAAAAACCAAAAAACCAGAAACATGAAAATCAAGCAGGAAAATGGGAAATTGTACAATGTAATTAAACGCCATTTTATATTTCTAGTAATATTTTTAGTAATATTTTTAGTTGCATTTTTTATACATAGAGAAACTAAATAACTGAAGCCCACAGCAATAAAGCACAAGGACAGCATAAAATTAGATTTAAGCAACCTTACACAGTGCAGACTGAGACAAAGACACATATTATGTACATATTTTTGCAAATAGGCAGAATTTGACTGTTACAGTAATTTATTCTTCATTATGGAAAAAGTGTCTGTAATGAATGTCACATAAAGCAAACTGAATGCTCTTTAGGGGAGGATCCTCAGCCTAAATTAATTGCTTAGAAAACTGATTCCACAAAGACATTCTTGCTGCCTACCGGCAACTTTAATGGCATATCTCAATCTGATTCCAGAAAAACACACTGAAGGGTCTCCCATGCTTTCGTGACGTGTCAAAAAGATAATTATTATTTTCAGAAGTACATTTTGTGCATCTGTGTAGATGCATCTCAAAATTTTAATTTAACTGTAATGGCTACAACTAATGATTACTACCTGCTTGCCAAGGTCGTTTCATAGGTCACTCATACCTGAGAAATCATTCTGACATTACTGCATGCATAAATCGTCCATTAAACTTTGTAAAGAAAATTAGAAATTTATTTTTAAAAGAAATATAATTAGGATAAAAGTGTAATTGTTTCAATTAGCTTATTTTTGAAACACCTGTGAAACAATTCGGATTATTCCCTATATTATTTTGGAGTTACACATAATTTTAAACTCCAGCATCACAATTTCTTGTCACTATCACAAGACTACAGCGATTCTCTGTTCATGTAGAGATGGGATCACAGTTCCCACAATTGCCCTATTCAGCCATGTATTAAGTAATCCAAAATGCCTTACAAAAATGTAGTCCAATGTACAAATCAAAATATATGATTCTAATGTGAGAAATGTCTTGAAATGTTCAGAGATCATCTGCTATTCATGCCTGCTTTCCCCATGGGGATGTCCAAAGTGCATACCAGTTAGAAATGGAATGAAGATTCATTCATCTGGGATCCCATGACTAAAGTACTTAGTAGAAGCACAATTTTAAGTATGAATCATCAATATTTTTAAAAAGTGCACATTATATATGCCCCATTACCCAATTTAATTACACTTAATTTATTTTATAGATTAATATCTTTTTCAATGTCTCATTCTGATTTTTCAATGTCTCATTCTGTCATAAATTGTGACTTAAGGAAGTAAAACAGTACCTCTAAGACCTTTGTACACTGAAACTACTCTTTCCTTCATAAATGAAACAGCTTCTGTCATCCTCACTGAAAGGCAATGTTGTGTCATGATCATAGAAGAAATTGTTGGTAGTATCTACTTTTGACTGCCCTTGATACACAACTCTCTTAAAAAAAAATTAATTCAAGATGAATAGTCTAGGTCTATTAGATTAAAGGTAACTGTTCAGACTTTTTCATAAAAATTTTTAAGCAAGCCTTCCAATAAGACATTATATAAATTGTTCATGTAATCTTTGGAAACCTTGGCTATATACTTAATTTCAAATCACTGACAGTTCCTATAATAAAGATTTTCTTTAAAAGCAGACTGTCCATTTTGCAGAAAGCCTTTTTGCAACTAAACTTTCTAAATAAATATAAAACGTCTCCTCGTAGATAAGCTTCATTTTCACTATAATATCCTCTGACTGCATTTAGAAGGAGTTTTACTAAGAGAGGAGTTCATGGGAAAAGATATTAAGATCTAGTAACTGCATGCAAAGTGCAGAAAAAGAAAGAGAAATTTTCAGGGTTTTTTGGGGAAAGTAAAATTCATTAGAGAGGGAATACCTTTGCTTCTTCAAACTATGCTGTATTTCCTTTCCCCTGGCCCCATCCCAATGTCTTCTGCATTTTGACTTTAAGAACACCTCTGCAGTTTTGCACATCATACACTTCCTTGTTGAGGGCTGTATCAGACCCAAGCACTGCTTTTCAGACTGGAAGAATGTTAAACCTTGATTCATTCAAACAATGAGCTTCCTAGAACTTTCACTCGGGCTCCAAACCCACGAGCCACCACCTATAGCCCAACAATATCTCACAAGGAGAAGGAAAATACTTAACCCACTTTCTCTTAGTTTTCTCCCACTCTCATATACCAAGTGTACATGATGACCTTCACTCACCTTCATTTCATTCCTTCTGCCTGAACATTACATACAAGTTGACAACTCACCACAGCATCAAAAGGAAAAGAAAGAATTGTTTTTGGGTTTTTTTAGATTGGAGAGTCAAAATAGATGCTAATAGGAGAACAAAAGACAATTCAATATTTGTGACACATAGTATAGCTTTCACTGAAATGTCATATTTCACACTAGTCAAAAATTATACTCCTGGATGTTTCCAACTTTTTTTACAAAGTTTTAAAAGGCTTCATGTGAAGATTTTGAAAATTTTCCTAAGTCAAACTGAAGATTTTTACTGTAGAGTTTAAAATAACTGTCGAACAAATTGAAGTACAAAATGTGCTCATATTCCTATACATGTTTTCAAACAACTGGCAATAGGTGCATCCAGGCAGTAAAGATGTTTTATTATTGACATTGGAAAATTTGACACACAGCTGACACTGCAGTAAACACACTTCTTTTCCTTGCCCTCCACTTACATTTAACAGTTCAAACATTCCCCCTCTTATACTGGTCCTTTACAACAGGCAGCAAGACAGAATAAATCCTCTCATTTAAACCACCTTTATTTCTTTGATTTCAAAGTACTCTTCAACGTACTTGCCCAGCTCACGAAGATATTTAAGTTCAGATCAGTTACTCTGCCTGGGGGCTCAGAAGGAAGTGTTGGCAAGTAAGAAAACACAGTAGGAAAAGCCTTTGCTAAGGCATAAACCTTTGAAGTTTCTGATACACCATTGCTATCAGCTGTCCTTTCTTATCACACTCCTCTTATAAAGAACTTCCTTGCTCTTGACATTTTCCAGACTCCAATGTCTCTGCTATCCAAATAGTTTTAAATGGTTTAAAAAGCCATAAGGAGTGTACTGAGCACAAATTAATTTGTGGATAGTGAGGTGTATTTTATATATTTTACATCTATATAACCAATACACATTTAAAAAAATATGTTTGTATTTTTGCTACCCTAGATTCTACTGAAATGCAAGGGAAAATTGAGTAGTGCATGAGTCTCTGGTGCATACGTTAGAGTTACTATCCCTGTCACTGCAATAAGAAATTATTGGTCTGTTGCATGTATCTGTGATTTTTAACTAGATTCTGCTTTTTTCCCCTCCTCTCTCACTCTCAGAAAGCTTCTCCTGCTCCCCAATAAGCTGGATACAATTTGAATTTGTTATCTAAAATCTCACCCTGAATAAAGAAACACAAACCAGATTTTCCACAGAATATTTTACCAGGGAGAAGATTCTTGTGAAGTGAAAGTCAGTGAACATAATGGTCAGAGTCTAACAAAGGAGAAATTTCCACTTCCAGTAAGCTTGTAAAATTAATGAGACCTTGACTATTTTTTCCTCTGCAGTCTACATAAAAAGAGTATGGATGTTTTCATAGAGTCTGCTATGGCATCCTAGATAGAAGAATTTCTTTCCTCTCTTTCTCTACATCAGATGCATCTTCATTAAACAGTGTTCTTTTCTGAACGTGTTATTACTTTTTCAGTCATGACAGAAACAGAGGTTGTGCTGTAAAGCTCTATTTTGTGTTTAACAAACCGTATAACCAGACCTGTTATTGTGTGTTTCTCTGTCTTTGAATCTATTCATGTGGAGGACAAATTCATCCATGAATTTAAAAATAGAGTAGGATAGGCATCTTTTATATTTATTAAAGGCTGTCTTTTCCTTTCACTTTTTTCACACCCTGTTTTAGTAGGGTATTAATTCCCACACATAGCAGTGATTAGGTTGCAAAACCTAAGATAAGTGAGAAAATACATTCAAAAAATTCAGGCTAAGAGGTGACTCAAGGAAGACACGGAACTGTAGTTTGACGTGGTTATGTCACAAGCAACTGGTGAGTAAAAGCTCAGAAATACCATCTAATACATATCAAATTTCAAAATGGCTACTGTTGTTTGCTATAAGTACTTGTATTCTTTAAAAGCTTCCCAGATCATATTAAGAATATTCCAGAAAGTTTAGCAGAAACAGTGGTTCGTTCCCTTGCCCATTAAAAAGCCAGAACACTAAGGAGACTGCAGAAATATTTTCCTTGATTTTTAGAGTGAATGAGCACCTCTCCTGTTAAGACAGGTTGAGAGAATTGGGACTACTTAAACCTGGAGAAAAGGTTCCTGGGACATCATTTAGCACCTCCCCGTACCTGAAGGGTAAGAAGTCTGGAGAGGGTCTTTTTACAAGGGCATGTAGTGACAGGATGACGGGGAAAGCTTTAGGTGAGATATAGGGAAGAAATTCTTTACTGTGAGAGTGGTGAGGCTCTGGAGCAGGTTGTGCCTGGAGGTGTCTGGGCTGGATGGGGCTGTGAGCATTCTGGTCCAGGGAGAGGTGCCCCTGGCAGGGTGGTTGAAACCAGATGATCTTTAAGGTCCCTTCCAACCCAAGCTGTTCTATGATTCAGTGATTTACAGTGCAAGAGAGCATAGGAAGCTCCAGGTTTCTATGCCCATTCTTAAATGTTATTACAAAATTCTTCATCAACCTGCTTGAAATCCTAGGGAAAAAACCTATCAGTTTAGCCCTATGGCAAGAAAAGCTAGGAAGAATAAGGAAATTTCATTTAATTCTTGTAGTTGAAGAGAGCTGTTGAAAGATAAAGAGTATCCTAAGAACTTAACTGTAACAGCTTTAGATTGACATCACATAATTTTCTCTCACGTAACTTTCCCCTTGCTTAAAAAAAAGTAGATATAATGTTTTATTAACTGATTTATCTGTAACTATTTAAAGTATTTCAAACATTTTCACATGCAGTTAAGTCAGATTAAGAAATGTGAACTATAGAAAGAAAGAAATGTGAACTAAAATGTGGAAAGAAAGCTGTGATGTTTAAATATTGAATAAACTTATTTCTTTTACAAAAAGGGAGGGGAAAAAAGATATTTGCTTTAATTTTGTTACAGATACCTATTCCAGTTAAATTAAAAGAAAAAAAAATCTTTACTGTTGCTTCTTCTTTTGCTGTTGCTGATAAACACCAAATGAATAATTATGGTCTGTGTTTCTGAAGAAACTCTTTACTTCAATATTCCTTAAAAATAAAGGTTGCTACAATCACTCTTGGCTGTTGGTGGTTGTAACGCAGTTGGGGTGATCTTGCAAACACACCTGTCAACCCCAAACTCCCAACAAAATCAACAAAACTACATAGACAAGATGATGCATTAAAACATAACCTTTTACAAACTCAGGGTCCAAGTTAGGCAAGTTCTAGAAACTAATTGTTCTTGAATGTGTATACATGCAACTGGCTGTTGTTAACTGTGATGTTTGTGCAGCAAGCTGGTATGGACTATTTTCCTCAAAATGAAAATAGGGATAATGAAAGGGTCATCTTCCAGACAACTCAAAACACTGTTTTTCCATCTCTACCTCAATAAAATAAAATGTCCTGTGCATTAAAATTGTCCTGTTCCATCTAAATGGCAAGCAACTGTGTTGAGTTATATTGGTTGTATTTTAAAATTAACCATCTCCTCAAAAATGTTTCAGGTTTTGTTCCTTCCTTCCACAATTATTCAACCAACTGTATTCACCTTCATTTAATAATGTTTACATATAGTTTCTTTGGTTCCTTTCAATTAATAAAGTATCATATCAAGAGTTTCACTCAGTCTTCCAAGTAATATTTGGTAGTAGTAATTGCAATAGATTTTCTAAAGTACTGAAGGCAGGGAATGGGTTTCCTTGGTGGGTTTTTTCCCCATTTTTCTCTTTTTTTCTTTCTTGTTAGTGTGATTGTCTGTGTGAAAAAGCAGAAAGCTTTTCTGAAAGCCTCCCAGTTTTTGACCGGTCTTGAATCTATCTCACTTGGCTACAGATGGCCTATCAAATCCATCAAGTCCTGATTGGAATAGATTACTAAATTGTTGGAGCACTGGGATTAGGCCCATCTGTCTGCAGGAAGCTCTGTAATCATGATGAGAGGTTATTGTTGCCTGGGAGATGAAAAGCAGCAAACCATGCTGCACTAAAGGATCAACCAAGCCCTTCCATAAAGTAAAGGAGATGGAAAAGCAATCCTATTATGCTGAATCCTGTGAACACCAGCAGGGTGCTGTAAATATTCTTGAAATACTGCTTCAATGGACATACATCTTTTTAGGATGTTCTGTGAGAAAGAGAGGTTTAAATACAAGCCAATTTTTTTCTTTTCATTGTAAGAGGATGTCATCACAGTTTAAGTGAGCTGGAAACTTTGGTTTCCAGGCTGAATGCCTGCTTGATTGCTAGTAGTCTCAAAGTTGAGCAGCTGATATAGGATGAAAGTAAAGGTTAGCTCTGTCCTACCTGCCAAAGTCAAGTGTAACTAGACTGTAGAGATATTTGGTAAATTAATTGACCATATTTCATTAATTTCCTCATTTAAAATGTTTCGATTTCTTAAGTGAGATCTCTGAAAATACCAAAAATATAATTGCAGGTAATGCTGAGAGTCTCCTGACTTCATTATATTTCATTTTTAGAGTTTTTATCACGTTTCAGATGTTGTCTGAAACAAACCAAAATTTGAAACGTTTGAGACTGAAACGCTTTCACTGAAAATCTTGAACTGCCCCAAGACTTTCAAACCAAGGAGCTGTGAAAATATCTTTAAATGTTCGCATGGAACATAAGAAACACTAGTTCAAGTTTCTGCTGTACCTTCTTCACCAGAGAGTTCTGGAAGGAAAAATCATGCTCTTGCTCTCATCAGAAGGCATTCAGAGCAAGGGCCCGTTCTAGGATAAAGCCTCAGGAGTGGTTAAGTGGGTAAGTTTTCAGAATGGGGTGCCAACATCATTCATTTCTTTCCTCTCCCTTGCTCTCTGCTTCAGCAATCCCAGAGAGGTCTGACGACCCTCCAACAAAAACTCTTATGTGATTTTGATACTTTAATTCTCTCACACATTTTAGTTCAAGGGGGGGAAATTTTAAAAGGGTGTTTTGGGTTTTTTTCGTTTTTAGTTTAGTTCTAAAAGCTTTTTTTCTTTAATTTAAGGAATACTTTTTCCCCAAGAGATAATGGCTAATTTACCATTCTTTTCAGCAGGACTGAATTTCTACATAAAAAGTTACTCTATTTGTACTTTAAAATCATAATTTCTATAAACGCAAATATAACTGTATGATTTTTTTGCATAACACTATATATGTGTGTTAAAAAGATTGTTGGGTTTTTTTAAGAGTAAGAATAAGGTATATTATTGTATATATAGCAGTGTATATATATATTATATATATATATATATATATATATATATATATATATATGTAATATATAAGAGTGAGAATAAGGTATGATTTTATGCCACTGCTTAGGACAAATTGCATCCATAAATTCTAATGCTGAATTCTAAGAAAATCTAAAAAGGAAGGGAAAGAAATACACTTAACCCGTTCATTAAAGTTTTATATATTTCCTCAGACTCCTCACCCATAATTTGAGTTTAAGATCACATCTGCTATTATTATTATTATTATTATTACTATTATTATTATTATTATTATTATTATTCCCTTTCCACCATTTAGCTCTTTCTTTGAATGCAGCTAAAATATAATGTTTTTACTTCAACACATTCATGTTTGATATTTGTAGATTCAAAACATAAAGTATATAAAACCTATGTTCTAAGCTTTTAAATCTTCTTTTAAATTTTAAATTAGAACACCATTTCCCCATTTTGGAGTGAGGGATACAAAGGGTAAAAAATAACCAATGAACCATCTCTAATGTTTTACGCAAGAGTGTATTGAGGTGATGACATAAGCTGTATAAAAACAATACTGTAATGTGTCTCTTTTATAATACAAGTAAAGGTTCCTTTTACTAGTGAAAAAGTTTGTGAGACCCACAGAGAAAAGAAAATTTTCAAATAGCATAGGCTGCTAAGGAAAATGTTGCAACCTTTTGTAAACAAAGCAATCTTATTCTTCCCTCTGAATGTGCCTGTTATGGCCAGGTCACCTATCTTGCTGCAGAAGGAATGTAGGATGGTCAGGAGGACCCAGAAAACAAATGATTTGTTGTGAAATTGGGAATTTTCTGAATTACGAAATTTAGAAATACTGAAAAGCTTCCTTCTTTTAGGAAAACAGCTTTGCACTCTGGCAGTGAGACCAAGGGAAAGATAGAGGATTATTTCTGAAACACACAAAAAGGCTGAGGCAGCAGAAAAAATAGGAAGGTCGACCAGTTAAACATCCCATTCCCGCAAGTTTTCCAAGTGATTGCAGGCCAAGTTTCCAAACAAGAATTACTGCCACTGGAAATTAAAATCTGCCAGTAATACTTCTCCTTCTTCACTTAGAGCACTTAGGAATAATATACCTTGTCTTCACTGTTTATATGCAATATAAATTGGGACATGAATATTAGAGTTTTCTGGGTTCTGACAGCAACCTCAGGGCAGGGTCCTAAAGCCACTGTCTCCATCCCGTCCTCAGATCCTACTGCTCCAGTCCACATACCTTCTCACAGGCTCCCTGTCAGCCCTGTGAAAACAGCTGTGGTCTCTGCTCCTCGGTCTCTTCTGTGATACTGTGCTCCATAACGCTGAAAATTAGAGATGAGCAAGAATTTTCCCCCTTTCTGACCCATCCCACTGGAAAAGCACAGAGACGATGCACCAACAGTCTGGCCAGTGCACAGACCTCCAGCAACCTCAGCTTCTCCTTAACTAACCAGGCTGCAGGATGGCCAAACACACTCTGGCACTTCAGGTCCTCGTGGTCCCCTTTGAAAGCTGCACAGGTACTTACAGAGCCCCCTTATCAAACTTACAAATGATACTGTATAAATATGTTCCTATTATCTGGTTTAAGTGGATTTTCTCTTACTGCTATATCTGCTCTAGCACACCTCTCCAATGCCCTCAGAAAAAGCCAACTAAGGAAATGAATTTTTTTATATTTTAATTCCTAGTTGGTGGTATTACAATTGATGATGTGGTTTTGCTTCCAGATTTTAAATTCTAAAATTTTAAAACTGACAGTCAATACTGTAAACATGTAGTCCTTCTACCTTATAATAACAGGATATATGTCATGGCATAATTTTCCCTACTTCTTTTAGTTTAAAAATTTTAGACATAGTTTCCTAGTGTGATATAGTGGATACATTATAAAACCACCTTATAAATAGTATTCTGCAAGTGTTTGTGATAAGAAGAAAAACAGAAGCAAAATGTCACATCCTAAATGTTTTGCAGAAATCCTTAAATAATTATTTAATGTCTGAGAAAAATCAAATATTGGTATATCCTTTTCTCCTACGCCTACTTCTCACAATCCAATAATGTGTATTGTACTTTGTCTACTATGTGTACCTTTCATTTTGGTCAGAGCCTTTAATCCTCCCCTTTTTATATAAAATGCCGTAACCATACTGTAGTAGGTTAGGATTGATTGACAAGTGCATATAATTGTGGCTTCAGTAGTGGAGTATGTTTTACAGTTGCAAAAAATGCACAGCCTTGAAAATAAAGAAGTGGTGCCCTTTCTCTGGGATAAAAGGATCCACTCAAATTGGTTCGTTTCCTTGGTAGAATGAAATAAAAGGCTTCCTTTAACAAAGAACACTTCCCAAAAGGCTGCTGGAGGAAGTCTCTTTAACTAGATAACACTGCACCAATTAGAAAATCAAACGAGGCAAAAGCAGAATTTTAGGGAATGTTCCCCTTTTACCCTTATTCTGTATTCAATCATGTATGGAAAAGATAAAACAGAAGAAATAAGTTATTATGTATTTTGGCCAGTATTTAGAAAATATTTTTGTGAGCTATTAAATTCGTGAACAGGAAAGACATGTTGAATACTCCTAATTAGATATTCTGCATCTCAGCCTCTGTTAATTCAGTTCCAATTGCTTTCACAGACAATAATATTTAAACGTAATCCTGATTCTCTTACTCTGGATTATTGGTGATTCTGTTTTATTCAAACGCCTTGCAGCTGGTGACTGGTCATAAAGAGAAGAAAGAGATTCAGAGGCCTGATGCACGTTCAGGTGTCCGTGTCAGGGGAGGAGCTGTGCCTTGAGCACCTCATTCAGCGCTGACACAGACATGTGCAATAGCAGACTGCTCTTTCTGTTGCGTGCTGGGTATTACTGGCAGGCAGGGATGCTTCAGCTCAGAGTGTAAATGCGAAGGGCAGCCAGGCATCATGCCAAGGCACACACCCTGGCTAATCAGCAGTGAGACAATAGATCATACCTTCCAAGGGTTAAACTCATGGACTTTACAAGAAAAAGCACCTGGGAGTGTGGAACTAAGCACATTCCCTGTCTCCGAGCAGGCAAGGGAATAGTTCTTACTACCCCACCAGTACTGGCACCTTCTACTGCTTCTTCTCAGTCACTTATAAAGCTCCTCAACCTCCCCTCTCTTTGGAAACTTGTATTACTGAGAAGAAGAATAATTCATTATGTGTAGGGGAGTAGAACCTTTAACCTAAGTGGAAGTTTCAACCCAGTAATAAGATTAATGGCAAAAAATTACAGAAATCATATTTGTGGGAAGAGTTGTGGTTACATACGAGATATACCTGGTTTTGTTCTAGATTTAATATTTGATCAGAGACATATTACAAATCTCTAGATATGGGTGTTTTCAGAACTTTGAGGCAGAGCAAACCCTGTGCCAGGTGTAGAACTTCAGGGGCTCAGCCTGCTGTCAGTGCAGTAGGGATTCACCAGTTGTCCCACCATCCTCCCTGTCTGGCTGTGCCTGAGCTCTCCTTCACAGACATCAGCACTCCCTCAGGGCACCTCTAATACAACAAAACCGTGTGCTGACCAAAGGGGCCTTCTGTACTGTACAAGTCCTTGCCTTTGTCTCCAAAGGAATGAATCTCTATGGACAAACTGAATCAGCATCTGTGTGGACATGGACACATGGACATATGGACAAACTGAAACGACTGCTGGACCAGCAACTAAAATGGAATGCAGTTTCCTTGTAAAGAAGTCCCATTACATACATTTGTTTTAATGTTAATTTTTCAGTGAGTGTTTTCCTCAAATAACATAATTCTTTTATTATCACTTAAATGAAATATATATGTGTAAACAAGAGTAGTTTTTCGAACTGGTTAAAAACTTGTTTAACTTTTTAGTATTTTTACAGTCATCCACGTATCAGGTGGGAGAAACTACATTCATAGACTATGTGGTGCACTTTAGCCACAATGGCTGAGTAGAAAAGAAGTTTATGACATATAAGGAAACAAATACGGAGCAAAAACTAATTTACTAACAAGCCTGGGGGAAAAAAAAAACAACAGAAAACAAGCTACAAACTACTATTCTTCTAATCATATTTACACTGGACTAATTCAAAATAACTTCTCTGTATCTGGTGTTTCAAAACACATTACACTTTGATTTATTACAAATTACATTACACTTTTGATTTATTAGAACACTCAGTACATAAAAAATATGTACATTGTTCAATTGATTCAATTGATGGTTCAATTGATTAGTAAAAGTGTATTCATTAATATTTAAAAATGTTATGTTTCCTATGCAAGGTTTCTCCCCAACAGGTTTACCCAAGCTGAACAAATGCGCTTTTAATAATCCACAGGTCCACATGCATTTAACACAATAGCTTTCTTAATACATTTAATTTAAATGTCAAATTTAGTCTCATTTTAAAATGCTACCTTCCAAACAATACATCCTGACTGTCAAAATGTTCTTATTGTGAGGATGATTTTTTCTTCCAGGCATTCTTTGGGAAAACAGATACAAAGGAAAATAGATCAGTTCTTGAGAAGCGAAATCACTTTTTACATACCAAAACAGCTAATACACTGTTTACAGGAGATTTATTGCATTTGGGGGTTTTTGTAATCATGTCAGCACGTTTTTTAAACACAACAAAATAAATAAATATAATATTAGTTGAATCATACTCATAAATCAATCAACCAATTCGGCTCCTACACCCACTCCTATGACTTTAACAATATGATTTTAATCCTATGACTCAATGGTGAAATGAAGGCATACTTTTAGTGACATCTTGGAAAACAAATATGGGGGAGAATTTTTTCTCTAAAGTTTGGATTGTTACAATCCTGTCTTTTGCATCTTTCCTGGTTTCTGCAAGAGACCATTTAAGCTTACATTCTGAAGTCTTTCTAGTCATTGCAATTAAAAGTTGGAATAAGTTATGAGCCATAACAAAGTAAATAATATCCAGTCTGAAAGTAGAACTAATTACAAAGCTGTTGCTTGATTAAGGTGTTTATACTGAAAAGTATTAAAGGGATTAGTCTAAAGCTTTACATACTGCAGCACAGAATTAATATGCAGGATTTAGATACTCAAATTAATTCAGGTGCACCAAACAATTATATGGAAAAGGAATACTCGACCCAGCTAATGGCCACACTAGTCCACCAAGCTAATTTATATTCATGTACTTATTGACCTCTCTGCACACTCACAAAAGGACAGTTCTAATGCTAATGTGTGCTTCCAAGGCTGTCTCCATCTCCTGAATCTAATCACAGCCAACTTCAGTGAGAATGTATTGTACAAAAATGTCCTTCCATGGTTAACGTTTTGCTCCAATGAAATGTTTCCTGGAGGACAGATGTGACTCTCTTAGGTCTTGATGTACACAGTGGTCTAAATTATGATCTTGGATGCAACAATGAATTACTGCCAGTAGTAGAAGCCTCAGAATACACATTTGAGAAGAGGACCCATTACAGAGTATGCACACATAATACAAAATCAAATAAGCTATCATACAAAACCCCCTCACACACAAAACCCAAACAAACAAACAAAATCAATAAAAAGAAACACGTAAACAAAAACAGAATCAACAAGAACCAAATATGTAAACACAAACAAACAAAAACCTGAATCAAAACAAACCAAACCAACCAAAAAAATCCGTTTAAAAAGCCTTGCCTAGCAAGGAAAAACCCCCAAAGATACACTGGACAGTACAGGCAATAATGTATGGAGTGCTGTCAACAGGAGAAAAAAGAGAAGGATGTATAAGAAATACATCTCTGGTATGCAACTCCTATCTACACATACCAAAGCAAATTAAAGCATTAAAATAAAGGATACACTTAGTAACATAGCCTTTTCAAAAGCTGGGTCACAAACAGGATCAGGCTGCTTTAATAACAGACATCAGGTGGATGTATGACCTTGTGGAAAGATGTTTGCTGAACTCATAAGCAAATAAAGAACAGGAGTAGATTTCAGGAAGAATTTACAAAGCCTGTTTACAGGATTGAGATCCTCAGCAATCACAAATAGGCTTTATCAAGCAAACAGAAAAACAAACAAACAAAAACATTTAAGACTGGGTTTATATAAACATCAAAAGGCAAAGACAACACTCGAAGAGACAAATAAAAATCCTACATCCAGCTAAGACTGAATGAAGAAAACTTTTAAGGTACAGAAGCAATAAATTGCAGACAAAACTATTGATTGTATTTGGAGGAGTCAGTTGGAGGTGATCCTAGTGCTGTGTCAGGGCAGTGCTGACATGCTCTAGTGAGAAGAGAGCAGAAGCAGCCATCCATTGATTCTGTCAGAATCTGGACCTGTCCAGAGCAACCAGGCTAAACAAGAGTGGTAACCTTAAGCTCAGTAAGAAAAACCAGAGTGGTGAGAGCAAAAAAATAAACCCTTCATTCTGATCTGCCTAGTATTGACTATGCTTTGTCTTTACCTCATGTGTGACAGCTTAGCAATGGACAGAGAAACAACATCCATAGGCCTCAAAATCTGTACGTAACCATCTTGTGGCTCTGCAATAAAATTTTGTCATTTTCAACAACACAAAAGAAATTAAGTTTGAGTGTTCTTCATTCTGTTCAGTGATGAAAAATGCCTGGCTATCACCTCTCTGCTTCAAAGCTTTGGGTCATCAGGGTCCAAGGTTTCCAACATCAATTCGTGAGACACCTGAGCCCTTACTGCTCTAGTATCTACTCTTCTGAGAACTTTCTTGCACCTGGAAAATATTCTCAATCTTCTCTCTAGACGATTCCCCCTTCTGTAATTCTTCTCCATCTTAAAAAAGGAGGCATGATGACAAAATCAGGGTTAAACCACTTATTTTAAAGTTGTGAGAAATAACCTCACTTTTTAGATCACTTGTGCAATAGTGAACTTCTTTGCTCTTTACAGTTTTGTTTTCTATTATGTTCGTGCTCTTTTGAATTCTTAGTTACCACCAAAGTGTAGTCCAAACACTTCAGACTAAGATATTCTTTGCACAGCAAATTAATTGTTTTGATTATGGTAGTCCTTTGAATCTCTATTTTTTCTGTCCCACACCAAGTCACCTATACTTCTTTTTCCTTTTATTAGCAGCTATCCTCACTCTCTGCAAGATTTGGCTTCCCTACCTCTCATCAGCAATGCCTTGAAGTCCCTGAAAATATGTGTTAACATTATATATTTCTCATAGTAATGCTCCCAGTCCTTTGGATTACCATGCTGCATTCAGCTTCATCTATTTAATTCAAAACTGCTGAATATATCACATTCTACACAGAGCAAAATAAGGCAAATGTTAAAGGTGGCAGCATTCAGATTATCTTCCATTTACTGGCTCATGTTTCTAGTGGATATAGGACAAGAACCATATGAAAATCCCTTTGGGAGAATATTTTCAATTGCCTTTTGCGTTTCCAGAGAGCATGAGCTCTGACAGAGCTTTTAATTGTTCTACTCTTCTCCCTGGGGTACTTTTTGAAATTACTTTTCATTCCCAATACCATGCAACTAAAAAAACTGATTCCTTTTCCTTGTTTACAAATTCAAAGAAAAGCGTTAAAAGGAAAGGTCACAGAAGACACCTATCAAAGGCATCCAGTTATCTCTTGCTGAAACTGAAAGTTGAAGAGATTTTATTTATAGCCACAATGCTCTTGGTAGCAAACACCTACATCTTGTCAGTCCAGCACGTTTCATAGAACGAAAGGTAGAGAGAGCTGGATATTCTTACACTGGAGAAGTCTACCTAATCACAGTCTTCAACTACCTGCAGGGGAATCTGCAGAAGACAGAGCCAGGTCTTCTCTGTCATGCACAGTAAAATAATCAGAGGCAGTGGTGTCAATCTGCAACAGCAGGAGTAAGTATCAAACCAACTGAAAAAATAAAGTGGGGTTTTGTCCCATGACAGAGAAGCAGAGAATAAGCACCAAAACAGGCTGTTTAGAGAAAGCATAGAAGTAGACAAATTCAGCTGGACATAGCCCTGATCAATCTAGTATATCCTTGAAGTAGGATTTTGGATCAGTAGACCTCTAAAGACAATTTTAAACTCACATTATCCAGTAATGATCTAATAATTATACTCTTTCCAGATCCAAGATCTTCTGTGATGAGATCATTATGTAAGTATAGCGGGATTAGAAGGGACCTCGAAAGTCATCTAGTCTCTTTTTCCACCAAAGTCCAGGACCTGTTATAAGTTTTCATTTTTAGATATTTGTCAGATCCATTCGTAAATGTAAAAGGGAGAAACAACTCCCCATATTCATGTGGTTCTCCATCCATAGATTTAACAATAATTCCAGCTACAGCCCTCCACTGCTTTTATGGTTAACTTTTTTCCTGAAATGTGATCCATATCCCTTTTCTGAAATCTATCATTGTATTGTCTCACTAGAAAGGCTGAATCAGAATTTTGAGGAAGGAACTCTCTTTGTGCAGTTACACACACTGGTCTACACAGGAATATACAGAACTTTATCAATAAGAATAAAAAATTCTAAATCTATCCTCTATTCCTTTTACAAATCCTAAAATCCCCACTGAATATTCCTATTAAACAAATCTCCATTGCACTTTTTGTTGCTTTTTCTATAGGCACCCTCATTTAAAAGTTATTTTCTTGTGAGCCTTTTTGACATAGCAATGACACAAACAGATAGCAGAGGATTCATCATTTTCTCACTGAGATAGGTCAATTTTAGACACTTAAGTTTACACACATAAATCCATGGACCTCAGAGTCCTAAGGGAATTGGCTGATGTAGTTGCCAAGCCACTCTCCATGATATTCAAAAACTCACAGCAGTCAGGCAAAGTCCCAGCTGGCTGGAAAAAGGGAAATTTTAACCCATTGTTAAAAATTATAGAAAAGAGGAGCCTGAGAATTACTGAGCTGTCATCCTTACCTGTTGTGTCTGGGAAGATCATGGAACAGATCCTCCTATAGATGACATGTGGAAGACAAGGAGGTAATTCAAGACAGGCAGCACAGTTTCATGAGGTTGCTTAAATTAAAAAAAAGTACTACAAGGGAAAAATCTAAGGTATGTCAAATGATTTTTGGAGGCAATGTAATCATTTAATTGGTACATAATAACATGGTCTCTTGTCCTGAAGAGACTGCTTTTCTTTCTTAGCAGACATAGCAACCCTCCCCATCAAGTATATGACATTAGTGACTATGGTACAGTGATTTGGAATATCTGGATGCCTTGCTCTACTCAAGATGCAATGTTAAAGACAGCAAAAGTATCTGCTAAATCTATACTGCAGATCTGAGCTATGTGAATGAAAAATACTCCCCTTCCTCAGATTCTGTTTTCCAACTGCCAAAAAAAAAGGTCTAGATGATAAATTGCTTCAAGAATCCAAATAGAATTGCCGCAATGTCAGGTGCAGTTCTCACTCAAGGAATTTTTATTTTGAGCCTCAAACAGTAACTGTACTTTACAGACTCAGCAAGGATCTAGTAAAAATGAATCTAGCTTTTTTGACAGCAGAGTCCTTGTAGAAGTCAGATATAGTTGAGTTCCCTGATCAATAAGAAAAGAGAATTTGGGGGCTTGATTCACAGGTAGGAATTCAATATCAAGATTTTTCTTGTGTGGCTGTCATCCAGTCCACCCAAGCAATCTTAAAATTCCCTTGAAACATCTACAAACCAGGACACTTTGCTCTGTTGATACATGCTGCAGTGCAGTGTGTTGTTACAAATCCTGATGTGGACACAGCAATCACAGAACTGTCACTGGTGCCACAGCATTGTTTCTTTCTACCAACGAAACAAAAGGATTCAGTAAACACCCAGATTCCCCAGCACAAACATGTAACTAACTCATAGAAGAACTGCATTTCCAGAAAATATCTAAAATTCATCCACTCAACTGAGATCTGGAAGTTGCACAGTGCCGGACAGCTGAGACTATTGAGTGTGAGACTGGTGTTAGCTGTGACATTAGGCACTGAGTAGGGAAACACCATCCCCAGCCTCAGCCCCTTCTGCCTAGTAAGAAATTACTTACTCATCTCTAAATTACTTGGGATACATTTACTAGGGGAATTTCTGGATGTGCCTTTTCAATGTCAGTGTGCCAGCCCACATAGCTTTGGAAAATGCAGGAGAGAGAGTTTTTACTTAGCTACTTCTAGAAGATGATATGTCATCCAAAGAAAACATAATATATTTTTAGCTATATGGGCAGCCTAGGGCTTTTCATTTATTGCCTCTATTTTTCCATCCCAACTATTTTTTTATTTGTTTATTTATATGTACATATATACATGTAGAGAGAATTCTCTTATTCCATAATGTACTTCTGTCAACAGGACTAGTCAAACATTTACAAAGACAAATTAATTCTTGCTAAACTGAATTCCATGGGATTAATGTACTGATACTACTATATTTACATTTCACAAATTGGTCAAAATTGTGGGCAGGGAGGAAACTATTACTATATAAGTGCTCATTCCATATTCAAGTAACTTTGACTTAAAGGAAACTAAAGCCTGGAAGTTTTGTTTACTGGAATCTCATTTTTCACCCTCATTCTTTCACCTGCATTTTTGTGAAGGCAGAACAAATGGCTAATGTAAGGAGAAGCCAAGGCAAAGTACTAAACTATAGGTCTTCTCCTCTGATCCTCGTAGAGATTCTGTGCTCCCTGTAAGTCTCATCATTTCCATCTAACAAAACTCATCATATAAGATATGTGGTTCTAGCTTTCAATTACTCACAGACTAGCTGTGTATCAGCTCCTAGAAAGTGCCCTATATTTTGACCATATATTCCAAATTTTCAACTGAATATTGACTACATCACCAAATACTCTCCTTTACAGAAGAAGCAAATAAAGAACATATGCTAAATACATTTTGCAAAAATGTAGTTTTCCCAAATGTTCCATTGACTAAGTCTTCTGGATATAGAAAATTGGATCCAGTATTTCTGAGGGGAAAAGTCTTAAACCTCCCTCTAATTTTAGAGCAGTATGGATTCTATTCCTGGCTTTATGGAGATCAAAACCACAAAACACCAGCTCCTGGAGAAAAGTACATAAAAAAGCTTATTAAGTTGATAGAATAAGGTGCTGCTGGAATGCACAATCTTCTTTTGAAAATACTTTTAAATCCCTCTTCTCTTTTATTCTCTTCTCTCAACTTTGTTATCGCTGCTTGACATAATAAACAGATTAAAAAATGCCTTACAAGGTCACACTTATTATCTATAATGCACAGTAAGCCGTCTCCAAGAATGGTTAACAGGAGTCACCTAAGGAGAAATGTAAGAAACAGAATTATTACAAAACAAAACTTCTCCAAAACCCTTTCCAGTCTCCATGGTTTTAACTGCAGGTCCTCCTGAGCCAAATGTCTCATCTCTGTGTTTAACCAAGCACACTCAATTTTTCCCAATTCATTGTTCAATTGCTTTGAACATCCTCAGGCAATCTTTGTAATCTTCAGGCATTCATGTCCTGTGTGGAAAGAACTTTACACATTTACTGAAAAACAATATCCTCTTTATTTTAAGAATCCTGTCTTGCTATTTCATTTGATGCTCCCTTGTTTTCATACCGTGAGAAGAAATAATAATTCCTCATTCACTTTTTCCACACCACTCATGAGTGAATATTATGTTGTAGTCTCCTTCACTGTCACTCATTCTCTGAGCAGATATTATTTTTAAACTCAGGAGTTAACAGTTCTCCTGGGAAACCATTTCATGCCTTTGCTGATGCAACAAATATTTACTAAATAGCACTCAAAATCCATGGCAGACCTTCTTACTTTGGTCTATTTCACTAGAACCTATCCCGCCTGCCACACTCTTCACACATAGTATAAATTAATTGGAACATTTTTTAAAAATTCTTGTCGTTTTATTTTGCAAATGCAAACAAAGCGTCTAGTGAGCTGTAAAAGAGAAGTGGTACATGTCCCATCAGATTTTTTCCTGGTCATTCCTTCTCTTAGACTGAGTCATCACCATCATTTGGGGCTACAGAGCTGGCTTTAAGGCATAGATTTCATACTAGACTTCCTATAAAATTATTAATGTAATAAAGGGAGACAATTTATTTTCAAGGACATCTTGCATTCACGTGTCACATAGGTAAATGAATATCACTTGTGTCTGTTATTGATTAAGAAATAGTTTATCATTATACTAATGATTTTTTTCATGTCACTATTGAATCAGAATTACTTTACAAAGGCCCATAAGGGACACCTATGATAAAAAATCGGAGACCATATCATGTTAACATACACAGGAAAAAACATGGGTGTTTAAACATGAGCTTTCAAAATTAATTCTACAAGCAGGCAGCCCAGGGTAAAATAAATAACTATTGTTTTGATTTTTACAATATTATTCTAGGCAGCATGAATCAAAAACTTGATATTTATACTTCATTTTCTTTTCAAAGGGCATGAATAGCACTGTCTAGACTTACTATACTTTGATTCATTGTTGCTATAGCAACATGTGTAATTTATTAATCTTTGTATGTGAAATATTTCAAAAGGACAGATTACCTTTGTGTTAAAAATGCAGTTAGTTTTAAATATTTCCCTGTGATGAAGTAGACTGCTTATAAAACAGCAAATGTAGTCAGAAAAAATTAGGTCTCCTGAAATGTCTAGCAGGTGCCCCAGAACTGAAACCAATCTGAAGCTAAAAATAAATTAATAGAAGAAATTTATGAAATCCTATATTATATTTTAAATGGTTAAATAGCTAGACTTTATGGGGATGTTTTTCCTCAAATTGTTTCTGTTCCCCTCATAAACCTGTATCAACTTAGGCCTGTATAAAGCAACGGGGTGCAAGAATGACCCAAGTAAAATACATAGCTATGCAATATTAATAGAAGAGACCACAATTTTCTGCACGGAAGCAGAAAAAGTCTCTGTACATGAGGTTGCACCACTGAAATACTTCAATTTTCTGTAAAGGAAAAGGGGCTTTCTTAGATAAGGATGGTAAACTCCTGGAAGTTAAGACATTTTTTCAGTATCCTATGAGGTCACTGTTTAAATCTGCCTGAATATTTTGTCTCTAGGCACTGTCTTTCCTTTAGCAAACACTCAAAGTTCTATAGAGAGCACAGTGTCCCAGTGCTTTAATACCAGACCCACAGGAGACCTTCAAGGACATTAGTACAATTTAAGACATTTGCACTGAAAGGCAAGAGGCTGGGGAAATTGTCAAAAACATGTATTCTGGTACATAAATAATGATTTTCTATAAAATTCAATTCCATATTAAGGCATTGTCAGGAATCATACAAAAATTAATAGAAAAAAAGTAAAATAAAATAATCAGGCTACTTTTGCATATAGTTTTGGAGACACTGTAAGCTAACATTTGTTAGGAATACTAGTAGGTCTCCTTTATTAGGAAATATTTAGTGAATAAGAAAGAAAGCTGATAGAGTATCCTAGTCAAATTTGATGATAGTTATAAAGTTGGCTCCTACTCAGTAACTTAGGAAATTAAATCCACGAAATCAAGGATTTTCTCTACTGGGACTTAATCTGGTCCTATATGCAAACTGAAGATTTAAAAAGGCTTTTCTGAAAGAAATAGGGAAATGTCAGCTACAATATCTTTCTACAGTTCTACTGAATCTATTAACTCTGCCCAGAGAATATAATGGTGCAGTTATCTCATTTACAATGTTATTGAATATGATTCATAACTATGCCATCAAATCTCAAGCCAAGGTCTGTATTTTTTATAAAATATTTACATGCCTATGAATTATTTTCTTTCTCATTCAAGAAAAGTACCTAAAAGCTATTTACAATATTTCAACTTCATGGAAAATAGAACATGTGAGGAGACAAGAGATCATGTGAGAATGGATGGTATCTTCAGACATCAATGTATATCTGCAATTAAACTAATGTTTCTCATTTCTAATTAAGCAATATGAAGCATGAAATACAGACAGTAAGTTTGGAATTATGTGGATACTGTATGATTCTGATGGAGGCAACCATAAACGGAGAAGATTTTTGTGGAAAATGGAACACAACACTCTGAAAACATTCTTCAAACCACTCCCATAACCTTTCTTTAGAGAAGAAATTGGTTTACAAATTTATTAAATGTCTGCAAATTGGAAAAAGAAAGTCTTTTCTGACCTACAACATACAGTGAAGTTCCTTCCCTTTCTTTTTCTTTTTTTTTCTTTTGTGGGGCAGGATAGGTCTCAAAATCTTGAAATACTATAGGTAATTGTTAATTTTACATGATACTTCCTTGCTATTTTTCTGCCCTTTTGATTTACCAGTTTTTTGCTTATATTTCACTCTAATTCAACCCCAAACAACATGCATAACCACAGTGAATCAGAACTGATTCTGAAGATGTGATACTGTTTCCATGCCTTTCCCAAGCATCGAGAGAGAGAATGGAAGAATATGCAGAGGATGCTGCCCACCCCATCAGGAATGAACATGTCCAGTTCATGCACAACGTGGCCCTATAGATATCACAAAGGTTATCTTTAAAATGGTGAGCAAGAAATAGTGCTATGTATGGATTTCCTCAGTAAAAAAACGCATCTCACTTCTTCTCTGGCACAGAGATTTAAGGAAAATCTCCTAATAGCATGTAGTCCACTTGTAATCAGCTACATTGGACATAAATACGTAACACACTTCAGTGACCTTCTGTCATGGAAAGACTGCATCAGAATCCCAGGAAACAACTACAGATGTCATCTATCTGTGCTTCTGTAAGGCCTTTCACAACGCTCACCCACAACATTCTTCCTGATAAATTAACTCCATCTCAGCCAGATTCAATACACTGGATGAAAAATTGGACATGAGTCATCAATGCACACTGACAGCCCAGGAAAAAACCGTCCAAACCTGGGCTGAAGCCAAAGCAGTGTGGCCAGCAGAGCAAGGGAGGGGTACTGCCCCTTGGCCCTGCTCTGCTGAGACCCACTCTGCAGTGTTGTGTTCTGCTCTGGGGTCCTCAGCAAAAGAAAGATGTGGACCTCTTGGAATGAATCCAGAAGAGGCCCACAAAAAGTGGCTGGAATAACTCTCCTATAACAGAAGTCTGAAAGAATCGGAGAAGATTCCAGGGAGACCTACTGAAATCTTTCCATTATCAACAGGGTCTGCAAGAAAGGTGTAGAGTGACCATTTACAAAGGCCTATTATAATGACAAGATAAAGGTCAAGTCTTAAACTGTGAAACGATAGGTTTATATTGAAAATTAGGAAGGAAGTCTTCACAAAGAGGATGGTGAGGCATGCAAACAAGTTTCCCAGAGCAGCTGTGGATGCCTCATCATTGGGAACATTAAATGCCAAGTTATACAGGGTTTGATCTAATGAAAGATGACTCTGGCCTGTAGTAAGGTAGGACTGGATGATCTTTAGAGGTCCCTTCCAATCCAAGCAATTCTGTGATTGCATGAACTGCTTCAGATTTATTTGGGTTTATAACCCTGGTAGTCTCACATTGACTGACAATGTGCAATAAATGTTTGCATAGAATATTAACTATATCATCCAGGTGGCTTTTGCATTAAATCACAGTCAAAGTGATTTTACAGTTCTATTAGTGGGAACCTTAACTGACAATTTGAACTGAGTTACTGAAGAATTCTGCTTATCATCTCAAGTATCAGATAAAAACATTTTGATCCTTTTTTTTAAACCCAGGGTTCATGCAATGTAAGAATTCCTCCACCTTGAGGAATTCCATATTTCTCTATGCAAAAATATTTCTTTTCAATTCTATGTCTTAAATATATATAGGTTTAGTGCTGCTTGAATTATGTGAGTAATTTAGAGTTGTAAGGCACAGTAATTTGATTTACGGTAGTTGGGACTAGCTTTGATTCGTGTATGTATTTCCCCTTTCAAAACTAAAGGAGTTAGGTTCATATTTGAATGATATTAAGTTCAACTTTTCCAAGCTAGATCAATATAAACTGCAGTTTATCAAGCTATTTCCATTCCAAAAATAAGAAAAGAGCTTTTCTTCTCTTTCAAAGGTAACAAATGCAAGATTATCTCAGAGCTTGTTCACCTGCTGGTATATTTCTGTTCTCCTTACCGAAGGGTTTCATGCATGTAGGAAGAAATGCTAATAACAGAAGCTAAAAATAGCTGATTATTTTTCATTTCATGATTAAGAAGGCAAATGTATGTGGTGATCCAGCCCAGAGGGTAGTGAGGCACTGGAACCAGTTGCCCATAGAAATTGTTGACACTTCATCTCTGGAGGTGTTCAAGACCAGTTTGGATGGAATTTCAATCCATCTGGCTTCGTGGCAGGGGCTTGGAACCACATGGTCTTTAAGGTCCCTCCTACCCGAATCAGTTTTGATTCATTGACTCTATGAATTTGTTGCTCTCCTCTCAGCAATACAGTTTTTCCTTTGCAGTCAGACAAGCTTTAACCTTAACCTTCCTTGGAACCAACATCTCCTTTATCCAAGGGGTGACAGCCATAGATGTCATTACATAATATGCTGGGTTTAGTTGGCATAGAGTTAATTTTCATCATAGTAGCTTGTATGGGGCTATGGTTTGTATTTGTGTTAGGAACAGCGTTGATCTAAGACAGGGATGTTTTTATTACTGCTGAGCAGGGCTTCACAGAGCCAAGGTCATTTCTGCTCCTCAGCCCACCCCACCAGCAACCATGCTGCGGGTGCACAAGGGGCTGAGAGGGGACACACCTGGGAGGGGACAGCTGTCTCCAACTTGATCCAAGGGGATATTCCAGAGCAGATAGGCATATGAAGCTGTGGGGAGAAGAGGAAAGGAGGGGACACTCAGAGTGATGGTGCTTTCCTTCCCGATTAAGCTTTGCACATGATAGAGCCCAGCTTTCCTGGAGGTGGATGAACACCTGCCTCCCCATGGGAAGAGGGGAATGAATTCTTTGTTTTGTTTCACCTTTTTGCACGGCTTTTGAACTGTCATCTTAAGCCACAAGTTTTTTCACTTTCCCTCTTCTTATTCTCTCTTCCATCTCACTATGGGGAAGTGAGGAAGTGGCTGAGTAGGGCTTAGTTACTGGCTGGGGTTAAACCACAACAAAGAAGAAGTCAGTGAGGATATGGAAAAGAAATGCTTATGACAGATATCAGAGTAATGAGTGTAGTGACCTTCAGTCAGCCACTAAGTACAACCCCCGAGGTCTGTAGTACATGCAATGTCTCCAAACAGTATGAGAACAAAGCCTTTTAAGACACACAACCTCTGTTAGAAAGTGTGCTTGAGAGTGACGGCATGCAAGGACTTAGATATTATTTTCTGAGATATTATTTGTCTTAATAGTTCATGCATGATGACTAGAGGTTGATGACAGATCTGTAATAGAATCTCTCCGTGCACAGGTGCATAATATTTAGTTTCATCTGGTCCTAATCAAGATCTATATGCCACAATCAAACAAACTTGAGTCCAATATTCAGGTCTATGTTTGTCACAGGCCAATACTGTCTATCAGTCAGCCTATTTTCATCAGCAGTAGAAGACAAATTTATTGATTAAAATGTGGATGAAGATAAACACAAGCAAGATGGAGATGGTATAGTAGACAAAGACCAAAAACAAACCACTCCAGCTATGGAAAAATTCCTGGCTGTCATAGGTTTCCTTTCACTGATGGACCATACTCAACACAAAATATAAAAATGGTCTTAGATTCATTCTCACATTCTCACACAAGACATTTTAGCAGTATGACTTTCATGATACCTATGATAATCTACAAAATTCAGCTCTTCCTGATTCTATAGATCACTGGACTCAAAACTGCTTGCCATATTTTTGCAATGGGCTGAAAAAATTTTTCATTGCAGAAGATTTGTTTTTTCATGCTCTTTTTGTCACTGAGGTTCAAGGAAATAAAGCTACGAGACTCACATCTGCAAGACCTTTTGTTCACTCAGGACTTATCACCACCATTGTCTTCTGCTAACCTGTAATTTCATCTTCAATTTTGCTGAGTGACAAGCAATTAAAACACTCATCTTTTTACATACCTTTAAAATTCACAAAACCCACAAGTTATAAGTATTAACACCTACAATATGGAGTTATGATGACCTTGATAAAATGCTATGAAAAATGAATGAGTAATATATGAGGGCTGAAAGATTAATTACTACTCTGTTTCGCTCAATAAAGATATTTTAAATTCCCCATTTGTGAACGATGAAATAAAATGTGGCAAACAATTAAGTAAGGCCATAATTTTGATACCTCTTACTAACTCTACATTGTCTGGCTTGGAGCAGCTTATCACAAAAGGGTTTTTTTTGATACAGAAAAGAACCCTTATTGATAAATCAGTATTCAATATCTTAAGAAAAGAGATTTCACATCCATGCATATATTTTACTAGGAAATAGAGAAGCTACAAAAAGAAGTATAATTCAGTGGACAATATTAACACTGACTTATTAAATAGCCTGCCTTGAATGCTCTACTTCAAAATATAAAATCAGAAAATATAATTATTTGAGAAAAAATATATCTACTCTTCTACTCACTAGTTTAGGGTGATGAAAATATTACAACACGACAGTAACAATCATAAAGCAATAACAGTTACGTCATTAGTGCTCAGACTTCCAAGTTCAAGGAAATTAAACTAGTTCAGAACTGTTCTAGGAAATCAGGAGTGCAAGCAAACTGGACAGTTATACATCTGTTATTACCACCTGGAAGTAAGATTAATAAAACCCCCCTCACTGTTTCACTTCAGAGAATAAATTCTAACTAAATCTGCTGCGGACCAATCCTTAGAAATACCAGTATGTCCAAAACTGTCTTTACCTTTTAGAGACACACCTGCCAGTTATGAAATTTAATGCTGAGATTTCATCAAGTTTCTCATTCGTGGGTGCATACTGTGAATTTTAATTCAATCAGATGATTTGGGTTGAGATAAATTTAGAATTATAATTAATGTTTGAATGCAATAACCAGAAGAATTCAATTTGTATTGCTTTAACAACTTTTTTTCTTCCTCTTGCAAAGAAGCAAGACAATGCTTCTGAAAATCTTCCCACATTTCACACTGCTTCCTGCAGAAATTTTTGTCACAACCAAACTAGCCTTTCTTAAATGTATTCCCTCTATAACTGCTGATTTTTATTGTTATAAAATCCTTGGGATATAAAATCTTTATTTTGAAACCCTTTCTCTTCCCGTTATACCCAACAACTCTCCATGGCACAGAGTGGGCTTTCGCATCCCACAGCTGTGTGGACCTGACCAAAGCAAGCACAGGATCAGAAGTGTCAGTCCACTCAATGGTGGGAATGGAGCTCTTTGACAGGGTAATGAAAATTCCTTGGTCTCTGCTCCAAACAGCTACTTGACAGGGACTAGAGGAAGAGTCCTAAAATGGACGGGAAAACTTCAGACACAGATTTCTCTTATTCGGATTATACTTGTGTTCAGGATTTAGTGTTTATATAGTTAATAAAAATGAAAATATGCAAATATTTACACTTGAAGTTACAAATGTGCTACTTGGAATATTTGTAAACCTAGCAAGGAAAAGTTTACAGTGACCTTTTCTTCAGTTGGCTTTCTTCATCTGCATAATAATATGAATAATGATTCCAAGATAAAGCCTTTTTTGTGCTAATGCTGGCAAGACATATAAGACAAAATAGAAGTGAAACATTTAAACAAATGAGGATTATAAAAGTAAACACAAAACCAAACAAGCATGGGTTTATTATAACAAAGTTGATTATGGAAATGGTTGATTTTGACTCTGCAAAACTGTTGGGGGAAAAATATGATTGTGGATCAACATTTCAACTTTTAAAACTGCAAATGTTTCCTTCAGAATTGAAAGTCACTTGAACAAAAATGTCACAGACGTTCTATATTTGTCTTACCTTGTTTTCTGTAGCGATAACATACTTTCCTGGGGCTGAATTTCAGAACAGCTGTGTTGGAGGCATCTCTTTCTTTTGTAATTCTGAAATGAAACACCAGAATCCTCACTACATTGATTGCGACCATTTAAGATAATTTTTTGTGAGTCCTATTTCTATGCTTATTACCATCATGCATTTTGGGAATACATTGCCTAGGCACTTTAAAATTAAACTAAGGAGCATCACACATGCTTTTCACATATTTCCATTCACTAAGCTCAAAATGTATTTAATCACACAGAAGTGGTGAAGCAGACTTGCAGTTCAGCTGAGCTTGGATTTCCCCTAAGGAATTTCCTTGAGTACTTTCCTCTGTCTAGCCTATTTTTTTCAGAATCAGCAGCTATGCTGCTTCCACACGGATCACAAAATAGTATAACTGATTTTAGCTGTCTCTGTCACTCCTCGTCTGATGGATAGTATATTTTTCCAGTGCACATCTTCACATTCTGGGACTGCATTTAAGAATTCCTCTCATCTCTCTTACAAGCAGCCTTGTGACACACCTTAATCTATGTTTTCCCCATGCTGAATATTTTTCTTTCTGAAACCTCTTCTTCAAATTTGAATCCTCTAAGTCCTTTCACATTATGCTCACCTGCCTAAAAATCACCTCAAGTTTATGAACATCTCTTTTAATACTTTCTTTATACGATGTGCAAAAAGTATACTGAACAAGCAAGAAGCAAGCTAGAAAGAAAGAAAAAAGGGAGAATAGGAGCTACTGATAGCCCTGAAGCTCATTTCTAATACCACTTCTAACACCTGTAATGTGATATAAAATTCTGTCTAAAAAAAGCAGATTGGAAAGCTAGCAGACAGATTCACAACTTCAGACATATAAAAGTAAGTTCTTAATATATATCTTACTTAAATTCAAACTTAGGTGAGAACAAGGACAATTAAGATTGCCTCTGCTTCTACTTGTCTCAAACAACCATCGGGTCAGGGAATCTGAAGTAGCTGGAGCATGAGCTTTTCTTATATTTTACTTCTAGGCTTCAAGCCCACTTTTATTGCATGTCCTGACCAGGCAGATTCACACCAGTCTGTGGCCTCCTGCAGTCATTTGACAGCGTTTGGTGTGCCCCTGGAATGTGTTTCTGTGTTGGTTTTGCATGGCCTGCTTTTTGATGGCGGGGGGGAGGGTCAGGGGGTCCACAGAGGTGGGTCCTGTGAGAAGCTGCTGGAAGCTTCCACCGTGTCCATCACAGCCAATCCCTGATGGCTATGAAGATGTGTAGGTGTAGAAGAAGAATTACAGGCAACCTAGCCCCTGATAAATCACAGTTGTACTAATTACCAAAGAGGAACAATCTTGCCCTTAATGGGTCACAGTTGTGACTAATAAAGATAAGTGTGATAAAAGGAGTGGGCTGGCTAATCAGGGGAGGACTGTTAGGATGTGGACTGAGAATCCCTGAGGAAGAAAGAGTGATCCAGAGAGGTACAAAGAAGAATTAAATAAGGAAGAGAGTTGCTGCTGTAAAAGTTCTTCTGTGAGGTCAGTCTGGGTCTGATGCAGTCAGAGCTGCTGAGCTAGGTAAAGCCCGTGTTCAGAGTCTGCAAACCAATGCTTGTAGTCATAGTCCAGCAGGAAATAGCCAAAGCCAGAGTCTGCAGTTGGACCCTACAGTAGGAGCTTGCTATAGTCAGAGTCAAGATGGCCAAGCTGCAAAGAAGAATAAACTGTGGCGCCTTTCAAGCTGTTCAATGAGAGTCTGTGTCTGGGCTCATTTCTACCCCAAACAAGTGGTCTGCTCTAATAAAGATGGACATGCTCCTGGTCAAAGCTGGGCCAATTAGATATGATGGCATATTTAAGAAGAAAACCAAAACAAAGGTGGAGGGCGCAGTTTCAATTCTAGCCACAGAAGAGGAGTGGGTAAGAACATGTGAGGGAAACAGCTTGAGCTGATTCCTCTGCAGGCTGTGGTGAGACCATGGTGAAGCAACTGTGCCCCTGCAGCCCAGGGGGATTCACAGGGGATGCAGAGATCCACGCACAGCCCATGGGATTCACAGGGGATGCAGAGATCCACGCACAGCCCATGGGATTCACAGGGGATGCAGAGATCCACGCACAGCCCATGGGATTCACGGGGGATGCAGAGATCCACGCACAGCCCATGGGATTCACAGGGGATGCAGAGATCCACCCACAGCCCATGGGGATCCATGGGGGATGCAGAGATCCACCCACAGCCCATGGGGATCCTTGAGGGATGCAGAGATCCACCCACAGCCCATGGGGATCGATGAGGGGTGCAGAGATCCACCCACAGCCCATGGGATCCACGGGGGATGCAGAGATCTATCCAGAGCCCATGGAGGAGCCTCATGCTGGAGCAGGTGGATGCCTGGAGGAGGCTGATCCAGTGGGAGACCCATGGAGAGAGAGGGCCCCTGCTTCCAGGCTGAAGCAGCCTGTCCTTGGAGGACTGCACACCATGGAAGAGTGACCCACAGCACAGCAGTTTTGGGAGGACAGCTGCTCATGAGATTGGGCCCACATCATAAAGGTTCACAGAGAACTCTGTCCCATGGGAAGGGACCCGAAAGACATCTCTCTCTGTGTAGTGGAAAAAAAGTCTTAGGTAACAAACTGACCCCATGCTGTGTTTCTGTACACTGTCAGTGGGAAGGAAAGAGGAGTTGAGGGGAGAAAATGCATTTTTAAAGGCTCATTTTGTTTGTCATTATCCTGTTCTGATTTTGTTAGTAATAAATTCACTTTGTATCTTTAAGTCAAGCCTGTTTAGCCCTTGGAGTGTTTTGTTCTGGTTTTTATCTTAACTCATGAACACTTCATTAATTTTTTTCTCTTTTGCTCAGCTGTAGCAAAGAGTGAGAGAGTGGCTTTCCTGGGTGCCTGGCATTTGGCCAGTGTCAAACCATAACAGCTTCTTCTTTATAGAAAGAATTGTTTGGCTTGGAAAGGAGCTTAAAGATTGTGGAGGCTGAAAGCCTCTCAGCTAAAGAGTCAGCCTCTCTCCCCTGGAGGTTTTGCCCTTCAGCACTCCCTCGTAGTAATGGTTACAAAACGTTATTTCCAGCATGCCTCCCTGTTTCATGTAAATTGCCTGTACCCCATTGGCCCTTTCCCCTTTGTACCGCCCCTGAGCCCTGATTGGTTTAATGCTCTACCCTAACCCCTGGCTTTCCTGTATCAATCCTGCTCCCCCAGACCCCCTCAAGCCAGTTTGTCCCTGGACTCCTTGAAGGAAGAAGAATAAAGCTTCGCCTTGGACCACCACACATGGCTCCCATCTTTTCCTCCTGTGCTGGCCGAAGCGGAGAGCTCCCAAAAGAGCTGAAATCACTCTCCACCTGGGAGTGAGCACCTGGTGCCTGTGCCCAGAGGATGTCCTCCTCAGCGCGCTTCTCTAGAAGGTCACGGCACTCCACCAGCACCCCAGGGCCCGCTGCAACAGCTGGCACCCGAGCCAGGGACCTCTCTTGAAGGGTTTCCTGGAGAAGCGTCTCCTGCAGCCTCAGGTGCAGGAATCAAGTCGCTCTAGAGTGGTCGGCTCCCCAAGGAGGGCTCCTCATGTTTAAGTGAGAGCCATCTGAGGGGTGACCGGGACCTTCAAGCAACACCACAGAAGACCAGTTGACATCCCGACTACCCCCCAGCAGTGCTGCTTTGGCCCAGCATGCTTTGGTAAGCCCAAAGAAAAAAAAGTGAGTTTGAGATTTTGGGGCCTTTTCCTTTCAGTTCCTTCTTTTACTGCTGGGTGGGAAGTAGGAGATTTGAGGATGGGAAACAAATTGAGCCATCCTATGCTCAGCCCTCCTCAATGAGATGTATACCATCAAGTTGTGAGCACCCTTCTTCTTAAGTTACCAAAAGGAGAGCTTAAAAGATTTATTAATTGGGTTATCAAACGTTTTCCTAAGCTGGTCATTTGGGTTCTTTTTGGGCTTTCAGTTGCGAAGTTCTTTCCCTTTTCTCATAAATCAAACGTTTCAGGTTCCTCATTAAAACCCCTTCCCCTCTTTCCTCTCCCCATTCTCCGGAATCCTCTTCCCTGTCTGAGGGGTGATTGGTGGGTAGTGGTCACTATGACACACAGGGTTTCCTCCGACTCTCTGACACCCCACCAATCCCCTCTCTCCCCTTGCCAGAGTGGCACTGGCCATGCTGCTCTGGACCTATCCCTTAACCTCTTACCCATGCTCCCTACCTAATTCCTTCACCTGTTAGTACCCTACAAAATGGCACCGACAACATGACCAACCCCGCCATTTTGTCTCTTTCTTTTCCAAGTTTTCTCGCCCTTCCACTCCAAAATGGCCGCTTTCCCGCCTCTCCTCCGCCACTTCCTGCGCCCTCCATTGCGCTCGGGTGCTCCCCCTTCCATGTGTTGCCAATGGGTGTAACTGCGTAGGGACCCTCCCTCTCCATTGGGAAACCCCTCCCTGTCATGGACCCCATCCACGCGCCCTCCACAGTTGACACTTCCCCCATGGCCAGCCCACATCTGGTTCCCATGACACTAGGACAGGAAGTGACCCTGATGGGGACTGGAAGGAGGCCATCTTGGCCTCCACTGCCACTCACCACCTGGCATCTTCAGTACGCCCGAAAAGGTCTCACCCCACCATTCAGTGTCTTCCATCCTCTTCGGAGGATCAGAGTAGCGATTCCTCCAATTCAGACCATACCCTGAGGTTGAGGATCGCTGGGTGAAGATCCAAAGGGAGGCCACCTGGGAAGGAGACTGGAAGCTGGCTGATAAGATCACAGCCTTCCCAGTCATCTGCAAGGGGAGGAGGTCTACATCACATCCCCTATGGGAGCCTCTCCCCTATGGGGAGCTTAAAGACCTATGTAAAGAGGCTAAAAAGCGTGGCAGGAGCTCCTCTTCCTTCAAGAACCTTTTGGAAGCCACCTTCTCGGCTCATGTTCTTGTTCCACACAACATAAAAAACATAGTGCACTGTCTCCTTACAACGCTGAGTGCCTGTTATGAGACAGGCGCTGGAAAAAACATCTAATAACATTATCTGACACACATTCTAAAGATGCCAATAGGCCAAATTTCTCCATGGAACAACTAGCTGGAGAGGGGAACTTCCAAAAGTCCACTGACCTAGCTCAATTGCTACCTGAAACGACACTACAAGATATTGCCGCTGTGGCAAAAACAGCCTTACTCCTCACCTCTGATAATTCCCTCCCTACACAAAATTTTGCTAATATTAAGCAAGGGGCAAAAGAGTTTTTCATAGAATTTGTTGATAGATTGAAAATTGCACTCAAAAAACAAATAGAAATTTCCAAGGGACGAAAAGAATGGTGAAACAAAATTGCCATGGCAAATGCCAACCCTGAGTACAGAGCAATCTTAAGGTCTCTACCCATAGATTCAGAGCCCACCATCAAACAGATGGTTGAAGCCTGCACAAAACATGCTTCCACCAAAAACACCGTAGCGCAGGCAGTAGCAAAGGGAATTGCAGATGGGGTGGCAGGAGCTTTTGCAGTGGTTGCTGCAAAAGACGATCAAAAATGCTTTTACTGCAGAGAATCTGTTCACTTTCTAAAAGACTGTTCTGAGAGAGTAACAATTCAGGACCATTGTCCATGGCCCCACAAACAGTCACCTCGTCAGCAGCACTCGGGAAACTTCCAGCGGCGCGCAGAACGGCCCCGTGCTACGACAGCAAATCAGAAGCCGTTTTGCCTTGCTCTGCCCACCATCCCAGAACATCGGGAAAACAGTCATCTGCTCCAAAGATTCCAACACACATCCAGAAGACCGTCCATACAGAGCGAGTCAGGTGGGAACCCAGCGCCAGGTGGTAAGCTCTCTGACCATCCACTTTGTTGATGAGTGTGTTTTCAGAATCCCAACAGGGAAATACGGGCCACCAGATGGTCCTCAGGACATTTTAATCATTGGTTACTCAGTTCGTGGACCAGACAATCTCCACATTCTCCCTGAAGTACCGACGGTAGGCCCTGAGGATGAGATCCTCGTCTCTGTCTGCTGTACGGACCCACCATTTGAACTATACCAAGGAACTCCAATTGCACAAGTTTTCTTATTGCCAAAAGACTAGTCAGAAACGGTTCCAATTAACCCAACAATTATGTGGGTACAGATTGTGGGCTCCAACAAACCTATCATTGAATGTAATACCTTTTGTAAAGGGGAAAAGATCCTCCGCCCAGGGATGATGGACACCAGAGCAGATGTCACCATCATTGCCCACTCCGAGTGGCCATCAAACTGGGAACTCCAACCTGTAGCAGAGATGATTTCAGGGATTGGAGGGGTCACAGCCTCGATGTGCAGCAAGCACAACATCATAGTGGAAGGTCTCAAGGACCACCATTCGGCCATATGTAGTGAGGGCACCTATCACCCTCTGGGGCAGGGACCTCTTGGCCCAATTGGGAGCTTCCACAAAAATCCCCTGCAGGGATTTTTAGTGGAGGCCACTGTTGAGCAGTGCACACCACTTACCACCCCTCAGCTAACCTGGAAGCAAGACTGTCCAGTGTGGGTCGACCAGGGGCCCGTTTCCAACCAAAAGCTGCGTTCTTTGGAGGCTCTTGTAGAGGAGCAGCTTTCTAAGGGCCACATGGTCGAGACCACCAGCCCTTGGAACTCCCCTGTCTTTGTTTTAAAAAAGCCTGGCAAAGACAGGTGGAGGCTCCTCCACAACCTTAGAAAAATCAACAACATCATTGAGGACATGGGTCCCCTGCAGCCCAATCTGCCCTCACCATTGCTATTAACCCTAGGACTGGAAACTGTTGATCATTGACATAAAAGACTGTTTTTTAAAATATCCCCCTTCATCCTCAAGATGCCCCAAGGTTCACATTTTCCATACCATCATCCAACAGGCAAGCCCCCTTAAAATGTTATCATTGGCTTATACTGCCACAGGGGATGAAGAACTCGCCCACAATCTGCCAATGGTATGTGGCAAAAATAGTCACCAATTAGAATCCTGTTCCCAGACACCATAATTTTACACTACATGGACGATATCCTTGTATGTGCACCAGACTTGACTTATTGAACTCAACTCTAACTAAAACCATAAAAACTATTGAGTCTTCAGGATCTGAAGTCAATAAAGACAAAATCCAGTTCTCCAGCCCTGGACTTACCTTGGCCTCCGGATCCAGGAACGAACGATCGTACCCCAGCAGCTCGCCATCAAAGACAGCTCCAAGACCCTGCAAGACCTCCACCAGCTCTGAAGGTCCATTAACTGGAAATTGCAATGGAAGACCTCGCCCCTCTCTTCAATCTTCTATGTGGCAGGGAAGACCTCGACTCACTGTGTGCACTCACCCCAGAAGTCTAAGAATGAATCCAAAAAGTCCAGGAAGCCCGGACATCAAGGCAAGCCCACCACTACAAGCTAAGCCTGCCCTTTCAGATGGCGGGTCTAGGTAAGGCCTCTCGGTTCCATGGGCTCATTTACCAATGGGACAGTCAATTAAGAGACCATTTAATTATTCTGGAGTGGGTTTTTCTGCACCATCAACCCACAAAAACGATAACAATGACACAGGAACTAATAGCTGACATAATAAAGAAGGCTAGGGCTCGCCTCCACTCTCTTGCAGGGTGTGAGTTCACATATGTAATTCTACCATTGGCCACAACTGGAGATTTAGAGCATTTGCCCCAGTCCAACGAGAGCCTTCAGTTTGCCATAGATAGCTCCCTAGGCCAAATTTCAATCTATTTGCCAGGTCACAAGTTGTTCAAATCAGTTTTCAATTTAGTCCCAAAATTTATTCAAAGTAAATTACCTCTCAAAGCCCCGACCATTTTCACTGACAGCTCTGGGTCCTCCTACAAGTCAGTAATGACGTGGAAGGATCCCAAGACACAGAAGTGGGAGTCTGATGTCCAGGTTCTTGAAGGGTCGCCACAGAATTAGCGGCCATCGTCAGAGCTTTTGAGAAATTTCAAGAACCAATTAATGCGGTCACACATTGGGCTTATGTCGCCGGTGTAGCTATGAGGGCAGAACATTTGCTTTTAAAGGAGGTCTCTAACCCAAATTTATATAAATTGCTTTCTAAGCTAATCTATATCATCTCCCACAGAAAGCAACTTTACCATATTATGTGAGATCATACACTGATCTTCCAGGAGCCATTGCAGAGGGAAACAGGAAAGCGGATGCACTAGCCATGTCAGTGGAAGTTACCAACATACTGGACATCTCTGCACAAGCAAAGATATCCCATGAGTTCTATCACCAGACCATCCCAACTTTAATAAGAATGTTTAAATTAACAAGAGAACAGGCTCAAGCCATTATGGCTACCTGCCCAAATTGTCAGTTCATACCAGCTGCCATCTCTGGGATCTGGGGTCAACGTATAAAGCCATACTTGGGGCCAACAAACACTGCCACCAACACCAATAACAAAATCTCTTACAAGTCTCATAAAGCAAGACTACAGGACCAAAAGCAGGCTGCTTGGAGAAGAAGATGCCGCAAAGCAACAAACCAGCAGCAACCGAATTGCCCCATCACAAGATCCCAGGCAAAAGATACAAAACATAGACATGACTATGCAACCATAGGCTAGGCACAACCTAGCCACAACTACCTCATCCCCCATGATTCCCAAACAAACTCTAATCAGCCTGCCTAGCCATACTTACCTCTATAATTACCCTCCTGTTTCTTCTTCCTCCCCTAGTCCCCTGATGCCCTTCTCCAACCCTACTTAACTCATTTCCAGTGTTTATTTTAACTGAAATTGATTTTAAGCTCAGTTTAAATTTTTCCACCATAATGCTGCTTCCACCAGCAGTAGATCGAGCATCCCCACTGCGTAAAGCTATCCTGCTGGCAACATCTACCTCAAACTCCATCCCAACCCAACAATAGAAGACCAGCTATCTCATTGCCATCATTGCAACTGTGTGGAAAATTCACGGATGGCTTTAACAATTTTCTTGGACAGTTAAGACTCATGGGATGGGGCTTTCCTTAGTTAAAAGCATGTTTTAGATTTTTGTTACCGTTTTTTGTTGTGTTTTCTTGTCTTATACGTTGTTTTTAAAAAGACTGTAGAATAAGCTTTTTAATAAATAAAGAAACGGCAGTTGTGGAGGCTGTAAGTCTCTCAGCAAAAGAGTCAGCCTCTCTCCCCTGGAGGTTTTGCCCTTCAGCACTCCCTCGTAGTAATGGTTACAAAACATTACTCCCAGCATGCCTCCCTGTTTCATGTAAATTGCCTGTACCCCATTGGCCCTTCCCCCTTTGTATCACCCCTGAGCCCTCAGATGATTGGTTTAATGCTCTACCCTAACCCCTGGCTTTCCTATATCAACCCTGCTCCCTCAGACCCCCTCAAGCCAGTTCGTCCCTGGACTCCTTGAAGGAAAGAAGAATAAAGCTTCGCCTTGGACTACCACACGTGGCTCCCATCTCTTCCTCCTGTGCTGGCCGAAGCGGAGAGCTCCCAAAAGAGCTGAAATCACTCTCCACCTGGGAGTGAGCACGAAGGATGTGTCTGTCCCCCAAGGACGTCCTCCTTAGGACGCTTCTCTAGAAGGTCACGGCACTCCACCAGTACCCCAGGGCCCGCCACTTCCACTGGCCCTGGTTGAGACCAATCCAACCTGGCCTTGAACACTAACAGAATTAGGACATCCACAGCTTCTCTGGGCAACCTGTTCCAGTGCCTCACCACCATCACAATGAAGAATTTCTTCCTAATAGCTAATCTAAATCTACTTGCTTTTATTTCTAAGCCACTCCCCCTTGTCCTGTCACTTCATGGACTTGTAAATAGTCCTTCTCCCTCTTTCTCATAGTGTCCGTTCAGGTACTGAAAGGCCATAGCTAGATCACCTGAAAAGCTTATTCTTTTTCAGTTTGAACAATACAGTTCCCTTAGCCTTTCTCCTTAAAAGAGGCTCTCCAACACTCTAATTATCTCAGTGACCCTTCTCTGGACTCATTCCAAGTCAATGTCCTTTCTGTGTTGGGGACCCCAGAACTGTACATAGCACTTCAGGTGGGGTCTCAGAGCAGAGGGGCAGAATCTCCTCCCTCTCCTGCTGCCCAGGCTGCTTTGGTTGCAGCCCAGGACACATTTGGCTTTCTGGGCTGTGAGTGCTCATGGCCAGGTGATGTCCAGCCTCTCACCACCAGCACCCTCCAGTCCTTCCAGCAGGGCTGCTCTCAATCTGTTCATCCCTCAGACTGTGTCTATACTGGGGGTTGCCCCAACACAGGTGCAGCACCTTGCACTTGGTCTTGTCAAATATTATGAAGTTCCCCTGCCCCCACTTCTGGAGCTTCAGGTCCCTCTGGATGGCATCCCATCCTTTAGATATGTCAACTGCACCATTCAGCTTGGTGTCATCTGCAAATTTGCTGAGAGTGCACTCAGTACCTTCATCTATTATATTAATAAAGATATTAGGTAACAGTGGTCCCAATATGGCTCCCTGAGGATAGCGCTTGTCATTTATCAATGCATTGTCCATTGGGATTCTGAGCCATTGATCACTGCCCTTTGGATGTGAACATCCCACCACTTTCCCATCCCTCTAACAGTCCACTCATCAAATCCATGTCTCTCAGCTTTAGAAATAACCCCATTTCTGATCTGGAGAAGGATTTTTAGTGGGGATCCTTACGTTCACCCATTCCAGAAAAGACTAATCCATCTATTATAAAGCAGATCTTTTGAGCACTTTTTCCTCTTTCAATGTCATTTTGGACTACAAATTAGGTGTCCCCATCTTTATAAACTCTGCAGTTCATGTCTTTCCCTTCAATGACAGCCAGGTTCAACCCAAACACTTATGTCACTGTCAAGAGTTTTTAAAAATAAAACTAATGTTTCCTTCCACACTGAGGTTACTGTTATTGTTTTAACAATCAAAATCTCACCCAAGAAACAGGAGACTAAAATTTGTCACTTCAGCATGAAGAATTTAAATGCATAACACTCATATGCCCAGCTGATTGTCCTAATAACCAGAATATGCCAGTTTTTACAGAAAAGAATGCAAGATTTGTGAAATTAGAGTGAGAGAAAATACAAGCAGATGCTTAACTTCATAGCGCAGGGCTGAAGACAGCTTGCTGGAATTTAAAAATACTTAAATCCCTTGAAAAGAGTAGAATTTCAGAATAATTTTAATGAGGTTGGCATTGTTGAGAATATCAGTTACGTCTGTTATTTTTAGATACTTTAAATCAGCTCTTAAACCTTAGACTTTGACCAATTTCTTTAAAAATGAGGAAAAAAGTGACGAATATGTATTTATGCATTTACAATCAAACAGTGCAGCTCTGGCCTGTAGAGCATGGACTACTTAAAATGAATTAATAAATAAAACTGATACAGAATACATGCTGAATTTCATAATTTGCTATGAGTATACCAGTATTCAGTCTCCTAAAAATCTCATTTCATGAGACTGAGAGTATCTTAAAACCTAATGGAACTCTCCAAAGTGAGCATTTTGTTAAACAATGCTTTGGTAAATAAAAGTAATGCAAGGAAGCCAATGTGCACAAACTACAGTGAAGAGCAAAAGAAATAATGTACATACTTTTGTGTCTTCATAAACACAACCAATCGGGAACTATCCAGCTACACTTATCTTTATGCCTCTTTTAGCTAAATCTGAGTTGTAAATACAAAAGTTCTCACTAATTGATACATACCTGTGACATTCACCAGGAAAGCCCAAGTCCTATAGCAGGAATGTACCACTGCTTTGTACATATAGGATGAGAGGAGGCAAAACTGTGTCACAATGTTGCAGAGTGGTTGTCAGAAACAGCATTTTGTTCAATTTCTTATGTTTTAATGGAAAACATAATTTGATGACAACTGCAATATGAAATGAAGGTAAGAAAATATCATGACAATGCAAACACCATCTTGTCACATCAGAGTGTTTTAACAGAGTATTTTACTAATTCTCTCTGCCCTGAAAAGTACAACGCTGAACAAGACACACGTTACAAACAACAGTTAAGGGTTTTACTGGTAGTCTTTCCAATTTGTTTTACTTCTGATCACACTTTTCCCAGGTTAAAGTTTCTAAACAACTAGGATTTCTAAAGGAATGCTCCATTTAGCTAATTGCATATGGAAAAAAAAAAAAAAAACAAAAAAACCCAAACCAATAAAAACAAACCTAAAACCACCCAAAATCCCGATATTTTCAATTTTTCAATTACACACTTTGAAGAACACATTACTCAACTCCCTAAATTCCATGGTGCTTTTCTTCATGTTTCTCAAAACCTTTTTAACAAAATATTGAAGTACAACAGGATCTAAACCCAACAAAATTTCCATTAAAATTAAATTTAAATAATTATGCATTTCTGAAGATTTCCCTTTCTTTTCCTTTTTCCCCTTACAATAGAAGTTCTAATCTAGAACACAAATAAATCTGTGAGACAAATGTCAGCTCATAAAATTCTTGAAGCAATAATTGTCTTTAGGGTTTTTAAGATTAGTTTTATTCACCAAAGTATCAGGCATATTTGTACATTAAGGCCTCTTCTGTGGATTTGCATTGTCTCTCAGTCTTTCTCTTTTTTGGGGAAAGCATAGAGAGTAGCTGTCTGTCTATCTCTTATATATGTGAGATTTTGTGCAGGTGTATTTTATCATGCATCTAAGTTTTCTTCCCATCTAAATGCTGGGAGCCAAAAATGGACACTTGAAGTCAGTAGTAAAAATTTGGAAAGCAGCAATTTGGTAAAAATATGGAAGAAAAATTTGGAAAGCAGGACCAGGAAAGTAATTTTTCTCCTGTACTTGGCACTGGTGAGGTCACACCTTGAGTGCTGTGTGCAGTGCTGAGGTCCCCAAATCAGGAGGGATGTTGAGATTTTGGAGCATCACTAGAGGAGGCAACAAGGCTGGTGAGGGGCTTGGAAAACAAGCCCTATGAGGAATGGCTGAGGGATCTGGGGTTGTTTAGCCTGGAGAAAAGGAGAGTCAGAGATGACCTTATTACTCTCTATAATTCCCTGAAAGGTGGCTGTAGTCAGGTTGGGGTCAGCCCCTTCTCCCAGGCAGTCAGTGACAGGATGAGAGAACAGAATCTCTTAAGCGGTACCAGAGGAGGTTTAGGCTGGACATTAGGAACAGTTCTTCACAGAAAGATTGATTGGGCATTGGAATGGGCTGCCCAGAAAAGTGTTTGGAGTCATCATCTGTAGAGATGTTTAAAAAAAACTGGATGTGACACTCAGTTCCATGGTCTAATTGACAAGGTGCTGTTAGGTCATACGTTGGATTCCTGCTCATATGAAATTTTGGTACTGGGATCTCATATAGTAAATTAATAGAGCTAAATTATCTTCCTGTTTTGATCTTGACTCTTTGGTGATAACATTAAAAAAATATATTAATGATGCGATTAAAATAAACATTGACTGACATTTTCTATGACCTGATTCAGTTTTGAAGGGTTATATTTAACTTCCTTATCCCCTCCCCCCCACAAAAAAACCCCAAACCCACAAAATTTCAAAACCCTTGGTTCTCTATACTGAAATATAGGGTGATACTGAAAAACCACAGATATTGGTTTAGACATCTTAAGTGGCAGAGATGTCATTACAATGGTACTGAATGGTGATGTATGTCATTAAAATGAGATGTTGCATGACATGTCTTTCAATTATTTGGTTGCGCTAGAAATACTGCAGGAATTTCTTTTAAATAATGTAAAGCTAATGGCATGCCAATCAAATTCAATAGAATGTCACAAGAATGCAGATGGCAGGAAGAAAATTGCATCATTCAGTTTATTGTATCCCCTCCCCCAGTGAAGAAGCATCTTTTACCAGGAATATGTAAACAAGGCAAGCTGGCACTTACATCCAGCTTACATCCCCAGAATGGTCTAAATTCAAAAGAGGGGGTTGTGATTAATATTGCTGAACTGGTTCAAAGTGCAGCAAACACTCTCCTTAAGACTTAGGGTGCACATCTCTCTCAGAGTTCACACACTTGCACACTGATTGGAGGTGCATAATTTGACTGGCCAGTGGGTGGGGCACAGGTCTCTAGTATGCAACATAGATAAGAGACCAAAACAGATATATGACTTAACTCTGAAAACACAGGAAATGAGGCAAATATTGAAAGGAAGCGTTTTGTATTTGCTTTACATTGTAACTGTATTAGAATTAGCTCAGGGAATTTCATAAGACTTATTGCTCAGCAGGGGTGAGTTGTCATTGACTAGGCTTCAAACTATTATCTTCCCAGCGATCATGAATCCTTCTTAAATACCTAAATACCTAAATCATTATTTCTTCAATACTGACATACTTTTAACTAGAAGATTCTGCTTGCAGAGATATAGTTTTCAGGTAAGCACAACCAATCAGGGCAATTTATAAGGCAATGAGAAAAATAGAAGTGAAATAAATGCATGCTCTAGTCTCATGCCAAGGCACTTCCTATAAAGGAGAGAATGGACAATGAATCATATGCAATTAGTCCTTCATTTACAGTAAGAAAAAAGAAAAATGTTTTGAGTTGGAAGCACTGATGGGTCAATAGAAGAGTTGTTTCTGCAGGAGTCCATGTGTTACTTTCAGGCAAACTGTGTAGACACTTAGCTTTAGAAAGATTTGTAGAATACAAGAAAGGAAAATTACAACTTCAGCGGGGTTTTTTTTTTAGTGTCAGGGTGAGCAGTTTTCCCAACAGCAGGGTTCCTAATTATGATTAGCTATTTGAAATTGTGGAGGATAAAGTATGTTAAGTGTCTGCATTTTCATCAGGATGAGAGGATGGGCTGTTGAGTTTTCTTCACAGGAAGCAATGACCCTTTCAAAGGCTTATCATTGACTAAGTAAGAAAGAGGCTGTGCATGAGAAATGTTACAGGGTGGGCCTTCTTTTGGCAAATTACACCAGCATGTATGTAGCTGAGCACACTGCACACACACGTAAACTTTCCCTACTCTCTCTATTACAGACACAATATAAATACGTGAACCGCACAGATTAAAACTTGCCATATTTTAATTAAAATTATTCGCACATTTTAAGAGCTAATACTCGTAATAATAGGAAGGAAAATGTTCCTATATTGATGTAACGGATTTGAAAAAGGGAAAATTGCAAAAATTTTAATTGTGTTTCTCAGGTTCAGAAAGAAACCTTGGCTTTTAAATCTACATGTACTTGATACTTCCTCAAGAATCTTAGCAATTTCATGTAACCCTAAGTTATTCTCCAGCCTCACCTCCGAACAAGGAACAAAATAGCAAGAGCAAAATACTTACTGCTTACTCTGAAAACGTGGTCCATCATTCGCCTAAATCCATGTTTTCTACGGATATTTACTGAAAATCCTGGGGTTTTTTTTACCAGCAATAAGTCTTTCATACTTGCAAGTAATTGCAAGATACAGTAAAATAAGATAATGGGAAAAAAATATTCCCCAAAATAATAAATTTCCCTTTTATGCATGCAGAAAACTTACCCATGACAAGCATAATCCATTTTTACATATGTACATACTTGTTAAAACTCAACAATAATTATAACTACTTTAGGAATTATACCATTATTAAAACTTCTAACATTTAATTCACTAGTATACAATCAACGGTCATGGTTTATTTACATCTATGCAATAAAAGTTGAAAATTAAGATAATCATTCAGAGCACAGTCAGCAGGAAAAAAATACTAAGAATAAAAATTGAACTATGTATGACCCAGAAAATAACCTTCTTGGTCTTTGTCACAATGATACTTATCCTGCATCAGGGAAAAATTCTGTACCACGGCTTCATAAAATCAAAGGAGTTAGGCAATGTTTTATGTATTGGACATTACTGTTATTCTGGACCTCTATAAACAAGAACTGGAAATTACAGAATCTTGCCTGATTGCTTTTTTATTTTTTTTTAGTAATGTAAAGGTAACTCATTTGCCCAGAGAGAATCATCTTCATTTCCTGATTAAATGCAATCAGAGTGCTTTTGCTGGCAATCTGGTCTCATTTAAAAACTATCATACCAAGTGATCACTGTTAATAACTACTAGTATTATACAGATTTGAAATGAAGGTCAAAAGCTATGGTTAGAAAGCGAAGACAGGATTATAGTTGTAATGTTGCTGATGGAAAGAGCCCTTTACTCTTTGCTCAGAGCCCTGATATAAAATCCAAATGGTCCCTATGACAAATGTGCATAGCAGATATTTTATTCACCCCTCAAACAAATAACACTAGCAAAAGTGCTATGGAATGATATGGTTTATCAGTCTTTTCACTTGCAGAATCTTGGATTATACTGCTTATGGAATTTAACAGAATTTCCTGCTGTAGCTACATAGAATGATTCATTCTGTATCAGAATTTGTGAAAGAGTACATAAAAAATTATGCATATACCAGACTGTCCCCAAGCCTATTATGGACAAGGGAATAGTGTCACTAAAGTGTATTTTCACTGAAAATGCAAAGAATTAGCACCCAGAAGCCAAAAGAACAGTAAGTAAAAGAAAAGACCAGCAGGCACCAGCCCCAGTTCAACCAATCAGACCTAGCTTTCTTGGGCAGTGGACCAGTCTAATATCACATTAGACAGGCATGCTTCACACCACTCACATGCCAGCTGTTCTTGCCCTTTGTCCTTCATGACACCAAGCAAGGATGGAAAGTTTCTCCTACAATCAATAAACATAGGTAGAAGTTAAAACTCAGTTTTTGTTCATTTTGTCATCAGCTGCAGGTTTTAATTACAAACGCAGGTGCAATGCTGTATGACAGGAAAGGGGCCCACATTCTCCCCCAAGATCCCTCACATCTTCCCCACAGCCTCCAAGTGCAGTATGCTGGTAGTATCCACTCTCTACAGTGTACAAGAACACAGTTTTCATAAAATCCCTCCCTCTGCAGAGGTCTGCGTAGTTCATGTAATTAAGGCTCAGTCTTCTGATTGCATAATAGTAATATAGGGACTGAGCCCCTTGAAACATTTTCACAATAGTACTGTTCTGCACATATCAATGGTGAGACCCACTGCTGCTCTTTCTGTGGGAAATGGTGATTGCCATCAACACTGCTGTGCAGAGGGCTGTGACGAGGCTGCACTTCCAGCCTGGGCTTCCCTGCTGCCAGGTCTGATGCTGCTGGTGTGTTTTCTCAAAAGGCACTCACCTTCCAGCAGCACGGCAGCTGAGAGTGAGGAGTACAAATACCATGCCTAATAATAATAAAAAAATAGTCACACACACCAGCAACCATAATTCGAGTTAAGTAGGTATGTTAGTTCACAGAAAAAAAAACATTTGTTACTTTTTATAAAGCCTGGTCGTAATAAGCCTTGTGAGGGTGCATTAAGATACATTCTTTTGTTCACAAGTAACAAAGAGCTTCAATGCCTGCTTCAGTTTCAAATCTCTGTGCAGCCATAACAAAGTCACTGCTGTAGCACATCCATAATCTGTAGTGCATTTTGAGATTCTCAGATGGAAGACCCCATATAAATGGAAACTATTATTATCTATATAGCAGATAGATCCCAGCTCTGCTGTAATATGCTGTTCTCCTCAGGGGGCTCAGGCATGTGAGCTGCTAAGTACTCTCCATTTCCATTGCTACTCCTTGCAGCTGAGAGCACTCAGCATCTAGGAGGATCGAGTACAGAACTGAGTCTGGGCTTCAAACTCACACCATTTACTTATGCAGAGCTTCCATCATGGTTTTTAAACTGTGCTTTTGGCTATGGAAAGGGAGGCAGAAAGCGAAAGTGTAACAGAAACACTGGAGAGAAAAAAGCAAAATTCAATACAACTGCAAAGATGTAAACTACTTAAACCATTAAAAGGGTTATGGCAGTTTCAAGACTAGATTAGTGAGATTACTGTCCTCCCATCAGATGACAAAATAAAGCACCACATAAACCAAGAGAGATTGTATCAGCCATAAAACTCACAATTCCAAAAAAGAAATTCACATTTTTTTAAATTACAAAAAAAAAAAAGAAATCATTATATGAGTATTAAAGATAAAAAATACAAATGAGAAATTCAAAATCTACATGTGCATAAACTGAAACATTTGCTTTGTTTTACTCAGTGCACACACACAAAGCAGTAAATTTCTCACTAAGGGTTTTTCCCTTTCCCCCCTGCCCCCACTGGGAACAGCACAATTTCAAATCCTCAGTATTTCCACCTCTAATTGCTAGAAGGGTTCATTATCAGCTGTCTAAAGTGCAATACATCAACCTTGCAAAGCTGATATACAAAAGACTTTCACACATCTGATGGGCTGCTGTGCTAAATACATCTTAATTTGTGCTGCATCTGCTGTTTTCTAATTTGTTTGTCATGCTGTGAATGCTACAGACTTTGCTACAGCAGCTCCCTGATTTTTTATTTTTAAAAACACAGCAGCTATTCAGGAAAGAAATGGCTGAGTGCCACCATTGTTCCTCTGATCCATGGAATGACATCAGTTTCCTCATATTAACCATTGAATACTTGATGATATATGTTTAATATATTACATATACATGGTACCATATGTCTCAATATACAAACTGTATGTGTATATGTACTATTTACACCTTCCTTGTTAATATTCATTAGAATATAGATCTTTTCAAACCAGTTTATTTACATTTGAAACAATGTCTAATTTAAGCCACTTCATGTTCTGTGTGTCCTCAATTTTTACTGGCAAGACTTTTTTTGTTGAAAATCTGGAAGAATGCTGCTAAAATCACGAATCTTGGTCATTCATATACATAAATAAAGACTGGTGGCTTTTTTTTACACATTGAAGGACATTTCATTGAAACCACATAGAGTCCTCCGTGAAATGAGTTTGGCGTTCTCTGTTCTGTCCCTGCTGAGCTGAAAAGCAAATGGTAAGACAACATGTGTAATTCAGCATGATTCATAATACATCAAAGACTGTACAGAAGAAACCTCAGCTTGAGCTGGCAGGGAAATTAAATTTCTACTCTTCCCTTCTTAAAGCAGAGAGTTTTACCAGGTACAGTGAGCATTATCGCTGGGCATGATGAATTTTTAGTGAAACCGCCTATGCTGTCATTAGCCTTCATAATAATGAGAATCCCACACATACCCCTTCTCCAAAAATAAGAATGAAACACCAAGTGGTATTTTGCACACATCCTCCTGAAACTTCACAGGTTGCAAGGTTAGAAGGGAACCCACCTGGCACCACATACATCTTCCAAGAGATCTTGATCTCTCAGAGCTTTCTTTTAGGGAGGCCAACCCACCGCTAATCACTCCCCCACCAAAATAAGCTTTCAAAGAGATTTAAAAACACGTTACCGAAAAAGCAGAATCTTGCCATTGTGCAATTCCCATGTGCACACAAAAAAATACCGTAACCTAAGCCATAAATGTTGTTACAAATAATGTTCCTTACTTAATTGTTTGTGTTTAGCTGTCAGTCTTCCCAGTTTGACAAATGTTGCAGTTTTGGGGTGGTTTTAAATCCACGTTCTTGTTGCGTTTTGTGCAGGGTAGGTGGCATATAATAGAAAGGATAACTCCCTTTGTTTCAGCAAGCCCTGACTTTAGAGGAGCAGCTGAAATGCAAATTTCCTTCTTCTGCTTTTGCAGTGTGAATCTTGATGTTAAAGACATGGGGAGTTATTTACATAATCATAGAATCACAGAATCATAAGATCATTTAAGTTGGTAAAAACCTTTAAGACTGAGCCTCACTTTTAAGCCTGCACTGCCAAGGCCACCATATCCTTTAGCTCCCCATCAAATCCATCTTTTAAATATCTCCAGGAATAGTGATTCAACCACTTCCCTGGGCAGCATGTTCCAGTGTTTGCATCAGTCTCCATTTTCCAAACAAATGCCAATCAGTCTCCAGTGTTAAGTCGTCCACAGGAACAGGCTGCAGCTATTACAGAGGCAGTTTTATGACTGGAGAAGCCATAGACAAATCAGTGCTACCGTAAAGAAGTATGTTTAATCAATAAGGCATATTGTTCAACTAGTGTGGAAGAAAAAACACCTTGTAGAGTAACAGCATTTGTAAAGGTTAATCAATTCAGCTAATTGTAAATGCTCTCAGTTGCCAGTCTTTAAACAGTTTCTTCTCTTTGTAGCTGCTAATTCATTGGGATGCAGCAGTGCTAAGCTGGAAAGGAAGGAAAGGAAGAAAAGCAGTCAAATTTCTCATTACTCTCTGTGCTGTACTGTGCCTCTGTCTGTAACATCAATATATTTACCAGAGGGAGATAATATTTTCTTTCTGCTAACACTGTCTTACCTCCTTCATTACACAATAAACAAAGCAAGAGGTCTATGCTTCACAGTCCAGGCAGATGAAAAGGAAATCAGGTTATTGATCTTCTTGTTCACTTCTTTAAAGGCCAAATATATGACTAACCATTTCAGTAGTTTTTGCAATGCTCTTTCTTTCATGGCCATAAAGAAAGATTTTTTTTATTCTCAAATGATTGTTTCCTGTAGGAAAAGGGAAAAACTCAACATGAATCTTGAATCAGTTCTCTCTTGAGTTCATGAGAGAGTTAAAACAAGCCCACACTATAAAGGAGATACAGCCTGATTTCAATGTTTTCTCTAGACCAATTTTAAATGAGCCTATGAAGCAGGTTGATGGTCTCTGACACTTGTGAATTGTGTAATTGTTTACTGCTTATGAAAGAGCTTAGAGTTTTCTAAGGTGATACCTCTTCTCACTTCAATGTACATTTAATGTCACACCTTTCTATCTTGAGTTTGGAAACTAAAAAGCTTTCCTTCAGGCACCCACCTCAAATAATGCCAGAGTTATCAAATGGGCTTCAAAGCAAGCTGTTTGATTTTCTCCCTGATGTATTTATAGGTTTTTCAGTAACTAAAAGGTATTAGCACCTTTTAACTTTATTTTTGCAAAGCCAGCCAGAGGTCAGAGATTTCAGGTCTTCACAAAATCAATCAATATTGATTAAAGATCAAAGCAAGTACTGAAAACACAGTGTACACTCCCACCAAACAAAGCACTGTCGTTCCCATAGCAAAAAGAAAATGAGAACAGAGGGGGACATAGCAGCTTGTCTCACCCTTTCTGCCTTCTAAGCCCCAGCTGCCAACATCGTCCTTGTCCTTTCTGTGCCCCTGCCAGCTCCTCCTGGATCATTGCAGCCAACTGACCCCACTACCTGCTTGGATATCTCTCAAGAAGAAAGACCTGGATATTTCTTCTTGCATTTCAGAAATCTGAACACAGGCTATATTTGTCAAAACTGCCTGGACCAGGCTCTGAGGATCGGTAGCAAGGATACATCCAGGAAACATACATATTCATACAAGGTAATTCAGCTAAGGCTATCATATCAGCACTCCTACTTGAATGAGTATTTCATATGAAATTGATAGCTGTATGTTTGGTTTGGTTATTTACAAGTAGATGGTCTGATATTTCACCTCCCTTAATTTTTATAGAGAGGTCTCTTCCTGCTAGGCATATCATTAATACGTCAACATTCAAGTCAAATGGTTAAAACCAAAAAAGTGTTACATCAGCTGAGGAAACATATGAAGTGAAAATTTAATTACTTCAATGGCAATTAGAAATTTGCTGTATTTAATAAGTTTGTATCTTTGTTACAAATTTCTAGCTGGAAAATCCCATAATATGACGGATTGGTATATAGCAAAAGCAAGAAATGTCATTATGGAAAGTGTATTTTATTAAGCAAAAATGCTCTTAGAATTGTTGTTTCAGAAATCAGTTAATAAATTGTTTATTTCACACGAGTAATTGCAACTTAAGGGTGCCACACAATTTCACAACATAAGGACTGCTAAGGAAAAAATGTGCATCTGCATCCCAGCCTAGTTAAGAGTGTAGGTGTTGAAAGCCTACGAGATGCAGTGTCTGTCAGGTGTGCTCTTCCTAAACTGCAAACACCCTTTCCCTCTGTCACTATTAACCTGATATAACCTTCTGGGTGCTGCTGTAATAACTTTAAGGAGAGCTTTATGGCCATGTTTAGGCTGCTGCCCTAAGTTTTGAAGTCCTGTCTCTCACACAACAAACCTGTTACTCTGTGAGGTTTGGGTTTATATTTTTTTTTCTTCTCACTCTTGTATTCTTCACCACTAACATGTTACTACCTCTTACACCTGCTCCACTGCCCTCTCTCTTCTTTCTCCCCCCCCTTTCTTTTTCCTTTTTTAAAAGAAATAGTTTAATTTTCTTTTCAGATGGTAAATTTTTACATCAGTTTAAAAATCTCTTGAAGGTATACTGGAGTATTGCTCAGCTCACTTCTAAATTAAAGCAATTATTAAAAAACTTTGAAGCACTTTAACAATTTTAAATCACTCAGCACATAGCAATTTAAAATTATTGGAGCAGTTTTATAAGCACTTGAATTTGGAGGTGATCAGAGACCTGAAAATGTGCAATATAGGGTAATTTAAAATTATTAGAGTACTTCACTTTTTTTATAAGCTTCTCAGTTTGGAAGTAATCGGGTTCTGACTTGTGAACTTGTGCATTGTAATGCGAGTGCTTCTTATTCTTAGAGAGATACAGCCTATTAAATAAAATTACTTCAATAATTGTAAATTACTATACATGAACATGCTCAAAAATCTAACTTTATTTCTTAAATTAAAAATATTTTTCACTCCAAGTCTGTAAAAAAGACCTTTAAGTGACAGAATAGTAATTTAAATTTTGGGGGAAGGCTGATTTATATTTTCCCAGGAATAAAAACAGATGAAAATGCCTACATAAGAATACAGAGGTTATATAAGAATATTTTTATAAGCCCATATTATGAATCTTCAATTATGTTCAAAATCAGTCTTTCTCATGTACAGCTTAATTTTTATTAAACACTAGATACACATTAATAAATGTATATTAATATACATTTATATTATTATTATGTGTATTAATAAATGAATAAAAAATTTTCAGCCCAAATTTCATATATATGATTGAGAGAATAACACAAGAATAAATTTGTGTTTTTCCAGGTTATTCACAGTTGTGATTAAATGTAATTCCATTAGAGATTTTTACAATTTCTATGTACCTTTGCATTTGTTTAGGATATTATTTCTCAGTCTCTTCTATCAATAACAAAAGGATACTGTCTGGAAAATTGTCTCAAAATATTCATGAGAATTCACAATAGGCATAAGAAATGATCACTATGTAGACATTGTTGCATATGTAAACATAAAGGTATAAAATATACTTTACAAAAAGAGATCTTTCAGGTATTTTTCAGAAGGCAGTTCAGATTGCGTTTTTGCCAATGTCGCTTTTACGGACCCTAACATGGGGTTTTTCACCCTTCCTCCGGGCTAGCTCAGGTGTTAGGGTGAATTTTTCCCGGGTCCAAGTCACATGGACATAGATAAGATATCAAAAGAGGCCCTTTTTCCAGATAAGGTTACAGGATTTATTTCTTGTGGGTAGTGAGGGAATGGAAGGGAGAAGAGGGGCAAAGAGAGGGGGAAGAAGAGCGGGGAAAGAGCGAGGAAAAAAGGGAAAAAGAGGGAAAAAGAGAGCAGGGAAAAAGAGCGGGGAAAAATGGGAAAAAGAGACAGAGGCCAGGGCATACTGACCTTTTCTAGGGTCTGGAAAGGGGGGTGGGGAGAAATTGGATCCCAGCCAGCCCTGTATGGCCAGGAGAGGAGAAGGGTCAAGATACAGGGCACAGCAGGGGTTACAGAATGTACCATTTACAATGTATCTAGGAAATGTAACATGCCAATGTAAAACTTCAAACATTAAGTATAGCAGAAAAAACAACCAACGACTGTGCTTGTTAAAAAAAAAAAAAAACAAACAAACAAAAAAACCCCTAGAAACAAGAATAAGTTAACATTAGCAGTGAAAGAGTTTAAATGCTCTTACTTCAAAGTGCTGCAAGTCATAGAGTGTGCTGATCAGAAGAAAGCAAATAAGAGCACATTGAAGCAAGTTGTGCCAAGTAGCTTTCCATAAAATAAAACATCTCTAAGAGTTCAGTGAAAGGGCAACAGTAGCAAGACTACAGTGCTCTTTGGTAGATGAAAGCTTTAGACTTTAAAGTCAGATCTGAGAGTGTACATATTTGTGTTTATGTAACTTGTGCTCCTTCCTATATTAAAATTGTAAGAATGAAATGCTGGTTGATTGCTCCCATGAACAACTAAATTTCAGGCAGGCAGATGAAATTAAACAGTAAGGCCAAAATAGCATCATAATTAATTATCATATATCATCAATAAATGCAGTATCTAGGCAATCCTTGGTGATTCAATCTTTATAAAATGTGAAGCAATGATTTAACATGCATGTTTGCATATCAGACTGCAAACATGAAGATCATGTGAAAAATTTTGATTAATCTTTTTTATCTATCAAAAAACCGAGAAAGTACAGAAGGATAAACTAATTGTTCCAGCATGTTGTATTTCTCAGAGAAGGCCATTCAGCTTAGACAGGTGAACTCTCATTTTTTCCTTAGCTTCTAGAAACAGAAGGGTCTTGACAGTGTAACCTAACCTAGAGATGACTATGAACAAAAGCATGCAGTAAAGATCCAGTAAAGCATGTAGTAAAGACCCAGAGAATTGTATAACACTCGATACATAATAGTATGAAAAAAGCTGCCTGTCAGGGAAGTTTCTTCCTCTGCTATTTTCTCAGAATAATAGCCTTGTGCCCCAAATTACAGGAAATTATATCCCTTTCTATGAAAATACTCATGCCACTGGATATATATTTGTTCACATAATGTGTTCCTCTCAGAGTCCTGTAGAGCCCTTCACATAATAAAGAATTACACAAGTTAATGCACTGTACTGAGCTAAGCTCTGTATAAAAAGTAGTTCCATTTATCTGTTTCAAATTTCAGTCTTCAATTCCACAATCATTGAAATAGCAGCTTTCCTATTTTACAGGGTCAAGCTTCTTAATATTACTCATCTCTTAAAAATGTCAAACCACTTTTCAAATTCCTTTCATCTACAGTTTGAGTCTGGAGTAAATGTCCCCTTTCTTCTGTTGTTCCCACAGACGCAACTTCAAAGAGAACTTCAGAAGAGCTTTTGCAGGATTTGTATTTTTCTAAAAGTTTTTTTGGAGGGACCTCCCTTTCAATTTTTCTGCATATCTCTGATAGCAACCCATACCAGAGCTCTTTACCAAAAGATGTTAAAACTTCTTTAGAGGACTCCTGCTGTTTGTTAATTCAGTAGTTATACCACTGAGCAGTTCTCACAGTCACCACATTAGCAGCCATCAGCTGTTGTAAGCATAAATCCTCAATTTCTTTTCCTCTGCAATGTATATAAGGCTGTGACCCAACGCTATATTGCAGCTCCTGGAGTCACCTATAGAAAATTTCCTTCTTTGCAAAATGAGTAACAACTACAGTTTACTTATCTCTTCTATTTTGTTCCCTTATCCCTCATTTTAGTCCTTTTTCCAGTAAGTAAGTGTTGGGGGTTGAATTGTTCCCTTTACTTTCTGGGGAATTTTTCCCATTCTTATGCTAAGTATTTGTGGCTACACCTTAGTAGCAATAGTTTTCTCTCGTAGGGGGCTTGGGGATGGGGGACACCAGAAAAGGAAAGGTGGCACAGGGGTCTGGAGCGGGCTCTCGCTCTCTCACTTCGCTCATGGAGTGGTAGGAGGATGCCCCGTGCTCCAAGCTAGCATCTCCCCTGCCATCCCAGCACCAGGAGCCACGTTCCCTGTCATTGAACACCGCTCTGCTGCTTTCCCACTTCATCCTCCTACCTCCGGGCACTCTGCCGAGCACCACGACCGACACCGTGAGGGGGGAGTCGCTCCCCCATCCCTCTCAGCCCTGGGCCGCTGCCGCCATCCCCCAGCCCTCTTCGACTGCGCGGGACCTGCCCTGCCCACAGCACCGGGAACTAAGCACAGGGAGAGGGAACCTTGGCCAAAAGGGACTGGAACTGAGCGGTACTGTTCTGTTTAGTCATCAATTTTTATAGCTGTTGTTGTTTCTGCTATTTTGCCTTGTTAGATATCAGTAAAGAACTGTTATTCCTATCCCCACATCTTCTGCCTGAAAGCCTCTGATTCAAAACTGTAATAATTAGAAGGGAGGGGGTTGCACTCTGCATCTCAGGAAAGGGGTTCTCGCCTTTCCTTAGCAAAATACCCGTCTTTCAAACTGAGACAGATTTTGGTGCCCAGAACGTGGGGCATTGTCTGAGAGCATTGAGAGAGGGGTAGAAAAGGGGATAACAATTCTTGAATTACCCAAGTTTGTGGTAGGTGACACCATGCTGTCCAGCTTACCCTGGATTGGCCTCCATGTGGTCACTGCTATATCCCTCCCATTTGCAAGCCCCTTTTTAAGCATGAGTCTCATAACCAAGGTTACTGTGCCTATTATCTGGTTCATTTTGTGGTTGATCAGTTGAGGAATTCATGGATTTTTAATTTTCTCTGCAAGATGGCCACATGGATTCAGAGCTGCCACACTCTACGTGTGTGTTTCTAGGGCTACTTCAATAATGGTACTTACTGTGAGGAAGTGGCAGCAGGTGAAATTTTCTCCCAACCCATCACACGGATTTTGAAGTTCACCCCACCAGTCTTCAAGGGGTTCAAATCCGCTCTAAATGCTAATGATATTATCCTGTAGCTAGTGTTGCTGATATCCCTGTTAAACCTGTTCGATCTAACATTCAGAGATAAGGGGAGATTGACTTGGATAACAATCCTGATACCTACCCCAGGAAATAGTGATGCTGCCCCAGAGCCTGATCCTGTCCCAGAAACTAGGGATGTTACCCCAGAGCCTGATCCTGTCCCAGAGACCAGGAAGGTTACCCCAGAGCCTGATCCTGTCCAAGAGACTAGGGATATTACCCCAGAGTTTGACCCTGCCCCACAGCCCACTTCGGAAAGGAACCACCCAGAATGGGTGGGGGTGCTAGCAAAGGAGATACGTGAGATGGGCCAGATGCTGAAGGAGCACCTCTCCCCAGCTGGTGAGAAACCCTCCCCCTACCTTAAAGAGGGAGAATCTGATGGTGCAGCAGTGGGACCCACAGATGTTACATCCATCCAGGTTCCAGCTGAACTGCAAGGGCACTCACAGCCAGCAGCAGTTGCCCCTGTGGAAACTAGGAAGTCTAAGATGAAAACAAGGCACCTAGATAATAAGGGTCAGGAAGGGGGCCCCTCACAACCAGCAGGGGAGCCAGAAGTTGAGATCATCACCGAGTCCCTGTCATACGAGTCTCCGTAACCTGCGAAAAGACATTGTACGACGGGGCCGTGAGCCTTTTACAACCTGGTTACTGCGGGTCTGGGACCTTATGGGTACAGGTGTGCAACTGGATGGTACTGAGGCAAGGAATTTGGGAGCCTTGACCCAGGACTCAGGTGTGGACCAGGTATTTGTAAGGGAGACAGGTCTCCTTTCCCTCTGGGAGCGACTTTTAATGAGTGTGAGAGAGAGATATGTCCACAGAGAGAGAATGTAGGAGTACCACCATAGAATGAGTTGGAATACCCTTGAGGAAGGGATCCAACAGCTGCGAGAAGTGGCAGTACTGGAGGTGCTCTTTGGGAGGGATGGACAGCATGACAATGACCCTGACAAGGTCAGGTGCACAGGACAGATGTTGTGGAATCTGGCAAACCTGGGCCCATCTCAATATACCTCCTTTATTGCAATGATTGATGCTGATACCAACCAAGTGACAGTGGGTTCTGTTGCCAGCAGGCTCAGAAATTATCAGAGTATGATGGCTGGCCCAGTGCAGGCTCTTGTCTCTGCTGTGGTTAAGGACCTCAGAGAGGAGTTTAAGGAGGAGATGAAGGAGATAAGGGAAGAGGTGAGGAAGATCAGTGCAGCACCAGTGCGAGTCATGGACCCCAAAAGTAGAGCCCAACGCCCCCCAGCTAGAGAGAGGGAGTACACCCCATGAGCTGACCTGTGGTTCTTTCTGCCTGACCACGGGGAAGACATGAGAAGGTGGGATGGGAAACCCACTTCTGTCCTGGCAGCACGGGTGTGCCAACTCAGGGAGGGGAACACCAACAGAGGGAACTCTACTAAAGTGAAGGTAGCCTCAGCCTCCCATGGAGGTGCAGGGTATTACAGAAGGGAGGATGATCTGTCAGATCCCCTTGAAGGAACCTCCAGTATGTATGCCCAGGAGAGAAATAATAACCAGGACTAGAGGGGCCCTGCCTCTAGCCAGGGAGAGGCACGGCAAAACCGGATCTTTTGGACGGTGTGGATCCAATGGCCTGGCACATCAGAGCCACAGGAACACAGAGCATTGGTTGACACTGGTTCACAATGTACATCAATACCATCAGGACATGTCGGGAAGGAACCTGTTTCAATTGCTGGGATTACAGGGGGATCTCAGGAATTGACTTTGCTGGAGGCTGAGGTGAGCCTGACTGGGAAAGAGTGGCAGAAACATCCAATTGTGACTGGCCCAGAGGCACCATGTATCCTAGGCATAGACTTCCTCAGGAACGGCTATTACAAAGACCCAAAGGGACTCAGGTGGGCTTTTGGAATAGCTGCTGTGGCAGCAGAGGGCATTAAGCAGTTGAACACCCTGCCTGGGCTATCAGAAAACCCATCTGCAGTGGGACTCCTCACGGTGAAAGAGCAACAGGTGCCAATTGCTACCTCAACAGTGCACCGCCAGCAGTACCGGACGAATCGAGATGCAGTGATCCCCATACACAAGATGATCCGTGAGCTGGAGAGCCAAGGGGTGGTCAGCAAAACCCACTCACCCTTCAACAGCCCCATCTGGCCTGTGTGTAAATCTGAAGGAGAATGGAGACTGACAGTGGACTATTGTGCATTGAATGAGGTGACTCCACCGCTGAGCGCTGCTGTGCCGGACATGCTGGAACTGCAGTACGAGCTGGAGTCCAAGGCAGCCAAGTGGTACGCCACCATTGACATCGCCAATGCATTCTTCTCCATTCCTCTGGCAGCTGAGTGCAGGCCTCAGTTCGCTTTCACCTGGAGGGGCGACTGCCCCAGGGGTGGAAACACAGCCCCACCATCTGTCATGGACTGATTCAGGCTACACTGGAGAAGGGTGGAGCTCCAGAACATCTGCAGTACATTGATGACATCATTGTGTGGGGGGGACACAGCAATGGAGGTATTTCAGAGAGGAGAAAAGATCATTGAGATTCTGCTGGGAGCCAGCTTCGCCATTAAAAAGAGCAAAATCAAAGGGCCTGCCCAAGAGATCCAGCTCCTGGGAGTAAGGTGGCAAGATGGACGGCGCCAGATCCCCAGTGAGGTCATCAATAAGACCACTGCAATGTCTCCACCAACCAGCAAGAAGGAAACACAAGCTTTCCTAGGTGCCATAGGCTTTTGGAGAATGCACATTCCTGAGTACAGCCAGATTGTGAGCCCTCTTTACCTGGTCACCCGCAAGAAGAACGATTTCCACTGGGGCCCTGAGCAGCAGCAAGCCTTTGCCCAGATCAAGCAGGAGATTGCTCATGCGGTAGCCCTTGGCCCAGTCAGGACAGGACCAGATGTGAAGAACGTGCTCTACTCTGCAGCCGGGAACCATGGTCTGTCCTGGAGCCTGTGGCAGAAGGTGCCTGGTGAGACGCGAGGCCGACCACTGGGGTTCTGGAGTCGAAGCTACAGAGGGTCCGAGGCCAACTACACTCCAACGGAGAGGGAGATCTTGGCCGCCTATGAAGGGGTCCAAGCTGCCTCAGAGGTGGTTGGCATGGAAACACAACTCCTTCTGGCACCCCGACTGCCAGTGCTGGGGTGGATGTTTAAAGGAAAGGTTCCCTCAACCCACCATGCCACTGACGCCACATGGAGTAAATGGATTGCCATCATCAAACAACGCGCCCGTATTGGAAACCCGAATCGCCCTGGGATTTTGGAGATAATTACCAACTGGCCGGAAGGGGAAGACTTTGGTCTTGCCGACGAAGAGGAACAGGAACAAGTGACCCGGGCTGAAGAAGCCCCACCGTATAACCAACTGCCAGCAGATGAAACATGCTATGCTCTTTCACTGATGGTTCCTGCCGCATCGTGGGGATGAACCGGAAGTGGAAAGCAGCCGTATGGAACCCCACACGACAGGTTGCACAAGCTACCGAAGGAGAAGGTGGATCGAGTCAACTTGCTGAACTCAAAGCTGTTCAGCTGGCCCTGGACATTGCTGAAAGAGAGAAGTGGCCAAAACTCTACCTTTACACTGATTCATGGATGGTAGCCAATGCTCTGTGGGGATGGCTGGAAAGGTGGAAAAAGGCTGACTGGCAACGTAGGGGAAAACCAATCTGGGCTGCCAATGAATGGAAAGACATTGCCACCAGGATAGAGAAGCTGCCTGTGAAAGTCCGACACGTAGATGCCCATGTCCCCAAGAGTCGGGCTAATGAGGAACACCGACACAATGAGCAGGTAGATCAGGCTGCACAGATAAAGGTGTCAAAGATAGATTTAGACTGGCAGCACAAGGGAGAGTTGTTCCTGGCTCGATGGGCCCATGATGCCTCAGGTCATCAGGGCAGAGATGCCACCTATAAGTGGGCACGAGACCGAGGGGTGGATCTAACCATGGACAGTATTTCTCAAGTTATCCATGACTGTGAGACGTGCGCTGCCATCAAGCAAGCCAAGCGGGTGAAGCCCCTCTGGTATGGGGGGCGATGGGCCAAATATAAGTATGGAGAGGCCTGGCAGATTGACTACATCACACTGCCTCAAACCCGCCAGGGCAAGCGCTATGTACTGACCATGGTGGAAGCCACCACTGGGTGGTTAGAGACCTACCCTGTGCCTCATGCCACTGCTCGGAACACCATCTTGGGCCTGGAAAAACAAGTTCTTTGGAGGCATGGTACCCCTGAGAGAATTGAGTCAGACAATGGGACTCATTTCAAGAACAGCCTTATAAACACCTGGGCTAGAGAACATGGCATTGAGTGGGTGTACCATATCCCCTACCATGCACCAGCTGCAGGGAAAGTTGAACGGTGCAATGGCCTGCTCAAAACCACCTTGAAGGCACTGGGTGGGGGAACTTTCAAGAACTGGGAGATTAATCTACCAAAGGCCACCTGGTTAGTGAACACCCGAGGTTCCACTAACCGAGCAGGCCCTGCCCAATCTGAGCCCTTGGGAATATCAGATGGAGATAAAGTTCCAGTGGTACACATGAGAGGTATGCTAGGAAAAACTGTTTGGGTGAATCCTGCCTCCAGCAAAGACAATCCCATCCATGGAGTTGTATTCGCTCAAGGACCAGGTTGCACCTGGTGGGTGATGTAAAAGAATGGAGAGACCCAATGCATGTCCCAAGGAGACCTTGTTTTAGGGTGACGTACCTATGGTACTGTGCCTATGTCTCTAACTGCATGTATGTATGTAATGTAATGGTTTTAATTTGATATAGCATATTAGTATGGGAAAAATTCAGGGCTGGATAATGTTGGGGGTTGAATTGTTCCCTTTACTTTCTGGGGAATTTTTCCCATTCTTATGCTAAGTATTTGTGGCTACACCTTAGTAGCAATAGTTTTCTCTCGTAGGGGGCTTGGGGATGGGGGACACCAGAAAAGGAAAGGTGGCACAGGGGTCTGGAGCGGGCTCTCGCTCTCTCACTTCTCTCATGGAGTGGTAGGAGGATGCCCCGTGCTCCAAGCTAGCATCTCCCCTGCCATCCCAGCACCAGGAGCCACGTTCCCTGTCATTGAACACCGCTCTGCTGCTTTCCTACTTCATCCTCCTACCTCCGGGCACTCTGCCGAGCACCACGACCGACACCGTGAGGGGGGAGTCGCTCCCCCATCCCTCTCAGCCCTGGGCCGCTGCCGCCATCCCCCAGCCCTCTTCGACTGCGCGGGACCTGCCCTGCCCACAGCACCGGGAACTGAGTGCAGGGAGAGGGAACCTTGGCCAAAGGGACTGGAACTGAGCGGTACTGTTCTGTTTAGTCATCAATTTTTATAGCTGTTGTTGTTTCTGCTATTTTGCCTTGTTAGATATCAGTAAAGAACTGTTATTCCTATGCCCATATCTTCTGCCTGAAAGCCTCTGATTCAAAACTGTAATAATTAGAAGGGAGGGGGTAGCACTCTGCATCTCAGGAAAGGGGTTCTCGCCTTTCCTTAGCAAAATACCTGTCTTTCAAACTGAGACAGTAAGAGACACACTCCTTTACTCTGGTGTTTCCATGTAATTCCATATAATATTGGATTTTGGCTTTGATGTATATTCCATTTGGACAGTAGCATGGCAGTCAGTAAACTGGATGTAATCTGCTCTGATCTTCAAGCTAGAATTAAACAGATTATTTTACTTTAATTTATCAGTTCTTATTTTGCTGTTTAACTAGGTGCTATGATTATTCTAGTTTTTTCAAAGTATTTTATTGACTTCAATCCACTCAAAGTTCTTCCCAAACTCAGCAAACAAAGGGAAACTCCCTTGTGACTACACACAGTGCTGTCAGAGGATTTTCTCAGCTGTTTCACTTTACAAGATCACTTGTCCCTAGTAATACATATATAATTCACATATAACTGAAATAGTTCCCCAAAAGCCATTCATCCCCAGAGGAAACTGCTCTTTAATTGTTTGTTATGCCCTCTCAGCAGGGAGGCTGGCTTACACCATACATGTGCATCATTTTATTTAAATGACATCCTACCTTGCTACGAAAGCTGCCAGATCTATTTGATCTTCTTCCACTAAGGCTGGCAACTACAGAAAGCCCCCTGAGAACAAAGCAGCAGATGAAAAAGAAGTGCTGATGCTCCAGGCAAGCTCTTTTAGCCAGAGCTATACCAGCAGCAACATGCAGCAGGAAAAGATACATTCTTCAAAGGTTATTACAGTGTGCTGCATCTTCCTAATCTTTATTTAAGATATTTGGGATTGATTTCCATCCCTTAGCAAGGGGAACAGCACCACATAAATGACCAAGCATGAAGTTCAATCAAGAAGAAGGAACTCTCTCCCCCACTGTCTGCCATCCTCTCTGCAAGGGTCACACCTTGTGATAAATGGCACAAGGCTGATGTCCTGTGGCAGCACTTCTCCCAGACATTCTGGTGGTGACTTGGCCCTTCCTGGCATGATTTTCTCGCCTCGTTCCCCTGACCACGTCTCTTGCAAGTTGCCCCAGGTTGCACTGGGATTTTTTTCCCAGAAGGATTTAGGATTGGCAGTGCCAATATGCTGCTTAAGTGGGCAAGATGGGGGATGGAGCTCAGCGTGAGAGGATAGCACCTCACACAGCAATGCAAATGCACAGGCTGAGTAAAATTGGCTGTTTTGCTTGTCAGATGTTTATACAAACCTTCTCTTTAATGTTTGGGAAAATATTTTCCTGAGGTTTGGGTTGATTTTCAAATTCAAATGAAGTGTTTAAAAATATCCCCACAAAGGAAAGTAGAATGGCTGAGTTTCTCTGGCTTTTGAATATTAAACCTCAAAATCACTGCCAGGTTTCTCAAAAAGACTTATTAAATTTAAAAAATGGTGCAAGGGGAAAAAAAAATCATTTACCACACCTCCCCTTCCATGAACCCAAGCTGAGTTTCAAATCTGTGGCTGAACACAAAAACTAGCTATGTTTAGGGGCTTTTTAAGGTTTCAGTGTAAGTGGTAGTCGCAGGTTTATACTCAACCCTAAGATAATAAGTAGGCACATTAATTTGCAATAAATCTCGTAGTCCTTCTGATGGAAAATACCATCATAAGGAAAAAGATTATAGAATTTTTACTCGGAATTCTTTTCAACTCAAAAAATGTCACTGACTCTCTGAAGTCTGAGAACAGGAGTTTATGTCTCTGGCATAGGGTTTAAAGGGCATGCCCTGAAGATCCTTCAGCAGGATTACCAAGTAAGCATAGTCCTCATCTTCAGGGTTCAGATCAGGTTTTAATGGCTGCTGAAAATGCTACCAAAAGATTTCAAAGTGTATTTTTATGCTTCTTCATTTAACTCAGACACTATCAGTAAAGGTCAGAGCTATTTATCTCCATCTCTCATTTCAGTGTTGATTGGAAGAACTCCTTGCAGCCAGCAGCAAGCACAGCACAATTCTGCTTGGGAGAAAGCTGGCAAGGGTGCTGGGTTTTTAAGTGGTTGTTATCAAATCACACTGTTAGCACCTGCTGCAGCTGCAACCTATCCAAGAGCAGTGCTGGCTCATTGGTTTTCCATAGTTCTGACTGGAAGTGCCAACAAATATGGCATGGATCAAACACCTCGACAGCAGCTGGAGAAGACCTTAGAGGAGGATCAGAACAAGCCCGATTCACAACAAGGTAACCAATTCAGAAAGACAGAAGAAAAAAACAGATAGGCAAAGGAGAGTGTACGTGTGCCAGATGACTAATTCTTGCAAGCCTCCAGTTTTATAAAAGGATCAAATACATTTTGTATATTTATACACCCATTTCTTTCTTTGCAGGCCAATGACAGCCTGCAGAGTACCGCACAGATTTGCCAAAAATAATTACTCTGGTCACTTAGCAAAGCAGAGGATCTGTCATGCAGGAACATACTGCCTAGCAACAGTTCGCTTACCCCTCCTCCCTGGCAATAAGCAAACAGTGCCTGCCCTCCCCACCCCGTCTCGTTTATGTTGGCTTTCTGGCTGCTGGCAGACACGGCTGCTCACCTGGGTGTAAAACTGCTCCTGACAGGAGGACCCTGTGCTGTTTAAGTCCAAGTACATATGAGAAGATGAGTAGTGTAGTTCAAGAAGACCCTGGCTGCCAGGAAAAGGTGCAGTTTCTGCCTGTGATAAAATTGTCTCACGGTTTGCTTTGAGAAAATCCACTTCAAATGAAATCGCCCGTGTGGTAGCTCTTGGCAAATTGTGGTCTGGCATGGTAAAGGAAGGAGAGGAAACAAAATACCACAAAAAACAGTCATGCCAGACAAGCAACCACCCACATCCTTAGGACACTTTATTTTCCTCAAAAGTGTTTCATTAACATATATTTTAACTGTAGTATACAGAATTATAAACTACTGTCTACATTTTGTTTTATATGAAAATATTTAGGCAGATTTATGGAAAAGAAGTATACCATTCCTCCTTCCCCCAAGAAGCCCTCCTGCTTCTTCCTTACAAGCAGGCCACACCATTTTTCTTTTAGCTGAGTACCAAGGTTCTTCTTTTTTTTTTTCTAAAAGCATTGCCTTGGAAAATCGCACAAATAATTTTGTTAATAACTTTCTGTAACATTCTGGAAACAGTTTGGACATCTTAAAGCTGTATACAGAGATTAACATGACAGAACTTTTGCGCTCTGCCACACCTCCCACCTCTCCACAGTGTGTTACACTAGGGAAGCCTCAGACCTGACAGCTACCCTAACCCTCCCTACTGGCACAGCTGCTAAGGACCAGATTTTCCAAGAGCTCTATGCACATCAGTGACAATTATCTAGGATGATATTAATATTCCTTTTTTTCCTATGGCACATCTGTGCTGTCTCATAATGCAAAACTTACGTTATCTATAATATGTACAGCTGTAGCTATATTTGTCACTGCTTGGCTTGCCTATATTAGTAGAATTATTTGAAAAGTAATTTCAGGTGTAAAAATGTTAGAATCTTCTCATTCTAAATATTTATTCCAGTTAATCAGAAATTCCTCTTTGTATAAAGTACTGTCAGATGCCAGTCTTGAGATACACAACTTTGAGATGAACTATTAATTTGAGTTGTCTTTGAATAACTTCATAATTAACACTTAGATCATCCAGTAAACAAAGATAAAGGGCAAAATACTAATATTCTATATATGAAATTTACTAGAGTCATTACTGGAAAATTCTTTGAATAAAGGCATGGTGCCCTTATAATTGTTTGCTCTCATGTTTTATTATGTTTTCACATGTTTTGAAAACAGTTTCAAATTTTTGGGGAGGTCATCTAGTCATTTCAGTATAGTTGCTAAATTATTGCTTTTCATATCATGTTTCAGTCTGATATAAAATGTCTGTCCTTAATATTCTCATCCCTGCCCATTTGGCAATGAGTTTATCTTTTGTTTTAAGCGTTGTAAAAACTTTTACATTTACTGTCCTTTTACATGTGCCAGCATCCTTGATTATTTCAGGTGCACTATAAACAGATTCATGAGGTGTGTTTGATAATTAGGTACAGATGAACAACCTGGAAACTGAAGAGGATTCTTGCTTTTAAACAAATCTTTTAATCTGTCATAAAGAAACTTTTCTTCCCCCCTTGCTTTTCATCCTCAGCATGAAAATGGCAGTTCATTAATGAAAGAGATGCAACAAATCCATGAAGTAGTCTCTGACAAGTTGCAATCAGTTCTAATGGGTGTTGATTTATGGTCCTAAACTTTGGGCTTTTTCTGCTTGTAAAATATCTGGCACACATTTAAAATGAGGGAAGAAAAGAAATGTAATTATTATAAGATTCTGTATAGCTTTTCAGATCTATTAACTAGTTATAAACATATTTTTGCTGAAAAGCATCTAGCCACGGATTTAAAGATCTCTTAAATGTAAATTGATTATTACAGAAACGTCCGTACTGTACATAACATGTGTTACACTTCTACAAGTACTAATGCTCATTATAATACGTTATCCTTGTTGTTAGTAACATTAGGCTTGATCCAGCACCACTGAAACATATGGGAACTTTGATAGTGATCCCTACAGAAGACACTTTTGAGCATACATCCAGATAGAAAGTCTGAAACTCATTCTGACTGTAATGCCAAAGAGAAAACAAGTTGAAATGGAAAAAGTCAGTTTTTAAATGTTCAGAATGAAAAATAAACAGTGCAGAGGACATACATGCAAGAAAGCAGGGTAAAGATGGGACAAATTGATGATGACTACTAGCGAGACCAAACTGTGTTTCCCAAAGTTCTGTATTACAAGGAATTCTTATGCATGGGTTTCTTATGCAAAACATAGATTATATAATACTTCAAAAACAAATACTCTTCTGATATTACTGGAAATATTCACAAAACCAAATATTTTCCCATGTAAAAAACTACGCTTTTGCTGCTGGTTGCTTGCTGTCATGTCAGTGCATTTCATTTTTATCATTTGTCCGAGAGTTAGAACCTAGAGAAAAAAAATATTGCGTGCTTTAAGTAGCAAAAGTTTTTTCATTCAGTAATGCTCTGCTGAGCTAAATATTGAAAAACCGGTTTAGGATCAGATTACCCCATATTCAAATATTTTCATTATTAGCTTACATTTATTTCACCCATCTTTGACTCAAAAATTTCAACTTCAGAACACAGACTTTGCAGGACTTTAAAACAAAGCTGGGATTGCAGAAGTGTCCCAGATTGTTACACAGCTCTGTAGCAGCACCCACAGTAAGCGCTGGTAGAAACTGGCCTATTCATACCAGTGAAAAGAATCAATGTCCACCTGAGCTGATGGAGCTAAAGAATTGTGAGGTCTCTGCAGAGGCCGCCAACATTACTTGTACTAACATTATATGATGGTGGAAAAACATTTGAAATTTTTTTATCTTAAGCAAAGTCTATTTTGAGCTGAACATACCTGTACCCAGTCTCAGTGAATTAACTTTTCTTGTTCTTTGTTCCAGTCACAAACTCTACATGACCAGCTGCTGATTTTTTAGCTCTTTGTTGGTTGGTTTTCCAAACTTTTTATAGCAAAAGATACCTTTGGCTTATTTTTTTAAGTAAGCATTTGTTTTGAACTTCATACTTGCTTATAATTGTAAAGAGTCCACACAGTGACTGAGAAGCAGCAGCAAAGGGAGGTAAGAGCCTGCCAAAAACAAGAAGCTTAGGCCATATGGAGACATCAAGGGATATTTCTGATGTGGATGCTGCCAGTACTACTTCTTCCTCCCTGCTTGACATTTCTGAAAACCACTTTATACTTCTGAAATTCTCCCAGGCCTTGCTGTGTAGCACAGGGAACTATTGTCTGGTAAATGAGACATCACTGAGCTCTGTCTTTTCCAAAATACCTGGAGTGAAAAAATAAAAAGCAAACTTTGAGGTTCTCCCACAACTGGCATATAGCCAATTTTAATAGCAGACCCAGATGCCTGTATAGCTACACCGAAATTAATGCGACAAGGAAGGAAGGAGAACAAATGAGATAAGGGTATGTGTATAGAGCAGGGATTGCAAATTAGAACAAAATTTCTGCAAGAAAGTCAGCACTTTTGTCATGCCTGAGGTTGGACATTTAAATGCTTGCTCATTTGGCATTCATGCCCTAATTAAAGGTTATGGCCAACTTGTGAACAGCCATAGTGCTACATCACCAAAGGATATGGTTGAGCAACTGCAAAAGTGTGTGTGGAAAAAAACTGAGAAGAGGAAGTCCAAGTAGAAAGTTCCATACAATTATTCATTCCCATGATTTCTGTGGGTAAAGAAACTGTAAATCCAGATCTTGGAAAAATTAGCTCAGAAATATAAAATAGTGTGTTCAGAGCTGTAAGACTCTTTTTGGCCTTCATGAGCTGAGCAGATGAGTGTGGGAAACACCTCCCACACTAATTTTACGTCTGAGTCCTAGTCTCCCACAGAACTGAACAATAGCAAGTTATGTACCCCAGATGCCTTTTGGTTTAATTAGCTGGCAAAGAACAGTACAAATTCTGGGGGATTATGTGTTTATGATGGGCACAGCATTTTGCTTGAATTGATTTTTGACAATTGACTGAATTTTGAGAGATCAAAAGTTCATTTTGCATACTACATTTGCTTAAAAAGTACAATGAAACTCTTAGCCATTTGTTTGCTATATGGTCCTTGCTCCTACAGAGCTTGTAAATAGTCACTGCTTACATAATTGCTACTGGTTCACTGTTGTTTTTACTAAATCTATTGACATCGTTATTTGATACTCACATTAGAATACTACAGGTAAAATTTGATTTCTAAGGGCTGAACAAATGTATTGGAATGACCTCTCTTCTCTTTGTGCATGGAGCATAGAAATGAGGGAGGTGGGGAGAAAGTCTCTCTTGCTAAACTGTGTATCAATTAAGCACACAACATTTAGCAGCTCACCACCATTGTATTGCTAGATTCACCATGACTGATAATTTTTCAAGGAGTAACTCACAAACATCTTGGAATACAGTTAAAAAGGAGCATATCAGGGGTCTTTTGACCATTGTTGATTTTAGCAGATATGTGTATTTGTAGCCTAGTATTTGGAGACAATTCCAGTATATGAATGTTCTTGGCATTGCTGGTGAACAGCTAGTTACAGTAACATCTCAAGAAATGCCTCTGATATAAATGATCCCCACAGTGCAGAGGAAATTAAATCAAGGTATTAGGAATACCCTTTCTGGGTAAATTCTGCTGTCTCATTGGAATAGGGAAATAAAGGTTACCATAAAAATTAAATACATCTTTTCTTTAGCTTTTAGAAAACACTTGGTTATTTACTGTAATAGTTTTTACTCAAGCATGGTCTCAGAATATCAGACACAGCTTTGTATTTCTTTGTCTGTGATATGATAACGATCTAGACACAGGGAAAGAGCATCATGGAAAATCTTGCTATCTAAGTAGCCACAGAGCATCAAGTCTAAATACACGAGTAACAAAGAGAAGTCGATGTCCTCACTGTTTTAATATTGATTTAATTCTTCTTCCATTTCATTCTTTCAAATTCAGCAGTTTTAGCTTTTTGAGGGATTAATTTTTTCCTCAGGTCATTAGCAAGCATTCAGTTTTAGCCAAATGCCTGTGGAATGGGAGCATCATCATGAATTAAAAGCCCTCTTTAGTAAATTCTGCATACGTGTGGATAATTAGATGAATTTTCCTTAGCCCTATCCTAGGTGGCACTCACAGCAGCAAGGGCATCTGCGTGCTACAGGGACTTCTTCCCTGTGGAGCAGTTTGCAAATCCACTTTCCAATCAGAAAGTAGGAAATCAGGCAACCTCACATGCATGTGGGGGTTGTCACTTCAGCTAGAGACAACCACTAACCTCTGTGAGGTAAGTAAGACATAATACATCAATGTGTAAATTGATGCTGAAATATAAAGTAATGTATTTTACTTTATGTTGCTTTGCTTTGCTTTTGGCTTTATATTTTGCTAGAGTGACATTATTTTCTTAGGAGACTCATTCCTTCACATCCAACTTCAAGTCCTGAAGAAAGGAGGATAACTTTTTTTTGTCCAACCCCTCAGTGCTGGACACCTGGGCACTGCATATTCCTCAGCTTATATTGTATGGAATAAACACTACTGCTCTAAATAACATATCTGAGGAACTTTCCCTAAAAACTGTGACACTTCACAGCAAGATATTTAAAGGCTACACTGCCAGCCAACCTACAAATGACCTACAGTTATAAATGCAGGTGCCTGACGCATGAACTATGGAGTCATTCTTTTGCACTCTAATTTCAAAACAAGGACTGAACACCAACATTTTCATGCATTTTAATTCTATCTTCTAGGAACAACATGAGATGAAGTATTCTCTCAGCTAAGGGATAAAATACTCACAGAGAAGTATCTCAATTGCTGTCCTATTTTGATCCAATTCTAATTATTAATCATTAGAACACTAATAAGGTGTTAAAGCAAGCAAGAGGTGTTCTGTAAGGATGCTCATCAGCAAATATTTAGGGCCCTTGGCTGTAGGAAAGGAAGGACGTTGGAGAGTCTTACTGATCTTTACTTCTTGTCTTGTGGGTTGGCTAGTTCTTTCTTTCCTTACCCCACAGGTTGTGGAGAAAAAATTAGCCATCATCTGCTGGGCTGAAATCTGAAGGATCCCAGAAAAGTGTCAAAGTACAAGCTAGTGTCCAAATATTTATATATTCAGGAAGTGTTAGTCTTCAGATGCACACTACAGGGTCTGCATGGACGCTTTCTTTGGCAGCATTCTGTTGCATACTGTAATTTCTCATTAGCAACAAAACCCTCAACTACAGTCTAGCTCAGGAAAACTGTAAATACATTTTATGTTAGACATTGTGTTTCTCAATTATTTTCACATATTCCTTATAAAGCTCCCTGCTGTGGGAACTGTTGGACAGGAATATGTCCAAGAAAGCAGAATACATCCTTATTTCCCATACAAAAAAATGGTTGTATCTAATTGTAGCTATAATGAGAAATGATGGTTTCAAAAGAATATTATGCCATGTAGTTTGAATAATAATTTGCCACTGTGAGCAAGGAGACAAGTACATATACTTTTTGACAGTTCAATGAGGTGAAACTTTAGATTTTTTAAAAAAGTTTTACAAATAATCCATTTTTACTACATTATTGCTGACATAACATTGGTAAGAATTCATATCAACTCTGTTACTTATTTACTTAATTATTGAATTTCTAGCAGAAGTATTTAATTATGTGTGGATTGTGGGTGGATTGGAAGAACAGAGAGTTTAAATTCCTACCATTTCCCACATTCCTGTCTTAGTCATGTTTCTGACTACTTTTAATCTCTAACAACCTAGAGGTTTAATTACTTTAGATTCTGATGTTTTAACTTAGAAACACATATTAAACTAAATAAAGTACTTCTGAGGAATTATTTCAATAGGGTTGATATTTTTTTTAATAACATAATTGTGTTGATTGGCATTTTATGGTGAGAGGTTTCACAATTTATTTGTTACGAAGAGATAAAAATAATCATTATTAATATATTAGCATTGCTGTTCTGCTGCCTCCACATCTATGACCTTCAGCTCAAGATCTGCCCATCTAAGTGGATGCCCCTTGCAGCCCCCACCCATCCCGACTCCTCCCAGCCAGTCAGACAGTGTCTGTTGCTTTCCTCTTTCCATGTCTTCTCTCCTAAACCACCTGAGGGAGGAGAGGAAGGAAATAAAGAAGAATGAAAAAAGAAAGTACCAATCACTCTCATCTTGCAGAAGAAAACAAAATATTTGATACTAAGACTTCACAAAAACTTCAAAACTGACATCTCTCCAGTAATCATTTGATTAAATTATCTTTCTATTCTGTGTCCATAACCCCTTTATATGCCACACCTCCTACGATAAACTCTGAGTTAGGAATACCTACAACAAACCTCAAGACTCCTTGGTAATGCTAAAATGGAAATTAGCAATGTTGATGCAGATTAATATTTAGAGCTGGACTTTCTTCTCTCAACATATGTTATCAGTAGGTCTGAAATTTTCAGTTATCATAATTCCTGCCAAATAACACTGATTTTCAATATTTCATCATTCAAAGCAATAGCCTAATTTCTTTAGTTGAGGGGAGACTTTATATCAACGTAATTTTATCTGGTTTGTTATTAAACATTAATGTGGAAATTAAGCAAGGTTTAAGCACTGGGTTTTAAGATTTATATTTCATTTTGTCTGTTTTACCAAACCTTTATTAACATTCTGTGAAATAAGAAATCTACAGCATCACTAATAAAACCTTTTAAGTGGTAATCCTTCAGAACCTTTTCTTGTAATGGTTGAGCATTTGCAGTACTAAACCAATGAAATTCACACATACTGTAATGGAGTAGTGGAGCGATTATTACAACATTTTTTCCAAAGTACCATGGGCTTTAGATGATTAGAGAGTAGTCTTATGTTTTAAACTTTCTGCCAAGAGTGAGGCTTTAAGTTAAGTTGGATTGTAGATAGATTGCAGTATAATGTATGTTGACAGTTTAATAACATGGGTTACTATCCTTAGTTTGCTTTATGATGTAATACATCTTTATAGGAGTCCTTGGAGATTTCCACTATGATTCTCAGGGCAGAGAGAACTCAATAAACTCAAATACTCTGAGCAAGATTTCTATTTCCTGTATACTTTGGAAATTTTCCTGAAAAATAAATAGGTGCTACAACTTTTTAAAGTTTTTCTGACATGACTTTTTGTTTTTCTAGTCATGTAATAGATTTTAAAGGTACACGTCATATAAAGTTATACATTTTTTAAAAGTTCTTTCTATAATGAATGGTCTTATTTTTCAGATCTCTAGGGGAATTTTCTGTAAAAGGGAGTAATTGATTTTATTTTCCCCTCTTTCAATTCATATCATATATACATTTAGATCACACAGTTTGCAAATATTTTCAAGTAAAGGTCACATATATATAGACTAATTATCCCTCATGTTTTGACAAGTACATGCACAAGAGTGGTTAAGTATCAAGCAACATAAATCTAAATCAAAAAATAAAATATAGGAATTATTTCATTCTTTAACTGCTTTCATTTCATTCGTAGAGGCAATCAGGAAAAGAAACTAATTAGAATGTAAGGAAATTATTGCTTTAGACTACGTTTTAGTCTAAGTGAAAATAGCTTGAAAGCTATTTTCAATCCACTTTAACAGTAAATAAATTCAATTGCTAGTTTCACAATATTCATGCAAAACTAGATTTTAGAAACTACTGAAAGTAAATTTTTTATTTACTATATCTCTGTTGAGATTGTATGAGATGTTAATTTTCAAAGTGTAATTGCTTTTCAGAATGGTGCCTGTAGACTATGCTGTTGAGAGGTTTTCAATGTTTTCAAACGTTACTGCTAACCTATGATTTGCTGTGATTATGTGTATATTCGTCTAAATAGATGATTAGCTAAACAATATAGTATTCTTCCCCATACCAATTCGGCAGAAAACTTTCAGGATACTTCTAGAAAGAATTTTCAATACAAACAATTTACATGTGCTAGGCTCCTCTACCCACCCCAGTACTTATGACACATTCTTTCCACACACATTGAGTAAACAAAACATTGCTCATCTGAATGTTTGAAGTAGGTGCATAAATGTAGGCTGTAGTGCATAAATCTGTACTATTTGTCAAATAAATATTAGCACATACGTTCTTAAAGTATGCACAAGGCATACTTTCCTGTTAAAATAAACCTATTGTATAATAAGACTCATTAGAAAATTAATGAAGAGCGCATGGAGAGACCACCAGTATGGAGCAGTTTTGATATAGGTACTCCATAAAGACAAAAACCAGAAACTGGAGCCTCTATCTAAAAGATTTTACCTATTGTTTCATGCCTTCTCTTTTCACCATTCTTTTGCTGAATCTGGGTAAATGCTGCACCCAATGATGTCCCCAAAGCCACTCGATCCAAAATTACTGCATACATATATATATATATTTATATATATATATTTATATATTTTTTTAATATATGTATATTCATATATATATGTATAGCCATCAGTGGTCTGCTGGCCTCTTACCAAGAGCCTGAGGGCTACACCTAATTGATGTTCACATCTAAACACATTTTCATCCTAGGAAAATATAAATATACGCACAGCCATGACAAGTGCTTAGGCTAGTACCACTGACAAGATAATACTGATGGTTTAAATTCACTGAAAACTCGTGGTTTGCTTCCACCCCCACTGCTACACTGCACTCCCACAGACTGTATTTGAGCATCCTGCAGGCCACAAAGCTCCACAAAGTGCCAGAGACACAGGGGACCAGGCATCTAACCATCCTTAGCAAACTGTGCACACAGATAGGTGACAAATGAGGTTGAAAAACTGGAGTGTTCAACCCCACCAGCCATTGTCAAAACAGAGTTTTGATAAAAATTTGATCTTGCAACCATAATTTCGGCAGCCTATTGCAGCTTCTTGGGTCTATTTTTTTTAAAAGGGATATGCTATGAAAATGAAAATCCTACCTAGCTCTCTGCTATTCATAAATGAGATGGTTCCTAATAGTGTTGTTAGGCTTGCTGAATGACAGGCAGATTTCATAATTATTCCTATGACTGATCCTTTCTCTTATCCTGCCTGTGCATCCCAAGAGGTTTGGCAAAAGAACATATAATTTTCAAGCCAAATTTCACTGAGACAAAAGAATGGCTTAAGCAGAGAAAATTATTATTACTATTATCATTAGTACTACTATTATTATTTTCACTTTACCTGAAAATTGTCTTGTGCCTCCCTGTGCACGCACCCACCCTTGTTACTGTGTCAGATGTGTGCCTGTTTGTATGTGATCAGTTTTCTCTTGACCAGCACACAGACAACGCCACTGGGACTCTCTGGGGTTAAGATCACAGCTTGCTACAGCTTCCCCTACAAGGGTGTCTGGGAAGAGGCAGTAGCACATTGCACATTCTGCAAATCATTACAGCTGAGAAACTGCAGTGCTCAGCTCCCCAGTCATCACTGGGCTGCAGCTGGAAGTCTCATTTGCCCTCCACATTATTATGAATATATATACTCCAGGATAAGGTCTCAGCTTCTGGACCACTAAAATAAACAAATCATTATATTCAATATAGGTATTAAAAAAAACCAAACAAAACAAAAAAGCCAACACAACAAAACAAACAAAAACCAAACAAAAAACCCCAACACACACCATCAACAATATAGATCTGTTGAAACTTCTTACTCTATTTCATAATATTTATGGATATGTTGGAGACAAATAAATGTGTTATTTGCTTGTAGGTTACCTTGAGCTTCTAAAGAGCAAATTTTTTTAGATGGTTTTGAAGAACTTTATGAACTCGAATCTTACAAAGTCCATTTAAAACCTGATGCAAAGAGAAGTTAAGTTTTTAAAACCACAGACCAGCACATTTCATAACAAAAGCTGTATTTTACCTCCCTGACTTTTTTCTACCCCTTGCTGCAAGCACCACACATTTGCAGCTGAAACCATACAACTTGTTGAACCTACATCTAATATCTTCTGATATACCTGAGCTAAGTAATTGAGGCATCAAACCCTTCCATATGCAATTGCTTGGTAAATATGCTCAATTCTGTCCCTGGAGCTTTTTGCAGATAACAGTGAATCAGTGCCAGACACCTGACCCACTGATCTTCACACTCTGTCTTCCACCACTAATAGCTGATAAATCTGCTTTGTTGAGAAGAAGCAAAAAGAAATTGAGACAGGACTCCTTCATGTGAAATATTTATTTGGGCAGCAAAAGCTATCACTGTCACTGAAACTGAGTGACAGCAAACCAGAGTACTATTTTTACCATTACACAGAACAAGAACAGCAACTGGGGTTTATGTTCACAAGATTGAAACATTCAATCAATTTCATTGTAAACTGAATCCCCCAAGTAGGTTTATATGGGATCCTAGGTGGGAGCCTCCAAATATCTGATTGAATAAACTATCCAAAGAAAATATGTCGATACCAGAGAACTGAGTAAAATGGCTACAGACAAAAGGTTTGTATAGCACTTGAGTCACACAAAACAGTAGTGCAACAAAATGTTGATGCATCAAATATGTAAATTATAAGATTACAATTATAAAAATCATTGCAAAGCATTAAAGATGTAACTGGCAGGGTTCCTACCAGTTAAGTCTAATCTCCAGTACACATCAGCTGTAGCTTGGCTTGTCTTGTTAGGTAAACAAAATGTGTCTTGACTGTCATTGCCATAAAATATTAATGCACTGGAAGTCTCTAAACCTTGCTAAGCATAAGGCCTATTATCACACTTAAGAGCAAAGCAATCTAATAAATCGCTGGCAGTATAAAAACTAAGTCAGCTGGCAGAGACAGTCATCTCCCTAAGGGATAGTAAGAGACTAATCTTTACTACAGCAGCTGCAGTTCCAGAGAAATTGTGTTTCTGCTTCTCAGTAGAAATACATTTGTGCTGAATTCTGTTATTTGGACTCTAATGGAATCATTAGGAGTACCCATACATTATGAACAATACAAAATGAACTAACCATCTATGACCTAGGTTTATTATAGGCATAATTTTTTTTATAGTTGTGCTTGGTCTTTGTTGCTTTTAGTTACATCCAAACAAAAGCTGAACTGCATGATTCTGCTACACATTTTTTAACAACATCAAGCTCATACATAAATAATCTTCTGTGTTTACTGAGCACTGCGATGATGTCCTTAATTGAAAACAACTTACTTGTTTGGCACTGTCATGAGGTCCTTGAGGCTGTATTTAACAATAAACACAATCTTGTCATATACTTTGTAACAGAACAGATAACATCATGGTTATGTTATTTTTATGGTGTACTTTGGGAACATACTGTGTGATTCCAGAGAAACAAATCACCAGACATACAAGACCATACACATAAAAAGTAATTAACAGACAAAATCTCTTAGTCAGGATATTATAAATTTTTTTCTCGTTTTTTTTTTTTTTTTTGCTACATCTGGTGTTAATAAGGATTAATATGCCCTCAAAATGGACCAGAAAAGCCCTTTATATTTTAAGAATCTTAAGAATTAAGAATCTTTAGATGATACAAAAACCTTTCATAACAAGAAGGCAAAAGAATCTTAAAATATGTTACAAGCAAATGTTGGTTGTTCCTGCAAAAGATTTTCATATGACAAAATATTTTTATATATTTCATTTGACTGCACGTTTTCCATTAAATTCTATTTCAAGTGGATAACAATAACTTAGAGTATGAACGGTTTAGATTTTTTAGTGGAGTCTATTTAATCTACACAAATCTGTGGAATAGTTGAAGTTGAAAAGGATATGGGTAGTTCAAACCCTGCTTAAAGTCAATTAAGTCAGGTTGCTCAGGGCTTTATCAAGTCAGGATTTGAATCTCTCCCAGGACACAGATCCCACAGCCTTACCAGTCAATCTGTTCCAGTATTTAATTGTGCCTGTGGTGAATATTTTCGTTTGATATAGTTAGAATTTCCTCTTTTCCAGCTTCTGACTCTTTTCTCCCGCCACTCTGCACCTCCAGGTCTGACTACATCTTCCCTATTTCCTCCTGCTTGATAAGCATAAGTTGCATACGGTTCTCATTGCAACCTCCTTTCTGAGCCTGAACAAACCCAAATTCCCCAGCCTTTCTATGTACCACATGCTCCAGTCCTCACTCCTTCTGGAGGAGCTGCACTAGACTCCTTCCACAGCACTCCAGGTGTGGTTTTATGAGCACTGAACACACAGGAGTGATCATCTCGCTCAGCCTGCTGGCTGCAATTTCGGTAATACCTCTGCACACCAAAACCCACCATAGCTGAAGCCACCCAGGACTTACAAGTTTGAATGTCATGCAGTATTGTGCCAACATGGACTGACACAGTAAAGGTGACTGTCATCCGGTTATAAATTATCTGTATGATACAGTGGGAAAGGCAGGTGGAAGAACAGAAGCATGCGAACATGGAGAGAACTCTTAGACATTTATGTGGCTAAATATTTAACATTTCCTGTCACTGCCTGTTATATTTTGCCATTGTAAACCATGCCTTCCTCCCTCTTTTTCAGCAACAGAGAAAATTGCCCTGTCTGTTCTTCTATCTGTCTTTTTCTTTTTCCTACATCTATCATGATTTCATTTTTTTTCTGTGACATCCCGACCAGTTCATCAATTTGCAATGTTGAACATAATTTCAAGTTTTCTGGAAAGGCACAGAGACTGTAAAAAAGCTCTATTTACCTCCTAGGGATGTCAGCTCATAAAACCACATGAGAAACTGAGAAAGTTGGAGCTGTATAGATTCAAAATAAGATAGATGTATATAAAAGCATATTTGTAACAGAGAAACATTCATCAAGCAGCTCCTGTATGGCATTCCTCATAAGAATAAAAAAGGTAAAGAAGACAGTGAAAGGCAGAAATGTTTAAATTAATAAAAGGAAACAATACGTTAACAAAAGTCCATCTGCAGAAATCATTGGTAGAACATATCACTAGGAATTAGTATCTTAGCAGGATACCAAGATTAGGCATTACTGTAATATTGGTTATGATTGCCTACATTTAAAGATCCTTCAGGTTTCAAAACCCTGTGCTTTACTCAGGAAAAAAAACACAGTGTGTGAAGTTGCTTAAGCAAACCTAATTGACTCCCTCGTGCATATGTATTTTGATACAATCTTCATGATTACCTACTACATGATTACTTGCTATTGCCTCAAATACTGGTAATTCCTTGCTTTGAAGTGTTTGCCTTTTCATACCTAATAGCACTTATAATTTCTTCCCTTTCTCCTAAATTTAAAAATAAATTTTCAATGCATAAACCTACACAGAGCTTCAGAATGCTTAAACTGTTAATTCGAGCAGATGAGCAGACAGTATCTCAACTAATGACACAGCTGCCTCAGAGGGAGATTCTTTCACTGTTAAATCAGTTAGCAAAGGAGGAACAGAAGGGACTGTCACTCAGTTTTGCATCTGTTTCTATCACCAGATCCAGATCCATAGGTAATAAAACTTCTGGATCTAGGGTCAAGAGCATAAGAGCATCTAGTCACACCTCTCAGCAGCAGAAACACTTTTCTTCCGTGTTGCAGCCTTCCTACCCTGCTTCTCTCCATAGTTCTGGCATTTCTTTTGCCTGTCCTGGCTGCTATGAAATTTTGCATTATTTCCTTATACCTCCTTCTGACAACCTTACACTAATTCTAGTGGTCTCCACAGACCAATAAAAATATTCCTTTCTGATTAAGAAGTTTGCAAGAGGGATCCCAACCCAGTTCTGAAATTTTGAGGTTTTGTATATACTGTGAACTGGATGCAGAACAAAACATCTCCCTGAGGCTGGGGAGACATGACAATATCTTTACTCTCAAGGTGCCTGCACAGGAGTGACTGCTGGGATTACCATGCAGTTCAGGCATGCTGCCTAACACCACTCTTCCTGCAGCTGGGATGGTATTCAATGAACTCTCTTCTACCACAAAATAGCTGTGCTTTTCTAGGTATCTACTAAAATATGTGGTCTAGAAAAGGCAGTAAAATATAGATGAGGCATTAGAATTATTTGCAATAATACTGTGGATCGATGAATAACCTTCTCTATTAGAGTCCAGCTACAAGTCTTCATGTATTTCCTGACAAGTCAAACCTGTGATTTGCAAGAGATGTTCATGTACTCATATAGATGCCTAGATAACCAAAACTGTCAAGTTATTAGGTGCTTTTTAATGAAGAATCATCTGGACACAAATAGCAATTCTCTGCTTTCATCACTGAGCAGTTTCATCAAGGTTGAAACACATGAAGCTAGATCCTGATCTTGTTTAAAGGAAAAAAAAAAAGCTTAGCAATTTAGCAGATTCAGCCCAGAAAAAAACATCAAAGTCTGGCTCATGAAGTAGAATCACTGAACCATTGCTTAATTACATTTATTTAAAGTAATAGGAAAACAGTGGCACCTGCCTCCACAAGAAAATAGGAAGGCTAAAAGGATAGATTATTAATGTTACACTTTGCTAAAGTGCTATCTGTGTTAGGCCAGCTAAATGGAATCAATTTGTCAGAGACTCTGACCTACTCATTAATATTTCCTTTCCATCAAATGGGAGAAACAACTCCCAGATGCATTTTATTCTCCAGAGCACAAGGGATATAATCCTAACATATCACCCTCATTCTCTAGTTCAGGCTGTCTTTTAAAAATAGACCAAAATAGCAGTACAGACTTCTTTAGCTCTGAGATCACACTTGTCTGGGGGCTAAATGTTAATGAGGCATAGGCGTTTTCTTCAGCCTTTACTCATTGGCACTCATAAGGAGAGATGCTCTGTAAAGAAAAACATTGTCTAAAAGTGATTATTGTCTTGGTACTTTGTATCCAGCCTCATTGATCTCACTCCTGAGTTTGTTACAGTTCAGAAAAGTCTAAATAAATCTTAAAGTTTCTGAATTCTGGAAGTTACTGCCAGTAGCATAATTTAGACCCAGAAGATAGGTGCACCTGACTGAGGTTCACCCAATGAATAAATAAATAGTCCCTTTAAAAATTTTCCAAAATAACACATTCAATCTGTTTTTGTATGTCTTTGTTGAAAGCAAAGAAGAACAACTGAACCTTCAATCATAGAACAGTGCTGTTGGAAGGGACCTTGGAGATCATCTCACTCCAATCCCCCCTCCATGGGCATGGATGCCACCCTCTCATTCAGGTTGCTCAGGGTCCCACTAACCTGGTCTCAAAGAGTTCCAGGGGTGGGAACCCACAATGTCTCGGGGCAACCAGTGCCTCACCAGTCTCACTGTGAAGAATTTCTTCCTAATATTGAATCCTCTCCTTTTTTAGTTTAAAACCATTCCCTCTTGTCCTATCACTATATACTGTGCAAAACGCAATCCTCCCATTTTTTATAAGCCTCCTTTTTTGTACTAGAAGCTGATGTAAGGTCCCCCTGGATCTTTTCTTCTCCAGGCTGAACAACCCCATCTGTGTCAGCCTATCTTCATAGGAGAGGTTTTCCATCATCTTTGTGGGCCTCTAACAGCTCTACATCCTAACAGTTCTAACAGTTCTAACAGTTTTACGTCTTTGTTATGTTGGGGATTCCAGAGCTGGATACAACCCTTCTGGTGGTGTCTCACAGAGCAGAGCAGAGAAGAGCAGAGCAGAGGGACAGAATCCCCTCCCTTAGCCTCCTGGACTCGCTGTTTTGATGCAGCTCAGGATACAGTTGGTTTTCTGGGCTGTGAGCACAGAGCATTGGCTCAGGACCTATTGTCATCCACCAGAACTTCTGGGTCCTTATCCACAGGGCTGTTCTCAGTGACTTCTTTCAGTCTGTACTTATGGGATTGCCCTAATCCAGGTGCAGAACCTTGAACCATAATTTGCAGAAGTTCATGAGATTCCCATAGGTCCACTCCTCTCTGGTTGGATTCCCTTCTTTCTATTGTGTCAGCTGCATCTGATTGTTTTGAATACCATAATCTAATATTTTCTTGGGTTATCCTCTTAACATCTTTTACATAGCTTTGCACAAGAAACTCAGTCTTTGGAATAGCTGGTGATTCTGTTAAAAATCAGCAGCTGGATTTAAAGGGTGTAATTGTTGCAAGTATTATGATCATCAATCCTCCTTCAAAGTGCTTAGCTCCTCAGAAGTCTTTGTTTATTTGAGAGAATTTTGTCGATTTTATCTCACTCATATTAGGTTTCCTGAAAAGCTTCATCTATTCCCGAATTATTATGTCAACAATGTTAACCCAGGATAATCTAAATTCTAATCTAATCTAAGCAATGATTTCCACTCAAATTTAGATATTGAAGAGAGATATATCCCTCCTCTGGTGGTATTGTACAAGCAAGTGGAATGATCCCCTTTTTAATGTGGACAGTGTAGTCGTAATCACTTCTTACTAGAGATGTCAAATTAACTTAATTGTATTTATTACTGTATTCACGCTTTGCCTTTGGAATTCCCCATTGTCTGCCAGATTGAGGAAAAACTCAGATGTTATTGTTATGGAACAACTGATACTGCTCAGCCCCTTGCCATGATAGACAGACATCAATTGCTCAATAGTAATGGTTTCCTATTCAATGGCTTCAGCCACCACTTTGGGAGAATGAGATTATGCAATTGCCTCACTCCCTCTAGAGCCCTTGCTCTTGACAGAAGCACTCACATGCCTTTCTACGGTCTTGGTCCAACATCCCTTATTTCTAGAAAAGAAGTTGAAAACATAGTAAGCTCATTAGAACATCTCCACTAAGTCTGGGCCTCATCTCCAAAGGATCTTTGAACATAACCTGCCATATTTAGTGCAATTTATATGATTTAAAGTATTTTACCTTTAAACAAGGGGAACAGCTTCTTTCTACCACAAGCTAGTCTATTCCATTTTATATTGCTACACTGAGACCTGGTGACTTGACAGTGTTCCAGGCATGCAGCATTATGAACCCTATCCTTTCCTCAAATTATTTCTAGCTTCTGTTTCTGACACCTCCTGCTTTCTTGACTGCCATGGATATTACCCACTGAGCTATGTGTTGAGCACAGCTCATTCATCTACAGCATCAGGACAGTATTATCAGACACAGTCACTGGAAATAAACTTGCTTTCCATCTTCTGCTCAGCTTTCTGCTTCATTACTCTTCAAGAAGATGCTCATTCCCACTGGTAAATGACACTAAAAACTGTTACATTCATTATGAATGGCCCTTCTGAAAAAGAAACTTTGCTTTTTGGACACTGACGTGGTGTGGTTCCTCCAAAAGCTGACTGCCAATCCTGCATAAGGTTGAAAGTTTTAGAGTCAAATGTTTTGCTGTAGCAGACACATCATTTAAGAAAAAATGTTTCTTTACATTTTACAGGTGAGTTTCCATAGCTATGTTATAAGAATAAATAACAATTATTTGAACTTCAAACAAGTTCAGTTATTAATGCACTGGTAACAGTCCAACAACCTTATCACCACTTGAGCAGATAGTGATAGAATCAGTCTACCATTTAATGCAGTAGAATAAATTAAAAAATCAAGACATATATTGGTCTGTTTGAGTGGTTCAGATGTTGCACATAGGATTTCAAGGTGTTATAATTTTAGGAAATATGAATTTTTTAAAAGTATGAAAAAAATCCCAAACTCTTCACACTAAGTATGTTTATTTTTGGAAATCTATGACAAATTCCAGAGTCACAAAACTGAGACTTTGCTACACAAAAAAGAGGAGTAGACTTGCAGCAAACCCATTAGAAATTCTGCAGGATTGTGGAAAAGGACTAGTAGGTAAATTGCAGAATGAAGTGCATGTCATAATGTCATAGAGAAGGCAGCAACTAGCAGGTGGTAATGCTATTATTTCAGTGGCAGGTATACTCCCATGTGATTAAGCAGCTGGTATAAATCATACAAGGTTAGGGCCAATTGTGTAGTAGTAAGCAAAAAAAAAAAAAGGTAGGTAAACTGACCTGTTTGATGTACATTGCAATAAGTTAACCTGTATAGTGGTAACATTCGATGCAAGTAAATTCCATTTTTCTGGCATTTACTTCCAGCTACATGATTATTTAGAGCCAGATACTGTAAATATATTGTTAAGATCACTCTGTCTGGCAAAGCCAATGACTTAGACTACTGGAATTAGGCTAGCTCTCATTTTTTTGTACTGCAGATACTGAATATGCCATAGCTTTACGGTGCTTTGTTCTTCTGTTGAAGCATTTTATTTTCTGAATACTTTAATTAATACTTACTAAATTTTGCACAAGAATCATCTTCCCCAACAGAATGTGAAAAAGTCATTTTTTGACAAAATATTCATTTTCTCAAATGTTCTCTAAAACTACAAATCTGTCATAGGAGCTTTGTGCAGAAAAAACTATTAAAAATACAATATTCATATAATATACTTCCCAGCATAAATCCACAGAATGTTTTCCTTTAATTTTCTCAATTTAATTAAACAGCTTAAGGTGATGGCCTCCTGTCATTTTACTTGAAGGCAGTTCAGTGACATATATGAATCTCAGAAGTGGGATGATAATGCAACACTCGCCTCCCCAGCCTAACTTCAGTGCAAATAATAGGCAATTTCACAGCAAACAGCAGGAAAACTGTGTAGACAAAGAATTTTTCACATTTCCAAAATTGCTTAAGCTGATGAGCCCTTTCCAGGATAAAAAATATTCTTCTTCACTCTTTCTAAAGACCAGCAATAATGGGTAATTTAATTATGCTGAGAAAGGACCTAATTGCAGGAAAAATTGAGCTGTTGCATATTCTCTGACCAATAACAGTGCTGGAAGTCTGGTTTGTAAAGAAAAATGCATCATACCAAAGTAGCCACATTAAATTGTAGCTCTGTACTTTTTTGTTACTTTAAGTTATGAATATAATCATGCTAGATGAAAAGCTCTTTTGCTTATAAAGGTAGTTTCACACAATGTTGGAGAGGAGAAACAGTAAGCCATTTGATGGCAACTAGAATCAGGTTTTTAAACTATTAGCACTGATTTTAAAGTTGACACAAAAATTAAAAGGGGTCATATGAGAATTTTTAAGTTTTTTGTAATTCATGCAAAAATTATTATTTACTGATTAAATAAAACTAGTTGTCAGCTGCTGCACAGCTGTCTGAATATCTAAATGCTACTTTCGGTGAAAGACCCGGTGAATCCTTTTCCCTTCTATGAGTCATTGAGAAATGAACAACAACATGAGGATGAGAGATTAAAGATGAGAGAGTCACAAGATCCTCTCCCCTGCTCCTTTCAGAATGGATCATTTCCTCAAGGAAATATGAGGACAAAATACAAGTCCAGGTTTGTGTCTTAGCTTGATTTCAGAACAGTGTCAAGCCAGTTTCTACCAGTTCCACCACCCTTTTGTGCACGCTTAAGACACATATGTTATTCTTCCTCCTCTGCAGAAGATCAGAATCTAGGATATGACTTTCAGAATAATCAGCACAAAGGAAAAAATTAGCGTCAGAAAATATTTATTGAACTCATACAATTATGAAAGGCAATTTAGTAGTCAAGTGACTCCTGCCATCACTAAGCAACACAAACAGTTGGGTACGAAACAGCCTTAAATATGAAGTTTTCCTTTGTAAACCATGACAAAGCATAAGTCTGTCTTTTGTAATAGAAAACACATTTGGTTGGCAGCAAGATCTTCATGAACTGTTGAGTCATTTTAACTGCTTTGCTCCTCCTTGACTATCTGAAGTCTAGCGTAGACCCTGTCACATCTAAAATCCTCAAAGGCACCTCTATGTGTTGCTGGAATCTCCAATAACTCAGCCACGAACTTACCATAGGTTCTTTCAGGGCTAACAGTCCTATGCCATTGCTTGGGCTGACATACACTTGTAATTGTTGCCCACCTCAGCTCTCAAACTCACATTTTGGTGAGAATTATAGCTGTGGAGGACATTTTTGCTGATACACGGGATTTTGTTTGTTGAAACAAAACCACAGTGGATACAAAAATCTTTGACACAAAACCAGGAGGAGGGTGACCTGAAACTAGACTGACTTCATTGCCTTACTAAACATATATATATTCTGGCAAGGTTTACCATGCCTTGAATTTCTGTGCTGTGTAGTTTTATGTGTGTGCAATGAGGTCTAATTCATACACCATAGAAAACAATAGTGTAACCACCACTGTGAAATGTCAAAAAAGAAGCATGTGTAGTAATCAGTGATGTGCAGTGTCATAAAGTGTCTAGATTTCAGATATTTTCAATTGTTGTACGCAATGGATTCTCATCAGGAAACACTTCCAGCGTCCCTAAAAATTCCTTTTACATCTATCTTCATATCATCAAAAAGCAACTCATGCTGAAATTCAGACAGCTCAGAGACCTACAGTTACATCCCAACACTTGAGAATTATTTAATCAATCAACAACTGATTGAAGTTCAGGTGCTGGGAAGATAATTGTTTTCCTGTGAGACTAGTCTCTCTTTCAGAAGCATTACTGATACTGCAGAATGCTCACTGTTGTACCTGGGATATATCCAAGGAACTGCACTCACTTGATCACAACACATCTTTGTCCACAGTAAAATTTCAAGCATTGTGATGTTCCCATAGATAAGTATAACTGAATATGTAGATGGAAATTTAGTTTGGCATTCACTATTATATTACCTGTTTCCACTGGAATATGTTGACAGTGTCTATGTGTGAATGAATGAACAAATGAATGAAAGTATGATGGACATACTTAGAAAATTGAATCAGGAAATAAACGTAAGTCTCCTGTTTTCACAAGTCATCTCAATTAAAAAGCAATGTGTATGGAATAAGAGCTGATCTCTCCTTCTTTACTATAGTAAATCACTTTTCTTTGTAGTACCGGCCACTTTATTGTAATATCAGGCTATTTTAACCTATTCCTCTGTATTTTGAGTAGCCTAGCAAAAGCCCTATTTTCTAAATTCTTATGGTAGTGGACATTGGCTAACTACCACATTTAGGAGAGACAGATTCTCGTTTTTTACAGTTACATATTTCAAATTGAAAGTATTATTTTACTATTGCCCAGTCATATAAAAATGAAATGCATAAACACTCAGAATATAGAAAGAAGGGCAATGTTACCTACAGAGACTAAGCATTCAACAGAACTTATTTCAAAATGTGAAGCAAGCTGTATGATGAAAGTACCAGTTGCCTAGAAACTACTTCATCATTTGAGTAAAAACATTCAGAAATACTAAAAATCATTTCTTTTCATCTAAAATTTAGGGTGAGTAAAACACAGAAGTTTGAAACTGCTAGATACAGTCAAAACTATAGTCTGCTAAAATACTTGTGTATTACTTGTATTGCAAACAGTCATAACGCAGTCTTAGAGAAATTCCATCAACTGAATTCAAATTTAGGCTCAGTTTAGGGTCTTTTGCTTAAAGCTGTAGGATCCTCAGAAATTTTCCAGAAATTAAATAAAACATGAGAAGTGAAACATACAGCAATGCAGGAAACAAGCTCTGGAATTAACTCTTTCAAGCACTTGTTTTCTGAAAGATATTTAAGTTCTATGTTACTTGTCTCCTGATATGTCAAAAACCCCATGTTTACACATCCTTGTAACATGATTTGACTAGCACAATATACTTGAGTGTATATAATTCTCTAGTAACGTGCTGTTAGTCAGCACTCACACCAGGGGACACATTCTGTGTTCTTCAGCTCCATGACCAGGAAAGGTCTCTGTAAGCTAATGAAAGACAGAGAGCACCATATTGTCATTTTTCCTTTTTTTATTTCTCTCTTCAAATTTCTTCAGGCTTTTTTTCTTTTCATTTAGTCTCTTTTCTCAGCAGTAGTTTGTCAAACAATTCCAATTACATTTGTATTCGTTGTTGCTCATTACAGCACCTGCTACCCCATCAGCAGGGCTCAGAGCTGACCATTTTGCAGGAGGACTAGTCTCCTAAATGCTTTCTGGGCACAGAAGCAGAGTGCTCAGGCTTTTTAATAGCAATGTTTTTTTCCTCCATCTAGTCATCCTTATTTTTCCCATTTTCATTTTTTTTTGCTCTAAACTGAAAAAACCATGAAAAAATAAAATAGCAGATAAAGTATTACTATTTTCCAGTTGCAGACGATTGCCTAGAAAGAGTAACCCTCTTGGTTTATTAGGGCAGATCATACATCTTCTGGGACCCTTTTCACCACTGTTAACTTCAGAGTGAGCCCAGTCCTATGTTGCCAAAACAAACTTTTTAATGCCTACTTAAGAATGGGTTTTAGTTGCCTGAAAAATGTGCACTCTTCAATACAGTCAAAGAGCTTATTTCCTCAAAAATGCTTCCAGAACAGCTGGTTCCTAAAGTGGTGTTGCTTAGTCAATAGACAGACAGACCTAGAACTAAGTCTTGAACCCTTGCACTGCAAGATCCCCCCTTGCAGGTGAAGGTAAGTTCCCTTGTGTTCAATTGCCAAAACCCCTCCATGACTGTGACTGCCATCACCTCATTTTTAAAGAATTAAGCAAGAATTGTTGTTTCACTTTCCCAGGAGGAAAAAGGAGAGGAAATGCTCATCTTCTAGGAAACAGATGTAGGATTAGAGATGCACCAGTGAAGCAGATGCTCTGTATTCACTTTGTACCTGTCAGAGGGGTTCCCGGTGGTATCCAGAGCCCTTGGTGCAAAGCTAGGGCTATCTTTGTGAGCTGCTGTTGTATTACCTTGTATTATTCTGTGCTCCTGTAGAGGTGGTGTCAAGGCAGCAGTTTGTCCATAAAGCAGTTTGTCCAGTAAAGACTGGACAGTGACCAAGTGCTGTGTGTGAACAGAGAGATTGCCCTCTTCACCTTGCTCTTAATGTGCCTTGGGAAAAAGATTGGCTCAAAAAGGGATAGGAAAAATTACTCTGTGACCTGTAAACCACACCTAGATGAGGAGAAGAGGGCATCCTGAAAATGCCTGTTTGAGGGTTATGTCTTTCCTTTTCTGGGAATGCACTTGTCTACCTCTAGACACTGCATAAGGGAGAGGCGTTGTCTCTGGTAACACATGAATGACTTATTGATGGTGTCATCTGCACAGTGGCATCCAAGAAATCTTATCAGATCAAACCCTGTGACAGACTCGGCCATAATCAGGCTGTGATGAGATGTCTGGTCAGGCAAGTTATTCACTCCTCAGCCCAGCTAGAATGTGGGCTCTGGAGGCAAACCTATGCATTTGTCAGGGCACTTACAATAATGAAAATGGTTTTATTTTTTTTTTTTAAAGCACATGAAAGAAGGAGTTTATGCAACTAGGGCAGCTAGGATGTGTATCCTTAAGATCTCTAACTGTGTATTTTCTCATTTTTTAAAATTACAGCTTTTTGGCAGCTTTTTAGTAAGTATACTAAATCATAATTCGGCATTTATGCATCAAGATCTAGGAATTGCAAATCCTGACAACAGTTCTTTAGTGAAAAGCATTACAGAGTCATAGAATTGTTAGGATTGAAAGGGAGCTCTGGCGATCATGCAGGCCAACCCCTCTGCCAAGAAAGATCACCCAGCACAGTTTGTTGCTGCTAAACAAAAGTGTGACCAAGAGGCCAGCAATAGTTGCTAGGGCACCAATAGAATTGTGATGATAGATTATCTGATACCACATCTCCAGATAAAAAAAATTTACTCCTGAATAAACTCAGTAACCTGAGTTGAGTTATAGTATTTTCTCACAAATGCATCCTAACTTGACCTGAAGGCTCACAGAAAATGGGACAGAGAGGGGAAAATCATGTCTGCTCTAGTACTTGTTAAATTTCTATTCAAAACTTGCTTAATAACTTGAAAAAAGAGAAAGCATTGCAAGATGAAATATCAAAATATACCTGCCTGGTTTTGAAACATGAAAAATCCATCAAGAAATAGCTATTTTACATTCTTTGTTTTCTCTCATCAATCAGAGAGAGATCTTCAGCATTTTTTGTTATTTTAAATACACCTAGCTTGTGATTGTTTTTATTCCATAAAAAATAGAGTTTACTTGTCTACTTCTTACAGAAATATTTTGTGATCAAAATCCCGTCATTCTTTTTTGTGTAACTGAATACTAAAAAATCTTTTTATATCAGTAATATTTTCACATAATAATGAAATTGTTCACTAAGTTCTACTGCTCTGTCCCTGCTGTTATCCTATGTATAAGCCAGATGGGGAGGTTCTGTCTGGGCTCTCCTCCAAGAAGTTATCTGCTCTCTTTCTCATTGGCCAAGCATATCACCTTCAATTTATAACCACTACCTGCGAACCCAAGGACATCAGGACTCCTCCTAAATTGTCTCCTTACTGAATTTCTGCCAATCCCCTGACAAGGATGAGATCTGAGTCTCTGAGTATGTTATATACTTGAGCAATCTTTGTGCTACACTACAGCCACAGGATGTGCACCTGTTTTCACATACAAATAATGTTTACAACTGAGAAAGATGGGAACAGTTTACACTTGTGTGAATTTCTTTTCTTTTTTTTCCTGGAAAGTGGAATACAGTACATTTAAAAAGAGCAAAAAACCACGGATTTTTTAAATCAGCAATTAAAAACTAAATAACATTTAAAAAACCAAAAAAACAACAACAATAAAAAATATAAGACACCAACATTGGCAGGGTCAGCTCAGTGTTGATATTTGACAGATTAATTAGGACATTCAGGTAGGGTGTTTTGCACACAGGGTTTGATTTTGACTACCAAGACCTCAGGTCATTTTTGACAAACACGCCAAGAGATTCATGCCACAGTTTGCATGACTTAGCTTTTGTATGACATAATTTGCATGACTTAGACAAAATAATAAGAATCAAAACATGGCAGAGTATTTTAATATTAGGCCATACAAACTTTATCAAAACTTATCACTGTCCTTTTTTTCAGGGAGAACTCAAAGTGTTTTATGCAATTAAGCAGCTATTTTACTGAGGCAGAAAGAGGTAGCTCTGTTGACTAATTCATAGGTATGACTGAAAGGAGCTTTTCCTGACTTTGATAAATGGGGTCTGAAACCTAGGCATTATGGTAAAGAATAAGATGAGTAAGTGTAAGTGCAGACCAGCTGCACTGGTGTTTTTACAGATTAAACAATGTGCTATTCTCCATCCCACTGGATGCTGGTGCCCTTGGCTGCTCCATCTCAGGGGTCTGTGAAAGGAGGGTGGGAAGAGAAGGAAGGAGAAGAAGGTGGGAGATGGAGGCATTTCATGTGTCTCCAGTGGGTCTCCTCTCCTGTGGGGGCTGCCTGCTTACACACCCTCACCAGCAGGAGACATCAGATGGCAAAATAATGATGATATCCACAGCAGCAGCAGCTGTTGATGTGCCTAAGTGCCAGGGAGTGCCCTGGTGAAACAGAGCAGGGACAGAGCCTCTCCCTCTCCTTTCCACTAACACCTCTGATCACAAAAACACTGAATCAACTAGGTTGAAAAAAACCTTTGAGGTCCTGAATACAACCAAATGATCTGCTGTGAACTCTATTGTCTTTTTTACAAGTGTCTGGAAGGCAGAGAGAATGAAATTGCCTGTAATTTCCTTTCTTTATGCGCTGAATTTAATTTCAGAAAAGTAGTGTATCATATTTTTAGTCCCACCTATCTTCTTTCCCAAACAACAGTTTTATGGCTCTAGGTCCATAACACCAAAATATTGTTAGGTTTATTTAAATTTCTACCTCTTTCTTGCATTTTTGGCATTGGCTTTTGATTACACTCACTGCAGTATTTTATTTTATTTTATTTTATTTTATTTTATTTTATTTTATTTTATTTTATTTTATTTTAAGAAAATTAATTTTCTATTTAATTTATAATTAAATAGTTTTAGAAAAGAGATGAACTTAGAATTAATGGACTACTATTGGCAAAAAAAATAGGAAATATTAGCAACTGCCGTTAATCCTATATGCCATGAGAAAGGACGCAGCAGGTAAAGATCCTTGTGAAAATGAGTTTTACAAAGAAAACTCTGGGTTTGGAGAATAAATCTGCTGAGTATTACCAACCACCAACTCTGCAACTGTATCATCTTTGTCTATTTGTGCCTTGGCCTTCATATCAGCTTTTTTTCTCTGCTCACTCTCCCAAAATTAAATCCTTTAACTGTCATCAAACATCTACTATGGAAAGGAGATCAGAAATCTGGCATGAAATTCCAAACAGCTTCAGTAATTTGGCAAACAACTTATTTTGTAATAATTCCTAAAGCATTGTCTTATAACAGACAGCAGCTGAGCTTGCTGCATTTTTAAGCTGTTAAGCATGATGTCTTGGTTTAGGCGCCTGCTAACATACAACCTGAAAACATAACTGCTCAATGTGCCTGTTTTCTGCATTCAGCTCCACAGCATTGGGTGTACGTGATAAAGGCTCAGTTTTGAAGACTAACCAATGTAAATAAGTGTGTATAAAATTCTTTTCACTTAAAATTTGTCGGCTTTACACTGCACACGTTGACTGTGAATCTGCACAATTCTGTGTCCTGCCATCTTTGTTGCATCCATCCTGCTACTCCGCAGTCACAAACGGAATTAACATTTGTTATCTGACAAAAGGTTGTGCTGCACAAGGTGAATGTGCAAGAAGCCCCATGATGAACAACCAGAATAAACCACGTGGTAAACCAAACCCCAAATAAAGGGAAGAAATAGATCACACCTGGATGGACTGAATAACCAGGAAGACACTGAAATGAGCATTGAAGGAAAGCAAGATAAGATATTTCTTAGCCACGCCATTTCTTGGCTATGCAGTCTCAAAGCATGACAGGAGAATCTTGTTTCAGATATTTACCACAGATCCGAGAACCAGGAGCAAAACTGTGAAAAGAACACATGTGGAGAGGTTTTTTTTCTGTAAATCAGTTTTCTTCCATCTGAAAACACCTGAAGAAAAACTACAGCCTAAACTACTTTCACTGTGATTAAATAATTTTAATAATTAGTGTTCAGTAATCAATATAGGGTATTTATTTTGCTGCCAGTAATTTACCAGACTGAGACATCCTTCCTTAATTCTTTATTTCACACCCACATTATAACTGAGAACTAGAAAGTGGGAGGAAAAATTATAAAGTACATGGTTTCTTTGAAAGTGTGTATGAACTCTGTTGCCAGCCAGGCTACCACCTGCACTCACTGTTTTTTGATCATTACTAGTCCAAATCTATGAGCGAAATTGGAAAAAGTGCCATGACACACACTCAAAGTATTTATGTTGTTTATCCCATACTACTGTTTGTTAGAGCAATATCAAGTAACAAGACCTATTATTTTTACATGTTTATTGAATACTGTGTAAGCTGTACAATATCTGTGTTACTGTATCTCAGAGTCTGAGCAATATTACTGTAAAAAGCCAAAATTTTAAAGCACTAGGTTTATATTTGTTTAGCTGTGCTATGGGACAAGGGAGAGTTAAGCTATGTCTTAAAATGCCGGAAGAGATTTTACAACTTTTATTATTTTATTGATGTAGCTTATTGACAGAAGTACAGCAGAAGAGAATACTATTCTTCTGAGGAAATGTTTTCTCAGGATAAACAGGTATATCACATGAAGCTTCATAGGGATAATACAGCAGCAGTGAGACGATAAACTCAGAATGTTCCTGAAAACTCCAAATAATCTGTGCGAAATATTCACAGTGAGCTTTTTATACACTTACAATGGATATAAAGCAAACTTTATGACTGAAAAAACGTTCTATTTGAGCTCTACTATTTGAAGGCCAGACTACTCTGTCTCATTCCTGCACAGGGAGCTATTTTCCTTCAGTTCTGCCACATCTCGCAGGGGACTGTTCTGGTTATTGTCTCATCTGAAATAATGTTATTAATGTGCTTCCGGGCTCTCCAGGCTGGCCTCTGCTTTCACAAATGGACACAATTATTTTCCAAACAAGTAAAGGAGTGTTACATCCTCCAGTGTAGCAAGTGCCAGTAGTGCTAACCAGGTTCTGTTCTCCATGAGTAGTTCTCCCAGTCTTCTTTATCCCTCTCCATCCACTCTCCACTGACTACTGTGCTCTCTTAAAGCCACGCACAACATCCTGATCCTCAGACTTGCAATGCAATCACATACCACTGTACACTGATAATAAGCAAATCCTCCCAGAACTACAGAAAATCAAAGAGAAGGGTCTCCAAGGCATAGGCTCTCACTTGCCAACACTGGGAAGAGTCTCAAATGACAGAATCTCAAAACTGAAATGGAAAACATTTTCCATTTGGTACCATGGCAACTGAACAAAACCTAGTAATTGCCTGGTCCTCTCCTCACCTCCCAGATTCGAAACAACTGGGCTGACTTGCTTGTATGGATTGGAGCTTTATCTACCACTTGGTGCCTGGCAAATGCAACAGAAGAAGGCAAAGAAAAAGAAAAAAAAAGAAGATACCTTCAGAAAACTCTGAGCAGTCTTCACAAATATGAAGAGATTTCCTGTACTGACAAGGAGAGGGACAGGACTTCGCTGCACATTAAAAAGCGTAAGGAACCAGGAAATGCAACCTCATGAGCAGCAGACTTTTTTACTTGAAAACGTGCTGGAGCACAGTTGTTCTTACCTCTAAAGAGCTTGAGCATAAAAAACTACTTTACAGTTTGCAGTCAGGCAACAGGCAAGTCTGAGGCTGAATTCAGACACAGTTTAAAATTTACAGTCAAAACAAGTTGCACACTGCCTTGTTACAAAAGGTTGGTTAGTCATAACTTTCTGGTGATTGGCCTTACAGCACTGCTTCAGTGTATTCAGCTCTGTTTCTGCATTTTTCTCGTTGCTAATCCAAATATCACAGTTTGGCAGAACTTGATATAGTTTCTCCCCCTACTTAGAAAGTAAAACTATTTTTAAAAATATTATTTAATTATGTAAACTATGATTAAAGAAAAGTGTAACTTTATTAAAATCATGTTTCTTATATGAGGAAAGACAGTTTCCAAAAATACTGCAATTTCGTAAATATTTCATAAGGGGCAGTATGATTTCATGAGTTTTCTTACTGTTGTATAAAATATTTCAGGAGAATTATATGAGTGCTAATAAATTATTAAATTCCATTTATATTTCCGGTAATTCCACAAAATATTTTTGTACTTCTGAACACCAGTACATAGCACTAAATATAATCTTCATGAAATTAACTTGATTTTAGTTTTAGAATAGAAGCTTTGAATCTTGAAACAAAAGAAAAAGCAATAACCTGGCCACATGCCAGCAGAACACATTTTTTGCATGTGTTATTTTACCAGCTACTTTCATATAATCAGAAAATGCTAGCATATTTATAATCTCAGATAGATTATTTTAGGTAATGTGCAAACATCATGCATTTGTAAAATAAAGGAGTCCCTAACCTTATCATAAGGAAAATCATCATTCTGAGTCCAAATGCAGTTAGATATGATAGCCAATGACCCGTAGAAAAAGAAGAAATTTCAGTCCTGGAACACATGTTCATAGCTAGTCTGTATTAAACTGTCCAGTATTTAAATAGATTTAAAATTCTCAGCTTCTCCAGGTATATCTTTTCATATCTTTGTGTCTGGAAAATGTTAGACGTGTCAACAATGAAACATTGTACTGAAATATTTCTTTCCACCCATTCAATGTAAGGCCCACTGCAGAAGGACTGAAAATGTTTCAATAAGTCACATTCCACATGCAAATCTATGGCTAACACTGATCACTTCTGGGCCAAGAAACATTATTTTAGTAGCAGAGCCTCCCTACAAGTAATCATCTGGGTAAACAAACTGACCAAAAATCCCCTCTGCTGTCAAAATGCTGTTGCACGCATCCCAGAAAAGTGTCACTTGCCATCACAGTATTTTGCAGCCAGTACTGGTCAGCAAAACCCTCTAGCTCAATCTTTTCTCATAGTCAGCATGTATTGCAGAAGCCCAGAAATGACTTAACAGAGTACAAATCTGATCCAAGGAAATGTCAATCCACATTGTCCTCTCTTTACTCCCATTCCTGATGCTACTGGCAGGGCAGATGTTTGTGCTTGCCTTCAAATTTCAGCAAAAGCCTGCCAGCAGTGCACCTGATGACCTGCAAAGCTCTCATAAGACAATGGCATGCTTACAAGCCTCTGCTGCTCATGACGGGGACTGTGCTACATCGTCATCATCCTATCTAGCAGCATAATCAGAAATTCTGTTTACCTACAGAAAACCATCTGTAGAGTATCAGGAAAGGAACTCCACTCTCGTGAGACCCACCTGGAGTTGTGCTCTGGGGTCCCCAGCACAGGAGAGGCATCCACCTCTTGGAGCAAGTCCACAGGTGGGACATGAAGATGATGAGAGGGACTGAGCACCTCTCCTGTGGGGAAAGGGTGAGAGAATTGAGATTGTTCAGGAAAAGAGAAGGCTTTCAACCTAATTGAGGCCTTCCAATACCTGAAGGGACTTTACAAGAAATTTGAAGAGAGGTTATTTACAAGAGCCTGAAGTGACAGGACAAAGAGGAACGGATTCAAACTGGAAAGAGATGGGTTTAGAACAGATATTGGGAAGAAATTCCTTACTGTGCTCCTTACTGAGGCACTGGAACAGGTTGCCCAGAGAAGTTGTGGGCACTGTCAAAGTGTTCAAGGTCAGGTTGAATGGGGGTCTGAGCAGTCTGCTCTAGTGGAAGGTGTCCCTGTGATGTGAGGGTTGAAACGAGACAATCTCTAAGGGGTGGCCCAAAACAAGGCATTCTATGATTCTATGAAGGAGTTGCACACTTCACTCAGAGCATGCAGAACAGCCGCTTGCTTTAGAATGATTTCCCAAAAAAAAAAAAAAAGATAATGTGCTAAAGAAAAAATCCTATAATGGACATATCCAGCAGTGAGACAAATATGCTGGTGCATCTGCACAGGCTGCTGCCTGAAAACAGCATAGAGTGGTATTAGATACTCTGGTCATGAGGACAGACATCTCAGATACCAACCCCTCTGCACATACTGTCTCATCTGAAACAGTTTGACACAGACAACTGAAAAATAAGATCTCTTTCTATGAAAATGAAATTTCATTAAAATACTTCATAAAGGAAAAAAAAGAATCTATATTTTCACTCAACATCCTAATTCATTACTACCTGGGAGTTCTCCCTTTCTCTAAAAATTCAATTTTTTTGATTTAAACAATAAGAGTAATCTATTTTACTTGAGCTATGAGAGATTTCTACAATGAAAAAGAAAACTTAGAAAATTTACCACTTTTTCAATTATTCATATATGATATGTTTGACAAAAGCAACGCAGTCTAAAAAATAATAATGTAATCTTTTCTGCAAAGAAAAAAGTTTAATGCAAACTGCTTTAAAACAAACTACTTTAAAATATCATCCTGTAATCTTTCGTGTATTTTGTGTTTCATGATCTTGACCTGCTCCTTTCCGAGTTTGATTTGCATACAGGTAAAATTTGAGGTCAACTTTTAATTCAGTTAATCATCTTGTCATATATTTACTATAAATTATTTATATATATGTCTCTCTTACTGATAGAAAAGATTAATGACACAAGTTGCAGTTAATTCATTCTTCATTCATAAACAAAGTGTTTAGAAGGACAAAGAGAGACATTTAGGAAGAGGTTTTTGACTAGCTTCTATCTTAGATGCTAATGTTTCTTGTCCTTGCCTTTATTGCATGATTTTTTTCCACACATTCCCTCCTGACTGAAGTTCTCCTGGTACTAATAGCACACCATTCAGTCCCAGTATCCTTCCTGGTGTAACAGCAGGGTATTGCATATTGTTTACATGACATTCAGCACTCGGGGACTGCAAATGGCCAGGTGCTTCAAAGAAAGTAAAGCACACTGCAACGTCTTCAGAGAGGGAGAGCACCTCCTGTCCTGTCTATAGCACAAAAGGTGAACGAAAAGCAGAAGTTTTTTCTCCTTTCTACAATAAAGCTGAAATAAAAAATAAAGCCTGGATTTCAAAGACATTAAATAAAGTAAAAGGGATGCTGAGTTGAGGCTCCTGCCAGGCTTTTGGCCAACAAGAACTCTGCAGCTGGGTCTGGAAGTACAATGCAGGAAATCCTACAGATGCTACACACACCACCTTTGCCAGCTTTAATCACTGTGGATCACATCTAGATGAAGAACAGAGCACAAAAAGTGTGGAGGAAGGACATTTTACCTTTAACATGACATTGTATTAGTCCTTTTACTCTGCTCAGTCCTCTGTATTGTATCACACTGTGTCATGAGCTAGAGTAACTTCTCAGCTTGTGACTGTATTTCAGAGGCAGCTACACCACATCCCTCTCCTGCAACATAAAATATTTAGTAAGTGTCACCTGGAATCAGTAACCTTTTGAAGTCAATAAACCTTTTTCTAGCTCAATGGGAATTGCCTAGCATTTTTACAGTAAGAAAAAATGTTGCTTGCAGTTAAACAGTTCCTTATTGTGAGGAAAGACATCTGACTTCCCCTACACACACCTTTTTTTTTTTTTTTTTTACATTTTAAAAAACTCATTATTTTTGATTCAAAGGGCTTTGAAAAACTACTTCCTTCTTTTCTCTAGTTAGGAATATTTTAGCAATGATGTATAACTTCTCAACACTCCACTCTTTGTGTGTGCCTCATCTTTTGGCAATCTGTTAAAAAATGCTGCTTTTAGCACATTTAGACTGCTATCAATTTAAGGAACAACATTCTTCTGGGTACTTGCTAACATGGTGGAAATTTGCATTCTGATGACCTTTAAACAATTTGTAGCAAAAGAAAAAGCGTTTAGTATAATTTTTAGGAGTTGATACTGGATCTTTCTCAAACTTCTCTCTCCACTTGATTTGGTACATTAACTGACTTTTTTCCACCCTCTGGTCTGAGCTGTTTCATTCTGTTCTGGTTCTGCATTTGTTTATTTATTTTGCAGTCAGGACAAATTATTTTACCCCAGACATAGAGCTAAGCGCTCTCAGAACAACTGAATCGTTTAGTGGTGCTTGGTTTCATGTGTTTGTCAGCTGAAAATGGCATTTATCACAGGCTTTATCTCAGCTATGGTAATTACTCTACTGAAATGAGCTCTCATACACAGCACAGACTGTTTTCAACAGATGTAACCAAGCAACTCTGACTTCTCTGAAATAGTTTATCTGGCTTTCAGAGTGCGACAATATTCAGACATGAATGCACATACCCCCTTACATACATAGAGACTTATATAAAAACAGAACAGTGCCTTTTAAAGCACTATGTTCTTACTTATTTTTGAGTCAATTCAATTACCCCATGCAAGTATAGAATAGAATCTCTCAGTTGTACATAGCTCTCATATTATGTGCTGGCTGTGCCTCTTATTACACATGAAGGTTATTGTTACTGTAATGTATCTCAGTGGTATACCAAATGTTAGTTTAATGATGTAATTAATATGCCTGGATTTACCATCTGATGTTCTTAGGCACCACTTGTGTTAGCATGTGATGCTAGCAATTTCAAACATGGAAACAGAAGTTTTTTGTTAAGGGAGTTGGCAGAAAAAGATAAAAGATTAATAACATAAGTCACATTCTCTAACAACATTTTAAAAAAAACTTGTCAGATGTGTTCAACTGACATGTCAACTCAGAGTGACTCTGCCTCTGAAGCTTGTGCAATATGCATTATTCATACATATCTGAGCTTTTTCATTATTGTTATTATTATTATTGAGTATAATAGGGTTTAGCAGAGGCAAGTCTAGAGTCTAAACCTTGTAATCAGTTGAGCTCATTTGATGATGGGACTGCTTTCGGTACTAAAAAGTCAACACCTGTTTGATGGAAAAATGATGTGCACAAGCAAGAAAATGAAGGGGTTTTATTTTGTTTTTCTCTTTTTTTTGTTTTGTTTTGTTTTGTCTTTGAGGAGCACTTCTTTCTTCTAGAAAAGATAATGATAAACATTTGGATGGTACTTGAAAATGACATTCAGGTACACAGTGTCAGAATCCGTAAGAGTCTGAAGCAGATTCTGAATTAGTCTTTATCAACATAACTGTCACTCATTACTTGCTAACCATAAATTACTTATTTTCATTAGAAAAGCAACTACAAGCTTAATAAATAAATTGGATGAAGCTATTGTATATTAATGGTGGGAAGGATTCAGGAACATCCAAGAATCCAGTAAGAATAAAAAATTTAAAATATTTGTCTCATTCTTTACTCTCCATCAGCATTTTACATCTCCATTCTTTACTACATCTCCACTGTGCTCTTCATTTCACAGAGCAGATTGTTTATGGTATGACTTTCAGTTTTCTTTTAAGTCACGCTAGAAACATCCTAAGAGTATCTTTCCATTTTCCATGCAGAAACCATACATTTGCCAAGGAAATAAAAAGACACAGAAATGTTATTACTGTATTTTGAAATATACATATCATAAGAATCAGAAAAATCAATCAAGGTATTAAAAACATAAATGAAAGGATTTCTTTTGAAAAAGAAAATAAACATAAATAAAAAGAATATGGGGAAATTTACACTGGAATATGGTTGGCATAAATAGCCATGACTAATCTGTCAAATGTTTGACTAGACCTTGCACAAAATAAAACATTCACTTAAAAATATTGTAACTGGAAAGTATAACACTGAGAATTTTAATTGTCAAATATGGAATTCATATAGAAGTCACATTTTGTTATTCTTTGAAAAAGTACCTATGGAGAAATCAGTTCTTGTTTAAAACTGTATTGAGCTAAATGTAATCACCAATGAGTAACAGAACATGCACAGTGCAAGTAGTATGCTAAAAATTTCTGGATGCCAAATACATAATAGTGATATTTTTCACCACATCCTGTATTCTCCATCAGCATGGACTGTGAGATCACACCCGTTGGCCTGGCAGCTGAGTTTCTTTAAACAAATAACACTGAAATTCGATATCCAAATATTACAAGTACGCTGTTGCTAGAAATACAGAATACACTTAGGAGAGAAAGTATCTTTTAATCTCTGCCACTACTGTTTTGATCTTGCAATCATTCTGTCTTAAAGCAGAGAGATGCATTAGAAAGCATCATACCACAGGAGGAAGGCAGGAGTGGCCTTTTGAACTCTTCCCTCTGGTGAATGTTTTGCCTGTGGATTGGTGCCGCTTGACACCTCAGACTCATGGTGTGAGTAACTTGATAATGAGCCCTCAGAACAAGGGGCTCTTTAGGTAAAGCACATCTATAGTGCTGAAGAAACAGATTTCAAGTATTTGATTTCAATAGTAGACCTCTCAAAGTGACATTTTAGTACCCTTGCTTTCTTCTGCCCTCCCCATACTCAACTTCATTAAAAAATAGGTTTTTTAAAGTTCTAACTCTTATGAAAAGCCAAACACCTGGAACTCCTAATAAATTCACTCCAACTCGAAAGAGGTTACAGCTGCTCATACAACTCAGCATTTAAGCCAAGACAAAGACTAGTGGTGGGAAAGCAGACATATTTCAATTACATAGCTCATCCAGCAAGCTCCCACATACTGCCCTTCTTTACTTGTATACATTGACTTGAAAAGACCAGCACAGTGAAGTACCACAGTTTGACCTGCCAACTCATGGTAATCAAGATTTTTAAAGACTTCTTTATGTAATATCTGAACACAAGCAAGTTTCTATAACCTTGGTCTGACATGGTCCTGCAAAAACAGCTGTGTGAATTCTTAGTTACACGATTGCCTTAAAAGGACAAATCATTTTAGAAGGCTTCTCTCAGGTCAGAAACATTGACATTTTGCCAGTCACACAGAAACAGAAACAGAGCCTGCATATTAAAAAAAAACAAACCTACTCAAAATAGAGGTAGAGAGCACAAGTGTTTTCTTATGAGAAATCAAACATTTTTGTATTTATAAAACATAGCTGTTGAGTTGTGTGAGTCCTGTTTAAGTAAAGCAGGTCAACTAAAAAATGACAGCAAGATGTCAAACACATGCATAATAAAATTACAGACCTTCAACTGTCTGAAAACACTCAACACTTCAAAAATTTTTAACTAATACATTCTTTTGTTGAATATTAAGTATCCCTTTTCTCTCAACCTATCTATTTTTCTTTATACAAGTGTTTAATAGCAGTAGGTTAATGCAATAGTAATATTCCAGATATTTTTCCTATATGATGTAAGAAATAACAAGAAGAATATTGGAATGGTGATAAGATTTAGAATGATAGATTTCCAATATTTTATATTTGTTTAAAGGCAGCTCTGTAACAATTATAATTCATTAGTGAAGAGAGAGAGAACAGTGTATTTCTTCTATTATAGAATACCTAGTACAGCATTATTTCCTTCCAGGTACCTTATTTTTGATGCAGAATGAGAAAGCTATGAAATAAAATCCAAAGGCATGTTACTACATATAATGTATCTATTTATCAAGGAGGCATAGAAAAAAAAAGGTGATAAAAGGTGATTATAAATTTAGGGTTTATTGGTTCTTTTTGGGGAGATTTTCCATCTGAACTTCTCTATTACTCTTTAACAATCACTCCTTATAGAAGTTAAGGGTTCATGATGACTTAATCTTCCTTGGAGAGAGACAGAGCAGCTGCTGAAACAGTCTAGTTAAGAACTACTCATTTTTCCTTGCTGTCTCCTTTGCCTCAGGAGGGAAATAGTCTGCTTTTGTCAATGTAAATGTAGACTAGTAGTTGATTATTCCTCTTTATCGCTCCTTCCTTACATGCCAACTCAGCAGTACCATGAGGTGTGCAGTAGGCAAGAAGGAGAGAGTTATTTTATTCAGAACATTTTACCCTGTATTACAATACATAAAGCTAGCATTAAGTGGTAAATTCATTTGGGGACCAATCTCCCTCTCCCACATGGAAATCAATGCCTGTTTTTCTATTCGCTTCACTAAGAACCAGATTGGATGTTTCATGCTTTGGGAAAGAAAGTTCGAATATATTCTCATAACAAAACACAAATCCCTGAGACCACAGTATTCTCAAAGATATGCAAAGTGTTACTGAGACTCTCAGTGTGCTCCAAACCCAGATTCGAGTTTTAATTTATTTATACATGTGCAATGAGAAAAGCAGCTTTATGGACATTTTTTTTTGTCTCTATTTCCTACTTTGCAGTTTTTCTCTTGTCAAGGGTTTCACTGTTCCTTAAAATTAGAGTACTCTTTTTCAAGAAAAGGAATAAGAATTCAGTAATACACAAGTTTTTGTAACCTGTATGTTTTGAAACTAGCTCAGTGCTTATTTTATAGGTGAACAATTTTATAGAAAGAAAAAAAACCTGATATTCTTCCTTGCAATATATTTTATGAGAGAGACACTGAATAGACAGGTAATCTAAAGCTAAATTTTTTGAGACTGGTAAGAGAAGCTAGGTGAAGTAACTAACCCCACAGGAAATATACTACTGACAGGTTAACACTAGTGGTGAATTTTTGCAGTTGCACAAGATGACCAAGGAAGAAGGAAACTGAGGACAGATGAACATCACAGTAAGCACTCAGGCTTTGTCCTGAATGAATTTTCTTTAGACTTTGCTGTGATACTGGATTTTTTTCTTTTTCCTCTGTAAATGGAGTAAATCAGGAATTAAAAAAGAAACATGCACGGCAATTTATTGGTGGCTGCCATTAAGGGAATTACCTTGCTCATTGAATACCATTTAGCTCGGAATCAGATCTACTACTATTAATTTCTACCTTTTTAATGCACACTTTAGCTAGCACATGACCCATACTGTGCAACAGCAGTTACACCCCAGGGACTAGAGATTAACAGCATGTGCTACGAGTGGTTTATTTTACAATTGCTGTGAAATAAAAGCTGATGGAAATGAGCTGGTGAATTACTCTGCCAGGAGAATCAACAATATTTTTCTCATCATGGAAAAGCTCGCTTCTTCCTTTTTTTTTTTTTTCCTAATACTGGTTTCATGGAGGAGCACAATAGTTAGGGGAAATTTGGGGGAGGGGAAAAGCAGAAAAGCATGGTGTTACACTCAATCCTGTCATTTTCATTTTATGGTGTGAGTCATCTGAATAAATTTTACCAGCAAAGTCTCTGTGTCATTGTTAATTAAAACACAATATGAGCTTAAAAAGCAACAGTCAAATGAAATGAAAATTATTTTTCAATAAAGTCCAGTCAGTTATCTTTTCCTTTTCATTAAAGTAACATTAATTCAGCTGCTACACATATATATTTGTGGAGTTCTAGGGAAGAAAAGTAATCTCACAGAAGGATATCAAGGACGCTTGTTGTTTTGCAGCCCATAATGAACAAAAAGGACTGCACCAAAAAAGTTCTCTCCACAGCTTTTCTATTAAGTAGTAAATTAATTTCAATTTTAAAAAGAAGGCCAATATAAACCAGCCCATATTGTAAATGAGCAGGTAGAAAGTCTGTGTGCTCTGACCATTAGGGACAAACTGCGCTGAGCTGCGTTGGTTACCAGGCACACAAGGAGGTTTCCCCTGTCCCAGCACGCTTCCCTCCACAGGGAACTTATATCACAAGTAGGATAAATCTCATCAGGTACTACGTCTCTATTGATAAAACATACTGAATTCATCCTTTAAAGCTGCATCTTCTTAAAAGGAGTAATGGAGAAAAGTATTATCAAAGTTAGGCATCTAAAGGAGTAAACATATCAGTCAGTCATAAATAAATTTTGTCTAAAATTAATTGGATGTCTACTCATTTGCTGAGATTTCTTTTTCCCTTTTCCACTCTTGCCTGCATTTAACTTAAAGTAAATCATTACTCATCTTTGGTATTGCTCCAGGTTTCAGAGAAATTTTGTATTTTTTTATTTATTGACTCCCTGTTAGTCTGTAACACACAGTGGTTATTTCTAAGAGATACAGCTTACTGCCTGGCCTGATATTTTAGCACCTCAGCAGCCATGCATACCTTACTCAGCTCTATCAGATGATATGTGGTATGATTTACATGTGCAGAATTGAGAATTCATTGTGAACCTATTTATAATTACAACACAGTTGAAAGAGGAAGATGATTTAGTAGGTACTATAAAGATCCTTGACAAGGCACATAGACATGACTCCACATGCTTATTTGTATTCAGAAATTGGTTTTTATCTGTAATTTTGTATGTAAGAAGAATACTCAATCTTAAACCTTGCTTCATCACAGAGGACCAAATTTTTGCTGACGCCTTTAGTTGCCGAACAGGATCAATGTACAAAAAGAACCTAAACAGACTAACAGGAAAATAGATGTGGACAACTTTTTAGACACCATTTTCTGCTGACCTCCAAAGGCATTTTAAGAAACACAGCAACACCTTTTCTATCACTATTCCTGATCATTAGAAGAAATTTCTCACTGCCATAGCTCAAAACAACCAATCCTTCTCTGCCTAAAAGCAGAGTTTCCCTACCCACAAAATGTATTTAATATCATCCTGTGGAAATAGGCTGTGCATCCATGAGACTGCTAAATTTTCTTATATAACCATTTCACTCTAAATCTGCCCGCAAAATACTGAGCTGCTCAGAGAATGAAAATCAAACTATAATTTATTCCAGTGATCATCTGAATTCACTACAGTGTAGACAAGAGCTTATCGGAGTCTGGCACCAAGAGTGACTGACTGTTAATAAATCTTCATAAGGAATTGAAAAAAAAATTAAATAAAAACAAACCAAAATGGAATTAACACCTCAAGAGGAGCACATAGGCTATTTTCTATTAGTTATATACAGATGATCATTCTATCCCTAAATGGCTAAGCTTCACGTGTCATTTACCGGAAAATAAATTTAATTATATTTTAAGTGTTTTCTTTGTCTGTTACTTCAGAATACCTGTACACTTGAATACAAGAAAATCTCTCTATAGGTGCTTATAGAAATCTTAAACTGATATAATGCAGGTTTTTCTTCTACCCTAGGAGTTTACACAGTGGGATCTCAAATGCTATGATGTGAGCCTGGCATATAAGATAGCTGGTACAGATAAAATTTCAGATTTTGACGCCACTGACTCCAATCTGCTGTAATGAGGACAGGTGCATGTGATAAACAAAGAGAAAGATAGATCAAGGTCTCAATGATGAAACAAAAGTGATGGGTGAGCATGCATTTGTCTCACTACTGTGGCCACAGAAAAGCTCAAACCACATATCATTAATAACAAAAAAACCATGCTATTTCTTTTCTGAAGAAATCAAGGGTTTAAATTAAAGGTGGTGGGGGCAGTAAAATAAATAAAAATAACAAAAACAATAAAAAGAGTGTAGCATCTGAGTACACCACTGCATCTTGATAGAACACAACACTGTCATTTTGCGGTGTGCCTGTTTCTCACTATGTTCTGCTTGTATACATATAAGTGTTGATATTTAATTTCAGCAATGCTGTGGGGACATGGATAAACACAATGTCCTGGGGTACAATGCAAAAATGTGTATTCTATCACCATCTGTTGCAATGTGGGAGGAGTGGTGATCCTTATCTCTGTGGGAGATATCCTCTGCTGATGTGCCATCTGATAAGATCGGGGGATGATCATCGTTATCTTTTCACAACCCATCCTTCCTCCAGAAGATATATTCTGTTAATGGGCCATTAAGTCCTATTGTGTGACTCATAAGATTACATCATCCCATTGGGAGATGCCCCAGCCAGGGGCAGGAGCCAAGCCTTTCCTACCTAGATAAAAAACTGAGGTTTGGGACGCAAAAGCAGCCCTTTCCACTGGATCCCAGAGGAAAGTCGGATCATTTCCACATCATCGCTGGATCTTCGGAGGAAAACTGCACCTTCTACAGAAGCACTGCTTCAACTGAACCACATCTGTCATCCAGGAGGACTGCAGCCACCATTTATACGGACTGCTACCAACACCCTGACTGACAGGGTGTCAGGTTGTATTTCTGACTTTGTCAGTGTTTTTTCTTTTATATTATTGCATGTATTTTATTTTTTCTCTTTTCTCCTATTAAATTGTATTACTGACTTGGAGTCTCGCACTGGTTTTACTTTCAAACCAATACACACAAATAGGGTCATTCTAGTTTTAATCTAGAATGCTAGTTTCATTCTCTACCAGAATTGACAAGGTAAATCCAAACTTACTCATGCTCCTTCTTAGACGACATATTTCCAAAAATGTGCGGCTTTGCTACAAATAGACATGTATTTCTACCAAAGACAGTTCTTACCAACTTTTCTAGGTGACTGAGTGAGGAAACAGTCCATCTGGAGAAATTCTGAAAACTCGGGCAAACTGCATGTCATGACAGAAGAAACAAAATGTTTGAAATGTTTGATACTGATGCCTTTCCTGTTCTTAAAAAACTGAGAGCCAGACACAGCTAAGGGATAAGGGAATTTTACCTTGGTATTTAAATAAGGATCCCCTTATTGTAGCCCTACTTCCCCAAGGTAGGATGCAGCGCAATGCGCCCCTGCAATAGATCATACATGCAATTCATAGACCTTAAAAATTGGCATATCTAACAAGGGTGTCCCAATGAGAGGCCTCAGTGAATGGCATAATATTCCTCTATCTGAGGAATTCACCCCTGGATGGGCCAAATCCCTAGTTTATAGGATATGTTGTAGAGGGAGCCAAGGTTTCCCAAGGTAGCGCAGGGTTTTCCAGACTCCTACTACGAGGCCTCTAGGATATTTGGTCTTCTGGCCTAACAAAATACTAGGGCTATGCTGTTATCAGACTTAAGAAATTAAAAGTATGCATGCTAAGAATACTGAGGATACATAAAAGTTATATAAAAGGTATACAAAAGAAAAGACAAAAAACTCACCTTGGCATCAATGCCGGTAATGGTTGCCAGTACCTTTCCTCACACCAACATGTACAAGATGAAAACCAAGAAAATATTCTTTACGTGAAGAGGGCACAGGGCAAGGAAGAACCCACATCTTAATACTCCATCTTCAGGCGAGCAGACACTTGAAACTTGTATGGTTTGCAGTTCTGAAGAACACTTTAGAAACTGAAGTTTCCACGAAATTTAATGAAAAGGGCTCTTATTGCAACAAAGATGAAATTTTTAATCACAAAAGTATCAAAATACACGTGGCTGGAAAAAAAGAGTTAAATTATTAAATACCACTAAAAGATAGATTTTGGGAAGAGAGCATCATATGTTAAAAACACAACCAGGCAAGATATATTCTAGAGGAAAAAACAACTAGAATATAAAATATTACAGATTTCATTGTTTCAGTTACCAGTGACTCAATATTATGCTCAGTTATTAATTTCCAGTATTGATAAAAGTTATCAAATTCTAATTTTAGAGTTGTGATTGTCACAAGCCACATATAAGAGAGATATATATAATTGATTGCTTCTTTACACAACACCCTCAACTCTGATATTAATGGCTAAAACTGTAGCCCTCTTTTCCTTTTCTGGCATTCAATTATTGATGCATTTGTACTCTGGTAATAAAAGTTTTATTAAGTGGTAGATTTACTGGGTGGGAAACATAAATAAATATCACATTGATGTTGTCCACAGTCAACAAATGTAATATCATTTACAAAGTAAAGCATCTGAAAGTGAAATTTAAAAAAATATTCATAGGTGACACAATCACCTCTAAAATGTTACTGAAGGCTTGCACTTGGTCAGCTCCTATAGGCAGCTGAGAAGAAAATAAATCCTCAACTCTATTGTGCCACAAAGAGCCTTAGGATTAAATCCTTGTTGATGTAAATGAGGTACGAAAACAATTGAATGGCAGAGCCTTCACTACATTTTTCTTAACTTCTCTGTTTATAGGCAGTTCTATTCATTAATGACAAATGCCCAAGTAATCACCCCTCACAGTCCCCATGAGAATTTCAGCATTTGAAGTATGCAATCATACCAAATCATGACATATTTATAGACACTTTAAAAAGTCTGGAAAACATGGGATTTCCTTTTACCTGGAGAGATACATATTGCACAGATGTTCTACAAGTGCATTTGTACGGGAATTGATTTTATGGGAAGGAGCTAGAAGGTGTTTGTCAGAAAGCTGTATGTTGTCCAAACGCCTGTTTTATACTTACTCTAAATATCAGAACACAATTTATCTTTTAAGAGTAAAGGATGTTGTCATAAAAGCTTTTTAGTCAGCAATTAGGAGGTCTATAGTGAATAACATAAAGTACACAAAAGCAACATTACAGCTACAGAAGTATCCTGACAAAGTCATTTACACAGATCTGGTGTTAGAGATAATATGTTCTGTAAATCAATATACCAAAATGTGCAAATCCAATACTTACTTCATATTGAAATCTATTCTGATTTACAAGATTACATTTTTAAACATATGAACCACGAGTAATTGTAGAATTCATGTAGTCCATGTATTTTACACGTCTTCTAATTGAAACTTATAAATGCATCTTGAGGTTATGATTTAAAGATTCAACTGAAATATAACGAATATGTAAATTTAAGTGCTGCAGCAATCTATATGCAACCCTGCTTCATGTTTGCCACTTTTGAATGACATATGCCCTCAGGTACGTCTTGAGAAAGAAATGAGAGTGACTTTCACTCTGGAGAGCCCCTTATGTTCACATGACTAGTATAAAGCAGGAGTGAAACCAGCCACTTTCACCATCCAACCCTCCATAGCACAGACTCTTCCCTTATATGGTTGCTGTAACAAGCAGTATATAAAATAGCCATAAGAAGAAAAGAAGAAAAAAAAATAAAAGAGAGCAAGAGGAAGAAAAACAAACAAAACCAAATAAAACCAAACAAATAAACAAATGGATAAGATTTTCCTAAAAACACAGATAAAACACAGATAAATTTAACTTTTCATCATGGAATAAAGTGAGATTTCTTGGGGCTGACAAAGCCTATTGTAATAGGATTAATTTTAACTGACCTCAGTAAACTGAAATTGGATTTCTTTTGGATCACACAGACCTAAAGTATGCTTTTGATGATACAGAACCAATGGCAGAGATTAATTACAGTTCTTTCACACAATGTATATTTTAGAGGTCTGATGAAAGCAATGCTTTCCCTGCCACAAGTAAATGGGCTTGTTAAATTTGCGTAGCACAGTAACCCTAAATTAAATGGCATCATTAAACTTGTTGTTACAGCACATGAGTTGGAGAAGAAAACAATCAGTCATGTACTTGCAGAAACACTGAGGTTCTATTCCATAAAATAAATCGGCTTCTGGAAAGAATCAGGCAGTGTTCTTCACAAAGAAACAATAATTATTTTAAAACAACCAAACAAACCAAAATATTAAAATTGTTTGAAATATCTTTATTTTCTAAATAAACCAAAAAATTTATTTAGGAAAAACAAATGACAAAAATTGAAACCAACAAAGCCAAGCAAAAAAAAACCCAAACTAAACAAAAAACCAAACAAAACCACACACAAACACAAACACAAAATAAATCCCTAGTAGATTTTGAAATTTAACATATTTTCCAACAAATGGGATGATAATACAGTCTTCAAAACATTTACTTGGCTCCTGGAGGAACTTTCTCTGAAAAGCAGTGGTGATCACAATGCTTGTTTTCATGCAAAAACCCTGAAGACAAGTCAAATTAAAGTTTGTTTTCAAACAACTTACAAGGAACCTATCCTGCTAAAATGTGGTTATACATTCCACGTCTGCAGCAAAGTTTTGGTCCAACATCCCCATCAGAAAAATTTTTCTTTAGATTCAGAAATTCTAGGGGAAAAACCCATTACTGTTGTAAAACTAACACCATCAATCGTACCATCAACGTATATGTATCAACAGAAACATCACAAACAATTTTTTCTTGCTTCATCATCATCATCCTTCTTTCTATTGCCTCTGTTTTTCATCTAATTCTAGACCCTGAAATAATTTTCTGAATGTTTTTAGGATCATTTTTGGACTCTGATTTCTGCAAGTCTTATAGATCCGCTAAATACTTTACATTTCTGAAGTCCAGGCTTCTTTATGTAGATGATTTCTCTGAAGGACAGGAAACCGGATAGATTACACACAGTAAAATGGTCCCAAAGGGAAATTTATCTTGGTTTAAGGAATTACTTTTTTCATTCCTTCAACCAAATTTTAATATGGTGAGCCAAGGAGAAAGAGTTCAGACCTGTAAATTCTCACCTGGGAATGTGTCAATGCCCTTTGGGACAGAGATTTCCAAACTTAAGAAAATAGTCTTATCCTTTTGTGGCATAGTTCCACACTTGCAAAAAAACAATACTCCTCCCAATATTTTTGTCTCATTGATTTCTCTGTAAACTTGTTGGGACATGGCCAGCCACTTTTGGTGAAGCACCACACATACAGTAGAATGTATTTTGATTTAGGACCAGTTTTCAGGAAAAACATTAATACTGCCTCAGTATTTCAAAGGAATGCAAGTTAAGCTTGTAGACAACTCCACAAACTGTTGGATATTATTAACTGAAATTTCGATTTGTCCTAGGCTCTTCACTACCTGAAGATAATTAGATTTAAGGAGCATTGAATTTTAAGCTCAGCAGTAATGCCACTGCCTTTCTTAGCCCTTTTGAAAGACGTCACATTAGGTAGCTGTACTTTCCTCAACCTTTCCATGAATTTCCATCTTACCACTCACATCATATTAAGCTGTACCATGGCTGAAATTTCAGGAGCAGCTGTAATTCCAAATCCATTTTGTAACTCTCATTTTTAAGCGTTCACCACAGTGTGTAAACTTATAATTAACTTCATGGACCTGATTAAGAAGCATTAGGTCCTTCCACTATCCATGAGAAGGAAACAATACCAACCAATACCAACTTTGACACCTGAGTAAGGTGGTAATTTCTAAACTGGGTATCAAAAGCACTTATCTGAAGATACTACCTTTCTGATCTGACGGGCAGCAAAAAAAATCTGCTGTATCACAGTTGTATCTATACTTCCAAGGAATCTTCTTCTCATTGTAGATGTACGTGAAAGATTTCTAACTTCCATTGACAGATTCACAAGAAAGTCAAAAGAAAACGCTAATATAGACAAAAAAAATGTTATACTGTCTATCTGGAAAAAATCCCAGAAAAAGTAAAGCTACTTTACTCCCAATATACTTTACATGCTAGAAGTATGAAAGCTATAAAAAATGTAGGAAAGTATAGTTTCAGTTTTATCCAAGAAGCAGAAATAATTGCATGCATGCTTGAAGGTTTCCATAAAAGGTGTTACAAGAGCAGCACTTTTCAAAAATCACATCACTTTAAGCAACTTAGTCTTATTCTATTTGTCTTCGATCTACCTTTTTCTCCTTTAAGTTACTTTGACAAGCAGCTAGATATATAGATCTTCATTTGCCATAGGCCTATACAGCTATTCACAAGTCCTAAAAGAGAAGAAAAAAGCATCAGGATACATCTTTTTGGAAAGAAAAATGCGTTTAATTTTTATCATTAAGATATTTCCCAGGGACTCAGGAGAGGTTCAAACCAACCATATTTTATCCCTCACTGCTCAGAAAACCCATGCTCTTAACAAAGCCAACTTGCTGCAACCATAATCAAGAAAAAAAAAAAAAAAGGTGGGGTAGTTTTTTCTTCAGGGTGTTGAACTATTTGTTGTTCATGCAAAGAAAATATGGCCTTGATATTTGAAGATCGTGACAGAGATGAATCTAAGACAGTATTTCATACAGCTGCAAAAGGACAAACAAGGATTCATGTTTTAGGGAATACAGCAAATATACAGGCCTAAAATACAAAAATCCTATGGAGCTTGTAATATAAATTTTAATATACTGCAGGCAGCCCAGTGACAGATGTCAAGAACATATCATTAGAAGCATGAAAATAATCTCATTCTAAGGGTAAAACAAATATCTCACTTGCAGGAGTTTTTAATGTACATCCACAATATGTCTATTCAATAAATTTAATGAGGTAGCTTGTTGAAAAACATGATGCTTGACTCCCGCAGACTACTCTTTGCAGTACTGCCCTTAAATTCATTGACATGCTATTGATCTAAATTAACTGTTTACTCATTCATGTGTGCCGCTGTAAGGTGAAATTATAAACCTTCTATTCAGTTCTAAGTGTTAGCTCCAAGAGATTTCATTTACCTGATTTCCCAGTTGCTGAAGAGTCCATGATTTCAGAATCCAGTTTAACTGGGTATTTCATTACCTGACCCATACTGTAAAATCCTAGGATAGTTTTCAGGCAGAAAAAAAAAAAAAAAACCAAACCACAAAACTACTGAAGAAGTCTGTTCTCTCAATCCAGTGCTACTCAGTCACCCAGTGACAACAGGTGAGATGCAGCCTGAAATATATTTCCCTTTCCTCATCTCCTTTGTTCTGATGCTCTAGCAGAGCCACCTGGAGTGCAGTCCAGTTGCAGTTTAGGGAGAACTCAGACTGGGCTCACCCAAGGATCTGTCATTAGCAAAAGGTCTCTCTGCCTTGAGGAGCAACCTTGAGAGTTATCCCAGCTCCAGGGGAGATCACCACCATCCAACCACACTTCAACAGCAAGAAGAGCTCAAAGAAGGCTCAATTAGGTAATTTTATTTATGAGACACAGTATCTGACTCATGCTCAAATTGCTTACAATGCGAAGAATGTGCGCAAAACTCCCTGTATCCACATTTTTGTTGTTGTTGTTTCTTTATAAAGACTTCTTGGGAAAACCACTCCTTAGTATGATTGGTGCTCTACTCCCAAGTGCATTGATGTTCATAAGGTCACTGTGTTCCTTGTTAGGTTTCTTTGAGGCTTTATTGGCCGAGCTGCCACTCAGGACTGTTCCTCCTTTGGAGCCTTTGCCAACCATTTTGAGCTTGATTAAGGAGTGGGGCCCATAAGTCACAGAACACCCCACAAATCGTCATTCTGCTTCATTTATTAATAAAGGCATAGTACCTCTTCCTCTATACCATAAATACATGGCAGATCAGCGGTAAGAGTGCAATTATTTGATAAACTGTTTCTTTCAGTGCCAAAATTAACATTAGTTATATACTATGTTTGCACACTTGCAGATCCAAAGTAAGCAAATACCTCTTAGTATAAAATATTACCATTAGTTACATTATAGGGGACTTCATCATAATGAATAAGGAGCATTTGCTTCATGATTTACCAGAGTTTTGCATATAAAATGATTTTCATCAACAAGCATAATGTTAAAGCTAGTGAAACCACAACTGGATGAAGCTTTAGATTCAAAGTTCCTGTTGTTGATGTCCCACCAGTATGCTCTCCATCCCATTCCAGTCTTTCTAGGACATGGTGTATCTTCAATTTGTTAAGATAGATGTTAATCAGGATATTTTGCTGCTCTAGATTCTCTTCAGCAATGTACTCAAGTGATCATATTGCAATTGCATTCTTGCAAAAGTAAGTTTCATTCCAATGGAGGTAGGCAGGAACATTTGAAACAGTCTGTAGTTAGATTGTAGCTATTGGTGGATTATGGCACAAACTCAATAGTTGAAGTCACAACCCACAATTCCAATAAGATTACAATTACGGATATTTCGGCGATTACATGCTTCTACAGTGGTGCTTTCTGTAAATATAGAATCACAAAAGGTTGTCATACAAGCACATCCATTTCCAGTATATACAACTACAGTCTCAGGGGTTTCATAAGGATGTATTTCAAAGTGACAAATTGTCCTGGTTTAGGGCGAATTTGGGGAGAAACCTCCGGAAGGAGCCCCCACACAGCAAACCCCACGACTCCTCCCCCCCACCAACGGGTTCGGGAAGAATTTCCTCAGAGAAGAGTGGGAAAAAAAAAGACCTGTTTATTTAACAAGCAAAACACTCCCCAGCACAGGGAAACAACAACACCAGCTGACAAAAAAACTCTTTCACCGTTCTGAAGGGATGGCAATCTCAGTCTCTCCGGCGAGTGGTCTCCCAGTTATCAGTCTCCGGCGCTGGGGAATGGCTGCTGCAGGTGACAGAGTGTAGGCTCCCGGTGTTTCTTGGGGTTTCCCAGGTCCCCGTCCAGAACAGGTCCAGATGGTATCCAGGAGAGGGAGGGGACGGGGTGGAAAAGAAAACAGTCCAGGGAAAAAGTTGGACTGCCTAGCTGAACTAACTAACAAGCAAAAAGCAAGGGCAAAGCGAAGGAAAGAAAAAGAGGCAGAAGCAAGCAAGCAAGCAAGCAAGCAGGCAAGCAAGCAGGCAAGCAAGCAAGCAAGCAAGCAGGCAAGCAAGCAAGCAAGCAGAGACAAAACCTCTCCTAAACATAGACCATGGGGGAGGTGAGCCGGCTGATAACAGGACAAAACAAAGCTTCACTTTCAGAGTCAGTCCTGTAAGCACAGGACATAATACCAAACATAATCAGAACACACGATTTGGAGATACAAACACCATAACATCACCCTAGGACATTCCACCCCTTATCTCCATATCGTGAACATACTAAACAGCATGTAAAAACTTCAGCAAGTAGAAATTTCCATCTTTCTTGCTCAAACCTTTGACACCTACACATTCCTTCTCTCTCATGCTGCCTCACCCCACAGTCAGATCTCCCTGAGGTACACATCGCGTTGTTCCATCTCTCTGCATTATCCACCATGTACAACCTGGTCCCTGAGCGAAGACAATCCCACGAATGGGTTTGTCTGTACTCGAGGCAGAATTGATCCAAACTGCCTTCCCTAACAAACCTCTCATGTGTGCCACTGGGACTTTGTCTCCATCTACTATATTCAGGGACTCAGACTGGGCAGGGCCTGCTCGGTTGGTGGAACCTCGAGTGTTAACTAACCAAGTGGCCTTTGCTAAATGCTGCTCCCAGTTCTTGAAAGATCCCCCACCCAATGCTCTCAAGGTGGTTTTTAACAGTCCATTGCACCTTTCCACTTTCCCTGCAGCTGGTGCATGGTAGGGGATATGGTACACCCACTCAATGCCATGTTCCCTAGCCCAGGTGTTTATAAGGCTGTTCTTGAAATGAGTCCCATTGTCTGACTCAATTCTCTCAGGGGTACCATGCCTCCAAAGAACTTGTTTTTCCAGGCCCAAGATGGTGTTACGGGCTGTGGCATGAGACACAGGGTAGGTCTCTAACCACCCAGTGGTGGCTTCCACCATGGTCAGTACATAGCGCTTGCCCTGGCGGGTTTGAGGCAGTGTGATGTAGTCAATCTGCCAGGCCTCTCCATACTTGTACTTGGACCATCGCCCCCCATACCAGAGGGGCTTCACCCGCTTGGCTTGCTTGATGGCAGCGCACGTCTCACAGTCATGGATAACTTGAGAAATACTGTCCATGGTTAGATCCACCCCTCGGTCTCGTGCCCACTTATAGGTGGCATCTCTTCCCTGATGACCTGAGGCATCATGGGCCCATCGAGCCAGGAACAACTCTCCCTTGTGCTGCCAGTCTAAATCTATCTTCGACACCTCTATCTGTGCAGCCTGATCTACCTGCTCATTGTGTCGGTGTTCCTCATTAGCCCGACTCTTGGGGACATGGGCATCTATGTGACGGACTTTCACAGGCAGCTTCTCTATCCTGGTGGCAATGTCTTTCCATTCATTGGCAGCCCAAATTGGTTTTCCTCTACGTTGCCAGTCAGCCTTTTTCCATCTCTCCAACCATCCCCACAGAGCATTGGCTACCATCCATGAATCGGTATAAAGGTAAAGCTTTGGCCACTTTTCTCTCTCTGCAATGTCTAGGGCCAGTTGAACCGCTTTGAGTTCAGCAAGTTGACTGGACCCACCCTCTCCTTCAGTGGCCTCTGCTACCCGTCGTGTGGGGCTCCATACAGCTGCTTTCCACCTCCGATTCATCCCCACGATGCGACAGGAACCGTCAGTGAATAGAGCATAGCGTGTTTCCTCTGCTGGCAGTTGGTTATACGGTGGAGCTTCTTCAGCCCGTGTCACTGGTTCTTGTTCCTCATCTGTGACACCAAAACTTTCACCTTCGGGCCAATTTGTAATTACTTCCAAAATCCCAGGGCGATTCAGTTTTCCAATCCGGGCGCGCTGTGTAATGAGGGCAATCCACTTGCTCCATGTAGCACTGGTGGCATGGTGGGTGGAGGGAACTTTTCCTCTGAACATCCACCCCAGCACCGGTAGTCGGGGTGCCAGAAGGAGTTGTGCTTCTGTGCCAACCACCTCTGAGGCTGCTTGGACCCCTTCGTAGGCGGCCAAGATTTCCTTCTCTGTTGGGGTGTAGTTAGCTTCAGACCCTCTGTAGCTCCGACTCCAAAATCCTAATGGTCGGCCTCGAGTCTCACCGGGCACCTTCTGCCACAGGCTCCAGGACAGACCATGGTTCCCGGCTGCAGAGTAGAGCACGTTCTTCACATCTGGTCCCGTCCTGACTGGGCCAAGGGCTACTGCATGAGCAATTTCTTGCTTTATCTGGGTAAAAGCTTGCTGCTGCTCAGGGCCCCAATGGAAATCATTCTTCTTGCGGGTAACCAGGTAAAGAGGGCTCACGATCTGACTGTACTCAGGAATGTGCATCCTCCAAAAACCTATGGCGCCTAAGAAAGCTTGTGTTTCCTTCTTGTTGGTTGGTGGGGACATAGCTGTGATTTTGTTGATGACATCAGTAGGAATCTGACGCCGTCCATCTTGCCACTTCACTCCCAGGAACTGGATCTCTCGAGCGGGTCCCTTAACTTTACTCTTCTTGATGGCGAAGCCGGCTTCCAGGAGGATTCGGATGATTCTCTCTCCTTTCTCAAACACTTCCGCTGCTGTGTTCCCCCACACAATGATATCATCAATATATTGTAAATGTTCTGGAGCCTCACCCTTTTCTAGTGTAGTCTGGATCAGTCCATGGCAGATGGTAGGACTGTGCTTCCACCCCTGGGGCAGTCGATTCCAGGTGTACTGCACTCCCCTCCATGTGAAAGCAAACTGAGGCCTGCATTCTGCTGCCAGAGGAATGGAGAAAAATGCATTGGCGATATCGATAGTGGCGTACCACTTGGCTGCCTTGGACTCCAGCTCGTACTGCAGTTCCAGCATGTCCGGCACAGCAGCGCTCAGCGGTGGAGTCACCTCATTCAATGCACGATAGTCCACTGTCAGTCTCCATTCTCCTTCAGATTTACGCACAGGCCAGATGGGGCTGTTAAAGGGTGAGTGGGTTTTGCTGACCACCCCTTGGCTCTCTAGCTCTCGAATCATCTTATGGATGGGAACCACAGCATCTCGAGTTGTTCTGTATTGTCGGCGATGCACTGTGGAAGTGGCAATTGGTACCTTTTGCTCTTCTCCCTTCAGAAGTCCTACTGTAGTTGGATTCTCAGACAGTCCAGGCAAGGTGTTCAATTGCTGGATGCCCTCTGTCACCACAGCTGCTATCCCAAATGCCCACCTGAATCCTTTTGGGTCTTTAAAATACCCCCTTCGGAGGTAATCTATGCCCAAAATGCATGGGGCTTCTGGGCCAGTCACAATAGGATGTTTTTTCCATTCATGTCCAGTCAAGCTCACATCAGCTTCCACCAAGGTAAAGTCCTGTGATCCACCTGTCACACCAGCAATAGAGACAGATTCTGCCCCCACATATCTTGATGGGACTAATGTGCATTGTGCACCAGTATCAACCAAAGCTTTATACTTTTGTGGTTCCGATGTGCCAGGCCAACGAATCCACACAGTCCAGAAAACACGATTTTCCCTCGCCTCTCCCTGGCTAGAGGCAGGGCCCCTCTAAGCCTGTTTATCCTTCTTTCCTTGGGCATATGTCTTAGAGGTTCCTTCAAGGGGATCGGACATACCATCATCATCATCATACTTGGCAGCTTGGCTACGGGCAACTGGAGCTGCTCTCCTTTTGGTGGAACTTCCTCTTTGACTCTTGCCTTCCTTCAATTCACGCACCCGTTGTGCCAGAGCAGCAGTAGATTTTCCATCCCATCTCCTCATGTTTTCTCCGCAATCACGTAGGAAGAACCACAGCTCAGCTCGTGGGGTGTACCTCCTCTCCCCATCAGGGGAACGTCTACGTTGGATACCAGGGCCTCTAATTTGTACTGCTGAGATTTGGAGAAGGTCCTCTTTGATCTCCTCCCTGAGTCTTTTATGATTCTCCTCTATCTTGTCTTCTAATTTCTGCAGACGTGTTTCCACAGCTGCAATTCTGGCATGTGTTGGGCCATGCACGGCATCTGCATATGCTCGGAGCTTCTTCGCCATATCAAGCACAGTCTCATCCCTCTCATCCCGCTTCATTATTGCTAAAGCAGAAGCGTATTCATGGGGCCCAAGCCGTACAAGTTTTCGCCACATCACAGATGTACACAGTACCAAGTCCGGATTCCTAGTTGTTATGTCATCTGAGAAGATAATCTCTGCCACTGCCATTTCTCTCAGGCGTTGGATCCCTTGTTCTATCGTCTTCCACTGGGTCTGCTGCATATAAAGATCGTCTGCACACAGGTATCTTTGTGCTACACTGTCCAGGACCCGTGCCCAGAGGCTTTGAGGGTTAGGCCCCCTCATCATTCCTTGGTCGATGACAGGATCATGTGACAGGGATCCCAAATGCCTGGCTTCAGTGCCGTCCAGAATTGTAGCCTCGCCTGCAGCATCCCAAAGACGGACCAGCCAACTAATTATAGACTCATCAGGTCTTCGGGTGTAATCCTTTCTTAGGCCACGGAGGTCCTTTAGGGAAAAGGACTCAATATTGGCCTCTGATCTTGTACCAGTTGCTTTAACTTCTGGTTTTATGTCAGGAGGCGTTGAGGGTCCTTCTCCTGCATCATCATCACCATCGTCATCCACTGGTCGATCGGTCTTGTCTGTGCACTTTCCACTTCTCGTGCTGGTAGCAACAGCCATTGGTTGAGGCTTACTGACTGCTTTAGCTGCTGGCCTTGAGCCTGGGGTGTTGGCTGCAGCCTGAGTGACTGGGATAGTGGCTGATTTATCTGCTTGTCCCCCTTCCTCTGTCTGCTGCCCTACAGTATCTAGCAGGGTACGATAAGCATATGCCAGGGCCCAGCTCACTGCAATGATCTTCTTCTCCTTAGAATTATCCTGGCACTTCTCTTTCAGGTACTTTGCCACCTCAGCTGGGTTCTGAATCTGGTCACATGGAAAATCCCAGGATGTAGGGTCAGAAAATTCCTTTAAGATCTGGCCCATATCCTCCCATTTCCCACACCACTCGGGATTTCTCACGCCTGGCTCTACCCTGGGGTCAGGGGTCTCATCTGTCCCTCTAGAAATCTCAGCTCTCATTCTAGAGAAACTGCAAACTGTATAGACAAAGCTTACGATATTAAACACCAGAAAGATGGTCTCTTTAACATTCAGGGGGAACTGAACATTCTCTAATAAGGATGTAACAAATTCAGAGGAGAAGAAGGAAAACAAAGGCTGAAAAGCCTCATCCCCTGCTTCTCCTCTAACAAACTGAGTGCACAGCCATAACCAAGAACCATACATTCCTGGGACAGACTCCAGCACTTTCATAAATCTCCTGCAGGCCATTAAAACCAAGCCCAGCCCGATGGATATTCTGGTCAATGCCCCTCTGCTACAGAAACTACGTATTAGGGACAATACTGGAGCTATTTCTGGATAAGAAAATAAACCTAGGGACCACAGAGGTATTAAGATCTCAAAAAACCCTAGGGACCAGAAACCCATGCAGGCCTCCACCCCAAAAGACATGAATTCCAAAAACATAGCCAATGACTGCTCTATACAACACAAAATAATTTGAACCAAATTATTATTAGAACAGGGTTTTTTTCCCACTTTCTCAAGCCCCGAGATGGGCGCCAAGAGTATTTGTCCTGGTTTAGGGCGAATTTGGGGAGAAACCTCCGGAAGGAGCCCCCACACAGCAAACCCCACGACTCCTCCCCCCCACCAACGGGTTCGGGAAGAATTTCCTCAGAGAAGAGTGGGAAAAAAAAGACCTGTTTATTTAACAAGCAAAACACTCCCCAGCACAGGGAAACAACAACACCAGCTGACAAAAAAACTCTTTCACCGTTCTGAAGGGATGGCAATCTCAGTCTCTCCGGCGAGTGGTCTCCCAGTTATCAGTCTCCGGCGCTGGGGAATGGCTGCTGCAGGTGACAGAGTGTAGGCTCCCGGTGTTTCTTGGGGTTTCCCAGGTCCCCGTCCAGAACAGGTCCAGATGGTATCCAGGAGAGGGAGGGGACGGGGTGGAAAAGAAAACAGTCCAGGGAAAAAGTTGGACTGCCTAGCTGAACTAACTAACAAGCAAAAAGCAAGGGCAAAGCGAAGGAAAGAAAAAGAGGCAGAAGCAAGCAAGCAAGCAAGCAAGCAGGCAAGCAAGCAGGCAAGCAAGCAAGCAAGCAAGCAGGCAAGCAAGCAAGCAAGCAGAGACAAAACCTCTCCTAAACATAGACCATGGGGGAGGTGAGCCGGCTGATAACAGGACAAAACAAAGCTTCACTTTCAGAGTCAGTCCTGTAAGCACAGGACATAATACCAAACATAATCAGAACACACGATTTGGAGATACAAACACCATAACATCACCCTAGGACACAAATATATTGTTCAGTGTCAAGACAAATGTCTTGGGACTTAATGGACTTAATTGACTTTCACAAATAAATCCCTGTTGTTCGCATTCAACCCATGCATCAACACCAACAGTTTGTTATTTGTTCCCATTTAGTTGGGCCCATAATCTATGTACTAATGGATAGAGGACAATTCTATAGTGATTTTATCCCAGCACAAGTATAGGGTATATGGTATATACTGAAGCACTATGTACTGTTGAAACATCTCTCCTGGATAATTTTGGATAGAACCGTTTGTCCATGTATCCAGCTAACTATCCTGTATAACATGTGAATGGTGAGCAGGTAGACTTAATTGCAGAGATACTGATAATGGTGGAAAGATTTCAATTTCTCCCATCAGAGTGTGTCCCAACACTCTGGTGCACCTAATATGAGCTTTAGATCATAGTCTACTGTTCTTCAGTCACTGGTTTGGAGAAGCAGCATTGTCAGGGTTCGGACTAACATGAACACAGAACTTTTGCGTGCCACCCTCTAGGGTCCTGCAGGGGAAAATAAAGACAGTTTTGTTGAGGAGAGTCCCAGCATGTCACTCTCTTAAGAAGAAGGAAAAATCCACTGTGCAGTAACTGTCTCTGGGCCAAACATTGCCCTGCGGAACAAAGTAATGCAGTTTTTTGCCTGTGTGATACAAATTTTGGAATAGCCATTCTCCCAGCTAGTACTACTTGGGGTTTAAGGAGTTCTTAAGTTCCTACTTTTTTTTTTTTTTTTTTTTTTGTAATTTTAGTAAATTCACCTGCATTTTGGCTCCATTTTTAGGCTTATTGTCTTTTGCACGAATTTTCACCTATCACATCTTGATTGGTGCTTTCCTGGCTACATTTAGTAATGATTCCACAGCTTTATTTCTCCAATCTGGAGATCATTTTCCTTCTCAGTTCAGTAATTCACAATATCATTCTGTGGCACCAACCCATACAGCATAGAAGTTTATGTATATAATTTTTGCTCCATTTAGTGCTGCAAAACAATGGTCCTTACACTCCTACTTATGTGCTACATCCACCACATCCTGTTTTTTGGTTGTCAGCTGCAATGATTCATGCAGCAGCATTATGCTGCATTTTTGCTGTGGCATCAGTTAACCAAATGTCTTACTTTGGTGTTTCTTTGGCGAGGAGAGATGCATTTAAAACTGGTGATAATTTATGAAGTTGTGGTAATGCCAATAGATCTGAATTCAAAGGCATCAGTAATTGGGAAACTCTCGTATGTTCTTTGGTTAATTGTCAAGTAGGCAGACCATTTTCTGACAAAAGGTATTTGTGCAACTCCTGGAGCAGCAATCTCCTCTAGGAATGCTTTTATAAAATTAACTGGTCCTCTGATTTGCACAGGCTGCTTCTAGTGTATGAAAGGGCAACTTCTTTAGTGTGTCTGTAAGCTGCAATTTTGGGCACTGCAGCCATTACTGGGACTGTAATGGCATTAAGGCTCTGTTAATCACTTGTTAATCACAGGTGCTGTCTCCTACCTGAATTTTGGACTGGCCATGAATAGTATGGTGAGTGGGTTATAAATATTGTACCCTTTTTCTAAGGCTGCTATTACATCAGAAAATACATTGTGTTGCACACCACAGATATCAGGAATCATATACTATGCAACATAAATAATTTTTTAATTGGCAGTGTAGAAACTAGTTGGAGTATCTGCACAGTAGCCTCACAGTTTTGACCAGGACTGTGGTTGGCATTTGTACTGAAGAACCAAGTGGGGCCATCTGGAAAGCACCAAGTCAAAACATCAAACCCCCAAATATTTTTCTTATGCTCTTTAATAGCAAAGCAAACAGAGAGTTTGGGCTTCTGCCCCTGACGCGTCTTCCCCAAAATGCCCACTCCGCCTGGGCTCCCGGCTGGCTCCAAGAAGCCCACGTCAAGGAGTGGCCTCTCCCCGGCACCGCTCTGGGAGCCGCAGAAGAGCTATAGCTTTCGCTATACCTGGGCACTCCGTCCGGGAGAGATAAAGAGTCACAGAAGAGACCTTTCATGGTTCCAAGGAGAGGAGTTTATTGGAGGGACAGAACGAAGACCTGAGGTCGAGGAGAGGGAACCACAAAAGGCGGTTTGACAGGCTTTGCCTGAGCTTAAATACGGGGGAGACGCAAGGGGAGGGTACATAACTTTGGCCAATTACGGCGAACTAGAGGAGGTACCAAAGGAGGGGAAAGGGATACATTAAACCAATAGGGGAATACGTGGGCGTCAACTGGGGTACAACAACCGATTGTCTAACAGAGTAGGGAGAACTTTCCAGAACTTGGGGCAGGGTCCGGGGAGGATTGACAGCGCTAGGGGCAGGGATTAAGGTGAGGGGCAGGGAAGGATCTGGAAACTGGGAGTGGTTTAGGGTTGAAGGACACGGGGATAGGCGGGTAAGGGCTAAACCATTATATACATAATTTCGGGGAATGAACCTGGGACAAACCATTAACATATGAGAAAGATTAACATTAAACAACACAACACAACATGCCCCCAGAGCTATAAATTAACTTCTGTGGTTTGGTAAACAACACGTACTCCATTTACTTCAGTGACTTTAATTCCCTTCTGTCTGGATCACATCACTGTATTTTCAGTACCATATGATTGGTTTGAATATTGTGCACCTGTATCTATTGGAAATTTTATCAACTATTATTGGTGACCAACCAGAATCTAAGTGTATTTGCTTTAATGATGGATCTATACCCATATTCAGAGGAATCTGAGGGAAACCAAGAGATTATCTTTTCTTTCATCATAGCCATTAAGTTCATCCCAAATAGCACCATCCCAGTCCTCTGGAGACACTGTTAATTTCCTAGTTTGCATGAGTTTAGCAGGTACAGGCCTTGCATGAGCATAATTTCCATCTATTCTTCCAAATTTAGTTTCTTTCTTTTTAGTTTCCTCAGTCACAGTCCACTCCATGATTACATTCCAATCCCCTTGATTGACTCATACACAGAGTGGTAGTACAGGTGCCTCTCACCTCTATTGCATGAATCTGTGGCTTATGCAAAAATGAACACACAGCAGATCGTCAAAACAGACACAGAAATCCACATATATAAGCCAATGAGCTTTCCTGGGAAATTTTCATATGCTAGTATATTTACAACATAAATTGAAAAGAGTATCATTACCATCTACCATCTTTTATGTATCGTTTAGAGTATCCTTTATCATTTACCATCTTTTGTTTTCTATAAGGGGCTTGTTGCAGACACAATGGAAGTTTTGGACAAGTTTTAAAAGGGAGATTCTCCCTTTGAGTCATGAGATGCAGAAAGGACCACTGTGTTTTCTACACTTCTTCTCAGAGAGAAGTCTAAATGCAGCTGGATCAAATCCTAGCCCCAGACTACATCAGTGGTTTATGTCTACAAGTTTATGTGTAGATGTAATTGAATGCACATTTTTAAAAGTAATATTGAAACAATGATATTAAAGTAATGATTAAGTAGAGATTGATGCTACTCCTCCATACCAATGACCGTGGGAAAATACCTCTTACTCAAGGAGTAACCTTGAGCTCCTCCTTCAAGGAGGAATCTCCACACGTGCCCCCTGGAAGGGGTGTGTTAGAAGATCCTGCTCTTAAAAAGTAGGACTGATGGTGACTCTTAGGTTTCTAGGCCAGTTCTGTCAGTGCAGCAGCCTTTCAGCCAGACACTTCAGATAAGGAATCAGTTACTATCACGAGATGGTTCCTTTAACAGGTACTTTGTCTCCCACATCTGCCACATTCTGTCAGGAACCTTTGTTCTTCACTTCCTCAGAATGGATACATTTGGGATTGAAGAATCAGGCTGGTCTCAATAGTCTTCAACACCAAAAGCTTTATGACCCACCCTTCTCCATCTGGTAACTTCTCCAGCCTGTAACTTTTGAAAACAGGGTAGAGTTCAAGCTGGTTTACCCCCACTTAGGCAGAGCATTCTTCTATAACACATAAGAGAAAACACAATTTTTTCCATTCAACTAACACTTCAAACCCGTAATTTCACCTGCTTTAAGAATGTATTTATTATAACATACTGTTTGTAGTGATGCTTAAAATATGGGACAATTTTTCATTATTTCATTATTTAAATTATTTTAAAATTTCACTGTGGCACTAGAGTAACTTTATAATAAAGTTTAACTTTGACGGTGTTGAAAATTATAATTGTTATACCTAGAAATATTTTAATTGAGAACATAAAATATCCCAAACGTATTTTGGAATATATATTACCCAGTGTTCAAAAATCCAGTCATACATAGCAAACTGGAGTGCTAGGATTTATGTTAGATTTCAGCATATAGTGTTAGTCCCAACCAAAAATCTAGAAATTTCAGCTCAAACAAAAACTCTTCAAATGTAGAATATGACTGCTTCCTGGCAGAAATGTGGAAGAAGAATACAACTTCTTCATACTTAAAAGAGCCTTACCACAATACAATATTGAACAGTATTTAACAAATTCCATGAAAATATTTCACACACTTCCCAACCTTGGTGAATGTTTAAAGAGTAATAAGTCTGCAACACAGGTACACCAGCAACTCTTGAGTTGTTCAACAGAGAGGAAAAGAGTACAATTATTACATAGGGCTTGAATTAATCATGTTCTAGCACTTACTTTGCTTAGTGTCATGGCACTTGCTATCTTCCTGTAATAAAAAATAATGACAACAGCAGCAGCAACAATAATAACAATAATAGTAATAATAATAATAACAATAATAATAGTAATAAAACAAGGTTTTAAAATATTAAGAGCAGTAATTTCATTTATATCTTAAAATAATTGCAGTGCATTAAAAAACTGGGGAAACATAGGTGATTGATGCTTATCTTATGCTGACAACATCCTCTCCAATTCAATCATCTGTTTGAAACACCAGCTACAGCTTACAGTCCTGTGGACTGACATTTTCTTTCACAATTTTTCTTCTTTAAAATCTGTTTATAGGCTTTTATTTAGCAATTAATTCCACACATAAGTAGCAACACTTCCGTTTATTTCTTGTTGCATGCAAAGTAGCTACACTGGATGTTGCAGATATGTTGTAATGACAAACAGTGAAAAATAACTCACTATTCACTCTGATCATACAATTTGTGATTACATGGACATCTATCAAAATCACATGCAGTCATCTCTTTTCTATAGTGAGAAGACTTAGACTCTTTTTCTTTCTCTGTAAATATCTGAATTTTTTGATCATTCCCATTTCTGCTCTACTGTCCCTAGCTCTGTTAAAACCTTTCTAAGTCTGAATTTCTGTATTTCTTGTATTCTATGCTCATTTCAAAGCATCTAAAGATTGTGCTCTAGTTGTCTGATGCCACATTGTTTTGTTCTCTATTTCCACTCTGCTGTAAACACCTCATGCACCTTTCTCACTGCTATGAAAAAATGAGATGAGTGTTTCAGAAAGCTGTTCACAGTTACTTTAAATATTGACTCAGGAATGGGGCACCACTAATTTCAAGGCAATTAATTGTGTCTACAGTCAAGACTGTCTTGGCATCTGCATTGCTTCATATTTATTGACTTAGATATTAGCTGGCACTGCATCACTCACTTGTTTATTGACAATCTTTTGCAATTCTTCCCTACCTTGACTAGAGTTGTAATGTTGAAGCCTTGTCATCTCATTGTTCACCACATTCCTAGAAGTTTTCTGAAGGTAAGCATCAAATAGGATTGCTGTCTTCAAAGTTAATTTAGGAATACCACTGACAGCATACATTCAAAGTGGAAACTTATCACTCATTTCCTCATTTTAACTCAGTAATCAATCACCATTTTTCTGCAAATCCAATGCTCTGCCAGCCAGCTGCCCTCATCTGTGTTTGATAGTGTGACTTAAAGCATACCAGAAGAAATGCAAGACATGATTTGCCACATTTATTTCCCAGTTGACTAACTAAGTCTATCCTTTCTTACAGTTTCTGCCAGTATGACTGATATAGAAGTAAGATGTAATGGCCTGTAGATCCCCAGATAGCTTTTTGAAGCCCTTTTTGAAAACTTGCTCTCATTTGCTTCCTTACTCTCTTCAGGATTCAAGCAACAGGTTTTATATCATAAAGTTGGTAATGACTCACTCTCTAGACCCCTTGGGTGAAACCCTTTGCTCTGAAAATTCCTTACTCTCATATTTTGCTCTAAAACTTTTTCCAGTAATGTGCCTATTTAAGACTAATGGACACAAATATAAGGAAAACATTTAGATTTTATCAGTATTAACCTCAATGCAAATTTTTATATTCCATTTTTATATGTCATCTATCAGCTTTATGGAGTCAAGTGCAGTCTTCCAGTTTCTAATATGTTTGAAAATATTTTAGTACATACTTTTATTATTAGAGCAATTAACTATTCAACAGCGTACGTGATTAGATGTCATTTCAAATATAACTGACTATAATTTATAATCTTTCCATTGTATATGTGCACAATTTTCAATTTTCTAACAAAAAATGTTTTCTCACGTTTTTTAGTAATTTTACTCGCTTCTACAGCTATGACACTATAAATAGCTATATCAGAACATGACTGCACCCTAACCCACCCTCACCACAAAGATCAGATCAAAACTTATGGTCTTTTCCAATAATAGAAACAATTTCCAAATATTTGTGACATTATACTTCCCAATACATTTGTAAAATTCAAATTCAAATGTCTACCTTTGGTCCAAAAGTAGACATTCAAACACAAATTCAAGCTGTACTTTAACAAAAATCAGACACAAACTTGGGAATTTCCAAGGTGAAATTAAAACCACACATAGTCAGAATTTATATGCACCTGGCAAACAAATTTGAGAAATAAATAGAACAGGGGAAGAACCCTTTTCTTTTTAAGATATTGAAAAATCATTTGGCCTTGCTGTAAGAAGTCTTATAATTCAGTTTATCCAGCAGATCCAGGTGACAGGCAATCAAAATGTCAGCTGCTGTGGAAGAATAAATAAGATGTACTTTTTATTTTGACATCTTTTAGAATTCTAGCATCTAATGTAATTTTGTAGTGTTCTGGGACAGTAATTACACAGAAAACAAAAAATAAACACATGCTAATGAGGTAAGGCAACAAGAGCTGTGCCCTTCACTGAGACAATCCAAGGAGTATAACATGGAAGCAGGCACACAAAGTAAGAACTATGGAAAAAATTGTGTAAGGACTTGAAACATAATAACTATGGATATGTTTTATACACCTAGTGTTGATGCAGGCTTGCTATTCATACCAAGTTTCCTCACGGAGGTAGAACACAGACTGAACAACATCCTCTGTTCAGCTGAGCTATTTGACCATACACCTTCAGCTAATTTTATTTATAAGTAAACCAGACAATAAACATGTAGGATTAGTATCCTATGTTTTGACAAAAGGGACATTCAGATATATACATAAGAGTCAATACATGGAACCGTCCTGGGGTACCATGCAAAAATGTGTATTCTATCACCATCTGTTCAAATGTGGGAGGGGTGGTGATCCTTATCTCTGTGGGAGATATCCTCTGCTGATGTGCCAAATGATAAGATCGGGGGGCTGATCATCGTTATCTTTTCACAACCCATCCTTCCTCCAGAAGATATATTCTGTTAATGGGCCATTAAGTCCTATTGTGTGACTCATAAGATTACATCATCCCATTGGGAGATGCCCCAGCCAGGGGCAGGAGCCAAGCCTTCCCTACCTAGATAAAAAACTGAGGTTTGGGACGCAAAAGCAGCCCTTTCCACTGGATCCCAGAGGAAAGTCGGATCATTTCCACATCATCGCTGGATCTTCGGAGGAAAACTGCACCTTCTACAGGAGCACTGCTTCAACTGAATCGCATATGTCATCCAGGAGGACTGCAGCCACCATTTATACGGACTTCTACCAACACCCTGCCTGACAGGGTGTCAGGTTGTATTTCTGACTGTGTCGGTGGTTTTTCTTTTGTATTATTGCATGTATTTTATTTTTTCTCTTTTTTCCTATTAAATTGTATTACTGACTTGGAGTCTCTCACTGGTTTTGCTTTCAAACCAACACAGGAACCAATATATTATTTATGTTATTGATTAGATTTATAACAATTAAAATTGAGGAAACCAAACAAATAGACTTACAGTCATTATACAGAGCTGTATTCTGAGATGTGAAACTCAGTATTCACCACCTAAAGTCAGCAACCTAATTTAAAGTGATTTCCATAAAGATTCTTAAAAGTGAGAAACAGCGAAGTCTTGAAAAACTGAAACATGAACTATTTCACATATGAAACTAATTTCATAGCCAAGTAATAGGGGAAAAAAACCAAACATATAACCCAAAGAAAAGAAGTATCTGAGAGGGCCGTGCCACTTCCCTTCTGTATCTTGAAGTTCTGGTCTATGTCTGGTCTATGTCTCCTGTCTTTCAGACAGCATTTTTCTAGTTGAAATATATCCTATGTCTTGGAGCCTTACTTAGTAAGCAGTCCACACAATGTAAATGCAACAGAGTTCACATTAATGAGAGGTAATATGAGCAAACAGCTCTGGTTTATCATTTCATCATAAATCCAGTTCTACCAAAACCTGGGGTTTTTTAATAGCTCTATTCCATTTGTCGTAACCTCCATGACCTATACAGTGAAAACTCTCCCTAATGTGCAGAGTCATCTCTCCTGCCTCACCTGTCCCTTCTGAGGAGCTTATAACCAACCACTGCAGAACACCAGTCGTGGAAGTCATCGTACCACGTCTCCATGATGACAGCCACACCATAGCTTACAGCTTCCAGCTTCTCCTCTTTAACATATCGTGTGCATTGGTGTAATGCACTTCAGCTGGGAAATGTGAGCGTTTAGAGGAGTTCTACTCTTCCCAATGATATTTCAATATTTAACAGTCACAGTTTACCTTTAATTCAGTACTACCACAATAATTAAAAGGCTAGGGACACAGGTGCAGGGACAAATTGATAGAGAATTGTAAACAACCTCTTAAACATAAATCAGTCTCTTATAAACACAGCCCACTCCGGGGAAAAAAAAAAAAAAGTACTTTGGACTATTTGCGGTAGAGAATGCAAGATTCATCCAGAAAGGAATGAAAGTGCAAGTAAACTATTGCCTATGTTGAGAGCAGCTCCTTGGAGATATGAGTACATGATATCTGTCCACAAACCAAGGACTACTGATGCATCTTCAATTAAATTGCCAGAGGAGTTCTCTTTGTCTCTTATAAATCAGTATGTTTGTGCAGCCTTCCATTCCAAGGCACCTTCATGATTTTCTCTAACCTATTACACTGTTAGATGACCTAATCCTACCTGAAGAGTCAGCAACACTCACAATCCATTATTTTAATGCTTAATTTACTTGTATAGCTATGCCATAACACCACAGAGAGATTCTGAACGGGAATGAAATTCATTTCTGTAAAGAGTGAAATCTGACTGCAAATCCAAGATCAATATTTCAGTGACTTCCTATTTTGAGGCAGTAAAAAGAGATTTCAGGGCTCACGGACCTTTTTACGACCTTTGCCTTTAGGCAGAAAATCCTTAGGAGTTACATGTTCAATTTCGAAAACTACTTTGCAAACAACAATAAGTATTTCTCCATGAGTCAACTGCTAACACATTCAGATAAGCACAGCTAACAAGAATATCTCTAGAAAAAAAGCCTTGTCATTACCAGCAAAGATTACATTTGCAGTGCCTATTACAAACCAATGCAATCTTGTTCTTGCTCAAAAGCTGGGCAGAAAAAATCTTGATCTGTTTAGGTGCAGTCTAAAGAAAAAAAAAAAGCTAAATGTCTGTATTCATATGATTTCAAGCCCAAAGTAACCATTAAAAAATCGTGCTGATATGTAGGAGCTTTTAGTGGATCTAATTTAGCACTACATTAGCACTCCTTTACCTATTCTTACTCTTAACACTTTTGACTGCTATGGATCCCAGGAGACTCTCAGTCTCTGCTGAGCGGCAAACTGCTGTTCAGTTAAAGTCAGGTGATGCTCTGGGCCTCCATGATCACACATTTCCACTATATATATATATATAATTAATTCAAAATAAAGGATAAAACATATTTTAATAATTGTCCTCTACTACAGAAAAAATTAGTTCCTAATAAGATAGCAGTCAAAGGAAGAGTTCTGAAAAGAAATTGAAGTCAAAGGAAAAAAGAACTGTAATTTCTAACTCCAGTCCCCCACCCACCCCCATATTGAAAAGAGAACTGGGTATGGGCAGGATCCAGGAACTTTGTGGCTCACCCTCATGGCTCAGGCTTTTTTCTTCCTGCAGTCAGGTCCAGAGTACAGAGCTACTTTTGGATGAATAACAAAGAGTGTTGCCCTGTTGTTTCAGCCTTCTGATGTTGACAGATTCTTTTTACATTTCTCACATTCTTTCTTCTAAACAATGATTGCTTTGCATTCTTCTTTGGAGGAAGAGAGCATGGTGATGAACCAATGGAGTCAAGAAGTCTCATCATCACTGTCCAATCCATGCTCATTGTTGGGATTCTATAAATAGACATGTAATGTAAATAAAAAGGTCTTTGCTGATCGACTGACTTGGAGTCAGGTGTGAGTCTCTCTCTCTGTGTGGTAGTGTTACAGTGCGACATTGGTGACCCCAGCTGAGGAACGAGCGTGGGTGAGATCCTTTTCTCTCTCCCTTTTCTATGGTTCTTTTTTTTTTAATTTTTTTTTTTTTTTTAGCCATTAAGGGGTTTTTGGTTTCTTAGGAGGACAAGCTAGTTCTTGGCCTCTGGGAAGATCTTCTGACCTAATATCAGGCTTCCATCTCCCTGGTGGAGTTCCAGCGGCTCTTTTTATGGGCTCAGGGCCAGGGGTTTTTTTCAGAACCTGAGAAAGCACTGTCTAGGGAGGAGTGGCTTCTCATAGGTGTTCATCTCTGGGATATTCTGTCTGCCTCTGAGACAGTTGGAGCTCGGTGTTTGCTGCTTTGGAAATGGATTTATAGCCTTCTGACGAATGTTTTTAGACCCCGATGATAAGTAGAGGACCTTTGGGGCGGGGCTCCATCTCCTACTTTGGAGACAGACAGCGAATCTGACGAGGGTTCTAAATTTTTGGCCCTGCTGCAGCCTTCCCGTTCTCTCCGGGCTGGGGGCCGGGGGACCTTCCCTGGCCAGCTGCTTTCCAGGGACCGAGGAATGGGCAGAGCCTCGTGGGGCTCCAGGGCCCCTCCCGTCCCCGGGCTGCGGGAGCGGTCGCAGGGAGAAAAGCTGCCCTCCCTCTGCGTGTTCCCGGCGTTTGTGGGATGCGGGGCGCTGTTGGTGCAGCTGTCGCCTTCGCAGGGCTCGCAGTTGGTCACGGCGCTGTGTCCGAACCGTGGAGGGTCCATGCACCACGCACTGCACACAGCTGGACCGGTACTCCCCGCCCCGTCGCTTCTCGCAGCGGAGGGGTTTGAAGTGCCGTGCCTAGCGATGACACAACCCGCTGGATGTATGCACGCACACGGAGCCGCTGGGGCCAGGGTGGCTCCCACCGCGATGGAGACGTGACTGGCCCCGCCCCACCAGGAAGGGGTGGTGTCCTCAATGACCCAGCTGGCTGCGGGGGGCGCCCCCTGGGAGTGATCCCGGAGCCTCCCCTCTCTCCGCCGGCCGCGGGTTGCGGGGCCGACTGGCCCGGCGCCCCCACACTGCTGTCCGGGTGCCTCTGCCGCCTACGCAGCCCGCGGCTGGAGCTCGGGGCGGGGGCATGCCTGCCCGAGAGTCAGCTTCTCCTGCACCCTGCCTTTCCCCTGCCCCAGGTGGGAGTCATCTGCCGCAGTCTCCTCCGTTGTCCGGGGGACCGGCCTCTTCTGTGGTCCCCCGGCTTCCTCCCTGTCGTGGGGAGAGGTGAGCCTGGGGCAGCACCCTGGCCGTTCCCCATGGCCGTGGAGTGGGGCGGGGACGGGGCCCCGCAGGCACCAGTCTCCTCGGCGCTCCACTCCGCCCCTGCTGAGGAGGGGGATGAGGCCAGGGCAAGCCCATGCCGGCCTGCGGCCGATTTGCGTGCTGTGCTGGCGGACAGGGGCGCCGCCGGGGCTGGAGCGATCCCAGGCCGGTCTCTGTGGCAGCGAAGCGAGGACGCAGTTCCCCGGGGACTTGTCTCCTCGGCGCTCCGTTCCTGCCACGGAGGGGTATGAGGCCGGGGCGATTACGACGGCAGCCGCAGGCTCTGCGGGGGCTGGCGCGGTCCCAGACACTGGCTTGGCTGCGCTGCCTCTGCCTTCCACGAAAGCAGACAGAAAAACAGCGGTTCCAAAAGGACCGCAGTTTGCTCAACTTTTTTCTTTTAAATCTTGTGTTTGCAGGGAAGCTGCCCAGTCGCGAGAGGACGGCGGTTTGGGGTTCCCTGGGCCGCCTGAATTTCGCTGGCCAGCGGTCCTGACTGAAGAAAGGCCCGAGGTGCCGTGGAACATGTCCTTCCCTGGTGGGGCATTGCCGGAGATCCATCTTACGGGCTCGTTGACACTGGTGCGATCATCATGGTCCTCTCCCTGGCTGCCTGGCCCCCAGAATGGCCCCTGGATCCAGTGGGAGCACTTGGTGAGGGGCTGGGTGGAGCGACGCAGTGCTACAGAAGCCAATGGTCCGTGCTGGTCACAAACCAGGAGAGCCAAGCGGCCACGATTCGACCTCTCCTTGCTTCGATTCCTGTTACCATCTGGGGGAGGGATGTCCTGTCCCTATGGGGGGTCCACATCGAGGCGTATTTTTAATGGGGGTCTCTGCAATGTTGGAACAGATGGGGCCACCTCAGGTGATGTCACCCACCATACTTCCCACAGATTGGCCGCTTTTCATAATTGATTTCAAAGATTGTTTCCTTTGCATTCTCATGATGAGTCAAGTTTGCATTCATGGTGTCAGTTCTCATCACTGTTTCAAAGACTGTTTCTTTTCAATTCCTTTGTATCCTGATGATAATCCAAAATTTGCTTTTGCAGTGCCAGCTTTCAACACTGATGAACCTGCACAGAGATATCAATGAAGGATTTCACCCTAGGCAATACGAAACTTACCTACAATTTGCCAGCAGTTTGTGGCTTTTGCCTTGTCTGGGTTCACAGACAGTTCCTTGATGCCCAGATTTGTTGTTGCCTGGATGATATCCTGGTGGCAGTGTCCACTCAGGTCAAGCTGCTGAGAATGAAGCCTCAGCTGTTCGATGCTCTGCATGCACATGGGCTGCAGGTGGCTCCAGATAAGGTTCAGGGGCAGCCTCCTTGAAAATACTTATTTGTGATGCACTATGAGCACTGGAGAAAGTGATTTCTGCTTGCCAAATTTATCACATTGATCTCCCTTTGACGTCACTGATTTTGTTATCGCTCCAGGTCAACAGCCTACAGGTAGCATTGGCCAAGGAGATGACGGATGGTCTGATCCCTTGCACGTTTTGGAATGGGTGTTTCTGCATCATCAGTTATGAAAGACAGCATCCCCGTCTTTTGAATTGCTTGCTCTCCTCCTAAGAGGGTCACAGGCCAGCAATGGTGATTGCAGTTGAGGGGAACAGATCTGGCAGAAATCATACTCGTGGTATTGCAGGAGGAATTTGAGGTGGCCTTTGCAAGAAATGTTGCTCTACAAAGTGCTCTCAACAGCTTTTCAGGGCAGATCATTTGTCATCTGCCCAGCCACAGGCTACTGTATGTGGCGAAATCAAATCATTTTTATTTGCAGCCCAGACATAGTCAGGGGCCGATGCAAGGACCCACTGTCTTTCCTGATGGCTCAGGATGACCAGGAAAGGCCATTGTTACTTGACAGAATGGATCTGAGTGGCAGGTTCTGGAAAGCCATGAGGCTGGCTCAGCCCAATTGGTTGAATTGCGGGCTGCTGTCATGGCATTTGAGGGATTTTCTCAGGAACCTTTCAGTTTGGTCATGGATTCAGCCTGTGTGGCTGACATCACAGCAGTTGGGCTGTTCAGTTTTGAAGGAGGTCAGTGATGCTGCATTGCTTCACTTACTGAACACATTGTGGTGTGTCATTCACGTGGGGGTTCAGCTGTTTTAGGTTCTGCATGTGAGGAATCACACCAATTTGCCAAGATTGTAGCAGAAGGTGGCACGAGGGCTGACAAGCTAGCTAGCCCAGCATGGGTGGCATCTCAGCCTGATACACACACAGGCCAAGGCATTGCATGGATTTTTCCATCTGAATGCACATACATTGCCAGAGCTATTTCAAATGTTGCCAACTGAGGCTCGGGACGATGTTATCCAGATTGCTGAGTTTGGCTGGCAGGTATGTGCATGTAACGGTGGGCACGTTCTCCTCTGTGATACGAGTTTCTGCTCACATTGGAGAAAAGGCCCATGCTGTCATTGCCCAGTAAGGGCAGGCCTTTGCCTGTCTAGACATGACTTCTGCTGTGAAAACCGACAATTGCCCAACTGCTGAAGCCATTGTAGAACGTGCTTACAGTATTTCTGCATCAGGTTCTTGAAAAACAAAAACAGGGAATGCAGGGTGAAACCCCACACTGTCGGTTGGCAAAGGCTTTCTACATCATCAATTACCTTAGGTGCTGCAGAACTCAAATAGTCCTGTCATTTTGAATCACCACTTCTCGTTACAGGCTTCAGACAAGATGCACCTGCCTTGAGCCAAAGTTCGGGTGCAAAATCTAGTCACCAAACAGTGGGAAGGTCCTTGTGACCTTGTCACTTCGGGGCACAGGTATGCATGTGTGTCCACAGATACTGGGGCGTGCTGGGTACCTTCGAGGTGTGTCTGCCCTGGCCTGCAACCACAGAGACAAAATCTGGCCAACAAGCAGGGTGGAAACTGACCAAAGTGAGAGCCATCGAGTGGACGACTCATCGAGTCAGGACTCAGATGACCATGAGCAGAGACTGAGCATTGTTCATTTTCCCTTTCTACATTGTTCATTTTGCTTTTTTCCTTTTCTTTTTTAAATGGTAAAAGGGTGAGATGTTGCCCTGGTGTTTCAGCCTTCTGATGTTGACAGATTCTTTTTACACTTTCTCACGCTCTTCCTTCTAAACAATGATGGTTTTGCATTCCTCTTTGGAAGACGACAGGGTTGAGGGACAGGTGAGGAACCAATGGAGTCAAGAGGTCTCATCATCACTGTCCAATCCATGCTCAGTTTTGGGATTCTGTGTAATGTAAATAAAGAGATCTTTGCTGCTCGACTGGCTTGGAGTCAGGTGTGAGTCTCTTTCTCTCTGTCTGTATGGTAGCGTCACAGTGCCACAAAAGAGTGCTAAAACTTTTACTGGTATCTAACTATTAACTTTTCTGTGAGTCAGAATGTTAAAATAAAAGAGCAAGACACTAGGTAAATAAAATAAAAGCTTAGATATGAAGATCCCTTTAAAATAAATAATAAATGTTTGGTGCCATTTCAGATATACCAATTTAATTTTATCAGCCGTCAAATGCCAACCTTAGAAAAGCACTCTTCTTCATAGTTCCGGTGTCTTATATGTAATCCCTGTACTGCTGTCTCAGAAAACCGTGGGCTTCTGAAATGCTAGTAGGCATATACAAGTGAATAAAGAATCAGAATTCAGCATGTCAGACTATCTGACTATTTTTCAGAAGTTACCAGGTCCACATGCTGTCATATAAGGGCATTATTTATACAAAGAAAAGTTTATCTTCTTACCCTAAAGTCTGGAAAACACCTTTTTGAGGCAATCTCTCTTCTATTTCTCCCAAATAAACTATGTCTGTTTCTTTACACAACAGATATATTAGGGGGGGAAAGGTGATTACTGAAGAGGGACAATCCTTCTTTTACAAATAAAATTGTGCTCTTTACCTTTTGAACTTCACTAAGCTATCATTGCAAAAGAGTTGAAGAGTAATGAAGGAAAATTCAGTCATCCATTTTTACCCAGCCAATCACCCTTTCCCTGTCGTGGTTGAAAGACTTTTATATCAAATCCATTCAATTCTGAAAACATTCAGTATTTCAGTCAATTAAACATTTCAAAAATAGTGTATGAGCTGAAATTAAAGCTGTCTGAAGCATTTAAGACTGTGTAGAGTAGCTAACTTACAGAAGCTGCAAGGGAATCTTGGAGAAATTTCCACACTAGCACCAGGCAAAAGTGAAATGTGCAAGAATAGATGAAAGAGAAAATATAGAGACATTTCAAATAACAGAAAAATTCGATGTACGAGTTGTTATGACCCCACTCTTAATCTCATATAACTATTTATGCACTAAGTTTAAAAATACAATTGGGAATCAAGGGGAAAAAAAATTTTAAAAAGCCTGTCTCACATAATTACATCATTGCGTTATAGTCAGTCATGTCCTGCTAGCTACATTCCTAGATGCCAACCAAGCTAATGCAGGTATTGCATATACTAGAAACACTAAATTATCAGGATGCCACTGCCTCCTAAATGTCCAAGCAGCAATCAATAAAATTTCATCTAATAATATATAGTAAATGTCAGTAGACTGAAAAATCTCATGATGAACGTTAAATGTGAACATAATCTTCTCTTGTAAATATTCAGATACCAATGTGAGTGAAAAAAGCCTATGTTCCAGGTCAGCAATTTTTAAATCTAGGTTAGTAAAGCTGTTCAGGTACTAGTTGTGCAATTTTCTACTTCAGAAACGTAGTACTTAGTCTAAAATAAAATACTTTTTTGAAAATGTCCAGCTGTGAGTGAGTTTCAATTTGGAAAGCTTAATTCAGATGCAAAATGGCATTTCCGTATAGCAGAAAGTCAGGCATCTCAGGAAAGGAATAGCCTTGCTATCAGAACACCATTTTCGAAAGTTGTTTCGTGCATTTCTAACCACTATGCTCCTGAATATACAAGTAATTGGTGAATTAAAGATTTTCTCTCTCTCTCTCTTTCTTATTTCATCTCTTTTTGTTTCCAAACCTTCCATTTCTTCAGTTATACAGATTTTATCTCCATTTCATATGAAAATATGTGGATAGTACATAAATATAGCTTATAATGCTGGTCCACTCCCTCAGAAAATGCAATACTTTTAGTACTACTTGCACGGCAAAACACAGCAATTTTATCAGATTTAGAGAAATGCTTCTGCCAAAATGTTCCGTCTGTCAATTCATTAATCTGTTTTCTTTAAGAGGAAAGAAATAAGTATTTGTTGACGAGTAAAGAGTTTGTTCAGTTTCAAATCCGGGCACGATTTTGCTGCAAGAATAGAAAATACAGTTTACAAAGTAATAGTACTGTTCACCATCATTCCGCAGAAGGAAATTTAAGAAAAAATGTAACAAGCATATAGTAAAACCAGGCAAACTCAAGTAATTCTGGATATATCTTTTAAAAAAACCCTTCTGAAGGAACCATTCAATAAACAAACACAGGCAACTTCCGATAAGAGATGCAGGCTCTCTCTTGTTTGCAATAGCTCAGTTACATTTCCAATGAAACTTAGACACTACTATTCTGAAGCAAAAAAGAATGTATCCCAGCCTATTTAGAAGACTTACTATTAATCAACTGTTGTTGCTGCTAGCTCAGAAGGATCACATTTTTCAAAATACAGCTGTTTGGATATGGTTTGATAAACACATCTAGTAAAGCACATCCTTTCAGCCCCAACAGGTTTTTTCCCTGAAAGAGAAGTGTGATGCCTTGTGCCATGAAGACAGACTTGTCTACTGGAAAGACAGCAACAGAGCACTGCAAGAGGATCTATTTTGGTACTGCAACCCACTGAATCACATTAGACAGCAGTCAATTATTTGTCCTAAGATATTAGCAAATAATTTTTTGTTCCAGCAAGGCATAGTTTAAAAGTGAAACACCCATTTAGCATTATGTAGGAAGAAAAGATATATTTTTTACATCCCCTTGAAAGTGAAACACTCAGTATTGTGTCTCTCTGCAATCCAAACAATGCATTTGCTTAACTCTGTTCTCTCCACATCACAAATTATTACCATCTAACTTCTGAATTGGAGAAAATAACTATAAAAATATCTCTGTACCTAAAACCACTTTATTACGGAGTACACTCAGTATTTGCTTTACACAGTAGTAAAGAATAAGAAGAAAATTACGTTGCATCCTTCTCCCAAGTCCACAGGCCCTTTCAAAATCCTGAATAAATAAACATATCCCTTGAAAACAAGCTTTCCATCCTCAAGAGGTACCCCAGAAACTTATATTATTTTAAAAAAACTTGAGTATTACCATATATACAATTAAGAGTGTCCTGGTTTAGGGCAAATTTGGGAGGAAACTTCTGAATGAGGTTTTTCAGGAAAGGGGGGGGGGGGCGGGGATTGGAGAGAAGTGGAAAAAAAAAGAACTGTTTATTCAACAGGCAACACACCTCCCAGCGCAACAATGACAATATTAAACAGCAAAACCTCTCGTCGTTCCGAGGAGATGACAGATTCACTAGAGTTTTTTCCGTGGCTGCCCGGCTCACTCAGTCTGTTCTCAGTCTCTCTGGTGCTGGGGAATGCGCGGCCCAGGCCGGGCCTGGTGGGCCACAGGTGTGAGCTCCTGGTGCTCTTCTGGGTTTTCAGTCTAAAACAGGTTCAAACAGTTCCAGGAAAACAGGAAAAAAAAAAACAATCCAGGGGTCTTCTCTGCCTCAGCTAGCCAGCAAGGAAAAAAAAACCCAAGAGCAAAGGAGAGCTCTCTTTCTCCCGCTGTCCACCGCAGACAACACAGTCCGAGAGCAGGAATGCGGGGGAGCCCGTGCAATCTCTGATAACAAACTCTGCACTTCTTCCCTCTGCCCTTCCACTCCTGGAACCAGTCTTAAAGTTGCAGAATTTAATACTCAACACCAACAGAACTGACGATTTTTGGGGATATAGGCATCATACAGTCACCCCAAGACATTCCACCCCTTATCCCCATATCGTCAGCTTACTACCATATCTTATACACACTGTAATTCTATAAACACATACATCATACACACATATATATATATATATACACGATACAGCTATAGACAGACAATGACAGTGATATGCAATAGTAATGTTTACATATGGTTTTCACCCAACAATTAGATCTCCCTGAGGTACACATCGTGTTGTCTCATTCTTTTGCATTATCCACTATGTGTAACCCGGTCCTTGAGCAAAAACAATTTCATGAATGGGTTTGTTTGTATTTGAGGCAGAATTGATTTAAACTTTCTTTCCTAACAAACCCTTGGCATGCACCACTGGGACTTTATTTTCATTTACTGTATGCAAGGACTCAGACTGGGCAGGGCCTGCTCGATTTGTGGAACCTCGGGTGTTAACTAACCAAGTGGTTTTTGCTAAATGCTGCTCTTAATTCTTAAAAGATTCCCCACCTAATGCTTTCAAAGTGGTTTTTAACAGTCCATTGTGCCTCTCCACCTTCCCTGCAGATGGTGCATGGTAGGGGATATGGTACACCCACTTAATACCATGTTCTTTGGCCCAGGTGTTTATAAGGTTATTCTTGAAATGAGTCCCATTGTCTGACTTAATTTTTTCAGGGGTACCATGCCTCCAAAGAACTTGTTTTTCAAGGCCCAAGATGGTGTTCCGAGCAGTGGCATGAGGCACAGGGTAGGTCTCTAACCACCCAGTGGTGGCTTCCACCATGGTCAGTACATAGCGCTTGCCCTGGCGAGTTTGAGGCAGTGTGATGTAGTCAATCTGCCAGGCCTCTCCATACTTATATTTGGCCCATCGCCCCCCATACCAGAGGGGTTTCACCCGCTTGGCTTGCTTGATGGCAGCGCACGTCTCACAGTCATGGATAACTTGAGAAATACTGTTCATGGTTAGATCCACTCTTCGGTCTCGTGCCCATTTATAGGTGGCATCTCTACCTTGGTGGCCTGAGGCATCATGGGCCCATCGAGCCAGGAACAACTTTCCCTTGTGCTGCCAGTTTAGGTCTATCTTTGACACCTTTATCTGTGCCGCCTGATCTACCTGTTTGTTATTTTGATGCTTTTTATTAGCTTTACCTTTGGGGACATGGGCATTTACATGACGGACTTTCACAGGTAGCCTTTCTACCCGAGTGGCAATGTTTTTTCACTCGTCAGCAGCCTAAATTGGTTTTCCCCTACGTTGCTAGTCAGCCTTTTTCCATCTTTCCAGCCATTTTTACAAAGCATTGGCTACCATTCATGAATCAGTGTAAAGGTAGAGTTTTGGCCACTTCTCTCTTTCAGCAATGTCCAGGGCCAGCTGAACAGCTTTGAGTTCAGCAAGTTGACTCGATCCACCTTTTTCTTCGGTAGCTTGTGCAACCTGTCGTGTGGGGCTTTATACAGCTGTTTTTCACTTCTGGTTCATTTCCACGATGCGGCAGGAACTATCAGTGAATAGAGCATAGCGTGTTTCATCTGCTGGCAGTTGGTTATACGGTGGGGCTTCTTCAGCCCGGGTCACTTGTTCCTGTTCTTTTTCGTCGGCAAGACCAAAGTTTTCACCTTCCAGCCAATTGGTAATTATCTCCAAAATCCCAGGGCGATTCGGGTTTTCAATACGGGCGCGTTGTGTGATGAGGGCAATTCATTTATTCCATGTGGCATCAGTGGCATGGTGGGTTGAGGGAACTTTTCCTTTAAACATCCACCCCAGCACTGGCAGTCGGGGTGCCAGGAGGAGTTGTGTTTCCGTGCCAATCACCTCTGAGGCAGCTTGAACCCCTTCATAGGCGGCCAAGATCTCTTTCTCCGTTGGAGTGTAGTTGGCCTCGGACCCTCTGTAGCTTCGACTCCAGAATCCCAGAGGTCGCCCTCGAGTCTCACCAGGCACCTTCTGCTAAAGGCTTCAGGACAGACCATGGTTCTCGGCTGCAGAGTAGAGCACGTTCTTTACATCTGGTCCTGTCCTGACTGGGCCAAGGGCTACCGCATGAGCAATCTCCTGCTTGATCTGGGCGAAGGCTTGCTGCTGCTCAGGGCCCCAGTGGAAATCGTTCTTCTTGCGGGTGACCAGGTAAAGAGGGCTCGCAATCTGACTGTACTCAGGAATGTGCATTCTTCAAAAGCTTATGGCACCTAGGAAAGCTTGTGTTTCCTTCTTGCTAGTTGGTGGAGACATTGCAGTGATTTTATTGATGATCTCAGTGGGAATCTGGCGCTGTCCATCTTGCCACTTCACTCCCAGGAACTGGATCTCTCGGGCAGGTCCTTTGACTTTGCTTTTCTTGATGGCAAAACCAGCTTTCAGGAGAATCTGGATGATTTTCTTTCCTTTTTCAAATACTTCTGCTGCTGTATTCCCCCACACGATGATATCATCGATGTACTGCAGATGTTCTGGAGCATCACCCTTTTCTAGTGCAGCCTGGATCAGCCCATGGCAAATGGTGGGGCTGTGTTTTCACCCTTGGGGCAGTCGGTTCCACGTGTATTGCACGTCTCTTCAGGTGAAAGCGAATTGAGGCCTGCATTTTGCTGCCAGAGGAATGGAGAAAAATGCATTGGCGATGTCAATGGTGGCGTACCACTTGGCTGCCTTGGACTCCAGCTTGTACTGCAGTTCCAGCATGTCTGGCACAGCAGCGCTCAGCGGTGGAGTCACCTCATTCAATGCACGATAGTCTACTGTCAGTCTCCATTCTCCTTCAGATTTACGCACAGGCCAGATGGGGCTGTTGAAAGGTGAGTGGGTTTTGCTGACCACCCTTTGGCTCTCCAGCTCACGGATCATTTTGTGTATGGGGACCACGGCATCTCGATTTGTCCGGTACTGCCGGCGGTGTACTGTTGAGGTGGCAATTGGCACTTGTTGCTTCTTTACCTTCAGGAGTCCCACTGCAGATGGGTTTTCTGATAGTCCTGGCAAGGTGTTCAATCGCTTAATGCCCTCTGCCTCTACAGCAGCTATTCCAAAAGCCCACCTGAGTCCCTTTGGATCTCTGAAATACCTATTTTGGAGGAAGTCTATGCCCAAAATGCGTGGGGCCCCTGGGCCAGTTACAATAGGGTGTTTCTTTCATTCATTTCTAGTCAGGCTCACCTCCGCTTCCACCAAAGTAAAATCCTGTGATCCCCCTGTTATACCAGCAATAGAAATAGATTCTGTCCCCACATGTTTTGATGGGATTAGTGTGCACTGCGAACCGGTGTCAACCAAGGCCTTATATTTTTGTGGTTCAGATGTGCCAGGTCAACGAATCCACACAGTCCAAAAAACACGGTTTTCCCTAGCCTCTACCTGGCTAGAGGCAGGGCCCCTTTAAGCCTGGTTATTCTTCTTTCTTTGAGCATATGTCTTGGAGGTTCCTTCAAGGGGATTGGACATATCATCATTATTATCATTATCATTGTACTTGGCAGTTTGGCTACGGGCAACTGGAGCTGCTTCTCTTTTAGTGGAACTCCCTCTCTGCATCTCGTTGTCCTGCAATTCAAGCACTCGTTTTACCAGAGCAGTAGTAGATTTTCCATCCCACTTTTTCATGTTTTCTCCAGAATCACGCAGGAAAGACCACAATTCAGCTCGTGGGAAGAGTCTTCTCTCCCCATTTGGGGAGCGTTTACGTTTGGGGCCAGAACCTTTGATCCGTATAGCCGAGATTTGGAGAATGTCTTCTTTAATCTCTTCTCTGAGTTTCTTATGATTCTTCTCCATTCTATTTTCTAATTTCCGCAGACATGTTTCCACAGCTGCAATTCTGGCATGTGTTGGGCCATGCACAGCATCTGCATATGCTCGGAGCTTCTTTGCCATATCAAGCACGGTCTCCTCCCTGTCATCCCCCTTCATTATTGCTAAAGTAGAAGAGTATTCTTGTGGCCCAAGTCGTACAAGTTTTCGCTACATCACAGGTGTACATGGTACCAAGTCTGGATTCTTAGTTGTTATGTCATCTGAAAAGACAATCTCTGCCACTGCCATTTCTCTCAAGCGTTGAATCCCTTGTTTTATGGTTTTCCATTGGGTTTGCTGCATATAGAGATCGTCTGCACACAGGTATCTTTGTGCCACACTTTCCAGGACCCGTGCCTAGAGACTCTGAGGGTTAGCCCCCCTCATCATTCTTTGGTCAATAACTGGATCATGTGACACAGATCCCAAATGCCTGGCTTCAGTGCCATCCAGAATTGTAGCCTCGCCTGCAGCATCCCAGAGACGGACTAGCCAACTAATTATAGATTCATCAGGTCGTCGGGTGTAATTTTTTTTTAGGCCACGAAGGTCTTTCAGAGATAGGGACTTAATATTGGCTTCTGGTCCTGTGCCAGTTGTCCTGACTTCTGATTTTATATCGGAAGCCTGCCTTGAGGGTTTTTCCCTTTCATCATCATCGTTCACTGGCCGATTAGTTTTGCTGGTGTGTTTTCTTCCTGCAGCCACTGCCAGTGGTTTAGGTTTACTATCTGGTTTAGCTACAACTTGAGTGACTGGGGTATTGGCTGGTTTATTTTCCTGTCTTCCTGCTTCTTTCTGCTGTTTTACAGTATTTAGCAGTGTGCGATAAGCGTATGCTAGGGCCCAGCTTATTGCAATGATCTTTTTTTCATTAGAATTGTTATGGCACTTTTTTTCAGGTATTTCCCCACCTTGTCTGGGTTCTGAATTTGTTCATGTGAAAATTCCCAGGCTGGGGGATCAGAAAATTTTTTCAGGGTTCTGCCCATTCTCTCCCATTCCCCACACCACTCAGAATTTTCCACACCTGGGCCTACTCCTGGGTCAGGGGTCCCATCAGCTCCTCTGGACATGTCAGCCTTCATTCTAGAGAGGCTGCAGACTGTGTAGAGGAAGCTTACTAGATTAAATACCAGGACGGCAGTTTCCTTGACATTCAGGGGAAACTGAACATCCTCAAAAATTGATTTAACAGATTCAAGGGAGAAAAAAGAAAGCAAAGGCTGAAAAGCCTCATCCCCTGCTCCTCCTCTAACAAACTGGGTGCAATTACTAATGAACCCCTAAAACATGCTATTAGAACTGGGATGCAGGGTAGGACGAAGAAACTATAAACCACAGCTACCTAGAACAAACTCCAGTAGCTTTATGAACTTTCTATAAATCATTATCACTGAGCCCAGCACAATAGCTATTCTAATTCGTGCTCCCCTACTGAAAAAACTGCATGTTAGGGACACTACTGGAGCTATTTCTGGATAAGAAAATAAGCTTAGAGACCAGAAAGGTATTAAAACCTCAAAAAAGCCTAGGGACCCGAGACCCGTAAAGGCCTCTACCCCAACAGACACAGCAGACATTATGACTCCAAACAACATGGTTACTGACTGCTTTACCCCAATACAGAGTAAATATAATCAAAATGCAATCAGAACAGTTTTTTTCCACTTTCTCGAGCCCCACGTTGGGCGCCAATTATATTTGTCCTGGTTCAGGGCAAATTTGGGAGGAAACCTCTGAATGAGGTCCCTCAGGAAAGGGGGGGGGGGGGATTGGAGAGAAGTGGAAAAAAAAAGAACTGTTTATTCAACAGGCAACACACCTCCCAGCGCAACAATGACAATATCAAACAGCAAAACCTCTCGCCGTTCCGAGGAGATGACAGATTCACTAGAGTTTTTTCCGTGGCTGCCCGGCTCACGCAGTCTGTTCTCAGTCCCTCTGGTGCTGGGGAATGCGCGGCCCAGGCCGGGCCTGGTGGGCCACAGGTGTGAGCTCCTGGTGCTCTTCTGGGCTTTCAGTCTAAAACAGGTTCAAACAGTTCCAGGAAAACAGGAAAAAAAAAAACAATCCAGGGGTCTTCTCTGCCTCAGCTAGCCAGCAAGGAAAAAAAAAACCCAAGAGCAAAGGAGAGCTCTCTTTCTCCCGCTGTCCACCGCAGACAACACAGTCCGAGAGCAGGAATGCGGGGGAGCCCGTGCAATCTCTGATAACAAACTCTGCACTTCTTCCCTCTGCCCTTCCACTCCTGGAACCAGTCTTAAAGTTGCAGAATTTAATACTCAACACCAACAGAACTGACGATTTTTGGGGATATAGGCATCATACAGTCACCCCAAGACATTGAGCCTATGAGAGATATTTCTAAAAAAAATCAAGTATATATGTAACTCATTTAAGATCACAAACATGGAAAGATTAAAAAAAAAAAAACGTGAAATATCTCTGAGATTCTTGACTTTAGACTTTGAAAACTCTGCATTCAGGGATGCTTCCAGGTCTTGCTTCTATGGGTCACACATTGGAAATAATACTTGCTAGACCTGTAACAGTATTTCTGAAAATGACCATTGAAAACCATGAGAAGCTCTAGAATCGTGGCAATAGAGGTCTCAGAGAGGAAAGTTAAGGAAGAGAGGAGTGGTAATTAGAGACATAAGGAATTTTTAATAAATAGTAATTTATACTTTCAATAATGTTCCGAAGTATAGAATAAAATGTTCCTTTCAAAGTGGACTATAACGTTAAAAACAAATGGAGAATGAAAGGAGACTAAGCTAAAGCACACAGGTAAAAAAAATGCTTACTGTGGATTTCCTAATAGTTCAGAAAAATAATAAAAATCTCCTAGGAGAGCTTTTTTTAGAAAAGGGAGGATTACTAAATTTAAGAGACACATGAAAAGCTAAGATGTTTTGTATGTTAATACTCTCTGACTTAAGATTATTTTTCCACTCTGCTGAATTAAATTAACACTTGTATTCCATTGACTTTAGAAAAAAACTTCAAAGAACAGAAAATCTCAAAGATCAAAGACTATCATTTCCCAAGTTTACATGCTGCTTCCAAAAATGTGTACCTAGCAAGTTTCAACAGCCTGGTGACAAAATATTTGCACAAAGTCATATTTAATTAAACAGCCAAAGATTGTAATCACTTAATTATAGCACTGACTTTAGTCTTGCACTGATTCATTGGAAAGGGACTCAGGCAGCAGCCAACAGGGAGAAACTGGCTGTGTCCTGAGAAATGGGAACACTTACTCCATTATTTGTTTCTCTTAGCAAATTAATTTGTAGAGATCAATCATTGCACAAAGTACTTGCTAGCTAGCAAAACCACATGCTCCTAAATAGTCACAGCTGCACTTACATTTTAAAGAACATTCATGTATTTAAAGATTTCATCAGCTGGCTCTTAGAGACATATGAATCTCATTTGTTTCGGTTCACTTTAAGTTCAGTGATCTCTGCTTTATTCATTTTTCTCTCTAGTCTGTTTTGAATTTCAGATATGAACAGCTCAAGCAGGCTATCCTTCCATCCTGTATGACTTCATCCCATTCCGCCTTGAACTAATCCTCCTGCCTTCATATATGTGGTCTGATTATAGCTACATTCTGTATTTGTATGATTCTTAGGCTGCCTCTCTGTTCTTTATAAGGCTCTGTGAATTCCAGAAAAATCAGGGTCAAGTAATGCCGCATATTTTGGACTATTTTACTAAAAGTAATCCAAGTCCTTTTTCCTTTGTTTTTACAATATCTATCACAAAATTTCTGATTCATATGGACACACAGCATCTACTCTATATTCTCTTTGAGGTTTTTAGTTCAGATTAGATTTATTTTGATCCCCTGAACCAAAATTTGATTATACAGTGGCTTCTACTACAGCCAGACATCTCAATGACAGAGCTCACAGACAAAATTGTGCACAGCTACTGAACTGCACACAAGGGAAGTGCTTCATTAATGTTGCAGATCTTGCAGTGAGTCAGCTCACAAATCCAAGTTCTATACAAAACCAATCAACAACCTCTTTTGTTCTCACAAAATACTTCTCAGGAATTTATATCAGTTACCATGATGTTCACTGCAATATCAGTGGAAGTCTATCAGAACACTTCATTTAACAAATTCAGTGAAAACTCAAAAATGAGAAAAAATGAGTGAAACACTCATTGCACATTAAATGGAAATTGCAATATTGCTATTTATCAACCTATATTTTTAGTTTTAATTTTGACATAAAATGTCAAATTCTAGATTGCCACAATTTCTTAATACATATATCTTCTAATACTGCATCTCTTCAGCCAAATATGAACCATGCTGTTCAGGTTAGCATTTTTGTCTAAAAAGATTTTGATGTTTACTTCTCAGCGTAGAGTCCCTAACACAACTTTTGTCAGGTTGGTTGAACAAAATTATCCAAGTTGTTCACAAAATAAAAATGTTGTTCAGAAGAATACTGTTTGTAACATGGAGCTGAATTCATTCTAGACTGTATTGCCAGCACAATGAAACACAGGGCTTAGAGCTCCCCTGTGTTTTTAAGCCTGCAGCACAGCTGTAGGAAACCTGCCCAAGTATTCACCAGTCAGTTGTCAGGAGAAATGAAGGATTTGTTCAAGGTACCTGGCACCCTTAGAAAACAAAAGTAATGAAACAAAACTACGTGTGCACTTCTGAGAGGTTTTTTTATGGCTGAAGGTCAGAGGACTTCTCCATCTGTACGAGGCAGAGAGTAGAAGGAATATATAAATTTGAATGGTAATTCAGAACTCAAATTTCCCATACTTTAACCAAGTATGGAAGCTTTCTAATGGAAGCAGAAAGTCTTGGTTTACTGGCTTGGTGGCAATTGTAATTATGAACACTCTCTCCCATATTGGTAAACTTACAACTGAGGAGTACAGCTGGAGGAACAAAGATCCTACACACCTTACTGCCAAGGAAATATTGTGCTATGAGTCAGTCTGGGCAGAGGGATACTGACAGCAGAAGAAATAACGTGTGTTAAAGGAAGAACTGAACTTACACAACACTGCTGAAATTGAAGGGTAGCTTAACTGGGCCTACATTAAATCAACCTGGAAAACAGACAGACAAAGCATTGATGGAGTTTGAATTAATGAGTTAGAAGAAGGGATGAGTTTACTGTTTGATAGTTGGGGTTGTCTAAACCAAACTTAAGTGTTTACCCTGAATTAAGGGTAATGAAATGGGTTTTCTTTGCCTTACAGCCAAAATAATTTGTTATTTCCTAAAATATATGTAAAATGACATATATCTCTAGGATAGATAATCTGTCATCAATAAAACACACCTGTTGGACAGAGAATAATGCAAATCCTATGGAGGGAAGAACTGGTATTTATAGACTGCTATCAGAAGGCCTGAATTTTAAGTGTGTGCAATTGTATTTAGAATTATCTTTTAAATATTCAGTGTGATTTAGGAAACCAAAAAGCCTGTATAGAGAGTAAGGCAAGCCTACAAAAATCATAGTTTAAAAATATTGCTTTCTTATATAAGAAAATACATGCATTACCACTTTTTAGCAGAAAGCCTTTATTTTGGTTTGAGTGTGAGTATTCTCATTTTTGACAACTTCTGATGAAAATCATCTTTTCTGTTCTTTATTCCCCACATGTGCACATCTTTTTTTTTTTTTTCCCCAAAATATTATAAGTCATTGTAAATATGACTGTGGGTTAGAAAAAGAAAAAGCATTGAAAAGAACCCATGCATTATTTTGGTGAACAGTCCGCACATATTCCCTGGAAAATCTGGCTCCAATTTGTTACTGAAAATACATGGTTTATTCTGTATGTGAAGAAATTCCACCAGCTTGCAATCATCAAAATCAGCTTTCGTCTTTTCATGTTGTGACAGAAATTCTGAGAAAAGCATAAGCATAAAGCATTATTTGCCCTCCCACTGATACCTAGAGTTGTTTGCTTTAATTCTGAGGGTAGTGGAGTTAGGCACGTGGCTCCAGACTACAGAGCTGGAGTGTATTATTGTGTCCTTAACAATAGGCTGCATGGGGGAACAGTTGAACCAAGAATAAAACTTACTACCAGCCACAAATCTCTTTTAATGACTTCCAGTCAATTAAACACAGCATTGCTCTGTTATGTTGGTATGGAAAATATTCAGTAACTATTTCCTTGCTATAAAACAAACACATGAACTAACTTTTATACTATGCTCACACACAAACATTCACCATTTTGTTTGAAATAGAAGCTACAGAATGCTAAGTCATCTTTCTCACATTTGTTTTCAGTTTTCTTGCAACAAAATGCAGACTACTAGCATTGCAAACACATGCTTTTGATACAGCAAGCAACCTGGAAAACATCAGCTAGCAGAAATAAAGAAAATCCGTGAGAAGCTGTAGTCGAATTCTTTTAAATACTTCTAGCAAATAGAGTTATTGCGAAATGTACAGGTATTTTTTCTTGCCTGATTCATCAAAATAATTCCTTTTACCGCTGAAAAAAAGCGTGTGAACCAAAGGCACATATTTGAGTGTTATATGCTTGGTAGAGAGAGGGAGAGGAAAGAATAAAGGAGCCTGAAGGAAGGGTAAGAAATAGATGCACACTTTGTAAATTTCACATACAAAGGATGTGAGTGAGCTGGAATCAGAAATACCTTGGAAATGTAAAGAAGTGGATTTATCTCACACACAAACTCAAACAGCTGTTTTTTTTGATGTTACTATAGCAAATATACTCAAAGGGAACCACATAAACCATTAATTTGGTCTGAGTCACTCAAGTGTGCATTTACTCGGGCAACAGAATTCCCTTTGCAGGGAACTCCTGTTCGTATAAAAGGGTGGGAATTAACATTTCCTACTTTTGTCAAATGCAAGCATGTTTTAAGACGACTCTAGAAACATCTGAGAGATTCTTGCATCCTGAGATCATCTGTCTGTTATGGTTTGAGGTGTTATTTCTTCACAAACTGTCAGACAAGCATAGGATAAGTGTCTGTGGACTCTTTAACGTGACTAAAAGTTCACTATGAACTGATCATCATGCTTGGTGGTTGTGGGGAATGCATTCCGAAGCACAAGTTTATCCACAAGTTGTCCACCCAGTTGACCACAGTTGTTGTTTTGTGTTAACATGTATCTACCTAACTGACTATAATTGTTGATGTTTGTATTGACTATTTGTTGTTAATGTTGTATGTCTTGGTGTCCACCAGTTGACTACAGTTGTTGATGTTTGTGTTAATGTGTGTCCACCTAGTTGACCATAATTGTTGATGTTTGTATTGACTATTTGTTGTTAATGTTGTAGGTCTTTGTAAATTGTTCATACTCCTGGTAGTCTGTCCCTTACCCCGTCCCAGTATTCACTCACACAGATGCACATCTCCATTACCCCTTCCCAAAATGGCACCCGGCAAATAGGGAAACAGCAAGTGCTCATGGTAACAACTTGGTATTAAAACCCTTAAAAACAACAAGCCAATATAACATCTAAGACTAAAAATGGTACTCCCAGGTAGGGAAAACAGTGGAGAAGATGAAACCACCAACCAGGGTGTTTTGTTCACCTTATCACCATGAGCCCAACAGCACCTGGTCAACAGGACATCCCCAGACGAAGAGCCAGCCAGGATTTTCCTGAGGACTCCCTTGAGGACACAGCTGATCACCTCCTCTTCTGCCTTGACCTTTGGGAGCAGCGGGGGTGTGCACGACCCCTCGAGCTCCCTTCCCAAGCTGACCTCTAATAAAGGTGTTAAAAAGGAGCTGGTCCCCTGGCCCATTTATTTCAGCGGTTTCTGTAAATATCAATTCTATGAATTGTCTGCTGAGATATTTTGCTGTGAGCTGCACATTACCATTGTGCTTTGTCACATGGCCCTGACTTTGTAGATGTCACCACAGATTTAACCCAAGAAAGGTAACAGCCTGAATTAGCATTAACTTTGCTGCTAAACTGAAAAGATGTACTACCAGCCTCTGCTCTCCTCCTCACCAATATATCTCTTGCCAGATGCAAAAGAATCATCTGCTGGAACAAGTATTAGCCCTGACTGCCTACTGAGTACTGGGCTTCCCATCTGAAATTGCCAGCAAGTTTGTCAGCTGTGGCCATACCAGAAGGTAGAATCTGTTCTGAGGTGTAGAGAATGAATTATCTAATCCTTCCATGCTAGCCATAGAACTACACTGATTTTACTAATTATCTGAAGAATGCTTCCTTCCATGGAGATAACACATCATCCAAAGTAAGGAAACACTGCAAAGAGCACTTATTTAATTTCTGGTTTTTAATTCTTGCAAGTAAAGTTAAAACTACAATATAATTGAAAAATCACTGGTTTGACATTACAACATGAGTGAACCTGTGCCTTCAAATAAGCTGCTCTAATTTATATCATTAAAGAAATGCATATTCCTAATCCTGGTTTATAATACTGAATCTTTCAAAATTTTACAGAAAAATAAGGTCTTGTTTTGTAATACGGAAATGTTTTGTGGAGTGTTCAGTTGAGATGCCCCATTAATCAAGAGGGGAAAAAAAGTAACCATTTATTTGTGCTTCTTTATTTGTGTTTCTTTATCTGGGTGCAGTATTTTGCTGGCTGAAAGTGAAGTTCTGATTTATTTTCATACAGCAAGTCATTATTTCTAGGAAAGTTACTTTTACTTGGCACACTGTGAGGCTTTACATAATTTAAGAAAAAAATATGAATTGTAAGTTTGCAGAATCTCACTTGATAAGTTCATACAAAATATTCTTTATCAGACTACTTAATGATTTATACTAGCCTACAGTTCATGAGCATTTACCAGATTGGCTTTCCAATATAAACTCTTTCACTGAAACTAAGAAAATAAAATCAAGTAATTATCATATTACCCATGTAGTACATTCAATACTCAGAGGGTGATAGACGATTTTTTTAGAGGAGCATTTATCCACAAATAGAACAAAATATTGAATTGATTGTTGAAAAGCTAATGTATTTTTCTTTCCTGCAGTTCAACTGAATTACATCGTGATTCACAAAATTTTCCACTTGGTAATTAAAAGGTTTTTTTTACCTCTGTGGCAAGCCACAACAGAAATAAACCCAGTATTGTAGCATAACATTGTAAATAAAATACAAATTGCAATTATCTCAGCAAACACACAGCCTCTACTTAAAATATGTTGCTATGCATACATTTAGTTACTAGATCTTTCTCCTTCCTCCCTCTTACTAATTTCTACATGGTAAGTTTGAGTTCAGTTAAAATATTTAACAATTCCCTCATGCTGCCAGTAGATAAAAATATTAATCCCATTAACTATTAATAGCGGAATAATTATGTTTTATGAAAATAAACACACAAAAAATTACTTAGGCACCATGACATATTTTCATTCCATTTCACATACCAAACCAAATTTACAAGCCATTTGTGCATGCACAAATGTGTACTAGCATGCCACCTTTACTTTGTGTACTACCTTCGTCCAGAGATGAATGAAACCCCACAGCAGAAAATCAAGCAGAATTTAGTCTCCTGGCAGAAGACTTACAGTGAATAAATACTACTCACACTGTCCTTCCATTCCATTTGCAAATAATTAGGCTTTTATTAAAATTAACATCATCCACTCTTCTTTCTTTATGTCAATCCTAATATTAAATGATGGCCTTACTAACATATTATTATAAGTTAATCAGGCATTGCAAACACTAATAGCAATTAGCTGGTTATATTTCCCTCTGGGCACAATTCTAGGTAAACATGTTTGAAATTGGTAAATAGCTGCTATTAAAAATGAAAGCATAAATAAAGACCAAAATATCTTCTGTCCACAAGCAGAAGTAAGCTGCTAAATTAAAGTAATTAAACTAAACAAGATCATCTTTCAAGAACTTTAAAGCACAAAAGTATCTTGAGTGGTTTAAATGGGTTCAAATTCAGAGGTGGTTTATGCTGCAATATTATGTTTATTATGATCACACTATTTCATTTTACCATTTGACCATCTTATCTTGAACAGTAATTGCTGTCGTACACTGTTGGCTGTAGAGCTGCATATAAATTCAATTTCATTAATGTTCCATTCTGAAACCTCCAGAAGTAGGAGCCTGCAGTGTTGAACTTTGTGATGCCTAACTTCTAAATACCCTAATCTCAGGTATGGCAAACCACATCTCTCCTCTTCATCATCATCAAGAGGCTTGGTAGTCACTGAAGTTGGGACTCCTGAAAAGTAATATCCCCAAAAAGATCTGGACTGATATAACCACAGGGAAACACTAAGATATGGCTTAGCTTCATCCGAAATGTGCCTCTTGCAAGTCGTCAGTACTTTTCTCACGCATTCAGGAATTGCCTTCATCTGTCTTAGGTTCACAGCAATAAATATTTATCCCATGCCATAATTTATCCCAAGCCAACAACCAAGTACCACACAGGTGTTCACTCCATCTGCCTCAGTGGTACTGGAGAGAGAATCAGAAGAGTAAAACTGAGAAAACCCTTGAGTTGAGATAAAGACAGTTTAAAAGTGAAAGCAAAAACTATACATGCAAGCAAAGCAAAACAAGGAATTAAATCAGTGCTTCCCATTGCAGGCAGGTGTTCAGCCATCTCCAGGAGAGCAGAGCCCCACCATGCATAATACTTGAGAAGACAAACACCATCACTCCAAGTGTCTTCCTCCTCTTTCCTTCCTTTCCATAGCTTTACATGCTATGTATGAACTATATGGTCTGGAATATTCCTTTGGTCAGTTGTGGTCAGCTCTCCTGGCTGTGTTCCATACCAGCTACTTGTGCTTCCCCACCCTGGTCACTGGCAGGTTGGGTGAGGAGCAGAAAATTGGCTCTGTGTATGCCCTGCCCAGCAGTAATGAAAACATCCCTGTTTAATCAACACTGCTTTCACAAAATCCAAAACACAGCCCTGTACTAGCTACCGTGAAGAAACTTAATTCTACATAGACAAAACCATCATTTTATCTCATCCTTAATCCATACCGTTTATGTTATGATTGAGTCCCAAACTATTCAATACACCATCATTAACCGTGTTCCCTCTTCCTGTACTTTAATATAATATGTAGTATGGACCAATAGACCATCCCTGCAAAATGTTTGTAAAATATCCACAAATGTTCAAAAATATGTCTTTTGAGTTCATTTAGTCCGTGACTTTGGGCTCCACCTGTTAAAGTGGTCTCTCAAGATGGGAGAGGTGGTGTGTTTCTTGGAGTACCTGGGCACCGAGGCCATCTCAGGTCACTGCTGTAATTTGCATTGCTTTTTGTAATGCTTCTCCTCCACTGGTTCAGATTGTTCCTGTTAACCAATCCTGTAACATGCAACTCAAATCATGGCTTTCCACAAGTTAGATGTATTTCCATTATATTTTTCATTCCATTACATTCTTCATCTCTGATCCCTTTGAGCCAGGATACAGGATTTAACATTGCAATGAACTTTCCCCTTTGCTCTTAATATGGCTGCAGCAAGGGTTACCTGCTGTAGTAGTTTCCATAATATGCAACTCAAAAACATAGGTTACAACAACTTAAAGATACTTCCATTACAATCTCCACTGTTAACATGTGAGCTGCAGGACAGCCTGTCTCACCATTGACTTCACCATGGGTTGAAGGGGAGTTTCTGCTCTGATTCCTTGAGCTCCTCTTCCCCCTCTTTCAAGTGATAGGACTTCTCAGACTCTTCCACTGCTCCAGGATAGGATCCCCGCCACGAGAGACAGTCCTTCTTTACAAACTGCTTCAACATGGGTAAATTGTTATGTCATTGATGCAGCTAGAAGTCATCACAGAAAGATACTTTTATGTAATGTGTGCAGTAACTATATGCATTAATTTAAGAAACTAAATCCCACAAACTTCAGGACTATAAACATGGTTAGAATTCAAAACTAAGAGTGAGGTGAATTTGTTCTCAGATTCTGTACTTTCCTCTCAATCTTCAAGCAATACCTTTCTGCCTCTTCAGTGAACACGGAGTCTTTTGTTTTCCAGTCTTTTATTTTCACAGACAAAGAAGGATATCATCTGCTCACTTAGAGTATTAGCTCAGCTATTAAAAAAGATTCTGTAAGCAAAAATGGGATGAGACAGTACAGGATAATATTTGTTCTTGTTTAACTGAAGAAAGGAGGAGGAGGCAGAAGGCAGAGAGCAGGGCAGAGGAAGTGACCTTATGAAAGTCAGTCTGTAAAGCATAGTAGTATCAGTGACACCATGAAGCATGACATGGTTCCAAGCAAAAAGTCAGTTGTGCATACAGGAGAAAGTCTTACCAGTTACTGTGACAATATGTTTTGACTAAGATCTTCTGAGAGGAAAAATCATTTCAATTTAGCCTATCTAGTTGTTTTGCTATTGAAGCTGACAAGAAAGCAACAGTGAGCATCACTAGAGAAATCATGGTAATATGTATCTGTCATATCATAATGTGTTGGGATCGAAGATCATCCAGAGGTGTTATAGTCCTAATTACAGAAAATCAAATTCTGGTTAGATTATAGCATCTACCTGTATCTCTTTAGTGTGTTTTTACAATTTTCTATTTGTTTTTATCTACTCATATATGAGGGATTGTGTGTCATTAAATACAGTGTAAATAAGTTAGGTCTGATTGTGAAAGAACAGATTGAAATGAGGCACTACAGAGTAACCTGCAGTGCATTACAATATAGAAAGTTCTTTGATGTGTGTGATATGTGAAGTATGATACAAAATAATTTCAGATACTGTAAACTCACAGTTTTTCTCCTTTTCCAGTTTCCCACAAAAATCAGGCAATGAGTGCTTAATTCATCTTTCAGGTCATAGTCAAGTTTTAGTCTCACCTCCTTTCCTTCAAGTGGGGCAGTAGATTGCAACATTTCATAAATGACTGCTAAAAGTCTTGCCACTTTTATGGCACATTATAAAGCAAAAGGGAAAAAATTGCTTTGCAATTAATTAATTGCTTAAATTTTATGTAGTTTCCTAGAGTGGTATCATACAGCATATTTTTAATCCACTGTCTGTTTCTTTCTGTTCAAGATTGCTGCTGAACAAATTCTGGCAGCACTTAACTATTCAACAGGCTCTGTTGACTCTACAATTCTTCACCACAATGATTACTTCTCTATTTCTCAAGTTGTATATTTTTATTTAGAGGTCTGGATCATATTTTGGGCATGTCTGTACTTCCTCCTTGGTGCATGACATAGGCTATCATAGCTAACCTTCTTGCAAGAGATTCACAGAATCATAGAATATTCTGAGTTGGAAGGGACCCACAGTGATAATTGAGTCTGACTCTTAAGTGAATGTCCTATACTGGTGTCAAACCCATCACCATTAACACCACGGACAATTGCAAAGCGACAACATAAATTCACTCCATACTAGTGGTGCACTGGGAAAAAATATTCAAATTCATTTAAGTATTTGTCATCTATAGCACCGTGTTAAATTAACATAAAAGAAAATTATTTTTTAAGTGGATGTACAAAGAAGCCTTAATATTCTTTGAAAGTCATAGACAAAAGTACAAATGTCCATTGTGTCTGAGGAAGCTGCAAGAAAGCCCTGGTTGCCTTTCTGTGGTGAGCAACAGGCAGCTTTAACAGACAGCAGCCAATAAAAGATTTCTGTGTGTTGACTCTCAGCAAATCCAAAGCTGAAGTTGTGACCAAACATGGAACAATATGTTTGCCACCTCTCCTTACAGCCAGCACAACTCAGTGTGATTTTCAGAATGTAACCAAGAAGGAATTCTTGATTCTCTGCAACTTTTCTTTCTGCCTACAAAATATTTCTGTTCTGAGTTTGTTTCATAATAATACAGTTAGTCTCAGGTATTTGTTGAAAATGTTCTGCTACCATGCATCCATATTTTTAAAAATCATTAAAGCTGTCTTTTTGTACATAACATAGCAATAAACAGTTCAGAGCGAAACAGAGGTAATTCTCTCGTGCAAACCAATCAGTGCTCAGTGTTATCAAAACAAAAACAAAAACAAAACCAAACCCCAACCCAATAGACATATGAGGTAACAGCAATTGCAAAAAGAAATTCCAAGGAGATGAAGTAGTATTTACATTATTCTGGTAACCAAGCTTGGATGCAGTTCTTCTAACACAGCTCTGAGGTTAGGGAAACCAAAATGACACCTTTGCAATGAAAGGAGACCACAAGGTTAATATAATCCAAACGTTGAAAACACAAGAAGTTTTCAACTGTGGCAATATCCTGCCTTTCATTGTGTTATTTTTAGCGTGTCTTAAAATATGACATGATGGATAAAGGAAATTACTATTTTTATGGTCAAAGCTCGTGTGTAAAGATAAGGTGTGATGAATTAGCAGCTACAAAAGAAGTTAAGCATCTTTGTTTAATCTTTTTTAAATATATAATGAAGCTGGTTTGATCTGAAATTTTTTTTTTTTTCCTGATGGGAAAATTGCATCTGTTTCCTCTGGGGGAAAAAACCAAACAAGCAAAAAACAAAAAACAGAGCAAAACAAAACAAACAAACAAAAAAACCCAACCAAAAGTAGTAAATTCACTTAGAAACCCTTACTAAATCTCCAACACAAAAAAAACCATAACACAAATTGAATTATTTTCTCTCTTATTGCTAAATATAGTTTGGTCTTGGCATACAAAACAATCCTGACTAAAATTTTGCATGATCAAAGTCATCTATTGCTATAAAATATTATAGCTATTTTTTCAGCGGTTATTTTCTTTCTATGTTTTGAAGTTTTGTGTTTAAGTTAATATTTTAAGTTCTTTTTAATACAAAACAGACATCCAGAGAATACAGCAGGATTTTCTTGCTGTCTGGCAGTCAGATTCACATAAAACAGACACATCTGGAAAGCAATAGCATTCTATTGCCATCAGTGAACATACAGCACGCTAACTTGCATTGATTTAATCCCACAAAGAACTGCAGTGGATATCCGTGGCACCTTTTATGTCTACAAATGAATTTCATTCAAACAACTTCAATTAGCTCTTCTATTCTGCACTTTTCACTAACATGTTTTTGCGTACTCAAATCATAGCACTTGCTCTTAAAATGTTTCTAAAGCTAAAAAACGATTTTTCAGATGAATGTGAAAAAAGTCTTTTTACAAAACATAAAAAATTTGAATAAACATAAGAACGTATGTGTACATGATGCTCAGACTAGACTTTTCTAATACCTGACCATAAGACTTTATGGTTACAATATTATTTTTTATGTGTCTTTAAGTGACCTAATGGGAAAGATAATTTTATATTAGCAAAAAAATCTAGTAATGATATGCTGTATTTTTGTGAGATCTTCAATATAGCTTGAGATGTTCAAAATCACAGTAAGAACAGTGAAGAACAAAGGGAGAGAAGAACATCACAACACAGATCTTGCAGCATTTCCCTATGCCCAAGAAAGGATTCCAAGATGATAGTTGTAAACTTCAGTTAAATGGTAAAACCAAGGATATTTTCAATTAATTGTAGAGGGAAAATAAAAAGAACAAGAAAAAGAATTTTCAGGATGCAGATTCTAATTTTGCAAATGATGTGACAATTGCTCCTTAACTGCTTATCTTTCTGCACAATAAAATATATACTTTACTTTTTACTGAATAAAGTAAATAAGCAAGTCTCTCCAAAATAAATTGGAACAAATAAGCTATCAGCATTTTTTGCACAGTTTTTCAATACAGAGTCAACACCTGATTTTAAAAGTATTTCCTCCAAGTTGCATATAAATAAATCAAACAGCTTGCAGTCAAATACATTTCCTGTACCAAGGCTGCACTTCTAAAACCCCATCCTCATGAAAACATGAGAGAACTCTCCCACATTTACATTCCATCATCTACATGCAAAAAGCACACAAAAATATACATATGCAACTAATTTACAGAGAAGTGTTGAATGGGCACAAAAGAAAGGTCAAAAGTGCCCTTTTCAAAGATCAGCTGTGGGAAAAAGAGGAAGTAGAAAACCGAAGTCAATAAAAACTGAGTTTCTAAATTAATAGAGTATGTCATGTTCAATATACTGCTTTATTAAAATTCTTATTGTTGATCAATTTGTTACCATCAAATTTGAATATGATAGTGCAGTGGAAATATATAAAAAATGTAACTTTCATTTGGATTTACATAAGAGATGGATGAGCACCATTAAAGGAGTCTAACATGTGGGGTTTTTTAAACATGTGTTTTTCATGTATTTCCATTTGATTGTTTGATGTTCCATCACATCTGACAAATGGCTGAGTTAAAGTTCTGAGCTGTTCCTAATGACAGAGGTTCAAAAGACTCCAGAACTAATGAGAACTGCCTTCAGACATTTGCAAACTGAGGAAAAATACTTTCATTTTGCGACTCTTCACTTACTCCCATGCAAAACATCAACTTTTGAAAGAACAAAACTCATAGCTAGTGATGGAAGCAGATGCAATATTTACTGCCTGCATGCCTTATGTGATATTCTGAGGACAATAACTCCAAGGTTAACATCCTATTAGAAACACTTGAAATGTCAGTAAATTGATACCAGTGCCGTACAATGTAGTTCCACTCTAAATTAGCTTATCAACAATAAACCTTCTCTCATTTTCCCTCCCAGTAAAGTGAAAAAAGTCATAAGTGAATATTCATTTATCCCATGGCAGCTGTATGGGATCCACTAATCTAACAAATATAATAAAGTTATTGGGGTGTAAAGTAAACACACTCCCAGTGGAAGATATCAAAAGTATCCTTTGAATACCTTCAGTTCCAATGACATACAAACCACCATGAATATTTACCTGTCCTTTGTGCTGAGCACTATCTCCAATATAATTGTCTGTACTAGTCTGACATTAAGTCAACATAAACCTAATAAATATAAATCCTGTCAGAAGTGAGAATGTCACAGATGGTTGAACTATAGTGCCTAAGTCAGAAAAAAATACCCCAAACACGAAAGCAATTATGCATATCATCAATCGGGTTTTTTCTTCAATTTGAACTGATTTATAACATATAAATAAATATATAATATCTCACTGCTTCCTATTCACACTTGGGATCTATTTGTGCTCACCAAAGTTTCCTTCTTTACAGGGGAGGCGAGGCAAGGGAGCACATCAGTGGGTTTTAATGCAAAAATCAAAAATCAAATTCAAATCCATCTCTGAACAAACAGATTTTAATACAAGTATATCAAAGTTTGTAATAACTTCACTCTATGGAAATTAAGATTAAAGGGTGATATTAATACTATGCAAAGAATAATTCAGAAGAATAAGATGATATAATATGGGTTGTGGCCCCTTGTATTAATTCCACTATCCCTAGAGTAATCATCAATAGAGATTAATCACATTCCTAATTTAAGTAGCTACCCTTGACCTATTACCTTCTACTGGAGCCTTTACTTACAGTGGCGTTTTGGAAAATGTCTCCATGATCATCAAAATAAAAAATATAAAAATCTGGACAAGATCACAGATAGCATTTTACTGCAGTGAAGCCCCAAATATAAACATTGTCCTGCACTACTTGGAAGAATTACTTAATGCTTTTTAGATCCAACCCATCCTGTTTTTCATGCAATGGCAAAGAGTACCTTATTCCCTTGAAATTATTAATTACACTTTGACTGATGTGGGTTTCAGCTTTTTTCCTTTGAGCACAAAATAAAGGAAGAACATTGTGACTATGACTTTTCAAATCCGTTTGTTTGTTTGTTTGTTTGTTTGTTTGTTTGTTTGTTTGTTTGTTGAAAAAGTGTCTTCTCCACTGGGGTTTTCCATCATGTCAATCAATACCTGTGGTAGCCTCAAATGAATTGAGAAAAATTTAAGTAGATGCAAAACAGACCACTAATTCATAAATAGGATAAAATTTTGTTTTGGTAGACCTTTCTTTCTTTCTTTCTTTCTTTCTTTCTTTCTTTCTTTCTTTCTTTCTTTCTTTCTTTCTTTCTTTCTTTCTTTCTTTCTTTCTTTCTTTCTTTCTTTCTTTCTTTCTTTCTTTCTTTCTTTCTTTCTTTCTTTCTTTCTTCCTTTCTTCCTTTCTTTCTTTCTTTCTTTCTTTCTTTCTTTCTTTCTTTCTTTCTTTCTTTCTTTCTTTCTTTCTTTCTTTCTTTCTTTCTTTCTTTCTTTCTTTCTTTCTTTCTTTCTTTCTTTCTTTCTTTCTTTCTTTCTTTCTTTCTTTCTTTCTTTCTTTCTTTCCTCTCTGTCCTTTCTCTCTCTTGTTTTCTATGTACAATGGTCATGGTTGTCATGCATGGAACATGTTACATTCAACAGAGAATACTGGCATTTCTCAAAAAGGTTTAAGATTACAAATATTAAGACAAAACAGCTGTGTTGATTTGGAATTTCTTTTTAGCCAGGAAAATGGACAGAATCTTAAAATGCTTTTGTGATGCTTCTTTAAATGTTGAAAACCTCCACATTTCTCCAATCTAACACATACTTTTTTATCGTTGACATTTTTATTGATTGGAAAAAAACCCTACAGGCACAACGGGACAAAGACACACTGATATCCATATTTCATCTTTCACAGTTACCATTTCTGGTATTTTACTGTTGCAAAGTTCTGAAGTACTTTGAACAATAGACCTGTGATCTGGGCAAGTTCTTTTGGGCTTCAGTGATTTTTGAGCCTGGTGACGTTTGATTTTTTCCCTTTGAGCTAAGAAAAGAGGGATAAATTCTGAAAAGAAATAATTCCTATAGGGAAACATATGTTTCAGATTATACAAAAGAAGTTTTAATTTCTTTGTTTTGAGAGGCTCCTAGAAAGTGGAATTCTATCTATTGCAGACAAATCACCTTATCAATGCCTGATTTTCTCGAGATCTTGTTAAAGTAGGGAGACAGCAAGGGAAGGCTTCAGCAGGTGCGACAGAAGCAGCAGAAATTGCAGGCATTTCATTGAAGAGGGGAGATACATCTTGTCCTTTCAAGACGGATCAAACACTACCTGTGTTAGGAATGAAAACAGAAAAGCTGTAGGAAACAAAAGGAAATCATGTAAATAGATCAAATAGTATTGTGTCAATTGCCGGTCTAATTCTCCCACTACTGTAAGAATATTGCAAAACAGGAGACTTCTAACAGAGTTTGCATAAAAAATACTTGTCCTTATCCATTTTGCACAATAGTTAGTAAATCCATGAGAACACATGTAGTTGACCTTATTTTTTCTCTCCTCTCTCAAGCATCAATTCCCACTTCTTTTCCCACCAGTGAGTGAAAAAGCTTTACTTTTATCAAGAGCTGACTACACTTTCTTTCTCCGCATTTCATTCTGAATATCTGCTTAGATCCTTAAATGTCGATGTGACACTTGGCACTAAACAATTAGAGGAGAAAAAGGTGGATATTGGTTTGCAATTTGCATTAAATTCTTTCATATTTTCTTACTGAGTAAAAAATAGTAATAGATTGGCAACAGATAAAGATTCATATTGGTAACTTTAATTCTAATTTACTTTTTAAAATTAGGTTATTTTATAATTTATGTTCTGATGCCTAGATAATATAAAAATATGTTATATACGTGCATCATATATGATATATGTAAATTATATTCTAATATACAAGTTTTCATAATTTTTGTTTTAGAGATCAACTTTGGCACATCATTTTATATTTATATATTAATGGGGTTTTGACAAATGTATTTTTGATCTCTGAGGATTTGTGCTGTCAATAAAAAGACTTTTTCCTTGATGCCCAGAGGCATCACCCAACTGATTCTTAATATTTCCAGGTCAAGAAATAGAACCTTGTCATAAGCTGTGCTACCAGCAGTGCTTTAAAAATTGCTGATTCTGGGTAACAGTTTCAGATTTTTTAGTAACCCCCTGACACTATAGAAAAAAGAATTTCCAAGCTTGAACACCTTTATCATCTGTGTTCCTTCAAGAATGTGAAACGCCCTGCCAGCCTTGAGAAATGTAGACCAAATGAAAACCAAGGTACATTTTGGCAAGCAGAGATCTATTGTTAAAGAGATGAAATTTTCACAATTTTCTTTCCACAAGATCTCATTTATCCCTCGATTTTATGTTGTTAGGAAAGAAAGGCAGGAAGACCAGGATGGAAAGAAGGCATGGCCCCAAGCAAGATTTCATCTCATAACATCACACTGGAGGTAAGGGAAGCCATCAGAGAAAATCCAGTCAAGTGGCTTCATCCCAGAACAGAAATGACCCTGCACCTCCTGTGGTTACATCTTCCTCACCAACATAATTTGGCCAGAGGTAAGCATGACAAACCAGAGAGTCTCATTTCATTTTGCATGGAAGAATTATGCAACACATGGTCTGGAATACCAGGGGGATGTTGCCATGCCATCTTGCCAAGCTGCTACACGCTGAGCAGAGCGAGGCACATCTGGGCAGAAGCAGTGGAACTTTACATCTGGAAATACTGGCAGCTGCAAGGCCCTATGAAACTGGCGGCTTTGAGAAATGAATTGCTCGGCAGAGGCAGTTAATATTTATTGGAAACTTCTTGATGCACAACATTTTTCTTGATCTAGTCCTAATCAAATATGCCATCAACAACACAGGGAGCTTCTGGAAGAGCAAAGAAATGTCACCAATTTAGCACCCTTCCCACTGGACTATCCTGACTTTACATGACACAGTAGATTAGTACTTCTGTACAAGAATAATAATTTTCATATCAATCAAAGCCATAAGAACACATTAACTCCTCAGTGATGAATCTTAAGCCAACAACTTTTCAACAAATAAAATGAAATAAAAACAACAAACATGAACATATCTGGTTCAACTGTATTTATTTTACAGGTAAGTTACTTTGTTCAGGCACAACACATGCTACTTATTTCTGTGCTTTGGTCAAGCCAGCAATCTTGAATCTGTTTTCCACTGTACCTGCAACGCTCCCTCCAGTCTATCCCTGATATCTATTTAGAATTCCTTATGAAGGAAAACATCCCTATGTTCAAACTTCAGCTTGAAACAGGACATACATGGGGAAAATAACGCAATCACATTTATTTCCCATTGTATAGTAAGTTTATTTTGAAATCTGAGCACATCTTCATGAAAAATTGTTTCCAGAGGCCCAGTTCTATATGATTTTGATTATAACACCTCTGCTATTCTCGTGTCCACAAGATTGAATGCAATGTTCAGGTTTCAAATAGCATACAATTCAACCACAGGAAAGATGAAGTTGTGTTTAGCAGATAAAAACAAAGAACAAATGGGAGGCCAGATTAGATTACTGCCTGTCAGCAGACCTTAAGAGGCAATTGGCTGGCAGCTTTGGTAATGCTAACTACAAACAGCTTGCAGTACCAAGCCATTACATAAACTCCTTGCCAAGACTGGCTGTCAGCTGTATGACTGGCCATTTCCTGCCAACATAGCTGACATTCTCTCCTCATTTATTAGTGTGCACCCTATACTTGCTGACACAGTAAGTCAACCTACTGAATCAGGGTGTCTAGATTATAAATAGCTAGGGATGTAAACTATTTTTGAGTCACAAAATAATATTGTTTTTTCACAATGTTCTGACTATTGTGTTTATGGGCTGGTGGATATGCATGTACTGGAAACCATCTTTGCTGCTTCTTTTTTAAAATAGCACTACATGGTCATTTCTTATTTGTTGCTAGAGTCAGGCTTACCTTCCTAGATATAGAAATGCACTTAAAAAAAAAAATCAGATGCATTCCATTTCCAGAAAGAGCAGTTGCCAGACTAGAAAAAGTAATTGTTTTACCATATGATCCAGAAACCACGTCTAGTTCCAGTACAAGTCATTGTGACAGAGAAACCCCAAGCGCTTTCTTGGAACTCTGTGTGTATTAATGCAACTGTGAAACCCTTTCTTTGTCTTCTCACTGTGGTCTGTATGTCCTGGACTTCAGCAGTCCTTTCTATCCCAAAAATGTGGTGGGACAATATAAACAACAAAGGGTTTTAAGATAAGCATTTGTGCAATTGTCAGTGCTAAAGAGACTTCAGCAATCTGCCCCTGGAAAACACACAGACTTTTGACAGTTTTCCCCTGGTTAACCACTTCTTGCTATTTTAGGCCTTTAAAAGTTTGCTGTGAGCACCAGTCCCAAAATAATATTCAGCCTATCCAAATAAATGTGTGTTATGGTTCCACATTCCAGATTATGAGTCAACTCCCTTCTGAATGGGCAGTGTTCTTGGCAGACTTTGACTTACCCCCAAAAATTTACATTCTGAATATAGATTTCCACAAGCCTCCCAGGTAGCATGAACACAGGCAACTTCTGTTTGTATTTAAAGTCTGCAGTGTCCCCTTCCACTCACTAAACCACATACAAAAAGTTACCATAAGTCTAAATGAGTAGAAAATGACATCATATTTTGTGTCATTTAATAAATAAAATAGACTATATGTATAAACTTTTCCACTAAGATTGTCCAATATCAAAACATTTGAAATTGAAATTACACAGAAAATGGACAGTATATCTAAGCCTAGTATAGCCAAAAGAAAAAAGGTCCAGAAAAAAAATAATAAAGTTCAAGTAAATAATTTTCTCTAAACAGTCTTTAAAAAGACCCCAAAACGTAATTTTACATTTTTTTTTGTTATGGCTTTCTTCTGGAACTCAAATACAACGTTTTACATGTAGAATCACTCAAAATCTTTATATTTGGAGAAGCAGATAAATAAAGTTTGCAGATATCAATTATTTCCTTTCTAACCAGGCAAAATTTGACAATTTCGTTCAAGATTTTCATTTGATGTATAGATCACACGATTTTAATTTTACTTCACTGGAAACTAAAATGCATAAGTTGCTGTTAGTTATTATGTAAGCAATTTACAAATGATTATAATAATCACATTTGTAGACTTTGTTATTTTCTATAACTGCTAAGTTACAGAATCATACTCTTTGTTCTGCAGACTGACATACATACTTTTAAATTAAAGCCTACTTTCCAATGCCCAGTTCTGCTGGTTTCAGCTGGGGTTGGGTTAATTTTCTTCAGAGTGGCTGGTATGGGGCTGTGTTTTGGATTTGTGCTGAACACAGGGTTGGTAATACAGAGATGTTTTTGTTATTGCTGAGCAGGGCTTACACAGAGCCAAAGCCTTTTCTGCTGTTTGTGCTGCCACACTGGTGAGGAAGTTGGGGGTGCCTGGGAGGCTGGGAGGTGACACAGCTGGGACAGGTGACTCCAACCCACCCAAGGGATATTCCAGACCATGTGACATTCTGCTCTGTACATAAAGCTGAGGGGAAGAAAGGGAAAAGGGGAAACATTTGGAGCATTTGTCTTCTCAAGTAGGTGCTGCACATGATGGGGCTGTTCTCCTGGACACCTGCCTGCCTGTGAGGAGCAATGAATAAATTCTTTGTTTTGCTTTGCTTGTGTACATGGATTTTGTTTTCCCTACTAAACTGTCTATATCTCAGCCCAGGAGTTTTCCAGCTTCTACCCTTCCCCCAGTCCTGTTGGTGAGGGATGAACGAGTAGATGAGCCTGGGTAGGATGGCAGAGTGGATTCTCTAGTTTCCCAACTCTGTTACTCCTATTACACATATGACTTGAAGGATAATGACATATATGTGAGAAATCAGAACTCGTCAATTGTTCACGCATTGAATTAAAAAATAAGATGCTAAAAAGTGATTGGTATGTGTTTGGAGAAGTTATTCAAAAAGTGACCTAAGTTATGACAACAGTACAGAAACATTCCAGAGCCTGCTTGTTTGTAGTTGCTGACAGATAATAAGATTGTAGGTGGTGCTGAGGATATATAGCACAATTCCCACTCATTTTGCATGGCAGAATGGTTTCCCCTGACAACTGTCCTTGAAAACAACAAGAAATAGACAAACTTCTAGTTAATAGTTCACTGGTAATGAAGGAAGAAAATTTCAGAATGCTAATTATTTCTAATCAATTTATTCAATTCCAGTGCTTGGAAATGTATTCAATGATTTTTATACATTAAAATGAAGGAAGAAAGCATTGTCTTTTTCCCTCTGTATTAAGGGGTCAATTTTATTTGCCATCTAGTTAATTTCTTTACCCTTCCTGGTCTTTCTGCTTTCACAGTCAGAACAGACATATTTCAGACTCAATAATTATTTCAGTAAGCAAATGTTTTTTTTCACAGAATTTCTGATTTACTGTGCAATGTCTGGTTAGACCAGACATATAATAAGAAAGGTGAAAATAAAGGAAGTAAGCATGTGTAATTGCATTGATATTCACTGTGAATTTCTATTGCTAACATTTTGGTTTAATATTTATGTTGGAGGACAATACAGTACTGCTGAAAGTGAGACATGATTGTATCTGTTCAGCCTCACTCTGCTGGACACAGAGAATTTGCTTTCTCTGGAATTAGTTTTACCATACATTCAGTCAGACTCACACTAGTTTTGAGGACTCTGCTGTCTGCTGCTTAAGACCAGGCTGACGATCACACATGACAAACACTTCTCCTGAATACTCTGCACTGTTCTGCTTTACTGGTCTAGCCTAGGAGTGGGGTGTTGGAGAGGACGAAAATGCAGTGTTTTCTAGACATTTTAAAGAGGTTTCACAAGCACTAAAAATCTACATAGAAAACTCACACTTATGCTATTCAGATAATAAAATACTCAGTTTTCCCAGTACGAAATTGTAGTAAATCTGAGAATGAGATTATTCACCCACCAATTCATTCATCCCACATTTCATTCAATTACAATTATTTTTACACAGGCAGAAACATGGAAAATTGACAGCTCAGTAATTACAGGGGGTGGTGGGCAGAACAGTGCTATTGTAGGTCATACCAAAAGATTATCTAGAGCCCTGAATTATTCTTCAGTCCTGAGGTGTTTTTTTGGTTGCTTTGTTTCCGATTTTTTTGGGAGAGTGGGGGGTTGGAGAGTCTGCGTCTGTAAGAAATGCCATTAACAAAGAGGTAAGTGAAAGTATTCCCTTAATCTCATCTAAGACACTCAGATAAATTAGGGTTACTACATTAATAATCATTTAAAGAATCAAATTTAGTTACAAACTAAATAGTCTAAAAACAAAAACTAAATAGTCTACAAACACATCTTTGATTTGGAAATCCTTCCTTGAACACTATTCTGACAGATTCATGTGAGTTAATATTTTTTAAATTAGAAAAAAATCAGGCAATAAAGTTCCTGAAACATTCTGCCAGTCATTAATTGATGGGTTTTCTGTTTTCCAGCAATTCACAATACCACACTGCCTCAATCTAATTAGTTTGGTTAAAAGGCATTTTTCTTGCTATAAATGCTATTCAAATGTGGAAATATCTGTAACTAAAGCAAGATTACACACGATTGGTATTTACGGGTCAGTATTACAGTATTGGAAATTGAATTTAAAGAGCCGGACTTTCGTATCTTTTAAAGGTCTTTCTGTAGAAAAGGAGATTTCCTGACGAATAATTCTCAACTGACAGCAGTTTAATAGCTCTAAGTCTAAGCCTGTTCCCAGAGGACAGATGTTTGCATCTTGAAAACCAGCACCAGTACCAATAGGAGGAGTAAAAACTTTATATAAAAGGTCAAAACAGAAGACAACGTAAAGGATAAAGAATCCCTGCATTGGTGCAAGCAAAGTATTTTGAAAAGCACAACACAATCAACCAGTATATATGAGCCAGTCATAACTGTCTCTTATTTACCTTCCTCCAGCGTGATTCCTTGACTGGTTGGTTTTCTCTGGTATTGGCTGGTTTTCTCTTGTATTGGCTCTTTTAAATTCAAATTTTGTCAACATTACAAGAGACAAATACTGGCAATACAAAAGCTATAAGTAATATAAATTAAATTTCCTATAGTAAAGAACTGAGATCATATCGTAAACTTCCTACACATATAAAAATGCAAAATCTATCATTTAGTGGCTAGGAAGAAGGAAGGGGGGAATAGAGTGACACTCCAAAAAATAAACACATGTGCTAGATATTATGGTCCAAATTTTGATGTTTGAAGAGTGAAAAAAACTCTGCTGTCAGGCTAGATCAAAAAGACAAGGAAATTGGGAAGACTGGGCAGGCAGAATTATCTATTAACATCAGCTTGGGTGTGATTCTAAGCAGAAGGTATTGCCTACTTTTTTCTTTTTTATTTAAAGTTCTGCTATGAGAAGATGAGGTAAAATATATACAAGTTAATTGACAATACTTATAGGATCAAAGAATAGAGTGTAGGAAGACTCACACCTCCAGAGAGTTTTCCCCCTGTCTTGGGGTGACCAAAAGACAGGCCAAGCTGCCAGGTCTGAATGTGATGGAAACGTGAAAAGAAAACCTAAACTGCAATTTTCTATACAGGCAAGGACGTTTTGGAAGAATTCCTGTATTTTTCAAATACCTGGAGTATTTAGACAAAATTAGCAGCTGAATTCAATTATTTTATTCCCCTGACTCTTCACTGCATAAGTCAGCTCATCTGTGTGACAGACATTGGTACCTGGATGCCTTTGTCTCAACACAGAACACATAAGACATGGAAACTTCGTGCTCCAAGACATTCTCATTTGCAACTGTCAGGATCTCATTTCCAAGAAGGTGAAACCCTACATTTGCCCCATACTACAAAAGCTTTATGCACAAGGTATATTTAGTCCATTGAAAATTCTGATTGTCAAATTAACAAAAAAAAAAAAAAAAAAAAGAGATCAAATACATTTAGAAAAGTGAAAGGGTGAGTTCAAATAACTGAAGACATTTAGGTGAAGTGAATTGAAGATGATTAGAGGAATGAAACACCACATCTATGAGGAAAAACTCAGAGAGTTGGGGCAGTTCAGAGTGGAGAGAAGGCAGCTTCAGGAAGAACTTATAGCACATTCCAGTACCTAAAGAGGGTTTATAAGAAAGATAGGAACAAACTTTTAGCAGGGCCTATAGTAAGTAATAGGACAAGGGACAATAGTTTTAAACTAAAATAGAGTAGATTTAGTCTAGAAATAAAGGGGGGGAAAAAAATTAATACTGTGGGTGGTGAAACACTGGCACAGGTTTCCAGAGAGGTATATTCCGGCTCTATTCCTGAAAACATTAATATTTTTGTTGGACAGGGCTCTGAGCAACCTGTATAGGGATGGATTTTTAAAATTATACCAGTGTCACTTGCCATTATTATTTTAAGAAAGGCAGATATATACAGCAGGAAAAGCTTAACTGAAATTACCTGTTAATTTTTGAGCTACTCTTCTATTTAGACAAAATCAGTATGTGGCAGCAAAACAACAAATATGTCTAAATAATGCAGACGCCCAATGATGAAATAATGTGTGAAGAGGTCTCATTCATTGGTCAGAAAAACAAAGGGAAAATATGTACATCAGTCATCTCCTCCTACATTTACTTATTATGAACTGATATTTTTGAAGCTCACTATTTGTGGTATGCTTAACAGGTGTAAAAATGACAGCTGAATTTTATTCTCCTTAATTTGCATTAGAAATGAAATGTCACTGATTTTTGTTTGCATGGATCAGCTGTGTAGAAAATGATTCATCCTTTCATCATCAAATTGATCACTGACACTTTTCTTATATTGATGGATACAGATTTCCAGAACTTTGCATAAATATTCTGAATCTCAACAGAAACCGAGATGTTGTCTGAGGCATTGTACCATGTAGATAATTTATTTTCATGTGCTGAAAACTCCAATTCCATAAAACTATTGCCTAGAAGTAGACCAGGGCTCAGAAAAGAGTGGGGGGGAATAAAATTTTAAAAACCCCAAAGATAAAAATCAAACAAAAACCAAGCAACCAAACAAAAACAAAACACCCAAAGAGTTAAATCCAGTTTGATTTGCTATTACTGTATTATTTTAAGTCTGTACATGAGTATCTAAGCCATTTTATCATTAAAGTTGTCATGTTATTTTGGTATTCATCCTTCTGGCATGATCTCTGAACAAAGCAATTTTAAGGAAGATTACTTTAAGACTGTGCGTGATGAAGATGCAAGCAACTGGAGAATCTAAATACATAATATTAGCAAGAGGAAAATATTCCAAGAACGTGTGCTGATTCTATCCATTGATTCTTGCTTTTTCTCTTCTATTTTAAGAGCTGCATGAGGACATGGTATTTTGAATTTGGTTTTCAATGCACTCATTGACTGCTTCCCTTAACAGCCTTTCACATATGTTGCTGTCACGACACAGAGAGACTCACACCTGACTCCAAGCCAGTCGAGCAGCAAAGACCTCTTTATTTACATTACATGCCTATTTATAGAATCCCAACAATGAGCATGGATTGGACAGTGATGATGAGACCTCTTGACTCCATTGGGTCATCACGTCCCTCAATACTCTCTTCCTCCAAGGAGGAATGCAAAACATCCACTGTTTACCAGAAAGAGTGTGAGAAAGTGTAAAAGAAATCTGTCAACATCAGAAGGCTGAAACACCAGGGCAACACATATACTGCAAAAGAATTCCCTCTTTCCTCTACAAATCATAAGTGAATGAGCAGACAGATGAAGCTCAATGCTTCCAACCAGGTGTAAGTTATCAACAGACACTTTAATTTTTATCCACTCTTGGGGTAATAATGGATATGCTAAAGCTGTTTTTTGGCCTGAAGGATAACCAGTTTATCCTGCTTCTCCAGAACGACTTGGGAGATAAAAGTGTTAATAGTATGTGTTTCCAATATATACATTTTAGCCCAAAAATGGATCCACCATATGAATTTCCTGCCCAGCTGGGATCAGTTTGCTGCACCACAGCCTGGGATGTAGTCACAACAGAAGTAAAAAAAACGTAAGAAGAAAGGTGGTTGGGATGGTTGGTTGTGAGAATACAAGTTTGGAGCAGTGGGCAGGAAAATTAAACTAGAATGGAAGAGGATCTAAAAAGCCCTGACTAAAGTTTATTCTGACACCTGAGTGCCATGGTATCTCCATGAAACATTTGATTTTTAGATTCTAACCCATCAAAATATTTGGCAATTCCTTTTAATGAATGTGCCTTAATATTTAAACACTATCACAATCACTTCCCACCCACAAATACACATCTAGATAGATTCCCCACATTGGCATTCTCCGTAAAAGCAAAATAGTTCCAAAAAAGCAGAATTAAGTTGCTCTCATGCCCTCCACCAAAAGGCTATGGAGGAAGGAGTGTCATTTTCACACCATTTCCCCATTATTAAGTATGATAAAAAACAACAATGAAGACCAATGTCGATGCCTCTAGAAGGACTTATGCTGGTGAAAAGAAACATGTGATTTTTCTTAATCTTTGTACCTGCCTTAGGGCATATTTCACATTAAGCACCATGCTCTAATATTCCTTCATACCTTATTCTAAGTCCTGCAGAGCATGTACATAATGCACTTTCATCTTCTACTTTCCTCATTCATATGAACATATGCTTCTTTACATTTTGGCAGTCCTTCAAATGGGATCATTGGAAAAGACTTACAGTTAATGACTTTAAGCTTCCAAAACAAAATACACCATGTCTTCAAAATCTGGAGCAATTTCTCTAACACCAACAACCACTTCTGTTAGTCAGACCTGTCATTCAAATAGATCATAATTTTTTAGGTAAATAAAATTCAAAAATCCTCCAAAATTGCCACAGATTTGTATGCAACATAAAATTATAGTGTTACTCTTAATAGAAATTCTTCTCTATGTATAAAAACCATCGGCTTAGAGCAGCTTTTTCCTTTAACATCAACATTAATTCTTTCCAACATGTTGTCATTCACCATCAGAGAAAGGAATGCTGAAAATATCTGAAACAAATTCTAACTCTTAGCTGGCGACAAGTTTCATAATATAAGCACCTCCAAAGTTCAGATGCAAATGAAACTATTAAATAAATTCAGAAAGACTGATGAATGAAGAAAAGGTAACATATATACAGATATGTATTTATCAAACAGCTACTAAGACTAGAACAAGTAAAAGTGATATCAGTACTTGTATTTCTTCTGACTGTAAAAAACAAACAAAGAAACAAACAAAAAACTAGGTCTAAGCCAAAAACACTTGGATCTAGCTCTTCTAGTATTTTCGTAGAAATCTATGAAATTTTTGCAATTTATGCACAAGTGGAGCACAGAGTTACAGCGATGTTAAGGCATAATTTTGCCCCCTATACATCAATGAAACTTCGTTTTCTTAATCTTCCATCCAGCATTTGTAGCCTTCATGTCAAACTGAAGCAGGAGAACTTTACCCAGAAATAATACAGGCAAGTTCAGATTGTTTATGTTTTTACTGATGATGGCTAGGAATCAAGAGTTCGCATAGCCTTTAGCATGAAAATTGGAAGCAGAATGCTTGCTGCAGGAAACAGCATTTTTCCTTTGACTTAGGAAAAGAAATGAAAGAGAAATTGGGATAATCATATTAGCCAACATCTCTATTTCAATATTAATGAAAAGGCTATTCTCCAACAGATTTGTCATTAAGTTTTACGCTCTGCTTAAAATATAAAGCTGCATTCAAGAATGAAGAAAAGGGATAATGAAAATAAGGGATATCCCTTATGAGATGTTTGCCCAATTTCTAAAGCTCTGACCCCAAGCTTCTTTTCTTCCACCAAATGCAGTGGATTAGTGGCAAAAACTATCTCCTTTTTGTAATCTCATGCACGCTTGCAAGTCCAGATATTCTTCTGTATTTCTGTTCTTGAACAGTAAACCACATTGCCATTTATAAAGGAATTACAAAGCAATGATTTACCATCCTTCCCATCACTGTGTTTCAAATTGTCTGCTAGTTATCTAATTTCCTCCTCCTCAAGCAGTCTTTTTTCAAGAAAATCCTTCAAGATTCAGAAGTCAGCATACAAATAAAAGTAAAAGAGCAGAGACTTTCAGGTCTAAGAAAACATGAGAGAATAAAAAAACATCATTTAACATTACAATGATCTCATTTGTAAATAAGTGCAATGATTTTCAGTAGATGTTCATCTTTCTGACTCCAAGTTTCCTTAAACACTCTTTTCCTGCACTCTGGATGACCCACTGAAGTCCAGAATAAACCTGAGCAGAGTATATCTGTCCTCATTTTCCGACATGTTTCTACTAGGGGATATAAAAGTGATATATGCCTAATAATGTTTTAAATACATTTATTGAAACTGAATCTGATTCCCTTGCAGCATTTCACAGAGTCACATTATCTCAGCTCCTGGAAAAACATAGTAAGAGCTAGGCCTGGGGCTGAATGGCTATAAATGGCAAGTTTTTGTACTAAAGCTTTCCTACAAACCTTCCATTCATTCCTGTTCCTATAACAGAACACCTGCTTTGAATAATCACCTCAAAGAGTGTAATCTTTTCCTCATTTTTTCTTCCTCCATTTTGCCTCAGCAAAATAAATTTAATACTGAAGCCTGGAAATCATGGGGAAGAAAGAACATATTTCTTTCTTATTCCCCAGTAAACTGAGATGCTGGGACTTGTTCCCCTGCTTCGGATCAAGTAGAGAGTGCCTTTGAAGTCTCACACTACTCACAATTTTCCTCTGATATATGGTTGTTTCCACTCAGGCAGGGGTCCTTGGAAAGGTAATCACTGTGCTTTGCAATTCACTACAATGTTTTTGAGGAGAAAGATATAAATTTAAACTTCCTTTCACAAATTAGTTATTTGGACTTTTGTCTTTTATGTCCAGATCTAGAATGATCTGCTGTACAAAAAGGAGAGTGTTCCCATCACCTTTGTACAAGTAATTAATTCTCCCTTACTGTTACATTCATATATTCTCCCTTTCAGCATCATTCCTGTTCAAATCCATCTGTCTTTCTATCCGGTCCCCATTACCCCTTTATGCAATTTGCTAGCACAAATATTCATATTTAAGAAAAAAAAAGGAAAAAATGTCCAATAAGAGACAATTCTGTTGTTGTTTTAGGCTAAACCACTGTGTTCTTCAAGAAACTTACCACATATTTTCCAGAAAAATTTTCTGAAAAATATTTTCTGAAAGATATTTTTCCTTCTTTGGAAGCATTTTATTTTTCTATATTTACTCAAAATACTGAAAACTACTATTCCTCAAGTCAGACCAAAGGCCCAGTGTGTACCAACAAATGTAAGTAAATTCAGAGCTGTAACACCACAGATGTGGAAAAGCCAGGATAACATAAGACAAAACATAGATGAACAAAGAGCACAGGTGGTGGGAAGATCAGAGTAACAAGACAGCCTTTGCTGGCAAATATTTAGCTACACCTTGTTGTCAGTTTAGCTAACCAGGTGGGAGCTGTATATATACAGCAGAAGGGAAAATACTGCAGTGACACTGAAAACATCTCAAGAGGCAGTGAAAAAGAGGATAAAAATACATAGAAGAATGTTGCAGATGAAGCTAACAACTTAAAGATCAATCAAGTTCAATTGACATTGTTCAAATTTATTAATTTTTAATTAATTATTGCATCATTGCATTGGTTTGCTGAAATCCATGGGAAAACATTGATAACTGTGCATTTCCAATGGAAACTAAGCAGGGAAACTCTCCTCGATCTCTCTGAAATTTCTCAGCAACTCCCATTACTTCTGACATAAATTTTTCAGGTCACATACAGAAATCCAAGCTCTATTTCACACAGTGTATCTAGTGACATCCATATATGATGTATGACTAATATTACCACTTCATGCTATATGAAAAAACCTTTTCCTTAAAAAAAATGGGCTACTATATTGCACTCTGTAAAAAGAAAATTATTCCAAGAGTCAGAGCCAGAGTACTCAAATCATCCCAACCCTAAATTATGGAAGTTACAGAATCATTACTCTGCCCAAAAGCATCCAAGCCTCTCAGCCAAGTCTTTTGTCAGTGATTTCATGTCACCTTTACTACCACTGTGAAGCAACAGGACCTTGGAGTATAGCATCATTACCCAGCTGAGGAACAACTGAAGAATGTAGCCTTTCCTTACGAGAGCAAGTCTGACTTACACATAATATTAATATTCAAACCACAACCATGAGAAGCCATTGAAGAAAATATTTTACTTCTTGAAGGTCAACAAGGCCAAAGGACTTCAGGGGACAAATAATTTCACAAGAGAATCAATTGTTGAGGTAGACATTACGGAATAAAACCACTTACATAGCCTTTAGTTTAACCTTTCCAAGCACTTTGGAAATATCTTCAATTCTTCCTGTCTGACAGATTTTATGTGCAGATATGAGAAGAGATTTGCCAGATTCCTCAGTAATTCCAGACACTGAAGTCTCTAGATATTTAAAATTATTAGTAGTTGTTAATACGGATTTCAGTTATTTTACTCAATTCTGCAGCCAGAATTTTATTGACTTTACTGTCTTACTCAGAAGAATTAAATATTACTCTTTACTACCAGAAAAGATTCCTAATATTTTCTTACGGAAATTGAATTAAAAGTGAAGGAATTGTTATGAATAGCTCTTTCTATTACCCTGGTTCAGCAAATATCTCTCACAATAGATTCATAATGGACAATGTCTTGGATATTGATGCTGGCTTTAGCAAATAACCTACACTCTTTGGTATACTTTTCCCAGTGATTTCAGAAGTATTTTTTGGATACTGCTATAGAAAAGACAGAGCATACTCACAAGCAACTACCTAAATATTACAGTAATTCCTCTGTTCCACCTTTGGTTATGCCCCCATTTCATCAATATATATACTTAGATATAAAATTACAACCTGCTCATCAGGTTTTCTGTCTCAGCTGATCTACTACTAGCACTGCTCCTAGTTTTCACTTTTCTGAGCATTAGCTATTCATAGCTTTACACACCAGCAAAACTATTGTTCTTTAGTGCTTCTAGACTTTAAAAATACAGCTGCAATGAACCGAGTCCTTTGGAACATATCAAGGGTAATATGTAGCCATCAGGGAAGGAACTTCTAACTTATATACTGAGTTACTTGCATAAATCAAAAACTAGAACGCTCTTGCCTCACAGCATTACTTTTATAATTGCTGAAACATATACAAGAGAATACATTACCTGTATCTTCAGATTATAAAGCAAAAGCATAGAGAAATTCTGCACAGAAACATTGGAAGGAATATATTTCAGTTTAAAAGCTGAATTGCTTCTTCAAAATACTACGGTCTTGGTGGGGGAGGAGTATTAAGATATTTAAGCCATAGCAACTTTAAATGCTCTTCTATGAAGCTGAAGACAGAATTGCACTATCTGTCTAGGTTGTGAAAAATGGTCACAGAGGGGAAATATTTTCAAACAATATTAAAAATTAAATTTTGGTGATCTGTGTCCAGCTATACTCAAAATAACAGCTACAAGATAACATAACTATACAATACAAGTAATGCCATAGAAGTAGACTTATTGCAAAATTAATAACAATAAATTAAACTATGCATAGAAAGGGACTGTACCATTATGTATCCCAAATCACATATTCAAATATCCTTGATGACTTGGAGGAACAAACATGCCATAGCTAAGATGACATCACGTAAGAAGTCGGTTTAAACCACAAATCACTTATCTAAAATCAGTTTAGAAGTGTTTCCCATCATAAAAAAGACCCAAAAAAAGTGATAAAACCATGAAAGATTTGCAATTGTCCCATGAAAATAAATACGGGAGTCTTAAAAAGCATTGAAAAGAGCTTTAGCAGAAGTACGTTGTTGGCTGGTGTCAACAAGACTCAACAACTTTTCTCAGCACTATATTGGTTCTTTTTGATGCCTTTAACAAATGTACATGTTCCTATTTTCCACAGATTTGTATGCTAAATATAGGGCTTTCTTTATATTCCAACATTTTAGCTATAACCAATATCATTAAAGGCAAGACTTTGCAGAATTTTTCTTGAATATTTTCATCTCCTTAGAGAAGGAATAACTTATTTGATTATGCTTTTACTCAGTGGTGACAGGCCACTTACTTGATGGTAAGACAGAAATATTCCTGCTTCAAACTGTGATTTTAATTGTTTCCCACTAATTGTTGCATTAGAAAGCTGAACAGTTTGATATAACTTGTACTCACCTTTTTTTCTCCAGGAGAAGAGTCTCAAATCTATTACCATAACACAGCTAGAAATTATTACCTACAGGTCAAGGGACTGCTTGCTGTACTCTTATATTGATATCCTTAAGTGGTTCAAGAGAGACTCTGCAATAATTAGATTCACACCCTCTCAAATAAAAATGGGGCTTCTACAGGGGACCAAATATATGTTCTTTTCTTTTTGTAGTAAAATTGAAGCAGACACTGCATTTCGTATTAAAAAATACTCCTACTGGCAGAAGTTTATTCTTGGAGATCAGCATCAATAGGGGACAGTTATGTAAGTCACATAGAATACAAATCAAAACAGAGAGATCAGACCATTTTTCATTTCTGTATCATTCATTTGCATCATTTATCTGCATCATAAACCTTTCTTCAATTTAAATATAAACAAACTTTCCGCTTTTTTTCTCTTGTTAAACAAAATGCAAAGTGGTGAAAAGGAAATGTTCATGGAGAAAAAAAATTATTCTATGAAAATAAAAGAGCAGGAGAGGAAACATATGGAAAGCTAAAGTATATGAGAGTAAAATCTGTGGTCTCATAAACATCCTGTAGTCTCCCTGCACAAACACATTCTGGTAATGGTTTATCAAATGCTTATGTGCATGAGGAATTCCTACTGGATATAATGATTCTTACATGAAAAGCACTTACCTCTCTGACAAGAAAACCATCACTGAATTGAGATGTACTGCTTAAACACAGGGGGAAAAAAAGAAAATAAAAACTTTGATATGAGTATTGGGTCAACATTTTCAATAGCTCTTTAGCAAGTGCCAAGGAACTGAAGCAGACTGAGCAAATAAAAATATAGAGGAAGACAAACACCATTAGCTTGATTTGAACTCCATCTACAAAGAGAATATTGTTAGCCTGGTTCTGACAGGTTACGGGCAGATGCATTTGGCTGTTTCCAGTCCATTCCTAATTAGCAAGCTTTAGAGGCTTCTCAGTTAAACCACTGCTCATTGCTGTGACAAATACCTGGATGTATCATATATTAGGGAAAAAAATCAGTTGTTTTTATAATTAGCTGAAGAAAACATTTCCTTTCTCAGTTGACATGTAAGTTAGTTGGAACCATATTGGACCTCAAATCACAGCTATATGCAGAGAAACCATTTCACTTTTTCAATATTTTGCCCTATCTTTCCTAGGTTTTTCTGTGCTTTTTTTCTTTATCAATGGTAAAGCGTTCTGATATAATTCAGAGTATTTTTATTATGTATTTGGCAAAAAAATGAGCACTTTTGTAACAGTCAATTGCAATTAGTTTACCCATTCCTTAAAAATTTAAAGGCAGATGTTTGTTCTCATTTACTTAATCCTGTGAGACTGTGTATCTGGCCTAAGGGTCTTTTTTAAAATTATGAAATTACTGGAATGTATTCTTTTTCTTCACGACAGTTAGGTCACAGGCCAGACACCACAGCTCCAGAGCACTGGAATGCAGTTGGCAGCCGTTTCACAGCACAGAGTGCTTTCCTTCCTCTCCTGCATTGCATGCCACACACATAAACAGCCTCCAAAATCAATGGGGTTGACTTTTCAGCTTGACTTTTGTGCAGTTTGGTAGTACATCATGAATATGTAATTACCAGTATTCAACAGATGAATGCAATCACTAAATATCTCTCTCCATTTGAGCATACCTTCCATTGGAGGGAGCAAGATGAAAAATGAAAAAATATGCTGTGGCTTTCCACGCCTCTCCATATGAACTGAGCAAGCACCCTGTGGTGACAGCAGCTGCTGCTCTCTGCTGTAATGGATATAGGCTTGGAAACACTGCTGGAGACAGGACTACATCTGTGGTCTCTAGAATTTTTACATCTTCAAACACACATTCCCTTGCTCTACCAAGAGCCTGGTTTGAGTCTTTTGAAAAGCTGTTGTGCTGTCCTCCAAGAACAGATCACCTTTATATTTGCACTGTGACTGTGCTCACAACAAGGACCTGTATCAGTTCCATTATACTTACAAGTGTTGAAGTGACAATTGGATTTCAGCAACCAGGTCCCCCAAAAAGTGCACTCATCTGTGTCTTATTACAAACTGCCGAGAAGAAGATACACCCACATGTTAAAGTGCAAAGTTACATCTCAGACAAAGGGTAGCTCCATCACAATGTTATTAGAGACACAGAACCAGAGTAACCCACTGCCCTTGGAGCTACCTCTCTGGCTTCTGTCTCAGGCATTTTCCCAGATTGTTTCCACTGTTTTGGAACACCTCCATCACTGGTCCTGTTATACAGTAACATTATCTTTCATTTTCACCTGGTAACCTTAGTTTCATTGATGACAAGTTTATCTTTCAAATTCCCCTACAATAAACAGGCTTCTGTATAAGCTTCCAGGCCTTGCCAAATGTTTAGTTTCCTTTGGAAGACTCCCAGGACACAAATAATGCTGAATGAGGAGCAGTGAAGTCTGTGTTTACTGAGAGATATTATAAAAAACTTCAGCTTGACTAAACGTTCCAGAACTAGGGAAACAACATGTACATATCCATGAAGCTGAATCTCTTTTCTTATTTATATATTTATTATTATTTGTATTTTCAATTGGTCCCTTCACACGTATTTCTCATAAAAAAGAGATTCCATTTCAAGTGTTAGCTGGCTTCACTAAAATTATGTGGCTGGAAGTTCCCAGAAACTGTTTTTGACAGTGTTAGTGAGCTCCCCAGCAGCACAAAACAGACCTTAACTTCAAATTTGTTTACTAATTTGGTAATTGTGACCAAAACACATTTCTCTCACTGTCTTTGGGAAAGGGATTCATAAAGACATGATTTAAAAAGCAGTACAACCATCTTAAAAACATAACTCCTAAGTGTGAAACAGGGAGGTTAGGCTGTAAGGAAGAAAGGCAAAGGACACCAGAGAGAGAAAAAAAACCCCGAAGCTTAAAGGCAGACAGACATTTGAAAAGTTTAATTTGTCTTCACTTGAAGACAAAAGTACACCATGAATCAACAATGCAAGCTGTCTCAGCCGTATTCCTACTGTATCTGCTGCAGTAAAGCAGCTTAGCCTTTCCTCCATGTGTGCTGCTGTTTACATAATCAGTTCTGACTCTGTTATTTAATGATGTGAAATGCAAACATTTCTTTATCAACTCATTTTGCAAAATATTCTGCCTAATTAATCTCTCTCCAACACCACCTATTACTTTCTCTCTATTTTTAAACACAAGTTTTCACAGCAAATGTTACAAGAGGATGACAAGGGCAATTATCACCAGAACAAAGCAGAACAAAGCTATGGTAATGAGAGGAACTGCAGTTCATTCACTGAGGTTCTGGCAGTGATGAAAGGAGTAAACTAAGCCTACCTTTATTTTATAGATAACAAAGCAATTACAGCATGTAAAGTAATACAGAGAAAATAATAATTTATTGGAAAGCCTAGAGAACAGAAGGCTCTGAAAAATACAAAGGAAAGCACACTTGTATAAAAAATAATTCACTACATCAAAATTATTATGAATAGGTGTCATATAAATAGTGTTGGGATGCATAGCTAATAAAACCACCTTTACAAAAGAAAATACTCTTAATTGGGGGAAAACAAAACAAAGCCCCAAAACAACAAAAACAGGAAAAACAAAACAAAAGGTGGAGGAGGAAAAAAAAAAAAAACACCAAAAAGAAATAATCATAGGAAGAAACAGAAGTGCTTTATTGAATCCAACAAAGGGGTAGCATATTTTTTTATTGTAAAATTTATCCACAGAAAGCAAAATTTGTTTGAGTAGGGGAAATACCATGATCCAGGGGTGGCCCACATACACTGTGAGGAAAAGACACATAACATTAGAATGGTGCACTCAGGGCACTTTGGCAGGTTAATGAAGATCATGATAAATTAAAAGTACCATTGCGCTTGTTCTGTAGCTGGCACTTCAGATCTGTCAGAAAGGTAAATTAAAATTTCTTCTTTCTTCCTGCTTCACAGTGCCTTCAAATGAACTCAGGGATGAAAAGCTTCACAGTGTATTAGCTGGAAGGCTCAGACAGGGTTCCTGTGTTGCCCCTCCTGCAAATTGGCCACCCACAGTCACTTCCACCAGATGTAAATGCTGGCAGTAAAAATTGTTTACACATTCACATCATGTCGTCTTGTCTTCTGATTTCAGCAATTTGGACTGTCTTAGGAACAGCAAGCAAATAAGTGAAAGCCTTAGTTAGGAAAAAGCTTCAGCACTAGAAATTCAGATTAATCTGAAAGCCATGAAACACCACAGTAAAATCCAACATTTCCTAAGCTCGTGTTTTGGCAGCACATCATGGCTTAAAAGTAAATTAAGAACATGCAAAAAGAAATCTGAGGCTCAAAAAGGATGAGTGCCTGCCTCAGATTCGTGCAGTGAGTAACCAAGACAGCCTCAGTTCCTTCTTGTGCAATCTACTGCCCTGCTCTGCATCCACTCCAAGCACATTTGTGGCAACCTCTATTGGATTTTCACTATCTGTTAAGATAATACATCATTTCATTGTCCTCTTCTGGGCTAGAATTGCCCATCCTTGCCTACAAGGAGTCTCCTGAGAATTCAAAGCAGGTCAATGGCACCTTCCACGGAAGACAGATGCCACAGATGTGTATCTTCCTTATCACCCTGGCACAGTTCAGCATGAGCATCTGCAGCCTGGAAAGCAGCATTAGCCCCCTGTGCAAGGCTAAGGAGCTGAGGCTTTAAGCAGTACTCCAGCAGATTAGGAGCAGGAGTAAGTGCCAAGTGACCTGGGTTTCCACTCTCTTTCTGAACTTGTTTTATTGCAGAGCATAACCTCTACGAGTCTCAATTCTCACACTTGAAAAAGTCAGATAATTACACCCCTGTACCTCACAGGGTCTCTGTGAAGTTTAAGTTAATAATGTTTGCCAAGTGCTATGTAAGTGCAAAGAATTATTAAGGTCACTCAACATCAAAAAGGGGACCAGAGTCCAGGGTTTTATGGCTCTTGGCCCCATATATAAAACACAAGACTTTCCACTCAAGCAGTTGTATTAAATAAATCCAGGGCTACAATTCTTTACTATTTAATATGTGAAATGTCTAGACGGATGTTCATTCCAAAACTGATTTCTACAAAACACATACATTTTTACAAAGTAAAATTGTACTCTTTTGGGTTGCCTAACTACTCACTATGACATTTTCTGGCAGATTAAGTAAGAATTTTCCTCCAGCAGTTCTATCCCACAAGCAAATTATTTTTTCTAAGCCATTAAATAAGAATAAACACATGGGAAAGAAAGGATAATTCTTATGAATAGATAATAGATGGAAGCAAACCATTTTAGGAATATACCTATTTGTTTCCTTTTTATTTTTAAGCTCAAAAAATCATGCTTTTTATGGGGTGGAAAGATTTTTCTGTGTTTATATTCATGCAAGCACTTAATCTTAGGAAAAATCCAACTCGTTAGCAATCCTAAACTTCAAATTATGTCATTACATAAAGGATTTAAACACAGTATAAATATGCCCTTAATAACATTTTGACCCATTCATTTGGGAGGCTCTTGGGGAAACACAAAGCTCAGGACTAATTTGTCATTCAAACTGGCTCACCACTAAAGGGAGGTACTATATGTAGCTTTAGTATTACAAGATAAGATGATGGAATCACTTGCTGTTTCCATGCTTTCTCTTCAGACACATTCAATGACAAGTATTTGTTCTCTAGAGTATGGTTTAAGAACTGGTAAAATGCTTCTTATTATCCCTCCCAGCCACACTAAGAACAACAGTCTCCAAAATATTCAGTTCATTCCTTTCCATGGGTTGGATCGGGGAGATAAATTGTGAGTACACTTTTTAAAAAATCCCTTATTGACAATGGATAATATTTTAAAACGGTGACTCTGTATGTTCTCCATTCCACAGGAATCCAGTAAAATTTGCAAATGTCAGATACTCAGAAAGAATTTTCTGCAGAGTAAATTGATTTCATATATCAGCATTTCTATTAAAGAAATAGGAAGCATGCCTGGAAGTTCAAAAATGAGATTACCCTCAGAACTTCACCTAGACTCTGCAATACACAAGCACTACCCTTTATTCCAACCTCCTTTTCTGGCATGGAACCATACGTGACAATCATTTTAAAAGACATCTTTTTTGTTTCCTTCTTTTTTTGATTGCTTGTTTTGTTCTGTGAGTGGGCCAACATGAGGTTTGAGTAGTGTTTTCCCCATTTTTCAATGGTATTCCCACTCAGAGTTTAAATTTTGAAGCTATAAGGCCATAAAAATGGAAAAATATCTGAGATTGACATTACACAAGATAATGATATTACTTCAGAATTTAAAGTCATAAAAGGAATCACAACAATAGTGTTAAAGTATATGCAGACTTCATAGACAGTGCATGAAAATTCCTGGCATCACTGTAAGATCTAGATACTAAGATTTACTTTTATATTCCTTTCATTGCCAAAATTATGGAATGTTAAGGGTTGGAAGGGACCATAAAGAAGATATAGTCCCAACCCCCACTGTGAAGGCCAGGAATATCTCCCACTAGAACAGGTTGATTTTCAAGCCTTATCCAACCTGGCCTTGAACTCTGCCAGGGCTGGGACATCCACAACCTCCCTGGGCAACCTGTTCCAGTGCCTCACCACCCTCACAGTGTAGAGTTTCTTCCTACTATCTTGCCTCTTTCAACTCATACCTATTACTCCTTGTCCTATCACTACAGATCCTGATGAAGACTCCTTCTCCAGCTTCCCTGTAGGCTCCTTTCTGCTACTGGGTGGCTGCTGTGAGGTCTCCACGCAGCCTTCTCTTCCCCAGGCTGAACAGCCCCAACTTTCCCAGCCTAGCTCCACAGGGGATGTGCTCCAGTCCTCTGATCAACTTTTTGCCATCCTCTGGACTTGTTCCAACAGTTCCCTGCCCTTCCTGTGCTGGGAGCCCAGAGCTGGATGCAGTGCTCCAGATGGGCTCTCAGCAGAGCAGAGCAGAGGGGCAGAATCCCCTCCCTGCCCTGCTGCCCACACTGCTTTGGATGCAGCCCAGGACACGTTTGGCTTTCTGGGCTGGGAGTGCTCATGGCTGGGTCATGTGGAGTTTTCCATCAACCATCATCCCCAAGACTTGTCCACAAGGCTGCTCCCAATCCCTTCTCCACCCAACCAAGACCCAGGTTGTAGTACATTGTGCTTTAATCTAATAAATTTAAAATAATAGCTAATAAATATTTAAATAAAACACTCCAGCTGGAAAAAATTACTATTACTAGTATTACTGGGCCAAATGTTTACTTTAAAGAAAAATGCACAGAAATAAGATTACCCTCTACCTTGCTCTTTCAATGATAGTTTTAAAAATTAATCAATAGCAGCTGTTGGAAAGCTTAAATTAATTTGAAAATGAGAATGTAAAAATATACAAGTGTTGGCTTAACCAGCTCTAATGGAAGAAAACTTTTGCCAGCATTGTATCCAGGTTGTCCTTGCTGATGAAATATAAAGTTGTACTACTTTCTATGAAGCTGGAAGGAACGACAATAAAGTGAAACCAGAGGTTATGATGAAGACAACCATTCAATTTTTTTTGGCTTGTTAGACTAAAGCCATTACAAGTATCTTATATATTTCTGGTTATGAACAATACCATTATTCAAAGGTTTAACTTCACATTTCTGTTCAATTTGTAAGCCAGGTTTTAAGAGTTCTCAACCACAAAATCCACACAGTCCTCAACCCTTCTAGACTGATAGTGGATTAACATATTTCCCATAATGTAGCTTTCCTTTAAGAGACAAAATTACCTGTTTCTGAAGTGGTAAGAGGGGAGAACCATTTAAGGTCTATCTGATTAACCAGATACTTTACAGTGAATATTTTTCATCAGCTACAGAGACGGAATGAAATTCAAAACTCATTGTGGTATGTTTTTTCTTCCACAACTTCTCAGATTTCCTCCCCAAAGAGGTATACTTCAACTCTGCAAGGTGAATGGAAATTATTTTGATAATGTCACAGTAAAATAAAAGCTACACGCTTGAAATCATCTTGGTGAAAATGAAAAGGAGTACCACATACAGCATCGCCTGATATGTTGTGCTCATCACACTATTAGTCCCAGGGAGACTGTAATCTTTAAACAGGGAAGTGTTTCAGTTTCAGTGCATTGTCTGGTTCCTGTCTCCTTCCACATTCCGCATGTCAGCTCTGTAACTATTACTTGAGTTAATCTAAAGGATATAACCTACCTATTCAGGAGAAGTCTGAACATTTCACGTAAGATTACATTTCTTCCTTTCCATGTCAGGAGCGATAAGCAAAACCCAATACCTTGAGAAAAGAAATGATAATTCAAAAAGAAAGAAAATACTCTTGACATTTTAACAATAACAAGTTATTAATATAATTCACTGCAGTTGAAAGAAAGTAGAATACATTTACAATGCAACTGAATAAGGGTTAAGTGTATTTTGTGTTTTGCTCAGCATTAAATATAAATATCTGTCATATCAAATCCTAGACTAGTTGTAAGCACCATATTAAAGTCCATGTTTCTAGAAGTACAAAAAGCAATTTGAAATACCATTTTTACAAGTGACAAAATCCAAATCAGGCAAACCCCATATGGAGTAGCTCAAGAAATCTAACATAGCTATTCTGAGCAGAGTTCTCCACACACTGGGAACATCACAATCTCTTTAATACAATTGGTGCTATTGAGATACAGTACCCATGCAGTATCTCACTTAGGACCAGTTTCCTAAAATAAAAGAATATAAATCAGACTTATGTCTTCCTTTTCCTTGCTTGTTTCATGTTATCCCTTCCATACTCCCCTCTATGAAAGTCATATTTTTATAGAAGAAAATATTTAACCAATTAAAAAAAAAAACACTGGAGATTTCTTTAAGAATTTTTAAAGGTACCTGCTGTATTATAAAAGTACAAGACAAAACCCAAACATAATTAGTAACAAATCCAATGTCATTTTCTCCCTCTTGTCCATCTATAAGAACAGTCAGTCTGAAGAAAGCGTTGATTTCTGAGGGTAGTATTGGCTTCTCACATTTGGGATCAAAGACTGAAGCTGCCAGACCTGTCCACTTTTGCCAGTGACATCTTTTAGCATCTTTGCTGTTTCCTGGGATACTTTCAAGACAGCATTTGAAATGCCTTTTCTCTCCTGTAAAGTTTAGGTCAAACACTGTCCCCCAAAGGAAAGAATCTCTGAAATGTAAAGGAAGCAATGGGCTTTAGGCTGACTTCCCACTACAGTTTCTTTCTTTTTTAAATGGACCACCAGTGGTAGAGCAGTTCTGTTCTAAAACTAGCAGATATGGCCTGTCATCACTAGCAGGAGCCTCACTATTTTGGAACAAAATCCAAATAATGAAAAACAAATGCTCTAACTTTCTGGGAGTTTACACCATTCAGAATTTGGGGATACAGTCCCCCCTCCCCCTTAGAATTCTTAAGTACAATATGTACAATATGTACATATATACCAGCTACAGTATATGGCCTTTGTTCACTATACCCTAAACAGCCACTAACAAATGAGTGGGTGTAACAAAACAAAGGGTATTTGTAAGAAGCATTTCTGTTTTTGTAACATGTTTTCCTTCAAAAGCTCAAAAGGTAAAGCACTTGGAAGATGTGGTGCTCAAAAAATATTTTACAGAAGGTGGGAACTTTCAGAGTCAAAAGAAGAAAGGACACATGAAAGATATAACAGAATTGTTTTTCATTTGAAAGGAATTAAATGGAGAAAGTTGAGGAAGGAAATAGACAATAAGGAATAACACAAAAGGATGCAGAGGGTAAAGAAAAATTCAAAGTTTAAAAAAAAAGGAGTTAATGAGAAGTTCAGTGCAAATTGATGCAGTATAAAATTATACAAAGGTAATTAGAAGAACATGTTTAGTCTGTGAATAGAACACACAGCTTATTTGAAACCATGGTTTTTGCATCAGAATGGTCATTCCAGCATCAATAACAGATACATGTTTACTTACTCTACTGCTATGAGAAAACGTGTATTTACAACGAGGTGAAGGCTATACTTAAGGCAAGGAGTGCAGCCAGATCTTGCAAAGGACACATTTATCTTGTGTGATGCAGCTCTAAGCAAAATAGAAACTTCTAACACTAATGATATTTGCAAGGTTTTAGAAGTCACTAGTTCTGTTCAGAAAACATCTGCAGAAACCAGCTGCACATGGACAATGCCAAAGAGTAAAGAGAAAACAAGCCAGTAAATTTTTCCTTTTAAATCTGTGATGACAAGCTCAAAGGCTGCTGAACAGCCACTTTTTACTGGGGAAAAATACACATAAAACTTCTGCAATGAGAGTAAAAGTGGATGGTGGAAGGAATACAGAAGTCTACTAACATGAAAGGAAAATATATGAATAAGGAAAGCAAATTCAGTGAGGAATGCAACAAGTCAATTAAAATAGACACCAACTTAGAGGAGTCATCTTCAGCTCCGTGCCTGCCTCTGCTGCTTCCTCTGAAGTAAAAAACCAAAGACTGAAAACAAATGCAGCTCACTTCCCTACCACAGAAGGAGGACAAGCTCCCTGTGAGTACAGCAGCTTTCCTGCATGGATGGCACAGGAGTAGTAAAGCAGCAGGAAGTTTACACGAGAAGAGGGTGTGAAAAGGTCTACTTAGATATTCCTCACTCTTCAGGACATTTCCATAGGGAATGTCCTCTGTACCTTTTTGACCTCAAAGTGGATATTAAACTCTGCATTTGTAAAAGTGCTATGACTAAAAAAAATGATCAAACACTAACACATGTTATGCAGTTGCAGCTGAGACAGCATATTTCTTTCAGATCAGCCTACAAAGAGAATTTAAATAATATAGAGCAATGTGGCAGTTTAACTCTTGCCATGAAGATTAAGATTAAGGGGATGACCTCAATTTCCCTCCCACCCATCTGGGACTCTGCCCTTTGGGCTAGTTAGTTCTGTCACAGTCATACTGTGAAGTTACTTTCAGCTACATTGAGAAATTTTGGTTGAAAGAAAATGTCTTTAGGAATAAAATAGTTCTTTAAAATGAGTAAATAAAAGGCTTTAATTAAAATACACACCTTTAGTTATTCCAAATCAATAGCTAGAGGTCTACCATGACTTCACAAGAAACTTTGAGATCTAAGAAATCACTTATAAAACTGTTCCAAAATGCTTTTTTCTTTAAAGAACCATCTAGAAAAAATTTCCAAAAATCATATTAGTTATATTTGTTATTTACATAATGTCCCAGTGCATGTTCTTAATATATTCAAGAAAGACTTTCCTTCAAGTGTCTCACACACAATACAAGCAAAATTTCATTTTGAGGAAAGCACAAGAGCATTCGGGTCCAAAATCTATTAAAGCTAGTGTTTTGTTGAGTGGGAGAAATGAAATAGCAGTCAGTGTGCAAAACTGGTGAGAGGAAAAATACTTCTGACTCAGAAAATAGTTAAAAGTGTTTCATGCTTCTTCATCAACTAAACAGGTTAAAAGTTATGAAGTAAGCCTGATGTACCAAAGTAGGTTTATAAGTACTTTGATTGACAGAATTAAAACTGACAGTAACAACAAAAAGCCCTGGTAACTAGATAAGAAGAGCTACTACTAACTCCTAACACAATTATGAAGTCATTGTTTCATCACAATTTTGCCATTTTCCTTATACAGAAATAATGTAAGAAAACACAGAAGAAAACAATATTCACATTTTCATAAATTACGGTTGTACTTTAAATTGCATTCTCCTGTTTAGAACCTCTGCATATTTTGTTTAAGGAGTGGCAAGAGATCCGGATGATTGAAACACATCTGGAGTTTGCATTTTCAATACAATACATTTTTTTCAAAACACATTTATATGAAAATTCTAAAGCTAGTACTCAAACTCAGATATATCAGTTATGTAGAAAAGGACAGCATTTTTGCTACAAGTATGTCAGTATTTCAATTGGTCATTTGGGCTTTATCAGCTCACAAATGCTGGGTCATGTTAATGATGTTCTTTTAAGGTCACAAGAGAACTCCAACCAGCTGGCTGTGTACTATGTAGGGATTGAATCAGTGCTATCAGATTATAGTAAAGAGAGTGGCCCAGACGTGAGCACAGAACAAGAACAAAATCTATTTCTTATCATAGTTTTTGTAAACCATTTGTTGACTTTTGTTTGAAGAGTTACCTCTAAGGCATGAAAGACCTAATCCATGAATACTACCAGTCTGTAATTTATTTTTTTTTAATCTCCAAAAGCAGAAACAATTACATTGAAAGCTTTTCATAATGCAGTAAAGGTGTCCTACAAGAGACGCTATTAACAAAGACAACACACTGCCGCTAATGACTTTAACAATCTCTAGTGTTATGTATTATCATCATCAAGCAGAGTGTCTTATTTGCTAGGAGGTAAACTGCATCAGTTCACCCAGAAAGCACTCATCAAAAACATTCTGGGTTCTCCCAGTAAAACTTGGTGTACACTTTATTTTAGGGTGCTCATACCAGGGGTAGAGTGTGGTAACTCAGGCTGGCATGTCATTGCTCACTTCAAACCAGTCAATTGACAGTTGTACCAGGAAATTATTAACAGCTGGCCAAAAATGTGAGCTGAAGACATGTCCTCCTGAGGCAGGGAACAAGAGCCAGCCTGTACTTTGCCATGTAATGTTACAGCTAAGCTCCCTAGAGGTGGTTAACTTTAAATTAGGATGGTGTCTGCAAGAGACGCAGCAATGCTCCTGATTACTCACAACACGTATCCTACGAGATCACACAAACTTAAAACACTCATGATGGTAGACAATGCATTTGCTTAACTTTAAGAAAGAAAACAAGACAAAATAAAAAGCAACTAAATCTTGGACATCAAGGAGAATGTGGACCCACAGATTTCAGTATCTGTGGGACACTAAAATTGGTGGATACAATTGTTGGTACTTTTAGCAACAGATTTTTGAAAGTTTCTGTAGAGGGTAGTTTTGCGTAGGAAAGCAGGTTAATAAGTAAGAGAGCTACAGAAATTAAAATCAACTTGATGTTTTAGAGTATTTTTCCTATTCCTGTAACTTTTCTTTCTCATTTCTTTCACTTCATATCACTTCCATGGCCCTTTTAAATGCTACAAAATATCCATAATCTGTGAATAGTACACTAAAACTGGAATAAAATAACAATGGAGTAATTATTTTCTTTATACTGAACTTCAGACCAACAGTTTCTATTAGGGAAAAAAAATCCATGTAAAAATTCACAAACTAAACCATTTACAAAGGAAATTAAAATCTATTGTATACCTACAATATTGGGAGCAAGCTAAGATGCCTCAGGAAATATTGATGATTTCTGCAGTGCCCCCTAAAGATAACATGCATCAAAACAGCCCTTTCAAATAGAAGGCAAGTTTTACTGCATCCCTGAATGCTGGAACATGTATAGAGAGAAAGGTAACTAATGTTAAGAATTTTATTTTATCCCTGAAGCTAGAAAGTACTTTTATATGGTACAGCACGTATAAAATAATACCTATTTTAACAAACTGTATAGAGTTTAACATATTCTAAATTCTCCATTGGATTGGTAACTGCTACATCAAAATAAATAGTCCAGGTTTTTGTTTGTGTAGACATTCAAAATAGAAATAATGTCTTTGTTTATTTCAAATAACCTTTTGTTTATTTTGAATTGAAGAAAGTGTACAATTCTTTTATTAATTAATAGCTATTTACTCACAGGAGACAGATTATTATACACAAACAAGGATTTTGTTGCTGTTAGGATGGTGTGTGTTGTTATTTTGTGGTGAATCTGACCTGAAAATTGAACTTATAAAAAAAACCATAAGGTTGTCTAAAGAGTAGCAACTTCTTTTCATATTTTGAGGCTAAAAGCAGGCTCATATTGCCCCACTAATATCAACTTTTACACTTATAGAATATAATAATATGTAAATAATTTATAATATCTGTTAGAAAAGGGTATAGTAATGATTCAACATAAAGGCAGATAGCAATATAAGACAGTTTAATACTTAGCCTGTGGGAAGACAGTATGATAGCTGTGAGGTTACAAAGAGCAGGCTTCATATTGCTTTTACCTCAAGTCAGTAATTCATAGGGCAGTGAGAAGCTTAAGTTCATAAAACTGTGGTGCTTAAGGAAAAGGATAATGACCAAAACCAGGGAAGAGTGATATGTCTCAGTGCAAATCCATGGGACAGAAAAGTTTTGATGTTGCATGTAATTCTGGACCTGTGTGCAAAATGACTAAGCTGGAAACAGCAAAACATGATCAGGGGTACACAGATCTGCCTCAGGAGTTACTAGACAAACATCTCTTTAGTCTGGGGAAAAGTGGAGAAGGGTTTGCTAGGAGGGACCTACAAAGTTTCATGCCACTTGGAGAAATGAAAGAGCAGTGTTTGCTTAACCTTTGAGATCCCAATGACTGGCAAAGCAGATGACTCAGCCAAGGTTATGCATGTCTCCCCTGCTTGCCCTCTCAGATGGGCATTTATCACATCAATCAAGCTTTGGAAATCCTTGCCATGGGGCACTGTGACTTACAGGCATCCACGAAGCGACTGGACTACTTGATGGGAGAGTAAAAAACCACCAGGCTGTTAAATAAAAAGACAAGCATCCCCAGGACAGGGATACAATACAATACAGGTTGCTGAATACTGAGACCTTGTTTAGGAGGAGGTGCACTGACTGTGCTGCTACACCACAGTGCCCTCCATGTCCTGCAGGCACTTCGAGGCTTCTGCTCCCAAATCCTGGCCTGACAGACTTTTGTCTCACCTAGATAAACAATTCACATAATTTTACATAACAAATCAGTCATCTGCTGCATGCCTCGAGGTTTTGAGATTGTTTTATGATACAACTCTATTTACCCAACAGCTACAGCAACAGTAATGAAGAGTACCTCTGAACCAAACTGGAGGCATTATCGAAAATTCAATGTATTTTAATACATTTAATAAATTTTAAGGCGTTCCTTTAAAATGCTTAAAGTGTACTGCATGAAAGAAACTGTGCACAGCTTAAGAAGAGCACCACAACATCAAGATCCATCAGGAAGGACAAAAAGAGAGGAAGAGAGAAAAAAAGGAAGGGAAGTGGTGGGGGGATTGGAACTGTGAAGAGACAGAAGGACAGCTATAGAACCTGCTAGCTTAACTGAAAACTAAGAATCCAGAACATTTTATGAAATACATAAACCACCTATGAGGTAGCCTGTTCAAACTCACCAAATTTTGAAGCCCTGCCAGAACTCGTGTTTTCTTGATATTGGATGGGTTGAACACTACAATTCATCAAAATTCTGAAGGAGATACTCCCCTAAATGCAAAGACTTAGCCTACAAGAACAAAAGTAACTAAAATAGCCTCCACACTTTAAAAAGAATACTCTCTCTTATTCACAACTTATTAACTATATATACATTAACTAAATAAAGTGTTCAAACCCTGGAAAAATCAGCAAATAACTGTTTTCCTGCTTTCCAAAACCAGCCCCAGTATTACAGAATTTCATATGTTGAAGTCACCAGTCAAAACAACTTTCTTTGCCAATTTTAGTAAAATTCCCAAGACATCTCATTTTTCTTTCTTTCTCCAAGACAGTCATTTTGGAATCTGTCAATGACAGATGCTGTAACCATCCTTCAGACCTAGTTAAGCACTGTTAGTTATATGGATTTAATATATAACCTATTCAAAAGCAATGTGTTGAAAACACTCTTCCAAATCATTGGCTGCTAATGAAATATCAGCTCTTCCACATTAAATTATATTATATTATGGTGCTGCTTCACCTCTTCACAATGTAATTCTCGGCTGAGAGATCAAGGATGCTGCCAATTCCGTGCCCTTTAATCAAATCTGAATGCTCAAATGTTTTATCTGGCTTCTACTTTCTTGTCTGGCCTTGCACACGGTCCTATTTAACTCCTGTGTGGTTTCTATAAAGTCTGACAGGATGTCTTGGCATGATTACAGTTCCTATATGTGCTGAAGTTATTACTGTGGTATTAGAAAATGTGTTGTCAACCAGGAATTAACAAACCAGCTGAGATAAAATAACTGTAATCCTGCACCTTCATTAAAACTGGATTCAAACTGTGATTATCAAAGAGAAGGAAATACGGGTTTGCAGCTAATGCCATGACTATATTCTGAAGGCTTCAATTCCTGGTACTCTGAAAGATTTCTTACTTGATCTGGAGCTGTGCCTTTTGGAGCCATGAGATTGTAAGCACTTGTTAAAGCATCTAGTCACGTTTGCAGATCCTTCAAAAGGTCCTTGCATATCACTGACTTTCAATATTGTACAAGCATGAAAGCTAGCATTTTTTAAAACATCAACACATACATATCTGCACCTCCAGGAGACTACATACCTTGGAAACATTGAAAGCTGTATGTCTAAACCACTTTTCATTTGTAAATTTGTGATGTCTTTGCTAAATACATTTCACTGTAGTGTTTAGAAAATAATTTTACCTAATGATCAGGGTCACTGATTGTTTTATGGTCCTAAGATACGACTGCTCCACACTGCCATCCTTCAGCAAAAGTAACTTCCTTTGTTTATGACAAAAAAGGCTACAACAAATTCTGAGTAGAAAGCAGTTAGCCATGAAGGTAGATCTTAGGGGGTAATGAACTAAATAGGAAGAAAGAATGATAGTATCACATATTAAAAGGCCTGAAAGGCACCTTAACTGATGATGTGGATTGACCAAAGAAGCAGAAAGGCCAACAAAGCTCCAAAGACTCTTTCAGTTTTGGACCTGTCTCTAGAACTGTCAAAGAATTGATGAAAGAATAAGGAAACAATGGATATTGAATGAAAGCAAAATGAGAACTATCTTTACTGAATTTTACTTTCAAATTAGTAAACCTTGTTAATTTTTGTGTTGGGCAAGTAGACACAATTGCGTTGTATACCCAAATTCTACTGCATTCGTTGTGGAAACAACAGGTAGTCTCTTTCTTCCTTAACATTTGTTAAAAGAAGTAGTGTTAGAATTACCAGAGCCTGATGAAGAGTATCTAGTTACTTCAACGTAAGTCAGGAAACTCCTTTTAAAAACAGGATTTGTTATCATTTTATTACATAAATTAATTACATCTATTGTATTAAACCCTCTAAAATTCTTAAGAAAAATCAGCAGTTCCATAAAAAGCATTTTTCCAAGAGAAACCTGCAGTTTTATAGTAAAAGCAGCTCGATCAGTTCTCCTATTCTATTTTGTACCAAAGGGATAGTATTCAAAACAAAATTCAGCTTTTATTTCCATATTAGAAGTATAATGTGCTGGTTTCAGCTGGGGTAGAGTTAATTTTCTTCAGAGTGGCTGGTATGGGGCTGTGTTTTGGATTTGTGCTGAACACAGGGTTGGTAATACAGAGATGTTTTTGTTATTGCTGAGCAGGGCTTACACAGAGCCAAAGCCTTTTCTGCTGTTTGTGCTGCCACGCTGGTGAGGAAGTTGGGGGTGCCTGGGAGGCTGGGAGGTGACACAGCTGGGACAGGTGACTCCAACCCCACCAAGGGATATTCCAGATCATGTGATATCCTGCTCTGTACATAAAGCTGAGGGGAAGAAAGAGAAAAGGGGAAACATTTGGAGTCATGGCATTTGTCTTCTCAGGTAGGTGCTGCACATGATGGGGCCCTGTTCTGTGAGGAGCAGTGATTGAATTCCTTGTTTTGCTTTGCTTGTGTACATGGATTTTGTTTTCTCTATTAAACTATAAACAACCTAGGAGTTTTCTAGCTTTTACCCTTCCCATTTTCTCTCTAGCCACACTGGCAGGAGAGTGAGTGAGGGGCTGCCCAGGGCTCAGCTGCTGGCTGGGGTGAAACCACAACATATGGTTTCCAGCTAGAAGAAGTTCTCTCATCTCAGTGGTCATAATCCAATTAGCAGAAAGTGACACCTGGATGTAGATATTAGTTTGTAACAACTCCAGATCGCATTATAAAACTCAAATCCAGGAAAGATTCTAAAACTCCAGCTCTTTTTGGATGATCTTTCTCAAAAGGAGGAAGATCCATTGTGTTCAGATACAAAACCTTCCTGGTATATTGAATAACATCTGAAGAGACTACAGTAGGCACCAAAGTGCTAAATGAAAACTTTTAAATGAGAGGTGAGCGGGATAATTTTTCAGCAACATAAAGAAAATTGTTATTTTTGTCAGAACTGAGTCCCTTAGGTTCAGTGCTTTTCCTAAACAAAAAGCAAACAGCATTTTGATTTTTCCCAATTACAAGGCTAATTGTAATTCCACGGTAAAATAAGTGCCGTCACACTGAGGGTGGCAGAGCACCAGAACAGGCTGACCAGGATGGTCATGGCTCCCTCTCCAGAGACATAAAACACCCAGCTGGATGCATTCCTGGGTAACCTGCTGTAGGTGACCCCTCCTTGGCAGGGGAATTGGACTGGATGATCTCCAGAGATTGCTTCTGAACCTATGTATTGTTTTGGCATGGCTTGTTTTTTTGGTAGCTGGAGGGCCACAAAGATGACTGTTGAGAGAAGCTGCTGGAAGCTTCTACCATATCCAGCAGAACCAATCCCTGATGGCTATGAAGATGGACATGCTGCTCGCCAAGGCTGGACCAATTAGAGATGATGGCAACACCTGTGTGATGATGTATTTAAGAAGGAAATCAAAACAAAGTCACAGGTTTTTCTTCTAGCCAGAGAAGAGGAAGAGGTGAGAACCTAGGAGGGAAACAACATGGCAACACCAAAGTCAGTGGAGAAAGAGGGGAAGGAGGTGCTCCAGGTGCTGGAGCTGATTCCTCTGCAGGCTGTGGTGAGACCATGGTGAAGCAGCTGTGCCCCTACAGACCACAGGGATTCACGGGGGATGCAGAGATCCATCCACAGCCCCTGGGGATCCATGGGGATGCAGAGATCCACCCACAGCCCCTGGGGAACAATTTGGGAGAACTGTGTGCCTGTGGGATGGACTCAGGTTTGCAGCAGGTGCAATTTGAGTGCTGCTCATGAGAGTGGACCTGAGCTGGAGAAGTTAATGGAGAACTGTCTCCCATGGGAGGGACCTCATGATCTCACAGGGGAAGGGCTCCTCTCCCTGAGCAGCAGAAAAAAATCTCGGTGATGAACTAACCAAAACTCCCATGCCCTGTCTCCCAGCATTGTTGGTGGGTAGGAGGGAGAGGCTGGGGGGAAAAAGGTGTTTTAAGGGCTTATTTTACTTTTCATTATCCTCCTCTGATTCTGTTAGTCATAAATTCACTTTGCAACTAAAGTTGAGCCTGTTTTCTCCTTGAGGTGTTTTCTCCTGGTCCTTATCTCAACTCAGGAATCTTTTATTAACTTTTTTTCCCTTTTCTCTCCTCTGCCATGTCCCTGCTGTGTCAGGGGAGAGTGAACAAGTGATTCCCATGGGTGCCTGGTATCGGGCCAGTGTCAAACCACAACACCCTAACGATTCTGTGATTCCACAATAATGCAAGAATAAGTCTGATCCACATGTACAAACATTACAAGTTGGCATATAAATATTTAAAGAAGGTGTGGCAGATGGTTTTATCCACTGACAACCCATTTCTAAATTTTGCACTGGAGATCTGAGCTCCATGTTACTTTAATGACTGCTTTGATAGTATGTAATATTAAATTTTCATACTTAAAAAATAAGTCTGTCCATTATCAAGCACAAGCCAGTATTTGCTTTTTATTTAAAGATCATATCTCTCAGTAAACTTATTATATTGTGTTAACTTTGTTAACTGTATGTGAGTGTCTGTCTTATGCAGTACTTTGCAGACTATGAATATTCAAGAGATCTTATGCTAAGCAATTTGAATTAATCTGTTTCTCATGTCAGAATCAGAGAAGCAGTTTGCATTTTTTACAGGAAATGGACAGAATCCCAGATATACATTGCCTGCAAGAATTTGTACTTCCCACCATTCAGAGAAGAAATGGTGCAAGATTTACTACCAACGTTACAATCAGGTTGCAATAAATGTTACTTTGAATTAGATGTGCTTTAATTTACCATGACTTTTGCACGTCTAAGCAGCCTGTTGGAGTTCTGCTGTTAATATTAACTGAAGCACATGGTTCTTTTGTTACTCATTAATGGCCCTATTCAACAGAAATTGAATTTCCACAGCTGCCATGCACTGCAAGCTCCTAATGCTGGGTACCCAAAGTGCCTAATCCTGGTGCAACTGATAGATTGTCCTTTGTAGAGGGTTAGAGCTTTCTTCAGGGCTGCCATACGATCTCAGATGGCCTTCCACGGCCTTCTCATCTAGATCCAAGGAGAAGAACCATATCCAGATAATGGATGCAACTGCTTCTAGAAGTGCTGACACTTGTCCATTTTAACACGCATCCTCTGAACATTGCAGAGCTTTCCAAATATTTCAGGTCACAACTGTGATACCAACCTAGAATGAAAATATGAAACTTGATTAAAGCACACTTTGTAATGAGTGGCTGGCAAGTAGTAGAAAAGCACTGCAAATTCAATGCTTTCTCTCTTCCATTTCGTCAAAGGCTGTCAAAATTTGATTCTTACTGTTTCCACAATATGTTTGTTAAGATACAAGGTTCCTACTTTACTGAAAATTCTCCAAAATTCAGAAAAAGCTGAAGACCTTCTCACAGATACTTCATTTCCAATAGCCATTTTACCATTTCATGTTTCATAGTTAATCTAGGGAGGTAGTACTTGTTTCTACATGCTAGCATTTTTAACGATGCAAGACATTTCTGCTAAACATAGGAGCTTAAGATAAATTCATTTGTGATATTTATTTCTCATGTAACCTGATCTTGACTAAAATTATCAGAATTTCAAAGAAAACATTCTGATATAGCACTTGTCAAAGCATATCTGTAGATATAGCTCTTCGTATCTTTTACTTTTTCAGTCAAGCAGCTTATGTTGGGATTAGAGAAAGACATTGAATACCAGCTGAGCGTCATAATTTATGGAGATGGAATACTATGATAAAAGCAGTATCACCAAGACAGCCTTTCCAGCCTTCCCAGCCTGTTTTCTCCTGTAAATATGTCTTGAACTATCATAAAATCATTGAATCAGAGAATGGTTCAGGTTGGAAGGGACTTTAAACATCATCTTGCTTCAACCTCCCTGCCATGTGCAAGAGCACCTTCCACTAGACCAAGTTTCTCACAAGCCCATCTAAACTGGCCTGAAACTCCTACAGGGATGAGACATCCACAGCTCTTCTGAGCCTGTTCCAGTGCTTCACCACCCTCCCAGCTGAGGAATACCTCTGAAGCACATAGCTCACTTTGCAAGCTGCAAATTGAGATGAAGTTTGAGAAGCACATTGACCTCTGGGTAGGAGCCTAAACAAGAGGCCACGAACTGCAACACTTTGGATTAAAGGGTGAATGAAGACAAGTGGTGCCAGCCAGGTGAATGGACATTGAGAGACACAACAGGAGCAGCAGAAGTCAAGAGGAAGAGCAAGACTTGGGCAGGGTAGACTGTGAGAGTATTAAATCCCAGGGGTTGCTTTGAGGGGATCCTTCTCAGAGACACCAGCTCAAGCTATTTCTGTGTTACTGTGCTGTGAACAAACTTCTCTGTGGAATGAGTCATGTGATAGTTTGCTACAAGGAAATCTGGTCTGAAAACGTGGGTGTGTAGTGGGCAAAGCAAGGGCCTGTCAGGTCCCTGGAGACACTCACTGTGGGCTTTGGTCCCATCAATGGAAGTCTCTGGCCTTGGGAGTGTGACTGCCAAGAGAGGCCCATGAATCGTCAGACTGGGATATTTCCTTAACATTGGCAGTATAATATCTAATCTAATCCTGCCCTAATCCTACCCCCTTGTTCTGTACACATCCTTGTAAAAAGCCCCTCTCCAACTTTCCTGTAAGTTCCTTTCAGGTACTGAGAAGCTGCAAACCTCAAAGCCTTTTCTTTTCCAGGCTGACCAATCTCAACTCAGCCCTTCCAATTGGAGACATGCTCCATGACTCTAATGAACTTGGTAGCTTTTCTCTGGATTTGTTTCAACAGGCCGATGCCCTCCCTGTGCTGCTCCTCATCTACCCATATCCCTCAGGACTGTGAATTCCATCAGTGCATGATCACTGCAGCCCCAGCTAAATCACTGTCTGTTTGACCAACAGACTCAGTAACACCACGCCTCCACTAGGGCTGCATATTAGCCCTTCCTGTGGGTCAGGAAGTTATTTTCCATGCATTCCAGGAGTTTCCTGGACAGCCTACAGTTTTCTCTGTTGCTTTTCCAGCAGGTACTGGGGTGGCTGATATCTCCCAGCAGGACAAGAACCTGCGAGTGTGATCCTTCCTGTAGCTGGAGCAAGATGATCTTCTCAACAGGATACCATTGGTCAGGGACCTGTGGTGACACCAGTCACAAGATTCCCTTTTTGTCTCAGTCCCTGTTTCTTACCCACAGGAGACTCTTTGTTGTTCTTCAGTTCACAGGTTGTTCTTCAGAGATGGCTCATCACACTCAATTCACTTCTTGGTGTAGAGAGCAACCCCTCCATCTCTCCTTCCTCCCCTTCCTTTCTGAACAGGCTGTGGCCATCAATAACTGCACTCCAGTCAGGGGATTCATCCCACCAGGCTTCAGTAATGGCAGATAGGACACAGTTTTCCAGCAGCCTAGTGGCTTCCAGCTCCTCCTGTTTGTTGCCAACCCTGCATGCACTGCTGTAGAAGTGCCTCAGCTGGGCAGCTGGCCATGTTTTCATCCTACAGGTACACCATTTACTTCCTGTCAGATTGCTCTCTGGCGTTTCCCTGTTGGCTCCTTTTACCTCAGGAGTCCCAGTTCATCTCCATAAGACTGCAAGTGTGTCTCAGTGTCGTCGGTGTGTGACTTCAGAACCAGCAGCAGGGAGCCCTCACTAGCACTCTATCCCTCTAACCTTTGCCTCTCATCCTACAGCTGGCCAGGGAAGGTCTGATGTTGTCCCTCTATCCCAACATATCTAGCTCTGCAAGTGAGACACTAATTTTCCCAAGCAAAAAGCCTCCTTCTTCACTGAGAAACATCTGATGCCAGCATGCCTGGTGCTGCATAATTCTTTCCATTGGGTCAAAGTGCTGGGTCAAAGAACTCAACATTCTTGCACTGACACCAGTGATGGAGCCATGTATTTATAGACTCTGTCTGTCTGTTTCTTCCAATGTTGCTGTTTTCTACTGGAAGAATACAGGAGAATATGGCTTGTACCCCAGATTCCCTTATCCACTACCCCAAGACCCTGAAGGCATCTTTGGTGACTACGTGCTGCCACTTCATCATCCTTTCCATGGAAGATCAGTAACAGGTCCAACTCTCAGCAATTTTCAGCCTGTTGTCTGCAGGTTTTTTACAGACCCTCCCTACCTTAAGGAGGGAGAATAAGCAGTACAAATGTTTTATTTCCATGCTAATAATTAGCAGAGAAAAGCCTCGGATATTTTTCTCAAAATACCAAGCTATCAATATTTTCAGGATTGCATGCAGGGTTCCTATTTATCTCTGAGATAAAAAATGGACTGGAATTATACAATTTTTTGCCTGCTACAACTTTGATTTTCTTTTTTTTTCCAGATATACACAGCATTCCAGTAGCTTTGTAAATTCATGCCAAGAGTGTATGTTCAGATAATTGCAGCATTGAAATTACTAGTTATAGATTAAAATCATAAAGTTATAAAATGTAATAAAATAAACTAAATACAAGTTAAAGACACCAGGGATTGTGATTCCTAGCCAGCATGAAAATTCATTATACTTAGTGGGACTGCTGGTAAGCTCCAGGACTGATCTTCAATATTTCCAGAATCTAAACCAGTGTTAGTCTTCAGATCACAGAAAACATGACTTTACAGTCTTTGCAATTAACATGAGTTAAAGGTTAACATCACTGGACATACTTTTCTTTAAGAAACTCAAGTATAGCAAAAAATCAATGTAATTTAACAGAAAGCTGCTGCTAAGCTTCATGTTAGCTAAATAAGTAACTTGGATTCTTTTATAAGTTTTGTTTTGATTTCCTTGGGTAAGCCCTACATGTCATAGTTACAGACTTTCATATTAAACTAAGAAGTTTATTTAAGACTAAATTCAGCTGTAGGAAAACAAAGTGTGGGCTATCTACCATCAGGTTTCAGACAGGGAGTCCTTATGAGCATCACTACTTTCGCCATTTTCTTTGCATTTTCTGGTGTAGCATCTGGCCCAATATCATCTCAATTGCATATGTACAGAAAGGCATTACAACTATTATTGGTAATAGTTGTTAATGTTTTTTGTTTCCCACTCTCAGAAGGGTTCATACAACAGACACTTTACACTGTCCAGATGGTTTTTTATACTGGATTATAGAATCACAAAATATCTCAAATTGGAAGAGATTCATAAAGGCCAGCAAGTCCAACTCCCTGCTCTTCACAGGGCTACTTACAGTTGAACAAAAGAGGATCATCCAGACGCTCCTTCAGCTCTGTCAGACCTCTGAGCACTTCCCTGGGTAGACTGTTCTAGTGACTGACCACACTCTGGGTTCAGAACCCTTCTCCCCTCAAGATCTCCTCTGTCATCAAGGAAGTCCACAGCTCCTCCTAATTCAGAATTCTCATCAAACTAACTTAATGTATATTTGACTCCTGCATCCAGATAATTTATAAAAATATTAATGAACACTGGCCCTGAAACTGAGCCCTGTGCAACTATAATCAACTGTTTCTTGATTTTTCCATCCGTTTGAAGTTTTGCTTTCTTCACTTCTATTTAGGTTACTTTCTTGCTTTATGGACTAAAAAAAAAAAAAAAAAAAAAAGCCTTTAAACATTTGTGAAACATTTTCAAATTAAAAACAAAATCACATAAAATAATCCTAGTTCCACTGATTTTTTTTTTTTAATTTGGGATACAATTTCAAGAAAAATCAATTAAATGCTCAGAAGTGGTCACTATTCAACCCAAAATACAGTTCAAATTAGCAGTCACTTGTGCTGCATGGTAGGCATACAGACAAACAGTTTTGCAGAAAATTGTAAAAAAAACAGAGTGAAGAAGGTTTTCATTCATTCTTCCGTGGATCAAATATACCAGATAATGCATCTATCAAAATGAACAGAAAGAACACCAGAAATCAAAATCCATAATATCACCCAAGCCATGTACTCCAGTGTTTCAATGGCATTACCACTGGAAAGGTTTTTCGTTGATTTATACCTTGACCTTTTTTCTGTCTTGCAATCTGAGCTCATTAGCACTCTCCATGGAAGGGAGAAGGAGACATTCTTTTCTTTCTAACAAGCACCCTTCTAATTGTATTAGCAATTAGATCTCAGTGTTTTCCTAACCTTTTCTTGAAGATAAACATTTACAGAATTTTAAGTTCTTTCTTGCAGGTCACAGTTGCTTATGCACTGTCCTTTTCTGGACTCACCTCAATTTATCTATGATTCTCCTTACATGCCCAAACCCAGATGTTCCTTTGGCAAGACATCACACATGTTACTCAGGAAGCAATACCGTCACCCATTCATGTTTCTCTTGCATGAGATAATAACAAAATTTTCCTTAACAGCATCTACCCTGTACTTGTGGAGTTCCTCTGTCAACATTAGCTTATCCTCTCTTGAGTTTCATCTTAATTTTTCCCCAGATCATTTTATGTTTTTTCTCCTACAGTTAGTCATCTCCATTTGTAAATAAGAGTATTGAATTTCCATTAAATCTGAAGAGCCTTAGACCCTTTTTGGAAGCACAGAAGATACATACACTCATTTCAACAGATTCTGTAAATGTTGCTACTCACCTCTGCAAATATTTTCAGTTGAGACCGTGTTTCATTTTTTAGTCCTTTTAGGCTACTATATTACCCAATGCCAAAAACTGGTGGCATTTATTTTATCTCCTCTATCCACGTGTCTTTCCAGCTTACTACAACTTCTTTTGACTTTTTTTTTTCTCAATAAATCAACGCTAGTTATTATTCTGTTCTTTGGTATTTTTCATAATCTCAAAATCTTGGAATTGAATTAGCTTGTTAGTCCATGCTTCCTGGATCTCACTTTTCTGCATAAAAGTTAGCACCAGTCATTTTTCTAGCACTCCTGTTGCACAGCAGTCCTCCAACATTTCTCAAAGGAAATTCCAACCATTCTGACATTGCTTAGGCAATATCACTAAGCGTACTATAATGAAGTTTATCTGACCAGACAATTTGAAAACATCTAATTTATCTAAGTGCTCTCTTATCCATTTTCCAGGGTTTGGCTTGAAACCTTTGGCATTGGTATTGTATAAGCCATCTGCTCCTGACTGATCTTTTTGTGAAGACTAAATGCAACAAGGCTTATACATATCATGTGATGGTTGGAAAGGTTTTGTTTTCCCTTCAGTTTCATTTTGCCAGTAATAGATTTATGGAACTTATAATTAACTTTTAAAAATGCTTTCCTTTTACTCTTGACATTTTCTGCTAATTAACCTCATTTCATACCTTGACTTTCCAACTTTGTTACTACATATTCACATTATACTTCTTTTCCATCAGACTGTCAACTAGATAACCAAGTTGGCATTTTGTGTGTTTAGTCACTTGTTGAAGTCAGTAACGCTGCCATGACTTGGGCTTATTTACTCTACCTAGCTGTCTTATTCTATCCGGTTTTCTTCCTGTGTAACCTTAAGTAACAATTCTGAGAGCTAATTGAATAATTGAAATCTGTTTTCTGGACCTCCATAATTTTTTTTTCCTTTATTTTTCTTCCCTTCCCAAAGATTACAAAATCTTATTTTAGTTTCAGTAATTTTCATTTCAAAACCTCAGACAGTTTCATCCTTGATTTCCCTCTCTACTTGTTCTTCACCTGTGAGTTCCTGTATTCTGTTGGACAGTCCAGGTCTTCAATTTTCATTTGGATTTGTTACAATCTTCCACTGAACACTGTTTTCCGCCTGGTGCTTTCTACATTTCTTTGACATAAATTATCACCCATAATTCTACCATGTAAGTCTGCATTTTGTATCATAGACTTTGAACAAATCTAACTCCACATGTACTCAAAACCTCAGGGCAAGCATATTGTCAGATCACACTTCTTTTCTGCCTGAGCAAAATATACACAGGAATACTAGCATTCTAGTAATGAGAAATGGCACAAAACCCATTACACTAATTAAACATTGCATCTGACTGTGCATTAAGATTTGCAGCTTCTCCTGTTTATAACCCACACTGTTTCATTTATGTGCTGACATGCAAGTTGTTCTTTTTTCTTTTATTATCTTTCTTGAACAAATATACTTAATTCTGCTGTCTTATCTAAAGACTATGATCATCCACTGTTTCTTTTTGCATCCTGCTACTTGATCTTCACTTATTTAGTAGGTCAAAGTACAGAGGTGGTCACTGCAAGAAGCTTTATACTTATCTTTGAAAAATGCCAATGTAATCAATGTTACTCAAACATCTAAGTACAAATTACACTGGGTAATTGGGCAAAATAAATTGGGTAAGGGGCAGGGCATTGTGCTTCATATTTTAAATAAGGCCAGGAGAATTTAAAGGAATATCTCTGTTTACCTTTCAAGTAAGCCTAAGGGAACTCTGAAGCTTATTTCTGTATTCAGTTATAAGAAGGTGCTCTCGAAGCTCTATTCTTTCTTACTAAATTCAGTAAAACCTGAAAATCATCCTCCTATTTGATTTGGTTGCTCCATGGTTGCCTATTTCACGACTTGTTAACTCTTCTTTGAAGCAGCTGGTTTCTGAGATCCTTGGATACAGTGTACTAGAGCAGCCAGAACCCTGATGCAGTAATTTGAGCGATTACTTTCTGAGGCTCTTTAGCATTTTCTGTCCATCTTTTCAGGCGCCCAGCTGTTGCTCTTAAGGCTAGATACCGAGCAATTAATTATTATACATTCATCAGTTTTAGACAGGATGATGAAGAGCTCAAGTAGTGAGCAGATGAGTATCTAAGTGCTATTCTTCTGATGTGCAGACTACAAGGAAACTCCACGGCATCAAAGACTGGCAGCCATGCACCAGCAGAACTGAGAGCACTGCTCGGACCTGACAGCTCCCCAGGTCCCAGTGACAGGAGGGGTAAGAAAGGCACTCCACAAACCAGCAGTGGAAAAGAAACCAACACACTCACTTGAACAGCAGTTGAGATTGCAGGAAACACGGATGAAAACATCAACTACTGGATATGATTACCATAAATCGCACGAAAGTCTCATACCAAATGAACCAATATCTCAAGGCATTTCAGAGTCCCTAAAGCAGAGGAAAAATGTAAACATCTGCACTGCTGAAGTGATCAAAGTATTTGATTAAGATGGCAGGGATGACAATGAAGAATAAGAACAAGAAGGAAACCGCTTCAGAGAGCGCAGGATGCTGTAAAGTCTCCATGTCCTAACTGAAATTATAAAATCTCCACTTCTCTGGCAGTTCTAGAGGAGCATACAAGAGTGGCTTAATATGAATGTTACTATACTGCACATTAAACTGCACATAAAACACATAAGATGCAAACATATCAATGTTTCCTGAAACTATTGAACATAAGTAACCTCTTAGTTTATCTCTTTTTACCTTATCTAAAGAAAACTACAGTTCTAGATTGGTACATGACTGGTGCATGGAGTCTGTTTTTTCTGAATTCCTCTTTTAACTTAATTTACACATCATGTTGGGCAAAACAGCACCTGAACAGGCTCAGTAGTCAAAACATTTTAAAACTGAAAGGTTTGCTTTTTCTCATAAAACTCTTAAAGCCAGTGCACTTTCAAGAACAAGCAGTAACAGATGTTACAGATGACAGGAAATAAGTCTTTGTCCAAGGAAGCACAAGAATAGTTCTATGACAAAATCCAGCTCATATGCGTACCATCAGAACTAGGCAATTAAGTTTTAAGAGAGTGTTTTCAGAAGTCTTATGAGCTATTTTATGTACTGCTCTTTGTGCTTTATGCCTTCTCCTCAGCCCAAGATTTTACCCCTAGAATGCCTGTGAAGGAAAGTAAAAGAAATCTATTTTGTTTCTTAAAAACAGTGAATATCTTATTCTATATTTGTGTGCTATTTGTACCGCTAACTGGTTTCTCTGTTGAAAGAATGAAGATGGTGTCCTTAGAGCAGTAGCAATGGCCACCTTGCATGGAAAAAAAAAGTGGTGGAGTTGACAAAGTGTAAATGGGTGTAGGAGGCATCTCCTGTGAAGGACCTGGTGGCAATTTCAGGTCTAACTGCCTCTGCTGAGGAACGGACATGTGAGCTTCATCTGGACTTTACACAATTACCATAGCGAGCAAAATTGGTTTTATCTATGTTCTCAACAAATACAGAATATCAGGCTTCCCAGCATAAGCTGACTGAAATGGTATTAAATTCCATGTATAGTAATTATCATATTAATTAAAAGATGTAATGGGCAGTGGCACATACCCTGGAGAATACTAGGGACAGAAAAGATTAGAGACTGGCATTTCTCAGACACTGAAATTGAGTAAGAGACAGTATCTAAACTCTAAGGAATTTTCATGTTTTTGAATGGAATGTAATGTAATTCAAAAATTTCAAATGGGCTGTAAACATGAATTCTCAAAACCTGGGGTTCTTGAACTTTTTGTCTCAAAAGAATTATCTCAGTAGCTGCAGCATATTTCATAAAATGTCTCAGGTAAATAAAACTCTTTTTTATTCTAAAAACAGGTTTTAGAATATGCAGACACTCCTACCACAGCCTATGATTTGTATGACACATCTTCTCATGTTGATGAGAAACAATTCAAGCCTACAAGTTTCTCTTTTGCTGCCAATTATTGCAGGGAGCCAAATTTTGTTCTACTTTTCTTAAACCAAAATTGTCCTTTAGTCTCCCAGTTTCTTAATTATATGAGAGTTCAGTGCAAACCACAAGAGGAAAAAAAGAGAACAACAGGTAAGCTCTTGTGCAAACCACAAGAGGAAAAAAAGAGAACAACAGGTAACCCAAATTGGAGAATGTCCGCTGACCTCTTTGTGACCTGCAAACAACTCCTAGCTTGTGCTGATTATAAAAATGGGGGAGAAAAATAATTTTAAAATGTAGGATTTTAAGAATTTCTTTAGATGCTCATTTCTGTACGTGCAGCTTGACTGGAGTTATATCCCTGGAAGTACAAATTGAGACCAAACACTTACTGGACACCTACCAGTGACCCTGGGGAAGAAGTGCTGTGGAGTAGGTCGGTGATGTCTTCATGATCTTTGTGTGGATTGTCATCACCATGTTTACACTCTGTTAGGAACAGCTCCTACAGGCAGGTAAGAGCTGAGTGAAGCTAAGCTCTGGTCACCAGCTAAGAAATAGCACCAGGTCATAACACAGGGTACTGCACAGCAGAGTTTTCCAGTTCCAGCTGGACTGTCCATACAGAGACATTTGCTCTGAAAGGAATGGGCAAATTCCCCATATCTTCTAGATCACTGCATCAGCCTTTTTGGGGTTTTTATTCTGACAATACAGGAGGCTTCTCAACTGAGAATGAGTTTCATTAGCATCACACAACAAATGGCAGTCATGACTTTTCCATCATATTTGTGATAGTAAATTAAATTAGTTCATATCACTGTTCACTGCTGCCTTGTGAAATAATTAACTCTTAAAAAAAAAAAAACAATTAATGACATTTTAAAATCATTTTATGTCCCAGAAAAGCTGGAATCTATTTTTATGAGAATTCTTTTATTAATTATAACCAAACACACTTCAAAACTTGTTTAACTTTAAAAAAAATCCCAAACCCAAACACAAATGATTGACCTCCATGAAGTTCAAACTGAACAAGGCAAATCTTGATAAAATGTCAGTAGGAATTAATTTATCAGTGAGGAAAAAAGCACATAGTATGCTAGAGCCTAGGGGATTAGGGAGAGGAATGTTTCCCCCACTTGAGGTTTTAAATCTATATCATCAAGTCTTTCAGAAAAATGAAATTATTTCTTTGTTCTTACTATCTCACTTTGTATTTTCCTTCCAGGAAAAAAAAAATTAAATACAAAGCTTGCAATTTCCTTGGGGGGGGGGGGAAAAGGAAAGAAGAAGAAAAAAAAAATAGAGTGCATTGTGATAGTAATCCTACTGAGAATTGCTGATTAAGAGTTTTCTTTGAAATAGATTTTAATTTAGATATCTAGAGGAGATTTTGTGAAATCCACTTGAAGTCGGATATCCATACCTCAAAAAAGAAGCAATTTTGCTGGAGCCTGAAATTACAAAGATTTTCATTTCCACCCATTAGACAATAATGCTATAATTTATCCTGTCATTCCAAATCTACTTTAAAAGGTGCAATCTTCACATGTAGCCCTTCTTATTCTGTCAAAATTACCAGGGTGAAATCAGAAGGAAAAGTGTTGTCACAGTGAGAATAGTTTGACATCTTATTGTACAGTGGTCTGGACAAGTGAGTCAGCCTGAGTGAGCAACACAATCATAATGGAATATCTTGCCATGTTTGCACACATGCATTGCCTATCCAGCTCCAACATATAAACAAACCACTTTACAACAAGATGGCAAATTACAGTGATACTTCACAATGATATTTTGCTTTCTAAAGAACTTCCTCACCAAGAGCATAACAAAGGAGGAATAACACTCAAGTCACAACTCTCCTGGTGATGGGTAATTGAAGCACACAATTCAGCCCTCATTCCAGGCACTTTTGTAAGTTGTGTTGTCCCAAGCATCTCGTCTGACACCAGGTTTCCCAGTACCTCTCCTCCTTCTCTAGGCTGAACGATGTCATGCGCTGCCTTGAAATGTACAGACAGACATACCAGTGAAGAGATTCCCGTTCTGAAAGAAGGAAACCTTGCAAGGGATGCTCTAGTTCCAGGCAAACAGAAACCAGCAGAGATATGGCTAAGCTCATTGGCACCTGGTAGAGTATGCAAAACCAGGACAATCCCACGAGCACCCATTGGAAAAGTCCTGCTTGAGAAGAGCAAAGCAAGGAAACCACTGAGAGAAGACTTTATCACTACTGCAGTGTCTCTGACAATTTGCTTACCAACCTTGCTTTATGGTTTTCCCCCGGGTGATAAACATGAAGTTCAAGGTACAGATATCCATCACTGGTGGCATCCAAACTACCAGTGAGGGACCACTGGAAATATGGCTGATAGCCAGCTTTTGCTCTTTTCCTGCCTTCCATGGAAGGAGAAGGAGGAAAATAGTGTAGAACAAGGATACTTAATTTTATAGTGCAGCTTTAGGCCCAGATTCAGTCTCTCTGTCTAAGTGCTTAATGAAGCCACTAAATCATCCGAGCTTTCCTCTGGAGTCAGTATAGGAAAACAATGGGCAGAATTACCTGCTATATTAAAGGTGTACCCAAGGGCAACAAGACACCTATTGTCAGTGTCTTGGGGAAGCACCAACTGATTGGGCCAAAACCCCTTACTGCTTACTTCAACTGAACTCTGCTCAGTTTATTGTTCAGTGATTTACACAATCCGGAATTTAAGCATATTCCTCAGGCTTTCTTCTATTCAGAAACAGCTAAAAAGGACATGAAACTACTCGCTGCTCAGTACTTCAGCTATAACTATGGGATGGACATAGATTAAAGACAATGGACAGACAATATTTTGTGCATTTGTAGAGTAGAATTCAATTAAGTGTGCCTCTATCAGATTGTGTTTCTTATTACGAAAATCTTAAATTTTATCTTTGTGTTTCCAATTAGACATCATCTAATATCTGTTCTCCTATTTCAATAAATTAGATTTCCACTTTAATTATTACAATTTTAGAAGTAGGGTATTTGACCATAATCTTAGTAATAGATTCATTATGATTTATACATTAAGCAAAATACATGAATACTCTTTTGGAAGCACGTGTGTTTGTTATGTGTAATACATAAACAGATTAAAACAGCTGTGAACTCAATGTAACAATCAATGCAAAATATGTCCTGACACTATCATTTCTGTTCAAATAAATTTGGGGGCAAAAACCCTGTGTAAGCAGAATTACATTAGAAAGTAATTTCAGGAGAAAAAAGCAAAGCTTACAAAAACTATGCAATGCCACAACAGATACAGTCACCTGACACCTTAAAATTAGGAAAAATTGTAATTTCACACCTTCAGTAACCATTCATACAAAAAAAAATCTCACCATTACTTTCTGGGAACTGTGATTGGCCATATTCTTGTGTAAAGTTAGTATAGCCTTGGAAATGTCTCTGGGTGTTAATTATTATAAAGAGCAATAGCAAAAAAAAAAAGGACAAAGAAGTGTAAGCACATAGTTCTTTAAGAAAGGTGTCCTTGATCTTTATACTCTAACTGAATTTCATATGAACTTCCTTCCAGATTTTCTCTGCACTTGACAAAGTGGAAAATTATCCTTTTTGACCTCCATTGTAGGTAGTTTTAAAGGAGATAAAAGAGTTTTGACAATATGGCTGCTTATTCTACGAAACAAATTGTACCAGTTCCTTCCACTGCTCCTGCGACACCCCTGTGAGGAGGTGCAGGGGTTAGGCTCATGCAACATTGCCATCTGGTGATGAAGTGCTTTCATTACCCTGTGAGCATGTTAGACTGTGCTTTACAAAAAGAAAAACTAGACAAGATGGCCACTTCACTCATCCATGACTGACCACCTCTGAACACTCAGTAGGGAAGATAAGGGAGTACAGAAAAATGGGCAATGTCCCTTTAAAAAGTTTTCTTGTATGTAGTTCTTATCATCCACTACAAGAAATTGCTCTATGTTCTCACTCTGTGAGAAGTTACAGCTGCATCTGTTGCATTGTGCATACAAGTAAACAGCAGAAAAAAGTTCTGCTGGTTTTAAAGTAATTAACATATTTTGCATTACTGTTTTAGTGACGCAGAGGAGAATGGAAAAGAGAAGGCACTATCTCTAGAATCAGAATGGCAGTTTAAAGAAAATTAAGTAATTGTTGTTATTTCACTCGAATAATTGCTAGAGATCTGAAAAGCAAGAAATCACTTGCTTTTTTTTTAATCCTAAAAGTATCAATGTTGGTAAATTTCATAACTTGATATTATTACATCACAATAGAGAAAAATAAAATCATTACATTAAATTTTTGCCTCTACATAAGTCACTAGAAATGAGTGTCAATAATCCATATCAACAGCTTGTCAAGCCTGCAGCATCACTTGTTACATTCATGGAACAGTACACAAAAGTGATAACAAATATGAAGATGTATGCATACACTACAAAACTGCTTTTAAAATAAGTGACCAAAATGTGTAGAGTCATGCAAAAAAGCATTTGAGTTGTACTTTGATGGCAAGCCATAATTCAGAAATAATCAAACTCATGTGAATGAAAATCTTCTGAAGGAAAGACATGGATTTTTTACCAATTATATGTTTTTTTCTGGACAGACAACTAGCTAGGATATCAGCAGGGACCAGTTGTCATCACCCTACACATTGGAAAGAGCAGCAGTGAATGCAGTGAAGGAGAGAGGAGCAATTGTGGTCAGCGTGAACTTAGGAGAGAAATTCTCAGGTTACTTCCAGCTGATCACAGCTGTGGAATACAGGAAGAATGAGCAAATTTTACCAAATTGTAGCTAAGGAACAAGAGTCATGCCTGCAGAAATGAATTGGTTGAAGCTACAAAACCTTCTAATGATGGAAATGTCGAGCTTCTTTTATGGTCTGGTACAAAAAATCCATTTACACCAGACTGCCTAAAAAAGCCGCCTTGGTGCACTTATAAAGAGTACCCTTATTCATTGTACATACTTAAAATCACATGAATGAAAAGCAAGTGGGGAGCCTTCCATTCACCCTCATGATGTAAAGATATCATATCTTATGTCAGAATCATGAGGAATTTAAGTGAAGCCACTGCAGGAACACAAGGTGCTCTTGTTGCATTGTCGTTTTATTGGTTTTGGAATTATAATAGCATATTACAAAAGTATATCAAAAGAATAAATTAGGTTCCAGAGGCCACAGAGCTGGCACAGAGAACAAGTGCACTGATGCTACATACCATATTTGCCTGGACCATGGAATGCTACAGAGAGTCAACGCAGTACAACTAGGGGAAAAAGTATTGTGAAAGGGAAGTTCTCTAGTCTCAATTCTGCAGGATGCACTACGGGCTGCATTAGGGTAACACAGCAGCTTTCTTGTGAGCTGTAGGGCAATTTTGGGAACCACCAAACCTAAAGGGAAAGCATTTGTCTGCTACTTCTTTGCCTCTGACATCTATGGCAATACTACCGTGCTTTTTTCCTCATTTTAGGACCCAGGAAAAAGTGACAAGATTCACGTTTATTCTTTTCACTGCAACTGTGGACGTTTGCTGATCTGGCCACATTTTTGCCTTCTATCTACAGTAACTTTTATGTACTCTTGTTTCTCCTGAAACAGAGTCACTTGTGCCAGTTACGTTAGTAAATTAACTTCAGTTGGACACATTTCTGCTTTCTGATGAGCAGATCTAAGCAGGGAAAATAAGTCACCATGGGTATATTTCTTGGTTCATTTGTATATACAATTATTCCATTTGTTCAGGCATGTTCTGAATCAGCAATTTGTGGACTTAATAAAAAAGCTAGTTATGGTAAGAGCAAACTTTTTTGTTTGTGATGTTTGGAAGCAGTGTTACAGAGGGACTGACACAGTCACATGCCAGGGACTGACACAATCACATGCCAGGCACAATACTTCTGATTTTTCTTCTCAGCTTTGTTCTCCCAGCTTAAAAGTAAGAAAAGAGGAGGAATACAATGAAAAAAATCTGAAGTAGTGTGCTGCATGCAAAAGAAAAAATAAAGTGGTTATTTTTGTGTTTTATTTTTTTTTAAGATTATGACATTAAGATTCTCAGGGAATTCTCTTACTAAAGATTTCCTTTAAAAGTCAACACATTTCAGGTACAGATCCCAGAGGAAGCGACATTTTATCTCATGTTCAAGGTCAAAAAATCCTCTGAAAATAAATTATGAATGGGAGGGAGACTGATCACATCAAATAGCAAAGTGTAGAGCAACATTAAACAAAAGTCTTAGTTGCCTGAACATGTTTACTTTTTATTCTTTTAAGGTAACACAAAGGCATTGCACAGGGGGACCAGCAGGGCTCTCTAAATGCCAATGCTCCTTGTGCTAATAGAGGCCTTCCTCGAAGGAATGAAGACATGTCTACGATGCCACTGTTACTCTTTAATTCTTAATCATAGATGTAATTTCCATAATTCCTAGATCCATGAAACATAATGGAAGGTGCTATGCACTGTCCTGCCACTCTCAGACAGAATAATGTCAAAAGAGCAGCAACACAACCACTTAAATAATTCTGGAACAAGCTCTCTATTTCTTAATTCTGTTCATGACTTTGCAGCTTACTGATACTCTCTTTAAGCATTTTGACATGACTTTTGAAAAAGAGGAAACCATTAAAAAAACAAATGTTCAAACAGACAATAATGCAAAAATGAGCCTTTAAAAATGGCAGATCCACCTCACAGGGTGCAAGATCCAGCTTCAAATGACACCATAAGGAGTGCAAGCAAGCATTTAAAAGGAACCTAATTAAGAAAACTGACTGGCACTTTGTCTCATTGCTGGTCTTTTTGTGTAGGGAGAAATCAATCTAGCACAGAAGACTTGACAGCTGTATAACATAAAGGGCAAACTGAAAACTGGTGACTCGGGCCAGACTAAAATCTATATTATGCATTCAGAGAGAGCTCTGCCAGCATTAAATCAGAGAAACAGTCAAATACAGGGAATCTTTGACTACACAGATTAGTTGACTTTAGGAGACCCTACACACAGCAGTTTGCCCTGTGTTTCACCTGCAAAAGAGAAGCAAGCTGTTGCTTTTTGCATAGTGCCAAAATAAGTATATTCTTCTCCAAAGCACAGGACTTTTCAAGGAAGAACTGTGAGGGAATAGTGAATTTTATTTCTCCAAGGTTCGTTCTCAACCAGCAGAGGCATTCATGCGTACACATTATGGAGATATCTTAATTCCTTTCCATTCCCTATTTATCTGTGTCCATTTGAAAATCCAAGAGATTATTCACCAAAGATGAAGTAAAAAGGCAGTTACATATGTGTAGAATAAATGCAAAAGCAACATAAAAACCAAGATGACTGGGCTCTTATAAGATAATCTGCAAGACATCATAGGAGATGGGTTGGTAACACAGGCAATTAAAAGAAACAAATACACAAGATGATGAAAAAGCAGGTTTTTAAAGAAAGAATTTTAAATCACTTAAAAAATTTAGCTTATGCCAAAGAGAAACCAGAGAAAGTCGCCCACTACATGTTTCTTCTATAGTGTCTTCTGCCATCTATTTAGAATACAGCTTTAGAAAGCTTCACAATATTTGGACAGGAATGTCATCTTCACATGACCAAAATCAAGGCTCATTGGTACAGAACACCGCAGCTTCTAAAAACCCTGAATAGGTGCCACTCACATGTATAGAAAAGTATTATTTTTAACCTAACAGTATACCTGTACCAAGCTGGTACAACCATGAGTAGGGCCTCTGATACTAATATCAATGAAAATTTTTGCAAAGCACACATGACAATGTTCATTGGAGATATAGAATAAAAGCTCAGGCAGCAAGTCAGCTAAAACTGGGGGAAAAAAGTTCAGGAGTATTTCATTACAGAGTTTTTGATCTGAAAAACATGAAATTCCATTATTTTGTTTCTTTACATGGTTACAAGCTGGTGAGAAGCCAGAAACTCTTTTTGTCCTATAGATTAAAGCTGAAGTTGCTAGGGGTCTGTAGGAAGGCATACACATATGATCACGCCTGCATCAACCTCTCTCCTAAGAGTAATATTTAAAAAAAATTAATTCATGATCTCATGTATAACACGCTTAAAGCTCCAAGTGAGAACTTTATTGTACCAGCATTGTAAATATGTGGTGAACAGGTCCTTTCCTAAAAGTTTCTACCACTAGTTAACAGAAAATAATTTTTCAAAAAATCAAGTCTTCTTTATAGTCAGCTATTGAATTTACTAGCCACTGGGACCTCAAAAAATCCTCAAGCCATTGAATTTCCATCTGCATTACCATCCACAAGCATTCTGGGTCGTCTGTTTAAAGATGACAGTCTCTGAATGATGGGTGTAAAAATTTAACACAGTCTTAAGGAAATAGTTTCAGTGCTTAGTTCTAATGCATGTAAACATGTCTTCTCTGTTTTTAGATACAGCTTTATTGCCAGATGTTTTCTGTGTTTTTGTTTCTTTTAGCTATCCAGGTAGCATTAATTTTACCTCTCAAGGGCTGGTTTGTCAATCCAAGTCACATGGTGGTTGAAGACTACCCCACACAGTGTCCTGTTAGCAGCACTGGCACTGGCCAGTGGCACAGTACAGTTTGGCAAGTATGAGTTAGCTTGGGAACAAAAGAAATGGAGCTACAGCCACACACTCTGTTAAACTGCCCACGGGGGTGTATAAACACTACACCCAGTTCTGGGCACAGCTCAGGCTCTGTCAGAGGTGTGCATGTGGGAAAGTGGTCTGTGTCTGTCACGTTGCATGAGGCAGCCACACCATTTAAGGGACTCCCTTCCTCTAAGAAGGTGACAAAAGCTGTACATCATACTGCAGAACAACACAAATTCTTGGCCCAAAAAATTTAATCCACTATGATTTCTTGTTGATTTCAGAACTCACCCACACACATACACCAAGTAAGGTCATATCTGCATGTTTAATTCTGTAGCATAGGAAGGGGGTGGCAGAAGAAAAGATGTTTTGAAGCCTTTTTATTCTTTTGAATCTCAAGCACACCACTTTGCTATTAGTTACAGTAAAAATTAATTTTTGCTTTGACCTCTGCCAAATGGAAAAGTCTCCTGCTTCAAATAGACATCTTGCCATTCAGTCTCCCATTTAGAGATGTGTTGCAGAAACACTAACCAGCACATAGTCCAAAAGATCAGAAACCTTGATGAATTGTGCCATGTTTTTTAATCAAATAGGCTTTCACAAAGGGTCAGGTAAGAATCAGACAACGTGAAAACATTTCAAACATCTTCTGTCAGAAAAATTTGCAGATCAATGACAGTGGACCAAACCTGAACTTGAAAAGACTTTTGATCACATCCCTGACAGTTTCTATTAGAAATGAACTTGATATAATAAATTTAAATTTAGATAGCCTGAAGAACAGACAAACATATAAATTTGAGGGTTTGGTTTCACTCATTAAAATGGTAAAAGCTCATTTATAAAATTTAAAAATACGCTTGGATGTGCTGGGGTGGTCAAACCTGCACGTTTTAGGTCTGATCAAAACGAGTTTGAGGGATCCAAAAGAGGCAAAGAAGTGCAAAGACAATGACGCCTCTATGTCACTATCTTTCTGGTCACCAAATTCTGACAGTTCAGGAGGCCAAAGCTGCCACCTCCACCAGTCTCTACCACTAGAACCAGCTTTCATAATTCACTTGCCAGGAGCAATTCTGTCACACAAGAACAGTGTGTTAGCACCTGAACATTCAGGGTAGGCAGCCAGTCCAGGCAGATGCTGTCCTTGTACTGGGCACCAGTGCTATCCCAGGCCCAGTTAGTAAGTCAGTTTTCTCAGGTACAGTTGAATGGTAGAAGAGGCAGGGTTATTCCATTTTCCTCATTTGTTCACTTAATCATGCTTCTTCAGAGGCCTTGGATCTGCTAGATCAGGATAAATCATATTCCGCTTCAGGGAATTTTCCAGGCTGCTCAGTAATTCTTAGCATATGAAGGTTTGACCCTGTCCCAGAAACACAGTATACTAATTCTGTGGGTCTGGTGTTAACTAGCCCTTGTGTTAAAGACCTAATCAATGAATTAATATGTTAGTCAAGAATCTCATTTTTCAATTTTTTTTTTTTAAGAATACACACACAGTTCTCAGGATGGTGTGGAAAAAAGTGAATGAAGAAAAAAACCATGACTCCAGAAAGCTCAAATACCAAAAGATTAATAACACCAGACAATCACTAAAAGCATTCAAGACTAAAATGGAGTGCAGTTCCAACTGACATAATGATTCCCAAGTTTGAAAGTCTATGTAATAGCTTTTGAAATTATTAGATATAAGCATATCTGTTTAATTATACACTGTATACCACCACAGATTTAAAACGTTGTTGGGTTTTATTTGTGTTGAGTGGGTCTTCTAAGTATAAGATGGAAGACCAGAAGGCTGTTGTCTCCAGGGTATGAACAGCCCTGGAGTATACCTTGGGACAGGGCTGAAGTTGTGAAATAGAAGAAGAAACAGAGAAAGACAGTTATCCTGCCTTATAAATAAGATCATTTATTACCTTATTTATAAGATAAATATATTTAAGATATAAATTTTTAGTCATAAAAGATACACAAAGTATTTGTTCAAGAAGCTTACTCTCTCTATTTGTCATGAGCAAGGCTCAATCAAATTATTTTCCTGAGACACTCTGCTGGGGGAATTATGACAGTTCCCATTTGAGTTGTCTTTAAACCTTTCAGAGAAACAGCAGTCCAAAAAATCTTAATGCAGTAAAAGAGCTAATTCTTAACATCATGAGACCTTCTCCTAAACCCATCTGCCTGCTTTTCCTTGCAACCTTTTTAAAGGTTTTAAAGCTATATTTATAGCTTTTTCTTTCCAATATCTATATACCTGCCTTGTGCTAGGCTGAACCTGAAAAGAAAAAAAACCACAAAAATAGTTAGTAGAGATGAAAGTACTCAGAGATGAGAATACTTAGGAGCAGCTTACGATGGGATATTTCCAGGAACAGGAGAAAAGAAACTGGAGTTCTTGCATATTCGGCAGCTTAGCTGCATTCTTTAAGTATGTGTGTTAAAAGCAACAAAAGGATCAATAAAGTTGAGAAGCGAGATGGTGCTTTGTGAAGGACTCATCTCATTATTTTTTTCCCAACCACAAACTCTTGAGTCACTCGTACACCAGAAGAAAAACAGTTAGTTACCTGCCCTGTTATATAGAGACTTTCCAGAGCTATAAAAATACCATAATGAATACGAATTTTTGGACTATGAAGATAAAAGCTGGCTATCATTGATTAGTTTTCCTCAAGGCAAAGTTTCTGAGGAAACGAATTGAAATATCATCCCCTTTTTCTTTTTTGTTCTCTTAGAACTTCAAAAACCCCAAGTCTATGTGCAAGCAAAAAACTCTCATGAGTGTACAGCCCTAAAGATAAACAATTTCCTAGACCTACCTGAATCTTGCACATCAGCTCTATACTCCAAAGCAAGAATCATTAAAATCATCACCATCTTTTCTTAGGAAACACTCAAGGAGAGACAAAAAAAATATGGTTTTACATATAATTAATTGATTTTAGTCTTTATTTTTTTGCCCTCTACTACCTAGTGTGAATTTGTTTGGCACACCTTTGCCTGATCAAAAAGGTCTTCTCAGTACCTGTTCTTTTAAATAGCTTTTAACATTGTATTTAATTAATGCCTAGGGCCCAATATATATATAATTTTCTTTATGATTGTCTGCTAATTAAAATTCCTTTGTTTTTTACTTCAAAATTCAAGAATATTCAACACACACTATAATACCAGAACAAAATTCTACATCATTCTAAAACAAAGAAGAGGTATCATTAAACACCTCTGTGACAGCTACATCCTGTTGACAATTTTAAGATCAGCAGCTTGGTATTTAAAAGTTAACTGAGCTTTCCTATGATCTCAAAATAATCCACTTAAGTTATTGGACCACTGCCCTTTGGGTAAAAACATTCAAAACCATTTAAATGTTTTACAGCTCCACTCATTATCTGTGTTGTGTAATTTTATTTTTTTCTTCCCATATTTTTGTTTTCCAGCTCAATTAAACATTCAGACACATATTAAAACAGCTTAAAAATTATGACCCTCCAGACTTACTGAATGCAAAAATTTGCTATGGAGCTTCAAATATGCTCCCCATACCAGCATCAAAATAGAAAGGTGGACCATAGTGGCCATAAGTATCTCAAAAGAGATTTTTTTTAATTACTGAATTATTTCACTTGACCTGAATTTACACTGTTTCTCTTCTCTCTGTGTCCTCTGATAGAGGAATCTGCAGCTAGTTTGTTGGAAATGAACGAGAGCCAGAAATGCTGCATCCTTCCCCACATGGGGAGTTCTGAAGCAAACCAAGGTTGGATTGCACAGACCTACCAACCTTGCCAAGCACATGTGGCCACCAATAGTGAGGACTGAATCGTGCTGGTAGAAATATTTATACGGCTCAAGAGCCAGAGCTTTCCTAGCAGGCTTTGGAAACAAATAGGTGAGAATTTGCCAGACAGCAGTCCTCCTTCACTCCCACATGATAAAATGCATTTGTCCCTGGCAGGCTGACACAGCCATAGTTCAGGAGCTGCACAGCCTGCTGTCAGATCAGGGCCAGGATTGCTTCTGCTTGCAGAGACCATCCTACCACATCAGCTGGGATCTGCTCTTACCTGGCTTTTAGTCAGGTGCATTTACTGTCAACCTGTCAGGGAGCACAGAAAAACTCCCCCACACTCAACAGACCCTGTGGGTGCACACAGCTGCCATTACCCAGGGAATCTGGTCTCTGAATATATTCCCTAAGTCCTCACAGGGCAGTCAACCACAGGAACACCCAGGAATGCCGTTAGAGTTATGGTATTGACCATGGTGGGGGTGTATGCTGGGCTTTGTACCACTTATTAGTGGTTTGTTATCAGTTTCGTTTGTTTTTTCTCAGAGTTAGGATTAATAGAAACGCGATTGAGGCAATTCTCGTGTTCGGGCTTGGATGTTTATTATATCTTATCAGAAATTACAGAAAGCACAACAGCACCTTTAGCTCTTTGCTAGAAGTAGGAAAAATGACTACAGCTGAGCCTGCTTCAAGGCCTTTTAAAGATAAACAAACTAATAAAAGTTTAACACTTACATTATTTATCCTTTTGACCCAATAATAGATTCCTACAACTCTTAGAGTGACATTTGACTGACCAGCCAAAGGCTACTACCTAAGTTCCGTGAAAAAGAAGGAAGATGAACAAAGAAAAAAACACTACCCAAAATTCTCCATCTTGTCTCATATCCACCACTATACTATAAAAACTTCACATTTAAAACCCATCACGTAGTCAAAATACACACATTTAACCCACTATAAATTTGTGATTTTTAAATCATTATTCATAGTTACAAGCCTTCTCCAAGGTTTCAGGTCCAGAGCAGTATTTTCCAGGGAGTCTGTGGCTGGAAGAACTGAAAGCTCAAAAACTCCAGATTTCTGAGATCCAACAACCCTGGCAATGAATTTCAGGTGCAGGATTCCATGTGGACTGCACTGGAGGTGGGCTTGAATGTGATCCTCCATCTCCAGTGCTGGCTCTTACAAATTTCTCATGTGCCTTTATTCTGAACAAATAGTACAGTGTCTTTCTTGGTGACCATTAATAGGTCAAAAATAGTTTATTTTCTTACTTCTAGACCATTTTCATAGTACTTTGCCATCTTCACAAAATTTTGGGTTCCTTTCCACAGAAATGACATTTTTTCACTTGACTGCTATATTGTAGATTTTCTGGATGGCAAAAAGTACATGAGTTATACTGAAGCTATTTTGATACTGTTAAGCAAGCTGAGAGAGGATCAACAAGTTGAAGTGAGAACTCATCCCAGGCAGCATTGACAGCCTGGTATAGGTGGTAAGTTAGGGAACCCTTACCATTCTTTCAGGCAGAGAGGACCAAATTTCACATCTGTGGTCAGAATGCTACAGATTTTTGAAAATCACTGTAATGGATCTCTTCCCAAAGTTACCCAAAGATTCTGAGCACCATAAAACTACACCTGTGGATGGTGGTTGCTGCCTTCTTCAAGGGGGTTGATTGTGGAAACTATGCAAACTTTTATACTTAGATAAAAGGAAGTTTTACTGTTTACTGTTCATTTTAGCGGCCACTCTACTGTCATAACCTCCTAAAAGCTTATGGCAGGATTCAGAACTCAAGGTAAAATATAAACTTCACATGCCTTTCCATATCTGATACTGCAATATTATTTCAAATAGGCAGACTTGGGAAACAAACAAACAAATAAACAAACAATAAAAAAACTTTTCCATCCCACACCACCTTAATTCTTTTTTTATCTTTCCTGTAAAAAAATATGAATAAGAATCCAGAGCTGACTTAATAGCTGCAAATTCTCTATTCTACTCAACATATATGCAACATATTTTCAGGAATGTCTGGTCAAGGAGTAGAATTTTTTATGGACAAGATATCTGATTCAAATTCGAGAAAAAATATTTTTGACCACTGATGGAACCTACAATAAAAACTGACTAGATTTAAGCTAGAATCCATGAAAACATTATTTCAAAGACTTTTTTCTACAATCAGTTTCCTCTAAATCTATGAAACACACACACCAAAAAAAAAAAATCTCATAACTGTGACGTCAAATTAAGCATTTTATTTATTGAAGGAAAAGAATTAATGAACAAAGTAGAAGAATGTTGTACATTTAGTTTTAAGGCAAACATATTGCCCTCATTAAGCAAAAAATATTGCCAAACTCCAAGTACAAAGCTGTACAATACTGGCAAGCTGCAACTCAGACTATGTTTCAGTCACATGTATAATATCACTGAGAATTTCTTGATGCTTACGGTTAGTGTTAAAGTTCAGAGTAAAGACTTTTCTTAAGGAGGAAAAATATATTGTTAGTTTCTCATTGACATTGTTCAGAACTTCATTACAAGTGCTGCAGGACAGATTATGGCTCTCACTCAGACAAAGAAACCCATCACACTAAAAGGCATACGTACCATTGAACTTGCTCTTAGATACTCTCTAAAAAGTGATTTCTCCAAAGGCAGTACGTTCCATGACACACTCGTTCTCAAACACCCTGAAGGACTTTAGAAAACAGCAAAGTATGATGGGTTTTGCATCGATGTTTTGAAAAAAATGCAGCATTCAGTTTAGTGTTCTTATCAGACAGACTTTCATGAATGCTGTTTATAAAGATTTAAGAATGAGCACTTATAAGTGTTTAAAAACATACCACAGTAGGCACTGCACACATAATATGACAAAATAAACTTTTTCTGGCTGAAGACGAATCTATACAGCATTAATTAACTCCTTTAAACCTTCCTCATTTTGGTTCTAAAGCTTGTCACCAAGGCACAGCCTTCTGTTTTAAATGACTATCAAAGATATTATTTGAAAGAAACTCTAGTGAGACAATCATTAGCACAACCTGCGTTATATGAAAATACATATTATTCCAGCCAATGTCAGTAGCACACACTAGGACATTCTAGAAAGGAAAGAACTAGTAAGGGAAAGATTGTAGGGAAAAGCTCCTGCCAGACAGATCTCTCACACACATACACCTCCCCCTCATTTAAAATTTATGAAGATGAAGTGCTGCTTTTGTTTCCTGTCTCCAAGATGAGCCCTAATACTCTTGCCAAAAGCAAGCTAACACAGTGTAATTTTGTTTTACATATAAATTGCGTGTCCAATCTGCTTAGTTTTCAAAGAACATTGATGAGGCTACTTTGATACCCAACTGCCAGATGACAAAGTGCAGGGCAGAGAGGCAGATGGGCATGATGAGCATTTTTAATCATTATGTTTCTCAGTTATTTTACAGAGTGTGGAATAGCAGGGGAGAGACATAAGAGATAAGAAAAATTATTTGTAAGAACAAGATAGTTTTCATTTTCATTAAGAATAATTTAGAAAAACAAATAAGAAAAGAAACAATTTAGCACAAACATCCTCTGAGGCATTTTAAATCTGTTCTACTCCATATAGCTCAAAGGATTTTTGAAAGGTAACAAAATTATCAGAGTGGACAGAAAACATAAAGACAACTTCCTTTTTTTGACAAAAACACTAGTCTTCATTCTGAGAGAAAAGTAGCTTCAGAGTTTGATACTTACAGAGACATTGTAAATTGCTGGCACCATAAATTACAATATAAAGTTATCATCCTTTAGCTTTCTCAAGTTCATAGACATACCGTAACCTTTGTCACTCATCTCCAATTTTTCCTCTCCATCTCATTTCATGTTATCTATTTTCAGAAAGCAGAACCACATGGAAATGTGTAAGGAAAGTCATGAACAGTTAAATTCTCAAAATATATCCTCAGTGATGGACTGCCAGTGCAGAAGGATGTGCAGCTTTTACCTTTGACCCATACATGTCATTCTGTTACCTGGAGCCAGAAAAACTTGATTCTGTTTATCATGCTTGTCTGGGTTAATTTAGTAACTTCCCAGGTTAAACCATTCTCTAATTATATTTTCTAGGCTTTACAGTGCAGGGGTCAGGGAATGTATTGCTTTTCTTGTTGTGCATGTAAAGCACATGGCTTCAGCAGCTCCAGTAATCCCCCTGGCTTTTTGGAACCTTACCTTTATCATTCCCCGCCACTGATGCCTCAAGGAGAAGCAGGGCATCCTTTGCATGTGAGTGAACACGTGTGAAGAACAACACTGTATGTGGAAAAGCATGCAAGGAAAAGTCTGGCAGCACAAGATCATCATAATGTCAGTCTAGACATCACTGTGAATTAAGGAAGGAAAGCAGAGGCAAGGTGCTTTTGACAAGATTTTTTCCCTTTTTTTTAATTGCAGCTACTGCCATTCTTCTGTTAAATGGTAGCACAAATATCAGTTTATTTAATACATATCCTCTTATGTTCTCAAAATTAGTCGAAGGACATTAGCTCTCACGTTTCTTTCTTTTTCACAGAGCCTTTCCACTTATGCACAAATATATATTCCTGGCTTAAAATAGACAGACATCAAGAAAACCAGACCACTGATATTTCATGAAAACTATTCAAAGAGAAATTGACACAGGGCATGCATGTTCAATTCTGAACTTGCCATCATTTTGCCATCTGAATATCAGTTATGACTTTCCCTTGTGACAGGTTTGCTTTATCCATGGAAAAGGAACAATCACAAATACTTTTCCATGCAACACCAAGGCACATTGTATTCATGTGTTATTTTGTCCAAGTGTTTAACATTTAACTGTCCATATAATTTCACTTTCACTAAGGCAAAGCTTTCCAGGTTGCTAGTACACCAATTCTGAGCAATTTAACCAGATGTTTAAGCACATGCTTAACTTAGTCACATTTATCTCTTTAGATACTGTTCTTTTAGCTCTGTCATCAGGATTAACAAGGGCTATTGAGTACTGACTTGCTATTTAAAAATTATCAGGTGTGTACTTTTACTTGTATAAATAGTCTTTAACAAAGGCTTGCAGAAAACTATAGAAGAAAGCACAAAAAATGCCTTTATTGTTTGATTTTTTCTCTCATTAAAGGAGAAATAGTAGAGTGATTTAAAAAAAAAACAAATCAGTATGAGGCATGAAATATTCTGCTTCAGAGTAACCGGTGTGCACAGAATACATCCAGCTAGAGAAGCCCCATAGCCTATTAGCAGGAACATAGATTTTGCATTTACTAAAACCTGTCTGACCTGTGAGAAGAGAGCAAGGAGAAATGGAGAACAAACCAGTGACAGCCATAGCCTGAACTTCATGTGAGTGCTATTGATCTTATTGACTGGGGCCCTGAAGTGCTGCTGTACATATAGTAGGGAGAACAACAGAAAATTACATTAATTCAAATTGTTAAATCAATATTTAACAGTATAGTTAGTGGCAGTTAACCTTCAACACACCTTAAATAAACCAATAGTGAAATAGAACTGCAAGAGTCATAGGCAAAATAGTAACCTGAATTAGTGTGAGATATGTGTTTTAAGGGCCTGTACAAATTTCCATGAAAGTGCAGATATTCCTTGGTTCGTTTCTTGTAGCAAGTAAAAGGCTCCTGTCATCATGTTGTGTTACACTTGGTGTTACACGGTCACTCAGATAACCACTGAGAAAATTCCCAATATTTCACTGTCACATGTCTTTTCTGGTATATTTGTGGACCTTGAGAAGAAGAATAAAAACAAAGAGTAACAATATTAAGGCAGGAGTGGGCCACTGGCCAGCTTGTTTTAACATACAGGGCATTCTTCTCTTAGATAAGTGAGCTGCATCCTGATCTGAGCCTCAGGGGTTCCTTTTGTGGGATGATTCTGGTGTAAAAAAAAAAAAACAAGAAGCTGTAATAATAATTTTTTGTCAAGCTAGCACTAAAAAAACACAGAGCAGCAAAACAAACAAAAAGCAGATTTAGGTCACTGCACTTGAATCTCCCAATAATAGGTTCCCAGGACATATTTAAGCTGCTGCTGACTTGTCAAATGAGATTCTTAAGGCATCCCCTATGCAACCAGGATACCAGATCATGGTATATGACAGATGATGCCAAGAAATGTGGTGTCCTAAGAGATTATTAGCATTGGGTTAATGATTAATACATCAAATTCATTAGACACGTGTTAATCCATGCATTTTAAAATCATTAATAAAGAAAATCCTTTTCCCTGCCTAGTAACCTAGATCCCCAAGATCACTGGAGATCTAGGTTCAAATCCCTCCATTTTTAAAGCCATCTTTCACTGCTGGCAAAGTACATCAACTATCTTGACTTATACTCAATTCTGTCTATCTAATAGAATGTAAATAATACTAAAACAGAGATAGTGAGGTTTCTTGAGACCAGATATTTCATAGCCATAAACACAATTTAGCCTATTTAAAGGGAGACTGAAACACTTGTTAGGCTTAAAAGCCTTTGTTATTCTGGAATCTCTAAGTGAGTAAAACCTTGGGAGAATCATTTCTTCCCACAGACTGAAGATCTTTGTAACACTTCACATAATATTATCCACTACACTCATTTAAGACAATCATCTTCAGCATTTCCTTTTTTTTTTTTTTGACTGGTGAGAGGAGGAAATCAGGCTTTCTGGATGACCACCTGCCTTTTTACTGCCTAGTGACTCAGTACCACAAGGTTCCTGTACAATCTTTTACAAGCAGCCTTCCTCCTTACCATGCTCAGTGCAATGTAAACAAAAGGTAATACACTTTAAAAAAGCATATAGAGTGATAGTTGCTAAGTTGACTGTTTCTAGTCACAAAAGATGATGAGATTAAATTAGATGGGTTTATGAAAATATCAATCCAACGCCCAGTTCCCTGTCATGGGATACTTTCCATGATGAAGACTACAATTCAAAAGATAAGAGAAGAGAAAAAAAGAAAGCAACCCAAAAAAACTTAAGGGGGGAAATTTTTTTAAAAAAGCCTGTAATATCCACCCACCAGGAAATATTTAGATTTACCATATATATTTCTTCTAGTTCACATAATTCCAGAATTACAAGTCTTATTGTATGCGGATTTTCTTAACACAGTTAATTTAAGTCACACTACTAGTAATAAATTTTAGAAGTGACTGGTTAACTAAATATTAGATTCGTAAAATCTGGCACAAAAGTTAATGAGGAATTTTCTTTTGTACTGGCAAAACTGCTAATATTTGAAAGTATCCACTGTGGCCTAATTATTTTTATTCTAAATGCTTCCTAAGCCTTTCTTATTCATTATTTTTATCTGCATGGTTTGGGAAAGTTTTACATTTCCTTTGAAGATTTAAGTGAGAAATTTAGCGAGTAATGGAGGCATCATGTTTTCATAAAGCCTGGGTCCAGGAGACCCTTGATAGATGGAGTAACTGTGAATTAAGGAATAATAAGCTCCTCTGGAGTGAATTTTTAATTACTGCATTCCCTTAATGCAGTTCACTGGTGCCATGAATGTCATCCAGAATATATTTTCTAATAGTGCTTTTCCTTTAATGCACCTTTCTGTTAAAAACAGATGACATTTTGTCATTACTAGAGCTGGGGTGGTGCAAGCATAACCACAGTGATTACACTTGAATTATTATTTACCGTAAAACACGTACGAGATTTAGATTTGGTGTATTTATTACTTAGGTGACTTTGTTGAGGTGTTACTTCTCTTTTGATAACTGGATTTTAGACACCAAATATTTCCTTTTATTTCTTCAATCAATAAATTTCACTGCCAAAATGATATCTTCTAGTCAAAGAATATGTTTAAATAACATTAGGAAAATAGTCTACTCTTTACCAAAGCAACATTGACCATTTTTCATTCTGTCATTTAAGGCAAATTCCTATTTATAATCGCCAAAAAAATTCAAATCAACTTGATACACTCCCCAAAACGTCCCACACATGACACATTCTTACCTTAATTTAACATAAATTGTACATCTCCTTTACTGCAATACTGATGTCATAGCAAAGAATGAGCTTAAGGCAATATTATTTAAATATCCTTAGCAGCAAGCAATAATTAATATTTCCTGTCAATTTTATGATTCCTCAGTTGCATGCTATGCTCCATATACTCACAAGTGACCTGCATTTGTATTTGCATGTCTATTATTTCCCAACACAAATGTTTTACCCATTCAAATGAAGTTATATAAATGATAGTGACTTCTTTTTAACTAAATGTAATAGTAGAAAAAATAACATGGTAGCTGGAAGTGTAATGCAGTGTTCTTGTCTGACAGCTTTTCTAGCTTTTCTACAATATAAACCTCAGCTGGTTTGATAAGAGAATTGCATTTGGAATTGTTACTTGGAGGAGAACGAGTTCTTTTCAATTGTCATTGGAGTGCTGCACCAGGGCTTTGATTTGCATAAAACCTGGTTATATTTAGTATCTGCTCATGTATCCATGCTAAATCAGCATTGCTTCATCAGTCCACAAAGATATCTTTCTGCCTGTATTTCTTCTAAGATCTTCCTTAGACTTCTTATTGGAAGACTTCTTATTATTGAACTTCTTATTATACTTCAGTTTAAAAATATACATGAAATCATACCTGTAATACTCACGGGTCTCCAGATGTCTCCTAACATCCCTTCTCTCTGTAGAATTTGTTCTTCAACCTGCAAGAAATGTCTGCAATTGATACTCCATTTCTAAAGGACTCTTCACTGGAATTTGTAATGACTTCTGAGGTGCACAGGATCTTGGTTAATGCATGAAAATCTGATCAAAACTATAGAATCATATAATGTTAAGTGGTTGGAATGGACCTTAAAGACCATATAATTTCAACCCTCCTGCCAAGGGCAGGGACAGCTTCCACTAGATCAGATTTCTCAAAGCCTTATCCAACCTGGCTTTGAACACTGCCAGGGATGGAGCATCTGCAACTTCCCTAGGCAACCTGTTCCAGTGCATCACCTCACTCACAGTAACAAATTTCTTCCTCATACCCACCCTAATTTTTCCTTCTTTCAGTTTATATTCATTACTCCTTGTCCTATCACTACTAACATTGTCCCTGGTTTCCTGTACAATTTCACTGTATTCCTCCCAGGCCACCTGTCCTTGTTTTCACTGCCTGAAAGCTTCTTGGTTTTGCTCCATTTGCTCAGTAATTCCTTATCTGTCCATGGAGACCTCTTAGCACTTTTTCTGGATTGCCTCCTTGTTGACCTTTATAAATCCTGAGGCTGGAAGAAGTGATCCTGGAAATTCAGCCAGCATGGCTGGGCCCCTCTGCCCTCCAGGGCTTTATCTCATGGGATTTTACCAAATAGGTCCTTGAAGAGAACAAATCCTGCTCTCCTGAAGTCCAGGGCAGTGAGCGTGCTCTGTGCCCTCCTCACTGCCCTGGGGATCTCAAATTCCACCATCTTGAGCTCATTGCAGCCAAGTCTGCCTTGGAGCACTACATTCCCCACCAGCCCCTCCCCGTTGGTACACACAAAATCCAGCATGGCATCTCTCCTTGTTGGCTCTTCAATCATTTGTCTAAGGAATTTGTCATTGACATATCAGAGGAACATTTGAGATTGCTTGTGCCCTGCCGTGTTGTCCCTCCAACAGACAATCCAGGCGATTGAAAGCTTCCATGAGGATCAGGGCTTGCAAGCATGAAGCTGCTCCTGTCTCCCTGTAGAGCACTTCATCCAAACCATGCCCCTGATAAGGTGGTCTGAAGCAGATCCACACCATAATGTCCCCTGTCCCTGCCCTCTTCTTAATCTTGACCCAGAAGCTCACAGTTTCTCATCCTTCCCCAGGCAGAGTTCCATACTCCCCCTCAACATGGGGGCTACACTCCCTCCTCATTTCCCTAGTGTGTCTTTTCTAAAAAGCCTAAAATCTTCCATTCCAATGCTCTTGTCATAAAAGCCTTCCCATCATGTCTCCATGATGCCAGCCCACGAGGCATCTGCACATCTTTAACTGCTCTTGTTTGTTCCCCATAACACGTGTGTTTGTGTAGGGGCATCTGAGCCAGGCCCCAGGCTCTGGTTAAAGCCAGCTCACTAGCTGGACTGTCTGGAATGCCTTTGCACTTGTCTGGGCATACATTACAGGTGCCAGCATCTGCCTGGCAGGATTGGGATGGACAGGTGCCCTCCCTCCCCTTACGGGTCCAGTTTAAAGCCCACTTCACTATTCAGGTGATTGACCTGGTGGATTCAGGGAAGGCTGTGGGTGGTGTACCTGGACTTCAGCAAGGCTTTTGGCACTGTCTCCCACAGCACACTCCTGGAAAAGCTGGGAGCCTGTGGCTTGGACAGGAGCACTCTGTCCTGGGTTAGGAGCTGGCTGGATGGCCAGGCCCAGAGAGTGCTGGTGAGCAGTGCTGCATGCAGCTGGTGAGCTGTCATCAGTGGTGTCCCTCAGGGCTCTGTGCTGGGGCCAGTCCTGTTTAACATCATTATTGATGATCTGGATGAAGGGATTGAGTCCTCCATCAGTGAATTTGCAGATGGCACAAGCTGGGAGCATGTGTCAATCTGTTGGAAGGGAGGAGGGCTATGCAGAAGGACCTGGACAGGTTGGATAGATGGACAGATTCCAACAACATGAAATATAACAAGTCCAAGTGCTAACTCCTGTATTTTGGCCACAATAACCTGCAACATTCTGCCCAGGCAGAAAGGCTCCTGGAGGTGCTGGTTGACAGCAGCCTGAACATGAGCCAGCAGTGTGCCCAGGTGGCCAAGAAGGCCAATGGCCCCTGGCCTGGATCAGGAATAATGTGGCCAGCAGGAGCAGGGAGCTCATTCTCCCCCTGTACTCAGCACTGGTGAGGTCACACCTTGAGTGCTGTGTCCAGTTCTGGGCCCCCCAGGTTATGAAGGACCTTGAGACACTTGAGCATGTCCAGAGGAGGCAACAAGGCTGGTGAGGGGATTGGAACACAAAGCCTGTGAGGAATGGCTGAGGGAGCTGGGGTTGTTTAGCCTGGAGAAAAGGAGACTCAGAGGTGACCTTATCACTCTCTATAATTCCCTGAAAGCTGGGGGTAGTCAGGCGGGGGTCAGCCTCTACACCCAGCAACAACTGACAGAATGAGAGGACACAGTCTTAAACTGTGCCAAGGGAAGTTTGGGTTAGATGTTAGAAAAAATTTTTCACTGAAAGAGTGATTGTGCACTGGATGTCTGCCCAGGGAGATGCTGGAGTCACCATCCCTGGACATGCTTAAAAAAGACTGGACATGGCACTCAGTGCCATGGTTTAGTTGATAAGGAGGCATAAGGTCATAGGTTGGACTAGATTAGATGATCCTAAAGGTCTTTTCCAACCTAGTTCATTCTGTGATTCTGTGATTCTTTAACCATCAAAGCACTGTTAGCTGCTGCAATCTTGGCAGCATCAGCCTACATACTTGGGTTGCCTTCGTCTTTATATTCTGGGCACCTGAGATCCTGCAGTCAAGTACCATTGCATGAAAACAGGATCCCAAATCACTAAGTTCCTGAGCAGGCTAAGTCGAGCCAAAAGGCAAATATCAGAAAGGTCCTTATTAAAAGAAAAAAAAAATGAAACAGGTATTTCCAGAGGAAAAAAAATAAAATAAAGTTTTATTTCTACCAAACAGGAAAAAAAAAAGTTTTATTTCTACCAAGCTTTTTTTCCAGAAACTCATTATACTTCTGAGCACATCAGACACATTCACTTTGTGCTCACATGGTATGGATGTCATGTTGAGTGTAAGTGCAACTGTTTCCAGGATCCATGTTTTATCTAAATTACTAACACATACAACCACCTTAGTGTACATTTGGGGTGGTAAAATACACACACATATATGCAGAGCAAATATTACCCTTTCTTCATATGCAAACAAAGTGCCAGCCAGCAGGGAAGTAAATGTGGATTTGTTTTATTAGACATCAGAAGAAGAAATTGTCCAGCTCTGATGAAAATACAGATTTTAGGTTTTAATTATTATTCTAATGGAGTCACTTTCATTTGCAGTTACACATTTCATTTTGCAATTTAATAAATCATCACAGTGGGAGATAAATCAGCAGACATTCATGCTTCAGCCTGAAATTTCTAGTGTCATTTGCATAAAAGACAACATCTCAGAGAAAACTCACTCCTGGTTACATTTTCATAGTGGAAATAACTGCAAAAGCTAAAGAGATACAGGAGGGCCAAAATTATTTAAAACAAAAGTCACACTGTCAATATTTAAATATTGAAACTTCATTATAATAATGTGAACTTATATAACTAAGGAGAATGCCTTCTTACTAAACTCACGATCTTAAATGTTTCCGTAATATATATTAACATAGCACTCTTTTTTCTTAAAAAAATCCCACACTCATTGAAGTCATCATTTTACTAACACTAATGCTATGCATCCATAAGAAAAGTAACAGAAAAATTACAAGTTTAACTAGCCAGAGTTATAATCATGCATAATAAGTTGGCTACATGAATGAGCCACATTTTGTCAATGACCTGGAGAAAAGACGTTTTTGTACATCTCCACTCTTAGAAAAGGAATTACTTACATTTCTATTTTTTTGCTTCAAGATTAGAAAATACAGAATCACAGAGGAGAAAATAACCTTGATAGCAATGATGCTCCTTTCAACTTTTAACTCCAGGCTGGAAATCAATTAGTTGATGATATAATGTAACATACTATAAAATGTTTCTTGAACTCCAGACTAAAAGATGTTGACACTGTTTGAATTTACATTTCTTCCTGATCTTTATGTACTTCCTCATCTTTATTTTAATTATACATTAGAGAGCTTTTAAGTAAACAGGTTTTAAAACACAAATACATGCACATAAATTCTCAGGAAAGTGCATACTCTTACTGGAACAGTCCCCTCAGTTCATGAATTTAATACAGGAATGTATTAAATGTATCAGCTTCTTTCTACATAAGACTTGTTTTTCTACCTAAAAATAGTTCCCAAGAGCATCATTAAGCTCTATTGTTTCTTTGCTAGTCATGCAAGTGAACCAGAAATATTTCCAATTTGGAGAAAGTTGGTGACATCTGAGGTCTCTAGCTTGACGCACAGAAACAATTCTAAGAATAATTTTAGTGCCTGTGATAGGAAAGGAAAAAAATCCAGTACTGCAATTTTGTGGTAGCATAAGTTCCAGGTGTTAAAATAAAGAGTTTTGAAATAGGAAGCATTAAGTTAAGATTTTACAGGAAAAAAAGAAAAAAAATAGAGAAAAGTAATAAGGTCTCAATGGTTACAATACCTTTGAAGGTTTTTCATTTGCGTTTGAAGGCTGAGCAAGATTTCACAAATCAGAGATGATCCTTCATATTTTTAAAACTAGGGGAGTATCAAGATGAGAAGCAAGAGGAGGAGACAGCTGGGTTGCAGAGTCTTTTCACCAAGAAAGCAAATTTAAAGGTCCTATGGATTAAACAGTTTTAAATACTGCAGATTAAAACAATGTGAATATTTCATTGGAGGGGGGGGAAGTAAAAGCATATTGAAAGATATTCATAAGTACAAGATCTGCCTCAGACATGGGAGAAATACGTCGACTACTAGAGTACCAAGAACACTTTCTATTCCAAAGCAAGCTGAAAGCTATTTTCTATCGTATGAGACATATACACAGAAGATATGCATTAATCATAGAGAAAAAGCAAAAATGAAGTCGAAGCTATGTAAAAAGAAATGCGTAAATGCAAAACTAGAGAGATGAACAAAATTAATGTCTTGATCTGGTGTGAAGAACATGAAAAATGCCCTGCCTTCTGGGCCACATGGCAGCTGTGTTAGTGTGCTCAAGCTTGCAGTAAAGGAAAAGAATCACACACTCTGAAAGAAAAACAGCACCTGAGAGGAAACTTTCTGCACTTTATGACTGTAATGCAATGCAAAATAGCACAAAGAAATGGTTTCTAGAATTCAAACTAGTATCAGACACAAAGACGAGGCATTAGTAGGCAAACAGTCAGCTGAATGCCAAGCAGTCAGTGGGGCACAAGTGAAAAAGAGCTGTGGAAGAGGAGAGAGAATATAAAATTTTTCAGTCTTGCAGCATTAGGATAATTCAAATCCTATGCAAAATTCTGATGAGGAAAAATGCTAAAATTTTAGGCAGGACAAGGACATAAACCATACAATACATGAACAGACATTCAGGCAAAGCCACCAGAACTGAGCACATTCTGACAGGGCCCATAGTATCCACGGGATCTCTGCAAAGGTGGTACAGATCGTCATGACAGATTTACAGGACCAGAGAATCCTGCCCATAAGCACACTAAAACATTAAGCAATACAGCATCCAGATCACTGATTCCTTTTGTGATATGAGAGTAATGGAAAGACCAAACAGAAAAATAAAGAATTATGGGTATTTTCTGTTAAGTGATTAGTGCCAAAGAAATATTCAAACAAAGGGTAATGAGAGTCATGGACAGATTTGTCAGTGTTTGAAGGGTTAAGAACACACATATTTAAGACAGATTCTAGTCACAAAAGAGTGCTCCAAAGAAATCTTCTGGTAATGGTCTGAAAATATAATGGTCTCAACTTCCCAAGGTTTGCACAGTAAACAGTGGCAAAGATGAACACTATTTTTTTTTACTCAAAACAATCATCTTGGATCTAAAACCGTTCTGCAGCAGGCCAAGAGGATCTACACCACCTGGGAAAACAGAAAAAAAGAGCTAAAGTAAATGAACTGAATTAGTTCCATTGCTTCAGAGAGAACAAAAACAAAGCAAAACAAAAATAAAGTAGATTAAACACAAACTAATATGCTGTCACTATTTGCATCTGATATTCTAAGATCAGCTACTGATTGCTCTGAACTATCCAAGATCATCAAGTGCAAAAACTGTCACTGTACATTAAAGCATTGAAGTCCTTGAGATACAGAATCCTTTGTGAAATTATTTTGAAGCTGATTAGAGGTAGAAAATCAGCTCTGGCTGGATTTGACTTTCAAGTCAAACCTACTACAGACATTTGCCAAACATGACCAAAGATATTCAGCATACAGTTGTGACACTTTCTAGGAAACACAGAAAAAGCAGCAAAAGCCAAATGTTTCTCAGAAATTGAGAGCAATCCCAGTTTCAGGGAGAGGGAAAGGGATTACTTCATTGACTGACAGACTTGTCAAGGCTCTGCACACCAGAATGAGTAAAACAGAAATGCGAATCTGCTTCTTAGCAATTAAACACACAATCCTATGTTTTAACTTGCAACCTATTCAGTCAAAATCTGAAGTCAGTAGGGATCTACCCAGCACGCTGTAATAAAATACTGCTGATCTGATTTCAATGTGATTTGAAAGAGTGTAGGCACCTGGAGAATTCAGAAACTGATTCATGTTCGCTCAGTCTTGGGGCAGGAGCAGGGCAACACCAAGTGATGTGGTCCCAGCCTTTGACACAAACAAGTTATATTAACTACATGCCACTACCTTAGAGGCAAAGCCTTAACTGAGATGAACATGTATATTCCCTGTATTGTTTCTGCCGTGAGTGTAACAGCCCCTGCCTGAGAGCAAGGCTGATCATGACCACCTTTACCACCACCACAGCAAAAGCACTCCAGACACCACAACAGAGGCTTCATTCAGATTTTGAGGATGACAATAACCTGCAGATGTTCTGCATAAACCCAAGACAAGTGTTTGCAACACTTTAGAAATTGGGTGTTTTTGGCAACAGATGTCTGTTTGCTAGCAGCATGTTTGCACCCCATAGCCAGGAATTCAGTCATGTCAATCTATCACAGCAGCACAGCCAGCCAAAAGCCAAAGCTTTGGAGTCAGCAGCTAGAATTTTAACCTTTTAAAAGCTTCATGAAGCAAATAAATGCATCAAGCCAGCCTTGAAAAAAAATAAGTGACACATGAAAATTCTATAAAAATGATGGCCATGACTTGTGAAACACCAAATTAATTTTAGAGATTTTACTGGTAAAATTTTCATTTTGCAAGTTAAAATTAATTAAGGCTTGGGTTCTTTAAGAAATGCTTAGTTTCATTGCAAAAATGCTTTCCTCACAAAGAAGGATATGCAGACGTGTTACATTATTTGATTGTAATCTACATCCATGACACAATACTGGCATCACAAGGAGGATTTAATCTGCCTGAGGGTTGTTCAGTTTTTCTTATCTGTTTGACATGCATGCGCCACGTAGTAAACCAACTCAATTTTCATTGTTACAACATTACATTTTCAATTTCTTATGTATTCCAGCTGATTTTTTAAAATTAATTTTTATAAATGTTTATTTGCACTTCTGTTGTTACTCTCTGAGCAGATATGAGGGAAAATATTTTCTAGTATATACAGCTCTAGATAATGTTGGTATTTTTCTTAAATCAACAAAAAAAACCCCACACTCTCTATCAGCTTACTTCTTTCCTTAGGAAAGGCACATAAAAAAAACCAAGGCCTTGAATTACACAAGAAAACACAGAATCAATATAATCAAATGTTACTGGATGGAAAATATTAAAGAAACTGTAAAATATTTCCAGGGATCGATACCTAGAATACAGAAAGTTTTGACAGTTCTGGTGCAGAGCCTAGACATACAGAATACAGCACTGGTGTCTAAACAATTGATTTGAGTTTAATAAGAAATGAGACTAATTTGCTCCACACTCAATTAGTAAAAGATTAAAAAAAAAAAAAAAAAGAAAAAAGGAATCCACAGTTCTATGTAATTTATTCCTCATTTTCATTTCCAAGATTTCTAGTGTGCTCGTGTACCTAGTAATAAAAATTTAAAGTGGATAAGATGGTAATTAGGTTTTGTATGGATTTTCTTTATCTAACAGTATTAGGAAGCTACACTGCCAGCACATAGAATACTACAGATTGTGTCCCAGGTGCACAGTGGGAGGAAAGTGATCACTGTATGCCTGATTCAAACAAAAGATCCTTCTCATAATTTTCTAGAACATAATAAACTGCAGTACAGCATGGCAGACTTTAGCCTGGCAGAAGAAGCAACAAATGAATCCAGGTTTTTTTGTATTAATAATTATTAGTTTCCAGCAACAGATTCCCTTAGATACCTCACTGCCAGTAATAATAAACTGTGTATTTAGTCCTTGTTTATGTTTATGGCAGAATTTTACTTTTAAAGCAGTGTAAAAGAAAACATATGCCTCATCACATTAGTCTGTCTTGCTGTTTAACATCATCTGTAATGATCTTTTGAGAATCTGACTGAAAGCCTGGAGCTTCTGTACATGATGTCCCTTGGAAAACATCACAGAATTCCTGCCGTGTAAAATTACTCCTAATCTTAATTATCTTGCTGTCTGTTTCCTGAGCTTAATTAACTTTTATGAGTGCTTTTCTACAGTGCAATCAGTACTAAACCCATTTCATCTTATTCAGCATTTCATAATTTCTTTTCCCTCAGTTCTAGGACAACAAAAAGCTCCTCACAGTCCTAATTGTTATGGCAAAAGCTAAGGTATGAAATCTGAAAGAGAGCTGTAGCAAAAAATTTAAGAACATTCAGCCATGCATACAAATAGAAGGGCAGAAATCTGCAAATGTTTAGAGATAATCCATTCTATCCTCTAAATTAACTGACTTTAAATATTTAATTATCTTGTTAAGTAAATCCAGATTATAATATTCAAATCCTAGTCATTACAGGTCATGAGGATGTTTTACGTGAAGAAAAAATTGTCTACAGTCCACACAGCTCAAATAATTTTAGAATAATATAGCAGCTAATTTGCATGGCCAAGCCTTCTCCCTTAGTGCTTATTCAAATTTTCATATGATCTTTTATCACAAGAGAGGACACCACAAAGAAGACTGAGCATGTATTGTAACATATTACTTTCCTACTGCTTAAATTTCACTTTGTTTCTCTCAGATTATAAAAACCATCTCTATTCTTTGGGGAAAGAAGACACAAAGGCTGTTTATTCCATTTTTTTGCCCATTCATGAGACAAAAGAGCAAATTTACTTAAACTGGGTCTCTAAAAATAGATTTATTTTAGTTAAAAGAATACTTTCTTCCAAGATCAGATAATGCCCATTAGTCTTTACAGTGTATTTACTACATATTACTCTCTTCACCTCTACCATGCCATCAAGAAGCAGGGTGGCTTTATCTCTGCGTATGACGAGATGAGGTACTCTGTGAACGACTGGCTGATATGCAGGTGTTCAGGTAAGCTGCTTTTAATAATACCAAAGGCAGAACAGACAAGTGAAAAACTAGTAAGTGAACACCAGGCACCCTCTATTTAAAGATCTAAGAGCTACCAGATTTTGCAGAATATTTTTTTGACTTCTCAGGATTTAATCCTGTTGACTATCAGCATCAAAGACAGATTCAGATAATTAAAATAACCAACACCAGAGAAAAAATAATCAGCATCCATCTAGAAAACAGGGAAAATCTAAACTATGTTATCCATTTCCACTTTTCCCATCGCAGGCACAAGCAACAACTAAAAAGCTTAGCAATAATTTCACCAAAGTGAGCAAGAAAGCTTGATTATCATAAATAACTAACACGAAGTCAGCTTGGTCATCTCCTCTGTTACCCTGGACACCAACAAAGTACCCTTTATACCAAAAACAAATGCACTGCATCAAGAATGAAGAGGACCAACGTTCACTTAATGAATTTGTTTCCATGTGTATTTCAGTCTTTTTCATTAATCAAAACTCCCTGCTTGTGAGCTGAAATGCCACACCAGGCTACTTTTAGCATCTATGGACCACAGGCTTACAAGCACTGCTGTCCCAGGCTGTCCATGTTTTTTAGTGGAAGCTCTCAGAAGAAAGATGCAATAAGGATATCTGGATGTACTGAACATCTCGTACTCTCTCTTTCAGCAGCAGGGAGAGAAATTAAGCACAAATATCATAACTCCATGCTGTCGCACAGGATGTACAATGTAGATCATCAGTGCAGCACACAAGTGTGCAATTGCACAGGTGCCACATCTCACCTACTCCTTAAACTTCACACTAATACTTTCCTACACAGTAGCACATGTTCTATCTTTCTCGGTAAGAAAGTAGTAAACTGAGTTACAGACTAGAATGCTTGCAAAAGCAGGTCAAAAAAGAATCTCAATACAATCCATTATAATAAACAACAAAATAAAGGAAAAAACACCTAGACCTCTAGTAGAATAGGTTTTACTTATATTTTCCACATTAGCTTCCTCTAACACCAATACTTAAACAATGGGTAACCTCAGTCTATACCATCACTAATTTCCCCATTTTACTCTCCCTCCTCCAAAACACCATAGAAGATGTAAAGAAGGGTAAGGGCTACTTAACAGAACCAAAGGGCTTTCTCAGCTGGGCAAACTCAGCCTAAGAAGCTTGAAAGCCAGGCTCCCAGGACTGGCACCAACACACCCAATTCTGACACCTGGGCAGTATATGCAAAAGAAAGGCCCACCAGGAAAGGAAGCAAGCAATCGCTGTCCCCCTCTTGTGAGGCCCCCTCAGACACGAAGCTAAAATTGGCTTTGGACAACCTGTTATGCCTGTGTCACTAGTCCACGACAAATGGCCAGTTTTGACATGTGGCCTATAAATTTTAGAAGGTTGGCCATTTTACTTTTCAAGATTCAAGCACAATCTAAACTGGAACAGTTTCATATGATTGCTTTGGAAATGCAAGTGCCTTTTCCTTCAAGGCAAATCCCTCTTAGGAACCAGAGCCCAGAGCAACTTATTGGTCACCAGTTCTAAAAGGTTCTGTTAAGCCAGGGCTGCTCACACTGCTATGACCCCTATCATGTCAATACAGATAGAAACACCAAAACTTTAAACTTGAGGGCAGCAAAAAGGATTTATTTCTATTTAAGTGACAAGCTGGAGGTGAAAGGTTCACCATACGAAGCTCAAAAGAAAAAGCAACAATCTTCTCATTAAGTGGTTTATGATTTGACTCAGTTTCACCAGCTTGTGGACTTGTAAATTGTTTTTGGCTCACAGAACAATGGTGTTCATTTCCACTAAACTGGACAGCATTTTCATTAAAAGATCAAACAAAACATTTCTCATTTCCTAGCCTTCTAGCAGTAGTGTAATGGTGTAAGAAACCGCTGCCTAGGCAAAAGGTCCATAAATCTATCACCTTACTGTATCTATTGTCTTTTGAAGTGAGCAACTTGGCCTGTAATTCAATTCTCATTGATAGATACAGACAAACATCCACATGCAAACATTCTCAATATCTATTTTAAAAATATGAGGAAGAGAAATATGTATATCACTAGCTATTTTGAAATGAAGAGTCTGAACAACCAGAAAAACCCAATTCACATATTCATATCCTCATTCAATTACAGAGAGCAATAGGCATATAAATGAAGTGAAAGAAAGAATCATAGATGTTCAACAGGTTGCTTTTGCTCAAAGACAAAAAGTGGCTGCATGCTAGAAGTGAGAATGTGTGTTTCACACCCATGCATGCTCATGTACAAAGCAGTATGTAATTTTCTGCTATTTCTCTGTACGAAGCAGGTGATTAAGAGTGAACAGATTGAGAGACAACTGTCATGTAGGCTAAGTGTTAAAAGAAAGCAAGCTCATGTTATCCCAACTGCACCACCATAACACTTTGAACTACTACTTGCTTGCTAAAATGAAGCAAAATGAACAACTAGAGAAACAAACAAGAACTGAAATAAACTCTCATAGGTAACCCTTGGTAACAGCAACTCAGAGATCTTTTAACCAAAAAAAAAGTTTCTAGTAAGTTAGAAAAAATCTGGTCATGTCTCAAAATTTAGTGAGTTTCCAGGCAAGCTTCATGATTACTAGAAAATATTAGTCTTATTTGATCTAGACAAATGGGAAAAAGAATAATCCCTACATCTGCTGAAGCCACTAACAGCTTATTGATAGGTTCAACTGAGCCACTTCCATGTTTTCCCTGCTTTGTTTAAGATATATCCTGGCAGTCAGCAGGCAAAACACAATATTACAGAAGGTAGGGGAAAAGCCAATACATTAATAAAGAAAAACAAACATCAGCACTTCGGCCAACCTTTTTCTGTGCTTTTGCTTTTTCCTCAGTGCGTGTCCTGACATTTATCTGGTTATATCTTTACAAAACCTATAGTTGAAATTAATATGAATTAAACATATTACTATATGTACACGTTTTGCTGCTCTAGCAATTCACAGATTTCTGCCTGTATTTTATGGGGATTTGCAATTACAGTTTCCAGAAGCCACAGAAGCACTCCTTGACACAAACATGAACATAATGCATAATACACATAATACTCCAACGTCCATTCCTTGATTCTTCCCTTCCCACCTTGCTTCTATTGCAGCACAAGTGAATAACATTACAGATTTCAATATGTTTTTGCTTACAGCATTTTCATGCAAAGATATTCCTAAGGTTTCACAAGAAATTAAAATATTTCCAAAATAGAGAAGTTATTCGAAGTATTTGTTTCTGCTAAACAAGCATTCTCTCAGAATTCTGACAACTGTGGTTTGTTTTCTTTTTAATGGCTTTCCATCCAGATCCTGTGTAAAAAGGGCAAAGTGGCTGACACAAATCAAAGGCAGGACCATCTTTTACTGTAGTCAAGATAAACATATATATTTTTATATACATATATTTATATCTGTATATATCCTGATTATATAAAAAGACAGTGCTGTCTTTAATTTATATCAATTGGTTTGCCATATAGTAGATAGCAAGATCAGAGGGGCTTCTGTGACTCATCTTTTAGCATTTTTCTTCCAGCCTTGTATCTTTTCTGTGAATTTCATAGCCATAAGATCAGGTTTACTACATCTTGGTGTGGCAGAGCACTGGGCTTTCCAAACTCTGCAAATTATACTCTTGCATTTGATACCAGTAGCTGAATTCAAAATCACGAAGAAGTGAAAAGTTGAATATTCCATTATTTCTTTTTCATTGTGTGGAATGTGTAAGAAACACAAATACCTATTTTCCTGCCCATCTTACCTGCACAGCAATAACAAGATAGACATCATTTTACAAAAACAAGGCAATAAATCAGTCATATATTTCCCCTTGTCCATTCCAATATTCTTTTGTACTCTGTTACAAACAGATCTGACACTAGACTCTGAAAGAAGGAAAGGACAATTCTATTCATATTATGTGGAGAATAAACACAATGGTATAGATCACTACTATATGGATTATGATTTGATATCTGCTGGATGTGAAATCTGGGATAATATATCTTTTTTTCAGAAAAAACACCAATAAAAAGTGTAGCTTTTAACATCACAAATGTGCATACTTGCTTTACATCCAAATTATGGAACAGGCTAAGTAACTGAAAAGTAACCTAAATAATACAAGCAGAAAACAAGAAAAGTGACACAGAACAAATTTGGCTGGCAAGGCCAAATTCACAGTGCTTTCTGTGAGCACTAGAAGTGTCATCCAGGCATAAATATGATGATAATATGCAATGTCCACGTTTAAGAGTAGAACAGAACAGAGTTCTTCCCAAACAAAGGGGGGGACATTTAAATACAAGTATGAGACAGAAACTCTGTTTGGAAGTGACAGAGAATAAAAGTGGAAAGCGACTTAAATGAGGATAAAAATAAAAGTAACATTTCTGGTTCTTGGAAAGGAAAGCATGGGAAAAAATCAATAACCTTCAGGTAAGCAGACTTCTATAACCTTACAGCCATGGTTGCTGAGGTCTAGTGGGATGGGTGTCTAGATAAGAGAAGGAAATGAGGAGAGATGGTGACCTTTAAAGGGCATGGGTGCAAGTTATCACAGTTCAATGGAAAGATAAGTAAGGCTTGGGAAACAGTGACTTGGTTATTTCAGTTTTTCAGTGATTTCAAAAAGAGTACCCAGGATAGCAATGAGCTTATATTATTCTTTATTACCACTAGTAATTTAAAAAAAGATGAGAAGAAAATATAGAAAGGCCAGTCTTTGAAGAGTTAAGGAGAAATTACACTTATTTGGAAAGTAATTCAATACAAAGACAAGCACCAGAAGAGCTAGCTTCATACACAGTGAAGAGGAAGCACCACTTTGCATTTCTCAGTTACTGACATATTCAATACCAGTTTTCCTCCTTCCTCACTTGGGATGCAATCAGTGTTTAACATGACCAATCCAAGTGACAGAAAGGTAAAAAACCCAGCAGGGCAAAGAGCATGTTGGATGTTTTGAAGCTGGCAGTGCTGCTGAAATACCCTATTGCATAGATGAGGCCAGTGCCTCTGTGAATGGTGGAGCCAAACTAACAGCACACTCAAGCTGAAAGCAAGGGAGAGGAACCTGCCTCCTTGCCAGCAATGGGCAGTTTATTGGTCCACCTTACAGTCCTAAAACAAGTGTTTTCAAAAGGCCAAAGGAAGCAATTCAACAACAAGTCAGCAGTTATGCTTCAGATTTCATAAAAGACCTGGACAAGCTCTGAAAACTGAAAAGAGGTTAGAAAAAACACTTGATGACAACTTTTAAACAGGGGAAACTAAAAGGTAGAATTTAGGAATCTGAGCCCTATGAACTTACCTCTGATTTCTAGAATAAAAGAACAAGAAAGCTCTAGCACCACAGAAGTGCAAATAGCACGAAATTATTTGTTCTTCTCTTGTTTTCAGGGTAAAGATCCTCCTGAAAGGGGAGTAAAGTAAGTGCTAATACCTTGATTTTAAGCTTTGATTACAAAGCCATTCCAGATTATTTTCTTGTAAGAATTAAGAAAGCAAGAGAAAGTTGCATGTAAGACAAGCTAAATAGCTGAAGTATCAGACGGTTAGTGACAAGCTGAATCAGGGTATGAAGTGAGGTTTTACAAGAGTCTATCCCAAGCCCAAAACTATTCAGGATTTCTTTACCAACCTGGATGAAAGAAACAATAGGTATGGTTACCAAATTTATTACAGGTAATATCAATAAGGATCAGAGTTAGAATTCCAAATCGTAGTTAACTAAATTCTTACTGACTGCAACAGAAATTTGGTGCTGCTCCATAACAGCAAATGCAAAGCTCAACGTTTAGAGGTAATCCATTCACAGACACAGGAAAACACATTACTCCACGCATAGTTGCACTGCAGAAAGAGATCAAGGAGTTAACCAGAGTATTCTGTGATCCAAGAGGAGATGCCTAATTGGAATAGGTTTTGTCAGCCATGTGAACTTCTTCACTAATATAAATGACTGAGTTGCCCTCAGCTAGAGTCCTACCTAGTTCTGGGCACTCATTCAGGAGAGATGTGAACCAGCTGGAAAAGGCAATAAGAATACTCAAAGGAATAATCAGTATAATCATGGAATTCTCATTCTAGAAGTATGAAGAAGAAAGTGGCCAAAAAGCCCCAAATGTACATCAGAAAAAACGGATGCCATTGTCAACAGAAAATAGTGATCCTAGAGGTTTAAAGCTCTACTTACATGCCAACAAAAATGTCTTAACTTTCAAGATTTTAGAAGTGTAAAACAGTGCAAATGACAGCAGACTGGGCACTTCTCTATGGCAGACAGGTTTTGATCCTCTAATTAAATCTAAAATAGAATAATCAAGTGAAAAGAGCTGGAACTGGGAATAGAGATGAGTAGCTGTCTAATAGAAAGTGTCACATAAATTATTTTAATTACATTTTGTTTGGTTGGCATGGCAAGGTTTTGGTAGCAGGACTGTACAGGGTTGGTTTCTGTGAGAGGCTGCTAGGAGCTCCACACCTGTCCAACAAAACGGGTTCCAGCTTGCTATAAGACAACTGCACCACTGGCCAAGTCCAACAGCTGGAATGGTAGCATCACTGCAATATAGCAGTGAAAAAGGATAAAAACTGCTCCTCAATAGCAGCTGGGAGAGGTGATTGAGAATATGTGAGAGAAACAACCTTGTAGCCACCAAGGTCAGTGCAGGAGTGTGGAGAGCTGCTCCAGATGACAGAGCAGAGATTCCACAAGACTATGGTGAGCCAGGCTGTGTCCCTGAAGCCCATGGAGGCTCATGCTGGAGTAGAGATCCACCTGCAGCCCATGGAGAAGCCCACGTCAGAACAGTTAGATGTCTAAAGAAGCTGCAACCCCATGGGAAACTTTCACTAGAGCAGGGTCCGGACAGCACTTGTGGTCCCATGGGGAGAGGAGCCCGGGCGGGAGCAGGTTTGCTGGCAGGACTTGTGACCTAGTGGAGCAGTCTGTTCCTGAAGGACTTCACCATGTGGAAAGGGACCCTCACTGGAGCAATTCATGAAGAAGTGCAGCCTGAGGGAAGGACCCACACTGGAAAAGTTCATGGAGGTTCACAGGTCCTCCTGTGGGAGAGACCCCACAACAGAGGAGGGGAAAAGTGCAAGGAGTCCTCTCCCTGCAGAGGAAGGAGCAGCAGAGCCACATGTGGTGAACTGCATTCTCCATTTCCTATACCTCTGCACCATTGGAGGGGAAAAGGTAGAGAGAATTGAAATTAAAATCAAGCCCAGGAAGAAGGGAGTATTGTGGGGGAGGTGTTTTGCAATTTAGTTTTTATTTCTCATTACTCTATCGACTTGCTTGGCAAGAATGTATATTAATTTCCTCAAGTTAAGTTGCTTTTACCTGTGATGGTAATTGCTGAGTGATATCTTCTTGTTCTTATCTGAACCCACGAGCCTTTTATTACTTTTTCTCTGCCTTGTTCAGCTGAGAAGGGGAGTGATAGAGCTGCTTAGTGGGAATCTGGTATCCAGTCAGAGTCAAAAGCACAACAGTAAAAACTGCAGGGAGCCTTCCTTTCCTTCCTGATTCTCAGTGACTCCTCCATCCAAACTGTGCTTTGCTAACCTTTAAATCTCAGTAGATTGCCAATTTATGGCACATATTCTTTGCAAATTGGATATTACCTCCATTTTCTGGAACTGAATCGTGAAAAGGATGAAGGACATAATGCAGTTCCATGTTAGTATTTGCCACTGGAAGACAGGATTAAAGAAACAGAAGACACCCGATCAGTGTTCAGTGTCTCACTTAAAGCTACACATTACTTGAAGCACAACAATACTTTCTCATGCCAAGCCATTATCTTTGCTAGAATACTGCCCATGGTTGTATTTCTCACTTAGGCAGACTATTCAAATGTGATACCAGAAATGCAGCAGTAGATGGCATAATTACACTGTGAGCTGGGGGAAATTTCAGGTTCCCTCTTGTGTTTGTCTAAATCAAGCAGCCCAAATATTAAAAAATAGAAAATGCTTTATACTCAAAACATTTTTTCTCCAACAAGGAATTCTGAAGGTGGATGATCAAATGTAAGAGTAGAAACAACACAGAGGAATCTGGAACTGTGTTTTCTTGGAAGACAGTTGAGCTCTAGGCACAAATTCCTGTAATAGTGGTCAGAATCAAGCTGGAATTCAGTGTTTATATTCCTTTCTTTAAACTGAAGGCAAAAAAAGTTTCAGAAAATAAGTCCATTGAGTTCTTATGTAATTATGTAGATAATGTGATTAAAATTACTCACTCTTGCTTTAAGACTATTTTCTTCTATATAGATTTTTAGGGAAGGTTGGTGGGATGTTACAGCTTTGGTGTTTTTTAAGGAATCATAAATCCATTTTGCACTAACTATATATCAGAATTTTTCCCTTGGACTTCACAGCTAACTTAAATTTTCAAAAATTTCATGTGAAGTTATAATAAGTTACAGTAAAATCCCTCACTGCATTTCAGGGTATGATTTCAAAGTGATAACTAGATATTAAAGCATGTGAAAAATGACAACATAAACAACAGCTTCTGGGCCACAGGCAACAGTAAAACTAAATTTTTGCTACTAGTAGGGGTTAGCAGAACCTTAAAGATAACTGAATTGCATGGTGCCTTTTTCCTTCATCCTTAAGAATGTTTCAAGATGCTTGCTGTCTTGCAAAATGCTTTGATTTTTCTAGAGTGCAGAATATACTGCCAAGTAGATATCAGCACTATCTTGCTCATATATAGTTCTCATTCACTGAATTGCAATCTCAGAAGGAATCAAAACATATAAACAAAATACTCTCAAAAATCTGTAGCATCAGTGTAGCTAATATTCCTAATATATGACATAGCACCTGGAGTGCTCCAGAGACAACATCAATCCATGTTAGAAACCCAGATTCCCTCCTCGGGGATCACCATGCATCCCGTTTCTTCAGCTATGTTTGCTGCTGCTTTTCCTCATTTAAAGAAATAACACACAAAGACATATTCTCTAGAAACTTTTCTATAATTCATGCCTAAGTTTTGAAGACTATGCGCTAATACGATATTCTTGCAGACAGGTGAGGCAGAGAAATATCAGCAGTCTTTCCTATTTCATTATGTCTCCTATCTCTTGCAAGCAAGAATTATTATACTCAGAATTTGGGTTATCTTCCAAAGTGTGTGGCACACACTTTTCCTACCCCAGAAGAGACTGCTGCAGTCTTCAAAGGGTTCCTCTGTCTTCTATAAGAGCCTTTTATAGCACCTTTCGACAAAAATACCCACAATAGTAGAAAGAGTTGAATCCCCATATCTAAGATTTCCCTAGGGAAGATGTAAGACTTGGCAAAAGAAAATATTCTTCCAGTTCCCAATCCCTGTTCAGGCTTTTATTTATATCAGTTGTGATTGAAGCAAAGAGGTTCAGGTGGACAAGTTTTTTTTCTTCCTTGTGGGCAGCAGTAGCCTTAATTACACAATCAAATTTCTTTCTATAAGACAATCATCTGAGTGGCTTGGGATGCTGATGTTCATTGAATAGAAAGTACTCAGCACCATAATGTTGCCCATACTACTCAGCACAGACTCAGTTTAGTATATTCCTCACACTTTATTTTGATTACTGACCCTGAGATCAGTTCAGCTCGTATAACCTGGTGCTAAAAACATCACATTTGTGGGTACAGTCCCCGCATGGGCCAAGAGTGGGACTTGGTAATCCTCATAGGTCCCCTCCAACACAATATCCTGTGATGCTGTGACCTACTAATTTCTGTGTCAAAGTCAAGTGTTTGTCATCCATCACATTGTCTCAGCGTGCTCCTCCAAATACTCCACAAGGTAAAGGAGCATTATGATTCCTTTGCTTTTACTGATGATAAATGAAAGCATGGAAGTCAAAGTTAACATTATGATGATGAACTTTTTCAAGTCAGTACAATGTGATTTTTCAAGTTTTCAGGACAGAATTCCCATTTACTAAATTTTTGTTGTGAAATCTCAACATGTATGTGAACTGGGATGCTCAGGGTTAGAAGTAACATGCAAATAATTAGCGAGGGTTTTGCTTGGAGGTCTGATTTTTGGGTCTTTCTGTTTGGTTTATTTGCAGGAGTTTGGCTTGAGTGAACTATAAAAGTTTCAGCAATATTTTGTACAATGAAAATTAAGTTTTCATGGGCAAGTTTCATCTGTCTTAGTTTTAAGAACTTTCTTCTCTACATCAGTCACCAAACACTCCTGCCTATATATCATTCTATCTCCACAAACTTTTGAAAGGTTTGATCTCATACTCCAAATCTTTATAACTATTTCCTTGTTAACATCACTGCTGTTCAGCATACTGCGCAAGTGTACTGACTGTTCAAAATACAGTAAGCAAAGCACCCTCTGAGAGACTGTCCATTTACTTACACATGAAGATGTGCTACATCTTTCTGGAAACTGTAGTATTCCCAAATCATCTTTTAAGAGTGTTTGGGAATAATTCACCTACCCCCTTATGCTACTTTATAGCATAAGCGTCTATGTTGCATGTTAGAAACTATGAAATGAACAGTTCCCCTGCATTTATCTCCCATCTTCAAACTACTTCAAATTCATGTATCCAAACAGACTGAATTCATTAATTATACTCGAACAATTGAGGGCATGGTCACAGTGAACAATACTACTGCTGCCAGAGAAAAATATTGCAGTGTGGCATGATTGCAAGGGACTCTAGACCTTGTAGATTCTATTCTTATGCTCAAGTCAAATCAAGTGGCACCTTTCAAGGATTCCATTGTTTCTAAAACAAAGCAACCTGCTTTGGAAAAAATGTTTCACAACAGAAGTGTGTTGTGTGAATGCTTCTGTCCTTTGTTCTCTACCCCTACAGTTTATCCTGGAAGTTGAAAGAAGTTTCCTAAACTAAAAAAATATTCATAATTGAGCTCTCTTCTCACAATAATTTCTCCTTTGCAGGAAATGGAAACTGGACAAGTTTTATTCCACACATAATGAGGAGTCAATAGCCCTCTCCCACAATCTAGCAGTATTCTGTCTTGGAGACTCCATTCCAGTTACTGGGATTTTCTGCTGTTTCTTGAGGGGGGGAGGTTGGTTTGGTTTTGGTTGGTTTTTTTTAAGAAATGAAGCTACCTAGCTTTTAGCTTTTGTACTTTTATTTCTGTTACTGTCCTGGCTGAGTTCTTTACCACAGGTAGATGTTCTCAGGCTGTATCTTACAAGTGTTTTCTGAAAGTTGTCAGGTACATTTACAGATTTATCTAGTAACAGGTGTTATCGTGCCCAGGATTTTTTCATGTAACATCTGTCCCAATTCCCTACTTGACCATAAGAGTTAAGTCCTGCTTGCCTCACAGGATATAAAATTGTTCTCTTAAAACATATAAACTTTCCTTTTGTGCCAGTAGATTCCCACAGTATTACTAAAATTACTGTCTGTCAGGACACTAGACAATGCACAGCTAATTAAAACAAAAACAAAAAAACCCAACTAAAACCTCAAACAAAAAACCAAATAAAAATGTTAAAAAATTCAGTGCATTACACACTATATTAAGCCTGAGGAATTCCTGTTAAAGAGTAACCATCTGACAGCTGTATTGCAGCTCCTGATTTTTTTTCCATACTAGGCAAACTCTTCTAAGGTTTGAAAATGTAAATACAGATGTAAGCTTTTTCCATCCTATAGGTAAAGGTCTCTTTCCATCCTATGGGTAAAGGTCTCTCTTTGGCTAGTTGTAAGGGCCAATACAACTTTTTTTCTGGACAACAGCTTAGATCTCCACATGTTCATACACTACAGTTTCTTTGATGCAGTATTCCAAATTCTCAAATCATCTCTACAGTTTCAGGCACTATCTACCTTGAGAAATGGACCAAAACCACTATCTGCCAGGTTGTGGATGTTTTGTGAAGCATATATGGCTTTTCAGAGTTTTCATTCAGTATCTTTTCTTGAATACATGCTGCAAATTAAATCAGCTGCTCAAGTCTTGCTGCAGCTCCATCTAATCAGTAAAATCATACCTTAATTTTCACAAAGAACACCTAATTCTTTAATTTCCTATGTTTACATATAAAGCTGACTCGACAGAACAGATCCTTTAATGTGACTAAAAGCACTGCAGAGTAGGAAGCCCCTCAGATATACCATGTCACTACAGCAAATGCTTTCTGAAAACCTGCAATATCACTTACTACTAATGCTTGCAGGGTCACAAATGATTCAATTTTTCTATTTTTTTTTATTTATTATTGCATGTCTTAGCACACTACAAGGTCCAGTATGCAATAATTATTCAGCAATAAGATGGATTGTGCAGTTTTGATTCTAGACACTTCTAAGGTACAAAAAGGAAACTTTCACACCTCAGTTGCCTGTGATCTGCAGCTCTACTGCAGCACCTGTCAAGGAGTTGGCCTGAAAACACTCAAGAAGGGACATAAAACACTTCTGAGGAGAGCACTGCCTCCCCAGAAAGCAAGACAGTGGAGCTACTACTATTCAATGTCTTTCATTTTTCAGAACCTGCTAATTGAGTACTTAATAAAGAGATCCCACATATGCTGTGGTCACTGACAGGCCTTTTTCTGTCTCAAGTTTTGTGGCAACAGCAGTTTCAAAAGCACTTGAATATAACGATCAAGATTAATTCAAATGGTGTTTCATAAATGCAAGGGAATGAGTCCTTCATATTTTTGCAACAAACTGTGGCTCTCCCGTTTTGGAACCCAACTTCTTATCTTTACTTTCTTTAGTGTGCTATCTTTAGACTCCATTCCAAAAAACTGGCGTGAAAATTAAGTTTTAAAGTCACTTTATTCCATGAGGAGTCTGTTGTTAGAGTACTAATTTGGAACAAGTATTTGAAAACATGATGTAGCAAAACAGACACTGCACAGAATAATGAAATTACATAATACAGATGCAAGTCATTGGCAGATCAGTTCAGAGCTACTGAGGCTTATATGGTTAGTATGGTTATTTAAATTGTATTATGGTTATGAAGTAATAAGTTGCAATACACCATTAGTACTTGTTCGTGAAGTAGCAGCTGTCAGAAAAAAACAGAGACTGTCAGAAAAAACTTCAAGATTGTGGCAAATAGTGTACAGGTGTGTGTATGTTTCTGCATGTGTGAATGGTCCAAAATGATAATATTTACAAATCAAGTTCTCCTGCAGGGAGTGCTTAATTTAAAATATTTATAAGACATAACATATTTTTTCGACCCTCTTTCTGAATTTTAGATATAAAATGAAAGCATAGGATCCCTTGCAAAGAAATTGGAGGCAGACATTGCATTCCTCCCATTTGGATTGTTTGCAAAACGCACTTAATTTAATTCCAGCTGCTCCTACAGAGCAGACATGAGGAGGCTGCTGAAATCCAGGAGCAACACAGGACTAAAGAAATGCTACTGTAATCACAGAACTCTTGTAAGACTCAAGGAGAAGGAACTGGAGACGTTGCACATCGCAGCTGAGTCTTCACACCTTTCTACACCTGCAGTCAGGCACAGCAGCAGCTCTGCAGCCTCTGGGGCTGTCCTGCCTCCCTTCGGGCCCACACTATTTCCCATGGTTGTCTATTCTGGCAGCAGCCCCTGCTTGGGCCATGCCAGGGCCACTGCATGCCCAAATCCCAGATGCTCCTCCTATCCTGACTTGCACAAAATTAAATTCCAATGTCCAGGCTAGGAGCCACCCCAAACCTTCATCACTGGGCATTGGCTGAAGATCTGTCCATTACAACTCTGGCTCAAGGGGCTCTCAAGCAGGAGCTTCAAAGCCTCCACTTGAGCAAAAATGACAAGGACACTTGTGCGTGGGAGAAAGGTGCCCAACTGGCTAACTTTCACAGTGGGGCGCTTAATACCTAATGCTGCAGTCTTCCCTTAATTCCTAATGCTGCAGTCTTCTCTTTTTGTCCCTGGTTAACATCTCTTACAGACAGCAGGACTCTGCACTGCCCTGACATTGCCTACAGCATTTCACAACAGTTGGATTTACTGCTCGACTCCTGAGTCCAAACACCTGCAGCTCTGGAAATGAAAAGTGATAACTGCGGTTTGTCATCTTCCCCTCCTGCTGCTGCAGCATGCCAGGACACAGGCTCCAGGCTGCCATGTCACCACCATGGAGCATCATGGTGATATTTGAGAACTTCCCCTTGGAACCTGCAGCTAGGCAGTGCCAGTTCCTTGGCATTTTCTGTCTGGCAGGAACAAGCCCAGCTGCTCAGGGAAATGCCTACGGCTAGGAATCACTCTGCTCTAACAAGCAAAACAGTTTGAACGGGAGCCATCTCCAGGAAAAACATAATCTGCTTCTGCCCGAGATCAGTCCCTTCAGCTGAAAGACTCAGCTTCTCCTGTCCCTCCAGAATGGGACAAGAAAGCACCTTATAAAGCTGGTGTGGCATCCCTCAAGGAAAAAAGCATTTCCAAACGTGCACTGATTACCAAAGTACCAACAGAATCCATCCCCTTTGTTAGGAAGAGTGCTCTGGTGAAGCAGATGACTTTACCTTTTCTAACAGAGACATACACACACATACACACCCCCTTCCTAGATTCATATGCACATACACACTCGTGGATTCCCCAGGAAGTAGCATGGGCCCTCTTATCTCACATACAGACTCACAGAATATTCTGAGTTGAAAGGGATCCTACAAGGATCATGAAGTCCAGCTTGTAAGTAAACAGCCCGTACAGAGATTGCAGACACAAACCTTGATGTTATTAACACCATGTTCTGGCCAAATGAGCTAATCTCCTCTTGGTATCCCTTTCTGAATGTCAGCCTTATTTTAATCCTGCACCACCTGAGGTACCAGGTGAAGTGTCTACAAGTTGCAGCTCTGATGTGGCACAAGTGCAGTCCAGTGGCCCAAGCTCTTGCCTCCATACTTTCCCAACAGTGGATGGGGCCTAATAGACTTTTAGCATCTCAGCATCTTTTTGCAACAGTCATTTCCTTTGTATGTGTACAAGGACAGCCCTCCACCCTGTGAACTTACCTAAAGTGACATACTCAAAGTTATAGCACTTAGGCATCCAATTAGGTCAACCTGGAAATGTATAGATTGCTCCTGTGGTTTAGGGTACAGCTATGTATGTGTTCTTCTTCTTTTTTTTATTTGGTTGAAATCATATCCTAGAAATATAAAGATTCAAGAATGAGAACAGTACTTTGCTAGCAAGCCTCAGGTGTTTGCACCCTAATTTCTAATAAAATGAAATCCCATTCCTGATCATCCAAGGTACCGAACTATTTGAATGAAAAAAAATGTATTTCAATTTGACAAACCATACACTTGTGTAGACTATTAAAAACCTTTTTTCAAATTATTTACCTTTTCTTTGCCAGTATTAGCTGTATTTTCTGATACAGAAATATTTTACAGCCATAGCCAGCCATTAGTTCAGTTTAGAATGGCATTTCTAACTGTACATGAAATTGAAGACACTATTGCTCTGTTAAGTACAGCAAGAGCACATTTTTTATCCAAAGAACCAAACCAACTATACAGAGACTGAATGAGATATCAAGAATAAAAGCTGAAGCCTCACAGGGTAGGCATGTATTTTTGATACTGCATAGCCCAAAACCAAAAAGCAACACAACACTCAGTGCAGCCTTTGCTATGTACCCTCAATATAAGCAATGCAGGCCAGAACAGCTTTGCTTTCTTCACTACACTCCTTGCACATTTCACCAACATACTCTTTAACCTTTTAAAGACTGGTATTCTGAACCCTGGAATAAAAGCAAGGCATCACGAATTTCATACACCAGCTGAAGCTCCTCTGAGGATAAATGAACACGGGCATGTTCAGCTAGCAGTTTTTTCTAGCTTTATAACAGGCCTTGGAGATTACATATCACCATCTGCACATTTTGGATTTAATTTCCATGGTTTGGGATGAGCTGAAAGGCCAATTTGCCAACAGCACACAAACGCCTGCATTTTGATTGACTGGCAGATGAGGAAAGAGTTTTGTATTTACTACAATGAAGTCCATTCAATAAGTAATATTGGTAGCGTTACCAAAATTAATAGTTCCTTCTTGCCAATGGTGTTCTTGCTGAAAGAAGTGTGCTGACACGCTTCTGCCTTCCCACACACAAAGGCTTCATGCAATAAAATCAAACATAATATGAAATCAGAACACCTCCAAGTCTTTCCTAGCATGCACTAGCTCATCCAGTTGTTACCATAACAACATCCAACAAAAGTGGATGAGACTTTACTTTTAACATTGAAATATCTGAAAAACTACTTTCCTCAGGAAAAAATCAAGAGGATACTAGATACTCTCTTCTTCAGTGGCAAAAGAACTGCAACCTCTTACAAGCCAAAAAAGCTGCTTGAAGAAAACTTACAATAGGAAGGATGCAATTCAACAGAGGAAAAGAAGATACTAATAGTCAGATTTGGAAAATTTGAAGCAAAGTTTCATCCAGTCTTAGCATTCTAGCTATGTCGAGGTCAAAGGAGCCATGACAGGCCACATAATGTCCACTAAAAAGATATTTGCTCTTGTATCTATGTAACTAAATTATGAAATTTAGCACTTATGATGAAACAGAGCTTAAGCAAACTCATGTTTTGTTTTAATTTCTGCAGTAGTGTTTCTCAAGACCACAGAGCTTGTTCTTATAAGCAAAAGCACAAAATGTCTAGTTTAAATATGATGCAAATACGGGCAATTAGCTATTCTAGCTATCCAGAACCCTGCCTATGGACTTTGTGACTATCTGAAGGCAAGAAGCACAACTACTCACTGTGTAGAGAAATTAGGCAGAAAAACTCAGTCTCCAGATTAGAAAATAAAGTCAAGCACTGCAGAAGCCTTCAAAGGTCATGAGTTCAGAAACAGAAAGGTTTAGGTGAAAAGAAGGTAAAGTAGAACACTTCAGCACATTTTATGGCAAATTTGGTATTTCTGACCCCTCTTCTATCTGTCTCTCTCAAGAAAGTGTAATATATAAAGTGTTGTTCAGATAATTTTGGTCCTAAAGAATCTAAAAGTGAGTTTGTGGTAATTTTTAGTCAAGGGGTAAGGAGCTCTTTTTGAAAATGCAAAAGCCAAACAAGAAAATCACAGAAATATTCCCCCCAACACCACCAAAAAAAAAAAAAAAAAAAAGAATTCTAATTAAGAGCTTGCACTGAATTTTAAGAATTTAAGATGTAGTCACTTCCACATATAATTTCAAGTACTCAAGGAACGGTACTTCTTGCTAAAAACAACCAGCACTATATGTACTTCTTTGTCAGCTTTAGGACTGTGCATGCTGGTTTCATCCCACACCATCAAGGAAGTTGGGGGTGCATGGGAGGTTGGAAGTTCCTGTCACAGCTCCTGTCACAAGGGACAGGTGACCCCAACTGACAAAAGGGACAAAAGGGATATTCCAGACCATGTGATATCATGCTCAGTACATAAAGCTGGAGGGAAGAAACAGAAAAGGGTGAACATTTGGAGGGATGGTGTTTGTCTTCCCAAGAAAATGTTACACATGATGGGGCCCTGCTCTTCTAGAGATAGCTGAACACCTGCCTGTCATGGGAACCAGTGAAATAATTTCTTTTTTTGTTGTTTTATTTGTATACATGGATTTTGTCTTCCTTATTAAACCATCTTTATGTCAACTCACAAGTTTCTCACCTTCACCATTCTGATTCTCTCTCTGCTGGCACGGGATGAGCAATTGGTGGCTGGCTGAGTGAAACCACAACACTGTGTCACTTCTGTTTCTCCAGCTTCAAGTGAGGTTTCACTTATCTATGCAAGCTCTATGTTTCCAGCTGAATATTGCTGTAAGATTTTTATGCCGGTTTACATCCAGAGCTTCAGTCTATCAACATGTTCTGCCACTATCGTACTCCTTCATCTTTAGTACAAAGGGGAGCTGCAAAGGAAGGAAGCAATATCAAAACTCAGTGCATCTGCGCAATGAGACAGACATTTAATGGGAAACAGGTTAAGAGCTTCACACTGTTAAGTACCACTGTTCTTAAGTACGAAATTCTTTACTGTGGGGGTGGTGAGGCACTGGAACAGGTTGCCTAGAGAAGATGTGAATGCCCCATCCCCAGAAGTGTTCAAAACCGGGCTGGAATGGGGCCCTGAGCAATCTGATCTAGTGGAAGATACCCCCACCTGTGCTGTGAGGGTTGGAAACAGATGATCTTCAAGGCCCCTTCCAACTTTTCTGTGATTCTGATTCTATTAATTCTTCTTAACTTTTATAGCCTCCCTCACAAATAATGAACAACAAACATCCCAATCACAAGATAAGACAAGGTTATGTATCAGGATCTCACAAATGCTCATATCTGGTGGACACATGTTGTCTGTTATCCAGTAATCTCAAATGTAGAAAATGAGATATTGACACATAACGTAGACAACATTGAGTAAAAACCCACATAATAAACATACTTTTTCGAAAAGGAAAAATTCATGAAACTTCCTTCTGCTTATAAATTTCTTAATTTTGCACTAAAACTAACAAATAACTCACAAAAAGTGAATTATTATGCAGCTGTTTTGACATTTGTCTACCTTCAGATATCAACTTTCTTGTTTGTTCCATCATTCTCGACTCAACCATTTAAAGTAGCTTTAACTTAAATTCTTGCAAAAAAATAATCTACATTTAAGGCACTTTTTGAGAGACAGAAGGGTGAATGACTCGGAGTGGAAAAATTTTCTTTGAAAGAAAGACCGCTGCTGAAGAGCTCTGTTAATATTCATAAATGCACTGCAGAGATAATCAAGGGTGTTCTCAAATGGGGAACATTTGAAAGGGGTGCCTTTAACTGATATGCTATCAGAATAGTTTTTAGAACAATTAAATAAATCAATGAATTCTTAAAGATCCTGAACTCGCCCCACGCTGTAGAAGGGTCATGCACTCAATTTCTGCGCAGTGCTTTCCAAACTGACGGCAGGATCTGCATTCTGTCGTTTGCATTCGGCCCCATCCCAAGCAAAAGGGAATTGGTAGCACCAGGAAGGGGTCCGGGTCCGGGTCCGGGTCCGGGTCCGGGTCCGGGTCCGGGTCCGGTTTCGGGTCCGGGTCCATGGCTGGGGCTCCTCGGGAAGAGCAAATGCCCCCCCGCAGGGCCCGCTAGATGGCGCTGTTCGCCCACATATTCAGTACTTTTGTCTGAAAAATATGGAAGACCAGGACAGAAAAGCAACCATTGAGGGTTACAGCAATTTTCGTAAAAAAATAAGAAAATAGCATAAAGTTTCAGAAGAATTATTTCTTATAGGCTTCCTCCTCATCATTCATGTGAATGGTACTGGTGTCCATCAAATCTCTTTCTTGAGGCAATATTAGATAAGAAAACTAAACATTGGCCTTGTGGCTTAGAGTAAGTTCTCTCTTTTTTAACTGTTGTTGTCTAAAATAATCCAATTCTTAGCCTGTTCTAGTGGTAACATGTATTATTCAACCATATATTAACTTACAGCCTGGAAGAGATCTCTCATTTTGTTAATTCAAAGAAATAGTCAGGTTTGAAAATAAATTTACATTGCATATTACATAAAAAGCAAAACCCAGATTATAGAAAGAGAACATGACCTTTTGTTTCCTGAACCCTTTTCAGTTTGCTCTCTGATAAATATCATAAGTTCACCGCACACAAAGAAAAAGTTTAGTTATTCCAAATGGCTTATTCCATTTTGTCTTAATTTCAAAATAACAGTCTGTAACAGTCTAACTTGTATAAACCTTGAGTGCACACCAGGCAGGAGATCAGAGGGGAAACACATAGTATTTTCAGGAAATTTTGGTGTAAAAATGGCAGTTAACCCACAAAATATGGTAATTTTCTCTTGGAAAAAGAAAGTAATACACACACAAAAGTTAGATATGTAGGATTAGGAGGCAAAGAATAATGGGTTGAGTCAAAAGGAAATTTTACTGAAGAGGGCAGGGACAACGTGTGTAAAGCACTAAACCATTAACATCCATCAGACTGTATCAGAAGAACAGGAGTGATAATGAGAGGCAGTGAAGGTCTAATGATTAGCAGATTCTATAGAATTTAGCAAATAGGTTTCTTATTGCTGGAAGCCTAAACAAAGTTCACAGAGAAGCATTCAAGATAGCAATTGGTCACGGAAGAATCACATTACAATCTGCTTGTCCTGGTTTCTCATGAAAAGCTCAGAAACGAGGCTGAACCCAAAAGTTAGCTTCAACATCTTAGGTAAGTAACAAATGCAGTGCTTGCCTGAGTAACAATAAACAGGAAGCAAATCTGCTGGTGAATACTTCTTATATATGCAAAGTCACCATCACGCCTCTAGAACTTGGAGATTTTTCCAGCTGTCGTGATTCTGTGATTCTATCACATAGGATTGACATAGCCTTAGAATGGCAGGCATAAAATACAAACTTCTTAAACAACTCTGCTTATAAACCAAAATTGATTCAAAGTATGACTCTAGAGGTTTAATTTAATCTTTCAGATAGAAAAATGTTAAAGGTTACCAAGAAAACTAGCAACTCAGAAAATAAAATATTTCTGATATTTTCTGTCTTTCATTAGCACAAATAACTTACTACCAGATTAGATTATTCAGCAAATTAATAGGCAATATTTATTATAATTTTAATTGCTAGCAATTAAAAACAACATTAGTGAAATTAAAGATGTTAAAAGCCTTGAAGTATTGTTTCCAGTTTTACTGGAACACTGGGCTATGTCTGTTAAGCATAAATAGCCTTTGTTCACTTAGGGTACTTTTATTCTACCAATAAAAAATTGATAGCTTGGCATAGCAAATTGATCTACAGAACATAGGTTTTAACATAAAAGATTGTTCTGCAGAAATCAATTTCATGTGCTACTAGCTTACCAGGTAGCTTACCACATATTTACTGTGGAATTCAGCATACAAGAGAGTAATCATCTCATGAAAATTTCAACTCCTCTATTTTTTAATAATAAACTATGTTAGTACTGAAAAGTAAAAGAGTTGCTATATAATGCTACATCTAGTAAAGATTTTAAAAGTGCTTCCTTATATTTTCAAACATGTTTCTAGATATACTAATACCTATACAAACTTATTAACTTTGCTGCACTAATCTGTTTCAAATTTGTTGACCCTCATTCAAGGGATAGGAAAATTTGCCATAAGAATATTAAAACAGATTTGTAAAAAAGGTTGCTAAAAACCTAAACAGAGTTACCATCATCTGAGGAACACATGCAGACATGGACAGACTAAAATTACCATGGTTCAGCTCCTTTAAGCGATACAATCTACTGCAAACTGATCCAAACCATAGCTTTATGTAATTCATCTAAAGTAGAATAGTTTTTAAGGACATAGTCCTGTATTGCTGGCCAAATTGAAAGCTGAAGTTTTGAAGGCTCTCCCTACCTCACTTATTTGAATGACATGGGCTGCTTGAATAAGCTTTTTAAACACTCAGCATTAATTGGTAACAGAGACTAGATTAAAATCAGTCAAGTTCTTTTAACCTTTCCCAAATACCCTCACATCTTCAAGTTTCACTTAATGTAATTGTAAAAACAGGTGTACTGTTACTCAACTCTCAAGGGTGGCATTAACTTCATTAGGTGCTGTTTGTACAATGTGTTAAGCTCCTCATTAGAACATGCACAGAGGTATTTTAGACTAATGAGGCTCTATTGTTATAACCTATCCCTGCTTAATTGCAATTTCTTTATAAGTACCTGATGTGGTGAAAACTCTCTTAAATGGCAAGTACTGGTACAACAATCAGTTGTAATTGATGTGTACATTAAAATAAATCTTCCCATTAGGCTGCAGGCTGTATGCCTATTAGCCTCAGAGAATAAAAAAATATTTTTAAAAGAGAAAAGAAAAAACACATGTGTCCAACCATGGACCTCACCTATTTGCAGAAGGGTGCTGCAGACTCCTTCCTACTCTGCAGCCCTACACAGCACCACCTGATGGGCCCTACAGCTACCAGTGACATAGAAGCATGGAATCATTTAGACTGGAAAAGACCTCTCAGATCACCGAGGCCAGCACTGCCGAGTCCACCACTGAATCATGTCCTCAAATGCCACATCAATGGATCTTTTAAATATCTCCAGGAATGACAGATTTCAGCTCACCACTGCATTTTTCAGCAGCAGTCTTCATCGTCACCCTCAGTTCAGGTAATTGACTGCCCTCTCTCACACTAGAAGAGAAGCAGACACCGAGGTCAAGAGAGACAGTCTTCTCTCACATGTGCACAGTCACAAGAGCTAAACTGTGGTATTGGAACTGTGCTTGTGGTGATAAAAGGGACAGATGAAATCACTCAACTTGCAAATGCCTCAAAAATGCTCTACACAGGACAAGCATATACAACAAATCACTTGGAATTACATAAATTAGCAAATCGAGGCATAAACAAAAGCAAACCCAAATAAATCTAGGCTGCAAGTAGGAATTTTGTTTCTGAACAATGTCATTTTTGTGCTCTTCTGTGCTCTTCATGAAGGAAGGACGTGAGGCCTATGTAAAATCATGCTAAATATAAAACCTTCAAGGGAAAAGAAATGCAGCTAGGCAAGGTTCCTTCTAATTATCATTCCTAGGCAAAAAAGTCATTTGCTTTTAACAGAGCTACACAGAGAAAGACAGCAGATAAAACCATGTCTGTATATAGAGGGATAGAAATTTACCTCTGAAAAGACATTCTAAAGAAAAAAGTTACTTTTAAAGCAAAACATGTCTTTTTATTTTACTTTCAGGAAGTACTCTACTTCACAATCACATAAGATTAACTTTGTATCTCTAACCCTTCCTCCTATTGTTTGTGCTAAATAAAAATATATGTTAAGAGGTTGGAAGGGACAGTATAAACAAGTGGAGGCAAATTCTGCTTGGGAATACTTGAAGGCAGTAAACCACCACTTTACTTACAAAGAACAGAAAAACAGGTTTGAAGTGCTTAAATTCCATGGATCTGTTTACTTTCCTCCTGGCCTAGTCTAATCACTTCCTGACAAAATCAAAGCAACCAAATCCATAAGTTGTTCAGGTCACCTTTATGATTACTGTAGGCAAGTTTCTATCCAGTGAGGGTTTTCCATGCTTCCTACCTGCAATTTAAGTTCAGTGTTGCAGCACAGGGTTGTCTGACAGTGATTGGATCAGAATTCTGATGAAGCTAGGTGGGGTCTTGTATAATACCTCAAATGCCATTTCTGTTTTAATTATTTGCTATGTGGACATACTAATAAAGCTGTCCTTGTTGGCTTCCTCTTACCATGTTGTTGTTGCTGACAACTGTATTAGCATCTGCTATCTCTTCAATGTTATTGTGGTCTCATTCATCTTCTTGGTGCTGCAACTCTAGCTGAACATTGCTGGAATTTCCTATTTTATTCACTAATGCTTTTGCCCATACACCTCTTGAGAGGGGTTGTCACTATGAAGTCAGCAATGATATTTTACATATGTCCTGAGCTGACATGCCAATACCTCATTTACCAAATTAAATGTTTAACAAAGCAGAGGTCTAGCCAGGAGGCAGCTAGCTCACCACCAAAAATGGCAATAGTATGGATAAGCAGAAATTTCCAACATTTCACAATGCTATTCACCAAATTTATTTCTTCCTCTCATATCAGTAGTCACCAGCTAGGTAAAATATTGTAACTTCTCACTCCTAGCAACATTTTACTCTAGGTCTGTCAGTAATCATCATTAATACAGAAAGTTTGAAAACATTACCTGGACAAACTCGTCAGATTCAGCTGTATAAATGAAGATATTAGTATTGTTATTACAGTACTGAAGATAATAGATCAATTCATAATTTTAGTGGACTGATAATACAGCAAGAGTCTATATATCATTTAATGAATGGGAAACACAGCCATTTACAAAGCTGAATTTATTAACTTTTTAAATCATATCCTACAAAGATCCAGTCTTTATTAATAGTAGTGGTCTTCCAGTAAACCAGATGAAGTGTTTTTTTTCTTCTTAATAACAAACCCAAGTCTCTTACACAGGGCAACAAACTCAGGCTTTTTGTCTCAGACACTTTTGTCTTACATTTCCTTATCTGCCTCAGGTGTTCAAGAATTAAGGTTTGATTTTTTAGACTTCAGTGTTTCCTTCTGTTAAAAGAAAATTTTTGCCAAGTCTCAACTTCTAAGGTAAAGTTGCCTTTCATAACCTCACCACATCAGACTGTCTCTCCACCCCAATGGCTTTTTCCAAATTCATTGGGTGAGGGTTTGTTTCTTAAAAAAGCTTTACCTGCTTGGAACTAGGGGTTTCCAAATACAAATACAGACCTCCAAAAGCTGAGCATATGGGAGTTCCAGGATGAGGAAGGGAACTGGATGTTCATACAGTGGAGTAACTGAAACAGCTACTAAGGTGACCACCATGCAAGGGAGCAGAAAAGACATAGTTTTTAAGAGCATGTTCTAACAATAAGATTACTGAAGAGTAAAACAGTCACTGGCTTCCACAAATAGGGACACCACACCACTCATTTAATTCCTGTGTACCTCTAGGCACAATGCTTCTATGCTGTGTATTCATCTATTGCTCTCACTCCACCTGACCACTCTGTCCCGTTGCTCTACAAATTTGTCTGTGATTCTACACATGAGTTCGGGTCCCATGCAGCATTCAGAGTAGCACAGGAGGAGGCACAGCAATTCTATATATCTGCCTGTAGCATCCCACATGCTCAACACAGCACTTCTGTAAGCTCAAGCAGGAACAGGCACAAGCCTGTAAACTAGATATAAAATTTACCTAAAAATGTTCAAAATTATTTTAGAGTTGCTTTTAGTCACCAACATGTGACCCATATTTCCTTCTGAAATTATCTGTGGAAAGGTGCACTTTTCACATGTCCAGTTCAGAGGAAAAAAATATTAGTTTTTGAATAGACTTGGTCCAAGCAAGAAAAAAATTGAGACAATCCTGACCATGAAAGACAATGTCGGTTCTGAATCAGAGCAAGTGCTTCTGTATATACTTCAGAAAACAAAAACTATGACAGCTAAACCCATAAAGCAAGAATTTATCTCTCCATTATTCTAGGGATCATAACAGACTAATTATGCAGTCCAATATTTACAGGCCAGTAAAATCTGAGACCCAGAACAAAATGATAAAATGACCACTCATTGATTCCTCTGCTTCTGACTAAAAAATCTATAAGCTTTTGTGGCCACATTCCAGCCAAGATGTAAACTGTTGTAAGATTGTACATAATAACATTCACTACCATCTCAAGTCACTAGTATGATGTCCAGACACGAGTTCAGCAGATGGTTTATTGCTCATTTGGTTGATTCCTGGATGATAATAAAATTGAATGCTTTGTTCAAAATAATTTCCTGACATCTCTTTACATACTGTAACAGCATCTTCCTGTATCATCACTTCAACTTGCAATATTTAGGCAGTTTCTTAGCAATCACCTATCACAACACACAAAGGCCTTCCTAGCATAAATGAAGTCTCTTGCTCTGAATACCCAGATTTTGCCATTTTTTTATTTGTATCCCATAACATGAGACCATTTAGTAAAGACATAAGGACATAAAATATGTGCAACACAATTGGCATTGTTAATATATTTCTGAGTATCTCTACCTTCAGAAGAAATATTCCAGGCACTGAGAATGCAAGAATCATCTACCATATCTTTTCTTGGAGTAATTCACTTTATTTTAATGAAAAAAACCAAAACCACAATAGTCACAAGGAAAAAAAAAAGTGTACATTTTCTGGACAAGTTCTTTTAACCTTTTAGTGACAATTGCTGCAGACTGAAAATAAAATTGTATGAGGTTCAAGGACACCAGCCACATTTTTTTCCCTCTCTGCCTGCCTATCAGAAATAATTGCAACAGTCCTAGACTCCACAAGATATAGTCTAGCAGATAAGTGATAACAGAGTGTCGGTGACAAAGGTCAGAATTAAAGGGCATAGTTTGATAATTGAGAAACTTGACCAAATATGAATATAGAGTTCAAGAAAAGTAGATTAAAGGAAAAGGAACTAAAAAAAATAAAGGGGAAAAGTTGTTTTCATTCTATGAGACAGCAAGAGTTAGATCAAAAAAAATCTACTCAAGCTTACAAGCTACTGAGCTACTAGTTCTTCAGAACATGAAGAACAATTCTCTGGGGAGAAGTCCATGTACAGCAGATAGCCACACCATCAGGAGTATCAACTTCTTTCCACACCTGATCCATCACATCAGAAAGAGAAAAGATACTGGTGTCTGTTAACTACTGCTAAGAGGTCTGAAGTGAGCAGCTACAAAAAGTAAGATATTCTGTATCTGTCCCACATCTCTGTTGGTGACATTTCTGTAGGTAATCAGAAAGACATGGAATGATCAACTGCTTTTAATTTGTGTGGTGGTTACAAACTACATGGTTTTCATATCCTTGCATCAAAATAGGGCAATCCCAAAGATGATAATACAGCTTAGATCCACGTGGAATAAAAATTGCATGAATTTAAGTCTTATCATTTAAACAGGCACCGTCAGGTTAGCCCTTCTGGTCTCCTAACTACAGCTATCCATCTACTATTTTTCAGCAGTAAGACAGTTCAAGATCACAGCTGTGCAGAGGCACTAGAAATCAATACTACACTCAGTTTGTGTGGGCCTGATAATAAGGAGAGAAAATCATCTCTTGAGCATATGGTGACAGCACTACCACCACAGTACCTTTCTGTTCCCCCTAGAAATTCATCTTGTAGGCCTGCTCCTCTTCTTTTCATCAATCCAGGGAGTTACTGCTGCAACACTCAAAACAGATAACACCTCTTAATAAGCAAGAGCAGTGAGAGTCTCAGGGCACTGTCACACAAACCTGTTTTTCTACACATGGCCATACATAACACCAATTGCCACTGCAACAAAGTTCCTGAGGTGGAATTGGCAGTGTTAAGTTTATGGACGGACTTGATTTAAATGATTCTGTAATTCGATGTAGTCAGGCCTGAGCTGACCTAAACTAGCCCAACAGAACCAGCTGTGTAGGTAGGGGCATTTAAGTCCCCAGCCTAGTACTTTAACTGGTTAGCATTGCACTAGCACAGCAAACCTAGAAGCCCTTCAGTACAGGAATATGCAAGTCATATAACTGCAGGCTGGAAAACATACCCTACCACTTAATATTGTTGTATAGGATGGAAAACAGTAGCTCAGAGGCAGGCACGGTACCCTGTAAGAAACTGCAAAACTTGAATGTTTTGTACAACAGCAAACATGCATAAAATTGCAGGAAGGAATCGTGTAATCATTTTTCCTTGCTAAGAATGTTCCTGCAATTACTCATCTAGGGAAAAATTGCCCTTTCACTGTACTTACTCTTTAACACAGAGAAAGAACACAGTTGCCATTCTGACTTTTAATGACAGGGTTTCGTTACATTTTACTGTACAAATAGATTGTTTTCAAAGATAAATACATCATATTAATGGTATATAAGCTCACTATGTCACTTAAGATTTCTAAAAAGTTTTAAGAATGTTTCTTTCTTTGAAAAGAATAAAGACTTCCTATCCTAAGTGAATTGATATGAACAACACAACAGAGCCAAGGCAAACTTCTTGTGACTAGAGAAGGAAAAAGCCTTTTTATTTGTTGAAGATTATATCACTTGTTTTATGGAAGAGTAATAAAGTATAGAGACTTTGCCTACTTAGGCAGCCCTGTGTTTGTAGGCTATGATCACAGAGGATCAAGTGCAGAGTAACAAAAAGGCCTAGATAGCAGGAAAACAAACATGTACAGTATAGTGATTCAAGGAGGCATTAATTCAGAATCCAAGTAGCTTAAATACAGGTCCTTAAGTACAGGTTTCATGGGGAATACTTAAGGATGATAGAAAGCATATATTTTATTCCTTTTCTGCCTTTTTTTCTTAAAAGTCTTCTCACATTTATTTGGAATTTTTGCTTCCAAGGGGGCAGCTGTTTAATCTCTACCTTTCTTGGCTATTATGCTAATCCTGTATTTCAATAGTTACTGTTTCACACAATTATAATTTAATTACAATTTGCTTAATACTTATCATAAACAAATTTTATCTATTAAAAAAGACTAGATTTTAGTTATGCAAAGAAACCAGAAACAAAAGAAATTTTAAAAGACAAAAATATATCCGTTTGCTTAGATGTCCTTGCATTTACAAATAAAATCTGTGAACAGTCCAAATGGATTTGTACTGTTTCACAAGCTGCTTGTAGATGCTGGGAACAGAAAGAGTGTATTACATTAAAAATCTTTGGTCAGTCTCAGGAAAATCTTAATTACCATGCAGGTCTCAGATGAGGTTTAACAGAATTTCTAAATGCTTTGGGTACTAAATCAGAACTATAAGAGGATTTGCAATATAAAGATTTCTGATCATTTCATTCACTAACCTAATCATTATAGTAACCTTCAACAAACAGAAAACCATGTAAGTTTGTAGTTAATGTTTGCCAGTTCCTATGGAAAAACTGGTTAGACAAACTGGTTTTGTCCAGTTGGATTCCTGTGCATTGAGAATTAAAATGCTACTTGTATTTAAATTGAACTGCAATGATTTGACTTTTACAGCAGCTACATGCACACATGTGGACCAATTTGTCACCAGAGAAGTACAATATAATAGTTTTGGCATGTTCACATCAGGTGGATGTAGTCACTTCTTAAACATATACAAATATGTTATTCAGACTTGGATACTTAGATATAGGTGGATAATTCACAAAGTAGAATTAATGACAGACCATGTTTCAGTTTCAGGTACAAACCTGAAAACAAAACATTATTTGAAACAGGTTTCTTGTTTTACGCTCCTCAATTCATCCAAACAAGTTATTGTCATGTATAATGAAATTTCAAAGACACGGTTCACCTAGATTTGATGAGTTTTGTGTTCAAGTAAACTTCTGAAATGCTGCAGGTAAAAAAAAAAAAAAAAAAGCTCCTTTATGATGTCACAACACTATGTTACTCATTAACTGATTTTTAAACCTAGTTTGGGCTGGAGTCACACCAAGACAGCACTTCCTACAGCAGTGAAAGGCTGTGCATTTCAAGGATTGCTCTAGAACTGAACTTACCTAACTCCACAGTTAGCTCCATTAAAATGTTGAAAAAAGGAAGCTCCTTGGAGGACTCCGTTTTTCATTCTGAAAGTCAGAACAGCTTCCAAAAATCAAGTAATGACACGCCAGCCAGTCCTACGGAGAGTGTTGGATCAGTATTTATAAGGTAATTCCCAGTATGTTTGTGTGTTTTTCATGTGCTCAATGATGAGGGAACAGGGCAGCAACACAGAAGGGCACTGAGACCACTGCGCTAACAAAAATACCCAGATAAGGAAGCTTAATATGAGAAGGAAATGCACGCAGAGATGGTAATTTCATGTATGTTACACTGGGAAGGGGAGCACTGCTGTAAAGGAGAAACTTGTGATGGAGGACAGAATGGTATTGTTTTCTACTTCCTTATCTACTGACACTGAAATAGGGCTTTGAACGTGTATAACACTATATACTGATACAACTCAAGTTTTAAAGTGAACTCTATGGGATTACCCAAATAACTATAATATTTGATCTCTGTACAAAACAAATGTAAACTTTGTTAGATCAGGGAGTTTAACAAAGTATTTTCAAGTGTGTTTTGGCCTAAAGGAACTTCATAATGTTTATTAAACTAATTTCCAAGCTAAGTGCCATCTTATTCACAGGAAATATTTACGGAAGTAGAAAACTTGGTAAATGAATATGAATAGTGGTAAAGACATACCTCATAGGACAAACAAATAAATGGAAAAAAAAAAAAACCTGAGGGGAAAACTGTTTTCTTACTTTGGAAGGGTGGACTTGTTGAATTGCAAATTTCCTCTATGGTGGAATTCATTGCAATGCAGAGTTCTGGATAAATCATGCACGTTTTTGACAGCACAGAAAAATGAGGGAAGGCAATGTCAGAGGGCTACTGGCACTTAGTGCTTATCCTTCCTCATCTACTGCAGGAACAAGACAAGTAAACACCCATACTACTTATGTCAACCCGTCATGAATAGAATAATTTAAAAAGCTATTCAAAATATCATTAGACATTTATTGGTTCTTAATGCACTTGAAGATTCTTTGCCAAAGGCTGGTCCTTAATTGTCGCATTGGTGCCAAACAACCCTGAAGAGTGATTTGGAACCTCTACATAGTCTTTGTGTGGCTTTCATGGCTGAATTACATCTCTTTGTGGCTGTGCACAAACTGTTTATGTGGAGTGATAGATCTTAACACTAATTGGGTCACTACTATAAAAGAGTCTGTTGCCCTAATTTTTTCTTTTGAAATATTATTAGGGTTTTTTAATATTATATCTGCATATCATCCTTTCTTCCAACTCAAATGTCAGAGAAATAATGTCTAACAGTTTGAATAGATAGTAAAGAATCAGAAATTTTAAGTTGTAATTAGAGAATTCAAAGACTCTTATCTAGAACTAATCACTTAGAGCTTGTTTTTAAAAAAGAAAAAATCACATGACTTTTCATATTCCTCTTGATCTCATTTTCCAATTAGAAGCAGGACGTAAGTACATAAAGAGCTATTTAGAGGGTGGCAACACAAGTTGGTGATTTTTAACCACTTCATAATTTGGACAATATAAATTTTGTCCTCCTTTCTGTATCCTGTCCAGAACACTAGGCAGACAGAGCTACCTACTCTTTTATTTCTTGCTAAATAGCCAGTACACAAAAAGCTGCCATATATGCTCTGGGGGCAATGTGACCAGGCCTTACAAAGAACAGAGTCCTTTACCCCAGATTTCTCAATAATCAACCTGCCTGCCAAGTATTGAGTGGTAGGGGCAGGCCTCCTAGTAAACCAGTTTACTCAGTTGCTGTCTCAGTAAGGATAATATGATCATAAAACCCTGCTGTGAAACCATACTTCTATCAATAGCAAAGATGGAAAAGCAGACTGCAAATGCTAGACAATCTAATAAAAAGGATGCCCGATAGCACACAATGAGCTAGATGGACTGAGCTCTCACCAAAGTTGCTTTTCATGTGTTTGTCACAGTCATGATACATTTATTGAAAATTAGCCACATTAAAATATCACAGAAAATGCTTTTGGGAAAAGTAAATGCAGGCTCTGCATTTTTAGATATTATTTTCACACAGTTCTATTTATTTGGAGCATATTTTCTATATATGAAGCTGCACCCACAGAGAAAATTTACTATATTAATGATTGTTCTTGTTCATTCTAATTATTCATGCCTGAGGACAAAAACTGACTATACGCCTAAGTTTTTATATACATCTGTTTTCACCTCACTGTAATTGGCACCATGTGGACGAGCATGAATTTGGCAGAAACCAGGGAGTTATTAACATTTTGTAACGGGGGACTCACAGTTTATCACCATGGCAGCATGTTATTCCTGACATAGAGCAAAACTGATTTTAGAAGCAAATTAAGATTCTGGAGCTAAAGCTGAGGTATCAGCCAAGCATTATTGACCAGAAATTTGTATTGATAAAAGTACTAGCCACATATCTTTGCAGCATTTTATCAGCATGAATGTATACAGTTGTTCTGACATCAGAACAAACTATGGGCCAAAAAAATAGTGATCTCCAGCTCCCATTTGGAGCCCATCCCTATAATATGAGTCAATACCTTGTATCCAGTTCTCCTAAAATTTAGAAAAATCTCAGGGCTTTTGAATAATCCTCAGAGTGACTCTAGGAAAAAAAAATCAAACATATTAAACACAGGGAAATTAGTTTTTTAAGCAATTTAGACCTCCTGTTCTGTGAATGTCACAATGCTATGTGTGTTTACACCAATCCCAGCTGTAATCACACTGCAGGTTATATATTGTATGCCTGTAAAAAAAGTCTGTATTTGTCAGTAACATTGATATTAGGTAAAAATTACAAACAATTTTTTTTAAATTACAGAAAAATGTACAGTCTGGAGAGGTTTGTTTCCTAAATATCTCACGAAAATGGAAGTCAAAAGGGTTGTTGACTTTAGTCCTGACCTGGCAGCTCATTTGGTGCATTCTAATAGACAAATAAAGTAAATACAGTACTCACATTTTGCATCTGAGATCTGGCATTAATATTTACCTATCTTTTGCTTACAACAAAACAACAGAAAAAATCTGTAACAACTAGTAACATAAACTTTAATGTGGTTTTGTTACAGATGGGTTTTTGTTTGGACACAAAAAGGAACTCTACACCCAGATTTCCTCTCTAAAGATTTTTCCACAGAAAGCTTTTTAAAAGGAAATTCTGCATTGAAATTATACCCCTCAGAATCTTCCAATGTACTGCTGTAAGACTGAGGCTTAGCTCAGACTAATTTAAGAAGTCATGTTGAAAACAGAGGCACATATCACTTCTAAAAGTTGTGTTGTTTTTATAACTCAATTATGAGCACCTGAAACACTGGCAACCACCTCACTGCTCAATGGCTTGCATCTGGGATTTGGCGTTCACCCTTTGTAGCCTGACTATGAAGACATATTTACACTTCTTTCGATTCTTTTTTCCCCCAGAGTAATATAACTCCTAGTTCTAAATGAGACAGAACACTAACTGTATAAGCACAGTCAAATAGCTTATTTTCACAACCCCATCTGATGTAAAACCTGTGAGAAAACGGATAGGATGATTAATTCTTTCACATTATCTTGTGTTCATTACTTTAGCCTTCCTCTTCCAAACGTAAGAACAAACCTTTCCTAGGTTTCTGGGAAGTCTGGACACTATAGAAGACTCAATTTATCCTTAAACAAGACAGTTTTTGTTTTCTTACATACTTAATGTACCATACTGCTGCACTTCAGAGACTGCCAGATGACTAAAGGTATTTTTCAACAAAATTATCACCATATTTACACATATCATGAATGCCTGCATGAACTCAAGCATATGCAGTTCCAAAAAGGACCCACATGTATTCCTTTATGATACGCAGATTGAGTAATCATATTCATGCATGCACCTTTTTCATTAGATACACATCATCTGTTTGATACTCTAAACATACACCTGTAGCTGGATTGAAATTGTCGTCCAAGTCATCTGTATACAGAGATGCCACATTTGGATGTTGTCCAGGATTTCCTTGGACATTTATAATCAGAGGATGACAAACCAATGCTACTCCACTAGAGCAGAACAAGCAATACTTACATTTATCTTTTTTAACATAGCTGGACAATACATTAAATGACAATATATATTTATTTTATTAAAAATGGAAATATCTTTTTAAAATTACAAATGGAGAAAGCAGATTTTGCTGCCATGAGATTTCATACAACCATTTTAAATTACAAGATCTAGGCATCACAGTATTCCAATATATTAGCATTGCTATTCATGAGGCATCCAGGCCAATATAATGCATGAAAATATGCCGTAACTGCTCTTTATTTTTTTTTATCATGAGCAAAGAGGACATGCGGTTTTCAGCAAAATGCTAGCTAGCTGACTGCTTTCCTGCAGCTAACAAAACCGAACTGTTATATGTCACAAGGTTGCTTTTTCCAGAATGTAAGAAAGTTGCCATGAACAATTTGGACCGAAATGAAGGTTCCTTTATTTCAACGGTTCTACTGTGTTTTGCCATAACCTTCCGTCCCATACTGTTCTTTTGATCACCATGGCACAGTGAGACACAGTGGTGAGCTCACAGCATGCACTGTGTCTTCTGTGCCTCTACACAGGTCACTTTGAAGGTCATTGGCTCTAAAACGGCAGTAAATGTGCTGACAAGTACCTGTGCAATGTCTTGCATGCTCACTGAGAGGTGGGCTGACACCCTACTACTAATACTCCAGAAGTTTCGTGTGGCAGTCTCTCTTCTTTGTCCTGCTGGATGTTACAGCACGAGTGTAGTGCAGTCTCGTTCACTCAACTGTTTCAGCATGGAGCCAAAAAGAAACAGCCCTGGCATGCGTCACAATTTGTGATAAGTGCTCCAACTAGCTTTCAGCCCAGCTTACTTCATTTGCCTCATGCACTGCCCTGTCCAAAGGGGAGTTCAACCAGTACAGTGATCCAGGCTGCCTTAAATGAAAAACAGGAATTGATAGTCAGATAAGACTTCATGTAAACAGCTCAGAAGAAAAATATCTGATATGGGTATCTATAAAATATTCTCAAACTTTTAAAAACAAATAAATTTTTAATCCAGGCAAGGAACAAGACTCAACTGGCCAAAACTGCTTTTCACTCCTTACAAAATTGCACCATTCACTGTGTTCTGGCCCTAGTTATCTTCCACAGCCTATTTGGACCTTGGCTCTATCTATTTTGAGCATACTTCAGGTATGCTGAGTAAACTCGAACACTGTTTTTGAACATTTCTGCTTGAGTCAGAAGTATCATCAACACCAGCTCAGATCATTACGGCTTTGTCTAGCTGAGTCTTATACCCTCCAAAGACAGAGTCCATAGCCTCTCCAGGAAATTTCTTCCAATGCTGCACCATCGTTTTCATCCAGTTGTTTCGGATTTTTTCTAGTGTGCATCTCGCAAGCTGGCTTCACTCTAATTTGTGGATGACTTGTGTGTATTCTAGAAATTAGAAGTTTTTTCCCTGTTTTAACATCTTTCCAAATGTCTATTAGTTTGTGTCTCATACTATCAGAGTTCCTATTTCTATAGTGTCTAACATAAGACTTCACTTTCACATTTCAACAATAAGGACTTAGCACTAAGGACTTAGACTTAAAAGCTTCCAAGACATTTGCACAGCTTTCACAGAATCCTACCAATGCAGAATATCATAAACAAAACTGTAGACAAGACATACATTTTGACCTGTTAGGCAAAAGTACTTGTATTCAGGCACTATTGAGGCTGTGTTTCTTAATACATTTTTACACCTGCAAAGAAATACAGAAGAATTTTCTACTGAAGAGAAATGTGCTCAAAGTACACAGAATGCCTGTAATCACTTCACTCATTTTCTGCTTTATTTCTTTCCAAGGAACTTTCCTTGCATTCAGGCATGCTGATACTTGCCAGATAAACTGAAAAATACTTCATGAGCAGCCAAAATGACTGTACTGAAATAAACTTTGTTGATTAAGACAATTTCTAAAGAAGTCTATTTTCAGCTAGATTGTCTTTTTCATAATTCAACAGCAATATCCTAGCCATGAATCTCTAGGCATGGGTAGCAGTTTCACTGCTTTATACTGACCTTTCCAGTGTGACTCATGTGCCTCATTAGGCTCTTTTATTCTTTCTTTCTTCATGTCCTTCAAGATATGATCCATAACCATTCTGATAAATTGAGGAAACAGATTGGAAAGAAGAAAAAAAAAGAAAAGAAACAGAGGAAAATGAACAAAGGATATGTAGGTGGTCATACTTAGTCAAGTCTTAGAATTTGCTGCCGATGTACTGGAGAACATGTCAGCTGACATTTATAAAAACTTCATTAGGTCATAGTGCTTGAATACTAAACCTGAGCCAGCCTCACCCTGTTGTGAAACACAAACACTTCACTGCAATATATGTCCAGTGTATAGGACTGATGAAGTTATCTTTTAAACTCCTCTCTACACAGCCTTCTAAAGATTGCTGGTGTCCAGTCTGGGGGATCACACTTCAGAAAATACTTGAACCTATAAGAGGTAGTTCATAGGAAAAGAAAAGTCTACAATTTATGTTTTATCTGAGACTAAGGACAAGATGAAAATGAGGAGGAACAAACAAGAAACAGGTTTCCACTGTTCTTCATATTGAACAAATTAGGAAGCAATGGCTTTAGATTTCAGCAACAAGGATTCAAAACCATGTTGTGGACTGAGGACATACCCTGGAGATACCAAACACTGAAACTGGTGGCCTGAACACAGTGATGACTTTGACGAACAGTTTAGACAGGAGTCTTGCCAGGAGTGACACAGGAGTAGCAGGCCTTAACTTGGGACAGAGAGTGAACTCAGTAACTCAGTGAGTCTCTCTCCTCATTCAGCTTTTCTGTGATTTCATATGTACCTTAAATCTTTTTATTTTGCAATGAAAGTTTTTCCTACTGTTCCATCTCTAACTTTTTATCCTTTGCTGTGTTATACATAATGTTCAAGACCCTAATTACTGAAAATCTTGAATCCCTCTAAGGTCTAATATACTCTTCAAAGCAGGAACATGTGAATTTTTGTCTACACTATATCACAGTACTGTAGGCATTAAAAAGTAATCAGTAATGCTTTAGTACACCACTTTCTCTTTCTCTTCCCAATCTGCCCTTCAGCAGTCAGAGAAAAACATAGCGCAGATTTTCCCATGAGTCTCAGCTGGAGACAGCTTGATCTTCAAATATTTGCTTTAGTGTATCTGTATATATGAGCAATTATCACAGTACAGTAAGAGGTCCTTTGTGCATTTTTTTTCTTTTTATGTAAGACTTGATCATAATAAAAGCTTATGGTCTTCAAATATATTCCACTCACATGAGCAGTTGCACATTTACTTGTTTAATATAATGTACTCCTCCCTGAACATTACTGAAAATTCTGGTATTCAGAGCTTTTATCCCTGAGAAGTGTCCCATCTCACTCTGGAGTTGCTGCACAATGTACAGTTTGACACAGGTTGGCCACAGAGCTTCTTTTTCAAATCCTCAAAAAAACCCCCAAGCTATAGTCCTGGTTCACTGCTTATTAATTCCACTGCCATTATCAGATAATAGCAAACTGGACTAAGGACACATGTATCAGCAATCTGCCAGAACCAAGTCTCTGACAAGAGTTAAGATATCGTGATATGGAAGAAATTACTAAGCAAGGTTTCCTTTTATAGTGTTGAGGCTTTAGGCATCAATTTATTTGAATGTAAGTTTCTTCTGCACTAAGTGACAGATTTATTTAAATCAGAGAATTGTGCACACCTTGAGAATGGAGCCAGATGAAACTAAAGAGAGACTGGCCTCCAGGACCAAGCAACTCCTTTCTAGTTCTTGCACCACTGAGGTAAAGACAAGAACCTCTGGCAATGAATGAACAAAATGGTGGTAGCATTAATCTCCTAAACAGATGGTTAAACCCAACAGACTGAAAATCTAAGCACTCAAGTGTCGTGGCAGGCCCTGGGACGCTGGTGGAGTGCCATGACCTTCTAGAGAAGCGTCCTGAGGAGGACGTCCTTGGGGGACAGACACATTCTCCGTGCTCTCTCCCAGGCAGAGAGTGATTTCAGCTCTTTTGTGCTTCGGCCAGCACAGGAGGAAGAGATGGGAGCAGTGTGTGGTGGCCCAAGGAGAAGCATTTTTTCTTCTTCCTTGAAGGGGTCCAGAGACGAACCGTCTTGAGGGGGTCTGAGGGAGCACGATTGATATAGGAAAGCCAGGGTCAGGGTAGAACATTAAACCAATCATCTGAGGGCTCAGGGGCGGTACAAAGGGGGAAGGGCCAATGGGGTACAGGCAATTTAAATGAAACAGGGAGGCATGCTGGGAGTAACTTTTTGTAACCATTACTACGAGGGAGTGACGAAGGGCAAAACCTCCAGGGTAGAGGGACAGCCTTTCTTTTGCTGAGAGGCTTTCAGCCTCCAAAACTCCCCTTTATTTATTAAAAAAGCTTCTCTGACAGCCCTTTTTAAAACATCACATAAGACAAGAAAAGCAACACGCCAAAAACAGTAACAAAAATCCAAAAAATGTTTTTAAGTAAGGAAAGCCCCCATCCTTTGAGTCCCAACTGTCCAAGAAAATTGTTAAAGGCATCCGTGAATTTTCCACACAGTTGCAATGATGGCAATGAGATAGATGGTCTTCACTGTTGGGTTGGGATGGAGTTTGAGGTAGATGTTGCCAGCAGGATCGCTTTACACGGCGGGGATGCTCGATCTACTGCTGACGGAAGCAGCATTATGGCAGAAAATTTTAAACTGAGCTTAAAGGCAATTTCAGTTAAAATTAAAATTGGACATGAGGTAAGTAGGGTTGGAGAAGGGTATTAGGGGACTAGGGGAGGAAGGAGAAACAGGAGGGTACTTATAGAGGTAAGTATGGCTAGGCAGGCTGATTAGAGTTTGTTTGGGAATCATGGGGGATGAGGTAGTTGTGGCTAGGTTGTGCCTAGCCTATGGTTGCATAGTCATGTCTATGTTTTGTATCTTTTGCCTGGGATCTTGTGATGGGGCAATTCGGTTGCTGCTGGTTTGTTGCTTTGCGGCATCTTCTTCTCCAAGCAGCCTGCTTTTGGTCCTGTAGTCTTGCTTTATGAGACTTGTAAGAGATTTTGTTATTGGTGTTGGTGGCAGTGTTTGTTGGCCCCAAGTATGGCTTTATACATTTTCCCAAGAGCCATTTTGGGCCAGATGGTATTGACACACAAGCATATTTCCTCCCCCGGGTAATCAATGGGAAAGGCCCTGATATTTGCTGGGTTTCTGGATCCTTGATCAACACCAGTGGCTTCTCATCAAGCTTAGCTCAGGTCGAATTTGAGAAGTGCCGGATTACGGGAGGAGTTGGCTCCGAAAAGGAACGATTTAGGAAATTCATCACATAGAGGGCCTTACAGAGTCTCCCAGCCAGAGACATGGTCTCTGTCCCTCGCTACTGTTGATCGAGGACTCACTTGATGGTGCTGTGAGTCCTTTCCAGAACTGATTGCCCTGTGGGATTGTGGGGAATACCTGTGGTATGCTTAACCCTCCCATTGATTAAAAAAGTCTTTTAGCTTTTGGGAGGTATAGGCAGGGCCGTTATCTGTTTTGGGGACTCCTAGGGTGACAAACGTGAGGAGAAGATGCTTGATGGTGTGTGCAGCATCTTCTCCTGCGTGGGCTGAAGCAAACACTGCACCCGAAAATGTGTCAACAGACACATGAACATATTTGGACTTTCCAAAGGCTGGAAAATGTGTCACATCCGTCTGCCATATCTGGCAGCTATTTAAACCTCTGGGGTTGACCCCAGATCCCAGAGATGGCAGCTGGCATGACTGACAATTTGGGCAGGTAGCCACAATGGCTCGAGCCTATTCTCTTGTTAATTTAAACATTCCTATTAAAGCTGAGATGGTCTGGTGATAGAATTCATGGGTTATCTTTGCTTGTGCAGAGATGTCCAGTATGTTGGTAACTTCCACTGACATGGCTAGTGTGTCCGCTTTCCTGTTTCCCTCTGCAATGGCTCCTGGGAGATCAGTGTATGATCTCACATAGTATGGTAAGGTTGCTTTCTGTGGGAGATGATATAGATTAGCTTAGAAAGCAATTTATATAAATTTGGGTTAGAGACCTCCTTTAAAAGCAAATGTTCTGCCCTCATAGCTACACCGGCGACATAAGCCCAATGTGTGACCGCATTAATTGATTCTTGAAATTTCTCAAAAGCTCTGACAATGGCCACTAATTCTGTGGTGACCCTTCAAGAACCTGGACATCAGACTCCCACTTCTGTGTCTTGGGATCCTTCCACGTCATTATTGACTTGTGGGAGGACCCAGAGCTGTCAGTGAAAATGGTCAGTGCTTTGAGGGGTGATTTACTTTGAATAAATTTTGGGACTAAATTAAAAACTGATTTGAACAACTTGTGACCTGGCAAATGGATTGAAATTTGGCCTAGGGAGCTATCTAAGGCAAACTGAAGGCTCTCGTTGGACTGGAGCAAATGCTCTAAATCTCCAGTTGTGGCCAAGGGTAGTATTATATATGTGAACTCACACCCTGCAAGAGAGTGGAGGCGAGCCCTAGCCTTCTTTATTATGTCAGCTATTAGTTCTTGTGGCATTGTTATCATTTTTGTGGGTTGATGGTGCAGAAAAACCCACTCCAGAATAATTAAATGGTCTCTTAATTGACTGTCCCATTGGTAAATGAGCCCATGGAATCAAGGGGCCTTACCTAGACCCGCCATCTGGAAGGGCAGGCTTAGCTTGTAGTGGTGGGCTTGCCTTGATGTCCGGGCTTCCTGGACTTTTTGGATTCATTCTTAGACTTCTGGGGTGAGTGCACACAGTGAGTCGAGGTCCTCCCTGCCACATAGAAGATTGAAGAGAGGGGCGAGGTCTTCCGTTGCAATTCCCAGGAGCAGACACACCCAGTTAATGGACCTTCAGAGCTGGTGGAGGTCTCACAGGGTCTTGGGGCTGTCTTTGATGGCAAGCTGCTGGGGTATGATCATTCGTTCCTGGATCCGGAGGCCAACATAAGTCTGGAGGCTGGAGAACTGGATTTTGTCTTTATTGATTTCAGATCCTGAAGACTCAATAGTTTTTATGGTTTTAGTTAGAGTTGAGTTCAAATAAGTCAAGTCTGGTGCACATACAAGGATATCGTCCATGTAGTGTAAAATTATGGTGTCTGGGAACAGGATTCTAATTGGTGACTATTTTTGCCACATACCATTGGCAGATTGTGGGCGAGTTCTTCATCCCCTGTGGCAGTATAAGCCAATGATAACATTTTAAGGGGGCTTGCCTGTTGGGTAATGGTATGGAAAATGTGAACCTTGGGGCATCTTGAGGATGGAGGGGGATATTTAAAAAGCAGTCTTTTATGTCAGTGATCACAAGTTTCTAGTCCTGGGGTTAATAGCAATGGTGAGGGCAGATCGGGCTGCAGGGGACCCATGTCCTCAATGATGTCGTTGATTTTTCTAAGGTTGTGGAGGAGCCTCCACCTGTCTTTGCCAGGCTTTTTTAAAACAAAGACAGGGGAGTTCCAAGGGCTGGTGGTCTCGACCATGTGGCCCTTAGAAAGCTGCTCCTCTACAAGAGCCTCCAAAGCACGCAGCTTTTGGTTGGAAAGGGGCCGCTGGTCGACCCACACTGGACAGTCTTGCTTCCAGGTGAGCCGAGGGGTGGTAAGTGGTGTGCACTGCTCAACAGTGGCCTCCACTAAAAATCCCTGCAGGGGATTTTTATGGAGGCTCCCCATTGGGCCAAGAGGTCCCTGCCCCAGAGGGTGATAGGTGTCCTCACTACATACGGGTGAATGGTGGCCCTCAAGACCTTCCACTATGATGTTGTGCTTACTGCAGATCGAGACTATGACCCCTCCAATCCCTGAAATCATCTCTGCCACAGGTTGGAGTTCCCAGTTTGATGGCCACTCGGAGTGGGCAATGATGGTGACATCCGCTCTGGTGTCCATCATCCCTGGGCGGAGGATCTTTTCCCCTTTACAAAAGATATTACATTCAATGACAGGTTCGTTGGAGCCCACAATCTGTACCCACATAATTGTTGGGTTAATTGGAACCGTTTCTGACTAGTCTTTTGGCAATAAAGAAACTTGTGCAATTGGAGTTCCTTGGTATAGTTCAAATGGTGGGTCCGTACAGCAGACAGAGACGAGGATCTCATCCTCAGGGCCTACCGTCGGTACTTCAGGGAGAATGTGGAGATTGTCTGGTCCACGAACTGAGTCACCAATGATTAAAATGTCCTGAGGACCATCTGGTGGCCCCTATTTCTCTGTTAGGATTCTGAAAACACACTCATCAACAAAGTGGATGGTCAGAGAGCTTACCACCTGGCGCTGGGTTCCCACCTGACTCGCTCTGTATGGACGGTCGTCTGGATGTGTGTTGGAATCTTTGGAGCAGATGACTGTTTTCCCGATGTTCTGGGATGGTGGGCAGAGCAGGGCAAAACGGCTTCTGATTTGCTGTCGTAGAACGGGGCCGGAAGTTTCCCGAGTGCTGCTGGTGAGGTGACTGTTTGTGGGGCCATGGACAATGGTCCTGAATTGTTACTCTCTCAGAACAGTCTTTTAGAAAGTGAACAGATTCTCTGCAGTAAAAGCATTTTTGATCATCTTTTGCAGCAACCACTGCAAAAGCTCCTGCCACCCCATCTGCAATTCCCTTTGCTACTGCCTGCGCTATGGTGTTTTTGGTGGAAGCATGTTTTGTACAGGCTTCAACCATCTGTTTGATGGTGGGCTCTGAATCTATGGGTAGAGACCTTAAGATTGCTCTGTACTCAGGGTTGGCATTTGCCTTGGCAATTTTGTTTCACACTTCTTTTCGTCCCTCGGAACTTTCTATTTGTTTTTTGAGTGCAATTTTCAATCTATCAACAAATTCTATGAAAAACTCTTTTGCCCCTTGCTTAATATTAGCAAAGTTTTGTGTAGGGAGGGAATTATCAGAGGTGAGGAGTAAGGCTGTTTTTGCCACAGCGGCACTATCTTGTAGTGTCGTTTCAGGTAGCAATTGAGCTGGGTCAGTGGGCTTTTGGAAGTTCCCCTCTCCAGCTAGTTGTTCCACGGAAAAATTTGGCCTATTGGCATCTTTAGAATGTGTGTCAGATAATGTTATTAGATGTTTTTTCCAGCGCCTGTCTCATAACGTGCACTCAGAGGTGTAAGGAGACAGTGCACTATGTTTTTTATGTTGTGTGGAACAAGAACATGAGCCGAGAAGGTGGCTTCCAAAAGGTTCTTGAAGGAAGAGGAGCTCCTGCCACGCTTTTTAGCCTCTTTACATAGGTCTTTAAGCTCCCCATAGGGGAGAGGCTCCCATAGGGGATGTGATGTAGACCTCCTCCCCTTGCAGATGACTGGGAAGGCTGTGATCTTATCAGCCAGCTTCCAGTCTCCTTCCCAGGTGGCCTCCCTTTGGATCTTCACCCAGCGATCCTCAGCCTCGGGGTATGGGTCTGAGTCAGAGGAATCACTACTCTGATCCTCCGAAGAGGATGGAGGATGTTGGATGGTGGGGTGAGACCTTTTTGGGTGTACCGAAGATGCCAGGTGATGAGTGGCAGTGGAGGCCAAGATGGCCTCCTTCCAGTCCCCATCAGGGCCACTTCCTGTCCTAGTGTCATGGGAACCAGAAGTGGGCTTGGCCATGGGGGAAGTGTCAACTGTGTAGGGCGCGTGGATGGCGTCCATGATAGGGAGGGGTTTCCCAATGGAGAGGGAGGGTCCCTACGCAGTTACACCCATTGGCAACACATGGAAGGGGAAGCACCCGGGTGCGATGGAGGGCGCAGGAAGTGGCGGAGGAGAGGCAGGAAAGCGGCCATTTTGGAGTGGAAGGGTGGAAAACTTGGATAAGAAGGAGGCAAAATGGCAGGGCTGGCTGCATTGCTGGTTTCATCTTGTAGGGTACTAACAGGTGAAGGAATTAGATAGGGAGCATGGGTAAGAGGTTAAGGGATAGGTCCAGACGGGCATGGTCAGTGCCACTCTGGCAAGGGGAGAGAGGGGATTGGTGGGGTGTCAGAGAGTCAGAGGCAACCCTGTGTGTCATAGTGACCACTACCCACCAATCACCCCTCAGACAGGGAAGAGGGTTCCGGAGAACAGGGAGAGGAAAGAGGGGAAGAGATTTTTAACAAGGGACCCAAAACACTTAATTTACGAGACAAAGGAAAGAAATTTAGACCTGAAAGCCCAAACGACCAGATTAGGAAAACGTTTAAAAACCCAACGAATAAATCTTTTAAGTTTCCCTTTTGATAACTTAGGAAGAAGGGTGCTCACAACTTGGTGGTATATGTCTCGTTGAGGAGGGCTGAGCATAGGACGGCTCAATTTGTTTCCCATCCTCAAATCTCTTATTTCCAACTCAGCAGTAAAAAGAGGAACTGAAAGGAAAAGGCCCCAAAGTCTCAAACTCACTGTTTTTTCTTCAGGCCTACCAAAGCACGCTGGGCCAAAGCAGCACTGCTGGGGGGGTCGTCAGGCTGTCAACTGGTCTTCTGTGGTGTTGCTTGAAAGTCCCGGTCACCCCTCAGATAGCTTCCAGTAGAACATGGGAAGCTATCCTTGGGGAGCTGGCCGTCCTGAACGCGGCTTCTGTCCTGCAGCCAGTGCTGTAGGAGACGCTTCTCCAGGAACTCTTTGGCAGAGGTCCCTGGCTTGGGCGCCAGCTGTTGCAGCGGGCCCTGGGGTACTGGTGGAGTGCCGTGACCTTCTAGAGAAGCGTGCTGAGGAGGACGTCCTCTGGGCACAGGCACATCCTTTGTGCTCACTCCTAGGTGGAGAGTGATTTCAGCTCTTTTGGGAGCTCTCCGCTTCGGTCAGCACAGGAGGAAAAGATGGGAGCCGCATGTGGTGGTCCAAGGTGAAGTTTTTCCTTCTTTCCTTGAAGGGGTCCAGGGACAAAGTGGCTCGAGGGGTCTGAGGGAGCAGGATTGATATAGGAAAGCCAGGGGTCAGGGTAGAACATTAAACCAATCATCTGAGGGCTCAGGGGCGGTACAAAGGGGGAAGGGCCAATGGGGTACAGGCAATTTACATGAAACAGGGAGGCATGCTGAGAGTAACTTTTTGTAACCATCACTACGAGGGAATGCCAAAGGGCATAACCTCCAGGGCAGAGACACTCACTCTTTTGCTGAGAGGCTTTCAGCCTCCACACGCAAGACAAAGCAAATGTTATTTATTCAAATATCTGAAAGTCAGATTCTCACCTACTAAAACCAGTGCTTCTGCTGAACTGCGTATAGTTAGTTACACAGGAATTATTCAACCACAAGTCTGCCTGAAAATTAGGAGTAAATTAGCAAATACATTTTTAGTGCAATGAAAAGCCTCCAAAAACAAGATGAGGGGTAGGAAGTCACTCTTCCTACTGATTCCAATCCTCCTGTGCATGCCTTGTTAATGCACACTAACACAAGAACAATCCCCAGGGTACCTAAAACGTCACACAGGTCGCTGTACTCAAGAAAAGGGCCTGAACAGACATATGACGCCATCCTCAGCCCTCACAGTTCCAGCTCTACACATAGTCCAGGCAGCTGAAATCGCTCCTATTCTGTTATGGTTGGATAAATGAGATGCTGTTCTATTGCCACAGGTTGTATCTGGTGTAAGGGGGTGGGAGAGGCTCTGCAAAGCAGTGCCAAGTGCACTCAGGTGCTCCACAGGGAAGAATAGCAGCAATCAGTGTTTCACAAGTACAGGGCCTAACAGGCTGAATAATATCTCTTGTAAATTGAATCTCATTTCTTTTCCACATGTGCCTTGACTTTTACTCTAAATACTATATGAACATTAGTTAATGGTGTCTCTCAGAAATACAACCATTTTGAATGTCTTCCTTTCTATGCATCTTAGCAGATAGTCTTTAAATTTCCCTTTACTGGAGCCAATTAAACCCACTCAGTCTAGCAAAAATAATACAGCAATCTCACGTTTTTGCAGGATCTGTATGCCCAAGCAGCGATGGCAGTCTTGAGCCATTTCACCATTAACACCTTTTTCTTATCATTGATTTCCTGGAAGTATTGCATCAATACCTAAAACTTACTTCTTGTACCTCCTAAAGACTAAGTATTCAAAGGTCATTAATTTACTTAATGCACTTTTCAATCTGAAATGTACATACGTATCTATCTCCAACACAGACATTCACTAAAAGAAACCACTCTACTGAATATATTCTCCCTTTGACTCATTTGAATAGTCAGCTGTTAGAAACTTATTATATTATTAATTTTATTAAAACATTAAAATAGACCTTTATCTAAACATATTACTTTGAACTCTCATCCCAGGATTTTCTCTCCTTTGATAGTGTACTTAAAACCACAGAGTCCATATTAGCTTTATGGAACATAATTTCACCAAACTCAAACCTAACTGGAGTATTAACCAGGTAGCAAAAACATTTTTCATATGTACATTGATACTTTGTGCCTGCCATGCAAGATGACTTGTGCCAAATGCCACCTTAAATCTGACATTCTCGAGGGCACTCAACTTGCCCCACAGCTCTCCCAGCCCAAGTAAGGCCAGGGTAAGCCAGCTTGCTGGCTGGTTTTTGCACAGTATTAGGTAATTTTGTCAGAGTTAACAGAAATGAGACAAGGGCAAGGCCCATATGGAATTAAATCTGGACAAAGATGTCAAAAACAAGAATGTCTTTAAACACATCAGTAACAAAAGGAAAACTAAGAAGATGCATAGAAGGCAAAGTTACCATTGGTCTTCACTAGCAAGAAGGAATCTCTGACCCAGGAGACCAGGATAAAGGAATGGCAGAAGCAAGACTTTCTTGGTCAAAGATGATTGGGTTAGAGAATACCTAGGCAAATTCAACATACACAACTCTATGGGCCCTGATAGGATGCACCCAAAATTGCTGAGAGAGCTGATGGACATCATAGCTATGGTCCTTACAATCATCTTTGAAAGGTCATGGAGATTAGGACTACTGCCTGAGGACTGAAGAAAATAAATGTCATCCCAGTCCTCAATCAGGGCAAGAAGGAGGATGCAGGGAACTGCATCCAGTCAGCCTCACCTCAGTCCCTGGAAAGCACCTCATGCTGGAGGCTGCCTCTATCCACAGGAAAGACAAGAAGGTGATCAGGAGTAGTCAGCATTGATTCACTAAAGGCAAATCATGCTTGACCAACCTGATTGCCTTCCACAATAGCAACTACCTGGATGGATGAGGGGGGAGCAGATCTTGTGCTACCTCAACTTCAAGGCTTTGGACACAGTCTCTAACAATGTCCTCACAGGCAAACTCAGGGAGAGTGGACTGGGTGAGTGGACAGGGAGGTGGATTGAGAACCGGCTGAACAGCAGATCCCAGAGATCATAATCAGTGGCACAGGCTGTAGTTGGAGCCTGTCTGTGGTGGTTCATCCCAAGGTCCAATAGTGGGCCCATTCTTGTTTAACTTATCCATCAATGACTTGGATGAAGGGGAAGAGGTCTCCTCAGCAATTTCACTGACAGCACAAAGCTGGGAGGAATGGCTGATATCCCAGAGGGCTGTGCAGCCCTTCAGAAGGACCTCAACAGCCTGGAGAGATGGGCAGAGAGGAACCTTCTGAAATTCAGCAAAGGCAAATGCAAGGTCCTGCACCTGGGGAGGAACAACCCCAGGCACCAGCACAGGCTGGGGTGACCTGCTGGAAAGCAGCTCTGTGGAGAAGGAGCTGCTGGTCCCGGTGGGCAACAAGCTCTCCATGAGCCAGCAGTGTGTCCTTGCAGCCAAGCAGGCCATGGTGTCCTGGCTGCGTTTGGAAAAGCATTACCAGCAGTGATCCTGCTCCTCTATTTGGCCCTGGTGAGGCCTCAGCTGGAATTACTAAGTTGATCAAGAGTCTAGAGCACATCTCTTCTGAGGAAAGGCTGAGGGAACTGGGCTTGGTCAGCCTCAAGAAGGGACAAATGAGCAAGGACATCATCAATGTCAGTAGGTACCTGAAGGGACAGTGCCAAAGGGACAGAGCCAGTCTCTTTCCAGTGGTGCCCAGCAATAGGAGAGGCAATGGGCAGAAACTGATGCAGAGGAAGTTCCACCTGAACATGAGGAAGAATACTTTACTGCGCAGATGACCACACACTGGAACAGGCTGCCCAAAAAGGTTGTGGAGTCTCCCTTGCTGAAGATATTCAAGAACCATCTGGACACAATCCTGTGCCATATACTAAAGGATAGTCCTGCCCGAGCCAGAATGTTGGACCCACTGGTCCCTTCCAACGTTACCCATTCTGTGTTTTTGTGATTTTTCTGTGCTGACAAAGCAGCGTGGCGTGCTGCCATTGAGAAAGGAAGCTAACCACCCACTTGTCTGCTCAAGATGTAAAGCCGCAGATGGAAATACCAGCTATTCACTTCAGAAGTTCTCATTAGCAGAGCAGTCCAGAGCTCAGGACCAGTATTTGGACTACTACCTGCTTCCACGAGTCACCGGGGAAGTACGCTGCCAGAAACAGGGCCCCGGCCGCCGCCACCTTCACCCCCAGGACCGCGTCTGTGTCAAACCGCCTATCTCCCGTACCCCCGTATAAAACATTAAGGACGGCTTTTGTTGGAGCCGGCGGGAGCCGGCGTCTCACGCGACAGCGTCCCGACTGAATAATTTAAAGCTCGTAAGGGATCGGCCTCACAGGGAGTGAGGGCCCGCATCAGCCACAGGCTCCCCGGCACGGGCGGCGCCGGGCCCGGCCGGGCGGGCTGAACCGGTTTGTGGCGGCTCCGGCTTCTGCAGCCCCGAGCGGCGGCGGCGGCGGGTCCGCCCCGGGGCGGGGCGGCGAAGGCGGAGCGGCCGGCCCGGCCCGGCCCGCCGGCGGCGGAGTGCCTTGGGGCGGCGGCGTGAATCGTGCTGCCCGTGCCGATGGTGCTCATGACCGAGCCGCGGTGCGATGCGGAGGAGCCGAGGGCAGCGCGGGCCGCCGGCCGGCGGGAGAACAGGGCCGCTCCGCGGCTGTGAGTAGTGCCCGCCCCGGGAGGGGGGCCCCGCGCGGGGCAGTGCCCGGGCCGCCCGCGGGGCAGCGCCGGGGCCGCGGGGAGCTGCGGGCGGGGAAGGAGGGGGAGCCCCGGGCGGTGGGGCCGCGCTGCTGGGGCGTCGGCCTGGAAGTTCCCGGGGAAGAATCACCAAGGGGGCTCCGCCTCCAGGCTTAAATCGAGCGCGACCACCTCCGCTCAGCCGAGACCTGCGCTCAGTTCAGCGGTGAACCCCGAAGTTTAGGAACAAGGCGTATTAATACTGCTTCTAGTAGTTTCATCCAACAGCCTGGAAATCTTTCTGAGCCGTAGCACACAAATACAGTAGTGGTGCTTTATCGCTTATGTTAAAGTGCACGGGCTCCTGTGGAAAGCTGTGACCTTTTCCTCTGGGTGCTAGGAAAACCCAGAACTTTGTCGAAGGTTCACAAAGTCAGATACAGGCAAGAGACGTTAAAATGGGAGTTAATTCTTATGTCCTTTCTCGGGAAGGATGGTGGTCACTTGCCCCTCCTGGCACGATTCCCCACTAGGCTCCTCGCCCAGCGGGGCCATACCCATACTCACACTTCAGCTTTTTAACCTGAGAAGTACCGTAAAAATTGAGCAAGTGAAGAGGTCGAAAATATTCTTGATGAGGAAGAGGAGGCCCTGCTGGCTGGTAAAGGCTGCTTGGACTAACTGATGGAAGGTAGGGAAGTCAGAGTGCTCAGAAGGGTGGGAGGACTCCCCTGAGGCTGCTGACCTTCCCAGCCTTTGATGATGACTGGAAACGTCAGGAGTTAAAGGTTCATCTCCTGCACTGGTCTCTTGCTTCCTGTGGAGGTCTCAGGTTGTTTAGGTGCTTGTGTGCCATGGCAATGACCATCACGTGAAAATGTTGCTGGAATCAAACTGCTGTCTGTTTCCATACCAGGCTCTCAATTCACATGGGTCTTGGCAATCCCAAGGACAGTGTTTGAGAAGTTCAGCATCTGTAAAACAAGAAACTAAAACATGTGGGGCTTTCTCCTCAAAAGAAGCTAAGAAGAGTTAATTTTCTCCTAATATGAGATGATTTCTCTTCACAAAGAACTTTTCTTCACAAATACGTAATCTTGAACAGCTTCCAGGAGAAAGATGAACAAGTTACCAGTAGCTAGCTCTTTCTTTTGAAACAAATTCTGGGAAGGTCTCTGTTGGTTTTTGGGTTTTTTTCCCCAGCTGTTGTATGAGTGATCTCTAAGCAGGTGTATTCCTAAACTATGTATCACAGTGAAATCTGTTACCAGAAATAACTTGCTTGTTAGAGAGCGCTGGGAATCAAGGTGTCTTCTAAGTGTCCTTTATCCTGTATGGTGTAATCATATCAGTGACTTCACACTACAAATGAAACATAAATCCCAGACATTCTCTAGAGTCTTCTGACTTCAAACCTTGGATTCTGATCCCTGTGCAGAGTTATGCCAGTGAACCTAATGAAGTTCTTCAGGTATGCAAGATCTGTATCTGTTTTTTCTCTTGAAAACAGAACTAGGAGTCCAAGATAGTATATGGAGAGCTTGATCTCCGAGGCATTGCACATGCACAGGTAACTGACCATCTGTTTTGCCCCCAGGTGTTTAGTCTTTCATCAGTTAACAGTTTTAGAAACAAGGTCATTCTCAGCCAGTGTGATAAACAGAGAAGTCTTACTCACTGTGACTCTAGGATTTTTTAGCTATCAATTTTAGCTGTTCAGTAGGTGTTACACAGGGAAGAGCTAGGCAGTCTGTTACACTTTAAGATACAGTGTTCAGTAATAGTGGCCTGACCCAGGAGGGTGAAAAGGCTGAGAGAGGGGAAAAAAACCTTGAAACGCTTTGTCTTAAACTAGAAAATTGTTGAAACATTTGCTCTTTGGAAACAAAGCTGGAATTTATTTTCCAGCTTCATTTTGCTGAGAAACTTGTCTGAGAAACTTGTGTTCATTTGATTGGGAGTTAACCTCACAAGCCACGTATCCTTGGTTTGACTAATGTGAAGTTACAGGGGAGATTGTTCATCTCGAGACCAGAAGCATGGCTTTAATTCAGCTAGAAATGAGATTGCTACAAGCTGAATTGTTGAAGATTTGGTTTTAGATTATGTTGTATGTAAATATATATGAATTTGGTGGAGTTCCCCTCATGTACTTCGAGGGAACAATATACAACTAACTAAGAGAGCTCATGGTGACCTCTATTTGAAAAAAAAGTGTTAGTGGGGTTATAGAGGTTTATGGAATCTTTAATGTTTTCCGCAGCTCAGGGGAGAGAAATATTTATATGTGTAAAGAGATTTATGTGTATACAGTAAACTGTGCTTCCTGGAGGTGTGCTTAAAATGTTGTTCAGTTTAGAGATGAACTTCATAGCTTAATATGCTGCTGCTGCTACCATAAAGGCTCCCTAGGGGATAGGTGTATCTGAGGGACTGAAACTGTAAAATATTTGGGGTTGTTTTGGGTTTTTTTTCCAGACTTTTTTTGGATTCGTTTTTCTTAAGTGTTTCATAATTAGAAACTTGGAAATTTGTAATTATCCAACAGTTGATTCAGAAGACTTAGGTACTTTCATACTGATTCAGAAAATGGGATACTCTGGCATATTTAGTGATACTTACATATTTGCAAAGTTTCCAGTAGATCTCTGTGAGTTGTAACCCCAGAGATAACACTCTGGAAGAAGATAACACTCTGTGGAAGATGGGCACTATTATTCTGCAGACCGAAAATAGTGACGTGCCAAAAGTTTGTCCTAATATGGAGTTCCTTCCAAGCAAGTAAAAAATTTGTGGACAGAAGAAACTTTCCAAGTGGAGTTCCCTAACCATTACATTCTGATGTGGTCTTGGAACAAAAAAAAAGTTAACCCTTGCGCTGTATATCAGGAATATTTTTTTTTTCACTGGAAGATGGGGTGTGTTTTATTTGTGGTGGCACTTGACCTCCTGTAGAGGAGCAGCCCCGTTTCAGGGACAGCTGGTGGAACAGATGTTTGAGCATTGAAAATAAGAGTGTGGCACATTAAGGAGAAATGGCAGAGAAGTAATAGCTAGCAGTTCATATGCCTTGTCAGCATCCCTCTGCTTTTATCCATGCTTGCTTCTGATGAAGTCCATGGAGTCCTTTCTGGTGCCACTAGTAATATTTGTCCTGGGATGATTCAATCTGTCTGTATAAGTGTGATGTGATGGGTTACAGTATGGCAAGATTCTGCTAACATTAAGTGGCACATTCTGTCCCTTTACTCTTTACAGAATCGGGTAATGCCCAATTACCAAGTGTAACTTACAGAAATGAAGAGACTGGGACTTCAGAGTCTTAAATATATGGAAGGTTTTAAATTTTTTAGCAAAAATGCATTGCAGTACTGGGGAAAATATGCTGCTGCAAGCAGTGGAAAATGCTTGCAGGTAAATTGGGTACTTCTGGGCAGGGAGAATGTGTTTTTTATGGTTGTTTTGTCTGGCATATTACTCTACTGTAACATATGTTTCTTAATAACTTTATCGGTTGATAAATTAAAACAAAATTAGTTGACTGATTTGTGCTTGATCAAAATTCACTATTTTTTTTTAAGTTTCTTACTTAAGAAAAACACAAAATGCAGAGAAAAAAAGGGAAAGTTATTTGTTACTGACTTCAAGTTTTATTTCTACTTTGATCTAGGTTAACTCCTTTCCAGTAGTCAAACTTCTACTGTGTTTTTTTAGGTTTTTTTTGCAAAGGGGAAAGAGTGTACTTTCAGGGGATGAAGATACTAGCATATACTAAGTGTATTTTTTAATTCTTCCCTAGTAGTTCTTCCTCACTTTTATAGAAGAAGTTGTAACACGTGATGTCTAAAGAAGGAGAGGCTCGCAAATTAAACATTTAAATTTATGGCATGACAGGAATGTCCCAGTCTAGGTTTGAACCGGCATTTGTTCATGATGATGTTTTTTGATCACTAATGTTTTTTCCCTTTTTTCTCCCTGCCATTCCTACTTCATATGCATGGTTAAGTTACAAAAGCAGCTTTTTAAAAATATTTTTTCCATTTGTAAATGCATGGTATGGATCTCAAGAGTTTTTTCTTTCCTCCTAGGAAAAACCACCACCTTTCCACCTTTAGCCCCGGTGCCTCATGTGGCTAATGTATTTACCGGTTATACGGAATCTGTGAGAAATACTTGTTAGGCAACATAATAACTACAGCTTTGGACAGCAGGATTTGTTGCTGGTATTTGACAGGTGATGCATAAACATCCCATCACAGTATTGTCTTCTTACTTCTATCTCCAAAAATGTTGCAGTCATGTGGTGAGAAATTATGTGCTTATCTAATGAGGCCACTGCTGAGGTGAATGATTTTTGTGCTCTGTGCATAGCTGTTGCCACGTCCACGTATATCCTTTCCAATGAATCTTCTCAGACCTGTGTTACTTTAACTAAACTTCTACCTGGCACTGAGTGTCTTTGCCTCTGTCCTTGAAAAATAGCACACTAAGTTTAGGGACGTTAATAAGCTCCAGAAAGAGTGACAGGAAATAATATCTAGGCTCCTGATAGGCAGCAGATAATTTCAGCAGAACAGGGAACGTAGAGGCAGACCTGAAGCCTTCGCTCTGACTATGAAACAGCAGTTCTGTACATCCCCCATAAAACCAGCCATACGCTGGCATGTCCTGCACATGCCTCAGTTTGGCCCTCTGGCTATAGTTCAGTATGTTTGTGGAAGACAGACCACCTAGGCAAAAGGCTCTTGATGTACTTTTGTAGCTGCCATCCATGCTATACTAGTTCAAGAAGAGCTGTTTAGATTTGTTCAGCCTTTTTCTCAACAAGAAGGACGTTTGTATCACAAAAAGTCCAGTAATTAAGGTAATTATATGTATTCCTATTTGGTTTTGAGAAATTTTAAAATACGTGTAAACGTGCTATGACCAGCATAGGAGAGAGTGTGTTTTGCCATGGAGAGCAGCTTGTGGCCAGTGGAAAAGTTCAGACTTTGAGAGCATTCACACTCAGTGTCATGGTTACATGGAAAAATAGAAAAGAAATGGTGAAAATAGAAAATCCAGTTGTCCTTAGCAGGTGTCTGGCTACCATGTGTCACATCTGATTCTAATAAGACTACCTTTTTCCAGGACTCTGGAAGGAAAATGGTTCCTTACATTCAGTGTCACAGTCAAAGGCAGTGTTGTGACTGGTGTTGGTTAGGCCCATTGTTGGGAGCTAGTATTTCCTAGTGTGAAATAGTAGCTTTTGTATTCAATTATCCACATTGTTCTGGCCTATTCTATGAACACATGAGCGAGTCTGTAAGAGTAGTCATAGGTTGGAAAAATAATAATGGGAAGTTCGGCATTTTCAGATCCTTGGTGAATGGTTCACTTCTGTCTTTGGTGAAATGTGTGATGAAACATCAAAAATGTACTCGGCTATTCCTTGAAACTTCAAATTTTGTCTTCTTGATTAGTGTTGCTTTTAAAACAAGTGAAGTGTGATAAAGCACAATAGATAGACACAATGAGAAGTTCATTTTCATCTCGTTGTTTTTCATTTGGCTTTGTTGTGCACTATTCTTGCTTGGAAACATCACAAAAATATAAATAATATATGTAGGAGCAGAATCTAACACACTTTAAAGAGGGGACATCTCATCAATGATTTTGGTATCATTGCCAGTTTTCAAAGACACTGCTTCATGAGAAAATCCAACTCTCCTTCTCTTTGTATATAACCTGTCAGAAGAATCAAAATTATTTTTTTCTCATGTACATTGATTAAAACACTTTTTGTGTAGCATACTGAGTCATTATTTCTAAATGTACCATAGAACAGAAGCCGCTGGTCAAAGGTTTCATAGCAGCTTCAGTTTTTACTAGCAGAGAATGGAATAAAAGTGTTTATAAGTTTGTTCCCAGACCTCTACTTTCATCTCTAACTGCATTCTTAATAATGGTTGTTAATATAATTGCAGGCGCCTGATTTTTTTTTTTTTTAATTTTGGGGTGTTTTTTAAATTTTTTGTGGGTTTTGTTTTGTTTTTTTAAGTATTTGAGTCTGATGTAACTACTTTTTTTTTCAAAAGCACAATTAATACTGAGAAACTGGCATCCAAGTCTTGGAGTATGTTGAGGTATGTTTTCTGGAGTTCTTCTTTCAGAACCCAGAGGTGCAGCTTCAGGCAATGAAGCCAAACCTTTATGCTTATTCTGTGGTGACCAGGCCTCGTTTGTAGAGATGCTTTTATTTTTTCAGATAGATATGTGTTGTTTCTGCCTGAGTTAAGGAACAGCTCTGATTGATAGATGTGTATATTATGGTGGTATTGAACATAGGAATTGTATATAGATGTAGTATTTATCTTTGTAATTGAATTTTGTATTGAACAATTGGTAGACCTGGCACTTAAGTGCATTTTCTCTCTTTTTTTAAACCCTGAACAAGTCATAAATCAGGAAATTTTTCTTTTCCCTTTCTCCTGTCACCTCTGGAAGCTAAAGATAAAAACGTGAGTAAAGACTGTATGCTTCCTTTTCTGTATGAATTGTGATTCTGTTTTTGTCTTGCTTAGGGTTAGAAAATTAGGTAGGCTAGAACTAGGAGATATGAAGACATTTTCTCATAAAGGGTGCAAGCAGGTTGAAGTATGAGAAAAACACATACTCCCATCCAAAGTATAGGTGAATGAGTTTATTTTACTTAATTTTCTTTTTTTTCTCCTCCAGAAATGTCTGTCAAAGATTTCTGTTGTGTGCTAGATTTGGCTATGCCTATGTTCAAATAAATAGTTGTTGGTCATCCTACTCAAACTCCCACGGAAACTGCGTGATGGGAATCTTGTGGAGTTGAGTGAAGATACACGAGAGGGCTTTTGCTTTTTGAAGTGGATATATGAAACGGAAACTCTTGAGAAGACAAGAGAGCTAAATGGCTTGTGTTCCTGTTCTAGTGTTAACTTAGTAAAATATCTTGTTATAGTGTCTCTTGTTTCAGAGCACAGGGAATTCTTCTGTGTTTTTTTTTTCTATGGAACTTGATAGCAGTCTGGTTTTGATTAGACAGGGAATACAGACAGTTAATAATAGATGGTATTTAGAGCAGAGAATTTACATACTTGCTAATGACGTCTGCGGTGTCACAGTGATCTTGCTGATGTCCAAGTGGTAAGGCAGTGTGAAACTTGATCTAGTTATTATGTGAAATGTCTATTCAGTTGAGGAGAAAAACCTGTCTTTGTCCTTAACAGTGTTGGAGGGGTTTCTGTTCAGTATTAACTCCAAAATTTAATTTGCATTTTTAATAAAGACATTGCAACACAAATATATGAAACTATTCACAGGTGCATAATCGTGTTCCAAGGGATGGATTTGGAATAGAACGCAGTAAGCATTTCTGCAATTAATTAGCTTGATATATAAAATTAGTTTCAGGTTTTGAGGAAGTCCTTAATAATTGGTTTCATTTCTCTTTTGATGCCATCTGACATCAAGATTCCAGCTGTGCCTACAGGTGTGTTTCAACCTAGAAATGCCTAGAGAATGTGGTGCATGTGCCAGTGTGCCCATCCATATGTATGTTTTACACAGTTAATGTGCAGCTATGTAACTCTGCCTCCATTATGCCATGTTTGGCTCTGATCTCATGAGAAGAGAATTAGCCTACTCCTTGAACTACCTGGGGAAGTTAAATCTCAGTCTAGTTCATACCTATTCATACTGACAAACTGACCTACTCTGTCATGCAGGGTTTCACATCTCTGCACCATCATTAATGCTTTGCTGCTCTCTCTATTTGATATAAATACAGCTACTGGCTGTAAATTAACTATACAAAAGACATGCAAAATCCTGCACTTCAGAATCAGCTGCTTTATTTCCTTCAGATTTCAGCCTGAAGTACAAGCTGTGTACTTGGAATTATACCAAATGGACACGTTATGTCAATCTAACATCTGTTATAACAGTTGTTAAGCAGCTTTCTGCCCTTTTGTGATTGGAGTAGCTGTAGCTCGTCTTCTGCCTGTTTTGATAGTTTGGGATTCTTAGTGATAGTCAATGTTTGGCTGCCCATTTGCATGGTAAGAATGGTGTGTGGTCTTCGAAGTAGATTAAATCACAACATTATTTTGAGAAATTGTTTCTGGGAGATGTGTTATCTCACATAAACAGTGCTGTGTGCCACATAACACTAGAGCATGGCTGTAGAGCTACGGGAGGCATTTTGCTTCTGAGTGACCAGACTGTACAGACAACATCTAAATCCTCAATTTGAGCACTGTTTTTTCCAGTGTGGTAACCATTCTAATCTTCTATGAAGAGGACAGCAGGAGAGTTTACAGTCCAGGTGTGAAGTAATTGAACTGTGTACTGTATGAATGCAAGTTTATCAGATAAAGCACTCCAGAATCTGCTTACACATGCAAAAAAGGTTTGTTCAGACTGCTGTGGCATACAAAAGATATCTAGTAGAATGACAGGACATGTCTTCTGAAAGAAAACTTTAACACTTTAGTGCTAGCAAAAAGTAGTTTGAGATGATTGTTTCTCTGGCACATGATAGGTCAAGGAAAGTAAGTGCTTAGGAAGAGACCTGTGACCTGCAGCATGCTGAGCTTCCAAGCATTGGTACATTCCGTCTTATCCTCTTGTAGTCATGTCTGCTTGAAGCATGTTGCTAGTATGTCTTTTGGATAATGCCTAGATAAATCTCTTCATCCTCCTCCATCTTCTCTGCTTTTAAAAACGGGCCAAAGTCTGTCATCTTTATCTCGGATTTTCAAATGTTTGGAGTCTCTCCCTTTGACTTTAAGTTTCTGTAAAAGTAACCCAGTCCTTTACCTGCATAGACTCATACAAGAAAGTAAGAATAGCTTAAATAACACTTTCTTAACATTGGGACTGTTCACACTACTTTGATTCCTTTGTCAAATCCTGTCAGTCTGCCAACTGCTACCCAATAAATCCAATAGAACCAAAATATACAGAATGTCATTGTATTTGTGATTGATATTTTCTCATAGATTGTACCAAGTATGGTTGTGGACATTGGGGAAAAATATTTCCCAAGTACTTTGGTTGATCATTTGCAGTAATACAGCAGTCTAACTGCTCCTGCAAAATTAATCCTTTTTGTATAACACAAGTGAAACTGGACCAACAGGGCTTCTAAGATAACATGATGATCAAATATGTATGCTCCATCCCCAGAAGGTACATTGCACCAATGCTGAGTCACATTAAACCCTTGGGAAATATGCTTAGACTCCAGTTTTGCAAACAATTGAAGATGTACCTAACATCTGATTATTCATCAGGTCTTTTTTCCTCTTACGTAACTGATCTGCAGTTTGTGGGCTGGGGAACTGGTTTGTCACAACTTACTGTGGCTTCTGGACTTCTAGAGCATTTATCAGGCAGACCAAGTAGTGTGGGTGTCCTGAGGAAGCTTTGTAGAAGGATTTGTGTGGTTGCAGGGGATTGAACACATATAACCACCATACAGTTCTGGAATTTTGGTCTCTCTTTTGTACACTGGGAAGTGTTTGTGTCTGGCTCAGTACTGGGGTTGTCAAAGACAGCAGTTGTTCTGTGAGGTTCACTTTCCAAACTGTGGCCTATTACCACTTCTCTCTCACATGTTTTTTTGGTCAGTGCTTCATATTCAAACTATATTTGAAGGGAACAGAGGAAAAGTTGCTATTTTAGATTAATGTATTTAATCTTTTTTCTCTTGAAAAGTTCCCATTAACATGGTACAGTATAAGTTTCACAGGGAGTCTGAATTTTTCAGGTCCTGGTGAAGGTTAATATCAAACAAGAAAGTTTGAAGTTGAGAGAATTTTATGCAATATAAGGAACTTGACGTACATCAGCCACAAAGCTTTGTTTTCCCAGAAACCATTCAGATCAGAAGAGGTGAAATTCCTCTGACTTTTAAAATTTATTGATGAATAATGTGCTTCTGAACTACATTAGAATGGAACTTAATGCACTGTCTTGGTTTATTTATTTCATAGCACTTTCCCTTAAACACAACTAATTTTTATTTATTTAGCTTAGATGCAGTGTATGATCCCACTGTAAGTGTAGGACTTGGCTTTGAAAATACTCCCTATGACAACTGTGCTTTATTTGGAACTAGAGACAATTTCTCCTTTTCTTTTAGCTATTATTTTGATAGGGTTGGTGGTAATACCAAGTATATGAGATCTTTTTTCGTTTCAATGGTCACAATGTCACAACGTTCTTCTGTTTTGCCCTGATATTTGCAAACCTGGTTCTTTTGTGTGCATCTACTCCCAAGAGTTGTGGTGAGAATCACTTTTTTTCTTAAGTGCTCTTAATCTAATTTGTTGTTGTTGTTGTTCCTGACTTTTGTGCTCTTTTTACAAAGCATTTGTGAATACTGACTCACTCATGAAAGTGTAAGGAGTGCTTTAATTTACTTGTAATTAAGGGAAGGGAAGATTCTTCGGATATTTAGAAAACACCTGCTAGTAAAATATTTGCAGTGTGGAGGTATAATTATCAGAAATATACGGAGAAATCAGTCTGTAGTTTTTCATTATGTGAAGGAGGCATAAGGAGGTAGGTAGGGTGAAGGATAGACATGGTAAAACTGTGTCAGCTAGTATTGCTGTTAATATTGGCCTATTGCTGCTGTGAGTGTCATGTGTTACATGGGTGAGTCTCCTCACAGCTGTGCTGCTGTTCTTGGCTGCAGAAGGCATCCTGGAGAGGTGAGCAGGCTGGAACAAGTTAGCTCAGCATTCCCACACACAGCTGTCAGCAGAATTAGCATATTGGGCCTCCTGAGCTCTCTGCCATCTGAAAGGAGCTAGATGGAATGGGCTCAGACACTAGAGATTCAGGAGTAGTAGAAGTTAGTAGGGAAGACAGAAAGAATGGATGAAGGAAAGCGAGTATGAATTGTAAGTAAAGAAGGCAGCAACAAAGCATCTAACCGTGCTGACAGGTGTAAGTGAGCAGTAGAACGTGTGTTATAGGTTTTTTTAAAAGATATTTGTACTATAGAGACATGAGACAGGCCTCCTTGATCAGTTGGGAGCATTGCCATGTGAGAATAGCAGGCTGACCAAGGCAGTGATCAACACTTGTCAGGCTTCAGGCTCAAGCAATTAATCTTAAAAACAATGCTGTTTTATGTAGCCCTGTTCACTTGCGAGTTTACATGCTAAGCTGCTTTTTTCGAACCTGGCAATTTTGCCTCACCTTGTTCCTCATCCCACTCATTTCTAGTATTCTCTGGCCACTCTTGAGGCCCAAGGATTTGGGTAATAGAAATATAGCAAGACTGTGAATAAGACGTTTTCAGGATTTGCAGACTTTTGGAGTACAAACTCACCTATGTTTGCAGGGAGCGCTTTGAGTTGGTATTCTGTTTGTCTGCTTAAAATCTCAAACAGCATGAAGTTACTTATTTAGGTTTTTCACGTAGATTTGGTTTCACAATCTCATGAATTGCCCATTTAATTGTCATTTTTGTCGACTGAAAATAAAAGCTGATGATGTGTGGTCAAGACAAAGCTGATCCAAGAATGAAGTTATGGGGAAATAATAGAGTTTTTTCTTTATTGGCTTTGTATATAATTGAAAGGATTACAGCGCTAATAAAGTACAACTTAGGGAGTAGGAATTTATTGCCCCTGTGGTGGGGTGTGCTAAGAGTGCTGAGGAAGGCTTAGATATGGAAATAGCTGCTCTTTGTAAATACAAGATGCCTTGAGAATCCTGGCATTTGTCCTGTGACATAAGCTCTAGTTTAGCTGTGAGGTAGGATAACACCTCATTAGACCTCAATTAACGTGTTGTGAGGCGTATCTTCTGATCTTACTCATCAGAGTGTAATAAAAGCAAAAGATCTGTTTGTGGCCTTCCTAAAAGAAGATTAACTTTGAGAACCTCTGTTAGCGAAACTTTTGTCTTAGTAAGAAGAAAACCTATTCATAGTAAAGACAGTGTCACATGATGGCTGTGGTATTGCTGTAAAATTGCAGAAATTAAACATTATAATGGAAATATTCTGTAAATGGGGTCATTCAGACCAGGCATTAAATTAGTGGGTAACGTGGTTAGCCTTTCCTCTTTAATCCTAAGAGCATCTTACAGTTTTTTCTGAGGCTTCAGGTTTCTGCAGGCAAGTGTGTGTCTGTATTTGTCCTGTCATTTTAAAGTGTCATCATTCTTCACACCCTATTATTAATAACATCTCTTTTTCTCTAAGTTTACTGAGTTGTTATTTTGTTGGAAAATTATGGAAAGGGTTGCCGGGGGGACTCTAATGGCACATTGCTTAGCCTCCAGACACTGGGTCCATACCACACATTTCTGAAGCAGTGGCACATGCTGTGAAAAGACATGCACTGTGGTTGCAGTGCTGCTTTTGTAAAATAAAACTGGTGCTTTTTGTACTTGGAGAGAGACCTTTATTGTGAAAATTCTACATGTGGAGTTTCACAAGAGAGGGAAATGAGACGCAAAATAGGACCCATCTTCCTCTTGCAATATTGAGCCACATATAATCTGCTAAGCACCAAGTGCTGTCATGCAAGATGTTTTTCTCCTGGATTGCCAATCAAATTAATTTCTATTAGTAATCTGAGTCTGAATACTGAACATGGAATGCATTTTTCCTAAACAAGACATTCTCTTCAGAGTGGAAGCTAGAGCTACAAATTTTATGAGTGCTGAAATATCCATGGCAGTATTCCAATTTTCTGCTCTTCATTGCTGAAATTCCAGTCCTGGAGCTTAGATGTATAGTACTGTTCAGTCAGTAGACAAAATTTTTTCAGGATCTCAACAGAAATATATGTTACAATTTTGTTCTTTAATATATGCTATATTGTCAACATGTGGCAGTGGAATTCGACATTAGTGTGAATCCTGTAATGCACATTCCTGTTTCTTTGGTTATTTATTTATTTGTTTGTTTGTATTTCCCCCTGCAGTTCAGATGGAGAAAATGGACCTGATGAAAAAAGAAAGGCTGGAAAATCACCCACTGTGTCGCTGCAGACCCCTACCAGTGAAATGGAGTATTTTGATGACCGGAAAAAAGCTGATATTGCTAGGTAATGTCAGTTGTCTTCTAGTAAGATAATTAGAATGGCTGCAACTCACTTCAAAAGCTAGACTGGGTGGCAGTATTTATCAGATATCCTAGTGGAGGTTATCTTGCACACTGTGCACGTGAATTAGAATCCAGGCACCTTCCTTGGTTACTCTCTTTCCCACTGCAAGCAGTCACAATAGAATTTAGACACTGAGCTGGCTTCGTTCCTATGTTCAAGGAAAACACTTGCCATTGCTAGTTACATTCCTTTCATAATCAATTTGACAGGCAGTCAAACTGAGCTGCAGTTTTAGTCCTGGCCTATCTCCAGAACATGCAGGAATATTGATTGTCCATGGTAAAACCATGACGTAAGTTTTAATTTTGGACTCTGTGCTGTATATTGCATCAGGTCTTTGTAATGTCCCACAAAGTCACTCATTCTTCTTTTGTTGGACGGCTGAAATGTATTTTAAGTGCTTCTAAAAGATGTTAAAATCCCACATGGATGGCTTGACCCTTTGCATCCTTTCCACTTTTTGAACTCAACAGTCAGTGCAAAAGTCAGTGTTCAGCCTAACACAGTTGTTTTGGTCACAAGGCAAATATTTAAAAAAGAAAAACTTAATTTCATGAAGCATCTTTGAGGAAAAGGTGTTTGAGGGAATATGTTACTACTTTTTTTTCCCAAATGTTGCAGTCTTACCGCTCATATGCTGTAATTGACTACTTCTGGTGAAGGCTAAACATAAGATTTTTGTCAAGCTTACTATTTGTTTCAGTTTGACCTGTACTTTACATAAGCACACAAATACATGTACTCACATATTTTAGAGTTTTCTTCTATGAGGGACCTCCTGAGATACGCAGCTAGTTTCTCTGCTGTCTAAGTCAGTGTCTAAAACAGATTGCTCTATGATCTCTTTCCAGCTGTGTTTCCATAACACTCATAGTTTCTCTTCCGCTCACTCATACGGTGCAGTAATGGAAACTTTTGTAGCACCTGTATTTCCCTACTGTATCTTTAGCACAACATATTTTTCAGGTCATTCAGTATGAGTACTGTGATACGATTTTTTCTTCTCCTGTTCAGTTTGCCTCTGAGGCCTCTGAAAAAGAGCTATCTGACTTTTATAGTATGTTAATATGCAGTTTTTCTGTGCCACATAGCTCTTAGAGAGAGTGTTCTCCTCTTTCTGATTTATGAAACAGTTATCCCACTTCTCTGTTTGTTTTTCTGAACAATCCATGCCATTAATTCCTCCTGTATAAAACAGGCGAAATTGATTTTCCCAGCCATCCACGGAGAATTTGATCTGTACTTGTGGGTTTTTTTTAGAGCTGTTTGAGGTTTTGTTTGGTTTTCCAGTATAAATGGATGGAGCTGTAGAAGTACAGCAGCCTATACAACTGGCACTCAGAATTCCATTTCATTTCCTGTAGGGTTGCTGGTTGTCTTAATGATTTCATTATACTACACTACACAGTTCATAGCCATCCTCTGACTTGTGCACCTATTCTTCTTTGTTGCACTTTTCAAATGAGCTTGTAGCTTGTGTTAAAAGTTCATACCTTTCTGTATACCGCCTTCCACCTCAACTACTAAGTTTCATATCATTTTATCCGACATTAATAAGGAATGTGCTTGCTTAGTTATTAGTATCTCACATGTTGCACAGAAATGAAGGTGAAACTAAGCAATTTGATAATTCATTAAGCTGTAAAAATGTTTTGCACGTTTTCTATTTCCTTACCAATTAGTCAGTTATTTAGAATACCCCTTCTAAATTTAAAGGAGACCTTCATCAGACTGTCATAGTCAGCAGACTGTCGCAGTTTAAGAAAATATGTACTCCTCTTTATTTCTGCATGATTCTTGATGACTTTTATAAGTTATCTAAAGGATTAATATGTTCCGTGGGAAGGCACATCCTGTTGGTAACTTACCAAGACCAATGAACTGAGGCTGGGCTTACATCAAATACTTTAAATCCTCAGAACCAAGAGCAGCACAGATAGTCCAGTCCTGACAACCAAGAGCGACTCCAAGATTGAAAGGAAAAAACGTGCCTCAAATCAGGTAAGACAGAGACTCCATTTGTTTGTTTACATAGAATAAAACTAAACACATAACTACCATGACAGGACTTTTGTTTAGCAGCACTCTAGTTCATGGTTGTATAAGGACACAGATTCCTTTTTCATCAGTGTATTAGAGTCTGAGTAAAGCAGAATATAGAGTTAATAACCATACAGAAAAAAAAAAATATGATTTCTTGTAAAACAAGTGGGCAGAATAGGACGGTGTGTGGAGGACAGGAAGTGGAGCAGGTCACTTGGTTGTCAGACTGTCTAATAAAGTGTGTGTGTTTTTGTTGTGGGGCTTTTTGTTTTTTAGCTGAAGGCAAATGCACACTTTCATAAGCTGTTTCTAGATGTTCCCATTGAAGAGCCACTGAAACAAAGTAAGTATTGAACCCGCGTGTTGTTGTTGGCTGTGGATCCTAGATAGTGTTGTTACCCAACAAATGTGGTGATGTACAAGAGGAACTACCTAAATTTTAAAAATTTTTAACTCCAGTTGCTTAGAGCTACAGGGCCACGTGCAATGAACATTTTGTTGTAATCTTGGAAAATTTAAATCTCTGCATGTATGGTATATTTGGAAATTGTAGCCCGTTTTGCCATTCCTGGAGTGTAGCCTAATGCAGTATTTTTAGGTACTGAGTCTTCCTTAGCAAAGGCAGTACTTGAGACAGCATTGGTCAAGTGATTAGCTTAAGTTTTTGCTGTTGATGATGTTTTGATGTTTAAAAATACTACTAGGAAAAGGAATGTTTAAATGCTTAAATATTTTACTATTATCTATAGTACTTATAAGAAGGGAATTCTACACAGACATGTATAGCAAATGTTTCTTGAAAGGAATGAAGGGAAGGTGGTTCATGAGTGAGAAATTGTTTGCTCAGTGTCTGTGAAGTAAAAGCTATATTACTTCACATGTTGTATCTCTGTTGGACATCTAGTTTAGACAATGGCCATAGACCTGGAAGTTTAAATACAAAACCTTTCATTAAACTCTTCGCATTTAAGTAATTGTTACTATTCATTTTATTCATTTCAGTTGTTATCCTTCAAATACTTTGAGTCTAAACTTAGGTCCGTGACATCTTCTGAGCTTGTCAGTATTAGTCAGACTTACTGAAAATTTCAAGGTTTGACAATGTTAATCAAAGTATAAACCTAAATATATTATAGCTTTGTAAAAAGAACAAAACAGAAGCCAAATTGGCTTGGTTGGGTTATGATTATGTTCAAGCTTATAGAGCACCTGTTTGTTTCAGGCTTTACCTGTGCTCTGCAGAAAGAAATTCTGTACCAAGGAAAGTTATTCCTTTCTGAAAACTGGATTTGCTTCCATTCCAAGGTTTTTGGTAAAGACACTAAGGTTAGTAAAATGTTTATGTATAGAACATTAATGTTATTCTTAACAATTTGTTCATCACCAGAAGTTCAAATTATTGTGCAAGGCTAGAATAGTAATACTTCCAAGTTTTATTAATTGCAGTCACTGTTTTTTAAGTGATGTTTGAAATACAGTCTAGAACTGAGCACTATTATTACTAGAGATTCAATCTCTTGTTTAAGGACTTCATGTGTAAAAGAAATAGATGAAAGGAAAGGATCTGACCAGCAGCAGTGAAGGCATTGTCAAACCCATGTAACGCAAATTGCAAAAACGTTTATCTTGAGGTAGGTACTTAAAAGAGGAGGAGGAGCAGGAGGAATGAAAGCTGAAAAGACTGTAGCTGGAGCACTGAAGAGAAGGACCAAGCATATTAAGGAAGTTAAAGAGGAAAAACTAAAACTGGTTTCTGATTTGAGTAGCAAAGTTCTCAGAAGAATTCTTCTAGCAGTCACATTTTGCATAAACAGAGAACAGGATAAGAAAAACAAGCTGGCAAGGTTTTTACTTGTGACGCCAGTATGCAGTACAGAAATTAGATGTGAACTGTTGGGAAGATCATAAAGTAGTCTTTCTTGGTGATCCACCTAAAGCTTAATACCCCTGTGGTGGATGATATGCATACAGTAAAAACAAAGGCTTGGATCTGTTTATTTGGAGCTTTTGGAGTGTGCTTCGTTTACATAAACGGCTTTGGTTTTGACCTCTCCTGGGGAAGATGAATTTGCTTCAAGGATTTCTTTGGCTTTTTCCTTTCAGGTGCATCCTTGAACAAAATTACAGATCCAGTAAATTGAATGCTGAAATCAGTTTAGGGGTTGAAATTATCTCATTTCTCTGCGGTCAACTATTTTGATGGAATCAAAATCATCTGTTGTTGAAAGACTTTATAAAAAGTGTAATATGTTTAAAGAATGCTTAAAATTATTGACAGCACATTGTCTATAACGACCTTGTGAGTTATGTTCTACCACTTGGCCCAGGACTACTGTTGATTTCTAGTTAATGGATTCTGTTAGTCATAGAAGTATATTAATGTGGAAGGTGTATATGTTGGTGAAAGCTGTGTGATACAAAGGAAAAAACAACTGGTTGAATGCTGTCATTCAATATTGGTTACAGCTATCTCGGCAATTTATTAAAACTTAGGCTGTTGTACTAGCAATTTTCTGTTCATCATGAACAAATGTAACTACTTCAAACTGTGGAGCAGCTTTCTAATGTTAACTAAGCTATAGGTATACAAGAATATGGTAGAACTTTACTGAGTAAAAAAACCTGGAAAAAGATCCAAAATTATGATGATGATGTAGTACTAGGAAATTATCTTTGTCAATAGGGTTTTAAATACAGGAATATATACATACTTACATATATGCTGAAAATTGCAAACATTTTACAAGGTAGGATAGAATAAACACTGTAAATGTATTAATAGCAATATTGCAAATTAGTCAGTTCTGGGTCTTATTTTCAGAAAACATTGTGGGGAAAACTAAGAGTGAAGGAGATAGTCTATATCATTTATTTGCAGCTTTGTTCAGCTTTTAGGAAAACCATCAACAAAAACGCTGGAAAATCAGGGATACAGTGAAAAATGATGTTGTGGGAGAGGAAGGAGGAAATCAAGCTGGACCGGAAGTGGAACATTCTTAGCAGTCAGATACACTGACGAAGTTCCAAGACACAAAGCTTCTATTGCTTAAAACTTGTGAAACAATTTAAGCTTAGGGATAAAGTGTTTTATTCTGAGAAACAGATCTACACATTCGAATTAATTTTTTTACAAGAATCCTACCTGCAGATTTTTTTGTACTGAAAGCTTTCATGCATGGAACAGCTGTGTGATTCAGGAGTTTTGAGTATGCAGTAAAGACGTTGTGTAGATTCAAAAGTAAATTGCTTCTCCAGGATTGAATAGACATTGAAAGACTTTCTTTCCAGGTAGCTCTAATTTGGCTATATATGTTGGCCTTGAGTCTTCCTTGGATTGTTTTAGCCCTTTGAATTACTTTCTGTATTGCCTACAGGTAAACCTTTTATTCTGAAATAAGTATTATTCCAGGTAAAAGTAGTTGTGCTGAAGCAGTGATTACATCCTTTCAATTTAATGCTGTGGGAACAGTGCAATAGACACATTAGTTTTGATTGCAGTAATGTTATCCATCAAAACTGCACACAGTAGAATGCCATTTACATCTCTGATTTAAAGTTCTTTAAGGTGAATTGTGAACTGAACAGATTAGAAAAATTGTCAGCTGCTTTCTTGTAGTTTATGGCAGGATTTCTGTTCAGACAGTATTTGGTCTTGTAACCAAACTGTTATGCACAAAGATTTTTTTTTTTTTTACCTGCTACAATTTTTCATTTCATGATTTTGTGTTACTGTTCTGAACAAGTTAACAAGAAACTGCACAGAGTAACTTCATTCACCTCTGTTGGCATGTTTTAATTCAGTGCTGTGATTGCTAACTGAATACTTTATCGACATTTTTAACCTTGCTTCCAAATTTCTCAGGTTGTTTTGAGAGCCTATTCCAAAGGTATTTTTAACAGGATCTGTTTCTTGATCATGGATTTTATTATCTGTGTTTATTATATTACATACATATCCAGGATTATTATATTTGCCTAACTCACTAAACCTCTAGGCTTTTCAACTCACTGTCTCCAACCAGGTATTTTTACCTTTATAAATTGAGATTTACAGGAAGAGCCTATGCAGAATATCTGAAATGAAATACTCTGAAACTTAGCAGACATTAGGCTAATGGCGTTGGATGTAAACACAAAGCAGGAAGGAAAATTGAGAACTTTTCAATGTAAATGCAGACTGCCTCCTTGGCACACGTGGGAATCAGTTAAAGTCAGCAGGTGTGTCAGGTCTTTCAGCCTTGCTGAAGGACAAACTGTTTACTCACCTACTTGTTGCAGATCTGTTAGTGATGAGAAAACTTTTATGATCATTATTCAACAAGCTTGTGTTGTCTGATATGTTCTGAAATACTTGGTTTCTAAACAAAGAAGCATAGCTTTAAGATTGGTTCGTTTTGCTGATCTGCAGCGCACTAAGCCTGTAGTCTTGTGAGAGCCATAAGGGATCAGGAAAGGAAGACACAAACAAAAGCCTGGATTAGCATTTTATAAAAGCAGAAGTAAACATAGTTAGGTATGGTTTCAGATTATTACTATTTCTTATTTCACATAAAAATAATAGTAATCAGAAATGCAGTGGAGAAATCTTTAAATAGCGAGTGTTGAAGGTCTGGCTTATCCCAGTAGCTGGGCCAGCCCCTCAGGAGAGAGCGTGATGTAGATTTGTATGTGAGTATTGGGATTTGAATGCTGTGTTGATCTTGTTTCAGATTAGTATACCTGTGCTGTCAGTGACACTGCTGAAGAAAACCAAAACTGCCCTTCTTGTGCCAAATGCTCTGATCATAGCAACAGTGACAGACAGGGTAAGTACTGGTAGAGACAATGGTATTTCAGTGAGTAAATAAAAAACAGAATCTGTTTGCCCCTTGCTTTCTGTAATCTTTCATTCCCTGTTTTCCAAGAATTCATAGCACCAGAGGAACTGAAAAAGCTGAGTCAGGAGGTGCATGCACAGAGGATTGCCTTCTTTGTTGTCAGCTTTGTCAGTGTTCTTCCATTTACTTGTATCTCGTACCTAACCAGTCATAGCTTAGACACACAAAACACTGTTGCTTACAGTGATATTCAGGAATTGTAAATGCATCAATCAGTAGGAAATGTGATTATCCTAGAAGCAGCTTCAGAAACAATGCATTTTCATTGCAAAAATATTTTTGGGTGCAGGAGACAGTTCATAAAAGCAAATTTGGGGTTTTGTTTGTTTGGAGGTTTTCTTAAGGGGTAGGTAAAACATAGCATGAAAAGTGGTTTTGAAAGAAGAGATCTGGATTATGCTCTTGTTCCTGCAGCAGAACATGGTAACTTTTATGTGCCTGTTCTGTATTTGTATGATAAATCTCAAGTCGTAGGCTTTGAAGGACTGCAGGTTTTTCCTGCCATACTAAAGTTGTTGAAAATTGTTACTTGATCAGCAAAATCACCTGTCTAGTTTTATTTAGATAAAAGGAAGACTGTATGTCTTTTGTAAACAGCCATGGAACTTTTGTTTTGCAGTACATGTTTGTCTCGCTACTCTCCAGAGATACCACCTACAAACTATTAAAATCTATCTGTAGACATCTTGACGTAAGTACTAGTGGCAGTGAAGATGGTATGTAGCTTTGTGTTCATTATTTCTGCTACCCTGCTGTGAAATACTAGTTACTTTCTGCCTGTGCTCCTTGTTAAAAGCGCTGGTTTTTTTTCAGGATACAAGTGTGGGCAACAGTCCAAATCCCTCTTCTGCAGAAAACAGCTTCAGGGCTGATCGTCCTAGAACTCTGCCCCTGGTAAATGGCTTAGAAGTTTGTTCTTTTGTTCCATGGCACCTTTCATTGCAAGTACTATTTATAGTGCCTGAAGAAAGGAAACTGAAGGAAATCATGACATCTGTTTCTAAAATTTCCATGAGTCTCTAACGCTAGAAAACAGTTGGAACAATTAGCATAATTATCTGGTGACGTGCAGTTTATATACATGTGTATGCTTTGTATTTATTCAAGGTCTGTATATTCTTCGTATCTCTGTCTAGCAGTCACATTTCACTGTATCGACGTAAAGTCTGCCATGAACAGTTTTTGAAGTGTTTTTAGTAGCAAACCTTCCTCTGTAAAACAGTTCAGTCATCTGAAAGAACTGTGAAGCCACATGTGATGACCAGAGGCTAAGTCTATTAATGTTTGTCCTGGAATTGACAACTTATCTAACTTAACAGTCTTTCTTATAGACAAAGCAGGAGATGAAGCTTGAATTCTGGTGATCTTATGGAGCTTATTTTTTCATTTGACCTCAACATCTTTATATGAGAGATTGTCCTGGTTAAACAGTTGTAAAGCTTTGCTCTTTGGTTCAGATTCTAGAGGAAGTTAGATTGTTTAGATTTAGAATGTGGCTGAGCCTTTTTGTGATTCATTCTCCCTATCAGGATTTCAATGAAGATTATTCTGATCTGGATGGAATAGTGCAGCAGCGAAGACAAGAGATGGAAGAGTCCAGTAGCACAGGCTCACAGACACCAGAGTTGGAATGCTTCCAAGGTGAGTGCGGAGAATGGACTAGTTCTCAGTTTTGCTTCTGTATCCCATTGTGATGTGGAATCTAGATCCTACACGGTCCTGGAGGATTATGTGGATTTTGATGTCTTCCTCAAGGTCTCAGTACCTACATTTCTGTTACTATAGTCTTCTGCAATCCAGACTCAGACAATGACTTGGTCTTGAGCAGATCTAAATTGTTGCTACTGGTTCCAGTCTCTTAGCCATGCAAGCAGAGATAGAATGTAGGAGCTGTTCATGCTTTAAAACACAAAAGAAAAACAAACAATCAAAACCCATTCTAAAGTAGTTCAGGTCACAGTGTAACTTCTGATCTACACAAATAACATTTTATACCATGGTGGCTTACGGTCATCAAGGTTATTTTTTATTTGTGTTTTTGTGGGGGTTTTTAAACACTCATTTTATTCTTTGAAGCTATTAAGATACTTGAAGATACTGTCTAAAGTTGTTGTTTATTTACCACACTCTTTGTAATCTGTTGTCTCAAGTTCTTCATCTAACTAGCAGCTGTTCTGATTGAAACTCACTTCATAACTCATACATCATAACTTCATGAGCGCAGCAGTGCATTTTTGTAGCAGTTTTCTGCCGTGTTACTTTTTATTAATTTTCCTTTTTTGTTCTGGGTCTTTTGTTCAGCAGAATGATTTGGAGTTATTTGCTTTCATCGGTATTTGATATTTACTGTGCATCTATATTTAGTTGTGTGGTGCTGTTCATTAAGTTGTGGTGTCATCACATGCCACAGAAGTGCTTCTGAATAATGTTTTAGCTTGTTGTCTTACTTCGTGATGGCTAGTAACTACTTCAAACCATTCCATTTTCTTTTTCCACAACTGAAAGCCAATATCCAGGCAAAGAACCATCCTAGAGAAAGGAATTGAAAGCAGGGGTGAAAGGTAGAACATCTGTCCCTCACAGTTGTTTCTTGTGCATCATTAGAGCAAGTCTAGGGTAGGCAAGTAGAGCATAAAACTGAGTGTGATTAGATTTTTCTGTCCCATTTCTTTCAAGATATCATTGACATTTTTAAAGACAGGCAGGAAAGGGAGTTGTAGTGTCCTTTTTAAAGTAACGATGCACTATCCTCATTTGATGTTGCTATTAAAGTAATTTGGAATCATTACTCTAGCAAATTCAGGCCTTTTGAGAGATTACTTTTGTGGCTATAATCTTCTGCCAGGAAATTCAGTAGTAGCTTTCAACATTTTCATGGGTTGCCATCTTCTAAAAGATCCGGGCTGTAAATGCAACATACATCATCTTCTTACAATCCAGGTCCTTCTTTTTGTTTTGTGCTGATGTGGAATTAGTATGTAAACTGTTTCAAGGATACTAAATCGACTGCTGCTTTTTACCCAAAAGTATAGAAATGCACCTTTTTAAAATTCTCCTCTTCCTCTATTTTTTGACCAACATAAGCTGTCAACAATTTCCTTTGACTTCATATTTCACCTCTGTTAAAAATCTTTCTTTTATAGATTATCACGTTGTTGAAACAGAGACTCACTTGAAAGTTTCGAAGCCTGAGGCCAGGTCTGTTCGTTCAGATGCACACAGTAAACGTGGGCCCGATGGAAAAGCCCGGAACAGTCCTCGAAATGGTAAGAAATCAAAGACAGATCTTCAGCTGGAGTAACTTGAGATAAGTTTGCATTATTATGTCAGTTCACATAATACAGAAGATCTCTTTCTGGTTTCTCCCTCTGTTTGCATTATCTGTTGCATCCTTCAAAACACTGTTTATATTCTCTGGTCTGCTTAAATTAAGATTTGGTTCTTTCTCTTGCAGGCCATTCTGAAGCCTTCAGGTTCCTCCACAAAGTGAAGTCCCAGAAGCTCTTATCTCTGAACCATGTACTCGTATTTTATGCAATTCTGTAAGTTAGCAATAACAAGATTGTCAAAAACTAGGGTTTTCTTATGTTTACATGATTGATATAATGTAAGCATGATTGATATAATCAAAGCTTTATTTGAAAAAAAGAAGGTATTGGGAATTGTGGCCTTTACATTTCCCAGAAATGTGTATATATATACATACATATATATGTATATACATATTTCTATATAATCCTGCTGGGACAGGCTTATACTTAACTGGCTATTTATTTTTAAAAGCAAAGGGTCTTTTGATTCAGAAAGTGTTTAAGTACTTGCAGAGGTTCCTTTTGCATGTCACTTAGCAAACACATACGCAGGTCTGAGATTTTCATAGCTGTCTAAATGCCATTGATAGTATTCCTGAAATGTTTCTAAGAACAATACCTGTATTATTGAACATGTACAAGTAACAATTTAAATGGCTTTTAACAATAAATTTGTCAGGTACTGTTAAAGTTTCCCTAACTGTTATACTTTTATTTTTCTCTCTCACAGTGTTTGTGTTTTAATACTTTCTACCTTCTACATGAGATACAAAATCAGTGTCCTGGAGGAACGCCTTATGTCCATGACAGCCTTTGATTCACATATTAAGGAGTAAGCAAAACTCTGGAAAAATGTTGGGGATTTAAAATCTTTTTCCAGAGCAATGATTCTGTGAAGAAGGTGTAACTTTTGTCTTCAGTCTTAGTGTAATTTGATTAGTATATTAGAAACATACTTCATACTCTTTGAGCTAATGCATCTGTCTTGCTTGTATAAGGCTTTGTGTTGTCTGTTTGCTACTTAGAAATTGATAGCCTATCTGAAACAAAAAGCCCCACACCACAAAATCAAATCAAAACAAAATCCAAACACGCTAAGGGACAGGGACCATAGTTACATAAATTCCTTTCTGTAGCTAGAGTCATGGCTGTCATCTGCCCCTGCAGTTAGTTGTATTATTTGGATATTTTTTTGTCTCTGTGTTGCACAGATAGAAAATATGCAAATATTAAATGGAGAGGCAGTGCAGAGGTATGTGTATTTTCCACAGTAGTTTGCCTCTATAAGTTTTATTGGCTCCTTGCTCTTGTCTTAGGACAGAAGGAAGTTAAACTGGATACTGCTGAGAAAACTATTCGAATTATTGAGCATTAGATTCTGCACTAAATCTTCTCCCCTTCTTAAAACAGATTTTTCCCTGAGTTGCTCTGAAAAATGTGGCTTCAAAAGTCATTTGTAAACTCAGTGCAAAACCTGCATCCACATGCAACATGAGATGGAAACTCTGAGAGCTGGAGAAGCACCACATGAAAAAGAGAGGGGAAAAATAAAAGTCAAGACAAAATTCAAGACCTGGCTCAGGCGTGATGGAACTGTTTGCAAAGTGGTTCAGATTTAGCTTGCATAAGTGTGCTTTTAAATTCACCTTTCTTTCATTATCCATCCATGACAAAAAGGGTCACTCTGACATTGCATTTGTGGTCATATCAAACAATGACTGTGCTGTTTATGATCCACCTTATCTCAGCTGTCATCTGTAGAAAGCAGTAGGACTTGTGTCAGAAGACAAAGCCAGCTTCTTCATAAAAAAAGGGATAGGAAGGAGATGGTGCTCTATCTATGCAACCTTGCATTTATATTTTACCAATTTATTATGCAAGAGGTGGAGTAAACCTGCCTCACATAGTAGGCAATGTCAAAAGCCTTTTTCTCACTTCTGGCATATTTTTATTAGCAGGACACTGTGTCCCTTTTCAGAAACACTAACACATGAAAGTCCTGTTTCTGTTGCTCTGATCCCAAACAGTACAAGATACAGGAAGGAAGATCCAATGTGCACTTCTGCAGTGTCAAGGGCTTGGGCTTTCCGATTTCCTCCAAGTCACAGGATGTGGAACTTAGGGAACTTTTCAGTGGAAATGGCTATAAAGTGTTCCATCCAAACTTCTGGAGAATGAGATCATGTAAAAAATGTAGTCAAGAAGTGATTTTTTTTTTCTGTAAACAAGTACAGTTTACAGTTCTACCCCTCTGTTGCCATCTATGTGTGTATTCAATTCTGTTTTCCTCTTTTTTTGAGTCTGTCACACTTTCTTTTTCATTCTATTTGACAGACATCAAGTGCACCAAGATTTGGGATCTCACCTGCAAATTAATGCTGATGCCCTTTGTGATGAGTTAACTGCTAATCTTAGAAAATTAGAAAAGGTAACATTATATGATATAATGCAAATGCTGATGGACAATAAGGTTCTTGCTGTATTTCTATGATCTTTTATCTTGAAAAGTGTTGAGTTACCCCCTGATTCGATACCAAAAGGTGGCATGTTTTCCTAGACAAAGGACTAGTTTTTTATAAATTAACCCTATATAGTATAAACATAGGTATGTGTAAAAGCTTTGCCTTGAGCTGAGGCTTATAACCAGGAGAAGTGCCCCTATGGCAGACATTTCAGGGGTGATTATTACATTATGTAGTGACTCAATGGTTTTTTTTCTTTTTTTTTTAATCCATCAGGGCTAAGGCTTTTGAACTTAACCTTTATTGGTATTTGATTAATTTTTCTGTTTGGGGCTTTTGTTGATGTTTGGGGTTTTTGATTAATAAAAATGGTGCTTGCTTACATATGTAGTCAGCTTCTTCACACAAGGTGGCTGGAATTGTTTTACTTCAGTAACAAAAATGCTGCTGAACCAGTTGTGCAATTCCCTATACCTGACCCTTGTTTTTTACCATTCTCTAATTGGAAAGCTAAATGTATTTAGTGACTTAAATTAGAAACCTATGCAAAACGAGTGGATGTGCAGATTCCTTATTTGGTGTTTTTCCCCTTTCTGAAACTCTTTACCGGAGGCTGCACCACTCCCCTGGCTGGGGCTGGGCTGTGTCCTGCAGTGGGTCTGCTGGATGCTGCTGGAATGCCTGTCCAGCACAGGGCAGCCCCTGGTCCTGGCCCACAGCTGCTGCCCCTGCAGACCTCGCCCACCTGCCCCCAAACCCTGACAAATGCACCCCAGTACAAGTGGGTGAAATGCTCTGTGTTGGGTAACACATACACAGGCTGACTGTGACAAAAGCACTAGTGGAACAAAACCAGAAGTTACTTGAATTCCTATGTGCTTAAGTCACATGGGATATTTTTGCCTCCGTTTCTGAAACTGAGTCTGTGCTAAGGTCTTTCAGCTCCTTTTTTCCCCCCAAACCAAATTTTTCAAATAGCATAAAGCTAAGACTGTATAATATCGCTCTTTATATGTGTGGCATAGGTTTTAGAAATACTGCCAAAAAGGGGTTTCTTCCCCCACGTCTTCACCCTCTTGGCTATGGAAATCTGTAATAGTAATGCTGCCTTAATCCCTCTGTATTTTCTGGATAATAACAGTGTGAATACAAGGGGAAAATGCTTACCAGATGGTTACCAGCTACAGTCTTCAGCCAAATTATGTCATTTAAGAGGTTTCTGCTTTCTGGCTGCCTGGGACAGGCTGGCAAGATGGTTCATAGGAGAACTCATTTCAGTGGGAAGCCAGCCAGCCAGCCCTTTGCAGCAAGGCTAGGCACTGTCCCACTCCCTTATATAGTCTCTGCTTGGAGACAGTAATAGACAGCTGGATGGTTAGATCATTCAGCTGTTCCTAGAGAAGTAACCTTCTGTCCTGAATTAGAGTCTTAAATGGTGTGCTTTTTTGGTTTAGTGTCTTGCTTTCTTTGTTTAGTGTCTACAGGATTGGAGCCTTAAAGACTTACCTTTATCTGCCAAATATTCAAGGTGATGAAGTGTTCTGCATACAAGCTAAATTAGAATTGCCTTTAGCTGCATATTGCCACATCCTGTTCTAATCTAGATGAGCAGTGGTTAGAAATCTAATAGCTTTTTGTTCTCTGAGCAAAGTTATGCAGTTATTTAACAGTTTCATATGCCTTAGTGAAAAGTGCTGGTAACCGGCTGCAGCAGCAAAGATAGCATACATCTTGTAGTATAACTTGTCATGTCTCCTCTTACTTTCCCTGTGACCACAGCACTGTAAACTGGAGCACTGAGATGATCTAGATTAAAAACTAAAAACTACTCTGCAGTTAAAAAATGGTTAGTGCACAAATATGTTGCAATGACTTTTTTAGTGTGACCTTGTGATTTTTACAAGTTCTCATTCATACTTGGAGCCAAGGAACTGCCACTGTTGAGCAAAATTCTGCTGATGTGGCTTTTAATTGTATTTAGCAACTTGTTAAAATGCACGGTGTCTATCAAAGGATAAAGCATTAAATTGTGGGAGGGGAAAATGTGGCCTAACATTACTCGTTCCCTTACAACTAACTTACCAAGCTAAAAGGAAATTCCTGTTTACATGGTAAGCAACTCTCATAAAATTAAGTGCCTCTTACTTGTTTCCCTTTCCTCAAAATGTCCTTCTTGAGAAAAGTGTGCATCTGGGATAGAAATCATGAGGTAGGACTGAAAAGTGGTATCCTTGAACAGGAAGTACAATGGCTCCTTGAATTAAAGCCTGAAAGTAGTTGTGACTGAATCTGTAACCACTGCTGGCAAGTTACTAAGATACTGAGATATTGAGAACATGTGTGTCTGGGGATGTGACCCACTCTATTCCCTCCTCTCTGCTTTTAAGGACAAGGAGATGAAACGTGGATAAATAGGCTGTGTAAAAATAGGTCTGTTCCAATTATTCTCAAGGATGCAACTCACATTATTTTAATTCCAACTAGAGGAAGATAATCCACAATCAATTCACTAAATCTGGTAAATGGGACATGTCTGCTGATAAGACTATATTTTGCTGTGCACACATCATGACTGAAGCTGTTACAAAACTATTTGAATTATCCAATTAGCCATGTGACTTGGAAGTTTGAGGCTTTTACTGGGTTTTGATTAAGATGAAAATAATTCAGTTTCTTGTCCCATTGCTTCTAACTCTGATTTTTATTTTTGTCTTTTCTTATAACTAATGGAGGAGACAATCTATAGGAGAAAATTTCAGGGAATATTAATCACATTAAATTTACGTGTCCTGCTAGCTGATTGTCTCAGTGTTCCATTTGAGGTACTTATTATAAAGGGAAGCATTTAACAGGAATATCATTGGTATGAAAACGTGTGACAGAATTAACATGCACACAGAGTATATTGAAGAGTATGTCTTGATTTTCTTTTCTATTTAAAATGCAGTGTAACACTTCTTGCCTCTCAATTCTTTCCCTCTCTTTTTCTAAGATACAGAACAACTTACAAAAACTGCTTGAAGATGGTGAATGAAACATCAGTGTTCTTGGACTTCTTCAGACCTCATTCTTCTCTCTTGACAAATCGTTCCAAAGGAGCTCTGCTGGCCAGAGTTCAAGCTTCTTTATTTTCAGTCCAAGCCAAGTCTTAACTACTGTAAAGCTCACGTCATCATGCAAAAAAGTCAGTTGATTCTTCAGCATGTATCTATATATTTTGAAAACATATATGGTTTGATCTACATGTATCTGTTTTAAAAATATGGGGATTTTTTTCTCTGTTGTGTGTGAATTAATGGATTTTATAGCTTGCTTGATTTTAGAGTTGCTTACACCAGTGCAAACCTGGTGCATATCTTTTTACCTCAGCATTTACTTTATGCCTATTGTCATACATATATAAATGTGAAGAATGTCAGTTATGATTCATGTACTGAAGTGTTGTGTGAATGAGCAGGTATCTTTTTTAGCTGTGATTATGGATTGGTGCTGTGCTCTTCATTTTTACTTACTTCTCTGCACCCTGACATCCCAAAGATCAGAAAACAGACACTTCTGTGTTTGAGTGTGCAAAGTCATGAATGTTTGAGGTCTCCAGTGCTGTAAAAAGGCTCAATTCCACTTTCTGTGACTCTGTATCACCACTGAGGGTAAAGTCTGTTTCTACTGGGCATTCAGGTTCCATTGAAGTCAAGTCAGAAATCTGTATGGACTTGCCAATTTACAATCAAGTTGCTTATGAAGCAGTATGGGTGTGACACACCTGCACAACCTAGCAAAACTGCCCCTTTTCTGTCCACTCACATGGTCTCTGTCCTTTAAGTTAATCAGTGTGAAGATCCTCAGTCAGCTTTCCTTGGTATTCCATGGGGTTTTGATTGGCTGAGTAAGTGCAGTTTCTAGTCCAGTGAATGAAAATCTGGTCTTGGTATGTGACTCCGGGGACTGGATATTTCCACATAATGAGAACTGGCAAATTAATGGTGCAGCAATATAAACAATCAGTAGAGTGAATGAAAAAGTCGACACCTGCTTTGTTATATCACATACCGGTTTTCTTTCCAGAGTGCCTAAGATGGGGATTTTTAGCTTTCTGATTCACCAAGCAAGCTTATTAGTTTTTAAAAAGCAATATTTAGGATAATAACTACTATCTGTGAAGTAACAGTATTGTTTATAATATGCTATGCATTTTATAACCATTTCTGTGAAATGTACCTACTTTGTTTAAATAAACTTTTTAAAAACAAGTGACTCGATACTGTACTTTGAATGAATCTACATCCATCCATCAGTTTTGGTTAAGTGTGGTATTCATGAGGCTTATAGCCCACAGTCCAAAATTTGTGCAAAACCCAGCACCCAACACAAGAGGTTAGGAACTGTATCCTACTACAGTCCTTCCTCTGACCCCATTGTTTGTGACTTCTTTCTGGATCTCAATGACAACAGTAAGAAGAAATTTCGCCCCCAGAGTTCTGCGTTTTCTCAAGTTCCCCAGGTTTCTCAGGTTTCCTCTTTGGAGGATATTGGATGAGTACTGGAACGTTGAGGCAGTGTAGAGGGCCCTGAGGCTTCTAATGTGCCTGCCTGCCTCAAGATTCCACCTGAGCAGAGTATGTAAGAAATTTGTGAGATTTGGCTGTTCTCCCTAGTGAAGTCTCTGCCTTTGCTTTCTCAATTATTGTGGCGCTATTGGAAAACTCAGCTTCACAAGAAAACTGTTGAAATAAGTTATTTTTAATTTTTTTCCATTCTTTTCCATACTTTCCTCTACAATTGCACATCTTATGTAATGTTTTGGACTCTCACCTCATCGTCTACCTTCTCTTCTTCCCTCTCCTTAATTCTGTATCAGAAGTCTCTAGCTCTGTGGTTGAAAAATTGATGCCATGAGCCACCTTTATCAAAGGAACTGCAAGAAGACTTGGTTACATCCAGCAGCTGAACTGAGTTAGCATTTTACTTCCCTTACATCGTCACACCTGTGCTTTTCTGCAGGAGGACAGAGAGAGAGAAAATATTTGATATGTGCCTTAAGTAAATCAGGCAGGCTAAGCCCTTATCATTAGCCATACAGAACAAAATAATTACTGGAGGGAATGAGCAATCGGAGGTGGATGTGTGCCCTTTAGCCTGCTGCAGCAGCACGCCAGGGGAGGCGAGTCTGGACAAAGGTGTCACAGTGTTTTCCCAGTGCAGGAAAGCGAACTACGCTCCGGAGGAAGGGCTGGCTGGTGACACAGCGGCCATGTGAGCGCCCTGGCGCAGCTCAGTGTGACCTCTTTCCTGCCCCTCGGGTGCTACCCTGCTCCCCCTCTTCCTCGAGGGAGGAGGAGGATGTCTCAAGGGTGTTACACGCTTCAGGCATCAGGGCACAGGTGGGCAATGAGCAGTGTGAGGTACTTCAGGGAGCTCCGCAAGGACCCACATGGAGAAAGCTTATAAGTGAGTGATTTAAATCCTGTGATTTAAGCTTGCAAATGGAGAGGAGGGGGTTTACCCCAGTCCTGTTTGGGAGGGAAGTACTAACAGCAGGGATAAACAAGGAAAATCTGCTTCCCCCAAGACTGGGACTCTTAAAAGAGCAGGGAGACTTCTTCCAGTATCTGTAGCAGGTAGTGTATACAAGGGCAACGAGGAGAGGTTTTTCCTTTCGTAGGTGGAAAAGATGTGTGACTTTAGGGAAGTCAGGAATGCACACAAAAATTCTTAGGGCACACTCTTAGTAACAATCGTACAAAACTTGCTGCATAGGCTGCATAGAAATCTGCTTTTAAAAGCCAATTTTAAAATTTCTTGTTTGTTTTTCCAGTTTTGTCTACCTGTTGTCCTTCACAGCATAGAGGCTAGAAAAAGAGCTGAGTTCTATCAGCTATGCAGGACCTAGTCGTACCAGGTTCTGGGAAGACGCTTTCAGTACACAGGTGGAAGGCAAGAGGGGCACATCACCTGTGCTTTCTCTAGTTGTAGTTAGTGAAAAAGGTAATGAGGAGTAGTATTGGCTGTTTGGATGGAGGAGCTGTTGAATTAGTTTTCTGTCAAGGTATCAAAGTTTATGGTGCTGTTGTGTGAAGGGTGCAGCTAGCACTCTAGGCAGGAAGTATTATCTGCTGAAAGACTCTCAGCAGAACATCAAAGGGTATAGCTCTCATTAGCATTTGCAGGAAAGACAAGCAGTTTTGTACATGTTTTTGAGTATATCTGAATTTTATACTATTAACTGTTTTGATATAAGCCTTTGTACAGGTGTGTGGTAATGCTTTCTGCTTCTTGCTACACCTGCACTTTCATTTCCATGTTTCCACCCCATAGTCAGTTGACAAATGCTAAAGAAATTTCCTGGTTGGTGTTTCCAGGCCTTTGCAGGCTATTGCTCAGCTGGTTCAGCTGCAACTGCTAGTGAGGTATTATTATTCCCAAATACGTAGGAGATTTTGCATTTACAGAGCAGGTGTGACGTGCAGTAATGATCAGAAGAAGCTGGCTATTTAGACAGAAAACTAAGCAAACAGTTACACTGAGCAAACAGTTCTTTTTGTGTTCAGTGCCTGTGTGTATGCTTATATAAACAGCAGAGGAATAATGTCATTTGAAAGGATTTTACCAGCACCTGCTTTTCAGTTTGCCTGGTGAGACTATCTGAGTCTGACAGGCAAATTTGCTCAAGAGGGAAAATTGACTCATCTCATTTGACACTTCTAGGTTTATGGTTTGAACCCAGTGGAGCATTCTGCTAAACATGGTTGCATATAATGAGACTTTACAAAAGGGATGGGTTTTTTGTTTTCTTGTTTTTAAAATTGGTGCACTATTATTTATGAGTGTAGAGCCTCATAATATCCTCTTGTTCACTGAACAGCCACATAAAATGTATGTCAGTATATTTTATTTGTGTCTAATTAGGTAATTTAATTGTATCTAAAAGTACTCCCTGTTTATCATAAGCCATCCTGGATTTTAACAAAAAATCAGTCAAATGTGAACAATAAAACAATATACAATCTACAGTAAATCCACAGCATTTGGGAGAGTTTATTCCCTGAGCTTCATGGAATGTTATGATGCCTATCACTATTCCTGTCCAAAATATAGGGATTTGACTTTTACAGTTGTTGTTTCAGACCTTCTGGTCTTCTTCCTGGTGGCACCTACTGACTCTCAAGTTTCCATTTAGTCAAACTGGCCAGTGAGACTATGCCTACTCATCTTGGATTAAATCTCAAATTATTTGGGTGACAAGGCCTAGATCTAGTGTTTATAAGACCTAGACTACACCTGCTATTGGTAGTATCCTCAAAAGGGATGATCCCAAGAAGGAACTGATTAGAAGTGTGCTATGAGAGGATACTAGCAGGGTTAGTTTGATAATCAGAAGTGGGTTTTTTCCTCCTGTACCTAGTTTCATAGCTACTATAATTTACAAACAAGGGGTCAGGATGGGGATCTTAGCAAACAGACTTTGAGCAGGAATTCAAGGTATGTCAGTAAAGCCTTTCCCAAGACTGTTTCATGTACATGTACACAACAGACAAGAATATTCCAGCTATCCCCTACTGAAGTTACAAATGCTTTGCTTGAATCACTTTATCTATTTTTGCCACAATGGGAATTATTTCTGCCAAGAAGTCCACCTTGAGTTGGATGTCTGTACACTAAGTAAACACCTGTGCCAAAAAACTTGGAAATTAGTTATTGAAGAGTTGCCATAGAAATTGTTGCCCTCTGCATACATTTCATACTGACTAGGTTCAGACTAGCTGCCAGTCTTTGTGAGTTCAGTTTAGATAGCTCTTCATCCTGATTGTTTTTTAAATTTGTCCACTGTGGGTAAAGCTTCTGCTCCATGTGGCCTTCTTATATTTCCAGTTTCTGTACTAAGTCCATTTGGAAACTATTTAAATGTTCATTATTAAATTTGAATTTTAAATGTTCATTCTTAAGCTTGAAAAATACCTTTCCTGAGCTTTACATAAGCAGCAAGCTCGTGTCATGATGATGTAGGAGCTGCATCATGGTCTGGAGGTGTGACGCTCTTCATTAAGCTTCATAATAAGGATTTTATAATCCTTGGCAATGCAGGTCGTTTGGACTGTACAATAAAGACTTCTTCAACTCTTGTTCTCACCTAATGGTATTGATAAGGTAATTTTCCACTGACTAAGCATTTTAGCAGTGCTTAGCAGGAGATTAAAGAAAAATCATTCTGATGTGCTGTCAAGTACAAAATTAAAAATCAGCTCTTCACACTATCTACAGGTAGATGTATAAAGGCTCCCTCCAAGAAGAAAAGGTAATGAGTAACTTAATTACAACCTTACATACTGAATCTGGCACGCAGAGCAAAAAACAGCTCTGAATTCTTCCTGCACTTAGAGCTTGCTATCGTGGCAATGTGCACACGTGGGCCCATTCCAGAGCAAGGGCAATGTGAGAAGGAAGTCAGCTGGTACCAACAGCTGTTTCCACGACGTATGTAATGAACCACAAACTTTCATAATTGAGTGATGAAACATTAATGCCTCAACACTGGCTTATGATACTCACATGAAGAGATGTCCTTCTGTTTTTTTTCCCAAAAAACTCTTTTAAGTGATGCCACTGACAGCACACATGAAGAAAACAATATAACCTACATTAGATGACTTGAAAATGGTCACACTTCTAGACTCTGGTCAATAGTAATGGCTATAAGGCTGTGTGAAACACCAAGTTCTTGATTGTATGAACACATCTTCCACACTTCTCTTCCAAGTCTCTTCATGGATTTCTGATTCTGCAATCACTCTTTGATCATCACAGTAAATGCTACCACAAAAAGTCTAAGAGAACTAAGAAAGTACAAGGTTTGTGTTAGGTTTAGGACTAAGGATATGACACTGCTTGTAGCTGAATATTGAGAGCTCTAGTATTTAGCTACTCCTTCGTTCTGCTTATAGACCATTCTCTGCCTCCATTTCCCACCTTGTTCTACTACATGCAGCCTGGATCCAAAAGTTTATTTTCTAAATAGCAGCCCATCCAAGACCAGTTAGCTTTCCACCACGGATAAGAGTCTGTAAAAGAGGCCAGTATCAAATGCAGGTATGTTGTGCAATGCCTAAAATAATGCTTTAGGATCTTTGCTGACATTACAACTTTTTTACTCTATTGTTTCTGTAATTGTATTCCATGTAAAGTGAAACAGCATTGGAAATTGCAAGAATGTTCTGAGGCAAGTTCTCTGCATACCTGTACCTCTGTGCTTCCCCAGGGAGCCACGGCCACAAACAACAGACCAGATCTGTCTGCAGCAGTAAGTTAGGCTTCTACACAACTCTGGTGTCTTAGCTGAGATTAAAAATTAAGGTAAAGAAACTAGCACTGCCTGATCCTTAGGTTTTAGTCATTCATCTGCCTGAGTCTCTTCAGATTCATGCACACGTCCATCCCCTTTGCCATAAAGCAGTTAAGTGAAGCCAGCTGTGCCTGTTGTCCAACCTGCCAGCAGCTGCCTTCCTTAAAGACCAGTATTACTGTCAGCCTACCATCACTACCTTCCTGGTCATGTGCTGCTTCTTATTCCTACCAGTACACATGTGGTGCAGTATCCCTTATTTTCTTCCAGGAAAACCAGCTGGAATTACTTTGAGCAAAGTCCACATTGCAAAGGTATGTTGCATCACCTTTGCTGTGTCAGCTTTGCTAAATAGATTAGAGCATCTGAGTAATCAGTTTGGTGGAGGAATGTAGAACTGGAAATGATGAGAGTCTGGGGTAATAACACACTCATATCTTATGGGTAGATGTGGAAGATGCTGCTTTAGGTATCTATTTCCCTTTTAGCAGCACTTTCCTATGTTTAGGCCAAGGTTGGATAGGACCATCATACACATCCTTGGACAAAAAAGAAAACAGTTACAGCCAGGTTTCTCATATTCCCTGTCCTGGCTTTGAGAAAACTTACCAAAACAGGCTGACAAATGCTTTGGGACAGCAACTGATACAGACTTTTTGGCAGACCACAGAGAGAATAGCATTGTTTTAGAGGGGAGGACACAACCTGTGTGTGGGAAACAGCAGAATGAGGCAACAGCATAACTAAGATCCAGTTCAACCTCTAGGTCAATGCACACGCCAAAATCTTACTTTGTAATGCTCTGACCACGTCTGTGTAAAGGAACTGTCTTCATATTGAAATCTGTCTCTGCACTGTGTGGCTGTGGAGCAATAATGATTCCTCTGGAATTCTTGTAGATAGGAGCAGACCTTGCTCAGCCCAAGATGTTCCTGGACTGCTCTCGCCTGGCAGTCAGGATATGCCACAGTCAAGCCACTGCGTTTGGGGCTCATGTAGTGTGAGGCCTTTTTTTGGTAGCTCTGATGCCTGGCAGTCAGCCCTGCTGATGAGAAATTGGGAGGGCACCCCAGCTGGGTGGGCGTAGGCTTCCACAAAGGGGCAGGAAGGGCAGCAGGAAAGCAAAGACAGCTTTTTTCTTGGACAAGAAGGACAGCAGAAAAGCATATTGGAAAAATAAAAAAATACAGCTTTTTGCACCCACTCTTCTGGGAAAGAGCTGCAAAGGAAGTTATCAGAAAAGTTTGGGAAGAACCAGATTTCTGTGTGTTGGCTGCACTCGCTGTATTCATCTTGCCTGGGTGGAAGAGAGCAAAAGATTAATATCTTGAGTCTTAGTTCAGTGGCCTGGTAGATCCAGATTCTCTATCCCCCGCAAATACAAATATTGAGTAATTAGATCGAATTCTACAAACAGAAATAGTACAAATTCAGAAGAAGAAAGAGCACAAATATTTTTGGCTCTGCTCTCCTGATTTACTGAACCATAACAAAAGTTGACTAATCCCTTAGTACCAAGGAATGAGAAGCTACAGAATGATGAAACACATAAAACATTTTTAAAAACCAGCAAGTTCATGGAGATCCTATAGATGCCATTATGTCAGGTATTTAGGGGAAAAATTAATTGTTTTGACTTGGATAATATCTGCTATATTTCTACAACAGAACGTGGTCCAATTTCTGGCAGGCAGATCACGAAAGACCATGATTTCCATGTTTAACCCACATTGCAGAAGAAGTTTTCTCAGCAGCTTAAATACAGAATTCAATATATGTTTTCTGAGTAGCTGAAAGGCATTGAAAACCAAGAAAATCATTCATCTTTTGCATATTCAGCAGACGCCAAAATACCAAAATGTCTTATCCCAGTTTCAAAAAAAAACCAAAGAAACAAGTTAAGACTCTGAGGAATTACAAACATCTCATTTAATTAGGAAATTTTTAGTGTGGAGAACTCAAAAAGATTTTTGCACAGTATTCTTCCCACAGGAATAACACAGGCTAAGTACAGGGAAGGGTTACTCTTTCTGTGAACTTTCAGTATTTGTTCATAAAGAAGAAGGCAGTGAACAGCCGGAAGAGAAAATGATATGATCAGTATGCAAGCCAGAGTACTTAGACAAACAATGGCTGACATAAATCTCACAGAGATTTGAAACGCATGGTTTGCAACATCAGAGATGATTTTTAAAAACACAGAACAAGGAGACTGGTGTGGTGTTTCGGCTTGGGGCTTTTTTTGACAAAACATGCTTCATGACATTGGGACAATTTTTACAGCAAAGAACACGTTAAGAGGAACACAACCATAAAACCAATGTTTCTTCTGTTCTGAGATGCCTTCCTTTGTGTTTTTGGTGGGGTCTTCTTCCTTAATCACAATAGATAATTTTGACAGCCTGTTAGATTCACACTTCAATCAATTAATTCTGAACAGATTTGGAGGTTTGGGGCGATACTGTACCTTAGTGAATATATCTATGTCTCATTTGCCATAAATGCAAACTTATGTGCTAGCTTAAACTTCATCTGCCTCCTTTCCTTGCATTTTCCTCACACAGTAATCCTCCTATCTTTTCATATATTCAAAACCACACTCTTTCAATTAATTCTATTTTGTGCACTCCACCCCACCTCCCACTTGCAAATAATCTGTCCTTCCCCGGCATTCCAAATGTAATATCCAGCAGTTAAAATCCTGATACTGAGTCTTACCTGTCTACAATCCTCTTTGTGCCTTTCACATTGGCTTCCCCATCATCGGCATCTCATCATCTTTCTGGTGATTTTGAATTCCTCATCCTCACTTTCAAGGCCCTTTCATTTTCTGCAGCCAGCAATGGGTTGCTGCCTTACAACACATCCTCCAGCAAAACTAAGGTGCTTTTCAGACTTAGAAGGGAGTTACTTCGACATTAAATTGGCAGGAGAAAAAACTAATAAATCAGTAACACAGCTAACTAAAAAATATGGGAAGAAAACAAGTAGGCAAAACAGAGTCACAGCAGCCAGTGTTGGTTAAGCCAAACTGAAGTCCTCATACTGGGTTTTTAACCTACAAGGAACTTACTACAACAGCAAAGCTTCAGAGAATAGTTCAACTTATACTGCTTCATGAAACATCACCATAACCTTATTCTGCTATTTCTTCTGCTTTAAACCACGACCATAAATCAACTGCTGTCTAGGTCAAACTGAAAAGAGGACTGTGGCCAACAGATAGCTCCCATCTCTCCGACACTTAATCATGAGCACATAGAGGGTTAAGTGAAAACAGTCACACAGGAGCTAGGAGGTTTATATTCTGGGATTCCACAGGAATCCTGCACACTTCTTGTGGTAAATGTGTTAAGAAAAGTATCAGCAATTGTGGTAAAAAATGTAGGTAGACAAAATACAACTCAAAGAAGACGTACGTGCTACAATTTTTAGACATGTTTCTAGTACAGCTGCCGCATTGGACTGAGCAGTTTGTATTACAGGTCATTCTAAATCAGGCCAGTGAATGAGGAGCCTTATAAAGTCCAGAGAAGACAGGAGACAATAATCACTTAGTAACTGTTTGTGGTTTAACAAAAAATCCTTAGAAGCAAGAGAGCTAATATTTATTCTGTCCCGCCTGAATCTCCCATTTTTAAACTCACATACTGCCATTTCATTTCCTCTGTAACATTCTGTTCCATAAGCAAGCAGGTGATGTTAGCTTCACTATCACAGCTAAGGAGGCTTGGGACACCTGTAAGGAGAGTGTCAGGGAAGCATGAAATACAATTGGCACATACTGCCAGCTTTCCAGACTTAAAGGTAATGAAAGGATGTGCCTTCCTCTGAAATTCAGGTATCTAACTTGAGCTGTTTGTTCCTCGTAAGTTCACCTTGAAATCAGGCTGCAGGAAAAGAGCTATAATGCCAGAGAGCAGCAGCATACTGGGTAAAGTAAGTATTAAACCATTTGTTCTCCCTAGCTGAAACACTATTATTTTTAACCTTTGGCTTTTGGAGTTAATGTTTTATATAACAATTGCACTAATCAACTGAAGCTTTTGCAGAATAGAGTGGATTTAATTACTAGCTCAGAGGCAGCAGTCCCAGATGTACTGAAACATAAAAAACATTCAGACAAAGAGGTCTGTGTTCTACACAGCTGGCTAGCAACTGCAAAGGCTGCCCTTTGCAGGCTTTAGCCTGACCAACAGCGACACCGGGAGGAACACAAAGGTTTTTAAAAAGGTTCTGCTATGCTCTGCTGTGTAAGTCCCATCCAAAATGCACAGGCATTTTCCTGTTATTTGGAGGAAAGTAATGAGTAGAATGGAAAATCAGTGCTAATAATTTAGCAGAAATGAAAGGCTCTATTATATAAGACAGTATTTACCTTTGTACCAGCTATCCATAGGATAACCATGTTCAAAATGTGAGCCAAGACACTTTCTCATTTCAAGCAGCACTTCAGTGACAGCAGATGTTTGTACACTGAATGCAATTAATTCAATAGTTTTCAAACACCAAGCATGTACCACATGACAGCATGGCTTGCTGATTAAGGAATACCAAAGAGAAGACACTAAAAAAAATTTTTACTAAGTCACTGTTTTTACTCAAGAAATTGATTCTGTGTGATTAAGGAATTTTACTTCTATATTATAAGCCTTAATTTTTTTTTCCTGCTTCCACTTAGGAAAATAGAAGGACACATTTGTACAATAAATGAGCAACACCTTAGTGCAGGACCAAAACAGACAGAGATTCAAAAGAAAATCCAGGCACAGAAGTCTCCTGTAATTTACACTTTTTCACATAGTTACTAATGAAATTAATGCAGACACACTAATGGGTTAGTACACCTAATGAGTCTTGGATGCAGCACCTATACATATGATTTCTCATACAGAAACACAGATGCCACAAATCAAAAGTTCTGGCAGCCATGTGGTTTTGAACTCATTCAGCAACAGCACAGAATGATGAAAACAATACGTGAAAAGAACATGATATAACATGAACGGGCTAGTGTATTATTGCTGAAAAAAATGGTGAACACTTTCCCAGTTGCTTTAAATTCAGCACTGCAGGACCACTTTTTGCAAAATCCCAAGTTGATACCTACCACTGGCACATAGTATCCTTGCTCCTGAAAATCGTCACCTCTGCAAGAAGCTGTGACAGGACACAACAGGATAGAAGAGAAGCAGCCTACAGCTCCCATTCTCACATTTCATTAAAAAAGCAATTTCTCTGTTTATCAGCAAAAATATTAGTAGAATTTTCATTTTTCTTCAGGTAATAATATGGCAAAAAGAAAAGAAACTACTTGTAAGAGTGTTCCCATCAAGGTCATTTCACAGTAAGCAATACTGTGCTAACAAATGAATTATTGATCACGTGTCATTTAACACTTGTTATTCACTGGTGTTACACACTCAGCAGTAATTAAGTTTATGCAACAGTGGAAGACGCTGATAGAATTTGTATTAAAACTGCAAGTCCATTATGTTGCACATACCAGTAGCTCCAAGATACATTTTACGAGTTCTCAAAACTGCTTTCCTTGGGTGAGATAACCCACTGACAGCTAATGCAGTTTACAATCTCCTGAGTGGACTTTTCAAGTTAAAGCAGAAATTGAGAAACTGTGTGCTTACAGTATCTTTAAACCTCCTTAGTTTAATACCTCATCATAATCGTAACTACTCATAGGCACCTAAATGCTTGCCAAAACATATTACAATCTGCAGCAGTCTTTAAGACACTCTTCCCAGAGCCACTTCACAGGAAGTCATTCAGCAAACCAACCAATTCTAGTAGGATTGTTCATCACCTCATATAAGGTGAATTCAAAGCTGTCTAGAAAAAGAAGCAGCACTATGATTACATGCTCTGATGCCACACTAGCAATCCAGCGATAGTGCAGATAACAGATCTTTGCAACGGTAATTCTCATGCTCTGCAAAAGTGGAGCTGAGTTTGCAACCTACTTACAGAGAGCCCATTCTCAGCCTACATAACGTGGATTTAACCCACTTAGTCATAACACAGAGAAGCAGGCACACCAGCACTCCATGCTGAGTCCCCTGTAAGGCTACTCTTATAAAAGTTTGTATTGAAGAAGGAATTATGTATCAAGATGCCAAGTTAACCTTCAAAAGTTTGATGTGTTTGCTATGCAGTCACCGCTTGATCACATTTGTGCATTTATTCCACTCATATTAGTTTTCAGGTAACGATTTGAAGATTAGTCAAACATCAGACTCAGCATACCAGTTTTGTTCCATTCACAAGCTGAATTCTCAGATCTGAACCCAGATGGCGGAATCAACCTTATTTCTGCAAATTAAACAGCTGGACTTGTGAGATCATTTTACTCTAAAAGAGTATTTTAATCTAAAAAGACCTGTTTTCAAGAAAAAAAACCAGAAGTGACATAAGGCTATCCAAAAACTGTCAGCAGCAAAAAAAAGAGAATTCTTAAACTTATTTTCCATTGTTAAGAGTTTCATAGTAACATTCAGTGCCACAGAATAGTATTGAGGAGTAAAATTTCTATAAACTGGTATTACTTGCTGAATAATTAAATTTGGTAACTGAAGTGTTTCTTTGTCCTATTTGCTAATGATTATCTGTCTGCTTAGAGTATGTTAGTTCATTCTGTGTGCTAACATTCATTGTTCTTTAATGAAATGGCCAGACACAAAGAACTAGAGGAGAGAATACTACTGGCAGTAAGAGATTCAGTCGGAAAAAAGGCTTTGGCTGCCTAATGTTTGATCTACAGAATGTGACACCCAAAATACCTTGTATAACACAAACATAAAATTCTAAAGACTGCTCATTTCTTAAAATTAGAAACAAGGCTGAAAGGAGACCAGCTAGCATTGTGGTATGGTGGACTTTCAACCCAGTTTGCATGGCATTGCTATAAAAACATCATCAAAATAAATCAAGTCATATCAGACTCCTAGAATCTGAGCCCATAATGAACAGTTCTGCCATGTTGAGAAATTGTGGAAATTTGGTATATGACATTGAGAAGAGAATAAATCCCCAGCAACAATACATTAAGAACCTCAGAAATTCCTCTGTGGAAAGCTAAAATCAGTCTAGTAGCACTGTATCTTTCCTCATCTTGAGTGCTGGGAACAGGGCTCTCAAATGAGCTGCTATTGCCTTTAGTCTCCCGTGGCCAAAAGAAACTCTCATTTGAGGTGAAACATAAGTAAACAATATGCCTTTCCCTAGAAAAGTATTTCCTCTGACTGCATCTCCATTCTCATCTCCAGCCGGTCTGGTGGTAAGGTATCTCAAGAGCTGTGACAACCTGGATTGGCTGTAACCCCTTCAAGTATTAAAAGGAGATTCCAAGGCACTACAGTAGACCTCTACCTCCCAAGATGTGTGCTGAAAGTTTCCTTGCTAAAGAAGAGGCAGGAAAATTAAAGCAGTGCGTTCAGCACAATGACTCTTCTCCTAGCTAGCAGCTTAGTGTGTGGAAATGGATAGTCCACTGAATATGCCTGCTCAAAAACAGTGAATAAAACACATGAGAAGCCCAAGATATTTCATAAAATGTGCCTTTATTTATTCATTGAAAAATAGCTCTGTACTGCAGCCCAAATATCCCCCACGGCATCAGTTACCTGTAGGAAACTTATCACACAATTTGAAACACAGACATTGCTGGAAATTCCAGCAAGAGGTGGGGAGGGGATAGAGGCAGTATTGGTACTGAAATACATTGTTAAGGTAACAGGTTATCCAGGCCACCTGAACCCAAGGCAGTTAGTTTTAGTCACCCTCCCTTCTTCCCAAAGACCACAGACTTCTTATTTGAAGGCTAAATTAGTAAATACATACATAGAAAGTGAAGCAATTTAAGAGTAGCTGATATTCTGACATAACTGGTTTCATATAATTAATTTTTATCCCCATGATGCTTAGGAGCTGCTTGATTCTGAAATGCTAGGATGGTTCATAGCACAGCCATACGTAAGGTTGTTACTGAAACTTGATTCCTTGAGCCAAGGGCAAATCTTTGCTGTAGTTGATTGTACTGAAAGAGAAACAAGAATTTAGAGACCAGACTTGATCACTGAGACAGATTATGCAGACCACTTCCTATGTACAAGTTTCTGATTCCTGTCACATCTAAAGACTTCTTTACAGCAGTTTGCCTACTTAAAATTACCAACTAACTTTACTTCAGTTTTCAATATAATCACATATAGGAAAAGACCATATTTTCCATTATTTCTTCCTTTATGGAGGATCTTACTTCTCTTTATCTATTTACTCTCTTACTAGGAGAACGTCCAGATAGAAAAATCAAGGTGGGATTTCTCATATTCATAAGTCCTTGTATGGAAAGTAAAGATAGCACAAGTAAAGGCTATGGAAGTCAGCAGAGGATACTAATGGTCATCCACTATGGGCTGTCAGGAGATTTGGGGATAGGTAACTAACATACAGCTGAAGCACCTATCAGAGGCAATAATGGTGCCCTCATGGTCCCCTCACTGTAGTTGCAACTCAGTGTATTTCCTCATAAGTTTCAGTAATTTTACAGATGAGTTTAAAACCAACCAAAAGGGGAGAAAAAACCTCAAAACCACCTTTTTTTTCCCTTAGAAAGTTAAGAAAATGTCTTTATAAAAACCTTAAAATCTTCTACTATGATTGTGAAAAAGTGCAATTACACTTATAGATGGTTATCTACATTCAGTAAAGATAGTAGCCTTATAGTCAAAGATTTATGTTTTGAACTTTTGGAAGATCATCTGTAATTTAAACTTATTTGGTCTTTCTTACCAAGTAGACCGTCTCATATAAAGTTTCCATGAATCACTTCCAGATTCTCTTCCCCCACCAGTGTGCTTTTCACCACCTGTAGCAAAAATATTAAAAATTAAAATCTATTTTCAGATATGGGAATCTGGTCTCATTCCAGAAGGTAAGACATTTTTATAAAAATACATCAGAAAAACGATTCCTTTCCCTTGTCCTATATCTAAACTAAATTACCACTCAACACAACACCCACCAGTAGTTCTTTCCTCATGCTTGATGCAAAAAAATATCTGCCTGGGGTTCAAAGTCCCATCACAGTGGCACCCGAGGACTTGTTTTAAAAACATTTGTCTTAACAGAAGACAAGAGTACAAGAATGTGCTTGGTTCTTGTACTGTTTAAATTGGAAGGTTAATACTTCCACTCCCTTACTTCTTTAAGTATATAAAAAAAGCGAAATAAAGGCAAAAATTTTTGTTTAAAGATTTTCTCACAAAAATACTACATGCCATACATCTCATATAAACTTGCCAATATACACAAAATTGCTCAAGACTGTTTTAATTAAAACTTTTACACAGTTTTCCACCTGGTCATATCTTTAAACACCTCCAGAATATATCTCTGAGTTACATTCCTTTGATGGAGGGGAGGAGAAGGAAATAACACATGGAATTTTTAAAAACCAAATACAGGTATTTTTAAGAGTTTAAATCTAACTACCACTGGTCAATATCTGTTTTCTGCTAAAGCAGTATGATTCAAAATTAACTTCATTGATTTCTTCACACTTAGTAATTTAAATGGACCGACTAAAACCTTGAAGAAGCACAAATAACATACCAAAAGCACCTCCGATCTCAGCTCCACTGGTTGGGATGTTAACGTTCACAATGCCACAGTCAGATCCCTTTGGCCTACAAAGATAAGGCACAACTCTTCCTTAGGATCAGGAAAGGCTCTGTCCCTAAAATGAGGGCTGTGAAATGCTCAACTAGCACTATGCATAGGTTTAAAAAAGACATGAAAGACTGATCTTATGTGCCTCATGAAAGTATAAAAATAATTTAAATTATACCCAAGCCAGCGGAAAATCCTTCCCAAATCCTTGGTAAAGATACTGCTGGAAAGACCTTGTTTTACTTCATTATTCCAGGCAAAAACGTCCTCTTCCTCCTAGAAGAAGCATGTGTCAATGGTTGAGCCATGACTATCCAAAGCAAAGCAGTTACAAAGAAGCTCTGTGAGAAAAAACCCAAGATACCACAGCCATAATGCAAATGCACAGAATGGCACTGGGCAAACACACATGTACCACGTCAGCAATACCTCCACTGCTGCACCAAACACAGTCTGCTTTTGAACAGGTACAAACATACCAACAATGAACACCAACAACAGAAATCCATTCCTGTACAGATTCTCACCCCAATTCTTTTCATAAATGCAGCTACACAGTGAGGCAAACAGTGGCTATCTCACAGTGCAGAACAAGAGAACACTTCTTGAAGCACTGGGACAATTGCATGGATATGACACACAAATCTCTCTCGTGACTCTGCTGTTACCATCCTTGACACCTGTTTCCCCACTGTTATTATACCTTAAATTTCAGCACATACAATATGGGGGCAAACGTCTCAGTGTGGACAATGGGAGCATTATGAGGAAGGCCAGTCACGATGGTTGGTTCAACATAGTTTCCAGGGCGATTTATAACCTTCAAAATAAATAAAAAATAACCGAGTAAGTTCCAATCAGCATCCAGCTTAGTATCAGTGTAGGAAAGGAATCCCTCATGGTCTGACTACTACAGCTAAGAAATCAGAAACAGAAGCCCAGGTAGTCTGAGTAACTTAAATTTCACTTATTTAAGCACTTAAAATATAGAAGCATAACTTATATCCACTAAAGATATAATCAAATTGTGACGTCTAGTAGCTGAAACCTCTTTTCTCCTACTTGTAAGCTACTTAGAATTTTAAAGGTATAAACAAGTTGCCAATGAAAGACAAGAAGTCCCAGAACAGTAAGTCAATGAGAATTAAACACCCTGTATGATGAAGATGTACAAGTGGTTGTCTTGAATCTCCAGTATTTCCTCCAGTTAGATATTGTGAGGGACAGAACGGTAATTTTCCTTTGTAATGTGTTTGACATTCACCATTTACATTGCTGTTTTTATTTTCACTATCACCTGGAACTGGGGAGTGGTGTAAGAGTAGATTCCAAATAGAATTGCCTTTACCCTGAAGACATCCTGAAGACAGATTTCAATTCAAACATTCTCAATCTGACTAAATTAACATCCTGTAGTGGCTGACAGGACAAGCTGAGGTACAAGCTTGGCCTAAGCCATTGTGTTACTGTATTTTTTCCCTAGAGCACAAACTGTAGCAGGGAAAATGAGTTAAGTCACCTTTCCACCACAGACCACAGAGCCACCTTGTTGTTTTGCTTGTTCTACTGCATCAAGGAACATTTTCACAGCTTCTTTGGTATGAAGAGGCCCATACAGAGTGTCAGCTAAAAAAAAAAGAAAGCATAAAAAAAAAGAAGCATACTTTCATCAAAACTCTGTTTGCACATATTCTTATCACTACATCTTGGGACTAACTGGTTAATCTGTCCAGGATGACCAGTATTAGACCTATTCTTTGTCTTCCTCCCAGAGTTTGTATTCTAAATGAAACCAGCTATTTCCACCCCCTGGTAAATTTCTAAAATTAGATACTTTGGATCTATAATAGCTTCAGAATTTAAACAGAAAGAAACCAATAGTAACTTGCTTCCTAAACCCATGAGTTGCAAATAGCTACTTACAATCCCATGGATCACCGATGCGGACCTGGGCATAGGCCTTGGCAAGTTTTGCCACCACCTCATCATGGATGCTTTCATGGAGAAACTAAAATGTGGTAAAAAAGTTTTAAGACAGCACGGCCTATGTAACTATTCCTGAAGTACTACTGCACTTGGAAGGGGGCTGAATGAAGAGTGGAAAGAGTGTCGATCATATTCAGCAAATCCCAAAATTAAAAAGAGACAGAGGACAAGGCCTCTGAAACAGCAGCAACATCAGAAAACGAAGATGTAAAACCTCCGCGATAAAGATTTAAAACAAGCCAAGAAACAAAAGTTTGTTTTAATTTAACCCCATCAGTGTTATCAATGTGTTCTGTAAACATTTTAATTTAGTGTTCTAGAACAAATACACAAGAAATTTTATTGCTACAGTGTGAGGAATCATTGCCCATCCGATACACCCAAATCAATTAATCCACATCCATTTTGCCAAATATTTACTGAATCAACCCAACTCTGACAAGACTATACAGACACTGGTTGACACTATAACACCGTTAAACTTTTTGGAAATGATTGGTTAAGAATTAATATCAAAGTAGGTAACACACACCCCCTTGCTTTGCTGCAATATAAACACTGCACCAAAATTTGTAGCAGTCATAAGCAAAGCTCTGGCAATGAAAACAGAAATACAGAACTTTGCCAGGTACTATTTTCTTGACTTATTTCCTGAAATGCAAAGAAACTGTTTATAACCAGAATTACACTAGAATGAAATTATGTTCTTATTTTCCTGCCATACTTATTTTTGACAAAATAAAAATGTGTTTTAAATATTATTTGTTGCTCTTCATAATATTAGGAATTGTTAGACATTTTCTGAGCCAATTTGGAATTAAGTTAAAATTCAGAGCTACCCAAACCAGACAATACATCTTTACTCACCAGTCTTCTAGCAGTTGTGCACCTCTGACCTGCAGTTCCCACAGCAGCAAATAGAGCAGATGGGATGACAAGGTTCAGATCTGCATCTTCAAACACTTTAAAAAAAATTAGAACATGAGCATGCTACCAAATAAACAAGCAGTTCACAAGACTTAAAATGCTAAACAATATTAGAAACAGACAGGTTGGTCAAGAATCATTACGAACAGTTGCACTAGCACAGCATGGTAAGATACAAAGAAACACCTTCAAACTCCTAATATTTCTCTGCAGCTGGAATTAGACACATGCAATTGGACAAAATTATAGCTTTAAAACTACTGAAGAGAGCCTTTTGCAATAATTTTTGCAAATAATTTCAGCTTCCTTTTAATTCACGAAACCGCAAGCAGTTTCTTGCCATTTCTCCACCTTGTCCATCTCTGAGAAGTTTATCAGTATAAAGTAGCAATTATAAACTGTATCCACATGACCTTGCCAAAAGCATGGCCAAAACACACAAGTGTACAGTAATACAAAATGTACGATGAGCTGAATAAATTAATCTGGTTAGAAGACACTGAGATGTTTTACAAAGCTCAAAGAATCCCCAAAGTATCAGTCAGCTTAACAAGTCCCACAAAAGCCTCTTAAGCATCCAAAACTATTATTAAGTTTGGGACAAAGTCCAATCAATTCCAGAAAAAGCAGGACTTTAACATTAAAAAACAAACCATTTTCAAAGCATAAAAAAGGTTTATACTACTCGCTACAAAGGAGCATAGGAAAAAAGGATCTGCTCAAATGTGATTTTTCAAAAGAGTAGATGATGTAGCATCATCTTCAAAAAGATACTTCAAAAAATACTTCAAAAGAGTATTTATATGTAAATAAGCACATTGGTCCAGAATATGAGAAAGGTGAAACAAAAGGCAACAGCACAACAGGACAGCAATTTAGGTATTTACTAAGCTTATATATTGTTTCCACCATGTTGTTCATCTTAATAGCATTTATGTTGTTTGCCTGGGAACTGGATCATACCCTAAGGTACTCAATCCTGAAAAATGTGCTACTGAAATAAATACCTGCATGCTTTTCTTTCTTAGACTTTATACATGTACCTAAACTCTAAAATGCTATAAGTGTAGTGTTCTTGAGATTACGTATTAAACTGAAGTCACACATTTGAACAGGCTTCCCAAGGAAATGATGGAGTCACTATCTATGGAAGTATCTAGAAAGTATGAAGATATGGCACTAGGGAACATGGTTTAGTGGTGAATATGCTGGTACTGGGTTAAGAATTGAAGTCAATCTTAAAGGTATTTTCCAACCTTAATGATTCTACAACTAAAACTATCCTAAAATCGAACTTACTTAGTTTAGCATTGTCCGTAACCCAGTATTGAAGCTTACTGCTTCTCTCATTTCATTCTCCTCTTCAACAACGATTACTTAAAATACCTTGGACTCTCATGTTTTATCTTAAAACACTGCTCCCTCCACAATACCAAAGACAGAGAAACCTGGCAACATTCTATTATTCTACGCAAACTATATGTACTTTTAAAAGCCCAGTGTGGAGGGAAGAAACAAACAAAAGAAACAGAAAAAGAGGGACAATTAGCTATGAATACTTGCATACTAACTTCCAAATATCATCTATAGAACTAAAATTCTACAGTGCATATTACCAATAATGGCATTGTTTCCTCCCAGTTCCAGCAGGCTTCGACCTAAGGAAAAACACAAAATAAGTTATGCCATGCTCACCTGTATTCACTGCACCTCAGTCAGTGAGGTCACCTCTAACTAGGGCTAAGCTTCATGAAACATATTTTTGTATGTTTCATATGTCTAAACCAAAATGTTTTAGAGATCACAGTCAACAAATCATTCTAGACAAAGCAGAAAATTACACCAAATACTACATCTATCACATGTTGTGAAGATACCTGCGCAGCAGTTATGGCACAAAGGAGTTTAGAAAGATAGGCAAAAAAATAGCACTGGGAAAGAAAAAGGTGAAAACAGGAAAAAGTTGCAGCACAAATAGTATGACACAGATAAAGAATAAGGTCTTACAAAGTTCAAAATGCACACAAAATTTAACTAAGCTCATTAACTTCCTTGGCAACTGCTTATCAACAATCTGAGACAAAAAAAATCACAACCTACATCTGGGTGAATATTTGCTATCTGTTCTGGTTTCTGGGGGGCTTTTTTACATTTGTATGAACTTCAAATGTACAAAACGAAAAAAATATGTCTGCAAGGTGCTGTTTATAAACTAAGAAGTTAGAATCCAGCAGCTGAGATTCTTGCCTGGAAACGTTTAAGTATTTGCAATAAACCAGCACCTTAAAAATCATCACTTTTCTACTATATTTATCAGGAGTAAAAGGTGAGGGGGATGTATTCATGTATTTTACTCTCATTGCCAAAAGACTGTAAGTGCTGGTTGTTCACCCTAACAATCTCTACACAATTAAACACTAATGCATACCTCTCCCTAAATTAATTGTAGGACTATGAATTTGTGGATAACCTGGAAAAAGGATCTGAATTGTAACAGAACTAACTGAAAAATGCCATCTACAAACTCTTATTTTAAAATCTTATGGGGCACTGCTACCTTCACCAAACATGGAAAGAAATAGAGAAGAACCCATACACTCACCAAATCTCTCCTGAACCATAAGTGCTACTTGCTTGCCGACTTTTGTGCTGCCAGTGAAAGACAAGAGGTCCATCCTCTCATCTCTTGCCATTGCTGTCCTGCAGAATGGCACACAAAGCACTGTGCTCAGCAAAAGGCACACAGACAGAAAAGCAGCTTGCACCTTCCACATACAGCAGCTTCAGCCAGGGAGATCTTTAAAGCCAGAGTCACTTCTTTGAAATATCAGGTTACTGAACTAATGGCAGGAAAGCTTCTTCTTACTCAGAAAGAGGAACAAGGCTGTTTACATCCACCTTTTCATGCCAAAAATTATCATCTGTAGTAATACTGAAATGCAGTCTAAAGTATATTATGAGATTGGCTCCAGTTGTTATGATCCATAAGAAAATATGCAAATCTATTACTTTTTTCAATGCTTGCCATATATTTTGTCTTCTCTTACAATACTCAAAAGATAAAACTGAGTATACATTTGTACTGGAGATTTCCTCATTGTAAAAATCGAAGTGATTTGGATTGTACAACTTCCAGGCACAGGTATACATCTACAAGCAAGTGCAGAGTCCTGCACGAGCATGGAAAAGGGGAATTATTCTCCTCCACAACTATTTAAAAAGGCTATTGCATTATACATTCAAAACTCTCAAGAACATGGTAAGGGGAACCTATTATTAGCTGTATTCTTTGGGTATAAGCATATGCAGAAGTGGAACATAAACTTAGTCATGTCTCTTCATTAAATACTGGACAAGCTCTTTGTTTGTAGCTGGCCCTACAATAGCAAGTAGGCATATATATTTAGTGCAGGGCCAGAGTTTCAGACCAGCTGATAAAAATCATGGCAACATGTGCATGTATTGGGAACTCCTAGAGACTAGAATAACTTTACAAGAAGTATCTCAAAGAATATTCTTTATCTTTTATAAAAGCTCACAAAACACAAGAAATGTTACCTACCCAATGTCTGCTCCACCACAAACCAGAGAGCAGATTGCTCCAGGCAACTTGTTATCCTCCAAGACTTTGGCAATTATCCTTGAACCAAGGATGTAAAAATGTTAGAGATTTCAGAGAGGTGCAAATAGGGAATGAATCATTAGAACTGTCTGGGGGTTTTGGGCTAGTAGTATTCTGGGGTAATTGTTCTCAGGAGTTAATATTAGATCTACAAGACTTAGTAATTACCCATTTTAAGGAGTCTACTTTTATTTAGCATTTTAAAAATAAGTGCTATTGGTAATGCACAGTAAGTATTTAAAATGCTAAAGCAACAATAAATAAAGTAACAATAAAATGCTAATATAAAGTAATGATAAACCTAAGGGAAGTACCACTATGAAATTTATTCCTTGGAGAAGCAAGTTCTCTTTTTTGTTGAGATGAAGATCAAAGAAACCAGAACTCACTTTGTAACAGCAACACTAACAAGGGATGTTGTAGGAGCACCCTTCCTAGAAAGAAAAAAAAATTACATTATTTTCCTATTTTTTTTAATTCTTTAAGAATAAGTAGTAATTCAAATAAGCCATTTTTAGGGTCTCAGGTCTACAACACACTGTGGTTAGGCTGGTTTTCAGGTACAAATTAAGACAGGAACTCAAGCATTTCCTCCTGCAGCTAAGCATTCAGACTGAAATCCATATGGACAAGGGCTAGGCCAGACTTTAGAGTGAAGGAGGTAGATGAAAGCAAAGCAAGAGACAGGAGAGAAAGTAAAGCTACTTATTTAGATTTTCAATCTTAGCTGTACCAACTCTGAATATTAACTGCCAGTACTGTAAGCCCTCACTCTGAGTTCTTTATTCACAGGTCATTTGGCTAAGTCCTGGATGCATCTGAACCATAGTACTTAAAAAAAGAGGTTACAAAATTTTAAAAAGCTCTGACTACAAACTAAAAATAATGAGAATTTAAGCCTACATTAGATAGAATCAAATATCCAGAAACACATGACACTCAGTAGCAATTTCATGCCTGAATTAAGAGCTTTCAAGGCTAAAAATACTGTTAGCAGGGTTGGGAGCTAGATGTTACCAGAGGCAAGCATTCCCACAGATCATGGCAATTGCGCTGTTCCATCCATAAACTGCCACAGGGAAGTTGAAGGCCGTGATGACTCCTACTAGCCCAACAGGATTCCACTGCTCTATAAGGGCATGGCCAGGTCCTGAAAGCAAAGCCGCAACATCATGCAGTTTTCATTCATTTAATGTTTGGGGTTTTTTTAAAAAGGGAAAATACGTAAGCAAAAACCTAGTATGACTCTTCAACCCACCACAGCATTAGCTTGTGAACAGTTGCATTATTTGTGCTCTGCAGGTTACCTGGAACAAGGTTAGCTAGATTGTGCAAAAAGCTAATGATCTGACAACATAAAGTTCTATTATTTTAGCTATTCAGTCAACATAATAATGACTTGTGGTAATCAGTAACTGACAAAGAGGTCTCTCCTTTCTAAGTATACTTCCAAACGTTTTACATACTTACCTCTACCACCTTTTCATCAGTTAAAAAATCAAAGAGAACAGAGATCTTGCTGTACTGTACTACAAGACTGTATATTTAAGTTACACCTCCATATACTCATTTCTTTAAATTTTCTTTAAAGAAAAAGAAAACAAAAAACCCCAACAAATAAACAACAAACAAACACAAGCAAAAAAATTCCACAAACAAAACCGGAAAAATACCACATACTTACTTTCTGAAGGCAAAATAGGACCACCAATCATTCGGGACAAACCAACAGCATAGTCACAGACATCAACATACTCCTGCACTTCCCCAACACCCTCGACATAAATCTTTCCCATTTCCAAAGAGACCTGAAAAAATTCAGAGTAAGACAAACTCTTTTGCAAAATTCCGTTGGATCCCAAACATATTTTGTGTTCCCCTAATGTCAGGTGTATCTACTCACCAAGTAAGATTTTAACACACACTTTTTCATTAGAAGTTCACCTCTTCCCCAGTTACCCAGAACTTAAACAATACACTAGACAACTGGACAAGGGTCATACCCCAATACAACACGAAGAAATTAAGAAAATTAAATTAATAGAGAAAAATAAAAAAAACCTACTGAAAAGAGTGTCTAACACTTATAAAGATCAACAAAATTTTGGATTTACATGTAGGCTTGGACCAGACAAGGAACAAGTTGGAAAGAGAGATTACTCTGCTCCAGCAAAAGAAAACTGCCACTTACATTTTGCTTATGCAAACTACTCATTTTACAACATGTGAAAGCAAATTTAAGCGATTTCATTTGCAGGCACTGCTGAAAATGTTTTACATGTTTTTACATGTTAGCAACCTGGGATGTTTAGGATCAAATTTTTTTTTTTCTGAAGTTGATCTTAAACTACATCCTTCTCTTAAAAATACATTAGATTTACTCAGTTGAAGTATATCAGTGAGAATAAGCTGTGTCCTGGGATACAATGCAACATTTGTGTATTCTATCACCATCTGTTCAAATGTGGGAGGGGTGGTGATCCTTATCTCTGTGGGAGATATCCTCTGCTGATGTGCCATCTGATAAGATCGGGGGATGATCATCGTTATCTATTCACAGCCCATCCTTCCTCCGGAAGATATATTCCGTTAATGGGCCATTAAGTCCTATTGTGTGACTGATAAGATTACATCATCCCATTGGGAGATGCCCCAGCCAGGGGCAGGAGCCAAGCCTTTCCTACCTAGATAAAAAACTGGGGTTTGGGACACAAGGGCAGACCTTTCTACTGGATCCCAGAGGAAAGTCGGATCATTTCCACATCATCGCTGGATCTTCGGAGGAAAACTGCACCTTCTACAGGAGCACTGCTTCAACTGAACCACATCTGTCATCCAGGAGGACTGCAGCCACCATTTATACGGACTGCTACCAACACCCTGACTGACAGGGTGTCAGGTTGTATTTCTGACTGTGTTGGTGGTTGTTTCTTTTATATTATTGCATGTATTTTATTTTTTCTCTTTTCTTCTATTAAATTGTATTACTGACTTGGAGTCTCGCACTGGTTTTACTTTCAAACCAATACAGCTGATATTTGAAGATATCTTCATCCAAAAGTGAGAAAATTTGAAAATTTAGGAACTGAGAAATCACCTACTTATCTCCACTCAGTTTGTAGTCATGCTCTGATAGCTAGGTGTGGCCTTCATGTAGATATCACCTACCACTTTACACTGATGATTGTACTTTAAAAAGGCTATTAAATGAAGAATCAGGATCAAAGGATTTCCACGGGACTTTTCTCTCCATGTGAAAGTTAACATAAAGATGACTAACTGTTTTTTCCAAATTGCCTGTGGTCATCTCACAGAAGGAAGAGCCCCTATCTGTGACCAAAAACAGAGCATCACCAGACATTGACTAAGAAACACAGCTGGGGGTCTCTAAGTGCAGTAGAAATACCTGGATACTTCACCAGGGCATGGCAAGGTGAGGCTGGAAATTTCCTACAGGATATGAGAAAGGTGAGTTTCTATACAGTTCCTTCTTACATATCCTAAAGCTAGGCAAAGTCCTAAAACCTGAACACCTACTGCACTTCTTTCACCCTAAAATTCATCCTCAATCCTAGCAGACTTGAACAGACATATTATCTCTTTGGGAAAACTAAGAAAATGTGGCAAGAAGCTCTAAGTTTTCGTCAAAGAATATAAAACAAACTTCTGTGTGTCCACACTCATCAGGGAAGCTCTACTGCTTTTGAATACAAGAGTACGTTAGCACTCTAATTCCACCGCAAAAACTGTGCTGAAGAGACAACATCAAGGGAAACAGCAGAACAAAGTTTTGAAGGTTAACAATATGGGCTTGACTACACATGGAGTTATTCACTCACAGCTATTTCTGAACAGCAGCACAGACAGGCAAGCCCTGTAAAAAGAAAGTGGAAGTTCCCCACTTGTCTCCTTTTCTTCCCTAGCAACTAGCAAGAGTTTTAAGGAGTGGTCCTTCAGCCTTTATGTCCTGCATGGCACTGCAAGATCATCTCATTAAGACCATCTCAACTTCTGAAGCCTCGTGTTTCCACATGTTACTTGGAAAAATCCTGAAGATCACCAGAAAGAGCTCAAAGTTAAAAGCTCTCTATTGGAGGAAGGTCTTTTTCAGGATATTTTTTTGTATTAGGAAGTCTCCTACCTAACAGGCAGGAGGGAAAACCGCAGGGCAACAGTTGTACCACTCATACCAGAGATGTCCATAATAAATTTCTTTTCTCTATTATAAATTGTCATTTCACAGAATCACAGAATATCCCGAGCTTAAAGGGACCCACAGGGATCATGAAGTCCACCACTATCCCCAGGAATCACACCATGTGCCTGAGAGCAATGCCCAAATGCTTCCTGAACTCTGTCAGGCTGGTGCTGTGACCACTTCCCTGGAGAGCCTGTTCCGGTGCCCAAACACCTTGTGGGTGAAGAACCTTTTCTTAACAAATAACCAAACTCTCCACTGACAGTTTCATGCCGCTTCTATGCCATAAGACTTTTTTATTTTTTTCTTCTTTTTAAAATGAAAACTTAAGTAGACAAGCTAACAGAACTAACAGCAATTATTTAACAGTTACTAAGGTTAGTATTGCAGATAAAACTGCTAGTATTACTAAAAAAAAGTTTTGACACACCCCTCACCCTCATTCCCCACTCTCCCCGCCAAAAAATGTAAGCTACTTCTGAAAATACCTTACCAAACTTCCTAGAACTTTGATTTTTTGTCTCAGAGCATCACCAATCTGTCGCACTATTTCTCCACGTTTAGGTGCAGGGATCTAGTCAAAACAAAACAGAAGAATCTAGGTGAGATTGAAATTCCTGCTGTACGTATACTGCTAGTTTTCAAGGACCAGCAGTCCTTGTAGTAAGCAAACACTGACTGCTGTGCTTTTTTGTTTATCTTCCCAAGACACTGTTACTTGTTCATTCTTATCATGTGCACTGCTTTACAAGAAAATGTTTCCTGCCTCAGAGACTGATAATACTGCAAACATTTTCTGTTCAAAACTTCATTCCACTGAATACTGCCAGAAGCATTCAGATCATTAATTCTGTTACTTATGTTCAACTACATCACCCGCAATGCAACCAATCATCTGCACCTCAAGAAACAAGCATTTTTCATAAAAGTACACTTACTGGTTTCTGAGTTTTGAAATGTACTTAATACCACACTTTCAAACTTTCTTTCAGTATAACTTTTACTTTGTTAGAAGAAGTATTAAGCTCATACACCAACTCTTGATATATTTTTTTTAATGCAGTATCAGTATGGTATAATAATAATCAATAATAATAACAATCAATAATAATAATCAATAATCAATAGCCAATATCAATTTGCAAACCATATGCAACAGGACTTACAGGTTTAAAACAGCAGTTCTCTATAAAAACAAGACTGAGGAGAAATGCATAAACCATGCATATCTTTCAAGTAAGCTTATTACAAACAACAAAATTCACAAATTAATAACAAATAGCTTTCAGGAAAAGTCTTCAAGAAACATTTGATATGTTGATTCTTTATCTGGTGGATTGCTTTCAGATTATTTCCAAACATGTTATGAATCACCAACATCATACTCACAAATCGTAACAAAAGAACACGTACTAACATATCCTGAGGAAGCTGTCTTGTTCATCCTAGACTTTGTTGTATTTAGACAAGGTAAACTACTTTGTTGGCTAAAACATAGAGCGCACATCACCTTTTGAAATTTAGGTTTCAGGTTCAACCACGGAAACAGGTAGCTGTAAGAACCAAGCCCGGCACAGCCATCAACAGAATGGGTGATGGCTGGACAGAGCTGGGACAGGTGCATGGGGAACTACAGCTTGGTAAGGAAAACCAGCTTAGCTATTATACACAATGTAACACTAATGCCTTTGAACAACACAGTTGTTCTGTGAAATACCAAGATAGCGGGTGAACAAAAAACCCCATGTTTGTAACAAGCAGTCTTCCTCACACCACTATACATCCAAACAGTCCACAGAGCTCTCCCAGAAGAAAGCAAGGGACGACAGGAAATGAAACATGCACAGGGATAGTTTACTTGCTACAGGGTTTCTGAACTTCACCAGACTTGTTGGAAACAGTTTACAGGCATAAGCCTTGGTTAATCTGTCAGGGTTTCCAAAGTGAACATATCCACAAGTCAGTCTCCTCATCTTTGTACCCCAGTGGTGCACCACACACAGTACAAACATATTTTTACACCTTCACCTTAAGGGGCATTTTAATAGCCTATCTTTGCCAGAAAACGGTAATAAAAGAGAAATCTCCATTAACTTACATCAGCCCAGACCTTCCATGCCTCTTTAGCCTTCTTTACTGTTTCTTCATAATCCTCCAAATTACCCTACATGAAGAAGCACATCAAAGTTAGGAAAATCAAATGCCCAAAAGAAATGCCAAGAAAAAGCTTCTGCATCCAACTCAAGCCATTTTTATAGAGAGTACTTGCACTACAGGATACCACTTTTACAGGATGCTTGTAACTTGACACAATTTGGTCCCAATATGACAAGTTGTCTGAAGCCACTGTCAATGAAAAGCACATGCGCTGCCTAAATTAAAAAAACAAACAAACAAAACAAAACAAAAAAAACCAACAAAAAAAACCACCCAAAAAACCAAAACACAAGCAGAAGTTTTCATTCAGTGTTAGAGGAAGCTCTGTATAGAATATCAGTCTTCTATATGTTTGTAGATATACATACACACACATATACAAATACATCCTACTCCATCAGCCTCACTGGGCATCAAGAGCTAGTTGATAGCAAATAGACAAAAATAGTAGGTTAATACAACAGTACTATTCTCAGAGTAAAAACTTTCACAAATTTACTACTTGAATTTACTACGCTGCTCTCTTTCCTACTTTCTCCCAGGCCACTCATCCCTACTAAACAGGCACAATCTGCCCCTATTCTGCAACTCCCCTAAGAACAAACGAAGAGGGAAAGGAGGGGGCCCTTGCTTTTCCCAACAACGCCTGCAAGAGTGCGAGGCGGAGGGCTGGGAGACAAGTTAAAAAAAAAAAAAAAAAAAAAAAAACAAAAAAAAACCACCAAAAGCAAACAAACTGTTTTTCTTCCCAGGAAAGCCGCAGGCATATTGCCAGCAGTAGGCCCTGGCTGCGACGAGCTCCAGGGCCGCCCGGCACTCAACATGGCCCGGACCCTGACGCGGTACCGGGAGTTTCGTGCCCGTCGCCATGCGGGTCGCGGGCTGGGCCAGAACCCAAACCAACCCGCCAGGACGGCTCGCTGGGTGACAGGGCCGCGGAGCCTCTCCCGCCCCGGCCGCGCTCACCTGCCGGACGCTGGCGATGGGCTCGTTGTTGGCGGGGCAGTACGTGGTCACCACCTAGAGCAGGACGAGAGCGGTGAGCGGCAGGGCCCCTTCGCCCGGCCGAGGGGGCGCGACCCCCGCGGCCCCCCCGCCCCCGCGCCCCCCGCACCTGCCCGCGGCCGCCCCAGCGCCCGTTGTACACGCCCGGGTTCTCTTCCTGCAGCCCCAGCTCCCGCAACCACGCGTAGCGCTCCTGGCTGATCAGCAGCGTGGACATGGCGGCGGCCGGTGGCGACCCTGCCCTCGGCAGCGGCAGCAGCGCAGAGAAGGCGCGACGGAGCCCCAGCATGGCCGGCGGCCGCCAGCGCGGGGGGACGGGGCAATGGCGGCCGCGCTCCGCCCGCCCGCGGCCATTGGCGCCGCCGGGCCCGCGCCCCCCGCCCCGCCCCGCCCCGCCCCGCCCCGCTGGCCGGGAGCCCCTGATCGGACCCCTCTGACCGGCTTGGCCTCCGCCTGGCCCCGGCCGCGCCCCCCGCCCCGCCCATCCCCGCCCCTCCTGGACCTGGCTCTGGCCCTGGCCCCTGACCGGGCCCCCTTGGCCCCGCCCCACCCCGCCCCGCCGGCCGGGCCCCCCGACCGGCTTGGCCTGGGCCTGGCCCCGGCCTCGCCCCCCGCCCCGCCCCGCCTGGCTTGACAGGCTCCCCTGACCCCACAAGGCCGGCACAGCGGAGCGAGCCTCTCCTGCCCCGCAAGGGCAGCCCAGCCCAGCCCGTGTGCTGCCCGAAACCAACCCACACTCTGCTTCGAGAAGGGAGGACTGAGATGGGACCTCATCAATGACTGAGTGTATGAATGGAGGGTGGCAAGAGGGCAGAGCCAGGCTTTTCTCAGTGGTGCCGAGCAGCAGGCAGAAACTGGTGAAGGAAAAGTTCCACTTGACCATGAGGAAGAATTTACTGTGCGAGTGACTAAACACTGGAACAGGTTGCCCAGAGAGAGTGTGGAGTCTCTCTCACTGGAGATACTCAACAACCATCTGGGTGCAAATCTGTGCCATGTGCCCTGGGATGACCCCACTTAAACAGTCGGTTTGGACCAGATGATCCACTGTGCTCCCTTCCAATGCAATCCATTCAGTGATTCTGAGTGATTCCATATGCCCTTCAAGAATTGCAGGGGCAGAGGACTCCTCAAGTCAGGTGTTTCTAATTCCTGCAGAAAATAAGAGCAGGAGGCATCAAAACAAGAGAAAAAAACCTGTAGTTCTCCTTATGCAACAAATAGTAATACATAGGAGTATGCACAATTCTTTCCATTCTCCAATACCATGCTTGAATCTCAGTTAAAAATCTCAATGTCTTTGGCTTCTGAGCCAGCCACTTTATCTACACATCAGTGTTTGTGAAGTTACAACATTTTTCTTTCCCATATGCAGGACTAATGCGCTTATTTGATATACACTCACCTTGCAAAACTGGAAGTGATTTCTATCCCATATTTTTACTGTAATTATACTTGAGTGGCTTTAGAAATTTAGATGACACACTGTGATAATGAAATATTGTTTGTTTTCAGGAATGCAATATTTTTTAAATAATCAAACCAATGAGGAATAAACCCTGATACTAAGATCTAAATGTCTCAGCACATACTTAGAGGATGGAAGAGAAATGCCACTGCTCTCAAGAATGCTATTATTTATTTTTTGGTTTTCCACAGCTGCACACTTTTTCTTAATGTGAAGTGCATTAACTATAAATTATAAATTGCTCTTTAAGAAATGGTTGTTCAAGTAATTTTGTCAAATGAAAAATATTTTTGGATTATGTAAACAGATTAGCTGTAAAGAATAGTCTTGGCATGGTTCAAGAGCTGGCTTTGCCTTTGGCTTTGCTGCGGCCAAGATCAAATTGTCTCTTTTACTTGGAAAATGTATTTGGATACTATAAAACTTATATCCAAAAGGTATCAATGTTTTCTTTGTGCAGACTGCCGTTTTTGTCCTTATATATCTTTACCTGATTAAACAGGTGTTTCACAAACACATATCTGCAACCCATGCATTGTGTTCTAGGAAAAAAGTGGGACACTCAAAAGTTCAGGGCAGTAGCTGAGGCATGGGAACTGAGTTTCAGTTCCACAGTCTCTTCTCATCATCATAAGCAGGCAGTTCCTCTAGCAACAACTGCACACTCGTAGCTACTGGTTGAGACACAGAGAAAATATGAAACCCTGGCACTGTGCCTAGCTTGGCTCTGTTCACATTTTTAGGTCTAGAGCATCCAAGCAGATGAAAATACCACTGTCATAGGTCGTGCCAAAGTCCTTTCCAGAGGGACCTGGGGCCAGCTTCTCCGCAAGTAGCCAGTGATCATCATGCAGGGCTAACCGTGTGAGTCATTGTTATTAACCATCAACTGCACTAAAGATGTGCTTAGACCTACATTCAACCTTAGTGTGGGGCCCAAGCTGTTTTCCTTCGTGCTGTGTCTAGTCCAGGTCCACATCGAAATCCAGGTATGTCTTCAGAAGTTGGAAGCACAACAGGGGTATGAATTAAGGCCATTGTCTGAAATAAAGAACTGACACAATCTGTGCTCTGTCCCACAGTTGCAAAGCAAGGCTAATCACAGGGGAGTGCGCTGGATAGAAAATCATTGTGCAACAGCCAGATACATGGAGGTGGGAGAGGGAGGAGAAGCCCCATATCACACTATAGTATGTAGGTTTTTTCTGTTTGTTCTACATGGGCATTCTGAGCTTGATATTTTTAATCTTTATTAGTCAGAGTTTTAGAGAGAAATTATCTGTCTATAGTAAACTTACTTTGATTTGTGATCATCATGACAATTTGCATTCTCCGTGACTTAGATGTGTTGTATACACCACTGAGAGCAAATCTTGAAATCTGTGGTATTTAAAACTAGTCATTAAACATTATTCTCCCATAAGGTTATAAATGTTCACTTCAAACAAAGCTTTCAAACAGATATTTAAAGATTAATTTCAGTAATGCTTGTGAAAGTTGGTAAAAATATGTCCTCATCTTGTCCATCAAAGTTTCCTTCTTTTAAGACTTATCAGCTCAGCATTGTCACAGGAGCTCTTGGCTCCAGCTTAGGCAAAGAAACATTGTAGTCAAAGGGGCTTGGAAAGGGAGGTAGTTCAACAATATCCCAGTTGTGAAAAAGATTTTGATCCTATGAAACTGTGCTCTTGTGTTCTGGATTCGCCACAGGGCTCTTCCAATGTAGTTCTTCCTTGCTCTGTGCTTTATTTTCTCATCTGTAGGAAAAGGTGCAAGTTCCTTTCATCTTTAAAACAATATTCAAAGAGCATTACCTGGACACAATGCAGCTGGAGGCCAAACGTCCATGTTCAGGAGGTCCCAGATCTTTTACACTTTTGTGAAGACAGAACAGCTTCAACAAAGTACAAGCAATTCAGACAATGGGAGTTGAGAGGAAAAGGAGGAAAGCTTCCAAAAACATGCTTAAAATTTTACTTCCTTTCACATAATTTTGCAGCATGACAGAGCCTTGCCTCAGAGCAGCAGGCTCCTCTGTATTGTTCACATGACTGTTATTTCAGTTAATTTTCGGAAGGAACGGTATCTTTTTCTCAGTGGTAGCACATAAGGAATTCAAAGAACCATAGTGATTCATGCTCTCAAAATAGTCAAACCTACAGGGGGGAAAGCAAATAACAAAATGTCTCTCTTGACCTGAAGTATTTCAAATCAGTGCTTTTCACTTCTGTAGTTTGTCAGCTACTCATATTTTAAAGTTTCCTGTTTACACCTCACTGAAAGTGATAACTGCCAGGTATGACTTCAATCCTAAGAAATAGGTGTATTGTTGTATAGCCCATAAAGACATAAAATGGATTAAGGTATTTGGAAACAAGAACAAACCCACCAAGGTATCTTGTCATGTACATAATGCAACAAGGAATTTAGCATGCTCAAAATCAGACTTTGCATATTTAGCTCCAAGTGACAATGCAATGGGCAACATTATACTATCTGGCAACAATCAGCCATGACTTAATACAAGAAGTGGTCAAAGATCACTTCAGTGGAATCTGAAGCTGAAAAGAAAGTTGGTTCAGCACCAACCTCTGAACTCTGGCTTGTCCTCTTTCCATGTTGTCCATACACTGATAACCAGAGAGTTGCAGTTATTCCATGTGAAATAAAAGCATCTTTGGGTGCAGATTGATGACCTATACCAGAACAAGTTCCTTTACCTTTTATATAACCTTTTCCGCCTGCAGAAAGCAGTGACCATAATTAGAACCATTTCATCACTAAGGAAATGGAAGTCCAGAGAAGTTGCTTCACACACTAATGAAGTAAATACTTTTGGACTTAAGTTTCATTCTGGTATTTAGCCCTCAGACCTTGCTACTGTATCATTATCAGTGTCCCATTGTGTTACAGTTCTGGAGTTCTCATATAGACTACAACTGTACTAAAAGCACTTCCTTCTTTGCAAATAACAGGCTCTTAGTAATATAAACATGACTAGCAGACCCACCTTGCACACACTTGGCTTGTCATGGGAGTTGCATGTATCTTTACACTGATGGGTGGAATAAATGGTGATCAACTATGTATTTTACTCAGGGTGGCTGCCTGTCCCCAGTTGGGCTCTGCCAGGGGTCAATACTGAGCTCCAAACTGTTCAACATCTTCATAAACGATCTGGATGATGGGATTGAAAGCACCTTCTCTAACTTCACTGCTGATGCCAAATTGGGTGATGAGGTGAATCCATCAGACGGGAGAGCCATCTTAGAGACAAACCCTAACAGGCTGAAGGATTGGACAAGAAAGAGCAGAGTGAAGAGTAAAGTCCTGCATCTGGAAGATAACCAAAGAACCCAGGACAGGCTAGGATATGTGTGGTGGGGGAACAGCCTTGCTGAAAGGGACCAGAGCATCCTGACAGACAAGCCAGAACATGATTCAGCTGAGCACTGCAGCCACAGCAATGGCAAAAGGTTAGAGAACTTGCTCCATGAGGAAAGACTGAAGGAGTTAGGTCTCTTCTCCAGGGAGAAGATAAAGCTTAGAAGGGACCCAATCAAATTATTTGAGTACTTCTGGGGCATCTACAAAGATGATGGAGGCTCTCTTCACAAAGTGCTACATGCAGAAGACACAGGGCAGTGATACAAGTTGCACTGGGTGAGGTTTAATCTTACCTTAGAAAGACATTTCTTACAATAAGAACAATCAGTGGAATAACCTCCCTAGGGACTTGGTGGAGTTCCCATTGCTGGTGGCTTTCAAGGTGCAATCAGATAAGGTGCTAAATAATCTATTGTAGGTTCCCTTTCCCACAAAAGGATTTTCCAAAGTCCCTTCCATGATTTTCTGGCATATGTGGGGTGTGTTGTTCTAAATTCCAATATATGAGCAATGGAGAGAAGGACAAGGAGAGACGTAAAAGAATTTAAAACAGACTTGAAAAATTCTGGTTGACTTGAGGTACATTTTGAATGATGCTGAGAAGTAGACCACATGACGGGGGGGCGGGGGGGCGGGGGGAACGGCAGCTTTTATATATATATATATATGTGGATCTTTGAACAACTTTATTATCAGCACAGGGCAAGACAGTCCATATTAAGTAAGCATCCCAGAAAGAGTTTACTTATTTTCATGTTACCACATGAAGAAAAACAAAACAAAACAAAATACAAAAACAAAGACAAAACAAAACAAAACAAAGCAACAAAAACCACAAAAATCCCCCCAAAAAATCAAAACAAGCCCCACAAAAAAAACAAAGCCCCCTGAAACCCTCCAAAAAAAACCCAAAACCAAAAATCCCCAAACAAAGAACAAAAAGAAACCAAAAAAATGCAAAAAACAAAGAAACAAAAAACCAAAACCCCAAACCAAATAAACAAAAAAACAACCAAACAAAAAAAACCAAAACAAAACTAAACTAAACCAAAACAAAACAAAAAACCCCACAAAACCAAAAATCACCAGATCATTAATTACTTGGAAATGTGGGACCTTAAAAAAAACAGGAAAAAAACCCCATATGTGTAAAGAGGCTTACCTGGAAGTTCAAACAGCCAGAGAGAATCCAGCTTTTGTTCTGCTAATAGTGCTGAGGCCATGAGCTACACATTACATCTAGCTGTTACTTAGTAGTTGAGGATAGGAATCAACAGGCCAATCACATTGAACATTTTTCCCAGGATGATAACTTGTGTGTCTTCTCCTGTAGTGTTTATGATAAATTATGAAGGGAGTTAAAGAAATGGGTGTTTGTGTAGTCATCATAACAATTTTTGCAAAGGTTTCACTCAAGTGTAACTTACAGCTAATGTCTATGTGGGTGGTAAAGTTGCTGTGAAAATAGCCTCCCCACTGGGTATGTGATTATTCAGTGCTTTGCAGATTTGCATTTCTTGGCCTTTCAGTAGCATTGTGTGATGAGAAGGGTTGGCTGTGCAGCTGATACAAGCATTAGGCAGAGTTCTCTGTGATACACACAGAAAATAGCTATAAGGACATTAAGAAATGCAAAACAAACAAACAAAAGATCATCCAAATATCAGTTAGCATGAATCTGGATTTCATTATGACAACTTGCATATTAGAATAACAGGGGTGAGAGAGTTAGGGAAGAGAATTTACAAGAATGAAATTAGCAGATATTTGAGGATACCTGTCTGCTATAGAGGCATCTTATCTTGGAGATACATATATAAGTTCAAATCCAGGAATATGTCCAGATAGGGAAAAAAAAAAAAAATCAAAGCCTACAACCTCTGGATACTTGGCACAAGATCAAAAGAGAAAGGAATTCAAGAGCTCAAACTCCCTGTGAAACTCCACAGGTTTTGAAGGGCAAAATCTCCTTCTCAGGAAACGTGGCTCAGCAGCTATCAACACTCCCTCCTTCTGGATAACATTCCCATGAATATTACAGACCTGTAGGGGCAGAATAGGGCATGTCCGAAAGGGCTTTAGGCTTATTGGTATGGAGTAGTTCAGTGTTAATTCTTAATTCCAATTTAGAAAAAACTCCGCCTGTCTTGTTAGAGAGGGGAGGAGTTGTATTTGATCCAGTCAACATCCTTTGACCAAATGAACCTAGAAAACCTAATCTCACGTATAAGTACAGTGGTTAGTGATCTTTCTAGGCTGAGAAAAGTATTGCCAGGACTCAACTTTTTTTCCAAAATGGAGGAAAATTATTTAACCCTCATTTTTAAAGCTGTTCAGTTGTGCAGTACTTTCTTCTCCTAATATACATAACCTCAAAAAGAAAATACTTCTGTACAGTTGTATCAGTCAAAGACATTATTCATTCTCATGCTCAGCAAGATTTGCAGGATTAACTAGCATTTCATGGCAACTCTGAAGTCCTTTAAGATCGATGCCTACAGAGAGCTGAAAACACCCAGGGTCCACTCAAACACATTGTAAATATGACGTTACCTTGATCAATTATTCTACATTATTGGTTACTGTATAATGAAGTCGACTAAGTAGAAACTGTCTGCCACTCAATTTTACACACAGTGTCAGTCTGTTCAATTTTAACTACTGCAGCTGTAACACACCTTCAATTTGGAATTCTAAGGAAGTCAGGAGGCAGTCTTAATGGATCAGTGCTTAAATTATATAAGAGTTGAGAAGCCTGAACTTCCTAGGGAGACCTGTGAAGCAGACTGGCAAAATCAATCAGATCTGTGAGAAGTCAGGCTTGAAGGCAAGGCCCAGTGTGTGGCAGGGATATTTTGATATCTGAGGGGAGCAGTTGCATGCTCTGTCTTGGACTGTCACTGTCTCCTCTTGATGCCTATATAAATTAGGTCAAAGTTACAAGGTGCTTATATAGCTTGAGTTATAAGATATCAATAAAGATAAGATATTTTATATATCTCTATATATATACAAATATATATATTTATAAGATAAATCACTCTGATTTCTCTATATAACCTGATACCAATATAACCTAAATCAAAGTCTTTTATACCTATATAACCAGAACAGTAAGTTTCTATACCTATATAACCTGATATAAATAACTTTCCATACAATGTAATGGCTAGTATATAGTTAACAAGTTGCTTAATGCTAAAAAAAAAAAAGGAAAAAAGACTCACCAGGTGGATAGCTTTAGAGATAGATAAATACAGTACTAATGAGAAATTGGCAAATGTAAAGCCAATTAGCCACAAAATAAAGAATTTAGGTTGGTTAGTACCAGACAGACCAAGGAACATTGTAACCACACATGCTCCAAAGGCAAAGTTGCAAAGTTCAGATGTGAAGAAGACCTTGGAAGCCTTCATGAAATACCGCCAACGACCCCTGAATTTGGGGAGTCACAAGCACAGTGCAAAAGAACTATTTATAACCATGAGATCATACTATGTAAACTAGTTCCAGCACATATATGATGATGTTATAGTAACACAATAACATTTACTATATAAATACACCACAGCACTTGACAAAGGTGCGTGAGTTAGGTGGACACAGCCCCCTCACCATCAGTGCTGCAATACAAAAATACCTGCTCTATAGATGAGACCTCTAAGTTTAAGTTTTCTGTTCTGTTCTGCTTGGATGTGCTTTTCCGTTGTGCTTGGGTGATGAAGACAAAACAGTCCGATTCTACCTAGGGACTCAAGGACAGTATCTTTAAACTTCAAGCCCTAAGCATAAACAACGTGAAAAGAGGAGGGCAGACACACAAGCAAGCAAGGAGGATGAAACTTCCCTATTTGAGACTATTAATTGGACAGTTGACTCCTGCATGCAAATGGACTGAAACCTATAAAGGTGTGAGAACTCGTGACCAACCCCCTCCTTTCCTTCCATCTTGGAGCCATCCGGGCAGGGGCCACGACTGTGGCACTTGTATTGCTGGGCTGTGGCTTTTGTAGGCCTTTCGTGGGCCTCACAATAAATACCCATTTGTTCCCCTTAACTCTGTGTGTAGCCTCTGTTCCAGCTCCTCAAGGCATCATAGACACCTGTCTTTGGGGATTTATTCCCGGCCTATCTTTCGGGCATCGCTCTCCTGCAACCTCATCTCCAGCCTGCAGTGCTGGCGAGCAGGCTCGGGAGCACGGCTGATGGATACTTTGCCATCTGGTGGCAGTTCACAGGGGAAAGACCAACACTCACTTGTCCCGGAGGAGCATAACCAGATAAAACAGATGAGTGTGGTTGTAGTAACTGCAAAATGGTTTTCAGAAGGTTCACAGCAGCACAGAACCACCCTACCCTTGCAGAGATCATTATCTACCCACCTGCATCTCTTGCATGTTTTCTGCATGCCCGTGGTGACACCTGAAATGAAAACAGAGTAGCTCACCAGATTTATTTCTAGAATGCTGTGTCTAGTGGGGGATATGTGAAAAAAAAAATTAAAAGAAGGAAGAAGGAAGAAGAAAGAAGAAAGGAGGAAGGAGGAAGGAGGAAGGAGGAAAGAGGAGGGAGGAGGGAGGAGGGAGGAGAGAGGGGAAAGGGAAAGGGAAAGGGAAAGGGAAAGGGAAAGGGAAAGGGAAAGGGAAAGGGAAAGGGAAAGAAGAGCCCACCCAAACCCCAAATTGACAGGTTTGACTCTTCTGCTGCCTTCCTCCCTCAGAGATGCTGTCACTGCCATGCCTGAGAGGGCCTCTTCCCCAATCCATGGCCTCCTGCTCCCAGCATGTGCCCAGGTTCCCCTGTGTAAGGCACTCCATGGTGCTGCTTCTGGCCTTGTAGTGAGAAGGTATGGGGTAAGACAGCATTCACATCTCCACAGGGATCTGAGATTTGCTGTGGTGGGATATCCCTCTCCACGAAGGGACATCAGGTATGAGTCTCACTGGCAATGGCCCTGGTGTCCCCCTGCTGTGTAACACGTTTGTGTCGTGGAGCAGCAGAGAGGAGTGATGTCACATCTGGTGCCAGAGTAAGCCAGGGAGGGAGATGGGCTGGCTTCCCCCTAAGAACTGCAGGTCACAGTGCCAACAGCTTGGGCAGTGCCAGTGCAAGGGTACAAGAGCAAAGATCCTCTGTGCTCTCCCCACAGAAAGCTGCCATTGGGCAGAAACGCTTTGTAGTGAGGAATTCCAAAGGAATCCCCTGAGAAACCTTAAAATTATGTATTCTCCAGCGTAATTAATTCTTCATCTTCTTCATTTTTCAGAAATGTTCAGCATAAAATATGGTACATATTCTTCTCATAATCCTACTGTTATGAATGATGTTCTAATTTTTCCAATTTATCAAGCAACAAGATTAAATTTAATAGTAAATTTTTAATAGTAACAAAATGAATACAATCAAAATATTAGAGATGACAATTAAAGTATTGGAGATGAAACAATCAAAGTGCATATATTTACGAATATACAAAATTTGGCAGTAAGTAATTTAGTATAATTGAGGTTTGTATAAAGCAGAAGCAAAACCGACCAGGGAGGGGCCCCCTCCAACCGGGGCTACGGGGAGTGGCTCCCATTCCTCACGTTCCAAAGCATCCAGGCTAACAATCCCACTTATATACTGTAGGCTACAGAAGTTTCTAAAAAGCTCCTCCCAGTTTCTATTCCTAAAATCTATGTCACTGTGTGTATGGTGCATGCTCTACTAATAGTTTAGGGGGTCTCTCATCCTTTGATGAAGGCTCATCGTCTTCCTCAGTGACCGAGGTGTGACCTGCAGGTAGCACAGGTGCACTGTGTGACTGAGCAGATGTTTTCCATAACAAGACTTTAATTGAGTCCCATGCTTGGAATCGTCCCATTTTGGCCCATTTCAAGGTCAAAACTTTCTATTTCTAGATGCTGCTTGTCAGACCTACGTCCTTCTACTATTCTTGTTTGACTTTCTTCCAACCTCCTTCTTTGACTCCCAACATCTGGAAGATGTCCTGTGCCCTGTCTCACCCATCTCCCCCATCACTCTGTAACAATTTTGTTAATATAGTTACAACTTAATTAGCGGGAATCACATTTATCACAATTCCCCCATTTCTCTTTTTGATCATATTGATTCGTGCTCTAAAAAGTTGCTACTTGGTATTGTCTATGTTTCTTCATACTAGCCTCCAATTTTTCTAACATTTCTCATGTGGCATCCAGCTTTTCACACTCCTTCTCAAATTTGGTTAACTTTTCTCATGCCAGGGTATTCTCTTTGCAGTCAGTCACCATTTTCTCAATCTTTCTCCCTCGAGTGTGAGTGGATTGTGCTTTCCATCCATTACCATCAAGGAATTTAATTTCCCTTTTGCTGTTGATTCTGGATCCATGGGCATGGCTGTAAATTGCATTCCTGGAATTACTGAGTGGATTACTCTAATTAGACAGGGTATCATGCAAGGTAGAAACAATAGTTTTAAAACAGAACACAACATCATGAATCCCAATTTTTTCCACCACACGCCCCCAGAAAGTTTATCCCACCAATCAGCTTTCAGGATAGAATTCCATTTTTGAAGTGGTACATGTGCCACTCTTTTAAGTTTATCAGCAAGCTTTGTGATGGCCTCACCATGATCATCTATTTCCACACAGCACTCAGATTCATTAAACCTCCCACAAACTCCTCCTTCTTCTGCTAATAGATAGTCTAGATCAATTTCTTGCATCAAATCTGCAAAAAGGTTTTTATTTGAAGTTGGCAAATCCCAGTCGCCATAGTGCTGTTTTAGTTGTTTATACACCTCTTTCAGTTCCCTTAACTCTTTCCCTCTGATCTTTTCCTATCCTTTTTTGTTTCTTTTTGTTTTTAAACTTCCATTATCATATTTTTCAAAACAAAAGAAAATTTTATATCTAAGACAAAGTTGATCATTGTTAGGATAAGAAGTTCACCCATTGAATCCTAAATTTCTTCTTACTCAATGGAATTTTGGACTTTTCACACAATTTTCTAAAAAGCTGCTACAATCGTAACAGGCAGCACTAACATTTGAATGTGCCACAAAAACTGATTTAATCTTATCCTTGACCCACAGGGATCAGGAATAGTTTGTTTCTTTACTGCTGGCTCTTGTGTTGTTTGTCGTCTTGGAATTTGTTCCTGCATGATCTGTTCTTTTTGTGCTCCATGCTGCCTTATGGTTTTAGCCAGTTGTCAGGGGTATTATTGTAAGCACAATGAAAAGAATCCTCAGGAATTTTAACTTTCTACCTGTCTCAAGGCCCCTTGGGTTGCAGCCAAGGGCCGAGATGTCAATCTTCTTGGTAGCAAAGTTTTTATCCTGGGATTTGTTCCTCTTTGGTGCCCTTGGCCTCATAAAGTTTGTATGAGCCATTTTAACGTTTTTTGTTCCAAAGATGGCACAAAGTATTTGTAGTTCTGCAGCACTGCCTTATCTCTCTCCCTAGATTGATCAGCTATTTTTCCTAATCCACTAAAGCTCCAGAGATATGCCAGGTACAAGATTTGTTTTCACATGACTTGTCTCAATGGTGTTCCAAAAAATCACTAAAAAATCCTTTTAAAGTTAGCTGTTTACATACACAACTCAAACAAACCAATTGTCTCTCTTTTTCTTTCACTCTAGTTACTCTTCACCACAAATTAAAACAACAGGTACAAATAACACAAATTTATGGACAACACTTTAAGCCATGGTTAGTACATTCCCAGTGTGTTAATTGTTTTTAGGCCCTCTTAATAACAGGTGTTACCAGTCTCTTTTTCTGGAGTTGTAGTTCTTCTCAAATCATTTGATGTTGACTGCTGGAGGCTCCTGAGAAAATTTTCAATCCTCCTGGGCTGTTCCCATTGATCAACGAGGTGTCTGATTCTTTCCCATCAGAGCTGTTCTGCCTTTGGGCTCAATGAGGCTGCAGTTGGCAGCCAATTCAGGATGTCCAGACTTTGATAATGCACCTCTCAAAACAACATCAAACTGGTATTTCAAACAGCAATGCTATAAAATAATATTTTTCACTGCACATACAAAAACCACATCCCCCCTTGGTCCCAAAGTACAGTGGTTCTATGCTAACTCTATATAGACTGTAGCTTTTGGCACCCAGCACCCTCCTTAGCTTCACCATGGATTCATTGCAATTTTCTTGAGTAATTTGTTTCCTAATTTCAAATATTCTTATACACCCATAAAATTTTAGAAGAAATGGTCACAAAGTGCTCTGGTGCCCCAGTGAATCCCCCCATGTGAGCTGCCTGGGATCTGTCGGGCCAAAGGTCCCTGCCCTGCTCTTCTACCGTGGGCAGAAGAATCCATCCTTCTTCCAGGGTTACCCCAGCTTCTTCACAGCCTCCACTTCTGCCAGGGAAAAGCATGGTGCCCCACCCTGTGCTTTTGCTTCCCCAAAAGCCACACTCACACTGCTGCTTTCTCCCAGGGCTCCCCCCCTGCTTCATTATCAGCCAAATTGTTTCCTCTTATTTTATGATGCCTGTATCCCCAAATAGTCTGTTCAGTTAGTGTTGAATATTGAATTCTGCAGCTTTAAGACTGATTCCAGGAGTGAAAGAGGGGAGAAAAAGTGCAGAATTAGTTATCAGAGAGTACAATGACTCCCCCACATTCCTGCTCACAGACTTAGTTGTCTGCAGTGGACAGCGGGAGAGAACTCTCTTTTGCTTTTTTTTGGTTAATTCTTTTTTTTCTTTCCTAACTAATTAAAGCAAAAAAGTTCCCTGGAGTGTCTTTTTCCTCTTTTTTTTTTTTTTTTTTTTCTTCTTTCTTGAATTGTTCAATCCTGCTCTGGACTAAAATCCCAAGAAAGCACTGGAAGCTCACACCGTAGCCCACCAAGCCTGGGCTGGGCCATGGCGTTTCCCAGCACTGAAGGAACTGATACCAGACTAAGTAAGTCAAGCTGCAACTCACAAAAAACCCTCTTTTGAATCTGTCATCTCTTCAAAACAACAAGAAGTTATCTGTTTAATATTGTTCATTTTTATACTGAAAAGTGTTTTGCCTGTTAAATAAACAGTTTTCTTTTTTTTTTTTTCTTTTCCCCACTTCTCTCCGAGGAAATATTTTTCCCCTAACCAACTAGAAAAAGAAGACTGCTTAAATTTGTTTACTAGAAAAACCTTATTTAAAAGTTTCCTCCCAAATTTACCCTAAACTAAAACAAAGTCCCTGTGTCTACTAAAAATATGATTTCTTCATTTTTAGAACCTACTTTCAGCTTTATCAAAGGCTCTTCTGGCATTTCATTCCTCATTAAATAAATGAGCCCCTGACCCCCCTAGTCTTCTTGAATCAATTTTTTTTTTTTACTTTGCTGCCTGTTTTTTTCCAGATTTTTTTTTTATATGTCCTTTCTTTTAAAAATGACAATAGAAACAAATGGGTCCTGTACCCCTAGAGACAGGACAAGAATTTTGTAAATGTCCTTTTTTGTGACAAGAAAAGCACATAGGTCTCGTGTCTGCAGAAGTATGACCTCATTTTTTTTTTTCTTTTTATTTTTTTCCTGATAAATTCTCTGTGTTTGTGGCTGCTTGTATTTCTTGGACTGCTGCCATTAGAATCCTGGCTTTTATTTTTTTTTTCCTCATCTCTCTGAAAATAGACTTCTTGCCCTTCCTTTAACAACTCCTGAAGCCCCTATCCTGCCAATCTTTCAATTTTTCCAACTTCTTCCTGAGGTCTCCCCAGGACTTAGCTATAAATTGTGTTTTCAAAAGGACCTGCCCTGCTGGTGTATCGGGGTCTATGCTTGAGTATAACTGCAAATCCTTTCTTAATCTCTCTAACCATTCTGCTGGGCACTCATCTTTCCCTTAGTGCTCACTCAGAGATTTCCCCATATTTTGTCCCCTGGGCACTGCTCCCTGCATTCCTTGCAAAAGCATCCACCTGAAATCCCTCATATTTTACCTATATTCCACTTCCTGATTATTCCAATTTGGATCTACCATAGGCCATTTCTGATCTCCCTGGTCTGGCCCCTGATGATCTCTCTTCCAGGCCTGTATTCCTGACTGTCTAATCATTTCTCTCTTCCACTGTAAACAAGATTCCTAAAATAGACTGCAATTCCACCCAGGTGTAAATATTCGGTCCCAAAAACTGATCTAGTCTCTCTGCTACTCCAATAGGATCTTCTAGCATCCTGCCCATCTCTTTCTTAAATTCCCTAACATCCCCAGTGTTCAGGGGAACACTCACGTAACCAATAGGTCCCTGTCCTGGGGCCAGATTTGCCATTGGAACCTCTCTAAGAGGGTATAATCTATCTTCCCTTCCTGCTCCCTCGTCCTCTTTGTCACTTTCTTCCTCCTGTCCCTTTCTGCCTCTAGTTCTGTGTGCTACTGGCTCGTCCTGAATAGGGGGTGCATCAGGGACCAGGGGCTGGACAGGCTGGACAGGCTGTCTGTATGGGGGTGGGAGGTGATCTAACGGGTCCCATGGCTTTATCTGGTCCCTTCTTGCTGCCTGTCCTTTAGTTTGCAAAGGGTATAACGAATAACCTTCTTTTTCCTGCCTTTGAACTATAAATTCACCCCCCCCACTTTTTGGAAGCCACAAAGCAGCATATTCACTTTCCTCCTGGTTAAAACGTTCTTTTGAATTCACATATAGATTTAAAGCCTGACAAATCCAATCCTCAAATGATTCAAACTCTGGCCAGTACAAATTATTTGCACAAATCTTTTCTTTTGTCCACTCAAACATACAGTACTGTATCATTTACTGCTTACTTTATTCTCTTTGGGATTGCCTTGTACCCCAGTATTGTAACAGGATCCCCAGGGGGCTGTCCTGAGGAATCTCGCTCCCCTTCTGGGAAACCCCCTCTCGGTTCCCAGGCACATCGGGTTCTTGTGAATTTTTCTCACACTTCACAACCCCTGGGTCAGAGATTTTACTTTTCCTCTGACCCATCTCTGGCGGCAACATCTCCCTTGCTCTCTCTCACTCGTTCTGCAGTTCAACTCCTTCGCTTAATATACACGATCTCACTTCTTTTGCCAACCACTTGTTTCCCACCTAATTCCTTCTTTTCCTTTTATTCTCTCCCCAACTTCTCTTTCTGACCACTCTCCACAATCCTTCTTAATCATGTACTGAAACTTTCATCTATTATCCCCCCAATAGATAGTTGAACCTGATTCATTCACTCCCTTCTTAAATCACTTCTCTGAGCATCAGCTCCCTTCTCAAAGACTTTTCCCGTGAGTTCTCGGGCTGGGACTTTCCCTCCCGGTCCCTCCCGGGGTCTTCACTCGCTCTCCCCTTTCAGACATTCCTCACTCACACACAAGCACACAGCCGCCCCCTTTACCCAACCCCGTGTTACTCACACAGCCCCGTTTTCACACAGGGCTCTTGTGCACAAGACGTTTTACGGGCACCTTTCCCTTTCTGCCGGCGTTCCCACGGGAGCCTTCTTCTGGCACACCTCCTTGTAGCGAGCTTCTTTTGCTTATGCTTTATTTTAATTGGGAACTCCTTCTCCAAGAGAGCCTGGTCTAGCCTCGTGACCACCTTAACAACTGGTGGGGAGCTCCTTCCCAAAACCAGCCACTCTTCACTTGGACTGGAGTTCCTGGGTTTCGGCACCAAATTGTTATGAATGGTTTTCTATTTTTTCCAATTTATCAAGCAACAAGATTAAATTTAATAGTAAGTTTTTAATATTAACAAAATGAATACAATCAAAGTATTGGAGATGACAATTAAAGTAATGGAGATGAAAAAATCAAAGTGCATATATTTACGAATATACAAAATTTGGCAGTAAGTAATTTAGTATAATTGAGGTTCGTATAAAGCATAAACAAAACTGACTGGGGAGGGCTCGCCATTCCTCACGTACCAAAGCATCCAGGCTAACAATCCCACTTATATACTGTAGGCTACAGAAGTTTCTAGAAAACTCCTCCTAGTTTCTATTCCTAAAATCTACGTCACTGTGTGTACGGTGCATGCTCTACTAATGGGTTAGGGGGTCTCTCATCCTTTTGAGGGTCTTATTTCCGATGAAGGCTCATCGTCTTCATCAGTGACCGAGGTGTGACCTGCAGGTAGCACAGGTGCACTGTGTGACTGAGCAGATGTTTTCCATAACAAGACTTTAATTGAGTCCCATGCTTGGAATCATCCCATTTTGGCCCATTTCAAGGTCAAAACTTTCTATTTCTAGATGCTGCCTATCAGACCTACGTCCTTCTACTATTCCCTTCCAACCTCCTTCTTCGACTCCCAACATCTGGAAGATGTCCTTTGCCCTGTGTCACCCATCTCCCCCCTCACTCTGTAACAATTGTCTTCTATTGATCTAAATACAATTTTGCTAATATAGTTACAATTTAATTAGCACGAATCACATTTATCACAAAACCAACAGGATCTGTTGGCAAGCCTCTTTGGCAGTGTTATTTCAAATGGTGGTCTCTCTGGATGCTCAAGGAAGGATGACCTGGAGGAAGGCAGCTGACCGGAGAACACTGTTTGTGCTCCTTGGTCAAGGATTTGCATCAACATGATCTTGTTGGCAGAAGAATGTTCTTCAGGTTGAGACCGCTACTTTCCAGAAAGAATATGAAGTATATTTCCTCCATGGGAGAACCTTCATTATCTAAAAGAGTAGTATGTGTTTTCTTATGCATAAATGAGATATTGAAAATGACAGACACAGAAGATTTGCAACTAGAAAAGTATTTCTCACTGAGTAGTCAGAAAGCTGCTTATTTACAGCCTTCTAGAGTATGAATGACCTGTGTGCATGGTCTGTGAACACACTGGGTCATAGTAAGATATGTGAGCATACAGAGATTTAATAATCAACTGTTTTGTGGCTTGCATTTCTTTATCTGCAAAGAGGATCCTGAATGACATGGATTCCTTTTCTTGAAACTAGAGCTGGAAGAAGACTTGTCATGAAAAGCAGATTTCATATTTGCCATAGAGGATTACTGCTATTCACAGGATCTAGTTTGTTTTAACCTTTCTGACGCTGATACCAAAAGATACATATGCATGTACTGCAGATGGAAATCTATATGGAAGCAATTGAGGACTTGGAAGTCTGCTCAAATATTGTGCTAGGGACTGAAAAGGAAATATCATCTTCTTTGGAAACTTGCTTTTGTGGAGAAAGAAGGGAAAGCTAGCTGGTAGATGCTTACAATACTGTATAGGAAAGGATGGTGTTTCTCGGTGACAGATTCATTACCTGAACCAGTTCTCCTTCTCCCCCATATTGAGTCAATTAACCATACAGAAGAGAGGACATCTGATTTCTTAGATGCCATTAATTCTTTCTTCAGTGTGCAAAAAATTGCAAATGTTTTCTTTTTCTTTGGCACAAGATTCTTTCATTTCTCTGAATGAGTTTGCTTTGATTCTTTGCTCTTCTTGACAGAAGTTTCAGTTTTCTCTCCCGGACGCTGGTTATGTTGCCAAGAGAGGGCAGCAAACAAGCACAGAAACTGCACCCCGGGCCCTGTGTTAGGTCACATGGGAATATAAGGAATCATTCGGACAGGAGGTCTGTGCTTTACTATAATTACTGCCCACTGCACATAACTTGCTGTTAGCTTGTCCTTACTGCAAAAACAAGCCTCTGAACTGCACTTTTTTCTTTCTGTTTTTTTTTTTTTCAAATAAAATAAATAAGCCCAAACTTCTGTGAAAAGTTTGAAAATAAATCCTGTGTATGGACAAACCGCACACACTGCTCTGGGGTTGAAGGCATGAATCCCACACCTGCCTTTTTGTGGTATTGCAGAGGACAAGATGTATGCAAGAAGTGTACAGATACACTATGTCTTTGTTTCCATGTGTAATACATATCACTGTTTGTGCTGTCAGCTTCCTACTGCAGGCCTCATTATACATAACACAGGCTCTGATCTCCAATGGGCAGCACTTTCTTTCAAATCCGTCGTTCTTTTAATATCCAGAGCCAACTCCTTCATGTGTACCTCTACACAACTAGATCACCATGTAGCCTTAAAGACATGCGTATTGCAGTACTTATTGAATTAATCTGGGTTGAACCTGCTTTATTAAAAAACAGAGTAACCTGATTGGTTTCAATATAGGTAATTACTCTTACTTCCAAAGGGCCTGCAGTTTTTTGACCCCTCTCTTTGGAGGCAGTTAGTTCTACTGCCCATATTTTTGAGATTACAGTAAAATACAACATTGGCAGCAGATTTTCACTTAATGACAAAAATGGCCTGACACATAAAATTGAGGTAGAAAGAGAAGGTCTGTGTGGGTTTTGTGTTACTGCAGGACCCATTAATTAGAAAACACTTGAAAACTCTATTGATAAAATGAAACAAATATTTAAGGACTGGAGCACACTGTTCTAGCACAAGGCTAGAATTGTGGGAAACACAAAGTGGTGGACGAATCCTGCCACCTGTTCTATGCTTAGATTTGAACACATTAATGCCAGCTTAACCTTGTGTACAAAAAAAGAAAAGCCTTGAGTCAGACCAAGACCTAGTTGTGGAAGACCTTCGCAGGCTTCTCAGAGCAGGAGGTGCTGAGAGAGCATCAAGACCACAGGAAGGTATTCAGACAGTACCAGACACAGAAGGCCTCCTGTCAGAAACTTCTTTGGCTGGTGAAGGGGAAAAACAATGATCCCACCAGTGACCCTGCTGATTTCTCCTTAGCCAGGATATTGCACATGAACCTGCATTTTAAGGGGAAAGAGATTGAAAGAGTGGAGGTGAAGGACAGGGAATGGAAGTTGTGGTGTTATGGCAGGCAAACACTCTTTCCTTTGTAGGCACCACTCATATGTACAAGACGTGATTCTGCCTCGCTTGTCCTCTGTAATCAGTGCAAGAGCACTGAAGTCCAGATTAATTTAAAGGCAAGTTTATTTGTATGAATTCCCTGGAGGGTGTGAGCCTTGGGTGCACTTTCATGCTACAGTTAAATTGATTTGGTAGCTGCTGAAAGCAGCAGGACCCCTTCTGCTCCACTCTCCCCTGTAGATTTTGCCAGATCTGCGAGCAGCCTCAGCAGAATGAAAAACCCCAGCTCCTCCAATGTCTTTGCAGAAAGGGAGAAGACTCCTATAAGTTCAGCTTGAGCTGTGCAAACAATGATTAAAGAAATAAACAGGAATGAGATAGTGAAAGGCTGATCATTTGGTTTCTGCAGGTGGTGTGCCTTGTATCAACCCCCCTCTGAGATAAGTCATAGTTTTGAGCAGTTGAACCAACACTCTGTCTGAATGTCATTGATTTCATTTGAGTGAGAGCACAGATCACATAGGGGATGGATAAGCTTACATCCTGCCATCTCTATGCCAACATCTTCAGCACAATACCTGCCTTTGCATCACATGAATACAAGAAGAGCTCTGCTCCCCTGGATGGACTTTCCTACTGGTGGTGGCTGATGGGTCTTTGTGGCAAGTACTTGTCCCTCTTGCAGGCCAGAGAGTGCTCAGCATTGAATTCACCAGCAAAACAATCTCGGAAATATAAATACCAGGTTTTCTTTCAGCGTTTCTGCTTTCTTTTATTTCTGCATTTCTTTCATCCAGTCAAACAAGCTGGTTGTTCCAAGAAAAGCAAAGAATTCCTGTTTCCATCCTGTCCCAGTAGCAGTTCTTCTGTTTTCTTTCTTTCTCTGACTGCTTTTTAAAAATTATTTGTTTATTTGTTTGTTTACTTTCCTTTTTCTTTTTAATGAATGGAGATAGCAGACGTTAGTCACCATGAAAACATTCTTATCACAGAATTGGAGAATCACAGAATAAGCTTATTTGGAAAGGACTCACAAGGATCATCTAATCCAACTCCTGGTGCTGCATAGCTCCATTCCCAAGAATTATACCATGTGCCTGAGAGCGTTTTCCAGCACCTCTTGAGGTCTGTCAGGCTGGTGCAGTGACCACTTTCCTGGGGAGCCTGTTCTTCTGCCCAGCCACCATCTGGGTGAAGAACATTTTCCTGATATCCAATCTATCCTCCTCTGATACAAATTCAGGCCATTCCCCCAGGTCCTGTCACTGTCAGCACAGAACAGGGATCAGTGCCTGCCCCTCCTCTTCCCCTCCCAAGGAAGCTGTAACTGCAGTGAGGTCTCCCCTCAGGTGCCCCTTCTCCAGGCTGAACAGACCAAGTGCCCTCAGCCCCTCCTCACACGGCTTCCCCTCCAAACCCTTCCCCATCCTCATGGCCCTCCTTTGGACACTCTTCAACAGCTCAATGTCTTTTATTGCAGTGACTAAAACTGCACACAATATGCAAGGTGAGGCTGCCCCAGTGCAGAGCAGAGTGCGATATGTGTGTGTCCTTTTTGTAATGGGCAGAATTCAGAATTTCAGAAGTTTGCAGCAGTGATAAGACTATGGCTGTTTACTTTAAGTTTGGGGTTCTGCGTGCTGACAGTGCAGATGGAGCTATCAACATTCAGAACCTGTTGCAGAATAAATTTTGTGCTAAATCTGGAATAATCTTTGCAGCGCCACCTTGTAATGAACCTGTCTTCAAAAACTTAAATAATATTGTGAATGGCTCAGCATGGACTATTATGCTATCGACAAAATTTTCTGAATTAATCCTGTTATGTGTTTCAGTCCTTCACCTCCCTTGTCAATGCTTTTAACTGTATAAATTACAACTCTTCTGAGGCCATTAAACAGCCCGCTACGCAGAAATATTTTTGTTTTGCAGACTGTTAATGCACTGTAAGAGGATAGCCCTGACCTTGCAAAACAAGGGGAGAAAATTTTCCATGACTCTACATACACGCAAAAGTGAGAGATACAGAGATACAGAGGGAGGAAAGGAGGAAACAGAAACTATAGCACTTGTCATGGTGGAAAACTGTTAAAGCAGACCATGTTTAGAATAAAGCAGAAGTGATATTCATTGTCATTCTTTTATGAAGGAAGGGAAACCCTTCACTTGACAAAACTAATGGTATAGTTCTCTGTTAAGGCATGTTAATTAAGTATTGCTGAATGCTTGCCATATACGAAGGCATGACTGTCACTGTGTCCGCTTAGAGGCACAAGATGCTGCCAAACTGTAATCTTAGCTATGTTTGGCTTTATCTTGTGAGCTCTGGCAGACACGTATTGTTTACCATAAACAATGTACAGCTTTTCATGTCTTGTAGCTGATACTGAAAAATATTAACAGAAGAGGAGCTCTTGTCATCAAAATGAATCAAGGCATTATAAAAGGCATTCTATGAAATACCTTCTGCTTTGAGAAACAGGCCTTTCAAAGCTATTTTATTTTTGTTACATTTGAAGGTCTTTTTCTAAAAAATAAAGCCATTTTCTGTGTTTTTTTAACATCAAGAAACATTTTCTGGGATCCTTCTAACTAAACTTTGACACATTCTTTACAGGAAAATATTAGACAACAATTTTGTTGTAGAGAGTAGTGAGAGACTGTGTTTGTCTGCAATGCAATCTGAGGCGGAAAAAGGAGAACAACAGAAACAACATCCATTTTTTTCTTTTTTTTCATTTCATGTATTCTAGTTCTCAAGGATATTTGAACAGATTTAAGACAGTTCTTCAGTGTTCTTTTCTTCTCCCGTACTTGATAGGACTGCTAGCAGTGAGTGAGTAAGCCACCTTGCATTAGGTATTATTATTGTTTTCTATTTGTGATAAGAAATGTAATTACTAAAATAGAACTGGAAACCTTAGCTTTTTCTGGTAGCAATTAAATTAAACATGATTATTTATTATTTACTGAATACTGAAAACTGCCTGTTCCAAATTTAAGGACAGTTACCTCTGAGAAATAATTAGTTCCTTGCTGAAAAAGCAGTAAAAGGGGCCTTAGTGTCTTGATCAGCATCTATAACATTTCTCATGCTGTGCAGCACCATGCTTATAGGAGGTAGCTAGTGTGCTAGCTGTGACAGTGCTTGCATGTGGTGTGATTTTTGGCACAATGCTTTGTGCTCTGACTGTTCCTTTTTTTGCAAATGAGGAGAATAACAGCTGTGTACCTCTGTCTCAAAAATTTAGACCAAGGGTCATTTATGGACACACCATGTACTTCAGCCACGTGCAGTCTGTGCCCTTCTGCTGCATGAAAGTAAGTTTGTAGAGTCAAGGGGCTGTTGGGTGGCCACAGCCCTTGCAAAGCACCCTCAGCACAGCCAGTCTTGATGCCTGAGATGGCAGAAAGACCTAAGCAGAGTAAGAGGGTTTCTCAATTAATCACCCCCAGTGTCCCAGAGGCTGTGAGTGGGATCTGTCAACAACAGACAGCTGCCTGCAGCATTGCAGGGTCACCATAAGCAGGGTGGGACTGGCCTCGGCTCTTCTCTGCTCTTCTCTGCCCCCTTTGCCACAGTGGGGTGGTCAGAGCCACCCAAGCTCCTTGAGAAGTGCCACAAGCACTGTGAGAAAGGGTGGAGAGTTTTAGCAGTGGGAGGCTTTTGGCATTCTTCTGCCAATGCTGATTCATTGAAGTGCTGTCTACAGTATTTATAACCTTTTTTATTTTTTCCTCACAGAGTAAATCTACTTTTTTTTGTGATATTTAAAATGGTAGATAAAAGACAACATGTCTGTAGCATACAGCCTATAAATTACACCAATGGGGAGATTATGCAAAGAAAACAGAAGGAAAAGAAAATGGGAAGATTCTAAGAGAAATATGGGTAGATGCAGCCTGTCCTGGAATCTTATGCAGATGAATGTTTACAAAAGGAAAAACAGGCTTGTTCCAAACCTCAGCAACCCAGAGGCTCCTGCTCTTGGGCTCCTGACTGCTGCTTTTGCTAGTTTTTGCTAGTTATTTCTTCCACCTCCATAAAATCATTCCTTCTGTGTGATCCCAGAAGGTACCAGTTGCTTTACTGGTGAGAAGCCCATATTGCAGCTAGTATCCTACTGTGTAGCTCTCAGCCAATGTTTGGCAGTTAAAGTCCTCAGGTCATTTACACTTTGATGTTATTCTCTTTCCATAACTAATTAAAAAAAAGTGTTCCCACAAGTGTTACTGTCTGCTCATATCACTGCATAGCTCCTTCAAGAACCACACAGACAGCTCTCTTGAACACTGAGAGGCTGCAAATAAAAATAATCATCACATCTCAATGCTAAGATGCATTCTTTGTCACTACTTACCACTGTCCATCTTCCTCCCACACTTACCAGGACACTTAGTGTGCTGACCTGCTGGCTGGCTACAGCTGCAACTCCAGCCAAATGAAGCTCCTGTTACTTGTCTGAGGCTGTACTCGCTGCTGACTGCAGCTCTGCTGTACCTCTCCCAGGCAGCTGCCTTCATGCTACGTGCAGAGTTTCCTGAGCACTGCAGCAGAATGCAGCACTCAAAAGGGTATGCAGGGATACTCTGGCAAAGAGTGGAAATTTGTATCCTTCTATGAGAAAAGTCTAAGATATGAGGATTTCATCAAGCTGTGACCTGATCCTGCTCTCACAGTCATTGATGCTAGTACTGGAAAAGCAAGCTGAGCGACCCTCCCCTGTGTTTGGAATGGTAAGAGAAAAAGAGTTCCAGAGCTTTGACTATGAATCAAATATATAGAATTATGTCTAAAGCTGAATTACTGCTCTGCAGGAAAAGCTGAAGAAAACCGTTGCCATGACTATTGCATTTGCAAAGGAGTCTTTTATCCTGCATCTGAGAGTACTCTGCAACTAGCAGCCTCCACATTGTCTCCTCTCTCTGGAGGCTCCAAATGTTACCTTGATAACACCTGTCCGCTTTGTATCCTGGCAGGAGTTAACAAAGGGTCAGAGACGGGGAGAAACCTTATGGATGCTGAGCATCATGTGGACTTGGATGAAAGGATACTGGCCTGGGTGGCACAGGCAAGGCATGGTGGTCACCTGGTTCAACAGCAATGTTTGAAGCAGGTACTTTATTAATGGTTGGAGATCCAAAGTGCCCAAGCAGATGTGGAAAGGTATTAGTCAGGCCAAAAGGGCTGGGCTAGCAAGGCAACACACTGGAAAAATGCTCTCTGGCATCAGTCTCAGCCTTCTCTCCCCAAAGCAGGTTAGGTGTTCAGAGATGTCCCCAAGCTTTGCTATGCTCAGCTTTTAAATGAAGACAGTGGATTTTATGTCACAGAAGGCTACACATATTTTATTTTAAAATCTTGTAGGCATTATACAATGGAAAGCAGAGCTAACACATTCCATATATGTAACAGTTTATTTGGCTTTCTCTGCAGCTGAATATATGTGATCTTAATTTTTTCTTTGTTCTGCCTGAAGGCCTGTAAGGATTTCTGCAAAAGTTCGGAGACATTGTTACTGGAATAAGCGACTTTCTGGGATTTTTTTTCTCTTAAAAGTACAATCCTATTCCAAAATTTCTGGCATTCATTTTACATGTTTCTCTATCAACTTGACCTGTGGAAAATACGAAGTCTTGCAGCTGCCACCTCACCTCACACTGTATTTATCTCTTAGAGAAAGGACAAAGTAAAAACAGCAGCTCTTCCATCTCAGAAAACCATCAATCTCATTTGGTGCAACCACTAAATAGGAGGGAAAAAAGCAGAACCCAAAGCAGAGATAAGGCAGATCTCCTCAGTTTTCACTGCTGGGGATGGTGTGCCTACACTTCCTGGCTGATAGCCAGAGTTCAGAGGTACCCAAAGAACCAAGGACAGTACCTGGGTACCTAAGGTACTAGTGGCATATATCCCATGATTTATTATTCTTAAGTAAGCTAAGGCAATCTGTGGTGAACAGCTTTAATGAGGTCAGCACAGTTAGCATTAAAATCTAAGCAAACATCTCCACTCTGCTCTAACTGAATCTTCTGAGGCATGCTTGCAAGAAACCCCAGTAAAATGCATCCAGCTTGCAGAAGAAAACGGAGCAGATGCTTATACCCTGCAACAGTGTAACTGGCAGCCTAGATAAGGAAAGAACTGGTTACATGAGTGTCTCTAGTAGACTAATGCAGAAATGTGAAACCCATTGTCAAAGGCAAGTGGCAAGAGCTTGTGGATTTTCTTCAAGCAGGCTGGTTGTCTGGACAGGAGGATGTGGGACAATGCCAAGGGGATGGCTGGGATCAACAGCAGCTCCACAAAGAGAAGAACTACTGCCAAAATGAGACCAGTCTTACCAGAAAATCACCAGACAGGTAGAGACACCTCTGCACAAGGGAACTGAGAAACTCAGTAGCTGAACCCTGTCGTTTGAAAAAAAGCCATCAAGCGTCTGCCTCCTAATGTAGGCTTAAGCCAGGTTTGGAAACAGCTTTCCTGTTAGTCCATGCCCTGTCTTTCTTCAGTCAGCAATGAGAGATAGACTAACAAAAGAGTCCTTAGTCATGATTTAGTAGGAAGCTACCTCTAGAGAACTCTTAACTAAAAGGCCACACACTTGACTCTGACCAGCTGCTTATGGAAATGGTTAGAAGGAAGAAAATGAGAGCAGAACTTTCCAAAGCCTGTAAGCATGTGACAGCGTGCATGTATACTCACATACACAGCCACGTGGCCAGAAACCACTGGGAACTGGGATTCTTTTTGACAGACAGAATGGTTTCAGGATATTTATATGGCAGTGTAAAAGGTCATGGCTAGTCTGAATAGCTCGATGCCTCTTCATACTTCCAGTGACAGTTACAGCTGCAGATGATTGAAATGCAGGGATACTACAGCACTTGCATCTGAAGCCAAGGACTGAAATACTACCCGCCTGCTCCCATGCACTCAGCAGCTTCTGTGAGAGCTGCAGCGCGTGGCGTGCCGCAATCCAGACCGTTGCCTAGCACTCATACTCTGTTTTGTTTGTTCTCTCTGATTGTGCTGGCTGGGGCCTAGGATAAATGGTGTTTTCATCCAATTACCCCATGGCACCAGTTTCTACTGTCATCTATTTGAGGAAAAGAAGCTTTACCACATGGATGTTTGCTTCCAATTCTTTTGAACTCCCTAGAGCCCTTAGAACATTCTATTAACCCAGAGTGCTCACTAGCTCTGTAGTTTTTCTCTGCAATGAATTAGCAGAGAGATCTGTGCAAATGCCTGGGAGTTAAGTATGCATATTTCCAAGTACGATTAGCCTAGTAAGTTTCACTGTAGGTAAAATGTCCGGTCCATACGTGGAAAGCAGAGGATGTAATATATTTTTTATTCCACCCACTGCAGAAATCTTGCAAATTCAATAGCTAAAATTCTGTTTATCAACACTGTTAGGCCCATCTTTTCCTTGGCCTGGGAGCTAAGAAACAAAAATAACAGAGGATAATTTTAACAGGGGATAAGTTTCAAGAAAGGGCAGCAAGGAGACTGTTAGCAGTTTGTTCTGAAAGTTTCACATCTATAGTGTATCAGAATGAGTAGAGACTGAGGGACACCAGAGGCTTCTGGAGCATAAGTATTAGTCAAGCCAATCAATTGTGTACAAAATCACAGTACATTCCCAACATATCTCTGGTAGATCACACCACGGCAGAGAACTGTTCAATCCCAGCATGACTAGCAAAATGAACTCACCTGGCTTTACCCAATAGCAGCACAGTTAAAGTACCATGAGCTAGGTCAGCTAATTTGTAAAGCTAAGCTATTTTTAAATCTCTATCTTAGACAACTGTCAGCTTTAAACCACTGCTCTGGTGAGTCTGATATCTCGTATTTAGCAAATGTTGCTTTAGTAGTGAAATTTACTCTGGTACTTGATTTTGCTACATTTAAATCCTACCTTGTAAATTTACAAGTCTTCGTGCTCAAGATCTGCTATGGAGCCAAGGGCAGTTTCTACCAGAATGCCATAGTGAAGAGGTAATGTATGGTCATGCACTGGCTAGCAGGAATGTCTTAGGGTATATGAATTCAGACGTGCAGTTCTGTTGTTATGCATGCCAGGGATTGCCAGGAGAGAGAGAAAATGTTGTCTTCTGAGAGAGAAATTCAGCTTTCAAAAGCTTTGCAAATACTGCCTTAAAAGTTAGGTGCACCACTGCTGCTGATTTTAAAGATGGAAGTGTTGAACATCTGAAAATTGCAATCACTGTCAATGTACTTTCAGCCTCTTGAAGTAACACTGGGGAAAGAGGAAAGGAAATTTTACAGCTTGTACATCAAAGACCAAAATAATGTAGGTTAATTAGAATGTATAAACCCTCTGAATTCCTTTAAAATTGCTTTATTTATACCTGCTAGAAATCCTTGCATCATGTGGAATAGTATCTGTGTCCTGTAGCATATTTCCATTACTAAACTACTGTGTGTATTTGAGGGAAGTTAATCTATAAATTATTTCTATTATATGAAAATATATATCTGCAGGCATACAGCTATACAAATGTATAATTTAATAGCTATAGAATTAGTATTATTTGTAAAACTTTTTACATATTGTAAACAAACTTAGATCATTGTCTTCTTATTTCCCTCTTTTCATAGTACAAAAGAAATTAGAGAGCTGAATACTGTTATGGATAGTTGGGACAAAACCCTGACTCCCTTGGAAACAAAATGTCATCCTTACATCCCAGGGTGGATAGGTAGAGATGTTTATTTCCTCATAAGAAAAGAGGCACCTCCTGACACCAGACTTCTCTGTCTCAGCCTGTATCCACAGGCAGACTGCAGTTTCTGCTGTCAGCTGTGAGTTAAACACTAAGGGACAAGGAAAGCTCACAGCTTGCAGGGGTTCAGCAAACATGCCAAAACTTTTCAGATCCTGCCGACTCATATCTCCAGCCATCTCACAATTTCTCATGATTTTAACACTAATCTGCACAAGTCTGTTTGTTTATATAACAACTAATGATTCAGCTTTATTGTCAGGATGATAGAAGAGTTTCCAGTTAAAGGGAGAAACTTTCTCATCTGGCTTGTCCAGAGTGCACTTCCATATGAAGGCTGGGTTTCTAGACCAGAAGTTGAAAATCTAGATCGTTGACATCAGCTAATGTGAGCAAATGCAGTTTAGGAGACAAAGCCTACATATGCAACTACACCATATGACTCTCCCCAAGCTGAGGGAGTGGTGCTTGCTGTCCTGAAGGAGAGAGGGGTATTTTGTGATGCAGCACACACAGACATTGCTCAGGCTCAGGCAAGATGAGAAGGTTCCTCGAGCCCTCATCCTGACCCTAGCCCAGGAGAAGCAGGTTTGCATCCCTGGCCAGCCAATGCAGGGGTCTCTCCGCTGTGTCTCAGCCCTTGACAATAGACATTTCCAGCACAGGTCTCTGCCCTCACAAAGCTCTTCTGCTCTAGATGAAAATACATAAATATTCATGGTTACGAGCAAGTTTCAGTGACTGCATGTAGCATCAGTGGTGGTATCTGTGATACTAGTGGGGCTGCCAGAGGTGTGGGCAAGTACTGGCAACCAGGAAGGGGCTTTACTAAGGTAAGTCTAGCAGCAGTTGACAGGAGTCTGCTATCCCTCCCTTGTTGTCCAGTAGTCATGGTACCTCAGGGAAGACCTAGGATTCAGGCTATGCTTTAACAGGTGTTTCAATTCATTGAATAATTTAGCCTTAGCTCACACATAGGCAGTTGCACAAATGCTTTATGCATCTGTCTGCGCAGCCTGCCATTTATTCTGGCTCCCCTTTTTGGAAGTCTATTTGATATTGTAATATCCTACATATTTGTAATATCCTACATTGCCTTCCTGACCTGACTCTCGGCCAGGTTTGTATACGCAACTGGGTGCCAGTTTAGGGAAGACACACACTACAGACATAACACAGAGCAGCTGGACTGCTTGTCCATCTTGCAAAATGTAACATAGATTTTTCTGAGTTAGCTTGGGGCCTGACAGAAGTATAGTCATGCTGTGGATACCAACTGTTGCATGAACAAAACCAGGATAAAGAATTTGAAGAAATCACTGTATTAATGCATATATATGCCTTCTAGTGCCAAAGTTAACAACTGAGATGTAGATTAGATTAAACTTCTCTTTGCTGTATTGCTGAGCCCTCTGCACCTTGTGTCATAGGGAAAAGGAAGTTAAGGGTTGAAATTAAATGCAGCATTTTAAAACCACATCTCTTGCTGAAGTCAGAATCTGACTTACAAAATATTATCAATGGCAATCTTGAAAACCCTTCAGCTGGTTCAGACCAAGCGCTGTCAAGAAATGTCTAGTGACCTGTGACTTTTTCCTTGTGGTATTGCCATTTGTACACAAAATGAGTATCAACTCTTCAATCTGGAACGAGGGATGTGAATGCAACAGTAAAGCACTGGTGTATGAGACACAGTGCTACAGAGCTGTGACCCAGACGCTGAGGGGACCACTGCTCCACACGAAACCAGAGTGTCTGCAAGGTGGGTAGCACTTTAGTCCCTTGTGTATGTGACAAATCCCTTCTGCTGCCTACTGTGAACAGCTGTGAGGACAAGAATCCCCTGAGGTGAGAACTATGTAATCACAACACTATTATTTCAATTAACACCATTCTCCATTCACAGCTTTCAAAACCAGAGAGTTTTGAGGAGGGAAACTGCAAAACTGAAGAAGCATCAAAACTTGCTCTTTTCAATGGCATTGTGTTTGTGGCACCACCAAAGATCTCATCCTGACATCAACACCTCTCTTCCCCATGAGCATGGGGCCATTTTTCTTACGTCCAGCATGGGCCAAAGAGCGGGGGAGGTAAGAGAAATAAGTTGTCACTGTCACCGTGTGCCCATGACAGATTGACTAGCTATGAAGGATTGAAGTTGAAACCTTAAAGCATGGATTGGTATCTTTTATTTTTGATGGTGCTTCTGGTACACTAGGACAAATTATTTGTTTTTTACCTCTGGGAAGTAGGGCTAAGTTTCATTCTGGGAGACAGACAGTAACTGCAGTAGGGAACAGCAGGCTGGGGCCATACCATGCTGGCTCTCAGTGCCCCCAGAGCCAGGTACTGCCAAGCAAGTGCTTCCTCCACAAGGCAGTATGAAAGTGTGAAACTGATAGAACAGCAGTTAGGAGGCAGCCACATTTTCAGACCTCCTTAAGTCCACTTACATAATGAGAATGGCCTTCTTAAAATATAAATATGACTAAATGATTCTTGAAGAAGTATGTATACTGAGATATGAAAGAGAAAAACGGCAGCAGAGCACTTAGAGAAGTGTAAACTGTAAAAAAACTCCTGTAAAATTTTCTTTAATAATTTATTTCTCTACTTAATTTATAGATGACTACACCTAGTTATTCTAAGGTAGATTTCAGAAATATCAAGACAGACTTATTAAGAGGAGTAAGATATTTTTTATAAAGAAGAAGCCCAGTGGTCTGACAGGCAGTGTCTAAACGCCTCATCAGTGTGCCTTGTGGTTGCAGACAAGGGTTTATCTTTTGCCATGGTCCAGGCATTACATTTCTGCAGAAGCCATTCCTGTTCCTCTCTGGCCTACTTGACCAATATTCCTCCCCTGGACCCTGTCCCAGGACCTTGGTCAAATTCAGAGCTGGAAGGGGGTGAGTATAGGCTGTGTATGACACCCACAGATGCATTACTGCTGCCACTGCCCCTCAGTGCTGCCTGCACTGCTTACTGCCTGCCCTGGAAACTCCAGAGACTGAAGGGGGAAGGTCAGTCAGGTTATCATCTCCACGGCCCCTCCAGCACAGAACCGTTACCTACAGTACCTAATTTATGCGTGCTATGATTTACACAGCCCACCAAATTCCCGTCGGTTTCTTCTGATCTTTCTTCTTCTGAGTCTTGCAGACAAAACAACCAGCAGCCTGTGTACCATCTTGTCAGCACTGGGTACAAAGGGCCATCGAGTCTCTGATACATTGCTTTTGAACATAAAATTACAAATTGAACTGCTTTCTCTCTCTCTCCTTTTTTCCTCCCTCCCCCCTTGTTTTGAAGTGGGGAAACTACTAGATTGCATTTCAAATTTATGTCACAAATCAATGCTTACGAGACTTCTCTCTGATGTTGTTTCTGCATTTGGCTCCTTTCTGAGGCTTTCAGACTTGACTGTGACAGGATTTACACTCCCTTGCTCAGGTGCAGCTCTTTTAGGATTTTCTCCCTTTCTATTACCACAGGAACACAATAAACGCCACGTCCTAAGCCTGTAGCAAGCCATGTGCAATCTCAAAAAAAGCAAATTTTGCACCAAACAGCAACATTGTCCAGAGCCAGAGCATCCTCTGTGCTGCAAAAATTGGACTTTTAATCCACAATTTTTAAATTCATGAAGCATATATGCACAGAATCACAGAATCATAAAATAATTAAGGATAGAAGGAATCTCTGGAGATCACCCAGTCCAAATCCCCTGCCAAGGCAGGGTCACCTAGAGCAGGTGACACAGGAAGGCATCCAGGTGGGTTTTGAATGTCTCCAGAGTGGGAGAGTACACAACCTCCCTGGGCAGCCTGTTCCAGTGCTCTGCTACCCTCAGTGTAAAGTTCTTCCTCAGGCAGAGGTGGAATTTTTTGTGTTGTAGATTATGGCTATTAGTCCTCCACTACCGCTGAGACCACTGAAAAGACTTTGGCATCATCCTCCTGGCACCCGCCTTTGAGATATTGTATGCATTGATGAAATCCTCTCAGTCGTCTCTTGTCCGCACTACACAGGCCCAGCTCCCGCAGTCCCTCCTCGTAAGGGAGATGCTCCTGATCCCAAACCAACCTTGTGGTCTCCGCTGACCCTCTCCCGCAGCTCCTTGTCTCCCTTGTGCTGCGGAGCACAGGACGGGACCCAGCAGTGCCGGTATACAGCACAGATGTATACCGCCCACGGCGTGTCTGTGAAGGGCATTCCCAAAGTACCTCTGTGGGATTCTGTGGGACCTTTGGGCTCGCTTCAGCACACGATCCCCCGCGCTGCTGCTCCCCGGCGCCCCCTTGTGGCCCGCACGGCGCCCGCACGGCGTCCTCGAGCGGCGGCGTAGTCCCGCCCCGGGGTGCGCGGGGCGTGGCTCTGATTGGCCGCGGCGGGGCCGCCCCGCCCCCTGCGCAGGGCCGGCCCTGGCGGCGGGGCCCGGCTGGCATGGAGGCGCCGGACGGAGCGCTGGCAGCGGCGGCGGTCGCGTCCCTCTGAGACCGGCGGTGGCGGCGGGAGACGGCCCGGAGGGGCCCGGGAAGGTAACGCGCGGTCTGGCGGGCCTTTCCGGCCGGCTCCGAGCACGGCGATTGCGGGAGTTGAGTGCCGTGAGGGAAAGAGGGAGGGGGATGGGGCCGCAGGGCTTTGGGCGCAGCGGGTCCGGTCGTGGGACGAGCGGATGGCTCGGGGCTCTCCGCCGGCGCTTGGCCGGAGTGCGGCCGTCGCCTTCCCCGCCCAGCTGCCCTGGAGGTGCGTGGCTGCGGGTTTTCTGGCGGGAGCCGGAGGCTGTGTACTTGGGATACGCCTCGAAACGAGTCGGGGGTGCAGCTCACGGAGGAATGAGGGAGAAGAGGATCGTTCTGTATCTGGTATAGATAACGCGGTGGTAGGATCAGCCCCCTCCTCCCCGTGGCTTTCCTCAGGGGCCACCGCGCGGCCCGGGAGAGTCCCAAGGAATGCAGATGGACACCGGCGCGCCACAACAGCGACTTGTTTGGGTGTAGCTGTGGGAAAATACAACGCGGTTTCTTGTTTGCGAAGTAGGAGGTGAAAACATCGAGAATTCTCCTTTTGCAGATTTGTGATAAGCATAGCCTGCTCTTCGTCGGGACCCTCTTCGGAGTCTCCATGTTGTCCTGTCCGGATGAAACTGATCTGAGAAGAAGCCTGGGACATTGTGTTTGGGCTAAGCACTTCCAATAAACTCTTGGCTGAAAAAATTAGGTGTGTATCCATCAGGAAGCAGAGAGGTACAGACTAAATGGATCTAAAGACAGCAGTCTTCAACGCAGCTCGTGATGGCAAGCTGCGGCTCCTTTCCAAGCTACTGGCGAGCAAAACAAGGGAAGAGGTGGCCCAACTGATGTCAGAAAAAACCAATGGTGCCACACCACTTCTGATGGCAGCCCGCTATGGTCACCTCGACATGGTGGAATACTTGTTGGACCATTGCTCTGCCTCGATAGAGGTTGGTGGGTCGGTGAATTTTGATGGTGAGACCATCGAGGGGGCTCCGCCGTTGTGGGCAGCATCAGCCGCCGGCCACTTGAAGGTTGTTCAGTGTCTGTTGGATCACGGTGCGTCTGTCAACAACACAACGCTGACAAATTCAACGCCGCTTAGAGCTGCCTGTTTTGATGGTCACCTAGAAATAGTCAAATACCTTGTGGAGCACAAAGCAGACCTGGAAGTATCAAACCGTCACGGGCATACGTGCTTGATGATCTCATGTTACAAAGGCCACAAAGAAATTGCTCAGTATTTACTTGAAAAAGGAGCTGATGTGAACAGAAAAAGTGTTAAAGGTAAGTTAGTTTTTTCACTTTGGTTGTGGTAAATAGAGGTAAAGTCGCTCATTTACTTCTTTAGGAATCTGACATTAAAAAAAAATGTTTGTTCTCATAAAGTGTAAGAGAGAAAGTGTTTATAGTTTTTTCTTACTAATGTATTCTTTTTTAATGTGGATTATAACATTTTGTTTTAAATCGAAGCATTTTAATCTTAAATCCCTAATTCTTAAAAGACTTAATTATATCAAATGTCACATATATGCATGTGTGAAAAGCTAGTAAAGTTGCTGAGAACCACTCAGTGTAGTAGGTATGTCTCAAATACATGAGCATGTGTTCTTGGTTTTTGTACTATTTCTTAGCAAATCAAGTATGCTGCACGTAAAACTGATCTGTGCTAGTAAGGCTGGTCTAAGGAAATACACATAAAGGAGGAAAAATCCTTTCTGCATTGGAAAATAATAACCATTTTGCTCTTCACCCACTCCCTCCAAATTACTGAGTAATTTTGTACCTTCCTCAGTGTTAGTAAACAAAAATACATATCAGAATGAAAGAAATGAAGATGCATGTGACTGTGATCTCAACAGAAGGACTTCAGTGGCTCACAAATCTCAAACCCGTTTTCTCCTGTTTACAATTGCTCTGGTGTTACCATGCAAAGTGGAGATTTCTGGCTTTTTTTCCTGTGATCATAATTAGTTGGAACATCTAAATTTTTTATTACATATCAGACTTGTATTTAGTTCTGATAGCCTGAAAATCATACCAGTTACTGCAAGTTACAATTAATTTTTTTATCTCATTGAGCTAGGATTATGTTTCAGCAGGTTTTGGGTATTTTAATATGTATCAATATATATAAAGACTAATCTGCTGGAAGTTCTTTTGGTAGCATAATACTTCTGCCTTTTTCTGGCTAATTTTATTTTTAACTGTATACTGTATCTTCTGGTTATTTGTGTTAAAATATCCTTTGTGTCTAGATTGTTGTATTATACTGGTAAATACCAAATGTGAGAGTAATCTTTAGAAAAGCTGCTCGGATAAATATGCCTTTTTTCAGCAAATCATGCAAAAATATGGGTTTAGCGTAAAAAAAGCTAAACTACTGATTTGTCATGGAGGTGGGCTGAGCAAAATAAATCTTCCTTTGTAAGGGTTTGAGGTTGCTTATGAATCATCATGGACTTGTGGTAGGATAAAAATGTCATTTTTCTAAATAACATTCTGGGAATAGCAAGCTAAATATAACACGTGTAAGCAGCCGAAAACTTGGGTTTTAGTTTTAAACCTATGTCTTTATATGATAGGTGTGAACCAAGCAATGCTGTTAAATATTTGATTTAACAGGGAAAAAGATGTAATTCTGCAGCTCTTTTTCTCCCCCATTTTGTGTTGGTGGAGTAGGCTTTACCTTACTCATCCTTTTTATTCACTTTATTAGTGAATTAGCATTATTTGTCTTTGTTTAAATGACTGAGGGTTTTCTCAGTGCTGTCAATTATTGTCTTAATTTCTTTCTACTTCCTTTAGTTTCTGTGCGACTTGCATCTAGGCACACGAGCAAAGGTTCTTAAGGTAGATAGGTGATCCTTAATTAACAGAGTTGGATTGGATATGGTTCAGCTCATTAAAACTCATTTTATACTTCAAACTGTCATGTACACAAGTGGATGTGTGTACGTAATAGCTGTCTGTTGGTAGTTGTGGAAATCCCCTCTGGTAGGACAAGAGCATACTTTTTGATATCTTAAAGAAGTCTGGTCTCTGAAGTTACTGAATAAGTTGTGGTGAGGTAAAGCAAGCAAGTCTGTAAACCCTGAAAATAAACCCTGAAAGTCATCAGTGGAAAGGCAGAAGAACTGAGGAAAATTGGTAGCCATAAGTATTGTAATAGTGGTTGAGATTCAGCAGGTAACCTCCTCAGTTTTGTTTTGCAAAAATGCTATTGGTTTTACAATTAATCCTACAGAATTAATTCTACATTGTCACCTTCCCCCTCAAAGAGTCTTATTTATTACTTTCAGTTTCTACTCCTCCTTGCTGTGTACTAAATAGCTGTGTCCTGTGCTCGTAGCAGGGAGATAACAGAGCACCTGGGTGTTCTGCTCCTGAGTAGTAGAAGTTGCTGCTGCCCTTGTATGTGAGTTCTTTTTAGACCAGCCCTTTCCTGGACCATATATAGAGATGTTAAAAAAAAATTGCTGCATTTTAAATTGCAATGCTCTTTATAAGACCAGAACTATATAACTTCAGTAGAGTTGCTGTTGTGGGATATTACTATAGATCCTTTTTCTTAGAGCTTGTGTGAAGGTAGGGGGCAGAATTACTGGAGCTATCTCTTGTGGTTTTCCACTGCACTTTCATATTGCAAAATAGAACTCAATACACATTTTTAAACCTCATGAACATACAGATGTGAAAATTTGTCCAAGTGTTGACAATTCCAGGGAAAAATCTGAATCCTTTGGTAGGAAAAAATAGGTACATTCACATGCATCTAAATTTATGAAAGAGTAGGTGAAAACATGTGGTGAAATCATGCTTCTAAAATGCAGAATCCCACATCTGTGTTTTGGACTGTGGAAATTCAGAATTCAGAGCTTCTTGAAGAAGTTATGAAAGTACAGAAGTACAGTCAGGAAATTAAGATGTTCATAAAGATTTCAGAGTGTGTGAAGCAAGATGTTACACTGAGGTGAGTGATGTGAAGTGTAGGCCTGGCAGTGTAGCGTGGTAGATGGTGCTGAAGAAGCATGTTTGGGTAGACGAGTCCTCAACTGTGAAAGATGCCCAATGGTTCTGAATTTAAAGTACAAGCCTTTAGTGGTATTTGTTTCTTTCTCACAGTTTCCCTGAGCTTTTATATTGGATTTAGGCTGCAGAAGGAAGGGAAGAATTTGTTAACACTGTTCATATAAACTAAAATATTTTTTAAAAATGGGGACAAACTGATAGGTGGGGTTAGAAGGATGGATGAGTTTTATTATTTTGTGATTGTGGAAAACAGCAAAGATATCTGTAGATAGGAATCAACCTAAGCAATACTTCACAAAGTGAATTAATTTACCACTGTCTCTGATTCATGGCTTTCTCCAGTGTACTGCTGTCATGGTTTAATGCCAGCCAGCAGCCAAGCCCCAGGCAGCCACTTGCTCACTTCCCCACTAGTGAAACTAGGGAGAGAATACTCGTGGATTGAGATACAGACAGTTTAATAGGGAAAACAAAAGCAGTGCACACAAGCAAAGCAAGCAATTAATTCACCACTTCCCACGGGCAGCCAGGTGTTCAGCCAGCTCCAAGAAAACAGGGCCCCATCATGTGCAGCACCTACCTGAGAAGACAAATGCCATGACTCCAAATGTTTCCCCTTTTCCCTTTCTTCCCCTCAGCTTTATGTACAGAGCATGGTGTCACATGGTCTGGAATATCCCTTGGGTGGGTTGGAGTCACCTGTCCCAGCTGTGTCACCTCCCAGCCTCCCAGGCACCCCCAACTTCCTCACCAGTGTGGCAGCACAAACAGCAGAAAAGGCTTTGGCTCTGTGTAAGCCCTGCTCAGCAATAACAAAAACATCTCTGTATTACCAACCCTGTGTTCAGCACAAATCCAAAACACAGCCCCATACCAGCCACTCTGAAGAAAATTAATTCTACTCCAGCTGAAACCAGCAGAACAACTCGTTTAAGAAGCTGCAAATTAAAAATAAAGTTTAATGAGTTTCACTTGTAGTTAATGATCTCTCAGATAGTAAGTTTTTAGGCTGTTCCTAAAAGTAGTTAGACTGTGGATAATATTAAAGTAGGTGAAACACAATTTTTTCCAGAGGGTGGAATTCCAGAACTGAAACCTCAAATGAAGCACGGTTTTGCCCCTGTGGCAGATGAGGAGCATGTTCTGTGTCTGCTGTATTAGGAAGCCTGCCAGTGATTTGTTGTTAGAATGGTGCTGCCTTACCAGTATCTTCAGAACAGACCAATGCATTCTCAAATACATGTTTCACTGATGCGTTTCTGTGCAGTCTTCATTTCGTAATGTGTAGGCCGGGAAATGCTTACTCTTTTAAAACAAGTGTCAGTTGTTCTAGGGATTCCAGATTACAGATTTAGGGTCTTCGGGGCTGTCTGTTTGAATTTTTTATTTGAAGTACGATATTTCATGTAAGTTCCCCAGTAGAACTATTTTTGGTTCAAACTGATTGTAAAGAAATCTTATACTTCTGCTTCAATTCCAGACAGGACAGCTAAGATCTTGCATTTTGAAATACAATGCACATTTTAATAGTTTGTGTTATACTTTATTCTCCTCTGCCAGATTTGCAGAAAGGAAGGGAAAAAATCCATTATTGCAGCAATTAATGAGTTAGATTGTAGATAAAGTATGCGTGTGCTGGTAGCCAGGATGGGCTGAATGCAAGGGAATTGTAACCTTTTTTTTCAAAATACATGCTTGAAAGGCAAGTGTTTTACCTGGACATAGCTGGTGAGCCTTTCCACTGCTCAGTGACTTGGTATGTGGTCTCTTTCTTCTAAGTGTTTTCTGTGGTTTTGTTAGTGGTTTTCACCAACTTTGCCTGCCTTCTGTTAACAGACTCATCAGTTAGCCTGAAGATTCTCCTCCAGAATATTGGAAAATCAAAATTTCTAAGAAATGCTGGACTAGGCATACTCTTCAGTTGTCTCTTGAGATATGCACAGGAGTGTTTGATTGCATTAAAAAAAAAGAAGAATACTGTGATTCTTAAATTCCACTGGCGCAGTATTTGATAGTTTTGTAAAATAATATGGTAAACAAGGTTTGCTAACTTTGTTTTCTCATTTTGGGAAGCATAGAATCATACAAACCTCTGTTTCTATGGGTACTGTATCAAGGGCTAGTGCTACTTCAGTATTGTTGTTTGTAAGGGCTACTGGAAGGTGTAACACTTAAACCGGCTGGTACGGGAAAAAGTCTTTTACAGTCATAGCAGATGCAGAAGTAGGGGGATTATAGAGAGTCGTGCTCTTTCTTTTATGGCAAGTGTGGTCTAGTATGTGTTAAAAATAATTAATTTTCTCATGCAGTAAACATTAAGGACTCTTGACAGGTTTGTTTTCTTCTGAGGCTGTTTGTCTTTTCTGGTTGCCAATGTTCATAGAATCATTGAGGGGTCAGGGAGGGGGTAAAAAAATCCCAAAACAAAGGTCCTTGGGTTTTATTTCTGCTTTTTGTTGTTGCTGTTTTGTTTTGCTTTGTTCTGCTTTTTTTTTTTTTTTAATTTTCCTTGTGATTTGTAAGGCCGTAAAAATATATACAGGTGGCTAATTTTACACACTGGTCAGTCATTTAAATTAAATACTTTTTTCCTTTTGTTTTTAAAGATCTTGGATAGAAAATCAGATTGGTGTTAAGTTTTGATGTGAGTTTTACAACGTAGGAATTTGATAAAGCATTTTGGAAGTATTAGCAAGTGGATGCACTAAATTGGTTGCATATCAAGTCAAATCACCTTCTGTGTCATGGCTTCATTTTCTTTCATTCCCTTGTCACAAGCTATCAGTCTATTTTGGGAGTTACTTGCTTCTGACATAGAAAGGCCTGTCCTCCTTATGAATTTGAATGCCCACCCCCACTCCAGTAAACTTTGAAAAACACTGGGTAGTTAGTTTTGTGATACATTAAGTGTTTCCGGAATGTTCATGGAGTCCTGTTAACAAAAGAGAAAATGTGGTGATACAATGCCACCTAGCCGTACCTTTTTCTGTACTTTGTGTCTGCAAGATTTGGAAGGACTGGACTTGGCGTTGCTATTTTTAATAAGAGAAAGTCATTAGGTAATGTAAATAGTAAAGTTTTATACAAACAGTGTGTAAGCAGTGTTAGCAATACAATGATGTGACACTTAGTATTTAGAAGTATCAGGACTACCAGAACCATCTGCAGTCCAGTTTTTTGTCTGTGCAAGGAGGAGCCTTTCATATTATGGTAACACTAGCTATCTTTGATATGTGATTAAATTCGTGCAGGTCATTTTACAATTTAAGGTTGATTAAAAAAAATTAAATGAAACCTACTTTGCAATAATCATTGCCGTCTTTAAGAGATTACTTTAATTTTGCCAAACCTGCCATATGTGTTTCTTGAAAAATTGGTTGTCAAAGAGAATGATTTTTAAATTACTTCTGCTTTTTATTGGCCTTTTTTCTTCTTAGTACAGCAATAGATATATCGTTGATTTTTAGTTTGTTACTGAATAGATAATGCTACAAAAATGGAAGTAACTGCTGAATTGTGTTCAGTCACTATTTATCACTATAGACTATATAGTCACTATAGTGACACTATAGACAATGTAATGTTTTGAAATGGATGAGTTAATTCACAGAATAGTGGTTGATTTGCTGCATTGATTTGAACTGTTCAATTCCTGTCAATTTCTGGCCAATGTGTAGCCTTTGATTTACACATTAAAACCACTCCCATGTTTTCTTTCAAATTCTTCCTCTAATTTAACATTTGATACTTACTAGGTGTAGATGGCTGGCAGTGTTATTTCCTAAGGTTGGGGTTAATGTTTGGGTTTTTTTAAGTTGGCAACTCCCGCTATCTATCTACTCCTAGGCACTTTTCTATGGAAACTTGTGTTCCTTACGAAGTATTCTTCCCACGGCTCTATCTGTACCATCCAATCAAACTTCAGTTAGCTGCAGCCACTAAAAATTAGTGGTGATAGCCTCGCATTATTAGTTTATACGTGGCATAATTTAAGCCATGGTTATTTTAATTCTAAGGGCTACTGCAGTATAAATAACTGGAAAATTAGACTACTTCTGATAGGCTGTTTAAACTGAAATCAGTAGCTGTAATATCAATCAAAAGTCAATTTTAAATTTAGAGCATACAGTTGGAAAGAGCAGTGAAATTCCTCGGAGTTCTACATAGCTGCATTGTAAATTAATGGCATACAGACTGCTGGATTCAGTTTACCTGGACAATGGCCAAGCTTATTTTGTGTGGATTTTTTTCAGTCATAGTGTGTATGCCTGACAATTGATAAAAGAGTGTCGAAAGCAGCATTACGTGGTGATGGATATATATTCTGCAGGAGAATGTACTATGCATACCTAGCACTGTTCCAGTTGCCAAAGCTAGCAAAATACGTATTAATAGATGTTACTCATGCCTTTTGGCGTATTTGTCCTTAATGTGCTTAATGTTGCTATTTTTAAAATGTATTGAAAATATTTACTTGAAGGTAGAAACAGCTGCCAGTTGAAGAGCTCTGCTGTGAAGGATAGTGTATGGAGCCGAGTACACCATGAAACAGCTATGTTAACTGCTGATTCAGCCAACACCCATGTACTTCTGGTTTTGCCTTTATCAATAAATGCAGAACTGAAGATGGTCTGAGGGACCAGCCATTCTTTAGTTCTGGATTGACTGCTGTAGTTTCATTTTAACTAGACTTTCAACAGCATAGCAAAAAGAATAAAGTGCATGTGTGTTGGTAAGTTTGTATATAGGTCTACATTTGACATCTTCCTCTCCTAGGAATGTCAGGGTCTTGTCCTTTCTCAGTTGGCATATTGACGGTTTTCTAGTCTGTGATGTCAGAGACAGATTTACAGTTGATAAGCTATGTGTGCCAAATTTGCCAACTTTCAATCCATTTAAATTTGCTTAAATCTCTGCTCCTACTATTGAAAATTCTGTTAGTCTAGGTAGAGATTGTAGTGTGGCCAGATATATAACTGACTTAGTGCTATGAATGTTAAAAATTGACTGAGGTATTAGAAAGGTCGAAAATAATTTCCCTTTGTATGAGCTAGATTTAACGTTAGGAATCTTGATCTAACAAGTAGTTTCATGTGCCACTTTGTGTTGGGATGTCTTCTTCAGTTTACTTGTTAGTAAATGATTGTAAAATCACTGGCCACTATTCAGAAATATTTCAGGAAAATAATATTTTGAAAGTAAAGTTCACTGTCAATAAATGAAGTAATCTAGTATTCTTATGGGGCTTTTTTCATAAAATGTTTGAATTTTACACTTATAATATGATTCAGGGGACAAAGTATGTTCATAACTCTGGTATAATTGCAAAAACCTGAGTCATAAGCTTTAGAAAATAACTTTTTTGTCATCTTTTCCATAAATTTGATTAGTATGTCAGCTAAATTTGGTGGCCCCATTCACTGCAATCCTTTGTGCTCTGTCCTTCAGACAGTTCTAGACCCAGTCCACCATGACCCTACTCATCCCACACTTGGATAACTTGTCCAGAAGAATGTTGTGGGAGACAATATAAAAGACAAAAAAGGCAAAAATCCTACATCCATTGTCTTCCCTTTGTCTGCTGGATGGGTGACCTTATTCTAAAAGGATCTCAAACTAGTTAAAACAGGACTTATCCCTTGTCAACCCAAGCTGATGGTACCTAATGATCGCATTGTCTTTTAAATGCCTTACAGTAGCATTCAGGGTAATCGTCTCCATAATTTTTCTGAGTGTTGAGGTAAGACTAACAGATCTCTAGGTTCCTGGGTAATCCCTCTTTCCCTTCTTATAAAATGAAATAACTTTGGTTAGTTTCTATTCAATAGAGACCTCCCAAGACCTTTAGTAGCTGATGGAGAGAGATACTGCCATAACAAACATCAGCTTCTTCAGTACATGGGTAAATACCATCAGGTCCCATATACGTGGGAACTATGAACTGCTACAGCTAGTCCCTGAGAAGTGTCTAAACAAATGGGAAGTCAAAATTCCTGAAGTCATCCTCTAAATCGGGGGACTGGGCAGACCGTAGTTTATCTGTAGTATTAAAGACTGAGGCAAAGGAAAGTATTGAATGTCTCCACACTTCTTCACCCTTAATAGTCAGATGGCCATCTTCAATAAGTATTTTCTTTAGATCTCTTCTTGCTATTAGTGTACTTCAAAAACCTTTCTTGTTGTCTGACGCAATACTGGTCAGTTTCAGTTCTAATTGAGCTTTCGCCTTTTGCATCTTGTCCCCTGCATATACGAACCACAGCTCTGTCAAATTCCTGCAAAATCTGACCTTGTTTCCAGACAGCATACAATTTCTTTTTCCTCCTAAGGTCCAAGTGGAGTTCTTTGTCCAGTCAAACTGGTCTCCTGTCCTGCTTGCTTGACTTTTGATACAAAGGAATTGCCAATTCCTGTACTTTTATGTAGTGAAGAATTCAATTTTTATTCTGGTTTGGGGTTTTTTCTTAAACCTTATGTAATTTTTCAGATAATAGTATCAAACATTTTTATTTTTATAACTGCCTGGCAGCCTTGCTTTCATAGTACATAAATGGGGAAACACAAGGTATTTTAAAACCATTAATATTTGGGGGTTTTTAACTGTTTTTTTTAACTATTAGCATGGTGAGATTTGGACTGTAATTTGATATAATTTATGTAATTCTGTTTGTTCTCTTGCAGGAAATACAGCACTACATGACTGTGCAGAATCTGGAAGTTTGGAGATCATGAAGATGCTTCTCAAGTATTGTGCTAAAATGGAAAAGGATGGTTATGGAATGACTCCCATTCTGTCAGCCAGTGTGACAGGCCACACAAATATAGTGGACTTCCTGACCCAGCATGTACAGACTAGTAAGGCTGAGCGCATAAATGCCCTGGAACTTCTAGGAGCAACATTTGTGGACAAAAAGAGAGATCTCCTTGGTGCTTTGAAATACTGGAAAAGAGCTATGGAAATGAGATACAGTGATAGGACTAATATCCTCAGCAAACCTGCACCACAAACGCTGATTATGGCTTATGATTATGCTAAAGAGGTGAACAGCTCAGAAGAGCTAGAAAATCTTATTGCAGATCCAGATGAAATGAGAATGCAAGCGTTATTAATTAGAGAACGCATTCTTGGCCCTTCTCACCCAGACACATCCTACTATATTAGATACAGAGGTGCTGTGTATGCAGACTCCGGAAACTTCAAGCGTTGCATCAATTTATGGAAGTATGCTTTGGACATGCAGCAGAGCAATCTTGATCCGCTGAGTCCTATGACAGCCAGCAGTTTGCTGTCATTTGCTGAACTTTTCTCCTTCATGCTTCAGGATAGGGCAAAAGGTCTGCTAGGCACTACTGTCACTTTTGATGATCTGATGGGTATACTGTGCAAAAGTGTTCTTGAAATAGAACGGGCCATGAAGCAAGCCCAGTGTCTCCCTGATCCAGTACAGCTGAACAAAGCCCTTTCCATCATTTTGCATTTAATTTGCTTGTTGGAGAAAGTACCTTGCAGCTCAGAACAGGAACATTTTAAGAAACAAACTATTTACAAGTTTCTTAAGCTTCAGCCTAGAGGAAAGAATAACTTCAGTCCACTTCACCTTGCTGTTGACAATAATACCACATGTGTTGGCCGCTACCCAGTTTGTAAATTCCCCTCTTTACAAGTTACTGCTATCCTGGTGGAATGTGGTGCTGATGTGAATGTCAGAGACTCTGATAACAACAGTCCATTACACATTGCTGCACTGAACAACCATCCAGACATCATGAATCTTCTTATCAAGTCAGGTTCACATTTCGATGCCACAAACTCATGTAAACAAACAGCTAGTGATTTGCTGGATGAGAAGGAAATAGCAAAGAATTTAATCCAGCCCATAAATCATACTACTTTGCAGTGTCTTGCTGCTCGTGTAATAGTGAATCATAACATATGCTATGCAGGGCATATCCCTGAGAAACTAGAGAACTTCGTTTTGCTCCATAGATGATAGTGTGGTGTTCCAGAGTACTGTTTTTGAAGCACGATGTGGTAATATTTTCTTTGAGCACTGTTGTGATACACCAGCGTTCCCTTAGCTTGCTCCATTTTGCTCTCATTGGCTAGTGTTGTTAGCATCAGATCTGCAGAGTTGGTTACCCAGTATTTAATATGAATATGCCATATAATATATTTTGTGGATTATTTAGAAATGTAATGCCATATTTAGACTTTTTAAATGGTCTGCCAAAGGCTTGTCTTTTCTGGTCTTATTTGCCTGTTGGGTGTTTGGGACTGAGTTGAGTATTTTCCACTGATGTCTTTTTACTATAACTGTTATGTGGATTTTATACGATTGGAAGGTCATCTTTTTTTGGTTTTGCTTGAGTGTTTCTACTCTTACTCTCTTCTTTTTCTATGGACTCATTGCTAAACTGTGCAAGTTGTATGGACTTGTTAACATTTGCAACTACCATAAGTGCTTTTATCTTCTCTATGCACTGGCTTAAACATGACTGTTGTGTGTGAGCATATTCCTATGCAGCACTTGGCCAATTTCAACTTAAATGCCAATCTTGTTTTGCAGTTTGTTTAGAGCTCTCTTGAGAATGCTGTCTTCATAGCATGATGAATTTTGGAGTTATTTATCAGCTCTCCAAACTTGGGCTTGACTTCTTTGACTGCTGTAACTGAGGTTGCTTTCATGTTGGTCCTCTGGAATTTTTTCCTAAACTGGGGAGAAGAAAATCTTACTTTTTCTCTTCGTAGTCCAGTTGAACTTTTAATCTGAATATTGTTCTGTTGCATTGTGCAGCTGGGAGAAGAGTCCTCATGATGTACAACTGACACCTTCCCCTCTGCACTGACGTCTTGCTTGTGCCGGTTATGTGACTAGATGTGAAGTTTGCTTGAAGTTTAACCTCGAACCTTAATGATACACTTCTATGAGAAATAGATCTATTATATGCTCTGCTTTAAAATCTGCAAATCAGCTTTAGCTACAGAAGAAAACTAAAGCATGTTGATGGCATGCTGTTTATCAGTCCAGATCTAGACATCATATAGTATACTAAGTGGCTGTCTGCCAGGGTATTGAAAGTTCTATAGCAGTGTCCTTTTTTCTTCATTTTAAGTATCTTTACAAATGCTTGCATGGATTTTTCATCTTTACTATGTCAGTTGTACTTAACAAAAGCAGAAGTTCTGTTGTGTATATAGCTCCTCCTAAAGCACCTATTTTTTATAATATTTGCACAACAGCTTAGCTTTTGCAACAGAAAGGGCTCTTTTGACTTGATAAGAAGTCTATAAATGAAGATCATAAATGTGAGTGCGATTCAGGTAATTAATATAATTCAGCACTTTACTGTTGATTAATAGTAGAATTTATTATGGCACATTAGCCCTACAAATGTCTTAAAGTGAAATTAATTTCTGTTGGATAGGATACAGTTTACTTGCAAATTTAGTTGTCTAGCATATTGGGTATTTTTGACTTAATGTTTCATCTTAGTCGTGGGCAGTAAGTGTACCTATGGGATTTCTTACACCAGAAATCCAAAAACTTGTTTTATGCCTTTGTTAGAGATAAGAGATGTTTAGAATCCAAATTGATTAGGTTAGGAGGGTCTTTTCAAAACTTTAATTTTTAAGTTGGTGTTAGAATATTTTTGTCATTTGTGATTGAACTTGAGGAAGAGCATGTCTTGGGAGCACATAAGAATAGCCCTTCCTTGTTTTTGTTCTGTTTCGGCATTCCTGCCAGTGTATGGCAGTGTACAGGTGCCTACTAGCTTAGCCATTTTTGCAAAAATTATGGGGATGTTTTTAAGCGAAGATATGTTGAAAGCAGTGCTGTTTTTGTATTGTCACTACCAGACTTGCTGTTTTAAAGCAATTTTCACTGGTTTGTCCCTTGCCATGTCTGTGTCATATAGTATTATGAGAATCATAGAATCATTTAGGTTGGAAAAGGTCCTTAAGATCATTGAGTCCAACCCTTAACCCAGCACTGCCAAGTCCAGCACTAAACCATGTCCTTAAGTGCCACATCTACACGTCTTTCAAATACCTCCAGCCGTGGTGACTCAACTGCTTCCTTTGGGCAGCCTGTTACGTTGGTTAAACCACTCTTTCCATGAAGAAGTTTTTCCTAATACCCAATCTGTATCTCCCGTAATTCAGCTTGAGGCCATTTCTCCTTGTATCACTCGTTACTCAGGAGGAGAGGCCCACTGCCACCTTATCAAAACCTCCTTTCATGTAACTGTAGAGTCGTGAGTTCTCCATTGAACCACATTATCCCCAGGCTGGACAACTCCAGCTCCTTCCGCTCTCCTCATCACACTTGAGCTCCAAACCCTCCCCCAGCTGCACTACCCTTCCCTGGACATGCTCTGGCACCTCGATATCTTTCATGTAGTGAGGGACCTAAAACTGAAGATAGCGCTCAAGGCATGGCTTCTCTGGTGCCCAGTACAGGGAGACAATCCTGCTGGCCACACTAGTGCTGATACAGGCCAGGATACAAGTTTCTCTTGCATCACACAAGACTAAACTCTAGTCAGTTGACTGTATTGCTGTGATTTGTGATGCCTAGGACATATGCCACTCATATTTTCATTTGTGAGGACATGTAGCTTGGCTTTTGAATTTATACATTTTAATGCTTTTCTGCTGCTCTATAAATGGGGATAAATAGCAAATCATACCATGCTAGAAATACATTGTATATCAAGATATAAAAATAATTCTTTTTGTATAGGTCATGAGAAAAGGCTTTTTAGAGTTCTTACTTTGGAATCTGTTCTGCTCTGCGGTGGTTTTAGTTTAAATTTCTGTCTTTATAGCTGACTATTGCCCTGTTTAAAGTTACTTGGACATTATTTGTTGATTGCTCAGCCTGAGGAAGAGAGGGCTACAGAGAGACCTTTTAGGACCCTCCAATACCTAAAGGAGGCTACAAAAGAGCTGGAGAGGGATTTTGTAAAAAGTCGTGGGGTGAAAGGACAAGGGGGATTGGCTTTTAACTGAAAAGGGTTAGATTTAGCTTAGATATATGGAAGAAATTATTTACTGTGAACATGGTGAGGCACTGGTACAGGTTGTGCAGAGGAGCTGTGGATGCCCCATCCCTGAAGGTGTCCAAGACCAGGCTGATTGGGGCTCTGGTCTGGTGGAAGGTGTCTCTGCGCGTGGCAGAGAGGTTGGAACTAGGTCCCTTCCAACCCAAATCATTCTATGATTTATGATCATTAGTCCAGAAATATAATGTAAAAATCGTCAATTGTCAGCAATTTTTAAGATGGAAAGCATTCCCAAGAATTAAAGCATATCACTGTTAGTTCTATGTAAATCTAGTGAATATTGCTACAAAAAAGGCTTATTGTGTTAACTGCTCTTTAGAAGCAAACCAGGCTATTAGTACATATTGATTCATTGCACGAATTTCTGTCTAAATTTCTACTAATGTCCATCAGTCTGAAGGATTTATCATCTCCATGCTGAATTTAGTTTCTCATGGTGATGGAGCTCTCTGCTGAAGCAAATACTTACCTTGCCAGATAACTTGGACTTAAGTGTCCTGGCAGATGAGTTCATGCATTTATGGCCACTTTGCATTTGGACCTGTGTGTTTACACTACTCTGTTTTATTTATCATCATTTTAATTTTGTAATATTTTTGACTCATTCTTTTACCATATTTCTCTTTGCTTCCTGTTTGGCCTTTTTTTCTGAAGAAACATACTGCTTCTGAGTTACTGACACAGAAAAATGCTGAGAACACTGCAGAAATAATTATATGCCCTGCAGGGATGAAATAGGTTTTAAATTGATTAAACAGCTTACAGGTATTGTTCCCCTAGAGACTGAGAAGCTGATATCTCCTTGCTTGTTGATACCTCTAAGTTACATTTCTGGGGGAAAGGGATAAATGCATAAAGCAATTTTTCTTCTAATAGTTGTGGGTATCAACTGAAGTACTTCAACAAGGAAGATGAAAAATATTCTCATTTAAAAAATCTAAAATTATATTCCTGTTTTTGTATCACTTAGACTGGTAACAAGATTCCAGCTATCTGCAGTGTCTCTGTTGTGTTTAAGTGCAGTGTAAAAACACTTTCTGAAATGCAAGGCAACATTGTGGTTAGTTTTCCATATGTACTTCACAACACTCCCTGGATAGGAAGTAGTCTCCTGCATTTCCTAAGTCCACAAAGAGCTGTCTTTTAACAACTGTTTGCAGCTGGTTAAAATTAACCTCTTTCCATTTTTACAAACACTACTTTAAAGAAAGTAGTGCAGTGCTATGGCAAAATCCTTAAAGGAAGATTTGTAATTAGATAAAAACCTTTTGAGGAAAAGCGTGCCTCTCCTCAGTTTTGTATCAGCTGCAAGGTGACAGCAGGATATGGCTGCTCTTGAAATAGCTTCCTTATGCTTTGAAATATAGAGTGGAATGACTGTTATACTCTAAAATGTTGAGAAGCATGAAAACGTAGACTAAACACTAATTTTACCTTCTGTGACTACAGTGATGCCAACTGGTATTTTACGCTTCAAAGTAATTTTGGTAGTTTTGATGAGAGACATACTAGACTGCTCATATTTCTTGGCTTTGAATGTAAAAGTAACTGTTGAGCCCTCAGTGAGGGCAGAGCGAAAAATTGTTGTTGGTTTGGTTTAAAGTAATGTATTTGTGTTCCATTCTATTGCAAAGACTTCCTATGCAGGGCTAGCTCCGTGTATGGAAATATTGCAGTTTCTTTTTTACGTGAAGTAATTTAGCTTTAACAGTAATGTAAAAAAGGAATAACAAGCATATTTCTCTGTTCCTATTCTCTTTAGGCTCTAAATGCAGATTACATTAAAAATATGTTTTGGAGAACACTTGTCCGAGTGTATATATCTTGTTTTCTCTAGGATATTTCAGTACTGGTTGCTAAACTACTTTTCCTGTTGAGTAGCTAAATGTGAATGCTGCAGCTTCGACCTTCCTGCCATTAAGAGTTGTACCTTAAGCAAAAGGTCATGTTTCATGCTCTTTCTTTCCGTGAAATTGTGGTCTGGCAAAGCCTTTACATTTCAGTGGTGGGTCGTAGTAAAGAAAAAGCTTAAGCTGGAGGATACAGGAGAAATTATCTTCCCACTTTCTAGAAAAAGCAGTTAGTCAAACTGTTAAATGGGGTGGAAACATAGTACTTTCAGTTTGTAACCTAAAAGTAGATAGCAATGCCTTGTAAGAAGTAATCAGCACACAATTTTCAAGAAAGCTGGACAAATTAATTTTCTTATTCAGGCTTTTGAAGGATCTTCCATATTGCATGAAAAGTTTAAAAAACAGAGGAATCTTTCAAGGGTGAGAGAAGTAGAAGATCCTTATTAGAGGCAGATAGAGAATTGAAGACTTTGAAGAAAATTACCATTGTAATTTCAAAATATCTTTGTAGTTGGGCACAGCAGTCACAGTCCCATCCTATAAGAAAGTGTCTATTTCAGAGAGCTTTAGATTAGGCCTGATCAATAACAGTAGGATCAAAACAGATGATGTTCTGGATGAGGAAAACTGCTCCAGAACTTTCTGGGAGTATAATTGTCACACAGATGGCTTTTGTGAATCAAGTGTAGATTCTCTTAATTAGGAAAGGCAAAAACTGGAAAAGATCATTTACATCATTATTCATCCTTCTGTAGTTGCAGATGATGAAAGATGTCTGCTGTTAGCTAAGCTATGTAACCATCCAAAAATGCTTCTTGGCTTGCAAAATGCAAGTGCTGGCTGATACTTGAAGACCAAAACTCCTCATACAACGTAATGCAGGATTATGGCAGAGGAGACCAAGTGTGTGTGTTGCTCTGGCAAAGGCCATACTCTTGTTTGCTTTGCACATAATATCCAGAAGGCCAAATGCCATCCACAGTGAACAGCTGAAGGCCCTTCTCCACCACTCCAAAGTCTTACCTTGCAGTTGATCTCCAGCATTCAGAAAAACTGAGAGGAGTCTATACTCAGAAGTTATGGACAACAGTATTGAGTTATGCACGCAGGGAAAAAAGAGAATTGCTTTCTGATTCATGTAAGTATCTTTCAGATGCCAGTGAGTGTGAGGTAATGTAAACTCTGAAAACAGAAACCACATCTCCCATCAGATCATAAGACATGATCATGAGACATGATCTGGGTTCCTCTCTGAAGTTCAAAGGGTTACTTCAGTCATATTTCCTGAAGATTTATTGTCAGAAGTTCCTTATCAAAAATTCTCCTTAGAAGGTTATTTGGCATTTCCATCTATCAGTAATTAGATACCTAATTCCAATTTGAAATACATGTTTTCCTGGGTTTGTATGTGTTATCTTCTCATCGTTTCAGCACTTGTCAGTCCTTCAGAGAGAGTTGTCTTCTCTCAGCCTTCATGCAGTTAGTCTAAATCAACCAACTAAAAGAACTCCCAAGCTGTAAGAATGAGCAAAAATCAGAATAATCTAGAGTTGAGTAAACTGACAGAATGGTTCAGTTTTCCCTTTTCCCCTCTTGATTGTATGCTACCAAAAAAACCCCAGAATCCACTGGTTAACTCAACACTTTCTGCTGCTGAACCTGCAATTTAAATTGCCCATTTTTTCCTTCTTACAATGGGAGGGATTTTTTTACAGTAAACAGTTGATTGTTTTCTCTTCAGATTCTGTAGCTTGTATTGTTCTCTTCTAATTTTTTAGGTGCCTGGATGTCACTTTGTTCCATTCACATACAACATTATCCTAACTGGAATGTGAGGCAAAATGTTCAGTGAATGAGTCAGACTTGGATTATTTTTTGTTTCCACTCCTTAGTTTCAAAATAGTGAACTTGCCTTTTTCTCCCTTCTTTTTGCATGTGTGACTACCAGGCATTTTATTTGCTAGCCTGTACTTTTTATTGCCTAGCTTGTAACATGGGGGTCCTCCTAGGATGACTGTTCTCTTTCTGGTTTTCTGGCTAAGGGAAGCATATCTCCTGCTTTATCATGCTTTGTTTTCCTGTAATGCATGAAGTAGAAACTTCAGGGAGTTAAAAACCAAAAGAAGCAAAAAAATCCCAAAAAGAAAACCCAACAAAAACCCAGCCAAAAAACCCCCAAACAACCAGAAAATAAATAAAAAATTGCCAACAAAACCCTCAAAACCAAACCGGAAAACAGGACCTGTTGTAAAATAACAAAATATGCTGTGTGAGGCGGATGCCCCGTGAGTTGCCAGTAGATGTGTGGATGGCTTACTTCCAGTCTCACCTTGCAGTAACCTCAGGGCCAGACAGCAGATAGTTCTGTGAGGAGGTTGGTCTGTGCAATCTGCACCCACCCCAGTACTGCTGTTCAGATTGGGGTGTGCTTTTCAAGTGCATCTCTCCATTGCCAATCCTTTGCTTGTAGTGTCACTGAATTGTCTTAATGCACAACCTATGTTACTTTTTCATGAACTTGAACTTAAAGAAGCATTCCAAAAGCTCACCTAACAGGTTTTGACCATTAATAGCTGTCCAGTTTGGAGGAGACTGTTCTGAAATAACCCCTTTATTTTCTCCCATTCCTTCTCTACTCCTACAGTGTCACACACTTTCGATCCTTGGTATTAACTCCTCCATTCTACAGATCTCCTTTGTACTACACGTGTAAGCGTAGTTTTCAGTTTCTCTTCTGATGTTAAATGTAAGTTGACATGGACACTGGCTTGTTTTTCCTCTTGCTTGTAGGTGGTTACTGCCTATCGTGCGTAACATTCCATAACCCATGTTCTGCATTGACCTGGGTCATGAAAATGAGGTGATGTTGATTGCAAAAGGTGGATCTACCACATCATTAACCGTTGGAAAATGAGTCAGCTGTGCCACATACAATGCTTATACTTCCTCCTGACAGCATGACAGACCTTAGTACAAAGTACTGTTGATGTGTAAAGAAATATTTGCTCCATTATACAAAGGCAGAAACTAAGGCACAGACTCGGTGACATCTTAAAAAGACCACAGGAAGTATGGGCTGTAGCAAGAAACAGGGTTCGGAGCATCTGGCTCCAGGGACTTTAATTTTGAGACTCTTTGCTCCAGGTAGGTTTGACATTGGTAATTTCATAAATTAAGACTGCTATAAAAAAAAAGACAAAACCACCAAGAATTTCTTAGGGAAATCAGACTAATGTTAGTGCATAGTTTTAATATATGTGTCTATCCTTCCTCTCCCTAATTTTTGAACGTTAGGCCAGTTTAATAAGCTCAACAGAAACAGAGCAGCCTACGTGTGTCTGTAACTTCCTTGAGAACACCAGAATGAGCAGACGGCAGAATCTGTACTAACAGTTCCCACTGAAGAAGAGGATTTGGCAGGAGCCTGCCTCTTACTAGGCATGAGAGAATCCACACAGGAATTAAAATACTTAGGACCATGAAAAAGTCTTTGGTCACAGCCCAGGCTTTACTAGAGAGCAGTAGATCTGCTGTTCGCACTGTTCAGGATGTGCCACACTTGCATTGCATCATGTGGAGTCAGTGTACCTGTTCATCGAGGTGGTAGCATCTGAGTGTCAGATTATTATGGTTTTTATAGCCTAATCTCCCTCATTAGGCACTCCTGCGTTTGCTGTAACAGCAAAGAATGTAAATAAAAATCAGCTAAGCTGCACAAAAATGAGACTCTCTAGGACCTAAAGGTCTGGAGTTAATTCTACTGAGTGGTTATTACTGCCTGCTAACCAGGTTGGTGGAAACCATGACTCCCAGCTCATCTTTCAAGAGTTCTGACCTTGTTTGCATCATGATTTCTATTGACTTTGGTACAAGTAATGAGCAAGACCAGACTCTGTGATCACCCTTTTTCAAAGTCCTTCATTTCAGTTCTCAAGTCTGAAAACTGTTGTCACTGAAAGTGACATGAAATCTGTACGAGAAAACATGTATCTGGTAAAGAACTGTTCTATGGAAAAATGGATCTGGTAACTCTGCCCAGTGATGTCTACTCTCCCCTGAGCCTCCAGTGGGAATTTTCCTGAGATCCCTGCTTTTGTCAATGCCTTGGCTTAATTTTCTAGCTCTCATTAATTCTTCGTGCAGCAGTGTTTCTCCAGCTGTGATGCCTTGTCCTCATGCCCTTTTGAAAGCTGCAGTGCATGATGGGCTGCCGTTGACAGCCAGCTGCTAAACTAGTCACCCCTTCTCTAATAGTGATGCCTGGGAAAGTCCAGTGCAGGTGATATGCAATGGCAGCTACTTTAAAAGTAAATGCTCAGATTTCCTTCCATCCTTTGTGACCCTTTCTAAATGCCACTATTGCTTATCATCATCATCATCATCACCATCACTGTCACCATCATCATCATCGTTTGTGTTCTCTGCTGCCTGCCTTTATTGTTCCCAGTTGCTTGTCGAGCTTCTTACCTCCCACTGTTACCCTGCTGCCATTGTGGCTGAGTCAAGCCTGCATTGAAATGGAAAATGCTTGGGGAGATTTTGGCGCTTGCTATGCCTCAGGCAGCTTGTGCTGTTTCTAAGTTGTGTCAGTTGAGAAGCAGAAAGGCTGGAAGAAATGCAGGATTCAGCTTGCTTGTCCTTTCTTCATCATCCTATCATGGTTTCACCCCAGCCAGCAGCCAAAACCTGGGCAGATGCTCACTCACTCCCTCACCAGTGGGATCGGGGAGAGAATTGGAGGGTAAAAGTCAGAGAACTCATAGGTTGAGATAAAGACAGGTTAATAGAGAAAGCAAAAGCCATACGCAAGAAAAACAAAACAAGGAATTGATTCTCTGCTTCCCATGGGCAGGCAGGCATTAAACCATCCCCAGGAGAGCAGGGCCCTATCACATGCAGTGGTGACTTGGGACGACAAACAGCATGACTCCTATTTTCCACCCTCTTCCTCCTTCTGCCCACCTTAATGTACTTAGCCTGTGGTCTGGAGGAATATCCCTTTGGTCAGTTGGAGTCACCTATCCCAGCTGTGTCATTTCCCAATGTCTCATGCACTCCCAATTCCCTCACCAGTGTGGCAGTACAAACAGCAGAAAAGTGTTGCATTCTGTTATGTTGCTGTTGTATTGTTATGTTGCTGTTGTATTGTAAGAAGTTTATATTCTGTTATTTCCCCCTTTGTATCCCATAATGGTTTGTCCCTTCCCCGCCTTACCCCATGTCTGTCATTCCCCAGTTCCTCCTCCTTTCCAGCACCTTCCCTGCTCGTCTCCTGAAACCCGGCCCCCTCCCCTGTCAATCGTCCCCAAGACTATGCCCCTTCTCCAGAAAGTTCTTTCAGTTCTGCCCCGCAATTGGTTGTCGGTCCCTGAACTCCGCCCTACCGTTTCCTATTGGTTTGCTGTTCGCCTTTCCCCGCCTTATGTACCTCCCCCAGTTAACCGCAATTGGTCAAAAGATTGTACCTCCCCTCCGCTCCTCCCCTGTATTTAATCCCCTGCACACCCTGTAAAACCGCCTTTTGCGGTTCCCTCCTCCCGACCTCGGACCCCGTTCCTGCGCACCCAATAAACCCTGTTTGGAACCGTAGAAGGTCTCTCCCGGCCTCTTTGTCTCGCCTAGACTGGCAGCCCTCGTAGTGGTCTGGGACCACACACCTCGACCACGAACCCTAGAAGGGCATAGTGGCGAGGCCACTCCTTGCGCGGCTCTGTTGAGCTAGCCTGAGACCTGAGGAGTGTGAGACAACTCGGGGCAGAGCCGTGTCAGATTGGCGCCCAACGTGGGGCGGAAATCGCCGACCCACGTCGAGCTTCAGTGGATCTGAGGATCCGAAGCGTTGGGCTCCATCTACCCCGGTGGAAGCAGGCCCTTGTGGCAGCGCTCCCGGGGAGGAGGCGGCAACTCTCCAGCGCCGAGAATCGCCTCCGGAGGTGAGACCTCTCACTGACACTTTTGCTGACCACCCGACGGAGCCGGTAAGTATTCCCCGGTGGGGAGGGGAGCTTACCAGAAGGCGGGGCACGGTGCAGGGCCTTTGGTGTGGGGTCCAGTGTTCTAAAAGCCGCTTGTCGGCTGCGATTAGCACCGCTGCCTTTAGTCCCCTGGGGGTGGGGGCTCACTGGGTGGACAGCCCGTTTTTTCAGTTCTTTTAAGTTCTCGTTTTGTGTTAGTGGGAGAGTGAGGTGGGGTTGCTGACAAGTCACACCATGGGCGCTCAGGTGTCAGCTACCCAGCGGGAGATGTTCATCCAAGTTGTGGGTACCCTGGAGGGTGGGAAAGTTAAGTTTTCGAAGGGATTGTTAAAATCGTTTATTAGGTGGCTTGTTTCTCAATTCCCCGAGGTGTCACCCCAGCACATGAAAAAGGTGAAGTTTTGGGAAAAGGTCGGTCAACGCCTACTGGCGTTGAGCTGGCAGGGTGACACCTCAGTGGATAAATACTACACGCTATTTATCCAAATAAAATCGATAGTTAAAGAAAAAGGGGGGAAAGAGAGCAAGCCACCTCAGTTTTCCCCAGTTGCACCCCCTTCCCCTTACCCTCGTCCCACTCCCTCTTCCCTGGGGTCGGAGGACTCGGGACGGGCAGCACGGCAGCGGCCGCCGGCGAACCCGGCAGGGGGATCCGGCTGTCGCTCGCCTGGCCCCTCTCGGTCCTCCAGACACCCTAGCCCTGGCAGCAAGGCGCCAGCTGTCAGGGAGCCTTCACCGAACCCCTCTACCCACAGTTTAGTATCCCAAAGTTCTGTCCCCGGTTCTACCCCTGTTTCAACCCCAAAACCCGCGTTAAAAAGTTGTAGGTCCCGAAATCCTACCCCGAAGCCTTCCCCCGTGTTGTCTACCCCTCGAACCCCTAAATCTGTTCGGTTTCAGGTCAGTTCCCCGGAGTCACAAAATGGCCCCCGGGACTCCGAGGCACAAGATGGCGTCGGCCACGTGGCGTGGTCGGCTCCTAGTGCCCCGGGTCCTTCTTCTTCCCATAACCCCTTCTCCCAAGACCTATTCCCTCCCCCTCCGGTTGTGGCTCCACCCCCCAACCCCTACGCCAACCCCTTCCTCTTCCCTCCTCCCTTCCCTAACCCCTCCTTTAGCCCTGCCCTAAAACCGTCCCACTGGGGGGATGTCCCTATCCCAACCGCTCCTCCCCGATCTCCTCCCCCTCTCCCGCCTCGTGACCCTCCTCCGCGCGGTTCGGGAAGTTCCGCCCATTTTCATGAATGTTGCCAGTGTTCTGGCTCCTCCTCGGTTAGCGGTCCCGCCTACCCGCTTCCAGCTTCCGGTTCCCACGCCCCTCCTTCCGGTTCCCACGGGGTGGAACCCGGAAGTGACAGGCCCGGGGCCCGGAACCTGGAACCGGAGACCATCCTTACAGCCGCACCGGTTATCTACTCCAGACAAAGGGGTATTCCTAATTGGAGACCATTCGAATACTCCCACAAAAAGGAGCTTTGCAAAGCTCAAAAGGAGTTCGGGAGGAAAAGTGAATATTTTAAGGGGCTATTAGAAGCCACCTTTTCCTCCAACATCCTTGTCCCTAGCGACCTAAAAAGCTTATTTAAATGTCTCCTACTGTCCATGGAGTATGGGCTTTGGGAGGACACATGGAAACGGATGCTAGGGGAACTCCTACCTGAGTTGTTGCAAATCCCCGAATGCGCGGTTGACGCCGATCAAAAACCAATGACATTAGACCATTTGTGCGGCGAAGGGGATTGGTCCCAGGTGGAGGCGCAGGCAGAAAAAATTCCGAAGCCTGTGCTTTTAAAAATCCAAGCTGCTGCCGAGAAGGCATTCATGAGAATGCCTACCACCGAGCCCCAAATAAATTATATGACCATGAAACAAGGGCCGGCGGAACCGTTTATCGAATATGTAGAGAGGCTGAAACACCAGGCAGAGAGACAGGTGAAAAGCCCGGAGGCTCTAGAAGAAGTGTTGATTGAAGCGATAAGGGCCAATGCAAATGACATGTGCAAGCATATAATAACGTCTCTCCCTCTCTATCCCGAACCAAGCTTAAGATCCATGATAGAGGCGTGCACAAAAAAGGCGGTCATCACAGCGCCCTCAACTACCATCAGAGGAGGAGGAAGGACAACCGTGTCATCAGCCACGGCATCGAATTTCCCGGTTCGATGCTTTATATGCAATAAGATCGGGCATGTGGCGCGGGTTTGTCCTCAGAGAAAGGTCCCTAACAACGGACCCCGGGGCGGAGAATTCGGGGAGCAACACCAGCAAACAAAAAAAAACTAACCGGGGAGCGCGGGCCCACCTCGCGTGAGAACATAAATGAGGCGGGCCACAAGGGGAATCAGGGGGGGGACACTAACACCGGACGCGACAACAACACCAATGTGGACACACAGACACAGCAAGCGGCTAAGGAGTGGACTCCGCATCCACCCCTGAGCTTGACTCTGACAGATAACACCTTTTTTAAGACCACGGATTGGCAGCAAGTGTCGGTACGACCCACATCTCCGGGTTCGTTCGCCGGACTCGACTGCACGTGTGTGGTCCTTGGGGATACAAAATGTACCCCGTCAGAAATTGAAATCGTTCCGCAGACACAACCTTTGTGTTCGGACGATTTCTTTCTATTGGCACGATGCATACAACCGCCATTCTTCTTGCCCAAGCAACAGCCTATAGCACAGGCGATCCTGCTCCCTAACAACATCGGGGCTAAGCTGGTTGATCCCTGTGTCCATTGGGCAGAAGTAGTTGGCGAGAACAAACCAACCATTGTATGCGGACTCCGGCGAGGTGACGATTGTATGCGCCTCAAAGGACTCTTTGATACGGGAGCTGATGTGACCATTATTCCAGAGAATATCTGGCCGTCACATTGGGAATTGCAACCCGTGACAGGTAAAATTCAAGGAGTCGGGGGGGCCCAATTGGCAAGGCAGTCTAAGAATGTTATTACTATCGAGGGTCCTGAAGGAAAGGTGGCAAATGTCCGTCCCTTTGTGATGGACTACAAAGCACCCCTGTGGGGCAGGGACGCCATGTCTCAATGGGGTGTTAGAATCGAAATCCCGAAAACCCCACGGGATTTTTGCTAGCGGCCACTGTGGAGCGCCCTATCCAGAAGTTAAATTGGCTGTCTGATGAACCTGTATGGGTAGATCAGTGGCCGCTTAACAAACAAAAATTAAAGGCGCTCAACGAACTCGTGGAAGAGCAGTTGGCAAAAGGAAATATCGAACCCTCTTTTAGCCCTTGGAACTCTCCCGTGTTTGTCATCAAAAAGCCGGGAAAGGACAAGTGGCGGCTCCTCCACGACCTTCGTGAAATCAACAAGAAAATAGAAGACATGGGGTCTCTACAACCAGGTATGCCCTCACCCTCAATGCTGCCACAAAATTGGAATCTGGCTGTGATAGACATAAAAGATTGTTTCTTTCAAATTCCCCTCGACCCCGAGGATGCACCACAGTTTGCCTTTTCGGTTCCTTCCATCAACCGAGAAGCCCCAATGAAGCGCTACCATTGGCGAGTACTGCCTCAGGGTATGAAGAACAGCCCCAGTATTTGTCAATGGTACGTGTCTTCGTTGCTGTCTCCCGTCCGTGCCAAGGCGGAGGAGGCCGTCATCCTACATTACATGGATGATGTGCTAATTTGTGCCCCTACGGACGACTTACTGCATCATGTCCTTGACCTAGTCATCGAGGTTTTGATTTCTGCAGGGTTCGAACTCCAAAAGGAGAAAGTTCAGAGGATGCCCCCGTGGAAATATCTTGGGCTCCAAATTACCAACAGGACAATTGTCCCACAAAAATTGGCTATTAACACCAAGCCAAAAACCCTTGCGGATTTCCACCAACTGTGTGGATCCTTAAATTGGGTCAGGCCCTGGCTAGGACTCACCACCGACGACCTAGCCCCCCTTTTCAATCTATTGAAAGGGGGAGATGAGTTACTTTCCCCTAGGGTACTGACCCCAGAGGCCAGGGCTGCTTTGGAGAAGGTGGAAAGGGCGATGGGGTCCAGACAGGCCCATCGCTACCTACCGAACTTGCCTTTCGAATTAATCATTATGGGACGATTGCCGCACCTCCATGGCCTGATTTATCAGTGGGACCAGGACCAGAAGGACCCCCTCTTGATTATAGAGTGGGTGTTCCTCAGCCATCAAAGGTCCAAAAGTATTACTAAGCCACAGGAGCTGATGGCTCAGCTCATCAGGAAGGCCAGGACCCGCCTGCGGGAGTTGGCGGGCTGTGATTTCGCGTGCATACGGGTACCACTTGCCTTGTCATCAGGCAAGCTGACGAAGGAGGCCCTAGAGCATTTGCTCCGGGAGAATGAAACTCTCCTCTTTGCTCTCGACAGCTACACTGGACAAACATCTGTCCATCATCAAAGACACAAATTATTCAACTCAAATTTCAATTTGATCCCGAAGGAGAAATTGAGCCGAGTGCCGCTCAAGGCTTTGACAGTCTTCACGGACGCATCCGGGGCTTCTCGCAAGTCAGTGATGACTTGGAAGAACCCCCAAACTCAGCAGTGGGAGGCAGAAGTTAAGATAGTTGAGGGTTCCCCTCAAATAGCTGAGTTGGATGCTGTTGTTAGAGCCTTTGAGAGGTTCTCAGAGCCACTCAATTTGGTTACGGATTCGGCTTATGTGGCTGGTGTAGTGTCCAGAGCAGAGAATGCAGTGTTGAAGAAAGTTTCAAATCCCAACCTCCATCGATTGCTCTCGAAACTCGTTTACGCTGTCTCCCACCGAGAGCACCCGTACTACGTCATGCATGTGAGATCACACACAGATCTGCCCGGCTTCATTGCAGAGGGCAATGAAAGGGCAGACGCCCTGGCCGCGCCAGCTAGCATGGCGAACGTACCTGATGTCTACCAACAGGCCAAGCTGAGTCACCAGCGATTCCACCAGAATGCCCCTGGGCTTGTACGGCAATTCCATCTGAGCTGTGATCAGGCCAGGGACATTGTGGCCACATGTCCCGACTGCCAGAAGCTCGGTGTTCCAACTGTGAGCTCTGGAGTCAATCCCAGAGGCCTGGAGAGCTGCGAGCTGTGGCAAATGGATGTCACCCATGTCCCTCAGTTCGGTAGGCTCAAGTATGTACACGTCAGCATAGACACCTTTTCCGGAGCAGTCTTCGCTTCTGCCCACACAGGAGAGAAGGCCAAGGACGTCAGAAAACATCTGATGCAGGCCTTCTCTGTGTTGGGAATCCCAAGGGAGGTCAAAACGGACAATGGCCCGGCGTATACTTCCACGGCCTTTAAGGAGTTCCTGCAGAAGTGGGGAATCAAACATAAAACTGGCATCCCGTATTCCCCTACAGGTCAGGGCATGGTTGAGCGTGCCCACCAGACGCTCAAACGAGTCCTGGAGCAGCAACAGGGCGACACCCAATTTGATACTCCACACACTAAATTACACCGCGCCCTTTTTACTATCAACTTCCTAAACTGCTCCTTCGAAGTATTGAGTCCTCCCATTGTGAGGCATTTTGCGAACGCCTCCCCATTACGGTTGAGGAAACATCCTCCCGTGATGGTGAGAAACCCGGAGACCGGTCAGGTAGAGGGCCCGCATGAGTTGGTTACATGGGGACGGGGACATGCTTGTGTGTCCACGCCCTCAGGTCTGAGGTGGGTCCCTCAGAGATGGGTTCGGCCGTACACAGCAGGCAAGGTGCGCCCGTCCGAGCCAACCTCTAGAGATGTCCACTATGCTGCGCTGCGTCGTCGCCGTTGTTCCTCCGGTCCATACTTGGACTCCCCTTGTGGTCGGGGTGATCCCTTTTCGGGCGATCTTCCGTTAAGTATGATTGAACTGTTTTGTTAACCCTCTCCTATTTTGTTTCTTTCTTTTTGGCCGGTCACCCGGAGCCCCAGCATGCGTTGGGTTTATGTCATCTTCGCATGGTACATCATCATTACGGTGGTGTACCTGTGTCGGTCCTCGGATAGCTGGGTAGTCCCGCAGCCCAAAGAAAATATGACCATGGCTGCGAGGACTTTGAAGGTGGAATCCGAGGACTGGCTAGCGAAGGTTTTTAAAGGCTGGGGACTTTTGGAGTGGCTGGCCTCCGTTATTAAATTCGTTCGACCTCCGTTACTAAGTCCATTTTCTCCGTTGTATTAGTTATCGTCATTGTTTGCATAGCCGTGATTATTTTGAAAGGACTTATTTTTAAAGGCATCTCCTCCCGTCCGGAAGTCCGCCATGTTGAAGTACCGCTCAGACCGGACTGTGACATCTATGAGGATATGAGCGGTACCTTTGGAAAAAAAGAAAGCTCCATCTCGGACTCGGACTCTCATTTTTCCACTGCCGTTTAAAAAGAAAAGGGGGAGATGTTGCATTCTGTAATGTTGCTGTTGTATTGTTATGTTGCTGTTGTATTGTAAGAAGTTTATATTCTGTTATTTCCCCCTTTGTATCCCATAATGGTTTGTCCCTTCCCCGCCTTACCCCATGTCTGTCATTCCCCAGTTCCTCCTCCTTTCCAGCACCTTCCCTGCTCGTCTCCTGAAACCCGGCCCCCTCCCCTGTCAATCGTCCCCAAGACTATGCCCCTTCTCCAGAAAGTTCTTTCAGTTCTGCCCCGCAATTGGTTGTCGGTCCCTGAACTCCGCCCTACCGTTTCCTATTGGTTTGCTGTTCGCCTTTCCCCGCCTTATGTACCTCCCCCAGTTAACCGCAATTGGTCAAAAGATTGTACCTCCCCTCCGCTCCTCCCCTGTATTTAATCCCCTGCACACCCTGTAAAACCGCCTTTTGCGGTTCCCTCCTCCCGACCTCGGACCCCGTTCCTGCGCACCCAATAAACCCTGTTTGGAACCGTAGAAGGTCTCTCCCGGCCTCTTTGTCTCGCCTAGACTGGCAGCCCTCGTAGTGGTCTGGGACCACACACCTCGACCACGAACCCTAGAAGGGCATAGTGGCGAGGCCACTCCTTGCGCGGCTCTGTTGAGCTAGCCTGAGACCTGAGGAGTGTGAGACGACTCGGGGCAGAGCCGTGTCAGAAAAGGCCTTGGCTCTGTGTAAGCCCTGCTCAGCAATAATGAACACAACTCTATTATCAACACTGTGTTCAGCACAAATCCATAACACAGTCCCGTACTAGCCACTGAAGAAAACTGTACCCCAGCTGAAACCAGCACACCTCATCATTAATGTGAAATGTAGGCTCTGTTAATCACACTGCACAGTGAGTCTTGTTTTGTATGATGTTGCCGATGTACTCTGCAGGTATTGCTGGTGGAAGCTGTTAAAGATTCCATAAGCAGATTTCATACTGGAATCAGTAATAACTGGATTTCCTCACATGCAGAAGGTACTTGAAAAGCTTTGTGCCTATTTAAACCTCTGTTCTGTTTCTTAACTTGCTAATTCTTTGCTCTTGAAAATCTGCGTTTAAAAAGTGTCATTCTCTCGGTGTCTTTCCAGATCCCACTACTTTGTCCACCAGGTTCCTGCGTTATGACTCTTTTGCCCTTCTCTGCCATAGAAATACATGGAATTATTAGGAATGTGACGTTTTATGGATTTCTCCTGAAGATGTTTATTGACTCTGCAAAAGTGTAAAGTGCATTGAAATTGCCTCTTATAGCATGTTCTCTCTGGTTCTGTCTTGCCATTAACAAGGGAAGAGGATTAACTTATCCATCAGAGGATAAGTTCTAGTAGACTAAAAAAGCTTTAAACGGGTGATAATGAAAATGTGTAAATTCCCACTGTAGAAACAAGTTTTAACATGTTTTTTCATGTTTTTGAATTGAATATGGAACTGTTTTCTTAAATCCAAAAAGGAGGAAATAAAGGAAGCTGGACATACTTCTAGTAAGTGAAATACTGTCGTGACTTTCCCGGCCAACGCACTAAATTCATGTCTTCGGTTTGAATTGCCAATTTAAATAAATTTATTTCCTTCTGTTGTGAGACAGAACCAGGAGCAAAAGAGCAAGGCAGGCTTAAAATTTGAAAGAGTATAGAAGAAAATTTATTAACTATACAAACAAAAAAAGGGGGGGAAAAAAGAAAAAAAAATTTCAGAATAAGATTTTCCAGATCACTCCTTCCCTCCCTCTCCCAATCTTCATAACAACAAAACAAACATATAACAAATACTTCGGTCAGTGCTCAATTTAGTCTTTCTCTGTTCACTTCTGGAGAGGGAAGCCTCTTCTTGTTGAAGTTGTAGGGATTTTTCCCACAAGAAGGAAAAAAGACAGTTCTCTTGTGGTTTTATTTTTCACGACTTGCAGCTGCCCGGGAATCTGCAAAACCGTGACCCTCCTCCCAACTCTACAGCCGTCCCAAAGCTGTAGATGTGGGCCATGTCTGTTCCATGGGGTATTACTTTTAAGAATGAAATGTTCGACAGCAAAGATTCTCTCTGTCTCCTTTTTTTCTGCTCAGGCTTCATCTTCAGAAAGCGGAAATCCCCTTCTTTTCTCAGGGCAGAAATTCCCAACTCAGGTGCTTTTTTTAGTCAAATTATCTGTTAAATGGAACATTTCCATTCCCCCATGTCTCTTTCCATGGTTTATAGGAATATTCAGTACATCAGTTCATTCCTACAATTTCCCAAAAAGATTTTCAGCCATTTCAGCATCTTCTCATTCTCCTTCCATCTTAAAAAACTTAGCTCTTACATCACTGACTTCAGAAATCTTCTTATTCCCTTTCATATTCAAAGGAAAGGCTGGAGGCTTTGCAAATCTTATCTGAACACTAAAGAGTTAAAGTTTAACACAACTACTAAAGTTGGGCCAGGCTCAGGGCGCTCTGGGGGAGGCAGCTGAGGTGTTAATCAGCTTTTCTGGGGCTGGGCTGCAGCCCCACAGTGCCCATGGCCACCCGGGCAGGCCCGGCCTGTCCGGCAGCAGCAAGAGTCGGCCTCCCCCCCACGCCAGAGCCCCTGGAGGAGAAAGCTGTGAAGGTCTTATCACAGAACCTTTTCTCCCCCCGGCCATCGAGTCCCCCTTGTTGGCAAACGGGGCCCAAGCGGCCTCCTGAGCCTCCCCCGCCACATGGGGGAGGGGGAAGCTCGGGTTGGTGTTACCTGCTCAGCCTCCGGAAAGACAAAGAGACCCAGTTCCGGATTACCTCCTTCAAAATGTGTGTGCACGGAGCGAACTAACTTTCTCTAATTGGCTGTTGCAGGTATCCCAACCCCCACAGAGGAAATTCCCTTAGGAAGAACCTCTTCTGAGTTTCTTCTTCCTAAGTCAACCTATCACAAATACCAAGGTGGAACTGAAGAAGCAAGCAAATTCAGTTCTGGCCTGTTTGCAGCCAGGCTACTGATAACTTAGATAATTAGACCTTCCAGTACTTAGAGCAAATAACGCTAAATGGAAAGATCTGGCTGATCTTGGCAAAGTAGGCAAAAGAAAATCTAATCTTGCACTGACAGCAGATTGCTTTTTGCAGCAGAAGAGGAAGAAAGGCCAGGAAGGGTCTTACAGAAGGAGGAAGGTATAGTGGCCAGTTGGACTTTACCAGGCTGTATGTAACTTAATGGTACCACTGAGGGATGTCTGTCAACCCCTGCATTTACCAGCTCCTCATAGCAGTCTTTACTCTCCGTCTTGCTTGATGGTCAAAGGTTTGAGCTTGTTCCTGTTGCAGCAAATGTGAGGGATGAGACTGAAGAATGCACATTCTGCTCCTCTCTGGCAGCCAGTAGTGGTGCAACAGGGATAAGCAGTGGCTGCTGCTGGAAGTCCCTTTCATTGACAAGTTCACTGAACACAGCAGCTATCCCTCTGTTCTGCAGAGCATGGAGAAGTGAAGGAGTTGATCTAGTTGTGCTGTGATCTGGAGCTGGATAACATTGCCAGTCAAGGTATCCAAGGATACTGCTCTAAAAGAAGTGTGAAGAAAAGCTGGAGCAATGCCTCTATTTCCTAATAAAGCCTCACACCTTGCTTCAGTCTTTGGTTGTGTGACATTGATCTGATACCAGCAGAAAACAGCCAAGAAGAAAAGTGAAAGAGGGACATGCAGCTACTGCAAAGCCAGTCTGATATAGCAGGCAATAGTATATTTGGGAGGTGAGAAGGTGCTGGAACACCTAGTGGGAAAATGAAGTATTGCTAATGTACTAATAGTGCAAGGCACTAGACACAGAACACTATAGAGAGAAGAGGGTCTGTGCTCACATGTTATGAACTGTCAGTCTTGAAATCTGAAATATCACCTCAGTAATTTTAGCAAGGTTTGATTCCAGAAAAAGAAACACAAGTAGAAATGTAGCTTTATACATTTTCTAAGCAGTTTAGATTTTGTGCATAGTCATAGAACCATTCTCTGACATGATGCTAAAAATTCCTTAAATTTCTAATGTGATTGATGTGAAGTAACTGCAGCGTTTTCTATAATGGATTTCTCAGCAATGAGCACTTTACCTTCTAGGCAAAGTTGTCTACATAGTCAACTGTTCAGCAATCTGCTCATCTGAAAAAACACTTTTGCAATGAGGAAATACTCTTTGAGACACAGAGACAGAAATGTTCTAAGGATTATGAAAAAGCAGTCAAAACGTAAAAATCCCCTCAGTCCTGAATAAGTTCTTGTTCAAAAGGAAAATTTCAGAAGGTGGGTAAAAATGAACAGTTTTTCTTCAATCCAGGAAATCTGTATATTCACAGCTAAAACAGATGTTTTATCCATAAAAGTTGGATAAAGACCTCTAAAAGAAAAATATTAAGTAATGTCATCTAGATCTTTTATTATATGTTCTCTGAAAGATGGCTGATGATGCTTCTTCCAAGAACAACTTACTTTGATTCAAATCAGTGAAATCATTTGCTTTCATACAGAAGCAGGATTCTTAATCAGGGGTATCAGAAAGACTTACAAATCAAACAATTTCACAGAATTTTTAATCTCTGTTTCCACAGAGTATTTGAACCACACACACTGCTGAAAGGTGTCTTGAAACTCCACAGCTTAGCAGCTGGGGTTGAGCACCTGTGGTGAACAACAGTGTGAAAGAGGGTCACACATTCCATCCTTGTTAACCATGCAATGCCCAGCAAGCATGCCTGCATTGTGTCAACCTGTGTGTGTATAGTTCACGGCATAGATATGTATGTGCATGTGTAGCAAAACACTGAGTTCATAGGCATGCAAGTACTTATAGAGAGAGACCTGTGACCCTTCTTTAGTCATTAATCGTGCTTTTAACATGTCCCTTCATTTGGCCTAAGTAGCAAAGACAAAGCAGAGTGACTTGGTCTTGAGGCCAGTGCAGAGGTACTCAGTAGCAAAACTGAGGCATTAAGAAAACTAGAAGTGTTAACAGTCATTGGTTTATGGCTTGTGTGGCTGGATGTGATACTGGCCTTGGGAAAAACAAGCACTTGGAGAAAGCACTGAGCAGAACACTGATTTTTATAGATATTACAATATTTTGTGTACTTAATGAGATATGATGCAACTGCATATATGGATAAGGAGAGACTATTTTTTCTGGTTTGGCATGGTTGGAAAAGTGTGTGACAACATAATGTTGAAGGGAAAATAAATCCAAAACTGCCTTGATTTCTTTTTGTGCTGTTAGCATTTTACAATCAATTGCAAGCCTCCACATACACTTTTGCCCTGATGCCCAAGCAGGTGTCTCTTGGATTAAATCTGACAGGTATTCATGGAACATCTCCATTGAGACAGCTTATGGAATGGAAGAAGGGTGTTTTCCCTTAGATGTTTTTAAGAGGAACACCTGCAGACTCAAGTTCTGTAGGATTTTTTTTCTTAAAATCTTTTGTTGCTTGTTGTTTTTCTTTCTCCAAGTGGAGTTACAGCATGTAGAAGAGAGCTGTAATAAAACAACTGTGTTTTACCTCAAAATGGTCATACTATCTGCAAAGTGGAAATGCTGGTTGCTTAAGTATCTCACTTGCAAAACCACTCAACTAGAAACTTCTCTGGTTCTACACAGGAATGAAGATTAGAGATATCTTTGTCTTGTCTGCAGTGTCTGAGAGAGGTCAAAGTACAGAAAATCTTCATCATTCCCAGTGAGATACTGCAACAGAGAGAGCATCATTCAGTTGGCATTTATCTTAGTATGTAATTGCTATTGCCAAAATATATCCCTAGCTGTTTTGTGTTGCAAAACATGTACTGGAAAGAGGCACCTCTGAGACAATGCAAATTGTAAGTGTGAATTATCAACAGCAGGAAAGAACAAAGGTGGCAATTTGCAGAAGTAACAACTCTCCCTTTTGCTCCCTCCCTAGCTCCTGACCTGTGTCTTTTAAAATCAGATGAAGAACATTATTGTTTGTGACTGTGATGCTAGCATTAAGGAGTGAACCAATGGTAGAGTTCTCATGTTTGCAGACAGCCTGAAGCTTTGGCATTCGGGAGCAAGTTGTTTTCCAGCCTTCTCTCCAGGACGACAATGGTGAAACTCACAATGATACAAAGCATTATTAGCTATGCAAATACCAGCTAAAGCTCCTAAAAAAGACAAAGAAATGTCAAGATTATTAATACTGTTGCACTGACTCCCAAGACTTAGTGAAGTTTAGGAGGTTGTCATCACATTTCTAGTTATTCCGGCCTCCTGCTGCTTCCATCCTAGTGCTGTGCACTTGGTTCACATGCAATCCCTCTGCAGTATTTCTTCAGACATCCTTCAGCTTGATCATTTCAGATGAGCTGTGAGGTAACATCTCCCTTGGAAGGTTAACACTCCTGTGGAAGGATGCCTGGGTTGCTTTCTTCTTCCTTTCTGGTACAGGGAGTAGCAAAGTGTTTGTCCAGCTAACAGCCATTTTGCTGCCCTTTGAGGCTGAAAGGCTTCTCTGGGAGGAAGTCTAAGTTGTGTTAAGGGCTTGTCAACACAGAAGTTTGTGCCGTAAAAACACTCATACAAACAAAGTACTACAATGCCAGGCTGCTGGAACTGTTTGTGTCCTTCAGAAATGCAAGGTATTTCTTAATGTTTCAAGGCACTCTAGAATCAAATTTGAAAGGTTTTACCAAATAGAATACACACAGTGTTCAAAACTGTAATGACATGGTCTAACTGCTGAAGGGCAGAGGAGGAATGAGATGTAGTGCCTTAGCAGAAGGGAATCTTTCTGTCTTCCGTTGATGGGATTTAGGCTTTAATAATCAGGGAAGGACCTTTGGGGCAGCTGTTTGGCACAGGTCCTGTGGAAAGTTAAAAATTTCCCAAGTCAAAATGGGTGAAAAGCAGCTGAATTGGCTTTTTTCGTGAGTGTATTGCACCTTGTGTATGAGGTGTATAATGGAGACAGTAATAGCATCACCATGGACAAGGGAAATGGGGGAAATGTTTCTTCAGGAGTCTTCCTCTTCTCAGCCCCAAAGGGTGTTCTTGTAAAGTGCACAGGGGTGAGGCCATGTGATTACTTTGCTCCTTTCTTGTTCCTGGAAAGATTTTAAATCCACTGAATTTGAATCTGAATTTTTGGTGTTTTCACATCTTATCAAGCTACAATATGTTGAAATAGGATTAAACTGTTTATACAGAGATAGGAGTTCACTGTGTGCGCAGCTGTGCAAAGTGAAATTTTGCCATGCATGTTAAGCCATTTAATATTACAAAAAACTTCAAGGGGTGCAGGGGACTTCTGATTAAGCTAACAGTCATTGTGTTTTCAAATATGTATTTTATGTTTCAAAACCTTTCAAAAATGTATTTGCAATGTGCTTTGGCAAATGCCTGGGTTTGATGGTCTCATAGTTTTCAGCCAACTTACATTCTTGTTAAGCTGTTGGAAGCTCACAAATCAGAGTGGTTTTGGAACAGTATATTTTAGAGTATCACAGCCCATCAAGCCAGACAGATATCTAAGCATGAGTTCCTGCTCAACTTCTTCCTGTGAGTAGCTTCAGTGCTGTCAAGGAGATTGGAGATGTACTTCATTTGTGACTGTCAGCCAAATGCTAAGCGTGCATAAGACACTGCATTTTTTCTAGCTGTTAATGCCATTAGTTAGTCTTTCACAGGATCATCCAGGCTGGATGGGAGCTCAGGATGTCTCTTATCCAACCTCCATAAGAAAGCATGGCCAACTATGAATCTAAGTCAAGTTGCCTCAGTACTTTACCTGGTTGGGTCTTGAAAATCTTGATGGTATTTATCATAGAATTATCTAGCTTCTCTGATGCTTATTTGGAGAAAAAAAATTCTGTGTATGGGTTGTTTCTGCTTTTTATCTTGGCTGGGTCAATGCACCAGCCTCTGGAAAGTAAGCTCCATGGGCATACCATCTGTAAATTGTATGCATTGTTTGAGAGAATAGAATCACAGAATAGAATGGGTTGGACTGGGAGGCACCTTAAAGATGATCTAGTTCCAAACTCCCTCCCATGCGGCAGGGATGCCACCCTCTAAATCACGTTGTCCAGGCCACATCATCTATTTGGATTTGTGCCTTTCTTCTTCTAATGTTAATTTAATAGATCAGCGAACTGCACGTTTCCTTTCTCCACATTTTACAATTGCCCAGAGTCGTCGCATTTCTCTTTTATACTTCCCTGTTGCAGACTATTTGACTGCCACCAGCTGTATTCCAGGTACCCTTGTCCTCACGTCTCTGATTCTACATTTCTCCCAGCATCTTCTAGTCCCTGTTTCTAAACTTCTGGGTAATTTTTTCATGTGGATATGTGTCATTTCTGTGTAATTTTTCCAAGGGTATATGTAATTATGCAGAAGAGCAAAGTTTACAGAAAAATAGAATAGTTTACAGAAAAATGACCAAGTCAAACCATTAAAAATTCAGTAAGGGCTGGCAGCAGTCTCATTCTCTATTCCCACATGCTGCTGGTAATTATATGAGCAAGTTCTTTTATTCCCAAAGCCTTTTCTTGTTCCTTGGACCGGTTGTGATTCTGGGTGTGAGTCAGGGCTGTGCATTGGAGGAAGCTGTTTGCTGTTGCAGGAGCTGAGACACTTGTTGCAAAAGTAGCAACAATCGCAAAAAAAACCCCAAAAAACCAAAAAAACCCCCCCCAAAAAAACCCAAAAAAACTTGTAGCAACAATAGCGGGAAAAACAAAAGGATAGCCTTGTGTTTGGGGGGGAACTGATTCCTGCCCTGGCAATTTGGTTGACTCTGGTCCAGGATTTTGGTGATGCAAGGCAAGTGACTTCCACCTAAATTCTCAAAAGCAGTTACAGCGGGCATTTCACACTTTGCAGGTGCTTACCTGCTAGATACCTGGTGTTGGAAACTCTCTCTCTTCACAGATATGATTGAAGTAAACAGGAAAAAATTGCTTTAAATATATAAAGAAATATGTTTTCTGTTAAAATTTTTCCGTATTCTCAAAAAATCATCTTCGCATTTCAAATATGAAATCAAAACCTTAAAAGAAAGTGGAGCACATCTAGTTAAGATAGCATTAGGAATGGTTCTCAAGCCCTAAATTAAGAGAAGGCCACAATCAGTTATGGTAGGCATGCTAATGCAAATTATAGGTTCTCTATTGATTTTCATTTTGTTAGGCTTAGGGCTTATTATATTTTGAGGGTGACAAGCTGAGGCGAGGGCAAGATGCGAGCATGTGACTCTTAAGTTCCCATCTTTTTGGTGTCATTCACTCCGTTATTACAGATACTTAAAGCCTTATTTCATAAATCTATTACTCATTTGTTATTTACTAACACTTCGGCTAGTTTTGGAGTTGAGTGTAAGGAGAAGTAAGCCAATATACTTGGACTCTTTGTGCAAGCCAGAGATTGCACTGTGTGCCACGGACCTCCAACCTCCACTCACAGCTCTTCAGTGTGCAGTGTAACCTCCAGCCACGGAATATGAAGTATGACGTTTCCAGAACAGGGCCCTCCCACTACATGAGTGGAACTCTAGTGCTCAGCCCGTGTTTGGATGTGTGGGGTGATCTGACAATGCAGGACAACTTGCTGGTGAGAAGCACCCTCCTTCAGATACTGCCCCATGTCCTTGTTCACATGCAACGGGGTGGTATATTTTGAGAGGAGGTATGCAATATAGCTTCAGCTTTCACCAGGGATGAACGAATAAGAAACAAACGTATCAGCTGCACGTGTCTGGGAAAGGGAGTGCTTTATTGACTCTTGCTGCTGCAGAGTCAGTCTGACGACTTGTACCTTGAAGTGTGATTTAACCAGCACTAGTGTTGGATGAGTCAGAGAGGATTACACATATGTTGCACAATTTCCTTATAAAAAAGTGTTAACCAGCTGGAGTACAATATGAAGCCTGTCATTTCAGGACAGAAATTTCAAGCATGCAAGAAACAGGTGTCCCCACAAAATGCTGGACTGTTCAGGAAAGGCTACTCTTTAAATATACAAGTGAATGCATTTGTTTTGGTGGCAGGTCACTAAGCAACCTGCACTGCACCACGAAAATACAATCTCAGCAGCACTTCTCAGTACAGTTGGCATCATTGGCATTGAATCACCATACTGTGAATTAGCACTGACAGTAGCTGCAGAGCCTTGTCCACAGCAAAATACTCGGGGCAAATACCCAGCTACACCAGTGATTTCAAGTACAAATTAAAAAGCAGGTATGCAGGTTTAAAGTAAAGTAATGGTTGGTGTTTAAATCTTACATGGTATTGTCAGATCTTCTAGGTAGTATGAAAGTGGATTAATAGTTACAAAAGTCCATAATCAAATGTGGTGGTTTGAGCATGAAGATTACTCTTACCTGAACACTGCCAAAGAGCAAATTTTTGTTGCAAAAACTGGGGCAACTAAATAGGCTGAAAGAGTGTTGGGAGAGGAAAAAAGGGACAAGATCTTTTAGAGGTTGGGTGTATGTGAAATACAGTAGTGCATACCTCTGTGACTGAAACCCAAACAAACTAGATGGCCTCACCCAGTTCTTCCTCAGTAAACTCATCATTCTCACCTGTCATACCTAACTATGGCCGTCACATGAAATTTAGTTTACTGAGGCAAACAAGTGGGTTATTTGTCATTGAGAATAGACATATTTTTTCAACTTCTTGTTGGGCTTTATGTGGCATGTCCCCTAAAATAAAAATCTCCATAGCCCCTGCCCCAGAGATCAGAGAGGTCAGTACATAGAGAATGTAGTTACAGTTTGCCTATATCTTACAAACACCTTTATGATGAAACTTGTAGCTAGCTAATCTATAGCACAGCTTAGTGCCAGACCAACAGGAGGAGACACAGGAAACCTTTGCTCTCCTTAGAGGAGTCTTGGGAAACTGGTGGCTGTGGGGTGCTCTGGCATACTGTAATGCAGAGCAGGGCATGCCCTTACTTTTGTTTATAAAAAACCTGTCAGTGCTTCTAGAAAGCAAAGTAGCGAGAAGTGTGAGGTCTGCATAATACAAATTTCTAGCTCTCCTTTGCTGATGGGAGTGAGCTACCTTAGGGTCTGATCTAGTTCGAGGCTATTATGAGAAATGGAGGGAGGAAGTAAGCTATAACATTGAAAATTATCCTGGGAGAACTGGTGACAAAGCATTACACAGCCACTAAATACCACTTACACAGTAAAATGAGCTGGCATGAGTGGGAAATCTGTGTGTTGGGACTGACAGTATGCCTAGTCATGGCCTCATAGTTTTCTTCTGTAACAGGAGGAGTGGCCTGTCTGTAATCCTTCATGCTGAATTTACTATTTCATTTCCTTTCTGGCACCACCTCAGTGTTGCTGTAGTATTTTAGCCTGTCTGCATGCACTAAAATGTAATTTGCTTGAGCATGGAGACATTTAAATAAGAAAGATTTACTTGATGCTCTCTGCTCCCTATGGACAATGGCAGGGCATGAGCCTCCCATGAAATGTGTAACTGATGTGAAATGAGTGTGATGCTAAGCCTGTCCAAAGTCTTGTGAGGAAGCAATACTAGTTTCATTTCCAAAGAAATGTTTCATTTTAAAAGGAGGTTAAAACCAGATATTAACTGGAAATGACACTTTTATAAGAAGACACCAGAAGGATGAATTTGTTAGACAACTGTTTAGACAACTGAATTTATTAGGTAACTCTTTATCTTGCATTCACTGCATTTCAATATCGTTTTAAGACCAGTTCCTAAAATGTATTTCTTACTGTTCACCTTGTCTTCTGGTGTCACAGTCACTTAATGAGAAGGACTAGCATTTTTGGGATGATACAAGAGATCAAAGATTATTATGGACTTCTGACAGTGCAGCCACTTGATTATGTCACCTGCCTCTCTCTCCTACCATGATTATATTTATATGAGCTCTCTGGTTTATGGCTGTATACATTTGTTGATGCCAAGTGTCTTAATATTGCCAACAGCCCACTTGACTAATCTCTGTGGGTTGTGCTACAGATCATTTGTCTGGTCATGATTGAATTGATACTCATCCTCAGGAGGATAGAAATGCAACTAACTGCAACAAATACAGAACACAGAGAGGTTTTATCTTTGTACCCTTCTCTTTTCCCTGTCCCTCTTCCCTTTTTAACTTTAAAAGAGTTTGGGAGCAAGGGCTCACCGTGGGTAGGGAAGAAGCAGACCCCCCTTTTGCTCTGGGACAGGCACACACTGCTTATAACATGACATGTGAAGGGAACTTATTTCCCAGGCTTTCTAACACTATAGATTATTAGCTGAGCAGTGACTGAAGTGACTTGATGGAAGATCTGGATGTCTCCTGCCTGCCACCTGCTCAGCAGTCAGGTCTGGGGGACCAGACTGCTCAGCTGGGGCTGTTTTGAGGGAGGTTGTTTTTTTGGGGGGAAATGTCGATGAAGGGAACTGCTGGTGTGCTCCTGTGGCAGCTGATCTGCAGTGGGAGATGGGGAGATGCCAAGTGGCAGCAGGATCACCACATGTGAGTCCCCTCTGGTGCCTGCTGAAGCGGCTGGTGAGGTGTCAGGGCTCCTCCACCACCACATAATGAAGAGGGATGAAGAGAGATGCTCCATAGCAGTAGCTCAGCTCAGCTGCTCCCAGCTAATTTGGCTAAGCAATGTGCATATGGATACTGGCAGCACCTGTGCAATTCATAGTCTCTCACCTCTAGAAGCAAAGGTGGTCCTAGCTACTCTCTTGGACACTTCTCAAAGAGCTGCAATCTGAGAACAGCTAATTTATATGACATGGAGTGCTGAGACCATGGGAGGGAACCATCCATGTCTGAAAGTTTCATATATGTGTTTATAATTATCTTTACTGAAATACCCGAGAGGCAAAGTGGCTATCTTGCTAACACCATGATCCATCAGCTTCTAAGAAGTTACTCAAGTCTATTAATTTCAAATGCATCTAGTTAGTTTTCATGTCTCAGTTTCTGGATCCCCAAGTTGGAGAAGTGAAGCACTCAGGAGGAAGCACTAGGAACTCAGGTTGTTCACCAGCTGCGGAAGGAGAGCCTCAGACATTGCAGGCTGGCAGAGGAAAAAAAGGGATCCTTGAGAATGATAAACTGAGTTGATGCCTTGAAAAAATTCAAAGATATTAGCAGTTAGAAAAGTTCTATTGTTCACTTTGCTTGATGCTTTTCTTTGATTAATAGTGCTAAGGGTCAATAATCCTTGGTATCATCATTTTTCATAAACAGAAATAAAATATCTGACTTGTAAAATAAATGTGAGTCAAGGTTCATTTGCTGAAGGAATCCAAATAGTATCTTCTGAATTTGGCATGGTCTTTTCTTCACAGTTCCTTGCAAATCTGTTTGCATTTCTTTAAAATAACTGTTTGTTAGATAGTCTTGCATGGAATAATGCTGAGAACAAAATGAGAAAACTTTTTATTACCTTCAGCATGCATAAGCTTTCTTCCAAAGGAAAAATCCCACCATTAATTCACATTTGATGTACTGCTAAGTGTAGCAATGGAGCAATGATCAGTGAGTGAAATATTACAAGGGCTTAGGAGCACACCTATATCTGTATGGCTTTAATGATTTGAGGTGCTGTTACCTACTTGTAGCAGGCTCTGGACTGTGTGGATTGCTACACTCAGGCAAAATACAACAAAATACTCAACTGTTGCAGATCCCACTACTTCCCTAAGTCTGTGCCTCCTCCTTGTGTGAGGTGGGTGCTGGTGTGGGAAGCTTGGTGGCATTGCCCCATTCTTTACTTCCCCTTGCATGCTCTGCTCTGCGGGAGGCAGCAGCCAGATCTCACATGGCCTGTGGGAGCTGGAAGGATGTGAGTGAGGTTTTGCTGCACCTGGAGCTTAGCTTTGAGGGACTCAGCTGCAGCCTCTGAGATCCCTGAGAAGGCTGCTTCTGGTTTTTTTGGGTGTCTCAAATCAGCTCTGGAGTCTCAAGTGAAGAAGCATCTGCTCAGTATGAAATGCTTGTGCCAGGGAGGGCAAGGCTTGTGATGGCAGCACATGACATGGCAGAACAGGAGCAGCTGTGCTCAGCTGTGGGACAATTAGGATGTGGGAATCCATGACAGCCCCCCAAAGCAGGGGCTGACATCCCACAGAAAGAAATATTGATATCATTCTGACTATTGGGTTCCAGTTTTCTTGAGCGTGGTGTCTTGACAGAAAGAAAATCTAGTTACTGCTCTTGTGTACTGTGTGTTCAAGGGTGTTTCAGAAAAAAAAATCTGAAAGTAAAACAGAAAGGAACTAGTGCATATTTGGGGTCAGTCCTGTTTTCTCTGTACTACTATTACTTTGCAATGTGGAGGATTTTCCACTTGCAAATTCACTTCTGAGGAGCTCAGCTACTTTTCCTAAAGAAGTATACTAGGGAATTACTTAATTTCTTGTTTGAGTGGATAAAACACTGCATTGTAAAAACCTTTCCTAATACATTTCTTGAACTTGAAGCATGAAAGGATCTTTTGGCAAGGTGTGATCTTATAGAAACTGAAGGTTTTGTTTTTCAGGTTGAAATTTCCTACTCTCTTTGAAGGTGGAAACAAGTGGTTTTAACCTAGAGGAAGGTGGCTTTGGTAGCAAACTTTTGATTTTAGGCCAGGCACAGAAGCTAACTGATATATGAAAACAGATAAAATATTGCTAAGACTTGTTACACTTCTACCAATGAAGCTTCTGAATACTGAAGTGTGAAATAGCAACACAATACTACCAAGTATGGCACTGCTTTGCCACCTTTTAGAAATTGATTTAACATCTTGCTGAAAAGAAAACAAACCAACATCTAAATAATCTAACCAAGAACCCACAAAGAAATTGTTGGTTGGATTATTCTTTGTTTTACTATTTTACACCAACTGACGGTGACCCAAAAGAATTACCTTAACTGAATTAAGCAGTTTATGTGTTTAGGGGCCTCAGAAAAAACAAATTAAATTGAGACTGAGGACTACATTATTGAAATATGTTAATTTAGGTACACTGGTTCAGTGTGAAAAAAGTACCCATTTCAGAAGAGCCACGTGTTGGAAACTCTCCAGGAAAGTTTGCTTCTGCTGTGTTTAAGAGCAGAATGAACTTGCTGAAAGATCAAACCACTGGAGCCCCTGCCCTGGCTAGGAGAGGGGATGCTAAAGCTGTGGCTGAAGCTGCACCATCACTAGGAAGTGACCAGTAAGGTCCCACTGTAAGCACTACCACTGCTGGCCACTGCCCAGCTGTGATGTTTTGCCTTTTGCCTGCAGTTTGCCATTTTTGCTGCAACTTTGCCACAGGACAGAAGTGACTAAAAGTACCAGTAAGTCTAGAAAGGGATTAGATTGTTAAACTGGCATTTCAAGGAAACTCTGCATAGCCTACATGCACCTGAAGCCCTTAACCAGGGGGAAATCTGTTGACTTCCAGATTGCATTTTAGGGGGACGACTGCTTTATATTTGTCCTTTATGGTCCTGCTGTAAGCAGTTATTGCTGGTTGATGTCCGACTGAAATATGGGACCAGACTGTTCTCATGCTAGTGAGCTGTTCTGTTTTGCTTTATCCTGTCATGTATTCCTGCGTGTATGCTGCCATTCTGCAGCTCTGCATTTGGCACCCAGGATCCCAAACCTGCCACCTGTGTGTCTTCTACTGGTCAACAGGGGATCTGGCAGGGTCTGAACTGTGTCACTCTACTTGCTTAAGTGCCTAAGAATGGGCTTTTTCACCTTATGTTCCTTTTTGTAAAACCAGGACCAGCAAAATCCGTCCCTGGGCTTGCGCATTTTCTTCCTGCTGTACCTCTTGGAACACAGTTCGCAGCTGTCTGTATCGGCACAGAAAAGTGCTGATAACATCTGTGGATAATGAGCCTGAGAAGAGCAGTTAATGAAGATCTTGTTTCAGAAACTGTGCTTCTCTCAACCCTAGAATAGCCAGACATGTAATACATGAGCACGGTGTTCATTGCACAGCTCTATTTTTGTCCCTTTCCCTTCTAAGCACCTTTCAACAGCTTGCTGTGTGGAACCCCCATCTCATCGTGGTCTGGTAGGGTGCAACACTGGTCTCCAAAGTGGAGGGGTATGAGCCCTAGGTGGTGTGCAAGACAGCCCACTAGGGCACAGGAAGAAAATGTCTTTTGTGCCATTAATAAACAAGATAAATTTAGTTTTAAAGTTTTAAAACGGTGTTTATCTTTTTCTAATTTCTACTTTTATGTAGGTTTTATAATGTATGTACTATTTAGCTCAAAGACCTTTTTTTACTGAGAGGGGTGAGAAACCAAAAAAATTTGGAGGCCACAGGCTTTAAAAGACATCTCAGAAAGCTGACATCTGCAAACTCTTCCGTCTCACGAAGATCTAGTCTGTTTTTCCTCTCCAAATCAGTCAGCCCCACCAGGACTGTCATTTCCCTGATTGTCATCTACACAGGTATTTCAAGACTTTCTGTCATGTAATTTTCAGTCCCACCTGGAGTCTGTACAAATGGTAGTGTAATCACCAGTTAGGCTGGGATTAATTCATTGAATGTCACCAGCAGAGCAGGAAGTCAAACCAACTAATCTGTTCAAATTTATAAGGCCTGCACAAGACTGGATGGAGAGATATGTAATAATTCTGCACAGAAGGAGCAACTAATTTTCAAGTACCAATCTGCCAGCTGGAGATTTGCTGGGAAATCAAAATCTTTGTTAGAAAATTATACTGACAGCTAAATGGTAAACCAGTGCAGTGCTAGAGCAGACCTGGTGTACTGTCTGTCCTCAGCCACAGGCTTGGGAAGGATGCATTCTCTCTTTCTCATCTTGTGCAATGCAGATCACCTTTCTTTTACATGCTGTTTGTGGCAGCCTTAAGGCCTGTGTGACAGTGGCTGTAGCTTGCTAAGAGGTCAGTGAGATTGATCTCACCCTCCTTAGTCTGACAGTGATCTTGGGTGGAAGATTTAGACCCTACAGCAGTTCTCCCTTGGTGAGTGCAGCTCAGTGTAGCCACAGACACTTAACAAGGTTGGGTTTGAAGGAGAAGGAGGGCAGTAACTAAATTCAGAATGACCCACTTAGACTATGTGTATTGAGTTAGTAGATACTGATGAAATTCAGTGTGAGAGCTACCAGGCAGTAAGAAAAGAAAATTATGGTGACCTGTGTAGGGTCACCTTCAGCTGTACTCTTTCAGGGCAAGCAAGTTAATGGGTAAAGGTTTGGAAATTGATGTATCCGAACCACGTGTGTGAAATTTCAAGTTGATACATGCAGGCATTATGTCTGCCTTTAAAAATCTTAACTGTAAAAGTGCAGGAGAAAATCATCCTCTACTGGTAACAGTAAAAAAGTTCTCCCCTTCCCCACATTTCAAAGTGTTAATCTCTGCCAACTCACGTACCACAGGGAATCATGAAGGAGGAATCTGTGAGGAAATAGAGGGGGGTTAATGTGCTCTCCTTAGTAATGTGTATGTGGGTTTTTCTGAGTATCATTTGGAATTTGATGCACTTTGACATGATGGCAGTCACACTGGGACATAAGCACATCTCCATGGAAGGAAATGCAAAATTTGGGTTCTGTTCTCAGAAATTTCTTCTCTAGCCTTTGAGAAATCTAGATGTGGATGTTCAGTATGAACTGTGGCTGGCAAGGGCTGCTATGAAGACATGAGCTGGAGCCCAAGTAGTATACCATGTCTTAAGTCCCTAAGAGTTTTGCAATTGAAGACCTTGATTGATTTTATGAAGTGGATTAGTAGATGATAGGAGCCTGCAGACCAAAGGTGATGTAAAGTGATGGTAGTATCTCCCCATGTGAAGCCTGAATGATACAGAGTCCTGGAGCTGCTGGAAGATTAGTTGCTGTAAAAAACGATGAAAAATAACAGGGTGATGCATGTGAATGTAGAAGGGTTTTATGTACCAAGTAACAATGTGATCAACACATTGACACAGGTTGATTTATTTCAAGAGGAAAGAAACTCTACTACTGTCTGTGTTTCTAAGCTTGAAATCAACAGCTTCTGGTGTGGATAGAGCCTAGTTCTCAGTAAAGGAGACTCTTGACATTGCACACATCCTTGCACCAGCAATATATGCACCTCAGAGTCTGAGGCCTGCTGTAAATATTTAGGACATCCCAAACAAAAAAGAAGAGCCTCATCAAAATTAATTAAACTATCATTAGTAGGCAGATAATTATTTGTAATCAAAGATTTGTGTGCTCCTTGGTCCATTCCCAGCCTCTTGGTTCTTATGTACAACATGTAAGATAATTAGAAAGAACTCTCAAAGTGAAACATAGCTGTCTTTGCACTATGTTCTTTTGCTACTCTTGAAAAACATTCTTTCCTGAGGAAATAACCAGCCATTCTTTTTATGTAACCCAGCATTTGATGGGGCTGTCTTTGGAGGGAGGTCACTGTGGGGAACTTTGGTCATTGCTCCCTAATCTCAGACATAATCATCTCCCAGAGGGAGAGGCACTAGAGCAGCCAGAATACAGCAGCAGTTGTTACGATCCAGGCTCCCTGGCCTGGTGGTTGGTCTGGGGGTAAAACTGCTGAACTCAACCCTTTTTTATCTCATTCTTCCTCAAGTCAGGGGTGAAGCCAATAAATGCCAGATGAGTCACTGTGGCCATGGATTTGCCATGAGCCAAAAGTTGCTCCTTGCCCCCATGTTACTGCCAGGCAGTGCAATGTGTAAAAGGTACATCACAGGTTGTGTGGACACAGCTTTGCCCTGATCTGAGACCACTACTGCACCTTATCACAGTCTTCTGAGTTATAATTCTTGAGTAACTCACACAGAACAACATATTTAGCACCATGTATATAATAGTAGAGAACGCAGACTATCCAAGGCATTTTTTTTAATCTTTGCAACTTGAGTGTAGTATCTTCTTAAATCAAAAGCAGTGTGGACAGCAGGTTGAGTAAGACTTTTGTGTCTCTCTACTCTGGTGAGATGGGCCCAGTTGGAGTTCTGCATCCAGTTCTGAGGTCTCCATCACAAGAAATACATGGATCTGTTGGAGCAAGCTGGGAGGAGGACCACGAAGGATGGAACACCTCTCTTGTGGAGATAGGCTGAGAGAGTTGGGGATTATTCAGCCTGAAGAGGAGAAGGCTCCAGGAAAATATTATTGCATTAATACTTAAAGTGTACCTACAAGAGAACTGCAGAAGGCCTTTTGATCAGGGCATGTAGTGATAGGACAAGGGATGATGGCTTTAAACTGAAAGGGGAAAGATCTAGATTGGATACTAGAATTCTTTACTACCAGTGGGGTGGAGCACTGGAGAAGGTTGCCCAGAGGTGCTGTAGATGCCCCAACCCTGGAATTGTCCAAGGCCAGGCTGGAGGGAGATCTGAGCAACCTAGTCTAGTCCAGTGGAAGGTATCCCTGCCTGTGGCAGGAGGACTGCAACTAGATGATCTCTAAGGTGCTTTACAACCCAAGCCATTCTGTGACCCTGTTTCTCCCTTCTGCCCCTGTGATGCGGGCTCTTCTCCATGACTGGATTAGATTTTAAAGGAGGTGGTTTAAATGCATCTCTCCATACGCTGAACAACACGTGAATGGTGGTATCTATTCTAGGATAAACATCAGTAGGTTTGGGGGCTTTTCTGGTTTGTGTCAATATCTTTTATATAAAGTCACATGTCTGAAGAAAATAATTCACACAGCTGTTAAGTACAGTTTCTTTCCAACAGGGGATGTAGGAAGAGACTGAAAGCTGAAGAAAACTTCCCAGGAGCACAAAATCTTGCTAATTTATTGACAGAGAAATTTCCAAAAGACTGCAAAGAACATCTGGTAGCTTCTAGTTTATATTTCTTCTTCCCTAAATATTTATTTAATTAAATTGCAATCTTTCCTATATTTATCACCGGACTTTTATGGAACCTTTCATCTTAGGGCTAGGGCAAGTGATTTAAGTGGCAAAATACTCCCAAGAGATGAACTTCCATGTTTCTACTAGGCAAAGCAACAGAGAAAGTGGAAATAGTCCACTGACAAGACAACACAGGAAACCTGTAGCAGAGGGAGGAAGGAAGTCTGGGGTCTCTTGGGGTCTCAGGCAGTGTGCTGTAAAACCAAGCTTGACCAAAACATAATATTTCTGCTGTTTATTACTTCAAAGTCCTTTTACAGGGGAAGAAGATTTATAATATAGGAACTAATGGCTAAAATATGCATGTACTTTTCCAAGGGCAAAAATAATTCTCTAACCTTCTGCAAATGTGGTGCTTTTGTGAGGGAAGGTCACTGCACAGTTTTTTCTGCTCTGCTTAAAAATATCTCAGTTATCAAGTAAGTGTATTGCCAGATTCCAGAATGAGTCTCTTGAGTGCTCTTGACATCACAAATAAAGTTGCTTCTAAATAAATAAACTAGTAAGTAATGTTATGTTGATCCTCCTGAATATTAGAAGCTTGCATTTTCCCCATCTCTCTCATTGAAATTACCATAATTTTATTTCAGCAGTTTTCAGAGATCTGTGCTCTGTATTAGATCTACTCTAACAATGCCCCTAGTGAAGCTACCTCCATGACAAACTCTAAAAATCATGTTCTCCTTCTTATGAGCCTCCCACAATGCTGTCTGTGTTACCCTTCTCAGCTCCACTGAACTAATTACTTACCTTTGTTACTAGCATTTTTCTGCCTTAGAGTTACTTCATACAGAAAAACGGCTGCACTTCAAGTGGCATGACTGTACTATCCTTTGAAAACAGTACATCTATGTTTAAGTTCAAAGTGAAATTTAATGTTAGTGGTGCTTAAATCAGTCTAGTTCTTACCAAAAGTGAAACTTTCTCAAAGTGGAAGGTCAGCAGCTTAATCAGAGCCATCTCCAAAATGCTTTCCTTAATGAAAAGGGAGAAATATGCCCCTCTTATATCTAGAAGTCAATGATATTTTGGATAAATAGAAAAAGAAAAAAGCCATTCCTCACCTGCCTGTCCATGAGGCATTAATAATACTCCTGAGCATAGAATTGCATCTGTTATTGAGCCTCATGTATCATTTTATAACTAGCATGATTATACTTGCAGGGAGGGGGTCATGTATAGTTAATACACACACATGCAAGAGCTGTTCCAGCAGGTACTGCTGGGACTTGCTGGGTTATGTTTTGATTAACACTCCCTTATCCACTGTTCCTCTCTCAGAGACTGTTGAAACTCAAAAGAGAATATCTTTAAACTAACCAGAGATAAAAAGCTAGCTTGAGAATGTCATGCATTTCTCCTTCAAAGCAGCAGATTTTTGTGTATTTGTTGTGGTGCAGAAAGCACTAGCAAGAGTGTTCCCAAGGGATATTTACCCTGGGCTATATCTGGAGCAGTGGTGTGTTGCTGTGATAGTACTGTCGCCGTCAGAGCACTGGTGCTGTTGGCAGTGGTTCCCTCCTTCAGAGGAGAGTCTGGGCCTTCTGTGAGAATCAAAACTTCCTCCAGCCATGGGCAGTGATGTTGCCACGGCATCCTGTGCCCAAGAAAGACATTTAAAAATCCACTTGTCCCTTTTAAACTCCAACTTTTAAAGCAAGGGATGCAAGTCTGGAAGAGTCTTTTTTCCTCTCTTCCCCTGGAGACTAGTGAGGTACATTTCTATGTCTGTTATTGCTTTATAGTTGATTTTTCCTCTGGTTCCTCATCACCTGAAGCCAATTTATGTTTTATGTGTTTCAGCAGTTTTTGCTGGGAGAGGCAGTGATATCCAGGTGTGTTGAATCCATGAGGTGTCCTTGGTCTTTGTGCCTCATGAGATACAGGGTACTGGGTGCATGCAGTCTCTCTTTTCTCATCATGGTCTGAACCAAGCACTCATTCTAGAGCTATGGAATGGAAAATCTGAGCTCTAGAGCACTTGTATTGAGGGTATGTGGGTATACCACAGAACATATCTAGACAGACAGGTGTACATGCACACATATGTTCAGCACTTCACCTGTGTGGAAGAGAAAAACCTTTAGCATTAGGAAAGCCACTGAATGTGTAAAATGTGAACTTAGCTTTGTGTGTAACATCAGTTGTGCTAGGAACTGCAGCTCAGAAAGGTTGGTTGTGCTGTTGGAAGCTGCCACTGAGAGTGACTTACCACAAGAAAGAGGCTTTATTTCCTACAAAGGGGCTTGTAAGCAAGGAGACAAGAAGAAAAAAGTAAAAACATTAGAAAGGAGCATGTTTTGCTCTGTCATTTCACATAATAGCATGGCAAGAGGCTTTTCCTGGCAAGCAATGGTAAAGAACTTCAATAAAAAGTCAGGCCATGATTGGAATGTAACATTTTTGTTCATAAATTAATCCCAAATGACAAAACTATTGTATGCATTAGAGAGAAAAAAGAAGTGGAATAATAGGTGGGTGGAGGGAAGAGATGATTATTGTTCAGCTGACATCAAACATGTTTTTTTCCTATGCCTTTTAATTGTCTGAACCAGTGTCAAAACCTAAATAATCAGAACTGAGAAGAATTTCAGCAATAGGGTCCACAACTGATTAAGTATAACTTGATTATTTAAAATAACTCGATGAACAGATGTTTAGGAGCATGAGTGAGGAGCATGAATATTAAATGGCTCTGTCTCCTGTGCTGGATGTGGAGGCAGTGGCAGTGCTGGACCACAACTTCCATCTCCACACCACTACTTGAGTCCTGCTACAATTATCGATAATCACTGCTTTATCCCTTCCAAAGTATTGATGCCTTTAGTTTTAAGTTTTCCTATTCTCCTTGGATATGCTTTTCTGATAAGCTAGGGTGATGAAGACAAAACAGTCCTATTCTAGTTAAGAACTCAAGGACAGTTTCTCCAAACTTCAGGCCCTAAGCACAAACTACGTGGAAAGGTGGAGAATGGGTTCATGCAGATTAACCAGAACCTATAAAAGTGTAAGATTTTGTGACCAACCCCCTCCTTTCCTTCCATCTTGGAGCCATCCAGGCAGGGGTCACAACTGTGGCACTTGTATTGCTGGGCTGTGGCTTTTGTAGGCCTTTCGTGGGCCTCACAATAAATACCCATTTTATTCTCCTTAACTCTGTGTGTAGCCTCTGTTCCAGCTCCTCAAGGCATCAGAGCAGCCAGGGACATATGTGAAATCACTTAGTTGCTAATGAGGGATAATTTAATGAGTGGTCAATCTAAGCCCCAGGGGAGCACTTGTATTTGCTGTGTCATGCTGTCACCAGCGGCTGGTGGCCTCAGCAGAGAGGCCGCTCACTGAGCAGGGGAGAGCTGGCTCAGGCTCTGAGCACCTCTGCACCACTCCCGGTCGGCACAGACATAGAAGGAGCAGAGGCTGGCCCTGCCGTCTTATCGTTCCTGTCTGCCCTTCCCATAAGGGAGCAGGATCTCGCAGTCCCCTGCAGCCATCTGGCAGTATCCCTTCTCCCAGCCACTTGTCCCCTCTCCCGCGGTGCCCGGCTGGGCAGCTCGGCTCGTCCCGATGTGGATGTGCCAGGGCAGCAGCAGCCAGGCCTGCGGGGCTGGCATCCAGAGGAACCCATGGTGACGGGTGGGGTGTCTCTGCCTTTCCCTGGGAGCCTGCCACGCTCTGTGCAGAGCTGTTGCTGACAGCTGGGTGCCAGAGAGTGTCTGTGACACTGGGGAGGGGACAGTGTGTTCCGGGACAGCATGGAGTGCCAGGCTTGCAGAGCTGGCTTTGAGGAGCAGCTCTTCTCTCACTTAAGCTGCTGGGGTCTAAAACCCCACCGGCACAGAAACAAATGCAGAGCCAGCCCTTTGTTCACACCCACATTATCAAGAAAGTGTTCATCCAGAGGAACCTTGACAGGCTTGAAGGCAGCCCCCTGTATCAATACAGGCTGGGGGATGAAGGGGTTGAGAGCAGAGAAGGATTTAAGGATACTGGTGCACAGAAAGCTGGGCATATCTCAGAAATGTGCACTGGCAACCAAAAGGCCAACCAAGTCTGGGGCTGCATCAAAAGCAATGTGAGCTTTTGATGGGAAGTGGGAAATGGAACATCTCGGCTAAGAGGAAAGGCTAGAGTTGGGGTTTTTCTGTGTAGAGAAGAGAAGGCTTTGGGGAGACATTACAACACTTTCCAGTACATGAAGGAGACCTTTTCTTATGGAAGCTGGAGAGGTGTGTTTTACAAGGGTACATAGTGATAGGACGAGGAGAGATGGTTTTAAACTGAAAGAGGGTAGATTTAGATTAGCTATTAGGAAGCAATTCTTTACTCAGAGGGTGGAGAGGCACTGGCACAGGTCTCCCAGAGAAGCTATGGATGCCCCGTCCCTGGAAGTGTTCCAGACCAGGTTAGACAGGGCTTGGAGCAACCTGGTTTGGTGGGAGATGTCCCTGACCATGACAGGTGAGTTGCAACTAGACGATCTTTAAGGTCCCTTCCTACTGAAACCATTCTGTTATTCAGGTTGAAGACTGCTTTAAGTGCTAATTCTTTCTTGGTGCTATTCAGTTTATGATTTTGAAGTGCATAGATGGACTTGTTTCTCCCACTGGTGCCTATACAGCAGCTTCTTTCTGCTGATGCATGTAGCACCCTGCTGTGGACACTGCAGACAGATCAGACAAATCACTCCATCAGCTTACACTGGATTTGTGTCTGGTCAAAGCTCGCTTTTCCGTGGCCAGCAGTGTCTGTGCCGATCTCATGAGTGAATTGACAGGCTGGGGAAATTTGGCCTGACACAGCCTATGAAAAAGCCCAGCAAGCAGTGGACCTCTGCCTGAGCCGATGATAATCCCTCTCCTTTAGCTCTCCTTAATCAATTTAAAGAAACATTAGAAACAAATTTACAAACTGCAAACAGGCAATTTCTCACAAGAACAGGCTGTAATAGTTATTTCAGCAAGAGTCAGTTATTTCAGAAGCATCAGTGACAGTGGTTTGGCCATTAAGAGCTCAGCTGAATTTCTAGTCAGTGCAGGACAGCGTGTTCTTCTTCCTGGGATAGTGGCTGATTGCTGCAGATGATTCCAGCTTTCCCAAATTGCTAAACTGCTGGTGTAGACCACATGATGTTATAATACTTCTCACTACCTGCAATAGCAGAGGTGAAGTTCTGCATGGAAATGCAGCAGTGACACAGCAAAGACACAGCTGGTGCTTGGTGGGGAAACTGAGTGCCTGGGGCTCGTGTGGGTGGGTGTCAGGGGCCTGAGATGCCCTTTGCACTGGCCAGGTAGTGCTGGCATGTGGATGGAGGGCAGCTAATGCTGCACTTATTTACTGCATGCATGCTGCTATTTCCAGCTCTGTGACTCTGTGCTCCTAAGGGAGATTAAGGCTGCCCTTAAGGCTGCGAATCCTCGGTTGAGATCATCCACAGCTTTAGTATCTGTGCTTTAGTAGGGCCAAATCCCTTCTTGTAAACAGTTTGTAATCAGTGCTGCCATGGTGGCCATGATCTATGGCAAGGACACCCAAGGATATGCTGGGGACTAACACTGTGTGTTTCTTCCCCAACTCCTTTGCAGAGCAGAAGCATGCACTAGACAGTTGTTTCCTCTCCAGGCAGTTGTCAATGGGACCTCTGCCTATCCATCCCAGAGGATAAATTCCAGGACTCTTGCAGGGATAATATCCGTGCTCTCTGCTAACAGCCCTCGCTTGCTTGGAGCTTTCAGCCAAGGTTCCCCAGGGTGGTGGGATCAATTGCACATGCAAAAGGCTTGGTGGCCTCCTTGCTGCTTGGTGCTGCCACTGGGCTGACATAGGACATGGAAGCAGATGGTGCTAATCCAGCTGGAAAGTCAAATATAAATACAAAAACTTCTAGTTACTTTAGTAAGCAGACGGGATGGCCTTCAGGAGGCTTCAGTAAATGGGGCTGCAATGCCTGAGATCATATGTGAACAGCTGTTCAGTGTGTGATGGCCATGTCAACCCACGGACCCACCTGGATCTGGCTGTTGGTGCTCCTCATGGTGCTCAGAGCACAGCATCTGCCTGGAGTGCCAGAGGCCTCTCAGCCAGGCACATGTGGAAAGGGATGCTGTGGAAAGTGCTGCAGATGTTCCTTGGTTAACATTCCTGTAGAGCAAAACAATAAAGGCAGCATGTGTCTCTGCTCTTTTCCACTAGCCTTTAATAGGGGATTTTCCTTGTACTTTCCAAACCATACTGTGCAATACTCTGAAAGTACTGTCCCTCCTATTATCAAATAAATGCATTTTTAGAGTATGAATGGTTATAGTCTGTGCATTTTTCTCATTGTATTCCACTTTTTTTTTCCTCCTGTAGAAACGTTTCAAAACTTGTATTTAGGTCTATCATTTGGTGTTGAGTATTCAAGGGTAAAAGCAGGTATTGTATCAGCTTGACCCAGGATGATGACTCTCCTGCTGCAGAGTCGTGCATTATGGTGGAAGGACAGGCTTAAACTGAGCTAAAACACATCTGTCTTTTCTGATTTTTCCTTAAGTGAGACTTTTTTTATCTTCCTAGAAGCAAAAATTTAAATTTTTGACTTGAAATTTTGACTTGAAATGTCATTTCTGGCAAAGAGTTTTAGTACTACACTTTGGCAGACCTTCTGTGCCTTTTGCAAAAGAGCAAAACCAACATAATCCTGTGTGGTTGGAGAAGTACACTTACTAACCCAGATTGTTTTTAACCTAGATGGCAAGCTCGTGCCTGCCTGTCTGGCTTGGTTTCTGACTAGTCAGCTCCCACAGTTTGGGCAGCTGCTGTAACCCCCTTTCTCCAGAAACGCATTAGGCACTTAGGTGAAATGTAGGTCAGCCAAACTGCAGGGAAAAAAAAAAATCAAAACTTTTGTCTGAATAAAAATGTAGAAACACTGCATTTGAAAATTAAATTTCTCTGTTTAAAAAGTTTCTGTTGTGATAATTCTGTTAAAGCAGGACTGGCATGATTTCCTGAATTTTCAAGTTGTTCAGATTCCCTTATTTGTTTGTTGATAATTGACTAAGCAGTTTGCCAAATATGCCATCCAGGACTGGTAAGTGTTGCTTGTGTCTATAAAACTTTATTTTCCCATTTCCAGTGGATCACATTTTAAGATTTCAAGAAGATAAGTTGTTTGTGGAGAGTCACAAAGTTGCTTTCTTTGATGACTTCTGGGATTTTTTTTAAATTGCCCTACACAGACTACACAAAAATAATTTTCCATTAGTATTTTATTTATTTGCCCTAGTATAGAAAGGTAGTACCATCAGATCTTTACATACGCCACGTTTGCTTTTTGCCCTGAATTTTGTTCTGTAAATAGTAATGCTACTTTTATAAAAGCACAAGACATGTCTTCTGTCCATTGGGTATGTTTCAGTGATGCTAAAACAGAAAACAATGAAGATTTCAATGGACTCACTGTCTCAGCATCTTAACATAATTTAACCAACAGGATATGATAAGATGATGCAGCTGACTTCTTTCAGTCTGTAACATCTTTAAGCCTGCAGCTGATTTGTGTAAACAGTTATTTATGCAACAATCTCTTATATGAGGAGACTTCCTGTGAATTGCATAATTTGAGGCAGAAAAAACTCAGTGAGCAAAAATATCACCAGGAGAGCCTACAGCATGAAAGGAAAACAATAGGTGCTTTTCTCTCCTCTGATCACCATCAGCAATGTGTATTGAGAATATTCATCACAGATGTTTGGTCCCCCAAGGCTATGGCTGCAAATTCAGTTGCTTTCACCCTGCTCCCTTCAAGCTTAGCACCTCCCAAGACCACTAATTCAGCGTGGGCCGTACACAGAAACTGGGATGGGTGACTGGGAAAAGCAGCAATGACAAGTGACAGAGATGCACATTCCTGAGCGGTGGAGGAAGAGCTTGAAAGCAAAGAAGGAAGGGGGAAGAGGAAACAAGAAAGTACCAGAAAAGAAAACTGGTACTGAGGAGTCAATAGCAAAGATTGACAAGACTGGGAGTATGGCACTCCCATAAGGGCCAAAGTAGCTGATTACAGGGAAATGACGTGCGTTGTCATTTATTTTTCCTTCAAGTGCATACATTCATTTGATATCTGGGGATAAAGATGTTTCTCTGTCTTATTATGACCCAAATCCTGTAATTTTTATGGAGGGAATAAATCAGAATGTATGTACTAGTAATTGGTAGCATCATCACTATATTTGCTGCAAATGCAGCTTTAGATTTTCATGGTACCACAATCATGTTCACAAAAATTGCCTCTAATCTAGAGTAAAGCTACCAGATGGGAAACAAAAAGCCCACAGATAAACCCACCAAATGAAAGGGTGCAGGGGGGCTCTCCACTTCTCCACTGGAATGTCCCTGCAAGAAGGGCTGGTACTGGGGCTTGGTTTCCACATCTCCCACCCATCAGAGCATCATGAGCATGTACATTCCCAAGTGATGCAGCAAGCCCTGTGTCTGATAGAAAGACAGCACAATGACTTTAAAAATAAGTTAGTGAGAATGGTTGCAGGTTTAACATCGGTCTGTAATTTGGGTTTGCCAGCTTGTTCAGGTGATGCTGCCTGTCTCCACTCTGAAGCTGTACAGCACCAGGCAGCATGCTGCACTCTGGTGATGCTCGTTTCAGCTCAGCTCAATGCAGGCTATGCTGCAGTCAGTGTAACAGCAGCTGAAGTGGTTTTACAGGTTCCTCACCCTGTCTCACACACAGCTGAGGCAATGATTTTTCTGGAAGGACTTGTATGCTTTCTTCCAGTGACTCCTCTCTGCCTGCAGTCCTCTGTTCTACAAGTGTGTGCTCTGCAGAAGGCCATGGTTTCAGCCCAGGTACAACACCTATAGAGATGTGACCTGACTGGATCTGTTTTGCCTTTCTTTTGTTTTTAATGTTCTACTCCTACCTATATCCCGTGTGCTTGCTCCCAGCTTGCTAAACATTCATACTGGTTGCAAAGGACTTAATATGCTGAGAGGATCCATTTCTTCCCACTCCTACACAACTTTAACTATGAACTTTTTATGGGACATTCCAAATAATAAGAAATTCCCACAATGACTGTATGTGCTGACTTCTATTTTAAAGTTGTGCTATCAAAATCATCCTAGCTAAGTGTCAGCACAAACAGAGTTGTGCATTTCTTGGGACTGGTAAGTTAGGCTGTGTTTAAGAGGAAGACATATTTGTGTTTTGCAGTAGCATGTTCTGGAGGGTTTTTGCCCACAACTTTTTCTGGGTTTCTCCCAAGGGCCTCTTTCAGTACACTGGCAAGTGTTCTTTTCAATAAGACAAGCATTAAGACACAGAAACTTAAGTTCATGAGCTGGTATAGAAATGTGTGGGTAAACAGAAAGAGATGTACCATACAGATGTTAGTGAAACAATTATTGTCAGCACATGTCTTTATGTGAACATCACAGTGACAAAATAAAAAATGTTCTGTCATGCTAATTCTGTGGCAGGGTCATGCATACTCAAACACATCAGGAAAGAATACTAAGGTGTTATTAGTGGATTGGAGAATTTTGAGAACAGCCTGCAGATTTCCTGTCAGTATTAAGCCCCTGGCCATTGCATTTATTTTATAGACCCTAGTTTTGAAATTATGATCTGATGGGAGTGGTAGTTAAGCAATTAGCAGATACTCTGCACAGAACAAGCTACTTGTTCTGCAGTAGTGCTCAGAGGCACAGAGCGTATCACGATTTTTCCATAAAGTCTCTCTGTTTAATCGGTATTCCCTAAAGGTGACAGACTCTAGTGCTTGCCTTTTCCTTCTTGCTCAACCTTTTATGTCATTCTTTGATTTTTCCACTGTAGTCCCCCAGAACTGCTGAAGAGGAGGAAGTATTCTCTGCCCATAGCTTGCCTGTTTCTGCCATAAGTCTCCTGGGTTTAATCAAAAGTGTGATTGATGTGTGAAACTGTGATACTCATAAATATATATTGTCATATGTCAGAAGTGTCCTAAGTGAAAAAAGAGGTTGTTTTTATGGAGACTGTCATCACATTTTATGCTTCTAAAGGAAGAACAGTTTGAGCTCCACCTTTCAAACCTTCTCCATGTCATAAGAGATGCTTGTGCAGTTTGCCCTGATGGTATGGCCCAGGTGTGCAGCCACATGAGGATGAATGAGTGAAGGCAGATCAACTGCGTTGCAGAAGGTCTGTTATAAGCAGTGTGTTTCCCCAATCAGATTCTGTTTTACCACAGTGTCAGAAACTGTTTTGTGGTGTTCAGTATCTTTTTAGCTCTGTCTCATAGTTGTCTGGGAAGCAAAGACAGTTCCCATGCTGCATCAATGCACAATACAAGTTCAATTAGGCGACCTGCTTCTGTGACTGCCTCCAAACTTCTGCACTGGGGAAAATTATTTGTGTGCATGAAAGGGGCAGCTGAGTCATGATGCCTTTGCTCTGCTTCTGACTGGAGTAGCTGGATTGCTGGCCAAGACAACAGGTCAGACAGAGCCCTGATTTGGGCTCAGAAATCTCCTTTCTGCACCTTAAGGAGTACAAAGAGCTGCCAAGTTCCCTATGAGGGAACAGTGGATGAAAGGAAAAATAATTTCAGATCACTGTTCTGTCTCAGACATACCCCTCTCTTACAAATCTTCTGATTTGATTCACAATCCATGCTCTGTTTCTTTGTCTCACAGTTAAAGATTCAGGCAAAGCAGAGTGACTGCTTTAATTTTTGTGGAAGCTCTTGTCAGACACCACATGGCTGTGTCCTAGTTGCCCCAAATCATTCTAGTCTGGGGGTAAGTTGTGTGAATTACCTTATGTGCTTTTCAGAGGTTCTGTACAGGGACCTGCATTTTGTTTGAATTGGCCTTGAAAAAAATCCTCACTCATAAATATTTTGACCTGCTGCCAGGCTATAGAAATCTATTCTTAGAGCAAATGATGCTATGGCAACTATCCCTGCAATATGACACAGTAGCAAGAATTCTGTCTTCTTTTAATCTGTAGCTCCCAAAATACCTTCTGCACATCCCAAGCCACCTGGCTTTCCCCACCCTCTTCAGAGCCAGGAAAGTAGCTCCTTCCCAATTTATTTTTCTAGTTCAGTCTGAGGCAAAACCGTCTTAAGCCAATTTAAGTTGATCTGAAATAAAATACTCAGTCCCAGCTGTCATAACCTATATTGCAGGATATTGCCCTTACTTTTCTATGACATTTTCCCAGTTGCTCTTATGATCTCATTTCCCCTCAGGACTTCCTAAATAATCCTGTGACATGGGCTCTATCATACCCTACATTCCTCTTTGTATATCTCACTAAAGGTGAGTTGTCAACTTGAAAACATCTGTTTGCACTTTTTTTCAATCAATATAACATGCCATTTATTCAGAGGCTAACATTTTTACACATAGCCTTTTCTGACAAGACTAGCTTGTGTTTTACTTATTGATTTATGTCCATTACAATAGCTGAATCTTTTGGAGCCTATATATGTCAAAAGCTTGCTTTAGTTGGAATGTACCTATGCCCATCCTAAGAGATGAGCTCTTCTTAAAGAGCTGAAGACCTGGTGCTATAAACATACTCAGAACTAACCGTTACACATTCAGGACTGATAGCAACAGACCTATAGAAAAATTTGAAATTTTTCACCTCTCCTGATCCATGCTTCTTACCTACTAATTTCCCAAGTACACTGTGGGCTTGTACATGGCATCCTGCTAGTAATTGGGAGCTGCAAGTGCTGTTTGCTTGAGTACTGAGCCGCCTACAAGTTTCACAGCATTTAGTGAATAACTGGAGGATTTGTGTGTTCAGTACATCCAATATGCCATGACTGTGGCAATACAGTGAGAGAAGCAATGTGGCTATTGAAAAGTTCTGCAGATAACACATAAATTCACCCCTGGTGTAATCCCCCTGAAAAATGACCTGCAGGTGGAAAAGTAGCACATGAGGATGTAGGATGTAAAGGTGTTCTTCCTGCTACCCTGATGGGCTCTCTTTGTTCTGATGCCCTGCTAGGATGCCACTTGTGTGTGTGTGTGTGGCACTGATGTGATGAGGTGTGGCTGATAATATAATTTGCAGCTCTTCAGTGGGGTCCTACGGGCATTAGAAAAGTAAATTTGTCATTGCTAAAATGCGGGCATGAACAAAAATACTTGCCCTGATTTCTCTGCCATAGTAATCACAATTTCTAGCATAAATGATATTAACCTTCTTCCTCTCATAAAAAGTGTTTTAACCCTTTAGGGAGAAAGAACAGGGTAACAGACTAAGTATAATGTACTGTGTTTTAAAATTTATCGCTGTGCCTCGGATTGCTTCTTACTTTATTTTACTGAAAGCCTTTTAAGGTCACTATCCTTTTACGCAATGCAATCTACTGATGCTTTTGTATCAAGTTTTCCTTACTGAAATGTAAATCCTCTGAAATACAAGCTGTTCACATTATGCCTATTTCTTCCAGCTTTCCAATTGTCTTCCTGCACCACAGGAGGATGGAGCACCAAACATTAGAGTCTGACAGGGGAAAGGGAGGGAGGGGTGAGCAGATGACAGTGCAGAGTCCTTCTCTGCCCCAGCTGCAGAATGAGGGATCTGGAGCGGAGCAGTTTCACTCTCTGTTGGCACCTGTTAATTGGGGCACAGCTTTGAGCTCAGTGACGGTGCCTCAGGTGCACACCCAGAGCCATCTGTCTCCCCAGCCTGCCGTGCTGCTATCCAGCAGGTACTGAACCATTCAGGCAGCAGGGAACGTCTCCAGGAGGAAAGGAAGCAATAGCCTAACACATTCACTGCAAGCATTTGGACCCTCAGCCCCCAAAGCAAGCAGCCTGTCTCTTTCTGCTAGGGCATGAGCAAACCTCCTTGCTCCAACAGCTTTGGGGTTAATCAAGCTATACTGTGTTTTGTTGGTTTTGGGCTTTTTTTTCCCCAAAGACAAAGCTACATCCCTGGCAACAAATACCCTATTGTTATAGCATGGCCTAAGCCCATATTTTATCAAAATCCTCATGGGCAGGCTGAAGCTCCCCTGTATGTGATATGGCTGTGCCCTGGCAGCTTTGACTGACACCAGACTTTGTATCGTTGCAAAAATTCTCTTCTGCAGTGCATGCATAAATAATTCTTTGTTGTGCATGTGTGTTTATGTAGTCAGTCTGAGTTTTCTGAAGTTTCTAGGAGTGCAGGAGGGGGAAGAAGCATAAACCCCACTGGGATTAACCCTGTCTGGCTGTGCACAGCTCTGCCTTTGTGTGTTTTTCCAGCTCAGTCCTCCCTCCTCTCGCACCCACTGGCAGAAATGAACAGTCCCAGCAGTGACTAATTGTACCAGGTCAGTGGCAGGGCAGCAGCTCCCTCCCCTTCTCTGCAGCCCCTTCCCTCTCCACCCGAGGTACTTTCTGGAGGACACAGTCAAAGCTGCGTGGCTTTGAGGTTTTCTTGGGTGGCTCCAGCATGCCTACCAGAGATGCAAGGAGTCAGCTGCTTGGGGCACTGGACACTGGTGTCCTGCCACATTTTGCAGCACTTGGGTTTTGGTGAAGGAGGCAAATGCCATGGAGGCAGTCTACATCACTGGCTCCCCAGGACTTGAGTTTAATCAATCCTTGGTGCTTTGCATCATGTCTTTTTGTTGTTACCATCCATCATGCATTTAGCACGTGTTTTTAACCACGTAATTATTTTATCCTTAGGTGAAGCATATACTCCAGCACCTGTCATTAGCAACACCATGTGTTCAGTTTATGCTGTAGATCTTCAAGTGCTATATTTGGATGTCTTTGTCATAAAATACCTCAGGTGCCCTGTGGAGGCCTCAGACAGCCCTTTGATGGACTCCAGAAAGCCTCCTCATTGGCCCATTATACAGTTGTTTACCAGTTGCACTCTCAATCACCTATTATATTAATTGCACCTTTCCAATAATTAGATTTCCTGTTTTTCAGGCTTACGTTCCATTATTTCAGCCTTCTACAACATGCAGACGTGGATGAGTGCTGCCAATTTGCATTCATACCAACCAAGTGCAAACAGAGCAAACTTCCTGAGAGCTGGGAAGGACACAGAGCTGGGAAGGACACAGCTGCACTGTGCAGCAGCTTCACCTTCCCTGCACAGACTTCCCCACTGAAGGGAAAATTTGACCCCCTAGTTCCACTTTAACCTGCAAGAATTGAGATTTCCCAAACCACTAGCCAACTTCATCATGGTTACCAACAACGGTGGTTTCATCTCATCTTTAGCATCTATTTTCTAAATACAATGTTACTCAGTCTTTCTCACACAAGATCTCCTGGAAACTTCCTTTTTTCCCCCCTTTAATAAATCTCGCCATTCAAAGTCATTGCTCTATATGTCATTTGCCATAGGAAATATTTGCAGTACCATTTTATTTCTATAGAAATGCATTTATTTCCTATGGGAAGAACATGTAGTAAACACATTTTATTCCACTGCATCTGTGACACTGAAAAGACTGTCTTGGGTTTAGGCATTTTCCTGTCCTTCTATGAAAGTGCATGAACTTGTTGAGGTTATGAAAACACTGAAGGATCTCTTGACAGTTTACTTCCAGACCACACCCCAATCCCACTCTGCCTTCCTTGCCCTCTCCATTACGAGGCTTCCTACACCTTCAGTGTTTATGCCAATGAAGTCGGTGGAGGAATCCTTTCTGCCAAGTGAAGTCTTACTCATTAAGCAGCAATTTGTTGTTATATTTAGTACAGGTTTCCTCACTAGGCAGACTCTACAATATATCCCAGGAAGTACCTTTGGTTTCTGTGGGAGCTTTGTGTGGGTTGCTTATGATATTCTACCTGTTGTGCATATTCTCCACTGAGGACAGAGCTGGAGCAGAGACGCCTCAGTGAAGCTTTGACTCAGCTAGGACTGAAATTTTTTCAGCTCTGGCAAATAAGTAGCAGCATGGTAAGCAGTCTGGGAAATCCAACACAGCTGACACTAGAAAACACTGAGGAAACAGCAATGGGAGGGGGAGTTAGGGACCACAGGGCACTGACTTGGCACACTAGAAAAGATACCGTGCTATGGTCTGCACAGGACTGTGAGAGGCACTGACCCTCCACACCTAGGCAGTTTAGCTGGGGCTAATCGTCTGACTGCCCAGAAAAGTCCTTCTCCTGGCCCAGTGTGGGCTAGTGTCTCAAGGACATAAGAAAGAAGGTGTGAACAGCAGAAGGTGCACGTCAGAGGGCTGAGGTTAGAATGAAACAACAGTGCGGGAAGGAGAGATAGAAGAGGCTGTGCTTGCACATTGAAGTAATTCTTCATAGGAGATGACAGCTTTATACTGATTTCACACTCTTATGAATACATGTTTAGTCAGTAATATCAAGAGTTCTAAAAAACTCTATTAAAATAATACTGCCTGCTTTAGTTTTTCTGGGAAAATGAAAGATTGGATGTTTTTTTTGGCTAAATAGATAATTCTTTACTTATCAAATAAGCAGCATGTTTCCTACTCCTCATACCTTCTACAGTGTCTTTTAGTTCCTTTTAAAATCTGATAATTGTATCACAGTAACATTTCTCAATGGCTACACGAATAGTTCCTTTTTCTTCTTCTCCTCCTCCTCTTCCTCTTCCTCCTCCTTCTCCTCCTCCTACTTTCCCAGGTTAAGTGCTATCTACTTTAATGCATTGCTGGATTTGAGGGCTCAGGTGAGACCTAATGCCACATTTGCCCTCTTCTGAGAAACTGGAAGTGAGAATTTCATGTTGCTCCTTTGTTCCACAATGGGCAAGACTAAATGAAAGGGAGCTGCCAGCCATAAACTACTCCTTGCCTGCAATATGAGTCATGTTTCTAAGCAGATATTTTTTTGCCGGTGAGAAATAATAACACAAGTTTTCAATATCAGTAGAAAATACCATGCATTTCCACTCTTCTTAACCAGAACAAGTATTTATCTTTTTCCTGCAGTGCAGCTTGGATCAAATATACTCACACAGTTGAGGGAAGACTCAGTTGGTGGAACAATAGAAAGGTCACAGCAAAAAAATTTTATCACAGCTTCTTGGGAACCAGTCACTAAATCCTTTTCTAAAAAAAACCAAACAGGAACATATATGTACATCAGCACTGAACGCAGAGCAATTCCTTTTTTTAAAAAGGTATTGCTGTATAAAAGAACAAAATAAACATTTTATTAATGCATTTCTTTTAATATAGCAATTTTACAGCCTAATTACATTCCAGAAGCAATTATCTCTTGTAATATGTGATCTGGATGTAATGGAGACAGAAAAAATATCTCTGTAATTAATGACAACTTAAAATCTTCTGCATCAAAAGCACTTTGCATGCCAGAGTTTTCACACGCAGCTGTGTCTGAAGGCTGGCTTGGCTGACAAGGTGCAGGGCTGCTGGCTTCCAGGGCTGAACTCCAGGACTATAGTGGCAGTCCCTTCCTGCAGATCAGGTGCTTTACAAATCTGAGCAATGCTACATGGTTTTCCACCAAGATCTGAATGCTGGCACAAAACCTTTTTCTGCAGAAATGGTCTTTACCAGGAAAGCTTTGATTTCAAGCCCCACTCCCACCTTTCCAGGACAGAAACCATGTTTTTGTTAATGTGATCTTGTTATCAAATCCTTGTGCTACTGAGTTCTAAACCTGTCATGTAATTTTGTATGTTAATCACCATGTAACCACATTCTTTAAGTACTTCTTTCCCCAGAGGAGAGGCCCTGGCTATGCTGTGGTAGAAGGCTGGTGGGTACAAGTTTCTGTTCTTTTCTAGACACTCCGATCTGTGTGTGGAGTCTGATTTACTTAGCTAGTCTTAGCTGATATACTTAGCTAGTCAAGGTAAAGGGTATGGGTAAATCTAGGTCCTTTATGGTCAACTAAACCTGGTGTCAAGCCTCCCAGCTTCCTTACAAGCTTTTGTGAAGTGTTAGGACTGCCTCTGCTGTAACTTCACAGAGCTAGCCTAGAATAGCTGGAAAAACACGCCCTTTTTGGCTATCATGGGAACACACCTAGCAAATCACTGAATACTAGAATCACAGGAGGATTTGGGTTGGAAGTAATCTTAAATGTCATCTAGCTCCAAACCCCAAGAGACCAAGTTGCTCAAAGCCCCATCCAGACTGGCCTTGAACACTTTCAGGGATGGAGCAATCAGAGCTTCTCTGGACAGCCTGTGCCAGTATCTCACCACTCTCTCAGTTAAGAATTTCTTCTTAGTGCCCACTCTAAATCTCTCATCTTTTAGTTTAAAAATGTTTCCCCTTGTCCTGTCATCACCTTGCAAAAAGTCTGTCACCCTCTTTTTTCATGTCTCCCTCTTTAAATACTGAAAGGCCACAAGGATAACTTAGAATCAAGTATAATGTATATATTTTTTATAAGATTGTGGTTCCACATGTACTAAAAGTGCTCTCTATCCTTACACACCAGCTAAGGAACAGGGATTTTTTTTCTCTGTGGACCAACAAAAGGCGTGAATTTTTCTTAGGTGACATAGATAGAGCTCCTAATCTGGTAATCACCACAAACAGCTTGCTAGCTAACATATTTATACATCCTACTTTGAAAACAACATCCATGGCTAGTGCCCAGCACACATGTCCACCAGAGTTCAAAGCCAGATGCCTGCTTGAACTTCCTTCAGAATATCTAAGTAACTCCGGCTGAGGAATTACACCCAGCCAACTTTGCACTTAGTTCACAATCTCTTATCTGGGTAGAATATATCTAGTGTAGAACATATCTAGAATATATCTAAATCAGTGCACTAAATTTGCGGGCTGCACAGAGACTGTGTGTCCAACACACATTCCAATTGGACAGCCACATGTACCTGACACACAAGGTGAGCAAAGAGTCCTCAGCCCCTTCGGAAGGGATTAAGAAGAACAGATAACTTTTGTGGTGTTCTACTAAAGCTGTTAATTGGGAAGTTGCTCTACACTGAGCATCAAGCCCCTGCCTTTGCACAAGTTCCGTGTTACTCTTCAAGCTATTTTATGTCAGAACATATCTTGTTAACCAAAGTAGTTTCTGCAGGCACAAGAGAGGAATGCAATGGGCTCTGATGTAACAAAAGTTCACTAGAGGTGAAACAACCTGCTTTGATCTATAACACTCCTACAGGAAAGCTGTAAAATTTGCAAAGCTCTCAGAGCTAGTTACTGAGGTAAATATTGGATCACCATATATTTAGCAATCATAACATAAAATCTCAGAGAAATACAGTGTATAAAAGAAAGTTCCTACAAGTAACTGTAGAGGGGGAAACAGGAAGAGGTTTGCCTGAATCTATTCCCAGTTGCTTCTCTCTGTACAGATAAAGAAATTAATGTTCTGTTGTATTTTCTTCATTCTAGGAGGCAAAGATGCTTGGAGAAGGTCTGTATTTTACTCAGTCTTCCGTCTATGGAGGGAGCTGAAAAACAGTCACAGCATTCACATCTGAAAGCTGGACTTCGAGGTCAGACAGAAAATTCTGTGTTCTTCTGTCTTCCTCTCTTTCTGTGTTCTGCTTGGTTGGTGCAATGTGTTGCTTACAGGCATCTGTAAAATAATAAGGTGGTACCCTAAAATTAGATCAATTGGGCATTTACCTGGTAGCTGCGGCTCATACTGTAATGATGAAGTTAAATCAGAATAGATGCTTCTTGGAAGTTTCCTGAGGGCTTCTTTGATGATAGCACAGTCTCAATTCATTCACAGCAAAGGAAGGTCCAGTCAAGGCACTTCCTGAAGGCAAACAAATGGTTCTGTTATTCTGCCTGCTCTGTTCCATGCTGTTGTGAACCCTAGTTACATGCACAGATCAGTTCATGGCTGATGTCTCTGTAGGTATTTTCTCAAGGTAAACAGGGCTCCAAGACCGTGGGTAGCCCAGGAGTAAAAAGCTTCAGGCACTTCCATTACATGCTCACAGAGCTGGGGATGATTCCTAGTTTCTTGACAGTTTGGCTTCTGGGTGCTTTAGAAAGGTGTGGTGCTCTTTTCCGGGGTTTTTTGTTTGGTTTTTTTTTTATTTTCCCAAGAAATTTCATGCCTCACATAGTATTTAGGCTATGAAATTTTCTAATGTGTTTGCCATGCTGCAGCAGAGCTCATCTGACAGGTAGGATTTTTTTATCAGTGAAGCCTTTTCCTGATGACATGCAACACTTCATGAAACTCATCTGGTACTAGTACTGCAGCCAGTAAGAAAAGAACATCAGAGGCAAATAATAAATGAACAGAACCCTCAGGTCTTGCTGAGCATCATGGATTGATCAGGTACTCCAATCAGAGCTTGCCTAAAATATTCATTCAGGAGGCAGCTCACCAAACCCAATGACCAGCCAGTGAGTTGACATGAAATATGCAGATCTGGTACATCATGATGCACCTCTTGACACACAAAGCATTGGAATATCCATGTCCTGAATGTGTCCCAGCTGAACAGAGAGGAGGAGCTCTAAACAGAGGTAGTTATTTCCATACTGTGCCAGTTTTGCATGGGATGGAGTTAAATTTCTTCCCAGCAGGGGTGTGGTTTAGATTTGCTCTGAACACAGGGTTGATAACACAGAGATGTTTTTGTTATTGCTGAGCAGGGCTTACACAGAGCCAAAGCCTTTTCTGCTTCTCCACCAACCACACCAGCAACCAGGCTGGAGGTGCACAAGGAGTTAGGAGAGGACACAGCTGGGACAGCTGGCCCCAGCTGATCTAAGGGAAATTCCAGACCATCATGCTCAGTAGATAAAGTGGGGGGAAGTAGGAGGAAGTAGGGTATGTTTGGAGTGATGGTGTTTGTCTTCCCAAGACACCATTACACATCATGGTCTGGAATAGATGGTCCTGCTCTCCTGGAGATGGCTGAACACCTGCCTGCTATGGGAAGCAGGAAATTAATTCCTTGTTTTGCTTTGCTTTAGTGGGCAGCTTTTGCTTTTTCTCTTAACCTGTTTCTATCTCAATCCACAGGTTTTCTAGCTTTTAACCTTCTAATTCTCTCCCCTATCCCACTGGTGGGGAGTGATCAAGCAGCTGTGTGGGGCTTAGTTGCTAACTGGAGTCAAACCATAACACATATTCCTGGATGGTGTATTTCCACTTCTCCTTGGAATATTTGACGTTTCTTAACTGCATCACATGGTTAGAAATACAGTGCTCAATTCTTTCTTTTCTTCTCTCAGCTGTTACCAGCTTCTGTGACCTGTACATTGTGTAGATTGTCTTTATCTGGATCTATTCATTCACTCTTATTATTGAGGGTTTGAGTTTGCTGTTTTGTTTGAGGTTTGTGTGTGTTTCAGTGGGAGGGTTTCCTTGTTTTTCTGGTGTTGTGATGTGTCACTCCTCTCTGCCAAAGTCCTCCACCCAGTATTCCTATAGGGTTTCTTCCCTCAGAAGCTCTAGCATCTTTCACTATTCTGGCACTTCAATTCTTTCAATCTATTTGTTTGTTTGTTTGTTAGATTGTTAATATTGCCAAGTGTGACGCTGCAGCAATGAAAGCTCTTCCATCTCACATTCTTCTCAGTTGTGACACTTGCTGTTGGAGTTTTAGAGATCTGTTGTTTTCTTTATCCATTGCACTGTACTTAATAAATTGACCTTCTACCACTAGTTTGTCAAAGCATGTCCTAAAGCTCATACAGGGGAAATATGTTAATTTTTTACTTTTGAAACAGTTTTTTTCAATTTTTTTTAGAAATTACTCATTAGAATAATAGTTCTGCTTACTGTATCTATCCTAACTTCAGCATTCTTCCCCCGTTTTCTGATCAGTGATTTCACTGCTTTCAGTATCATTAAAGGCACTCTCTGCAGGAAGCTGGAGGTAATGCTTCCTGTCCTTCAGGTACTCTCATGCTCAAAATTGCATCTGATGACTAACTGTGTCAGCATGCTCTAACTTTCTGTGATATTCCCCTAGTCTAGCTCTCTAATGAAACTCCACTGAGTAAACATCTCCTGTAAATGTGCCTTTGTATCTTGGGCAAAATTATATATATATATGTGGACACACACATTTAGAGAGCTGGGAAATTGCAGCTTGGCAATTCCTTTCAGGCCTGGATTTCTCCTGACTCTCAGGTCCATTCCCAGGCTGACAAGCTGACTACAGCTGCAGTTGAGGGAGGCAGTCTCCCGAGTGATAACTTGGTGAAAAACAGAAGGGAATTCATAATAAAAATTAACACCTGGTGTCTTTCCCATGGGACATCCGGACATGCTGTCCCAGGGGATGTTTTTCCCAATTGTCCAATGAACTACTGTCCTGTCCTAGCTGCATGTAACACACTTTAAATACGGGTTGTCCATACAATAAAGTTGGCCCTTTTTCCCCAAAAGAGGTCCGTGTGTGTTGCTGTCCCTTCTCTCTCTTTGCAGTGCAGTAACCACACACACACACACACACACACACACACACACACATATATATATAGTATATATAAAGTTATGTATCTTGTCAGCATTGCACAGTTTGCACCAGTGTGCAGAGTTTCATCCAAGCACACTGACAACCATTAAAATCTGAAAGCTGACCTTTTCACAGATCATTCTATGCACAACGATGACTTCAAGAATTGAAATTAGGGTGAAGATTTCCTCCCACCTGGAAAGACAGGCTCTCCAGCTGTCTAGTTCTGATTCAGCCTTGCTGTGACGCTCATGCTGGGCACTCCTCAAGTGGTTACACAGTGAAGATGTTCTGTTTTGTGCACTTTTGCTTCCTTTAGTCTAGTGATGGATTTTGTTTGCAAGGTAGGCTGATTTCTAGATGTACTGTAGACTGGAGAGCTGCTGAATTTGTACACTGACCTTTAGCTTTCCTACCACCTCCACCAATGCACAGTTTGGTTTGATTCATAGTGAAATTTGAAGAATTACTTTCGGTAAAAACAGAAAATATTTCCTTAAGTCAGTAATGTATCAAACAGCCTGCTTTGATTAGTTTCACTTGGTTTATTTTAATGCGAATAAACCTCACTGCAACCAGTTTGGGGAAAATTTGTCAGCTACTCTGTTTTTAAAATCTAGAAATTGCTCCCCGAGAAGCTTGTTAAATTCGAGTTATTAGATGTATTTGCTGAAGTTCACATTATTTCTTCTCATGTTCTGGAAAATATAAAAGACAAGAACGTTACCACCAAATGTCTTCATCTAATTTTCTGTGGTTCACGAGAAAAGACATATTTAGCGTGTATCTAAGCTTAATCTCTTTTGTGTGGTATAGAGGAAAGAGGGTGCATTGCCTGTGAGGTAAACATTTGCCTAATTAAAATAAAGCTCCAGAGATTAGGTGGTACTTTAGTGCTGTGATGTTTCCACTATGAGAATATGGGTATGAATGATAACTACAGTTCCAGCTCTGACTCCAAAAATCCTTATTAGTAGTGCAAGTGACTACACAAATTTCTAGCATGTGATAGCACAGTAAGCTACTAATGCTTGGTGAATAAGTGTGATCAGTTTATCGGCTTTATTAAATTGAACTTATCTGCTTTTGGACGATCCTTTCTTCCAAATGTCATTATTTGTGGATGAGAGGAAGTATGGAAACTGTGCAGTTGTTCATTTGCAACGTGATGATCAACCAGTGCTGTTGGCTTGCTGCCATTCATTCCTTCCCTACCGTGTGGGTGTCGAGCTGGCAGTCCCTGAGCACAAGTCATAGTGGGCCTTGGGGAAGCAATGCCATGGAAAAAGGGACAGCCAAAGGGGTAGCTAAAGACACTGCTCAAGAGGAACACATGGGATAAATCAGCTTTAATGAATGCACTGAGAGAAGAGTAGAACTAATTCCTACGTCCTGAATCTGAAGAACATGTCAATTCATTACACAGGATATAAACAAGTAAGTAATTCTGATAGGACCTGTCTATTAGTGTGAAAAAAATTCCAGTATTATTTCTGTGGCTGAGCAGTGCAGACAAGATTGCCCAAAATCCATTTTGCAGATCTCCAGAACTGATCTGGTATTTGTAATTTTTATATTTGTTAATATTTTGGCAACTTCCTTCACACATGGTTAACCCTAGTATTATTTGTCATCTGAACTCTTTCTAGTTATTGTACCATTGTTTCAGCAACTGCTTAAAAATAAGGATGAGCTATTATTTTTAAGTAAATGTCTTAGAACTTGTCACTGCTTTGAAATGTTTTTCATCTCGTAGATCAAAGACTTATGACTGGATCTGACTTTTATCGTGGATTTCTTATGGCAAATCTTAAGCTGACGTCACACATTGTCCCTCTCAATTCCTCAGAAACACAATGGACACGTAAATCTCAAAGTTGTGGAAGCACTGTTTTTCATGGTACAGTAAACTAAAAGCTGTCTCCCTTTCCTCTAGATGCACAGCTATGGCACAGAGGTCCACACAGTGTCCCACAGGCTTGCAATGCCTTGCACCTGAAAATGAACCCACCGGTTGGTGTGCTATGCAGCGCACTTTGATTTCAGCCACTGGGAGCAACACAGGAATATCAGGCAGGTGCTCAGATTTCTCAGGCTGTTTGAAACTAAAGCCCAAATGTTGATTTCCAAAGCCTGTGAGGTGTGTCTTGTGATGTTGAGGGGGCTGATATTGACAATGGCAATACCCAGTCTCCTGGGTTTGGATAACAACTTTCTTCTAGATCTTGGTCAGCAGGCACGCTGTATTTTTTTTTTTATGAAAGAATATTCCCATAAAACAGTTTCTGATTCCTGCATGCTTAGGAGAGCCAAACTAACTGAGCAGTCTGATGACTGGTTGTGAGATGACATTGACATCTTGGGGTTTGCCATGTGATACAACCTGGCTGTGGCTGCAGGTTCCTTTGTGCTGAGACAGACTGAAAAGCAAGTGGTTCCAAATCTCCCAAATGCACTGGTTCCTGTACAGCTATTGCCAAACGCATCCCTCCTGCTAGACCTCTCTGCTGTATGTTTAACAGAGTGAGACTTTTTTGGCTGTGAAACAAATTTCAGAGAAAACCTGGCCTAGGAGCACAGTACATCCATCAATCAATCAATCAATCAATCAATCAATCAATCATAAGGAAATAAATAAATAAATGTGCACACATATTTTTGTTACTACTTGAGAAGAGCTCTGGGACCACATTAGCCTGGGTGAAGTAGGAAAGAACAAACAATTAAGGTGAAAAGCAAGCTGATGTATGTAGGTGGCTAAATGGAATTAAATGTGTAATTATGTGACAGAGGGGTATGGTTATGAATCATAAACGGTGCTACCACTTTTAAAATGAGTGCTGTGGTGAAATAGACCACACTATCGTTTTAAATCATATAAGTGGGTCTGAACCTTATTTGTTTCTATCAGTCTTGGCTGAGTATAACTTTTTTTTAAGAAGTATGTAACTATTAGGAATGCATTATGCTCTGTTTTTCAGAGCGCACTACTGCTAAAGTGTATGATGAGTCACCTAATTGAAGAGGGATATGTGTCATTACATAAGGAGAAAAATAGATTAAAAGTACCACCCAAATGCCAATGTGTATTCTGATTCTGATTGCAGTAAATAGAATTGGAAATAGTTTATTTTCTTTACTTTTAAAAATGGAACATATTGAAAATTGATTAAGGCTGGAAATTTAGGGGACATTAGTTTAAACATAATCTTTAAAAATCCCAGAAACAATATTCTTGCATCTACTGATCAACTGAAAATTTCAATGTCTTCTGGCATTTAAGACAAAGAAGAAAATTCTCCTCTTTACTCAACCACAAAAGAGTCTGGTATTTCCATAACACCCATTAGGATGAAGGTGCCTAGAGAGCAGGTGATGTTTCCAGTATGAGTTAGAGACACTAGAGCCGAGGATGATTTAAAAAATGTGGACTGTAGCCCTAAGGTAAAGATGGAGGCTGTTTAATGCTTCTGTTATATAACTGGGTGTGCCCATCATGGGTTTAATGCTAGAGGCAGTGACAAACAACAGTCCATTATCCTTTTGGTAAATCCATGACTGATAATGATGTCAGAGCTATTAAAAGTGATGAGCTGCTCATATCTCACAAAGAACTTTGGGTAGATGTAAATCCCTTATGCAACATTACCCAGGAGGATGGGAGGGGCATGAAAACCTTTCTCCATGCAGGAATGGTGACCACCCTGACACAGGGACTCAGTCTTGCCTGCTGCCACTTCTCCAAGCACGGCCTTCCAGCTTCACCACTGGCTGTTAGGAAGGCCACCAGCACCACCAAGGTTAAAAATTTCCTTCAATGAAGCTATCCCAGCAGTAAGCTCAACCTGACATTTCCTAAAGCCTGAATTTTCCATCCTGGATGGCAGTGCCATGGCATTGCCCAGCATGCTGCATGCCTGATGGAAAGTATCCAAAGGCTTAGGATCGACAACCTATATGTAGCTCAGCTTGGAGCTAGGTCTGTGTAAGGCCTGCCCCAACCTTCCAGCACTACTGAGCACTCTGTGGGTGACAAATGCCTCCCTCCCATGTTGATATGGACCCATTTCCCTCAGCCTCAGGAGACATCTGCACTGCAAAAGGCCAGAGAAAATGAAAGCAAATTGGAGACAGAGCTATTGTGTGGGTCTAGTTTTTGTCTCATATGCCTGTTTCTCTATAATTAATTTTCCTTCCAGTGACAGACCCAGTGCTGCTGCTCCTCTAACTGCTCTTTCCTCCACAGGAATAAATCCCCCAGAACATTTTCACCTCCCAGGTTTCAGGTGGACTTGAACTTGGTCTAATATAGCTTGGCTGCTGTAGACCACTCTACTATTAATAGCTCTTCAGTTGCTCGAGGACATCAGGTCCCTCATACTTCTCAGTAAGTTATATTTATATGGTACTTATATGACGAAGCAAGTTTGTAAAATGCCACAGCTGCAAAAACAGAGTATTGGGATCAACAGATTGAACTCAATCAAGATCCTCACTCTGCTTCAAATCAGACTGCACCTGTTGACACAGATTACTGCCCATGTGCCATAAAGCAAATCTTACCTTAGAGAGTTTCACATTTAATAAACATGCAAGAAGAATATACAGGCATTCCTGGGCATAGCTATAGACATTGATTTATAGCTACACAAGTACTGAACCACATGGAAGAAACATTCAGAAAATAATGAATAAACTGAAAACCATGCTGAAAAATGCATGTATAAACCAGTGTGTGTGTGTGTGGTGTACATATCAGGCTGTGTCAGTGTGAGGGCATTTGCACACAAATGCATGTTGCAATCAAACACAGATGGATGATCTGTGGTGCACAGGCTTCATACAGCCCTGGAGGTCTTGCCTTTTATGTTAGCTGGGCTAGCATATAAATGTCAGGATCTAACTTTTATATTAATGACGAAGAATTGCTTGTTTCAGAATGTGCCTTGGTGGATGAGTTAATTAAAAATAATAATAGTTCACCAGCTGCTAATTAGGAAATTAATTAGTCATACAGTAGAGTGTTACTTCTTCATGTGAACGAACTGACTTCAAGCTGTCTCAGAGGAGACTGTCTTTCAACCAACATCATTAAGTATATTCACAGAAAAAAATAAAAGCTGATTATTGATGAGTATTTTCCTTTGAGTAAGAGAAGATCCGTTCCCTCAACAAAATAACATCCTCTTCACAGAAAAGATGTATGTTATCTCTTTTGGCAGGAAAGAGTTTCTGCAAGATTCTAATGATCCAAACAGGAAAGGAAATGCATTGATGTAAGGTTAGTTTAATCTACTTGGTCCTGTGGTGTAAAAAGCAGTTGTATGAAAACACTGCTCTTTGAATAGTAAATGAAACACTAAAATGGGAGATTCTATCAGTCACTTCTTGCCTTTATCAGGACAACAGCAAGCTGCATTTAAGGTCAACACCCTTAGAGTCTCCTCCTTGAAGTCTTTGCTGTTCTGTAAGTCCACCATGGTTACTCACAGAATAATAAGGAAAGGAATCAGTGTGCTTGTGGGTTACAAATTTTGTCTGAAGATGTAATAAATGTAATAATTGGGAAGAGACTACCTCAAATAACAGTACCATTCCAGGCAGTCTCAATTTAATTTCCTACCTGAGAGCCAGCACAAGCTCATAAAAAGCCATGTTACCATGAAAGTACTTCTTGACAGCTGTGGGGTGCAAGATACAAAAGTGCAGCCTGTGTGTGAGGGTAGGTGTGTTAATGATAATACTGAGCACACAAAAAGACCAGCATGGTGAAGGCCCAGGAAAACAAGCGTCCCATAAACGTTCAGATCATCATACTTGTCAGAGGGATGGCAGCAGTTGCTTGTTTGCACCCATCAAGCAAAATGGCAAAGTTATGTGTTGAAGTCTCTGGGTAGAAATTGGACCCTTTGTGGCAGCTTTGCCAAGCAGGCACTGCCTGAACTGCTCGAGTAACACGGTAACAAGAGAAAGCATGTCTGAAAGTTGGTGATGGAAGACCAAAATGAGGAAACATAAGGTAATAGCAGCCTCAAAGGTGAGAAGGTAATGAGATTATGTTTTGTAGTTCATTACTTTTTCATTCTCAGTTGTGACTGAGTCCTGGGAGGCTGTAGAACAGAGCTTGGAGAGGTTTCTTCCATGAACAGACCTCTTTGTCCTTAAGGACAGCAAGGTGTCTTCATGAGTGTATCTGATTTGAGGGGTATACTAATTTTAGACGGATAAAATTGGTGCTGAGGATCTTCTAAAATCCTTGACAAAGAGAGAGAAGTTGTGTTGGCCTCATTAATACTGTCAGGCTCACTTGGCAGCTTATGTGGGTAAAGTCTTGAAATATTCCTTTTCTTCACAGTAAAGCTTCACCTGACCAGTCTTGACTCCACAGCATTTATAGCCCTGTGAGCTCTCTGCCCAGACCCGAGAGGAAAAGGAAGGGCTTGGGCAGTCTGCAGTGGAGCCTTGGGAGTGGGCTATGGAGAACACAATGTCTTTCTGCTGATAGCTTTTGTGATCACTTTGGGGTTACAGTGTCTTAGCAAATATTCCTTTAACCATGTAATTCTCCAGTTCTGTCCCCAAAACAAGGCAGCCCCGACTAAAATCACTGCCCAAAGCCTGGTGTAGAACAAGGAAGACATCCCAAGGCAGAGTTGTGTGTCAATGCTGAGACTCCAGGGAAATTAGCAGCACTATTTTCAGCTGAAACATGGTTTCAACCAACTTTGAGTGCTATGCTTCTTGTTTTCCCTGTATGCAAATAAATTTTTCCCTAAAATCACATGCTAGCTAGACGAAGAAAATTTTATTCTGATGTGCTTCCAATGCCTTTTGTGCAGGTTCATAGGAGATTATGCCGAACAAGTGATTTCTGCTTATGCAAAAATCTCCTACCATGCAGGAACCCAAGGTAATTTCCTCGTCATTCTCTTTGTAAAAAAGAAATCATGACAGAAGACAAGAATATCTCCCATATATTAAAAAAAAAAGAAAAACAGTAAGAAAATTAATATGTAGTGGGACTTAGCGAAATAGACAGGATCATCTCAGACATGCAACAGCTTCAAGAACCCCAGTGCCCAGCTGCAATGCAGTTGCAGGCAGGGTCTGTTCCCAGAGGAACAGCAAGGGAAGCCTCTGGGAAAAGTAAGGGATGAAAGCTGGTGACTTCTGCACTATCTGAAGGCCTGTAGCTATGCCAGAAGTTCATAAAATCATAGAACAAGAGTGTCATAGAATTGTATGGGCTGAGAAGGGTTTGGAGGCCCTCTAGTTCAAACTCTACTTTTTCTGAGCCCTAACCAACCTGACTTTGAACACTTCCAGGGATGGGGCATCCACACCTTCTCTGAGGAATCTTTTCACTGGCCTCAGGGCTGAGGAAACTGGCCGTGCTTTCAGGTGAGGTTTGGGCCAGCTGACCCTGGCCTGTGCAAGCCCACCACGAGTCAGCAGTGGCAGCAGCAGGTGACTCTCTCCCTGCTGCAGGGGACAGCAGCACCACCTGCCAACCTGCCCTGCCGGCTCCAGGAGTTTGCTGAGTGCTGGGGACCTGGATCTGGGTGTTGGTGGGGACTGCCAAAGCTGGCCTGACCCCCTGACTACTGCCCCATAATGTTCTTAAATTCAGACACCAGTGACAATGCTGGGAAATCTGGAGAGTATCCAAAGTGACTACAGAGCTCTGGGGGTGGCAGTCGAGGACCCAGGTGATGTTCCAAATTCTTGTCAGAGGGGGTTGAAAGTGTAAGAAGGGAGAAGGTACTGGTACTGCCTGTCAACAAATGATTGAGCAGCAGGGTATAATTTTGGACCATGGGACCCTGCTTGAAGGTCAGCGTCTTCTTGGAAAAGACAGAATCCCGCCCGCTAAATGGAGCCAATAGATCTTTACAAGAAGGATGACTGCCTTAGTAAGGGGGGAAAAGAAATATATATGCATATATAAAAATGCAATTAAATCTTTGTTCAAAGGCATAAATAACTGTTTAAACTCACACACATTATTTCAGAGAAAGAAGAGGAATATTTTTTGCAGTACAGAGGGCTTAATGCTAAACTAAACACCATGAAAAACAGTTACTAAATCTGGTGGAAGCTCCCCAGATACACCAGAGTATATATTCCATGGTGTAACATGGGAGGACTGATTTGATCTTGTGTTTTGAAAGCTGGGGTCTGTGTGCATGCAGGTCCTGGTTCCACCCCTAGTCAGTGACCTTCTCTCCATCAAGACATCTCCCTGCCTGACCAGTGGGTGCCAAACCAGGGTCTCTATGTCTTTCTGCATTGCACACATCCTACATGGGGGGCTTCCCACTTGCCAAAAAGCAACGGGAGCAGGCCATCCAAGGGGTCTCCAGCATCTCTGTCCTGTCCATCACACATCAGCAGTGTGGGCATGCCAGGGCACCCGAGGGGCCAGGCGGGTCAGCCGGCACCCTCCTTCTCCCAGTGCAACAAGTGTCCAGCCCAACACCACCACCCTCTTCAGATAAACTGCTTGATTCCTTAATAAAGAAGGCAACAGCTAGTGCAAGCACTGCCCTTTTTTGGGGGTCAGCACCAGACAATCCTACTTGCAAATTAGCATATTTGAGAAAGCACCAGCTCCTGTGCTCAGTGCTCTCTAGGCAGTGAGGGGTTCTCATCTGGCATCTTGATTCCTGACAGGATTTCTGCTCCTTCCTGTTCCTCTAGCATGAGTACACTTGCACTTTCACATATGAGAGGTAAAATTGGAGAAAAAAAATTTACATGACAAATTATTGTTTGATGAAATTGTGGTCTAGTGATTAAAAAAACGATGATGATACAAAGGATATCTTGTATTTTGCATAATATTAATAACTTAGCATAACCCAAGTAGTGCTAATATTACTCCCAAATGTGACTAATTAGATATGTAAAAATAGCTTTTCTCATCCCTAGAATAGATTTGTCTTTCTAAAATACCAGTTTTATTTAAGATTTTTAATTTTGAGTGCTGAACATGTGAGGCAGAGTTTGACAGTTAAGAGGACTGCTTGTCAGTGAACACTGGATAATTTTTGCAGAGTGGTGGGTATGACAGAGAAGGTTGTTTTGCAGCTTGAGTCCCAGTACATGTTTGTGTAGTGCCTAGGGTATTGAACCCTTAAGGTTTGCTAGTGCTGTCAAAATGCAAGTACAAAGTCATTAATCTACATGAGCCTCTCAGGAGCAACAGCTTCAGAGCCCCGTGCACAGGGGCACTGTACAAGCAGGCAGTGACACCTAAAGCAATGGGCTTGAGGGTTAATCTCTCTTTTTGTGCCTCTGTTTGCAGGGTCTCCCAGAGCAAACCCAAAAATCCCTGCCTGATTTCACTTATCGTGGGAGGTATGAAATGAGAAGGTGATTTCTAGAGAAGAAAAAGGCTCAGTAGATGTTGGTTTAAACAGAACTGCACCAGTTTATACCAGCAGACCAATTCTCTCATCATCCAACTTAGTCTTGTCAGGCTGATGTTGCTAGCAGTGTTGTTGAAATGTCTGATAACAGACAAAAAATGCGCATGTTTTAATATATGTGCATATATTGCTCTAAAGTGATGGGGGAGGTGTGGGGGGCGGGGGTGAAGAAAACAAAGAAGACCTAAGAAAAGCTCTCAGGCTTCAAATTCTCTTGCCTTTTTTTTGCTCACTTTTACTGACAAATGCCCTTTTTTTTTTTTTAAGTGGTAATAAACTTATTACGGCTGCCACCACAACAGGTACTTGTGTGCACTGAGGAAAGTGGTGGGTGACAAAATTTCAGTACTATGGGTAACTGTGGAATGGAGCAGAGCACACTGCTGGAGAGATGCAGTGGATCTGAAAACACCCTGTCCTTTCCCCTCCCCTACAGTCTTCTTCTAGTCCTCATGTTATTTTGGGGAGTGATTCAGGATTCCCCAGACTCCTCACCAAAGCCCTGCCTAAAATGCCCCTTTCACATCTGTCCTGGTTTAGGGCAAATTTGGGGGAAAATCTCCGGAAGGAGCCCCCAGAAAGCAAACCCCCACGACTCCTCCCCCCACCACCGGGTTCGAGAAGAATTTTCTCAGAGAAGAGTGGAAAAAACCCTGTTTATTTAACAAACGAAACCACTCCCCAGTACAGAAAAAAACAACACCAGCTGACAAAAAAACCCTTTCACCGCTCTGAATGGATGACAAACTCAGAAAGTCTCTCCTGCCAGTGGTCGCCCAGTTATCAGTCTCTGGCGCTGGGGATAACTGCTACAGATCACAAAATGCAGACTCCCAGTGTTTCTTGGTGTTTCCCAGGGCCCCGTCCGGAACAGATTCAGATGGTATCCAGGAGAGGGAGGGGGGTGGGAAAAAAAACAAAAACAGTCCAGGGAAAAAGTTGGACTGCCTAGCTGAACTAACTAATAAGCAAAAGCAAGGGCAAAGCAAAGGAAAGAAAAAGAGGCAGAAGTGAGCAAGCAGGCAAGCAAGCAAGCAGAGCTAAAACCTCTCCTAAACACAGACCATGGGGGAGGTGAGCCGGCTGATAACAAGACAAAACAAAGCTTCACTTTCAGAGTCAGTGCTGAAAGCACAGGACATAATACCAAACATAAACAGAACGCACGAGTAGTGATACAAACACCATAACATCACCCTAGGACAACATCATATCCTTTGGAGTATAAAATTAAAACCCTTCCTAAACCATGTGATAACAGGGGCAATTATTTACTTGGTGCATAATGGTAATTATTAATGGTTAAACCCACTCAGCACTTGGGATAAGCTGAGCACAGGTATCAATTTCTGTTCCTTTCCCACAGTATCCACTAGTTTTATTCAGAGGAGCAGTCACATGCTGTAGCAGAGTGAAAAATCAATAGGGGCTTTTTTTTCCCTGCTTCCTTCTTGTTTTTCAATGCAGGTTTTAAAGTTATCTTCCTCAAATGAACAACACATTGCTATTGGCTGTCTCGACCATAACTGACTGAAGGAGCTCTCAGAAAGTTTTTAATCCCTTAGATTTTAAAGTTCTGTCAAAAGCGTGTAAAGTTCTGTCAAATTCAGTGTAATTAAAGTTACTGCATTTTTGTATAACAACTGGGAGCCTGTTTTATTTTATGAGCATGCAATAGCACCTCTCACCTCCTTCTCCTTTTAGTGTACAAAAATTGTTTTATTGAATGGGAGGTAGCAAAAGATTATCTAAACTTTAACTTCTGTCTGCCAATTTCTTCCTGTACAAGGGTAAAGTTTATTCTTGCAAGGGGTCATGCTGACTTCAATGATGTTTATTTGCCTGGGCAAAAAACACCCAGGCCAGTAACAGTGATCAGGACTCTGTCCCTGAGTTGCAGCCTCTTTGCATCTTGTGGACATTTGAAGGATATGCTGCAGGGTCAGGAGTAGGCATTTAATTATTAACCTTTCTTAATTTTTCCCACTGTCCTGAGCAAAGTAATAGAACTTGTTTTCCTCTGGTGTATTGGAAAAAATTAAGGGCCACCCATGACTTGCCAATGCTGATTTTTCTATATCTACTGCACTAAAAGAAATGCATTTTGCCTTTATGTAGTTATTTTCTTCTGTTCTATTCACAAAATATTAACAAATAAGTTAAGTGCAATGCTCTCAAGGTGAAAAGGAGGCAGACACTGTGTGCTCAATATTGTTTACACTCGTTAGGATGTTTCAGGCTATTTCATTGAACAGGGGAGAGTTGGATGACAAGCAACATCCTCTTGTAACAAAATCAAGAATTATTGGCCTTCATGTTGCTTCCCACTGTGGGCTTCTTTCTCTAGTGCCACAGAGATCACATACTCAGGAGTGCTGTGTGCCCAGCCTCAGTCTCCTTTCACATGGGCAGCCTAAAGCCCAGAGGAAAAGAAAAGGCTTCACCTTTTCTGTTTCTTACCCAAAATCATGCTTTAATAAAGGAGCTACACTACCTTCTTTACACTGCTTAAGCCAGGCTGGACTCCTCCCAGGGCTTGGACCTGGAGATGAAGACAGCACATTCTCCACCCCACAGAGGGTCTCTGGCATCAGCTCCAGGTCTCTCCAGCATCCCTCTGAAGCCCTGTTCCATGGGCTGCCAGTGAGCCAGGCCCAGAGTTGCTTAGCTGGAATTCCTGCCTGGGACACAACAGGCACGTGGGAGAAACACCTTGTTCTTTTTCTTTCTGTCATACTAACGACCATCCTTCTCTGCCTTCAGTGCAGGTACAGGCTGATCCTCAGCAGTTCCAAGAGCTTCCCGTTCTATATATTCTCTGTTGCTGAAGCTGCCTGAACAAGTTTAAATTGTCATCTCTAAAGAGCCAATCCTGTATCCACAATGTCACATATTACCACAGATTTGGGAGGCCCTCATAGGTCTCATCTGCCCCAAACCCTGCATCTGTGTAAGCCCCCATCCTGTGACACTTCTCATCACAGCCACCACTGCTCCAAAACTTTCAGCATGACTTCTTGTCAAGCAGGAAGAGAACACATACATTTCTCTTCAGTCCACAGACTTCTTTGTCAGATTCAGTAATGCCAGCTTACAATGCCAGTAAAGCCAGCATTTCTCTCCCTGGGACCACCACAGTATATTGTATCACTACCCCTTCCAATGCTCTGTTCTGCAGTGGAGGATCCCTCCTAAATACTAGAGAGTAGTTCAAAAGCCTAAAAAATTATGGATTTCAGTGAAATCCTTTAGGAGTTCCCTATACATATAGTTTCTGATGTGCTTGATATGTCTCAGCATGGTCCCCAAACTTAAGGACAGATAACACCATAGAACGTGTGGTAGCTTTATTTTTGGTGGTCTTAATCACAACCACTTTAAATATATTGAGCAGCATATAAGGACGATGCTTATAAGGAAGGTGCAGTCCTCTAAGTCTGAGAGCACATTTACCTCACTACACATCCTATTTGGATGTCCTATAATGGCAGTGAAGTCCTGGTGGAAAAGGTCAACAAATAACTGCACAGCTCAAAAAATTCACACATTATAATCCCACTGCTTCAACCTCCCTCTTCCTCATGCTGTGCACTATTCATCATCAGACAGGAGCATTTTCAGTTCTCTGCCTCCTGTTCTCTTCCTGCTGTTCTCAAATCAAGAAAAACAGCCTCCTTCTTAATTAATTAAACTTGGTTCCTGTGATGCTGAGCATATCACATTTTATCAGAGAGCTTATAGCTACAGACATTAATTTTCTTAGGAAAAACCTTCAATCTAAAATCAATGCATTGCTTATGCAAGCAGTAAAGTCTCTTTGGACTGCAGGGTGTTTTTGTCTGCAGCCTACACATCTTTCCAGCTGTGAAAGCTATTTGGATGCTGAAGACTCTAGAAGCTGTAGTCACTGAAGAGTGGGAAGAGAGAGGAAAGAAAGAAACCTCTGCAGAAAGGGCCTGGGAGTCCTCGCCCATGGCAAGTTGAACATGAGCCCGCAGTGCCCTGGCAGCCAGGAGGGCCAAGAGTGTCCTGGGGGCATCAGGCACAGCATCACAGCCAGGCAAGGGAGGGGATTGTCCTGCTCTGCTCTGCTCTGCTCTGCTCTGGGGCAGCCTCACCTCCAGTGCTGGGGGCAGGTCTGGGTGCCACAGCACAGAAAAGACATTGAGCTGTTGGAGAGTGTCCAAAGGAGGGCCATGAGGATGGGGAAGGGTTTGGAGGGGAAGCCGTGTGAGGAGGGGCTGAGGGCACTTGGTCTGTTCAGCCTGGAGAAGGGGCACCTGAGGGGAGACCTCACTGCAGTTACAGCTTCCTTGGGAGGGGAAGAGGAGGGGCAGGCACTGATCCCTGCTCTGTGGTGACAGTGACAGGAGCTGGGGAATGGCCTGAATTTGTATCAGGGGATGTTTAGGTTTGATATCTGGAAAAGTTCTTCACCCAGAGGGTGGTTGGGCACTGGAACAGGCTCCAGGTGCTGGTCACAGCACCAGCCTGACAGCTTTCAAGAAGTGTTCAGAAAATATTTTCAGGCATATGGTGTGACTCTTCACATGTCCTATGTAGGGTAAGGAGTTGGTCTCTGATGATCCTTCTGGTTCCCTTCCAGCCCAGGATATTCTGTGATGCTATGATCTACAGCCTGACCTCCGTGCCTGGCAAGGTTATGGAGCAGATCACCTGGAGTGTGATCAAACGGCACCTACAGGACAGCCTGGAGACCAGACCCAGCCACCATGGGATTGGGAGGGACAGATCCTGCTTGACCATCCTAATCTGCTTTTGTGACCAGCTGACCCACCTGGATGCAGGGAAGGCTGTGGATGGTGTACCTGGACTTCAGCAAGGCCTTTGGCACTGTCTCCCACAGCACACTCCTGGAAAAGCTGGCTTGAACAGGAGCACTCTGTGCTGAGTTAGGAGCTGGCTGGATGGCCGGGCCCAGAGAGTGCTGGTGAGCAGTGCTGCATGCAGCTGGTGAGCTGTCATCAGTGGTGTCCCTCAGGGCTCTGTGCTGGGGCCAGTCCTGTTTAACATCATTATTGATGATCTGGATGAAGGGATTGAGTCCTCCATCAGTGAATTTGCAGATGATGCCAAACTGGGTGGGAGTGACGATCTGCTGGAGAGCAAGAGGGCTCTCTAGAGGAACCTGGACAGGCTGGATAGATGGGTGGAGTCCAGCAATATGAAATTAAACATGATCAGGTGCCAGGTCCCACACTTTGTCCACAACAACCCCCTGCAGCACTACAGGCTGGGGACAGTGTGGCTGGACACTGCCCAGGCAGAAAGGGACCTGGGGGTGCTGGTTGGCAGCTGGCTGAACATGGCCAGCAGTGAGCCCTGGTGGCCAAGAAGGCCAATGGCCCCTGGCCTGGATCAGGAATAATGTGGCCAGCAGGAGCAGGGAGCTCATTCTCCCCCTGTACTCAGCACTGGTGAGGTCACACCTTGAGTGCTGTGTCCAGTTCTGGGCCCCCCAGGTTATGAAGGACCTTGAGACACTTGAGCATGTCCAGAGGAGGCAACAAGGCTGGTGAGGGGATTGGAACACAAATCCTGTGAGGAATGGCTGAGGGAGCTGGGGTTGTTTAGCCTGGAGAAAAGGAGACTCAGAGGTGACCTTATCACTCTCTATAATTCCCTGAAAGCTGGGGGTACTCAGGTGAGGGTCAGCCTCTTCTCCCAGGCAGTCAGTGACAGGATGAGAGGACAGAATCTCTTAAGCTGTACCAGAGGAGGTTTAGGTCGGGCATAAAAAATATATGTGGAAAAACCATTTGGGCATTGGAAGGGACTGCCCAGGGAGGTGCTGGAGTCACTGTCCCTGGAGGTGTTCAAAAAAGAGAATGGATGTGGCACTCAGTGCAATGGTTTAGTTGATACAAGGGTGTTAGGTCAGAAGTTGGAGTTGATGATCTCCAAGGTCTTTTCCAACCTAGTTGATTCTGTGATTCTGTGATCATAAAATACAAGATGATAAATGATGATGATAATGATTTCTATTAAGTTCATAAGACCACAGTGCCTGGCTTTTTACTTGGAAAGGTGAGGAACAGTAGGAGGAGTGTGAGAGAACAGGTGACCATGCTCTGCTGCAAGGGTGGCCTGCAGACATGTCAGGTGAGGATAGCATTTCCTGTCCCTCTCAGAATTCGACTCTGAATCTCATCTTGGTCGTGATGAAGCAGGGGAATAAACAATGACAGAGTAGTTATCTTCCTTATTTTTTAAGGCGAAAATAAGTTTATATTTCTACTTGTCAGAGGTGTGGATAAAGCTTGAAAATACAACATAAATGCTGCCCTAAATGTCAAAAAATATATGAAACAGCAACTAAAAAGAGCCCAAACTTAATTTTAATCTCCTGATAATTTTCCTAGCTAATTGTATTATTCTTCCGGGTCCTGTAATTTATAAACATCTGGAATTAGCATCAGTCACAAATGCTTCAATACCATTGAGCTACCCCTATGAGTTCCCATGAAGATACTCATGTCAAGGTGGAAAGTGAGGCAACCCAGTTCACATGGAGCTTCTGTCTCTGCTCATACCTCTTGGGCTAACAGGTGAGGAGAGATGTGTTGAGAAGGATGATGTAGAAGGAATCTTGACTCCTTGGCTTCTTCTCTCCTGCTGCCACAGGGACAGCCTTGAAGCATATTAATTCTGTGTCTGCACAGTGCAAAGGTTCCTGCCAGCACCCCCAGAGGCATTTCTGACTGGTTTTCTTCTTGGTTCCTATGTTCAAGAGCTGATAGACAAGTGCTTTGTGGGCTGATGGGCTGCACTTCATACCGAGGTCTCACAGATGTACTGTCAGATGTGGTAAAAAGATAAATGACAACATAGCTGAGACCACCCCTGATTCATTTGTCCTTACTCCAGGCTACAGAAATTAAAGAGACAGCTGAATGAAGTCAAACAGTTGGAAACACTGAAAATGAGGGAAAACATCTTCAGTAGAGGTGAGGTCTCTTGCCATATCTGTTAAAATGCTCTGGTGGACAGAAAGCCGTCCCTGAGTGAAATCACTCATCTGGAGACGAGTGCCAGAATGGTCTGTTCTAAAATGAACTCTTGTTGGCCACATCAGGTTCAACCTGATACTCTTCTCAGAAATGAACAACCTCTTCTCTGAAACAGAGTAAACATTAACAGGAATTTCTCAGTCACATTATTACCCGAGTATTATTGTTTTAAGAGCTTGCCCAGGAGGAAAATTGGGCCCAGCACAGGCTATAAAGTGCATCTTCACAACAGCTCCTTTTTAATTCTTTGAGACAGTGATTGAGCTAAACAAATTCCATGGGGTAACTATTGATTTGTTTTGTTTAATTGCACATTTTGGTGTAGCTGTAGGGTGTGAGTCTCCACTCTGGAGCTGGTTGCTGGCCTGAATACTGACCAAGGAAGTCTTGGCTATGCAGTGTGGAGCTCTGATTTGTTCTTTTGCAAGTACACTGAACACAGCCCAGATCAGCAAAAACCCAACCAGTTAGACACCTCCCCGTCCCAGAATAGTTGGATTCACTTTGAAGTCATTAAAATTGCAACATTTTAGTCTATATCTCCATTTGAATTTCCACACCTCTCTAGATGCTAAGGTTTCCATCACACGAAGGACATCTAAAAATGAATTGCTTTAATGTGCAAGCAGAGTCAGACTGCTAGCTCACCACAGCTGTGGCTTCTCTGTAAGCCTGCAGCTTTCTCAGGGTCTACATGACTCCTCAGTCTGATGGACTGCACACTGCTCCAGCACTATTGTTAGAGGATTCTGACCTCCCTCCCACTGAAATTTGCACAGTGCAATTTTTATGTCTCTATAGAGACTACATTTATATCCAGATTCATTTAGCCTTGTCTTCTCTCTGCTTGAGGAGTGTGTGATTATAGATGCATACACAGGTATGTGTGTGCATTTAGACTGGCTGGGACTGTCTAGATCCAGGACTGGGCAGCTCTACCCTGTCTGCTTTTTACCTAATGCGTGATACAACAAAAAGTCGTGATATATTTGGGCAATTTGGACTCCCAGCAGACTGTAGTCTCTCTCCGGGATCTGAAAATCCATAGCAGCCCATCAGGCTCAGGAGTGTGTGTATGCCGTGGGGAAACACCAAGGCACAACACTTTAAACCAAGGAATACACCCCTCTCTTTCACAGATTATCACGGAGATCTCACATTTCCTTTTTTCCCTAACTCTAAAAATAAGCATGGAAACCTACACACAGTTTCTGTGCCCCATCTTGGCGCCTTTCCATTATGCCTGAGGGCTTGTGTGCACCTGGTAATTCATTGAAATAGCAACTCTGGATAATGACACTGGCTTTATATCTATGTGTCTATCTAAAAGCAAGCAGCAGAACTAAAAAGCATTACCTGGCTTTTGCTTGGATACACAAGCAGATCAAAAGGGCCAGTTACCCATACCACTTGCCTAAAAAGTTTCTTCTCCTTTTCACTCATATTGTGAGTGCCTCCCTGCAATGGAAAGCTCCAGACAGAGCCATTTTTTCCTAGTACTCCAGCAGTTGTCATTTCTGGGCAGCAGTAGATGAACTATAGTGAATGTATGAGAGGACATTTTCCTTTTGTGATTCTTTGGAGATGACTGGTGGTATTTTAGTATTTTCCCTCCAGTACATCTCAGTTTTTGCTTAATCACCTCATTACTATATCCTTCTTTTTACAAGCAGGCATAAACTAGCAAGCTGTGGGAAAATATGCCCAGTTTCAAGCTGTCTGCAATCAGCATCTCATCTTGAGAGAAGACCCAGGATTTTGGAGACAAATGATTATCTGTGATTCATCTTTGTTATTTTAATAGGCCAAAATTACACCCAAGGATGAAAACCCTGTTAAGAACTAGGGTGCTTGAGACTAGAATCTGCATTTTCCACTGTGAGTTCCACTTTGACATTTAAAATATTTTTACACTGGCTTATCTGAGTAAGATAGTGAGTCCCTTGGAGAAGTAAAATGATACAGATAATTTGGTTTAACTTTTTACAGGAGGAGTTGCTCATGTATTTTCTCTGTTTCCTTGGATACTAGAGATTTCATGTCACAGTTCAGCCACACATACATTTTCTATTCCATTACAACACCTGGAATATACATGAAAAATCCCCATAAATTTTTAAGACATGACCAAGACTTCAGGAGTAGCCTCAAGCAGGAACATGCTTATCAGGGTCAGATGGAAGTGGACAGGGAAAGCAGAAACCTCATCATCTGCATAGGCTTCTTAATGCCGCTCTTGCTTTTCTAAGAAGTCAGGACTTGCATGGGAATATTCTCCTCCCATTTTGAGGCTGAAGTTGCTTTTGCTTTTGGCATTAATCTGATTCAGCTCAAAAGATAATGAATTAGACTATGTGCATGGTTTGGACTGAAAGCCAGCCCAGTGCGTTTTAAAACCAGTTTTCATAAGCATTACAACAATCATAAGTGTGTGACTCCGATCAGAACATTTAGCCTTGAAGCTAAACTTAGGTGTGCAGATTGATTTACTAATCTTACTAACCATTTCACACAGAAATTCAAATTCTTTCCATTCACTTATGAATATTTGCCTAGCGTTTTAAAGTATTTTTCAAGTTATAAATATTCTCACAGAAAAGACAGGTTACTGTCTAGCTCCAAGGACATTGATATTATTAACAGAAAAGCTGGTTTAAATAGTCTTATAAAATACAACCAGACAACTTTTAATGAGACTTCTTTAGTCTGGACAAAAGAACAGGGAAGACGTAGAAAAACCTGGTAAATTATTATAATTTTAGGCAGTGTGGTTTTTTTGTTTGTTTGTTTAGTTAACCTAGATGGACTTTTCCCATCAATGTATTGAGTTATTTTGAAAATCCAATCTTTTATCTTTACATTAAAAAGCCCCTTTTATCATATACAATGTCTTGGTGCAATTTAAGTGATTTAAGTTAGCTACTTTTTGTGAAGACCCATCTCTTTTGCTTGTCTGGAAGCTCCTATGTTTATTTCAGTTGGTGTTGTTGAGGCATTGTGTTAGAAGAGCCCACGAAAAATAGCCACCTCCTTCAAATCACTCAGTATTCTACAGTGAATAAAGTTGGGATTTTTCTAAAATTCTTTCTCTTTTTTATAGTGAGTATAGTTGAGTTCTGCCCCTTTCCAGTCTGAAGAGTCTTAAATTTTTCAAATTTTTATCATAGGAAAGCTGTTCTCTATCTTCACAAATCACACTTTTTTTCCTGCAACTTATCAATTCTTTGACTTTTTCTGAGCTATTTCAAACAACATACGGTGTCCAAGATGAAGCTGTACCATAGCTAAACATACAGTTGCATAATGGCATTCACTGCTCAGTCCTTTACCATTTTATGACAACTTGCCTCTTCCTTCCATTTTCTGAACGGTGTTGAGAACCAATATTCCTTGCAGAGCAATCTCGTTGATTTGGAGCCACTTTGCAATGGCAACATCTGCTTAATGAGAGAAAAAAAATCAGTATGAACCAAGTCAGTGTAGTGGCAGGCACTGGCAAAACTTCCCACCTGGACTCGCAGATGTGTCCTGGCCCATGATGTAGGAAGGTAAGCTGGGAGGCACCTACCACCCACTAGGGCAGGTCGGTAGTTTCCAAAAGGATCAAGGGATATTAATACCCCAAGGCTTGTGGAGTAGTAATATGCTAGAATTGCATTGAAATCACTTTTTAACTATTCTTGCAAAATTTATTTTTATTGGATATACCACAGTAGAAATCTTAATAAGGATGATGGCCCCTGCTGCAAAAGAAGACTGCAAACTTGTGGTTGGAGAGGGTTCCTGCATTGTGAAGCCTCTTTAAAGGCAGGATCATTAACTCCAATTCCCTCCCAGGAGGGTGGCTTGCTTCATGACTAATACTCAGCACAGTTAAGCGGCACTGCTAGAGTTCTTGGCAAGGCAACATATGGTGTTTTTGAGCATTGTAGATGTTTCATTGCATATGTTTCCCACTCTGTTACCTCACAACACTGCAGGGCATTGCTTGTCTCTGTTTATTACTGCTGTGCTAGTCCTTTAGGCCTTTGTTTTCAACTGTTAATTATTTAGAGTATAGACAGCAGAAATTCATAATACAAAGATAGATATACCTGTAAACACACCTTTTTGGGCATTTCTTGTAGTTGAGACTCCAAATTATGCAGTCTTTTTGATGACAGACTCTGTGTCTGCTTTCCACCATATTGTGCACTCACAAGCTGGGGACTCTTTGTACAAAGCACCAAGGCCTTGGGCTTATGCCAACTAGAAACTCAATACACTGTTTGACTGCTCGCCTGTGTTCTTTGGAACAACAGCATTTTCATTTGCACAAGTAGCCTTTATTTATATAAGCTTGGCTCAGAGGCAGGCAGAAAGATACATAGGCACACAGAGCAATAAAGCCTGGCCACACCGAGCAGGACATAGAGTTAGTACACTGTGTTTTTATCAGTGAACTCTCTGGAGAACCCATTTTGATGTTTTCTGCAGAGTCTAAAGATTGTCCTAGAACAATCCTTCTGAATCACCATTCACTGAGTTTCCATTTGCACAAACCTGGTCTTAAATGAAATGATAGAGAGGCAAATAATCATTAAACCAGAAAAGACACAAAAACCTAACAGATTAAATTAAACAAGGGTCAGCTTCAGATGGAAAATGCCTCCTGCCAATCCACTAAAAATGCAGAAGGGAAAATGGATTACTTACTACTATAGCTCTTTATTACAACCTGTTTTCTTAAACATATGCACTGCAACCAGTTCAATTAAAAGTGTTAGGATAGATATATGAGGTTAAAGGTGAAATTGTCTGCCTTGTTTTATCTGAAAAATCTCATCTGAAATCAAATCTAATTAGCATAATTGTAGCTATAAGATCTATGAATTGTACAGGTAGAGAATATGGATTACATGTTGCCTGTATGAGATGCATATTCTAGAGAGGTGAGGCACAGGAACAGTGTCCAGAAAAGCTGTGAGTACCTCATGCCTGGAATTGTTCAAAGACAGGTTGGATGGATCTTGGAGTAGCCTCTTCTAGTGGCAAGTGTCCCTGCCCATCATGTCTGTGTTGAAGAAAATTATCTTTAAGGTCTCTTCCAACCCAAACCATTCTATGCTACTATGGTAACTTGTCCACGTTCACAGGACTGATGCTAGAGTGAAACTGATTGCTTCAGAGAGGGTCCATGGGGGGCAAACTGCACTAGCCTGCACTGCTGAGAATGGAGCAGCTTTCTTCACCAAAGAAGGCAGATGGTGTAACACTGGTTCTCTTCCCAAAACTGTGTCCCATGTATTTCTTGAGAATACACTGAGGAACAGGGAAGAGGATTTTTTTTGCTAGGGACTTCTTGAATTTCTAAATTTTCTGTCCTTGGTACATTTAAGAGAGCAGCTTGTCATATAAACCAAACAGGAATCTGCAACGGCAGTACTTATGTTAAGAGGCATCCTGCCCTAGGAAAAAATGAGGACCTTTGATTTTTTTCACTAGGCCAAACCCAATAAGAAATCTGGCATAAAAAATGTAAATACATGTAGGGCACCACTCTGCACTGTGGCTGTTCTATGCTGGCTCAGCAGTGTCACCCACAGCAGCAATGTGGCACCCCCAGAACAGAGAGCTCATCATTGCCTTTGCAGCTCATCATTCTTGCTCCCTGCAGATACTTCTTCCCAGAAACCTTCAAGCTGCTGAAACCATCTTGCTACCATCCATAATGGACAGAGACTGTCAGTGTGATCTACACTGTGTGTGGGGTGTGACCTACCCCAAAATGAGCAGAAAGCAAAATTGGCCCAGCATAATTTTGATGGATGCGTTTTGCATCATGTATCCTGGGTAGGAAACCTTTAGACATTTTTAGGAGGGCACAGAAAACCCAGGAGCCTCATGACCTTTGAGAAGTCAGGATAGTGACTGTCTAAAGTCCTAAGGCTCAATGGCATTGGCAGGAAAGGAGCTGGAGTTCTTGTCTATGCTCTTTAAGGGACTGGCTGGACATGACTCCAACCCCATAGAAATCCAGGTGCTTTTCAACCCCTCTTCTGATGACTTTTAAATCCCTCAGGATAAAATACAGCAAGCAAACACACACAAGTGAGGTAAACTAAAAAAAAAAAAAAAAAAAAATTAAAAGTTACGCATTGCACTGGGTCACCCAGCCATATGAATGTTAATTCATAAAACAGCTAAAGAAAGCAGATGAAGAGTAAATCATAGCCAGCTAAATTAAATGGCACCAAATTCAGTAAAATAATGCTATTGTGGGTTCAAGATCAAACTGATCTGTAACTTTTGACTGCTCAAAGAACCCAAAATAGCCCTATTCGAACCACACTGCTGACTTTCTTTCCAATGACCACTTTTTAAAAAATTTTGAAGTATAGAAATTGCATAATATAGAGTGCTTAGTCACTTCAGTATGTGTTTCTGGAGTTTTTCTTTATTTATGTCTATGTTTGCAAGGATTCATGAGTTTTAAAAATACCATATCTCTTCATTTGAGTATGACATGGACTCTGCAAGATCACCACACAAGAAATAAAATGTAGGTGATTTATTTTGATTTAAGCTGATATCCAGTAACTTACTCATGTTCCCTGATAATTGACTGCAGTTCATTATCTGCTTGGGCAACACTTGATGTCAACCACTTGTTTCACTCACTAGATAAGCTTGGTAAATTTTGTGATATGATCAGTGATGCTTGTGGGTGAACATTCTAGCTGATGTTAAAACGGACGTTTTGTACTGCTACACAGCTCATTTTCTGCAAATCCTGGTTTTGTAGCCTAATGGTATTTCATTCTGTCACCTGACAAATTCCAGAACTTTATTCTGTGTCCTACCTTTCATATGCATGAAAAAGGAATGCATATGTGATGTAAACAAAATCAGGAATCAAGCCAAGAGCATCTTCATTCGGACCACATGACCCCCCCCCGCCCCCCTTTTTGGCTTCAGAGCAGGAAGCTTAGAGTAGCAGGTCTGCAGGGATTATATTGATTATCTGCAGGTATTCCTGTCTTAAACCATAAATGCACCTGTGGTTTACAAAATATCAGGTGTTGGAATATCACTCGGTAACAATAATACTATAGTCCTAATAATGCTACCATATTGATAACAGTAATACCACATAATGATAGTAATGCCACAAAATTAAGAGATCCTGGAAAAAAATCAATACAAAACTGGATCCCCATGAAAGAGAGACTGACACTGACTGAATTTTTAACACATATTTGCATATTCACATATTCACTCTATGTGAGCTTTCCTAGCTGGTCTGTTCATTCTATTAGCACCATGACTGATCTTTTCATTAATCATTCAATCTGAACTCACATCATTCACTCCTAACAATTCCCCTGGTAACAAAGCCCTCACAACCACAAAAACCCTTGAACTGACCATGAATTTAAACCAATTCACAAGCCTGTCCCTCTTAAGAATCCCCCTAATCCTTCTTTCAGTATTATTTCCTGCCCTGCTACTTCCCACGACACTGATGACAATCAGAGAACTGCCAAACACCTTTCCACCCTCCAACTACAATTCTTCCACTTAATTACAAAACAGTAATGATCCCACTAAACAAGGGAAGACACAAATTATTTTTAATCCTAATATCATTAATAACACTTCTACTGATAATTAACCTTTTAGGCCTACTAGAGTGTACATTCACCCCTGGCAATCAATCACATTTGCCTGTTATGTATTTTACTGTCAAAGTCTACAGCTCTGTGGTGCACAAGTTACTGCAAGACCCTTTCCATGAGACTCCTAACCAATTTTCCTTTTGCCAGATGAGAACATCAACCTTTCCATCTGGCCCAAGCCACCCTCAGCAACTACAATACTGTTTTAGTAAAAGTCGTCTTCTGGGCAGAGGCGTAAGAAAACACACAAAAATTAAATATATGCTTTGGGTTTTCTCTTGTGGCAAATGCCCATGGTTTCCCTATTGGTGAAGGATGTTTCTTTCCTTAAAAAATTGTTTTTTAGTTCTTCCCTTTTTGTGTGCAAAATAAATATATCTAGCAATAAGTAAATATATAGCCGCCCTGGGTAGACCTGTGAAATGTTCTCAATAGTGCTGTAAAGCTGTTCAGAACAGGTATAGGTAAAATTTCAGGGCAGTACCTGCCAACTTGCTCTCATGGGCATGACCCGTGGGCTCTCAGAGGGAAATTGTGCACTGCCAGCCCTCTGCCACCCACGCAGTCACAACCTCTGGGCACAGCAAACAGCCAGTCTGCACCTACAGCTTCATTACCATTTCAGCAACACCTGAAACTGATGACTCAGGAAATTTCAGAACTGATGACTTCTTTCTACCTATGTGGCTTTTTTTCCATGGCAGGCAGTAATTCCACGGTACTTACATGGTATTAAAGGTGTATTGGAAACACAACATGTACGTCTTCTAAGTAGTAAGATGGTGATCCTTTATTATCAAAGAGACATTCCAGCACAGTCTGGAGCCTCACAGGCAGCTCTAACAAGTGAGACTCGGTCTGTAGCACTCTTGGCTTGCCTGTGTGTCATTTCAAAGCTATGTCATGAAAATGCCCTTCTAAAGAAGTGTCTACATGCAGAAATGTTGCAAGACTGAAGTTCTAATGTGGTTATACTCCTAGAAATTGCAGAGTTATTGGCAGGTGTTTTCAGGTTCATTTTAAAGTGTCCTCCCAATAAAAACAGGACAGAACTGCATGTTGCTTTGCATTTAGGTTCAGGTACATGAAGGTAAACTTCATTTATATTTATATTGTCTTCTCCTGTTCTAGTATATGGGATATCTACACACTTTATATGAAGTGAAATTCTCTAAGATAAAAAATATCATGTATGATCAGGAAAGAAATTACCATAATAATAGTAATTTGCTTTTGCAAATATCTTTCATTTCAAGTGGCTTTACAAACCCTAGCTTTTGCTCAGGCTTAGACTTTGTGTGAGCAGGTCTAAAGATCATACACATATTTGCAGTAAGGCCCCAAGAATTTATTTGCACAGAATATGCAAAATCACAGGTACATTTAGTGAGCAGTAAAGTCACAGCTCTATAAAGGAAAGCCTATATGAGAAAGAAGGAATTATAGTACTATTGTTGTTTGTCAACATAAGGTTTTCAAACACTTCCCAGCTATTACTTGCACCCAAGGCTCTGTTTCAGTAAAGCCATGAAAGGACCATTCCTGAGTCCAGTGGTGTTGGATCAGGCCTTCCTGTATATTCTCCCATGTCACAATATTTGAAGTACCACTTAAACAGCTTGTTCTGTCTCATTGACATGGCATCTGCCTATATAATCACCAACTCTCTTTGCAGCAGCTGTCTATTCATTCCCCAGAACATTAAACTAGCTCTAACTAACCAGAAAGAAAGTAAAACTAGTGTAACACTTCAGGCTTCAGCAGCTGGGTCTTTAAATAGGATTTCTGGCAGATCTGTGCTTGTCTGCAGCCATTCTGCTGCAGAGGTACTGCTGTAGGTAGAAGGGCCTTTCACTGCACAGCTTGTAGCTGTATCTACTAGATCAACTGTTTAAAAGTCAGCAGGAGTACACCAGCCAGAAAAGGTTCTGATTAAATCAGAGTTAGCGCACTACATGCAGAAAATGCTGGTAGACAAGAGAAGTTGAATATATACCCAAAAATTAAAACCCTGATATTGCTTGGTCAAGATGGAGGAAGATGCTTAGCACATTTGCTGTTTCCTAAGACAGCAGAAAGACTGAAGTAAATAATTTTATGTCTGTTGTGAGCTGCACTCAATCAAAAGAAATGTTAAACTAATGACCCTTTTTATTTGCCATAAGAAATTCATATTTTTACCTAGGAGCATCAAGTCTTTCCTCTAACATGTAACAGGCTTGGCCTCTGTTGGCAAAACAAAATAGGAAAAAAAAAAAAGGGTAAGATAAAAGAAAATGTTTTACCGTTAAAGAAATCAAAAAAAGCTAAATTTAGAAGATATCATTCATAGCAAGAGCTATATGATGCAGAGAACAACAATGGAGTCCTTTTCTGCAAGTATCTGTCAGATGCCTGACAGGGGACCCCGGGCAAACATGTGCACTTGGGAGCTGCGCAGTCTATTCATCAGCTTTGAAAGATATTTTGGGACAGCCGTGTGTCTCCAGGTCGTCACCATCCCAAGAGCAGGTTTCCATCAGAACTGCAACATTTCCGCCCTTCAGCAGGCTCTGGAGGCAGCCTCTGGATTTCTCCCAGTGTGAGTTTCCAGGAGATGGTGGGTGCCCTGCTGCAGGGTGTCATTCCCCTGTGAGCTGTGGCTGTGGTTTACCAGCAGCCTTTACCTTTCTTGTTTTCCTCCCAGGCTGCTCCTCAGAGGCTCATCCACTACCACTGAGGAATTTGGCACACACAGGAGCAGAAGGCAGGTCTTGTCTTCTCCCATGAAGTGCCTCTTGTGACTCCAATGCCATATTCACTGGAACAATAACCTCTGGTGTTGACTCATTTAATGCATAAAGCATTTTAGTGTATGTTTAAATTTTTGTCAGTGTACCTTCAAACTGCAAGAGTAAAAAGAAAACCTGGAAAAGAGAGGTCTATATATTTATTTAGATCGTTTGACCTTCTGCTCAAGCATTGTGATGTTTGATGCACTTTAGAGCAGATATTATAGCAACATACTGATCTCGTCTAGCTATTGTGAAAGGGTGCTAACATTTTTCTGCAAGATTAATTTCTTGAACACCTTTAATATACTGATGAAAGGCCAGAAAAATGAAAATGCCCTTAGGACTAAAGAAACAGACAGTTTGGACAGCAGGTTTAATGTTTCTCCTGCGGATTCACATGGTAATAGTCCAAGTGTTACATTCTTACTTGTCCACAGACAGAATTTTATAATGTATTTAGAAATCAAAGTTTTACTATTTATCTCAAGAGTAAGAGACCTGTACATTTCTGGATCATGCATAAAACTTTCAAAAGGTGAGCATTATGTAGGATCAATTCAACATATTATCTGATTAATTTCTGTAGAAAACTATATAATAAAAATATTATATACTTTTCTATATCAACTTATTTTTGTTCCCCAAAAGATAATTAAGACTTTTTTTTCAGTTAAAACTTTTAATACTAATCTTTATATTGGATTGTATTGTCTTCAAAATATAAACACCACTCACCTCTGCTAATAATTTAGGCAATTATGATAACAGCAGTTCAGTGCCTTAATTCAACAAGCACCAAAAGTGTTTTCTACCTGTTTTCTGGCTATGCCATTAATACTCTCATACTAGGCAGCTTTCTGGAGCAGTTCGGAAAGAAATGCATTAAATTTGTAATACTGACCCACCTCTGGCCTTTAGACAACTGGCTTTTGCTCAGCAATTTCAAATGAAAATGATACTGCTTTAAACAAGCTTTTTAATTACATCTATTGGGATTACTAATGCAAATGCATGAAATGTATCAATTTATTATTACTAGTTTTTATAAGCACGGGAGCATCTGATTTAGTCCATTTGGCTTTGGAATAAAAAAAGCCTAAGGTGGGTCTCTCCTGAATGGTACTGGTTTCTGTAGAAATGAAACCTATGATTTAATTCCAGATTAGCAGAGATTTTCAAAGGACTTGTGCCTGACAATATGTCCCAACTGACTTAGAAATGGTATTTTTGTAGGGATAAGGCACTAATGGTTTAATAAAAATAAATTTGATCCTCACACACTATTGGCATAGCACAACGTGTCTGAGACTCAGTGAGAATTGTCTCCATTTCACAAGGAAATAGTGAGCATTTTTATTTCAAATAAAGTAAAAGATTTTACTTTCCAATAGTTCTTAATCACTGTAATGAAAGATATTTCAATTTAATTATGTCATACTTTAAGTAGCAGGCAAGTTTTGTAAAATAATGTAGCATACTGAAATGTAGGTGAGTGTAATGCACAGAGAGGTTTGTAAAGACAGAGGTTACTGCCACTATCTAAGTAGATGCACAGTTACTGTGGGGAAGGGTGCATTCTGAAACTCCAGATAAATACTTGTCAAAAAGGCCAGTGTAACAGTCTTTTTTCGTCTTTTCTTTTCTTTCGTTTTTTTTAACAATCTAGTACAGGAAATACATCTGAACATTTGGGGCATCCATCCCTGGGCACCCAGCAGTCGTGTCAACACAGCAGCTGTGTGCAGGGCTGCCCCAAGTCAGGATAACATGAGGGAGCTGCACAGCATTTTTCATGCCTCCCAGTCAACACTCTGCAGATGGCAAACATGGAATGAAAATGTCCTCAGGACTGGAGCATGAGAGAAAACGGCATTTACTGTTTACACTTTTTGGTGAGCTCTGACAGCAGCTGCCATCTCAGGTGCATCCCACAGGAAGCTTTCCACACATCAGAAGAAATGCTTAGACGCCTCAGGCATATGTCTGGGGTTTAGATGATTTCATATTGCGTTTTCTTCTGGATACAGCGCTTCATGCAACATTTTTTGGTGAGATGGGGCCTAACTCAGAAAAAGGGCCTATGAAGAGACTTGGCCTGACTCACTAAAAAGCGCACTGTGATTGAAATGTTCAAAGCTTTGCTATTATAAATGAAAAGCATCTGGAAGAATTTGATTTTTATGTTTTGGATTCATATTAATTCCTGTGCATTAAGTCTCAACAGTTGCACTGGGGTTGCACAAGCACATTTAAATTCCTTTGCCTTTGTTTTTTCCTGTAACTGCTGATTCTGGTCCTAGCAGTGATCTTTCTTTTCATTTCCTTGTTCTTCTGTGACCTTTACGAAGAGCATTTCAACCTTTCTGACAAACCAGACATGGCAAAATAAGAAAACATTTTGAAGACATACTTTTAGATAGATAAGTTAGAGCTGTTAGACAGGGAGTGATAATTAAGTTCATTTTTGGAACTGCTTAAAATCAGATCACATATACATATCAGTAGGTTCTCATAAGAATATGTCCTGAGGCTACCAATCAGTGTTGGCATGGGGATTGTGTTACATATTCCTCAGGACCTTGGAACCTGAGACTACAAACATTTGCTTTATGGGAGACCTACTCAATCATGTCAAGTTATCTATGCATATACCTGATTACAGGCTTTGGCATTTGGGTTGGGATTTGACACCAACAGACACTACATGTGACAGGACAGAGCTGGCAGGCACAGGCTCAGTCTGAATGGGTGTCTCCACAGCCAGGAAACCACTCTTATATCCTGCAGATGGTCAGCAGCAGTGCTAGAGAGGGCTCTGTCAGCATCTGCCTCCTCAGCCACCCAAGTGTCATCTCATCAGATACAAGCCAAGCTATGTAAATGCAGTGTGAAATTAAAGGGTTACAACACATTTCGTCACTTCTCATTTGCATATTCCTGGGAGTAAATTGAGATATGACACATAATAGTCAGATTTGAAAGGCATTTTATTTTGGCTTGATGGCTGATTTTCTCACACTTTGACTGTGCCTGTCCCTCCACCCTTGCAGGAACCTGCATAACTGCAAACACAATCAGAGCAGTTGTAAAGTGAAACGTAATCTGGCAGTCAGATACTCATGTCACACTGATTGCACCCAGGAGGAGACTGAAGACAGGATGGAAGGCAGATCCACAGATGCTGATCTGCAGGTAAACCATGTTCCCCATGGTGGAAACTCATTGCCCCAGATCCCCATCAAAGTCAGACATTTCCAGGTATGTGGCCTCTTATTTTGGAAGAAGCTTTGACCCCCAGCTGTGGGTCCAGAGCCCTCAGCTGGGGAATGGAATGGACAACACATCAGATCTTTGCTACCTGGGACATAGGTGTATTGGGAAAATCCTTCTGGCCCATTCATCTGGCTTTGGGAAATGACACAAGATTACCCTTAATGCATAGTAGCATCTAGTGCCAGCAGCACAAAAGCAGAGTGTTAGAAGGATTGCTTTTTTGAAGAGGTGGTGAAATGCTAGTGTGTATGTGCTGATGTGTTAATAGAGTCCTCTGATACAAAGATCATGCTAAAGTCATGTATTTCACTGTAGTAGAGTTCTCCAAGTGGGGGGGCTCTTCAAATCACATTACACCAGCATTGTCAGAGCAGGAGCGTGCCTTGGCTCATGTCCCTGAGTCCTAGCAAATGGTATTTATTTGAGTGCTCTGTGCTTTGCTGTGACAAAACCCCACCAATTTGCAAACAAAAACCTGAAAACGTCAATAGAGGCAGAAAAAGAAAACCCAAACAATTCCTCTTAGGCACACCACGATCAGATAACTCACAGTATCTTGTCATAAACTTTTATTATCCTCAGCGTTGCAGGATACAATTGGGATACTAAAAGTTCTCAGCAGAGTGGCATGCTCTGATTTTGTAATCTGACTAGCAGGAATGGTCAGGATCCAGATTTGCTCTCCCTAGAAGAAAGTATACTGGAAACAGCTCTTGACAGATGTCAGAGGGAGAGATAGTGTATCAGTCCTACTGGAGTTCACCAAGAAATAAAATGACACAGGGTAAAAAAAAAAGAAAAATTAACTTTACTTGGAAATGGAGAAAATCGTCTAAGAAGTTCTGTCAGAGCATATAACATTTTACTTAATGGTGGAATTGCTCAGTAAAATAGTTTCCAAGGGGAATGTTGAACTTGAGTGATGTTTTCCAGCGTTATCATGTACCAATCTAGAATATGCTTCCAAATGGACTATTGTATGCTCAGGGGTTTAGTACCTCTCTCAACACAGCTTCAGCTAAATATCTGTAAAGGGTGTGCATCTGTATTTTCTTTGTCTTGAGTAATAGCTACTATTTTTTTCATTTATGTGGCATTGTCAGTGTGTATTCATCGATTTACAGAATTGTGCCTTCTGACAAAAGTTCTGGAATCCAACTGTTCATTTTTGGTTCCCCATCCTGTGGATACTGAAGTGACCACTCAGCCAGAAGGCTAGGAGCAGAGTGGCAGTGGCAACAGTGGCTTTAAACAATATTTTGTGCTGCCTTAGCTCTGGGTCTAATTCATCTGTGTGGAGCTCAGAAGTATCCTGTGAAGATTTATGTGGGAGGTAGATCACGCCTGTGATTACTACCCATCGAACACAGGAAGAAGTGGAAACCTGTGGATGTAATTTTTAGCAGTTCTACAGAACAGCCTACACCAAAAACCACCAGTTTGGCAGTTGGCTTTGTGAGTATACTACTCTTACCAGCATTAAAACTACTTGTAATCTCACACTGACCTTTAGATTTTGGGCCATACACAGCTAAAATCATCTAATTATCCCAGCTGTCTGCTGATAAATTATCCTTGCAAATTCTCCTATTAACAGTCTGTAACTATGAAACATACTGTGCTACATAATTTTTCCCAATCTGCCAGAAAGTTCTAGTCAAGCATATAGTCAAGCCTCTCACCTTTCTCATGCAGGCTATTTTCTCTCAGACATGCAATCATCAGAATTACTCTTTCTTAAGGACTTCATTAAGGGAAAAAAATCTCAATGTATGACTTACAGCATTTCCTTATCAGTGCCTGAAGCATAGCTCATTCTGGTACAAGAGCTTATTTGAAGAGAAATCAAGCACATGTCCCTCACTTTCTCTACAGTGTCCCACAATGCTGCTTTTTTCCAACCAAATATGTTTCTGGTCCTGACAGGATTGTCTAGCTGAAGGCCACTGTGACATGCAGGCTTGCAGTCCATGTTACCAAGGATAGCATAGTATACAAACACTCTACATATATTTGCATGGTTTTGTTTTATTTTTTCTTAATCATGTATTCCAGACTCATTGCATCACTGTGCCTCCATTGTGAGCTATTTCACTCCAGCCATCTCCAGCACCTTGCATATTTGATATCACATTATGCATGTAAAGATTTTCTTCACTTAGATGCAAGTGACTGTGTGATAGCCCATTCATTTTCATTGAAAACAGCTTGATATTTTGCAGTTCTGCCAACAGGCATGAACTAATCAAAAGTGCTCCACTTTCATTTTGTGCTTTAAAAAGGACAAAACTCTGGTATCTCAAGAAAAGCAAAAAACACGAATAGGAAAGAATAAAAAATTCAAAAACTTAGCTACTGACCTCCGTTTGGCTGTGAGTTACTAATTATATCGTTTTCACCCCCTGTTACCACAACCATTATCTGACACTGAAGGTTTTTAACAGATGATTAAAACTAATGTTCCTTGGATCTATTTTCACTTTTTTGATAATTTCAAGCATTTTCTAATTTCTGTCTATTGCAGATAGGAATCAATAATGGCTATGCAGATCCTTCTAAGGTAACTATGCATGAGTAGCAATACAAATTAAAAAAAGTCAATGTAACTTCATGCTTCTTGTTGGCTAAATATGGAAGAGGAGATCATTGTCTTCAAACACATCTGCAAGTTCATTGACACAGAGAATTTGTCAGGCTCATATTACAGTGTCAGCTTCCTGGGGCGATACTAGGAGCCACAGGACAGGAGTCATGAGGTGCCAAAAGGTATTCCTGCAGGCATGGTTTTGTGGGAATGGCAGCAGACTACCAGATCAGTCCCTGCATATGTAACAGGTGGTCTCTCTCCTTGCCCTGTTGCCTATCTGCTTCTGCTTTTAAGTTTTTTTACTGGATGTCTTCTTGCTCTACTATTTTACTACCACTAAGTACTATTTTAAAATAAAGGAAAATTACAAATTAGGAAAAGAGCTTAAATGAGGGCCTTTAAAGCCTCCGGAGCTTTGTTTCCCACCTCACTGCTTGTCAATGCTGCTTCTGTAGTACTTGGGGTTGAAAAACCTATCCAAAATCTTATCAAAAGCATCAAGCACTCTTTATGTCAACATTTTCATACAGCAACATTCCTAATGACTTCACTGGGACATTATCAGGATAGGAATCAGGAGTACGTATCCCAGCATCACATGTCTTTGAGCAAAAGACATGGTAAAATTTTGTGGGTGTTAGATAGGATCTTGGTACTATTTTAGAGGAAGAGATTTAGTGAAGATCCTCAATATATTCTCTGTTCCCTTGATTGTTCATGGTCTCTCTCTTGTGGAGTATACATTCTCAAACACTTACTTGACTTAATATCAGCACAGACTCGTATATTCTTGCATGTGTACTGTCACATTTTCCAGCAAATTGTTCTGAGGCCACGGATAAAATTAGAGGATATATTATATATTATATATTATATATTATATATTATATATTATATATTATATATTATATATTATATATTATATATTATATATTATATATTATATATTATATATTATATATTATATATTATATATTATATATTGTATACTATATATTATATATTATAATAAAATTAGAGGCAATATTTAATATGGTCTGGAAGGTGCTTCTCTTTGATAAATGGGTGTTGGTCAAATAAAATTCAAATAGTAGTAGTGAATGTGAATAAAACCTGTTAGCAAACTGCTTGTTTTCATTGCAAGAGTAAATCTGTGAAAGCCACAAAGTTTAACTCCATGCTACTGGAATCCAGAATAATCTGTGAAACTGGCATAGCCTTATGGTGGCCATAAGAGTAGTAAATGTCCCTATTTCAAGTTTAATTTTTAAACTGAATTTGGACAATATTATGGGGGTTTTGCTGTAAATAGACTTTATGTTTGTGTGTTCCCTTTTTAAATTATGAAGACACGTTAAACAGCAGTGAATGTGTCTCGCACCTTTCAGCCATATATCCAGAATATTGGAGGTGAAAATTGTGGCTGTGATTGATATACGTGTGTTGCTGAGCTGCTAGTGCAGTTACAGTCCCAAGTCACACACATGCTCTTTCAGCTGCTTAAGCGTAAGGACTTAGAGTAACTACAAAGAAAAAATATATAAGTACTACATTCTAAACTACATGTTCTAATTCTGATCACTAATTTAATCATTTAATTCTCATAGCTACCATGCTACTCTCATAGCAAACTGGTAGGGCCCAGAACTGAGAAAAACAAAAGTAATCATAAAAGTTAACAGTTTTAATGTGCCCATTAGGAATGCAGTGACAAAAGTCTGAACACTTCCAGCTGCAGCAATGTTAGGCCATACACTTGTGACAGACTAGGTGATTCTCTTTATTTATGTCAGATTTGCTTTTGTGCACCAATATCCTTGCACTTGAACCCAGTACAGGTGCAGCCAGCCAACCATTTTCTTCAGGCACCCAGGAAACCCCCTCTCTTTTCTGCAGCACACACTTCCCTAGAGAACCTTCATTACATTGGTAATGCTTTCTCATTTATTTGCTTCTGATGTGTTTGAGGTCTTCAGAGTGCTATTGAGTGTGGCTTGAGTTAGTCAAATCTTGGCCATTAGGTGACAGGAGGAAGAAAAGCTCCTAACAACCCAAAGCAGGCAGCCAGTTTTTTGCAGAAGCTGCAAAAACGGCAACAAAAGGCCAAAAGAAAGTCAATCACACTTGATTGCATTAATAACCAGTTACAGAAAAGCAGTATAGGAGCTGATAAATTAAAAACTTGCGATGAAAAAGTGGCAGAGACAGCTGCTGAGTAAGGTCTTAAAACCCCATCATGACTGATGTAGTAGTGTGACCTATACAGTCTGCCAGTTCCCAACACAAGCAGCTGCTAAGATCGTTGATTGAATGTACAAATGTGTACCAGGGACAGCATCCAACTTTTAGCTGTGTTGAGGTTTGGCTAAGACTAAAATCTTCTGTAATTTTGCCAGAGCACATTTCTGTCCTCTGCTTGCCAAGATCTAAGAAGAGTGGTATTTTGGAACACTGGGACGTGAACTTAGAACTAACACCTTCATCACTCCCAGAATTATTTTCAAGAAAACCTTCGAGACTTAAGACACATTTGGAATTGTTTGTTTACTGGCATGCCTGCTATCTCTTTTTGTTTCTTTCAAGTACAGTCATGGGAAATATTTTCTTTCTCCTTTTACAACAGAAAAGGAAGATAAACAAGGAGATAATTATGAAAGAGGCAAGAATGGGAAATGATGTGAAAACAGATTAAAAATTCTAGAGAATAGAGAAAAATAAGGAAAGAATTGGAGGGGAAACGGAATGAATAGGATTAATAACTATTCTGTTATCTTGTATATAGTTATAAGAGGGGAGGGGAGGGGAGGGGAGGGGAGGGGAGGGGAGGGGAGGGGAGGGGAGGGGAGGGGAGGGGAGGGGAGGGGAGGGGAGGGGAGGGGAGGGGAGGGGAGATCCCACGTCAGTACTCACAGGAAAAAGTGATGGCTGCTCAGTCCTCATCAAATAAAGGGAAGCTGATGGTATCAATATGGGGCCAGATCATCCCATAAAGAGGGATAGAGACGGCCAAAGGGCTGAATGCAGGCTCTACAGACACTAAAAGTTTGCTGTTAGTTTCTAAAATCAAAACAAAACCAAACCAAAAACAAACAAACAAACAAACCCAAAAAACCAAACTAAACAAAACCCCAAAAAACAAAAACAAAATACCCAAAAAACCAGAAAAACCAACCAACTAAACCCCCCCCCAAAAGCAATAACAACAACAACAAAAACAAAAGCACACAAAACCCCCCAGAAAGCTAAGCCTTTAGTAGCTGTCCTGTGCTTCTCAGATGACATCTGGTGGACAAAAGCTAAAGAGATGAAAGCATTCTGCCCTCGTAGTGCAGAACCTTGATCTTTGCTCACTACTGCACTACTGCACTACTGCACTTACTGCAGGTGCACCTATCAGCTATCCTCCATTCTCTGCTTATCCACCCCACACCCCCAGTCCACTACAACAGTTGCTCAGAATAAGCACCTATCACCCATGTACCTGCAACAGCTTTTTTCAGCACTCATATCTTTTATTTATTCCTTAATTATTATTCTTACTCATGTCCTGAGTTTGTTTAATTCTGACTTGAAAGTCTGAGGCTAGGCTAGAGTGGGTACCCCATTTCCAAAAATAAAAATACAGTTAAAGCCCATGGTTGCAGCAACAGGGTGCTTTTATGGTGTAGGATAACTAGACAATTTTACGAATGCCTTCACAAGTGGATAGTTGTACTCAGAAGGTTAAAGGCTTTAGTTTCTTCTGATTATTAATTTACTCTTCCTCTTTTAAACTAATTCCACTTTGCTTCTCTTACAGCGTCTGTCTTTTCTGCTTGATGCTTTGCAACTGCCCTAATGCATCCCAGTTGAGGTCTCAGAAATAAGTTAGCAATATAAAGGGGGGGAAAAGGCACTCTGAAGAGAAATACGTACTTAGAAAAAAAAAAGTGTTTCTTCTGGGAATGCTTATACCTTGTGGTGAAACAGGTGGTTTCCTCAAGAATCTCATGGACAAGAATATTATGTTCTGGTGCAATCCTTTTTCTCTATTTGACTCAAAGGATTTCAGAAAATGTCAGAATCTGCTGAATCAAGGCTGTAACACATGAGACCTCTGCCATGAGTAAGGTGACCATGATCAGTTGTTTGATTTCTGGCATTGCATCTTCCAGGTTAAAGTTTTGGGGGTTTTTCTGTTAGCTGCTTTTTTTCCTGTTCTATGTACACTCTATTCCTTTAAATGTTAACAACTGTATCTTTTCCTTGGTGTATTTTCATGCCTTCTCTTTGTGCCAAATCTTGAAAGATTTCATGAAGAAAAACACACAGAAAAGTCAGGGATTAATTGAATTCAAACACCAAGCTAAGCTGAAAAAGAATGTAGCAGAAGTCAGAAAGAAATGACATAATTATCTAGATTGCTTCTTCTAGATTCAGATCACCTATTTACCTGTCTGGCAAACAGGCCATCCAAGAGTCGTGGCATCATATTTGGTCTGGCTGAGGTGGAGTTAACATTCAAACAGCTGTGGTTTCTGTTTGTAGCCACAACAGCTGAGGCCATTCCAGTGCTGGGCCCCTGGTGAACAGTGCTCAGGCGGCATCTCCAACACCTCCCACAAAGACCAGCAGGCTTGGAGTGTGCAAGAGGCTGGGAAGGGAGACACAGCTGGCCCAAACTGACCAAAGGGACATTCCATACCATACGATGTTGTAAAAAACCAAAAACAAACAAACAAACAAAAAAAACCCCAAAGAACCCCAAAAAACAAAAACAAAACAACCAAAAAAACCCCAAACCAAACAAAAAAAACCAACTAAGGGGTGTTGAATATTTTTATTAAGGTTTTTGACTTCTAAAGCAACTGCTACGGGTACTCGGGCCATATTCCCAGGAAGTAGCCAGACACCACCTGCTAAGAGCAATTAGAGAATAAATCTTTTTGCTTCACAGTGTGGCCTTTGCCTTGATCTCAACCAATGAGTTTTTCATCTCATTTTCTCCCCCTGTCCTGCTGAGCAGAGCAAGAGATGGAGTATCTTTGTGGAGTCCTGGTGCCCAGTCAAGGTGAACTCACTGCAGGCATATCCTGGCTGAAACAAATTCTGCTCTGCAGAAAGAATGAAGTCTTGTTCTGGCACAGCTGAAAGCTGGGGTTCATCTTTATACGAGCATCACAACTTGATGTCCGAGTCACTGCTGCCCAAAGCCAGAAGTAACCAAATCTAATTATGCTCTGATACCTGAAATATCCCTGCATATGGTTTTCCAGAACAACTGTATAAAGTCCTCAGGATTCTGAGTAACTCACAGGTAAATTTAAACAGTCATAAACATTAAGCAGGCAGAAACAGGTGAGCTGCTGAACAGTGCCCGAGTTACACTATGAGTGGACACACCTTATTAAAACACTTTCTGAAAAGAGGATTCCTGTAGAGCAGTCCCCAGCCAGTGACCAATTTGCTGCTCAAAGTAACACGGAAGGGCTGACAATCACCAAAAGAAAGCAAATGCTAACACAACTTCTTTTTTTCTTTTACACCCAGAAGTGAAGGCCAAGACAAAGGAGACTTTGAAACATTGATTTGCGTACGTGAGTGAGAAACAAGACCTTCAGAGCCCGCCCCCAAGAATTTATTGAATCACGTGGAACTCTCCACATTCAGACAGGATAACGAGGGTTCATCCCGGTTTTCCTGAAGGAAGCAATCCATACAAACCCTTGAAGAGAAGTGAAGCCAGGGCCAGCGAGGGGAGCCAAGAAATAAAGAGTTAAACGGAGCCAGAGAGGGCGCGGCCGCCCCTCCCCTGGGCGGGCCGGCGGCAACATGGCCGCGCTGGCCCCGGCGCTGGCGGCGGCGGCCGGGCGGCTCCAGGTAAAGGCCGCCGGCAGCCCGGTACGGCGGGGCCGTGCCTTCCCGAGGAGCCGCGGCCCCCCGGAGGAGCTCCGGGCTGCGCGGGGTGTGGGGCTGGCCGCGGGACCCAGCCCCTGTGGCAGCCCTTCGGTGTGCGTTCGTGTGGGCGGGCGGGTCGCTCCTCACCCCAGTTCCGTGCCCGCGCCGCTTAAAATTACCTGACCCACGCCAGGAGAAAACCGAGAGCTCTGCACTGTGGTGTTGTCTGCGTGAAAGTAACCAACGAGCATTAAAAAAAAAAAAAAAAAAGCTTGTCAATAACAGTTGATTTTGTTATCTGCAGAATGAAAGCTGTTCCAGTACTGCAGGTGCTGGCCGACAATTTCAGAGCTGGAAGATCAAAGGTGAACGAGCTAAGAAAGTTGAATTCATAAGAACTGCAGAAAAGCTAAAAGCTCAGTAAGTTAAACACTTTATCATAAGTATGTTTTCATTCTGTTCTGGAGGTAACATTATTAACTCGAGGTTCAGAGTAAGAATGCGGTAATGAAATCTTTAGGCTAAAGGCTTCCTTTTCAGGAGACCAAATTATTTTAGTTGTTACAGTAGCTTAGGGTAGGCTTATAAGCTCCAAAATGCCCTGTTGTTTGAATTACCATTTGGACTTAGGCCAGTCGTGTAAGAATTGCTGCTCTTAGGTGCACAGAAAAGCAAGTGTGTGTGGCATAACTGAGTTCTCAGTCTTCCTACTTAGCTGTGCCCTCTAAAGCCTTTAAGACATGCCAACAAAAGGGGAACTGCAGCAAAAGAACATTGAAAGACTTCATCAAGAGTATCTAAAAATAAGAGTTCAAGATAGCTCAGGCACAGAAATGATTTAAATCTGCTTCCCCACATCTTGACCAGGTGCTGATAACAACTACACTGGCAGCTGAAAGAACAGGGAGCTTTATGGGGAATAGCTAGTGTAGCCGTCTGACTGCAAGAGAGGTTTGTGAATCCTGATTGAACAGGGCACTTAAGTATCACACCAGTGTTCTACGCTGTGTGACTGAATCGAGTTCACCTTGATTATCTTGGATTTTGGGTTGCAGCTTAAAATTTGGCTGCTGGGTACTGTAAATGTTCCCAAGCCACTTGAAGTGAGGCATGCCATTTAACTGTGGCTCAGCGTCCCTCAGTGATGTCTGCGCTGGGGCTCCATCTAGGTGTGCCCTTACATTAAAACAGCCTGTCTGCCTGCATTTTCCCGGGAAAACTCTAACAAGGCTCCCAGAGAGAAAGGCATGCTCATAAAAATTCAGTGTGTAAACTACTGCGTGCTGAGGTGATTTCCTTATTAATTTCTTGTTAAAGTTCTTGAGTTGCTGCGGTATGTAGTCTTACAGCTGCACAAATATTTTCCTTGAAAACAGTTGCAGAACAAACCAGGGATTTGTAAAAATCTAAGACAGTCCCGTTAACACAGCCTGCACACTAACCTTGGAAAATCGTGGGGCTTTGCTGAGTGTTCATGCCTAACTCAGTGTGGCACCCTTTCTTCCTAGGCTTGCAAATATAGAAAAAGACAAAACTGGACACCTTTATAGTAGGAAGAGTGATTTCAGGGTAGAATACAGATTACTAGAGGAACTGGAACACAGCATGACTGTCAGCAGGAAAATGGAAAGTAAGTGAGGTTTTATTTGGGCTTGTTTGCTTTTTTTTTTCTTTAATATACTGTTTTTGGAAATAGTTTAAAAATCATTAGTACAGAGAGATGAATTTAGATGGAAGACAGATACTGATAAGTGTAAAACTTAAAAACACACAATTCATTGCAAAATTCAGAAGCATAAACATTTTGGGCCTCATATATTATTAACTGTTTTCTTTTAATCTTCAATGTAAAACCACTGTAGTGGAAAGATACTATTCAAGAAGCTTGGAATCAATTTTGTTTGTATATTGCAAAACCAAATGTAGTCCAGCTAAGATACAGTAAAAATATTCTTACCTCTACATTCACACGCTGATTGTTGCCTTTAAATATCCTTTTAAACTGTTCTGTGTTTGCGTTTTTTGAGTTTTTGGGCAATGAATATTCCTAGTTCAAATAGTGCTGTGAGATGGTACACAGTCTGTCCTATAGTGTCTGTTCCTCTTACATACTCTAATATAGTTAAAGAAAGAACGTTACTTCCTTTACTCACAGTACTTTAACTCTTTCAACAATAATCACATAAATCATGCTATGCCATCTGATACAGATCAAAACAAGTTGAATAAAGGAAAAGAACATAGAAACAATTAAAAGTATACTTTCTTACAAATTTGCATGTGTTCGGATGTGTGCCTGTATTTAAGGAATCTTAGAATATCCTTTAGATCTTGCAGTCCTTAAGAAATGTAAATTTTTGAGGAATGACTAAACTCGTAAGTTTAGAATTTTTTCCATGAGTAAGAAGGGATCATGGAATATGCATGGAAGTGATGCAGTGAGACAATAAAGAGGACAGTGATGAGAGCACAACATGTGAGATGTGAAGGTGTAGATCCTAAAAGATACACGTGTACAAACCCGCCCCCTGCCCCCAATTACCGTTTATTATGTTAAGGTCTTTCAGCATGATCTGTGTGCTTTAAGATTTTCTGTGGTCTCTGCAGGAACATGTACTTCCTTTAATCCAAATCTTTCAGTATAGAAGATGTAGTCAGAGCTTCATCCTCTTCAGTAGATGGACTCATGAGAAGCCAAGTGGTATCAATGCAAATAAGTGCACGTATGCTTGGAACACATGAAAACATTGATTCTTTGCTATTTAACACAACAAATAAATGAATCTTGTTGAAGTAGTGCATTCGTATACACTTTCAAAGTTTATTTTCTCTTCATAAAGGGGTGTTTTGAAGCTTAGGTTAAAGTCTGCCTCAAAACTCTAGAAGCTATCAGCTGCATAGGCAATATTCTCAAAGCTCCCCTTTAGAAATGGGAGCTAATAATTTTAAAATCTGCTGATGCTGTGTAGGGACCACGTGGTCATGCACATTACCAGTTAAAATGCTTAGTATTGTGGCAGTTTCTTATCATCAAACAGAATTCGTGTCCCTGCATAGATCAAGTCCCTGGTTTATTTTGGACACTTCATTGCTCTTGTTCTTTTATTGAATGTAATGCATGAAGAAACCATTAGAACTATCTGCACCTTATTTTGTTTAACAGAAGCTAAAATCCTGCAGCAGCTATCAAAAATACAAAACAACGTGAAGAGACTTCAGCAGCAATTAAAAGATGTGAAGCCTACACCAGAGTGTAAGTCATGGCGACAGATTTTAAAACATGTTCCTCTACAGACAGGTTTCTTGCATAGTTGTCTTTCTCCTGCAGACATGGGACACTCCTCCCAAGTCTTTATGATTTTGCAGGAATCTGGAAAGGGAAGACTAAACCTAGAAATGGTGAAAGACTGTGCAGTTCTGTGTGGAAACAGAAACTTACTTAGTCTTACAAGTGGTGTGTGTTTGTTCACTGAGGCTGTTGAAAGCCAGATTCCTATCTGTTCCTTTTGCCTTACAAAAAATAAACTTGGTGTTCTTCTACCATGTAACTCCCTTTGATCTGGGAAGAGGTCAAGAAGTAGGTTCTACAGGGAACTCATTTCTAGCCACCACATGATTTGAAATGTAAAGTGGAATATTCTACGAAAAATGCTGCAGGAGTTTGTTCAGTTTGGATGTTTTAAAATTTTTGGGAAATATGCTCTGAAAGAACCCTCCTTATGTGGTACCTACTACCTTTTTTGGAGCTCAGGTTGAGGGCCTCCTAGCTGAGGCCTTTTGGAAGCTAGATGATATGCACCCTATTTCATATATTCAGTGTTTTATCTATAAAAAAACACTGTCTTCTTAAACAGTCAGTCAAGATATTGAGACCTAACAAGGCATGAAAGCTGAAAAATTACGTTTAATTTATGTAACTTTACCATAATACAGGTTAGTTAAACTGTACATTCAGTGTGTCCATAGAGATGTTGTGCCGATTTAAAAGGGATTTTAGCCTAATAATATAATCTAATCTAATGGATGGATTTTCTTCCACTGCAGAATATTTCTCTGGACAGCTGTATTACTATCTTAAGTCAGGACTACAGCATGCTGACAGCACAGGACAAAGTCTTACTTTGATGTTTCTTTGTCAGCTTTGTAAAAGTAGTGGCCTGCAGGTTCAACAGGATTGCTGTTGTCCGGTATAAACCAGAGTTGAGTGTGCTTAAGTCACTGATTGCATTGCTATAAAAAACAAAAGTGGAACTTTAGAATAAGTCTGTCTCATTTTGGGAATGAGTTGAAGGTTAGTCAAGATGAGACTTCTTTAAGGGAAATAAACAGTAGTACTGGGATTTGCATCCAGTTAGCTAAGTCCCTTCATAAACACACCTTTTGAATAAATAAGTGTTTGTCTTTTAAGGCTGTTTGAGGTGGAAATGCATGATTTTTTGTACACTGAAATATGTGTTCTGAAAGTCTCCACAAGTCCTGCATTTCTGGATAGTGATGATAAATACTGTAGACTTCTTAAGTTATATGCTTTTTTTCTTCCTTTCCTTTTTTAGTTGTTGGAAAGATCAAGGAAATGATGGAAGAAATTGAAAATGCAATCAATGCTTTTAAGGAGGAACAGAGGCAAATGTATGTTTATACATGCTTCAGCTACTAGAAAAAGGGCTTTTATAAGACACAATGAAAACTGGATTAATCTAGCAAACTGTTCTTATGATTTACTCTTTTGGTAGTGATTCCTGTGGTATGTAAATCAAAGCACAAGCTATCAGCATTAGAATCTTGATAAACTGTCTTTTGGAGAGGGTGTTTATACAGCTATTGCAGCATTCCGGTGTAACAACTATTTGCCTATGAATAGGCTTTTTATGAGAGGCTGTAGAAGAGATTAGCTTGTGGGGGTTCTGTTGTTGCCCTTTCGTTGTCTAAGTGGATTTGGGGGGGGTTTCTTTTTCTCTCTGCTGGTATCAGGAGGGGATTGAGTTAATTGTATGTGTGCCATAAATGTGTTCTTTCAGTAAAAGGGTAACTCAGTTCTCATTGTGTAGAGCTTTATTATGGGATCATTACAACCGTGCTGTTACCACTTCAGTTCTTGATCTTTGAAGAATAGCTCTTGTGTGGCACTGAACAATTCCAAAATTCATTTTTGGTGAATGGACAATGAATACTGGATTTTTCTTTCTTCTCACATTTCAGTGTCTGTCTCTTTTCAGATATCAACAGCTTTTGAAAGAGGAAAAATCTGTCATTTATGAGCTCAGTCTCTTTGAGAGAAAAGTGGAACTCTGGGCATTAGGGAGCTCAACAGCAGAAAAAGTTCAGAGATTACCATCAGCCAGGGTCCCAGTTGATAAAACATTAGAAAATCATCTACCCGCAGAAGTAATAGAGTTTGAAAAATTTCTTCAGCGAACAGGGGGGCGGCAAGGAGGCTGGGATGACTATGATCATCAAAATTTTCTGAAAATACGGACAAAATATAGAGGAAGGCTGTCTTACATGGATGAAGCCCTTGAGTATCTCAGCGGAAGAACAAAAGAAGATATAGAACAGCATGACAAATGGTATCAAGAATATGTAATTTTACATGAAAGAAAAAAAGAGGTAAAAAGACCCCTCTAAAGCTTTTGAAGAGTTCAGAAAACGTACTTATTTTTGAAACGCATATTCTTGTTTTTGTATCTGCCTCTCTAGTAGTAGTGCTAGGCAGATTTTTCTTACACTTGATGATATATAACTGAGGTCTTTAGCATCCCCAACCTCCCATAGTATGTGTCTTTAATAAATAATTACAAATAAGCAAAGACATAACAACACAGAGAAGTGGGCTGTGTATTGCCAAAGTATATTACAAATGCTTTTGGAGTCAGTGATCTACCAAGTTAGATGCCAAGCCCAGAGCAGTTAGTGATCCTGTCTTCCTGTTACATTTGCCTCAAAGAATATCTGTCTCACTGTATAAGCAATACACCTAAGACAGACTGACATGCACAATTACAATTCCCTCAAGAATTATCCAAGTAATAAAAGATATACTGACATAAGAACTACCATACAAGAGTGGGTTAATTGGGAAAAAAGTAAGAACTGAAATAAGTTAGCATTAAAAAAGCATATTGCATCAACATTCATAACTGCCCAAAGTTATTATGATTGCCGTAACTGAAACAGTTTTAGCAGACACCTGTTAAACCTGCTTGTGTGATCCATAAAATAGAAAAAAAAAAGAGAGAAAAGACACGTAAGTGCTTCTTGGTTTTAAGTTTTGCCTTCAGTAGACTTTTAATTCCTTTGTGCATTTTGTGTCCTTGGAACAAATGTCTTCATCAAACTGAATCAATGTGAATATGTAAAATTTTCATGAAAAGCTTGGATTTTTTCCTATGATCTCTTGCAGTCAATTAAAAGGTGGAAAGAAAAGCAGCAGCAAGAAAAAGAAAGAAACTTGAAGGAGAAAAAGAAATCAGAAAAAATGCTCAAGGAAAGATGGCTACAGCGTGAAGAAGCTCAGAAACAAAAAGCAGAAGAAGAAAGTAAAAGGAAACAAGCCCGAGTTGAAGTCTGGAAGAAACACAAAGTAGTAGCATTTGCAATAGATCAACCATCACAACTAAAACTAGAAGAGAATATGCAACAAAAAGAGCGCCAAAGCCATGTGAAGCTACTGTTGGAAAGGAATACCTTGCAAAAAAAAGTAAAGGAGAAACTTGAAAAGCTCGAAAATGAGAAGAGAGAGGAAACTGAAAAGGAGGGAAGGAAGAAAATTGCCGCAGAAGAAATTTCTAAGTTTCAAGAGCATGTGCGTAATTTCATCTGTGTTTGTATGTCATTGTTTTAAATTTGATACATCATCCTACAATATATCAGTTAAACAGGTTTTAAAATCCAAGTTTCATTCATATAAATCCATTATTGATTAATTACAAATAACAGCATCTATTGCAGACAAACAGTATGAAACCTGATTTTAGACAAAGATGCTCCTATTCTTCAGTATGTAAATTACTCAAGCTTATATTCCTTTATCCATATAGAAGTGGTTTTATTTCATCGGTAAATAATTTATTTGATAAAAACTACTTGGGCTATGCTGCCTAAGAAGACATCAGAGGACCTGAGTGTTTATTCAGGTGGGAGGTAGAAAGAGTTGTTAGAATATCCTGTGGGTTTCAGTATCTGATAGGCAAAGTCAGATCCCGTATCAATGGAAATGCAGTTCCTGGAGAGTTGATATTATTGTCAGCATTCACATTAAAGTTTTATAAACAGAGTTTAAACTGCTATTTTTTTTCCAAGCCATGTAACTATAATTTGTTTGTGCAGGACAAGTTATATAACATGTAGCTACCTAGTGAAACCTTATTCTTTGCCATTACAATAAGTTCAAAACAAAAACAAACAAACCCACCAAAAAACACAAAAAACCCTCAAAAAGACCCCAGTAAAAACAAACTGTGAAAAGGCTGTATATATATTTTTACATAGTTTGTTTTATTTAAAAAGAAAGGTTTACTTTTCCACTCATTATGTTTCAGGATCTACGTGAACTGGAGCTAAGGGTTTTACAGAAACATGCTAAAGAGATAGACGAACAAGAAAAAGAAAAAAGATTGGCAAAGTTAAGAGAGAAGGTAACTTTTTGTTTCAACCAGAGGTGTGTGCAGCTTGGTGGTTTAAGCAGACTTTTTTTCATTGATCTAAAAAGCAGTTGTTTTTAATTATCTAAATGGTTGATAAAGGAAAACAGAAAGCCACGCCTGTTATCAGGAGACAGAATTGCAGTAGGCATAGTAGTTCCTGTGTTTAAAAAAAACGGTGGGAAATCCCTATTATTTATGTATCTCATGTCAGCATTTCACTGGGTAAGGCCTATAGGTCATAAAAGGGAGCTGCTATATGGGTGGTGGCTTTTATTTTTTTCAAATAGTTTTCTACCACTGGTTAAATAAGTAGACTGTCTCCCAGAAGCATTTTGCATGCACTGGGTTTTACAGGAGTTTAACCTTTTGAATTATTAAAATTTAATGACAGCAAGTGGTGTCACCGTCTTCTACGGTGAAGACCCAACGAGCGCCAGGCAACTCCTTTTGTGATGACCGGAAAAGAGTGATTATTTTTGGTTGGTTGTTTCTCTCTGAGGTCGAGATTCGGGTCACCAGAGACCGAGCCAGGTTGAACAGACCTTCCAAGGGCTGGGAGGATCGCAGGCAAGAGATGGCACCAGCAGCTGGAGAACCGCTGCTGCGCGTTTCCCAGAGGTGAGGAGGGGACCGATGGACGCGCAGCATGACACAAGTGCACTTGTATGCTTTATGCCTTTTTGTTTTCTTGTCAGAGCCGTCCCAGCCTGGAAAGGAGGGTCGTAGCGGCGCGCCAGCCTGTCCCTGTCGCAGGAAGAAGCAGCAGCCAGCGCTTCCCGGGAGCCGGCACAGAGCTGGCTTGACCCATGGCGTGTGTTACCTCTGTATTTCACGAGTGTCGGGTTCGACACGCCGGCTGTCAGACCGGCCGGCTGTGATGTCCCTTGGCATTAAAAGCGCCTTTACCCCGCAGGTGGTTGTGGCGGCCCCTTAAGCGTGCGGTCGCCACCCTGGCCCCCCTCCGCAGTGAACCAAGGCGCCCGTTCCCTTTCCTTAGCCCCTTTCCTGTCCCAGCTCCGTCCCCCTTCCGTTTCCCCGCCCCGGCGCGGGTGACGCGATCCGGGCGCGCCGGGCGCGGGCAGCAGCGGCGGCGAGATGGAGATGGCGGCGGCGGCTGCGGCGCCGTGCCCGGGGGAGCCGGAGCGGCTGGACTTCCTGCGGGAGCGGCACGTGCGCTTCTTCCAGCGGTGCCTCCAGATCCTGCCCGAGCGCTACTCGTCCCTGGAGACCAGCAGGTAGCGGCGGGCCGGGCGCCGCCGTGTCCGGCCGGCGCCCCCCGCCCGTCCCGGGCCCGGCCGCGCTCCCCTCCCTCGGGCGGTCGCGGTGATGGGAAGGCCCTGCGGAGCGCTGCCACCTCCCGCGGCCAGGGACAGGGAGCAGCGCCCCGCGGCCGGAAGGAAAATCCCTATTAATCTGCCCACCAGCAGACGGCTCCCAGAAAATACGTGTTAATGTAGGGGTGTAGTCACTGCTCGCGTAAACTGGTTGGCATCCACGAGGGAAGACTTGTTGATCCTTCTAATCTGTTTTAAATCCAGTGCTTCGCTCTCTTAATCTGCCCTGGAAGCCATTTTAAAATAAATCACTTAAGCTTCGCTTCTGCACGCTTGTTCATGTAACGTACTTGTTCATGTAACAAATATTTTTTAAGTCTTCATTATCTAGTGTAAAAGAGAAAATACTAGTGCAGTACGTTCCTTACTTTAAATTGGAGAGACACTTGTTCCTCTAATGGCTTCAGAATGTACTTATTTGATATTCTTCAAGTCTTCACGTGAGATAATTACATCGGAGGTGTAAGAATACCAGGAATGTGATTACCAAGCTGCACTTGATAAAATATTGGAGACACGTAGATGGTTTGATAATCTTATTCAGACAATAAAGTAGTAAAATTCTTTCCACTTTATAATGTCATCCTGTGAGGAATGAGCCATGGCTTTGATCAGGTCATCCTGCTTTATTTCAGTTGAGAGCACAAACAGCTAGGGCTAGAGCAGATAGAGCTGGGCTGTGTGTGAAATAACACAAATTTATGTTGGAAAGTTAGAAATGGAGCTATTGGAGAGGGGCCAGCAGAGGGCTTTGAAGGTGGTTAAGGGACTGGAGCATCTGTCCTGTGAGGAAATGTTGGGGGAGCTGGGCCTGTTCAGTCTCAAGAAGAGATGACTGGAGAGGGTCTTGCCAATGCATTCAAATACATTGTGATGGTGATGGGGCTGGAGACTGTGGGAATGAGGGGAGAATTGTGTGGCTGTAGGAAAAATGTTCTTTGCTGTTAGAAGAGTTAACCGTGAAAGGCTTGCCTGTTGAAGTGATGGAGTCACCTTTGAGGACCTGGCTTCTCAGGGTCCTAGGTGATGTCCTTTGAGGTCCCTTGTTCTTGAAAAGGTGGGACCAGTGATCTCCAGGGGCCCTTGACAACGTAGACATGTTCTGCAGGGTTGCATACCTGTCTATTGACAAATTCTTAGCAGAGGATTGAGCCATAAAAGCATCCTCTCCAGTTTAACTTAAAAGGTATTCAGTTTACCTTTTTGCCAAGTTCAAGGTCACCGAGTTAAAAAACCTTCAGCAAACCTCTGGAATTGATACAGGTGCAGAAAGAAATGCTCTTACTCTTTTATTCCTATTTCCCCTGTTCCTGAATTGGGGTGGTTCCATTTTGATTTAGATGGTGAAACTCAAGTGAATTAAAGGGAGATTTGTTAAATAAATAAATAAAGTCGTTTGTCAGTTGTTTTGTTTTTTTTCCACTGTGCTTCAGTAGAAAACTGTTGTCACCAAACAAGGGTGGTAGAGAATGAAATTTTCTTCAATGTGCTGGTGCATCCAACTTAAGCTGTAGGTTGTCGAGCAATAACAGAGAATAAAGAAAATTAATTTCATGTTCTCTGCTCAACTTCTTGCCTCAAAGCCTTTGTAATTATTCTTATCTGTAGTTATTTGCATGCAACAGTCGTTGCAGCACGAGTAGTTTTTAAACATTCTGATTGATAGTGTTTCATATTCAGTGATTGTCAGCACTGTGAGGGTTTGCAGGAGAATGCGGCTTTCCTGGTCTCTGAAGTCTTTCAGATTCTGATACTTGATGGTGCTCTTTGTAGCACACTTAATCAGTTTCTCAAATTTGTCACTTCAAATGCTTTCTGAATTCTTCTGTGAAACTATAGTCTTTGTCCATGCTTGATGAAAAAGGGATCTGAATCTGCCATCTGAAGTGTCTTATTGGTCGTCCTCTGTGGAAATGGCTCTAAATAAAGTTTTTACACTTCTTGGTATGTGTCTGTCACCTGAGGTGCTGCTAAGAGTTGTTTTTGCTAGGACATATGCCTGTTAATTTTCTGTGAGGGAGGATAGCATATGGAGTAAAGATGCAGTATCTAAACCTGTGTATGACCACTGGTGCCAGACACTCTTTTCCACCGTAAGTAGATTCTGTCACACTACAGGCTGTTCTTTAGTAATGCTGGAGACAGACAGTCAACTCTGAATAAGTGAACTGAACCCTAATTATATGTAAAACCTTTCAAAATTCATGTATCTGACATACACATTTTTAACCGTAGACGAGATTTGCTGTCTGTGTTGTATGTATAGCCTTGTGGTTTGGACCTGCTTTCAGCAGTTTATAGTGCTGATGTTGACATGTTGTTTGTGCCTCATTGGAAGTAACTTAGCTGGGTAAAATAGAGTGAAAATGTCTTTTTAATAGTTCTTGTAAAAGATTTTCAGTGTTCATGAAAATCAGAATGTACAGGTAATATTTCAAAGAAATAGTTTATGGTAACTGAATGGTAACTTGCTTTTTTTTTTAATAAAAGTAATGATTCTTTTTAAAATTAGTTTTTTATTATCCAGGGTGAGCTTTTGGGTTAAACAGAGATTTGATCAATGGTAAAAGTTGATATAAACCTTGAAGTATTAATTTTGCACTTTGAAAGACAATTTCTTAGTCATCAAAAACATACTCTTGTTTTTCATAGAAATACCTTTGTGTGCAACATACTTTTTTGGCTTTCTCTGTTCAAAATAATTATTTGAAATAATAACAGTAAACATACATATTTTACCAGCCCACTGGTAGTAATGTCACCCTAGGAGGTTGTGCCACTTTGTTGAGATTAGCATCTGCTGCATTGTCATTTGGCTGCTGTGTTTTAATTTTTAGATGTGTTCTTTGGGCTGACTCACCACCATTTTTTCTGTGGTCTTACTGTTTGTGGTTCTGATGCAGAACCTCATGCAGAAATTAAGTGGCTGTGGATTCTCCTGTCCACATCTGCCTCTTCAGAGGTACCAACTACTGGTGACCAAAGTCGCTCACCAGTTTGTGAGGTGAATACAAATTAAAACTTAATTTCGTAAGGAAAGTTTGTATTAACTGTTGATTTTCGTTGGCATGCTGAATTATAGTTTCTGCATGTGTAACAGTTGTTTCAGAATCTATCATCTTGTCTGGTTTAAGGAGAACAAGAATTTCTAGAAGGATCAGCAGACAAGTGTCTAGCTAATTTTAGTCTGAGTCAGAACATCCAAGGTACCATTACATGATCATTTTCTCTCATAGCAAGTTCTCCCAAGTTCCTAACCCAGTGCTATCGCTTTGGTGCTCTGTCAGAGTGAGTAATGCACTGTTGGAGGGCCGTGCCGTGGGTGGCTGCAATGGTTTCTGCCAAAACAAACCCAGCAAAGAAGGTGTTAGTTAGCAGGTATGATAGCACGCGTTCATGGAAGGAAACAATTTGTAGGAAAGAAGAACATTCAGCATGCTAGCTACTCCACTGCTCTGTTGGATACTTGAATGTGACATGCTTAATTTTAGACGTTTTAAGTAAGGTACTCATCTAGGCTGCTTTACACTCAAGGACCAGAAATGAGTACCTCTAGATATTAATTCATCCTATATGCCTATTTATGCATTGTTTGCTTACAAAGTATGCTTTTCTGCTTGACAGTGACATTAAGCATCTGAACTTGTGTTTGGGACGTGGTAAGAGGCAGCTTACTGTAGTTAAATGTTACCTTGCATATGCACCTAATGCATGTTTAGGGGATTGTTCATGTAAGAATTCTTCACAGAGAACTAGTGCTCCATAAGTTAATTCCATAACCTAGTTTCCTTTGTAGTGTTTTGTTGGGGCTTTCTTTTGAGTAAACAGATGCTTAAGTAAATTTTTAATTGACATATCATTATTATATAAAAGGACGGGAAGTTTATATGAAAAACCTTGTTGAGGCAGAGAAATGTTTTCAGTACAAAGAACATTATTTTGTCCAGTAGATGACTTTCATGTATTCTAAGCTAGCTCTGTGTTGCACCACTGTCAAAGGCTGAGAATTCATAGATGTATCTGTTCCTGCAACCGTTTGTTAATTTCCCCATGATATTTATGGTGGGAAGTGTAAGTCTTATCTTTTTCTTTTAGGTTGACAATTGCATTTTTCGCACTCTCTGGTCTGGATATGTTGGATTCCTTAGATGTGGTGAACAAAGATGATATAATAGAATGGATTTATTCCCTGCAGGTCCTTCCCACAGAAGACAGTGAGTGAGTTTTTAGTTTTTTTATTTATATTAACATTTTTGCTTTTGCTTTTTACTTGGGGAATAGTGGATGGCTCTTGTTTTTATAAAATACAAAGTTAACCTTTCTGAAGTGCAGTGCTGATAATTTCAGGCAGTGATGTTGAGCAAATTTTGGGTATGGATCCTTCACAAGTAGTAAAGCTGGGAAAAGCAGAAATTAATTTGACGATAAGCCAGTATAAAATAGTATAACAAAGTTGCACCTTTAGGCGTTTCAGAGGAATGTGTCACCTGGTTCTAAAAGAAATGCATATGATGTGAAAGTATTTCAAGTCTAATAGTGATTTTATTGACTTCTACTCCAGTGCCGGGAGCTGTGATCACAGGTGTGGTTATTTACAACACCTTTTGGAGAATTTGAGGTGTAAGGGTAAGAAGCAAAAAGGATAAACATAGTCCCTGGTTGATGTTCCTTAGATCTGTGAAGACTGAATTTACCCAAGGTTTTGAGAACGAATAATGCTGCTGCTGAATCCCAGCTGTCCTCAGATTAAAAGGTGCATAGCAGAAAAACTGGCAAGGGAACTCACAGGAAATGTCCCTTTCCTGGTTGATTTGACAGAAGTTATGGAGGTGCTGTTCCTGTGGGCTAGTTGGTGTTGGCAGTTTTTGTCTGTGGCAGCCCAGGTGAATGGCTGGTAGCACTAGAAGGAGTGGGAAGGAGAGAGGGAGACGTGGGTGAGGCACTGCTGCTCTATGACAGAAGGTGCTGGCATGTTAAATGCTGGTATGGGCATAGCTCCAGGCTGATTGTCTCTAGAGAAAAGGCAATTCCAGTTGCCTGTCTGTAAAATCATGAACGTGTACTTTGGGTGTAGAAAGAAAATGGTGTGTTCTATTATCTATTCTAATTATATGCAACAAATTAGATTTCTAAAATCAGTTTTATGAAATAAGCATTTGGAAGTCAGGATTGCTGATGCTTTATTTCTACAATAATAAAAAAAATCATTTTTCTTACTCTGAAGTTTTAGAAAGCATCAGATCCACTACAGGAACTAGTTCTGATAGATTTATTTTTTCTTGTATTGTATTCCAGGATTGAGTCTCGAAAATTTGGAGTTCGGATTACATAAATAGTCCTACGAAACTTTTTAATGATTAGAAGGTTCCTGTGCCTTACTGTTAAGAAATATTTTCATGATGTACATGCTTTGTTTCTAGGAGTTGCTCACTTTGTGACTTTTATCCCAGCTTTCGGGACATAATTCCAAAAGAAAAGAGAAGTTTGCAAGAAGAGAGATTAGAACAGGCATTTCTATTTGCTTGTCTTTGACAGTATGCAGTAATTCTCTGGGGGTTCTACCTGGCCAGTGTTTAGAATATTGCTATTGTCTAAAGCCTCCTAGGAAGGGCAGTAAAAATCTCAGCGTGCAGAATGCGAAGCAGTTCAGCAGAGATGTGCTCCTTTTTTTCTAGCTATCATCTCCTCATAAAACTGAGAGGAGTTTTGGGGAGGGCACTTTTGGCAGCGCACTCTGTGCTTGTTCAAATAATAAATCTCTGCATTTCACTGGAAGAGCAAGCTTCTCTTCAGTCATTTATTTTTGTATCATACTGTAATAACTCTTGTTCTTCTTATGCTTTTGGTAATAACACTACTCTTATCTGGTCACTTGACCGCTAAAACTTCAGCGTTATTTGTATTTCGTCTTTGCTTTTTCTATTGGACAACAGAAAGTGCAAAATGTAAATGATGCTGATAGCAACAGGTTGGATATTGAATGACTAAATGTGAAGAAGGGAACACCTACACTCTGGTAACGTCTACTTTCAGTAAAATCTATTGGCTCTCTGTTTTTTAATCCTGGATGGATGCAGTGCTTGTTAATTGGCAGCCTCCTGGCAGCAGAGCTCCTACTCCCTCTTTCGGCCTCTTTGAAGAAGTAACTAAACTGTGGTAGGCTACAGCGCTGAAGTTTTTGCTTTCAAAGTGCTTGTGCATCTCTAGTTAAAGAGGAGATTGCTAGTTTGATGGATTGGAATCTGTCCAGGCTAAAAAAAAAAAAACCCCACACACAAAAGACCAAAATCAAGAAAGCACCACATTTTACTTTTAAAGCAGCATGCTATTGCAGCATTTTTTTCATGCATTCTGATAAATCTCTATTTCCATTGAATATTGTTTTTTAAAAATTTAAATTAAAATACTTTTTTATAATGATGAATTCCACCAATCTAAAATAACTGCATTGTATTCGATAAAAGTCTTCACTAAGTTTGGCTCTGGGACTGAAAACCTATTTTAAGGATACATTTTAATAGGAATATGTTTTTACAGAATCTTAGGGTTTGTTCTTGATTGCATCAATGGTTGAATTTCTAAAATTTGGTGTCAGTCTAAAAGAGAATTCCTGCAATTCATATTAGAAAAATAAATTTCTCTGCTTTTCACGTTTGTCCCTTCAAAGGTTCCTTTATGCACAGCTCTTAACTTGATTTTTATTTAAAGCATTTTTTTAAGATGGTAAATTCAAATTGTTTTGAGAACTACTGCTACCTTAAATCTTTTTTTTTTCCACTGGATGGGAAACAGCAGTTGATGCTCCACAAACTTAGTATCTGGGTTTTTTTATCAATAACTGTTACAGTAGGTACTGGCTGGGCTAGAATTAAATTTTTTCATAGTAGCCGCTAATCTTCTGTGTTTTGAGGCTGGTATTAAAAGAGTGTTTTAGTCTTCTAGCTGCTGTAGAGCAGTGCCAATCAAGGCTGACTCTTTTTGCCTCCTCTGTACTCCTTTTCCCATGGCAGATACAACAGGGGACACAGACAGGACAACTGACCAAGGCTGACCTCAGGACTGGCTGGAGGGACACTCCACACTATCTGACATCGTTTTCAGCAATAAAAGCTTGGGAAAAGAAGGAGAAAGGGGGCAATATTTGTGGTTCTGGCATTTGTGTTCCTGAGTTACCCTTACACTTGCTGAGGCCCTGCTTTCTGGGAAGTGGCTATACGCCTGGCTGGTGGGAAGTAATAAATTAATTCCTACTTTGCTTTGCTGTATGCCCACAATTTCTGCTTCACCTATCAAACTGTCTCTGTCTCACTCTCTGAGTCTTCTCTTCATCTCTCCGTTTTCTTGCTTCAGCTGCTGGTTGGAGTCAACCCACCGCAGCAGAGTGTTACAGAGCCCACTAGAAAATACAGAATTCGGTGGTTCAGAGTGTTTCTTATGTAGTCTCACTGTACCCTATGATAGTTTTAAGTGATACGTTTGTATTTACTAGTATGTAATATATCTGATTTCTAATGATAGCTTCATTTCAGAGGTTTGTAGCCTTTGAAATTTTATGTGAAACTAAAGCTCACTAATGCTTAAGTGGTGAGATCTTGATCTACTGAGTAGGGAAACAAACATGCTCTGTCAGCCTAATCAAAATGCACTTAAGGAAGCTGAAAATTAGGGTCTGTCAGGATAGACTGTATTCTTCTGTGAGTTTATTGTAGCTGTGATTCAAACAAATAATGTCCTTTAGGTACCATAATTTTAACTCAGGTTTTCCGGAGACTTGTTCTAATTTGCAGGGAATGGCATGGCATGTGTGCAAACTGACCCTCAGGCAGAAACACATTCTTAGCTGAATGCTTCCACTTACTGCTGCCTTCTGCTTGTTCGAAGGGCTCCTGTCTTTTATAACTCAGGCTAAATAGTTTGGCTTTATCTTGCATTGCTACCTTTCCTTCCCTTTTAGTGAATGCTTTGCTTAGGTGCATAGCTACTATGTGTGTTTTGTGTGTTCACAGCAAGAAGCCCTGTTTCCTTTTAGAAAGAAGTTGAAATCTTAAGTGCTTTTTTTTTTTTTCTTCATTTTGAGGAGGGTAACGTTCTTTTACAAGCCTCAACCAGAAATGATAACATTTTAAGAGTAACACGTTATTTTTTGAAGTGTTAGTTAAATTGGGAAAGGGTTGACAAAACGCCCTGTTTTAACTAGTTGCTGTTCTTAATATCCTTATCATGTCACTGTTTTACTGGTTTTGTTCTCATAGTGGACCTCCTTGACAGAATTTCAAGTTTATTTTAACTACCTAAAGTGTGACTAACAGCAATTTAAGAAATACATATTCCAGTTTCTTAAAGTCACATTCAGAGCCAGTTCAGCATTTTTAAAAGAAAGTGAATTCAGAGCTTTATACCCAAGTAGTGCAATTGCACAGTGGAAGCACACTGCTTGGCGGTATTCATATACCATCCTCTCCCACAGGAACAGTGGTATTTGTTTGACCCTGCTTGAGAGCTTGCTGAAGTGGCAGAAAAACATGCATTTATTTATCTAACAGAAGGTTAGCTTTGTGTTGCATTGGTGAACTGTGTTGATTGGGAGTGCCAGTGCCAGTCCACTAAGGGAGAGGGAAGAAAATCATACTTTTTGACAGCTGGATGCTTCACTAGCTTTGCTGTACTAAGAAATGGAACGAAAAGGAACACTGGAACATATCTTATTTGTTGATCTGAATCCCCAGGACTCATGGATACCAGACTGAAAACCTGTGTATGCTATGTGACAGACCTAAAACTTACTTCTCTCAAAGTCTAAATTTAGATTTGTATTAATGATCCTTTCTTCTAATGTAGCAATACTGAAAAACAAGTATAAAATGACACTGAATTTTTGAAATCATTGATACATGTTAGCTTTCTGATCATGAGTTCCTTGAGCAAAAATACAAAATTTCCCATAACTTTCTTTTATGGCTACATTTGAGGTATTTATCTGAATGTGTAATGGACTTCCATTTTAGAGAATGCAGCTTTGCATTTACTGACATCCTCTAGTGCTTTGATTTACAGGAAAAATTACAAGCTCTAGTTCACTTAGAAGAGCTTATCCTTACTTTTGTTTGAATGTACTGACTGAATCAGCCTATGTTAAAGCTATGATGTTTTTTTATATATTACAAGATTTTAGTTGTATATGTAAACTCCTGTACTTAGTGAAAGGAGACAAGCCTTGCTGCCAGAGTAATGCATGGATAATCTGAATGTGGAGAAGTGGTGGTAAAGGTTTATCCTTCCATGCAAGAGAAATCATAAAATATAAATAACAAAAATGCCCTGTCTGTAAAAAAAGACCTCTTAGGATAAGCTATCTGTGGTCATCATTTGACGCCCTTTTGCGTATTTTAAGGACTTCCTGGCTTAAGGATGCATAAGTAACATTTTTTTCTTCACAGGAGAGTTTCAGCTCTTGATTTAAGCATGAAGTTCTTTGGTTTTGGAAAAGGATCAGTTTTCTTTAGTTGTCAAATGTGATAGGCATGGTTTTTCAGCTTTCAAACCACCACAAATAGTTACACAGCAGTTTATGAAGTATTTGTTAGTTTTTGCCGTGTCTTAAGCTTCTACAGAAAGTGGCAAAGTAAGGTTAATGGTGGAAGTGAACACCAGGGGGTTCCATTTCACAGCTGCAGCTGAACTGATGCACAGCGAACTCTGCTGGCGCGGAGCTGGCCACCCCAGCAGTTTTTTCCCAAGGGATATAAGCTGTGATTGCATCCTTTTAATTTGGGTCTATTTAATTTTTAATTCTGATTCTGACCACCCAGTTTTAGTTCAGGAAAACGAAAAGTTTGATTAGCAATGCTAAGCTATTATATAAAACAGGAAGTACAAGTACATTGCAATAAAATAGTAAAGGCAGCTTTACAGAAGATGAAATTTCACACTGTAAAGTTTCTTTCATAAAATGAAAGACAGTAATTTCCTGTAACTCGCCTTTGGTTCTTACTCGGTTTTCAACTTGTATGTTCACAGGATGCTAAAAAAACATTTTGAGGCACTACCTCAGTGTTCCAGAGTCATGTGGTTAAAAACAAGGTTTTTTCACTTCCTGTTTTAATGCTTCAAAGAATTCTATTTTTTACTTCACGTATTGTGACTAGAGATTTAGCAACTCACTGGTAATACCTTGTAAAAAGTCTAGGAAGCATCTCTTGCAGGCGCATTAGTGTATTTGAGCATAGGATAAAATTCCCTGCAAAGTTTGCCCTGAAGTTTTCCCTAAAGAGCATACTGGTCTTCTGTTTTTCCTAGGAGCCAGTGTGTAAAGTTTAGAGCGGGAGATGAGAAGTACTAACAAAAAGTGTCAAAATGAATTTTAAATTCATAGCAATACAGTTAAAAGTCTAACTTTAAATCCAGTTGTAAAATTGCAAATGCTATTTTCTAGTTGATGGAAGTTTAGTACTACAAGAAAGGTTTTGAAACGCTACATGAAAATTGAACATCTAAAGGGAGTAATAGGTCATGATTTCATCATGAACTTTATTTTTAATCTGTTTGTGTATAGCATCTGTGAATTTTGAAGGCAATCAAAGTGACCCTGTAACAGCACACAAACTTGGGTTTCATACTGCTATTTCTGCCTTGATAATGAGTTACAAGCTGCACTCCAAAAGGCCAGTGATGGGGATCAGTATTTCTGGGATGAATCCTTCCATCTAGCAGCTGTCAGCTGAGTTTTGTTCAGCTGCAGAGCTGTCTTAATTGTAGCATGTCTCCTTTGCAGCAAGCCAGAATAGCTGTGTTAGTAGCATAATAACTCTTTTCTGGATGAAAGGTTTTCACACTAGTATAATTTAAAAGTGAGTATTCTAGTTTGCTTAAGCACTTTGGACACAGATTCAATTTTACTGAAAATGAACATGAATGGTGATTTTTTTCTTTTTATCCACAATGTCACCTAGGAAATCTGGGACTTACCGGGCAGGAATTCTAGGTCTTCTCTTACTGATTTGTTCACATTGTGTCATTTTTGAAATTGTGATGGTTTTTTTGGGCAGTGTCCTTCAGGACCTTAGATTAGTCTTAAGGACTCATTTAATTTTTTGTGCTTTCCAGAGGCTGAAACAACATGAAATGCAAGTTTTTGACTCTGCAAGTGAACAGACGAATGTTCTCTGCTGAGAATTTCTGTATTATAATAAAATAAAACTATTCTTTTTTCTTTCTGTTTCCTCTGAGTGGATCTGACTATGGCACACCAGCTTTAAAGCAGGCTGAAGTTGCTTTTGTTACGTGTATAGAATCATTAAAAGGCACTTTTGACTGAACTGTGGAGAAAGTGGAGAATTGTAGGTGATTTGCTCCATGTCAGTTAGATCCAAAGACTTATCTTGCAGAAAAACTTGCATACTTCAGGCCAGCTTGAAATTCTTAAGCTAATAAAACCTTTCTGGTTTAGATTTTGTGTATTTACAGAGTATATTTAGAATTAGAAGGTAATATGTTCCTTAATTACACCAGTCCACATTGCATAGTGATGTTACTTAGAGCTTTCAGCTTTATAACTCTTCATTCGTATTTATTCAGGTGCAATTATTCCTAATACCCATGAGGATTTTTAGCTTGAAGGCTGAATAACTTAAAAGAGGTGGAGAGAATTTAAGAAAACCCAGCTGCTGTTTGACTGTGGCATTCATTAGGCTTTTAGTTTGAGACACTGAGCGGTAAACGGTGTAGCGGTACAAAAGCAAATTTGAGCCCTTCGAAATTTGGTTCACTGTTCTATGTGCTAAATGCTCAGGTGTCGTGACACTTTTGAAACAAATTACACTATATCACTGAGAGAAATGCTATGGAGTTACAGTGTACTTAAAACTGCGAATTGTTTGTCCTTCTATGTGTTGCGAAGTATCTGAAACAATTCTGCTTGGGAACAGACGGTATTACCAGGCAGGAATCCAGAGAGGAATAAAAAAATATGTTAACTCTGGCCATTTTCCCAGTCCTTTTCTCTTTTTTTATCTTGTGAGCATGGAAGACAAATCTGGTGATAGAAACTGTATTTCCACAAAATTTTAAAAAGAAAAAATCTGATGCTTTGTGTTTTCTGACTACAGCAGTAAGTAAATTAAGTTTACTTCTGTTTTTTCTCATTTTTTTGTTAATCAGACAAATTAAGGTTGTGAACTGAGAGACATGCACACTTTATTAAGGCTGTGAATAGTGTTGAACTAATGGGTCTTGATTTCATTAGAGAATTATGGTTTATAATTACTGTTTCAACAAAACCAGTTAGTTGAGTATTGTTTTAATCTTTTCCAGGATCAAACATGAATCGCTGTGGATTCAGAGGTTCTTCATATTTAGGGATGCCATTCAATCCCTCCAAGGTCAGTTAAGAATGTGTATGTGAAATGTTTTCAATTAGGCAGTAAATGATCTTGGTTTGTTTTATAATTATAACTGCATAATTACAGAATGTTTAGAAGGCAGGGAATTTTGTACTGTTAATACTGAAATATTTGCAGAACTTTTAAGAAATGTGTACAAGAAACATATTAAAATGATACCTAGAACTTCAATTCTCACAGCAGTGAAGAAACCGACATATAAATTGTGGCATATCTCAGCGCACTCTCCTCCTTCTCTGGTCTTTTACTAGCAAAGGAAAACTTCTTTAGCTGAAGGTAGAGAAGGGTAGAATAGCCCTAATTAAGTCATGCAGAACATGCTGTTCTTTAGTATGACAGAAAGGTTCAGGTTGGAAGGGACCCTTAAGATCATCTGGCTCCTATCCCCTTGCCACAGGCAGGGACACCTTCCACTAGACCAGATTGCTCAGGACCTCATGCAGCCCGGCCTTGAATGCTTCCAGGGATGGGAATTCCACAGCTCTGGACAATCTGTTCCACTGCCTCACCACCCTCACAGTAAAGAATTTCTTTCTAATATGTCATCTAAAGCTGCCCTCTTTTAGTTTGAAGCCATTCCCCTTGTCCTGTCACTGCTAAAAGTAAAAAGTCTGGTAAAAAGTCTCTGTCTTTCTTGTAGGGTCCCTTCAGGAACTGGAAGGCCATAATAAAGTCTTCTCAAAGCTTTTTCTTTTTCAGACTGACAAATCCGAATTCTTCTAGCCTTTTTGTGCTCCAGCCCTCTAAAGAACTTAGTGACCTTCTCTGGATGTGTTCCAAGAGGTTCCCATCCTTCCTGTGCTGAGGACCCCAGGGCTGGACACAGCATTGCGCATCAGGTCTCACCAGAGAGGAGCAGAATCCCCTCCCTTCCCCTGCTGCCCACACTGCTTTGGATGCAGCCCAGGACACGTTTGGCTTTCTGGGCTGTGAGTGCTCCTGGTTGGGTCATGTCCAGCCTCTCACCCACCAGAGCCCCCAAACCCTTTGCTGTCGATGATTTCTCTTCTCCCAGTCTGTACCCTTCCAGTCTGGGCTTGTCCTTACCTGAGTGTAGGACCTTGCACTTGGTCTTACTAAATCTCATGAGGTTCTCATTACCCGCTTCTGGAGCTTGTCCAGGTCCTTTGAGAAGGGTGAATCCCATCTGATGCCAATGTGTATGGTGCCATGTAGGCCATCCCATTGCCCAAAAAACACCTAAAATCTTGACAGTGACACCAGCCAGAGAGGCATGTATTAATAGACTGGGCCTGACTGGTTCTTCCAAAGTCAGCATCTGCAGCTGCAGCTGGTATTTCTCTTCCTGCGTTGAATCATGCGTATTTAATTGCACCTGATACCCACCCAGACTTAGGCTAGGCTCTGTTCATCCCTGTTTGTTATGACCCTAAGAAAGCATGCTTTGAAGCCCAGTGAACTGAGGTTCAAGAGAATTAAACTTTCATATGAAAAGAAAATGCCTTTAATAAAAGACAGAAATGAGGTTAGCAGAGACTAGTTTAGTGCTCTCACATATTTTTCATCCACTTCTCAGTACAATTTGATTCTTTACTCTCAAACACAGGATCCAACTACTGTACTTCTTTCACAGTCCTTCCTGCACGCTGGCCTCTACTTTACTTTTCCACCTGTATCACACCTTTAGCAGCTCTATAGTGTAGTACTTTAAATCAGTGCATACTTTTGGAAACGTTTTTTCAAATCCTCTCCAGTGTATAAAGCTAGAAGAGTTTATTCTGGATATAGTTCTGATCTTGTAAAGGGCCATGAAGACAAAAAGTCTGTAAGATTGGCAAAGCATTGTTTTCCCCTCCTAGCACTTTCTGGTGTTTTAATTTAATTCTCAACTTCAATAGTAGATGCTTCATACTGAAATATTATCTTTACTGAACATATGTTGCAGTCCATTGATGTCTTAGAATGTGTTGGCCAATAAACATATGAAATAAAGGGGGTGGAATCATGTTACCTGTAGAAATTAACTACAAGGTCACTATCTTTAGAAAATTGTTTGCACATGGATGTGTTTCTTATTCAAGCATTGCAGTTTTTTTCAATGTATCTGCATTTGAGGGCTTGTATCTATATGATTTATTGACAAAGAAAGGTTTAAAGCATTTCCAGCACTGCTGCCTGAAATGTTCTAAAATAACTCAGAAAAAAAGACTTGGAAATTCACTGCCGTGATTCTGGGATGTGTTTGCAGTCACGTCATGTTCTGATAAACCTGCCTTGAAAAATATTTTCTGAAAAAACCTGTAAGCATTTTGGATTTGCATTGACATTTGCTATCTATTACATGCCACAACAGTGATTTCATTCTTGAACTCTAAGAAAATGTCTTACCAGAGGTAGCCAAATCTACTCAGTCACTAGGGGCCCTTCGAAATAATAGAAAAAAACAAGGGTCATATTAGAATATCCAGCTTTACTAAATCTCTCAAAGACAAAGCATTTGGGTTTGGTTTGGGAGTTGTGGCGTTTTAGCTGTTGCCTTTGAAGTGTTTGATGATAGTGTCTTTGCAGCTTTTTGGGGCAGCAGCAAAAGTGAAACAAAAGCATATCCACTTCACCAGCTCACAACAAGCCCTCATGAACTGTAACAGTCTTAACTGTGAAAGCTAAGAGTGACTCCTCTGTCATCTAAAATGATTACTTTTAGAATCAGGAAATAATTGTATACTGAATGGCTCCAGATTTTGCAGTCTCTCTGATTTGGTGTTATTGAAGTTAAAACTAGCTTTTAAATGTAGGGGTGAACAGTTTCCTCAAAGTTTCAGATAGGCGTAGGTCTCTTCAGTATGTTTAAAGTGTTGTGAATCAGTTTTAGGGCTAAATTGAAAGCCAATATCTGCGACTTTTATGTAAGATTTTGTTAATTAACATATACTTTTACTTGGGGGAAAAGAGATGTCTTTTGTTTCCTGACACAACATTATATTTTCTTAAGGCTGCAACACTGATCCTGGTGAAAGATGAATAATTAAAAATATTTTGCAGAGTGAATCACAAAAACGGTAACCATAAATAGACTATAAAAGTAAACGTAAGATAAAAATAAATACTATAAAGACCCAGGTAAGCCTGGACCAAAACATCTCTGTACTACATATTTTTTTCTTTTAAGCAAGCATCTCTATATTATAATTTTAGGGGTCCTGTGCAACATAGTCTACTGAGAAGTGTCTCTGCCTGTGGCAGGAGAGTTGCAACTAGATGACCTTAAGGTCCCTTCCAACCCAGGCCATTTTGTGGTTCCATGAAGTGAGAAATGGCAAGGTCTTGCAGAATAGTTTTGAAATGAGTAAAGAGATCAGAGAAGCAGAGACACCTTGAATTAGTGGCCAGATATTGCATTTGGCAACGTACCGTGAGTTTTACTCAAATTAGCTAAATCAGTAAAATTGTGTGCTTTAGATGAAGTTAAGTCATTATGATGTGAAAAACACACCTCTAAAGCTGAGGCTACCCACGTCCAAGTGAAGACCCCTACCAACTGAATACCTGCAAAACATATCATGAAATACATCAAACCAGGCAAAAGATAGATTGTGCAAGAGCTGTTAGGTAGGCATGTATTTAGAAATTAGATAACTGCATACTTACGTATTTTGAAAGCATAATTATGCTTCTTGGCTGTAAGCAGTTGTGTTGGCTTTGTGGACTTAGCACCCAGAACACACCTCGGTGTAATGTGTCAAAACTACTTAACTGTGTATGGTTTGGCACCCTGGGTGAAGGAACCCTGTCTTGGTACAACAGTGACGGGTGTGAGAAGAAAGTTTTTTGAAACTGGGACAAACAAGTGCATGTTTGATAGAATTCTTTATTAGTGTTTGAAGAGGTCTTGCCCATGCTTCTTCAGCAGAGAGAGTTTCTTAGCTCTGCAGTGGTCAGTGGGAGTTCTTGGTGGCCATGAGTTATGTTTTAATAGCTGTTCTAATTGATATAGTAGGCAACACTGTCACATCACTGAGCCAAATTTAAATGTTTGAAAGCTTCCTCTCAACTTACATCTTTTAAGTGTTAATTCTTTTAAAGAATTGTGGAGAACGTGATGGTAATGCCAGTGGAACAGAGCTGTTTATTTCATCTCTGAGATCCAAGTGAATCTGTTTCCTGTGGGACCTACAGACTAATTCTCGCAAAGGCAAAGTGCATAGAGAACAGGCCCTGGCCATACCTGTTATCTTCTCTGAGTATGTCTGCACCAGTGCGTTAGTTCAGGTCAGTAGGACCACTTCACAAAGGCAATTTAGTGTGCCCTTTATGTCTATTTAATGTGCAGGTAGGAGATAGTGATAGGGGCACTGGCAGTACAGGGATGGGATTGGGAGCTGTTGAGATTTGTACTGCCTCCTCAAGAGAGGGTCCAGCACTGGAAATAAGGGCGAGGAGCTGAAGCTCTCCACACTCACTGTCCTGTGGTCCTTCTCTGTTGCATAGCTTTTTCAGTGCTGCTGAACCTATTTCACCTTGTTTTCTGCCTCCCTTTCCCAACTGTCTTTGATTCCCTTGTGTGAGGGCAGTCTTTTGCTGTCTGGTGGGTAATAACAATTTTTCTCCCAGTTCTTACTAGAAGCAAAGCCTTTTGCCTTTGAAAACAGCATGACTTGCCTGAAAAATACGAGTTATACATAACATAATATTAAATTTGGTTTTATACTGCTTTTTTTCCTTGTGTTTTTAGGGTGAATTGCGCAATAAGAATTGCAAGTGATTAGGCAATAATGCTAGTAAAATATAATTTAAAAATCTATCTCTGCTACTCAGTATTGAGTAGTGTTACTGTTACTCAGTGTTATAGTGTGTAAAACAGTTACCTTTCAGTTGCTCCAAACTGAACCATTCCAAGTATCCACAGTCATCTTGTTATATGTTATCTCTGTTTTCATGAAGTGCTGCAGTCCAGGATGGGTCTATAAGACACCGTAAAGAAAAATAGTAGTTTTAGCACAGCCGTGTCAATCCCTTCTATGACTTGTGTTTTGGGACTAGTCAGCCTTTAACTATCATTTTTGCTTCTCAGTTGACATTCAGTGATGCTTTCTAGCCCCTTCCAATTCAGGATATTTTATGTTTTTATGATTATTTGGTATATAAATACTTCATTCGAACTCTGATTGTTATTTTAAAATAGAGATGAAAATAGGTAAGTGGCTAATTTGGTATTACTTCAGTTGACAGAGAAATTACTAATAATCTCTCACACTGCTTTCTACTTGTAGATCATTATGTTGTAAAATCTCTGCTGAGGGTTCCTCCAGAGGTTTGGCTGTTTAAGAGTGCTTACCGAGCTGCCAGGAAGTTAATGCCCAGTGGTGTGTCAGGACAAACTTCGGTACAGTTGAGGACATTCCAACTTTTTCCTTAGCTATTTTGCAAACGGAGCTCTTGGCAAAGCTTTTTTCCAAAGCTTCCTACTGACCAAATGTTAAGAAGAGCAGCAGAGTTATGCAGTAGCTTAGTTTGGTGAGGAGAGCTGAGCAGAGTTTGATGAGGGAAGCTGTGCAGAATACCTTCAGTTTAACCATAAGTTAAACTTGTGTGAGTGAAGGGAAAAGTAATTTGTTTACCTCTTGCCTTAAAAAAACAAAACAAAAAACCAAACTTTGCTGTAGTGTAAGATCTTGTAACATTTCAATATTTATATTTTTTTCCTCTTTTTTTAGGGTCCAGGTATATCTCATCCCTATGATAGTGGGCACATAGCTATGACTTACACAGGACTATCATGTCTAGTTATTCTTGGAGATGATTTAAGTCGAGTAAATAAGGATGCCATACTGGCAGGACTGAGAGCTCTCCAGCTGGAGGATGGAAGGTAAAAGATATTTTATATGCTGCAACTCCCACAACCCACATGTGAAATGAAGCATAGGAAACATGTTTTCTATAGAAGTAGCTATCTTTTTGTTCCTTTAGAAAATAGTTTTATTGGTAGTCATGTAAGTCATAGAACATATATGCTGGCATCTTGCAAGTAGTTAAGTTATCAGAGGATATAACTAGCTCCTCAAACCAAATGAAGGTTTGCCAAACAGCAAATCCTAGAAGAAACAATTAAAGGTTTGCTTATTGTCAGAGGTAATTCAACCATTTACCTATTTTTTATATTGCAGAGGCATTTAGGCTGAAAAAGACCCTTGAGATCATGACGTCCAACTCTTAACCCAGCACTGCCAAGCTCAGCAGTAAACCATGTCCTTAAGTGCCACATCATGTCTTTTAAGTACCTTCAGGGATGGTGACTCCCCCATTTCCCTGAACAGCCTGTTCCAGTGCTAGACAACCCTTCTGATGAAGAAATTTTTTCTAATACCTTATCTAAACCTCACCTGGTGTGCAACTTGAGGCCATTTCCTCTGTCCCACTTGGGAGAGGAGACCAACCCCCACCTTGCCACCTTTCAGGTTCTTGAGTCCTCTCAGTGTTCTTTTCTCAGGGGTGAACACTCCAAGCTCCCTCAGCTGCTCCTCATCAGATTTGTGCTCCAAACCCTTCCCCAGCTCCACTGCCCTTTCCTGGACAAGCTCCAGCTCCTCAATGGTCTTCCTTGTTGTGAGGAGCCCAAAAGAGAACACAAAGCTCGAGGTCTGGCTTCACCAGTGGCCAGTGCAGGGAATGGTTACTGTCCTGGTTCTGCTGACCACTTTCTTTTACAAACATCCAAATCAGGGCATCCATTGTCGTCTTAGGAATCTCTGAGAATGTGCCAAAATAACCCAGATACAAAAATTTTAGAATGTTCATAGAGTTTGGTGAGGTTGTTACAATAACTAATGAAAAACTGATTCACCATTTGTAATAAAAATTATAGTATTAGCAATTACCTTTATACCTACCTGGGAAACTAGTCCTCAAGTTGCAGTAAGGAAAGAAAGCCTTGTGAGCTATTAGGATTCCTAGGAAGTCAAATTATTCCACCCAAAAGAGATAAAATGGTAAGTCATGTATTTGTATATAGTGTAATAGGTGAGTCATCTTGGAACAGGTGAAACATCTTGGAATAAATAAACACTAGTGTCATTATGTTGCTGGAAATAGTTACTCAGGCTCCTAAGTGTTTATAGTTCTATGCATTTTCCTTGGCTTAGAATCACATGTTCTAAAAAGAAAATCTAGTATAGCTTCGGGTTATATTTATGAGACTACTGTAAAATAATCTGTAAAGAAAACACTGCAATTCCTTGAACTGCATTTTATATTTTCTGGTGTAACAGGCAAAACAGTGTCTAAAGACACAAATGTTTCTTTCAGTTTCTGTGCAGTGCTGGAAGGAAGTGAGAATGATATGAGGTTTGTGTACTGTGCTTCCTGTATCTGCTACATGCTCGATAACTGGTCAGGCATGGATATGAAGAAAGCAATAGACTACATTAGAAGAAGTATGGTGAGTGTTCACAAAATGTTACTTCTTCCTATGCTTTAAGGCATATAGCTTTTTTTTCTTAACTATGGCTAAAAAAATCTCTGTCCAAACTCTACTATGGTAATTTCTTTTTTTCTTCCTGCTCTAGTGAGTTGAGAATTACAAAGTATGTTGGTTTTTTGCATTTGTATTTTCATTAAAATGTGTCTGCTGCCAAGATAATTTTATTTCATATGTTTGTTCACTGCAAATTAAATTTTAAATCCTCTTTATTTAAAATAATTAAACAATTGAAAGCAAGTTTTTGAAAACTGAGGTATGATATTTATGTCACTTAAAGCGCATAAAGTGCTTTGGAAAAGTGCATCAATAAGATCCTCACATTTCATTGAGCTGTAGTACTGTTTTTTAAATGATACACAGATTCAAAGAAACTAATTACTGACATCAGTTCATGCATAAGTGTTTCCAGCCATGCACTTCATAATTTATTTATTAGATACTTGGAATGAAAAAAAAATATTAATGACTATGTACACTTTTTTTTCTGCGTCTGTACAAGTTGTCTTCATATTTAATTGGAGTAAAGGAGCTTTCCATTTTTTTTCATGTTGCTTCATTAGTTTAATTGAGTTACATTTTCAAAGATTGAAACACAATTTTTTTAAGGAAGCCAAACAATCTTGAAAATTGCAGTTCCACGAGTGTGAGTAAACACAGATTAAACTCTTGTGGTCCACAAAGAAGACCCAAATTTATGATGACACACAGCTTCTCTTGTAAATGAGCATTTTCAGTACTTGCTGCCAGCAGCAAGATTGTAAAATTTATGTGAGAAACAAATTTTTTAAAAGACTTCAAAATCTCCTGCTTCAGACCAAACTGTTTTTTATTTGTTGTTGTTTATTTTTAAAGGAGACATTCGGATGTCTTAGTATTTCTTACTGTACACCTCAAGAAGCTTTCTGGCACACTGCCATAGTCCTGGACAGACTGAGATGATCAAAGCTAGGGCTCAGTCATACAAGGATATAGACCTGCTGTCTGGTCACACCTTAGTAGCACTTTTTATCCCATTTTCCCCTCTGTTTCCCCATACTTGTTCCTCCCCAGACTGATTTGATATTTCTGTTTCTTACCATTGGTTCTTTCCCTAGCTGTCCCCATAGTAAGTTATGCTGACCCCTGCATTCCCCAGTAAACAGTCCATGATAAGGGAATTTCTATACTGGAATCTTCCTCCCCTGCATCCCATAAGAGCCTTTCTCCCATAGCTGGTAGCTCACCTTAGTTAGCATGAGTTCTCAGCATGAGAATATCCCTGCTGAATCCTCTCAGTGGGTTTCTCCCAAGGACAATGATTTATCCATTCTCCTTTCACAGTCTGGGGGAGGAGCTTAGGCAGAGTGCTTGCTCTTACTGATTAGGTAGGGAGCATTCTTCCTCCTCAACCTTTCTGGGTATTAATGTTTACTGAGATCAGTCTTTAGTCAAATAGCTTAGCAGAGATACCATAAGAGAATCAAATGTTACAAAAGAATAGAAAACAAAACACAAGAACAAAGTCCTCATTGTAGTTCTGTACATCGCATTGTCTTTTACTTAACTTTGTGAACATTTGAGTGCAGTTTTGGTCACAAAGGAAATGGTGGAACTAGGAAAGGGACAAAGAAGGTTGAGTTTAACTGTGAAAGGTATGAATCAGCTTGTGTAAAAGGAGTATTTAATACACTTGGAGTCTTTAGTCCGGAAATGAGACTGTTAAGTAGAGTGTGAAAGAGATATGTAAAGTAACGGGTAGCACTGAAAAAATAAAGGGAGTGAGAAACCACTTACATCTTTCTAAGACAGAACAGACGGAGAGCATCAGATGAGGCCATTAATAGAGCAGGCATGTGGAGATTTTGTGAAAGTTGAGAGCTTTGAAATGGTAGTGGAGATTTACTATGTAGTGTGATTTTGAACCAAATTGATACTTTGCTTCTAGAGCTTAGCATTAATTGCTGCTCTTGCAAATTCCAGTCATTATGTTCCTACTGGAAAAATTGGTACCATTTAGAAAAAAAATTAATAGTTGAAGCCTGAACATGGCTCAAGACATCTTGGAAGGCCTCCTACTAATACTTCAGTTCACAGTAAATTAGCACTGAGTCTTGGCGTGGTCAGAGTTCAGAAGACACTGTCGCTTATCACAAAGATTGTGTCTTTTTCTGGGTATCTCAGAGATAATTTAGAGAGATCCTATGAGCAGTGTTCTGTAGGCAGCAGTCATCCTAACATGTAGAAATTCCAGCAAGATATGCTGTATTTTTGTGCAGGTTTACTGTGACTTGGTAGGTTAACTGTACACTGTTCAGTTGGACATTTTAAACTACTGGTGTGCTGTGAATTAACTGCAGAGTTGGTGTGCATGTGTACACTCGTTCTGTCTGTGTTTTTTGAGTTTGCACTCCTTGGTCCACCAGTATTTCAGTGAACTAACTCAGTTGCAAGGTATCTGGCAATTCTAGAAAAAGACGCAAAATCTTTTCATCCTGCTTAGTCACATTTAGAGCTGCACATGTGTCTGAAGAAGTCTCAGACGTTCAGGGACTAGCCCATTGTGAAGATCATTTCACAGCAGTGGTTGTTCCTTCCTTTCATTCATTCATCTCTCCCCACCACTTTCCTTGAGATGTACTTCTGTTCAGTTACCTGTCACAGGAGTCAAGTGTTTCTTAAAAGTGTATCTCATAAATAAATGAAATGAGCGTGGAATGTGGCATCCAAGAATGTTAGCTTGATTTCTCTCATTAAGATTTTGTAGATGGTGCTAAAACTAACCTGTAAAATGGAACCATTTAAATTCTGTTTGAGATTATTTCATTTGTTACTTCTTGTGTAAGTAACTATACACTTAATATAGCTATAGGCTTTATTGTAAATGCTTATGTAAATGCTGCAATGTCACCTCATTCTGGCACTTTCATTAGTAATAGAACAGAAGAGATTGCATTGCCCAATACCAAACTGCTTTGACAGAAAGGTGTGGTTTTGATTTACTGTTGTATGTCACTCATTCACACCTAGATGAGGCACATGACAGTTAACAGAACTTTTGAGTTTGGCATGAACAGAACTTTTCACATTTGCATGTAGGTGAAGTGCAACTGATCTGGATCGAGAGTACTGTGGCTGGTTAAACACAGTACTCTTTGTAATAGGCTTGTGGATTTTTTAGCTTATTCTTTGGAATTTGTTGCCTTTAGTGATGCAGTATAAGATTTGTGACATACAATTCAATACAGCTGAGTAAGGGAGTGCATTTGTGTAGTTAGGCATGTCAAGAACTGCAGGAGATTGGAACACAAACAATGTTTAAAATGCTAAAAAGAATTGAATTTCATACAGAATAGATTGCCTTCTTGTTTTCATTCGACTGAAAAGGTGTTTATACAATGCTGATCACAAAAATAATTCTGGGCCAGTGTTGTCAGTAGAATAGTCAGATTCCAACACACAATTTTTATCAGTATAGGTTGATTCTTGTCTTTCACATTCAAAACTCAGAAATACCATTGATCAAAAGACAACAGACACTAGGGATGCTGAGATTTTGAATGACTTCCAAAGACTCTAAAACACTGCTCTTTGCAACAATGCTTGGATTTTTTTAAAGTAGAGATATTGCAAGAAGCTTTAAAAATATAATCTGCTTCTTCTAGTGTAGTCTTCTTCAAAATGCAGTTGGTCTGTTGATATAATTAAGCTTGTTGTAAAACTTGTAAACTTTGAAGTGAAGATTTTACGCAACTGGATTTACATGCTTCCTTAGGATAGTATTTAATTGTGCAGTTGTCATGTTGCAGTAATCAAGAGCTCCTTTTGCACACAATTCTTGAGTCTTTTCAAAAGAACAAAGAAATAAAAGTATTCCCTAGCTCTTTTGGGCACAGGAGTCCTCAGAAAGCAGTTGCTGTCCATAAATAAATAGGTGCCAGTTAGCCAAGGATCAGCTATTGTCTATTAGAGTTTAAAGCTGATTGTACAGTCCAACATAGGAGTGTCTGGGATGCACACTTAACAGCTTTTCTCCAGAGCTAATTACTTTGTCATACATAAAGCAAGCCAGCTCTTAAAATAAACATTTTCCATTTTATGAATAATTCTATATGATCCTCTGTTTCTTTTCATGTAAAATGATTTAATGGATTTTTAGGGAAGAAAGATTATTATTCTTTCATATATGTGTTTTCCTAGATTGCTCGTGACAGGTGTGAACTATGATATTCTTGGTGCTTTGTCAGACTTGAGTTTCTCCTTTTGTTGTGCTTAACAGTCATTTTTCATCAGTGTAACAGTGGTTTTTAACAGTAGTGTTTTATAGGCCAATTTATGTTTATTCCAATGCATGTTATAGTTTTCTTCTTGCTTCTGTCTCCCTTCTCATTTTTTTTACAGCCTGATGTACTTGCTTCTTACTAAAGTATTGCTTTGATTTGAGTATTCTACACACAGTAGTACCTTGCATTTTATGTCTTTTTAATGCTACACTGCTCTTGTATTAGAGACAGATTAAATTACCTATTTAATTTTGTTTTGTTCTGATTACATATCCATTTTTTTCTTTTTATACCTGTGTTACTTGCTTTTTCCTTTGTGGCAAAGATATGCTTACCCTTTTCAGGTTCCTAACATATGTCACAACTAAAATTAATTCCGTGAAAGTCATAAAAACTGCCTGCATTGAAAAATGTCTGATTTCTTAGCTCTGTTGTGCCAAGAACTTTTGGAGGTTCAGAATTTAATCAGGTTAAATTGTGGCAATGATCTGATGATAATTTTACTGGTAAGCTAAGAAATTTCAATGTCTGTCAAAGTGCTGTGATTCTAAAGTAATTGCTTTGTGGGATTTTTTTTCTTCAGTCTTATGATAATGGCCTGGCACAGGGAGCTGGACTGGAATCTCATGGTAAGAATGTCAAAGTATTCTACACCTTTCAGAGTGGTATTGAAAATGCTGTAGGAAGAGCAGGGTATGCCATAGCTTTCCTTCTTTTCTGATTTTTCTGAAAGTGGTGTGAGAAGGAGCAAATACAAACCATGCCTCCAAATACCACTTCTTTTTCCTTTAAATCTAGCTTAATATCTGGACAGGCTCTTAATCACCTCCATTAATCTTACTTCATGAGTGTTTTGTTGAAAGGTGTTGCTGGTAGTTCTCAGCTGTTGCTGATAGGGCAAACTTTGTTACTCTGACGATTTTACCTGCCAGAGATTTTGTGCAATGTAACTGATCATTTCCAATTTCAACAGCTTTGGAAAACCTAGAAACATTTCCTCCGATAAATACAGCATCTGTTATGGGTTCAAATTTTGATGCAAGAGTTGGTAGATCTGAAGATACGAATCCCCAAGACACTGCTACTTTTAATAAGCAAAGTGTTTCTATGCCATGTAAAGTAGCAGTCTGCTTGTGACAGAGGAACTTTTGACTTTTGGGTAACTGATACTAAATCTAGTGCTGTGGTCTGTTTGACAAGATGGTGTTTTGTCAGAGGTTGGGCTTGATGATCTTGTAGGTCTTTTCTAATCAAAATGATTCTATGATCCTATCAGATGTTTGCTATCTTTATTCTTAGTCTTGAGCTTTGATAGGATTTTGTCTGATTCCTTCTTGCTGCATCAATAAAGCTGAAAAATTTGAATTATACCCCTAGATATTAAAAAATTGGTTAACTAACTTTCTGTAGAATGTTAGTGATTACAAAGATAACAAAGAAAGTGATAACGAAGAGCAGTACTTCAGCACTGCATTTCAGCATCAGAGTGAAAATAATCTTACAGCTCCTGGGGTCTTCCAGAGCCAGGATATTGTAAAGAACTTTGGGGCCTGAATCACCTGTCAGCAGCTTGCTTATGGCCTTTCCCAGCCTCTGATTTTATCATATCAGTTATTAGACTCTAAATAAACTTGGAAGGGCTACACAAAGAACATGAGTTTATCTTTTTAACCATACAGTTTCCTTGACAGCAAAAAATTCCTTAGAAGCACAGTTTACAATTTGCATGCAGCTATGAGAGTCCAGGAGTCTTTTTCACCATATTAACTGTAAGCTGGGGTTTTTTGTTTGTTTTGTTTTTAATAATTTTAGTTTGATTTTCTTTTTCGTCTTCTGTTCACCAGACACTTCTGTCTGTTTATATCCTCTGGGGGATTGTGTATGAGGCTGGCTTTGGCATCTCTGCTTCAGTCTGATTGCTGGCATTCCAGTAGATTTCTTTTTTAAGTTACAAGCGAAGAAATATTTCTGTTGCAATGCCATTTATTTCTGGACTTTTGTGTAATGTAAATTGAGCAGCATTGAGAGAAAAAACAGCTTTAGGAAAAGGAGCTTGTTTATTTCTGCAAGAGCTGGGTTGAGGGGTTTTTTTCCCCCATTGGCATACCTGCTGAACTAGAATGTTCTTATTTATTTGGATTTTAGACTTAAAATTAACTTTTTCTTACTTTTATAAGTTCATTGATTTAATTGCTAATAACTTAGTTAAAATTCTGACTGAGATCATAAAGGCTTCAGAAAATCTGTGTTTCAAAGCACTGCAAACCCTATTCTCCATTCACAGGTGGCTCTACATTTTGTGGTATTGCATCACTGTGTTTAATGGGCAAACTGGAGGAAGTTTTTTCAGAAAAAGAACTGAACAGAATTAGAAGATGGTGTATAATGAGGCAACAGAATGGCTACCATGGACGACCCAACAAACCTGTGGACACTTGCTATTCCTTTTGGGTGGGAGCAACATTGAAGGTAGTATACAGAATAGCTATAAGGAGTAGTTATTGACTTGTTTTGATTGATTTAAGCACCATTTTCTTTGCTTGGAAGAGTTAGATATTTGACCAATATATGCTCCAATATGCATCAATGCCTGTAAATGTCTTTTATCTTGCAAAAATACAGGAAACTGAGGTCTACTAAATTAGTGTTATCTGTGCTGTCACACTGCTTATCTCAAAATAGGCACTATATTCTAGTGTTAAAAATATACTAAGTCTTAGTTAAAGACTTAGTGCTAAAAATATACTAAGACTTTTATAATTGTTACATTCTAATTTCTTTTCAGCTCTTGAACATATTCCAATATACAAATTTTGAGAAAAACCGAAATTACATCCTGTCAACTCAAGATCGTCTTGTTGGTGGATTTGCCAAGTGGCCAGACAGCCATCCAGGTAAAATAACTTCTTAAAATTGCAGTGAGTATGTTCTAAGTAAGAAGTACATTCCAACAGTCAGTCATCTGAGAGACGTAAGGGAAACCATACCCTTCAAAAGAATAACCAAAAAAAAACCCTGAAAATATAATAAGGTTTTCATTCTTGAAGTAGAAAGAGGGTGGTGAAATTTCTCCTTGTTCAGCCACAGCGGAAATGAGCTGTTGTTTAGATTACTATTAAAAGAGTATCACTGTTTAACTGTTCTGCTTAAAGGGAATATTGTATTATAGGCATCTCTGTAAATTGAGTTTAAGTTATCAAAACATTTGTTTCTTTAGTAATTTAATCATTTAAGGTTGTCGTGGCGGGCCCTGGGGTGCTGGTGGAGTGCCGTGACCTTCTAGAGAAGCGTCCTAAGGAGGACGTCCTCTGGGCACAGGCACATCCTCCTTGCTCGCTCCCAGGTGGAGAGTGATTTCAGCTCTTTTGGGAGCTCTCCGCTTCGGCCAGCACAGGAGGAAGAGATGGGAGCCACGTGTGGTGGTCCAAGGCAAAGCTTTATTCTTCTTCCTTGAAGGGGCCTAGAGATGAACTGGCTCGAGGGGGTCTGAGGGAGCAGGATTGATATAGGAAAGCCAGGGGTCAGGGTAGAACATTAAACCAATCATCTGAGGGCTCAGGGGCGGTAGAAAGGGGGAAGGGCCAATGGGGTGCAGGCAATTTACATGAAACAGGGAGGCATGCTGGGAGTAACTTTTTGTAACCATCACTACGAGGGAGTGCCAAAGGGCAAAACCTCCAGGGGAGAGGGACAGCATCTTTTACAGAGAGGCTTTCAGCCTCCATGTAAGGTTACACAGAAGTCATTGATATATGCAAAAACAGTCAAAATTTACACAGTTGTATACTATGATTTACAGGTTGTGGTCATATGAGTATGCCTGAAAGCTAGTTATTATGCTTTTGGAAGTAGATAGTTTGAAGTAGTGGAAAGAACTGAAAAGAGTAGTAAAATCTTTTAATTTTAAAAGTTGTTAGAATTCAATTAAGGTAACTTGGGAAAACAAAGCTTATGCCAATAGTGTTTGCCCATGGCATTTTGTACAGGGAAGATAAAACTTTAAACTGACCAAATAAGATAAAAATTTAGTCATAGTAAAGGTGCAGTCTGTTTAGTTCAGAACTTTTCAAGGTGAACCCACTACTTGTGATAGATTTGCTTCTGCTCTTCTCTGAAAAATAGTTTAGGATTTCTGAAGAATTCTGAGGAATTTAGATGTATTCACTCCTCATTTGTATCATTTGAAGGGAGTATTTTAGTTTATCTTAATGAAACATTTACCTTGTGAGTCAGAGATTTAAAAAGTTTTTTTCAAATACCTATAATGTGTGAAGTGCCTTAACCTGTCTTAATTTCCTTTATGACAAGGTTGCCCCCCCTAGTTGACCAAGGGAAGCCAGTTGATGTAATCTAAGGCTTTCAATACTTCCAGGATCCTTCTGGACAAACTGTCAAACACGTCATGGGGTGGGGGAGCAACTGGTGCACGCATTGGGCAAAAAGGGTTATAGTGCATGACGTGACATCAGTCTGGTGACCTGTCACTATAGAGGATCCACTCTGTGCTCTTCAACATCTTCATTAATGACGTGGATGCAGGACCAGAAGGAATACTAAGTGAGTTCACAAACAACACTAAATTGGGAGTAGCTATTGACTCCCTTGAGGGCAAAGAAGTCTTGCAGAGAGGCGTTGACAAATTAGAGAGATGGGTAGTCACCAACCATATGAAATTTAACAAGGGCAAGTCCTGCATGTGTGGATAGACTGGGAAACAAGAGGCTGGAGAGCCCTGCTGCAGAAAGGGCCTGGGAGTCCTCGCCGATGGCAAGTTGAACATGAGCCCGCGCTGCCCTGGCAGCCAGGAGGGCCAGCATGGTCCTGGGGAGCATCAGGCACAGCATCACAGCCAGGCAAGGGAGGGGATTGTCCTGCTCTGCTCTGCTCTGCTCTGCTCTGCTCTGGGGCAGCCTCACCTCCAGTGCTGGGGCAGGTCTGGGTGCCACAACACAGAAAAGACATTGAGCTGTTGGAGAGTGTCCAAAGGAGGGCCATGAGGATGGGGAAGGGTTTGGAGGGGAAGCCGTGTGAGGAGGGGCTGAGGGCACTTGGTCTGTTCAGCCTGGAGAAGGGGCACCTGAGGGGAGACCTCACTGCAGTTACAGCTTCCTTGGGAGGGGAAGAGGAGGGGCAGGCACTGATCCCTGTTCTGTGGTGACCAGTGATAGAACATGAGGGAGTGGCCTGTAGTTGAATCAGGGGAGGTTTAGACTGGATATTAGGAAAAGGTTTTTCACCTAGAAAATCCAGGGTGTTTGGGCACTGGAACAGGCTCCTCAGGGAGATGGGCACAGCACCAGCCTGAGAGAGTTCAAGAAATTTTTGGCAATGCTCTCAGGCACATTAAATGACTCTTGGGGTATCCTTTGCAGAGCCAGGAGTCTGACTTTGATCGCCTTTGTGGGGTCCTTCCAACTCAGGGTATTTTATGATTCTGTGATTCTGTCTTTTAGCACAATTGTGACTGAGATAAGATTTAAGAAAGGCAAGACAAATAATTGTTCTTTGCTGTATGTGTGCATGTTTGTGTATTTTCCAGGCTTACTGTGGCATTTTTTCCCTCAGGCAGATGGTGGCCTAAGTCTGTGGTCATGTTTTGATGGAAAAAGTAAAAAGTTAGTGCAGTTGTGATATTAAGAAAGACTGTAAATGTGACACTGCAAAGATTGCTTCTGAGGACTTGTGTTTTCATTGTTATAGATATGCAGCAGAGCTTCCTGCAAGCTCAATCTCATATATGAAAGGCAAGCTGTCTTTCGATCATGTCTACACTAGAAAGATTCCTAAGGCTTAATCAGAATTAGATTTTAACTTCTGTTGCTTTTGCTTTATAAAAGCTCTGTTTAAATTTGGGGACTCAAGCGGTCTTTGCTGTGCAATAATGTTTTTAGGAAGAAGACTAGAAGAAATTTCAGAAGACAGTCAATTGCTTGTGATAATCTATGTGTTATATGGACTTGCAATGTTAAGAAGTAACTCTTTCCAGCTGATTATTGAGGGAAATACTATTTTGTAGTCTTGCTGTGTTCCCATGCTAACAGACATCAAAACTTTGTTGGTTGTAGAGGCCACTAGCGTTTTTTAACACCGAACTGATAGGACAGGAAGAAACAGCCTCAGGTTACACCAGAGGAGGTGTAGCTTGGATAGTAGGAAAAATTTCTTCACCAGAAGGGTTGTAAAACATTGGAACAGGCTACTCGAGGCAGTTTGAGTCACCATCTCTGGAGATTGAGATTGATATGATATGATACTTAGGGACATGGTTTAGTGCTGGTCTTGGCAATGTTAAGGACTGGACTCTGATCTTAGAGGTCTTTTCCAGCCTAAATGATTCTGTGATCATTTTAGTGAGATACTAAATTTGACACCTCCACAGAGTGCTCTGTGTTGAGATTTTGCAAGGGGCGCATGAAATTCCCATTGTCTTTCGATCTTTTGCCTGTGATTTCATGGGCAGATAATCCAATCTGACAGCATGCTGCTACCCAGAGGAGGCAGATTCAGTGAGCTGTAACCCTGGTATAAGGTGGGCATCAGGAGCAGCATGGAACAGAAGAGTACGAGTTTCACATTCTGGTGGCAATCATCTCTTGATCGAGCTGCATAAATTCCTATCCTTAGGGTAATTTCGCAGGAAAAAGGGAAGATAGGAAAAGTGATGGTGTCTTCAGCTTCTCTAAGTCTTGTGGTTGGCAGCTATTGGCACTGATTTTGTTGTTTCAGTAGTTAGCTGCTCATAAAGTAACAGCCAAGAAATGCTTGCAAGAAAAAAGAAATTGCTTTCCAAACTGGTTTTCAGATACTCAAATAATTTTTCTTTTTGGTTGTGGCACTTAGGAAAAATAAAGTAGTGAACAAGTTGTTATAAAAGAAAACTGGACGTTAGTTCATGCTGGTAGCTTTGGGCAGAAATTTTTTCCTATTTGTTTTCCTTGGCTGTAATTACTCGGAGCTGTTTGAATATGGGGACACTTGGCTGTTGCAGCCTGAAATAATTTTTTTTTTTCTTTTCTGTTCTTCTTTCAGATGCTTTACATGCCTACTTTGGGATCTGTGGTTTGTCATTAATTGGGGAATCTGGTATTTGCAAAGTTCATCCTGCCCTGAATGTAAGCACAAGAGCATCAGAGCGTCTTCACCACCTTCATCAGATCTGGAAAACACGGACTTTAAACAGCATTCAGACGGCACACACCTCTCTACATGACTGATTTAGACTTGAATTTAGTTCTGGTAGCATAGTTGTAGCCCAGGGTTAAAAGCCATGCATAACCAATGTGCTCTTTTAAGTGCTGGAGTCATACAATCAGATCTGTTTTGCTGGCATCACTTTGATAGGGAGTTGCCTTCAGCAGGTTATTCTGCATTGTGGAAAGGGGAATATTTTGTTTATATAGAAGTTTGTCACCGCAGACTGTAAATGGCTTTTCAGATGGCTTTACTTCTAAGAAATCCCTTGAGGCATTTAAACTTCATTTTAATTTTATTTTTTTAAATTTGTGCATACTGTGTCAAACTATATAATGGGGAGTATTTTCAAAATTGTTTACATATCATACAGTATAGCACAGAACATTGAAGTTCTTTATAATCTTACTATTTGACATATTTTTGGGTAGAGAATCGTATTAAGTCTCAGTTAAAAGTTGCCTATTACCAACTTTCAGATTCCATAAACTTTGTTTTTCACAAACAAATTAATTAAATACAAATAAAAATATTTTATTCAATATACTGGACTTTTAAAGTTGTGTGGCCTTACTAAGTGGATTTCATAATTCTTCTGAGTAGGTTTTACACAGATGCAGTGGATTGTTAGCCAGACAAAGAGTTTTGATCTGAAGTAGTTTCTTCATGTGAAGTTCACTAAGAGTGTGGCATATTGATTTGTGTTAATAAGAGATATTCAACCCAGTCTTTTGGAAGCATACCTGTATGCAAGAGTAGCATTAGAACCTGCTTCTAAAGACAAACCTTTGCAATACGTTGAAGTTGTTAAATTAGAGTAATGATTAACATTTGCAGCTTCTTTAGTGCTTTACTAGTGCCTTACTTTGTATGCTTGAAGTGCTGTTCAGAGTTGAAGCAAGTAACTTTGCAGCTGGTGTGTTTGTGGCAGGTCAGTTTGTGCATTCAGTAGACACCACAACGTCTTTCTACTTGCCAGTCATTAACAGCATTTTTTTTTTTAAAGGTTCCAAAGACAACTGAAGACTTCTTAAAACAGATTAGGAGCACCATTTGCCACTGCTGAGGCCAAAGAGACAGGATGTGTAGACCATTTTGGCCAGCAAAAAGAGTTTTGGGGATAAACATGATTCCTGTTTTGCAATGCAGGGCAAGTGGAAAACCTCCATTATCCAAACCTGTAGCAGCCTTCCTACCTAAATAAATAAGTTGTATTTCTATAGCAGATTAATTTACGTGGCAGCATTGGGAGCATAACTAGTGATAAAGATCTGCTTGGAAAAGCACAGGGCGAGCAGGGTAAGGTGAGTGATCTAGACGTGTTTGCTTAAGGAAGGAGAGACTCAGGTGTTGGGAAAACTGGGAAGTTCAGAGCGGTTGGAACCGGGAGAGCTATGAGGCTAGTACTGGAGAGGGGGAAATCGGGTGCTTGAGTAGGACTATTGTAGACTAGGAGAAATGAAAACTGGGAGATACTGAAGATGGAGGCAAGAGCAAAGAATGTGGAGTAATAATGGAACCAAACTGGTGGAAATGATTTGAGCTGCCTAGGGTAAGATTAGGGAGCAAAAGAAAGGTACTGACTCAAGGAACATGAAGAAGTTAAGGGGGGAAGATAGAGCTTAGGAATTGGTTTTATTGCCCACATGCTAGGATGACCAGAAATCCAGCCATAAGTAAAAAGAACTAGCCAGATACCTAAAAGAGAGAATCTCCCGGGCAGGGTGTTAACTACAGCAGTTTCTGTGGGAATCCCGTTTTCCTGGGTAGGCTTAATGGGATGTTGGTCAGCAAAGGCTGAAGTAGCTTCCCTGAGCAGAAGTCTCTTAAGTCATGGGGGTCCATCTAGATGAAAACCCATTTAAAACCAAACAACAAAAATCTTGAAGTAAAAATTGATCAAAAAAGCATGATGTTTTCTTGTCTTTACATCGGATGGTGACCACAAGTTGACTTCATGGTAGGATAGGATGGGTTTCTGGAACATGGTGTAATTACAATGAAAATGAGATGTAATTGTAGCCGCCCATCTCCACCACTGTTTCTCTGCCTTGCTGGTGAACCATCTCTGAGTTTTTTAGCATTTACTACATACCCTATAGAGGGAGTAGCTTTGAATTTCAGAAGAGTTGAATAAGGTGTTCTTAGTCTCTGCTGGGAAACAGCCTAAATATTTGTACTTACTTAGCTTCATGAGAAATTATGTATTTGATTATCATGAGGCAAATACATATTTACACAATCCTAAACTATGGATCCTGAGTTACCAGATTCTCATCTCTGAGAGACATCAGGGTCCCTCAGCAGAAAATATGGGGATAACAGTGAAAAATCATATTATGTGAACAAGAAAAATTGTCATGGCAAGTAATTTAACAGTTATCTGCCTCAAAAAGCAGGTAACATTTCTTGCTATGTTTTCTATATCTGTAAATTACCCTGACCTCTTCATATAGATTTTACATTTCTTATCTCCTTGGCCTCCAGTTATTCTACATCTTTTCAGGCTGCATGTTGACAGCAGAGCTAGCCTTTCCCAAAAGTTGCACGAGGCGTATTTGTTTCTCATTAACTCCCAAAGTTTGATGAAGGCAGTAAAATATCTGTGCTTTCACCTCACACTGAGTATCTAATTACTTTAGTTCTTTTGAAATCTTTAATCTTTTTTAGGTTGACAAAACGCAGTAATAATAACCAACTCTGCATTCATGATTTGTCATTCCAAGTGTCCCAATTGATGTCAGGCAAATAAATGATGAATGTTCCTGTGTAGCAGACATCTGGATTCTGACTGTATTGAATTGCCTCTCTGATTTTTGTGGTTTATTGTGTCTTCTGACTAGAAAAATGTTAAATGAGGAATCTGTGAACAAGAGTTTCACAGAAATCCGTAACTTTTAAAGGGGATACATCAAAATAGACCTAAAACTTAAATGTGGACTGTGAAATTTAAATGTAGCTAGAAAAGTAAACCATGTGATTATTACCTACCTCTAATGATTTTGTGTTAACCACAGCTTTACATTGCTGAGACTGAACCTACATAAGAAATTAATGCATTAAATGGCTTTACCATGTGCTTGAGGATATAAAATCAGGCTGACAAATGTGAGTGCCTCTATTCTATCTGAAACACTCCCAAACTCTGTGTGTCACCCAAGTTTCTTTTCTAGAAAAACAGCTTTAAAATGAACAAAGGAACAAAATGTTGAACAAAGGAAGTCAAATGTATCTTTTCCATAGGCTCTGAGGACTGGGGATTTAAACATTGTCACATTAGGGCTTTCAGGCCCACTTGATCTGTACATAGCCGCTGGCAGATATGGTAACCATTTTGGAAGGCTGCTTCCAAGCATATTTGTATTTATGAATTTTCATATTGAGAACTTTTGTAAATGGAACAATCATCATCACTGAAAAAATCTAGCAAGTAAATTGGGTATTGCAGAAATACCTGAAATACCTTTGCTGAAGTACATACTAAGAGTACCTTCCTCTATGCTGTATTGCCCAAGGTAAAAGACAACCTGAGAGGAGCTAAAGAAGCTGTATCAAATGTGCTTTCTCCATGGATGTCAGTATAAAAATTAAATCCTCTGTAGAAACTGTTGTGTTCTCTAAAAATTACATTTCAACTTTGTGCCAAGTGAGCCATTCAGTATGGGATTGCCTAATATAAAAGGGAAGAAACAGTGATTTCCAAAGTCAGATCCTTTTGTGGACAGCCCATCTCCTGGCATTTTGCAGAAACCCTGCTATCAGTGTCCCTGTGAAGGTCAAAGAGATGTCAGGACATGTGTGAGGAGCAGAAAGACCCTAGGTAAGAAGATGCTATTGCTGTAACTAAATATGAGACATCTCCAAAATTGATCAGCTGAATGAGATTACTGGTCTGTTTACGTTGATGTTAAATACTGTGGTGGTTCTGAAAAGCTCTTTTTTTGCTGTTGCAAGAAAAGACCACTTAACAAGTTTTCCTCACTTCAGATGACATTGGGTGAAAAAGAAGATTGTCTGCACATCTTTATACTAAATGGTTATTAAATTACTCCACTGAGTGGTAACCGTGTGTTGTAAAGTTACACTTTCCGTTCACCATTTTTAAGCTTTTGTGTTCCTGGTCTCTATTTGCCTGATTAGTTTCTGAGTTTAATAAAAATCAATGAACTGTTGGGAAACAGAGGTAAAACTCTGCAATTTCTTTTGAACTGTAGCTCTTGTTATGTCTTTTTTTCCAAATTACATGTTCTGAGTGAGGACCTGTCTTCCTGAGGGCACAGAGGATGACAACCTCCAAAGGTTTTCAAGATGAACCCACCAAAGGCAGCAAACCCTGACACTACTGCATTACTTTTGAGGCATTGGAAAAGTGCCTTGTTTGATAACTGCATTGTGATAACATGGAATCATAGAATGGTTTGGGTTGGAGGGACCTTAAAAATCATCTGTTCCAACCCCCAGCCATGGGCAGGGAGACCTCCCACCGGATCAGGTTGCTCAAAGCCCAATCCAACCTGGATTTGAACACTTCCAGGGATGGGGCATCCACACTTTTTCTGGGTAAAGCTTTTCCCAGTGCCTCACCACCCTCACAGTGAAGAATTTTTTCCTAATATTTACTCTCCCAGCTTTAATCCATTCTCCCTTGTCCTGTCTTTACAAGCCCGTGTAAAAAGTCCCTCTCCAACTCTTTTGTAGGGTCTCTGCGTACTGGAAGCACACCTGCTGCTATCGGTGTCCCCAGAGGCTTCTCCTTCCCAGATAAACAACCTCCTCTCAGCCTGTCTTCACAGGAGGGATGTTCTAGCCCTCTGACCATCTTGTGGCTTCCTCTGGATGCACTCCAAAAGGTGCATGTCCTGCTTATGTTGAGGATCCCAGAGATGCATGCAGCACTCCAAATAGGATCTCACCAGAGCAGAGGGGCAGAATCCCTTCCCTGCCCTGCTGCCCACACTGCTTTGGATGCAGCCCAGGACACGTTTGCCTTTCTGGGCTGTGAGTGCTCATGGCCAGGTCATGTCCAGCCTCTCATCCACCATCCCCTCCCAGTCCTGCTCACAGGGCTGCTCTCGATGCCTTCATCCCCCAGCCTGGATTCCTGTCTGCAGGACCTTATGCTTGGCTGCACTAAACTCCATGGGGTTTGCACAAGCTCACTTCTCAAGCCTGTTCAGGTCCCTCTGGATGCCCCTTCCTTCCTTGTGGTGTGTGGACAGCACTGAGCAGCTCAGAGTCATTGGCACACTTGCTGAGGGTGCCCTCATTCTCACTGTCCCGGCTGCCCACAGGGATGTGGAACAGTGCCAGTCCCAATACCAGCCCCTGCGCAAGGCTGCTCATCACTGGTCCCTACTTGGGCATTTAGGGTTGACCACAACTCTTTTGAGTGAGACCACACAGCCCATTCCTTATCCACTGAGTGGTCCACCCCCTCCAGTTTAGAGCAAGGGTGTTACACGGTGTCAAAGACTACACAAGTCTACCTATATTATGCCAGTGGCTCTTTCCACATCCATCAGTCTAAGCCCATTTAGAAGGCCACCAAAATTGTCAGGCACTATTTGCCCTTAGTGAAGCCAGGCTGGTTGTCACAAATCACCTACTTATTTTCCACATGACTTAGCATAGTTTCTAGGAGGATTTGCTCCATGATCTTGCCTTCCACCAAGGTGAGATTGACATCCTTTAAAACGTTTATCTGTCAGTACAGGCTCTGTACTTGGGAATGGGACTGGACAAGCTGCTATCACTGGAAAACAAGCAGGATTCTGAGGAAGAATATGGTCCTGACTTGCTGTAAAAAGAGAAAGTTCGTTGAGGAAGAGAAAATCTGTGTGATAACGATCTGCATGCTCTCATTTGGAGAATTAAAAATGTTCAAGAGTGAGCTTTCAACTTGCCACATAAGTTGTTGATATTAAATTCACAAATGCAAGGAGGGAGATACGAATGTAGCAGCTGTGTTTTGACAATTTTAGCCTGCTTGTGAAAGTGACTTCTGTGTTAACTCCTGACAGTGATGATAACCAAGCCCTAGTACAAGGGCCAGGAGCTACTCTGTTATATTGAGTCTGGCTGAGTTGATTTTCCCTTAGCAGCCCTCACAGTGCCTGTGCTTTGCACTGGCGGCTGGAAAGGTGCTGATAACACAGTTGTGCTTTGGTTGCTGCTGGGCAGTGCAGGCTCAGCATCAGCACTATCTCCTCAGCATTCTTGCCTGCCCTATCAGTAGGCTGGGACTGGGCAAAGTCTGGGGCAAGACACAACCAGGCCAGCTGACCCAAACTGACCCAAGGGATATTTCATATCATATTACATCAGCTCAGATATAAAAGCTAAGAAAAGGAGGAGGAAGTGGGCCATTTTTATTTACTATGTTTACCTTCTGGAGCAACAACTCCTGAAGGTGCTGAAGCCTTGTTCCCAGGAAGTGGCTGAACATCACTCGCCAATGGGAAGTAGAGGATAAGCCTATTTTTTCCTCTTTGCTTGTGCATGTGCAAACCTTAACTTCTGCTTTAGTAAACTGCCTTACCTGAACCTATGAGTCCTTTTCAATCTTACTTTCTCTCTCCTGTCCAGCTGGGAAGGACAGTGATAGAGTAGTTTGGTAGGCATCTGGTGCCCAGCCCAGGTCAACCCACCACACCCGTGCAGCTGTGAAGCACTGCTTTGGATGTGGGAAAGCATGGAGGCTTCCATCCAGAATTCTCCCTGTATTCCCTGTGTTCTAGACATGAGACAAAGGCTCTGCCTCACCCTGGGAGGGAGGATCCTACCTTATCCTTTTATGTGAAATCTGCAAAGGAAAAATTTGAAGTGAAAATGACACAAGTCAAGGAAGTTCTTCTGTGGTTTATCACCCTTCGTGAGTGCTTGTGGGGCAGGTGCTTATGCTGCCTAGAAAGCTAATATGCAAGACTGCTGTTGAAATTGCATACTGCCTTTGTTTAATTCAAAGGTTTCCCTAAGCACTGAGCTATATTTATTTGCTGTTGGGCTGTCCAGTTTAACAACGTTCTTTAAATTACAATCAAGCCTTACTAAAATAAGCTTACTTGACCAAGTTGCATTTTCATCTTTGTCCCAACATCCATTCTGCTTATTTTATCATTAAAACCTCCTTTGAATTCAGACCCTATCATGTGGAAAGGTATTATCTGTGTAAACCTGTTGCCCAGGGTGCATTTTTCACAGGTCCTGTCTCACAGCAGGTTAGACTAAGAACTATTGGGCATGGTGTAGGGACAGTTTATCCTGCCTTGGAGCACTTTGGTGGACTATTTCTTACAGTACCATAGATTCCACTTTAATGTTGTTTTTTTTTAACAGCACCCCTACCTCCCCTGAACCCCCCAACCTGTGACTTCTTAAACCAAGGACTATTTTGCTCTGGTGGGACAGTTTATTGTAGAGAAAATCTGTGAGGTACATAGATGGGAAAGGCGGGATAGAGGGAAGGCTTCTATAAATAGCACAAAAATACTTCAGAGGAAATCAGAAATCTTAGCTAGATTGGGCATATATACACTGTGGTCTGTACATTTGTACTTCACAGATCAGCTGTCCTCGAGAGGCACTCACTGGCCAGCATCTTCCAAAATATCCTCTGAAATATGCAGTTCTCTGGTGAGGCCAAGGGCAGGAGTCTGCTCAAGAGAAGTCCTGATGAGGCTTTCCAACACAGGCACAGGGCTCTTCTGTATTTTTGTATACAGCTCTATATATAACTCCCTGTATGTGGCCAGAATGAATCCTGCAGGACAGTGATAATGTGCCCTCTGTGACTTCCCAGTTGCTATAGATATCTTCCTGTGTACACCATGCAGACTGCAACTATCACCAATTTTTTCTGATGGCTCCATGCCTTGACATCTGTTTTCAGTGTAAAAAAATTCCAACCTCAAAAACTTCATACTTGCTGGTACAAGTGAGGGCTGTGATGATGGGCATCTAAAGAAAATGTGTTAACTGTGTTAAGAAGGCGAGCTTCCCTGGCTGTAAGACAGGTCTTGTCCCCTTCTCTTCTGCCAGCCCTGGTTTATCCTAGTTTTTATTAATACAGGAAAGAGGGAACAGCACAGGCAAGCGTTTAGTCTGCCTAGGATGCACACTTCTTCCTGCTGAGGGGGGTTGCCAGCTCTGAGCACGAGTTGGGAACGGCAGCAGTCGGTGGGAAAGCTGTTCCCCAGCCCTGTGACAGCTCCTGAGCTCAGTGGCCACCAGCCCAGATCGGGCCAGGCATCCTAGCCTGTGCTCTGCGCCTCGGGGCCCCGTGCATAGCAGCAGGTTTGCTCCTGGATACACATTCCTGCTTCTGCCCCTGGATGGTCCGAACACTGCATTTCCCTTACCCTCTGCCTGTAGCCCCTTGGGACTGTTGCAGGCTTTCTCATCTCCTGTGACTCCGCAATGGTCCAGTAGCCACACAAAAGGCAGGTTTCGCAGGTCCCTTCATAAAGCAAACACAAGCACAGTGTTTTTGGCTGCAGCAGAAACCTGAGCAAACACACAGGCATTTGAGATGTTACGTAGCATTTGCTCCCCAGGGAGGGCAGTTTTTTAAGCCAAAGGCTTCACTGACTGTGGAGAGCAACAGTTCCCACAGTTTCCCTTCTATAAAAGGAAATCACATTCTGTAGCAGCTGTTGATATGATAGCCAGTCTGGACTGGACGAACCCCCTTCCATCCCCTTAGTGGCTGCCCAGCCTACTCCAACTACCCACAGGCCATTTGTCCTGTCAGAACAAACGGAGCTTTCCGGTGCTTTTTGATGCTAGTTGGATTTGGAGTTAATAGGGATGTAAACAAGACTTTTTTTATTTTTTTAAATAACTAAATCCCTTGACCTCAGTAGCTTCAGTGAAGTTCTGTGCTCTGGAAACACTGGCAAAAGAATATTCAGGCACTTTGGATGTGCTTTCTCTTAGGGGTTGAGACAGCTCTAGCCTAAACTCTTCTGCTCATCTACTGCTGTCAGTCAGGAACAGATTATTCTTGTTGTTTTAAACTAATGGTAAAAGAAAAATAAACCAGGGTAAAATGAACATTTTGCCAACATTTTACACACCTCAGTTCAATATAAATGCAGCAAAAACATAATAAATAATGCAGTATTCCAAACTAGTCTGAGTTTGCCTAACTTCTTTGAAATCCTTGCCTGACAAGGATTTATTTGGGGAGGGCACTGAGAGGGGTTACCCTTGACACTCTAACATGCATTTGATTTTCCTCTCCGCGACAGGGCAAAGTGAGTTGTGCCTCTGTGGATTCAGTGTGTTGTAATTGAATTGGAGGGAAATCTGTTCCACTCAGCTGGGCTGCTGCATCAGGGAGGCTTTTCCAAGTTTGCTGATGAGAACTGCTGTAGTGGTCAAGTAGTCTGTAGAAGTCAAAGGAATGAAAAGAAATTTGCAGGGGAACCCAGAGAAATTTAATTTTCTATAAACCCCATAATAGTATGTAAGTACTTGTAGGCCCATGTCAGGGACTCACATCATGAGGGACTGTGCTTCTGCCTGGAACCCATGAGATGAAGGTGACCAAGGTCACACATCAAGGCTGGCAACAGCTCACTTTGCTCAGTGGCACCCCGGGGACAACACCTGGAGCCATGGCTCCCTGCTTCTGCACTCTGTTCCTGGCTCTGCACCTCATGGTTCTTTGTTTGCCCTGCATAGCAGCACACATGGGGAGCCAGACCAGAGCCATGATTTGGGGGTTTGGACTTCAAATGCTGCTGGCCAGCCTTAACATCAGTCTCAGATAAGGGACAAATTTATGCACCACATCCTCTCCACACTCCACACGACGGGACTAGGGAGCAAGAGTGTCACTGTACTCCACCCTTGGCTTTTCATTAACACTAAAACGAACCATTTTCTTTGCAGCGATTTCAGACAAACTCCCCCAAGTGACATCTCTGACCTTTTACTCTATGATGCACATCCCTTGATATACATAAGCCAACTTTGTTTGAGCCACTTGTTCTTTGACAGGTCACCAGAGCCTTTGTCAGCCCTCAGAGGAAGGAGGCACAGGAGCTCTCAGCAGTACAGTGCTGCCTGCCCAGAGGCAGCAGAGTTAGTGCTCCTGCAGGAAGGTAATCCAGCAGCATGACAGACGCCTAAATGCTGATCCCAGCTGGATACTGGTGTTAAATGGAGTTTCTGGGGCGGGGGTTCAGGAGAGCCTCAGATGCCTAGTGGGCACACGGGTAAAGGGGCAGGCTCCTTCTGGTGCTGTGTGACATGGGGAGGGGCAGCCCTTGGGCGCACCAGGGTCTACATCAACCTTGCTGTGTGCAAAGTTAATCTGCAGGGAGCTTAATCCACCTTTAGAGGGGATTAAAGACTTTATCAACCCATGGGTAGAGGCAGGGGATGAATTTCATTGTAGGAGTGCAGCATGCTGTTTTGAAAAAGGAAAGTTAACTCAAACCTAATCCTGGTATAGCTAAGATGAACTATTAAGCTGAAAGAAAAGTGCAGGAGCCCAGCTGACACACTTAAATCTTGCAGGCATGAATTGGACAGGCTTTAGCAGGGTGTAATTGTCTCTGAACGTCAGCTGAGCCTAAAAAGCTTTCATGTCTATGCTTCATTCTTCAGAGTCTTCACAGTTACAGACCTGCCCCTTTTGCAAAACACATAAAATTACTAAAACATACATGGCAACATTTGCATGCAGATCTCAGCAGTGCTCATCTTTCACTTATCCTTCTCTGATTTGCATGTCTCTGATTTCTTCATTAGACACATTGTTTTAAGTAACTGAATACAATCAGTAAATTAATAGACTCAAGCTTGCTGTATTTTGCTTAATTGATATTTGTTAAAAATCTAGATAGCCCAAATTCTCTTTGTATTGTCAAACTTGATTAACTGTAGTTGCAACAAAAATGGCAATTACATGATATATTCATGGTATGCATAATTATGTACTTTAGCTTATTCCTCATAAATATCTAATAACATACTCAATACATTAAATATTAATAATGGTCTACATACTTAACCCATATTTTTTAAATGAGTTTGTTCCCAGGGGCATGTGACACTCTGCTAGTGTCACGTGGGACAGGCTAGGAGGAAATATAATTTTTCAAACAGTGCAGACTCAGTTTTCTCTCTTTATTTTGTGTTCTTGTGTCTCAAAAACACTGAATGAATATATTAATGGAACTTTAACAGAGGTCTTTAAAAGGATCAAGACAAAAAGTCTAGAGATAGGTTATCTCCAGTGTCAAAAAGGTCTGAGCACAAAATATCTGTTTCTAATATATCATGGATTTGGAATTCACTTTTTAATTTTATTACCATTATTATTAAGCCAGAAGTAAGGGAAACGAGAGATACAGGCAAAGGGTGAAAATCTTGCTTCTGGCTGTTAGCAACCAAGTATGTTGTGTTAACCACAGAGCAGCAGCAGAACTGCTTCAGTTTCTCCTGTTGTTTTTTAGCCATATTAAGTCCTATGTGTTAAGTGGTTCTTCATGTTTTTGCTATTTTCTATTAGATTAAAGTATACAAAAAAGGAATAAAACCCTGTTTCAGTCTGTGGTGATGGGGTGGGGGGGGGTAAAAATTAGATCACTAAAAAAATTTAGAGATGTTGAAAGGGTAAAAATCAAACTCTCCAGCAGAAAGATGTGATTTGGCAGCTGCATCATGTGAGAGATCTGGGGATCCCAGGCTAAATCTGAATCCTGAGTGGAATTTATTAACATGGTTGTCAGGAGTTGCAGGAGTGCAGGAGTTGGCCGTCCTGAAAAAGATCTCAGTTAAAATATAGAAGAGATGCAGAAGCAGACGGTTTTCTGACTGCTTGTCAAGAGACTTTGGAAACTTTTACTCCAGAACAGCACAAGTGAGGAAAAAATGGGGGAAGAAATGTGGTGCCTAGAAAATCTATAGAGATGGGGTTTATTGCATGGAGAGGTTTAGGTCTGCATGCAAATACTGTGCTCTTTGAAACAGTTTGGTCTCATTTGTCCTGCTTGCAACACCTTTCCAGCCATCAGATGGCCTTATCCTTTTCATGGTAATTTTTTTTCTGCCAGTGACAGTTCACATCTACATCACTCCCCGCAGAAGGAAGGAATTTATATAAAATTCATAAACTATTCACATTGATTCTCTTTCATATTACTCAAGCTGGATGCAGGCCTCTGAAGACTGTTCTGAGAATAAAAGCAGGTCACAGTCTTTACAAGACACATGCACACTCATATTTAGGAGGTGTTTTTTCCATTATTTCAAATGTTTGCTCACATGTGCAATTCAACAGTGAAGCATTTAATGCTGAATACTAGCACAGTTTTCTACTATCTTTAACATCACCTTTCTTGCATCTCCATTGTTCAGTGACATAGTAGTTGTCTGAGACGAGAGGACATCTACACAAATCCATTTGCCCCCTGCATACTGTAAAATGGAAATGCTCTTTCTCTTCTCTGTACTGAATAATTTGTGCTAGCCCTTAACCATATCACCACCTGCAACTGGTTTCAAGCACCCTTAAAGTAGATTTCCCCAGGTGATGATGGCCAACAAGTTCAAGTGTATTTACAGGAGCACAGTGGAAGACCAGCCCCACCACGGTGCTAGAGAGCTACTGAGGGTGCTTGATTGGATTCCCTGTGCTATGGAAATGAGAAAATTCCTCACAGTCCTAGGGGAACAGAAAGACAAAAGCATCTGACTAGGCTTCACTGCTCAGATTTAGTTTAGAAGTCAACTAAGACAGGGAAGGAGATGAAAGAGAAAATCTAGAGCTGTAGCTGTTGTCCTGGGAGAATCAACATAATTCATGGGTCAGGGAACACAAATTTCCTTTGTGTTTCAATTCATGAACCAACATGTAACAACAGAATCCTGTGTTGCACGGCATTTCAGGATTGAAATACAGGACCAGTTTTTCCACTGATATGAAATTATACCAATTAGTTTATATAATTTGATAATCTGACTGGTATCCTTATTTGTTTGGAGACCTTCTTCAAGTTTAAGTAACAGAAAAGAAAATGATCTTCTATGTTTCACTTTAACATAATATGACGTACTCTTAGGTAATTTCATGACAACAGGAGGTTTGAATTGATTTTCAGACATCCTGGTTCCTCAGAGAGGAACTGATGTAAAACGCAGAATAAAAGAAGGGAAAGTATGAAAAGCAATTTCATATATTGGATTTCTGTGGAGCAGGTGAGGAGCTATTTTCAACACACAGCCCACCTCAGTAAAGGTTGTGTAAAAAAACAGCCATCAGTTACCAAGAGGGGTGAAAGTCTCTGGGCCACCAGCTGCAATGTGAATCTTCTCCATCTGTCCACAGCCTTCCAAGTGCACATTCCCCTGTCAGCCTTCTGCCACTCAAGACAAAGGCTAGCACAAACTGCTATCCAAGGGGAAGTAAACAGGAATAAGTATCTTCTGCAGATGATAGTCCCAAATTCCTAACTGGTCCTAACTAGTCTGGATATATGGACAGAGCTTGTGTAAATGATGCTGAACTGTCCACAGGGCTCTACCCAGGCTTGCTGGACTTGCAGAAAAACACTTTTCTGCAGGGCTGATGGCAGAGAGTGCTGTCATGCAGGGGCCAGTATCATCCTGGCTGGAGCTGCTTGGGAGAATGCCATTGCTGAAGCTGTGAAATCAATGCAAAAGTGGTTTGTGGCTTCCTCCTGCTTTAATATCACTGGCAGCCATCTGAACCTGGAGTGCTAACAAAGCTGATCCTGAAACAAAACCACTCCAGGAAGAGATCATGAAAGAACCATCAGCTTCTTCCATCTTCTCCTGTATCCTTCTTGCCCTGGCTGATTTCATGACTTGAGCTACATTTACATCTCTTTACATTTACATTTACATTTATCAATTTATGGAAGTGGGACATGAGGAGGTGAAGGAAGAGGAACAAGGAATCACCCTTTTTCCTAAGTCATTGAATTGCAGCCCAGGCTGGCCGGAACCTACAAGGTTTGACAGAAATAGGAAACCCACAACCCAAATCAAACTGTTGAAGAAAAAAAGAAAACTGTGAAAAAGCAGCCAGAAGTTCAGAATATGTAGTTCAAAATACTGGTATGGTTTGTGGCTAAAGAATATAAGACAAAACAGTGATTTGGAGCAGATCTATGGTGTATGCACCAAGAGGAGACTCTTGCCTTACGTGCTTTAGCTGGTGGTTGTTGGGGGTTTTAACCGGAACATGACAAAGCTGTGGGGAGATTCAGGTGCAGGCGTGCCTTCTGCTGAAAGGGTTCCAGTGGAGTAAATAGCTTGTGCTGTAAATTTACAGGGCTGTAAATTCCCTGGCTTTTCACACAGCCTGTCATTACTGAGCTGTAGGGTCAAAGGTATGTTTGTTCTTGGTGCTGGTTATCATTTGGAGATTCACACTGGTACCGTGGTACAACCTTCCTTGTGACGCAGGAGTGCTGCTGTCGCTGAGGCCACCACCCACGTGGCTTCCTGCAGATGGCTGCTGGACTTGAGCAGCTTGGGAGAAGAAAGGCATTCCTTCAGGCTGTCCCTTGTCCCAGCCTCAGCCAGCCACGCTCTCTGCCAGCACTCAACACTGACACAAAGAAATTGCATTGGTGAAAATTTCCTACATGACTGCCATTTGGTGAGCTGAAATCTGACCAAGAAGCAAAATATCTCACACTGAGTTAAATTATATATGGAGGATTTCTCAGCTGTGTGGGTGATGACATCTGACTGTCCTCAGTGCCACTGCCCATTGTTTATTCCTGGGCTGTTTGTACAAAAGCAAGAAGTGGAGCACTGAAAGTCTGTCTATATGATAATAATGAGCTACTTGATTAATGAGTCATTCGATATACATAATTGTACAATATCTAGTAACAGAAAAGTCTTGAGCTATTCATGAGTCCCATTTCCTGAGAAAGGAAGGATATACTGTTTCAGTGAGTAACCTGTAGAGAGAATTTGAGATAACATTACTACTATATCAATATCTTAGGAAATGCAGCCTCCGAGGGGATACATTACACTGTTATAAAATACTCTTTGGTGTGTTTTCAGCATACAGGGGTGATGTGCTCCATGGGCTACCTGATAGCTACAGCGTAAGAAGGGCTTGTCACCTTCCACCTCCCAGCTTGGAACAGAACTGGTGAGACAGTAGTGGGCTGGCCATTCACCTGTCCCTCTCCCCCAGGCCTTGCAGGCAGTTGTGACCTTTGCTTTTGGGGAAGTCTGACTCCAGAATAGGAAGAAATGAGCCGCTGCTGGCTGAAGTGAACTGCAGTTCCCCTACCAGATGTGAGGTACATGTAAGGCCTGGAGCAGGGACAGGCATGGAGCAGAAATGTGATGTGTGCCACATGTCAAACACCATTCCCAGGCTGTGGAACTCCCTTGCCCACTGCATCTGGGAGGCAGCGCCTCACCTGATAGCTGATCTTGCCTCGTGTGAACATTTCAGTGGGACTGAGGGTTGCCTTCATCAAGCAGAGGAGGGTACTTGAGTTGCCAGAACCAGTTTTTCTGTCACAATTGTATACAGGCATGTCGGGTCCTTCTCCTAGAGGTTGCATCAGACCTGTGATGAAGAGAGATGATAGCAAGATTTCTTCCTGTTAGTTACCCCACAAACATCAGTCAAGTGCAAACATGAGACAGATCATACACACAGCTATGCACATTAGTAGTTGTTCTCTGTGTAGACACAATTTGTCATTTAAACAAAAACTCAGAATTCAATAAAACCAGATGGAGCCTGGGTACAAATGGACCACGCTGTTCCTCAGCATACATCCACTACAAGCTGTGCTTTGAAAAGGGGCATACCCACCTTGGGTGTTGCCCTGAGGGACATGCACCAGCACCAGCCCAATGCACGGGCTCAGGGATGGAGACAGCATAGCTCAGATTTGATGAGACCACAGTAGGTGTAACTTTGTCAGCTTTAACAGAGCTCCCGCGGCGCCTGAGCAGAGGCCAGAGGAGGTGCTCCTGGGCACCTCCAGCTGCCTGGCAGTCCTGCCGCGACGCTCCAGGATGAGAGGTTCTCGGGAGCATCCCGAGTGCCGTGAGCGGGTGGGCGGGCAGAGCATCAGTGGCACCAGGACGGCCCTCCCCCGGAGAGCACCGAGCGCAGGGCCGGCCTGATCCCGCCTGGAGCGCGGGGCCATGGAGGCAGCGGCCGACACCACCCGGTTCGGCTACATCCTGGAGCTGCTGAAGCGGGACAAGGTAGGGACGGCGGGCGGTGCCGGGACCCCGCGGGACGGGCAGGCAGCGCCCGAGGGAGACACGGCTCCCTTCCCAAGTACTGTGTCGGGGCTTTTTAGGGGAATGTGGGGGCAGGAATGACTCGTCTTTACGGCTAACCTACTGCGGAGGATCGGCTAGTATTTACCGCACATTTCCGAGGCTACGAGGCGAAAAAGTTAAAAAGTAATTTCCATGCAAAGTGTCCCTCAGCCCAGCACAGCTGGGCGGGCATCTGTCGCGTTGGCAGCCCTGCTCCTGCTCCGTGTGTGAAAACCAGGGAGCACCAAAGATTCAGGTGTGGTGTTTTTTTTAAAGAATGAAGCATGTCACAATGTCTTTAAACTTAAAAATAAGTGCGGTAAATAATGGTGCTATTGGAAATATTGCTTGTTCCAGACTCATCCTGATGACTTTCCAGCATATCTCCGAAGGCTGCCTTCACAGCCAGTTCTTTGTGCACATCTTTCTCCTCCTCCCTCTGCTCCATACCCTCTTCTATAAGTTCTGGAAGAACCTTTATAGCAGGGGGATGAGGAGTTTCCTGGATGGTTTTCTGCTTCTCCTTGCCTGGGAGTAATCATGCCAGGGCTTTAAAGGAAAATTAGTCTTGTTCTGTCCGTTTTACACACCAAACAAAATCATAAAGTGTTTTAGACCTGAAACTCCTTGTGCCTGGAATGTCCCTGTAATGGGGTGTCCCTTATCCTACAGTTAAGCAGTTTCTTAATTCTGTACTTAATTCAGACACCCTCTGCAAGAGCATATGGCTCGATAGACAGCAGAGTTGGCAGAGTAGTGTGAAATATGCATGTTTACTACAAACAGTGCTGCTGTTTATACGCAGACAATGACATTGCCAAGTCTCATCATCACAGACATTTGATGTACATGAAGAAAAGGGGAGCAGTACCAGTTGTGTGACTGCCAGACTTTCCATAGTGGTGATCACTGCTTGAGCTTCTCCAACACCCTGCTCTGAGACCTCTTCCTCTCCACATTTTCCTTTTGTATTTTTTGAACCTTCAGACCAGGGTTTTAGATTACAGCCTCTTTGTAATTTATTGATGTTATCCAGCAGCTTGGAGGTGTTCTGCTGGGATAATTAAACTTCTTTCTCAGATGACATAAATCATGCCAGCAAAAGGACTCTTCTGCATGGTAAACTGTATTTTCTTGGGGTCAGGGTATCGCTGCTTAGAGCTTCCAGCACTGCAATCTTCCCGTTCCCATTTGCCCCCATCAATAAAGTTTTTGCAATAAAGCCGGGAAGCATTAACATTCTCTGAGTTAACTGCTAAGCGTCTGGCTTCCACCGAACAAAGACCTATTAGAAAATCGAGATGCAATAAGAATACTTTACACTGGCACACACCTCTCGATACGCAGGGTCCCTGCAGGTACGATGCATCAGCTCTTGAACCCTGGGCATATGACCCCTTTTGGCAAGCATGCTGTTTTTCCACTTAGCTGGCAACCTCCGTCAGACCTCTCAAACAGGGCAAATCATTATATATCACTTTTCCCTGGGGGAATGTCACTTCAAAAATCTGTTATCTCTTTTAATGATCTATACTCATTATTCTCCTGACTCCCCTTCACAGATACAACTTGCACATAGTGCCTAGAACAAAAACATGCACATAGCACTTTTAGTTCGAATAAGACAGTCCTTGTGTAATCCATATATCCACAACATCTGTTTAAACTCACGACAATACTCTCTGAGATATTCTGGGCCTCCATGGCACCTGTCACAAATGTCACAGTAACATCTGAGAACTCCAAAATACCCCTGAGAGACAGATTAACAACTAACTGCATTTTGTACCAGAGGCACCGGTGCAGAAGGAGATTGTATGACCTTCTTTCAGGACTGTGAAATCTCAGTTCAAACCACAGCAAGGACACTCATCTATCTCAAAATGATGTTTTTCCAGAAATGGTCTCAGTCTTCTTCCAATCCTGCCTCTTCCCCACCCTTCCCCTGAATTATTCCCTGTAAATTTACTTTCACAGTAGTCAAAATACACACACTCCTACCCCAGTTATTCACCCAAACTCCAATTCAAATAGTTTTACTTTCATAGCTTTTTTTGTTTTCTTTTTTTTGAAATGCGTATGATTCTCTTTAGAGAATTTTTAGAGGCTGTAAAGAAGCAATCATATCTGATGGGCTAAATGATACCAATACTTGCCATCTGTTTTGTAAAACCATATTTGAGCATTTTTCTGTAAGCAGAATGCAATCAATAAGCTGATATACACTAATGTGAGTTTCAGAGGGAAGCTAACAACGCCAACACTGTCCCTGAGATCCCCTTATTTAATTGCAATAAGGATCTTGGCATGCTCTATTTTTTAATCAAGATCCTCACCCTCTCTTTTTTTCCTTACTTGACTGCTTTGTTTTACCATATATTCCACATTCCAAATGGTTTGCAGAAACCAACAGGTTGTGGTTCATAAGGAGCAGCTTTTAAAGCTGTTCTCCAGAAAAAGCATTTAGAGAAATAGATACTACTGAAAACAAGCTTAAAACCCATATGATATGAACATGAGAAATACAGAAAAATAATTTTGAGAGCATTTCAAGTTCTGCATGCTCTCCACCTGCTGCAGGTGACACTGATTTCTGTACCTTCCTTCTGCCTGGTTTCATGTAATGACTAATGTAAAATTCTCTTGTGGTAGCATTTTAGCTTTTGTCCAGGTGACAGTAAAGGGTAAGGTGAAATAAGAGCTATACAGGGATTCAAAGTGAAATCAAAATGAGGAGCTGGAGAGGAGAAATGCAACATTTATTTGTGGCTGTGGTGGCTGGCAGGTGGCTCTGGTCTGCCTGACTCAACTGAACTGGAGCGCTGGTCCTCATGATAAGGAAGATAAGGCTTTACATATTTCTTGCTTATGTGAAGGGAAGTGCTTCTTTGGGGTTTGGGTATCTATGAGGAGAATTCTCTAACAGCAATTTTCTTCCTTTTACAGCATATGCAAAAGCATCCCAGAATATATCTGTACTGTGAGGGGTGTTTGTACAAAGGAGTGACTCTGGTTGAAAGAGTATGTAAAGATAACTTGGAGTTCAGTGTCAGGTAGCAGCACTGTTAAGTACTTAGAGAGATCTGAGTTTGAAATCTAGGAATCAAGAGCAGTTAAAATCTAATTTGCCTGTCTTGATAGCTTTTAATCAGTTACTTGGCTGGGCAAGTCAGCCTGTGTGACAAAAGTGGGTTTCCACATCTTAGAGATGTCCTTATCACTCCAACAGTTTCCCTGAAGCACCTAGAAGCACATGGTATGTGACAAGGCAAAGGTGAGCTTTGTCTTTTGTGACAGGGGTATCCATAGTCTGAAACAAAGGAGAGAAGCTCCTCATGTGTTCCGTGTTTACTTATATTTTCTTTCTGCTAAACAGTAAAAATTTCTTGAGAAGTAGGACTCTCTCTTAACTCAGAGCTGGAAGTTACTTTGATTTGAATGTCTTGTATTTTGGGGAAGCTTTATAATTAGAATTCTTTCATTTGCTTGGCAAGTGATTACAATCTTTGGAGGGAAAGAGCAGAGTCCTCTGTGTGGACTAAGGTATGCAGCTGCTCCTTGGATCCTCTGCTGCTTTCCAGGTGTTCTGGAACTGAAGCAGAGTACTGTACATGTGGTAGTAAGTTAAAAAGGAAAGACACACTGAACCAGTGTAGCACACTTTGAGACATGCTAGGTACCATCCAAATCCTACCCAAAGCTAATTGCAGACCCAGTATTCTGGCAGTTCAATGAGTGCAATCTTTCCTGACTCAGCACTCTGCATAGCGGTGGCACGTGGGACCTTCTGAACTTGTCTAGTCCAGCTGATCAAGTTATGGGATCTGTTAGGAAACTCGTCCAGCCTTGAGGATTATGGACCTGTAGCACAACTCTGCAGAGAAGACAAACAACCTTGAACCAAGGGATTAGAGACTGATATTTCTGTTTTATGACGAGATCCTCAGGCCATAGTTATATTCACTTTGAAACACCCAAGGTCTACAGATCCTTGCTAGCTCTTCAGGGTCACACAGTTGAAGGGCAGTCATTGTGAAGATAAAATTGAGCCTCTATTCCTGAGCCTAAACAGGCACATTTCTCCCAGGCAGCATAAATTCCTGCCTTATTGCTGAGGGGACAATATCTCTTTCAACCCGCATGACTGGGAAAAGCCTGTGGATAGAAGTCATCTTCATTAGGTTCCACTGTTCAGGACTAAGCAGAGAAGCAAATTGCATCACTGACGATTTACAGAGAGCAAGGCTAACACCTCTCTGAATTCATCCTGGAAGAAAATACATTGCACAGGGAGAAAAACGTCTGTGAGATAGCTCAATCTCCAGGTCAGTCATACTAGCTCTGGCAAAAGTCTGTTCTCGTCCTGCATATCTCCACTGTGATGCATTGGCTTTAATATTTTCACTCAGAGGAAGGCAGACCAGCAGGAAATTGACTCAGTCTCAAGCTGTGGTTGCAAAAAACAGCATGAAAATAAATGTGAAAAGCTTTGGTCTGAGGACCTACTGAAGGCAGAAGAGGTGTTGGCAGAACCTTCCTGGTGCTTTGAGACAGGCTTGTGTTCTTTCCTGCAGTAGGACTGCAGCTGCACTGTTTAACAAGTGCAGGAATTTTACAGCTTGTTGGAAAGCAGTGCTGCATCCTTCCTGAAACTATCTTGATAGTTAATACAAATGAGCACTTGGGAGATTTCTGCATATCAATTATTGAATTAACAAGCACATTTAACCTGAGCTAGGGGAAAAATAGAATGCCCACCCTAGTTTCCGTTTTCTTCTGCTGTCTTGGGAGTGCAGGGTGTGCTGTAAGTCCTGGTCTGCTGAGGCAACAGTGGGGAATTTTGAAGGAGGTGCAGAGCTACTTAAACACTACCTAGGTATTACTCTATGCAAAATGAGTCCCTTGTGAGTAGAACGGTGTCCAATAGATGCACAGCTTTGGCTGGAAACAAAGCAGAAGGGTAGGTCTCACTTCCGTAGTCATGCTGATCTTATTAACCCCCTTCTCAGAAGCTAAGGGCAGGAGTTTTTTCTGACATTGGTTTGTGCTCGTATCTTTTTAATGTATCAGTCATTCCTAGCTGTTGCTCTTTCCTCCCAGTACCTGAAGTTAATGAGAATTTTGGCACTGAAAATTTAGTAATCCTGGCTCAGAGGAGGATCAAAAGGCTAGGGAAAAAGATGTAAGTGCAGAAGAGGGAGTTTTGCTCTTTGGAGACCTTCAAGGACATTTTCTTCCATGTAATATCTTAATGTGATGAAGGTGGTAATTAGAATCTTGCTCTAAACTACTCTGAAGCCAAAGCAAACAGGTACACAAACAAGATAATACCTTAACAATCCATTAAGAGATTGAACAAAGAATCACTCACAAGGCAGTAGCAGCAGTTGGCACTGTGGTCCAAGTGAAGACTTCAAGAGGACAGGGGAAAATGTGTGCTTCATGTTTGTCTGTGCTAGCAACACGCATCTGTGCTGGCATCTACACCTCCGCTATGGAGCTTTTCCTTGCTGAGCCACCAAGGACAACATTTCTTCCTGTTTCAAAGGCAGCCTTGGAGCCAAGGGGTCTTTGTTTCAGTCTGAGGCTGGTAGTTTATTTGGTCCTGCATCCACCACAACCCAGTGTCAAGGGTGGGTAGCATGCTACTGCAGACGAGTGCTAATTAAAAGCTACCTGCCTGTAAGGAAAGCCGGGGAATAGTAGAGGTGGGTAAGAGCTAATATACTTATTCAGAGGCTTGCAAATCATTATTCAAAGCATAGTTGGAAGGCTGAAAACACATGACCTTACCAACCTGTTCTCTCCACGCCCAGTCAAGTGACATGTTTCAGTTTGAATACACATACTGTACATTTACTGACATTATCAGAATAATTTCAAGCAGAGAACTCCGTATATTTATGGGACTGGTTACCAAAGGAAAAGCTAAAGGTTATCTTTATAAGTCTTCTGGAGAAAATTCTTCTTTGTAGTACTGGACATGTAAAAAATCACCTCTGTCTTCATGATTTCTGAGTGTAAATTTCCATTAGAGTTCCACATCCAGGCCACTGAAACCCAGGTGTAAATTGTGCCCAAGTAAGGCATTTCAACTGTGTCTGTTTTATTGACTTGTGTGAAAAGTAGTTTTGAGGAGAAAAGGGAACTTCTTATCCTGATGTTTTTCTTCAAATAGGCAAGTAGGTCAAATATGGTGTTTGTCAAAGTGACAACATTTCATAATTCACATAACCCAGGCTTCATGTATTTTAATTAACTAAACCTCCTTCCACTGTGTAATGTGAGGGGACAGTGCATGCTTTCACTCCAAGCTTGCTAACTTTCTCCCTTAGGCTAATGCTATGTTAACTATTGCCACTGCAATGGTTGTGTCTGCACCCCTGCCAAAACCTGAAGGTGCTGGGAATTCAAAAGTATTTTTTGTCTGTTCTAGTGGATGGTGAAAAGGGTATTTACTACCCCTTTTCCAGTGGAAACATGCTATAAGGGAAGGGTAGGAGGTGCTGGCCATCATGACCACTTCCCCACCTCATTTTCATCCTAGCTACCACAAAAGCTGCCTGGTGCATGCCTCCTGCATAATATTTGAGAACCCATGGCCGTCAGGCAAAGTCCCCGGAGACTGGAAAAGGGGAAACACCATACCTATTTTTAATTAGGGGACAAAGGAAGGTCTGAGGTATTACAGATTTGTGCCTGGGAAGATTATGGAACAGATCCTCATGGAAAAATGTTAAGGCACGTGAAAAACAAGGAGGTGGTCTGAGACAGCCAGCACAACTTCAATAAGGGCAAATTGTGCCTGACCAAACTGGTCACCTTCTATGATGGGGTGACTGCAGAAGTTGACAAGGGAAGACCAAGAGATGACTTCTAGAAGGTCTTTGGCACAGTCCCCCATGACATGTTTATCTCCAAATTGGAGAGACATGGATTGTATTGATAGACTATTCAGTGGATAAGGAATTGGCTGGCTGGCTGGAGCCAGAGAATTGTGGTCAATGGCTCTGTGTTCAGGTGAAGGCCAGTGATGAGTGGTTTTCCTCAAGGCTCTCTCTTGGGACTGGTGCTCTTCAGTATCTTAATAAATGACATGGACAATGAGATTCAGGGCACTCTCAACAAATCTGCAGGTGGCACAAAGCAGAGCAAAGCAGCTAAAACAAAAGAAGGAAGGGGTGCCATCCAGGGGGACCTGGACAAACCAGAGATGTGGGCCCATGAGAATCTTATGAAGTGCAGTGAGTGCAGGTGCAAGGAGCTGCACCTGGATCAGGGCAATTCCAAACGTGAGGACAGACTGGGAGAAGAAGTCATTGAGACCAGCCCTGAAGAGAAGGACTTGGGGGTTCTCATGATGAAAAGTTGGATATAAAGCAACAGTGAGCACTTGCAGCCCACAGAGCCAATTTTACCCTGGGCTGCATCAAAAGAAGTGTGGCTAGCAGCTTGAGGAAGGTTAATCCGGTTATCCCCCTCTACTCTGCTTTTGTGAGACCCCACCTGGAGTACTGCATCCAGCTCTTTGATTCTCAACACAAGACAGACATGACTGTTGGAGTGAATCCAAAAGAGAGCCACGAAAGTTATCAGAGGGCTATAGCACCTCTCCTGTGAAGACAGGCTGAGGGAGTTGGGACTACTGAGCATGGAGAAGGTTCCACGGAGACCTTATCATGGTCTTTCAGCACTTAACAGCTAGCTTATGAAAAAGAGGGAGAGGGAGTTTTTACATGGCCAGGTAGTGTAAAACAGGGTAACGAATTTGGACTTTAAGAGGGTGGGTTTAGATTAGATATTAGGAAGAAATTCTTTGCTGAGAGGGTGGTGAGACCCTGCCACCAGGTTGCTCAGAGAAGCTGTGGATGCTCCATTCCTGGAGTAAGACCAGGTTGAAGGGGACTTGAGCAATCCATTCTTCTGGAAGGTGTCCCTGGTCACAGTGAGGGGGATTGGAATGAAATGTTTAGGATGAGAGGACATTATCTTAAGCTCAGTCAGGGGAAATTTATGTTGGATATGAGAAAGAATTTTTTCAAAGCCCAGGGAGGTGATGAAGGTATTTAAGGAAAGACAAGATGTGGCACTTAGGGCAAGGTCTCGTTGACAAGATGGCTCTAGGACACAGATTGTACTCGATGGTCTCAGAGGTCTTTTCCAACCTGATGGATTCCGTGATTCTGTGACCTTTAAGGTCCCTTCCAACCCAAACCGTTCCACGACTCAGCAATTCTACGACACGGGTACCACGGGAGGTGGTCAAAGGCAGGGGCTGAGCGTGAAAGCACTCAGCACTGCCGGCCGCCGGGACGGGCGGCATTTCCGGTGAAAAGGACCAAAACAATAGCAGCGATATCGGCGGTGTCCCGCGGGGGCTGCGCGGCGGGGGCGGCTGGACAGCTCCGCGGAGCGGAGGCTGCCGGGGGCGCGCCCGCCCCGCCCCGCCGCGCCGCGCCGCGCCCGCGCTGCCCCGCGCCCGCCCGCCCGCCCGCTCGCCCGCCCGCTCGCCCGCCTGTTGGCCCGCTCGCCATTTTGCGCCCGGCGCCGCCGCGGGCGCTGCACAGCCTGCAGAGTCCCGGCCGGCCCGGGCTGACGGCGCAGCAGCAGGAGGAGGAGAAGGAGGCGCGGGCATGGAGAGCGATCAGCTGGAGAGCCCGGTGAGCGCGGGGGGAAGCGGCGGGGCGCGGCCGCCGGGCCGGGTGTGTCGTCCTCTTCGTGTGCTGCGGGAGGCTATAGGGTGTGTGCCTGCCTGCCTGCCTGCCTGCCTGCCTGTCTGTCTGTCTGTCAGTCCCCCGGCGTGCGCCGACAGGTTCGCCCCTGTGGAGCTGTCAGCGCAGCCGGGACGGCGGGCAGGGCTCGCAGGGAGCTCCGACGGGCGCGGTGCGCGCAGGGGAAGCGCTCCCGGAGGGCGCCGGGCGGAGAGAGCTCTGCGCTGCCGGCGGAGGCCGCGGGGTCACGGAATTACTGGAGAGCCACACCGATCCACAGGCGGCTCTTTGTGCCACAGATAAAAGACGTAAATAAACGTATAAATAAATAAATAAATAAATAATGTTCTCGACTCGGAACTATTATACTAATGAAGTCAAGACAGTTTCAGCCCTTAAACATGAATTACACGGAAAAGCCTGTTGTTTAACCTAACACTTAATTTCTTTTTTTTTCTCCTCCCTTTTCGTAAGCCAGCGAGCAAGCTAAACATATGGAGTCCTATTGTTAAGAAGTATGGTTGCATTCTGTTTCACTAGGTCCTCGAGTGGAATTAAGACTACTCCCCTACTTCCCTCCCCTGCAATGCAGACATGACCTAAAGATGAACTGAGTTTGCCTAGTGGCAGTGCTCACTTCAGTTGAAATGAATGCTGTCAGTGCTTCAATAAATGTTAATTGAGATTTGTTTTAGCCAGAGAAGTGCCCCAAACCAGATAAAACTGCGTGCATTTATTCTGCAGAGCTGGGGTTTGGTGACATAGAGCAGTGCCATAAGTCTTGGTGGCTTGTGTTTTGCTGCGCTTACACTTTTTTCTCTCTCTTTCTGTCATGAAGGTTGCCATTAAGGGTATTGAAAGAGAGCTTATCTGCCCAGCATGCAAGGAATTGTTTACCCATCCACTGATCCTTCCCTGCCAGCACAATGTCTGTCACAAATGTGTGAAAGAAATACTTTTTGCATTTGAAGACTCCTTTGCTGATGGAGGCTCTGAATCCTCTAATCAGAGTAGCCCTCGAATTAGAATCACTGCTTCTAGCATGGACAGAATTGACAGAATTAATAGATCAGGTATGTATCAGAATTTCTTCATGTTTTCCTGATTTTATTATTAGACTGGCTTGAGCTGAATGGTGTTTGCATTGGTAAAATGTCTTCCTGGTACTCCTGATGCAGTTATAGAGATGACTTAGGGATAGTGCTACTCTTGTTCATTTCGTGTCAAGAACAATGGGAATATTTTTAAGGACAATGCACACTGTTTCATCTATAATAGATTAGTCTTTGTGGCATTCTATAAATCTTTATAACCATTGTGTTTGTTTATTTCTGTATTTCAGTTACATGGACATGCAATAGCATCATGTTCAGTAGCATGGAGATGTAGATTTTGGCGGTTTCATTGCCTGTCAGTGGTTTTCTCTGGCTTCAGCTAGCCCCAATGCAGTAGTTCTGACTTCCTTCTGAGCCTGTGTAGACTTTGCAAGCTAGTTTTGTCCTGCCCACTTCATAACGTGTGCAGTAAATAATTTTCCATTGGTTATGATTATTGCACGATTGCAGATTTGAAGGACAGACGACTGTAAGCAGACAGCCCTAACATCCTCCTTCATTGTGTCTGTTTGAAGATTTAAGGAGTACTTAGCTTTAGGACTCCTCATGCTCTTTCTGGTATCATGCTAGAGAGATTCTTGCAGTTTTTGTAATCCACGGATGAGTTGGTCTGCTTTTATGCAGATGCACTGAAAGTGCTTTGTGCATGCTTTACTTCTTGAAAGATACCTCATCTTGGCTTTCAGGCTTTCTTCTGACATAATTATCCACTTTAAAACCACTCTCCCCTGTGATCTGGAAGAGTTACCAACAAGACAAACTCTAAAGCTCTATCTTACATTTCATGTTACTAAAGTTCATCCTTCCCAGTTTTCACAGATGAAAAGCGTAATTTCACCACCTTCTTTTAAACAACTATCTAGTACTGTCTAGTATTGAATTGTTAATACTGATACTCTTTCAAATCAGTTTGTTAAGCAAAAGGCCAACTAGTTCTTGGTACTCCCCTTGCCACCACCACCCTGTCCTCAGATACATATACATAAGTTATTGCAGGAGTTGTAATCTTTAAATCCATTGTGCTCTGCCACCATCTCAGCAAACTAATGGGAATATATCTCCTCATCTGACCTGATAACAGAGAAGTGATTCTTGCCTAAAGACCTGTTTGATGAGTAGCAAGAGAGGGTTGAGATTTAGAAATAATGAGCTTCTCCCCTCTTACCTCAAAGAGTGTTGGGCAGATGCACATCACAGGAAAATTATCATCTCAGACAGTTTAGATTTGCAGAATGAAAAGCGCATGGAAATAGAAGCATTAAAGAATAAATTTTAAAATTGAGATTATACTGTCTTTGCTTCTAATGTTATAGGCATTATAGCTCCAGTGCTATATCGAGTGTGAGATTTGCTCTTGGACCTGTTTGGTATCAGCAGTGGTCGCCAGCATGCAATTTACATTTGCATAGTTGTTGTCTTGCATCTGGAGTACTCATACTGTGCATTGCCTTGCATAAGAGAGAAAGAGAGAAAGATCCACAAGAGAGAAAATGTAAGGAAAAGATCCAAAGTGAGGTCTCACATGCATAACAGAAACCCACTAGAACTTCTGTGAGGCTTGTGCAGGGCATGTCAGTGTCAAGACCTTAGTGTCACATTTCAAAATGCATATGACACCTTCTTCCCACTATATATTTTTTTTTCCCACTTAAAGAATCCCTGATGTCTCCATAAGGAATATGATCTATTTAAAATGGGTTGGCATTTAAATTCTTTGTATGCCAGAAGAGGCTGATCTGTATTTGGTCATGTTCTGTATTTGCTGTGCACACACAGCTTGCATTTACAAGTACAATTTATATTAATGTAAAAAGAACAGAACTCATTGAAATTGAGTGTAAGTGCTGCTTAAAATCCAGTGTGTTGGTTTCAAAACACTCCTCTTTTTATATTGTATTGAAAATAATTTTTAATTAACAAAATCTTGCTGTATGTAACATGAAAATGAAGGCTATTTCTTATTGCTGTTCCCTTATCTCTAATGTTACTGTAATTACAGTGTTGGTGTAATTAAGGCATGTAATGTGGTTATGTTGACACTCGTGTGAATGTTTGAAGTATCTCTCCCTGTGCCCCTCCCCCCCATGCCTTCTTTCTCCCTTTTCCTGTTCTGCTTAAGTCTTACCGTTGTTTGATATGCTAGGAGATTAAACATTATTGCCTTTCAATCCTGCAGGAGTTTAACAGCCACAGGAGAGAAAAGAGTTGATGCTTTTCATTTGAACCATTGTAAACCAATGGTATATCTCTTTTTTTGATGTCTAAACAGCTCTCTGTTCATTGTTTGCAGCCTCACAGAGGAGGTCTTTTGGGTGCAGAGGTAGAAATGCTTCACTTCTTGTGTTGGCTAGAGATAGCCTAGCATTTAGATCTCAAGTTAAATATTGTTGGTTAGCATATAGCTTTTTGTCAGTGGTCAAGTCCACAAAAAGGCTTTTGCAGTGAGCAAAGGTACAGCAAAGAAGTTCTACAAGGACAGCTTTTCATTCTGTGCAAGACTGATTTAAAGGTCAACTGGACTGGAATTCACTTAAGGGTTGGATTATATTTTTTTCCTTGTGTGTGTATGACTGAATGTACATTGGTAGGTACAAAAATGCACACAGAACCCAGCAATCACCATACCACCTCCTCCAACCCCTGCTTTTTAATTTTCAGGAGCTACATGCTCAAGTTTCAATGAAACTGCTGCCTTACTGTTAATGAAGTGTGATTATTGGATTAATCTTCCTTATGTTTACAGGTCATGTTTGGCCATCACTTCTAAATGGAATGCAATATTGGTTCTTTATTGTATCTAGGCCTGCTTAATTTAATGAAGAACAGATTGAAATTTACACCATGTTGATATGAGTAGGTAGTTCTGAATCTCACAGTTTATCACAGCACATGAATATGTGAAGAAAACAAAACATTTTACACTTACAGACTTGTAATATTTGGTGTGTCTAATGACACAATCAGATTGAAGGATAGTCAGTGTTTTAATTATATCTCATTTCCAAAATTGAGCTTGTCTGGGCAGCTCAGCCACTCCACATGGAGTTTTTTAATACTTCTAAAAGATTACTTTTTTAAATGTAATAGTTGGTCAAAAATGGGAGAAAAAGTCCCCAAATTCCTTGTTGCCACAGTATGGACAGACACATGAGCAATCCATAGGAATATGATGTCCTTCAAGAAAGATGTGAACTGAGCTAAACACAAATCTGAATTTCATATTCAGTGGAGGACAAAGCAGCTGATGGAAAGAGGAAGTTTAAATTGCCGCTGTTGAAGGCTGAAAGTGTCTTAAAACAGAGATACCATACGATTACGTCAGACCTCTTGGAAAGCTGTCTGTGTCTGCTCTTTCTGCAGAAAGCTCTTTTGATTTGTGAAAAGCTAAAGTATCAGAAAGTAACATTTCAGCTCTGCTGGCTTCTCTTATGAGGCCTCTCCCTTCTTCCCTCTACCCTTTCCCTCCCTTCCTCCCTCCCCCTTTTGCTCTCCCGCTTCCCTCTTTAGCTCTTCCCCTTGCTATCCCCATCTGCTTTTTCCCCTTTTTCCTTCCCCCTAAAAGCTCATCCAAAATACTATCTGATTTATGGAGTGGCAATATACATTTCTGTTTAAAAAAAACCCCAACCTTTCAAGAGAATCCAGTTGACTTTTAAATCTTTTTTTTTTTTAAAGTGTCACACATTTAATGTCTGTGCCTTCCACAACCATAGAATTCTGGTAATACTGTTTACTTGAAAAACACAACTTTAAGATGTCTTATCCCTTTGCAAACTATTCACTTCAGCTTGGACTTTTAAATATTTTAAGAGTTGTACCTCTCCTTGGGAAGATAATATTTAAACATTGTCTTTAAAGGACATACTTAAGATTGCTCTTTGAGTCTTTGCAATCTGTAAGGTAATATTTGTGAGTCTGAGCATGAGTTTATGTTGTGATTTTTTTTGTAACTGATTGAGCAACTTACTGCAAGTGGAGCAATCAGTTTATAAATCACAGTGGAAAATTTTGTGTGATGGTTACTAATATTTCACAAAATATATATTTGCTTGCTATAAGTTGAACTGGCAAAGTGTAAAAGAGAATGTGGGTAGGAACTAAGTTTCTCTGGGCTGCAGAGCTGCACATCGAAATATTTAGGGGGTTTGTTGCTCTGTTTTTGGTTTTTTTTGTGTGTGTGTGCTTTTTGTTTATTTGGATTTTTTTTAATAACCAGAATTTAGTTTCAGCAAATTGGACACAACACAGATAGGAAAGACAATGTCCAAAGTAAATTAATTATTTCATCAGTGCTTTCTTCTTAGAATATGAGTGTAGAAATCCTTTAAGCAGAAAGCAACAAGAGTATTAATTTTTTAACACTCACTAGGCAAAAAGAGAATGTATTTCCTTATTTTTGAGTATTGAAGTGGCAGAACATGCCAAGAAGTTAGCAAATAGATTTCCAGGATTTAAAACAGGAAAGAACCCCCAGTCTAGATTCTCAGAATGCTGTCAGTGAAAAGGGATGAGACATCTGAAGGTGTGCAGGAGTTCCTTGATGCTGGATTGCTTTTCATAAACAGTGTCACCAGTCTTTGCAGAGCATGGCTCATGATGACAGTCTCATTTTGGTCCACCACAGGCAGAATGAAAGGCCTCCATTGGGATGGATATGAATTTCAGATTGTACTTTTAAACTTGACCACTGCACCATGTTTTTTTTTTACCTTTTTATCTTGCTTTGTCATTGTTTGCTCCCTGCTCTAGCATTCTACTTGTAGGCAGTCCCAATATGTGCCGCATTGTATGATTATGTTCTTTGTTGCAGCAAATGTATGTATTCTAGATCACTTTTTGTAGCTGTTGTCTGCATGGCACTGCATGTGAAGTCATCTTTTTGTCTAGGACATTGTAGAAGTCTGTGTAGAAGATTTCTCTGTGTTCCTGTGTGCAGTGCTAGCTTGCAGCATACACTGGAAATAGTGTGTTTCACTGCTGTTGCTGTGCCTTGCATGTTTGTGTTGCTGTGTATGCCAAGTTATAGGTACTGCAGGATGTGCAGTAATTCACTTAAAGTAAGTACTAAAAAAATGTGAAATCAGACAAAATCTCTGCTCCCCAAGGCAGAGGGTAGCATACCTGTGCCTTGTGTCACCCATCCTGTTCTGTAAATGCAGCCTAGTTGTTCTGCTCACATCTTACAGAAAGGCGTGAGACCAAGCTGGGTGGGAGACTGTCAGTGCATGCACACTTATCCATATTCTGATTGTGACTTCTTAGCTGACAGTCATGCATAACTACCATGTGTCAAATTTAAAAAATATTTAAAGGAATTAATTCCTTACAGAAGTGTTGATTTGGTATATTTATTTGAAAAGACTGGAAAGGGCATGATAGGAATGAAGGTTTTGGATTGTTAGGTGAAGGAACAATAGCCCAAAGCAAGTATATTTTGGGTAGCATAACAGGATACTTCAGAAAGAAATAAAGCATTAGCTTTTTTGATGGGAAAATACTGATTAAATACAGAGAAGAACAAATTTCCCTTTCTGAAGAAGTGCCAATTTCAACACTAAGAATTCAGCTTTTAGTCATACCTCCATTTACAAATTTGTTAGTGTCCTGGTTTCAGTTGGAATAGAGTTAATTATATACTGAAGTATATAGTGGAGGGATAACAATAATAAAAGAATAGTAATACAAAAGAGAGAGAGGAATAAAATCCAAGAGAAACAAGTGATGCACAGTACAGCTGTTCATCCAGTGCCCCTAGTTTATGTCCTGGACATGACATTCTATGGAATGTCCCTTTGGCCTTTTGGGTCAGCTGTCCTGGCTGTTCTCCTTCGTGGCTTTTCATGCTCTTGCTCTCTGGTGAAGCATAGAAAACTGGGAAGTCCTGGATTTAGGGTAAGCACTACTTAGCAACAGCCAAAGCATCAGTGTGTAATAACCTCATAGTGAATCCAAACCACAGCACTGTACCAGCTACTAAGAAAATGATCTCTAACCCAGATGAAATCAGGACAGTTAGTTATACCAATATGCAGTGCTCTCAAAGAGATCTTAAAACAATGCACCAGCACTACAGAAGACAGGTTTTTTTGTTTCTTTGTAAGGAGAAGATGAGGGGATACAAGTTAAGCCTCAAGACTGGCTTAGCCTGCTTTTGAAATACATAAAGGATTCTTTCTGGTAGTTGCAGCCAGTGGTTTCGTGAGTGAGACAGGATGCACTCCTGGTTTGATAACCTCAGGAATATTACCTTGTGAATAACCTCTGAGTCTGTGTGAGCCATCTGCTTAACAGACTCAAAAGCCTTCCTAAGTTAGTGACTTTTCTTGAGCATGTGATTGGAGAGGAGGAAATTTGTGTGTAGCTGTTTGTAGGAGTGCAGCTTCTCTGCAGTTCCCCCTTTAGAAATTAATAAAGACAGATGTATGCTGTTTAACACATTGCTGTGGAGATCTGTGGTTCCTCAATGCAGGGTAGAGTAACCTCTCAAATATAACTACCTCAGATTCCCCTTTGGTGTGCCGGGTTTATTTAGCAGCCCTCCTTTATTGAGGCCTTTCAGGAGGGGCCAAGTCAGCCTCAGCATTTTTTGACTAAATGGATGTCACACAGTTCCCTTGTTTTCCTGGGTTTTTTTATGATGCCTCTTGGGATGAGTAAAGTAAGTTTGTACTCAGCCAAAGCAAACTTCAGGGAGCTCAAAGTTGGCTGTGTATTTCTGTTGCTCTGAGAGTGTCTTTCTCTTTAATATGTTAGGAAGCTGTTGCTCTCTATAGGGGTAACCAGTTAGTCTAAAAAAACCACATGGTTTCAACGAGGTTTTTTGTTTATTGTTTCAAAAGGTTACAGCTTGAGTGCATCCAAAACTAGATAAAGGAGATAGAATTGCAAAAGTTAAATTTATCTTTAAATAAAACCAAGTTTTAGGGTAGTACTTTGTAATGTCCGTTGGAGTCAGACATTACACCACCTTGTCAGGGCAATTGTATTCTCTTTGGCTTGGCAGACTACATATGAATTGGTGTTGTACTGGTTTGGATGATGTGCTACAGTCTGGAATTGGTTCATAAATTCCTGTGCTTCTTTTAGAATCTAAACTAGTTGAGTTTATGCTCATCCTAAATTGGGTTTTGGTGTCTACACAGGCAGAAAACGCAATTCACTGACTCCTAGATCGACTCTGTTTCCTTGTCCGAGTTGCCAGCGGGATATTGATCTTGGAGAGCGTGGCATCAATGGCTTATTTCGTAACTTCACTTTGGAAACCATTGTGGAAAGATACAGACAGGCAGCCAGAGCAGCCATTGCTATTATGTGTGATTTCTGCAAACCTCCACCTCAGGAGTCAACCAAGAGCTGCATGGACTGCAGTGCAAGCTATTGCAATGAATGTTTCAAAATACACCATCCGTGGGGAACTGTGAAAGCCCAGCATGAATATGTAGGACCAACCACCAACTTCAGACCTAAGGTAAGTGTACCGTACCTTACAGATTGCAGAATTCAGATTGCAGCATTCTCATGTAGCTGCAGACATATCTGTGCAGTGATGGTTGCTTTTTAGGACCATGATTGCTTTATTGACTATTGCTGTTATTTATTGAGTGGACCACAAGCTTTTGCTCCTTGCTGATGGTCAAATGGTTGTCATTGAAGGGGGCAATTAGAACATACTTGAAGGGTCCTGTAAAAATAAAGGTTTTTAGTTTGTGGAATGGGTTGTGTTACTTGTGATTTGAGTAATTAGTTTTTGATTTTTTTTGAAGGCTTCATGATCACAGGTCACAGAATATTCCAAGTTGGAAAGGACTCACAAGCATCAGCTTTTAAGTGAATAGTTCATACAGGGATTGAATCCCTCTTGGTGTTACTGGCACCTTGCTATTTAGCATCTAGAATGGGACTGCCTAGGGAGGATGCCTGTGTGTGGTAACACACACACACCTGGCCTCTTCCGTGCCCCCTTTGGATGCTTTGTGCTTGAACTTGATTCATCACCAAGCATCTTCTTTCTCTCCCTCCTTTCATCTAACAAGAGCAGAAGGTGGAGTTAAGGTCTCCATTGTTATAGCACCATTATTTTTTTATCTATATCAGAAGAGATAAAAATGTTATGGCAACATTTCTACTTTGTACACTGGTGCTGCTGTTGCAGCATTCAGACAAAACAGTGATAGCAAAATTCCACTAGCTTTGTGTCTCATGCTGAGCATGGTGCAATACATGGCAGTGCCTCTTTGAATTTGTTACATCACAGATGTTACATGCCAGAGATGCCATCTTGCTAACCAGGGACCACAATAATGGCCTTAATGTCCCAGCACATTCTGTGTGCTGTGTCTTCTTGCTGGAGGTCCCACAGATGCCAGAAATGCTGATGGTCAAGGAGTCCTGGTTACTTATGATTGAATTAAGTAAATTTGATTAATATGCAATGTGTAAGAAGCTCTTGACTGCTGGTGTACCTTCCTTCTGAAACTGGAAAAATTTGACCCATTAAAATTAGCAAGCTGATATATAGGGAACATCCAGAAATTGACTTGGTGGTGTTTTCCTTGAGTCTAAAATTTAAAAGTGAGCACATGCTTCATATGCTTTCAAATGTGCCTGCACATACATTGTGTGAAATGTCCTTCTATTGGATAAATGAGAAGGGTGTTTGTGTACTATATTTCTAGTCCTTGCTTTAAAATGCTATACAGCTCCTTAAAAACTTCACTTCTATAGCATCTAAACCCTCACAGCTGCAACATTGCTATTTGAAAATACCAAAGGCATCTTGTGATCCCTGTGCACTCCTAAAAGTGCCTTATGGTGTTATACTACATGCAGACTGAATTCAGGATTAAAAGTCTGCAAAAGCTGAATTCTCTTGAAGAGGAGCAAAACAGGGTGAAGTGCTTTAGATTATTCTGACGCTGATGTATGTCTGCGCATGTGGGATTTAGAATTTCTAATTATATGTGAAGACAGGAAGAGGAGAAAAAAGGAGAAAAGCATAGTGTAGTCAACTTTAGATCCATCTACTTTTTTGAAAAACTTCCCAATAGTGATAAGCTGATCTTTACTGTGCTCTTACAGAAACTTTTCTGAGGAGTGTTTGAGCTTAATATAAAGAAGGGAAAGTGCCTTTTTAATTGCACTGCATTTTTAAGACCTGAGCTGAAAGCATGAGGTATTCGTTGATTTCCTAAACAATGTTCTCAGTTTCCGTTTTAATTTACATCTAGGCTGGAGAGCTTTTGTAGGGTGTGTGGTGGGGATGGGAGAAGCACGTACTGGGCTGATTGTTCTTGAGTTTTGAGAGAATACGGGGCAGTCTGCTGACCTCTGCTGTCTCTCACTTGCAGGCTGTAATTCTTGCTTATATGAAGAGATGAATAAAAATACTGATTATCTGTGAGGTGTGGCTACACACTGCTGTGGAAAAATTACTTCCACAAACTAACTGAATGGCTGTAGTTTTTGGAGATGTTTGCCTGAACAGCTGATTTTCTTGGCAGCTTCTTTTTTCCCCTTTTTTATTTCCTTCCAAATCCAATGGTCAATCCAAATGAGATTGCTAATTGCAAATTTGGCTTAATGATAGACTTAAGGTGCTGGTGAGACTGGTGTCTTTGGGCTTTTCACCATAGCCTAAGAAAACACTTGAGACTTGAAAGCTGGTTCCAGGTTTTAGCTCATTGTGTCCATATTTGTGCTGCTGACAATTTTCTACTTTTATGCCCTTTTCTGCTCTTTCTTGTATGGGGGCATAGTGAAACTGAAAAGCTTCCTCCAAAGCTCCTCTTTGGTAACTTCTGTGGAATAGATGACCCAAATGCTGTCTTTCAGTGCTCTAGAATGAGGCAAGGCAAGCACTGTTTTTTCAAACCAACACACACACATACACACACGCTGTATAATAAGGTTTAATCTGTTGCCTGAGCTTGGACTTGAGCAGCACTTTTTAAAACTCTTTGAGCTTTTATTTCAATAAGTTCAGTTTTTGAAACATGATTTTTAGCAAACACCAGCTTTCTTGCAGCGCTTGAGTTAATCCTGGAAGTAGAACTCAGTGTGAACAGCTTGTAATTGGAGTTGGGTGGAAAGATTTAAACACTGGAGTCTTTTGTCTTTCAAAACTGTACCAGTGGTGGTGGCTATACTTTGTTGCTCCAAGAGCAGTGGCTATGTGGCTTATCAAAATATAGGTTAGACTTAAATTGCTACAGTATTATATCAGCTCTTGGTTTAAGAAACAGTTCATAGCTGTTGCAAGAGATGCTGGCGTGAGCATGGTTAAGTTTGACAGGCTGGGTGTGTTATATATTGCATTTACAGCTCTGAGCAGGAGTGTAGGGTGCTGGAGGCATTACGAACAAGATGGGCAGGGTTTAGCAAAAGATTGATTGCTATATGGAAGCTACACAGACACTGCTAGAGGTTTATTTACTGTAAACCTTGTGAAACTGTGAGTGCTCATCTGCTGGCTTTCAGTGATGTTGACAAATATAAAAGGTAGAAGATAAACTATCTATAAAAAATTCACTGATGAAATCGTATGCTGCTTTGGGTTGATTGGGTCTTTTGATTTTTTTTTCTTGAGGACCTCCATTTTTAGTACACCTGTATTGTCTCTGGTATTTTCTTTTTTTTTTTTTCCCTCCCCCTCACAGATTTTGATGTGTCCAGAACATGAAATGGAGAGAGTAAACATGTACTGTGAAATCTGCAGAAGGCCTGTTTGTCATCTTTGCAAACTGGGTGGAGGTCATGCAAACCATAGAGTAACAACCATGAGCACTGCCTACAAAACCCTTAAGGTAAAAGAAAATATCATTGGACCTGGCCTTAAGAAGGGAACGAGTACTTTTGATGTGAGGGCAAACTCCCACTGGATAGAAGCCAGGATGTGTGTTTAGGAGACCCTGAACTAGTCTTGAGGCCAGTTGTTTTGCAACAATGCTTAATGTATGTATTAAAGTGATGTGGGCATCTTTTAGAAACTAAAATGTGTTTGCTATGATGCTTTAAACATAACCCCTGATAAGTGCTTTCATCTTATTACAGCTAATTCTACAGCAGTACAGACAATGTGGAAGGTTTAAGCAGTTAACTTTACAATCACCTTTTTTTAATATAAGTGTTCAGGTAGCTTGTGGTAGAGGATACTTGAGATGCACTTCTCAAAAATTTGCATCTGAAGTATCTGTTGATATCTTTATATGTATCTTTGTATGTTTCTGAAGCTGCACAGCTTCAGAATTAATTTCCTAAGCAAAGCACAACAGAGAAGACTTGCAAACATCAATTTGTTGCTAAAGAGGGCACGTACTTTCTCTTCTTCCTTTTCTTCCTCTCTTGTTCTCAGGAGGAAGAAAAAAAGACCAGATTAGCCTGCCTTGTGCTCTTTGGCCTCCTCACCAGTTTGCAAGGCTTTTCCTGTACAACTGCTAATTCTTGCAGCTAAGGAAGTACAGGGACACTCCTAAATCTGTGATTTGAGCTACTCATTTTTCTACCAACTCTTACTACAAATGAGTTAATAATTATCAACTCCTTTCTGTAAGTTTAATGTCCTGAAGCCTCTTTTTTCCTGATCTAAGAGAGAGTGATTCCTGGGTGATTGGGAGCCAGCTGACACTGTTACCTCTGATCTTTAGAGCCTGTGCCACCAGTCTCACTCTGTTGCTTTGCAGTCACTGCAGGTCACCAATCAATTCTCCACAGGACTGCTGCTCATAACTGGTGTCACGCTGTTGTCCTTGTAGCTAGATAAACTGAGGACTAGCTGGATGACCTGCCTGTGCTGGTTGTCACTTTGTGTGAGGTGCCCTATTCTTACTGTTTTACTTCAACAGGAGAAGCTTTCAAAAGATATCGAGTACCTCATCAGTAAGGAGAGCCAGGTGAAAGCTCATATAACACAGCTGGATCTGCTACTGAAAGAAACAGAGGTAAGAGTGGCTGGTAGGTTGTCTGGGGTTAGCCTTTGTACAGACACAAGAAGGATTCAAAACTGTTTTCACTGAAGTGTTTCAAGTGTTGGGTTTTTCAGTTAAGTACTGAAACAATTTTTGGACAGTTTATGGTAGTACTGAATTACTCATGGTTAGACCTAGTCCTGCCAGTATGGGAAGTAGACAGAGGGAAGTTCATTTTTAGGTGCTGCTGTAAATTTAAATGAAATAAACTTTACTTGATACCTTAGCCAAAGTGGGTTAAATATAGGGCATTTGTGTATTTATGATGGTGCACTATTTAGGCTGCCTGTTTGCCTTGAGAAAGTCAGAATTAAGGGCAAAATCTCCCTGCAGAAGAGTCACATACAAGCTGAAAAACACGAAGGCAGAAATTGCAGAGGCTCCTGGTACTGGTATATCTTGATTACAGATTGCCTCTGTGTTTTGCAGTTTCTTTTATCCAGGGCAGCAGTCAGAGGTGGCACTATGGTTCAGAGGGTGTACACGGACCCTCAGTTCAGGGTGATTGGGGAAGGTGGAAGAGCATCTAGCTCTTGGTAAGACTTGAAGACTTCAGAGACTGATATGTTTTTACAGTGCTTTTTCATGAGCTGTCTAGACAAATGTAGTGCATAACTCAAGGCGTAATCAGTGGAATACTTTCCTGCTCTTCATTCTCTGTTAAAGACAGCAAATGCTTACTAGCTTGGGTGGTGTGCTGATCTCACTTTTGGTGCTGAATAGCATAACAAAGCTCATTAGTCTTGTCTGTCAAATGGATGACTAGACTACTGTGATGTCTTGAACAACCTTAAGTATGTTTCTGTACAGAGCCACTGTGATACGGAATCTGTCTGAAATGTCTTTTGTTTGCTCCTAGTGCAACAGTGAAAGAGCGAAACAAGAAGCGTCTCAGAGTTTTGAGAAATTATATCACGTCCTGGAAGAGAAGAAATCTGCAGCTCTTAGGGCAATTGAAACTTCTAAGAATATAAGGCTGGAAAAATTGCAGACTCAAGTGGAAGAATACCAAGGGCTCCTGGAAAATAATGGCCTTGTAGGATATGCTCAAGAAGTGCTTAAAGAAACTGATCCCTCCTGTTTCGTTCAAACAGCAAAACAACTTCATGTCAGGTATCTTAAATATCTTCTGTTTGAAGAGCAGGTGTATTAGGTGTATTCCAGGATGTTCCAGGATATGCAGTTGTATTCTTGGGAGATGGTCCTGGTCATGTTCAGTTGGAATTCCTGCATTAGAGTGTGCATTAGGAAACAACACTCAGAGTGCTCTTGTCCTGCCACAATGCCTAGCCCTGTTCAGTGAGACTGCAGTGGAAGGGTAGTCTGTTTAGCTCCCTGACAAATTCCTTGTCTCAGAGATTTTATCAGGTATTTGCAAGTTAATCTAACAGGTCTCTTCTGGCTTTAATCTATTTGATCTTTGTGTTCTCTACTAGTGCCTCACATCAGTTTTGTTCTTTGAACATAATGCTCCAAGTTGTTTAAATGCTTTGCCAACTAAATGATTACCTCTTCATTATCTTTACCCCGGTGTACAAAAGGCCTTTAAATTTTGCATTTGAGAATCTTTCTAAACAGACAAAAATTTCTGGGAGATGTCAGTAAGTACATAAAAGCAGAACTTTTTTTAAAGCAAAACCTAGCATTTTTACTTTAAGGAATGTCCAACTTGAATTGCCTTTTTTCTCTTGTGCTATCCCACTTCTTTGTTTTCAGAATCCAAAAAGCTACTGAGTCTCTGAAGAGCTTTAGGCCAGCAGCTGAAACGACTTTTGAAGACTTTGTGGTAGACACTGCCAAGCAAGAAGACATCCTTGGTGACTTGTCCTTCCATTCCAATGGTAAATTCTGAGAGCATCATGTCTTTCTCAAGTTTTAGCTTTAAAGACTTGCACAGGGCAGCAGTTGAAGAGCTCAGTGTTGTGACTTGCATCGTTCCCTTTATCTCCACGACTCAGAAAATTTTACCTAGCACCGTGTTAGTTTCAGCTTTCATAAAGAAGCTAAAAGACATTGCCTACAGTGCCAGTTTGCACTCGCTTCCAAAATATTGTAGTTTTATCACACTCAGTCTTTCTAAAAGCTTTTTATTGCATGACAGAAAGTAATAGTTTTTAAAGCTGCCATAAAAAAAAGGCTCAAGCCTTTCAAAGTAAAAACAGAAAATAGGGGATTTTTTAAGTGTATGAGCAGAGAACCATCCTCATCTACTTCTTTTAAGTGAGAGTCAGATTCCTCCCTTTAACAGCACTATAGCTGAACAGAGGAGTTACGTCTTAGTTTAAGACAGTATTAAGAGGTGGATGCTTTAAAATTAATTTTTTCCCAACACAGTTTTAACCAATCCTTTTTCACCAATAAGTAAAAACAAATATGAGTAGAGAGAAGTGAAAAAATAAAATGTTTACTAAAAAAACAAAATAGCAATGGGCCAAAAATAACAGTAATAGTCCCTAGTTACAAAGTGGCTGAAATCTCACAGGGGCACTGATAGATGAGGAATACAATAACATTTTGGGTTACCCAGGACTGATTCTATGGCTAACTCCAAAACAACATGTATCTAAATTTCTGAAGTTTTTTTTCTCATGTGTTCCAGGTCTAGAAATACCGGAAATCAATGAAGAACAGTGCAGAATGTACAACAAAGCTCTGATCAGCTGGGAATGCCCTGAGAAGACAGATTCAGCTGATATCTATGTTCTTGAGTATCATAAGCTTAATAAAGAAGAGGAGAGTGTGACATGGCAGAAGACTGAAGTTTGTGGCAAGAGCAAAGTATTATCTGATCTTGATGATGACAGCAGCTATGCCTTTAGAGTTCGAGGATACAAAGGGTCCATCTGTAGCCCTTGGAGCCGAGAAGTTATTATGCATACTCCTCCAGCTCCAGGTATGAGGTTTTCTTATGTCCATCAGTGTTAAGAGCTGAAAGTAGTTTCCAGTAGCTCCCAGATGTCTCCTACACTGTTATCAGTTTCATAAACGTTTAGAAGCACTGTTATAGGTTAAGTAGGTAAAATACAGAGACTCTTAGCTTACATGACATTCCTGGTAGCCTTTAAAAGTAGCAAATTCTAATGCCAGTATGACTTAAAATGTAGTTTATAAGCACAGAAGGCCAAATACATAACTAAGCAAATTTTTTGCTACTGTTTTTCAGTTTTCAGTTTTCTTTTCGATGACAAATGTGGATACAACAATGAACATCTCCAGCTGAACCCAAGAAGAACCTCTGTGGAAAGTAGGGCTGGATTTCCTCTGCTTCTGGGATCTGAGCGCTTGCAGGTTGGGTGTTATACAACCCTGGATTACATCATTGGCGACACTGGCATTGCCAAAGGGAAGCACTTCTGGGCTTTTAGTGTGGAAGCCTATTCATACTTGGTGAAAGTGGGAGTTGTTCCTAGCAACAAGATACAGAAATTGTTCCACAATACCCATGATGTGACCAGTCCAAGGTAAATTGCATACTCTTGCTTTAATGCATGTTTCACATAAGAAGATGGCTTTTAAAAATAGTAAATTAAGAGCAAGTCTGGTCTCTGTTAGTACACAAGGTGAATCTAACCAGTAAAAATTTGAAGGACACAGTGCAAGCAGGTTTTTCTGTTCTTCTCTTAATGTTAGCAGAAAGATGTCCTAATTATCCAGACTCCTGTTTTCGTTCTTTTTGGGAAAGAAATCAGGTTCCTGTAGATGCCAAGGAATGTCAGTTAAAGCAAGAAGGTATATATTTGTGTGTTTTGCAGTAGCTGTGGATTCCAAGTCACTGGTTTACCCCAGGCTACATGCTTACATATAATATTGGAGTGTTATTGAGCACAAGCAGAAGTATAGTGGACAAATCAGTAAAAAGATTTCCATCTCACAATTACAGTTGTAGCAAGCCTGAACGTATGTAGGAACTGCAGGCAGAGAGGCTGTCTCCTGGGGACTCTTTTTCAGAAATTTAACAAATGTTTGGTTTCCTCCTGTATAACACATGGAAAATATGTCAGCACAATCTTGAGTTGCTTAAAGTCAGATGGAGCCATTTGCAAAGTGAGAAATTAGGTCTAAATTTCCTGATTTCTTTTTCCTTCTCCACATAGATATCAGCAAAATTTTAGCTGACACAGAGACAACTGCCCCCACAGGCATGCCAAAACTGAAATCCTAGGTAGGGAATGTCTGTACTGAAGGATGTGTGCTTCTCCATGTGTCTTTATCTGTGGCCGAAGGTGGAGGGAAAAGCACGTAGACTGACGAAATATGTCTGCAGACTCTTCAGTAGCCTTCTGGGAAATTGTTCAGGGAAGTCTTTAAACAGAACACTTTAGAAAAAGCCCCCAGACTTAAACCACTAAAACACTACCTTTTGTTTTGTGAATTTTACAGGTACTGTAACATAGCAGCATCATGGAAAACTCACAGGACATGTTCTTGTCTGTAAGGATTAGTCATATTTGCTAAGTTACTTCTCAGGTTAACTAATTTACTGTACCTGTAGGTTCATTAGTGATTGCCTAGCATAAGTGTATTTAGATACATCCACTCCTTAGTAAAGCCTTCTGTGATCTTGTCCTCATTGGAGTTCAGCTGTTATTATTTGTTTGAAGTAACCCAAGTGAGTCTTCTCTACCTACTAAATGCATCTTCCTTCCTGGCTTAAGTATCACTGGTGTAAGCAAAGCCTGGTGGGATGAGTGCTGTGCCTGGAGTGCCCTGTTGGTTACAGGCTCTCCAGAGGGACAGGCAGGACAAATGGGGAGGGTGGCACTATCTGTAACATAACGTCTGGAATGTACGGAGCCTGCAATTGGCAATGCTGCAGTTGAGGACCTCTGAATAAGGATTAAGGGACAAACAAATTGGATGTCATTTTGGGAATCTACTACAGGCCACACAGCCGAGATGAGGACACCGATGAATTATTCCTTTAGGAACGAAGGAATATCTCTACATCAATCACCCTTGTCTTTGTAGGGCACTTCAGCTTGTCAGATGTTAACTGGGAGCACTACATAGATGATACAGAGAGGTTCAGAAGAGTCCTAAAACACCTGAATGATAACTTCTTGTATTGAGTACTAAGGGAGCCAGCTGAGAAAGGTGCCCTCCTTGATTTTTTCCTTGTCAACAGAGATGATCTTGTGAGCAAAGTGGAGATGAGTGGCCACAGCAACTCTGATCAACTCTGGACATGAGGAGAACAAACTTCAGGCTGCTCAGGGTACTAGTCAGTAAAGTTCCCTGGGAAACCACTGTTGCAGGTGCTGAGGTCCATCAGTGCTGGTCACTTTTTAAGCACCACCTCCTCAGGGCACAGGAGCAGCCAATTCCAAAATGTCATAAGTCAAGCAGGTGAGACAGAAGGCTGGCTTGGGTGAGCAGAGATCTTCTAGAGCTAAGACAAGAAAAAAGGGCATGGAAAATAGAAGCAAAGTTTGGCAATGTGGGAGAAATAAAGAGATGCTGCTTGACATTTAAGGGAGAAAATTCACGTGGCCAAAGCCCAACTAGAGTTGATGCTGGCCAGAACTGTGGGGAACAATAAAAAGAGGTTTTTAAAAGTACATTAATAGCAAAAGGCAGTCAGAAATACTATTGGCCTGTTACAGGAAGAGGATGGCCACCTCACTAAGAGGGACAGAGACAAGACAGGGATGTTTAATGGTTTATCGACCTTGGTTTTCAACACTAGTGGTGGGCTTTGGAGGTCCCAAAACTCAAGGACCACAACTGTGAGAATGATAGACTGCCAGCCAACCCCAAATTTGTGCAATATTTGCTGTTCCACTCCAATCCCCATAAGTCTGTGAGGCTTGATGGGATTCATTCTAGGGTACTGAGCTGGCTGATATCATTGTGAGACCTCTCTGATGTTTCAATGGTCTTTGGAGGTGCCAGTCAATTGGAAGCTGGCAAATGTCCCAGTTTTCAAGACTGGCAGGAAAGATGACCCTGGTAACTATAGGCCCGTTAATCTCACTTGAGTGACTGGTAAATTTATGGAGAAGATAATTCTGGGAATTACTGAAGAACACCTGAAGGGCAATGCAGTTATGAGGGGAAAGTCCTGCTTGAAAAACTTGCCTTTCCTTTCATGACAAAGCTGACCCACTGAGCTGGCCAAGAGAAGTGAGTTGATGTGATCTCTTTTGATTTCAGTAAAGCTTTTGATGCTGTCTCTCCCAGGATCCTTCTGGACAAACTGTCCAGCACACAGCTGGAAAAACACATCATGTGATGGGTGAGCAACTGGCTCGTGTTTTGGGCACAAAGGGTGACAGTGAATGGGGTGACACCAGACTGGTGACCTGTCACTAGTGGATATCAGTAGTGGAAGCCAATGGATGTAATCTTTTTAGATTTCATCAATGTTTTTGATACTGTCTCTCTCACAATATCCTTCTGGATAAAATATCCAGTGTTCAGCTGGATAAACACAGCATGTAAGAGGTGAACAACTGGCTCAGGGGTCAGGCACAAAGGATTACAGTGAATGGGGAGACATCAGACTGGTGACCTGTCACTGGGGGTGTTCCACAGGGCTCCATCCTCAACTCTGTGCTGTACAGCACCTTCATAAATGGCTTGGACACAGGACTGGCCAGGATACTAAGCAAGTTCACAGATAGTACAAAACTGGGAGGAGCTTAAAAACCTTAAATAAAAAATCTTTCTAAAATTAAAAACAACTTCTAACAAAAACCAGCTAATTAATTAACACCCAACCAACCAAACAAACCCTGCCCAGTCTGAGTCCTTACATATAGTAAACAAAGTCCCAATAGTACATATAAAAAATTTATTTAAAAAAAAAGTATAAATCAATTCTGCCTCAAATACAAACCCATTCATAAAATTATCTTTACTCAAAAACCACTTACACATAATAAATAATAAAAAAAAATTACTCCCTCCAGGGCAGAGACACCCTGCAGAGAGACCTTGACAAATGAGAGGAGTGTGCAGGCACCATCTGTATGAAATTCAACAAGGGAAAGTGCTGGATTCTGCTCCTGGGATGGGGCAACCCTGGATTTACAGGCAGACTGGGAAAGGAGAGGCTGGAGAGCAGTGTTCTAGAAGGGGTCTTGGGGGTCCTGGGTGATGGCAAATTGAACATGAGCCCTGGCAGCCAGGAGGGCCAAGAGTGTCCTGGGGGCATCAGGCACAGCATCACAGCCAGGCAAGGGAGGGGATTGTCCTGCTCTGCTCTGCTCTGGGGCAGCCTCACCTCCAGTGCTGGGGGCAGGTCTGGGTACCACAACACAGAAAAGACATTGAGCTGTTGGAGAGTGTCCAAAGGAGGGCCATGAGGATGGTGAAGGGTTTGGAGGGGAATCCTTTTAAGGAGCGACTGAAGTAATTTGGCTTGTGCAGCCTGGGGAAGAGGAGATTGAGGGGAAGGGAAGGGGCACTGATCTCACTGATCTCAGTGAAGACACTGATCTCTTCTCTTTGGTGACCATTGACAGGACCCAAGGGAATGACATAAAACTGTCATGGGTGGCTTAGGCTGGATATTAGGAAAAGGTTTTTCACCCAGAGGGTGGTTGGACCCTGAAGCAGGCTCCCTAGGGAAGTGGTCACAGCACCAAGCCTACCAGAACTTAAGAGGCATTTGGACAATGCTCTCAGGCACGCAGTGTAACTCTTGGTGTTGTCCTGTGCAGGGCCAGGACTCGGACTTTGATGTTTTTGTAGTTTCGTTCTAATTCAGGATATTCTATGGTTCTTTGATTTTTTTTTTTTTTAACACATAGAGTTTTTTTTGGGTGATCATGTGGTGTTGCGTATCTTACAAAAATGTTTTCTCCACTTCACATCACTGATCCCACTCCAACATTTGACAAAAGCACATGTTTTTTCTTCTGTTCCAGGTATGAGCAAGATAGCGGTCATGACAGTGGGAGTGAAGATGCCTTCTTTGACTCATCGCAGCCTTGCACACTGGTCACTTTGGGCATGAAGAAGTTCTTTATCCCTGCTACACCTGCTGCTCCCAAGGATCCAGCAAGCAGAATCCTCCCCCTGCCGTCGTGCTTGGGCATTTGCCTTGACTGTGACAGAGGCAGGGTGGGGTTTTATGATGCAGGCCATATGAAGTGCCTGTATGAGTGTGAGGTGGATTGCTCTGGCTTAATGTACCCAGCGTTTGCTTTGATGGGTGGTGCAGCAGTGCATCTTGAGGAAGCTGTCACAGCCAAGTACAGGGAGTACCACGACGACATCTAGTGCAGTAATCTCTTCCCATTGCTGTTCTGAGACAGAAAATGAAAGCAGAAGAATTCTACCTTAGCTTTTAGTCCTGATAAATTATATTCTACATGTTGCTCACAAGCCTCTGGCCTGTGCTTTTTGAAAATAAGTGGTCCAGGTGCTTCCTGCATCAGAGGAATTCTCCTGCCTTTCTTGTGACCTGTGCAATGCTGTTCTCCACAGACTTCTTTTCCTGGGGGAAGCAGAGAAAAAGTCTGACTAGCAACCAAAATTTGCTTTTCAGGACTAGCAACCAAAACTTACTCTTCGGGGTAGAAATCTGCCTTTTATTTAACTTAAATCCTTACATAGTCAGTTTTGTATTTAATGAAGTCAAAGCTGATGGTGTGTGATTGCCATTTTCCTTTTAAGAAATCTGCCTGAATGCCTCTGCAGGGTAAAATGCTTTCCAGTTAACCCTTGAGCACCAGTTGGGCCTTTCAGCACAAAATAGCATATAAAAAAATATAATTTAAAAGAGGAAGAAATTAGAAATGGTGTTGAGTGTTTAAGTTATACTTGGAATGATGAAGGTAAACTTGAATCTGATTGCATGTTGTATACCCTTAATGTAATTGTAAGTTAAAACTCAAGTTATGACACTCAGTGTCATATAGTTGGTGGCATAATGGTAAGTTTTTTATTTTTCCAGGCTTTTACTATAAGCTATCTAAAAAAAAGTGCAATTGTACCTTAAATGTCAGAATTTGAAGTAAAAAATCAGAAATGTTTGCATGTGTGAATAATAGTACCTGGTACTTAGGCAAAAGCAAATGAGTTGCTGACATGAGTAATCATATGTGAATTAAAAAAAAAAATCAGATATTTCTTTTAATACTTGCTTTTATAGGTTAATTTTTTAATCTAGTAGCAGCTTGGATTTTTCTTAGTAAGAATGTTCAAAATGCACTGGTTAAGTTTTGAGACCTAATTTCTGCCTTAAAGGATGTCTCCCTTCAAATTTCAGTTCCTCTAATGTTAAAAACTGTATCACAGTAGTTTTTCACAGAATCATAGAATCATGGGAACAGCTTGAGTTGGAAGGGACCTTTAAAGACCATGTAGGTCCAAGCCACCTTATTATGGGCAGGGACATCTTCCACTAGACCACGTTGCTCAAAGCTGCATCCAACCTGACCTTGAACACTACCAGGGATGGGGCATCCACAGCTTCTCTGGGAAACCTTCTCCAATGTCTCACCTCCCTTACTGTTAGAAATTTCTTCCTTATATCCAGTCTAAATCTATCATCTTTTAGTTTGAAATCATTGCCCTTTGTCCTGTCTCTGCAGGCCTTGGTAAAAAGTCTCTCTCCATCTTTCTTTTAAATCCTTTTTATATATTAAAAGGCCACAATAAGGTCTCTCTGGAGCCCTCTCCCTGCTGAACAACTCCATCTCTTACAATGTCTTCACAGGAGAGATGTTCCAGCCCTCTGATAATTTTTGTGCCTCTCCTCTGGAACCACTCTGTACTGGGGGCCCCAGAGCTGAATGCAATATTCCAGGTGGGGCCTTGGTAGAGCAGAGTGGGAGAATCATCTCCCTTGCCCTGATGGCCACCCGGCAGCTTGTGATGCTTTCTGTGCTGCAAGCGCACTTTGTTGGTTCATGGCCAATTTTTCATCCACCAGGATGCCCAAGTCCTTCTCTGCAGAGCTTCTCTCCATCCCCCAGTCTGTATTGATATTGGGGATTACCTGGATCCAGGTGCAGGACCCTGTGCTTGGTCTTGGGGAAACTCATGAGATCCACATCAACACCAGTGCCAGTACAGACCCTTGAGGGACACTGCTCATTACTGGTTTCTGCTTGGACATTGAGCTGTTGATTGTGATTCTTTGGGTGTAGCTATCCAGCCAATTCCTTACTCACTGAACAGTCCATCCACTTAAACCCTTCTCTTTCAAGGTAAGAATGCTGTGGGGGATCCTATCAAAGGCCTTATAGAAGTCCAGGTACATGGTATCTCTTAGCTCTTCCCTTACCCACTGGTGCAGTCACTTGGTCACAGAAGACCACTAGGTGAGTCAGGCAGTGCTTGCCCTTGATGAACTCATCTGGCTGTCCCTGTTCACTTTCTTGTCTTCCATAAGTTTTGAACCTATCTTCCAGGAGGATCTGTTACATGATCTTACTGGGAATAGAGGTGGACTGCCTCTCTTTATAGAAACTTACGTATAAAAAAAGTAAGGTGCGTGCACTGTCGACTTGTGGAAAAATAAGGATCTAAAGTGAAGGATGTTTCTAATAAGTACTTGGTGCTTTCTAATTTGGGGATATGCTTTCTAATTTGGGGATATGCTTTCTAATTTGGGGATAGTGTTGCATCTTGAATGTGTGTGAAGTATGCCTACTAAGTACATGTATACAGCTGTAGAGCTGTGAAATGAGACCTGAAAATCACAGTATAGTTAAGTGAATGTAGGTCATAATGCAAAACTTTTGTGGGCTTTGCTGTCTGAACTGTTTCACTGATCTGACCTGGAGTCCACCTCTCCCAGTGTCTTCTCTCCTAAGCTCTTACTGTGGCCACTGTTGGAAAAAAAATGTCAGAAATGGTTGTCTATGCCAGCATAAGCATGACAGCCTTTTTGAGGCTAGAAACGCCCAGCAAGGGCAGCTTCTTGTCTGGATCTCACTTGCAAATGTTTCTGTCTTGGTAAGGCTGTGTGGAAGTGCACTCCACAGATTCAGTTTGAGTTATGTGAGAAACACTTTGATGTCCTAGCAGCAGGTGTGAAGTATGGGGTATGTTTTGGAATTTTCTCCTGCAGGAGAAAAGACAAACTGTCTTTTACTAGTTAGCCTTTTGGTAATTTATTCTGGTTTAGATGGTTATCATTATAGCCTTTCATTTCTGTCATTCCCTCCCTTTCATCTTCGCTCTTACTGCATTGAAGCCATTGCTCTCTTCTTGTCTGCTGAGGCTGACTGAACAGTCTGTCCGTAAGACACTATGTTGCTGTGAAGCATGAAAAAGTTTTGTGTTTTCCTTCGTCTTGTAGTCCTAAAACCATATTTACCTTTTTGTTTGGTTTATACCCACTACTAGACTCATGATGAAGCTTCTTCTGCAGTGTTTTACATGCAGTCCTGATGGTTAGCTGTGCACTCAGGGTTTTCCCTGCCTGGTGTACTGTGTTGCATTTGTTCATGTTGATAATGCTTGTTTACCTAGTCACTAAGTTCTGAGGGTCTTCTGCAGCTCTTCAGTCACTTCTAGACTTGGATGTTCCTGAGTAGCTTCATTGGTAACACAAACATGCACGTTTTTGTTGGTTTGCTTTTCCAGGTCTTGGAGCAAACTGAGTTTGTAGTGAGACTCGGCAGATCTCTCTGCTATTAAGATTTTTTGTTCCTTCCACTTTTCCCCCCTCCAATATTTATTAAACCACAAGTCAAGCAAACACTTAAAACTCTTACATTAGTCTGTTGAGTAGGTGAGTCGTGGTCTTGCATGTGAGTGCAGCAGTCAGACAGAGCCAGGAGAAAGGATTCTCACTTCAGGAGCTGTGACTTCTCCCCTCGTGTAACTGGCAATGGTCAGTTCATCTACCAAACCGCCTATTGGCTTAAAACTGTAGGTTGTAGGGCTGAACTTTCTTTTCCAGACCAAATCTCCTTCCATAGACAAGTGTTTCATTTTTGATTCCTCTGTTTCAGAAACTGGCCTAAATTAAAGGGTTCATGTCATGGTTAGCACTCCACATTTCCACATGTAGATTTTTTATTAGCATCTGGATTGGTATCACCAGACGTTTTGTTACTTTATAGAAATATTCATAAATGGAACACTCTATTGTAGATATGAAGACAGTGTCTCAGACTCATTGATCTAAAAAAAAGATTATTGGTTTGAGAATATAGAAGTAAGAAACTAAAAATGTAGGGGCTTTTTTCTACTAGAGTTTCAAATTCATTTAACATGCGTTCTATGCAATTACTTACTCTACTGGACAGAAACTGAGGCTACTTTAAACATTTATCTACCTTTTGATATATCTGTTTGTATTTATCTCATTCTGAGTTTTAAAATTGATTTGGCTTTTGGTGTTACTTGAATATTTAGAATGCATTCCAGACAGTACTCTTTGGTGCTTACTCCAGCTTATTAAATAAAAAAACACACTGTCAAGAGGCACTGACAACACGCTGTGATATTTTTTCCACTACCACGGAAGTGTCAACTTTCAGAAATACAGTTCAGCAGTACTTGCCTATCCAGATAATTATTTTTTCAAGTTTCTCCCTATGAAACAGCACTTTACAATGTAGACTAAGTTTAAAATGGTGTGGTATTGTGTGGATCTTTGTGCAATATAGCTGTTTGGTGACTATGGTGTGACTTGCAAAGCTTCATGCAGGTGTGAATCATGTAGACACTTTTTAGATACCTAAAGCTTTAACAGAAAGGCCTTGTTTGAAAATATTCTGAAATGTAAAAGTGATGTCTTGTTTGTTTCTTCTTTTTTTAATAAAAGCTGAAATACAGTATCTTAGTCATTCACATTATTACATCCAGCTCCTAAGTATCCTGGTTGACATAGTTTTTCCTACAAAACATGACAATAGGTGACTCGTGGGGAGAAAGCACTGCTTTGGTTCTCAAGTGTGCTCATATACCAGTTCCTCTGATTTTAGGAGGACTAAAGCATAGCTGGGACTAAATACCAGGCTTTTACTTAAGATGCTGATGCTAGGAACTTGACTGCCTGAGCTTCCCTCCCTAGTCAGGGAAGGAAAATGTGCATGCAGAAGGAACTTGACTCTTGGGCATTTTCAAGGGAACCTACCCATTCCCTAAGAGAGGAAGCAGATGGTGCTTAGCTCCCCAACCTGAACAGCTTTGCCAAAAGACCTCAGACCTGCCTGGCTCTTCAGTTCTGAAAATTGGTGTCACTGCTTGAATCTCCATTCCATTGTTTCATTCAATGTTGACATTTATGGATGCTGGTGTTTGCAGAGCATTTTAAAGTATAGCTTCTTATGGTTGCTGCCTTCAGGCCAGCTGTGTGTGCACGTGCAAGCAAGAGAGGCTGTATTCACAGGGAATTTCCTGTGAGCTGTGCCAGTGCAGTTAAAGCAGCCAATATGTGGATGTGTATGCTTTAGGAAAAGCAGACTGACACTCCTGTGGAAGCAGGAGTATTGAAACCAAGAGCAGTATTGTGCTGCATTTTCATGGAATCACAGAATAGTTAAGGTGCAAAGGGACCTCTGGAGATCGTCTAGTCCAACACCCCTGCCAAGGCAGGGTCACTGTCATGGTTTAGGAACCAATTGAGTACTCTGCAATTAAATGTTTCCATGGAAACAGCCCATACATGTGCTGCTTTCTCCCTTCCTTCCCCACTGTGACAGGATGGAGAGAATTGGAGGCACAAAGAGGTAAAGATCATGGGTTGACATAAAGAGAATTTACTAGAAACAGCAATGTCATAAGAAAATTAACAGCAACATCAACAATACTAATAAGAGAGTGTACAAGACAGTTGAATAATTGAGATGGGATTGCTCAGCACATGGAAGCCAGTGCCACCTGAGGGCACACCCAGCACACCTTGGTGAAAAACCTCACACCCCTCTGTCCCGACTGCACAGGGTGTGAGCTGGTATAGAGTAAACTGGCCATGCCCCTCATGGCTGCTGCAAAAGTTAACTCTGCCCTGGACAGAACCAGGACATTCTCCTAGAGTCAGGGAGAATGGGAATGCTTCCAGGCGGATTTTGAATGTCTCCAGTGACACCAAAACCTCATTGGGCAGCCTGTTCCACTGCTTTCCCACTCTTAGTTTAAGTTCTTTCTCATGTTAATGTGGAACTTCTTGTGTTTGATTTTAAGGCCATTATTCGTTTTCCTGTACTGGGTACCACTGAAAAGGGCCTTGGCACTCACATTTGAGATATTTGTATTCATGACATCCCCTCTTAGTCTTCCCTGCTTTAAAAAAACAGGCCCTGCTCCTGCAGTCTCTCCTTGTGAGAGAGATGCTCCACACCCTTAATCATCTTTGTGGCCCCTGCTGAACCCTCTTCACTAGCTCCTTGTCATTCTTGTACTGAGAAACTGGACACAGCACTCCAGATGTGGCCTCACTTGAGCCAGGTAGAGGGGCAGGACCACCTCCTCTTGATCTGCTAGCAGTGCAGTTCCTGATGCAGCCCAGGTCATGAAGACGCCCAGATCCTTCTCCACAGAGCTGCTCTCCAATAGGTCAGCCCCCAACTTGTGCTGATACTTAGGGTTATTCCTCCCCTGTTGCAGCACCCTACACTTGCCCTTGCTGAACCTCACTAGGTTTCTCTCCACCCAACTCTCCAGCCTACCAAGGACTTACTGAATGGCAGCATAGCCTTCTGACATATCAGCCCCAGTTTCACATCAGCAAACTTGTTGAGGGTGCATTCTTACACCTTTGTCCAGATCCTTGATAAGTAAGTTGAACAAGGCTGGATCCAGTAGTGATCCCTGGGGAATGCTACAGACCACAAGCCTCCAACTGGATTCTACTCTGCTGACCTTCTGAACTCTGACATTCAGCCAATTCTTGATCTGCTTCACTGTTCATTCCCCTCATGCACATTTCCTGAGCTGACCAACAAGGATGTTATAGGAGACAGTGTCAAAAGCCCTGAAACCAAGGTAGACAATATCCATGGCTTCCCTCACCAGCCCATCCTATTGTGCCATCACAGAAGGCCATCAGATTGGTCAACCATGATTTCCCCTTGGTATCCAAGTTGACTACTCTTGATCACCTTTTTTTCTTTTACATGCTTGGTGATGACTTCCAGAATGACCTGTTCCATCACCTTTTCAGGGAGGGAGGTGAAGCTGACTGGCTGGTAGTTTCCTGTGTACCTCTTTTTGAAGAAGGGGGATAACATTGGTGTTTCTCCACTTATTAGGCACCATTCCTGTTCTCCAGGATTTTTCAAAGATGATGGAGATTGTCTAAACAGTGATGTCTCTGCCATCTCCCTCAGTTTCCAACCCTCTTTGACCATGAAGAAATCTTCCTATTTCCAGCATTCCTCTCTTAACTCTGAGGTCTGGGATTCCTGAGAGCTGGCCTCAGCAGTAAAGACAGAGGCAAAGAAGGTATGCAGTTGTTCTTCCTTCCCTGTGTATTCTATCACTAGGACACCTATCTGGTTCAGCAGCATCCCCACATTTTCCATGATGCTCCTTTTTGCTGCTGATGTACTTGCAGAAGCCCTTCTTGTTGTCCTTGATATCCCTTGACAGACTCAATTTCAAGTGGACCTTGGCTTTCCTTATTGCATCCCTGCATACTCTGATGATGTTCCTATAGTTCTCCCATGTGGCCTATCCTTTTTTCTACATCCCATAAATTGCCTTCTTCTGTCTGAGATCAACTAGAAGCTTCTTGCTCATCCATTCAGGTCTCCTGCCCACTTTGCTTGAATTCTTTATCATGGGGATACACTGGTCTTGAGCTTGGTGGAAGTGATGCTTGAATATTGTCCAGCTTTCTTGGACGCCCTTATCTTCTAGAGCCCTAACCCATGGTCCTCTTTGAAGAGGCTGAAGTCAGCTCTCGAGAAGTTCAGAGTTCTAGTCCTTAGTGCTTTGCTTCCTCCATGAAGGATCCTGAGTTCCACCATCTCATGGTGACTACAGCCAAGACTGCTCCCAGCCGTCTTATCTTTGACCAGTCCCTCCTGATTTGCTAGTACAAGATCCAGGAACACACTTTTCCTTCTCGGGTTCTCTTCCACTTCTGTCAAAAAGTTACTGTCAATGGTCAACTTCCTGGACCGGGTGTGCTGAGCCATGTTTTCCCTCCAACAGTATCAGGGTGGTTGATGTCCCCCAGAATAACCAGGGTCTATGATTGTGAGGCTGCATCCAGATCATAACCTTCCTTCTCCTAAGCAGATGACCTGCAGCAAACACCCAAAACAGTATCACCTTCATTAGCCTGTCCCTGAATTCTTAGCCATAAATTCTCAACTTGTTCATCTGTGCCTGGGTAGATCTCAATACATTCCCAGTGATCTCTCACTTATGGGCCAATGCCATCACCTCGCTGCACTGACCTGTCCTTTCTATAAAGTACACAGGCATCCATGACAACATTCCAGTAATGCAAACAACGAGATCAAGGCCCTGTTTAGGTTTGTCATTCTTTTTTTTTTTTTCTCTGTGCTGCATGCATTTTTGTACAGGCATTTCAGACAGGTGATCCAGGATCCAGGTTCCCTAGAAGGGGCATAAGAGGATTTACCAAAGCCATACACACCCTTGATGTGGTTTGCCCTCTGGTTCTCATCTTGAGAAGCAGCCAAGGGACTCACTGTACTGGCTCCTCAGGAGGAAGCAGTGTCAGGAGCATTGCCACTTCAGACACAAGGCATCTCCAGCCCTCAGTCCTTCCATTTAAAGCCTATCTCACCAAACTGGCCAGCCTGCTGCCAAGGATACTCTTGCTCCTTTTAGACAGATGGTTCCTGTTTCTCCCATCATTAAAGTGCAACCCATTGTCATAAAAGCCAAAAACTCCTCAATGACACCAGTCACAAAGTCAGGTCTTTATATGCACTATGGGTCTGCTTCTCTATTTCTTTCTCTCTGTCTTTCTATTTCTTTCTCTTATGTCTCTGTTTCTCCAACTGGTAGCATAGACAGGAAGAGGACTTGGGCACTGATATTTTCCAACTGCCTTGCCAGGACTTTACAGTATTCCTTGATCCTGCCCATATTTTGGCTTGTGGCATCATTTGCACCCATATTAAATAGTAGTAGCGGCTACTAGTCCATGCTCTTGGCAATCTGGGCTGCTCTCTTGGCAACATCATGGATCTTGGCCCCCAGTAGGTAACACACATCTTCTGCCTCTCCATCAGGCTGGCAGATTGGGCCTGCAGTGCCCCTTAGTAGAGAGTTGCCCACTATGAGTAAGGTTTGCTTTGGCTGCCATTCTCTAGTATGTTGTTCAGAAGTATAAATGACAGGGTTTTTTTCTGACTGAAATGTAGTAAAACAGACAGAAGGGTGTCTGAGGAAGCACTTGAAAGGGGCTGTAAAGAATATTTTGAGTATCCCACTAGATATGAATGCAGAGCTGTCTGTTGCTTCCCAGGGTGTTTGCCATCAAGGGAAACCTGAGATGGTCCGTGGTCTTTGGCTCAGTTCCTGCTCAGAACCAAGTGTCTGAAAGCCTATTTTGATGTTCAGAATAACAAATGGTGCATCTGTGTAAGAGAGAATTTTAGTTTGCACTGGAGTCTCAAATTAGAAAGAAGTGGCTTTGATTTGGCCTGAAGGATATTTCCAGCTCCTTGGCAAAATAGTAAGGCTTTTTGTGTATTTATTGCCTAACTATAAACATTGCACTGAGAAGATCCAACTTAGCCTGAAAGGATCCATTTGTTTTAGCAAGCCTGCCTGGTTTGACAGGCTCAGTCCTTGTTCTTAACCCTTTTATTCCTCCTGTTTCCCATAAGACATTTGGATGGGAGAAGTAGGGGGCTTAAACAGTATAAAAATACTTCTCTCCAAAATTATTTTATTCCTATCTGTTTATTAAATTACTCCTCTCTTTTCTTCTATCATGGCTGATTGCCTGCTCTTTTCTCAGACCTGAAAGCAACTAAAGCAGCAGTACTCTCTGCTCCTCTGTTCACTCTGACTAATGAAGAAAAGAAAGAAAAACATATACAGAGCTATATTTAAACTAGCAGATGAAATGGAGAGAAAGTGACCTAGGCAGAACAGAAAACTTGCAACTTGGTAAAAAAGGAAGAGGAAAAAAAGGACAAGTAATTTCAGAAGACTGGAAAAATAACTATTTTCTTCTTCGGACTTTATAAGTGACCATTCTGCATGGGTGGTTGATCAGGGAAGAAAACTAGGCAGGTAGATGAGGCTCCCACTGGTGCTGTAAACACGGAAAACTCACAAAACCGTCTGGCATATTGTCCAGAATTGTTTCTGGGGCTGATAACCCACTGCAACCTCGTGGTATGTTCAGACTGTCTGTGTTAGTTGATTTAAAAGATGCCCATCTCCAACAAAAACGTTGTCTCCATATCTATCCATCCTTCCTTAAAAAGAGAACTGTGGTATAACTTTCAAGGGTAGAAGTCATCATGCTTTGCTATGTAGCATGCCACAAAAACACCATAACTAAACTGGTGGAAGAAAAAAGCTTGAGAAATAACCTCATAAATACTTCAAAACCAAGGTAAGCAATACGAGAAGATTAAAAAATGAGAATTCATTTGAGAAGTCATTTCATAACAGAATTGCAGGGATTTGAACTAAATACTCAGCTAGGAAAAACTAATTTCATTTCTCACAGAACCTACCTATATATAGATATCCTGGGTAAATGTACTTATATTTGTGTTTAAGTGCATGTATCTTTTTTTCTGGAAAGTTATTTGACTACTCACGACATTTTCAGGTAAGCCAGAAGACACTAGGACTTATTAAAATAATCCTGATAATTGTTCTTAGGCCCATCTTACTCAGAATTGTGCATATTGCTGGGCTAAGCGTCCTCACTGCAGCCAGGTATTTAAATTATCAAGATGACAGAGGACGGTCCCTTCCTTTCCTCACCTGGAAGTGAACAGGGTGAAGGCAAAGTTTACTTGAGACAGAAGGACCTGGGCCAGTGCTAGTGGTGCATCCCCTCTACCTGTGAACACTAAGCCAGAAGAAGATGTGAAGATGTGGCATTGTACGCCAGTGGAGCTGACAGGATTACTTTTCCTCACTTTTTCCCTCACCAAATCTGTAGACAACACAGACACTTTCAGCTCCCTCCCTGCTGTTTCTTGGGACTTACAATAAGACTCTAGAGTTGGGAATTATGTTAGGAAGCACCTTTCAAGCGCAATTCCTGTATTCCCGTAACCTGGCAGAAATTTTCTGTGGCCATGTCCACAGGATACCCATTCAGAGTCTGGAAGAAGCTTTCTTTGTGGACTGCCTGGGAGCTAACTAGCAGAGGAAGCAGGTTTTCCACAGGCATTCCAGACTTGAGCTGAATTTGTCACTTTTTCTATTTAAAAGACGTTATAAATCAGGTGCCTCCTGATACTCCAGGATATTTATGCAGGTGTGAATTCATTCATGCTGGTTTTATTTGACTTTTTCCTGTCTCACAGGGAAACAGGCAAACCCTTACACAAAGTAAATGTAGCCCAAAGTGTTGATTTATCTTTTTTTAAATGACAATAGAGATCATTTTAGAGAGCCGTTGAGAAAGAAAAATAAGGATGAAGAAAGAAAAGGCTGGGATTTATTATGAGAAAAAAAAAATCACGTATAGTACCAGGTTGATACTATTTTAATTTTATTTCACAGCACTTTGTTTTTTCCAGGCATAAAAAAAAAGGATGGGAAATGCATTTTCAAGACACTAGAGAGAAAAGTAAGACTTTTCTATGTAAATTCTATTTGTTGTTCAAATACCTAAAATCCCCTGCAAACAGGTTTTTTGTTTGGTTGGTTGGTTTTTTTGGTTTTTTTTGTTTGTTTGTTTGTTTTGTTTTGTTTTTTTTCTTTTTTTCTTTCTTTTTTTCTTTATGTGGTTTGCATTTTATGAGGCCGCATGGAGGCAGGGTGCTGGCCAGCTCTAAGCCCCTCCAGTGCCCCATGCACTAGCCTGGCACTTGTGCACCTGGCAGGCACAGCACCCGCAAAGGTGCCTTCCTGCTCCAAATCAAGGGGCAATAACACACAGCATACAGACCCGTGTGTGTCAATGCATGCGAAGTGTCAATGCATTCAAGAGTAACTGAGTATGAGTTTATCTCCCAGTACCCTTTCGTGACTTGCTGTGAGAAGAGTGAGTTCAACAGGGTGCACTGTCTTGTTGAGCCTTTCCATGGGGCTCTGCCATGTTTTTTGCTGGTTTTGGAGCAGAGGGAGCAGATGCCCTGACCTCTTATCCTGGTTGCTTGTGCTCTGCTGTTGTCCATGTGGGGGGATGGCCACTGTCCCTCAGAATTTCAGCTTTCCCTGCCCAGGGGTCTGGGACTCCTCTGTCAGTACTACCACTGAGGTTTTGCCAGTTTACAAAAAGTCCCCAAGGTGCCCTGGTGTGATTCTCTACTCCAGGACATGCCTGCCTGGGCTAGCTCCAGGTTCATCCTAATAAAGCCTAATAAAATTGTGTATTAATGAGCCTGGAACATATAATACAGCAGCAAGAAAGAAATGTTGAAATATTTTTAAGAATGCATAGTCAAAATATTTTGATGCATAAGTAGAAACAAAAATAGTTAGGAGAGATGGGCTATCTGGTTTCACAGCAGCAATCAGTAGTAATTCCTGGTAGACAGGCTGAGCCTTCTTTGTTCTGCTTCATGGACAGTCAATGTGTTCTTTGCTTTATACAATCTGCAATCTCACAAGTATCCATTTACTTCTCCAGGGAGAGGCCAAAAATGTAGAGCTGTGTGAAGTGCTCTTTGACTTGGGACCAAAGGAGGCTTTCCCAGTGCTGCTGGTAGCACTGGGCTGTCCTCAACAGACACAAGAATCACAAAGGCACAAGGGCTGGCTGCTTTGAAGTAAATCTAGGAAACTGTTCTTTTCCTTTGAAATGCAAACCCAATGGCAAAGCCATTGCTCCAGTGACTGCCTTTCTGCTCCCTTTGATATGGCACATACAATGCAAATATATGCTAGAGAGTGACTATCAAAAGGCTTTGAGAAGCAAAGGAAAAAAAAAATCATATTCTTATTTTCCACAACTGTTATGCTAAGCAATGCACAGCCTGTTGAAATAGACTTCAACAAGTAGGTTTGAAGAGACCAACTTGTTGAAAATTAAGTTAAAAACTTGCCCCTCCCCAGTGTGACTCGGTGGGCCCCTCCCCAGTGTGACTCGGTGGATGATTGTAGTGTGTTTCTCTGCTCACATCAATATTGTTCCCATTTCCAATGTTTTTGCCAGAAAAAAATTTAGGTTTGGCTTTGCCAGCTTCTACACTGAGAAATTTGCTCCAAGTTCTTAAGTCATCACTAGGGAATTTGAGAAAAACGTTCTTTATCAATACAAAAAAAGATTTCTTAGTCACTAAGAAATGATTTCTTAGTTGCCATTTGTTCCTGCTGTGGAATTAGCAAAAGGTGGATTTTTTACACTTGATTATTTCTTTTATAAGAGATACAGAACATTTTTCTCCCTGTGATTCCCTCACTTGTCTAAGATATCAAAAAGAAAAGCAGGTTCTACTGAGAAAAAAAACAAATGGACAAACCTACAATTTTTTCTAATTTCAAAACAAAATTATATTTAATTTTAAAAAGAACAAAACTCTGAATGATCTATGAATTATATCTTCCTGAACTGAAACTAAGGAAGTAGATATCTGATGCAGACATAATTATTTCTCCTTTTCAGTGCAGACAGGATTTTAACCATGTTCTTTAACCCAGCATATCTGTCTTTCCAGTCTGAATTTACCCATTTTCCAAAGCAAGTTTAGATTTCATTCACACATTTACTTCTTGTGTGACAAGATGTTCAGCCCCAAACTGGTTGGAGCTACGAAATGGGCTTTGTTCCACGGCTTGCTGAAGCAAGTAATAGATCAGAAGAAAGCCAAGATACTGAAAAATGAATACAGGGTATGATTATTAATATTGCAGAAAGATTAGGTAATGTAACTTCGTTGTACAAGAACCTGCCCATTTTACTTCCCTTTTCTGTAACTAAGTTAGCAGAATATTTTTATCTCTCTTTTCTTCTCACCCTTCTCATAAAAAATTTAGTCTAAATGCTTGCAAAATATTGTATATGTTGACATAAGTAGTGGTAGAAATACTTAACAGATCATTAACGTTAGTTTGCTTCATTTAATAGCTAGGGCTTTCTATCTTAACAAAGTGCTAAGACTACAACATTGCAAGTTACCAAACTGTTGAAGAGGAAGGACAACTCTGTTTTACACCTTCATTAACAAGATCTCATCTGATCCTTGGGTAGTTCATTTGACACAGTTAACATCAACAAGCTTTCGATTATTTAAGTTTTTGTTAAATTTTTCACATTTAATTATTAAAAAATATTGCTGGATTCAACAGAAGAAAGAAAAAAACATATGTTGAGCCTCGACAAGGAAATACAGCTATACTGTACTTAAGAAAGTATTCCATTTCCTTTTGCAAAAAACCATGTTCCATACAACAAGGCTGTCAAAAACAAAGCCAAGCAAATGGAACAAAAACAGCTTTGAGAAAATAATTTAAACCTGCCTTGATTGTATTAGTTTCAAGACCTTACCACTGAACTTCCATAGCTTCATAAATTCCTGAATATACTCCAGAAGAAGACATGAACAACGCATTTCATTAAATTCCAAACTAGTTTTCTGCCGGAGAGATGCAAGTGTATGCCAACGTGGATGTCACAGAATGGTGAAGATCTTAACAACAAACATAAAAGCATATCATATTAAAAAGAAAACCTAGATTCCTGCAAAGAAATAGTCTTGGGCTTCTTTGTGTTAAAAAAAAAAAATTCGGCTGCTTCCCTTTTTCCTCACCTGCATGTTTTACTTTTCATAGTATGATCATTTTTACACACAGTGGTGACAGGCGGCTGGAGTTTACCTCGGAAATCATGGCAGTTAGCACGATCATCTCTGCTTCTACTGAAACACTCAGGTTCTGTTTTAAATAAGTATTTTTTCAGCCCAAAAGCCTGGCACTGTGCTAACTGTAGTCTTCCAGGTATGACAATTAATATCCTGAGGAAAGCAAGCAGTGAAGTCTGCTAAAGGAGGACCAGAGTCCACTTTCTGAGCTATTGGCAGTGTTGTTGCCCACTGCATGTTGCACACAAAAATTTCAGACCTTCCTCTGGTTGGTTTGTCACTACCATTTTCACTACCAGGCTGAAGTTAGTAGGGGGCAGAGTCATCCATGCTGAACAAGAGTGCCTTCACAGAGTGTCTATGGGACAGATGCCTGGGATGAATTATGAGAGAAAAATAAGGCAAGAGTACGTGGAAACTCTTCTGCAACCATACCACTGGGGCCCTGCCTGTGTCCTGGCCATGGCATGGCTGGCCAGCAGCTGAGGGGCACTGGTAGGCCAGGGCCAGTGACCCCTTCTCAAGGGGAGAATCCAGAGAAAGGCTGTGGATTTGTGCAGACAAGCAGCTGAAGTTTAGATGCGTCTCCTTTCTGCTTGACCTGATGGCAGACCATAGTGCCACAAAGAAAAATCCGCGAAGACCAAGGAAAATGTATTTCTGTTTGGACTACCATGAAAGGCAAGAAGGCTGGGATAAGAAAGGGGAAGTTGGAAATAGCATACTTGCTTAAATGTAAAATCTACAGCTGAAATTAACATACTGCACTGCTCAAAGGGAGTTATGGGATTGCTGCAGGTGGCAGAGATATAGATGTATTAATTTGTGCTGCAGGAATAGAGGAAGCTCTCTGTTAGGGTGTATTTCAATGCAGACAAATACAAATTTGCTGCTATAAAGGCAAAATATTTCTAAATGTCAGTGAGGAAAAAAAGAAAACAGCACTTAGAAGGTCAGAAACTGACTATCTGAATAATCTGTACCAAAGAATGTCTGGTCTCAAGCACCCACAGTATGAATCAGTTAAAAATTCTGTTGCTTTAGAGCAGAAGATGTCTGCTTCAACTTCACCGTTGTTTGGCCATCCATTTGGATGAGACACGTGGAGTTTTAGGAATGTGCCCCTTCCAGTGACCTTGGAAGGAGTCATGTGAACAAAACTTGTGGCTCCCCAGACAGCTCTTGCTGAGGAGCACCTGAAATGAAATCCTACCATAACCAGAGCCAGCTGTTCCAAATCTTGATTCAAGGCACCAGAAATGCCCAGTAGCAGGTCAGTAAGCGTAGCAGAAATTCCTGTCTAGCAGCAAGGGGTATCTATTGACTCAACTCCCGTGCCCAAAAAACTCCCACCAACCAAACCACAACCCGGAACAAAACGAAACAAATCAATCGAAAACAGAACAAAACAAAACAATGAAATCCCCAAACAACAAACACCGTTCAAAGCACAAACAAGCGAGCCAAACCAACCAAACAAACCGAGCCCAAAGCAGCCGGCCCGGCGCGCAGTGGCGCGGCGCCGCCGGCAGAGGGCAGCACTGCCCCGAGCGGGGCTGCCGTTGCCGAGGGCTGTCCTGCCCCGGGGAAACAGGACCCTCCGCCTCGCTGGGACACAGCCGGGACACCCCAGCGGCTGGGCTCGCAGAGCAGCTGCAGGGCTAGCAAGCGGCAGCAGAGGCACCGCCTTGCCCGCTCTCACCTGTGCTCTCACTGGTTATATGGCCGGATGCCTGGGGAGACCCCCAGCCCCATAGGAAGCACCTGGGACTCCTGCGGCCTCTCCAAGAGCTGAGGAAGAAGAGGAATGCTTTGCCAGCAGGTTCCTACACAGAACACAGGACAACAAAGGGCAAGTCGCTGCTGGACTGCCAAAGAGCTGCCGAGTCTTTGCATACCCAGGTTCCCCATACAGAATTGGGACAGGTGAATCTGTGATCTGTGTCGCTGGCAGAGCTGGGCACTATGGTGGTCTGGCCATCTGTGGGCCTTCTAGGTGTGACAGGAGATGCAGGATTACCACCCCTGCACCGTGTCTGCTTTTGTTGCACTGTTGCTAAGACAACAAAGTGCAAGAACAAATTGTAGGATGCATGCACTAGGTATACATTAGGTACTAGTCAGCGTATATATATCAGGCATATATTTTACAGGGGTAAAAATCTGCTGTGCCCTACTAGATGATATAAATAAGAAAGATTTCAAAAGCTAGCCAAAAGGCAAAAACATAAGACAGATGTAGTGAAATAAAACTGAGGAAAAAGCATATGTGTCACTTGGCAGTGTTGAGGATCAGGCCGATGTACACAAAAAGATGTTTCTATCTGCACTTGGTTAATGCATCTACCAAACATGCTTCAGGCTTAGAGTTCTGATCTCTTTAGCAATGCCAGAAGCACTCAGCTTCGTGCCACCATCGCAGGAACAACTAAAATGAAGTGCTGCACTGGGCACTAGGTTTGTTTTCTTGACTGCTGGATCAGCAGGTGATCAGGGTTGCTTGTGTTGAGTACATGAGCCAACCAGAAAATGACACACCTTTTCCCTTCCTTAAAGAGTGCTGAGTTCCAAGCATTCTTTTGAAACACCGTTTTGTTTTTTTTATTCACTCAGGATTAAATTTGAACAGATGCCAACTACCTTCCCTTCTGCATCCTTCCCACGCTTGTAGTTGAGAAGCAGTGTCCTGTTCACAGTGCCTGGGCAACGCCTACACACTGCCTTTGTTCCCCCGGCCCTGTGCAGGGGGACAGTATGGTCTGTGGGCAGCAGGTCGCCCCAGGTGAGGTGAAGCAGAGCCTTCCTCTGGCTGAGCTCTGGTTATCTCAGCTGGAGGCTGTTCTTGGCATATGTTCACTACATTCCCAGAAGGACATACAGCTTGTTCTAATACTGACCACTCAATTTGCAGGTACTGTGCATCCGAGACTATAAATAATTGTAAAACCAAAGGACTTGGAGAAGATCACACTACCATTTCTTAATCTGATAATGAATCCATAGGTGGAAAGAGGACACAACGCCCATTTACACAACAGACTTCTCAGTCTGGAGGACATTTTTAAAAATTAGTTGTTGTTGAGGGTTAGGTTTCTTTCCTTTAGTTCCTTTTAATTTTCGTTCCATTTTTCCCCCGTAAGTTGCAAGAAAACACTAATGACTGGGTACTTAAGGAAAACAAAAGAAGTGGCCAAGCTCAGGTGAGGAGGGCATCTGGTTACACTTCTCTTACCTGGGACTTTCTTTCCGAGGGGCAGAGACACCACGGGAATTGGGCAGGTAAAGGACGGGTCTAGGACAGTTGCTCGCTCTCTCTCTGGGCTTCGGAGGAGGTCGGTCGGAGCTGCTGCTTGGGGAAGAGAATTAGCTGCTGCTGCCGGAGCCCAGCCCAGAGCTCCTGTTTCTGCCGTGGGGTGAGCCTCTGCCCGTGAGAGCAGCCACTGATCTGGCACCTACCCCACTGAAAGAGAGACTTATCCCCATTTGCTCGTGTTCCCAGTTTCCTGAGCCCGTCTCTCTCTGCCCTGCTGGAGCTGGGCCGCCGCTGTACTGCTCCTTTCACTTCTTCAGCACCTCTCCGAGCTTTCACTGCACTGTACCCCCGCACTCCCTGCCTGCCGAGACCTCCTGCTAGCCCAGCTTGCTGCTCCGAGAGTCTTGCAGGGTACCGGCATCGGCTCTCTCTCCTCCATCCCTTCCCGTCTGGGCACTGGGATCGACTGCCCCAGAGGGTTTATGAACCAAGGCCTCTCCTTCATCCCGTCCCGTCTGGGCCCAGCCGCCATTACCAGGGCGCCCCCTGCAGGCCTGGAGGAATCACCGCCCCCGCCCTGCCCGCCGGGAGCCGGCAGCCCCCCCTGCTGGCCGTGCCCGGAACTGCACCGTGGCCGGGAAGGGTCCCTGGGATCCTGCTCTGGTTGGTGTCAGTGCTGCACTTCTTGTTTGTTTGCCTTGTTATACACACTAGTAAAGAACTGTTATTCCTATCATCATGTCTTTGCCTGAGAACCCCTTGATTTCAAAGTTATACTAATTCAGAGAGAAGGAAGCCTTCCCATTCTGAGGGAGGCTCCTGCCTTCCTTAGGAGACACCTGTCTTTCAAACCAAGACAGTTGTCTGGATGGGGCTGTAGCCATCTAAAGCAGTTTCTTGGGTATCTGAATATCTGGATCTCCTACTAAGCCATGCAAGTATTCAGCTTTGGAAAGGCTCTGTACTGACAAGTATATCAGCAAGATTATCTTTGATTTTTTTTATATTTTCTTTTATGCAACACATAGGAGATTAATTTTTTTCCATGATCAGTTCAGTAAATAATTCCTTTGTAATAAAGAGCCAAATACCAGAATAATTGATGCAGAAGCATCTCAGTCATGGTGTGAGTTGATCAGTGATAATTATGTGCTATCACCTAACATGTCCTTAACCATTCCTCCCATGAGAGTTTCCTGAGACAGAACTGGTGGTGTCCCCCTCTCCTACAGCAGCATAACTTGGCTGATTTAATTTTATGTATGATGGAGTTCAACAAATCACCCTCTTTCCTAAGCAGAAGTTTCCTAAATTTTTAAAGATCCTTATTACATAAGTTCTTTTTTTGTCCTTTCTTTTTAAGTACAACACTCTCTGCCTAATTCTTTAATCTGGCTCTAAAAGTCATGCATTCTAGCTTGCTCATTGGTTCCTCTACCCTCTCCATGCTTCTAGTCCCTCTCAAGCAGCTCCTACTTTTATGGAAAGACAGGCCCAAAACTGAACACAGAGCCAGGGGGAGCAGGCAAGTGCTTCACATCTCATATTTGCAAGCATGCCATGTAGAGTCTGAATGACATATGTCTGTTTTCTCACACTCTTAATAGCTTCTTGCCTGTAAGTTTCAGCAGATTTTTTTTTTCCTCAAAGAGGAAAGAGAACTAATTTGAGAAGGACACTGCTTCTCTAGGGGAGTCCAGAAACTTTCTAGCTAATTAAACATATGGAAGTTATACTATTATTTTTGAAGGTGTCAACCAGAAGACTGTTTGTTCACCTGGCATTACTAAGCCAGTTTCACAACATCTAGGGCTTGATATCTGCAGTTTTTATAAACTATGTGCTTGAAGATGGCCATGGGAGAAGAATAGATTGTTTTGGCACGTTCAGCTCTGCAGTGTCCCTGAGTATTTCACATTTCCAAGTCATCCAGCATGCCAACTCTCTATTTGTTCATGTGTTTTATCTGCTGTTTGTGTCTTTATGGTTCCTTTCATGGCTTATTACCTCAGCCTCATTTAATAGCATCATGAGTTTATCCTACATTTAGCCCAAACATTGTAATAATTTTCTCCTCTCTGACACATGCACACTGGTTTCTCTGAATCATCTGTGCCTTGTTTAAGGACTATGCCATCAGTGCTGTGTCATGACTAAGTGAAGAAGTGATGTGTTTCAGGCCAAGGCTGCTAAGTCACATTTTCTGTAAAGAGCAGTGATGTAATTCTGTATTACAGTTTTAAGCAGCAAAGCTGATTTAAGATACTTCTGATCACATTGCTACCAGCTGCCTGACTGCATTTTTCACACTCCCAGCAGACATTTTTAAAAGGACAGAGATTGATACTACATGGGTGAGAATGAGCAACATGTAGTGGGAAAGGGTGAATATCTTTGGCAATTAAACCACATTATGAAAATGTGATGTGCAATAATGAGCTAGATACTCTTTAACCAGAAGAGACATACAATGATTTCTTCTTTCTAATTTTTTTTCTTAAATTATTTATTTTTGTTCAGATCTCTTCTGGTTGTCTTTGATGATAAACAATGCTGACAGGTTTGTGGAATTCTCTCCATTATTATGTTGCAATTTAACTAGATAAGCAATTTTCTTGTAGGCACCCTAGGAAGCCTACTGGGAGCCTGAACACTAGTGATCAGCACTGACTTCCAGAGGAGAGTCCTCTCTAAAGTCTGGAAGCCTTATTTTATTAAAAATAGATATTTATATATTACTCAACAGACTGGGAATGATTTTATTCCCAAAGCTGCTTTGATAGGTGCTTTGAAAGTTTCCTCTGGCAGTGATTTTTAGCAATGCTTACTCTTTTGATCTGCTGATGCCAGCCTAACAAATAGTGGACGGCTTGGTTACAGTTTATGCTTGCTTCTGAATCAGGGTGCAGCAGAGGATTTGCTCCACGGATGGCTGAGAAGTTATTTTGTGTTGGGAAGTATAGCTAAAATAATCCTGATTGGGTGGCAAGAGACAAACAATCCTCTGCAGGCTCTGTAAGGAATCCTGCCTATCCATGCAAATACTGTTAAACTGGGGCAGTTGATTCCTGCGAGTAGTGGAGTGGCTGCATGAGTCCTGGCTGGCCAAGAGTGGCTGCAGGAGGCCACCCTGTCAGGAAGCACTGCCTGAGCACAAGGCAGTGACAGTCATGTAAAAGGGCTCCAGGGAACCTGGCAGTGACAGTCGATGTCCTGCAGCAGAGATATTTCCCTTTCCATAGAGGGGAAGGTTCATTTAGTGTGTGTATATGTGATGGAGGGATACACAACAGAAAAATCCAGTAAGCTTGATCTCTAGCTTCCCAGTCTGTGACTTTTCGTAGAAATGTGAGGTTTGTTTTTCAGGGCAGTTCTAAGATCCACATATTTTCACATGCATGAATCACAAAAATGGGATCTTGCAGCCAGAAAACAGCTGGAAACAACAAAATTCTAGTCAGGCTCCAAATTTGCTTATACATTGCAGAGGTACATAAAGGCAGATGTTTAATATGTGTTTTTGTGTGAGGAGAAGAGCTTATCACTTAATACATCTAATTCTGTGAGATGTGTTTTTTCTTGGATGTTTATAAAGATATCTTCATAATTTTTTTCTTTTTAAATAAATCACCTCCTTTAGCAATTAGGGCTATTTGCTATAATTCACTTATCTTTGGAAAATTCTAATTCCAGACTGATAGGAAAAAGAAACTTAAAAAAAATTTACATAATTTCTTTGCTCTGGGAGTTGATATTGTCATTGTTTTATGAAAGTAGCTGGTAAGACGAATAAAAATAGATTTTTAAAAAAAGGTTATTGCATTGTATGACTTTGGTCTTTGCTTGAATTGCAGTGACGTCTTAACATCCGTCAGTGTTGTTTCCACAAAAAATGATTGCATGAAGCTGTTGCTTTTTTTGAAGGACAAACACACAACTGATTCCAATTTGTTTATTAATGGGTATATTCACAGTTCAAATACAAGGGGCAGTATTTCAGGTTACACAAATACTAATTTGTAATCCCATGATCAAGTACCTGTGTGCCAGGCAGTTGCCTAGTTGTGCTCAGAAATAGATTACTTCAGTGCTTTTCAATCACTGTATCTTAGCCACTTAGTATTTTGCTGATGAACTTACCCAGGTTGGTGCCTTTTAATAAGGCCTTTTAAATAAGTTTATGGATAAAGCAAGATGCATGGGATGGGGACTGCTTTGCTAAGCTGTCCTTTAAGTGTCCTGGCATGATTTTTCGTAGTAAAAAACTGTTCTGGAGGCTGAAGTGCTTCTTCGTCTTGCTATACTTCCATCTTGGATAATAAGGTTCTCTGTCAGTCATGGCCTTAACTAATGCCTTCTTCATGAGGAGTAATGGAAAAATATGTTCTGCTTTCATGATGAGGCTTGTTCCCTTATTTCCCTACCTTGGAGGGTCCTGTGGTATCATTCCACAGTAGGTTTCCCCTGGCAGCGGAAGTGATCTAAACCCTCTCTTCCTAGTTGCTAGTAGCTGTCCATGCTACAATGCAGTGCTCACTCATTGTGCAGCTCCACTAAGTCAGGATGTTTTAAGACTGATCTACAGAGCTTTCTGTAATGTTCAGAATAGGCCTAAAATTCAGTACCTGCAGTCATAATGGCCAATTTCAGCTGGTGATGGACTGTCCAACGCACCTGAGTTTTTTGTGCTAACTGTGGGGGAAATTCTCCCATAGAACTACAGAGTACTGTAGTGAGGAAGGGGAGAGCTCCCTGTTGCTCTTCATGTACTCCATGAGTTCCAGGGAGCTCAGGGCATTCCCAGTCCAGCAGCAAGCCTGTCCAGAAGGGGTTAGTCAAAGGGTGAGATCAAAGGATTTGGCTCAACACTCCCATTAGAAGAGGCAGAGTACTCCAGTGCACAGAGCTGAGTCACCCCCTCCATTTGAGTGAAGACATCTGATTAGTTTACTTTGATTACTCTCTGAAAAACGACTTGAACACAGAAAGGGTCCCTGGGACAATACCAGCTTTGTAAGCAATAGGTATTTGTGCTGTGACACTGAGAAGTAGTGTTTACTTTGATGGTTAAAAGAAAAGTAAATCTATGAGATACAAAGGACTGTGCCCATTTATAACAACAGTGAACTTGTCCCTGTTTTGTTGATGGCTGTGCACCTCTGCATGGCACATCTTCAGTTCGGGTGCTGGTGCTCTCTATAGATTTGTCAGTACTCTGGGGCTCTTTTTAAATGCAGAAAAAAATGAAGTTCTTCTCTTACTTCTCGTTCTGCCTAATGTGAAATTCCATGCTCATGTCTCCTATTTCCTAATTTAGGGACTAAGTCAATGCATTATCAGCAAATGTCATTTCCCTCAAACAACCTTGTCAAAATTCAATTGGCCAAGACAAGCATGTCTGTCTGAACAGCCAACCTGACCAACTTCAATACTTTTGCTCCTTAGCTTGCTTCCTGGCACAGTACAAGTATGCAAAATTCATTATCCTGGCAGTCCATACATTCCCTTGATGTCTGAGAGCACAGGAATGATTATTAACTAAGGAAGAAGGCCTCCTGCAGTTAGGATCACAGCCATTAAGTTAGCAGGCAGAGCCAGTCCCTAGTGTTTTACCTTTCAGATCTCTCTGTATTGTTAGGATTATTCTTAAAGATGGAGGGAAGGTGGAAATACATCTTTTTCAACATGCAGTCATGCTGTACACTTGGCCACTGTCCTACAAAGTAGATGAACAACATAGTGGCCTATTAGATAAACTAAAAAGAAATTAAAAAACAATGTTCAGCCATTCAGATCACTTGAAGAGAGAACCTCCCCAGTCTGAAAGGGTGCATATACCATTATGTTGAAATAGATGTTTAGTGCATGGTAGTCAATACTGTCCATATCTTTAAGTAGAGATTGAAAACTAAATCATAATAAAACCATTGAACCAGCTGCTGTCTGCAAAGCAGACAGCAAGCAATTATTTACAATAAAAAATACATTTTATTTGCAGTTACCAGATACTGACAAAATAAACATGAAATTTGGGCCTTAAAGGTCTCAGCAGAGAGTTTCACCTATAACTTTACTGTGACTGAGATGCTCCTCACTGTTCTCCCTCTGGCCTTACTGGGTGAAATGAGACATACCACACCATGGCATTGGGACCTTGGTGCTAGGCTTAATTCATATCTTAGCATGTCTTTGCTGCACAACTGTGTGTAGTTTTGCTTTCCTATTATGTAACAAAGTGACTCTGACTTGTGAAATGCCCTCTGAACATGTTAGTAACATGCTCAGTTTTCTGGGCTGTCCTGAAAGTTAAGTCTAGCATGAGGAATCACTACACAGGGAAACATAGCAGCTAGGCATACCTGAGTGTATACCTATGTATCTCACTTTCTTTTAATGGTTGAGATTTTGAAGCCTTCTGACATGCATTTTATCATAAGTGCTAACTAATTTATAGAGACTAGTTGCTACCCCAGTTTGTTTTTCTCTTCCCAATACTCTTCCTGATACACTGATTTTTTTCCTATTAATGCTGTCAGCACTGTTAAATCTGGAAAAAGAATGGTTTTGATGGCTGCAGTTGTTGAGGTATTTGTAATAAGAAAGGCTCTTGAGAAAGCAATGAGATGGTGTTCAAAATCAAGTGAAGACAAAGCCCAGGGTCCTGAAAGGAAAATAATCTTAGAAGTCAGAAATTTAGGACTACTTCAGCCAGAAGGAAGGTGTGTGGAGAGGGATGAATTCAAGAACAAACAGCCTGAAAATGCCATAAGATCTTAAGATTCAAGTGTTGGTTTAGAAGACTAATATGATGTAAGCAGTATATAATCCAGAGTCATGGCCAATTATATTTGAGAGTGACTTGCTTATTTTACTCAGCAGTATTGCATTTCTCCTAATCCACAGCACATCCTAAGGGACAAATCCTCTTCCCCCAGCTGGGAATATTAATTCATACTGCTTTCCTGGTGTTCACAGTCTTTTTCACAGGGACAAGTGACTAGTCCAAGGAATTTTGCAGAAGTACAGGTTGCAAATTCCTTAGCACAGGACTGACTGTTCCCAAATATGCATCAAGGTTTTGAGGAGAGAATGGCCAAGTGAGGTGTATGAGAATAGTAGGGATTAATGAGATACCACCTCCATCTGCATCAGACAACACAGGTTGGAGGTCTGAGTTCTGAGTCTCTTCTGTCCAACAAGGATACCAAGATGACAAGAAAATGCTTGTATTTGTAGTAGACTGAGCTGTGTCTACAATTTCTTGTAAAGTTATAATTGGGTGAGTTCCAAGGGACAAGGGAGAGTATGAAAGTCATGACAGTATTTTTAGAAAGGTAAGTGAAATGATCTGAGGAATTTTAGGTCAATCTTGCATTGATTTGTGGCCATAAGATGGAATGTTTAAAAGATTGAAGCAGAATTAATGACAGACAATAGGGCTTAAAATAAAATAGGATTTGTCAAAGGTACTTAATTTAATTGCTTTAGATCATGGGTTTAATTGATTAGAAATATACTGGTTTTCTTGGACTTGACTTTTTTGGACAAATGACAGTTTGCTATGTTGCTTCCCCAGCCTTGACATTTGTCTGCTTTAGGATTGTGCGGAGATTTCAGGTATTGTCTGTAGTTTGGTAGCCTTTATTTGCAGCTGCCTGAGCCTTGGCATGCAGCTGAGAGGGCAGCCTTGCCTGTAAGCCACAGATGCCTTCCCTGAGAGCCTCAGCTAGCTAGGCAGCCATTTAGAGTACAGCAAATCACAGCAAATTTTCCTTTAGCAACTATTATTCATGAAATTGCGAAATATTCTTCTGTCAGGTAGCATGGATTCAGTTACTCATATTGATTGTTCTGGTGACTCAGGTTACACTGAATTTAGGTGCTCTCACAATGAAATGGATGGTGAAAGTGTGTGAGGTTAGGAAAGCACCATGAGAATGTTTTGGAGTTTGATCAATGGCCCTGCCAAGGGAGATTTATATCAGCTTGGTCTCTAGCTTTCTTTCATAATATAAAAGTCCTTTCTGGGGTATTGTATCTAACTGTTTATGTTTTTATAATCTACTCATGAAAATCATAATGAGAGAGCATAAAAATGAGTGAGAAAATGTATGCCTTGAATAATCCTATCAAAAGCTAAAGTAAATAAAAGGTCAGTATTTTATGAGGTGTATGCCAGCTGGCTGGTGTTTTTCTACAGGATATATGTAGATTGGCCTCAAATTTTAGGTTTCTGGCAGAAGATACTTGGTGTCCTTTCATAGCTTCTGCTATTTTTGACTTGAATACACTCATGAACTCATCAAACCTACAGCAGTAAGCATCCACCGATAATTACAGAAGTACTGATCTCAAGTCTGATTCTTGAGTGACATGCCTAAGCTCATACTAAGACATGCATTACGTTAGATCCTCAGCTGTTAAGGTTTTATTTAGCACTACCACCATGTCTTTATCACCATGTCTTTGCTACAGTCATTCACACCAGTTTGATTTTGCTTATGAGATGCCAATTCATGTCATTTCAAGGCAAGCATTTGAAATTCACTTATCTCTGTTATCTATATTGAGCATCAAATGAAAAATTTTTTTAAAGATTGTCATCTCTGGGGAACAAAAAGAATCCTTGACTCCCTCTAACTTCAGTAACTATTCAATTATTGTTTCACAACATGGCTGACTACATTTATTAGTCATGTGCCCCTGTAATTCAATGTTCAAATCCAAACATGACGAAAGAGAAATAAATAATGGGCTCTTTGTTATGCTCTAATCATCCAAAGCATTTTTAAGCTAATACTTTGACTATACCTAATGTTTTAGTATAAAATAGAAACAAAGATATGCGAGGACAGTCAGTTCTTCTGTCAACTCTGCAATATTTGACACAGACAGAGGAGTACAAACACACAGAAGATGCAACTATTTGAAAGAATAATCCCTTTGGAAGTGCAACCTGCAACATCTATCTAGAGCATGAAAAGTGCTGTATTCCAGAGAGATTCCTATAGATACTGATAAAACTAATATATTGACTACAATTTTTAAGACTGTAAGAAATAAGCACATACCCAGAAATTTTTCTGATTTCAAATTTATTTGAAAACTTACCTGAATAGAAAGAGCCAATTAAATCGAGGGCCTATAAGATTTTTGCTGGTATTGCATCCATAGCAAAATACTGTGTGAAAAATCCTGTGACTTACCATAACACAGTCCTCTGTTCAGCATCTCTAAATCCTTTCTTATTTTTACTCCCTGTCATCTCATGCTGCAGTAAAATAGAACAGATAGCTGAATGTGTTTAATAAGTCATAGTCTGAATTTTTTACCTGTATTGAGTAGATACGCAAAATGCATATTCATTTCTCTAAACAAAATGACAATCAAAAGTAGAAAATTCTGCATAATCACACTATCATAAAATTTGGTAATAGTTTACTTTAAAGAAGATAATATTACGCACTTCTAAGATCATCACGTGTTATCACTAGTCAATCTTGCAAGATGCATCTTCATTCATTGTACTCAGGAGACTGCCTGATTTCAGTACGATAATTTTCTAACTCATAACATATTTTGTATTTGAGCACTTTTTGTGAATAGCTATAATATCTACTTATTCAAATCAGTGGCTGTGTTTACAAAGAGAAAAAGACACCACAAATAGCAGAGATTTATCGTTCAGTACCTGACAGAGTGATTGCTTATGGCTTCTGTGCTCTTTTCTCTTGAAAACACAGTTGCCTGCTTTTCATGGCTGGCAATCCTGGTCTTTCAGCCAGTGAGTTCAATGCTTAGTTCACAGGCATGTTTTATTTCTTCAAAGCTGTTAAAAGAACTTGCAGTGGTCGGTGATCTACTTGTGTATCACAGTCAGGTTCCTGATGGACAGCCCAGAGGAAAAAACGCCACTGGGAACAGCTCTGCTGAAGTCTTTGAATTGAATCTTCAGTGCGGGGAATGGCAAGAAAAGAGAAATGGCATACTAGTTCTAATTTTGAGCGAAGAAAGCAGGTTACTAGGTCATGCTAGTCAACTATCTGATGTGAATTGCTCTTTCATGCTTTCTGGAGTTTCATACAGCTTTTTATCTAGGGTGTATGCACAAATCATGAGCAGCTGAAACAAATAAAGACAAAATCTAACAAATAAAATAAAAAAGACATCCAAATATAAAGGACTATAATACAACAATAAGTGAAAAATACTAGATTAATACTATCATAGCAGAGGCAGTAATTCACTGCTATTATTAATGGCTGTAGTTATGAATATTAATAAACCCAAACAGCTGCATCTGTAAGCCAGGCTATCTTTTAGACAGGGATTTCTGTCATCAAAGTCTAAATCAGTATTCAGAGATTGTAGGGTGGAATCGGTGAGACAAAACCAGTGAACGCTCCTCAGGGTTCCTGAATTTTTACCTGGTCGTGGTGAAACACATATTGATTTGCCAGGTCTTGGCTTATAAAAGTGGTATTACAGGGGGAAGGAGAAAAATAACAGGCTGTGAAAATCTGAGCTTTCAAAAAACATTCCATTAGAGCAGAGGGAGGGAGAGAGGGAGGAAGGAGGGGATGGGACAGGACTGTGGGTTTTGAGACACCCCGTGTAGATTGCTGCAGAGCTCAGAGTCCTCTGGGAGATTTGACAACCAAAAAAATTGCTCCACTCTCCTCAGCGGAGGCTGTGTCAGTGTGTGTCTGTGTGGAGCAGCTCAGGCAAGCAGGAATCTGCCTTAGATTGTGCCTAAAACATATATGTGACAAATTATAGTTGTGGGAAATCAAACAGCAATGCTCCACAGACAGCCCAGTTCTGCACTCATATCAGGCCTTGAATTTTGACAGATCCAAAACCAGCCCAATCCCATCCCATTGTCTGCTTTAGATTCATATTTGTAGTTAAAGGCCCATTTAACTTGAAATTTGATGAGCATCAAATAGGTCCCTTGGAACAGAACTCTATCTTTCATTTCAGAGTGCGACTTTGTAGCTGCCAGAAAAAAAAAGACCAAAACTGCAACCTAAAAATAAACATTTAAATCTTTGCAAGTGTAAGCCTGCTACTTCAATGAGACACTCATTCATCTCCAGGCAAAATTTCCAAGATCTTAGAACCTCTACTTCTTTCCCCAAACAACTGCTCCATTATAGCTGTTATATATTAAAAAAGATATCTTCAGAGACCTGCCTGTTAAAAATGTGGGTAGAAAGCAAAGCAGTAATTGAATAGGAATGTTGTGCTGTGAGACGAAAAACCCAGGTGATGAGCACTGTCTCTTGCCACTCCAGGACAGGTGGCAGATGCCTGTTCCTGCTGTAGTTATCTGAATTTACTCCATGGACTTTGTATACAGCTTTTGATTTTTATCTTATTATCCTGGTTCTGGCCTCAACAGGGTTAATTTCTGCAATAGCCAGGAGAGGGCATAGCCAGGACCTGGAGGTTATTCTTTAGTTATTCTTTACCCCCTCACATCATTGTCAGAGGCAGGGGAAAGGGAGTATGTTTTGAGAAGGGGTTCCTGACAGCAAGCTCCAAAGTGAGCATTTTTCATGTGAATCATTCTCTCTTTTATTTAACGCTTTTGTTATTAATATTGTTGCTGTTACTAGTTGTGCTCTTATCTCGTTGTTTTCAGTAAATTGTTCTTATCTCAACCTGTGATCTTTGCCTTTTGTGCCTCCAGTTCTCCTCCACAGCCACCCATGGAGGGAGTGGAAGGGAGAGGGGGAGCAAATGGGTGGCAGCATTGTTTTAGTGGGAGCATGAAATTGGAGAACGCGATTCCTAAACCAGAACACTTCTCAATAAGCCGAATGTGTCAGAAATATGCCTAGTAAAAGACACATGAAAATTTGAGAGTTTATTTTGCAAGCTATTGCATTCAAACTGTGATTGATTTTTTGAAAGTGAATTTGTTTTTTAAGTCTTTTCCTTCAAAAATGGACGATAAATTTGTTGTTAGCATTCATATTGTTTCTCCCAAGCAAAGGACACTAAAACAGTATACACATTAACATTTGCATATAACACGCATATCCTACTGTGAAACATAGCCAACCACAGAAACATATCAGGCCTGATCCCTCAGTCTTGAAAAAAAGGTCCTACGCCTTCCTAATAGAAATAATCCTATTCACCTGACAAAAAGAATGCCCGTTTACTACTAAATATTTGCTTCTTAAAAGGTTTTTTTTTTGCATAAAATCCCGCTTTTTGCCATTTTAAAAGGTGCTACTTTAGGAAATGGACTAAAGCAAAAATGTCCTATTTTGGACTTTTACAAGTGTATATTTTTGTAACTCTGTTCTGCTGATGCTTTCTTGATTTATGATGTAACTTAGATATGAATGCAGCAGTGCTGAGCAGTACAGTACAGGACAAAGGATCGACAAAGGATCACCAAACATATCTCTTTCGTGTTTTAAGATCTACATGCTACTAAATATTTTCTTAAGTTTTTTTTTTTTTGTATTCACTATTGAAATAATATGTATTTTGTTAATCTTCTCAAAGCTTTAGGCAGAGAAACACAAGAGGGCACTTGAGTCCATTTATTTGTTCAAGCTGGTCTCAAGAAGAATCCTCTCCACTACTGTGACCCCTTGAAGAGATAAACCAACAAAAAGGTATTTTTAGCACTCACCTTTCTTGCCCAAAAGAACAAAACTGAGGACCGTTTGTAAAACCACTAGAACTGTGAACTAGAAAAGAGAGAGAATTGAAGAAAATGTGTTCTGTGCCTTGGGAATTTGCCTCTTGTTAAACAACTGGTGATCACCCCTATTTAAACTGAAACACTGAGATTAAGCACAGGTAGTTATAGGCAACTTATAAAAAAGCACCTTAAAGAAGATTTCAGAAAATGATGCTGCTGATTAGGTGTACTAAAGTTCTGGAAATGTAAGCACATGAAATATGAAATAATTTTTTTCCTTAGATCTTGTTAATGACATTTTCCTTAGAAACAAAGTGGAAACCGAAGGTCTGGTAAAAGTCATTCTGCAGTGGAAGTTCTTCTTAACTTCTGAGCTGGACTGTGATTATAAAAATGGGTTTTTTCCAGCCAGCAAGGTTATATTCAGCTGCAGGATGTCTGCTACAGTCATCAGTTGATGCACTAAAAAAAAAAAAAAAAAGCCCTGGAAGAGGATGCAAGGATAATGGCAGTAACCTATTTTCTCAAGGACCAAAAGTTTCATTATTCTGCTTGTAATGAGGTACTGCCAGCAGCACCACTCTAACAGAAGGCTCCTTTAAAGCACCAGAAATCTTTATGATCTTTGCTGGTTTTCAGTGCAGTGGATTTCACATGTATTTTGTTTTTTTTTTCTCTTTCTCATGCCCATTTTCAGTCTCTGTTTTTTGGAGCAAAGGGGGATATTTCAGGCTCCCTGAGGTTCAGTTGTCCTTCACTATGATTCTATATGGCCAGGGACATTTTGCTGATAACAATATTCCAAGTCCCCATCCTTTCCAAAAACATGCTTTTCAGGTTAGTAGGTAGGTAGACTCATCTTAAGTATTGCTGTGGTTTTAAGCCCAGCTGGAAAAGAAACACCATGCAGCCACTACTCATGTTCCTCTATCTCTTCCCCACCATCCCAGTGGAATGGGAAGGAGAATAAACGTAAAACTTGTATTTTGAGAAAAGAACAATTTAATAATTAAAAATTAAATAAAATAATAAGGGATAATATAATAGTAATAGCAATAATAGTAATGGAAAAAAACAAGTGATATACAATGCAATTATTCACTGCTCATTGGCAGATGCCAGAACCCCCCCTCACCTCCTGAACCCAGACTGGCCGAGCTTCTAGGTGACTCGCCCCAGTTTATGTACTAGGCGTGACATTCTGTGATGTGCAATATCCTTTAGCCAGTTTGGGTCACCTGTCCTGGTTAAACTTTCCATTTTGTTGGGTTTTTTGCATACCTCCTCACTGGCTGAGCATGAGACAAGGGGGAAAAAAAAAGAGTCCTTGACTTTGGATAAACATGACTTAACAAAACACCAAAAAATCATTGAGTAATCATTCTCATTCTGAATCCAAAACACAGCACTGTAGTAGCTACTGAGAGAAATACTGTAGCTGAAACCAGGACAAGTATTAGGTTGCATAGCTACCTGCCACAATGTGTTGCATGCCTTGTTAGGCCATGCTGCTGAGGGCTTTTCACCCATTGCCAAAATCTCTGGGCTCAGGCCTTCCACAGTCAGGGTGCTTTTCTGTCTGGATAATAGCACTTACTTCCTGTAGACATATTACTGTTTCTCAGTTTGATTAGATTTATTGACAAGAAAGCCCTGAGTGTTTGTAGAATAATTTCAGCCCTTTCTGTCTGCTTGTGAGGACCTACCACACAGTCAAAGGCTATTTTTAGGACCAGAAGGGACAACAATTTGACAGGAGCTCAAAGGAGCTGGAGGCTCAGTTGCATGGGATGCAGTGGATTGTCTCTCATCAGTTCTCATTGGTATTGCTAGTTGCTTGGCAATGGGTGAACAAATATGAAAGTGATATACCACAAGCTCTTACTAGTTTAGATTCCTTAACATTGTACTTGCCTAATTTATTTGTTGGACATGTGCTTGATGTATCTCGAATATAAGTCCACTCATTGAGAAGCTTGTTTCCTTAGTTCAAGCTGTAGAGACATATGAAGGGAGTGTTTGAAAGATAAAGGATGCCACAATTCCTAATGTCAGCTGTGTTGAAGCTGCATCATATATCACAACAGCAATGCATGTACTATATACGACTGAAGAATTCCCTGAGTGTTAAGCAGTGCATAGTAAAGTCAAAGAAAACCACAAACCAAATAAAAAGACAATTTTTTCATCATCACACAGGAAATATAAATAACAGGCATACCTGCAAGGTACCAAGTACTATGTTTTTCTCAGATTAAAGTTTCAGAGAAACTTTTTTTTTTTTTTTAATAATTGGCTCTCATTCGTAGTAAACCATCTCTTTGTATATATTTATAACCATCTGTAGAAAAGATGCTAAATTTTTTAAGGCACAACATTGACCTGAAAAATTCTTTTTAGAATTGAGATTCAATCTAGTTTTATTTTCATCGTTTATGAAGTGAGTGGCCAAGATAAAGTTTTTAATGAAACCTCACAAAGATGATACAGTACACCTGGAAGAGAATAATTTAAAATCTGTATTATTGAAATTAATTAGAGTGCCCATGGTATATGTGGTGTTTTTTTAAGCATTCTGAACTTGGCTGAGAATCTCATAGTGAGCTAATTAGGGCTGAGTTGCCAAAGGCAAAAGTGAGTGTGACAGAAGCATGACCCTTATCTTTGAAAGGCAAGGTCATGTATGTTGCTATAGAATATTTCTCAGTGTGCAGATAGGTTGAAAACCAGTTAATATACCAAAAATACTGCATATATAATACAAGCATATACACTGTATATCACAGATACAAAGAAAATATGGTAATACATACATATATATATATATATACACACTATATATGATGTCATATTTTAGCCCTAATGTCACTGTGTTATTTTAGTGTCAGACGAAAAAAAAGTAAGAAACCAAAACCATTTTGTAAACAATGCTCTGGATGTTAGCAGGTTTTGTAATGCAACACATTTATTTGGCTCACAGATCACCTCGGTCAACTCTGCGCAGCTACAGGGGATTAAGAGAAGATGTGAATTTAGGAAAATACTACTGTAGCAGGGTGTATTCACAGATTGTATTAGCAGCAGACATATGTCTAAATGTGTTCTCATTTTCATGCTGGTGTTAAGAATGATTGGTATATATTAGTTATTACAATATTCTTAATTTGTCTTGCAGAGTAAACTATAAAAGAGTAATTTTGGTTCATTATGCAAATGTATATATGAAGAGTTTATGAGTGTAATCATAACTTGAATCACTGGTAAAATATTTGTATTTAGATAAAGCTGCTTTTCACTTTCCTTTGAAAAGATGATGGCATTACTTTTCTCCACACTTTACAAGAAGATGAAGTGATTCATATGAACTGCTCAGGCTTTGATATCTAGCAGAGTCATGGGGTATTTGCAAGTGATGAGAGCAATGCTTGCTGATGCCTGCCTTTACAGTCCATGCAGACTTGTGTTTTGCTGTTCCTCTGCTCTATTATCAACCAAACTGTTGCTGGCCTTTCCCTGTAGGCTTTTCTCCACCTCCAGGGGCTGTTCCAGCTATTCTGCAGGAGAACTTGGGGCCTTCAGATTTTTGCATTGCAGTGTTAACACAGTAATATCAGTGGGGAGGAGGCATGCTAAGGGCACCCCTCTGTTTTGCCTTTTGCTTATCTCTGGCTTGCTCTTGCTTGCCCTTTCCAGCAGTTGCAAACCTTTAGGTTCACCGAAGGGAGACTTAGTGAAATTTGAGAGGAAGTTGGAGAACAGCTAAGAGGCCAGGGACCAGTATTGCCAGCAGTTGCAAAAAACGAATTTATTTCTCTGACTCCATCACCAGTGAGCTGTGTAACCTTTAGGAGGTTGTTTTTATCACACAGCCTCTGAGACAAAGAAAAAGCGAAGGGGGCTGCAGAACTGGTGGCTCAAGAGATGCGATAGCACAAACCCTTGAGCAGAGCAGTGTGGTGCTATCATCACACTCCTCGGCAGCACCACTGGCTGCTGCAGCCGGGCTGGGAGGCGAGGAGCTCAGAGCAGGGCTCCTGCTGGTTAGCTGCAGCTTGCAGCAGTGCAGCCCCGTGCCAGAGGGGCCTGGCAGGGTGACCTGTGGTGAGCAGCTTCCCTTGATGAGGAGGTGTACTGCTGGTGGTGTAATTAATTATGTCCAGGCTGATGGCCACAAAGAAATAGGCTTAAAAATCAAACAACCGATGTGTCCTAGCGTTCCAACAGCTTTGTCACACCGCATCTGAGAGCTACCTTTAGTTGACACAAGTGCCAAGGGTTGACACAAGCTGACAGTTTTTGCTAACATTTTCTCCCTTTGCCTCGGTGTAACATATGATCTTCTAAAAGCTGCAGTACTGCTTTGCACTTTCACTGAGGTGTCCCTGGACAAAGATGACAGTCATTGCTTTTTTTGAGGTGTCTCCCTGTGACTCCTGGGGAGCAGAGTGGCTTTCCTCTGCCTGGCCCTGCAGCCATGCCCCTCTTTTTGCACCCTCTGGTGCTGACAAGGCAATCAGCAGAGGTTTGCTTCCTCTGGAGAAAAGCCATAACCTTAGCAGCTTGGCACACTCCTTTAGGATTCCCTGGAAGACTGAATTTGGAAAGATAAGATGATACTGCCATTAGCTTATAGCTAACAAAATCAAAGTGCTCATAAATTATCTTCTTGGTAGCAAGGCCATATGAATGAATCCATACATCGGAGTTTCTGAGCTATACCTTTTTTAAAACCCAGAGGAGGAATCCAAACCACACCAAGATCTTCCTCTGGGTGTCAGGAAATCCAGCCAGGTTGGGGAAGGCATACCTGGCCCTGGCCCTTCCCAGGGGTAGAGGGCAGAGGAGCCAGCAGAGCCAAGGGGAGCATCATGCCCTTGCTCTGAAGGTCCTTAATGGGGTTCTGGTCCTGTCTCCCAGACTGCATTGGTGTGTTTGGCTGGGGGCTGCGAGGACAGCTGAGGGGCAGGGGCTGGGGCAGCATGCTCCCTCACACCTCTGGGGGTGGAGAGGAAAGAAAATGACAGTGCTTCCTCTGTATGGAGAGAAAACAGCTACTTCAGTCATTGCCATCAAACAGTCAGGACCTGCTGCCTGAAAAACAGAGAGCAATTTTGCCGGTTAATGAGTTGTTAAAGAAAAATGATAAACCAAAACAATGCAAAGAAGTAAATGCCTGCTCTGCGAAGGAAATCCTGAAGTCTTAAGGGAGATCACAAAAGGAGAACAAAGGGTCTTGACTGCCTTGCAGTTATGTTGCCAGTTGGGGAAACACTATGAAAGCTGCAGGCACCAAGCAGTCAAATGGTCAGAGCACTGGAGTTGTATACTGGACATGAACGTTGTGCCATAATTGTACAGAAAATCGATTTTCCATAGGCATATGCGTGATAACAGCCTGTGGTTCCCAGAAGTGTAGGAGAAGTTGGTGTCTTAACTCTCCCAGCATTTCTCAGAAATTCAGAATAATATTTTCATTCTTTGTTTGCAGTTTCTTCCTGCTGTTTGCAGTTTCTCCCACATAATCTTACTGATCTCTCTCCTTTTTTCTTTGCCACTGGTGGTAGGAAGGTTACATACAGAAGAGCATTTTACAACACGTAAATAATTTCTTCAGCACACTGTTGAGTCAAAGCAGGCACAGTGGTGTGCACTGAAAAGGATGGGGACCTTTGCTGGTTATTAAATGTATGTGCGTTCCACTCTAGTGCCAGTGGGCTGCTGCAGTGGCTGCCCAGACAATACTGCCCTACCAGGTCAGCTGGGAGCCTGGAGAGCTTTGTGGGGGCTTTGTGAGTGCTGAGCAGCACATTATGTGGGGAGCCTTCGCATTGTATTGTTGTACTAATGGTTATTTGTTTAAAAGAACAGCTTTTGAAAATTAAAACTTGTAAATGGGGATTTAATTTTGTCAGGACTGCTATTACCTTCTGTGTTAATCGAGTACTAAGCAATTCTGAATAATATGCTTATCAACATTTATCTGTTGAGTAGCAGGGCTAGAAATGCACAGGGTTTTGGCAGGATATTAGTTGGGTTTTTGTGAGTGAACCAAGGCTTTCCACCTGCTGGTAGGTGTCTTGTTCCAGAGGGCTATTTCTCACTGACATACCACTGAGCAATGTGGATGGCAGTACTTAAGCACTGAAATAAACTTTAATTTGAATCATAAGGATCCTATTCAACTTGTACCAGATGGGCAGTGAAGTTGTAGCAACGCAGCTCACAAAACCTGAATGGCCAACACTTGAAGTGGGGACTGACCACAAAGACAGATGTCCCTTCTCACACAGAAGTCCCACTGCATGGCTCATCTGGGGCAAATAGGCTACAAATACACAACCCAGGGCAAAACATAAGGTGTGAGGTGCCATACTGCTGCACCACAAACTTCCGTACATGCAGATTTCATATCAGAAATTTATTTTTTGTGGCTATTTCCCAAGTAATTGTCTTGACTGATTGTCCCAGCACTGCTTTTCTCTAAGTAAATGTCATCCATAAGTAATTTAGATAAATATCCCAGGTCTTACAGCTGTCAAGTTCTTGAGCTTGATGTTTTCTCAATCTCACTGAAGTTTTGGTTATGAAGACTATCATTAACTTCTTGTGATTCCTCTATATCACTCATGTTTTCAGGACTGTCCATGTTGTTCTGGGTCAGTTCTATAGGTATTGCAGTGAGCTACTCAGTGACAATAGTGAGCTGAATTTAAACTTTCCATTCTATAATGAGAGGGGTACAATAAAAAGCATCCCTATAACCCTTTGTAGGAACACTGCTTGGTGACATTCTGAGGGACTGTTCTGCATCGATTTGCTTCTAAGCACAACGGATCATCTTGTCTGACCCACGCTTTGGTAGCATGTGGGGTTTTTTTATAATACTACCTGCAGAGAAATTATTTCTTCTCTATATCTCATGGTCCTCCTATCAAGAGCAGAAGTCAGACCTGAGGACTAGTCTCACCTGACTATAGGTCAGGGCACATAGATTTTAAAACACAAATAAGAACTGTGAGTTGAAGCATAGCATTCGAAGTAATGTTCTGCCAGTGCAGCTGTGTGCTCAAACAATTTTCCTTCATCACAATTTCCCTTTGAGAATAAAATTTCAGCTGAATTCTTCTGATTCAGACACTTGTGTGCTAGCTGCACAACAGGTGCTGAGTAGTGGGGAAGTATGATTTGGCAGATTCAAGAGAAGCCCAGCCTGTGACTTCAGACCTCTGAGACTCTGACCTTTCTCAACAGTTAGCTGAACATTTGCATGATTCCAGGGTTAGAAAGTTCACTTCTTCCTCAGAGGTTTCTCACTGCAAAGCTAGCATTTGCTTGAGTGATCTCCTTGAGATGAGCTCTATATTGTAACCATGCTAAGAACAGAGACTTGCTGTTTCCCTGGAAAGAAAAAACACTCCACAAAGAGAACATAATCCATATGCCCATAACTTTTCAGTTATCCACTTCAGTAACTACTTTTTCCAGTCTCTGTGCTTTGACTATAGCAAGTACTGGATATCCTCTACTGTCTGTCTGCCTCCTGACCCTACAGACCCTGGGCAGCCATGTCCCATAGTATCACTGATATAAATATTCGGAATTTTGGGAAAATGATGATCTGTTCTCCTGCTACAATCTGACTGAGATCTATTCTTTCAGGAATACTTAGGGGTCAGGAAGACGGCTGAGTCATCTGTAGTTGTAATTTTCTCTTTATACAGGGTTGATACACAGAAGGTGCTGGAAAATTCCAGTTGTCTGTCTCCTAAGCAAAGTCAAAGCCTGACTGGATGTCACAGATAGCAACCATAATGCAAAGCTAACATACAGAGTTCACTGTGAGTCAACTGTGTGCACATCACTGCTTCCAATCAAAATGCTTGTGGTTGATAAGTCTAACGATGACAGGCTCAGGCAGCCTATATAGTATCTGGAAGTTGCCATCAGCTGCTCTCTTGTCACAAGTTGAGCTGATAGCACCCATTTTAGAAAATGTTATCACCAAACTCTGTATATCTCATTAAAACCCCATGTTATTATATAAAGAGACATGCTCTGCTCTGTCTTTTGGCAATGATGAGCAAGTCACTCTCCAGCTGCATATTCTTTTGGCAAATTGAGATCTCCTTCTAATTCATCTAAATATTCAGACCTCAGAATAGCACAAAGACAGCACTTCTGAGGATAGCTAATGATATTTCACAAAATTCAAATTCTGGCCATCTACCAGCATTCATTCTGCTAAATCAAAGTGCAGTGCTCCTTTGTGAGCTGATCTGATACTAAAATTGAATGCAATTAGAGGCATTCTGAATAGTTTACCAGAAATCAAGATCTCCCTTGACTCTGTAAATATTTCAGACTCATTCTAAAAGGAGAAAAATAAAACCTTAACTTCTGTTGCTATGTCCAAACTTACTGTCAACATCACAAATTATAGTGGGATAAATAACGTGTGAATTTAAGTCCTGTCAAACCCTGTGATACAGATTCTTCCTTACTTAATGATAAAAATAAGGAAGTTTCTCTATTTGTCACTATGGAGTAACCTATTGGAAACCATTTAGTGCCTGTCATTGTGTAGGATATGCCAAAGAGCTGCTAAACAGCAACTTATTAGGTGCCTGTACACTGTATTTCTTTCTTTTGGAAACAGAAAAGAACGTGTCTTGCAGACACATAGCCTGATATCATTAGCACACCGTAAACTAGGGGTTCCCAACGCTTTTTTTTCTCCTTAAGTAACACATTCAGTGGCAACTGTGGTCACACATGCAGCCTGCCATTCATTAAACTTCCAGTCTGGCTGTGTGCCAAACCTCTACCACTCCAGAGTGATGTGTATATACTGAAGTCTGAAAACTCATTTCATATGCTGCATGTCCTGGTAAGCTTCCTCCATCACAAAACAAACAGAAAGATAACAAAAAAAAAATTCGGATGGGAGAATTATGCAACTATAGAGCACAGTGGTTATTATTAATCAACTCAATGTTGACTTACAAATGTACTCCTTATCATGAGGGGACTTTTGAAGGCAATTTTGGGTGAATTGGAAAGTTTCAGCCAACAGCTATGTGTGGTTTCTCTAGATCTGAACCTTTTCACTCAAACCCAATTGCTTCATAATTGCAGTGGCTAAGACAGCCTCACTGCCTTATTGTTCTTCCCCTAAAAATACACCTTTGGAAAGAGATTTCTTTGTTGTCTCACTTTTTGACCATAAAACCAAGAAACTTTCCTTTCCTATGTTTTGGTAGGAATGTTGGACTCTCCTATTAGCTTCCTTGTAACAAGACTGACATTTGCTAACCAGTGGCTGCCCATAAACAGCATGGCATGACAACCATAGAATCACTTTATCCTTTGGAATTTGTTTATTTTTGATTGAATAAATGTGCAAAACCCAGAGTCTTGCAGGGTATTCCTAATAGAAGAAAAATATGGCAATTTGGTTAGGCTGTTCTCTATATTTCTGTTCTTCACAAGTGTGCACACAGTCCTGTCTACTTGAACATGGGAAGAATCAAACACCCAGAGCTCCAGTGATGCCTCCAAGATTCTGGCAGCTGCCAGCTGAGTCAGAAGTGTGTTAAGTGCTCTTCCAACAGCAGAGGTTCAAAGATCTTTCTCCTCATTTGTTTCCAAACTCTGTCTCAGCATTGTATATGTCTCAAATACATCTGTAAGAAAAGGGAATCCAGAAAGCCATTTTGCGTATGAAATGTAAATTCAAACTCAGTCATTCGTATTTTGGCCAGGCACATGTACTCTGTGGTTTCAGCTGCTAAAGAACGGGTAATGGCATGATAAAACCCATCCTTTAGACCTGCAGAAATTAAGCAAGGCTATACTTATCCTTGGGAGTCAGGTACTGCAGGATCCAGCTCCATTGTTGGTTCTTTCTAGGTTCCTCTCTACATGGCTGAGCAGCAAGACCTAGGAAGGAAGCATCCAGTGCATGGAAATCCTCGGTGTTTGCAAGAAATGTGTTAAGTGTAAGCTCTGATTGCTGCTCTGTTTGCCACTCTTTACCACTTCACTGCCAACCTGAGGTAACAACACATAATCTCACTTGGATCTGACGCTCCACATTATTCTGTATTTGAGAAAACTTTCAGCAGAACTTCTGAGCATGTATAAGAGAAGCAATTATTATTTTTTTAATTGTACCGAAGATCTTTAGCATCCTTTCCAGCCCATTTATCCAGCCAATTCATATTCAGTTTTCTAGTTGCAATGTACCTGAAAGAATGTCCTAACAGGCAAACAACAATTTGAGTGCTGAAACTCAGAATAGGTAAAACCCTATATTAATACCTAGGCTGGGAAACAAACTGGGTTTCTTCACTTCTCATGTCCAGTGAAAAGTGTTCACGTGTAGAGTTGTTTCCTTTGTTCAGAGCATTGAAAGGGTCTGTATCTTCTACCCAGCTACCTGCTTTCATTAACAATGCAGAAATTTGGAGCTGCCCTCCATTCTTTTATACAATTCCTTACTACTCATTCAAGACTAGTTGTGCTAGTTCAGCTACAGGCAAGGACAGCATGGGGCATTAAACAAGCTCAGGGAACCAGTGCACACTTAAACCATCCCAGCAAGAGCATGTGTCTGGGAGCTAAACCAGCAACATGAGCCACTTTATTGGTCAAGTTAAGGAGCTGTACGGAAGAAAGGAGTTGTGAGTCACCAAATGAAATGTTTGCCATCCTTATTTGGACAAACTTGGACTGAAATCACCTGCTCAACTCAGAAGCTCGCAGGGACATGCATGCAAGCACATATGCACAGAGGAAACGAGTGAAAAGGAAGCACTTCAAAGAAGGGCAAACCCAGGAAAACCTTTTCAACCTAACTGCTTATTACATGCAGTAGGCATTTAGCTAAATCATTAGTGAAAGGTGAGATTAGTGCAGTGGAAGGCCTGTGTCAAGTCAATGTATTTCTACAGCTTACTCTGGTGCCTTACTTAGGTTTTTATAGACTCATTCTACCAGAATAGTTTTGTACAAACACTGAGAGGGAATAACTGTCCTATGAACACTAAATTACAGACTTTTCTGATCATATGTCTATCTACAAATGCCAACCCAGTACTTTAAGTTTTTGACTCAAAATTATTATAATCAGGCTAATGAAATGAAAAAAAGGGGAGACATCAAATTAAAAAAAAATGCCTAAAAGGAAAAGGAAATATACAACACTTCACTCACCCCCATGGTGTCTAATTTGCTTGTTTTATTGAATTGTCACCAACAAGGACATTAGTACTCTTACTTGTGTATGTCACTGCTGTTTTAACAATTTAGATGACTCATTCTGAGGAAATAGAGCAAGTGAGAGACATCTATTTAGTTTTATATTGGACCATTATTGGAAGCCATTTAGGTTTTTAAATTTAAAATGCAACAACAGGTAAAACATATTTGCAACTGTCCTTGAAAGAGGTGGGGTGGGGATGGGTGGGTGATTGAAAGAACAGCTCTGTAATCGAGATAATGGAAAAAGCTTAGGGTTTTGAATGTGAGAAGTTCAGCAAGAGGTAAAATGTACTCAATTTAACTTGACTTAAAGTAGGTGAAGAATACACAGAGGCTTGCCTCCTAACTGGGGAAAAGATAGAGAATTTATCTCAGATCTCTCAGCATCTGATAGTGCAATACACTAGAACTACTGTATAATATTATTGGCGTCTAAAATGTCACTTTGTCATTGGTGTTTTAAGTCACAGTTAAAATAGCAAAGTAATTTTTAATTTGCTAGCATTTTTTCTTATCACTGGGTTGTAAGTGTAGACGAAACAGGTTCTTCTAGACTGTTTTATGCACAGTCTATTTTTTTATATGCTTGCTTAGAATTTTTTCTTATTTTTTAATATTTTTTTTTAAATTTTCTTTTGTTCTGATGGTATCTCATGTCCTTGGCAGTGGGTTTCTTAAAGCATGTTTCATGATTGCTTTTGTCTTTTTCTCTTGCCCTTTAGAGAGCTTTCTTGTAGGCAATGGGTGGTTTGGGTGGAACAGTGAACTGAGGGTTGTGCCATTTCCCCATCACCTGCCTACTAAATACCTCTCAAACCTTGAGTTCACTGTTGTTAATCTCAATCTTTCTTTCTGTTTTCTGAGCCATAGCCTGTGTGATCAAGACATGGACAAGAGAAAAAGAGTCCTACTAAGTAAGAAGGACAAGCATCTTCTGCAGCTCAGGACAGCACCAAGGCAGAAGATGCAGCTTGGACTGCTCATCAAAAACCAGCAAGTGTAATCAGAGAAAGCAGAAATCTATTTAGCTATTACATACTAGAAGAGTATGTTTTGACAATAGTATTAGCAGATAAAAATATCCTATCAATTTACACGTGCTCAATAGCTGCCCTTTTTGTATCACTGAGGACTGGTGTGGGACATATTTATTCTGGAGGTAGAAAATAATAAATGTTTTGAAAAGAAACTAGCTATAGTTAGTAAAAGCTGCTTTTGCAGAAGAGATCTGTAAAAAGTAGGTAATACTAGTATCAAAGCTGAAAAATAATTTAAAAAATTCTTCAGATCCTTTGACCTAATATTCAAATGTATGTCATGGCTCTGGATGAAAGAAAATAACTTCTGAAGTGACACAATTCCCAGATTGCTTACTATATCTTTATTAGATTAACTTCCTGCTTTCAGGAGTTTAATGTGAGCTGTTGTAACACTGACAGTAAAAAGATTTCACATATCTTTTCCTCTTGTTTTTCCCAGTCTTGTTCTAAGCATTATTAAATGAGCCTATGGTGCCATGACGAGATACAGAAGAATTCCATCTGTGTCACCATTTTTTCTTCTTTTTTTTCCCCCATAAAGTCACGTTTTTACCAATTTTTGTGACTGATAATTCTGTAGCTGTGAGTACAGACCTAGGCAGGCTGCTTCAAGGAATATTTGATGACAGAAAACAGTTTGTGTAGTAGAGTAGGTCCGCATATTACATTGTCTTGGCTCTGTCTGTTTAGGCACAGATATGTAACTATTGTCAGAAGTAAATTACTACCTGAGGTATGTAAAACTGCAAACTAAAAATTTTACAAAACAAACTAGAGCTGAGAGCAACGCAGTTACTATATCACCATACGAGATCTCTACCCAAGGCAGCTGACATAAAGAGAGAAGTGCTGGCTTTTAGGCTGTCTTCAGATCTCAATAGAAAAATAAGAAAACTCTAATATTAAAACATATCTGAATGAAAATCAAACACAAATTATTCAAAACTCGTAGCAAATATTGCCAAAATGTGTGTGTGTAGTGTCTGACCTGAAATGTTAGTGTTCTAAAATTTTTCTTCTTCTTTTGAAAGTTTCAGTGTTTCTTCCAGTACAACAAGTACAATCAGGCTTGCTCAAAAGTAATCCTGTGTAAAGCAGCCGTGTTTCTTTTGGTTCTTAATTATGAATGGTTAGTTATTTTTCTTTGAAAGAATAAATCTAAACAAACTTGTCATAGGTCACAAATAAAGATAAAATTTTAGTATTTAAGGCTATTTGAACATTACAAGAAGTGATGAGACCTCTGCAAAAGTAATAAAAATCAGGAAAAGGATAGTACATGTGAAGAAGGCATAAGGATTTTACCAGCCACAAAAGGCTTCAAAAATATCTCAAAACAAACAGTTTGCAAAGACCAGGGTAAATACGTGCTACAAAAGAAAACAGCAATTCCCATGGAAATATACTGCTCCTAGAGATAGAAAGCATTGCTTAGAAATCAGGATCTGTTATCACCTCTTCTGGAAGGGCATATCCCTCTTATTTTAGGGAAGCTATATGCTGCAGCTCTATGCTGTTGTATTGTGAAAACCACCTATTCTTCTAAATTATCTGAGAGCAAAGGTGACCTGCTCAGTTCCCAGACTTGTCCAGGGTTTTTTCATCTGGATAGTGCTCTGCACATCAGTTTTCATCTGAAACATGCTTCCAACTTGTTCAAACACTCAATCTTTGTAAAAGTGCGCACAGCCAAAAAGTAGATTTCTGCCCCAGTTACACAGAGATATATGATGTGGTTTGTTTTAATGAGAATTGGCCCCTTGGGTCATACTTTAAAAAGTGTGTTGTCTTCTGTTTCTGTGTAAGCACTTAGCTGGCAACCTACAAGTAAACAAAAGGTTTTTGTGTCCCAATTCAAGAACTGCAGCATGAAGAAGAAAATTCTAACCCACCAAGCTCAAGAGGAAACTGTAAACACTCCATAAAAATAAGCTTCTTTGAGACATCATTTTCAAGTGTTTGAATTATGTTATAAAGTGGTGAATTTCAACTGATTCCATCAGGGACCTGTGAGTCTCAAACTATTAATTTCCTAAAACGAGTACTGGGTAGAGCAAAAGACCATGCCAGAATTTTAATAAAAAGAAAATGGAACATTGGAGTTTGCATGTGAACATAATTGAAGGAATCTAGGAGGGAATGAGTTTTGTCAAAGCTCTGACAATGGGAAGGGTTTCAGTTGAGATATCTGGTTTTTAGTCATCTCTGTGAGCCATATGCTAAGGGAAACAAAAAGGCATCCATTTCAATGTACAAGACAATACTTTCTTATATACTACAATGAAATGCAATGTCACTATCAGAAACATGACAAGACAGTCCCTTTCAGATACTTAGAGTCTATTTAAATGATAATTTATGCATCTTTGTTCTTACAGTCATGCATTACTTGGATTTCTAAGTACACCTATGCATATATGTGTTTAGGGAACAAGGATTAACATAGACGTTTAAATAGTGTGTAGATTGCCTTGTAACACAGCAAGCCATTTTTATGTATTAGAATTCATACTGAGAATGGATGGAAACTAAAACTTGCTGGTGCTTATGCAAAAAAATAATTAGTAGTAAAAATGATTAGGAAAAGAGTAGAGAACAAACCAGAAAACTAGGTTATGCTGTAAGGACTCAGTGCAGTTTATAATTAGAGTGCTATAGGTGCATCAATATTCCATTTTCTCCACTCCTTACCTCCAAAAGACATATTAAGATTTGACAAGATAAAAGAAAAGCAAGACGGAAGGGTGGTCAGGCTTCTAAAACAAAAAGACATTATGTAGGCATATAGTCTGGAAAAGATGGTTGAGAGGGGAATGTGATAGAGAGTTTGATAGATCATGAAAAGGACAGGAGTGGTAAAAGGGGAAGAACTTTCAGTGCCAATGACAGATCTGTGGGTCATCAGATAAAGCTAGGAGGGAGTTAATTTAAACAAACTAAAGAAGGATATTTTGCACAAGCAGTTACCGAGATATAGAACTTAATGTTGAGGGATAGTGAGGTACAAACGTGCTAGATGAGTTAAAAAAATTATAGACTTGCTAAGTCCCAAAGGTAAAGACCATGAAAAATTCCATGAGTGTACAGCATGAGATCTCCCTGGGGGATTGACAGTGACTATTCTTTTTCCTACTCTTTAGTAACCACTATCAGGGCATTTGGTGTGCTGCTATACCATATGCTTTTTATATAGTACTAGAATTCTAGCTGCATCTTAAGTGAGGGAAGAAAGCTCTCAAAAATATTCAAAATAATGATATAATTTGCATCATTCCAGTAAATTCATCATTGCTGGGGTTTTTTGCCTTTTTTTTTAATGAAATGCATTTTAAAATTATACTTCAATTCCACAATTTTTGGGAATATGTACATTACCTGTAAAGCAGATGAATCACCATAGAATCACAGAATCATAGAACAGTTTGAGCTGAAAAGGACCTTTAATGCTAATCTAATCCCCCTGCCATGGCCAGGGACACTTTCCATTAGATGAGGTTATTAAAATCCCATCCAGACATTCTTTGAACATTTGCAGTAATAGACATCCACAGCTTCTGGGTACATGGACAGCTAATTAGTACAGAATGCATGGATAACTATTTGGTATAGATTCTGTATTTTGATTTTATTTGCAAACTAGCTATGAATCACAACTTTAAATAATATAAACAGTAATAATTTACACACTAGAATTATTTGTGTCTTCTCTTTTGTGTTCAGTGGAAAGACTTAGGTACCTATATGCTAATAAGCATTTGTTGTCCAGACACAAAGAGGCTTACCTGATTTAGCATGGTGCTTGAAGATTTGGCCAACAGTTTGAAAAGCCTCTTGTTGTTATGTATGACTGTTGACACTCAAAAGTAGCACCTGACTTTTCAAACATTTAGACGGTTTACCAGCCTTTTCAAAACACATCATTAAGGTAAAATTCAAAATTGTTCAGAAATTTAAAGACAAAACTTAGGGAAAAGGGAGTATTTCCAAGTTAGCCAGACAATGAATGCAGTAAATTAACAATTCCTCTCCTTTTCTTTTAGTACACAATCATCACTACCACTTCTTTTATCCTTTTTAAGAGATGTGACGACTAAATAGCAATTTAGAACAAACGACCAGGGAGAAATTGATATAAACATAGAATTCTCATCAGCTAAGTCTGATTTCTCTTAAGTTTAGTAAATATATCTTTAATAAGTGCAGTGTGGCTCACTTATTCTGAAATGGCTAAAAGTGATGTTTGCATACAGTAGTCAGAAATATTTATAGCTTTCACTTTAAAATGTGTCAAATATTAAAAATTAAATTAATCCACAATTGTTTGTTGTGCCCAGTTTCAAGTCAAGAATTAGATACTCAAATTTTTTAAAGTCCTTTCTTTTTTCACCAGAACATCATTAATGACAATCAAGAATCTCTATCTACCTCTGTTACCTCTGCTAACAATTATTGATTTGCTTTGGCAACTGGTAAGACTAGCAACAATGACTGCCATTCAGCTGTAGCTTATGGACAAATCCCAGGTTCTGTTGCTGACCTGAAATGCCCAGCTTAAGTAAACAAAAATCTTGTGTGCTTAAAAAAATAACTTTGCCCCATACATTGCAAGCCTGGGTCTCTTCTTTTAAGACTTATCTGAGCCTCACACTGCCCTAAAGATAAGCTATATCAAAACTATTTGAAGTTGCACGATCATATATCCTGATTAGTTTCACCAGGTATGTATGAGGCACCTCAAACTATCTTTCATGAGGTTTCCACATGTGGTGTCCTTAAACTAACAAATATATACAGTTTTAAGAGCTCTTGGGTAGCAGTTAGTATCTCAAGAAAATGCAAAAGAATAATTGAAAGTATTTTTGCATCTTGCAACCAGTCACAAGTACTTTCCATACTACTTCCACTTGAGGTCAAATTACTGATGCAGTCATCCAGCTTGTAAGGAAGGTATAATTAGAAAAAAAGATCAATAGAAACCTACCTAGTTGAAGTATCTAACAGATGTTTCTGATGATAAGGAATTAGACATTATAAAATTTGTGGGACATGGAAGTAGTGAGTATTTTCACGTGTGCCACATTTCAGACTGGGAAAACCACTACTAAATAGCATATGACATATTTATATTGTTGAAATTCTTGTAAAAATTCAGAATTACTACTGTATACTAGGAATTCAGTGAAATATCTGGGCAAAACTGTAGCCCAATACTTTTAGAGAGCCAACAACCCTGACAACATTTGTGCATAAGTAAGTCCCAAAGCTAAAAAACAGTGAAAATAATGAGAATTTCTGCTTTATTTTTCCTACATCTCATTTGTAACTCAAAGTTCTAGGCTAATGCCCAGTATGAAAGCCTTCTTTGTGTTTTATATTGTTTGTTGAATAAGCTTTTCTGTCTGTCTCTCTTAGTACCTCAATGTTTTTTCTTCAGCAGAATTCACCTATTTCACCTATTTCACCTAATGCAACCTTTGTCTGGTTAACCTCCAAAGCTGATTTGCTCCCAGTTTCAATGACAGCAAGATTTACTTTTTTTGGTCACTATTTTGGGAGCTTGGATTTCTGTTTTTCATATCCTAAAATATATTTGTCCTATTTTGACCACATATTTGCAATACAGTGAAGTCAGCAGTTTCATTTGAGGTAGAAACTTCCAGGGATAATGGTTTAAGCATTAATAAATTGCATGGTAAGGAGCATTTTGCTCATGAAAAACCACGCTGTAAAAGCTGTTGTCATAGGATGCTGTGTGTTACTGCTTCCTAGTTAATTCTCATATCAATTGTGCTATTGTTGGTAAGTGAAAAGCTTTATAGTTTTTAAATATTTTTGCTGTCTAATTTCCAAGAGAACTGAAAGTGCAAGACACCAACAGAAAGACAAAGGTAAAGAGCAAAAAGGCTGACACAACAAAGTAAATGAGAAAGATGAGATTGATGAAGCTCAATCTGTAAACAATGGCACCCACATCAAAGCTCACAGTGTCTTGGCAACCAAAACAAATACAGTTTTGAATTGGAATTGGAAGGGAAGAATTCAGTAGAACAGAGAGTGTATTATTGGTCTTCCTGCTGTTGAAGATTAGCTTACTTTACCGAAAACCATAAATATTTAGTATTTTTCCTTTAAAGTAGATGTGAGCTGTTATGTGTTTTTTAAATGTTTCTAAAATAGTGGCAATGCTTCCAGTGTGTACATAGACAGACCACATGTATTGTATACACTGTAAGTAAATACAGTTTACTTGGGCATAGGAATCTTTCTGTTTCATGTGATATAAAGTGTGATAGCCATGATAACAGGAATACAGCTATAGCATGAAAATGGAAATGGAGAAAATAAATTTACAAAATGCTCCAGTTTCTGTATGAATTACAGCAAAACCAGGGCTGATTTAATGTGAGGAGAAGGGGAAAGGCAATGATCGATTTACATGAAGGAATGTCCAAGCTCTACTTCAAAATGTAGGCACTCTGGCTGTAACTGTCAAGCATCCCTTTGTATTGCTGATATTAAATTGTGCACTTCAATATTAGATGTACAGTGAAACTGTATAATATTTTTGATAGTTTGCAAAGGAGGTCTGAAAAAGGATAATATTTTGTTAGAAGAATTCTAGTGATGACTTGGAGTGTCTATCTAGACCAGAGGCTGGACAAAGTTAAAAGAATGAAGTAGCTATTTACTAAAGGCCTTCAATAGATACACTTTTGGCAGTCAAAAGCCTCTGAGAGGGGCTACATCCAAGAAGGATGGTGGTCATGAGTTTTTCAAACGCATTAAAGTTTGATCTATTTGAATATCAGGGGTTAATCCTCCAATTACAGCTTCAGGTAATGAAGTCATATTTCCCCAGTTTGCTTCCCATCCTAATTCACTTCTGTTTGTACTTTTTGGGGCCTGAGGGAGTAAAGTGTCCTTGAATTTCAGGCTTAGAAGGAATGTTTTGTCTGACCAAAATGTGGTGACAGTTAACTAACACTCCATATGGAGTTCAGAGTTATATACTAATGCAGTACAGGATATGAAAAATATAAAAGCTGAAATCCTAAGGCATCACTAGGCCACCAGTTTTCCACAATTTACTGTAAAAAGACAGTATGTAATGATAATCTATACTGAATCATTCATGTTTCTCATAAGTTGAATCAGACCAGCTCTCAGGAGAATAAATTTCTTGTTGCAGCTGTACCCTTCTACATATACCCTCTTCTGCTGAAGGCTGATCAGGGTAGTAACTTTGATATGCCCTCTTGTGTGCCATTTATGCACTTATATTTGAATCCAATCCAGTGGTACAGTTCGGTTACCCATGAAATAGCAATTGTGAAAACAAAAATCTTTGTACTTTTCCACCTTCTTAACACCATAATTCAACTCAGACTGCAAGATCTGTTTGCCAGAAGTAATTTGTACTAACATTGTACATTTGTGAAACTTCTAGTTTGTAATGACTTTCAGTTAATTTTCCTATGATATCACAGCTTTCTTCCCAATGTGGTAGAATTAGGATTAGTTTTTGAGACAGTGCCACCCTGTGAGGTCAGATTCTTTACTAATTCCATCCATCTCATGTAATGTAAAACTAAATTAGGTCCAAGAATATCAGACAATTGTTCTATGTATGGGCATTCCTCTGTATAATGGCAGAGAATATCATACAATGGTAGAGAATATCACATAAGAAGAGAATTTATTGTCTTAATTCCTCTATACAGAAACACACAATATTAATGGTCTGTCCAGGTATCCAAAGAATAATCTGTAAAAATTTTGAAGGTGGAGCTTAACAAGCAAATTCTCTCTGATAGTGTACTATGGGAGAATTTCTCTGAAATGTTCTTTAAGGATGTTTCCCTCAGGTCTCACGAAACTCCTCAGGCTTGATAAATATTGTATGTCAGAAATTCCTGATTTACTGGCAATGCTTTTTGCTACAGGTAACCTGCTTTTACTGAAACACTCACTTAGGCCCTGAATCAACAGATATTTAAAGGAATGCTGTGGTTCAAGGTTGGAACAGTCTTGCTTCTAAAAATATCACTTTAAGATCTTCAAATATATTGCTTTTTCTTTTCTTTTTTTTTTTTTAATGATGTCAACACTGACAGCTGGGAAAATCTGTGTGGAGTTACATTGGCATTAAGGCCCTCAAGATTTGAGCCCCTCAAGACCTGAATCGAACTTTGTAATTTTTTTCAAGTTAATCACTAGCTAGGCAGTTATGACTAAGCAATTCTATTGTAAACATTGTATGCTTGGCTAATCTATGTTTTAGGTAAAAGGGAAGGCAATCCCAAAATGAATGGGCTATCTGGATGAAAGCCACCAGAACTGAGCTGCCTAAGGTAATTCAGACACTGGGAGATCACGTCCAGCACGGCACTGACCACACAACATAGACCCCAGACTCAAATGGAGGGAAGAACTGCTCATGTGGACTAATTAGCATGAGAAGTCAGAGCTGAAACAAGTAGAGGTTTGAGTAGTTGTCATACTGCCTGTTTATTTTATTTTATTCAGTTTATTGTTATTATAGTTTGTTCCTATGTACCCCTATGTTTTCCCCAGTTGGTTTGTCCCCAGGTTGTATCCACCCTTAAAATTACCTTATATGGCATTCCCCGCCCTTTGTCTATCATTGTAAACCCTGCCCCTTGTTCCAGATCCTTCCCCGTCTATCACTGTAAATCCTGCCCCTTGTTCCCACCCCTTCCTGTCCACCATTGTAACCCTGCCCCATGCTCCAGAACCTTCCTTGTCAATCCTACCCTGGGCCAGTCCCTAGTTGTTCCACCCCTTTGGAAATCCCTTATTACTCGACGCCCCATTGGCCCTTGTGACCTTTCCTCCTCCTGCGGCTTCCCTCATGGGTTGTAACGCTGTAAGACCCTGCCTACCAGTCCTCCCATAAGGATTCCCTACTGGTCAATTTTTTGTACCCATCCTCTGATCTGCCCCCCTATTTAATCCTGAGCACAGCAGTGCTCAGGGTTCTTTGTCCCTGAGCCCTCCAACTTCAAATAATTTGGAACCTCAGGGGCTGATAGCTTTCTTCGCATCCTTTACCCAGCCCTAGCCATAGACCACACTGAAGAGCCACTAGCTCTAAAGGTTCTGCCTCTGGGAAATCTTATCCTGGGGCAGTTCCCCACACCTGGCACAGCACCGCTGTGCACCTGAAGAACTAGCTCGGGCTCTGGTAGGCTGTGTCAAGTACTAAGTAATAAAATAGTTCTGTAATCTGTAATAAGACAATGCTGATGCCTTTGTTAAAATAGATAAATAATGTAAAATTTTGGTGGTCAGGGAACCAGATTTGTGTGAGTTACCACACACCCAGCTGCCTACTTAGCACATAGTAGAATAGAAATTAGAAATACCTCTCCCTGCAGTGTGAATTGGTACTTTGCGCTGGGTAGTGAGCCTCCATTTTGGACAACAATATCACTGAAAGGATATAATAATGGGATAACTTGCTTTGGACTGCTAAACAATGTTATTTCTTTCGTTTTTTTGCCAACTATTCCACAGGAATCTTTCTTAGGGTGGTTAGTATTTTTGACATAAGTGTGCTGAATGTTGTTCTAAAACTTAGTGACAATGATGCATATTTCTATAATTAGAAGTTGAGCTTTTACTGTGCAAGTTTTTGATGTAAATGACTCATATAGTCTGTGAAGCTCTACTGTAGAATTGGCATACAAGGAATTTTTAAGAGATGTCATTGAAAAAAGCAGAACTGACTTGATGCTTGCCTTATTATATATAAATATATTTTTCCAAACCAGGTTTTTAAATAGATTTGCACACTACTAGCTATCTGTGTGTGTCCATGGTGCTTTACAGATATCATGAAAAAGACTGTGGACAAAAGCTGACTGGGTTTATACACAACAAAATGGACGGGGGCATAAGGAAAATAAAGTCTTAAAATTTGTTGCAATTACTCTTGCCATAAGCTCCCATTGATATAAAAAACAATGATTCAGGTCTGTGAGGTGCTATTTGAGAACTGGGAACACATGTATGTTTACCCTACTGTCTGTTTATCTACTGTGGAGATATTAATCAAAATCTCATTTTAAATTTTTCTGGGTGCCAAATAAGATGGTATGCAAATTATTCCATAAATTATGCATTTTTTCAAGATGGAGTTGAAAAAACTACTTTATTTCCAAACGTTTTAAGGCTTGTGAACATGCTAGGAGCATTTGCAGTAACAATGCTCAAGTCTGTGTTGGGGGAGGGAGGAGAAATACTTAGCTACAACTAGAAACTTCTGACTACATTGAGAGCAGTTACTGTAGATTTTCGGACGTTAATAGTGATAGGGAAATGTTTTGACAAGCCTTCCTGTAATCCAGTGGTAATTCTTACAGTATTTCTTCCATAGTGCTTCACCTTGAAGTAGAGTATATTTTACATAAGACAGCTTTTTCCTCTGACTTTCTTTTCTCTAGGAAACACGTAGGCAGCCCAGAATACCTTCTAGGTTAATAGTTTTTGAACTTGATGCCAGTGTATTCTAGTGTACTATAATGTATTTCTTTCTGGAGGAAAGTATCTAGGCTTTCCATAACCACTAATACATCAAATAAATAGCATATATTTTGCTGAAATCTATGATACTTCAAGTTGTCATGAGCTCTCAAAATACTTGCAAAGGGATTTAAGTTTAACCTAGTTGAAGGTACTGTCAGAAGTGCCAAGTGGCTCTAGATGGAGTGCAATGGTCCCTGTCGGATGACTATCTAATGCAAGGTTGGGTCCAGATGTTTTTCATTGTATGCCTTTATACTGCCCACTGCTTCCAGGTAAAACCACCTATTCTAAACAAATTGCAAAACAAAGAGTATAACCAGACAAAATAGCTCCACTGCTGGTAAATCCTCTGTGTGTTCCCAAAAGTGTTCAGTGTGACATTGAGTTTTATGATAGATTTGCTCCAAGTCATGTGAAGAAGTTTCTGTTTCTAACGTGTTTTTTAAAAAAGACATGAAGTATTTATTGTTTATGTTTGTCTACATTGTAAGTAGTGGCCTTGACTTTCCAAGATAGCCTCTGTATGTGTGCATATCTATTAGAGTATGCTTTGTTTTTGTCCAGTCTTCGGGGACACCATAATGAGTGGTTCATAATAACAGTAAGTCACATAAACACTCTTCTTTTCAGTAACAGATACGTCCGAAAACATTTATAAAGATCTGAGACCATGCGAAAATTCAGATTCTAATGAACTTGGAGGTGTGGGAAAGTATTAGTACATTTCAGAACAATGTTACAAAGTCATTATTGCCATAATATACCAGGGATTTTTTATCTAATGTTTTGAAGTTTTAGTGATGTGGAATTCTTGGGTTAAATTGTGTTTATTTAACCCACACCATGCTAGAAAAAGCTTTTGCAAATGCTCTTATATTTTGAAAAGAGAAAGTAAACATTTCTCTTGCCCTCAGTTTTTCAGTTTGTATAATTCAGCAATGGCTGTGAGGTGTCAAATCAAGGCTCTTCATGTTTTATTCTTAACTTGTAGTTAGAACAAAATTGTTCTAATATGTGTTCTAATATGTGCAATTTGAAATCTGTCTAAATCAAAGCTTCTTATATCAGGTCTACAAGTGATACACTGTCACACTAAAAGTTAGAATTTATTCTATGGCCTCAAATCACCAACACCAATGGCACAAGTCCACAAGGATGTGTTTTGATAATTTCACATCTGTGTAGGCTGACCTAAATCTCAGTCCCCTGTACTTTCAGTCACACGTAGTGCCCAGCACAGCTGGATGTCTTTGTTCCTGGTTTCTCATTATCAAATTCCTGATGTTCTTGCCTGCAAAGCTCTGGAGTGTGCTGGGAGCATTAGGTATAGGGGAATAATGTAGGTGCTTTCCACAGTAAGATGTCTTATCACCAAGCTATTTTGGGGCTCTAGGTATAGGTACTGATCATGAGGTATGTTAGACTGAAACCCAGTCTCAGTGCAAGAGATTTGGCAGGTCTCTGGGTGCATTATTTCACTCTCATTGAGAGTGTGTGGTAAACACTCTGGCTAGATGATAGGTATACACCAAAACTCGTCTGTTGCTCCAATCCTCAGCTGGGCAGGTGAGAGAAAATACAGCAAAAGGCTCATGTGTGCATATAAGAACAGGAAAAGATCATTCACCAATTGCCCTCACAGTATAATAGACTCTGGTAAATTAGTTCAACATTACTACACAAATTAGGGTAGAATAACGAGAAATCAAATCTTAAAATCAACTTCCACCCATCCCTCCCTCTTTCCTGGGCTTAACTTTACCCCAGATTCAGTCTCTCCTCCCCTCCAGTGGCACAGTGGGGTGGGCTGTGGTCATTTCACCACACTTTGTTTCTGTTGCTCCTTCCTCCACAGGGGGAGGGCTTCTCACACTCTTCCCCAGTGTGTGGTCCCTCCCACAGGAGACAGAACTCCATGAACTTGACCAATATGAGTCCTTCCCACGGCATGCAATTATTCAGCACTACTCCAGTATGAGTGTATCCCACATGGAGCAGTCCTCCAGGAACAGTTTGCTCCAGTATGGTCCCATGCTACAGGGTGCAGTCCTTCAGGAATGCACTGCTCTAGCGTGGACTCCTCTCTTCACAGGGGCACAGGTCCTGCCAGGAGCCTGCTCCAGCACAGGCTTCTCACAGGGTACCATGCTGTTTCAGGCTCCCCCACCAGCATAGGGTCCTCCATGGGCTGCAGGGGCACAGCTGCCTCACCATGGGCTGCACCTTGGGCTTCGGGGGAATCTGCTCCAGTGCCTTGAGCACCTCCTCCTATTCTTCTTCACTGACTTTGGCACCTGTGTGGCTGTTCCCATCATATGTTCTCACTTTTTTTGGCTACAGTTTGCATCTGTGCAATAACTTCCTTCCCTTCTTAAATTTGTCGTCCTCTAGGCACTACCACTACTGTTGAGGGGCTGAGCCTTGGCCAGTGGCAGGGCTGTCTAGGAGCCAGGGGGCATTAGAATCATTAGACAACAAGGAAACTTATGGCAGCTTCTCACAGAAACTGCTCCTGTACCTCCCTGCTGCCAAAACCCTGCCATGCAAAGCCAGCACACAATAACAGCTGTTATCCTGTGCAATTCTGACTTGCGCCCCTGGTTTTGCTATTGACTGCAGAGTTACTCTTGGATTAGGCCATAAATAGAACACAAATCAACCTAACATTTTCTTTAGGCAGTATTTGGTGTTTGTGCATCTCTCTATATAAATGTATGTAGGTATTTTGTGCCTTGAAATAATGTCCTTGAGATGAAACATATACCTTTCATTAACCTAAAGTATCTTTCTGCTGTTGAGTAACTTCAAAACTTGTTCTCAGTTTATTTCTTTTTATTGTTGTCTTTTTACACATGTTGTAAGAGTAGAAGTTTTTAGACTTTTCTAAGCTGTTGCTCTCTCTCACTTGAGTTGCTAGCTCCAAATGTCCAGGTAAATGTTTGGATTTCTGTGAATGGATGAACTTGTCTCAGACCATGACACCTAATTAAGAACTGCTAAGTTGAGGTGAATGGGGGAGCTGAAGTTGTTCCCACCCCAGTAACAGGAGGAATGCTGCCCAGAAATCTGCAGCTTTTGCTGAGAGTAGAATGCAATCACTGTTAGCAGTATATTGGTTTGTGCCTCTTTTAAGCTTTGCTTTCCAGTCATATTTCCTTGTTGGTGGGTGCCATGATTTTAATTTGATTTTGTTGTGGCCACTTAAGGTACTCTTTTACCTACACTAAGAGGTTATAATTATAATATCATCAGGAGTAAAAATTTAGGTTTAGTCATTGTGGGAATCACTGAGCACATGCACATTTTCCTGTTAGTTCATTTCCTAGTCCATAAAACTTTTAAATTATACTGTATTTTGTACAATGAAGACTGCCATTCTGCTGCTCCTGTGTCTCTGGATATATCCAAAGAGAACGGATTAACCCTGATAGGTCTGTTCTTTAGCATAGCATACTAGATAATGTACCATATAAATTATTAATTGCCCATATAAATGTGTCCAAATTCTTCCCCATTCCTCTGTATTGCACAAGGGAGAAAAGGCAGTTGGTATAAGGCAATCTGTGGAGACTTCACTTGGAAATAATTTCATCTACTCTGTTGTCTTAAATTGGGAGGTTTCTAGTACAGTGAATACCCAAAATCCATTGTGAGAAAGTTGCTATTTCAAATGTATGATCTTTCCCATATGAGGAAAGGCAGTGAAAACACACAGTGTAAATTATTTCCCGGAGGCAGCTTTTTCTGGGTGGTGACTACAGAGAGTCTAGATAAATAGCCTAGATACATCAATTTTAGAATACGTAGTTGAATGAAACAATTTTGTTCTCTGTGTGGATGGCTTTTTACCGTACTCATTCCCCACAGGTTGAGGCAATGAATCTTGCAGCTGCCACAGCTCCAAAGGGCTAATGGCGAAATACATTTAAAGAAGCAGATTCAAGCAATTACATTGCCTTCTAATAATGATGTTCCAAACACAGCCTCTGGCTCAGCAAGTTAATATGTTGTAGGTGCCAGAAGATAGGAGAGTATCTCATAGTTTACCCACTTAAATATTTTGTGTTCTTAGTTAATATCTCTAATGATTTGCCCCCCAAAAATGAGCAAGGTTTTCAAATCCAATCACGTTACCTAGCCCCAGTAACATCACAGAAGAGGATACTATGGACAAAGTTCTGCCATCTTTGCTTATTTCTTAAAAGCATCTGGATATTTACTGGTCATGAATTCTCATGTAGTCATTTTTACTTTTTTTGCAAACTTAGTGTAAAATATCACCATACTGATAGTTCAGTGCTTTACATCTGCTTTGGATGAGGATAAGTGAAAACTACAAAAAGCAGCTGAAATTTAGGAAAAAAAAACATTAATTGTGGCAAGAAAGATGAATAAGCTTCAACACAGCACTGTGGGAATAAAAAGTAGAAACGGGAAGTATTTTAGGGAGGACAAAAGAGAGGTCACAGAGACAGAATGAGTAGGTAATACTTGAGACCTAGATCAGTAAATGAGCTAAAGCTAAGTAAAAAATATTTCCTACAGTGGTGACAGATGTTTGCCCATTACAGAATATTTAATGAATATAATAATATTCAGAATATAATAATGAGTCACAACAAAACTTCAGGGAGCAGCAGGAATCCTCTCCTCAAAAAGAGTGAACAAAGTATGAGGCTGAAGGAGGACTGGATGCTCAGAGGCAGTATCTGGTAGTGGCTCAACTGAGGAAAATGAGTAAAATACTCTGGTTTCTGTAAATAATTTTAGAGTTCAGTTGTTGGGAGGTTTTTTGTTGATTTTTTTTTCTCTTACTAAACTGTGGGCAGAACTTTGTTGATAGACAGCACTGCTCTGTGATGCTGATGAAAAGGCATCTCTGTTTAGTATAGATTAATTTTTTACCAGCCATGCAATAATAATTGAAGTGAGAAATATTTCCCTGAGATGAATGGCCTTGCAGGTGGGCTGGTGACCATTTGCCTTTCCAGGTCATTACTCTTAGTTATGCCCTGTGCTTCAGTTATCACTGTTGTTAGAAGCAGAGTGTGGAAAGAAACATTCACTGGGGCCATTCATTGTAGGCTGAGCTTATTGACCATGTAAAAATGCATCTACATTAGAATAACTGATATCTGTATGGGGACAGAATGTATTTTCCCTGCCAATTCAGTATTCATCTGTGGATTTTATGATGTAGGCATGAGTCAGTTTGCAACGTTTGAACTGTCTCTCAGTGTATTATTGAAGCAATGTATTTTGGCATATATCCCTCACTATTGTGGTACAATTTTAAAAATAATTACAGATTTTTAGGCATATGATTTTATACTAATGCTTATGCAGTATTTGTCCTGCCTACTTTACACAATTTTTTTTTACAAAAACCTTTAATTTTATCTCTGCTTCAATGTTTATAGTAGGGCAAGAGAGACGAAATCTCATAAATTGAATACTTGTCTTTGACTCTTGATATTATCACATACATACAAATAATAATTTAATGATTCATTTTTTCTTCTAGCGCAAATAGTTATACAGTAGAAAACCTTTATTTAAACTTCCATAAATTTTTATTTTGATATATTAGAAATGGCCCTTTGCCGAAATCCCAGAAAAGAACTGGATATGCACACAGGAAAACTGAACAAGATCTGTATTCAAAATCCAAATATTACCTATTTTATGGCTCAAAACAAGTTTTTTGTCTGAAGCACATTTCCCTTTGGAATTTTTAAAGCTAAAATTATTGTATAGTTATCATCTTTTACAACAGTAACAGCAAAATGCTTTGGAAATTAAATAGCAATGTGTTGGAAATTTAAAATGTCAACACTTTGAATCTATTTTTCTCAGGTATATTTTAAATTTGAGTTATGCCAGTTGCTTTGACATTTTCACTATTATCTGAGCAGCAAAAATTTATCTTCTTGACCCTTTGATGTGTTCTGGTGAATATTTTTAAAGCCATTAGTATTTGCAGATTGAGGATGCAAAGGAAACAGCTGTCCTACCAGAGCTGTCATATGATGAGCAGTGGCTCTGTAAAGATCACTTACTTCCATAAGATGTAAAATGTGTTGTGGAAGCAAAGAGATTATTATAGCTGTTATTTTTCCTAAGGGAAAACTGAGCATATTCTGTGGGTTTCATTGAACACATTCATTTGTGTTTTTTATTGCTGCATAGAATCATAGAATGGTTTGGATTGGAAGGGACCTTAAAGATCATTCTGTATCAAGCTGCCTGCCATGGGCAGGGACATTTTACACTAGACCAAGTTGCTCAGAACTCCTTCCAGCCTGACCTTGAACATTTCCAGGGATGGGGTAGCCACAGCTTCTCTGGACAACCTGTTCCGGTGTCTCACTACCCTGACAGTAAAGAATTTCTTCCTAATATCTAATTGAAACCTGCCGTCTTCCAGTTTAAAGCCATTTCCACTTGTTCTATTACACCACACCCCTGTCAAAAGTCTGTCTCAGCCATCTTGCAGCCTCCCCTTAGCACCTTACTGAAAGGTGCTCTGAGGAGCCTTTGCCTCCCAGGCTGAACAACCCTAATTCTCTCAGCCTGTCATTGAGGGCAGAGGTGCTCCAGCCCTTGGATCATTTTCATGTTCCTTGTTGGACTTACTCAAACAGATTCACGTCCTTCCTCTGTTGCAGGCTGCAAAGCTGGGCATGGTACCCCAGGTCTCATGAGAGTGGAGTAGAGGGAGAGAATATATATTTGTGTGTGTGCATATTTGTGTGTAGGTACATGCAGGTGTACAAAAGAGAAGGAAAGCCATGATCAAATACAATGTACAGAATATAAATCATGCACAACCTAACCTTTTAGAAGCTGAAAGGTAGTGTTTTATGAGGTTTACTTAGCTTATCTACAGACCCAGCTGATCCAGAAAACTATTTTATTTAGAAAACTATTTGTTCCTCAGTCTAATTCATAACATCAATAGGACAAATCTGTTTGATTTTCTATGCTAAAAATATTACTGGGGGAAAAAAGGTCTTTATGACATTATGGCTTATCTGCTTTGTTTGCACCCTGCTTTATATTGCCTAGATCCTTCTTTGTGGTAGCATCACAGAAATACAATTATGATGATTTTCACCTGAGGGATAGGTTACAGAAAGCTAATGTTCTTGCAGCAAAAATATAAGGAGAAAATAACTCAGATACAGATGCAATTTCTGCAGATGTGTTTCTAAATTGACAGCATCTAGACGTTTATATGGTGGCTCTGCTATTTTCTGAGGATAAGTAATTACAAGGAGCTGGATAGTAAATATACAGAGAAACTGTCTAGGATTTAAAAGTGCAATGGACAGCTCTCAAAGACCAAAATGCCATTCTTTTATTAAGAAATACAAAAAGAACATAATTTCTGATAAACAATTTTTAGAAATAAAAGAGGTTGTATTCAGCAAAGATTTGGAAGCAAGCTTTGGAACATTGTATTTTAAAGGAAGTGAAAAATGGAGGCTAGGAGCATCACAGAAATGAAAAAAATATTCAACAGATTTAATCCTCCTTAATCTGAGATCCAGTTGTAGTTTGCAAGAACAGTCCTCATTGCTAAAGTGTATTCATGTCTAGATTTGCCTCACTCTGAAGCTCAAACTATTATTTGAGGTCGAGACTGGTTTCTGATGATTCTGTCTTAGGTTTCCGTTGGTCTTAAATTCCTTTGAAATTCAATGGACTTTCTGCTTGATTTGTCCAGTGCTGAGTCCTCTTTAATAGTCCATTTGAGAACTGAGGAGCAGCACCACCTGAGACACATCTCTTACCTAACAAGGTTTCTGACCAGTGTAAGGTCTCTACAAAGTGCCAGATGGTTGAACCCACATTCCAACCCATTTCCTCCTCATTCCAGGGTAGAGTTTAAATGGCTGCAACAAATTTACTGTTACCATTGGGTAGGTTTTCCAGTCACACATTCTGGTTTGTGGGAGCCTGCCCAGCACCACTAGTAGATCTCCACTGCCTATTGTACTGTAGTCTTCACAAGGGAAACTGCTGGTGCTGTAGGACCATTGATAACTTTTCCAACATTCAATACAAGGATTAAGTGTAAGGAGGAGGATATGTTTAGGTTAGATATGTATTTTTCAGTAAGGGTAGTGAAACAAAGGCACAGGTTGCCCAGAGAGCTGATAGGTACCCCAATCCCTGGAAGCATTCTAGGTCAGGCTGGATGGGTTTTTGGGCAATGTGATCTAGTTGAAGATATGCCAGCTTATAGAAGGGACCTTGACTAGATGACCTTTAAAAGTTCCTTTCCAACTCAACTCTTCTATGATTCTTTGTTTTATGTGACTATAGTTTTAAATGTAATTTCTGTAGTATCAAATAACAAAGGAATGAGTCTTGTTTAATTGAAGAGTCTATTTTTGTGTTAGTACAGTCTGCAATAAACTGAGAGCAAGCTTTACCAACTTCATGACTAAACAGTTTTACCTCTATCTGTCCTTTGTACATTGTAGATGCTGGTGCTTTAAAAATGCTGTGAGTGAACAGCAAACTGAGACTGAAGTTTCCATTCTTCATTTATATTATTATTGAAATGCCCATTCTCTATAATAGAAATTTATTCTCTATTAAGCATAGAGGAAGACATTGTCCCTGGCTCATTTAGTATGTTCTCTAAACAAATAGGCAAAGTGACACATTCTGGACGACCAAGCATTAAAGTATGATGAATTCACCTCCTAACATAGGTATATTGCTGAGGTGCTTGTTGGAAGGCACTGTTAGCACACCTGAACTGCAAAGTGCTTCTGCTCTGTGAAAGCAGTTTTCTAGTGTGTATTCTGGCCCAGCTCCATTCATGGAGCTCACTCATATCAATAAGACATGCAGAACTGGGGCAGAATATGCAATCAGGATTCACACTGCAGATATTAAGGGGCTCCAGTCTGGTGCCCGAAGTGTGTTGCCATTAGGCTTCTTAAAACAACGCAGAAGAATCTGTTATTACGTAACGGGCATATCTGGTAATACTTTATTGGTGTCACATATTTAACTTCTGTGAATTTTTTTAAAAAATGCATATAATTACATATATTCCACATAAAAATGACAAGCTATCCAATTTTATTTAAACTATAACAGAGATTAAACCACACCTGTGGCATTTTCACATGAGGCACCTGTCTGATAAATGATGAATAAAGCTAGAAGCCAAGTTCTTGCAATCTGAGGAACAATCTGATATTTGTAACTTCAGGTTTTTTTCTCTGTGTCCTAAAGAAAAAAGTGTAAGAATTTAATGAATTAGCTCTGCCATTTGCTGATGAAGTATAATAAGTATACTGGGCCCTAAAATGTCTCTGTTGGAACACATTACTGGGAGCTGTAATGTGATCCATCTTCTGCTCTGAAGGATATAGTGTAAAAGCAAAGAACACAATCTCAGAATCTGCTTCTACTATAATTTCTGTAAGGTACTTCCCAGTCACAACTGGGGTGTCTTGGGTTCTTTCATATTATACTGCAAAATGCCTACCTATTTCTCTGACTCTTCCAACATTGCTTAAGCTGGAATTCTGAATTCATAATTTGGAAAATGCTGCTTTTGCCTGAAATTACTGACTTCAGTACAGAATTAACTAAGCCTAATACATTATTACTTTTCAGATGTGAGTCTTATCTTTTCTGTAGCAGATCAAAATTTGTAGATGTCTTTTCTCATCCATTTTGTCAGTAAGAAGGAGCTCACCAATGAGACTTTTTTATTTCAAAGTTTTATATATATATGTATATGTTCTAGTCCTATTTGGCAAAAACTGCCATAATTGTTTTCCATCTGAAAACTACGTTATGACATAATCTATAACCAAGGTGCTGGGTTATTGTATGCTTCTTTCCCTTTTATGGTATGAAACTGTGTATCTTATGCTGATGAAGCTTCAAGAATTCACTGCGCCTACAGATAAGGCTGTTTTCTTTAGGAAATTTAGTGTAAACAGTGAGGCACTAAGCACTAGCCCTACAATGTTATAAAAGATTAATTTTTACTTAAAGATTTTGATGTGTGAGTGATTTAAATGTTACTGTATCTACCATGGCAGAGAGCAAGATGGACTCATTGAAGTTACGTGGGCGAATGGTAAGCCAACTAGTTCATGGTATTTTGGGAACAACACAGTAAACCATCCCTCTGCAAGAAATTAAAAATGACATTTTTGTGATATGTGTGTGACACAGCTCGCCTTCTTGCCCACTCTGTCTGTGCCCCGGCTCACTCCGGGCAAGCCTTTGTCAGGAGTGGCCTCTCCTCGGGATCCCGAAGAGAAACCAAGGTAGAGGAATAGCACCACGCTATAGCCTGGGCGATCGGTCTGGGGAGGAAGGGTTTATTGGTGAGGGTCAGGGAGCAAGTCAGGAGTCAGGAACCACAAAATGCCCAGCAAATGGCCGTGCATCAGCTTAACTACCGGGGAGGTCCTAGGGGTGGGTACAAAGCATTGATCAATTGTGGCAACTCGGGGGAGGTACCCAAGGTGGGATGGAATTCATAGTTAACCAATAAGGGATAACATGGGCGGGAACACATTTACAACATCAAATCATACACTGAGGAGGGAATAACTGACATGGAACATTCTAGAAATATAGGAGGGGCTAGAGAAGATTGGTAGGGCTCTGGGTAGAGATTGGGGAGACGGATAGGGAAAAATCTGGAACATAGATTAGGTTTAGGGTTGACGGACAAGGTTAAGGGCATGAAGGGATCATTTTATACAAACTCAGGGGTACGAACATAGAACAAACCTTTCAACATAGAAGAGAAACTAAACTAAACAACACACCACAATATGTGTGGTCTGTGTTGTTTGATCAGAGGTCTGGTGCTCTGGCCTGCCAGGTGAGACAAGCTGACATGCTAACAGAAGGTTTTACAATACATTTGTCTGCTTGTTGTAGCACTGAAATTTCATTCTTGTTGGAGATTACTACCTTGCATTCAGATTTCACATTCTCCTACAAAAACACATGCTCATGCTTTGTTTCAGACCTTTTGTTTTAAACTCTTTATGTCGCTCCTTTTCCATAAATACAAAGATATTTTTTCTCTGCTGCAAGAGTTTATGTTTAGAATCTGATTTAGGTTTAGCTTTTCTGTGATAGAGGCATAAAAATGGTTTAACTACCTATAACACTGTTACAGGTAGGACATTTATAAATGTTTCTCATTCATACAGCACAATAATATGATGATTTCTCTTATTCCCTTCAGCTGATAGAGTCTCTCAAAGCAACAGGAACACTAGTCACAACACTAGCGGTGCAAATGGTAGGCAAAAGTCACTGTTGTGAAATTTGGTCAGCTTTGCTTCTTCTGTGGGAAAAGAAAAGCCCCCAAGATACAGAAAATAAATGAAAGGGTTTACAGGATCAATAAATAATCTTTTTGTTCATGACAGATCTTGAGAACTATAACTGCCACTAGTAATCAGAAACTAATTAATCTGGGTTTCTAGGAGATTGTAATGAAAAATGGCTGGGAAGTTGAGAAAATACCTTAAAGTGCGCATGATCAGGGTATATTCCTTCTAAGAAATGACAAAGGTTTAACAATTTCCACTTGTTAATGTTAAGGTTTATTAATATTTATGAATGTGTATTTATATTAATTTGTATTTATTAATAAAAGCTAATTATACAATTATTTATCTACTCATTATTTATTGTTAGTATATTTATCAATAAAACTATATGTATAAGTATTTATTTTATATATTTATTTATATTTTAGAATTAATATTTTCTTGTTGAAAATTCATTCCCACTAATAAATTTCAAAGAAATCTAAAGCATAGCCACTTTGCAGAAGGGCAGAGGATTGAAAAAGAAAGGAAGTGAGAGTGTTAGGGATTTTGTTTTACATGAAAGCAATTTATTTTGAAAAATGAATTTAAAAACTCTTTTTTTTTGGTATTTGGTGTGGGATACAGCAAAGTGCCTCTTAATTTAAATACATTGTTTTAGTAATAGATTGGAAATACTGTTCAGAAGGAAGGCTGGCACTTTTCCGGTGGCTTGGAATATATGGTATCCTTGGACAGTGTTTGAATAGTGCAGTGATTGACAGCCTCTTGTAAAACCTCTCAAAGGAGAAGGACTCTTTAAGGGAAATTTCTGCTTCTGATATGGATAAACTCACACATCATCAGATGGCAACCTGTTCTGACCTAAAACTCTTTGAATGCAATTTAAACTTCAGTGTGCCTTGAATCTTCAATTAACCTAGAAGTATACAGCAGTAGGCTGTAAAAGTTGTAAATTTGTTGTAAAAGTTATGGAAATTTCAGATATCCCTTATGAAGCAAATATTTATTTTCCAGCCCTTGCCTGTTTCTTTGCTCACATAACAGTTGTGCACACTGGTTAACCTCCAGCCTATTGCAGAGTACCCAAGAGCTTCTTTTGAACTACTGTGCAACTTACGTTCCTGTTTTCAGCACTGGTAGGAATAAAGCTTTGTCATTTCAGTAAAGGTTTTAAGTTTTCTTCTAATTGTAACACCTAAAATGAGCTGACAGCTGATCTTTAAACAGCAGTGACAGAGGCTACGCCAGTAACGAATACCTGGCTTTGTGCTACTGGTAGGGAAGCTGTGCAATGTATTGGTGGAAGAGAAAAGAACAAAATCATGGTGAAAAGGCCTGATGCATTTGGAAGAATGTATCAGACAAGTGTGCTAACCCTGTTTTGTCCCCCTTCACACTGTTGTAGCAGGCACTGCTCACTTTACTGTGTTGTGTAATGCTTTCTTCTTCATCCATAGTCAGCCTGCACCTGAGAGAATTTTTTGTTGCATAAGCAAGCTGGTGAAAGCTTCAGTCTTTCTTATTCCTTTGACATCAGGGTAGAAGCCCCAGTGCAACAAAATGTATGAGCAAAACCTGGGAACAAACTGCCGTATTTTAGGACAGTATAAGTATTTTATTTTCTTTTGAAAGTGGATGGTAAAAAAAGCAAGACTTAATCCAGACTTAGTCCAGAACAAATCTTGAACAGTTTAGTATAAAATATCTTTGAAGGAAGGATGAAAATTAAATTAGGGGAGTTGTGCTCCTTCACTAGTTTTCTATTTTTCTGTGCTTTTGTGGTCAATGGCACACATATTAAAAACAGATTTGAAATTCTGTACCTCGTGGTATAGAAAGTTTAACACCTCTTCACACATGCCTCCATGAAGTGCAGGTTAGTTAAAATAAGATAGTTTTTAACTTGTTTGTTTTTGGTACAAATACTTTCTTTTTTTTGTTTTCATTCCATGAGCAGCATTTTGTTGCTGACACTGGTGGAGTTTTCACCCCTAGAAAAGCGCTTCTGTTTTGTAATATGGCCATGAGATGAGAGTGAAATGTTATCCTGACCAGACTGTAAGCATCACATCTGAGAAAGTATGCATTGCACAGGTGCAAAGCATTTAACAAAGATCCAAGTAGAGATCTAGATTTTAGAGGGAAAAGGGTTTTGCGTACGCTACGAAGGTGTCTGTTTCACTGGTAGAACTCCTCATTCTAGTCTCTTGTCCTGGTTGCATCTTTCAGTCTCAGGAATAGATTGTTCATGCTGATTGGCTGCTTCTGCTGTTATAGTTTTAATTTTAGTTTTCATTGATATTTTTTAAGCTTAAGCCCCACTTTTTTTTTTTCTTTTTTTTTCTTTTTAGCTTAAAGCCACTTTTTTGTGTGGTAGATCTCACTAAGCTTAAAAATGGGCAAGATGTATTCTCCCTAAATAGTGAAAGGATAATGATAAAAACAGTGTTTCAATTAATGCCATGAAAGTTAGTTTGTTTCTTTTTAGCAAGTCATTAATAGAATGCCGTAAGCATCATAAAAGTACGTCTTCCTGGGGTTTTGGTCAGAAGAGCCCCCAGAACCCCAAGGCCTTATTGATCACCTCCCAACAGCAAAAAACCCATTAAGTTCAGCAATGGTGGCAGGCCCAGCGCCTCTCCCATGCAGGGTCCCTGGAGCTGGCATGGAGTGGGTACATTCAGCTGCCTCTGGAGGAGATTAGGGATGAGGAGCCACTCCCAAGGTGAAGAGAAAAGTGACCAGCCTACAGGAATGGGCAAAATTTAAATCAGTGGTCCCCAAAGACTAATCCTCTTTCCACTGCTGCAAAGACAGAGTCCTTCTAAATTACACCATCACTGCAAGACGAGGAGTCTTCCTGGTATTCACTTTGGGGCTCACATTCAGTTTTGGGTTTTAGTATGTAGCAAGAGTAACTGCAATGATGCCAATAATTGATTGTTTAGCCAAATACACACAATTTTGACAGTTGGCTCTGTCATTTGAGGAAGTGTTAATAAGTGTTCATAAGGCCAAGAAAGAAATCAGTGAACTTGGCTAATCATCAGGTGACTTACTCAGACTACCACTCTTCTGATTCCTCAAAAATACAATAAATGAAGATATGAATTCTAAAAGAGCACACAAGAAAGCACTTGCCTGCAAATTTCAATGAATACTCAGCTGTAAAACAAAAAATACTATAATGAATATTGGATTTGTATTAAACGATAATTTGTAATCTCTGCTGAGTTGCTCTGAAGTCAGAGGCAATTCATGGAAGTTGGCATGATATATATATATATATATATATATGTGTGTGTGTGTGACTTTTATTTGCTGCCAAATCAAAATGACAGTTGGAGGCAATAAAATAACAAGTGGATATGCTTGTGGGAAGTTCACATTTGTATAAAACAAAATCAAAACCACTGAGTGTAGTCCTAGGCCTCTTATGACTTGACTTTCCTCTTATTGTCACACATCTGTGATTACCTTGCAATTTTTGATTAAATATCCTAGGGGTTGAAACAGGATGATCTTTAAGGACTCTTACAATGAAAAATAATCTCTGATTTTCTCTGGAAAACAATGACATGACACCAGAACACGGTGGAATTTAAAAGAAAAGAATACTCAAGAGTTTCTCATGCACAGCTCAGTAACTGCTTGCATTAAACGAAGTACCAGCATTCAAAACTTCCATGAAATTGAATCCTAACTTTCAAAGCACTGTCTTGTTTTAACAAGTGGCAGGAAAGTACTTTTAGCAGTTGCCAGGATTGTTTTTATTTTTGGAAACTGTATTTTTAATTCCTTGGGTAGATGAAGAATATTTTACAAGCCTTTACTGTCTTGACTTACAACAGCTGCCAATAATGTGTCAATTTTAACATTTCAAATGACGGTATGATAATTCAGTAGAAGGGTAGGATTGCTAAGATATCATTGTGCTGGTGAGTATTGGTCATTTTATTTCCTTAAACTTCTTTCTTTCTTTTTCATCCTGGCAATATGAGTCATTACAGTGGTGGTGCTGTCTCTGATGTATAATTTAAAGCATCTCTACTTGCAAACATTCCAACTTAGTATCTGACAACACAACAGTAATATATCTACTGAAACTTGAAGCACATGCCCATTAATTTTAAGGCTATTTTTTTCCTGAGATTTCTTACGTCATAACTCCTGAACTCCTGAAGAATTGCTGTGAAGAAAGCAGAAAGTTTGATTTATGTATTTCACCACCTTAATCATGGAAATTTAAACATAAGTTAAGTAACATGAGAATAAAAAGATCTTCTAAGGAAGGCATCATTACTGATTTATGACTTCTGTAACTTTTATTAATAAATGTTTAATTCAGACTGAAGAACAGGAGACCCTTCTTCATTCTTTGAAAGAGACATGGAAATTAAGAGGAATTCATCAACTGATGAATCTGGATGGGTTTGTACTGTCATGTATAAAGACAATTATACAACAGAGAGGAGCTCTAAGAGTTTTATCACTAAGCTTTTTGTCACTGTAATAATTGTGGATATATTTACACTCGTTCACAAATGAGACACTCCCTTACTGGCAGGAAGTCCAATAAACGATGTCTTTAAAATCCGATTGTATAATATAGAGATTTTACTGAAGCTTATACTGGGAAACACCGAATTATCTTGATGGCCTTACAGGCTAATCTGCTGACATCATCCAGTCAGTGTGACTAGCAGGAAAAATACATCTTTCATTTGGTTTAAAAGAAATGCCCTGTTTTTATCTACAGCCTAAAATAGGAATGATTCTTCTGTGAATTATTTGAATGCCCTTTCAGGAAAATGCTGAACATCACCTTTTTTAAGACAAATGGTCCTGAGGCTTATCCTGCTGAGTCTTTTTTTTAATGTTCTGCTAGGGAACTGGTACCAAATGTCTACATTTAGCCCTTCAGACCCTTGTGGGAGAACAAGTTAGACCAAGTCTGTTTCTGTGTCTATTATAGGTACTGGCTTTTTTTGAAGTAGCTGTTAGTTTAGGACTGACAAAAAGTGTTGTCTTGATTCTGCTAGTAATTCACCATCGATCAGCACCAGCTGATGGACTAGAGGTATGGAATGAGAGGTCAGTGGAACCAGCCCTCCTAGCTCATATTGTTGAGTCAGTCTCCTTGTATCTCATCTCAGGGTGACATGTGAGTTAATAAATCTATCTGTTCTACATCCACAGAGCTAGAAAAACAGTCATAAGAACACATATCTAATTCACGAGTACTGCAGCTCCTCCTGACAGAACAGTACATTACACGTCAAGGATATGTCCTGGCTGTGCCATGAACTGCCTTGTCTCCACCGATTCCCATCTGTGTGTAGGGAAAGCCTGATCTATGCTGCAAGAGAAACCTCATGGATCTGAAGGAGGAACATTACGGAAAAAGGAATGTTCATCCATTGTATTTTTGTGCTGTAGCAACTTACGGTTTAAAATCAAGGTGGACTTCAAGCTGATTAACTTGATAACTCTACTGTTTCTAAATGATGCCGTGTAATTGCTGTAAAGTTCTCACAGTTTGCTGCAGAACAACCAACAGGCTTTCTTTTTGAGCCATTATTTCACGTAGGTGGAAAAATACAACCAAGCAGCCTTGTGACTGCAAAAGCCTTTATTTTTTTTGTAAACAAGTTACAAAGAGCCTCCTACTACAGTTACAAAGGGACAGACATAAATGAAATTTTTTAGATGCAGGAAAGGTCTCCTGTAGTTCCTGAATACATATCTTACAGCTCAGAGGTGGGTGACAACTGGTTCTGCCCCCATTCATGCTATCTCTCTAAGAAATCCATTTTTGTCCATCTAGTTTGAGCTGGAGGTAGATAACAGCTTAATTGGACTCTCCTTACAAACCCAGGAAACTGAATTGTGGACTTAGTGGCAGGAATGTGTGCATGAAACCGCCTGCTTTGCTGCCAACCAGTTCTTCTGGACAGTGGGTGGTACAGCTGCTGCAGGTGCCCCAGCCTGCTCTCCAAATGTGCTGCCAGGTTCAAAGCCCAGGTACAAAAAGAAAAATGCTCTTGAGACAAGCAAGTTCATTTATACAGGGCTTGGAAAAACACTGTTAAGCAGCAGCATAATTAGAGAGTGCCTGTGAAATAAAACAACTGCAGTGCAGTTTTCAGATTATGCATCAAAAGTTCCTTTCAGAAAAAGACAAGAATATATACTGACTGAGGAAGGCTCTGTGAGATATCTTGGCCATGAAATTAAAGGATTATCTCATGTGGGGATAGGAAGTTCCACCTGGGGCTGTCGGACTTTCCGTCTCCTGGAAAGAAATAAAGAACTTTGCAGATGTTTTTGGATTCCGTGGCAGAAATCTTCCCACTCTAGTATTTCCTGTGTTTTGTTCTAATTGTTCTACTGAAGGCATCATGTTGTCCACACATCCAGCATTACTCACCCAGCTATTCTAAAGGTGTATAGTCTGGAGAATAAGGCAAGATTTCAAAATATATAGAGATATCTTCCGCTAGGTGCTGGCTGGGTTTTGTTGTGATTTAAGAATTCTAGGAGGACAAATAAGAAGAATTTACGATTATTCTTTAACCACCTGACTCAAAGAGTAAGCTGTAAACAAAACTCAGCTATATCAACCAAGTCACAAGGGCATTCACCATTGGAGTTTGGATGTTGATGCTTTGTAAGGAAATATTTTCATATGCAGAGAAAGAAAAAAACCTACTAATATTAGAGAAGCAGTTGAACTCTGTTTAGTTAAAGAAGGTCCAGTGAGACCCTCACTTCACCAAACGAGAAATTCTGTTCACAGCTTTAAAAGTCAGGATTCTGCACAAGAACAAACAGCCAAAGGGGAGAATCAAGTGGGAAGCAAATGTTCTGAATCTTGACGGAATAAGAAAGAAAAGGTAGGCGACTTACCTATGTAGTCATTAGTCAAAAGGAATAGAGAAATCAAATAACATTAGCAGAAGTGTATTGAAAGAGCTCTACATTTGAAGAAAAGCACAAGACAGACTAAGCCTTGCAAACCTTGAAGTTTAAATGTGAGATTCAACATAAAAATGAGGCGAATACTGAAAAGTGCAGAGGTGACCTAAATAATCTTCATTCTGCTGTGTTACTCATCTATATTGATAATAATCTACACTGATAATATATAAGGCGACTGTGGGAAAGGACTGTCCTGAATTAAAAATTTCTGTCTAATCACTCGTACTGGTCACCACTGATCCCTTGTTGGAGCACTCAGGCATTATGAAAATACATGTAATAATTACATCAGTATTTTATAGAACACTAGTAACTAATTAAAATATAACTTTGCACATCAGAATGCAGCAAATACTCTTGATTCTGCGAACACATACATGTGCTTTACAATGCCAGAGTGCTCCTCTGGCAAAATATTTTGCCAATTGAAGCCTCTGTAACATTACAGTATTTCTTCAAAGGCACAGCTATTGCAGTGAGAGTGACAGAAGTATTTGTGTACTGTTCTCTGTACTGTGAGTGACACAGCCACCCAGTAAGTATAAGCTCCCAGACTTTGCTGTTCTTTTGCTACTGATAGGAGAACTCCCCCAGACAATTCACAACTTGTCACTGCATGTCAATGGTCCAATTTAACTGACTGCAAACAACCATGGAAGAAAAAAATAGGTTGTTTCCAGACATTACAGAAGTAAAACTGTCTCATAAATTGTGTTCCATCATGATGGTTTTAAGGCAATTTTGAGGTTACTGGTTCATTCATATCTGAAATCAGAGATATTTTAAAAAACCAAAACTAATATGACTGAAATAGTATTTCTGTGCCATAGAAATGCTGTTTTTCTTCCTATGATCACAATTTTTTTGCATTTCAGTGAGTAGACAGAGGAGGCTAACTGTGTCTACTGTTCCGCAGAATTACTTGCTAACATAGTATGTAAAAAACTGTCAAAAACTAAGCTTCTTTTTTTTTCCTCCTCAGAGAAGATGTAGTAAATCTACTGAGAGGACTGTATTGCCAGAAATAAAAGATTTAAAGATGTGCTTGCCAAATTATTTTTAAATTGTATCATTCTTCTGTTGGTACATACACAATATTTATTGTTTTGAAGTTCACCTAGGAACAGGTGAGACTTTTGCTGTTAAATGGCCTGAAAGTTCATGTTTTTATATGACCATGAATCATACAGCAAAAACTGTAATGTTCATTGATATTATTCTTTATTGAGAAATTTTTATTAAATTATTTTGTCAATTTCATTTCATAGCTCTTATTGTTATTTGATGCTAATTTGGAAAAACAACCATTCTAAAGGGTATCCTGGTACATTAAATACCCTTCAAATTCTGCCAAGTGTAAAGAAGGGATGAGAAATTTGTGATGTCAGAATATGCCATTTAAAATTCAGCTATTCAGCTTTGTGGTAGACTTGACTAAATAAGTCTTGGGAAGAAATGCTTGTTCTGCTTAAATATTTAGACTCAGATTCTGGTATGTTTTCTTTTCTATTTTTTTTCCTTTTTAAGTAAAGGTCTTTTTTTAGAAAACTCCCATTTCAAATTACTTCACTGCCTTTTAATTTGTGTGAAATACAGACTTAATGAGTAAGGGGAATTTCCTGTAAGAGATACAAGCTTGAGCTATAAAATTAATTCAAGCAAAGTACAAAGAAATAAAATGTATATATCTGAATAACTCACACCATGGGACCCATTAACACTTCTCTATAAAATTGTTTTAGATAGATGGCTAGGAATTTCTGTTGACCTATGCACTATTTTGTATTATCTTCAGGAGAGCTATGGCTGGTGTTCTGTCCTCCAGGGCTTTCAAATGAATCAGAAGAGCATTCAAAAAATAGGGCAATAAAAGTCATAAATTATTTCAAAAGGATCAAGGGAATTAATTGAAAGAATCGACAGCACTTTTTAAAGAAGTTAGGAAGAATTTTGTTGAATTTAGTTTATGTATTTCCTTGTCACATTAAGTGTAAATTTGAGCAGTATATTAAACATCTCAAAATCCTCAAGAAACCTTTTTATGGGCTAATAGTGCAGTTTGGTGCTGTCATTATAGCAATATGGTTGCTGTAATTTTCAAATGTTGACGTTTTAAATGAAAATTGTTTGGTTGGAATAGTGTGCCTTTCTTTGTATCCAGGTTTTCTGCTTCACAGGGGATCACAAGAGGCCTAGAGCATCCACTAACTTGCATCGTCATTTTTGGGGATATATTACCAGTCACGACATAGCTACCAGCTGAGAATTCATACCCATTCTACAAGTGCTTGCACCTCCCACCCCACACAAGTTCCCAGTCCCGTCCTAGGACACAGGACATGCTGCACAAGTGCTCAGCCTCAGGGTTTTGAGCATTTTTGCATTGTCTCCTGCAGTGGATGTCGAAGTTTGAGGGACTTTTAACAAAGGCATGTAGTGACAAGACAAGAGGGAATGGATTTAAACTGAAAGAGGGTGAATTTAAATTAGATATTAGGAAGAAATTCTTGACTCTGAAAGTAGTGAGGCATGGGAGCAGGATGCCCACAGATGTGAAGATGTGGATGCCCCATCTCTGGAAGTGTTCTAAGCCAGGGTGGACAGGTCTCAGAGCAACCTGGTCTAGTGGAGGTGTTGCTGTCCATCACAAGGGTGTTGGAATGTGGTGATTTTTAAGGTTCCTCCAAACTGCAACCACTGATGCACAATGGACAAAGACTGATTGACTTCCAAATTGCTTAATATGGATTACAGAAAGAATCTCAAACAATGTTCTCCACAGAAGGTCAACTTCTGCAGAACAATTCCCTTTATGTAACATTTATGCTACAGTACACTGTTTTCCTTAGTTGTAGCCATAGGTATTACGTTTGTAGATATTATATATGTAAATATCTCCATGTGAAGTTAAGGCTTGGATTAAATATTTGATGGAATAAAGCCTTTGGTGTCTTGCATTTTTCAAATGTCAACGTTTGCAGAGAGCAAATGACTGGTTGAGCCCCTTCTTGCACGCCTTCATTATCCTGCAACTGACACAGATTATTTTTGAACCTTCCAATGGAATTCTGATTTAATTTCATTAAATCAGAATTTAAATTCATGATTTAAGATAACTTTCATTTTTTAACTGACTGATACATGGAGCATCTGAAACATCCAATTTTGTAGAGATATTATGACAGCAAATGTAAATTCAGAAATCTGTACCTAATTTTCAGGTAAGAAAAATATATCTACAGTAGATTTATGTTCATCCTTTACTGCTTCTATATTATAGAAACCATAGATAATTTTTTAATATTTTACTTTTATGTCCCTAATTTCAGAAAGAACTGCAATTATAGGATGGAAATATACAAGCTCATTTGTTTGAATTTGCCTTATCACAGGGAAGGTAGAACAATTGCAAAGTGCAAGTGAGCTGATAATTCCATTATAGCTTTAGGCTGTAGGAAACCAGCAGAACCAGTATTAGCACCTAATACATCACCACTGTCTTGGCACTAAACAAATACAATCTTTGAAGCCTTTCCAAAACAGTGTGTGCTTACTGCAGACTTGACCGTCCTAGGACTAACTTTGTGAGACAGACCTGTGTGCTACAGATGGATTTGATCTGATGTTTATGTCATGCATACACACGCACACATACACCATAACGGGGAGAGGAATGTCGAACTTGTCTTTACAAATGAGCTGTGGATCTGCTTGTAGATAAGTCTAGCACTGAGAGATAAAAGAAACAATGGGATGGATTCCACTGATTGATGAATGGAAAAAGATATTTGCCTTTGCAAACAAACTGTGGGGCTGCTGATAAATGAAATTGGATATAGAAAGATGAAAGAAGCAACAGGGAAAAACTATGAATTCTATAAGAATTAAAAATTAAAAGAGATGGTTATACATTAGAGGGGAATTTCAGGTATCAGGCGTTCCGGGAAGTCTGTACCTCTCAAGTACCTCAGCCAATGGGGAAAGAGAGAGGAAAATGCAGCCAGGAAAATGGGATAAAAAGGAGGCTGCCTCCTCCAAAAATTTGAGAGATCCCAGGGGAATGTCCCACGGCCTCTCCCTTTATTCGAATAAAGCAAAAAGGAGTCCTCTGTCTCCTTTTTGGACATAAACCTCTGGCGTTTGTAGATTAATTTTCCTGACAATGGCAGTAATCAAAAGCAGCGCTGTAAATTTGGTTCAGTCACATGTTTTCCATGTACAAGCTATACCCTTTTCCTGCCGTATCACCTGTAGGTGGGAGATACCAAGATTTTAAATTAAGGACTGTATAAATCACATGGGTTGTTTTTCTTGCTTATACCTTCCTTTATAGTTCACAAAAATTCACGAACCCAAGCCCAGAGGACATTATCATTGTGTCAGCCTGGTTAGTCTCCTGCAGGCTGCTTGCCTCTGCTTATTATTGCAAGATGTTGCCTGCTCTGTGAAGGAGAGGATAAGACTGCACCAGAGCTATGTAAAAGCACTTTTCCCCCTTCTAAAAAGGGGTACAAAGGAGGCAAACATCACTTATTGGTCAGAGCCAATGGGAGGAAAGTCCTGCTTATTAAACCTGATTCCCTTTAATGACAAGGTAGCCCACCTAACTGACCAAGGGAAGCCAGTGGATGTAATCTTTTTGAATTTAATCAGAGTTTTCGATACTGTCTCTCTCACAGTATCCTTCTGGGTAAAATATCCAGTGCTCAGCTGGATAAACACAGCAGGGAAGGGGTGAGCAACTGGCTCAGGGGTCAGGAACAAAGGGTGACAGTGAATGGGGTGTCATCGGACTGGTGACCTGTCACTGGAGGGTTTCCACAGGGCTCCATCCTCAACTCTGTGCTCTTCATAAATGGCTTGGACACAGGACTGGCCAGGATACGAAGCAAGTTCACAGATAGTACAAAACTGGGAGGAGCTGTTGACTCCCTCCAGGGCAGGGACACCCTGCAGAGAGATCTTGACAAATGAGAGGACTGGGCAGGCACCATCCATAAGAAATCCAACAAGGGAAAGTGACAGATTCTGCACTTGGGATGGGGCAACCCTGGATTTACAGACGGACAAATGAATGAGAGGCTGGAGAGCATTGCCATGGAAGTTGAACATGAGTCAGCAGTGCCCTGGCAGCCAGGAGGACCAAGTGTGTCCTGGGGGCATCAGGCACAGCATCACAGCCAGGCAAGGGAGGGGATTGTCCTGCTCTGCTCTGCTCTGGGGCAGCCTCACCTCCAGTGCTGGGGCAGGTCTGGGTACCACAACACAGAAAAGACACTGAGCTGTTGGAGAGTGTCCAAAGGAGGGCCATGAGGATAGGGAAGGGTTTGGAGGGGAAGCCGTGTGAGGAGGGGCTGAGGGCACTTGGTCTGTTCAGCCTGGAGAAGGGGCACCTGAGGGGAGACCTCACTGCAGTTACAGCTTCCTTGGGAGGGGAAGAGGAGGGGCAGGCACTGATCCCTGCTCTGTGGTGACAGTGACAGAACATGAGGGAGTGGCCTGTAGTTGTATCAGGGGAGGTTTAGGTTCAATATTAGAAAATAGTTCTTCACCCAGCGGGTGTTTGGGCGCTGGAACAGGCTCCCCACCACCACACCACATCACCACCTGGGAGAGTTCAAGAGGTGTTTGGGAAATGCTCTCAGCAAATGGTATGACTCTGGGGAATGGAGTGCACAGGGCCAGGAGTGGGGCTTGATAATCCACGTGGATTTCTTCCAACTCAGCATGTTCTGTGATTCTCAATATTCTTATCAAGGTTATTGAGGAGAATAACCTTCCTGCTAAACCCATTGGTAATTCCTCTTTGGAGGCAATGGATGCATTGTTTATCCTGTATCCGAAAGCAGACTGGGAGGCACCTTCATAGATAGCTGTGATGGACAGGAAAAGCTGCCTTTGACATTTTGGAAGCCCTGGGCACGGGAGACTCATGGTAGGGGGAGGGTGAGGACAGATGTCATCTGTCCCTTGGGGGACTCCTCACCGTAATTCCCATCCTAGTGGTTCCCCTGTCATGTCATGAGGTGGCAGTATTTAGTTTCCACTCTCTGGCTCTAGATACATACAACATCACGTTCTCTTTTCCCAGATTACATTGCCTTGCAGCAAACATCTCCTCAGCATGGTTATGAACAGTTCATTCTCTGTACTGCAGATGTGATCCTCAGCACTTGGACCTCAGCTGTCTGATCTGTGAGGCTTCCTCAAAGTGAGAGATAAGGACTACATGATGAGTTTGTTATTTGATTTCATTGCATTAATATTTGTCACTGCAGCTGTATGTATGATCTGAGATGTGCCAGGTGAGGCTTGATTGGCCTATTTAGTCTTTCCAAGGATGTCTCTTATTTAATAGAGTCTGGACTAGGAGAATGCAGACCCAGCGTCTGTAAGCCAGGGAAGCTTCCATTTGCACTAGATGTGGACTTTGCATGACAGAAGACTCTTGGCAGCCTTTGATGTTCAAGACACGTAAAATATTTCATACGTTTAAGATTGAATCTGCTTAATAACTGGAATGGCAGAATGTGGGTTTGAAATGTAAATATCCAAAATGCAAAACTGCCTGTAATCAGGTGTCAATAGCAAGAGTATAGTTGAGTTTTTTCATTGAAAGCAAAGGCAAATGTGCTGACCTCAGTGAATGCAATCACAATGGAATAACTGATTTGACTGTGAGAAAAATAAGTGTAAAGTGTTAAGTATGTGACTTTCAATAGAAAAAAGACAACATGAACTTCCTTGCACAAGACCATCGGGCTAAACCTCATTGGGAATCTCAGAGACACTTCTTAGCTCAAACTGAAATAAATGGATCAGGTATATGTAGATGATCTATGGAGCAACTGAAAAAAGCATGAAGTTTACATTCTTTTACATTAAGGCAACGAGGAAGTCTGATTTCTGTACAGTCTGATTTCTATATATGTCCTGCTAGAGATGAAGTAGAAACCAGATCAGATCAAAGCTTCTGGGCTTTCTGAAAGGAGCGGGAACTACCCTAGAAGTGATCTTTAAGCCTTTCAATTTAGAAAAAGTTATTATGGTGGAAATAGTTCTTTATGACTTTTAGGAAGGTTCCACTCTGTCCTACTGCTCCTAGGAACATATTTCAGTCAGCCTTATTGAAGCCTTATTATTCAGTCAGGCTGTCTGTCTGACATATTGATGAGCTAGCTGAGCATAAATGCTTTTTTTTTTTTACAACTGATGCTCAAAAATCAAGTTTTAAATTATATCCCCTTAAGATAGAAAAAGAAGAGATCAAATTAAAGAAATATCTTAAAATCAAGATTTGAATGTTGACACGTTACAATTACTCTGTGGAGACATTTTCACATTTCAACACCATTTCTCTTGAATTTCACTAATCCATAAGACAGCATATACCTAATTGTGTAGTCTTCACACAGACAAACAGTGCTTCACTGTCGTTCGTGAGCTTCTGAAACTTGTTTGTCCTGAGATGTTGCCACACAGTCATGGCTCATTGAACAAATATATGTAAAGAATATATAAAGCAACAGTCATGGTGACATTTATACAGTGTTTTTTTTTTAATATTACTGAAACTAGTTTTATAAAACACACAATAGTGGCAGTGTATTACAGAAGGTGTTAGAACTCATTTGTCTTTCATTAATCCTTTCAGCAGCAGTGATTACTTAGGAGAACGTCCAGAATGAACAAGAACAAGAAGAGGAAAAATAATATATATAGTGTAGGTAAGGCAGACACATGGGAGAGAACTAACACAGACATATAATAGCTTAGAATTTTTAGGACTGGGGGGCGATCTAAAAGTTCTATTTCCAACTCTCATGGCGTGGGCAGGGACACCTTCCACTAGATCAGGTTAGTCAGAGCCCCATCCAGCCTGGCCTTGGACACCTCCAGGGATGGAGCATTGACAGCTTCTCTGGGCAGCCTGTGCCAGGGCCTGACCAACCTCACAGTGAAGAATTTCTTTCTAATTTCTTAATTGCAGGGACATACATTTTTATTTCACATTGGATTACTCCTAATGTAGCTATACATTCTAGACTAAAAGGTTTCCAATAAACAAAGCTTCTAGTATAATTGAATTTAAATAAGCACTATCTACTCAGTAGATAACTTTTTCCTTAATTTCAGCCTATTTTGCTGTTCTGACCAGCATGTCATTGACAGACACAATGATTTTAATATTTACAAGTAGATACTAATCTTTTATCTCCATCAGTCAAAGTGTAGGAAAATATACTACTTGCCCAGCAGCCTAAAAGATTTCTTTATAACTATAAAACAATATAGAAATGCAGAAATTGTCTTTATGCATTTATGTGGTATTCATTTTGTAAAAAAGGTAAAAAATTAAAAACAGAAACTGTCCTGAGAAATGTGTTAAGAATAAAAGCCTAGAGCTGTAGGCCTGGATCTGTGTAAAATATTAATGATAGTTCGATTTGCTTTGTCCTGTAGGGATTTATAATTTTTTGTTTCTTTTTAGAAAAATTTTAAAACAGCAACAAAATCCTGACCTGAAAAGGAACATCTGAAATCATATACAAATAAAATTCCAAAATAATTCTTCCTGTGGTCTTGTTGGAAGAATTTCAATGGTTAATGAATAAAAGGAAGGGTCAGAATATGACACATTTCTCAAAAGACTGAACATAATTTTTCTCCAGACCGGCTGGTGTTGGTAAAATATTATATCATTCCAGACAAGTCCATCATAGCATTAGTCATGGATTCAATAAATCAATTTTTAAACTATTTTCTAGACAATTTAGTAGTGCCAAATAATAAAAAATTTAGCATTCATGGATTTTTTGGATTTCTTTCCCAAACACAAAGCTACAATGTCAAAAGAGTTTCCTGACTTAGTTAAGTCTTAGAGCAAGTTGTCTGATGGGATAGTGCATGGTTTAAGGGTTTTCAACCATTTTGCAATGAGTTATACCATTTTTCCCCTTAGTTAGCTTTGGTACACAAACTTGCTGTTCTCTAACCTCAGCCAATGCTCTCTATACAAAAAACCCTGCAACAGCACCACCAAGAAACCTCATGAAGCACAACCTTAATGTTTTTTCTGCTTTAATACATGCTGTTTTTCTCTGACATAAATTCTAACAGTTATGTTTCTTGTAAACAAGAATTAGGAGAAAAATAATACATATTTTCTGACATGATTTTCAGGGAAGGTCTCTTTAATGGCTCTTCCCTGCTAAATAGGGCATTTTATTGGATGTGCACAAGTGTAAAGAAAATGTAAGTCAGAAAGGGGAGAGAATCATAGGCTTTATTGCACAAAGATTGAGTTAATAAATATGACTGAATCGTGAAGTGCACAAGTATTTAATTTCATTTAAAATCAACCATAAATCGTATCTTCCCAAATTGAATAAATCCAAATCATGAACAGAGAATTCTATGGTCCCATTGGATAATGTGAGCTTGTTTATAATAGTTTTCACATTAAATCTACCGCATAATGGACATCTGAAAAAAGTATTTGAGCCACCTATTAAATAAAGGGATGAGCATTTGTTTTTAATATGTCTTCCTATACTTTTAACACCTTCATTTAGACTATTTTATAATCTTTGATTTTTTAATCTATTTGCTAAACTGTAGCCAAGCACTTAAGATGCCCAGTAAAAATTAGCTATTAAGCCTGTGGCAGGAAACATACTAATCCTTGTTAAGTTCTTCACTCAGTTTATGGGGCTCCAGAACCAAAAATATTTTCTATCTACACTGTTAGCTGCAGAATGAAATCGAAAAAAATTGACCGCAACTACAAAAAATTAATGTAATTTCCAGTGACTTGCTCCCAATGAATCACAGTCAAAACAAAATGGTTTTCCTAACCTTGCTGATCTATATTTCTCTGAAACAGAGGAAAATCATGTGCCTTTCCCAGTGACGTAAAATTCTGGTTGGTATTTTGGGCATGATATAACTTCATGCCTTTGTGTTCTCAGAGGACAATAGAAAAATCAATAAAGAAATCCAGAATGTCCATGTGTTTTCATGATCTGAAAAAATAAGGTCAGTAGAAGGTAGAAATTAAAAAGTGACTACCATATTATTCCAGTTCACATCCCCTTTTGATACTAAAACTTTTACCTCGTTCTCAAATTGACCTCATACTTCCTACTATGAAATGAAGAGTCTGGGAAGAGTTATTGAGTGGTAGGTATACCTGCTGCAGTAATGTTAAAGAGGGGTTTTATCGCAGAGATCCTACTCAGAAGGATGGTCTGACTGACTGTTGTGGCTCCACAGAATTTCTTCATGGACTATGAGAGATTCACAGCTGGGAGCTAACAACCCAGCTCTTTCCTATTTTATATTTCGTAACCAACTTAGGTTTTAAGCCAAACGATTTTTGAAACAGTCTTCTATGCAGTTTGAGAGATTTGGAAGGATTCTTCCCCCTAAACACACGTGCATACAAATACCCCATATTAGATTATTTTTTAAAAATTTAATCAGATGTTGGGGATCCTCCAGCTGACACTAGAATTTTACTGCCCTTTGTCGCCCTCCAGTAGCTAAAAAACGGCAAATCTGTGGCTGTGCCACTGGTTGAGGCTCCTCTTTGGAAGAGCACTATCTTATTTCCTAAAGTGAGGACAATTTCTGCATCTTTGCCCGCAATCTTTTCCTGTCTTCAGAAGCTGGAGCCTATTGCCTATTTTTTAACCCCATATTTCTTCCTTTCTCCAATAACACACTGCCTAAATCAGCTTCTCCACTGAGCTGTGTTATGCAGATTCCAAGGCACTGTAGGAACTGACATTGTCAGAAGAGTAGGTAAACCAGAGGAAATGCTACAAGCTCCATCATTGTTCTGCAATAAATTCCCTATGAAGCCGGTGAATCTGATCTCCATTACACAAACAATGATCACTTGAAGAAGAGCTTGCTTCCAAGTTTTCATTCCTAACCTCCTCCACACTCACCCCCACAGTGTGCAAAGTCACTGTCTGTTTAATTTAAGCTATAGTTTCAAGAAATTGCAAAATTCCAGAGCAGCTCTGAATAATTTTTGATTTTGGGCCAAGATAAAAATTTATGAGTTAATTTTTATAAAAACAGATAGTGCCAGGTATAGGAAAATGAGGATACTTATTGCTAAGTATTGAACATTTATTGTTTAATTATAAAAAAGCCCCATTTTGGTTAAGATAGTGGTGCTCTGTATTGTCACTATATAAGTGCCATTTGTTGTAAAAATAAGTAACAACTACAGACTTGAAATCTTAAACCACACATAGTAATGCTTTTATTAGTTCACCCTGCATGAGTCATTACCCAGAGCTGTCAATAGAAATTCCTAAGAGACTTAACACCAGTGTCTCTCTGTTGTTGCTTCAAGTGCTCTATTGAAATTACTTGTGTCCTGATTATTTTGATCAGGTACACTTTTCTTAAGTGTATGATTGACTACCTCAGCTCTGTTTTGCTGCCCAGTGTTACTGGCATTCTAGTATGCCAATAATCTGTTTTCTTTTCTGCTTAACCTTTTAATCCTTCCATACATTTTCAGAGCACAGATTTGGACTTCTAGTCTGTCATTACTGAGAGACATTTATTCAACTATTTCCAAATGAATTACATTTTCTGAAATAGATTGGCATAAATATTCTTTGCTATAACAAAATGTGAAGGAAGGAAACAGATTTAATTATCCAAAATAAATTGCTGGCTCATGCTTCCACTATCTTATAGAAATTCAGAGGAAACTTTTTAATTAAAGCCAAGATATATTCTGTCTTATTTTTTCTATGTCTGCTTGTTAATTTACTTTCAAATTTCAGACAGATTTCTTTCTTTTTCTGCATACCTATCAGGACAAAAAAAAAAAATTAAAAAATAAGCAAATATGATTTTGAATGGCCTGTGGTAAAATTACCTAAGGTTTTCCCATTGTCTGATTTGAGATCTGCCAAGTCTAGAAGACCTCAGAGTTTCGGACTGATATTTTCTGACAAGGTGTCTGCTACAAGCTAGTTACCTAAGGAGAAATTTGACACGAGAGAATGACAATCAAAATAGATCCTCCAAAGAGAGGAATTTGGAAATGTTAAGACCTAGTACTTGAACCTTCGTGTGTGCTGGACACTGGAGCTTACTGTTTGGATAGGACTTGGTCTTCATATCAGAAATATGTTTTTTCCACTCCTATATTTTGCCAGTTCTTAGATCCTTGGGAAAAACATATTGTTGGCAGAAGCATAGTAGAGACCTTCAGTGATTTTTGGTATGTAATATTCCAGAAATTTCCTCTGTCTTGAGCATGCTCTAAGCAACAGAGTGATCAGAGTTTACTTCGCAGTTCCAAGTATGAGCTGTTCTATTCTTTGCTGCTGAAGTGGCATCTTGAATACAATCCACATTTCAAGAATAAGTGGGTCAGCCTGCATTTAGAGGAGGACAGCAAAACCAAGGAACCTGAAAACTTACAGCTTGTCTAGGTTAGAATGGGGAAGCAGTCTATTAGGATAGGACAAAATAGTGTTAAAATTAAGAAAAAAGTCTGAGGCTAGATGAATACATCTAAGTAACAGCAATGCTACTAAGTAACAGTAAAGCAATGGAATCTGCTGCTCCAGAAAGTTACAGAATCTATGCTACTAAATTTTTTTCCAGAACAGCAAAGTGTTACCTTTAGTGTTTGATGCATGCTTGCTCCTGTCTTGAAGCAGATAATGGATTTAAATGTTCCCTTCAGGCCTATGTTTGCCTAAACATGTATGTAATCATAAACATTCAAAGCAAGACATGCAATAGGAAGTTTTCCACTTTCCATCCTGCCCCTGATAAAGGTGGTAAAAACGGAAGACAATCTCTGCAATGTTTATGAACTGAGGCTTGTTGTAATTGTGAAAGTGAACGCAATTAAAAAATTGTATGAAGTAATATAATCTGAATCATTCCTTCAAGACAGTCTCTTTCCAGGGACAGAAGAATGCTAGTGGTCACGATGAAGAACAATATTAGAACAGTAGAAGGTGGTTTCTTAGCATTAATTGCATAAGCAGCTGAAAAGCTGCACATGCAATGTGTTTTGCATTGTTGAAACTTGAGTTGCTTCATCCCTCTTTCATTACCAGTTCAGATATCAGCAGTACTTTAGTTTAAAGCCCCTTTCACCAAATGGCCATCAAGCTCCATATTAAAGCACCACCTAAGTCAAGTTCGTGCACTATTAAGGAGCTACTCTCAATATTTGCATGCACAGTTGTCTGGTTAATAATTACCAGACCAAGTTAATGAGACTGAAAGAAATGTGAGACAAGGCATCAGGAGCTTTAGTTCATGGGGTGCTGTTTTAACTTAATTTCTGTTGTAAACTTTGTTAAAGAATGCTGCAAAAGGACTATAAAGATCCTCACCGTCTGCACCAAAATTTGCTTGCTCTTTGTGTAAAGTGATTGTTCAAGCAATGGTTCAAACTTTGTTACAAAGCTGATTCATATCTATACATGGTATCCCTAGTTTGCATCACCTGACAGAGTGCCGAAAGTGCAATGAATGCATGTTCTCTGTGGCAAACCATCAAATTCCACAAGGAAATGGTCAGCAATTACAATATCACATCTGTGCTTTCAATTTAGAGTAATCTTAAGAACTCCTGTTATTACTGAAGGTAATAACAAGTATGTATGTTATCATCCCATAAGACTGGTGGCTGATAATTATTGATGTTAGTTAGCAAGTGAATAATTTTGTATCTTTCTTCATGTTCTGTTTTCCACACATGCAGTGCAACAGCAGCCTTCTTTAAATTGCAGTTTCTGGTAGGCAGTAACCAGTAATACAGCTAATACCAGCTATTACAGACCTACTTTTTCTCATCAGTATTCCCCATCAGTAATTTTGGCTTGATCATAAGAAATAAAAGGTAAAAATGACTTTTAAAAATCTTATTAAAATCAGAAAAAAGGCACAAAAGTGAAAAGAGCATCCACACCAAACAAAATGGGACACAAGGAAACATGAGCAACTCTAAGTGTTTCTGCCTGCTTCCCCCAGTTTGCAATATGTTCCAATTAATGGAATATTCATAAGACTGTTCATAAGTTTGGGAAAGGAACTACAAAATGACAGATCTCAGTGAGATAGCATTCGTTAGACATAAATAGGTGCAAGTTTTATAAATTTGTTACCAAAGAGAACCTATACAGGGTGTGAGAAATCCATGATTAATGGTCTCAAGAATCCCCTACTTGGCCAGTATAGAGGCCATTTAGAAAAGGCAATTGCAAAAGAAGAAGCGAGCAGGACTAAATAACTCAATAGTTTTTAAGCCATATTTCTTTTTCCTAAAAATAAGGAAGAAACTCTTCAAGAAAATGGTGTTCATTTTGGTGTGGATTGAATTTCTGCCATCACACATTTCTGTATGTGCTTTGCAAAGACCAAGATGCAAGGAAAATTTCTGTCTTTCAAGTAAAGAGAAAGAGATTTGGGTTTTCAGTCTCCTGCAGTTCTGTCTAGTGAGTATGACTTTGAAGCCATCCAGCATATTTCCATATTAGGTTGAGGGGTTTGGAGACAGACACTAAATACCGTCTTAATCCAAATAAAAAGAAATTAGCACTTGGGTGTAATGATCAAGTGAAAAAGGAAAAGACCTATTGGCTATAAGAGATACAGATTATTCTAAGTATCTTATGATTTTGGTTAATGTCCACTGTAGAAGTAAGGCTAGAAGGCAGGCTACATGTCTGTGGAGTCAAAAAGTAGCAGAGCTTGATAACGCCACAGACCAGTAGTGATGTCCAGAAAGGAAACTGCTCAAATGAAATAACTAGAAATTAGTAGGTTATGAACTAGTCTTCTCTCATTGATGTTATGAATGGTTGTATTAAATGCTTATTGATTATTTATATGGAAGCCTCAGCTTTTAATCCTATTTTATCACAGAATCTATGTGCAGATGTGCCAGAAACATATTTTTCAGTCCTTATTAAAGAGACTTATAAGACACATGAGGTCAAATTGGTGTTGGCAGTTGAATTTACGCCCTGTAGCTGGAAATTATCAAAACAAAAATGAGCCTTGCTACTTCTTTTTATTTAAGTATAAAGTGCAAGATCTGAACATTACCCCAGAAGTACTACTGTTATTTCACAAAACTGTTGTATATGAAATGATCTTATGTGGATAATTTCATCTGTACTTCCTCAGATTTCTGACAAGGTCCGCTGAACCATCTGCCATGGGATGAAGCCTGTGCTAAGCCTATGCTCAAGCCTATGGCAGACTCCTTCTGCCATACGTCTCCCCAACTGAAACAATCTGCTATACATTGGAAAACCAAAACAATAGAATGACTTTGTTAGGTAAATGCCGGAAACTTCACACTCGGGTAACATTTTAGGAGTGGAAGACTGGATAATTAAAAAGCCCTGGCTGACAGGGGGAGGTCAAGCACGTTGTCCTGGGACTACATCATTTGTAAGGCCACTGGCAGCATATGCCAGCAATTTTCTGTACCAAGTAGTTTTCTGAAAAGCATCTTTCGAGTAACAGTCTTGAAAACTTGCTTTTCCATTTCCAAATATATTTTCTAAGAACTGTTCTTTAAAAGAAGCCTTTCAAGGATCTATAGGAACACTGCTGGAAAAAGTGCTTCACAAAAAAAAAAGTATGCCATTTTGATGAAAATCTCAAATTAGAATTACTTTTATCTTGCAATCTCAATATGTCTTGCACCAGAATAAAGAAAATAAATATAAAAGAACACAGAACATTTTTGCTGGCCAGATCTATTAATTTATGCATAGGGACATAATCTTGTGACATCTTGCAAAGCGTCATTGTATAATTGTTTTAAGTTTTTAAGTCGAAACATGTCTTAAAATGTGGTTAGAAAAAAAAAGTAACAAAATAAAACCAAAATTCCAGACATACTAGCACTAAAACAAAACCCCAAGCCCTGACTCTTTTAAAATGACACAACAGACCTCCTTGGAGGCAATGCAACACTAACTGGCCATCTAGATGTTCCAAACTGATTAAGAGCTCTCTCAACCCTGACCGACGTTTATTGATATTTGAGGACTCTGTCTCAGTGAAAAAGCATCCTCCCTGCTTTCTACAGCTTGTCAATCTCAGGTGAAGATGAACATGTTAATTGACTACCTTGTTAATTTATTAATGAGTAATGACAGAAGAAGTAGTGCTGAATGCTTATAAAATTCATCTTTCAGTGAAGAACTGTCTGCGTTTTAATACTTTTAACTACCTTTCATTACTAATTTAATCATCATTGTACATTATACTTAAAGATCAACAACACCCAGCAAACCGCTGCTTTATTATGGAGGTGAATGTATTGAAGAGGAAAGAATTACATGTACCAGACAACAGTTGGGGCTCTCATCTGTATTGTGTTACAAGGAGAGGTGAAACTGCATTAGCATTTGAAAGTAGGATGCAGAATAATTATATTCAATTAACTAAGAACTCCTTGGGCAGCAGCCCAACAGAGAACTACACATGACAAGACCAGGCAGTAAGAGAAAGAAGCAAACTGGTTTGAATTCTGTGCTAAGACTACCAAGCACTAATAAATATGCTGTTAAATATGCAGTTACAGGGAATGAATAGCTGCTTTAATACCTGTAGAATTGGCATTGTTTACTGCTTTGCAACAGTTCTGCAAGACCCACTGAGGCTTGCAGGTGGCTTTCTCTGCAAGAATGTGGACATGTTAAATACCTGTTTCCATACTTCACATTCTACCCTACTCCAAAAGGAAAGAAGTTTGCATTCATTAGTAGGTATTCCTGTTTCTATTAGACGGCAGTAGCAGCAACAAAACTTCATACCATTGATCTTATTCCACCACTAGCAGGACAGTAATTACTTGAAAATTTCACTTGCTGGGTAATGAAGCTAATGGTGCCTGTCTCTGAATTGGGAAGTAAAACACACATGATACTTAGAGTGGACACACAGAAGGTGTTTCAGACTGCTTTCAAGGCCCTGCCAGCAAGTGCCCCATCAAAGCAGAGTTAGTATTTCAGAATTGCTTCCTAGCTTTTGCACCCAAGAAAAGCAGAGGTTCTTCCCAGATGCCATGACTTTCACTGGAGCACATGTGGACACAGAGGCTTCAGCAGAAAACCTTAACTGTGAGTTTCTGTGAGAGAAGTCTGTGGTTGCAGCTAGTCAAATGCCTTTTGGGAGCATGCAACTTCTGTAGGATTACATCCTCTAAATATGATTTCTTCACTGAAAATACTAGCATGCCTTGAAATGATCTAATTTTCATGAGAATGAACAACAGGTGTTACAAAGACACATTTTCATGAAACATTTCCTGATGGTCTAATTTACTTCTTTCTATATCCCTTCTTTTTCATCTTCAAAGAATTCACAGAATCACAGATTATTCCGAGTTGGAAGGAGCATGCAAGCATCAAGTTCCAACTCTTGAGTGAACTTTAAAAAGTGATTTGTCTAGAGTACACAATCTCTTACTCAGCTGTTCAGCCCGTTCTGTTAATGTTATCCTCCTGAATGATGCAGGTGTCCTTCCTAGCTCATATCCTTTGTCTAAATTGGTCTATAGCACTACTCTCCATTTGTTTATCTCATGAGTGTAGTCATATGGAGGGATGGCAGTTAGCAGAGGAACTGCCACTGTTACAGCTTTGGCAGAGGCACTTTGCACTTCTACTTCCTCCCCAGTTCTTATGCCTCAAGCAGCTTTGTGGGTTTTGCCCTAGTTTAGATGCTAAGGCTGATGCATAGGTGTCCTGGGATACAATGCAACATTTGTGTATTCTATCACCATCTGTTCAAATGTGGGAGGAGTGGTGATCCTTATCTCTGTGGGAGATATCCTCTGCTGATGTGCCATCTGATAAGATCGGGGAATGATCATCGTTATCTATTCACAACCCATCCTTCCTCCAGAAGATATATTCCGTTAATGGGCCATTAGGTCCTATTGTGTGACTGATAAGATTACATCATCCCATTGGGAGATGCCCCAGTCAGGGGCAGGAGCCAAGCCTTTCCTACCTAGATAAAAAACTGGGGTTTGGGACACGAGGGCAGACCTTTCTACTGGATCCCAGAGGAAAGTCGGATCATTTCCACATCATCGCTGGATCTTCGGAAGAAAACTGCACCTTCTACAGGAGCACTGCTTCAACGGAACCACATCTGTCATCCAGGAGGACTGCAGCCACCATTTATACGGACTGCTACCAACACCCTGACTGACAGGGTGTCAGGTTGTATTTCTGACTGTGTTGGTGGTTGTTTCTTTTATATTATTGCATGTATTTTATTTTTTCTCTTTTCTTCTATTAAATTGTATTACTGACTTGGAGTCTCGCACTGGTTTTACTTTCAAACCAATACATTTATTGGCGCCCAACGTGGGGCACGAAGGGTACTGAGAAAAGTCAGTATTACAATTTTGTTTTCACCATGATTCTCAATATGCTTACATGGGTTTTATATCTTGCTCTCTATATTTTTCCACACATGGGGAACTATCTGCCAGCTGTAATGCTCCTGTGTAGACCAGGATATGGTACAAAAATTGCTTTATTGGCCTATTATGTCTACTGCATGATAACCTCTGAGGCAATGAACATAATCCGGAATATATACTCGACTTTGTTTGCTTGTCCTAGTCTAGGTTGCTACATCCGGGGCTTTAACAATCACACCCAGCCCTTGGGGGGAGGGATAAAGGATGATTTTTTCCAATCTTTCCGGCCTGATACAGTAGTTTTTGGAAATGTTGAGTTCCCGCTGGATGCTAAGGACAGTATAATATTGTTGTTAGTTCTGCTTTGTCTCCTCTGCACAGCCTACAACATGCTTAGAAACAAAACACTACATGGTGTATTGCTGCGTATTCTTGAGGAAGAAGAAAAAAGAAACAAATCAACTTCATCCACGTCTGCACAGAATGTCACAAAGAGGAGAAGAACCAAACAAAAAGCAACAGTGTCCGTGTCTATGCAAACTGTCACAGAGGAGGAAAAAGCCAAAAGCAAAGCAACAGTGTCCGTGTCTACGCAGACTGTCACAGAAGAGGAAAAAGCCAAAAGCAAAGCAACGGTGTCCGTGTCTATGCAGACTGCCACAGAGGAGGAAAAAGCCAGAAGCTCCATCAGCATCTCCACACAAACCATCACTGAACCAGAACAGCCTAGACCAGTAGCAGTTGCCCCCGTTCAGAAGAAGAAATCAAAGAGCAAATCAGTCCGCATAGTGACTGACGAGGACGTGGCAGGACCTTTGCACCCAGCAGAAGTGACAGAGCCAGAAATCATCACTCGCTCTCTATCCCTGGGTGAGCTGCGTGACCTGCGGAGGGAATTCACCCGCCAGACAAGTGAGTCCATCTTGACCTGGCTGCTCCGCATCTGGGACGCTGCAGCCAATGACACCATTCTGGATGGATGTGAGGCCAGGCAACTGGGATCTCTGTCCCGGGATGTGGTCATTGACCAGGGGATTGGAAGAACCCAAGAAACTCTCAGCCTCTGGCGGCGACTGCTGACAAGCGTGAAGGACAGATACCTTTGTAAAGAAGATCTTCAGGTGCACCAAGGAAAATGGAGCACAATAGAACAAGGTATCCGATGCCTGAGGGAATTGGCTGTACTGGAGATCATTTTCTCAGAAGATGAGAGATTTCCTAAGAGCCCAGACTGTGTCCGGTGCACGTCACAGATGTGGTTGAAATTCGCACGGCTTGGACCAGAGATGTATTCCCATTACCTGGCAACGCTGCAGTGGAGGGAAGGTGAGGACATGGTAGGCGTCTTGGCCAATAAACTAAGAATTTATGAGGACACTGTCACAGCCCCATTTCGTACCCATGTCTCATCCATAGAAACAAGGCTGGTGGAGCAAGTCCGAAGCTTGATTGAAGAGGGCCATCAGAAACTAAGAAAAGAACTTAAGGAAAACAACTACCAAATCTCTCCCAAACCAACAAGAGTTTCTGCCATTAGGAGCCGGCGTTCCTCAGGCAGGGAGAGAGGACACACTCCACGAGGTAACCTCTGGTTTTTCCTTCAGGAGCATGGAGAAGACATGAGGAAGTGGGATGGAAAACCCACCTCCTCCTTAGCAGCCCGGGTACGTGAGCTGAAAAGAGGGACACCTACCCCAAGAAGATCATCTAGAGTCGATGCTGCTCCAGTCTCTCGTGTACAGAACTCCAGACAGTATCAGAATGATGATATGACTGATCTTCTTGAAGGAACCTCAAGAACCTATTTACAGGGAAAGAGCAACGTGTACCAAAATCAGGAATAGAGGAGCCCTGCCTCTAGCCAGGTAGAGGAGAGAGATAATCGGATCTATTGGACTGTGTGGATCCGATGGCATGGCACATCCGACCCACAAAAACATAAGGCTTTGGTTGACACCGGCGCCCAGTGTACTCTGATGCCATCAAAGTATGTAGGAGAAGAATCCATCTCTATTTCTGGGGTAACAGGAGGATCCCAGCAGCTGACAGTAGTGGAAGCTGAAGTGAGTTTAACTGGGAACAGGTGGCAGAAATACCCCATCGTGACTGGTCCAGAGGCCCCATGCATCCTTGGCATAGACTATCTTAAAAATGGATACTTCAAAGATCCAAAAGGATATCGCTGGGCTTTCGGGATAGCTGCTGTAGAGACAGACGGCATTAGAAAACTGAGCACCTTGCCTGGTCTTGCAGATGACCCCTCTGCTGTGGGACTACTGAGAGTTGAAGAGCAACGGGTACCAATCACCAGAATGACAGTACACCGTCGGCAATACTGTACTGACAGAGACTCAGTGATTCCCATCCATGAAATGATCCGTAAACTGGAGAGCCAAGGGGTGGTCAGCAAAACCCACTCACCCTTCAACAGCCCCATCTGGCCTGTGCGTAAATCTGAAGGAGAATGGAGACTGACAGTGGACTATCGTGCATTGAATGAGGTGACTCCACCGCTGAGCGCTGCTGTGCCAGACATGCTGGAACTGCAGTATGAGCTGGAGTCCAAGGCAGCAAAGTGGTACACCACTATCGATATCGCCAATGCATTTTTCTCCATTCCTCTGGCAGCAGAATGCAGGCCTCAGTTTGCTTTCACCTGGAAGGGCGTGCAGTACACCTGGAATCGTCTGCCCCAGGGGTGGAAGCACAGTCCCACCATCTGTCATGGACTGATCCAGGCTGCACTGGAAAAGGGTGAGGCCCCTGAACATCTACAGTATATTGATGACATCATTGTATGGGGCAGCACAGCAGGGAAAGTCTTCGAGAAAGGAGAGACGATTATCCAGATTCTGCTGAAAGCTGGTTTTGCCATTAAGCGAAGTAAAGTTAAGGGACAGGCTCAGGAAATTTAGTTTCTAGGAGTCAAGTGGCAAGATGGACGTCGTCAAATCCCAACAGAAGTAATTAATAAGATCACCGCTATGTCTCCACCAACCAACAAGAAGGAAACACAAGCCTTCCTAGGTGCCATAAGCTTTTGGAGAATGCACATTCCTGAGTACAGTCAAATTGTGAGCCCTCTTTACCTGGTCACCCGCAAGAAGAACAATATCCACTGGGGCCCTGAACAGCAGCAAGCCTTCGCCCAGATCAAGCAGGAGATTGCTCATGCAGTAGCCCTTGGCCCAGTCAGGATGGGACCAGATGTGAAGAACGTGCTCTACTCTGCAGCCGGGAACCATGGTCTGTCCTGGAGCCTGTGGCAGAAGGTGCCTGGTGAGACTCGGGGTCGACCACTGGGATTCTGGAGCAGAAGCTACAAAGGATCGGAAGCCAACTACACTCCCACAGAGAAGGAGATCTTGGCCGCCTATGAAGGAGTTCAAGCTGCCTCAGAGGTGACTGGCACAGAAACACAACTCCTCCTGGCACCCCGACTACCAGTGCTGGGCTGGATGTTCAAAGGAAAGGTGCCTTCCACACATCACGCCACTGACACCACATGGAGCAAGTGGATTGCCCTCATCACTCAGCGTGCCCGTATTGGAAATCCAAATCGCCCTGGGATTCTGGAAATAATTACAAACTGGCCTGAAGGTGAGGCTTTTGGATTGTCTTCTGAAGAAGAAGAGGAGCAAGTGGCACGTGCTGAGGAAGCCCCACCATATAATGAGCTACCGGAAACTGAAAGACGATATGCCCTCTTCACTGATGGTTCCTGCTGAATTGTAGGCACTAACCGGAAATGGAAAGCTGCAGTATGGAGCCCCACACGACAAGTTGCACAAGCTACCAAGGGACAAGGTCAATCGAGTCAGGTTGCAAAGCTAAAAGCCGTCCAGTTGGCTTTGGATATTGCTGAACGAGAGAAGTGGCCAAGGCTCTATCTCTACACTGACTCATGGATGGTAGCTAATGCTCTGTAGGGATGGCTGAATCACTGGAAAAAGGCCAACTGAGGGAAACCCATCTGGGCAGCTGAGATTTGGCAGGACATTGCTGCCCGAGTAGAGAAATTGACCATAAAGGTTCGACACGTGGATGCACATGTACCCAAAAGCCGGGCTAATGAAGAACATCACAACAACGAGCAGGTGGACCGAGCTGCCAAAGTGAAAGTATCACAGGTGGATCTAGACTGGCAGCACAAGGGAAAATCATTCTTAGCTCGTTGGGCCCATGATGCCTCTGGTCATCAGGGTAGAGATGCAACGTACCGATGGGCCCGTGACCGAGGGGTGGACCTTACCATGGACAGCATCTCACAGGTCATCCACGACTGCAAGACCTGTGCTGCAATCAAACAGGCCAAGCGGGTGAAGCCTCTGTGGTACAGTGGACGATGGTCGAAGTACAGGTATAGGGAAGCCTGGCAAATTGACTACATCACCCTTCCCCAAACCTGCCAGGGCAAACGCTACGTACTGACCATGGTGGAAGCAACTACAGGATGGTTAAAGACCTACCCTGTGCCTCATGCCACTGCCCGGAGCACCATCTTAGGCCTAGAAAAACAAGTCCTTTGGAGACATGGTACCCCTGAAAAAATTGAATCAGACAACGGAACCCATTTCAAAAACGGCCTTATCAACACCTGGGCCAAAGAACATGGCATTGAATGGATATATCATATCCCTTACCATGCGCCAGCTGCCGGAAAAGTTGAACGGTGTAATGGACTCCTTAAGACTACTTTGAAAGCACTTGGTGGTGGAACCTTCAAAAATTGGGAAATGAACTTGGCCAAAGCCACCTGGATGGTTAACACCCGAAAGTCCATCAATCGAGCCGGTCCTGCCCACTCTGAACCCCTGCACACAGTGAATGGGGACAAGGTCCCTGTGGTACACATAAAAGGTATTTTAGGAAAGACTGTTTGGATTAATCCCACCAAAGGCAAAAGCAAACCAATCCGTGGGATTGTTTTTGCTCAAGGACCTGATTGCACTTGGTGGGTAATGCAGAAAGATGGGGAAACCCATTGTGTACCGCAAGGAGACCTAATTTTTAGTGAGAACTGTATGTAAGGTTTCATTTTGTATTATATATCTGTAAGAGGGTATTGGTTTGGGTATGATGTAGATGGTAATAGAATAAGGGGTGGATTATGTCCTGGGATACAATGCAACATTTGTGTATTCTATCACCATCTGTTCAAATGTGGGAGGGGTGGTGATCCTTATCTCTGTGGGAGATATCCTCTGCTGATGTGCCATCTGATAAGATCGGGGAATGATCATCGTTATCTATTCACAGCCCATCCTTCCTCCAGAAGATATATTCCGTTAATGGACCATTAGGTCCTATTGTGTGACTGATAAGATTACATCATCCCATTGGGAGATGCCCCAGTCAGGGGCAGGAGCCAAGCCTTTCCTACCTAGATAAAAAACTGGGGTTTGGGACACGAGGGCAGACCTTTCTACTGGATCCCAGAGGAAAGTCGGATCATTTCCACATCATCGCTGGATCTTCGGAAGAAAACTGCACCTTCTACAGGAGCACTGCTTCAACGGAACCACATCTGTCATCCAGGAGGACTGCAGCCACCATTTATACGGACTGCTACCAACACCCTGACTGACAGGGTGTCAGGTTGTATTTCTGACTGTGTTGGTGGTTGTTTCTTTTATATTATTGCATGTATTTTATTTTTTCTCTTTTCTTCTATTAAATTGTATTACTGACTTGGAGTCTCACACTGGTTTTACTTTCAAACCAATACAATAGGGTTTCCCACTAGAAGTTAATCCACATGGTCTTCTCAGTGTTTGTTTAAGTCACGAAATCAGTAAGGTTTCTGATAAGATTTTGGTGTGCTATCAACTGTTGCTATAAATCTAGCTGTAACTTAGATGAAGACTACTGGAAATGCTGAAAATATCCTTATTTTAAACATTTTAGTATTATTATAAATACATTTATTCTGGAGTTTTCAGACCATTACTTTCTGTGGCAGTGAATAGCTCTTAATATTTTCCTTTCATGAAAATATGAGGAAAAAAAATGGAAAAATAGGATTACATTCATTAATACTTCCTTATAATACAAACTCCAGGCTTGAGCAGTCCCTCAAGATGGCTTTTTCTACATACATTAATGATTTATGTTACATAAGAATAAGTGGTGACAGAAGAACTATAGTAATGGTTATGAAAGAAAGAAAGGACTGAAAGGCAGATGAGAACAGACTTTTTTTTATCATACATTTGAATGGTTTGTTAGTTTCTCTTCTGTTAATAAATTCTGTAAATAAACTTGAATTGTCACTTAGGTGCAAAGATGGCTTTGGCAGCCTTTCAGCATTGCCCTCTCAAGTCAGACCTTGGAGACATGTCTTAAAAAATTCTGACAGGTCCAACAGGATCAAGGAGGAGAAAATCTGTATTCATTTTATCACTTGAAACACACATAAGTATAGTCAGTGGTGGAAGAAAATAGAAGCCCTTAAGTTTCCAGAAGGCTAACTCTATAAACTTTTGACGTATTTAAGAAAAAAGGGAATAACCTCAGAAAGATCTCCAGGAAAAGTAAAGGAGAGAAATACAGCAACATCTTAAATAAACCACATTAATCTTCACACCTTCTAGGATTTATTTCTTGTAATTTGCATGGCAAAATAAGTGTTATCTGTAATTGGATTTTAACATGTATAAAATGTTAATGATGCATTTTTTTAATCCATAAATCTTAGAAGGGAAAATAATTTTGAAGAGGATTTTAACAGTGATTGATTTTTACTCCTTGCTAATCCTTTCTCTTGGAGTTTCAGATAAAGGTTTGTTGTTTGGTTTTTTGTTTGTTTGTTATTGAGGTTTGTTGTTTGTTTTTTTGTTTGTTTGTTATTGATGTTGTTTTGTTTTTTTCCTGCAAATAATTACTCAGATGATCCAGAACTCCATAGGAATATTCTATTCAGCTTCAGAGGACTTTTGAGGGTATTTAGTAAGAACAAGGACTATAGTTTCTTTAAGTAACATAAAATCACATCTTTCTATGATTTATTGTTGTGTTTTCTCCGTTTGGCAAATTCTGTAGAACATTTGGCTCTGAATTGCTGTTGCCATAGAGAATGAATCTTCCTCTTTAAGAGACAGAGACCTCTGATTATTCAAATGAGCTGCATTGCTATGTTGGGCTGTCTGTTGTTTTTTCAGGATATCCAAAGTGACATCTTCCTTGGCTGCAAGTCAGGCATCTTATCCGAAAAGTGCTTGGCCTGGCAAGTGCATTTTTTTCTCCCCTTGCAGAAACTAAGAGGAGTCTGCTACTGCTGTGAATTATGGAGAAGGGAAGCCACTCTTTATTCCTATTTGGAAAGCTGTCCTTTGAAGATGGGAAACCTACTGATTTTAATTTCAAACATATTCTTCTACATGTGGGAAGAATCAACATCTTAAAATTCTAAATTTCTGCAGATTGCAGGTGATAACAGTAGAATTAAATAGGAAGATATCTACCAGAAGAATGGTACACTTTATTTTCATGGAAGCGAGCTTCAAATGAATAGGAAAAATATATTTCTGAAGTCTCATGTCTCAGTACAAATTTAGATCAAGACTTCTTCTGAATTTAATTTTTCTAGTGAGAGATTTTTTTTAGACCAGGCCATGGAAGTAATGTTTGCAAATTCATTTTTTGAATACTTTCTAAAGTCAGACTTATCTTTCCAAAGTTTATTTTCATCTCTTTTCTTTTAAAATTTTATTACTTATAAATAAATATTTATAGATTATTACTCTGCTACCATTCTCATCCACAAATACATTCTTTGCTCCCGAATGAACTGTCTCTGTAAAATCCAAGAACAAGGGTTTTTTCTCCCTAGAAGAGTCATGCTGTTCTTTCCCCTTTTATGGCTCCTTTTCATGGAAATTATGTCAGCAAAGTGAAACAACCCAGAATCATGTCAGTGTGCACAGCATGTCAGAAAGCTCTTTATAAATTAACACTCTGTAATGCATTGTTTGTCTTTACAGAATATGAATGCTGAATAAATGTTTTTTGGGCATTTCCTCTTAAAAAAAAATTCGAAGCATTCTGTGGGTCTTCATGATTAGCATTTTAAATATTAAGAAATTCTGTAAGTGTTACTCACTATAGTTCTATGATTATGTATTCCTTTGTATAACAGCTTAACTTTCATCAATATTTGCCCTATCTTTGACAAGACCAATGGAAACCAATTGCATTTTTCTTCTTTTAAACTTCACAAGAGCAAGAGGTAGCTTCTAAAGTTTATGCATACTACTCCCAGAATGTATTTTTTTTTCTCTCTCTCTTTTTTTTTTTAACAGCAACGTGAGAAGATAGAATAAAGAACAGTGTGTGGCAGATGCAATTCATATTGATTAGAGTGCTTTCAGAAGAATCTCATGCACAACTGAAATGACGGTGATAATTAGAAAAGGTTAGAGTAGAAGAGCAGAGTTTCATGAGTGCAACAACTTTCAGCAGTTTCTTCCAGAGGCAGTATGGTCTCCTACTATCTGTCCTAGGAGAAGGTCTTTAAAATCAGCTTAAAATCTTCTAAGACAGGTATGATGGTCCCAGGCTTTTGAACCTGTGAACAACAGAGTGATCTTTTTCTGTGGAAATTCCATTTATACAGCTCATAAATTGTACATGCAAGCTATGTGATGTGCTTCTTCCACAGCTTTCTAAAGCAGTTTAGAAGCTTGAGTGGTATTCACTTTCTCCAGTGCTATTTTTGCACGTGACTGCAGGCTTGCCATATAGATAATTATCCTGAAAACAGTATCCAGATCTAGAGTGGCAGTCAACAGGACTTTTTTAGTGTGGATTCAGAGGTTTTTACATGTACAATTTTCAACTTCAAAGCTAAACGTGGCTGCACTGCAGGAAGTTGTGTCTATCAGTGATGAGGTAAAATAAGAATAAAAAGTGGTTATGTTATTATATAACCTTTAATGGGAATAGAGATTTGCAGGTGGAAATAAGACCTTCAGTAGAAGAAATCCAACCTCATTCTCCTCTGAGAGATGCCAGAGCAACCACTATCATTTCCATACAAATGAAGTAGTTTAATGGGTAGAGTTAATTCATATTTCCACTGCCAGTTTTATGCTAAGAGAGTTCTACTGGTGTCATTGGTTCCATGCTGGTATAAAACTAGAGCAATATGGAGAGAAATTGAGTTTTTCCTGAATAACAACCAACTATACCCCTTGTTTTCATAAAAGAAATTTGAATTATTTCATAGAGATAGTGTAAACAAAATGGAGCAGTACTTTTAGCCAGTATTGTCTTTCAAGACTCTTTAAATTGACCCAACAAATATGTCTGGGTGGTATGTATGGCAGCTGGTGAATAACTGGGGACAGGAGAAAATTTGCATCGGAGGAGGACTACAGTAAACTTACAGCTAGATTTTGCCTCTCATACTGTGTGGGAAATATGCGCCTACTTGCTTTCATGGCTCTCTTCCCATTTTAGCAAGCTACCAGTATTTCATCTATGCCTCATCCCCTTGCAATGAACTATTTTTGTAAAGAGATCTTAACCACTGTGTCATACTCAGCAATGTAGAAAACAATTTAGAGTTCAAGCCCCGAGTAATGAAATTATTGAGATATTCTAATATTCTGTACCTACTTGGGCATCTAAATAGGTGTTAATCTGACTTTTATTCCAAACATCACTTTTTGCGGTCTCCTTTTTAATTGCTGGGATATGAAAACAACAGTGTTTAAACCAAAGCCATGCAGAGTAATCAGACTGAGTTGTTGCTGTTCAATACCTCTTGTCTGTGTAACAAGCTGTGAGGCCAGAGGATGAACAGGAGCACAGAGTGCAGAGTAACTGAGTAGTTACTGATGTGTGAAGGTGGGCAGTTCTCTCGGAGCCTGCAAAGCTTCCATCCCTGGGCTTGGCTCTTCTGTCATCGACCATTTTTCAGAGACAGCCATTGTCTTGCTGAACACTGTAGAGTGGTCAAAGAGATCTGGGAAACTGGAAATGTGTCTTAGCTGCTTGAAATAAATAGGGAGTATGGCCTTTATAAGCCAAATGTGGCAAAGGAGACATGAAATGCATGGACTGGTGAGTTGGACTAATATCAAATGGAAAATGCTTTTAAAAAAACGGCTTTGATTCAAGGGGTCAAAGCAATCTTCAGATTTTCCATTTTCTTCTCCCTTCTTGCAGTTCAATTTAAATTTTGCATTATGAAGGTAGTGGAAAACTTTTAAATGAGCCCTGAGGATCGCAAGGGAAAAATATTCTAAAACAGACCTCTAGGAGTACAAACTTCTGAGGGTTAGTTTTGTTTGGGTTTTTTTGTTTTGTTTTGTTTTGTTTTAATTAGAAGTATATCTAGTATGCAATTTGCTGTAATAATTTTCTTATTAAAAAAAGAAAAAAGATAACCTCAATCTGAAGATTTTCAATTGTGAATTAAGAGTCCTAATGCATTATTTAGTTACTAAAACATTGACTTCTAGTTGCAGTTGTATTGGGAAGAACAAGCGTCTTTGTAGTCTGCAGTTTAATCAGTTTATGCAGGTGAAGGAAACGTACTGATAGTGTAGGAGTAATGGACTTGTTTTCGCAGGGAATTTCATGACTTTGCAACAGCATACCATCCCACAGGCATTACAGACTCAACCCTTATCTTTTTGTCCAAAGTCAGGTAAAGCAAGTGGAAAACAAATAGTTAAAGCACTTGGCTTCTGAACCCCTGTATGCATTTGCTATTGATAGAGCCATATTGATAAATGCCATTTTTCTTCATAAAATATAGAATATATTTGTAGCTGTTATGAGAGCAGAATGAAGCATTATAAGCCTATTTTTTTCCCTATAAAACTGCTTCACTAATTAGAAACAAAGCTTTAAGACTGTCGTATCAGGCATTGGAAAACTGTTTGGCCTTTTCTACTACAAAACAAAAACTGTCTATATTTGTCTATATTTTACCAATCTATATTTGCAAAGCAGATATAGGCACTGCTCTGTCATCTAGAAATAACTGCAAAGCTTGCACACCTGAACTGGTTTTTATACAGAAGAGGATTTTTCACATTTATTAATTTGGGCCAATATACAGGAGAGCTAGAGAATAGCATGCAAGTTGTGGGAAGTGCATATACAAGAATAGAAGAGAATGCACTGAATTCAAGTTAACCTTTATATATTAGTCTGTCTCTGTGGCTTATTATCAGATATTACTGCTGCAATCACCTGGCAGAATAGGAAATCTAAGAGGCTGATTTGAAAAGCAAAACACCTGATATTCATAACGCCTGAATTCTTCCATTTTCATTTGCAGATCTTTCTATTATTTAATTGCCTTGGAGAAGTTGCTTGAAAGAAAAACAGAGCCTGTTGCTTCTGAGTTCGCAGGTTGAAATTTTGGTATACTTCATAAATATATATATATATATATATATACAAGTTCAAATTTGGGACCTGATGTCTGGTAGAAAATTTTGGTGGTGAGGAAATAGATTTTTCCTTAATCCTCTGGGAAGTGCATTTCTGACTTTAGACCTGGGAATGATATGTTGCTCTTCTGCCTTCTGTTTCACTGAAATGGATACTTACTGTATATATCACTTATCCTGATAACCTTCTACAGTGCAGCACTGAAATCATCACTGAAAAATTTCACACTGAAGTGAAATAATCCTCATAACATCATAACAGTCAAAGATTCAAAACATGATACTGTCAGAGCAAATGTGATTTCATGGATTCTCCTGGAGATGTTCTTGGTCTAGTTTTGTAAAAGAGAGGGTGAGATTTTCTCCTTCTCTTTTCTTTGTTTGTTTAATGAAAGTAAATATCTGAACCAATTTCTACTAGACAGTATTTTGACAGAGCATGATCTTTGAGTTTTTCCAGAGCCTGCTTCTTGAATTATTACATAAAGACCTGTATCACCTGCATCTGACTTTAATAAGCAGATGTATGTGATTACAAAAAAACTATATGAAAAATTTACACTTTTTTATTTTCTAAACTTTGCCTAATTTGGAAATTGAGAACGATATTTTCTTTTCCTACTTTCTTTGTCTGAGCTTAATGTTCTTGCTAAATAACTCTGCTGCTACTGTCTGGCTGCTCTTACCACTCCTTTCTGTCCATTTCTGTCTGATTTTAATACTCCAAAACTTGTGTCCTTTTCATATTGGAATAAGTTCTTGCCAATGTTGTTTGCTACTCAGCATTATCACACATATTCCTCTGCAGCCCAGTAGGATCCCTCAATGTCTGACTCCCCTCCTGACTGTCCTTATTCACCTCCTTCTTTTTTATTCTTATCCTTTTCTAGACCTTGTTATGTGAACACCTATCACAGAGCACTTAATAAATCATAGTGTTTTGTAAAAGTAAATGTTTAAGCAATTGGTTATGCAGGGGGTGTTGGAACTAGGTGGTCTTTAAGGGTGCTTCTAAACCAAACCATTCTGTGATTCTGATTGTCACTGATTTTCCCATTGTTTTCTATTAGAAGAATGACAGTATTTTTAAGAATTTATGTAATCTATACTGTTTACTAAGCATCAATAAAGAAAATTGAAAGGAATGATCCCTACATATTTTCATTTAGGTTATACTCAGGAAGCAATACATGTAAAAATACGTGTTAATAGACAGGGTCTGTGAGCTTCTCAGTAGTTATCATGCATCAGGAACTGCTATGAACTCGCCAGACTTACTTTAACACATGCCAGGGACTGCAGGCCTGTGGGGTGATACACCACAGTATGGCATCAGAAAAAAAGCCTCTAAGAAGACAGAGCACCAACAGCTGGGGTGGTGTGAATTTAAAGTTTGGCTTTCTCATTAATTACATGCCTTTTTCCTACATAAAACATTGTTAGGTCACCTGAAAACTGCTGTGATGTGCTGAGTGTCTTTGAGCTTTTCTTGTGCTTGAAACTTCACAAGATAAGAGGTTAAAAGACCGTTTTTTGGAAAGGAGAGGGTTGTGCACATCTCCTCCTCTGAAAGACAGCAAGACAGCATTAGATGCCATGGGATCCCTGGCCCCCAAGACTGATTGCTAGGGTATTTTTGGACTTTCCTGATCCTTCTCCTTTTCAACAACAGATTTTTTCTTTCTTTTCCTTTTTTTTTTTTTTTTTTTTTCAAGACTCATAAATTCAAATGCTCCTCGTTTAAGAGAAATCTTGAAAATATAAAACTAGTGGGAAGTTACGGTCCAATTTCAACCCTCAGCAGGGGTGCCAAGAGATATAATCTCACGTACCTGCTACAAACCACAGAAGCCATGGTTTCACTGCCCCTCTCTGCCCAAGCAATCCATTCCCCATTTTATTTATATCTTGTGGTACCCCTTTAAAAGAAATATTAATAATAATATAGCCATTAATTTACTAGCTATCTTAAGATGTACTTCAGATAAATGTATCAGTCTTGCAAAGCATACTACCATCATTAATATAATAGTTCTGAGATGCCACTAGGCAAACAGACCATTATGCAACCTTTATAGCTCTTATAGAGCAATGCCTCAAAAGGCATATAATTTTAAGCTTTTCTCAAAGTCTTATGAAGGTCACAGAGCTTAAACACTTAGAGACATTGAACTGAGAAAGATTTCCCGCACCAGTGACTCGGCTCACCCTCCTATTTTGGGCAATCAGGTCATACAAACTCTTGAAGGAACTTAGCAAGCTCCTTATATATAAGTATTCAGACTCTTTTGAGCAGTGAGGAAATTGCAACTAATGAGTCAGTTATCTCTGGAATAAAGAAATACACCAATACCAAGTAGTGGCTTCTAAATATGATTATGTATTAGGAGCACATGGCCTTGGTCAATGTACTTGCAGATTAGGTATGGAACTGTATGCATATTTTGAATTTGCAAGAGTGTGACTGAACTAAAAAAATCTGCTGTTTTTCGGGTAGGCACAGAGTGTGTAAATTTTCATTCATCACATTTATCTTCTTTCTTCTTTATAGCTAACATTTTAAAGCACAATATTTTAAATGTAAGCTCAGAAAACCAATGCAGATTGAAAGAAAGTGCTTCAATACTATTAATATATTAGTATTTTAAACAACTCAGCTGAGTAAATCTTTCCCATAACATTTCTGATCAATGGCAAAAAAAGGTCTCTTCAGTTCAAAATGTTAAATATTATTTTTGCATTCCACTTGCAAAAAGGAAGACATATATAAGAATTCTTTTTAAGCTTCAGGTTTATAGAAGCTGTTTCAAATCTGTCATCCTAAGAAGATGAAGAGGCACTCAGGGCTGCAGAATGCTGCATGTTGATACTAGAGACAGAATCTGAGATTTTCTAGCAAGTGGATTACCAAGGTGTAACACAGCAACACACCAGCTATTCTGTTGATTAATTTGGTGAGGTAGTTGCATACAAGAGTAAAATAATAAGATTTTTCAGTGTTCTGTCTTTAATTTTCAGTATCTCTGGTGAATTTTGTGGGTATCCTGGCTGAATGTGTTGCCACTTTTCCTATCCGTTTTTATTAATTTACTGTTCTAATGTTAGCCGGGCAATAGATCCCAAGTAGACGTAAAGGCACCCTTGTTCTGGGGACCACATTGTTTGCTCTGTCACAGGAAAAAGCTGTTTGTAGTTTAAGAAGTAGGTAAAATAATCTGTAATAAGAAAATAGTCTACAATAAGAATTATATAATCATTAATATGTAATATATGTATAATAGTCAGTAATAAGCTTATCTATTCACTAACAGACAGAATAAATGTGGTGCCAATGAAAAATCAAACCATGGACTTACACTGCAGCTTAAATATTACACAACTGGAGAGCCCCAAATTGTCTGAATTTTAAGACCATATAAACACACACAAAAATAACCTCAGCTGCTGCTCAAGCTGGCCTTTACTGTTTGAAACTTGGCCAGCATTGCTCAGAACTTGTAGTGTTTTTATCTATGAAGTATGTTCTGCACTAATAAATCACAAGGACATTTCACCACGTCCTGCTCTGTATTGTTTTTGCCTGGCACTGTGTCTTGCTCTGCCCTTCTGATACCAGTGGAACCTATGCTGCTTGCTAATTTATGCTTATTTTAAATAAAATTTCAACTTCTTCTAAAAACAAAATATCAACAAATTCACTGTTCATAATAACTTACCATGGAATAGTTGTCACCATGTCTAGAGGAACACTTGAGGCTCTATTCACTTTTTTAAAGAAAATTTCAAGGAGGGACTTAGCACAGCATTTTTTTCCCCCAGAAAATACGAAAATTTGCCTTCTGAATTTTTTTAATATGGAGAAATTTTGCTATAGAGAAACTTTGAAATGCTGAGGTACGCAGAATGATAATGACACAGTTTATTTTCCAGCAGAAGTACATTTTTTGTAGAAGTTCATTGGTAGCTTCTGCATAGATAAGAGCATGTTTCTGCCTGAATAGATCCTATCATATTTGTTCTGAAATGGGCTGGTAAGTTAAGGTGAGATAAGATATTATAGACAAAAATTACTCCTCTCATATTAACTGAAAGGAGGCAAATGAAGTCTTTTTGTTCTTACATTCCTTCGTCTTTATCCTTTGCCTATTTTATATGATGGGTTTATGGTGAATTACATATTTTTTTAATTCTATTTTTTTCTGTTACGTATGAATCTCTGTCTAAATGCAGTGTTCTCATATGTTCTCTACCATAGCACTAATCTCAATGGAATTTTACAAAACTTGCAGTACTATTAAGTTGTATCCAGCTGATTCCATGGCATACAGGAACATGGTTTATGTCCTTTAAGGATATGTTGGAGCAGATACAACCACTCTAAGGTATAAAAACAAAATCATATTCTAAAGGGAAGGAGTCATGATATTACTGCATCATAATAATAATTAATATTTTGAAAATAATAGAGAGTTATTGTGAATTTACCCCCGTCATTGAACAGTGCATCAAAACAGTATGTTCTGAACTTCATCCTGTTTTCTAAAGCCACTTTTCTATTGGGTGAGTATAATAAAATGACACATAGACCTGACTGCCACTTATTTCACAAAATAAAACCATTCAAAGCTTGATGCTTCTATATTAAATTTTTGTGCAAACTTGGCTGTGTTGTATCACAACCGAAAGGGTGTCATACCCAGAGTTCTCATCTGGAACTGGTTTGAAATATTTGAACATTTATTCAATTAATTAGATAATCCACAGATTCAATTAATTTTACTTCAAAACACAGACACTTCACAACATAATTTGCCCAGATAGCAAAGTCAAATGTCTAATTCAAAGAACATAAAAAACAGTCTTAATTTTGTCTGGGGAGAAGGACAAAACAAGCGTAAACCAGAACTCCCATATTCTAGTAAAATAACACAGAAATGTAAATTTAGACAAAATTTAATAGATTGGTCTGAAAAACAAATTGGTGCAAAGGACATACAGTATAAATATTCAAAGAAATTTTTATTACAGACATGCCTTCATTTTCAGCAAGCCTGAAATAGTTGATATTCAAAATTCAGCCATCTACTAATGGTATATAATAATACAGCACTGCAGTGTTCAGTTTTAATCCAATTTTCACATGGGAATTGTGACCTGGAATAAACTTTCTTATGGACTGTTTGCAGAGTACAGGAAGGAAAATACATGTATCATGGTCATTGATGTAAATAAGTTTCTTCATAATGTTTTGAAATGGTACATTCCTGAATCATAGAATTTATGATGCTTTTTATTTAAATTTTTATGTGTCTAAGTAAAGCTTTCATGTTCAGACATGTTATTCTCGGAGGCCATTATCTTCCAAAGACTTAGCTTTGTATGTTGAGACTCTCCCCTGGAAATGTATAGCTCACATATCAGGAAGTTTAGAGGGATCTAAATGAAGTCATTAACCCTGAACTACAGGGTATTAACAAGAGAAGGATTGGCAAAATGTTGCATGTCAATATCTGTATCTGTATCTGCATTTTTAATTTATGTGTATATTATCTTATTTCATGGCAATCCACAGTAAATTCACTGTGTCTCTGGTCATACAAATCACCTCAACTGGCTCCTTCTTAAGGTTGTTTTAGTGCTTGCTGCCAGGTTTCTGCAGGTATCTTCTTTTCAAGGCAATTTTCATTTACCCCAGTGACCTAATCTCTTCCTTTCCTGTTAAATTCAATTGACACATATACTTAGGGCCTTTCAATTCTCAGCATCTTCGACAGTCTTGCTCTTTTCAAGGCAAATATGTTTCAGGTCCAGCAAGTCTTTTTGTTTCTGTCTACAGAATGGGATGAGAGGGCAGAGTCCACAACAGAAGGGTACTCCGACTGCTTAAATCAAACAAGAGCTATCTCTTAACAATACTAATTCTCATGGTAATTTCAATTGTAGCCGATGGGCCACTGGTGTAGCTGATGGCTGACAGAAAATGAAGTGATTCCAGAGGACCAGGTTTCAACTACCTGGTGCATTTGCAGACAAAAATGAGACATCTCAAACAAGAACATTTTTGTTAGGGGACAGCATTCTACTTTTTCTGACGCACAATTTTGTGCATAACTTCATTTTTTCCTCAACATGACTGTTCAGCCTTTTCATTTTTCAGAGACCAAGTAAGTTCTAAAGAAATGTCATAGGGGTTAGCACATAATATTGCAAACTCAAACATAATTGGAAAGTCTGAATCATTTGATAATGGGCAATTTGATGAGCCTGGATGGATACACAGTGTTTGGCCTAATAGATGTTGATAAACTCTTAACAACAATAATCACATCCCATCAATGCTACCATAATGCATCGGCTTTTCAAACTGAAGCCATAGAGTGATAGAGAAGACTTTCAGCAAAATCTGGAAGGGGTTCTGTTGAGGCATCTAAATTAGACCATTACGGATTTTAAGTGCTTCAGTGATAGTTTTTAGATTGCCAGCTTTGATTTATGTAATTTATAGTTTGCAATACACAACATGCAGATTGCCTCAGCACTTATCAAAATATGAAGTAGAAGTTTGAAAGCATTTAAAGCTTGTGCTACTATGGGTGGACCAGTCCTTGAAGCACTGGGGCTCAGAAAATCTCAGATGTTAAATCAGAATATCCAGAAAATTTTCACAAAATACGTATTTTGTCTCACCACTGCTTTAGTTATTCCTTATGTATGCCCTTCTTCTCTCAAAAATTCTATTTGACCTGTGCTGAAACTGCAAAAACAAGAGTTGGAAAGTCTAGCTGTGATAAAGTATATAGAGAGTGATGACAGTTTAGTGAACCATTAATTATCGTCTCTGAAGATTAATACTGTGGATATGCATGTTTACTGAATGATTCTGTAGGCACAGATATGCATACCCTCTGGGAGATGGCAAGTCTACCAGCTCTGGGTGCATTTTGAGAAAGATTTTAAGGTGCCTGGTAGACAAATGTAGATCTCTGAAAACAAAGTGAAGCCTGCAACCTTATAAAAACGCTGCTTCCCTCAAAATGAAAATCTCTTTACATGGACAAAGAACTGAAGTCTTGTTCTCTGAATGTGTCTCCTGCATTGTCTACTGCAATGGGTACCCTTTAGATTTGATGAACCTCACATCTAGCTTTGAACTGCGGGACAGATTTTGACAGAAAATATGATTCTCTTTGTTTGTCAATATATATGCAGGCTAGACATTATTCTTCAGTGAAAATGTGTTTTTGGACAATCCTGTCTTGGCTGTTGTGTGCTGGGCCATGTGAAAAATCTGAATGTTTTCAGCAGGGAGCATCTTTCTATTGTGCAGGATTAGGCCAGGTGAAGAGAGGTATAGACATGATGCAGCTGAAGATCTAGCCCAGAGCCCCTGAGAGAAACAGAGAGCAGACAAGAAGACAAATATCAGAGAGAGTGGAAAGAAGGAAGTTCAGAAAGTTTGGGGCAGTTGAGGAAAGTCACTGGAACATGCTGTACTGGGATAAAGCACAAATGTTACTCTTTACCAAGGCATTGTCCTGGAGAAGCTGTCAGCCTGTGGCTCACTCAGACAGGTACATTGTTCACTGAGTTAAAACCTGGCTGGATAGCCAGGCCCAGAGAGAGGTAGGGAATTGTGCTTCATCCAGTTGGTGGATTGTCACTTGTGTGATTCCTCAAGGCTCAGTACCAGGGACCAGCTCCTTTTAGTAATTTTATTGAAAATCTGGTAAAGAGCATTGAGGACAGTCTCAGTGTCCTGCAATTGACACTAATTTGGGTGAAGCATTGGTCTGCTGGATGTTAGGACAGGCTGGATAGATGGGCAAGACCAAGTGGCGAGTCCTGCAAGTCTTCCAAAATTCCTTGCAGTGCTACAGTTTGGGGAATGTCACTGGAAAGTGGCCCAGCAGTAAAGGACCAGGAGTGCTGGTCAGGAGTGGCTGCACACGAGCAGCGTATACTGAGGTGGCTAAAAAGGCCAAGGGCATCCTGGCTTACTACTGTCAGCAGTAATGTGACAGCAGAATCACATCAGTGACTGTCCCCAAATACTCAGAACTAGCGAGGTCACACTTTGAGTCCTATGTTCAGTTTTGGGCCACTCACAAGAAAGACATTTAGATGCTGGACTCTGTCCAGGAAAGGGCAACAGAGCTGGGGTAGGTTTTGGAACAGAAGTCCTGTTAGGAGCAGCTGAGGGAGCTGGGATTTTTTAGCTTGGAGAAAAGTAGAGTCCGATGGTGAACTTATAGCTGTCTTCAATTCCCTAAAAGGAAGTTGTATCCAGGTGGGGGTCAGCCTCTTCTCTCAGGCAATAAATGACAGGACAAGAGGAAATAGCCTCATGCTCCTCCAGGGAAGGTTCATATTGGACATTAGAAGAAATTTCTTCATGTGAAATATGGGTAAACACTGGAAAAAGCTGCACAGGGAGGTAGAGGTACCATCCTTGGAAGTGTTCAAGAAAAAAATTGGTTTAGCATTTAATATCATGGTCTAGGTTGGCTACTGGTCAAAGGCTGGACTTGATTATATTAGAGGTTTTTGAAACCTAAATGGTTCTTAGTTCTGTAAAATGGACAGAGAGGGCAAGGTAAGGTTTTTTAGTTACTTTATTCGTTTGTTCCACTGGGCAGATCTAAGGCTCCTCCTAGTTAAAGCTCACCCATTCTAATGAAACGACATTAAAGTTTCAAAGATCTTTTCAGTTCAGAAAAAGTTCAGTTCAGTTCAGTTCAGTTCAGAAAAAGGTGCAACCTTTTCTTAAAGCTTTGACCAACACAGAGCCATATCAGAAGATACAGCAGAGGGGTTGGAACTAGATGATCTTTGACTTCCCTCCAACCCAAATCATTCTGTGATTCAATGATTCAAACATGCTACATTTCCATTTCTGATTCAAAGATTTTGCTGATTCAAAGAACTGCTATTATGCCTTTATGGCAGAGTCAATATCAGACCTTGATTTCTCGTTGTAGTTAAAATGATACATATATTGTGCTTTGTTTTTTTTTATGTACTGGAGACATAGGAAATATTCAGCGATCCTGAGAAAATTAACCATTTCATGGAAGGAAGATAAGCATACACATACTCACAATCTGGCTACGAAAAGATTGTCTTCATCAAGTACTAAAATTCTAATTTTGGAGAGGAGACAAGCTCATTATGCAGTACATAATGGTGAAGCAATAATTAACAAATATTGCCATGCTGTATAGCAAAAATCTACTGGAAGAACATAGGTCACTACTGTGCAGTGTACACTAAGTGTGCCTATATGTATGCATCTTAAATAAAATTGATCACATACATATCAATGTGCTTGTGCACGTATAAATGTGTGTGTGCGTCCAGAGTCCTGCCTAGCATCATTCTTTTTTCTTTCATTTTATTCCTGTTATTCTATAAGATGTGTCACAAGGGGGAGTGTTTGGGAATCTGTTTCTTCTTCTAGCTCTGGATTGAAGTGATCCTTTGGCAATATGTGGGTAAGGACCTGCCAGTGCAACTTGAAGGCAATGCCTGTACAAATGCGTGAATGCTGGTCATCTGAGCACTGTCTTGTGAACTGTGATGTAAGAGGGAAAACGCCCAACTTGACCTTCACAACTGAGGCTGAATTTTCAAGACAGGTGGAAAAATATTAACCAATTGTTTTGAACAGTGACAAATGTTGCATAGGCATTGGTTCAACTACTTTCTGCAGGCCTCAGTGCAGAAGATTTCTGTTGCTCATGTACTAACATTTTTGCTCTCTTCCTCTCAACTTTTTCCCTTTCCTCATCTAACATTGGTACCTAGATAATACATATAAAGTAAAATCCTATAGTGTCTGCTTTTCATGGTTCCTTTCCTTCTTTGGCACTCATTTGTCAAGGAGTAAAAGTATCTTGGTGGGTATTTATTGCAGAGCAGGATCAAAGATTGAGGCCATTGTCACTGTCTGAATCTTTCTTTGATCCACAAATAGTATTTCCATTAAAGGCAGTTTGTCTTTGATTTTCCACCAAACTTTACACCCTAGCTTATGCCCCTTATCCTACACTGGAGTCTTCCAAGGAAATGTCATCTCATTATTATTATTTGTTTTTTAGACCCTTCTCAAGAACTTAGTCTTGGTCACATGTCCAACTCTTGATTGGTATTAACATTTTCAACTGTAATGCTAAACAAGGGCAATCCCTATGGGATTTTAAGACCATTCTTCTGAAGATGGAGTTCCTTTATTTTGTCTGCATTACTTGCTTTATTACTAAGTACATGCTTTTATACTTAATAGAATTAAAAAATATTTTAGTTCCTTGCACTAATTTTACTCCACCTCTCATTTTGAAGAAGGTGCAACAGGTGTTAGCTAGATGATAGAAAAATTAATAATGACAAAAGATGAAGTGAAATATCAAATAAAATTAATTATTAACAAGGAGAGCAAAAGTTAGAGAGCAAGAGCTAACATTATTCTCAGGAAAAGGAGACTTGCAAATTCATGTAGTTACAGAAGAAATGAGATTTTTGTTTGGTTTGAAAAGACTTAACTGGATAACCTAGCTACTGAAAAAAAAGTATTTGCCAGTCATTTGTAAGAAATTATTTAAGCAACAGGAAAAGCAGCTCACCATCAGGTAAATGAGCACTGTCATTCTTTCAATATAGCCACATCACCATATAAATGGAAACATGGTAATGAAATAGCTGATATCACCCCCCCCTTCTGCAAAATCTGCACAGATATTTATGGAAATTTCATGGAGTTTTGAGCCATTTATTCAAACCACAAATCGTCCTTCAATTCTACTTGGTAATACTATCTTAATCTACATCCAGCATATTATACAACTGCTTTGTAATAGCACTTGACCTTTCATCTTAAGAACTTTTCAGGTATTTTGTGTCCAAACTTGGAGAATTCTCTTTCTTTTCTTACCAGCAGTGGTTTATATTGACTGAAGATGGAGTTACATTGTTTTTAAGGTTCTGTCTCATACCACTAGGTAAGATAATTCTAAGACATTTGTTATTTCTGTTTGTGGGTGCAGAAACAGTGGTGTGTATAAAAAAGTCTGCACATTTGCAACTGCTAGGTTCACCAAACAATAAAACATGGAGAGTGTAGCAACAGGTCATATTTAAGGAGCCTGTTATTATGAAAAATTTCTTGTAAACTTTTTAAAGCCATGTATAGCTTTCTAATTCTTACATAACTCTTCACTTGCTCTCTCTCTCTCTCTGTCTCTCTGTCTCTCTCTCTCTCTCTCTCACACACACACACACACACACAAATATTAAAAGAAAAATAAAGAGGAAGGAGCTGAGAACTGCAAAATACAACAACCGTCTATACAAGGCAGTTGTTCATTTCTGTCTTGTCCTAGAATAAATTGGCCCAGAAAATCATTCCTGTTAACTCTGAGAGTACACTCACTGGAACACCAGCTAGTAATCTCCTTGGAAAAAACATGTGTCCTAGTAGAAGCAATTTGCAGGAAAAAAAACCTAAACAAAAACATGAGCATATGTAGTTTGTTCACTGATGTTTAATATTCTCCTAATCTGACATAAAAATTGATTTAGGTTGCTGCCCAGATAAAGTTTTGTGCTGGCTTGTCCAGCATTGCCTATTAGCATATGAAAGTCTCTCACTTCAGAAATATTTTGGCTCTTGGGAAGGCATGATTTGCAAGAGGTAATAAATATTTTGGCTTAGATCAAAACCAGTAGTTGTTAAAGTGCAAGCTTTTAGGTTCCAACTCTCCTTTGGGTTTAGAGAACAATAATATTTAGTTTCTTTTTAACCTCTGCATTTCTTAGTTGGTAAAATTAAGTGTATGATTCATAGGTGATGGAGGTCTTGGAGAGTATTTCTTCCAAGAGTTAAGAACTGCCCGTATCAAACTGTTGAGTGTTTTTTTCATATTTGCACTTTTCACTGTTTCATTTTGACTTAGATAAATAGACTCTTGAATTAAATTCTAGTTGATTTCCTAAATATCAGGAATTAAGAGACTTACAATAGTCATATTATTGTTATGTATTATAATAACACATTACTTATGTAACTACTTCAGCAATATTATTACCTTACTTATATAGTAAATGAAGCAATGCCTTAAACATAGAACCAAACAAATAAAAGTATGAGTTCTACATTTACATTAATATGATTTGAAATGCTTTTCATTTGTGTGCCTAGGACATGAGCTCAGGAAAGTAGGCATTTGCATTCCAGGAGAGGTATGCAAATAAAATTCACCTCTGGGCTGAGAGGGAGCACACTATCTGTGTACAGTGTAAAAACCCATTGTCCATATTATATAAGCCCATATGCTGGCTCCTCGAAGTGCATTTCAACTGCACCTAATCATATTTACACAAAATGCACAATGACCCATTACTGACACCTCAAATATACAGTTGTTTATAGTTATTCTCTTAAGAAATTACACAACATTAATGTACTCTGGTCTGTTTTTCTGATTTTATGGGGTGGAGGACCAACTAGGTTTAATTACAAAGAGAAGTAAGTTCGGATAGTTAATGGAAATCTGAAGTTTTAACTTCAAATGCTCCACATCACTGGATTGGTTTGACATGTTGCCAAACAGCACTAGGAAATATATGTGATTATTTGAGCAACTCTGCTAAAGCTAGGAAAATTCTGTTTGAGCTGCATAAGAAAACAAAGCAGAATTGCCAACAGCATAAACAGAAAACCAGGAAATTGCCAGTCAAAAGGAGTATAAAAAAATGTACTGAAAGTAAACAGCAAACTCAGAACACATTTATGTAGATGCTTCTAACAGCACTTTGTTTTGAGCCACTTTCTGAACTGAACATGGTCTAGAAATTAAGTTTATCTGGGGCATACAGGATGTGTGTGGTAGCTCACAGAGGGAGGCTATACATCAGAAAGAGAACCTGAAGCAACAACTAGAGGCAGAAGCTCCAGAAATAGTTATTTGGAATATTATACCTCTTGTAGTTAGATCTAGCACAACTGAAACCTTTTTAGACGGAAGATTTTTTAAAATTCTTGTGGGAAGACCCAGCCTGAGTTTTCAAAGGGATCTGCACCAAGAAGGCAGATGCTCAGCATACCTTGTAGGCTGGGACCTCTTCAGATTTAGTTAGTAAAACTTGAGCACACAGATGATTTAGTCACTGCCAGGTTTTTTGTGTAACCCTCTGGTTTTGATGGGAATCCTCACAGACTAACACAGGAGCTGGGTTGATAGACCCATGCTTTGGATCTTATATTTCAGCTCTGGACTTCCCCCTCTGAATAATTACTTGTATATAATTGCAGGTTTTTTGTAAAGATGAATTAACAGACTTATTTTTCTACTGAGTTGAAAAAGATCTATTCCTATGTAGTTCTAGAACAAGAAAGCACTTTTTGGTTAGCCTTTTTCTTTAAACTATGAATAAAACATTTCAGAACTAAGGCAAGTCAGAATTGATGACATAATCTTATATCTTGTTGTGAATTTAGTGCAATTTTTAGTTAATTGGAATTCCCACCTTTTTGCCAAGTGGCTAAATCTCTCTTCCCTAGAGGTGTAACATAATAAATCAAGAAATGGGTTTAAAATTATTTTTTCCTAGTAACTGAATACATACACATTTTTTTTTTTGTGCTCAGTGTGGTTGAGTCTGAGTGAATTTCATTCGAAGGGGAAAAGCATAGCAGTTGTCCAGCAGATTGGTAGACTTTTAGTTGTGTGAAATGGAGTCTGTCTAGACTACTGATTACAGAAAAAGTGTTTAGGGTAACTCAAATCCTCTAAAAAACAGATTGCTATTTCTCTGCTTATGAACACTATAATGCTATATATAATTCTTGTAGTACCATAAATATCCCACTATAAAATATAAACTCTATGAGACTGAAACTATTTCTCAGTGTTTTGGCAGTGCTACAAGCAATGATGCTCCTATCTTACTGTGGCTTCTTAATAGCATGTGTTGTGTCAAAATTTCTTTTTTTATCATTGTCTCTCTTAGTAATAAATTTTATTAATAGACATAATTAACATTGTAGCATACAGTACTAGTGGTTTATTTTCTTGTACGAGATGTTACTTATTTTATAATCTGCCTCTCTTAAAAAGGCAAGTCTTTATCTGTTTTGCTTAGGATTTCAGAAATTTAGTGATTCAATTGGACTTTATATAATCCCCTGATTCCTCAGGGACGATTAGTTATTAATTCCAACACAAGCCCATCTCTCTGGTGCCAGTTACATTCACAAAATTAAAATGCCTCTTAGTCCATCTCAACACAGCTGCCAAATAATAAAAATATTAGAGTAGCATTGTGCATCTGTCAGCCTCTTTTGACTTCTGCATAATCATACATTTTTTTAAAAGCTAGTTTTATACTATTAAATTGATTAGTTGGCTACTGTTTCCATTAGGATTGCTCAGTTCTTGTTAATTTCCATGCTATTTTCCTTTGAAACTAATTAGTTTTTCACATACTGAAGAGTACAAGAAATACAGTCAGTACAGGCAACATAGATTCTGATAGCATGGAAAATGCTGTCAAGGTGCAGTTTTAGTGTATCTTTGTGAAGATCAATTAAAGTAATACAAGCGGGAAAGGAGCAGATAAACTTTTAATTGTAACGGAATTCATTGTTATTATTAAAAAAAACTTTCCAAGTACCTTGAAAAATAAAGCTTTAATGTCATTTTGTGATAGTAAACTAAGAAAAAATAATACAGCTTTAGCATTTTGAAAACTTTTCTCTTTTTCCCATGTTTTGGCAGAAGTCTTTTATGACAAGCCTTAACATTTTCCTGGAAGACCCTCAATGAGCTGAAACTTTTATTCCTTTATTTATTGTATCTTTGTACCTTTTTTTCCTATTTCTTTGTATCCTGGGAGTCAACATCACTGCTACACAAATCCAAACCTCTTTCTCTCAAGCCTTGTTCTCCAAGCAGTTTAAATGTAAATATATGGTCTTTGTTTATAGAAATGACAAAACTTAACTTGGCTGCACACTCTGGAGATAGGCAGTGCTAGTTCCCCTCACCTGTGCTGGATGGAAAACAAATATTGATGCCAGTCCTGATCTCTGTCAAGAAGTTTGCCAAACACTGGTACTTTGTCCAAAAGCAATAGTTTGCTAAGACCATTGTACAGGCTGACATAACTCTTCTGACGTTACATTGGAATAAATTTGTAACCCTGAACAAGGTTACCAAGTAGATCAGGAAACATGGAAAAGCCATTATGGGCTTTTAACATACTTTTGGTAGTTTTTAGGTTCCTCACTGACCACAGTAAAGACTGAAATTTAAATGAAGTCTTAGAGAGAGCTAAATCTGGAGTCATCACAGAACACCATGTTACACAGAAGGATGTTTGAGAAATAGATAGGAGAGGGGTTTAAAGGAAGCTTAGGCTTGCAGGTTTGTTTTCATCTTACACTAAAAGGTGTTTCTAGACCACAGTGACAGAGGGGATCAGAGATACAGACCACAGACAAGGTTTTTCAGGTTACAGTTCCACTGGGGATGAAAGGGTCTAATGGACATAAATACTGTGGAATTTCTTTCAACTCATTTACACTAAAGCTTTAAACTCAGTTTCTCCTAGGCAGTAGATTGAGTCTTAGCTTGAATTCTTCAGCCCAACAGGAACCTATGAATGCTTCCTTTTCTATAGGAAGTTTCTATAGGAAGTTTGGGATATTCCCAGGATCCTAAACTCAGTCCTACTTTGAGGTCTGGTTCAGTAATCCCTAAACACAAAAACACCACAGATGTAAGATGCATAAATTTTGACATCTACCTTGACTTCTTTAAGAATTTTAAATAACTGCACCTCATTTACTTTTCCCATTTTTAACCATAACTATAATGAAATCCAGAATCTGGAGCCATCATCAGCCATTACTGGCCATGTCCTGGTAATCACTTTAGCACAAAACTGACACTAGAGTTTGTCAGGCTCTATTTCTCATAGAGCCGCAATAAGTGTAAGTCTTAATTGCATGTGTTATGTATAAAAATTATATATCACCAATTAAATTACTTTCCCCCTGTTTCTTTTCGTTTCAAAACCAAGTAGAATAGATAAATACTCCTATTAGAAGGAATTCTTTAATGGTAATGCTTTGGATTTCCAGTATTTCTTTAAATACATATTAGAAAGCACCTAACACTGGAAAAATTTGTTTTAAACTGTGATAAAATGAATTAATTTGTTTTAGAAACATTGCTTCAGCTAGATCTTCATGAGCCATGTTTTGTGAAAATATGTGGAAAACCTGCTTTCCACAAGTTTTGTATGTTCAGCATAGATTGTTCCAAGAAATCTGACTCATAAAGGCTTCTTATATTATGTAAATGTTGGATATACTAGGATACTGGAAATGATTTTTGAAATGGCAGAACATAATTTACAATTATTTAAAATAATTTAGCCTACAGATGTAAGACTGGTAAGGCAGACTTTCTGGTAGAAGACAGTCTGACATACCATTTTTCTCGGTCAAGCATTCCAATTGAGAGTTACTTGACAATATTCTTAACCTGTACCCCTTAAAAGTTTGCCTGCAATGTATTTTAAATGTAAAAATCTGTAGCAAAATATCAAACTTTGGTCTTTTGTATTTTTCTCTGGCCACTGCTGAAGACATTGATTGACTTAGTGCAATGTGATCATTTACAGATTCACATTAATGTAAATTACATAATTAGAGATTTAACTGGTAATTATTATTCTACTACATTGCAGGTATTGTTTGTGGAAGGGTGTGTGTTGTAATAGTTGTAGACAATCCTAAGAAAAGAGTTTGAGAGTATTTTCTATAGGGGGCAGAACAGTGTCTGTTAGAGGGGTGACTTGCCTCACAAGTCGGTTCCTGTGTATCAGCCGAATACCATTGTTAGGCTAGAAAGAGGGGAAAAGAATTAAGGAATATACTAAGAAAACAGTAAATGTAATATTGCAGTATTGCATAGTTAGCTGTTCCTTATGAAATGAGATGCAGTTCCAAGAATCATTAATCCTATCTAATGCTTTGCCAATCTTGATGTTACAGAAGTGGTGGGAGTAGAACTGGTGGGATATGGGCATTAATTCAACTTTCGTAGTTTCATGTTTAATTTGTTTTCAAGCAGATTACTGTTGGATACAAAAGAGGAAACAAGACTTCTACAAGATATAAAATAAACAAGGATGCTAAAGAAAGATATTAGGTAGTCAATAAGAATGAAGAACTGATCAAACGAAAGTAATTTTATATCTGAAAAGAGAAATGTCTCAGATTTATATCAATGTATGTCAAAGATTATTTTACGTATGCCTTTGTTGGCTCCTAAAGTGTCAGAAAACCATCTACAGAATGTTTCCTCCTTTTTATTCACCCTACTATTCTCTAATATGCATAATGACTCTTATATCAATATGTGCTCCAAATTTTTCTTCTCAGTCAATTTGCCAAAATTCAAAGAGATACCATGGAATAGCTCAGACTCAGTAGCTCTGTGATCTTTCTTGTAAGCTTTTGACCTGAAAGGCTATATATCACCAAGTTCACTTGTTAAATTATATTTAAATCAGCCTTTTTCCTGGGAATCAGCTCGGTTCTGAGAACTTTTGCCTGAACCAGCTAGTAGTTAGGGGAAGGCAGTGAGGGATTAGAAGTTAGAATAACAGGCCAAAGCAATGTCTGATCAGTCAGAGCATCAAGTTCCTTTCCTTGCCATATCCAGGATCAGATAAGGAGAAGTGTTTGGATACAATAACAGGGATCATCAGAAGATACATGCACTCTATGGAGGCCTTGAACAGCCATAAATGAGAGAGACTGAAGATTTTAGAGTCTGGTGGACATGCTGTTGTTACAGAATCTGGAGACAACAGAGCAGTATGGACACCAGCAGCTATTTTGAATTTCTCAGCCACATTTTATTCCTTGCATTCCTAATTGCAGAATCCAGCAGTCAGAACTCCACTAACGAATTATTCCCATAGGTGCTGGCCTCTCCAGAAAAACTAACCAAGGGCTCAGAGTATCTGTGATAGTGCTAATTTTCTTGGGACTTGTGCTAAAACTATGGTTGCACTAAGCAAGATAGGATTTTTCATGTAGATTCATTGGCTTTACTGGATACATGTTACTGTTACCTTAAAAAATGCTTTTCTGTAATAAAAATGGGGACTGAAATAACAGGGATTGCTTGGAGATTTAATGGCCTTTTATAACATCTGGCCTCTCACCCATCCCTTTTTCCATCATCTAGTCGTTGGTTGAGCAGACTCAGCTGGTGCAGCAAGCTGGCTGGGGCTCCCTAGGCTAGAACTTGGATAGTGCAGGGTGGAAGCAGTGAGGCTGACTCTGCCAGAATGAGAGCAGTGAACAGCATTGCACTTTAAACCTACAGGCAGGTGACTCAAGGCAGGAAGGAGAATGGTACCTGCCATTCAAATCCATCTGTGTTTGGGAGACAGGCAGGAGAATGGTCCCAAACTGGTTTTAATCCAGAGAGTGAAGTTGAAGATTCCAGTGCAGCTGATGTCTTTGATAATGGTGCCGGTGAGGCCTCCCCAGAGGCCCTACAGGGCTTGCAAACCTGAAGAATTGTAATCCTTGTTTGCACAGCATGTTGGGTGAGAGATGGTCTTATTGCCTGGGTATGAGGCAGCAATGTGGATATGAGCACAGCCCAGAAAGCTAACTGCATCCTGGGCTGCATCCAAAGCAGAGTGGGAAGCAGGTAATGGAGGGGATTCTGCCTGTCTGCTCTGCTCGCATGAGACCCCACCTGGAGCACTGCATCCAGCTCTGGGGCCCCCAAAACAAGAAGGATATGGACCTCTTGGAGCAGGTCCAGAAGAGAGCCATGAAAATAATCAGAAGGCTGGGGGCACGTCCCCTAGGAGAAAAGGCTGAGAGAGCTGAGGTTGTTCTGTAGAAGAGCTGGCAGTATTAGGAAAAGTGGTAGTAGTTTTAACATAAAAGATGTTAGATTCAGATTGGCTCTATGGAAGAAGCTCTTGAGCAGGAGAGTGCTGAAATGCTGGCACAGGTTACCCAGGGGGCTGGGAGGTGCCCCACACTTGGCAACATTCAAGGTCAGGTTGGAGGGGGCTCTGAGCAACCTGATCTACTTGAAGATGTCGCTGCAGGGGGGTTGGGCTGGATGACCTTTAAAGCGCCCTTCCAATCCAAACCAGTCTCTGGTTTGATTCTCTGATTCTGTAATTCTATGCAAAGCTTAGAGCCGTTTAGCTGTAGCTGGGGCTAAGATTACTTTGGAAGATTCTAACATCATTTTAATACAGAAAATTAACAATTATGAGTGTTTTTGCATATTTCCAAGCCCACTACCACTTTTTTCTTTGGTTAGGTGCACTGTGTAGAAGACAGATGCTGGCTGTCCTCAGAGGCAGGTTATTTCATATCTTTTACCCACAAAGCTACTGACTGCATTCTGTGTGCCTAGTCTCAGAGACCCAATTAAATGGGAGCCAGTGTCAACTGCTTTGGTTGTGTTACAACTCCTTTTCTTTTTGTTGTATCAGTTTCCATCTTATGGAAGAGTTGGTTCTTGCTAGTCATTTGCCAACAGCTGATAGAAGATTTTTATCTTCATTTCATAATGATTTGAACAATTCCGCAATATTTCTATTCTTTGTTACAATTGTGTGTGTGGTTTCATGCACTGCATCATTACTATTACATAGAAATGGATGCTATCAAATTATCAAATACTAAGAAGATCTTTCTGATCAAGACACAAAATATTTAGTATAAAATAAAAAAGGAACAAAGTTTAACTTGCTTTTAGAGTTCAGGTAAAACATAAATAATCTAATTATATTTGAAATCTCAAAGGTGTCAAAACCCATTTTCTTTTGAAATCTCTCATTGTGTTTGTAGACTCATGAGATCTGAATGTTTAATTGTTTTACCTGACTTTTGCATTTTCCCTTTCATTGATCTCTAAAATGCAGCTGCTTCTTTTCACTAGATGATTCTACAGAAAGCGGGTAAGTGTGCCCAACTGGATAATAAGAAAAATCAAAATGAATGCTACTAAGCTAGTAAATGAAGGGATGTTAAAAAAAAAAGAAAAAAAAAAAGAAAAATAAACCAAAAACCAAAACAACAAAAACCTCAACAAATCCAAAAAGAAACAAAACAACAGACAAGCAAAAAATCACCAAAATAACAGTATTGAAGTTTTTCCAGCTTGGTACTTCTTTCAAACTAAGAGCACTTATATACATTTTAAAGGCCCCTCATCTGAAAAAGAAATCTCAAATCAGTTGGATTTAATAGTCAATAAGTATCAACAGAAGAAATAGACTTGTTGGATTGCACAGTGAAGCATTGGAAAGCTGAATGTAATGTTACAGAAAAAAAAATTGTTCTTAAGAGCAAGGAGTTCGAATTTGAGTGGGTTTAGTAATGGGCAAATCTTTCAAAGTTTACCTTTTGCATATTTTCTGTTACTAAAGAAGTAGTCGGTTTTATGCAAAGTATTTTGGAAGTTGTTGAATGGCTTTTTTTCTCAGTCCTTTATCTACTTAAGAATATAAATTCATACTAATAACCATTAAATCTTGCTCTTTTCTCCAGTTTGCTTTCAGGACCAGCTCAGCAGAAACATGCATTTTTATAAATGTTCTCCTCTCTTTCATTTCTAGAAAAGAAAAGGGGAAATAAAGAAACTCTGCAATTGCTTTGTACCAACTGTAGCAATGTCAAAAATCTTTGTAATCTAAATTACTTTCTTCTATGTGTGAAAACAGTTAATAGCGACTCCCTGTAGCTAACAGCAGACTAAGCACTGGAGCAGAATATTAAACAGTCATCCCTCTTTGTGGAATATGAAGGGGTATTTCAGTCCACAAAGCTAGCAGTGCTATACCTGTCATCCACTGTCTCTCATGCACAATATCTGAAACTGGCACCATATGCAGAGATGTCAAAATGGACTTACAGTAACAAATGGTGATTTATTTCTCTCCAAATGAAGAATAGAACAAGAAATTTCTTATAAAACCCCAAGCTGGGGAGCACAAAAAGCAAGCCCTGAATTACCCTCATTGTGCATGAGCTGGACTTTCTCAGAGTTGCATTTCTTGTGCCACAGACATCCACCATGTGATGCTGATGTCCGTGCTCCTTCTGAGTACTCAGTGGCTGAGCAGGGAAATATGCTGATTTCCTCTGCCTCTTCATCATTTCTAGGTTGTTCTAAGGAAGCAAATCTTTGCCACTGTCTGGACAAGTAATAAACAAACTAATATAATGACAACATGATGATTAAATTTTCCTCTTTTTCTCTTGGTTACAACTTCTCTATTCTCTCTTGAAAGACAGGTGGGGTGTTAAGGGTTCCAAGTGAGTCAAAGTCAGTTTTAAAGACTTGTCACCATGCTATGCAGTGAAGCAATATCAGGCTTCATAAATCTCTGGAACACCTTCAACTATTTGTGAGCCAGGTCTCCCATTAGATCAGCACCTGAGTAACAGACGCAGAAGTGGCATCCAGCTGGCCCCAGAAAAATTGTGAAAATTGAATTATGTTATATATAGTATTATTATATATTATGTATAATATATATGCTTTTTGTGTGTGTGTGTGTGTGTGTGTATATGTATATATCTCCCAAATGATGACTGTCTCAGTCAGGCTCCAGAATCTATCCTGTTATGGAAGGGAACTAACAGCTATGGCTTATAAAATGTTTTTGAAGTGCTTTATGAGTAGATTTAATCTAATACCAGGCTGAGTTTACTAAGTGCAAGACTATGCAGTATGCTACAAAGTATATACCACTAATGGAAATTTGACCTGTTTCACGACAGCCACAAGCAGTGACTGTAATCCTTCTTTGGGTTTCCCTTTGGCTTTGCTTCATGAATGAATCTGATTGATAAACTTACAAGTCTAACTAAGAAAGACTTATTGCTATGAGAGATGAGATGTAGGATCATCAGAACAGCACCTGTATTTATCAGAAGAATTTATTGTTGATAATTTCCTTACTGTAATTTCGGCAAGAAAAATGAAGGTTGATATAAAAAACTACAGTGTTCTGGTAAAGAGAAACAAACAAGGTATATAAGAGGACAAAGTCAGTAAATAATTTCGTGGTTGTTACTGCATTTAGAGGTGGAGTTAATTGCTTTACTAAGAAAGTAAACAAAATAATATTGAGCAATATATTCATCTAACTGCACCTCATATGTGGCTCATGACACACTTGGAAGGAGATCCTGAGATTTAACAATGCAATTTTTTTCTAAATAACTGACATAATACATTTAACAAAACTTCTTATCCTGTGATATAGCATGAGCACCTCCGAATTCTCTGCATTTTGTTCAAGTGCAACTTCATTAAGGTGTTGAAAATTCTTCAACAATTTGGAATATTTTTATTTCTTTCCCCTTGGTGAAATTTTTTACTGTTTATTTTTTTAAGTTATTTGCTTGCTCTCTTTCATATAGCAGCAGAGATGAGTTTTTCCCAGACAAAGGAATCTCAAGAAAGGCACTTAGGAAGTGAGAAAAATTTTTCTTCTATCTTTATAATAAATTATAATCAGTGGATAAGTGTTTTTGTCATTTGGAGTCTGGAGATTATCAGTAGGGACAAGTAGGCTTGGACATTATTGGTAAGAACAGCTATGCCAACTGAAAAATATCAGAAGACAATGTATCAACACCACTAATGAAGAAATCCAAGCAATCCAGTTGCAACACTGGTGCCTTCATTATCCGCAGAATTTCATTGTTAATTGACCCCCTGGCTCTGTTTTGAACCACTAAAATGGGCTCTGTCACAGAAAATCTCTTCCAAGTGCTAAAGCAACATCAACACTGGCTTTAGCATCACTTGGCTTCAGCACCAGTGAGCAGTGCTTGTTCCTCTTTCATCTAGTGGTATAGAAACAGTGAGAAACTTAGAGCTGCCCAAAGGTAAGCAGCCAGCATCTTTATTTTCAGCTAAGCTTGGTGTTATCCCCAAACTTGCACCTGCATCTTTTTTACAACACTTAGGAACGTATGGGTGAGAAGTGCTGTGCAAGTGCTAAATGTTGACTAATTACTATTATTACAAACATTGCAAAGTTTCCTTGCTGGAGGTGTTCAGTGTGAGGGCCCTAATCACAGATAATGAGACATGAGCAGGAAATGACATGGATTCCTGTGGAGCGATGTACTGCAGTACAGAAAATGCTTATTTTTCCCCTCCTAAAAACCTAATAGCTCTGTGTTACTGTTTATCATTCTTCAATTGCAAGTACTTTCGAAGGAAAAATAGTTGTTCTCTTTGGATTGGTGAGAAAGTGTGCATTTAGAAAGAGCCTACTGTGAAATTGCGATAACAGAGGAAAGTAGAAGGAAACCAGGGGTTACATATTCCCTTCTTAGAGAGCTTCCTAAGTGTAAATTAACATAGCTAACATGAATATGAGTTATGCATACACTGTGCAGAGACTAGCATCCCAACTACAGAACGCTACTATGCAGACACAATTAATGACTATGCAATCTTCGTGTATATTGAAATGGGACTTAATTCCAGAGGGAAAGTAGTAAGAAAGTTTTAAATATGTCTTTACATTAACAAAGCTGCAGTTCTGGGATTGTCTGGAGAAAGATATAATAGAAAAGGAAGAGAATGTTATAATGAATTAGTTATATGTACATAGAAAAATAATTTGCTGCAGAAACTTTTAAAAAAAGTTAAAATTGTGTTAAATATGTTTATATTACTGTTTTCTCCACTTTCTCTTTAGTTCTTTTTGTATACAGTAAACAGTTTTTGTATATAGTCTGATAAGGAGCTGTTTTTCTTCAGATAATATCTAAACAGTGAGTTAAAGAGCAACAAGTGAGAGTAAGACATAGTAGAAATTAGGATGATTAGCACTGCTTCTCTATTTCAGCATATCCAAAAACATGATAATCTGTTGATGTGAAGGTCTTAGAACTAAATATATTTAAAGAATATGAACACTTACAGAAAAAACGTCTGTTAAAGAAGGCCTATTTTGAAAACGCTATGTGAAGAAATAAAAATTTCTAAGCTCTCACACAAAAATACTGTGAAGGAAAGTCAGAAGGCATATTAGATATGCCAAAAATGCAACCAAATAAAGTAGAACACATGCTGATGTTAAGGAAATAAATGTTTCCTTAGGGCAATGTAGGTAGAGATTCTTTTGTGCCAAATGGAAAAAATCTCTGTACTTCTTTTGTTAATGTGCTGTTTTGTTACTTCCCTGTAATTTTACATATTGAATTTGATGTTGTTAGAACTTGTGCTCTTGCATTAATTCACTCTTGTGTATTAATGGGCATGCTTATAAGCATTTTGCAGAGGAGTATGCATTGAAATTCACAAATGTGCATTCTCATTACTTTCAGTATTTTGTATTTTTAGGAAACTGGGTCTTACATCCCCACCAAAACCAGCCTAATATTCTAATATTCTAATATTCTGTTCCATATTCAATACTGCTTAAGAGTGACGCCAGAGAAGAACTAGTTCTCAAAAGCTGCAAAGGCAATATTTCTATCTTTAGAAGTGGATATTAGTAAAACTGGGAACTTTTACATATACAGAAAGACTGTAGAGCCAGAACAAAAATCTTGGGCTTATTTGTCCTCTTGACAGCTGCTGTCAATTCATGAAAAGCACAGCATGCCTACTGCAGTCATGGAGAGCAGTGATGTCACTAGGACCAAGCCAGCTTCCCCCTGGCCTTGTCACACAGACAGTCCATCACTTTCTGCAGTGGAGCAGAGAACCTGCTTGAAATTCCAAGAAGAAGGGAAGTATCAGCCCAAACCTTGCTCTTTTCCTTTTTTTTTTTCTTCCTTGAAAGAGAGTTTGCGGATAGGAGATGATACTACAGCTACAGTTATTAGCTCACTTTCCCCAGGTATTAGTAATCATGGTGTATCAGGGAACTCAGAAGCTCATGACATCTGAGGAACCTCATAAACATATTTTACAGTCCTTGCTGCATAAGAAGGCAAATTGAAATGCTTGTCAATCTTTGTTAATAGGTTCATTTCAGTAGAAGAATATGAACCTGAAAATCTTCCATCAGTCCTTTTGATTTTCAGCACTTTTGATTTCAGTCCTTGAACTATGAATGAAAAGTGACAGGAGCTGCCATACAGGTGCTTGTAGAGATTCCAGATAATTCATTTTTAATTTCCCTCCCTTTACTGTGCTTCTTCTTGTTTAAAGTGTGGTGGGATGGTGAAAATGGAGGAGGAGTGATTGGCTAAGAAGACAAGTACAAAACACACCTTGGGTCAGTACCAATCTTTATTAAAGGAAATTGTTACATAGTTTCTGTAACTAGAGCTTTCATTCCAGCTATATGGATTAATTCCATATTAGTTAACATAAAGCTGTTATTCTAGCCTTTCCTGCCCTTCAAATTGTATTTTTCTCTCAAGATTCATATACATCTTTATATTTCCATACTAGAAACTCATATATTTCATTTCAGCTCCTTTTTTTCTCTAAGAAACTATTTTTTTCCCAAATGTCCAATTTTCATTTGAAATGTGCTGCTTTTTTCCCTTTTTTTTTTTTTTTTTTTTTTTTTTTTTACATTGGACGATTTCTACTGTATTGTGCTGCTGGTTTCAATATTTCTTACATCATGATTTATTCTTCTTAAACATAATCGACAGAGCTGTGGCTGGGTATTTTGGATGAGTTTTTGTTATCAGTTTACCACCACCACAGGCTGCAAAGTGCATGTGCTTTGATTAGAGAACTGCTTACTCTTTGCCATGTGACTTCTCTAAGCATGATTTCTTCACATAATTTCACTTCAGAAATACATATTTACTTGTTGTGCACCCCATTCTCTTGTGTTATAATGAGGACTTTTTGTACAACAGATAATTTACTATGTGATTTCCTGTACCTTTTCTGTTGCATTTTCACATAATATTCTGTTATAGACAACTAATGAGCTGAAACATACTTTATACTTTTAGCTGTGATGTCTTAGACTTGGCATGAGGAATAAAATAATTAACATTTATGATAGCAAAAAACCAATTCAGAGCAGTGCATTCAGGAATTTAATTTGGCCCAGTACATTTACTAGGGAATGGTCTAGGACTAAAAAATTATGATGTGAAAATTTAATTTGGAGACATTTATAAGGCTGTGTTTAATCTCTGTCTAACTGCAAAGCTTTCTCACATAAAGATTGTTTTGACTTTATTAGGCAGATCATGACAGCTGAGGTCAGCAGAGGTAGCAACTGGATGTCTACAGCCAGAGAGTGTGATCAAATTCCTTCCCCAAGGAGCAGTGGAAATACAGTCTGCAGGCCAATCATTTTGATTGGTGAAAGCATTCTTCCAAGCAGAAGAAATTTTGACATACTTGAGGCTAGAGGCAAAGTAGGGAGAGATTAGGAGGTAAATAGCCTTTGGATGAGATCAAGCAATTTTTTTTGTATCAGTCTTGAAATCAAATGTTCCTCTGGACATGTAAAATTAATTTCATTCTGAAATAGCACTAAATAGGTAAGGAGCTGAAAAGTATCATGCAAACTCTTTATTTTACTTTGTCTTATTCTCCTTCTTTTAAAATATATTTTATCTACAGGTGAAATAGCAAAATACAGATTCAATAGGCTGTCTAAGTGTAGAGTTTTCTCCCTTACATGTAGGAGTGACTTAAGGCAGAAAAAAGAAAATCTATCCATGGCTAAAACTTACACTAATTTCTTTCATTAGAAGGCAGGTATACCAAATCTATAGGGCTACCTAAAGCAAATCTCTACAGAGCTATATTAGAGGTGTGCAGAAGCACTCGTCCAGAAGCACTTGTCACTTGAAAAATCAGAGTTTTTCAGAGCTACCCCTGGAAGAAAGGCAGAGGAGCCACCCGTGGGCGTGTGTGAGAGAATATTTAACCTGCTGCCGTTCCTGTGCCAGATGGGCATGCCCTGCCCTGTCTGGAAACTGGGTAACTCACCTGGCTTTCTGGCGGAGAGTGTTTGTCATGGTCACAGTGTCTCAGCAAAGGTTCAGCCACTAGTGTAGCTACACAGCCTCTGCACAAGAGATGGCTGCAGCCTGGCCAGCCTGAGTGCAGGAGGAATAGAAGGTGCTTCACCCACACTTCAGTACTAGAGGACCTTATCCTAAACAACTACAGATAACAAGTGGAAGACAGAGAATTCTGAAAGGACTTAAGTAATGGAAATAAGAGTAAATATAAGTACGTTGTAAAACAGAAGAAGTAACCATAGCTTTCCAGTTCTTTAGTTTCCATATTCTTTTGCTAGAGAGAACTTTTAATGCTTTTCTAAACCAATTTGCACACAAACTTTAAATGGCTCATCTATTACTGTCTGATGTCTTCCAAGAGACAAACAACAGCTTGGTTCTTTATGAATTTACTTGGTCAAAGTGTTTTTTCTTGGAAATCAATGATCTCCTATCAGGACCAAGAAGCAACTTTGAGGAGATAAATTTTCCTGCATCTTGGAGGTTCGAGTGGTCCCCAGACAGGTTCTAGACCATGACTCACAATGCTATCAGACTCAGACTTGATATCACTGGTAAAAAAGTTTTGTACAATAAAATTTGTATTATCACAAACTAGTGAAAATGCAATCAGGTTTGATCACTGATCCTTTGGTAAAAGCTGCTTATTCATTCTATTTCTTTCTACTACCTCTCTGTAGCTAAGTATTTTGATATAGAGATAACATCTCTACTGTTTTACGATATCACTTCTTAGTTTTATATTTCTGTATATCACAGAACAACCCAGAAATTACTCTCCATTATTTATATGTTAGGGTATTGCATTACTTGCTACCATTCACATATTGGAAATAGAAACACCTTTGAGTACAGTTTAGACTATGTTGTTAAGGATAACCCACATTTTCATTTGGGACTTTAGGAATCTGGAGATTTCAGAAGTAATTTTCTTGATTGCCTAGATTTTTTATAACAGTATTTTTGTCACACTCAGACTTACACCTCTGTCATCATGGTTTTTCTTTGAAGAAATTAAAAATTATACAATTTTACAGATCATTAGAGTAGATCTCCTAATTTAAGCTAAGTGGATATCTTTCTAAGTGGTTTGATTTTTGTTCCATATACACCACAGTAGATATTTTACCAGTGTGAGCTGGATTTATGAAGCAACACTAGCAGCTTATAGTTGATAGTACTTCCAGAAGAATAGTGAGAGTCCAAAAACTCAAAAAAACCTGTGGATTCGTTCTCACTTTTTTCTCCTTTGGTGTCATCTATTCCTTCTCTCTGTTTTGCTTTTTGCTAGCAGATGCAAATCCTTGCATAGTGAGTGGAAGCACTTCCTGACGTTTTTTTCCTCCTTCCTTTGTCTCCAGCTGAGAGGAAGTGTTGCTGTAGGTAGATTTTCTACTCACCAGCTGCTGTGGAACAAGAAATAATCATAAGAATGTTTGCTTGACAGGCATATGAAACAGCAGGGAAGATTTTTGAAATAGTAGATTAGCATATGAGTACCAAGTAAGGATAATATTTTCTTTTATAAGTAATGTTCTTCATAACGCCACTTCCTCATTTCTGTCTTGAGATAGCCTATACAGAAATCCTGGAAAGTAAGTATTTTGTATTCTGAGGCTATGTATTATAAAACTGTGACTTGACGGCCATCATTGCTATCAGTTACCTGCTGGCCATCACACAAAGCTAAACATATATATGACTGATAAATCAAGGGAATGCTGAAATCTTGCTGTACAGTGTATTGACATAGAAGACTGTGAGCAATACTTAGGGTGAAGACTTCTCTTTAATGTGTTGTGGTTGTTAGATTCAAAGTAATGCTAACTCAGATCAGTTGTCTTATCTTCCTGGGCTCATTAGATCTCTTTAGGATTAGTATTGAACAGAAAGATTATTTTTAAATTGTTTCTTTACAAATTGCCCCTCTTTATGTTGAGGCACATTCCTCAGTTTTAGAGCTCTGCTTCCCATTTTATACTTTTAACTGATTAAAAGTTCTTGCCCAGGAAGTGGTATTTAAAAGACCTGTGCTTAGGGACATGATTTAGTGGAAGACTTGGCGTTATCAGGTGTATAGTTGGACTCAGTGAAATTGTATTCCTTCCAACATAAATGATTCTGTAATTTTGTGATTCTAAGTTTTCATTTGGCTACCTCAATTTTCTTTGTAATTTGGTCAAGCATCATAACTTAGGTTAATCCAAAACTCCGAATATGTATGTATTCCTTTCTTTATAATCAATTACTAAGCAGAATTTCCTGTCATCTGAATAAACTGTCAAGTGTTATACTGAGCTGCCTAGGAATTATTTGCAAGCACTAACAGTCCCATGGTATTCTGGTTTTAAGACAGCCATGTCACTGGCAACTGAAATTTCTCTTGTTTATAACTCAACCATGCAATTGGGTTTTGTTGAATTTTCTTTTAAAAATGTTGGTCTGTGCAATCTTTGGAACAGCAATGAGAGGACTGATTCAACATGGGGCTTGAACATCTGCCTGGTAGTAAGCATTCAGTAATTCCAGATTACAATTAAAGGGTTCACGTGTTTAAAGTTAAACATATTTAAAGTGCTCTTCTGAGTAGTCCATGTTTTAAACTGATATCACTCAACTACCAAGAATATAACAATAGGCCTAGAGATCCTTATAATTAGACTTATTAAAACAAATTACTTAAGTCTATGATTTCCTAGGCAAAGTAATTTCCTAGACTGTGTTTCTAATCTTCTTCCCTTCAGTACAATAAAATCAGCATTAGATTTCCCCAGACTTCTCGTGACAGCCTTATAGTGTTTTTGCTTTTTTGTATCCACTTTCTGACTTTTTAGTGTTCAAGTGCTGCCTACGTTTCTTTTTACAAAAAGCCATAAGGAATTTAATTAACTTATTTAAATGTGCTTGTTATCTAGACTCAGAAAGACATCCTGCTTGTTGCCAAAACCAGGTAATAATTTAGGCTTACCCTCCAACTTGTCAAGCAGGGCATCCTACAGTTGCAGAAACAAGAAGGGACTTCAGTTAGAATAATTCATGTATGCCATCAACTATCTTTACTGGAACTGCAATTTCTAGCATGGGGTGCTCTGATTTTTGTTCTTAAATGTCAGCTTTCCTCTCCCCACATACCCCCCAATCCCATACTGTCTGAAGACATTCCTACCCATGTGATATTTAAGGTGGAAACTATGGAAGAAATAGGATGTATGGCGGATTCACGGAAAATTGTAATATTTTAAAAATAAATATACTTATTCCAGGTGTGTCATACTTATGTGTACTTCTTGACCTGCATACAATTTTCAGCTCAGTATGCTTCTCAGTCTTTCATATTTTTAAATTTAGGGTTCTACTCAAATTATAATAATCACTGGCTGTCAAAATGTTATTTATGAATGGCTATTATTTTTTAGTAGCTAAACAATTGTCTAGTTTCAGACCACTCCTTATTACAGCAGATCTTCATATTTGCATTTAGTTATCATAGAATAAACTTAAAGAATTATTTATCTAGTTATAATATTGTGCTACCCTTCTCAGTTACCTGCATAATTAATTTGCTGCCATTTGCTTCCTCCGACGTGTTTTGGGCATGGCTGGAAACTGCGGAGATGAGCTCCAGAAACAAATGTTTATTTGTCTTAAAATCGGTTGGTGTTTCCTCTCATAGAATCCTGCTTTCTGGAGGCCTCTGCAGTTGTGAAATGTGTGTAAGTGGAGAGGCAGGTTGAGATTTTCCAGCCCATGAGAGTCACTTTAACAAATGTTCTCCTGGGTGTTGTCTTCTACTTAGAAGGCTGCAAATGTTACAAGCCTGATGGGTGTCTGATGAAATGTGATTACTACTTTCAGTAAATGAAATCAAGTATTGACCTTCATCATCATATGTGAGTATTGGTGCCAAGTTCATACACTTTTAAAGTTACTTTCACCATATAAACATGAAATTTTGCTTACTTTTCTTCTTAAACCTTCCTCTCTGAAAAGGGAATCAGAGGGTAAATAATCTAGAAAGAGAAACAATTTTTTTTTCCTTACTTCAAACAAAGCACAAAAAGTTACAATTATGTGCAATTATAAAAACCCAGCTGTACATAGCATGTGTAAAAGTGATTAATTAAAGGTCTGTATGTTGCTATACCAAGAAAAGCCCACACAAACAATTAGATGTCAATCTGCCTTCACACAAAGAGTGCCTGATACACAATCTCCTATTTCCCTCTTTTCTCCCACGTAGCCTTGGCTTAAGATTGAAAGCATGCCATGCACAGAGTAAACAATTTTGTTTTGCATTGGATGGTGACTTTCAGGCAATTTGTACATTGTACTGTTGATTAATTTATTTAACAAGCAAGACCAACCAACAGAAGTTTACAATGAAGCAGTGATAGAAACCATGTTTTGGAAATTAAGAAAGTGGCTCCGTCAGGGAATTTGTCATGGTCAGAGACTGGAAGAAAAAGATTATACATCAAAAGGGTTTTAAAATTCAGGTGCTTTCTGTGTGACTTAAAACCCCTCCTACAAACTCACAGCAAGGCAACCATCATAATATAAATAATTAATTTGTTTGGAAATAAAACTGCTACTAAATCATTTTAAATCACCTGGAGAAAATCAGTCTTGAAATAATCTGAAAGTCACTGGAAAATTCTTCTGGCCCCTCTAAACTCCCCTGAGTCTGATGTGTAGAAGACACAAATATTAAACTCTCCAGGCTTAGAAGAAATATTTCTTTACAGACTCTACACAGCCAGCAATAATTTGTGCAGTTGATTCAAATTACAGTAATTTTCACAGTTCAGTTGATTTTATGCATAGACAAAGATCCTGATCAAAATGAAATTTCTTTCCTTTCTTTACTTGGCAATGACTTGACTTGTTGCTCTTTGCTTGCTTTTTTTTTCTCACTGTTTTACAATGTCTACTGTAGTTATCTTTTAACTCTTTAAGCTTGTCTTCCTTATGTTTGTCTTCTGTGTGCATTTCATTTTTGGGTTTCTCTTTAATTTTAAATTCCTTATATATATATATATGGTTTTTTTTAAAGTTGGGTTTCTTGAGGACATGTATTCCCTTGGACTGCATCAACTTTGAAGAACTTCCAGCTTCCTCACTAAAATTGTCCTCTTGAAGTGCACCATAACCTCCCACTATTTTTTCCTTTCTTCTTAAATTTTCCTTTCTTTTTCTCATGGTCCTTTTCATCATCAGATACTATATCTGGAAGCTCATGAAAGCAGTCATTAAGTGGTGAAAGCTCAAGGGTGCTATTCCATCCGGGAAATTTTGTAGGAGAGATTTCTTCAGAGCTGGGAGAGTCAGCAAGGCTATCACTGTGTTCCACTTGACAGGGTTCCCTGGGGCTGCTCATGGGAAGCAGGAAGCACTCCGTCATTCTGGTTCCCTGATTTCAGAGTGAAATCTGCTACCTGTCAGTGACACCGTTGGGGTCTCTCTCAATGGCACAGCAGCTCCCCCTCAGTCTCACATGTGGGGCTTTGCCTCACACCCCTTTCCACCTCCACCACCGGGCCATGAGGATGGGGAAGGGTTTGGAGGGGAAGCCGTGTGAGGAGGGGCTGAGGGCACTTGGTCTGTTCAGCCTGGAGAAGGGGCACCTGAGGGGAGACCTCACTGCAGTTACAGCTTCCTTGGGAGGGGAAGAGGAGGGGCAGGCACTGATCCCTGTTCTGTGGTGACCAGGCACAGGACTCAAGAGAATGGCATGAAACTCTATCAGGGAAGATTTAGGTTTGATATCAGGAAAATGTTTTTCACCCAGAGGGTGGCTGGGCACTGAACAGGCTCTGCAGGGCAGCGGCCACAGCACCAGCCTGGCAGAGCTCAAGGGACATTTGATCAATGCTCTCGGGCACATGGTGAGACTCTTGGGGATGGAGCTGTGCAGGGCCAGGAGCTGGACTTGGTGATCCTGACAGGTCCCTTCCAACTCAGCATGTTCTGTGATTCTGTGATAATTGCTGCCAATTTCACCTCTTTATTTTCTCTTTGCTTGCTAGACACCTATTCAAACTGTGTGTAATAGCTGCACTGAATTGTGGACCATACTTACTAAATGTTTTGTAATAGCTTGAAGCCACCATCAACTGAAGGGCAATTTACAGTAATTTAGTGCAGCAGTAGGGAGGAAACCTTCTTTGTGTGCATTCCATAGAGACAAGTTCTCGACAGGTCTGACTGCTTTCATTTAAAGTGGAATACATCCTGCAGAGAAAATTCTGAACACGTTAATCATTGTTTCTGACAAAATTTTTTCAACTACATTAAACGTTAGAAATCAGCATTTTCCCATCAGTCTTCAGTCACTGTTTTTTTAGAAAGAACAGATTATGGTTTTCTGTTTTAAAAATAATTTATAAAAGCAAAATTCTTTTTATACAGATTGTTTGGTTGAGTTGGACAGTCAGTACTCTGAATTCTCAAAAAAGATGCATGTTCACTTCTTATACACAGCCCTCATTGCCTTCCCATTGAAATACTGGCAGGCCTCTGCACAAAATAATCACAGACTTTCTACATTCTGAAAAGTGTAGTCTTTTTTTCCTCTTTTTCCGTGTAAAGCCATAGTTTTGCAGTCATTGGGTAATAAGTTAAACAATCTTTAGTTTTCAATTTTGCATTGGCCAAATGTTTTAGGGGAACATCATCCTGAATTATAAATAAGCAAGGCCTATTTTACTTTGAAAAAGCCCTATAAGTGTAAATTAGTATTTTGTACTTCAAAATAAAGGTAAATAAAAATTCACTTATAGGGAAAAGAAATAGAAAAAAAAACTTGTAGAAAGTTGCAAACTTTTCAAAGTAGCTATAAGAATTTAGAACATAAAGTACAGCAAGATTTTTACTTCACAATTTCTGTCTGAAACAGAAAAGAAAAGAAAGAAAAGAGTATTCTGAGGCACTTCATATGCCTTTTGGACAGCAGAAGATACATGTTGTGAAATCCTTTTCTATTGAAAATTTCCTTGAAAAATTTTATACTTCCCATGTTTTGTAACTCTTTTTATATTGATTATGAACATTCTTGCATACCTGGGAAACAAGACACACATTTTTCATTTTAATCTGTGATTGGCTTCTATTTACATTTGAGGAAAGCCAGTAAAGAACAATTACTTGGTTACCACTGCAAAGAACATCCTCTTTGTTCTTCAACAGTCTGACTCTGAATCTAAATCTTCTCTATGCAAAGGATCTTTGAGGAAATATGTGAACATTTGATTTTAGTTACAGAACTATTTCAATTGCAGTAGAAATTGACTGCAATTTACTGAGCCAATGTGAATATATGATTTGTGAGGTAGACTTTAAAAAATACAACAGGAGTTATACCATAGTCACAGATGTTAGTAGTAAATATTTAATTAAGGAAAAAACATATTCTGCTCTCTGCCTTGTATTGAATTACCTTGCTCTAACAAGGATACAAAACTAACTCTGAATAAACACTAGAAAAGAAAATTTCCAAAGAATTAAGGAAGATATTAGTAGATTGATACAATTTTTTTCCTCTTATATAGTCCTGCCATAACTTTTCAAAAGCAGCAGGCTAGATGACCAGGCTGTGGGAATATGACAATGCCTAAGGACTGAAATTTGTCCCCTGCAAACCTCAAAATGATATGTAGGCCTGGGGCATCCCCAGACAACACCCTCACTGATAAAGATCTCAGCTAGAAGTTAAATATATTATCTATTATTTCTACCTTCAATACTTTTTTGAGAATTCAGTAAAATATTTAGAAATAATTTAAATCTGTGATTGTATCACAGTGCTTCATGAATATGAGATGTGGAACAAAACTTTCACTGGGAACTATAGGCATAACGTAAGCTGCTACCAAGTTATTTCACCGGTCTGAAGCCTTAGGAGAACAGTTCCAAATCTTGTGGAGGCTGAAAGATAACAACAAATGTGTTACAACACAGACATGACCTTTCTAGTAGGGCATGACCTCAATGACATCCATAGGAATAGATATAGACTATAGTTCAAATATTATGACATGAACATTTCTGTCCTTACTTACGTGTTTTTCAGGTCATCACCATAGTGTAAAATATTATCAATTCTTTGAATAAAAAAAAATACAACAAAATATTGTTAAAACAACCCGTCATAAAAAAATGAACCCAAAGTCTGGCAATTAGACATTATAAATATTTAGGTTGTTAAATAACAGATTTTCAGTTCAAGCTCATTTCTGTTTTTGATGCAATCTAATTACTTGATGCTCACTGTTGTTCCTTTCTTGTGTAGAGTATTACATCTGCTAATGCTAATAAATATTGCATTCATTTACAACAATAAATGTGTCTTAGTCAATTTACTCTCTGTTGGGGTATTTCCAAATTGATGGTTCTTACTAACATTAATGAAATTGCTAATGGCATGCAGTGTTGGGGGAGGCCTCGTCAAAAATGACAGCCTGAAGTAGTACACCCTTCCATCACATAAGTATGTGGTTAAATTTAAGAGTGCACCTCAAAGAGCTAACTAAATTAATTACGGAATCTGCAAAATCCAATATGACCCTCTTCTCTGCTACAGAGGAACCACACAAAACTCAGCTTTGCTGATTTTCTTAGTTAATCTTGTCTGCATAATAAATTGGATGAAATTAGTGTGCGTCTAGTGGCTAAAAAAATTTTAGCAATTTTGAAATGTGCAGAATAGTCATCTGTATGAACATAGCATATAGCAAGTATATATGTAGCCGTTAAGGCATCAGATTTCTCAGAGAACTGTATTTAAGTTAGCAATAGTGTGTTTTGCTGTACCTCATTGTGGTGTTAGGTTGCTTGTTAAAGTTTGCGGTCTTCTGTCATGCAAATATGGGGTACACAGACTCCATATATGTCACCAAAAAACTGCCCTCAGGCAGGAGCTGTGGTCTGTGAAAGGTAGGTTTTCTGCTTTGCTTTGCTTCGTAATCTCTGTCTGCAACATACATAAGACCTAACTCGACACATACAAGTGCAGGGATAGCAATCCCTTGCTTTTACTGAATTTCCGGATGCCTTCAGTTGCTGAAAAAGAAGGGTTTATAAAAGTACTTCTATCTATTATATGAAATGCCTAAGGAAAAACCTTTGAGAATCATGACAAAGATAATACATATAATATTAATGAGTTAATAGTCTTTTTTTTTTTTTTCAAAAATAAATAAGGTAAGCCTTTTATTTAAATACCTTTCATCACTCAACAGGAAGGTTTTGACCAAGAATCCTTGTTCTCTTTGTACTTCTGTGAGAAATATTATCTAACAGACCCAAGAAACGACCATGCCCAGACATTTGAATAGGGTCTCTGAGCTTCAAGCTATGCCTCTGAAATTCTTAGTTTTCTTTCACCAATATATCATCTGCATGATGTATACACAGTTTAGAGCTGATACATGTTCTTCTCTGTGCCATTGTTCAATTGTAAGGTGTATAAGAGTTTAGAGTTTTCCTTCAGTATTAACATCTTTCTTTTGGAAAGGGACCATGGAAGTCTTTCTGTGTGTAGAAGTAAGGCTTTGAATTTACTGGCTTATGTGCACTGTCTATTTTTGCTGATGAATTGAAATTACTGTAAATATTACTATAAGTATTGCCATAAATAAAAAATAGAAAAAGCAAGACTCCAGAGATGAAATTACCTACAAAAGCAGAGAGTACCTTTTGGATCTGTAGCTGGCTCTGCACAGTTTGTTATCCAGTATTCTGGGTTTGTTTTTGTTTTGAAGATCTATAATTTTTTCTTGGGACTCATTCCACAGTGATTAATTGTCATGAGCTCTCTCTTGTATGTCTCATACTCTTATGCCCTTTGTCATTTGAGCTAATATTTTGGAATTATATTTCTCCATACTGTTCTAATTTCATGCCCATTTTTGCAAGCTAAGAAATTCTCAGGTAAGCAGATAGAGGAAATCTGGCAACTTTGCCCATGGGAATAGTGAAAAAACCTTATCTTTAAAATTCCTTGGGGCACAGGCTCTCTTTGCATCTATGGTTATCAGTGGCAAGTGTGTTGGGATCTAACCCACAGCTGAGTGCCTATGTAATATTGCAGTTCAAATTAAAAATTATTTAATAAAAGTAGCAGTGGGTAAGAAGAGCTTTCAGAGTGGATAGGTATGTTACGTAAGGTAGGAATTTTCCACTGGAATGATTTTTACATTTCACTGAGGAAGTTTGACATTAGTGAGCAGAGCTCAACCTACAGTATGCATAACAGAATTATAGCAGACGCTGTGTGTGTCTTGGTGTTATTATCCTGGCTGTTCAGCTGCAGTGCACAGAAGCCTACTCAGTGATGTTTGACTGGTGAAACAAAAAGTAGTCAGGAAGAATTACCAAAGTTCTAAATTCTTAATCCCAAAACCTAGAGAGTTTTATTTTAAAAGAAACCTTTTATCAGTTCTGTGGTAATTTCTATAATTTGCTAGTAAATAAAAATTCACTATTTTCATGTGTTATCTTTTGTAAAACCTTGATAGTTATAAGTGGTTGTCCTATATATAACTAACTTGAATACCTCTATATTTTTAGAGTTAACAGTTATACTTTGACTCAGCAGTGATTCAGCTGAATGATTCCTTTGGAACAATAATGAACATATATATTAGGCATACTTAATGTGCTATTTTTATAATGTATGAAAAAAACAAAAAACAAACCACAACTATATGCTGGGGATAAATATGTTGCACTTTATAATTTCCGGATAAAATGAAACATTATCTTGATCTCTGATAACCTGATCTCTGAGAAAAATTATAGACAATTATTCTTTTTTAATTCTTTTCACATTTAATTCTAGTCACATCCAGAAAAGTATGTAATAGCATCAAACTATTCATATTACAATGCAAAACTTCTACAGTTTCAGTGTAAACATGGTAGTGATGGCTTTTCCTGGTCCTAAAATCAGGAGCCAGACACAGTTAGGTGATAAAATGCAGTTATCTTTATAAAGGATCCTTTATGGTGCACAACACGCCGAAATACACACTGAAAATGCGCCGAAGATGCACACCGTAACATAAAGCAGGCACAACTTCATATGTTTAACAAATTAGCATAACTGACAAGAATCCCCAATTAGAGACACAGGTGATGAGGTAATTCCCCTTTGGTTCAACTCTTCTCTAAAACTCTCCCTTTAGATACTGACTAAACTTTGTTTATGAAAAAGTGTCTCGAGAAGCTGTTTTAGCCTTGGTTCCCAGAGGAAGTGAGATTAATATTGGAGGCTTTAGGAATATGTTTTGCCTTTCTGTCTAAAAGAGTAGGTGAAATGCTAGCTATGAATCTATGTGGTTATATAATAATAGGCTACCGAGCTACAAATATATATAAAAATATATATAAAAACAAAATGGCAAAAATCAGTTTGGCATCAGTTGGACAGAATCAAACGGTGAATTACAAGATAAAACATATGGATAATCTGTTCCTCCATGTATCTCCTTAGGATGTTATAGAGTAACAATTAAAATGATACCTGAGCACTTACAAAAAAAGACAAAACACCAGTGGAAATGCACCAGAGGCATCCGGGACCAAGAGGACACAGAGAGAGTTCAAGTGTGATTTCCTAATCATATAAAGAGGTTCCCTTCCCTGTCAAATCTATCCTTTTCAGTCATAATGTGCTTGAGACCAAAATGGATAAGGGACCAGATGCCCCTTTCACAATACTTGCCTAAGAAAGAGGCTAACTGGTGAAAGAATCAGAAAGCTCAGATCCTGTTAGACCAACAATATTGTTCTACTGTGACAAGTGTCTGATGTTCACTCCTGCCACCTGACAACCTGGACTATTAGATATACATAGAACATAGTTTGCTATGTCTGTAGCTGTTAAAGACAAAGGGAATTCCTTTCTTCTAACAGAAATTAAGTGATACGTATCTCTGCCGATTTTTTTTTGGCAATTTTTTTTGCGTGGTTTTGGTACCCTGTTCAGTACAAAGTATAGATATCTTTTTAACTCAGGTCTGGCTTGCTGAAACTACTGCTATTCTGCCCTGTCTTGGCAGCACAGCCTCCATCAGGAGGCTGGGAATCCCACTGATGCCAGCAGTGGGTTTTAGTATCCCCTATAAAGGAAGGCTTAGCTGAAGTGCCTAAGGAGACCGACATGGATATATTTTGTAACAGAAAGGATTTATTAGGGCTCCTCAGGTGAGAAAGAGAGAAAGAAATGGAAAAAGATGAAAGTCTGATGTCTTGTAGTTACTACAAGCAAAACAATTCACTGTCCTTGAAGTGAAAAGTAGTAATGTAAGATTTAGGGTATCCAAAATCCAAGTGAAACATCAGTGAACAAGTGAAACACTGTGAACCTTATCTCCCTCGAAGAAACAGTCCATATATGAAAGTTCTGGTTTTTTAACTTCCTTGAACTGACCTTTGTACACCGAAATGAAAAGTAGTTCTATGAAGAACAGTAGAATATATCCCCATGACATAAGTATAACCTTTTGAATAGGATTTATTCATTAAATACCGTGAAGCCATTCTCATTTGAGAATTAGAGCAAAACCAGTGCAAAATGTCTGTCAGACCATGTCTGCCTAGTAGAAATCATTCAGTAACACCATCCAGGGTGGTGTAGCACAGACTGCAGGCAGGCTTTTTCTCACTTCTCACTCAGACAAGGACAGTGCTACCTGCTCACACTGTAGCGTTTCCCTGGCACGGCAGAGTGGAGCCCCGTGCCTCTCTGCTGCTACCAGCTATGACTTGGCAGGATAGAGACATGTATTACAGCATTTCCTCTCATCAAGCACACAACTAAGTTGAAATAGCAGTTTTCAATAACATAAGAGAAAGTCTTTGACAAAAAGACTTTGTCAATATCTGGCTCGTCTTTTATTTCTTCTCCCCTCTCAATGAAAAATGAAGGACATCAGGGCTTTTTCTGCACTAAATGTTTTTAACCTCCAGGTGATTTTAAAAGAAAGTTTTATTATGAAGATTTTCAGATAATCTTTCTTTAGAACTGAATTTGTTATCATCCACAGTATTGTTTTTAAATTTTCTGAACATAAAGTAATAGATATGGTCAATCTCAAGACCTCTTTTTAAAACACAATAAATTAATGGTTAGAGTGTTCTAAAAATTAGCTTAGAAACTAATTCTGAATAAAAAATGTGCAGTTTGATTTCAGTTTCTGCATATACAATACAGTCTTGGAATTTATTTTGTGGTATCTGACTAGTGGTTGTTCTGCAGTTAATTCAAATTAGTCCTCATCAGCTTCTATGTGAGTGCTTTGTATACCTATAATATCACCAGAAGTATATCACCTGTTGTACTCTACTCTGATAAATAGTGTACCAAGAAATTACTCCAATATACCTCATTATACCTTATTATACCTTAACTTATCTATTTATTTATCTATCCATATCCATATACTTATATATAAATATATATATCCCTCTCACCGTGGGCTTAATGGCAAGTATATTTCTGGGTAGAAGGGAGGACAGTCAAGCACCTACATATTGAAGAAATTACTTGCAATCAGAAAAGGCAGAAAGGGCCAGGATACAGCTGCTCATGAGTGAAAACAATGCTGAGTAAGCTCTAACTAATCACAGAGACTAGACTTTGCATTGTTCCTTATCTGAGGAAAAATCAGGAGCAAATACAAGGATTAGTCTGTGACAGCAATTTTCAGCAATGCCTGAATATCTAGAGTCCTATCAAAGTACAAACACACTTCTGTTTGAGTGAATGGCTAAAAATTATAATTAATGCCCTTTATTTTACCACTGTAAATATAAAGCATGTTTTTACATCTAGAGATATAGAATTGTTCAGTACAGCTGTATCACACTGAAGTCTTCTGGATGAGGAAATGACCTCATATACTTCAGTTATATTACATTTAGGCCTCTTCTATGATACTGTGGAGAATTTTTTTTCCTTTCTTATGGAAATTATGCAAATTTGAGATTCAGAACCTTATCTGCCTTATATGTATTTAAAATAATTCTTAACTTCTAGTAGTTGTGGTTAATGGATGTGCTCAATTCTAGAAGCACCTGGTTAAATATGATTAAGCTCCACAGCTCTCAGATTTTCAGTGTCTGAGCGAGATACTTCTCAAACAAGCAGGAATTTTTTTGTTCTTTTGCCTCAGGTGGGTAAACGAACTTTATTCTGAGTCTACAGTTTCTTTATAAAACTTCTTTCTTGATATATTGAATTATTGTTTGCATCCTAAGCAGCAAAAGTCTGACAGATGGAAACTTAATTTACAGTCATAACTTCTGAGAACAAACTAGTTAAGAGAAAGATGCCTTTTATTCCCTTGTTATTTTAAATTTGAAAGAACAAAAATACCTAATTTTTTAATCTGTTGCCTGAGTACGAGGTTATGATTTGTTTCATAAATAAGTGTGTGAATGAAGATTTTTGAAAAATTCATTATTTTGACCTAATAGAGAATAAAAATATTTTTGCTCTTTCTTAGTTATTTACCCTACTAGGGTAAATAGTATAATCTACTAGGGTAGATCGGATAATCAAAATATCATGTGCTTTAAGGATAGAAGAGGCTTAGGGTTTGTCTGCATAAAAAAATCTTTGAAGAGGATGTTTGATAATTGAGACTTTTCAAGACTACCATGCTTGTCCTTGAACCTGCTATAAGAACACAACTATCCTTTGTAATCTAAATACACTTTGGAGGTCTTTGGGTTTCTCATTTGAATGCAGAGAATATTGGACCAGGAGTAAACAGTCTCCATAGACAGTCACCTGAGTATTTTGAGGGATTGTGATTGTATGTGTGGAGCCTGTGGTCCAAGTGCCACATGTTTTTGTGCAGGACGAACCTGTGCCCCTCGGTTTGCTGAGATAAGTCACTGCAGGAGACAGCTCAGCTGACAGGCAGCAGAGCACATGCTTTCCTTCAAGTAACAAGTAGCTATGGCTGTGTTAAATGCAGTAGAAACAAAATTCTGGGGTCTTCTTTACAAAAAGAGTTGTAGATGTGGTATAGCCTTGAAGAGGAAATTAGAAAGCTGTGCTATGAACTTCTGTTAGATATGAAGGTAAGCTTTAAGGGCAGATTGTTAAAAAGTTCCTATCACAGACGTTTTCAGCATAGAAAGGGCATAGTTGTTTTCCTAGTAGAAATTACCTCAGAAAAAAAATGCTGGAAGATTCCTTATAGCATTTAGTCTGCTGTGGAAAATGTATGTGGAATATTTTAGTGCAAGTCTTGCAAGATGTCTTGTTGGGTATCCAGGAGGGTCTTTCTGAGGTTGGTGTGAGCTCACACATCGACTTCTAGGATAACAATCTCCTCTCAGTCTTTCCTTTAAAAATGTTGGGGGCATTACTCTCAGCTTTACCTGGGGCTTAATTGGTCATACACTACTTATTTTCTTTCCAGCATACAAAGCTAAAGCTTCAAATTCACCTACATATTTCAGTTTGTTACATTTAAAAAAAAAAAAAAAAAAAAGATTGGTCCTCTGGCTATTTTGTCATGTAATTTTAAATGTGAAATATAATGACCGTTGCCTTTTTCTCTAATGATTTCCTCTTGTATTAAGCATTTCTTTGAATTCCCTGGTGACATCAAACCAGCAATAGAGTGCTAGTTATGTAGCAATAGACTTCCTAAACCTATTCTATTTTTTCCAATTTATTGTATTTCCTGTTGAGCAAACCAAAGACTAGGTCCTGGAAAAAACAGATCAAAAGGTAATAATAACTTCAGGAGAAAGATTTTAGAAGTCATTAATTTATTAACCTAGTAGTACAATTTTTTTTTAGTAGTAGTGCTCAAGTAGTTTAAGTAGTGCTCTGTGCAACCTAATTTTAAATCCCAAGCACAGGATAACACATTCCTCTTTTACTGCTGTATGACTTGGGATATGCCCACCATCAGTTGTCACTCCTATGGTCCAATGCTTCATCACGTAAAGAAAAATAATAAATAAGGCAATCTTGTATTTGAAGGGCAACTTCTACATAGCAAAGATAGGCAGAAGCATGCTAATTTTTACATAAGTCACCTTGTGCTAGTCAGCTGCAGTTTTCTCAGATTCTCAGAATAAGTAGTAGTAGTACAGCATGTCCTGAGGAAGAGGCACAATACTGAATGATGTAGGCTGTGGTTGGGGCCATCCTTTCCCAGATGCTGGAGCCTTGGAGCAACGCAGGACTCTTCTCCATCCTGAATCTTTCAATCTCTGAAGATGTCAGACCTTCCTTGAGTTATCTGTATGTGCCTTTCCACATATTCCCTACTCCAAGCATCTAGATGTTTTAGTTTCTCCTCATCCCAGACCTGAGTTCTGCCTGGCTGCAGCCACTGGAGGGGCCCAGTTTGTTGGCTGTGCTCACATTGGTCACAGCTGGCATGAAGGTACAGAGAGAAACAAACTTCTCTGTGGATAGCTTAAGCATTTCTAGTAAACAAGGGGAGCAAAAGAAGGAGCTGCAAGACGTTTTCTGAGTGCTTCATACATGGGACTGCCTGCAATGTGAGAAGTAGGTTGAAAACTGAAATGCTGAAGAAGATGCCGACAGCAGCTAAATTTATAAGAAGGAGAAGTCTGCATGAATGAGAGAGCATATGGAGGAGAGGGCAGAGGAACAGGTGCCTCAGGCCTGAGCATGTGACTTAAACTGTGGGACAAGATAGATGAGGGTTGTGTGTCTTCTCTTTTCTGCCACTCTGTCTCAACACTGAATCCTGAACTCGTCACTGTAGCAGCTGCCAAGGAAGTGACAGTGCAGAACAGAAACCTGGGTGCTTCTCAGTTTTGTTACAATAGTACTCCTTATAAAAGAGTGGAATGAAAATGGCAGAGAAATATGATGGTTTTTTAGCAGTGTGGCTGGTTCTGAAGCCTGCATCCTGTCTCAATATCTACATTAACAGACATAGATATTTTAGGATCAGGAGCTCTTTCTTATTTTACTGTTAGCTCAAATTTGTCCAAAGTTCTTGTTAAACCTGTCCTTTTCTTCTTCCTTTCTTATTTGCTCCAGTTTAGCTCTATTTCCCTATAAAGGAATATCCTAGAAATAAATGCTCTGTTTTGCATGCAGCCATAATAAATCTGCTTAGTTGGAATTTGTGACTTCCTTTTCCTCTGTATAGGAATGGGAACTGTGCTGTTCCTTTTATAATAACCCATGGCCTTGCACGAGCATGCATTTGCAATTTAGCATCGCTGACAAAATAAATCTTTTATCTGCTTAACTGCTCAGGTTCTCCTGACTTTTCAACATCTTTTTTTATGTACCTTATTAAGAAAAGTGTTCTTATTATGGAGTAGTAAGAAAAACAATTTCATGTCTGTAGCCCTTTTAATTTGAAGAATTTCTTCTTCTTCTTCCACTATTTCTTGGACTCCAGTTAAGTTAAGTCTTCCAGAACTATCCAGAAATAGCATTACTATTTTGAAATTCATATTTTCTGCCTTCCCAGTTTTTATAGATATGTGATTTGACTAAATACATTAAAAAATTGAGACAAACATCATAACATTTTCTTCATGGATGCGTCTCTAGAACTTCCAGTAGACTTTATGTGAGAATGAAGGCCCTATGGTCCTATTGTTTTTGCAAAATAAATAAAATACTTTTATGTCCCATCCTCCTTTGTACTCCTTGTTTCTAAGTGGTGAAGATTTTTTTACCTCAGTAATTTTGTTCATTTCCCTTTCTTAGATGTTCATATGTTCTCAGAGTTTAATCTTCTTGTTATATAGCCAAAGGTAAGTATCCTGAAGGTCTTCATGGATATTCATGAGCATTTGCTATTGCTTATGAATTTAAACAAAACCTTAAAGAAATCTTATTCTACAGTAATACCAAAAATTTGAATTGTTTTGTTTCATCAGGAATTTGTTTCTCTTCAGTGTTGTCCTACACGTCGGTCAAGATATGGAGTCTTTTTGAATCCAGATCTGGAGTTCCAGGTAGGAACAAAACAACATAAGGGTTTTATCACAAAGCTATGAGATATGATATTGAATAAGATCGGTATATGAGCTGCTCTGTTAGTAGACAAGGTAAGAGTTATAGAGTTTTATAATAATTGTGATGGTTTGTGGGCTGATGTCATAAGAAAAGGAAATATTGGCTCACTAGATCATCAAGGTGATGTTTCTAAGCATCTCACCAAGAAAGGGTTTATGTGTACACATGAGAAAAAAAGGCTGTAAGAACTGTATAAAAACCATGCTAGACTTTATGTGAGCACTTTAAATAGCAAGACAATTTCTTTCCAGATTTGTGAAATTTATGACAAAAAGTGGTGGCATGGATAGGATGGAAAGAATAATATGTAAATAGAAATATGGCCTTAAAGTAATCTGTTAAAACAGATGGCACAGCCAGGGCACGGAAAAGCAGTTTTCATCCCATATGCCCTATGAAATAGCAAATTTAAAGTGAAGTAAAATTTAAGTTAGCCTGTTATTCAGCTAGACAGTGTCAGGGATAGGAAATATATGGGGCAAAAGGGAAGCTGAGCAAAGAGGAAAGTGACTTGGAATCAGCTGCAGCTTGAGGAGATGTCATCTCCAGCTGGCTGCACCTTATGGCCAATACAAGTCCTCTTAGGCAAGTGTCTGATGCAAAGGGATAGCCAAAGCCCTTAAGGAACGCACAGGAACAGTTTTCAAGATCTTAACTCATGGCTGCAGAGCCAGCTTGCACATGTGAAAATCTGAATGAGTTGAAGACCCATAAGGTTACAAGAGTAAGTGTTGAGAAGGCATAAGTATACCTTTTAAATAAGCATCAGGGTCTCTGGGACCATCTAGCTCCTTCTGTGCTTCCCTTGCATCTTTGAAGATGTGAATGGGAAAAGGAATATCTTTTCATTTTGGGTGCTGGCATATTTCAGTTATGTTCATTTTATTGTTATGCACAAAGGTCAAGACGACATTTCTCAGATCTTCCTACAACCCCTGCATGACTGTTGAGCCATGAGGATGAGCACTACAATTTCAGCACTTAAATTCTGAGTCTTAAATTTCAGTGCTGCTGTTTCCTAACATGTGCCTTATGGTGAGCTTTAAAGGAAATTCAACTCCCATGCGGGTAAAAATAATAGTGTGGTACAAGATAAATAAAAGAAAAAGGAAAAATGTCTTTTGCTCTGGAGAGTTCTCCATCACCCACCTAGCCTCCTGCCTTCCTGAATGGAGAAATAGAAAAGGTAGTTTTCTTTATATCATATTCATTGAAGTATCAAAATGCAACTGTATCATAGCCATTTCTCCCAAAATAATGCACAATAATAAATAACTAACTGAATAAACAAAAATAAAAGTTGGTTCACAGAACTGTTCCACAATTGACTTGTTGACTGTGATAAAAAACAGAATAGAAGTCATAGACGTGCAATCAATTCTGTGCTGAATACTTTGGAAAAGCTGGTTAGTATCACTTTCTGCAGTGCTTAGCTTTCTTTTCAAGCACTGACTAGTCTTGAGGCTACTGACTATTTTATGAGACAAGATCAGTGATATTGGTGATGTGGTTGCCATGGGAAGAAAAGTAACCCTGTAAGAGATGATAATGAAACATTGGAAAACAGAAAAAAATATTTAAGCATTGTGGGAAAATTGCTAGAAGCACTAAATGAACACTTATAAGGGAAGAGAGAATACTTAGAGCTGAATTATGCTGTGGGATTTGAATGGTGCTTATTTTCAGGCTACAGCACTGGAAAAACAGAGACATTTCAGGTATTTAAGTTAGTATTTGCCTTCATGATACCTGAATTTACTATATGTTGAGTGCCATGACATCCAAAGGCAAATTATCATCAGAGAGGCTAAAAACTGTCATAAATAATCAATATGCTGTAGGAAAAATCCAGAAATTCAGTGTTCTCCATGAAAAAGATTAACTGGACATCATGTATTTATTCTTGTCTCTAAGTGACTGTTTCCAATTAGAGACGAAAAAGTTTTCATGTGAAAATATTTTTTTATCTCCCTAACTAGAGTAAAATTAACTTTACGTAGTCTACTATTACTATTGTAAGTAGTGTGAAATGTTAATTTACTGAGAGCTTCTAATAAAATGAGATAATCTCCCCTGAGACTTCTGGAATGTAGATTAAAAAGAGCAATAGAAGGACACAATCTCAAAGCTGAAAATAGCTGAAATAAAATGAGCACCACTGCTTAACTCTGGGGTAAAAGAGGAGATTGAAAAGTCTAGGATATCATCAGGGAGCTAACACTCTTTTAAGAGCAGGAGCAAGTGTTAAGGAGGGTGTTAAGAAGGTTGGCAGGACTATGCCTGTATCAGCCCACATACAGACCCATCACATCCCAACAAAAGAATTGCATAGGGCTGGGCAGAGTGATCAGGGGTGGCCAAGGGATCTGTGGCCATCACAGCTGCACCACTGAGGAGAATGCTCCAGGCACAGCCAGGAACCCAAGTTAGTAGGGCAAAGATGGCCAGGGTCTGCCTGAGCTGGCATGCGCTCCCAGACCAGGAAGGTAGAGGTGGTTAGCAAGTCATTGCACGGTTCACTCTTATTTCTCTCTGGGAAAACATTGTGTTTTCCGACCACCTCTATTCAAGGTTGCACCATGGCAGAGATGACCTTGATTGCAGGCATATAAACACTTATGGCAGAGGGGGACAGCATCTGAAACATTGACTTTAACAGTGCCAGGCCATGAGGCTGTGGTTAGCTTCCCCTCAGTATAAATAACAATCTTGTGCTAACTAATGTTAAAGCAGAAGGCTCAAGAAAAAAAAGAGCTAGTACAATTACAAAAAACAAAAAAAAAGTGGAGAGCTATTGAATGAAGATTAAAAGTTAGAGCTGTTTATCTCCCAATAACTTTGCATGTGCTACACATGGAACAAAATTTACTTTTAAGTGTAAAGTTCATTGTCTTATAAACATCTCTTCCATTTTCAAATACTGCTTCTACAATCATAAAACAGGATGGGCACAGTGTGAACTCAAGCCAGTCATTGAGGAAAATCTGAACTGGGCATGGCATGGGACCACAATTCTGTAGAACTTGTCAAATGATGTGGTAAGGTACATAGAACAGGCAAAAACTTGTCTTTCATTTATTAGCCAGGATAAAAACAGCCCAAAGCTTGCTTATGCAAAACTGATCTTTTTGCAAGAATGTGATCTACCCACAATAGTTCTCATGGAGTTATAAAGTGGACTGCCTCGAATTCACTAGTGTGAATTTGTTTTTAAGAATGCATTGCTTTCATTCTTTATTTTTATTTTAAGATGTTCTCTACATTATGTAAGATTGTGAAAATCTTTGGAACCCTTAATCTGAAAGGATGATGCAGGATGACTTCCTGCTGTATCCCAAGAACCTAACATAACATATTTGGTCTTTACAATGATGACTGAATCTCAGTGTGTAAAATACCTTATATTTGAGCTACGCTTACACATTTTGTGTAAGCTGCAAGCAATGTAGCATGCAATACTAAAGACACCTTTCAGAGTGGAGTGGAAAACTGTGCTCATAATCTAAATTGTCTTCAAGCACAGCAGAAGTCCAGGCCCAGAAAAGACCTGTTATAATTTTCATATGCCTCAAGGTAGTGAGCAGGAAATACCCTGCAGTGCTAAGTTCATCTGTGTTGGCATTTATGCCTCCGTGGTTGTTCATTCTCCCCTGCCCCTTTCCAGGCTGCAGTGTGATCTCAGAAATTCTTATTAGGCCTTGGTCTTGAGAACAGCACCTGGGCTCAGCTCCTTCCAAGATTATCAGAAACACTGTCTGCTCTCAGGAATTGCTAAAAAGCTCCTGTTTTTCCTATGATGAGCCTTGGAAAATAATCCTCTGGTCTGAATGGTATGACATGCCTATTCTCATACTTCCAAATAAAGTGCCAACAAACTGTGGCTGCCATGAAACGTTGTTGTGACTAAAGCCCACTCTCTTGTGACCCCCTAAACAGGTCCAAAATGGGGCCCTTTGGGCTCTCCTGGACCACAGTGAGCCTGTGACCAGCAATCTCCCTCTGAAGGGGACGCCTCTCGGATCAGCAATCCCTCGGGTTTGCTGTACCTGGAGGATCGCTGAAACTCGACATGTCCTGGGCTGATACCCTCACTCCCTGAGGCCTGATCCTTCTCCTGTTGGGAGATGCAAAAGCTTCCAAAGTGGGAATTTCACGGACCTCTGAAGGGAATTTTTCACGGTACCTTTTTTGCACTGCCTATTTCTGTCTGCGCACATGCCCTTGTGCATATGCTACAGTAAATCTGAGAGTAACACTGCTTTCTTAAATATGATGCTAAGTACCTTGGATATCTAAGAAAGTTAGGCCTGTAAGTAAGGTTAAGTTATGGTTATAAACTTACTTAAATGCAGCTAAGTGTTGCTCTTTTTCTAAATTGTTAAGCATAAGCTATAAACTAAGATAAGTGTTGCTAAGTATCCTGTTAATTTGCTATGTTCGACATTGAAGTAACAGTAACTTAGGTTAAATGCTGTTAAGTGTTATTCCTCTGTTAGATTGTTAAGGTTAAGCTATAAATTAAGTTCAAGTTATAAGCTAAGTTGGCTATCAGTTAAGTGTTTTCTCTATGTTAAATTGCTAAGCTTAAGGTATAAGTCACTGAGCTGAGTAAAGATCAGCACTAATCTCTGGAAAGGGTGAATCTGTACCAGACAGGGCAAACCAGGAAGCTGTTTATATAGAGGTGTATGATAATGACCTAAGCCTTGGGCTTATTTCCTGTTAAATTAACAAAACTCAGCATGGGGCTTGCTTTTACCTGTCTCCCAGGGGATTTTATTCTTAAGAGGCAATAGTAGTTTCTGATAGAAATAACAGTAGTAAATTATAATTACAAAGGAGAAGAGTCGTGAGTATGCCAAAAAAAAAGCAGAACTAAATATATAGGGATGGAAAAAAGTGCATCTGAATTGCTTTTTCTTTTTCTTTTTCCTTTGTTTTTTTTTCTGGTTTGTTTGTGATCTTTTTTTTTTTTTTTTTTTTTTTTTTTTCTTTTTTTCCTGCTGGGGAAGATGATTGTGGCACATTTCAAAGTTGAAGGGTATCCAAGTTAAAGGAGATCCAAAGCTAAAGGAGATCCAAGGAAAAAGATATATGCCTATCTTATTTGTGTATAGAAATTCTTTCCCTTCAAGCTTACAGGTGTCTGACTCCTTTTGGCATGTATTTCCACATGTATTCTATATCTGACCAGAAAAATAGACTCTCAGTGATTCTGAGGCTCTGCAGAATCCATTAAATCTGTAGAAAGTTATGGAAAAACGCCCCAGTATTGCCCCAGTAGTTTGCTCTGTGCAACCACATTCTACATGTGGCACTTGAATAAAAAACCAAACCAAACCAAACCAAACCAAACCAAACCAAACCAAACCAAACCAAACCAAACCAAACAAAAATACACAAACAACAACATCAAAACAACAATAAAAAGAATCTCTGTCTCTTCTTCGTCTCCCTCTTTTGAAAAGCATAGGTTGAGGGAGGGAGAAGTCTTTCTTAAATGCTTGTTTCCTTCACACTTTTCATGCTGTATTTAACTTTGTTTTATTTGCACGTTGAATAAACTTCATCAGTAGTTTTAATTCTAAATGTTATTTATCTTGCCTTTTAATGAAAGTTTTGGGACTAATTCAAGTGAGGAAAGGCAATGCTTTAATGTGGTAGAGGGATAATATTTGATTTAGTTCTGTAGCCACTCAATTATCCTTGGATTGCAATGAAGATTCTCTGAATGAGTTTGAGAAGACTATATAACAAATGTGCTCAGCAATATTAAAAATCATACTGATCTTCTGGTTGCTGTCTTGGCCTTTTGGAAGATCTTTTTGATGGATCTGATTTCGTGTTTCTAAATTTCTATGAGGCTGAAATGTGCAGTCTCGAAAAATCCTCATGACTACTTGGAAACACATTCAAGAAGCTAATTTTTTAGCTACAAAGGTTTGAGCCAGGATCAATGCCAAAGTCACTTGCTCGGTAACCACTGTGATGTTTTAAAAACACCTGCAGAGTAACTCTTGCTTATCAAAGAAAAATTAATAACTAGTAGCCAGTCGTGGCCAGTACAGCATGTGGAAGAGTTGATGGCAGTGGTGAGGAAAGGCAGGTTTGGTTCATTTTTGCAACAATGGGGTGGATGCTTTTAAGAGCAATTTGCTGAGAAGGCAGGCCAGTTGGGACAGAGTATGGTATGAGAGTTGATGAGATGATTTTTTTAGAGAAAAATGGAAATGATGATATGGGAGGGAATACAGAAACTATCAAACTAAGGACAGTTTTTAATAACACTAGATAAGGTGCAGTAGTGACAGACCTCAGATTCCAGCACTGCTGGCAGCTGGATTCCTGTCTATATACATCAGATTTTGCAAAGAGAACCTTGCCCAAAACATGTGAAATATTTAAAATATATGACACAATCAGATTGCAACATGTGTACTGTTAAACTAGTATAATCCTAACAGCTGTTTTCTTCTGGAATGCAAGTGTGAGTGGTGTGTGGACAACTTGCTGTTTATACATAAAGAGCTGCATTGTTTGAAAATTTAGCATTGCATGGTAAAAATTTCTATTCCTGATGGAAATTAGAATAAAATAGAAGGTTTAATTTGAAATATGAGATAGCTCAGAGTAGCTGCATTTCTATGACAGCAGCTTGCAGAAATTTGTGTATTATAAAATACAGCGCCACATTTTTAACAAGCAAAAACCTAAATGCTTGCTATGGAAAGTTTTTTTGCTACATAGTTCACATGCGAGATTGATACATGGTAACTTGCTTAAGAAACTCCCACCAATTGGTTAAGTGATATATTGTATTTGTAAAGATTTTTGGGGGGATTTTTTTAAGAAATAATTCCCAGTATCTTAATAAACTGTTGGGTGAAAGAAGAGGAATGAGGGTTTTCTATTCTCCCTATTCAGCAAAAAACTATTTCTGCATATCACAACAAAAGGGCTAAGAACCTTTCTCCCAGATAACATTCAATTTTTCTGTTGTGCTATATGAAAGTGAACAGCAAAGCATTAATGCCCGATCCAAATGAACAGCACTTGGAAAGTGCCCCAGATTAGCCTAACCCTCCTTCCTAGACAAACCTCAGAAGCTGAAGAAATGAAAGCCCCCAAATGGGCACTTAATTCAGTGGAATGATTGCAAGTGTTTCTCAGTGAGTGTTTCCAGAGATTTCTGACATGTTCTGAAAACAGAACTGAAATTACAATAATTTGGTGCCTAGGGGATGTAGTGCAGCAGAGCCAAATAAATATGTAAGAAGGAGTACCCCTTCCCTGAAGCAGATACAATTTGTGAATTATACATCCTCCAATATGTCCTCATTTCTGTTTTTGAGCACCCCTGGAATCCCATGCAGACTGCACAGGATGATTGGCATACAGTTTTACAGGGTGAGTGAGAAGATATATATGCTCTTCATGGATTTCCCCACCTGCCATCTCCACTCAGACATGAACAAATTCTGAAGGAATCCATCATGTTTTCATGCTTTTTGTCGCTGGCACCCTGGCTTAGCCTTGCAAAAGAAAATAGGCAGGGAGGACAGGAGAACAGCTGCTCAGGGCATTCTGGGGTGGGCATCCCTGAAAGAAAGCAGAGAATCAACTGCAGAAAGGGTAGCCTAGTGCATACTCGAGATAAATTTGCCATGCTAATACTTGATACACCTCTGGTTCAAAAGTTGTTTCATTTTCAAGGACCAGCTGCTGACAAAGGCAGGCAGAGGGAAATGTGAATCTGCACAACGGCTCAAGTAATGACCAAGGAGCAACATCCTGAGCTTTGAGCAATGTATCTCCTGAGCCAAGGGGTGAGCAGTGCTTCAAGAGTCATCACACAGCTCTTTCTCACAAGAAAATTGTTAACACAGGAATTTCACCCAAGACTGCACTGTGGCAGAGCCAACCATAGACACAGGCAACTAAACCCTGAGAAGCAGCATGGAAGATTACAGTGTCTCCTCCCCTCTCGCCCCCCCACACGGGGCCCTGGCATCCTACAGCATTTTTAAAAAAACCCCAAATTTGTCTCAGTTAATTTTAAAATTTAAATAGCTCCAGGCTCATGGAACTCTTAATATGATATTTCATGGGTTCTCTTTTACAATCGTCTTTCCATCAACTGAACTTTAGATTATGGACTAGGAAAACATACTGCAAATAGCAATGTATCAGGCAGGCTATAAAGACTCATTTCTTTTAAATGTTCAGTTAGAATTAAGCAAAACAAACACATTACAGTCTCAATAGAATGTTACAACTGCAGAGAGTATTAGAAATGGAAAACTCTTAACCTTGTCTTGGCTGACTGCCTTGATCCCAGTATAACATGCACCAGTGTAGATCTGTGATTCCCTGTCCCCATTCGTGTTGAGTCTCTTCTCCAGTTCCAAAAATGAATGTGGCAGCCACGTAGCCTTCCTCTGAAACCTTCCCTTTCATATCTCCTTCTGGCACTACTTATTCTAGCAAACCAAACAACAGAAAGGGATGAAACAGAGCAGCTGCAGTGATGGGGGTGGAGGCTTTATGGGGGTATGTGAAATAGGCAACACTTTCCCTTGGCAATAATGCTGTGCTATCATATTAACTCAGTTTCGTACCATGTGAGTTTGAGACACCCACATTGGCAGAAAAGTGCAATATTGTGAGAACTGAGTGTGAAATACTGTGAATTGTTTGGATGAGACATCTTGTAATGGAGAAAACACCTCTTGAGTTATACTCAAAGGATCTTGACAGTTCCCAAGAGTGAACTCCCATCTTCATTTTCTTCTCTCCTCCCCTCACTTTTCGACCTCATGTAGTACCAAAATGACCAAGAACTTAGAAAAGTCAGGGTTTAGAAGCATGCTACACTGACTGCTCTAAGTTTGTAGGGATGAACTCAGATTTGACTTGAACTGGTCAGGAAAAAATATCCCTCTCTTCCATTTACAAATGTGCTACCTATTATTATTTGATTGTGATTTTTTTAGCTTTGGGATCTATGGTGAAACAAGTCTGGGTTCTGACAGACCTGCTTAAGTTACACCCTCCCATAAATCCACCCAGGAGCAGATGCAGCATTGGTGAGCCAGTCCATGTCCTGTCATGTCTTGTGACAAATGACAGGTGCGAGACTGCCAGCATGGGTGCAGGCAGCAGGCCAACCTTTCCCTGAGGAGTTCTGCAGGTCAGGTTGGGTGCCCTCCTTCTGTCTGGAGAGACAAAAAGGCCGGAGAGCTTATGAGAGCTGCAGGGAGAGAGCTAGGCACCCTCAAAGTGTTTCTGTGTTCTCCACTCCAATTGTGAGCTGCAGTTATGAGTTACAAGCTGGAAAAGGGTAGGGGAAGGATTAATGCTAGAGTCATAGGGGCTGTGCTGACCTACAGCAGTTTGTTCATATTCCTTTTAAGTGCTATCCTCTTGAACACACCAAATTGGGGTTAGGCCCAAAACTGCCAATTTTCCCTACTCAAACACAGCTAAACCCACTTTTACAAATACAGCAAAATCTGTGCAGCTCTTTTATGCTCACGTGATATTTTTTTTTTGCTGTGCAAAAATTTTTTGTTTGGGATATAGATGGCTTTATATTCTCTGGGTGTTTTTTCAAAATAGGTTAGGCTGCTCCACTTGCTCTCTGTGTGCCAGTAGTTGCAGAAGAGAGAAGCCATGTCAGATGAGCTAGCTACTGTTCAGAGTGCCACAGCCACTCTTGAGTGGCTCTTCTTGAGATCTGAGTGCATTGTGCCTCCGCAGATACCTTATTAAGGAGTTCTCACCTCCTTTCCTCATTCCTCCAGTTTAAATTTTGAACACTCTTTTATAAAATTGAATTCCCTTCCAGTATTACAAAGCCAATATTATGGTCTATGAGTAAAAATTTCCTATTTGTATTAATCACACATCTGACAACTTCTGAAAAGTAAAGCGTGCTGTGACTCTGTGTGAATCTTTTGTGGCAGCAACAAAAAAAAATGCTCAAAATATGGTAATCCTTTTGTGATGTTTATAGTTGCCTATTTTCAACTCATGCGGGAAAAGCAACATTTGGGGACTTTCTTGACTGTCCCTTGTAGCAAAGGGAATAGAATGGTTTAACTTTCATTGCAAGCAATCCTAGATTTTTAAGAAGAGATCAAGTGTTGTCTCCCTGATAGTTACTGAGCTGGCTGCTTCAGTCCCTTACCAGTGAGAGGGATGCTATCAGTGCTTGAAAGCCTGGTGGGTGAGCAAGAAATCAAGAGATAAATGAGTTCTGTGACCCAGAAAGTTTTAAAAATTCCTCTGACCCTCCTATCAAGAGAATTCGCTCTTGAGCCTGGAAAAAGCTCTCTGCGAGGAGCTGGTAGTTTAAAAACACTGAAGCTGAACTCCTCAGGCACAGCTGCTCATTACAGGCTATTTTGTTTCACAGTCTTGCTTCCAATGCAGTTCAAGTTTCATGGTGATTTCAACAAGCCCTTACAAACAGCTGCTGCATTTTAACAGAAGACTCCTGCTTCCTTATGCTGCTGAGCTTTCCCTCAGGGTGACTGACAGAATGGCTAATTAAAAAATAAAAAAACACAACATGGTGTTTCATCATTTCATTTTCAGAATATGAATTTGGGACCAGTCTAAGATAATTGAACTTCCTCTTATGACACTGGGATTGACAGTATTTATAGCAACCTAATTTAAGTTTTCCTTCCCCAAATGGATATGCTGTTAACGCTAAGTTTAAAAAAGTACTTGGATATCCCACCAGGCTCAGTTTTCTAGTCTAGAAGACTGTTGCAAGTGATTTTTAGGAAGCTGCTGGAAGACAACCTTGTGGTCTCAGTAATAAGTTTGCTCATGTTCGACTGCTCATGGTGTTTCAATCTATTGGCAGAAATTAATGTGTGCTGCAGAACTGTGGATTTGTGAAGTTAAAAGTTATTTTTAGATGCTTCCTGTGGCTGTGCTTGGAGTAGTAGGAAAGTTCTTGCACTTTATGATTATGAACATCCCCTCACTATTCATGTCCACCTCTGCCTTCCCCAAACTTCATTGAAAAAGAGTTTAAGCTTCCTTGGTATAGGTGTTTTCACATTCTATGTTTCTATTCTCAAGTCTTACATTGTACACAACACAAAACTTGCCTATAGGTAAAAGAAAAGATAAAACAATACTTGGTCAACTACTTGTCATAGATTGAAGACAGTTCAGAAGATGGTCACAATACCATCATCTGCATTTTGTTAATGAGCCTCTTCATCTCCCTTATATTTTCAACAGCCCTTTACCTTCCAGCTGTGACGATAGTTTCAGAAAAATAAATCATGTTGACATTTGATGACCTCAGTCATAAAACAGGAGATTTTCATGGACTCCTCACAAACCTATAAAAGACCTTTTAGATGGTAAAACAAAATAATTCCAGATTGTTCAGTATTTTGTGTGCAAAAAGAAAGAATTTTATTAAAAAAATTAAATCTTTTCAACTCCTCAGTTTTCTCACTGAAAGCAGCAGTCATGGCTGCTATCAGTAGTTCAATGGTAGCCAGCAAAATATTGATACTCCAGAAAGTTTTCACTAACTGCCCAGCCAGATGGTTCTTAATTCTACTTCTGTGACTTTTGAGGGAAAGGTTGCTGAGAGCTGTAGCCAAAACAAAACTTGAAGGTTTTGTCTCAGCATCATGACATGGCCAGAGATAAAGTATCAAGATACATTTCTCACTCCTGAGGTCTGTTATTTAGTTGGCTTCTTTGCTGTTGGTGTGCAGGCTACAGCTTACATCAGCCCAAGGCAGCTCACCCGTGTGGATGCCATGTTCATTAGGTAACCCCAGCACCAGAATCTGTATTGCTCAACAGGGGTATCCACTGAAATCCCACTGCAGCTGTGGGGAACTGCTGCATCTTCCTGTAAAGATGCAGATCATGCCAGAAATATTGCTATCACCCAAGACAACAAACTCCAGTTACATACTTCATGTGTCCCTCCCACACACCCAGTTGTTGGGCACATATCTGTAAGGGGCACACAGTATCCCTGCAGACTGCTGAATATTGTCTTTATGACAGCAATAAGTCTAAACCAAAGCCCTTACTTGCATCAGCCTCTGATCACATCTTTAAAGCAGCAAGATAGAATTGCAAAGGGCTGAGATTTTATTTCTGCTTTGTGCTAAGAAAGAATAGATTCAGCATGTTTCCTACTCTAGCTGCCTGCTGTGAAGCTGTGAAAGGCTTAACACTTCACAAGGATCCTCCACTATTTAGTGTGGGGGGGAAAAATGTCTAGTTTATGCCAGAAGAGAGTTCCCAAAGAAACTCAGTGCCAGTGGAGCCAGAAATGAACTTTTATTCCAGTGTTATCATGGTGAGAAATACCATTGCTCAAAAAAGTTTTGACTACAGTAGTTATTTGTTTAGGAAGATAGAATAGCATTCAGTAATAAGTATGTATTTTAAAATACGTGATCTCTGCACCTTTGTAAGAAATATAATATTTCTGACCCATACTTTTTGAGGTGCAATTGTAGTGCTAAGATGAATCTCCTTTGGTTTTGCTCTCCTTCTTTCCCTCCCCGCTCCTTCTCTAAGGTTTCATGTCTGAAAGCACTCAGCTGCCTTTTTTTTTTCATTATCTCATATAGGAAGCACAGAGGAAAAGGAACACCTCTTTAAAGATTTTGCTCCATATCTCTTCTTGCAGCAAAGAGTTTAGGAACTAAAAATACACTGCTTTTAATTTCAAATGGGATTCTCTTAAATTTAAAAGAAGTTTCTGGTTGAATTCACACAATTTTGAAAGAAATAAGTCTAGGATAGCATATTCTATACTGGTGTCAGGTACTAAAGAGCACAAGCTGAGTGTCTCTAGAGACATGTGATACTGGCTGAAGCTGCCTGTGACACCTGTATACCAGGGGATAGGAGGCCACAAGAGAAACATGCACAGTTGTTCCATGGTTTGTTTGCCATCACTGGATCTTCACATTAACTCTTGGTTGTAGTCAGCCTTGCATCTCACTCTCCAGCTACCAAAGTAATGCTTCCTATGAGAAGTAGAGGGCTGCTCTCTGCAAGAGAGACTACAGTTGATATTTATTTTGCAGTATGATCCTTAATTTGCTTTGCAATAGGATGCTTAATATTCTTACTTAGTAGGTACTTAATATGAACTACATATTTTCCTTTTAGCATTAATGTATTTAAAAAAAAATTCTGCAACACAAGTGGATTCAAATATACCGTCTTGGTTTTCAACCACATTTGAGAGAACCTTCATTTTCCTGTCAGAGAATACAATAATTACCTCAGGACTATTTATTTTCATGTCTAATTTCACCTTATCACTAAGGTCTGATTTTTTCCTTTTGTTTTCTGTTACTCTTTACTGTTTACCTCCAAGATTCAATGAAGTGACTGGAAAGACAGCTGTTCTTTCCTCTTCCTGCAACTAATCTTGATAGGAGACAGAAGAAAGCTCCCATTGGTCATGCAAGAAGATGTCTGTCTTCCTTATGAGTTGTAGTACTAAGCAACCCTCCCTCTTGCAGTGCTGGATGTCCTGGATTTGTTTAGGAGAAAAAAAATAACAACAAACCACCAACCACCCTATCCCTTCCTATTTTCTTTACTACATCTCTAAGAAATGAGATGCATACAGTGCCTCAAGTAAAATGTAACATATTTGAGAGAATAGAGACTCAGTATCTGCAAAAACAGTAGCAGATGATGAAATTACAGTTCTAGTTTTTTGGAGGGTGCAGTTAATTATGTTGAAGCTGATCATTTTGGACAATGGTGCTTTTGTTTACACCACAGGCACCTGTTTGATAGAACACATATAATAATTAAACAGAACAGGCAGCATGTTCATAATTCAGGGGGGTGTGCTGTTGTTTAGGTAAGTAGAGTACTTTACAAATATTACAATATGTGAAGTATCAGGAAATTTGATAGAAGCTAATGCATTCTCCAAGCTTTAAAACTAAGCTGACTGTTTCTTTACTGGCATATGGATTTAGGAGCTATATCTGGAATCTTTTAAGGCCAACATAAAGAGGTCAGTGTTTCTCCTCAAACTTACACCAAGAAATGTATGACCACGTAAGTGTATGCAAAGACAAATACTAAGTCCTGCTAACAGCATTAAAACTTTGAAGTTGATTTACTGTGTTTAGGAAAATCAAGGTGTACTATATATTCACCAAGAATTTGGTTTATATATTGGCATCTCTCTACAATTATTTTTCACATAGCATCATCCAGTCATTTTTTTTCCAATCCATGGCAAATAAAAGCTGGGCAGGTGTTCAGATTTAATGAACTGGGCTCTTTAGTAAAAGCTGTCGCAGAAAGAAAGTCCTATAGAGGAAACTCCATAACTGATGTGCCAAAGTAATATTTACAAGACTTTTATCTTCAGAATAAGAAAAGAAGAAATAATGCTAACTGTGTTTTGGGAGAAGAATTTTAGTCTGTTTAAGTTCTTGTGTGTATGAATGTAATGTACCTCCTGTGGATTGGAGTAACACATGATGAGTGACTAAGAACTGTGGACTTACTCTGCAAAATAGTAAGCCACAGGCATGATTGCCAAGATGTGCACAAAATGTTGAGAATTAGTAGTAATACCTGTACTTTTTTTTTTTTTCAGTTATACATGTGCAATAAAATATCTGAATATATAGTTATTGAAGACATGTTTATTGAATATAAGTGTCTAGGAGGGAATTACTATGGTATGGGCTTTCTTCTATAAAAGCACAAATTTGGAGTATCTGATAGAGTGGAAATGAGGGAGGAAGAAAAAAATCTTTGACTTTGTTTTTGCCAGGCTAAAGACAACAGCAAAATTTATATCCCTTTCGTTAACTAGCCTTCATGTCTTCTGTGATTCTGTGATCTCTAGGCAGGGTGGGTTGAGGTGTTGTACCATACCAGTGAACATACACACACTAAAAAACAGAATGGATAGCTAACACCACATTATATGGAGAAGAAATCAAAATATCAGTGGTAAATGAGGGCTGAGAGGAAAAAGTATGCTGCTTTATGTGTACATGAACAAATAAATGTTGGTTTGCTTCTGTATTTGTGTGGTTAGGTAACTCTGGCCTGAAAAGCTATATTATAAGGTAGTCAGAGCCGGATGTATTCCAGATACTGTGGACTTCAGCTCCCAAGGAACCGACAGTACTTTCTAAGTAGTCCTGTAGTTAGTACATAAAGCATATGTTAGAAATTTATAGGCAAAAATTTTCGTTTTATTACTCTTTCACCTCCACCCACCAGCTGCCTCTGAAAGGTGAGCATGCACATCTTCACCACAGGTCAGCCAGAAGATTTAATTAGCAAATGCCTGTGTATAGAAGGAGCCTTACGGAGACATCCATCTGAGGATTCTTTGCAGTTGTAGAGGAACCAGATTTTGTTACTCAGGCAGCTACCAATAACTGCAACAGCAAACTAGATAGCTAGTTTGGGTAGAGTTTGATATCAATCTCTACCAAAACATTTATATACTGTGTACAGTTTATAAAGTGCTTTGACCTGGGTTCCTAAAGCAGGGAGCTATGAAAGGTTATAAAATTATTAAATGCCTTCTTTCTTCTTAAAAGTGTTGTCTAATTTCAGAAGAAACCCTAACATTGTAGTAGAAAAGTAAAAATAAATATTTTTAAAAGAACTAAGATTTTAGCAGCTGGAGAAAGAGAGGATCCATTACTGCACTTCTTGTAAAAGAGCAGTTGCACTGGCAACACCCTTGCAAGAGCTGGATCCTCAGACAGTTTCTGTTGTTGTTCCTCCACTCAAAGAAATATTTATCTGTCAGCATTTGTGAATTATGTGGAGGGTGTTGAGTGATATGTTTGGAGAAAGGTGGATGGGTTTGAGTTTGAGATTTTGTTGTCTGGTTTTTAGTTGGCTTTGTAGAGGATTTGGGTTTGGGATATTTCTCTCTCTCTCTCTCTCTCTCTTTTTTTTTTTCTTTTTTTTTTGCTTTAAGAAGGTGTGAGATTATCCTGACTGTTTTGGAATATTGCACCAACTTTCTTGCAACAGAAGACACATTTTAGTCTTTTAGACCAGTTTGTAACAACCAAGCTAAAAACAGCTCTCTGAAGCTCGGTAAAGTTAACAGCCGTGTAGATCCAGTTGTGCATGAGCTGAAAGAGTGCTGAGGTTTAGAAACACCTGTGAGAGTTCCCATTTGATTAAGCTGACATTCAGCATCGATTCATCTGCAAGACCCAGCTATCACCAGAAATCCCCCTGTTTTTTGTCTCACAGCTATTCTAAAACTTGCAAGTATTTGTAGGGAAGGTTCAGATATCACAAAAGGATTTCCCAATATTATTCTTCTCTAACTGGCAACATGCTTTTAATCAACATGGACTCCTCACTTTCCTTTTCCAGCTCCATCTCTTACTACAAACATTTTTGTATTTGCCTCTACGGAATTCTCCAGGGAAGTTTGCCGCTTTTTTGGTTTCTGGCTGCCTTCTGTCAGGGAGAAATAACTGTGCAAGACTGTGAGGACTGAAGTTCTTGGGTGAGAGTTCCAAAGTAAATAGAGAAATTGCAGAAATTCTCAGAAATATAGAAACAGAAGAATAGTAAAGATTAAATATTCAGATAAATTCATTTTAGGAATGCATTATTTTATCCTAAATCTTGCAAACAAGTCTATAGTATTAGCTTTTTATTTAGCTTTTTTAATGTAAAAACTGTACTAATAAAATTAATACGCTGACATAGTAACCTTTTTAATTAAAAAAAATCCAAACAACAAACAAACAAAAAAACCAAACCAAACACAAAAAAAAAAAAACAAACCCACAAAAAAACCCCCAACCCCCCTCGCCATGAGAAAAAAACCCAAAAACCTCTAGAAAAACAAACAAGAAAGAAAGGCAGGAACTGTCATGACAAAGCTTTGGTTATGTGAGAATTGCGCACTTCCTTGTTTATCATGTGTGACCCTGACTGCCAAGGTTATGTGTCAAGGATTTGCAGGCAATTTATCTGAAAGGTTATGTCTTTTTGAAATATGATATGTAGATTCCACGTGCTTAGGAGAGAGCTGCCAAGAGGTCACTGGTAGCAATACTGGTAGAGCAGCAGGTGGCCTATGAGCTTAGGGGTCCAGTCTAGATTGAAACCTTGAAATTCCATGATAGTTTCATGTGGCAAACTTGATGAATGAGTTTCCCCCATGCTTTTAAACTTGTATAGACTGAAATGCATTTAAGAGAGAGTAGAACTTTTCTCATTGTGTCCCATGACACCCTAAACACAAGCCAACCCCAATCTTTTTTTTTTTTTTTCCTTATTGTCATTACAGACCATCCACAATACTACTAATAAAGAAAAGAAAACAGAGGAGAGTGCATGGCACCTATTGATTTCAAGAGCCTGTTGCTTTCTTATGCTGCTTTCTGTTTAGTTCTCTGGTAGTTGTCACATAGTTTGAAGCAGAGTGACCAAGGTAACTGCAAAGATGAACGTGTTTCTATAAACAAATGTGATTTTGTACACCTCAAGGGAAATCCAGAGAAGTACTCTTCTCTTACTAAAATGAAGGAAAAGAATTAATAATTTATAAATACATTAAGTAAAGAAAAAAACACATTAAGGGAAAAAGTATTTGTGCTTAAATATCAGAAAGCAAAAACACAGAACTTGATAGGGCAACTGGTAAAACTGCCCATCGTTAATTTTGGCTCCTTATAGGATTAATCTCCAAAGTGCAGAATGAATCCTTTATTTCTGGAAAGATTTTTTTTTGTTCATTCTTCCTGTTATAGAAGAACTTTTAATAATTATCTTTTTTCTTCCTCTTTTAAAAATGTTGTTGCCTTTTTTTTAAACACCTCTTTCTTTCCTACAAATCCAGACTGGGGACAGGAGGAGCCCATGAATAACTTTACATGAGGTATTTAACAATGGCATTAGCTCTCAAACTGTGTCTGGCACTTGTATCATTGACCTGCTCTCTGTCTGGTGTGCTTTCAAACCCCACCAGAAACAGCTTCATGTTTTTTTGGTAATGTTACACTTGTACAGTGTTGCCTGATTGCAGAAGTTCAGGCTGTCTCTGACTCTGACAGAGGAAGAAGCTCAGCACCAAGCTATCCAGGGTTCTTCCCAGACAGTAAGACAAGAAAGAGGCTGTAGGACAGTAGGTACGTACTACTTTCTACAGGGATCTACAGTTTTTCTCCTTTCTCAGGAAGAGCATCCTGTCACTGAAAGAATGAAGTTGATAAATGAGTAGCTATTACAGCATGTACCTGGAAAGGAGCAGGAGAAGAAATCTTCTTGCTGGTGCTTGCTATAAGTGTCTTTATATTTCAATCCTCTGAAGACACAGAGAAAATTAGGCCGCTAAATCTTCCAGAAATGAAAAGTATCTTTTTCCTACAAATGTAACTGCTACCCTGCTTTGGGGTTAATTCAAATGTTCCTCCCCCCTCACATGCCTGAAAATAAAAAGAAATGTCTATTTACAGGTGTGGGTGAAGTACATCCATCCCTGATGGGTAAGAAATCAAATCTCAGTGAAAAGAGTGAGAAAAGAGAAATTTCCTATAAATTACTTTGGATAAATAACTTCATTGTTCTCAAAGACTTCCATTCCATATAAGCGCTATCTAGCAGAAATGCCAGGGCTTACAACATAAACAATTTATTTCTACCAAGATTTTCTGACAGTCATCTTGGAACTTATTTGGAACAATAATACACATTCAGGGAAGCTTCTGGCTCTGTTTAAGTGAATTAAACAGAGTTGTGGGAAAATGTTTCTTCATTCACAAAATCAAATCACCCCATTCTTTGCTGGGCTCATTTGTGCAGCTGCTTTGTACCCAGCCATGTTGCTCAGCCTTTTGCATTTGTCATATCCTCAGCTGAACTGAGCCAGAACTGTTCAAAAAACTGTGAAACTTGAGAAGTGTGAGGTGTGCTACTCTGCAGCTTCTTGAAGGGCAAACTGCATGAGTGATGGGGATAGAACTTAATATCCTGAACTGTGCATTCAAATACCACCAGCTAGTCTCTGGACATTTCATAGACACATAAGAAACATTTTCTCCAATGGGTGTATGGTCCTTTTTTGAACATTGTGTACTACAGCTGTGGATCTTTGAGCAGAAAGCTGATGGGGAAGTAGGGGCTCACATGAGTGAAGCATGGGCAACAAAGAGATGCCGTCGTGCTGCTACCAGACACCAGACTCTGCTGCCCTGTCTGCAGATATGGCCTGTTTCCTCTCCATGGCAGATACGGGCATAGCCTTCAAGGGACAACTCAGATGTACCCACAGTCCACTAACAGAGATGCTGAGGATCAAATCCTCTCTGTCCTATTTTTGCCTCTCCGAAATTCACTGCAAAAATTATTTGAAAAGCCTATCTACATTTTGCCCATCTTTCTTCTGTTTCCCTTCAACTGAAAAGAGTATCTGCAATTCTGGAAATGCATATATTCACACTGCTGTATTACAGTAATTGCTTCAAATTGAAAATAAGTACAGATGAATTACTAAATGCATTTTAAAGGCTGGATAAAACAGGGTAGAAAGGCAGGAAATATAACCCTGAATATATAAGTTCTGGAAAAGTAATCTATTTCTTATGTTCAATTTTTGTGTTCATTTTTTTATGCACCTGATAACTGAAAGAATATGACCTAAATTCCTACCACTGTGCTTTCAATAACTGAACAGCTTCCTCAGTGTGTAGATTGCAACCAAAAAGTCTGAAAGGAAAGAAACTCTTCCCGCTGTTCTTCCATTATTTTCCAAAGTATCTTGGGAAATCATGAAAATGCTTCTCTGCAGACCTGACTGAGGTGATGGCCTGAGCTCAGTGGAAGGTGTTACAGTACTGCTGACCAGGTGAATTAAATGTTTTCTGTCATGTCTGTGGAACTGGCTGGGCAGCAGTGCCAGCTAAGCAGCCTCAAGTCAGTGCAAGGGTACTGAGCTTTGCAGCAAGAAATGCTTTCAAACATGTTGAAAACACCAGAACTGTGATGTGTTTGATCCACCATTACAACCCACACTGACTGAAAGCTCTGTTTCAAAGAAAGCCAGTGAAACTAGATGGTTTGCTAGCACATTTCAGCCTTGGGACTGTTTTCTGAATTTGTGTGGTTAGGAGTCAATCTACACGTCTTTTGTCTCATAATCATACAGCACAAGTGACACTGAACTCCAGCCAACAAACTGGGCTAACTAACATCTCTTCTTGGCCATTTTCCCCCGTTTCTGTTTTTATTTTTTTTTTAAAGTAGATTTAATGTTTAACTACTGAGAAGCCAAGATCCCAAATCTCATGGCCAAGCCAGAACACTTTTCTAAGGTTTATTCCCCTGGAATCCTGGTAACTGGTGCTGGTGAATTGTTGCGGTTTCTATCTTGAAAGTGGGTTATTGTCTGAAAGAGTGGCACAGCACTGTCCTTGCCTACAGTGGAGTAGCAGACCCTGTGCTTTCTACAGAGTAGCACAGCCTGTCACAAGTGACATCTTATCATGTTTCAGATGTGATAAGGAAAGCATTTTTCAGTCTATTAGACCATTTAAGAAAGAGAAGAATGTAGTGATACAGTAGTGTGAGAGGAAGAACAAGAGGTTCCACGCTGCTGCCCCACTGAGGGGCCATGGCCACCACCTTCAGGTTGGGTGCTGCTATCTGTTCTCTCCAGTAACAGGCACTGGGCCTGTGGCCTCTCAGGTGCCCCAGGGCCACCTCTTTTCAGATGCTACCAGGGATGCTGATAGATTCAACCACAGTTCCCAGTGCTCAGCAGCTGCTGGAGGAATAAACACAGAGCAAAGGGCTGAGGTTGTGCTGGAACAATGGAGGGAGTGACATGCAGCCTTCAGAGGCCTCTTACGCAAACTGCATTTATTTGTGCTAAGTGGTGTTTGCAAAATAAAAAGATAAATTTGGAGCTCTGATTGTTACTATTATATTACCTAGGGTGCCATACTATTTGAAACTGGAGGTAAAGTTAAAGAGTGGTTCCAAGATAGAATTCTTGTTCTCCTACATGCATGTCACATTCACATGAGTATCATTCTAACTCCTCCATCAGGAAAACTGATCTGCCACACTTCATTTTGTGCAGATTTGTGGTACTGAGCACAAATACAGTGATGTTTTGTAGGTTCCAAACTATTCCTGACATATATGTTTTGTTTGATTTTTGCTTGAAACCAGTTGAAACCTCACCTCTTTATATTTATAAAACCATTTATAAACCTCACCAATTTATATTAGCCTATGGAGGCTAAGAGCCTGTCTTTTGAGAGAATAGTCTAGCACTATCTCTTTCAGATCTTCTCCACATTTCTATTAGAGTTTGGAGTTCTTTGTTAAAAAAAACCTGCTTTATTTCTCTGTGATGATCAGCCTTCAAACTACTCACATTTTGAGAACTTCTCCATGTAAGGTGATAAACTGGTATTAAACACATACAGTGTGTTCCTATAATTCACTGTCAGGAAATATAATTGCACAGTCTCTTACATTTCATTGATCCCCATGAACTTCATATCTGGCGTGAGGCTTCACTTATACCTTTTCTAAGCTCTGAAGCCTTTAGCTGGTCAATTTGTCTACTCAAATGTTTTAACTCCATTATTATTCCTGGTGCTATATGTTGGTTGGTCATTTACCTGGACTGGATATGCTTTTTTGTTCAGAGACCTACTTTGCTGTAATCCACATAGGAGAATATGCATGTCCTCTTTAGTCTCAAGGTACTTTGAAATTCAGGTTAGAAAGGGAACAGCAGGTCAGAATAGACATAGTCTTAAAGTAGAACCTTTTAATCTAACTAAAAGCTTGTAGCTAGCTTCATGTATAATTGAAAACAGTATAGATTCTCCTAAATATTTGAAGATACTAATGGGTTTAAGTGAATCTGAATGAAAGGGAAGTCAGCACAAAGCTTCAGTTCTCCATCTGATTTTGTTACTTGCCATGCTAATTCGCAACAGGTACAAGATCGTGGATTATGTTTTTTCTTTCACTGACACTGTGTTGCATATCCTTCAATGTGCAGAAAAGCTTTGCAATCCTCTGCAGGGGAATCTTCTTCATATCAAGACCTGAAAATTATTTACCTAATAGATCTTCAGCTACATCACTGTAACAAAGTCTAATCTATGGCAGTTTGGTGATGCTAATTCTGGTAACTGCCTCCATTTCAGCATGTCTACATACCCTAGTCCAGACCACACTGCACCTGCTCCAACCATGTGCAGTATTGTCCATCTGCAAGCAATTTTGGCAGGAAATCAAGTGTCTGCATTGGACTTGATGCTGTGCTAAGCCATGTCTTGAGCAGAGTTGCATTGCATAAATTAACATAATCCTCCTCTCCTATTTATTATGATGATCTTGCACACTGGGCTGCTCTTGAGAGACGGGACTTATTTGCTCAGTGCTGTGCTAACTCCCTTTATAGTGAGAGAAACCTGTTCTTTCTGGAGTGAATAAACCCCTGTGGTTTCTGGACCAAAGCTGATATGCAGTGAGGCACTCAGGCAAGTCAGAGCTAACCCTATGCACACCTGAATGAAAAGCCTCTTCTAAACGCCTCTTTATTCTCTCAGTCATGGAGAGAGGTAAGATCTTACAGATACCCCTTAAAAGGTTCAGAATAAAAAGGCTAATATACATTATAGCTTAGTTTTCTCTGAATTTGTGGCAGCAGATATAGGACCACATCCATAAGCCCTAATTGACAGATGTAGGTTAATTTTATTACGCACATAGAAGGTTCTGTGTACATAAATTTCCACGTACATAAATGGTTGGCTTTGAATGTGTGTAAGCTCCACCTCAGAACTGTTCAGATATGGCAGTGCTCTTCCCAGGCTAGGGCTGGCTCGCATCTGGGTAATCAGGAGTGCAATCTAAAATTCGTGTCCATTTCTACCTAAGCATTTAGATATGCTGATGCAGAGGTGGAACTCTGAAAATGACTCATATAAGTGTTAGCTCCTTCTTACCTTCTCCTCAATTTCATTGCTTGCCACCCCTTAATAATTATTTTGTCATCCCTTAATAATTATTAATAAAAGGGCAAAAAGATTTTAAGGACTTTGATTTAAAAAAAGAATGGATATGAACAAAAAGTTTGGCAGATGGAGACAACACACTTATTAATCAGAAAACCTTCTGTGGATAAAACTTAGTAAGAATTTTTCTTAACTTTTAGTTAGGGGAAAAGAGTTTTCAAACAATTTTAATTTTCAGCATTGATAAGGGTTATAGATTTTATTCTGATTTTTAGACACATTGAACACCTTTTATTCTTTTATGCTTAGATATGCTCTTAATGTGTGGCATATCAACTTGAATGTTTACATATGACCTGACATGGAAAGAGTCTTACAATTTGTAAAACAGTATGCTTATCATTTATCTTTGCTCTAATGATGACAGTGATTCCAACTCAGTCTGGGGAGCCATAGTTTTGAAATAGCTCACAAGGTATGAACCTCTAGAAGGCATTTAGAGCTCCTAAGCTGGATGCCAAACTTTTAGATGGTAAATCTCTTTCCACATTAGATATGTCCTTATGAAGCAGCAGGAGGTAAAGAAAAGCTGAGTCGCCCAAGTCTGTCTGGAAAGATCTGCAGGCTTGAAGTATATAATGCTTTACAGAATCAAGAATTGCAGAGCATTTGCAAGCATAAAACATATGAATGTATTACTCTGATTCTGCAAAAAACGAAATTTAAGTAAAAATTACTATTTAAATCAATGCATTTAATTGTAAGCATAGTGAACACGTCTATTTGTGATCTTACATTTCAATCCTTCTAAGCAAGGCATCTTTGCTCGGTGTCTTTAAAAAAGCAGATTAGCAACAAGACTCCCAAGAAACTGATAGATGGAATCAGTGTCTGGAATGTAGTGAAAAGGAGGAATTTAATAGCAACTGAAAGCAGACTTTTCCTACTGGTGAAACTAAGGCAAGAGGTGCATGAAACTTTACAATTGTATATGGTAAATATGCCATATGCTTTGAGAAAGACTCCTTGTCATTTGTAAACAATCTTTCTAAGAAAAGTCTACATTTAAATATACAGTTTCCACGATCTATCATAATGATATGTTTTCCTTCTGTGATCACATATGTTGACAATGATAGAGCTAAAGTTTTGGAACTAAGAAGTCAGTAATGGAATTTGTGGTACTACAAAAGTCAGACAAGGGAAGACTAAAGGGAATTTCGTGTCAGGAGTAAGAAAATCAAACCAAGAGTGCTTTGTGCTCTCCTGAATAGAAGTTTATATCTGTCCTTTCATGTAGTATATCCCCATGCAGCACCTTAGTGCTGAAATCATGTATTACAAGAATAAAGTAATATGTGCTGAAAATGCAGATAAAATATCTGTAGTGAGCTTGAAGGTGCATTAAGAAATAGAACTGGAGTATTACATCATAACATCTGTTTTTTGCTTTAAAAAGAAAGAAAGGAATTGAAAATAATTTGGCAGGTTATTACAGAATGCTACTGATGGAAATAATCCTGATGCATCTCACCATTGCATAAAGCTGTGGCAATAATATTAAGTTCAGGCTTCTGAGTCCTAGTGAGTAAAAGAAATTGAGAGGTCAAAGATTGACAGCTGCTCTTTCACAACAGAAATAGCCAGCTCAAAACTCATAGCTGGATCTTAATTAAAATTGACAGATTGACAAGAATTTTCAAAGTGGAGCTACAGTTCTTTAAAAAACCAGTTGTGCAAAAAATGGGTGTTACACATATATTAAAAAGATGTAAACAATGAAAGAGCTAGTTCAAGCTGACAGGAGGAAAAGGAATGTATTCAAACTACAGAAAGTGTATTTCACATTCAATGTCAAGAAAAGTATTCTAAACTAAATGCAAAAAAGGAGAAAAAAAGAATTCTAAAACTTGACTATTAAATTCCAATATTATTAATCACTACTGGCCTTATGACCACTCACAATCTCATCTAGTTAAGGACTGCACTAGAAAAGTATTAGGACTATATAATATCCACCTTTTCCTTTGGAAATTAACTCCATAAAAACAAAAGCAGAACTGCAAATACTATGCATACTGCTTGTTATTTCCAGTCACAAAATACCACAGCCTGTAAATAAGGCACGCCAAAGGCATGCAACTGTCCTGCTCTAGGGGGAAAAGTACTGCAAAGTCATCATCTTTCTCAAGGACATTAAAAGTTGGAGAAATTCTTGACCTTTTAATAAGCATGCAATACCTCTGGATGTCACTTATACATTCATTATTTATACATTCGTAACACCAGAAAAGGAAGATCCTTTAATTTGAATAGGCCTAAAGAGTCTGCTATTTTTCAGATAATATATTTGGTTTGGGGAATTCTGGTTGCTGGAAAGAACAGCTCTTCTGTCTTGCCCAGAAGGGTCTGTCCTGACTTCCTGCATTACTTTTTCCTGCCTGTCCTTGCTGACCAGAAGTCACAGTGTTTCATGGAGCTATGTGCATTTCCTTCAACGAGCAAATGTGTTACTTCTAGGCAGACATAGCATTACTTAGAAACAGTCAGCCATGTCTAACTTGTTTAGCTACAGATGTCACCCTTGTCTGCATACTGGGGGAGAGGCAGACTGGACCGGTATATTTTGTGAATAGTAAGTACTAAAAATGTCTCATAAAGTCAAATAATTTCCTGTTTATAACTAGGAATTCTGAATACAAGTTGCATGTACTGAGCATTTAAACTTACCTAGTTTTGCTACTCTGGAGCATAAACCAGGAGAAACATCAGTCAAAAACTTTTCACCTACTGGTGACTATGCTTTGTGATTTGTTTTTTGTTTTATTTAATAAAGTAGGAGACCTCATTTTTATGCATGAAAAGAAAGTATTATAGATACCCTACTGTTGTAACTCCAGTCTACAGCTGGCTTTTTACAGGAGATTTTGGAAATATTGCTAGAAGTGTTTTGCTAAGCTTGACTGCATAGCAGGAACCATGGGGACTGCCCAAACATAAAGTAGCACAGAACACTGTGCTGCTATCACACAACTGTGTATACTGTAAGTCTGTGTGTCAGTCATTCACTCCAGAAACACAAAGGAGTGGAGAATGTAGCAACCTAACACTTTCAAAACCCAAACAGTATTATTAGGAGACTTCTGGGTGAAAGTGATGCTTTTGATCTGGACAAACCTGGCATTGTTCTGAGACTCTGAATAAGTAAACAGGACTTTGCCTGTGTTTTTTGCATGCCAGTAGCTTTACGAATAGTCAGTTTAAAAGATCAGTGCTATGGGCATTGCATAAATAATTTTATATACATAAATACATATGTATATATATATTATCTATGTGTGTACCAATGCATGTTAAATAAAGGCCCTAACAATATTTTAAAAACCCATAGCTTATTTTGAGACTTATTTTCTAGGATAAACTATACTTTTAACTAATCACTTCAGAAATCAAATTCACCATGACCTTTTAAAATGACTATACATATACAGCACACTGTTAGATTAATATTGGTTTTTTTCCCCCTCCACTGCAAGCAAAGTTTAGACAGTTAGCTTTCATACTTAGAAATAATTATTAAGCTTAAATTTAGTTCTTAAAAGTTCATAATTAGGTCTTTTGATTGTGATTTTTTTTTTTTGGTTGTTAGGTCACAGTAATCAATTAACTGCGCAGAAATCAATGTTTTCATTATATTAGATTATGTATTGTAGTAGTAAAGCTTGTTTGAAGTGCATGAATAAAAAGTGAAATTACAGGAAGAACAATCTAATATAGCAATAATAGGTGCATTCATTGTGCATCTGAGAGGAGGAGGGGGGAAAAAAAGAAGAGTTTTCACTCATTTTGGCCTAAAATGTGTTCAGGTTTCCAGGATTCTGACATCAGAACCCAGATAACGCTGGCTAGAACCATAGGGCTTTACAATAAAAGCTAAAATATTGACCATATGATGGCAAAAAGTCTTTATTTTGCAGTTAACTTATTCTCTTCTAGCTACTCTCTGATGAAGTTGGTGGTGCTGTGGAGGATGATCTCCTTCTTCTTGACAAAGATCGTGATCGTTCAGCACTGTAGGCAACATGCTTATCGTAATTTTGTATCTGAGCCTCGAGGAATTCCCTCTGTTGCTGGCTGATTGTCTGGCTAATCAGTCCAGGAAGAGCTTGAATGCTACCAATTAAAGTTTCCAGTTTAGTTTCCAGAGTAACAATTCTCTTCTCAAAATCTTCACTTCTTTCATTTAAGTCAGAAATCATGTCATACATGATGTTTTGAGTCTGAAAGTAGAAGGATGTAAGTAAAGGTTTAGAGAGACCTTACAAGTATTGTATGTAACAAGTAGCACAACTCTACAAGACTTTGTAAAAGAGGGTATGAGTATTATAACAATATCTAGTCTTCTGAAATAATTTCCCTGTAGATTAAATTACCATAGACTAAACTTTCTACTAGAATTCTTAAGAAAAAATGTAATGCCTTTTAGATGTTGAAGTCGAAATCAATTAAAGACCAGACCTTTTCAGAAAATTCTGGTGCTTGGGAGTGCATCAGGCTAAGCTTTTTGAACAGTGTAAGCCACCAGGGGATTCAAGGCTCCACTTATGTACTCCATCCTTAGCTGTTCTTGATTCTGGTTTTAAATACCTTAATTCTTCTAAGCAGAGCACAAATGTTCACTGGCTTGCTCTTTAAACTGAGCAGATTTTCTTGAATTGGTAGTAAGAGGAGTTGAGTGGATTTTTTTTGAAAAGTAGTGCAAGAAGTAAAAACTCAGTTGTATGCTTTTCTACTTTTACACTCTCCAATCTCTCTGGCCTCTACAAAACACTGCTTGGATACCGCACCTATATAGAGTCTACTTTAAAATGACACAATGGTCAGCAAAAATGTAATCTGAAATGTGTTATTTCATAGAGACTAGGTTAAAAATAATGACTGAATGTCTGCTTCTTATGGACTGAGGCTTCAGATTATTTAAACCAAAGTCAAAACTGGATGTGATTCAGTAGAAAACCCGGTTGAAATTTATGAACCATCCAAAGGAAAGAAAAATTAATTGAATGACTGCCTGAAGCATAAGCCACTTCAGTATCAGGTGTGTTATAACCCATTGTTCTGCCTCCCGTTTCAGGATGCTAGCATAACTCTTGAAAGTGAAATCGTTTTACACAAAATAGTAGATTAAAAGTCTTGTTAGTTGCCAGATGCATTAGACTGCATTATATTTTCACCTGAGGTTGTCACAGGTGGCTCTACAAAGCAAGAGGTGAATGAACACTGAAGAGTTTAATCTTTGCTTTGATGCACTTGAAATTGAGGAAGATTTTGAGGTAAATGAAGAGGTATACAAGAAACCCTTAAGAAGAACCCATTAATGCTTTTAATGTAGCCTCAAATTAAGCTCACAGTAACTGTTAAATATTAAGAACTAATGAGAAATCCAAAATGCTATCAGCTCAGACCTCTAGCTTTCTAGTTATTATATATTTATGAAAAATTCTAGCAACAATAAAAAAGCAGCTCACAACTGAATAGCCTCTTTTACCTCAACTCAAATGGTTTAAAAAAAAGATTTTAAAAGCCTTATGATATATTGGCAAAGTAGGTAGCTATTATTCATAATAAAAACTTAAGTAAATGCAGGTGTAAATTTACTTGTCTAAAGTTACTGCTGCATTATACAACAGGAACAGGCAGCCAGAACCTCTAACTCCAGACTAGAGGCTATTTACTATGTAAATAGTAAATCTGTCCATCATGGCAGTCACTATCACCACATGGCAAATCTTCTTACTACACAGCACTACACCACTACAGCCCACTCACAGTTCAGCATTTACCATGAGCACTGCAGCCACCTCAGGAGCTCTCAGGATCAGCCTCTCAATTGTGAAGTCTTTTTCAAATGTACAAAAAAAGTTGATAAATATGGCACATTCAAACTTTCATCAGGTTGTTTCTTTCAGTAGGTGCTACCACAAAACACACACATATTTCCGTTTGCTACTTTTGTTTTCTATTGTTGTGTCGTTAACAACAATATTTGCACATATAATGCATAACATTTACACTTAAAAACTCTTCATTTTGAAAGGATAAATGCTGAAACAACAGTAACTGCCTACTAACCTTTGCCAGGTCCACCAAAGTGTTGGCTTGATCATTTAGTTTCCTTTGTTCCATTTTTACACTTCTTAATCTAAAAAGTGAAATTTTAAGTCAGATTTTTTTGGTTTTTTTTGTATGAGGTCATAAAAGGATTTCTATAGAGCATGCACAAAACTTACAAGAGCAAATAACTGCATGGACAATGCCTTGACTACTTTGTGTAGAGTCAGAATTGGTCATGTGCCTACTACAATGAGAAGCATGCTTCTTCAACACCGCAAAAAAGGAAAGAGCAAGGAAATGTGATGTCCTTGAGAATACCATTGGCCATGGTCACAGTTGAATTCAAAAAGGAAGATAACAATTTATCCAGACTACATGAAAGAAAGCCAAAACATTCCTCAAAGCCTCAGTATCGTGACAAGTAGATATAGGAAGAAACATAGAACAACAGTTTTTTGTCATTATTGTTGTAGTGAACAAGAATCTTCCCATGCCTACATGACTAGATACAGGTATTAGCCCTGTTCTGTCGGAAATGGATTGGGTTAGCAGGTGTTGGAACCTGATGAACATACAGTGATAAGTGAGTTTCTCCTTACTTTAAAACAGAACTTCCATCTGACCAGCAGCTAAATAACCAACATGCTTGCCAATACATTAGGTTTTCTCAGATAATTTGTGAACCTAAATATAATTACATTTTAAATTTACATCATTCTTTTTCAAAGCACTATTTAAACTATAGCATTGAAAAACTATGAAAGAAGCAACAAGGGTACGTTTTCTTTTCTTTGATGTGTACCTATCTGCATTATTGTTGGTTATACACATTTTTTGCAAGATACATGACCCTTCTTATACATTCTCTGATATGAACCCCGTGTTTTCCAGATAAACTACTAGGGGAGTGGTTTGTAGATTTGATTTTCACAAATAGGCAATTTCTCCCTTAAGTATGATTCATTTGTTCAACATCTCAGATTCATACTTGGATTTCCAATTACTTTTCTGGCAGTTCTAAAGGAGGAAATAGGGTTTTGCAAAACCAAGGTATCAATTTATAAACAATGTCTGATAAGGTACCACTTCAGTCTGCCAGTGTGTCAAGGACTGACCAAAATAACAATTTGGTTAGATGTCAAATGGAAGTAAGTTTGGCAGCATTTTGTGACAGGTGGGTTGCTAATGCATTCTCTGCCCATTTCTCAGTGATGGTATTACTCAGAAAGCTAGTTTAAAGAAAACCTCCTTGAAGGTATTCCACAAAGTTTCTTTCATGTCTTTAGTTTACAAGCATTTCCTTTCACATCTCGGTTAACCAGTACGAGAAAATAAGTTGTGGAGAGTGATATATTTAAAAGTATCTCTAAAATAAAAACGGAAATAACTCTGTTAAGGTAGAAATTAACTGATCACAGAAAACTGGCATTCCAGGAGCTTGTTACTGGAAGGTTATACGCTCTTCTTCCCTTGGAAGCTTCTTTCAGAGCACAACGTAAGTGCAGACTGTAGGGGTGGTGTTTTCAGAGGCTACAAGGTGGAGTTTTTCTAAAACAAAAAATATGGAGGAGTCTCCAAGGTACAGAATTATACCATCACAGTGTCAGTACAGAATAATTTTTAAAAGGAAATTATTTCACTGGAGAATGATAACCCCAGTGTTTTGGTGACCGTTCTCTCAGATAATTTGCAGAGTATGTGTTTTCTGCTTTTCTTAAGATTCATTGACTCATCTGTTTGACAATCAGAATTTTAATTTTAAAATTCCAGGAAAGTCATTATTTATTGTAGTAGTACAAGTACCAGTTGAAACCAACATGATAATTCTTCATGGTAACCAACTCAAGACCTACCACAGGCTGTAAGAATGTATAGATATGGCAAGTCTTTAGCTGCAGCAGCCGGATTTAAAGAAAACCAACAGACTTTCATAGTATAATTCATTAAGATAAAATTTTGATTTTATGAACTTCACTTATCACAGAAAAAGAACATGACTCTGGATCGCGTTTCCATGGCAGCAATCAGACCACTGGAGTTCACAAATAAAAATTCTATTTTTTGCATGCAGACAGTGGTAAATTCTGCAAGTTTAGAAAGGAACAGCTTATACAACTTACTTCCGAGCTCTATTTTCATTTTGTTGAAAAAAAGACAAAACAAAAGAAAACAAAATGTAAAATATACTAAAACAACCAAATGAGCACAGTGGGCTCGATTCAGCAGGTGGAAAGTCCTAGGGAGCTGCTACTTTTGATCAGTAGCTGCCTGAGGAGGAGTCTAACTCACTTGCATTCATGATGAAGGAATCTGCAATATCTTCAAGCCTTCCCACTAACTATCATCTGTAGATTTTCTTATTCATACAATACATAACATGCCTTTTTATTAATTCACCTTCATCTTATCTAATATGCATAAGAAGCAGAACACCCAGACCAGCTGAATGCATTTTTGTGCTGTGACCATGACTGTTATCATGATCTAGTCTGGTTTCTTTTATGAAATTGGCCCTGAAATGCCACTCCTTTGATTTTTGTCTCCAGTGGAAGGTTGGAAGGTGAAGGAGGGGGACCAAACAAAACTTAAGACTCCAGAAAAATGGAAAACTGTATGTCACTTGAGAAAAAGTGCAAAGATGAAAAGAGATGATAAATTAATTTGTATCCATCTACTCAGCTACTGGAAGAAAGCAAATTTGAAGAAAGCTAGTGCAATGTTTTCATCCATGTCGCATTCTTCAGCATATTGAAAAAATTATCATTTGTCTTCCTGAATACAAAAGTTTTGGGGCTGTAGTGTGAAATGGTAAAAGACAGAAAGAAATTATTAAGATAGCTGTGCAATCTAGCTGTCACAGCTATGAAAAAATTACTGATGCCACATTCTTCACCCCACCTGATTGATTAATTAATTTTTAAGGGAGGTGCAGAACCCACTTTATATCCTGCAAAGTTCTTCTGAGCTTGAGTGATATAAAAAGCTGGAGATCGAGCCTGCTGTGCTTTTTAGATTCTTTTCTGAAAATATGTACTCATACACACGCAGACACACAAACACACATACAAAATAAATAGTAGAGTTAAAATGTTAAGGAACAACCTTTGCAATCAAGGATTCAAGTCCAGCAAGGATGCACATGACATGCCATCCTCTCCCCAGAACCCCTGCCACTCCCCTCTACCTCCCAATCCTTTAAGCTAAGCAGGACGGCCAAACTACTATATAAAAATATACTTTTTGTATTCACACAAAAATGCCTCAAATTCTGTTGTTCTTTCATTTCTCAAAGTATTTCCACAATGACACATTTAATCCTGCAAATTTGCTAAATGCAATACAGCAATCAAGGTTTACAGAATACTTAATAATGTAAGCTTAGCTACCTACTGCTTTAAAACATTGCTGTGGAAGAGAGAATGGTTGTTAGACTAAATTTACTAATAGGAAATGAGTAAACCTGGCCTTTCCTTCCTGTCTTTTCCGCAAGATGCTACATAGGTATTTTTTTCATCCTGGATGCTTCCCTCACGTCTGTTCATTAGTTGTCTCAGGCACAGACCTACACTCAAAAGTCAGGAGACCATCAGTTTGAAATTAAACTTAATTTATCTACTTCTTCCCTTTAACTGATGGGAACTATCTTCCCATGGCTGCCTCAGGCTGGACGGGGATAACAAACAGAACAGAAAAACAGATCCTGACCATTCCCCAAAAGAATTCTGGTTCCTGAGGAAAAAACTCTGGGATTTTTTCCTCACATGTAGTTCAAGGAATAGTAACCACTGTTTAATTGTTCTCATTTGGATGTGTTTTATGACAAATAGATACTGCAAATTTTAGATAAATACTTGTACTTTGGCAATACTATGGCACAGCTTAATCCTACTATCAGTTTTAACAAACTGGTTAAAAGTCTCAGGCTTGTTTTCAGACCCTCAAGTGGAGGTTAAAGACTCATTTGAATAATGCCAGAGGTGTTTAATGGTTTCAACTACTGGCATACACTCCCATTTTCTAGAACAGATGGCAGGGTTCATAGCAGACATACCAACAGTTTATCTTCTGCACTGAGAATATACAGTGGAGAGAGGCAACTAAATGCTGGTGGGCCGTGAAATGATACTTGATGAATATTCTTTTCAATAAACTCTACAGACATACTCTCTTCTATCACATCATTCTGATTTTAAAATATTAAAACATCTACTATAAAGAAAATGTTTTTTAAAAATTTTCCTTCTGTCTATTGTAGCTTGCATCTTCCTACCTGGAAGCAAATGCATAAAAACAAAGGATAGCCTTAGTGACAAAGAACAAGAAGAGTCTTAGACCATTCCAGAAGCACGGGAAACTTCTAAAAAACATTAACGAGTTTATATGGACAAAAACTGCCAGTGTATCTTTTTATTTTATTGTAAACATATAATACAGTAAAACCTTGTCTTTCTCTTACTCTGAAAGAAAATCAACCTCCAGAACAATCTTCTATGAAGTGAAGGGAATGGGGGGGGGAGAGGAGGAAGGGGGCAGGATGGGACTAAGAATGACTGAGAGACAAGGAAACTGACAGAGAAAACACCTTGAGAGGAAAAACAAAGCAAAATAATACTTACTGATGAATAGCTTGCAAGAATTTGCGTTGATGTTTCCTTACTTTTGCATGGTCTATTTTTTTAACCAGCTTTGTGTTTTTATAAATTAACCATGTTTCCCTGAGTACATTGGCCGCTGCATTTTTCACCTGTTAAATAAAAGAAAAACACCAGGCTGACAAAAGTAGCATTATGTTATGTTTTCACTTTTCTGTTATTAACTCTTCCTAAAGCTTTTGAAATGCTGCCTTAGCTGAGGGAAGTGAGTACCTCAGGAAGCTGCAGCCCTGAGGGAAGAAAACAGCAACTGGATTAAGGGGACTGCTGAGCAGTTTCCTTTTTATATAGATGTGATATTCAGATCAAGTCTTTCTGCATCCAGGAATAATTTTTCCTCTTCAAAGAGCTGGAACTGTTTGGTGTTTATGGAAATATAAATTACAGTGAGGAAATACTAATGCATTATCTGCAAGTTAAAATTAAGTGTATTCAATAGGACCATAACATTTCTTTCTTTCTTGTTCTATGGTTAGCACTTTTTAATTCTCGTAGCAATTTAACAGTTTTAAATTTCCAGAGCTGTTTGACTGTTTAAGCACTTTTCCCCATTTTTTGGGGGTTGGCATTTAGTTTTTATACTTTTATACTTTCTTTTTTAACATTCTCCAAGAAGATGAAAAAATATATTGTCAACTAATGTGGACAAAGTTCTATTTAAAAGTGCTTTGGCTTTTTTTTTTAATGAAGCTTTGCATAAAATGTTAAGAGCACCTATAGTTCTCTTTTTAGGATGTCCAAAATTTTCAAGAATGCTTAAAACCATACAAAAAATTTGAATGTAATGTTGATTAATGTCTGAATGACTAGGTTACTTGGAAATAAAAATTATCCTAATTATTCATCTTTATTTTCTCTCCCTCCAGCTTTACATCATGCCAATAACTGCAGTGTCAGAGCTAAGTCAATGGCTAAGACATTGCAGGAATGTCATGCAATAGCTTGGCTCAGCCACAGGCCCCCTCCACCTTGCACCTGTAAGTGTTGTAAAACCTTGTCCTGTCTTCACTGAAAGCACAACCATGGTTTAGAGACCTCCTCACCACCCCGAAGTAGCCCTTGTATTTCCACAAGGTATGGCTATCTTTGGGCTGTGAGAAAAGCTCCCCAGCATCTGCATGATTTGTGATCCAATGTGCATCTTGGATTTGTTGCTTGGTTCACTTTTCACATGCTTTGAGTTTCATGAGCTTGAAGCTATGAAAGCACCGCTCGGAAAAAGTATTAGACTAACACTGAGATTTATGTGAAGACCAGATTAACAAAATAAACTTCGAAAGGCATAAATAAACACCAGACTCAAAATCTGGCCAATCTCTGAGACACATTTTGGACTCAGTTGTCAGATAGCACTAGAAAAGCAACTGTGTTAGGAAGGGACAATTTTTTTTCTGTGGTCTAGTATCAACAAGACCTTAATTGACTGCAATAGGAATGTAAATCAACAAGCTCAGAAAGACACCTTGTTAGACAACCTTTATACCTATATAAGAACTGTCCTCCCAGTCATCCTTCGTATTTCCCTGCTGTGACTCCTTAGATGAGATACAGGCTGTTAGTGGTGAGCAGAGCCAGAGCAATGTTCTGAGAAACACAGGATGTGGGGATAGGACAGGGCTGTCTGCAGCACAGGACCCGTGGCAGTGCAGTGCTGCATGGTGCTGTGCCAGGGCAGCCATCCTCCTCCTCGCCTGGAGCAGAATTACTGCCTCCACCTCGGGCACTGGCATCCCTCTGCTCCCAGTAGTACAGAGAAACTCTGGTGAGTCTCCTTGTGATTGTAAAGACCTTTGTCTCCACATTGGCTCTTCTCAATAATTTAGACTAAACAATTTATATTGCCTTGTTTGCTGCATTTCTTTAATTTAAAATATTTCTATAAATACCAAGGATTTCTATTTTGTAAAAGATAGTAACTTCTAAAAATAATATATACAAACATCTTTCAGGGTCCTTCAGTACTGTGTGTCACTAAATAAAACATGTGTTGTGTACAAAAACCAGTTGGAAAGACTGTCTCCCTCATAAACCCTGAATGTGTTGTTTTCTTAAGAAAACCTCTCTTAGCTTGAAATTCTTGGTTTTATCTGTAATTTCACCTATTTTAATTACAAAAAAAAAAAAATTCATATGCCATGCAAAAGCTTTTGGCTTAATACAATAGTCTAGTTTCATAACACTTAACTGCTGTGAAACTAGACTATTAACTAATTAACACCAAATACCTTCCAGTTACAAGGACCCTCTATACAATATTCAAATCCTTAACATTTGCTGACAACTTTCAGTTGCCCTCAATTTAGAGAAAAACTCTAGGCATTCAATTTCTAATCTTTCAAAATAACATCCATGATAAATTTCAGCAAGGGTACCAAGCAGGACACTACTTAAAAACAAATGCAGAAAAAGAAATTAATACACAGTATTCCTTTTCAGTTGTGAATATAAAGTGTGACTTACTCTTTTAGTTAGCTGGGTGTCCATCATGAAATTATGCACATGTTTTTCAGCTTTGGTAAGTTCTAACTTCCTTGCCACCACAGCTACCACCAGTGCAGTGCACCCAGCACCCTGAAAACAATAAAACAAACCCCCAAGATGTTACTACTGCATTTTGCAGACTTTCTAAAGAAGTTTCTCCTTTCCTGTAAAAGTGTGGCAGGCATCAGGTGATTCATCCCAGATAAATACAGTGAACACGCTACAGCTATTTCATTTCAGAGTACTATGAAAAGTCAGTATTTACAGGATGGTAAACTATCAAGGCACCAAAATAATTAGTGAGCAGCAAAAAAAGTTCTGCTTTTTTTCTTTTCCTGCAGGGGTTGAAAATTTGAACATACTCCATTTCCAATGCAAAACCAAAGGGGGTGATAAAAACAACTTTTTAAACCCAGAATGTTATAACAGAGTACCCTGTACCCTGCTCTTAAAAATTTTCTCAAGGTTATAGAAACTGCTAAAGAGGAAATAAGATTAGATTAGCATTTAACACACAAACACAAAAGAAAAGTTTCCTAGGATTTTCTGTAAGGCCTAAAAATAATAGTAAAATTAGCATTTACTCACTTTAGTATATTTTCGTGTTGTTCTGAGTCCTTCAGTGATCTTTTCCTATATTATTTCTGCTTATCTTATTACCATATAAAACAGAACACATACATAGGATGATGTCTTCAAAACTTGGGTGGCAAAAATACCAATTTTCTAATTTGTGCTGTATGTACATAAATGCATGTGCACAACAGGCTAATTCCAGACGGTGCCTGTCTCTTTGGAATGACAGTAACTTTATCAGCACTACAAAATTAAATGCTTCTTTATAGGGCAAGTGAAAGAAAAAGGAGGCTAAAATGAGCCAGGTAATAAGCAGTGTCAGTGATGCACATCTATCATTTACTTTACATTATTTATGAATTCTGCTGTCCTAATATTTTGTTAAAATAAACAAAAAAAAAAGAAGTAGAAATAGCTCATTAAATACATGAGGCTGCATTTAACTTGCAGGTTCATTCCAATATAGTTCTTACTGCACCTGAGTCAGTTCTCTCCAATATGAAACAATCTCTCATTGCTCCTCATTGAAGCTTAACACATTTTCATTCACAGAGCTTTCTTCTAGTTATTCTGTATTTCTCCCATAAATTTATTCTTTATCCTCCACATCTATAACTGCCTTATCCTCTCTAGAAAATCCAGAAGAAATCTCAGAATTTAGCTTTCAAGATACAAAATCCATTAATAAACACATAGAGACTGCAAAATAAATTAACTAATTGGAAACCCTTTTTCCACACAGTGTCCTTAGAAAATTGGATCTTGTCTCTCTTCTACTTACTGAGATGCACAATGAATTCTGTGAAAGCCTTCAATTAATAATTTCCCCATTTCCTTGGTAGATTGTTCCAACAAATCCATCCAATTCCTCTCTAGCACCTCACTTTCTGCAATTAGTTCTCATCTTCCATCCTCAACAGCTCTCAGCATTCCTTCAAAAGAGTCCCTCATAATTTTAATGCATTTCCTGCTTCTTTCCTGTCCTCAATACTAAGACTTTGCTGTTCTCTCTCTGTTGTCCAGTCTTGTGATGACGGAAGTTCATGGGAATTTACTTGAAGTTTTGCTCTCTCCGTGAGTCAAAATGGTGCTAAAAGTTCTTTTGTTTCTCCAGACTCCATTAACAGTTAAAAAGGAAGTACACAGCCCACAAAGCTTAAGGCTAAGCACTTCAGAAATCCACTGAGCCTTCTGAAAAGAGGACAAGGCAGAAGATGCTCTAACACGTCCTACCTCCTCAGAAAACAGAAAGCACTCTTTAGGTCTTCTTCCTGTCAAGGGAAATGCTAATATGCAGAAGACTTCTCTGTAGGCAAATAAATTAATGAATTACCCCACATAATAGCAAGGAAATGAAGATAAAAGCAGACATCTTTTGGTTCAGTATGTCAGGAAAACCATGGCCAGATGTTGATTTAATGACATAACCAGAGTTCTGCCTGCCCACAGCAAGAAAGCTAGAATGGAAATGAGCTTATTAATACAGACCCCACTGGCACGAAGCACCTGTTTAAGACAATTTACTGGGGGAGAGACATACTAGACTAGTTTTTTGGAAATCCCACTCAAAAAGGCTAGAGTAATGGAGGCAGGCAAAAGAGTTTGGTTTGAGGCAAAATCATTCCAGCATTTGAGACTAATTCCCATGCCTTTCTCAGTGTGGCACAGCAGCTGCAAAGCCCAAATGCTGTCAAAAGTAGGAGTTTTATGTCTCACATAAAACATACTGCCTGCAGCATCACAATACTATCAATGGCAAGCTGCAACAACTTGCATTGCTATCTTCCTCATCTCCAGAACAGCTTGTTGTGATGGCAAGGTATTCTAGATTCAGGTTAAACCTCTTGGTTTTGTGGTATATGATGGGATCTCAGGACATGAACATGAGCTCTTTTAGTGTTTTTCCAGAAGTAGGAAGTATTATACTACCTGCATGTTTACATATCACAGTACTGTGAAGGAAAAAAAAAATACCACTCATAGCAGCTTACAACAATGACTAAAATTCCACTTAGAATACATGATGCTAATTAATATTTTACAATGACGTGCAGTATTACGTAGCTCCTCTAAAGAGCTCAACATCATAAAAAATACTAATAAAATGAGAATTACTCTAAATTGCAGAAATTAAATGGAGGCGGTATAGTGACTTTAAAAAATGGTGGCATTGCGTGCATGACATTTGTGATGCTTCTTGAATATGCTGATTCACAGGAAAATCAGTAGGCCAGCTTATACGCCCAGTTTGTTATATCAATACTTTATAATACATCAGCTACTTATTTATTAAAATTACTCAAATTAAGTAAAAGCATTAATAATTTTTTCCACTGCAGGACAGGTTTTCTGGAGAATAAAATTCTACAACATCTTATATTTGAATACTGCATATATAACTTTCAACATCATTATTTTTTATCCAGTTTTCAAGTACCAGTTTTCAAGTGAAAATAAAATAAATCATTGGTTCAAGCTCTTGTTCAGGAGAATTATATGTAAGATGAAGAAAATGAAAAAGGCAGGAACGCATTTATTTTCAGGTATCAAAGCACTAATCAATTCTATCCGGAATGCACACTCCTTAATAAGCTGCCTGACCATCTCCTTCCTGCATTATAGAGTTATTGCAGTGTATTTTGGCTTGGTAAGCAGCTTGATTTTTAAGGGCACTTAGGACAGAAATTATTACAACACATGCAGAGTAAGCAAATTGATCAGGCCAAGGCTAAGATTTGACTACGTTGTTCATTTGCTCCACTTAGTGGAAACAGGTAATAACAGAATTAACCATCCATTAATCTGATGGTATTGAAGTACTCTATGATCAAGCATTTGCCAGCAACCATCTGTTTTAAAAGCTGATGTACCTGAATTCTTCTATTTTCCAGAAAGCGTGTACAAGCTGAATGAAATTATCTACTAAAGCATGAGAAGCCCTTAAAGTTCACAGATTTAAGAACAGGCAAGATTAGGACTCCACTGATGAGCTGAGCAAAGCCTATTTCCTGTTTGCAAGGATCAGAAGACGAAGCACATGAATTTCATCCTGAACACATTGTATTTCCTGCTTGTTACGAAGTGTAGCATATTAGTCTACAGTAAAAGCAAGAATTCTGAAAATAAACTGAGCATGCCAGCTGAGCATGTCAACAACTCTGGACTTCACACTGGCATCAGATCTCTGATTGGGATGTAGAATTTGCTTTTATGGGCAGTACAACCTTTAGCATAAGGTTCACAACCATTTACATAGGACAGAATTCACCTTGATTGTCACTCTATTTACCTGCTGTCTCTTATGAAAACAATTTGATGTGACTGCAAGCAACTTGAGGACATTCTTTGTATCTTTAATTCTAAATATGCTGTTCCTCTTAAGGACAAAGAATGACACCTAAAGTTCAAATGCTCATGCAGACATGCAACAATGTGTGAAAGCCATTCTCCTCTGGTAGAAATGTAAGTGGAACTGTATGTTGGTATTTTATTCATATAGAGTTAGGCAGTGTTAGACACTGGTAGGACAATTATTCTCTCTGTTATGTAAGCCTAAATGACGACTGATACTCCTTAAAAGAATGAATGGAAGGATGGATTAAATTGAGGGGGGGAAATAATGTCATCAGACATTGATGTCAAGCCTGTGCTATTTGAAAAGGGAAAGAAAAGGAAGATGAAATTAATTGTATTTTAAGTTATACTTAAATTTAGCAACTGAAAAAAATGCTTAAACATGACCCTCAGAAAAAAGCATGATTATTACTTGATATTATCTTTCACTTTACTTTCAGGCATCATAAATTGCAACTTTCCCTATCTTCTGCACAGCTTCTCCTCTTGGCACTTAGTTCTGAATTATTGCAAGCCTCCTTTCAGCTGCTTTAACAAAGCAAACTATGTCTTAGACTCATCAGATATTGCTGCAATGGTTATTTTCTTTGCCTGTCATTCTTGCAATGTTCCTCTGCTCTCTGCTGATATAGTCCCTCCTCTATGGCATCGTACACAGAACATTTGCCCTCAATTGCAATATTTTATGACTCCTTGTGGATTTCAGCTCTAATAAGCTCTTTCAGACAAGATCTGCTGCATCACCTATTAACTTCATAAAAGCTCCCTAGACACATATAAATCTAACACATAGTTTTCTTTTAAAACCATCCCCTTTTTTTGTTTAGGATTTTACTTTCTACAAAGCCTAGCAAAACCAGTGAAGGTAAGTCAGATGCTGGCATGTCAGTATGACTTGATCTGATCCTAAATAATTCCTCCTTGTTTCCCATTCTATTTGCTCTATGGGAATGGTAAACTCTTCAGAAATTTGGACTATGTATTTCTATTCTATTTATACAGTACTGGTATCAATAGGATCAGGAGTCCTGAAGGGCTACAGGAATATAAATAAGAATTAATTAAGGTGGTAGGTCTGTATTACCCAGTTATAGCGTGCGCATCATACTAGATCTTTGCCTTTTTCTTCCTTAACAAAGTTATTCATCAATATATTTACTACATACCAGCTGAGATGCCTTTTGTAGTCATATTACAATCCTCTGTCTTCTTCATTTATGCAACCTACCCTGAACTTTCTGCTGGTAACAGCAGAATCACCATACCAAAGCTGACTGACTAAAAGTTACTACAGAGAATTTTACATTACAGTAAACCACAGCTGACACAGCCATGACAGTTGGAGGGAAAAAGCTGGTGCTTCCCACAGCAGACAATGAAAATATGGCTATGCAATCTGGATCAAGAACATGCCTTTACTACCACTCACAAGTGGTTAGACTGAAGGTTCACACTGCTGCCAGACAATGATTACAAAACTGTAGGGTTCAGACTTCAAGTGCAGTCTAGCATATACATCTAACATTCTCATCAAGGTTCAGGGCTACTGATAGCCAGAGAAGTGGTTTCAACTCTCCAACCAAGGGTTTTTCTAAAGCAAATAAAGATTAGCACTGGCTGCATTTTCAGCACTTGGTCAGTAGAGAAACCTTATAGTCCTCTAGGTAAATGCTTCTAGCATCGTTGTGTGGTTCTTTTTTTGATAAGGTTTCAAAATACCTTTACAAGATGACAGTGAATTGAGTCACTCCTGCAACAACCTGGAGGCTGCTATTGGTGAGAAGCAACACTGTGTATCAGTGTCTCTGTTGAAAGTCACCTGGCATCTCTGGTTTACTGTACTGGAAGTGAAGTGCAATCTTTAGTGGTGTAGGTGTCACAGAAATGTCCTGCTATACTTGCCTGTAGCTGAAAGAAGGCAGTTGCCACATTTCTTGCTCACTTCCCTTGGGATCCACTGAGGGAGAGAGAAGGTGCGCTTTGCAGACATATGGTTTTGGTGGGAAATTTAGCTCTGCACCAGAAAAGGCACAACATTCCTCCTGCTGCTCTGCATAAAATGAAAATCCTGTAAGAATTTAAACAGGCATTTTGTTCATTTGGCTCTCTCAAAGGTGGACATACATGACCACCAGGGAAGGGGAAAAAAAATTTAAAAAATGTTGCTGGAAGGAAAAAAAAAACCTCTCCAAAACAAGACAGACAGAGGCTAGGGAAATGGTGCTGTATAAATGTGGGTTTGCTTTTGTCACTGTTTACTGGGAGAGATGCGTAACCTTGCAAGACTGAAATAAAATGAGTAATAGGACAGCAACTATGCTATCTCAGCCAAAAGGGTGATCTAAAATACCTTTGCATTATTTATACCTCCATATATTCAATATTTGCCTGGCTACTATTGTTTTCAGTGGCTTTGTCTGCATCAAATCTAGAATTTGATTACAACATTTAGACTTCTGATTTATAAAAGAGTAGATGAGCAGATTTGTTTACTTGTAATTAGTCCATAAGGTTTTTAGCAATGTTTCAAAAATAAAAATAATGAAGACCATAAGATTTTAGGTATAAATGTGAAATTGATTAAACACTGTCACTCATAAGAACGGGTAGTCATAAGTGAAGATGAAGTAAACTTCTTGCGAAATGAAAGCTGGATACTAGGAAAGATGTCTGGGACAGCACAGGACATAATGATTTATAATATGAAGACAGTACCTCTTCTACAGGGGATCCTATAAATGACGGTAATGTTAACTCAGAGAAGCCTGAAAATTGAATACGCCCTGGTGACTGGACTTCTGGTAAACGGTCAGTGGTTAGCACAGCTAAAACTCTCCTGGACAGTTTATCCCAAAACGCATAAAAAACTTCTTGCTGAGCAAGGGTTGAAGTCCAATTTCATTACATGAACAGGCTTAACACCCTATAAGGCTGAGAGGAAATATCACTTTAATAATTCAGGATGAAAGCTACAAATGATGTTCTCATTCTTCACCTGTGTTGTAAATACAAAAGTTTAATGAGAATTTATGTGAAAGTATATGAAAACTGCTGTATTCAATCTAAAGTTATTCCAAATGAAATTACATTTTCTCAGAACAAAGAAGTTTTGCTGCAACAGTCATCAGCTCCAGTCATACCTACGTAAATAATGACAGCATGAGACAACTTCTTCTCTTTCCAGCCAGGAACTAATTGCCTTTGAATTTTCTGAAATGCATCCATAACTAAATCTAAGTAGGAAACAGTTCCTGCGTCCTCTGACACTTCAAAAACTTCCCTGCTCTACTGGTACAAACGAAAGAATTTCTGAAAAAGCTTTTTTCCCTAAAATTTTGAAAGATAGTGAAACCTTCCAAGAGATGTTTACTCAAACGGAGTAGAGCCTCTGCCATTCTCTCACCTTTCAGATTACTGCCCTCTCAACCACTACTTCAGGGATCATGTTTTGAAGCTTCTTAACTTAATTTTGATAATTTATGATTCTTACTTCAGCTAGAAATTTCATTCTAACAAGCCACAGACATAAAATAATCCCAAACTATCTTTAGTCCCTACAAAAGTTTCCATTTTTGCAATTTGTTGTGCTGGAACAACAATAGTAGAGGAGCTGACTAATTTCTCAGCAGCCCAACTTCTAATAGCTTTAGCCCTAAGAATGCAGGCATCATTAACTGTCTTCTCCATATAAAATTTCTGCTCAATGCATTGTCTACTTAGGTTGTACTATGCTAGAAGGAACAAACATATTCTTTTCTAAATCCTGATGTCACTTATATTTATTACTGAATTATCAGAAACAACTAAATTATTTTCTAGCATATATCTGAGACATGGACCCAAGATGCTATCAATTCACACAAAAAGCTTTTCGTATTTTCTGTACTCTCAGAGAAGCAAAAACTGAGCAGAGTTCTAGATGTTTGAAATATTCTCTTATCCACAGGACTATTCATTACTGTGCTCGAACTAGAACTGATCATACTTTTTCAGCTTTTATAGTGTGTAATTGAAAATACATTTCCATGCTTTATAAAAGTTTTCATAAAATCACACATTTTAGACATTATTATGCACAATAATTTTTGACCTTTTTGTACATTATCCATAAAGTTCCTTAAAATAATTTTCACATTTGCTCAAATCTCATGTTTACCTTATTTTTGTCTTTTTCAGGACTCATCCTAGAAGACATGCAGACAATACTAACTGTGCAGTTAGAATCTACTTGTTTTTCACCTCTTTTTCTTAAAATCTAGCAACTAACAAATTTCAAAAATAATACAGTTCAGATTTTGTTACCAACAAAAGATAAGACAGTTAGAAACTGCTACTTTTGGTGTCATGTTCCTCTTTTAGATAGTTTTCTATTTTTGTTGGTAAGACCAGGCTGTCTACAATTGCCATTTGCACAAACATCAATATCAAGCCTTAGATGAAGAGTCCTCTGTTCTTACAGCAGAAACACCTCATCCTCATCACTTTTTTCATGATTCATAGGAAAGAAAAGAGGCGACTATCTAGAAATAAATGGAGACTTCCAAAGGACATTAAAACCTTCAGCATGAGAAGATTTAAAATGAGAGCTTATTAATTTTTGATTCACCATTTGGAACTAATGAAAACTATTGTTCCTAAAGCCACAATGTACACAACGACTGCATTGCAACTACTCTAATAAGAATACTTCATCTGCATGAGCAGTCTTCAAATACTGTAGCTAAAAGATGTCACATAAAATTTTTGCTAGGAAAAACTCTACTTTTGTTCACAGCTATTGTATACAATTAAGAAACTTTCCTTATTTATTTGGTTCTTTCACAGGCCTAACAATCTCTTTAAAGTTCATTTCAACAACAGAAGCAATTAAAGTGTAATTTCCACATTAGCAAAGCAGACACTTTGAAATAACATCTATTTCATTTAAAGCAAACTTCATCAAGCTATACCAAACCAACTGCATCCTGTGACAGGACAATTGCGATTCATCCATTTTATTTGTAGCAACACAGGTTTGGCCTACATGTCTGCTTCTAGCTGTTGATGGGTGGCTTTGCAGGAAGATTCTGCATCATAAACTCCGCATCACACAATAAGTGCACCGCCTCACCACATAATTCTGGATCTAAAAGGAAAAATGTCCTTCTTAAAAATTGTAACAGGTGTTGGCCGTCAGAAGAATTGATCGCCATGCTTTCATCTTCGGAAACTGCAAAAGCTTACAAAGATCTGCAAAAGTTATCCATCTCACAGTCTGTAATCACACACCTCTCCATATTTTCTCACACTCCTCCATACCAATTCCTACCGACCTGCTTTAAATTTTTGCTAACTTCATTATTCTCCTTATAAAGCAAGAATAATTTTGCAAACCACCCTAAGGCCCTAGCTGCAAAAAGCTGTTAAGAAAGTGGAAGTGCTGCCTACACAAGCAGTTCTGCTTAGAAACCATACAAGGAAAGTGTTCCACCTGTAGCTGAGATCACCTTGCTGAGGAGCATCTGAGAGATCTGCTTGGGTGGGCACTGACAGCCAGGCATGGCATCTGCAGCAGGCACAAAACACATGTTTTATGTGTTAGTAAGTACAGCACATCAACAAGCTGCATGGCATGGCAAAGATGCCATAGGGCTCCTTCTCTCCTCTCCTGTTTTGAGAACAGCGACAGCAGCTGTGCATGTATCCACCCATCTTGCAGACCTACCTGATGTATACAGGGGGCAGAAGACACAGTTGCCATCGCTTTATTGTCCACCTGGCCCACAGCCTACTACTGCTGTCTAGGAAAGTCTCACTGGAAAAACACTGACTGGTAATTGAGTTGAGTTATCCAGCTCACTTTCACTTGCTTCACTGTAAAACATCTCTGCATTGACCCCTTTTTGTAACACGCTGTGTCAGTATTTTTATTAAAGTTTCATATATTTAAGTGCTTTGCACATTGTTCATATTTTTTTCATTGTTTGTCTTTTTGGATCACAGGGGGTTTTTTGCTTTTTTGTTTTTGGTTTCTTTCCCCAATTTCACTAATACATTAACTGAACTTCTTTACTATCTTACTCTCAACAATTCTCAAGGCGTTTCTCCTTCTGGTGTAATCTGAATATGTGTAAAGATTTTCCTATTTCCAGCAGTGTGCATCTGTAGAGTTTAAAAGATGTCACTTGACACCAGCGACTAAGGAAAGCAGTAGCTACAATTTCAATGCCAATACAAATTGGTGCCACCACCAAACTGCACAAAGTTCACTTCCCAGGCTGGAGTACAAGGCAGAGTTCAGCCTGAGCACTCCCATTTCCATTGCACAGAAAGCAATTCCAGAGGCAGAAGAGGAAGGATAGACATGGCACCAGGGCTCTTCCTTCATAGGGATCAAGACACTAAAGAACGCTTCCTGGGGCCACCAGGTACACAAAGCCAATATTAACTCTTCTGTGGTCTGTGTAACCACTCCTGTATGCACAAGTATTTCTATTTATTCCCCTTTCCACCCTTTTTTAAAATAGCGACCTCACCCAAAATCAAACAGAGTGGCATTTGGCATTGATCACACTAATCCAATGCATTTGCAGCTTCAGATGCTAGAGAATTACACTTTATCTCTTAAAATCAAATACACACATATTTTTCTACATCCATTCAACAATTACCCTTGTGTGTCTTTTAATTAGATCATCAATTACTTCTATTGAAATAAAAATAATTAGCTCTTTTCTTACAGGATTTTACACTTTCCACAACAAACACTGATTAGTTACTGTAAAAGTTTCAGAAGAATAATTGGTTTTAAAGAATTATATTCAAGGCCTGTAAGTTTTCGAGATTGCAGGATAGGCTAGAAGAGAGTTCATTTTTATATTTACTGTGCCACACTTCATATTCCTCAGGTCCATCATAAAAACAGACCAAACCAAACCAAAACACAAGCCCCAAAAAACGCAGAGTAATGCCAGCATCTGACTTTTTCCCATTGTTCCATGTTTTTTTTTCTCAAAGATAATTTTAATGTAATTAGTGGTGAGGCTTTCATTATTGCTTTACCTATCCTAACACAGCAGCTAGTTGGCTTGATTTTTTGTTAAGAATACTTTCTGCTTCTCAAGATGTTTATCTGAAATTCATTACCATGACATTCTGATTGGAACCTTTGTCCTTCCAAGGCAGCTGCAGAACTTATAATCACTAAAAAAACCCAATCAGAGACATGAAGGTATCATCCATACATTTGAGATGCCAATGTGTATGTATAAAAATGGTATGTATAAATCCATATACAAGTTTTTCATGGAAGCAGTGGAAGTGACTCTATGAGTCTTTCTGTCCTCATTCTGCAATCCCTGCAAGGTGGCAATAAACACAGCTTCTCCATCCCTTTCCCTACTGAATTTATGACCACATTTCATTCGCTCTGGCATCAATATCCAACACAGAAAGGAGTAAAGATAACTACCCCAGAAGTTGGCAGATTTGAGCTCAGCCAACAGCCTTGACAAAGCCCTCTGAGCCATTCCTCTGCTTTTAGCCTGTACCTTTCAACTCCACTGCAAAATCTGTATTTAAAGAGATACACATTTATCACTTTTTTTGCAAAATCTACTGGAAGTCTTTATCAACCTTTATCAATAAAGGTCAATAAACTGAAACCTATCAGGATTTAAAAAAAAAAAAAAAGGAAGCATTTGTAAAAAAGGCCTTTTTTACTCTCTGGACATAAAAGATATACTTATTATAAATGAATATTCTATCAACCTATCTGCTCAAAAGGGGCAATGCTTTGACACCATTTGCTTTCAGCCATAATCCCAATACAGCTGTTTTAAAAGAGGCAGGTACTGGAACTTTATTACTTATCAATGGCAAAAATTCAGAAGGAAGTATGTATCTCATTGTCATACACGGTATATATATGAAAATTATTCAGCCTTTCTCATTCACAGAATTTGATACAAATAAGAGTGGCAGAGTCCAGAACTTGTTTACATCTAATTTACTGAAGATACGTGTAACTTTTCCTGGCATTACAGTACATTGCCTTACTCCTTGCCCAACTTTGACCAAATGGTGCAGTACAAAAAATTAAAACCAGACATGAAATACACTTAATAAACATATATTGAGCATGCACTACCTAACAATTACTGCAGGGTATTAATGGTAGCAAAAGCCCTTACTGTACAAATTGCACAACATAATTTCACTTAAAGCAATGGATTGCTATGAATAATATATTAGACTTGCAAGAAATAGAGTAGAAAACTATGCACAAAAAAGAATTTTAAAAGTTTAGCCACCACTACGTCTCTTCATGATTAATTTTAAGAAACGAAAGTCAGAACTGAAGATCCATTATTAGCCCTGGTCCAATTACACATGCCTAAAAGTGATCAAGATGATATGATACCTTAACATTTCAAGAAAGGCTTTACTGAGATTTCTAAAGCTATGAATTATGTCAAGGTGCAATTTGTTTCTCTGTATTTCACTACGATGCTACTAAATTTTGCCTAAAGAAGAAGAAAACTCCATTTCATTACCAGGAATGAAAGACTGATTAAGTATATGCTCTACAAGTCAGATAAATATTTCTTTACGACTACTGAAAGTTTTGGGCTTAATTTCAAATTAATTAACAGCAAATGTAATCTCATATCCAATTAACAAATTCACTCACCATGATTCCAGTAAGTAAACAGACCCCTTTTCCACAGTATGTATTTGGTACCATATCCCCATATCCAATGGATAGAAAAGTTATTGAAATCAACCACATTGCTCCAAGGAAGTTGCTAGTAACATCCTGTTGGTCATGGTATCTGAAAAGACGAAGAAAATTTCTTTATAAGGAAAACATTTGTGCTCTCAGAAAAAAATTGCATTAACTGGTCATACAATCATTTTTGCATACAATCTCATTTTAAAAGCATCTGTAAGGAATTAAATAAATACAGTAACATCAGCAGGAATGAATCAGAAGGTACAAAGATAGCACTACTAGTAGAAATTATTTGTAATTCAGTTTTTGGTTATTATTGTAAAGTAGCAGAAATCTCTGTTTTCAACAGAATCTCTTCACCAGGGAGTCCTGGTAATACTCAGCAGTAGCATAAGACACCTATCTACCATAGTTGCTGCAGTCTGAGGCAAATATGGGAGTCAGAAAAGGCTGTGTGCACAACCAGACAGCAGAGTACATTTTCATCTCCTTGGCCTAAATGCAAGTCTATGATCAGAAATCCAATCGTGAGCTAACACATAAATGCTGACTTAGACAACCTATGGTCTTGCTTCTTCTTCTACAAGTTTAAGGTAAATAAAAAAGTATTTTATTTCTCATCATCAAAAGATGTTTACCTCAAATATAACAAAATCTCCCTTTAGTGTAAGTCAGCTATTTTGTGAAATTTCATGATGTGCATTTCTTGGCTTAGTTTCAATATTATAGCAGAATATGTTCTTTTTTCACTTCCAAAAACCGCCGAGTTCAGATTAATAATCTTGCCTTCACATGACAAATACACCTAATAGAAGGTGAAGATACGTTTTGCATTTAAAAACCTGTTGTCACCACTCACTCTGTGGTCGGAAAAAAAATGCCTAATAGCCTAAAAGTAGGTGGAATTTTTTTCCCTGAACAGAGCAGCTCTGCTACAGAGACTATCTGCAGCAGCCACTGCAGACTGAAGGTTGCAATCACCCCTGCAGCTGCTGTGAAGCCTCAGGTTAACTAAATTCTGTTAGATTCCCCAAGGGTATTATTGTAGCCAGTCCCTAAATCCGTGTCTCACAGGGGGTCATAGAGGGCCATTTATTTAATTAGTTTACAAATCCGTAAACAACCTGCTTCCCACAACTGAAATAACTGCTTCTGTTTCCGTCCTTTCCGGACCACGGTCTCCGTGACGGACCAAGAATGCAGAGCAAGCACGCAGACACTCTCAGGAAACTTCCTCTTCTCACACTTGTAAGATATTCACCATAAATGTCTGCAAAATATTATCTTCAAAGTCCCACCCTTGCTCCGATGATTACAACAACATAAAAGCTCTTTGATTGCAGAGACCACAGCAATCACTCCAGTCGAGCCTGTTCCATACTTTGCCTGTATTTTCCTCTCTCCTGGTGTCAGTGTTGTTCCCTCACATACTTTATACAAGTTTTTCTGTTCTGCCTAGAACAAAACTTAAAACAATGTAGTAAAAATCCACATTTGAAGGTCCTAAGGACATAAACAATGATAACCACAACAGGAAATGGAGTTAAAAAAAAGAACAGCAAACTTAACTCATGACTATAGCGCTTTGCATATAGCAAAACACAATCTGACATTGTTTTTTTTCTAGGTTGCACTAAATGTTACAGATTTTAACTATTTAATTAACAAATATTGCAAATAACAGCTGTGAAATATACAGATGTAAAGAGAGAAACAGAGTTGTCCCATCCAGAAGGCAAGAAGAAAGCCTGTGTATCTATCATGCTAATCCCTACAGAGTATCAAGTACGATCCACAGGGCATGGATGAGCTTCACAGAAGGATATTAAAGCCACAATACATTCTAAGGTTAGCAACTCAAGTAAATATTAATAAATGCTCACATAAATATTTATAATACATTTCTTTAATGCCTCTCTTTGGATTTTGAACCAGGTTCTTTCCATGCTTCATATGACTGAAAACAGAACATTCAAAGACAACTCACTAAGTTCCAGAAATAAATAACCCATAAGGAATGTCAAAACTACTTTCCTAAGCCTTGAATGACATGGAGAAGAGAGGAGTCTTTATCCATTTACTCCTTTACCCATGTCAGAGAACATACAAGCCAACCTACACATAGATTCTTTAAGAAAGGTGACATACATTTTAAAAAGCACACCAGAAGATTTTCCAAGTTTCACTGGGGACATGGAGACAATTAGATGAACTATTCACTAAAGCCATCTACACCACTATTTGTTAGCACAGTTCAAGAACAGGTTTAAATGTTTTCATCTTGTTAGCTCAGGTCTCCTGGATTTCCTGCTTGGAGTAATTCACCTAGTTACGATTTTAAGGCAATCAAATATTGCACACTTAATTTAAAAACCATCACCAGTACTTATGAATGAATTTACTGTGACTAAGAAACAAAGGCTGTTTTGTGTTCTCCCTATTGCTGCAACTGCTCAAGCACTGTAAGGCATGCAAACTACCTAATTTGATATTTCAAAAAAACCAGAAAACTTTTTGTCTTGCAACTGTACAAGGAAAGTTGAAGGGCTGACTTCTCAAGTTAAAATTCTCTAAGTAAAATTGAGACAGTATAAAAGGGTATCACAGTCATGATAATTCCATAATTTCTTTGCCATGTTTTTAAGAAGATGTTTTAATCAAGTATCATACTTAGGATTTTTGAATCTCTGTGGTTAGCAGTTCGGGTACATGTCTACACACATTTTGGATTTTCATAAGATTACAGTTGTGTCAGCAAAGATTTCCATGTACTTTACTAAGCCACTAGGCACCACTATCACGTGGGACTCAAGCCGGAGCCAGCAAACCCAGGACAGTTTTCTGCTACCTTGTGTCCACAATCAGGCAAAAAATTGTTACATCTGCATCACAGCAGGAAAAGCAGTATCTTAAGAAAGAATCTTATTTGTACAGTCACGGAAATGGCTAAAAATTAAGACTAGAGGCATTTAAATTGCTTTGTTTTGAGGGGGAAAGAAATCAACCTACTGCCTTACACTTGCTTTCAAAGTTACCAAAGACTGAACTTCTCCATTTATTCAGGGAACAGTGAAATGGACACAGCAGAAGTGAAACTTTCTCATGTTTTTCTCTAAGTGCAGCTCTAATGTGTAGCACCAGAAGTCACCAGAAGACCTCATAAAAGCCATTCCTACAACTGTATCTTTCACTTCGCTTTACTTCACGATGGAGATTATCCCCAGCAGAGCCAATTCCAGCGGACACAACAGTAAAAAGAAAAGCCAACCACACCAGGACAGGAGCAGAGCTGTCTCACCCACTGTCAGTCATCATAAGCCACTACAATCATCTCCTCATTCCAGCTGGACTGTGAAAGACAGCTCGGATGTAACACATTCCAATAACCAACCGTAGTTTTCCTGAAGTATCAGTTCAATCCACATCTGATACTTCTGAAAACCAACAGGAAAACACTTTACCATGAAGAACTAGAGAACCTGAAAGCTCAGAGTTAAAGAAAAAGGAACAATGATTTCCTTTCTATGACAAGTTTCACACAAAGCAGAATCTTGTCATTACCAACCAAACTCCAAACAGTGAAGATTTGTTGTCATTAATTCTTAATTATAAAAAAAGTTTTAATTTTTTTATTTTTTATTTGTAAAATTAGTCACAACAAATATATTCATGTAAATATTTAAAGCCCTTTATTCTTAATCAATAAAAACTTGCACAAGAAAGATAATGAATCACTTGATGATTAGAACTAGTATTTAACTTTATTAAAACTGCATCTATATAGAGTTTGATTTTCTCGATTACACCCAGCCTCTCACAGCCGCAGAATAAAGGGTCATTTAGAAAAGCTATGTATTCCTGCAGTGTACAAAAATCATTTGCTGAAGTCACACATGCGTTAAGAAATATTTATCACACTTCTTTTCTAATATAAGGGATATGTCAGCAGGCAGGCAGTGCTGCAGCTGGAACACACTATTCACCAGGCAATCACCATCCTGTGAAACACCACTATCCAGTTCTCACCAATCAGCATATATAAGCCTTGACACCACTATAATTTAAACCAAAAATAGCTGAATGATTATATTTGCGAAAAAATAGCATGGCTCAATTCCTTCTCAAGTCAAACTGAGTGGGAGTTTTACAACTCATCCCAGAAAAATATAAATATATTCCTCAGGCGACAGTACTGCGGTGTCTTTGTTTGCTAAAGAAATATTTCAAAGTCTTTATCAAACAGCAGTCTCCTGCTTTCACTGTTGGTATCATGATTTTCAGTACTGCTTCCCTTCCCTGTTTGTATGTGATGAAGTTTCATTTAATTGGTAAAACATCTGCTTTTTAGCAGCACATAATTATCACACATTCACATCTGGACATCGAAGACACATTCATCTTAAAAAGAGATTAATAAGAAGAAATCAAGTATAATATTAAGCTTGACCACTGGTGCCTTAATTCACACTCAGCAGTTTCAATTCAGTTACTCTTGCCTCCATGAACAGCCCCTGATAACTTTGCTACCTTTGGTTTTGCCTTCTTGAACAAGTCAAGGAAAGAACTAAAAATGATTGAAAAGATGACTATTTCTGTAGAAGAAAATGGCCTGCTTTTACCATAATCATGAAGAAAATCCGGGCAATGGCAATTCAGGCTGAGTTTTTTCTTGTCAAACCTTAAAATCTTTAAGGCTATTAACAGCTGGAAACAGTCTTATCCCATTAAAACAGAAACTTGTCAAGGCTCTGTTGAGAAATTGATTGATCTAACCACCTATTAAAGCTCCCCCACAGCATCAGACCATTCTGTTACTAACTGCCTTTTCAGTCTTAGTTAGATGGTTAGTACAGGCAGCATTTTATCTGTGACGATAACAGAGATGTCTTTGTATTCCTTCTCCCTTCCTCCTGTTTAAAAGAAAGCAAAAAAGAAATCCATAATGGCACATAGAAGGAACGGTGTGGTTGACTCCAAAAATGATGAAGTCAATGGAATAAATGCTGCCTGCCTTGATGGGCTTAGGATCAGACAGGCAGCTTGGAAAAATGTACTGCCGCCCCTCATCTTTTCCTAACATTGTTGAAGTCCCCAAAATATTTATGAAGAGTAGCAAAAATGTTCTTGTCACAATAACTGCTTAATGAAAGTATGAAACACAACAAATGCCTGCATTTCAAACAGACTGACTCACAACAGTAGCAGTTGTGAACCTGATCAAAAGTAATGGGTAAGAGTCAGCTGATCGGATTGATTCTACCACAGCCAAAAACGTTGATGGTTTTTTTGTTAAGAGCATTTTCAGGCTATTTACAGAGAGCTCATAAAACCAAGAAATGTGAAGTATTCTATGTAATTAGCATAAGTTATTATGCTAGTTAAGATGAATGAAAAATATGATCTAAAAGAAAACAAAAGGACATAGGAGAGAAAAATCAACACAAAATCAGATGGGTGAGATAGTATGTTTTAAAAAATTTTATCTTTTTTTAATATAAATTATGGTTTAAATATAAGAGTGAAAACATAAAATTACCCCTAGCTGCTGTCAGATACCCACCCATCAATCCTTGAGCAACAGATAACCCAGCCATAGACAAATAAGGATTAATTGCCATTTTTATTAAGGGTGCCAAGCTTTTATTTGTCCTTGGCTGGTGAAAGCCTTGTCTTCAATGGTGCTGTAGACAGCTGTTGCTGTGCTAAATCAGTATACCTGTCTGCAGCTGCAGTAGATGGGAAGACTTTCCATCTTTCCAAGCTGTTCAATTACAAGCAAAAAAAAAATGCTGAAGCTCCCTAGAAGTACCTGACCCCCTTTTTTTTGTGTGTGTTTTTTCTTGTTTTATTTTGTTTTTGGTTTTTTGGGGTTTTTTTTGTTTGTTTTTTTTATTTGTTTGTTTTTGGTTTTGGAGGTTTTGGTTTTTTTTTTTGTTTTAAATTTGTGCTTCCAATAATAGCGTTAAAAATGTTAAAGAGAATCTGTTGAATCAATTCTGTAAGTATTGGGAAATTGGGAAAGCTTTAAATTTGTGACAGACAGACAGCCACTAAAAAGAATAGAAGTAAAGATAGGAGAGCTCAGTATCAATGTATCAAAAAACGAATCCTGCAAATAAAGTGGTAGCTACTGCTTCAGAAGGTCTTGACTATGTGAAAATAGTAATGTGTCTTATCAAAATTTTCAGAGAGTTTTTGGAGAACTTTTCCTTGCCTCAATTAAGAAACACACCCACTTCTCCTCAAGTCCCAGTTTTGGTACATATCCCCCAGTACAGGTGTATTCTTACTCCCACTGTGCTCTTTTCAGCAGTTTCAAGCTATTTTGTTCATGCAGTGGCATAATTGAAGTTGTGACTTGTTGTGACTCAGCAGTATAATGAATATTCCTAAAGCCCTTGGAAAACTCTACAAAAAGTCCTAAACAAACCCTTATCTCCTAGAGATCAGAATGAGATTTGCCTACAGAAGTGTTCTTTAAACATATAATCTGTTTTGAAAAAAAATCAGGTTCACTGTGCCTAAACATGGCTCAATTTAATAAACATAAATGTGCATAACAGAACAGAAAGTCAGGTATGTAGGAATACCTTTGTGTCTTTCAGAGGTGAAAGCTGGGACTAAAACTAGCAGCTGTCACAAAGGTTCCATGACTGATTCTTCTGACTTCAAAAAATTTACATTCATTATTCTTTGTATAAAATTCTGTTTAATCTTAAGAATTTGGACTAAAGCATTTTATTATGTTCAGACCATCCTCCTTCAGAAAGATCTATCTTCTTCATGTTGTAGACCAGGCTCAAGAATTCAGCTTTTCTCAGCTCTATTTCTTTACATTTGATAATATTCTGTCACCAATAAAAAGAGTTGGCATGTTTCAAAGGAGCACCTTTAGATTTTAAAAAAATTCCCTAACCTTTCCCAGTTCCTATATACACAGCCAGATTGCAGAGCAACTAAGCGTGCTTCATACATAGCTCAAGCTTTTAAGAGGCAAAATCAGGCTCTAATGGTCGGTATTAGTTGCTGGATCAGGACTAGCAATCAGCACCAAAACAGTATGGTATGAATAAATACCCTTATTCATGGACTTTGGCACATGTATTACATCATTTCTGTGATCACATGTCACTTTTTGGTCTTCACAAAAAACACGCTAGTATCTTTTCCAATGCAAAACACAACTGGTCACAGCATAAAGTACCTTATTGGCACACATTTTTGGCCTCATTTTTTTGGAAATGAAGTATCACATTTTAATTCTTCAAAGCTCTCTGACAGACTCTTTGGAGTTAAGAAGACTGTTGTTACAGCTGATGATAATTTTTGTGGCCTTCACCTTCTGAGCTCTCAGCTTCACAGTTTGATTAGCCTGTATGCCCAAAGCCCTGGCTAAAACCCAATGAACTCAAAGTCCTTTATAATGACATGCATGTTTAAAAATAATTCTCTTAAATTAGACATTAAAAAATTACATAACACCAAAATTCTTCATTTTGCCAAAAATAGTGGCACATCCCAAAGAAGCAAAATGGTCTTTATATGCATCAGTATCCTTTCATGAAGTAACGTGGAAAAAATTCTTAGTGAACAAGCAATACATCAGGCTTTCCATAAAGCACAGGAAAAATGAGTAGTTGATACCCTTTTGTTACTTTAACAGCTTAGTGAGGAGAGCACTGACCATGGGGAATGAACTGGTTGTCAGGCTCTTCATAAGCACAAAGCTGATTTACATTAGCATCTTCATCTCACTGTTTTACCTGTTAGGATACAGGCTGTCTAAGTATCTAAGAATATGTTTTTGAAGGTATTTGAATTTAAAATTAAATTTAAAATGGCTCTTTAATCCAGTGGAAAGAAATACTGTCTGAAAAGCTTAAGACAGAAGCTGGAAAATGTCCGTTAAAACCCCTGACAAGCCACATTTTGAGTAAACATTAATTCTGCTTCAAAAGCAAAATTCAACAAGTAATCCAGAAAGGACAGTGACTGCAAACATGCTGACTATAAGAAATAACATCTGAAATATCTAAGAGCTGCTCCTTCTGTAGTTCTGTATATTATCTTTATCAGAAGTTGTTCTGTAAACTAAGCTACTATAAATATGCAGTCAATGTGACATTAAAATACATGAAAATGAAAGAAGGAAACAAGCAAGCTTGAGGGAAAACTATTTGTCAGTACTTTTTAATCTTATTTTAAAATATATGCATTCATATTTCCTTACAGCCATATTTTTTACACAGTCTAATCACTAAAATTTGTCAATATAATAAGAAGGAATTTTATTTTGAAAGTTTTCTTGAATTTTTCAAGGTCCACAAAAGCACTGGCTAAAGCTATGCTATGATGGAAATATGAATCATTCAAAATCAAAGTTTCTTAATGAGCTCAACTGTGAATCAGTCATAATATTCACTAATTCTAACCCTTCTAAAATTTTCCCTTATCTTGCATTTTGCATTTTCTCTAGAGATAGCCTGTTACTATTTTATACCTAAGCCTCTCTCAGAAGGAAGATTTTTTTAAAAATTGAGATTATAAGAATCAACTGATATACAAGATTCTGAACTAGTTTGCTGAAAAAAACCTTTAGAAATAGAAGTTTTAGAAAGTAGAAATAGAATTAATCACTACAGACTTTAAATGAAACATGCCTTTTTCTTTTTTTTCTGGCATAAACCAGCAGAACTAAGTAAAAGTTAGCCTTTTGCGGGGGAAGAAAACAGGAGGAGGTGAAATTATATAGCAAAGATTATGCTGAATTCTTAAAAAAAGACCGACAAACAGAGCATTTTGAAGGCATTTTTCTCTAATGGAACTAATTTATCATCACAAAATTTACTGGTTCTGTAGCTGATGTATTACCTTCTACAAAAAGGAATGAATTACAAGTTCATGGTCATAATACCTGCTGGTTTGGGGTTTTTTGTCCCAATTTCATTAGGATATCAACAATTTTACCTAGTTCTGTAATAAAATGGACATTGGGAACAGATGACTAAAATAAAATAAAATAAAATAAAATAAAACAAATAAAATAAAATGCCTATGCCAATTCCCTTTCCTTTAGAACTGAAAAACAGAATACTAGATTCATCAAAATGCATGTTCTGGATAAACTGGGGAATAAAACTTAAATTAGATAATAAAACTGGTTTAAATCAGACAGCACCTTACAAGTAAATTATAAAAAATCTAGACAGAATTCACTTCGTTTGAATCAGAACAGAAGCAGTCAGTACAAGTTTCATTGAGTTCTTCAGAACTGGGGACTAGTTTAACACTGTATCAGGAACATTGCTGCAGCTACATGCTCAACTTAAATCAATCAAATTGAACTTATTAATTATATTTTCATTTATTTTATAAAAAGGAATGGCTGTATTTACAGTTTAGCTTCTGTAAGTCACTTCTTGAAACTAAGCAGATTTTAGTGAATATTTCTAAAGACAATTCCGAACCCAAAGTCAGTGTACTTTTGAGAGTCGGCTGAAAGTTTGCACCAAATCTCACTAACAGTTCATTAGTGAAGTACTGGGGACTACATTTAATGTTCTGAAATATAAAGCATAAAAACATAAGCATGGATTGCTGTATGGGAAAAGAAACAAAGAAAGCACTTTAAACAAATATTTTCCACTTACTTTTTATGTATGAAACTTCAGCATGAGATTGTCAATATTTAAGAAAAAAACCCCAGGGCCCTCCCTTTTGAAATTTTGTTCTCGTTGTCAAACCGATCACAAGGTTTACTTTGGAGTAAATTTTTGTGATTAATGTACAGAAGTCTGCTTACAGGGATTGAGAAAGGTTATCTACAGAGAAGAGATTCTTGTCACTCTGTTACCGTATGTCTTACGGAGCAGTGAGTTTACACAGACCAGCTACAGGATGGGCTTCTGCCACAGGGTCCTCAAGGCAAATGCAAGTTGAGAGAATATCAAATTCCAGACAGGCTAGGAAAAAATGCAATAGAGCTACATGTAGTACTTTACTCTGGCGATGGTAATAAAGGAACATCATCCTCATTTGCTTATACAGACCTCTGCAGTGTCACATTTGAAGACAGATGTGTTGCCCACCTAAATGCAACCAAAAAGAAAAGGCTTAGGAGACCTTCACCATAATATGTTAAATATGCTAGATGCAATTATGGTTTTCTTTGCTCTATCTTAGGCCTTGATATGTTGCCACCAAATTCTGTTATACTGTCAGTATGAGATCATATGAAGTCTTAACCTTGTACTTTTCTCCCCCCTTTTGTCATTAAAAAGAGTAAAATCTGACTTTTTGCTAGTCAGGCAAAAAAACTTGCATTTTCAGTTTGTTTGCTACTTGTTTTCAGGACAGAACAACTTTTGTAGGGATCATCCTCATTTTAATGACAAACATTTACTCAAAACAAAGAATTTTGCACTATTCTCTCAAAAGACTATGAACATGACAGAATACTTTCTACTGATACTTTTTTTTACCAAAACCATTTTGTTGCCTGATATCTTGGCCTTCATTCAAGACTTTCTGATTGCATTTTAACTGCTTTCAATGAAGCACTGAAGAAAGAATGAAGTTCTGTGCTCTGAAGGAACCTGAGCAGATTTTTAGAAAAAAACCAACACATATTTTCACTCTGTTTTTAATGGAGGGGAGTACTCTGCATGGTGTGGCAACAGAACTTACCTTTTGCACTATCTATAGTTGAATCAAGTATCTAAGAGTCTATATGTAGAACATGTTGGAAGAGTCCTTTAATAAACCAAAAGTTATCTAATGGCTATTGTTTACATTACTGGCAAATTCTATGTGAATCATACAGTAGATTCGTGAGTTACCTAGGTGACCTTCAGGCTTCAACTCAGTTCCTTGGTCAAGATTTAGACAGGCAAGCACATAATCAGGGCTCATGCTTAACTAAGGTTGTACACAATGGGAACATTCAACTTTGAGACTGCTGTCTGTAACTATAGTGGCTTGCTAGGAAAACTAGATTTAATTTTAACTGTTACTAATTATTCGTTATTCAGAGTGTTGAATGCTTCATAAAGGCTGTCAACATAATTAGCATTAAACTGCAAAAACAGACTGGAAGATGAAATGTTAAACAAACTTTAAATCTAATTTACAGCACTCTCTTAACCCTAGAGATGAGTTCACTGATGGGACAAATACAGACAAAGTGTAACAAGCACAAGCAGGTCTAGTTCTAGCAAGAATAGTGTCCTTAAGGAGGGAGCTATTAAGCCTCCTCCACTCAACTGTTTGACTTGCAAGACTTTACAAATACAAGAAAAATCCAATCCAGTTGAAAGAAAAAAATCACATGCATTTTTAAGAACTCCAAATGTGACTGGAGAGATACAACTTTTCTGGTATTTTAACTATTTCAGCTGTTTGCTTCATAAAAAGCATCTGAAATTACAATTTGAAAGAATCATAAAAAGGAACTAAAAGCGACTGTTTATTTGGGGTTTTTCCCCCCCTCGTTTTAAATGGGTAATGAAAACTTTCTTGCAGGCCAAAGACACTTTATTCCATTAGCAAAAGTCCATGACATTAAAGAATAAACAAGTCTGAGATCTCATCATATTTGGTTTGGAAAAGAAGAACTAGACACTGAACTGTAGATGCTTGTCTCATTTGAGCAGAGTACGGGCCACGTTATACATAAGCTGTATCTCAGAAGCTACAAAACTTTTATTTTAAAAATGTATAAACAAGCCTATGTTGTAGATATAGATAGATTAGACAGAGAGATAGATACACAGAACAATTTCCTGTAGGAATTCAACTACATTTCAGTGTTACCTTTTAGAGAACTCAAAAAAGTGATGTGACTAAAATAAAAATTAGCTTTCATGTTTCAAAGAAAAAAACCCTTGATTTTCTCTAGATTGCATCTGAGTTCCAAAAATTCAGTTGTGACTCCCTTAAAGGGGGAGAGGAAAATAATTCCAACTATATGGATTAAAGATCCCTGGAAAATACATGAGATCTATAGTCTTTCTTTTCCATGAGGTTCAGCTTCAGTCAACTTGTCCTCCAGATTCTGGAGTCCTGATTGGAGAAGTATGTGTGGAGCTAAGGTACAGCCACGAGGACTTCAGTAGGGAATGGCTTATGTATTCTGAATACCTTTCCCAAAAGCATGAGAAAGAAAAATGTAAGCCTGCAGAATTAATAACATTTCCTCTATTTTATACCTCTCACCTGGTTTCTCAGAATGAGTATATCTAGATTTTGTCTCTACCTGTACAATAATTTGAAACAATATAAAACATCAGCACTGCAATCACACTTTAGTAGAAACCTTTGCTCACTATGCTCAAATAAATTTTGTTATTCAGAACAGGGACATCACACCAAGCAATAGCAAATAAACATAATTCTATGCATGACAGACACAAAGAGCTTAAATGACTTTAGTCAAGGTCACAATAGAATTGTAGGTTGGATTCTCTAGCTCATGCTATTTTCAATGAACAGAACACCTATTTTGTCATCAAATAATGCCATTTGCCACTAAAAAAAAATGCACTGCTTATTGCTTTTGTGACTTTACAAATTATTTGTATATATTTAGCATACTTTTATTGGTACACTAAAACCTTCGTACCAGTGTTCTATACTACCAAAAATTCAATAACAGAAGAGTGCTAGGGTTGATCCTACAAAAACCATGCCAACATTGTTGTAGCCTAAACTTTTATTTTCCTTTGAAAAAAAAAGGAAAATAAACTGATAGAGTGTGCAATTCCTGGTACAGATTGCTGTGCATCCTGCAGATACTAGATCAGGACACAGCATCTCCTTCTTGGCCTATTATCTGTGCTAGATGTGATTTTCTTAAAATCAAGCAAAATCATACTGCACATCACCAGAAATACAATCATTGAAGGACAACGGTGTCCTGCTGAGGTAAACTGACGGCATCAGCTGGTCTTCTGCCTCCCAGCACACAAGGAACAAGGAAGGCAACTAATGTGACCTGCTTGCAAGGAGAAAATACCACTCTAAAAGCAGTATTATTAAGAATTATCATGCACATTTTTTGTTAAATCCTTGTAGGGTTGGGAAAGGAAGAAAATTGATGCAGAAGATATTACTGAGAGCTGGCAAGTATCAAGGTGTTCAATTAACTAAATGTAACATATAATTTGCCTTTGAACACCTTGGAAAGAATCTACTGCAAAAGACTGCAATTTAACATCAAAGTTTAAACAGTTGGTTACCATTTTCAAAGCTCATTAGTCTGAAGGTGTATCATGATTTTCTGAAAAGATCAATGATTAAAAACAGAGTTAAAAAGAAAAGACATTTGGGCATGAATACTTGATTTGAAATCTCTGTTCACTTTTAGGGAATGTTTTATCTCTAATTTCAGACTGCAAGAAGCTTTGCCAATTACATCCACTGCATTCTTTTTAGTACAAAATAATAAGAGGTGACCTTTAACTCAAGGAATTAGAACATCAAGTATCTTCTTTCTGAAATGCAACGAGAAGATTTTTTTTTTTATTAGAAGGCTATTACTTAATGTATTTTGCAAATTTGTTTTCCACGTGCACTACTGTCTTCCCAAAAAATGCATAGTCCAGCTCCTGAACTGACACTAAGGTCATGCACATATTCTGGACAATTTTCAGGTCAAGCCAATTAAACTAGAGCATCTACAAACTGGTAAATTCAGGTTATTCAATAACAACAACGAATGCAGTGACCAAAGAACACAGAATAAAGATTAATGTCAACCTTCTGTCGCTACCAAAGCAAGCCTGAAGCTTGATGGCTGCTCTTCCAAACAACACCTGCACCAGAGCACACTCCACATTCTCCTACCCCACTGTGTTACAAACCCACGGCCAAGCTTCTCGCTCAGGTGTACTGCAGACAACCACTGAATTCAAAACAAAGCAACTGACCCTGCTGGCACAACTTATTATAACCAAAATATCTTCCACGCTCTGCTGTACTTTTTGCCAGAACTGACCAAGGGAGCAGCTTCTCTCTCTTAGAACTCAAGTCCTACATCCATCCTGTACATACCGGAGAGATGACAGCCAAAAAAAGGAAAACATGTCAGCCAAAATCCTTTTCTTCCCTCAAGCAGCATTAAGTCACAATAGCACAAAAATATTGTTTCTCCCTTCTACATAAAATTATTCAATTTAACTTTTATACAGCAGCTAAAGAAACAATGTATTTTGACTCTAATGCTTTTTTCACTAAAAAAATATCCAGACTATATGGGACAGCTAAGCACAGACTGGCTCATGCTTCTTTCTGTAAACTAAAACAAGGTACTCCTGCTAGGTGTCTGTTGTGTTTATTAAAAATCTAATAGATTTTACAAATAATAATTAGGCACTGGTTAAAGTCTTATTTTAAAAAATGACACTTTTGTATCACAAAACTCTTAACTCCTAAATAATTTATCAAGAGTTATTCAATCAGCACCCCTTCCTGAACATGGATTTTTCATGGCAGAAGCTAACAACTTATGAGATCACCAGGACACTGGTTGAATCATATAGTTATTGACAGCTGGGTCCCAAAGCTTAAAAGATTTTTAGTCACATTTCTGTGTAACTGTTTACTCTACTGTGCAATGACCAGAAGCTCACTACTTTAAAACCCTGTCCTTTTGTATCTTTCCTAGTCTGCTGTTGGGTGTTTCCTGTGAAAGAAATATGCAACCAAAGATAAAAGGATTTAAAGATAAAAGAAATAAAATCAAAGTTCAGCTGCTGTAGCCAAGCAGCAAGATACAAATGTTTAATCATATTCTAAAATGTATATGCATGTGCTAGCAATGCCTTGGGTAATAATCACTAATTTTTACTTTAACTAAAAGGAATCCCCTCTTCTTGAGAAGTATGGTCTATAGCTCAAGGATTCAAGGTAAGTCCTAATGTGTAAAGGTAAAGTCCTAAAGAAAAGAAAAAAATTAAAACCAGACGACCAGTCAAGACGGTTGGTCTCACTGGAGATTGGGAGGACCATCCATCCACATCTGGAGATAACATATCTGGACAAAATACCACAACAGCAGGGCAAGAGGCAGGAATGCAGCAGTACAAAGGGAGCAGTGCAGAACAGACCTGTACTGCCTCGCTCACTCCTGCATGGCCAGCAAAAGCTCTTTTGGTGTCTTAATGGGCTAGTGAATTTCCTAATGTTCAGTCCAGTAGTCCACTAAATTCCAGCTTAAACTTTTACACGTTTTAGTAAGCAAAAATTGTTTTGAACTTTCAAGCTGTGAATACCTTGCTTTTAGGTTCTCTTTGCACCTGTTGGAGATGAATTAATAATCTGCTGCAAAAGAGGGATCACAGCACTACAGGCAAGGAAACTGATGCACAGGAGTAGTAAGTGAAAGCCCTTAGATTGCAGAGGTGCTCGTGAAAAAGCCAGGTATTAGAATTTCAGCCTTACAGAAAATCCTGATCTTTGAAAAATTAAGTTCATTTATCCAGTCCTAAACATAACTTTCAAGTCCCAGGTTTTTAAAATCTTTCTGTCTCGTGGTCCAAAACTGCCTAGGACCCAGGATATTTTTAATACAGCCAGTCTAATGAGACAAAACAAATGCTATGGAACTACATTAGTATCTACTCAAGTTTATAAGTATTAAGATATTCCTGAATATGACCAATGGCCTGCTTTATAAGTCATCAAATGAAATAAGCCCTGGTGAAAAATGTATCATTGCACTCCTATCATTGCACACAATCTTGAAGTCTGGCATACCTGAATATGAGTCCTATCCACAACTTCAGATTAAGTGAATACTTCTTTTACACGTTCAGCTGACCACGTTGGTCATAGAAGACTACATTAACACTAATATTAATAAAAATCTTCTGTTCTGCAGTTACAGATTTAATAATTCTTGTTTACATAATAGAATAAATTTTATTGTTTTAAAGAGAGCATACACTGGCTTTTACTGCTATTTTCACATTCTAAGTAGATGTTTTCCAGTCAAAGCTATTTTAAATATTTAGATAATTCATAGAATAAATAAAATTTTTAAAAACAACACCCCCCCCAAAAAGAAAACCCCAAAACATTGCAAAACCAATTTTCAGGCCTGTATACAATTCCTGATACTGATACTTAAGTTTGTACTCAAGGCTTGTGTCAACAACTTGGCATGATTTGCATGATTACACAGGCAGATGCAATCATTTTAGCCCATCATCAAAGAATTTTAATTTAAGGAAAGCCCACTGGCCTCTACAGATTCTGCACCAGGTTTCAAACCAGGCTGTAGCTCCACAGCACTAACACCCTCTATTTCTGTGTGTTCTTATTCTCGTCAGGTATCTGCTACCCTGGAACATTTGGAGTACTTTTTACCTTCACTGTGCCTTCCCAGTGATTAGTCCCTTTTGCTGTCAAGCTTGGCAACACAAGATACACTTAAGCCCCTTGTGTCACAAGCACAGTACACGAAGTACAGTACAGAGACTTATGTTCAGTGAAGGGCTGTTCCAACAAGCCTGAGGTGAGACTGCAGTGCTGAGCACGGTGCTTGCACACACCTGGCAGGAGCACAGCGGCACTGACCTCATCAGAGAGGGGACTTGGAGGTCCCACCACCAAACCAACATGAACCCTCTTAAACTGAGACCATGGAGGCTCTTGCCTCAGGTTTCTTCACTTGAGGCAGGGAGTACACAGGGAAAACAAGCCAGCTAGCAGGGTGCAATCCATGCCTGGGCAGTGTTCTCAGCACAAGCTGTCAGCACAGTCAGCATCCATCAAAACTGAACAGTTCAGCTTAAACTGCTCTATCAACACATGAAGGCATCATCTTCATCTGAGCACCACTAGCCTTCAGAAGTGTTTAGCTCCCTCTTTTCCTCACTAGAAATTACTACGTTTCTTAGTACTGCAGTATCATATATATAAGTGTTATTCCTGGACACCACTGTGCTGAGTAGTGTGCAAACACAGTTCAAAGACAACTCCTGACCCAGAAGCTTGCAACCTGTATAATTCAAGATACTTTCCAATTCACATTGCACTGATGCCTAAAATACTCAATTAATATACTTCAATTCAGCGAAGCACTCTTGTGGAAAGCCACAGGAATTTTGTCAGTGGATTTCATTTATCACAGAATAAGGCTTAGAAAGAAATATTGGCTATCAATCTAGTTTAGAGCAAAAACAACTGTAGATTCATGTTCTATTTTCTCAATCAGAAATGTTCTAGACTGATCAGCGTGAACTCTGATCTAAGTACAATATCACTGTTTTGGGAAACACAAGTGTAAATGATGACACACACCAATACTTACTACTTCCAAGTGATGGTGCAAATCACTATCACAAGAACAGTAGTAAAAAGTATAGCAGATTTTGAACTTTTCAAGAAAAGAAAAATACCCCACCTATTGAGACATCAAATTAAAAGGTTAAAATCACAGAAAAGGAAAATAAAGAACAAGTAAAATATTGAAAAAGCACCTCTTCATGTTTCCTGCCTTAAATCATTAATTCCCTTGAACTGCGCAATTCCACAACATTATCTATATCCTCATATTGTTCTCACAAATTTGAATGAGGACTGAATTGTAAATTTCCAATAGAAGCCACTCTTCAATATCTAAGGCTACAGTTCAGTCAGCATATTGGAAACTTATTCACAGTGAAGTGATAAGCATGGTCTATAATCCCCACTGGGCCCAAGGAGCAAAAGAAAACCAGTAGAAAAGCTTAAATTCACACTTCAGGGTGCACTTTTCAGAGATGTTAAATTGGAGCAAAAAATTCTGTTTTGAAGTGACAAGACATTGATTTTTGCTTCAGTATGGCCCTGTTTTATAAGGAACTGCTTTTGATGTACAACAGCAAATAGCTTTTACTCATTTTGAGGCAAAATATTCTGAATAGTTTAAAATTCTGGCCAAAAGAGGGAGGAAAAATTCAACTGTCACATCTAAAAATATGAGGATCAGAATAGGTAACTTTGCACCCAGTAATGAAATAATGATAAAAAAATTCCATAAATTGCTTTCTTATCTGAAAGAATTTGGACAGGATACAACTATTCCTGCTGACCAGAACAAAGACTGTTCTCTTAATTATGTTTTATAGATTCAAGATTAATTAAAAAAATAATATTTTCTTCCTTGAAAACAGGTAAGTTACTGTCCTGTAAGTATTTTCATTCTTTTCAGAGTTTTTTGTTTAGAGAAATAGGTTTCACTTTGCTCACCATTTTTTATCTATATATGAGCTTTTCCACTTCATTCTATTCTACAACTAATATACATATAAGTCTCTTGTAAATAAAAGGGAATTTAACCTAAGAAAAGTTCTCTTGCTCTAGTTAATCTAGACAGATTCTTTTTCTTTCATTAAGCAAGTAGATTTTTTTTTTAAACTTGTTTTTTAACTTTTTGTCTGTTGACAAAAAGTCTGTTGACCCCTCAAAGTTGGGTCTGCTATTTTTGGACTATAGAAATACTGATCTCCTCTGGCCTGATAAATTTTTGTAAAGGAATGACTATATCCAGTGACACTTCATCAGTTATTGCTACTTTCCATATTTATAAGGATAATTTTAATAACTTAAACAAACTGAAGAGTATTCTTACTTATATGCCTAAAAGTTCTTTTGCTGAGAATACACAAACAGCATTTTTAAAGGGAAGGAAAGCATGAATTTAAAAGAATGGCAAACTCTACATGCATTAGAACAGGTGCATCTGCTTCCTCACTTAAATATACATAAATGTTTTGTTTTCAGGAGCAAAAGACCACATTATCTAGCTATTAATCCTTCTGGATACATCTAGAAAAGGAATATTTTATTTAGATCGGTTGCTTTTTTTTGGATCTGGGTTATGCATGTCAGACATTCATTAATGTACTTCAGGGAATAGATTCCCTTGTCGCCCTCACTATATGATAAAATAATGGATCCGATGGTCTATTTCTACCTTTTGCAACAAAAATGCAATTGGTTACATGTGGGTTTAGTTATTAATTGCTTTGAGATGTAAATATTATAAAATAGTAACCTAACATTTAAAGTTAAGCTACACTCAGTGTGCAAAACCAGGAATTAAGACTAGTAGGCTGAGAACCATTCATTCATAGCACAGGTGCAAGTCAGGATGATGACAGGCCATCATTGCTTATTGCTGTTCTGAATATTAAACTTTTAACGTTTTCCACCACTGAGGAAACCTGACTGCCAGTAGCACATTCTAGTTTCAGTGAGCTGTGAGCCAAGGGAAGGTAAAGAACCATGATAAACAGCCAGGACTGTCCATACACAAACACTATTTGATATGTTGAGAGTCACGAGACCTAAAAAAATAAAAATAATATCTCACTGCCTCTGACCTTCTGAGCCTAAAAACAGCCAGGCTTGATTTGTTGGGGTTTTTGTGGAGTTTTTTGGTTGCTTTTTTTTTAAACTAAGAATCTTCACACTGGCACTGAAGAGAATGGAAAAAGCAATTTCCACTAGAAGGTGGCCTTGTGAATATGCATGCAATGTACAATGTCAGATATGGTCATCAAGTCAAGCAGAGAACTGAAATACATACTGAGAGGAAATTAGATAGCTAAGAAACATTTTTTCCTTCATGAATTACAACTGAAAGTATCAGTGTATCCACTAGCTTGTATCAAATGATTCCTTACCATTTGCCTCCCAGTTGTCACGTGTGAGCTGCTTACTAGAAACTTTGTAATGGTACCATACTTCCAAGAAATAAGACAGACATATATTTGCAGGAAAACAAGAATGAGCAGGAATCAGGAAAAGATTTCACCATCACACGCAGATGGGATTTTACATATGTGTGTGTGTATTTCATTTGAGTTGGTCTTCACTAAAACAAGGAGAGAATACAGAGCAGAAACTGACAGGAGGGAGAAATGCTGACTAAAACAAACTGCTTAAGCTGAACTGACTTCATTGCCAGAAGTTAAAAAGACAAAGAGAACAATAAATGGTGCCAAAAGTGTGCTCTCTGCGGAAGATGAAAATCCAGTTCTGTTCTCAGTTCTCTGCAAATCCACAGAAATGCCAGGCACGTGGTGTGATCTGTTCTGGACATACAGCAGTGTAATGCGGGCATTTGCAGTTCATACTGCTTGGTACACAGGCACATTACACCCACGTGTGTATTAAGAAGACAGTATTGTTTCTTTCTTTCCATAAAAACAAACAAACTAACAAACAAACAAAAAACCCCCCCACAGATCATAAAGAATAGCTACTTTTCACACAACCTAGAAAAGCAGCCCACTTCTCCCAGAAGAGACACTCAGTCTACAGAAAAGTAGAAGCAAACTTGCCAGATCCTTCAATGACTTAATGTTAAACATATTAATTTCCTTTTTCTTGAGAAACCAAACTTTTCTGTTTTAACTGATATGAACAACTGATGTCCATGCACACATTTATTTTCAGTAACAACATATGTATAAGAAATTGCAAAAATTAATCTGCTTGTAGGGTTCATAACCCAAATATAATAGTAACATACTCACAAGTGTTCGAGACAATGTGCCTCAGGGATGTTATAAACACAAACAACTTTTGAGTTAGACCTGATGAAAATTTTAGATTTTCATTATGAAGCCTACACATGACAAACTGCAATACACTGCTACTGGCAATGAGAAGGCAAATGTTTAAACCTATGTAATGCAATCTTCCCCTCAAAACAGACATTATGTACACAGCAACACTTCATGCTTTCCCCACCTTTACCTTCCCAATTCCCCCATCTAGATTACCCTGCAGCCCTAGCAACCCATTTATACTCAGCTGGCTGTCCACCATCATTATCTGTACCATGTTCTGCCCTGACACATGACTAAACTGCAATAGTGGAAAATACCTTGCTCACCAACCCGCAGTGTCACTTGCTATAATTAGCATCCTGAGAGCTAACTATGCAGTCATTAAGGCACTGAGAAAGACACATGTCCTGTCTTAGTTCAGTGTATATCAAGTGATCAGTCAGATGACCATTAATGCAGTGAAGCCTTCACTCAGAGAGTCAACTTGCCTAGCTCAACCCATGACCTATCTCCACAGGTTATCTTTTGAGAGATGGATAATGATGCTTTTTCATGTTACCTTCCTCACTAGAAATGCGGGTCTTCAAATCTCCCTATTCCCAGGATCGTATGCAATAATAAAACCCTAACTTTGAATAGAAGAACAATCTGAGTATCAGGCTGTCATTCTGCACCAACAGCTTTTGCTGAGCACACACAACTCCGCGATAAAGGACACTGCCTACTGTGACTTCCCTTCTTACTGAGAACATGGAACAGAATGAGAATCTTTCGTCTCCATCATAATATTTTAATCAATTATATTTTATCACCATTATCTAGTTCCAATTTAGATGGTCAGTTAAACGATTTAATACACCAAAGAAATACTGCTAATGCAAAATCTTATGTAATGCTACTATGTAACAGAAATTAGAGCACCGTGCTAGAATGATGCAAAGAAACAGTTATCACCATCACATTTTATTTATGTAAATCACCCCTTATCAAACCAAAGCTACCAGGCTGCTGCCTAAATCCTAATTTCTGTTAGATGTATCAAAATTCATTATGTTTTAATGTATAGTGCCAAGCAGAATAGAAAACACTAATGATAGAATTTACTTTCAGGATCATTTTATGTACATAAAATAGTCTACTTTACAAAAAAAAAAAAAGCTCCCTTGAGTTTAAACTAAGAAAAAAATCAAGAGCAGTTAGGAAAAAAGTGTACCTTATTTGTGTAAACTAAATTTTTAATATCTAAGCAATTCAAAGCCATAAAGACCTTGGGAGACATCTTCTGAGGATTGTGATTTCTACACAGAACAGAAATTAGTCAGTGGCGATGTTTGTCCTTTCTCATGATAAATGGCTATTGCATCTGCCTCCAGCTAGGCAAAAAAGGGATGTTTAGCTTCACATAGCAGACTATTAAGAGGATTCCAATGTGTGGAGTTTTGAGGTTTTCTTCTGAGAACTTTTTCTTACCACATACTTCTATATGGGCTATGGATCTAAATGACTTCGATGGGCTGACTACTAACTGGAATCCAGTCAGTATCATTTGCTTGGCAAAAAAATTACACACCCTATCAATGGAAAACTGGAGGCAAAACTCTCAAAACTGGCTGCGCAACTAGCATGAATGACGTATCTAATTCTGAAAGTCAAAATATATTCCTTTTAATATTTCTGAAACATAAAATTAACTTTTTTCCTTTTTAAAAATATGAATCTTGGACTGGGACCCAGTGACAGAAGGCAATTATGCTAGAGATATATTAACCTAGTACTCACTTCTATATTTAACGTGCTTCTAGTTGCATTGTGCTGTGTTTCAGTTTTAGAGGAGTCTGCGGCTATTCAGCCTACTGTCCAAACTATTACAGTTAATTCAAGGACAGCAACTGCACATTAAAATGTGGAAAATCCATTACCAACTTTGTAGAGAATTGAAGAAAATTCAGCTTTTTGCAGCCCTGACTTCAGTGTACCTAACCAAATAAATAATCTTCTTCCCAGGACAACAGTAATACAGAAGTGCGTCACTTTCTAAATATAAATAAGCAAACTAAGAAAATCAAAACTTCATGAGAGTGTTGTCCTCACTTCCCCTGACTGGAAAATGGGAAAGACGGTCACTGTTTCTTTTATTTTTAGTATTATATACTATACATTCTTGTCCTGCAATCTATATACTAACAAACAAATATGTTTTACAGATATTTATCAGACAGTAGTAAATATTTTTCAGTAATTTTCACCGAGTCGTACTAGCTTGTTTTGAACACACATGCATTAAAAAGTTGATAAAAAATTATTATTTCATCATCATCATCACCAGCATCACCACCATCATCATCAACCAGTTATATGTAATGATGATAGCAATGGATGCTGAAGTTACTCAGGGCCACTTCACAACCAACAGCTTGGGAAATGCCTGAGTAGATACTTAAGAATTCCTGAGTAGCAATTGTATTGAAAGAAAACTGGTGGGAAGAGAAGCGAAGAATATGAGATAAAGAGGAGAGACTTAGCAGAAGTCAGTTATATCTGAAATAAGAACATGCTTATGAAAATACAGCTACTATAGATTGAGTCAAAATCTAGGATACTCCTCCACTGCCACTATGGGGAATACTGTGAAACTGTAATATGTCACTCCTAAGACAGAATACTTTCAGAATATTCTTTAACTATTAGTCTAGCTATAATATAAAGAGACAATATTGTTACCAAGAAATTTTAACAATAAAACTACAAAAACATGATTTCTACAGTCATTTTATAAGATCAGAGATATTTTTTATTATAACAAGTTGAAAAGGAATGAAAGGAGTAATTTTAAAAAGCGTAAGGGTGGTCTGCAGACCACCTTAGACTTTAATCATCTAGCTGTCACAAGTAACTCTCCTAAACTGACTCTAAAACAGACAGACATGGAAAGGAATAGGGGAAAAAAAAAGGTCAACAAAGAGCAGCAGAAATGCCTTAAATATGTTGACGATTTTCCAGCTCAAGGAAGGAGAAATCAATTCCAGGACCTAAGAGCTGTCCGAAGCATTAGATCTTTATAGAACATCATTCTAATTGTCTTCCTAATCTATCTCATATTCCTAAGCAATCCTATCCAATAAGAAACCCATTTCTTTTTTTTGTTAAAGCTACGTTTGAGAAATTAAATTTCAAGTTGTCAGCACTGATAGCCATTTATTCTGCACCTACACTGAAGTCTGTGGTAAAAGGAGGAAAACTAGCTGGAAGTCTGACTCTCAAATGAACTTCTGATTTTCACTGGAAGGAAGAAAGTGTTATATTACTGTAACTGTTCTGCCTGTTCCCCTTTACTGATCTTGCCAACTCCTCAACTGCATTTTGCACTCTATTTTTTTTTCAGCACAATAAAACTCAATTTACTCATTCCCCCTCAAGCGTTTTCACTGCCTATTTCTTCTACCTTATTCTCACCGTATTTATCTTACAAGGAAAATAAATGAAAATTGGTATAAATGCAGAATATTAACAACTACTCTTAAAGGCATTTTGTGGTATCTGTCCACTGTGTTAAATATATAAACACACTGAAATCAAAATGTAGTGCAACAGTAAACAGTGGGGCACAGACATCTTTGCAGAAGTCCTTCAGATTAAGAGGCAAATCACTTCTGACAAGGTCTGTCATAGAATACAACCCAAAAAACACTCAAATTACCAAGGACTAGGGAGCTCCATTCTAAAAAATGTTTAGGTCCCCTGAATTCAAAATTTAAAAGACAAAACAGGCACGAAAAATAGAAACACAAACAGAAAGAACTGAACAGAAAAACGAACCTTACCTTTCACAAGCTCGGACAGTCCATGCAGCAATTATCCATAATGAGATACTAAAAACCAACAGTACAGTTCCTGGACATATTGTCATTAGAGTCTTCATAACAAAACGGGTATTGAAGTTTATCTTATTTAATGCTCCAATGCTTCTAGATGAGGCATCAGTGAAAAGTTTGCTATGCAAAAGCATAACTCTGGCAATAAGATACAGTCTTAAGAACATTGGTATAGATAAAATAATATCCACATCAGCTGTTGTTGTGGATGGAGCGTAAGAAAAGGCAAGCCGGGCTGTCCATGTGAATGTGTAATTCCCAGGTATGGGATGTATAGCACACACCAGTATTTCCAAGCAGATAAAGAAAATACGCTCATAAGTCATGGCTATTCTCCAGTCATCTGCTCCATTGTCCACCATGAACAACTGAAATAATAAAATACAAGGTTAACTTTAGTACATCATTTAAAAAATTGTTATAATTTCATTTTAAATTACCATAGTTTTCTATGCTGCCAAAGACTAGTAAAAAACAAACAAAAATAAGCCATCTCAGAAAATGACATTATTGCATCTCTATGAAAGGAAACATAACTCTGGTTAAGACAAAAATAATGTTTTAATACACTATTTTTAAAACTGCACATGAAATTGAATTTTCATTCATTATTAACTAAGAATTCCTCATATTTTTAAAAATTATAATATTTTCTATAAAAAAATTCTGGACACATTAAGCCTTGTCCATTCAAAATCAATTGTTTAAATTCATAAAATTGAGAATTATTTAACTGTTTCTAAGTTAGATAACTCACTCTGAGTAGATAACTAAATTACAAATTAAAAATATTTCTTAGATTCCTGTTAATAATATAGCTTCTGTAGAATTGTCCAAGCATTCTTCAAGGCACCAATACTGATCAATGTTAAGATACAAAAAAACTACATGAGAAAGTGCACAAAGACTTAAGAAGATATCTCATGGTGAAAATATGAAAAATAATAGCCACCAAATATCAGAATCGTCCAGGCAGCCAAGTGATGTCCACTAGTAGCTGAAAATTAAATGTACATGTTGGCTGCTGTACAATCAAGGCCTTCAATGTGTCACCCAAGAACAAAGGTACCAAAACATTTCACACTGTTCAGCAAATTATATGACTGATGATTTAATAAATAAATAGCTAATCAAGCAGTACCTGTCACTAGTTGAGAGTAGAGATACGCAAGACCTTGCAAATAGACTATTTTTAGAGTAACATAACCCGTAGGTACAAAAAAGATACAATTCCAGACAGAAGACCTCCCCACCATTTCAACTACAGTTTGAATCTAAACAAGGCTGTACAGTAAATAGGCAAAAGGAAAAAAAACTTTTGCAGTCTTTTTAAAATTAGATTATTCAAAAATAATGGGTGAGAAGGCACAGTACATCCTCAATGTAAGAAAGGTATTTTCGGCATACTAAATACTATATACACAACAAAACCTCATTCATCTGTGCTGGTCTTTGCCCCCTTACTTCTTTCAAAAGTTTAGAAATACAAGCTTGATTTCTCTGTATGTATTTTTCAGTGATTAAAAAACCACTCTACTTCCTCCCCACAATACCTTCAGTTTGTCTTTCATAGAAGTACTCTACTGAAACTAGAGCACTTCAGAGAAGTGATAATCACGAATTAACTTCATTGCAGTTGAACTGATACTAAAAGAAATAAAGAAGTTAACTACAGTACAGAACACAACCAAAACAAATCTGTCTTTGTGGATCTGGTTTTTTATCTCTGATGTTCTTTCTCTCCATCTTATTACACTGGGTGTTGGTGACAAGGTTTAGGCTTTGGGGATGGCTGCAGGGATGGTGTCAGCAAGAAGCAGTCAGGGTTACTCTGCAATGTACCCACTGCAGGACACAGCTGAGCTCACCAGTGAAGCAGATGGTGCTTCTGTAAAAGCATAGTTAAGAAAGGGAAAAAATGTGAGAAAGAACACTGGAAATTCTAAGAGAATTCGGGGAAGAAGAATAGGGAGGAGGTGCTTCAAGCATGGAACAGAGAGGAGCCCATAGAGAGGAAGGACCATGATAAAGGAGGCAACTCCCTGAAGCCCATGGAGATGACCACTCCAGAGCAAGCTGGATATTTGTTGAAAAAATGCTCACTTGTGGAGAGTTCACACTACAGCAGATTCTTACTAGAAGAACTAATGCCCACATTAGTCCCATGCTGGAGTAGATTTATCCTGAGGGGCTGCAGACCGTGGAGAGGACCCACATAGCTGCACAGAAAAAGTGTGAGGAAAAAAGAGTGGCAGGGAGGAACCACTGTGAACAGACTGCCATTCTCCATGTCCCCTGCACCACTCATGGAGAAGATACAGGAGCTGGGAATGAAGACGTTGAGCCCGAGGACAGGGGGGTGGGGCAGCATATTTCTTGCCATCCTATTCGGCTTTTAAATATCAATAAAGTATATCAATTTTCCCCAAGTTGTGCCTGTTTTACCAGTGCCAGTAACTTGCAAGGAATCTCCTCATCTTTATTTCAACTCACAAACATCTTAATCTTATTTTCTCTCCTTGTGCTGTTGAAGAGGGAGAGCAAAAGTATGGCTGGGTGGGAGTCCAACAGCTGGCCAAGGTCAATCCACCACATTTACATATAGTTCTTATCTCCACTGCAATATTATTGAAGACAAAGTCATACATCTGTTGAACAAGCTAAAAGAACACTCCATGAATTCAATGTATGCACCATGAGCACATATAGCTTCTTTTATCTGTGTCACTCTACAAGCTACAGATATTAGATATGTGAATTGATACTGGGAGGCCAATTTATGTCTGTCTCGATGTCTGTCTTACCAAAACAGTGCAGGTTTGCACTTAGAAAATGCACTATTTGATACGAAGGGCCAAACTTTCAAAGGACTGTAAAACCCCAGTGCATTTGATTCTTGTGATTAGCCTGCAAATACTGTCAGTCGGATCATGGATGTGTTACATCGGTCATGAAGAAATCTAGATATTTAGAACATCCAGAATACAGATTAATAGTAGCCAACGTGACTGAAAAAAAACCACATAGATAATATCAGATCTCTCAAATGCTGCGTGCGTTTACAAAGAAAAGAATAAATTTACAACCAATTTAAATATTTCAATTGTAAGATACACATCAAATACATGTCAAAATGGCAGTGTTATGAAGTTTCAAAATCTGCTGAAAAAAAGCAATGGTCTTTTCCCCTCCTTTTTTTACATATGCTGTTCACAGATTTCAAAAATAATTCTATAAGCACAAAGGCAATTCAAGAAAAATTACACCTTCAGTACTGATTCAATTTAAAAGATGACAATAGAAGAATGTTGAGTTAAATTCGGGCATTAAAATTTGATCTTGCCATTTTTATAGCTGATAATGTTATTTTATGACTGATTTTTAAAAAAACATTGAGACATCATTATGGAATACATACTTCATAACATAGTCACCTGTCAGCAGAAGAGAGGTAAATGCAACAGAGAGGGAAATTTCTCTGCAGTTCTCAGTGGAATGGGTTATGCTTATGGACACAGGTAATTTCTTCTAAGAAAACTAATATTTTAAAGTAATAATATCATAAGCTGTTATATAATGAGATTTAATGAGGATGTAAAAACATGAAAGGCAGAAAACACCAGAAGTCACAAAGACACAGATCCAGTAAAAACATTTCTATTTCATAAAAATATTAACATTTGAAAATCATATTTATGAGGATGACTTTGCTACAGTTTTTTGCCAAGATTCAAACCATGACTGATATCAAACACTCCAGAACATGAACAGGCTTCGACAGCACATAGTGAATAACAATTAAGTTTGGACATTAAAAAAAGACACAGAAATTAGTACAGGATTTCACGTGCATTTTATATACCTGCAATTATGCAGTCTAGTTAATGCAAACTTCACTTCTAATTTGGAAGATAGAGAGGTATGTATATTTCCACTCCAGAAAGTGAGGAACATAAATGAAGGGAGAAGGGAAAGGACAGCTGAACAGTACAATTCAAGGGGTATGTATGCACAATCTTTGCTAATTTCAGTCAATTGGCTGTAATAACCATGCATTAATTTCAAGATACTATTCCTCATCTGAATGAAGAATGACACTAGGAATAAAAGGGGAATGTAATAAAACAATGATCAAACCTTACTGTAGATTTGAGTTCTGCACTTCACAGAGGATAAACTTCAGTCAAGGTCACATATGCCATGCCTAGTCATAGTTTTCAATTTTTTTGGTAATTATTCAGAGTTAAAATCCAATGCAAGTACTTCATCAGTGTACTGCAGGTTCTCCAAATACAGAACTCTCATATACTTTTACTACGTCTCCACTTAGTGTGAAAAATTCTGAAGTTATTCTCATCTGGAATTATGTAATGTATTTCTAGCATGTTGTATGAACATAGGACATAAAATCAATCTTTAACTTCAAATAAACTTGACATTTGTAATGTCCCACTTTGAAAACATAAAAATAAATATGACAGATATTTATATAGATAGGTATGTGAATATTTACATAGCACTTGTGTTTTATATTGTTACATTCATACAACACCAGATGAAAAAAACAGAAAGGCATTCTAAACAGAAAGATTGAATGCAATGAAAAATTGGATCAGAGACTCCCTGAAGGAGAGAAACAAAAGGAGAGAAGCTGATTTTCTAAATGTTGGTGAATGCAAAGAAAAAGGAAGCTAGTCATGTTTTAAAAATGCCTTTACAGTCAAAAGAACAAATCTGAGAACTGTTATCACTACCCTGCTGTAGTACTGTGGGGATACATTAATACAGGAGTAAAAGCGAAGCAATGAACAGTGATAAAGTGGCGTCAGCTGTAGTGCTGGGAGCATTCCTAGGAGAAAGGAAATCAACTTTACTTACAAGCAAATTGCTGTAATTGTTTAATTTAAGAACCCAAATTAAAAATGGTTAAATACTGGAGACACTTAAATCTTACAAAAGAACTGGTAGTACTATGATTTAGAGTAGCAAAATACAGCCTCTGGGATTGATCGCTTATTTTCGACCCAGTCTTTTTCTATAGTGTGTACTACACAAAATATCATTTATACAATCAAAAAAGAAAAACATTATGGTAGACGAAGAAGATACTCTTTTGTCTCACTACTCCAAAAAGCCAAGTTACTGTCCCACAGCACCTCATTAAGTAAAAATTATTTAAAACTGTTTTCAAGTCATGACGGGAGATTGCCATCTTAAGCCTTTAGCACAGTTGCCTCTAACTAGGAGATGGAAATGACTTTCGTACATCATCAGAAGGCATGTAATCAAATAGTCTTTAAGTTACCCAAATGCCTGTTGACCTTGGAGAGCCTACAGAGAGCTCCTGGAATCTGCTGTACTCCTCATCCTAAGTACAATCCCCCAGATCAGACATGTTAGTGGGTTTAATACATGTGTAAAGCCATGAGGCATCAAACTCCTTCTGCACACAGAAAGCACAGAAGGCAAATAATATGTGTTTTCACAAAATTACATGAGGGATTGGCTATCTTATATTTGCCCGAATGTTTCCCACATCCAGAATTAAAACCAAACTTTCTAGTATGTCACTAGAAATTGATCCACAAGGTCTAGCTGTTTATCAAATTAAATACACTTAGTTCATTCAAATGAGGAAGCCAGACTGCTCCATGTCTTATACATGTACACATGAATACACACATATATTCCCCTCCCAACTATAAACCTCTCAATTTAAACAGAAGACTTTAAAAGTCTGGTACTTAGTTTCAGAAAAAAAATATTATTTGCATAGCACATTTAAATTTGACATCTCTGTGTAAAATTAGTTTTTTATAATGATTATATTTTGCATGTATAAGCAAATTTCATGTTAATGTGTCCTGGGCCAAACAGGGCCAAATACTTCTCTCAAATACTGCATTTAAATGTTATCATCTCGGGAAGGGATGCGGAAAAGAGGCTCAGATCATTTATAGTCTTTATATTTTCAGAAGCAGAGTACCAAAATTTCACATTAAAATACAACTGAACAGTACATCTTGGTTACGCTGATAGATCATCACAACCATTTCAAAAAACAGATGTGTGTTAAACAATGCTCTTACCAGGTTCGTCTGTGTCTTTCCTTAATATCTATCTCTCTGACCATTATTTCTTTAAAAATGGAGGGTTTTTAGAAAGAAATGAATTCAGAATCAATGAATAACATAGGATTAAATTGTGCATGAGCACACAAAGTTAAATTCCACCTACCCATATTTCCCTTCTGGTTTAATCCACATGCTGACAGCATTCTTTTTAGCTCTCTCTCTCTAAAGATATTCAGAAGCATTCCTCAATATTCTTAAATGGTACTGTACAGATTTTTCCCTGTACTCTTCATCCCAAACTATGAAATAGCTTAACGCCCCCTCCTCCCCCCCAACAGCCTACAATGCCAAAGGACCATTATAGCACTAGCAACTGCTGGGACGTACATAATTTCTTTTCAAATAGGTCTCTCCATAAACATATACGTGCTCTAGGCACCCAAAGAAGGTGAGACACTCCTGATAATGTCATTACTTTCTATGCAGGTAATAGTACTAAGAATTCAAACCCAAGGACTACAAAGGAAAAAAAATAGAAAAGACATTCCAAGATATTGAGATTCTTCCCCAATGATACAGAGAAGAACTCACAGAGAAAAGCATAATTATGGATTGAGTTAAGAAGTCATCTAAAGCTTATAAATATATTAAAAATCAAAGTAATTGGATAATGGGCTACTATTAAAAATAGATTGTAAACAAAACTAATACAAAACCAATTCTTTTTCACTTTCATTATTAAAGAGATCTTTCACAAGACAATTTCCTAGTATAATTCTGTTTGGAGTCTTGCTTGAACAATCACAGTTGAGCTTCCTCAGATCTGTAATCAACAGAGAGATATTTAGTTACATGAATTTTTATGAACCTTTGAACAAATCAGAGCTCCATAAATAAAAGTCCACTACTCAGGGTGACTATATTCACTTGAGATATTCAGCAGAATAATCACTATGTGACTCAATTGAATTGACTGAAACAGGAGTTTCTACTTGCCAATGTCTATGAAAAGCATCCTTTCATTTTAACAATATTCTTAATTTAATAGCTATTTCTTTATAGCAGGGTTTCAGATCCCACCCCCGTGCTGCTTAAAACAATCAAAATAAGCTCCCTAAGTTAACCACATGTAGAAGGCTTCTATCCAGCATCAGAAAACTCTTGTGCCTGGCTTTGAGAATCAATAATGTCCTCCAGGCAGATACAGAAAGCAGAATGGTTTAACAAAGCTCTGAACAAAACTGAGGGAATGGCTGATACACCTGAAGGCTGTGCTGCCATTCAGTGACACCTTGATAGGCTGGAGGGTTGGGAGAAACTTAATGAGGCAATTGCAGGGTGTTGCACCTGGGAAGGAATAACCCCAAGTACCAGCACAGGTTGGGGACTGACCTGCTGGAGAGCAGCTCTGTGGGGAAGGACCAGGGAGTCTTCATGGACCACAAGTTGACCACAAGCCAGCAGTGTCGTTGTGGCCAGGAGGGCCAGTGGTGTCCTGGGGTGCATCAGGAAAAGTCGGCTAACAGGTCCATAGGGAGGTGGTCCTGCTCCTTCATTCAGTCCTAGGGAGGCCCCATCTGGAGTGCTGTGTCAGTTCTGGGCTCCTCAGTACTACAGAGACAAGCAGCTACTACTGGACAAGGTCTAGAAGAGGCCACAAAGTGCTGAGGGGTCTGGAGCATCTCTAAGGACTGAACAAGGTTATTTGGATGTGGCTAGCCCTTAAGAAACCTACCAGTAACCTAACCTAGCCACACCACATCCTGTTCTGCGTTCTGCTTCCATCAGCTGCCAACCTGCACTGCCCTGTGCTTTTGCTTGCCCACTCCAGCACACCCTCCCTGCTAAAAGAGTGCACAAAAACTGTGCCAGGTTTGTTGCATCTAAAATAGAAAGTTGCAAAATAAATGGATTGCTTAGGTCTACTTTCACAAATTTAGAAAAATTACCACACTAAACAAACAACCATGCTAATGAAATAACCTCTAACAACGACAACAACAACAACAAAACTCTTCAATAATTTTTTCTGGTCTTTTAAGTCTGCTTCAACGACCACATTGAACTTGGTAGTACAAGGATGGAAACACTGATATCAAGGTAAGAGATGATTTTATCTTTGCACTGGAGCAGCAGTTCCAAAACCTTGTATATGAACAACACAGCACATCTTCCTACAAAATAACTGAGCTATTTTGCAGAACTAACTTTTAGAATGTATATGTCAAGAAACAAAGAAGTTGGTGCTATGTTTTTCTCCATTTCGAGTATCTGAGAAATAATGTAATTCTAATTCCACATTCTTCTTGCAGATGCAAAAGCCATTGGGAAGAAATCTATATTTCAATATATTTATTAATTTTAAATAATTCTTTTACAATTTTTCATTTGGGATTTGTTTTTCTCCAGTACTAAAAAGAATTTATTCTATGGATAACTGCATGAAGAAAACACCATCTCCCAAAATGACTGCCATCTCCCACTGCAAGAGAAGCTTCAGTCTCTTCAGGGATGATCAGCTTCATTACTACTAGGAAAACTGGAACCAATTTTAAAAAAGGACATATTTTCTGAAGAAACTGGCAGTATTTTTGCAAGGGAGACAAAAGTTCAAGGAAGAAACACTGAATCTGAGGCTAAATAAGACGAGCTAACTCATTCATTCTGCCAAAGGAGAACAACAGTGATTCTAAAATAGGAAACTGTTTTTAGGAAATGATGGGTACCAACATCATATACACAAGAATCTCTCTTCTCAGTTCCTCCTCTAGTGTTTAGTTACTACATAAATACTTCAGGTATGTAAGAAAGTTTGATTACATTTTCATTTAAATGACAGTGGGTGAGTACACATCAGCACCTCAGGAACCATGAAGGCCCTGTAAGTGTTTTTGCTGTCTTGGAAACCCAGAATTTCATTCAAGTGTATGTTAAAAACAACTACAAATACTGAGATAAAAAACCTAAGTACTGTCCTAAAGCATGACTACTAAAATAAGGGATAGTGTATTGTGAAGAAGGAAAAGCAGAATGGAGTTAAAAGTATTTGTATATTTAAAAATCCTAATAAACATAGTTATGCACTAACTCTAAGAGTTTAGAGGTATTTGGTCTTATTCAAATATCTCTGCAATTCATCCTGGCAAGTAACATTTTGAGGGGACAGCAATAAAGAAGGTATGTAGTTAATATCTTCCTCTTGAAGGCCTAAAGAAGGCTTCTGGCTAAACAATATGGCAGATGGAGTCTTCAAACTGCTTCAAAGATCAACATAAAATATTTTTAAGTAGGGCAGTTTTCAACATCAGGTTAAATAAACATAGGTACCAGTTTCTTTACAGGTATTTACTTGTATTTTTTAAAAGGTATAATACCGTTTTACTTGATCACTACTAATTATGAGTGCACCTGCTTCCTCAGCGAAAAAAATTGTCTTAGCCTATGTCTTAGTACCCAAAGTTCTTTTTGCTGCCCAATAATTATTTGAATGTTACAGCTTCATCAAATCTGCCTGGTTTACAGCAGGGTAAAAGATGCTCTGTCCCCAAAGCAACTTGGTTTTTTAGTATCTCTGGAAACCAAATACTTCAAACATGTTTGCTAGTCAACCCTCTTATCATCCACAATTTAAACATAAATTGCTGTTCAAAATGTTTCAGAAAGCTTTATTTTCACAACCTGTATGCTCAATGGGACATAACAGAGCAGTAGTTAACATAGGATGTTCCCAGCCACAACACATATACAAAAGGCGTAGGTGAAATGAAAGGATTATTAATTTTGGATTAGCTGACATCTCTGATCACAACCTGTGTATTAAAAAAAAACCCTGTTCCCTCTTTTCCTTCCCGATGGTGGGGGAGAAGAATGGCTTGCCAGCTGACAGCCACACTGTTAAATTTCTCATCTGACGCTGCTGCATCCCGTTCTGCTCCTAGGAGATAGACAAATGTCTATTCATATACAGCTGCTCATAAAGAGAAACAAACATTTTCCTATCTGACAACTGCATCGGAAAATCAGACTGGCGCCATGGGTAGTCTTATATCAATATCTTTTTAAAACACTGAGCCATTAAACTGTCTTAAAACTATACTGAAACTGAGCTAGCAATACATCAGGTCTAGCACTCTATCAAAACACAAAAAGTTTTAATTATTCTAAACTATCCTACTGCAAAAAATACAACAGAATGCAAACTATTGGCTTTTGCCATGAAACTTAATCCTGAATAAGGGCAAAAGAATGGGGTGGTCTTAGAGTGAATCCATTTACCCATGACACCATTCAGATAAGCATCATGTTCTATAGCAGCTGCCATAGGGTATCTTTTCAGTTATACTTGAATTTGAATGGATGAGAATTTCTACTGTATCAGCCCACTTCTTATTCAGAGCCCAGGAAAAATTCATGGGTAGTATACTCCAAAGAAATTTACCAAAAAAACTCCACTACAATCTTGCTATAGTAGCTGCATGGTTAAAACTGAATTTTATTGCCACTGCAGAGAAATGGCCATGGTGAAGTGCATTAAGAGAAGTTTAGCTTATTCATAAATCAGTGTCTGTTAAAGAGTTTTCAAATCCTCCTGAAAATTATTTTAATGATAAAAAAGGCGTTTAGGATCAAATCATTAACACATAATAAGGATGCTCTAAACTGAAATGCTTTAAAGATCCCACTAATTTAGGTACTCTCAAATACACATCTTCTTCTGAAGTCATTTGTACATGACTGGTATAAAAATTATAACTAATACTGTATCAGAAGAGCAGTGAGAATAATTTTGATTAAAATATCATTACATTAAGATACTATCAGTGAATGCTCAGGATCATTATTTCTAATATTTCTTCTTATTTTTTTAGGTAGGAGCTAATTTATTTTGTGCTGTCAAGCCATATCTGAACATTTAGTCTTCCTCCAGTTTCCCAGGCTGACTTCAGATTTCTTATGTATGTGGATTTTATTTCTACTTATTTATTTATTTACATTGTGGATGCAATGGTACAGACTGAATCAAAGTTACTGTGTCGTTTTTATTTTAAATTAAAGATGTGCCTTATTCTCTGGCAATAGGTCATATTCTTAAAAGTGTAACAACCGTCACAAAACAAGAAATAACATTCACCAACTAGAATGAATTTTTGTTTTGTTAAGTGACTGAAAATGAAGCACTGCTTCATAATGCATTGCTCTAGTGAAAGACACTCCTGTAAGAGGTCAGTTATAGGGCAGGTGCAAATGACTGTATATACCTGTAGTAATGCTACAGAACTTGCAGAGCTATGAAAGATGGAATAAAAACTTTTAATGGGAATAAAAGGCTTAATAAAGAATAGTATCTCATTAGAACATATTGTGGAGAACTGCATTCATTTTATATTGCAGTTTTTGGGACATCTGCTAAAGTAGGCATATAATTCTTCAAAATTATAGGCATAGATGGATGGCAATTACAGTGCCTTATTTACATGACAAATGACTGATCCGAGCAGAGGACTACAAGATAGGCAAGCCTGAGTTTCAAGTCTAGCTATGAAGCTATTCCCAGATTACTTCCACAACACTTGAAGTGAGTCTCAGTGTTCCCTTTCATAAAAACATCCTTTATGTGACAAAAAAAAAGGTGAAGAATTGTCCAGATAATTGCCTTTTACAATGAAATACTTTTACACTATAAATACCTGCTATAAAAGCTTTTCCTTTTTTTCAGACTATCTTACACCTACTCATCGAACCACAGAACTGATGTGTAACTGTTTCTGGAAGATACAGAGTTTTTTAATTTTTTGCAGAATACATGTAACAAAGGTCATGAAGCTCTTTATCCATAGGTGGAAATAAAATCTATAGATATGAGCCCACATATATTTACTTCCCAATTATTTTTGATTTCAAATATACCCTTTAACAAGCAGGGGTTTTGAAGAAGACCTATAATTAAGTTACACCTATACAGCCTGTTAACTCTGGTTTTGACCCTCATGGCTCCTGCAGCCTTCAGTAACTTTGTGATTGTATCCAATTAGAATTCTATAAACAGTTCTGTTGGTCAGTCACATAACAGAGAACCCAGCTCTCCCCTATACATCAAGATAACTCTATAGCATTAGCATATATAGAAGTTTAGAAGCTGCCACTTTGACACAAGATTTTAATGTTTCTGTAGGGAAAAGTAAAAACAAACCTAGAGCACACTACTCTTAAAAAGATTAAGAGTAGGACTTTAAAATGCAAAATATAAAGTTATTTGAGGCTTATCCTTTTGCTTTACTTTATATGGAACACATAAAGGTGTTTCCATCCATCATGAAAAATTTAGAATTTCCTCAAAAGGAATTTAATTCCAAGAGATTGGTCTGTCTCCAACAAAATGAAAGAGATAAGGAAGCACCTCAGAAGATTGAAACATTGCTCTTCAGAACCCATTCCTCTCACTCCTTCATGGAATATGTAATGTTCGTGTCCTTTTATAAAATGCCAATATAAAACTATGCTTATTAACGACTGTTCTCACACAGATGAGGGGCACAATTACAGGGACTGTTCAAGAGGGACGAAGGGAATTAATCTGCAAGTTACAAATGTGTGATATTCTCCCAACTATGAAAATATTTATGCATGATAATAACTGAACACTTTTGTTTGCAAAAGCCTGGGTTCAGACACATCAGTTTAAAGTATAAAATGTGCACATTCGACTGCTGCCTTTACAAAAGAATTCTTTCTAAGCTGTAAAGCATGTTCTCATGACAGTTTATTTTGATCTTTTGACAGACACATGGAGAAATTTCTTAATGTGGCTTTCATAAAAATATAGGACATGGTCAATTTACACAACTGAATCAAGATTACATCATGATATTTCTCTATGAAGAATAATCACACTAACGGATCTATATTTGTGAATATCTAACTTAACTGGATCTTCAGAGCATTTCAATTTAGAGCACTCATTGGTTAAGGATTCAATCCTCAAATATTTCACTGTATTTCTCATACCACATTTATTGAACAGAAGTTTTTCCATTCATGTTTTTCAATGTAATGTCATTTAAGTTATTAAATTAAAAGGCAAATGAAAAATAAAATTCTATTTTTATGCATGGATGTTACCATGATATGCAACTTTTTTCTTTTCCATAGTACAAAGCTGTGAAAACTTCTTCAGAGAATTCCTTTATGATTCCAGAAAAAGCGTAACAGTTTATTCTCAATTCATAAAAGAAATTTTTTACAATGATCACTATTTCCAGCTTACCTGAACGCTAGTTATAAGATCAATTACAGTCTCTTCTCTTAGTGGCAATTTACATCTTAAAAGGAGCTTCACAAGCTCAGAGCAATATTTTGTCCTCTTCTAAGGGAAGATGACAACTTTCATCATCAACGGTGAAAACAGCTGATTGAAAGAAAACCTTTTAATTCTCCAAAGTCCTAAACAGAAGCCATTCCTGTTCTGATCTTCACTCAAAACAGATGTCAACTACATCTGAAATCAAACTGAAAACCCAAGACATTACATTTAGTAAATCACATACAAACCAGAACCAAAACCAAAAAAGCATTAATGTACACTTGTCAGTTCTGGCACACTTTCACTTAAAGTCAGGCAAAAATGAGCTGCAGTCAAGTATCTGACAGAATTTCCTAATCTGCAGGTCCCACAGTTGAAAGATCTGACATTTACTATAGTTTTACATTAATATGGGAATGTAGAATGCTTCTAACACTGCAGACAATAGTATCTGTTCATTTCAGGTAAGCTACACAATTTATACTCAACCAGATTCTGATCTCTGGTTACAAATGTTGTCTATGCTCTCTCTTCTCCAACAGGGGCAATGACATGCCTTCTCACACCTCATAATGCACTGTTATGTCTTGAACAGCTTCTAACAGCTGCATTAAAAAATGGTCAGAACAACACCAGATACAAACAGATAACTCTAGGTATGGCAGGACCAATCCCGCAGTGTACTGACCACCAGGTACCACCTCCTTCTTTGATATAATGAAGTCTGTTGGAAATAGAGGCCTAATATACGTTTAACTTTACTGCTCCTTCCAAGGCTGATCACCATTAAAGGATTTTTGAGTCTGCCTCCCATGCCATTTGCATTGCAGTACTGCATTTCAGAGACAATGCAGTATTTCCTACATCACCAGGATCGGCACGTACAAACTATCAAAAATGTACTGAACAGAACTGAAACTAAATGTTTTCACAAAAATAGTCTATAGTGTTAACTTGACAGATATCCTGTTAATTTGTCAAATTTGGTGTCCTTGGATTCCTGTGTGATTTTCTGCTGCTCATTACAGAAGTGAAATGTGTATTAAACTTAATTGGTAGAGGGGAATTTTTGAATCTGCACATGAAGTTACTGTATCCTTGATCAACTGCCACACAATGAATTTTGTTGTCACTTGACTCAAAATCTATTAGAATAATTAGAAAAAAATCACTAATTCTCAAGAGACTACAGATCAGGCTAAGTAACACTTCAAGCTTCTTTCTTGATTTGCAGCAGTTCTTCATCAGACTTGCTCTCTGTGCTCTTAGTCTAACTCATTCACTTCTTAAGATGAAGATTTACAGTCTGTGTGAGCAATCCCTCATGCTTCAAAACACCTAAGCAAAGACAAGTTGAACTCCACATGAAGTCAAAAGATTGTCAGCAAGACAATGAAATGCACACGTACCACTCCAGTGAAGGTGAAACAATGGATAGAAATAAATAAATAACAAATAAAAAAGAAATAAGTTGGTCTGTAGAATAAGCATTACTTCTTATGACAAGAAACTGTGAGGGAGCTTAACTGTTCACAAGTGCACAATTTTTACCACAAAACTTTGCACTGATGCCAAAGAGATAATGAAAACTCCTATAAACTATGTTTATTACCATAATGCATTATGGGATGTATTTGCACAATAAACAGGTATTATGTATTTACTACCATTCTTTTCTGTTACCTGATACTGCTTGTTCCATTTTTTCAACTTTTCAGGCCCAGGGAAAAGACCCTTGATTCTTCAACAAGACATTTGGAATCTCAGCTGTGGCAGTTTTATAGAAAGGAAATGAATACTGAAAATGTTTCACACCAAATCTATCAGCAGCATGTTATCTTCACACCACTTCAGAACCATCGGGACTGATGGTGCTATTTCCCTACAGCCCTGTGAGGCTCTGCTATGCAAGCAATAGCTTAACCTAAACCTTGGAGTTTGCAAGCCTTTCCATGGGTGCTCTATCAAAATATGAACTAGCAATATATTTTAAAAGTGGTTAGAAACCTCAGCTGATACACACACACAATTTCTATTTACTTAAACAACTACCAGCAACCTTCGTGTTTCTGCATGAGTGACAGCATCTGTATCAGGGAGAAAGAAAAGAGGCTCAGATGCTGTCTAAGACAGCACAGGTTAGCAATATTCAGGTTACTATTATTCAAGACAGGCAGAATGTTTATTTACAGAAAGGATACACTAAGCAATCCAGCATTAAAGAAGTGTTCCAGTGGATATATTCTTCCACTGACCACCATCTCTCAAGAAACACTAGGCTGTGGTGGAATGCCCAACAAAAGACATTAAATACCTCTGAATGGCGGTCTCACAGACTTTTGATTTTAATCCTTTTGGTCTTAGTAATATAAGAGAGTGTCAGCAGAAGTTCAGGTGCATAATTAAAAAGCATTTCTATCTCTAACAGTACTAGAGATAGGCAGAGAGGTCCATTATTTAATAAAAGTAGAAAACCTGCAGCTTTACCATGTAAACTGCCATTCAAAACCTTCTTAAATTCCATTTTATTTATGGATCGAATTCCACTGGAGAAATATGGAATGGAACGGTAAGTTCTAAAGAATAAAATTTTAATTATGTTACATACTGCCTCTTCTTTAATTACGTAAAATAGTATTAAGTAACAAACTGTTTATGCATTAAGTGGATAATTAATACATCAAAAATTATAATGATAATTGGGCAATGCTGTCTTTTTAGCTCTTCCCTCCTTCACCTCTTCAAACTCTCAACTGGAGTAACACTCAGACCTGTTCTAGGCTGGGATAATGATGAATTACATTTTTCCCATTGATCTTTCACAAAGACCGCAACAAAGCAGTTGTTCTGAAGAACTGAATCAACAACCACACAGGCCTGGCAATAGAGCAATGCATATTTCATTATCTCCTAAGTGTAATGTTTTTAACAGCATTATAGGCATGACAAAAATGGAATAAAAAGTGAATACACATTATGGAGTTGTCACTAGCCTCAGCTCCAAGTCTGTTACTGTTGTTCATTAGGACTTTTTTCTAGAAGGGGAAAGGATGTGAAGCAAACTTGCTCACAATTTTTTTCGTCTTTTTTGGAAATGATAAAGTAGGCTATGAATTAACATTTGAACCCAACTATTTTCAACTGACTCTCATTGTATTCTTAACACTAACTCATATTTATTAAAACTCATAACATCTCACATTTTTACTCCTAGAATTATACAGAATAACTAATACAGTGCCATCACTGAAAACATACCTGTGGAAAATATTTCAACAGTTCCAGTATTTCACAAAGACTATTCAGCATCTCTACAGTTAGCCTTGTCTAAACACTACAGCTACCACCCTTCTGGAGACTTTGGTCCAGCAGATGCAGAGCTAAGTGTAAGTTCTTGGGAAGCCCCGGACAACGCCATGCAGGTACCGGGCTTCGATGGCCCGGCGGGATGCGGCGCCCGGCGGGATGCGGCGCCCGGCGGGATGCGGCGCCCGGCGGGATGCGGCGCCCGGCGGGATGCGGCGCCCGGCGGGAGCCGGGCGCTCCGCGCGGAGCTGTCCGCGGTGCTGAACCGGCGGCGGCGACACCGCCCCGGCCGCGCCCGACGCGCTCCCAGCTCCCCACCGCACATTCGCCACCGTCCGACCGCGGGAAAAGATGGAAGGAAAACTCTGCTGCCTTATGTTGCTGCATCACTTCTCGGCTTGGGAATATTCTTGGCAAACCTTTATAAACTTCCCTTCCAAGTCCCTTAAAAAGGGCAGCAAGTCTGGGGCAGGCAAACTCTAGAGACTGGTTTAACTGGCTGACTGTTTTCAAAACAAAACGTACAAGCAATATCACTTCAATAGAAGACTAAAGCCACCTGCTGTGCTGCTAGGCACTGTCCCATGGACATCCTTGCATCCATGGCTGTTTGATCTTCCTACCAATAAATCAAGGACAAAAACTACTGAAAAGAATGAAAAAGCTGATTTCCCCTTGCCAGCAATTTAGGTCACCAGGAATTGCTCAACCAGTATTCATCCTGCAATCAGCTCCTTATTTCCCAATATTTTTGTGCCTCATGCTTTGTAGAAAAATCTATTTATGCTTAGGTTGGTTTGCTCCCACCAGAGTATGAAAGACACCACAGCCACAAGCTGAAAACAGCCACCTTCTTCTGTTCTCTGGAACAAATGTTCCTCTCTCAATGAATTCCTGTTTATTTAAACTATAACTAATATTTAAGTATGTTTCAGAAAATAATCAGAAAGAAATGTTCTGACGGGAACAGGACTGACAAATAAGTGATGCAAAAAGTCCTCCAAGACACAACCAACCATCTGTGGGCTCTCTTCGACAAGACCTTATTCATTCTTCTGCACAGAGCAGAACGGTTGCTTGAATTAATGACACATTTGCCTTCAGAAAACAGTCTTCTTTAAAGGTTATTTAAAAAACATTACATTATCAAGGTTACACAGTACCTTCTTTTGCCTGGAGAACATCAAGTACATTATGTACTAAGCCAAGGAATTTTAAAGATACTTTTTTTTCCAGGTGTCTAGTCCAACATAAATTTTACTACCATAGAATTGACATAGCCTTTGCCCTGCACTCTCAACAACTTATTTTTTAAAAGTCAAGCATGTGCAGAAAAACATACTATGCTTAAATTCAAAATTGAGCAGATATCTAATAGCTACAAAGGGTACTACATCCTTTCCTTCTAACAAACTCCTTGAAACAGAGAACTTTTTTCATTTTTGATGTGAATAACAGAACCCCTTGAAGCTGCAGTTCCTTGAGGCACTGTCATGACTACTGCAGTTTCTGGTGTCTCTCATTCTAAAACATGGGATATTGAAGTTTTACAAGCAGGTATACTTGTGCTCTGTCCAGCAGCACTGAAAACTACATTAACCACAATTAAGACGTGATTGCACAACTCTTTCCATGTAGTTGCATACATGAGGAAGTTCTTTAAAACAATCAGTTAAAGAAACAACCAAAATGGAATGACAATTTTTTCCTTTTTTTTTTCTGATCCATAAGGGATATGATCCCTAAGACAATGAAAATTTTTAAGTCTTTACCTGAAATGACCCAACAAACAATCAAATCTTGGTGTAACTACTCAGTATAAGCTGGGGGACCTTCATGGACCTGCAATTATTTCATTATCTTCCATAAAATTTTCCATTTAAAGTTTCTGAAAAATGCATAGAATATTTTAAACATTTACAGGGGCTTGTTTTCAGCTTTACTGTTCATGCCTGAAGCAACATTTGTGGGAAGATACACCAGAGAAGGCTCCCACACTGCAGGAGTGCTACTTATGTATTTTTATACAGATAAAGAAACCTGTTCATCAGTACTCCTGTAGTTTATAAATTTGGTCTCTCTCCAGAAAACTTGTTTATTCAATACAATATCATTAAACAGCTTTCAATATCTTTGACATTAATACAGAAAAACTGGGTTCTGAGCCAGGAAAAGAAGTTCTGCATCTGCAAAGACTGTATAACAGGATTCAATTTGGCAAAAAGTCTTCAGTGACATAATAGTTTTCAAACACTACCCTAAGCAGGAGACTATGTACCATTTCATGCTGAAACTACAGCATTCATTTGCACAGATGAAAAATTGTACTGTAAAATTTCTAGTTTCTTATTTTTTATTTAACTGTCTGGTACCCCTGGAAAAGTCTTCATTGCCCTTGAAACCTGACATTTCAGTCTCCAGATCAAGGAGTCTCTAATCTGAAAAAGCAAAAGAACTATGAGTAAAGTATTTTTCCCTTCAAAACTTTGAATTCTGTCTGTTGTACAGTTCAGTTGAGCTGAAAAGCTACATTTTCATTTCTCTGTCAAAAAATTACTGAAATTAGGACTAAGTCACCTGGACAGAACCAGTGACAGTACCTGTGAGATTTATTCTACAGCTTTGACCATTATGTTCCCCTTGCCGTCAGCCCTATTCTTCTTGACGCTTTTCTCTGTTCACATTCCTAGACACTGTAGCATTAAATAAAACAAGTCAAACGTCAATGTCCCCTCTCCTTTTAAACACTCTCCTAGTGTATACTCCTATTTCAGAGAATTACTGAAGATTACATACCGTGCACAGTGAAAACCATTAACCTTGCCGTCAAGAGAAAATGCACAAATTTTGCATGAAATTTTGTCATTGGGAAATAAATTACTATTGCTGTACATCTGCTACACGACACGATAGGCACATCACCTAGAAAGCATGTTATAACCTCAGGGCTAAGCAGTCCTACAGCACAACTGCAGGCAACAGTCCCTAGCAGGCAGAGCTTCCTGGCTCCTCTCTGCCCGTCGTTTGGTGCCCATTTCCAGGGCTGAGTCTATTCACCAACTTGGGCGGGCTTGCAGAGACCGCGTTTGCATTCTGAGGCAGCAGGACGTGCTCAGTACTTACCACTACAGCTCTCCTGGACAAACCACCTCGCACCCCGCCCCCCACGCCTAAGCCAGCAATGCTCCCTGACCCACAGAAGGAAACGTTACCTGGATTTCTCTTGCGTGGTACACGATGATGAGCCCGAGAAGGATAATCGTGGAGAGGCTAATAAGGCATTTCAGAGCGAGGGAATACAGAGACTCCTGCAAGAGAAAGACACCGCTGTTCCTCAGAGACCCATGCGCGGGGTCCGCTCCGCCCCACCGCCACCCTGGCCCGAGGAGGCGGCCCGCGGCACCGCGCCACCGGACAGTGGGGACACCGCGGGACGGGGACGTGGTAGGGGCCCGTCCGCGCTGGTACCTTGGTGTAGGCGCCCCAGGAGAGTTCGGTCTCGATGACCATTACGACGATGCCGAACATGCCGAAGATGAGCGCGTAGTCGCTGAGGCGCTTGCGCTTCTCGAAGAGAGCACGGCGGTGTCCCAGCTTGTAGCCGATGTTCTGGTTCTTCTTCTTGCTGGACTTGCCTCCGCCGTTGTTGGTGCTGCCCGTGCCGGGGCCGGGGCCGGGGCCGGCGGAGCTGTACAGAGCCAGGTTGTTGGAGTTGTTGTGTTCGGGCTTGGAGACCACGATCTCCGGGGCGGCGGGGCTGCCGGCGGCAGGGGCAGAGCCGGCGGCGGCGGCGGGGCTGGCGAGCGGCGCTTGAAGCGGCTGCGACTCGGAGTCCAGGTCGTGCAGGTTCCTGCGGGACGAGCTCAGGCTGCTGAGCGGCCGCATGACGCCGCCGTTGTACCTGCAGCTGCTCATGGCTATTTCGGTGAAGGGGTTGCTCTCCCGGCGATGCTGCTGCTGGTGATGGTGGTGGTGATGGTGATGATGATGGTGAGTGCTGCTGCTGCTGACACTGCTGCTGGGGCTGGCTGCCTGCTGCTGCTGCAGGCTATGGCACTGGTGGTACTGGGAATATTGGTGAGGCTGTCTGGACGCGCCAGCATGGCTGGACGGGGTGAACTCGCTGACGTTCAGCTGGCTGCCGTGCCGGGAGGAGGCGGCGGAAGACAGCGGCGAGGAGTGCGTCCGAAAGGCTCCCGAAAGCGGCGAGGAGGCGCGGAGCAGCAGGGGCAGGTTATCCCCCGCGGCTGCCGCAGCAGCCCCGTAGTAGGCGCAGTTGTTGCACTGGAGGCACGGGCTCTGCTGCTGCTGCTGCTGCTGCTGGAGGAGGCTCTGCTTGTCCTGGCCGTGCTGTTGGCAGTGCGGCGGCGCCGGCGGGCGCTGCTGTTGCTGTTGCTGCTGCTGCTGCTGCTGCTGTTGTTGTTGTTGTTGCTGCTGCTGCTGCTGCTCGGGGCCGAAGCCCGCCGGGAAGTGGCGCGGTGGGTCCATGCCGGGGCCGTTAAAGCCGCAGGAGGACCGGGCGGTGGTGCACCCTGCGCAATGCGTGACGGTCGGCAGGGGAGCGTCCTGCTGCCGCCACGACGGGCCCATCCCGGCTCCCGTAGAATCCAGCCGCCGCGTCCGATTGGTCGGGCGCACCAAAACAACGGGCATCACGTCACCTGGCGGGGGCGGAGCGGCCGTGCCGTCAGCGGGGGGCGCGGGGCCGCCGCCCTCGGGGATCCCGCCTCCCGCCCCCCGCAGGTGGGGGCTGCCCTCGCCCCCCGCCCGCCCCGCCCGCGCCGCGGAAACCCGGGGCTTCCCGAGGGCGGGGAGCGCGCTCGCTCCCGGGATCGCCCCCGCCTGTCGGCGAAGGGGCTCCGCCGCTGCACTCCCCGGCGGCTCTCCCCGGCTCCCCACTCACATCTGCGCCGTCTCCGGAACATGGGCGCCGCGTCGCGCTCCGGAGCTGTCCAGCAGCGCCGCCGCCGCCGCCGCCCTGCAAAACACAGCGTCGGGCTCGCTCCCCGCCCGCCGCCCCGGACCGCGGGGAGCTGGAAGGGGCCGCGGCCGCGGCCGCGGCCGCGGCCGTGGCGCGGAGCGGGGAGTCCTCCCCGGCACATCCCGGGCCTGTCACGAAGGACGGGTGGGGGGGACTCGCGGCTTCTGCCGGCTGCTGCTTCTTCCCTCAGCCGGAGCAGGGAGAGGCGCAGCCGGGGCGTGAGGCCAGCGGCAGCCGGGGGTGGTTCGGGGGCTGGAGACCCGCTCCGCCGGGTCGGCAGGAGCTGTACCCTGGAACGGGACCCGTGTCACTGAGTAGCTTCCCTCAGGCTCCGGCTGCCTGCCACGCACTGCTGGCACGGTACTGAAGTAGGTTGTCTGCTGCCATTTTGCCTTTTCCCCTTTCTTTGCCTCCCAAGCCCCACTGAGTACTTCGCTCTGGCAGCTCCATTAGGCAGAGCAATGTCTGCACCAGGTAAAGTCTCCTTTCTGCATTTATTTAAGGAAAGAATCTTTAAGGAAAGAATGATGAAAATGAGAAGTGATTTACCTTGTTGCAGCCGTGTCATTCCTGTCAACTAGGCAAGACTATAAGAAGGGGTTTAGTCTTTTTCTTATCTTTTTTTTTTCCCCCCCAGTTAGTACTTGATAGTGTGAAATATTTCCTTACATTTTTGCAACTTTACTTTCTCAGCAATATTAAAGACAAAATCCACCAAGCTTTTCTAGGATAAAAGCCTTCATCCTTGTAATTTCTGTGTCTCCTGTGGCATTCAATTTCCTTTGAAACCCTTAAAGGAATTGTAGGTTAGAAAGATGAGTGAAGCAGTGTCATTAACGAAGTTTGAAAATATGCTCTGTTATAAAATTCAAATAGTTCATTCCTAATCAAGATACAGCTTTTAAAGCAAGCACACATATCACCCACACAATGAAACAACCCTCACTAATGTTGTAAATATCATGGTTTACAATATAGATAAATTATTTAGAGACAGACCAAAATTTAATAATAATTATATAATTTAATATATAGCATGTTATTTTGAAAAGCACTCATAAGTGGGAATATATACAATACACAAAATCATGTCTTATGATAAATACAAATTTGGCTTACAACCAAATTTTGAATAAAAATCCTCACACACTACCATTGTATGAATGATAAAATACTTTCGTTTTTAAGTTACACAAAAGTGTATCTGGATGCTCAATATTGTACTAATTTCCCTGAACACCAGTGGCCAAGATAAAGGGTGCTTTTGTTTTTAAGAATGAACAGGCTGTTTAACACAGCTTCAAATAATCCATTTTCTTTGAAAAAACACGGTGCTCTAATTCTGTTTTACTGATCCCATTTTGCCTGTGTTTTGAAACACACATGAATCTCGGGAATCTTTGAAAATTGAAATCCCAGGGAACCTGGGCTTCCACTGTTCCGTAAATAAAAGTCTTGCTGAAGCATGCTTTCAAAATACATGTTTTCTGAACTAGTTAAAGATTAGATAGGCAAGGTTCATCTTTCCTTTTTCTGTTCAGGCTGTGTTCTTAATTTTGCTTAAGGGTACTTTCTTTTAAGCTTTCATTTTACCCGCAGATAAATTCTCATGACCTAGTTTACCTTGAAAAGCCTTTTAAGAAATTTGTAAATCTCTATGTTTTATTTAGAAGTCACCAAGACTCTGTCCTGTAACTTCATCTATTCTGATCATGGAAGCTTATACTAGAATTGTGAAGAAGAAAAAAATATCTTTTTAAGGTCTTGTTGTACTAAAATATCTGATATTTTTGTTCTGTGTGGGGAAATGATTGCATTTATTTTTCTAATTGATATATAGAAGTCACATTATTTTTGTTCTGTGCGGGGAAATGATTGCATTTATTTTTCTAATTGATATATAGAAGTCACAAGTCCCAAATGTTTTACCTCTACTCCTGCTATCCTGTTTATTTGTTGAAATGCAAGGACAGTGCTATTTCAAGATTTTAGATATCTAGTCTACTTGCTTGGTTGTTTCATTTTGTGGATAAAAAAATGAATATTCCCATGTCTAACACAAGAGGTCATACTCATCACACAGCTTGTAAGGAAACTGATCAGCCAGGGTTTCACTTTAGTTTCATTGTGCAGTCTGGGATATTTTATTACAATTTCAAGGCATAAACTAAAAATCGTGGAGACTTTGCATTTTCAGAGCTAAATAGGTAAACCTTCCCTTTGGTGGCATGATTAATGAGAAAGAACATAAATTAGCTATTTTTTCTATCTTCCATTGCTGTATAATTTTGAAGTTCATTTTCAAGAATGAGTGTATTTGTTTTCAGAAATAAAAATCTATTCTTCATGCAAAGTGAATTGTTACATTCTTTCATACCACACATTAATTGGTTTGGCATCTCAGAACTGCTAAGTCATGCTAACATGGTAACAGTGAATGCCTATGGAAGAAACATTATTTGTTTGGGATAAAGCTCCGGGTTTTTTTCCTACCTTTTCATTGTAAACTGGGAGGAACTGCTCTTACTGATTGTCTGTCATAGGGCCTGTTTCTGCTGTGCTAAAAAGGTTGATGTTACACAAGTGTGTATGCACGTATGTGCATGTACACCTTAATATAAAGTAAGAGAGGAAGTTATTTCGATAATTGTGATTAATGGAGATACTAAAAAAACAGGGTTTTTTTCCCCCTAACCTCTTTAATTGCAAGAAGAAGATAAATACTGCCAAGCAGTATTGAGCAAAACTGTATTAACAACAGGACAGGAAACGCAACAGATACAAGAAAAATTAGATTTTTGAGAGGATAAAAACCACTATGAAATATTTGAAATTACTTGTATTGTCTGGTCATTTGAAAACCTCACGTAGCAGCATGCAACGGAAATACAACACCTACAGACTACAATATAAGATATTAGAAAGCTACTTTGGCTGTTACCCTATTGCCTCTACTAATGTCAAACTCCTGTTAAAATAACTGAGTATTCTGTGCTCATAATAAGGTCAAAAATATAGAATGACAGTAAAAAGAAGGAAACAAAATAGAGAAAAATAGCCTAGGAAATTCCATTCTCAAAGCATATTCTGCACAGCACCTAGAGTTTTTTAGAAAGCAGTAAAGGAAAAAGCATTGACCAATTAAAAAAAAACCCCACAAAACAACAAACAAGCATTTCAGAGCTCAGTATTACACTGAAAGTTGCCATTCAGTGAAAGCAGTCACATTAAAAAAAAAGAGGTAACACCAGCAGCAATAGGATAATATAAGATCATTCAAGGGTATCTATACAGCAACAAAAATGCTTTTGAGACCATACTAAATGACTGCAGTATAGCTGCTGAGATGATGGGCGTGGAAACTAGCCATATGAACCACGTGTGTAAATTACCTTTTCCATACCATCTGATAGGGCTTTTACCCACCAGACACCTCTAACATTCACTCCAGCAGTGTCTGGTGACGTGTAATTATATACTATAATTGGAATACCACCTCTGCTGTACCTATGCTTATTTTAAAGACCTTTTGATAATGTTCCACATTAATGGGGCAAGGAAAATACTATGACTCAATACAGACAATACAATTATGTGTTAGGAGGATGCACATTTTGCTGCTTCTCTTGATTTTGTACAATTAGACTAATCTGCACTTTCTTCTGCTTCTCCAGCAACACCACCAATGGAAATGCAAGTTCACTCCAGTTAAAAACCTTCATTTGTAATCTGGGATATGTAGGATGTGGCACAAAAGGACACTGGATTGACAACAGCTCTAAAACAGTAACGGAAGTTTTCAAGAATGGAGATATCTTCATTCATAGGGATGTAACTTAAGCAATATCTAGAATTGCTGTTTGCCATTCCTCCAGTTAAGAGGCATTAATGGTTTATATCTTTTTATTAAAACGTTTTTTAATTTTATTATACATATTGAAAATATTGAATGTCCTCCAAAAATACCTGCTAAAAGTATTTCTTCACTTAATTCACTTTCCCATCTTTTCTGGATGTTTTTATAGTACTTGAAGGTCACAAAGACCTAATGACTTCCTTTCTTGCCTCTCCTTTTTTGTCATTATCAAGGGATACTGCCACCTTTAAAGAATTTCTTAGTTAGATAAATGCATCAACATTAATACTCTTTTAGCCAGCTGATATAGGTGCTCAGCAGATGACTCTTAAATTATGTTTAATCAGACTGCCTTTTATTATTCTCACTAATTGGTGCAGTTTATAACAGAACTCAGATAACTCAGTACAATTACTGAAATGCGAACTTAATGCAGTTTACTTTAGCCTATGCAAGCGCGCAGAGTGACTTTTAGTATGTGTGGGACTATCAAATGTAAAAATTTACTTTTAACTGTGCAGAATGTAGTTTTTGTATCATTTTGACCTGTCAAATCCAGTGAGACAGCATTTACATCTAAATATAATATTATACCTTGCAGAGGTGGGTGTTAGCCATGATTTTATCTCAATAAAGTATGTAATTTGTAATTCATGTAGCAATTGGTTCTAAATAATTAAATTTGCCCATGTTTTAAAAATAAAGTGGGTTGGTTTTTTTTTTTTGTTTGTTTGTTTTTTTATAGGTACTTTATCATCAGTGCTCCGTTTAATTTTAAGAACAGAATTGCTATAGATTTGTATTGTCTTTGTTCTATTTGGAAAGTTCCTTCAAGGTTACTTAATAACAGGTTCCCTTATTAGGCTGTAAAATGCGAAAGATGGATGTTGCTTTTATCAGGTGTGTAAAAATGCTTTCAAATCTTTAACAGTAGATTCTTCCAGTCAGTAGCCCTCACAATTCAAAACACATATAAAATGTAATTGCTTCTTTGTGTTTACTGAGAGATTTTAAGTTTATTTCTGCAATCCCGATACCCTGAAAGACTGCAATTTCCGTAGCACATTCAAATTTCTTGTCACAGAAGTCTGTTTTTTGCTGTCATCTTCAAACCTGAAGTTTTTTGGATGTGCTCACAGTACACACAAATATCAATGTACGTGGTGGTCCTGCTCGCAGAAATGATCTCTTTAACAAGTGTGGGAAGTTTATGCACTTGCAAAACAAATGGAAGGAGAGAAAAAATGAAAGCAAATGTTCCATTTTATGTTACCTGCAGTTACACTTCCTACTCAATATGCATTTGATTTTATTTGTGGGCTTATTTTTCTAATTTATGAGATGGCTGGTATGAGAAATGAGTTTGGGAAGAAGAGCAAGACATTTTCTGAGGGAAGAGCATTTCCTTCCTTCCTAGCTAGCTAGGTCTGCAGCACTTTCTTTTCTTCCCTCCTCTAGCTTTCACATTTCCCCTCCTTCTCACCTTTCCCTGCTGCAGAGGAAACAGGACACTTACGTTACTCAAGATCACTTCTGGGTGAGGTGGTAGAAGACAGGGAAGCATTTATCAAAGTAGGGAGTTACTCAAACAGCCTCTGCTTCAAGCTGGCTCTGGCTGGATAAGCTGTACAACTAAACAACTATTTGAAGTGATATTCCAGAACTTGATGGGAAATTTTATAAGATTTGCATTCCCTGAAGTATAATTCTTCTCACTTTTCTACTTTGTCCCTTATTTCAATATTACTCAATCAAAAGTTTACTATCTTTTTGAGGAAAAGACCTAGACAGTTTTAGCTATTAAAACTATTTTTAAAGTGAAAGGGCTTAAGACTTCTGTGTTGGTTTCAGCTGGGGAAGAGTTAATTTTCTTCACAGTGGCTCTGTTTTGGATTTGTGCTGAACACAGGGTTGGTATACAGAGATGTTTTTGTTATTGCTGAGCAGGGCTTACACAGAGCCAAAGCCTTTTCTGCTGTTTGTGCTGCCACACTGGTGAGGAAGTTGGGGGTGCCTGGGAGGCTGGGAGGTGACACAGCTGGGACAGGTGACTCCAACCCACCCAAGGGATATTCCAGACCATGTGACACCATGCTCTGTACATAAAGCTGAGGGGAAGAAAGAGAAAAGGGGAAACATTTGGAGCATTTGTCTTCTCAAGTAGGTGTTGCACATGATGAAGCTCTGTTCTCCTGGACACCTGCCTGCCTGTGAGGAGCAGTGAAAAAATTCTTTGTTTTGCTTTGTTTGAGTGCATGGATTTTGTTTTCCCTATTAAACTGTCTGTATCTCAACCCAGGAGTTTTACAGTTTTTACCCTTCCCATTCTCTTCCTGATCTTTCTGGTGAAGGACTGAGCAAGCAGCTGCCTGGAGCTTGTTGGTTGGCTGGAGTTAAACCATAGCAACTTTTCACATGAAATCCCACCCTATTCAGAAAACAGAATTTCTATAAAATTAAAATTAATTCCTTCCAGATGGGTAAAAGAAATCTCTGCAACCCAATGAGATTAATTGCTCTTGTATTAGCAAAGTAACATTTAAAAATATGTAAAACACAAGAGACTGCTTTAAAAAGTTTGGATAACCAGACAATTTCTCAATAGAAAAACTACTTTCTAAAAATTATTATTCTATACATCTTCAGACATTTAAAGTATATTCTACATTAGAGTAGTCTGATGCAAACATACAAAATATATGGACGTTGTGGTTTCTTCACCCTGACTAGTATTTTAGATTCTTTATCTTTCCAGAAGATCAAAACCAAGTTCAAAGTGGAAAAGATCTTCCTGTTTTAATTATGAACTTTCTGCTGTTACCATTACAGATTGTGACCTGAAAGTTATTTATCAGGGAATTTTACTGATATTGAAAATATATCAGTGTTCAAGCTGGCCTGAATAAAACTAGCTTTTTCTGTCTCATAGAAGCTTATCCTCTGGAGTAGAAAGCCCCTTATAATAGGAATCCATTTTCCCCTTTGTGGTCATTACTGCAGAACAATCATGGCACATTGATAAGAGATCATCCTGTACCGTCTCAGGAAATAACAGTGTTGCGAGCAACAAGTCATTGAAGCATTACACAGTGTTTGGCCATGAAAAGTCTTTTCAAGAATGGAATTCCAGTATTCAGCAAGTCATGTTCTCTGATGGGAGGAGAGGCAACATCTACATGCATCTCCATGTACCTTGTTTCTAGGCCCTTGATCTCCACTCTGGAGTTCAGGGATGTGGATTACAGAGTTTAGCAACGCAGTGTGCAGAGCTTCAGCTAGTCAGAAGTGTGAGCAGAAGACAGAGACACAATCACAAACCCAACACTTAACCAATCTCTCCAGATGGGGTAGGAGCATAACATTTTCCTTTAAATGCCATCAGCCATTGTGTTTGCCTCTTAAATGTAAGATATATGTATCTGGATGTTCTTTGCTTAAATACAGTAGGAAAGAAGTTATTTTCTTTTCTGCCAGCCTGAATGAACTCCATTTCAGAAAGCAGGCCATAAAAATCAAGTTATATTGTAGCTGAGGGAAGAAACAACCAATCTCTTCCCCTTACAATTGTCTACTCATGAAATTTGAGACGATTCATTGAGTCACTGAGCAAGAAAGTATGCAAGACACATGTGTAGACAAAAATCAGTCACTCGCATTAGAACAGGAACAGGAATCCCCCTGCTCCCACCCAGGAGATGCATAGAGGCCCTTTAACCCCTCTCCAAAAACAGTGTACATATACTCACTAAGGCACACCAACATCTGCTTCTGTCCCTTTGGAGGAGCCACAGCCACCAGCTGTGATTTTTCCAGACTTTCTTATGATCAAGCTTCTATGTCTGCTCCAGTGTGTTATCAGCATTGGAATGCTCAGGAAAGCACACAACACTTTGAACCCCAGATCCTAAAGCTACTTTCAGAATTCCCCTAAAATTTTGAGGCCTGTGTAGTATTTGCTAGAAATTTCTGACAATCTCGGGGAGTTTAATCTGACATTCAAGGATTGCTTATACTCTAAAACATGCCAGCCTGTAGTCGCTGTTATTCTTGCATGTTAAATTCAGCATTTCATCTCTCCTGTTAGGTATGTGGGAAAAGGAGGGTTCACTACAAGCTAATGCCATCTAATATTTGTCATTCAACTAATATACAAATGTCAGTTTGGATGAGTTTTTGCCCTGCTGCCCTTCTCATGCACATGCTACATAACTGACAGGACAGTTTTTTCCAAAAAGTGGAGCTGCTATATGACTCCTAGTTTAAAGTAATTTTAAGTCTCTGTATGCACTCTTTACTTACTCAGAAGAGCCACTTCAGCTTTGGCAATTTCTGTTCCAGCTTCACCAGGACTTTTGCAAATTGCACTTTATGAGCATGTTTTACATAACAGAAAAAGGGAAACATATTTTGACTTTGTAGATATTTGACTCAAATATCCACAAATTGTATGTGAAATATGGCATTAATGAAAAAACCCCATATTATAAAAAGTTTGTCTATGTTTATTCACAAAAATAAAGCCCATCTCTGCTTTCTCAAACAATCAGCTGCTAAGCAGTGCTTCCATGTCATGCCCTTTTCATGTTCCCTTCTGTGCATGAGAGCATTAGAACAGAAGATTTTGCATATTCCCTTATGAGGCTGTTAAATCTAATGCTAAACAGGAAAAATCACAGAATGCATTCAGGTCTTTGAGGCCTGGCAGCTAAGACTTGCAGATGAACATGGTCGTTTCTGCTCCTGTACTGATGAATAGCTATCTATCCAATGCACAAAAATACCAAAAGAGTGGCACAAGAATGTCTCTGATCAGACCACTTTGTGCTGCCCTGTGGGGCTGGATATCCCAAACAAATTAAGAAGTTTGCAAGGTCCTAGTTGGCTTAGTCTAGCAGTAGGATTACTGAATGACGAAGAGAAAAATGACACCTACTGTGAAATTATGTGTTTATCTATTTTATTTCGAACCACAAAACCTCTTTCTGGTTTCATCATGGATTAAAAAGTGTTCCTAAACCTATTTTGATGTGAACTTAAATTACCTAATTACTCTATGAAAAATTGACTATTTCAGTTTTACTTCTTCTAGTCTAGTTCTACTGTTTTGAGTGCAATGCTTTCATTTCTACAGGCAAGTATTTGCACAGATCAAATATATATGTCAGCTAACATTTGCTCATGTTTTTCTACAGAAGTGTCTCATTGCACAAGTAAACATATATTTTTTAGACATAGTCCAAAGCCTTACTTTTAAAAACTGTCCTTGGAGACAGTAGAAAATCTAATTGCAAATTCTAGATGAGGATGATAGATCTACAGCAAGTGAAATACAAGAGACATTAATAAAAAGACATACAATTATAGGTGTCATTTTCCAATGAAATGTAGTGATTTATATTTGCAGAAGGGTGGCTGCTTTTGGTAGGCACAAACTCTGCCAATATATTTGTATCTGCATGTGTACTTATGTAAAAATAGGGCTGCAGGCAGGCTGGAAAGTTGGATGCTAAAGCACTGGAAGGGATTGCACAGTCACACACTGGAGGGAAGAGTAATTTCTATTTATTATGATGCAAAGTGTGAACTTGCATGAAAATGCCCCCTAGTATGCTCATAAACAGTTTCTCTGTAAGCAGGTAAAAACCATTCAAGTAGAGCAGTATTGCTTACTGGTCTCTGATCTGTAGCATGAATGTGACTCATGGCAGCAGAGCTAGAAATGAAAACAAGACAGCAGTCACTGTGAAGGAATAGTGGAACTATAGAGATGAACTATGTGAGGTGGAAATAAATGGTAATAAGGGTTAAAATAGCTTCAATTCTAAATGGATGTGACAGCAGATGTTTTAAAAAATATCTGAGACACAGGGTTTGAAAAGTGTGCTTAAAAGAAGGAGAGTTGATGTATACAATATGTATAAAAAAATTGTCTCAATTTGAGTGTCACCATATATGAATTTCTTGAAATGCAAGAATGTCAATAATTAAATGCTAGTTAAATTCTGGGAACACATGTTATCTATGTAGAATACAGATATCATTTTAGCCTAAATCCTGAGCAGTGAAAACTGGCTTACTGATGTAAAGTACTTGCTCTTTTAAGAATAGTCCTACTAGTGAAAATATCTTGTTATCTTGTCATTTTTACAAGCTTGATCCAGGTCCTCAGCAGATGCTGGAGATGGCTGACATGTCCTTCCTCTCAGCTACAGAAAGCAGATAAGCCTGTAAGCACCAGAACAGTCTTTGTAATCTGTGAGGAGAAGGCAGTGCCCAGACTTCAAGTTTAGATAGTATCTTATCCCTGATGGGAGCTAATCAGAGATTTGGTATGTGGATGGTGCTCAGGACTTGGCAGTAGGTAAGGGGACAATCTATTCCCCTTGCTAGGGAATGTATTCAGCCTGACTTTAAATGCCATGGGTGACAGAAGCCTGGTGGTTGGTGTGGCTGAATCAATCTATGTGGAGCAACGAAGCAGCTCTGCTTCTGGTGGGAGCCTCTTTCCAGTGTATCTCCAGTATGCAGCAGGCTGACAGGGTGAGCAGACCTGTCTGGTCTCAGATGCGCCCTGTAGCAATTTTGGCAGTGATTGCTATAATATATTGGATCCCTCTTCCAAACTCTTATTTAAAACACTAGTTATAAATTAATTTGAAACCCTAGCCCACCTTCTATTCTCTCTGACTTAGGGGTCAGACTCACCAAGATAATAATTTGTAAAGATTCTTATTTTAGAAAAAAAAGAAAAAAGAATCCCATTATAAATTTTGAATAAACCTGTTTCTAATATTTCATCTACTTGCTGCTAACTTTTCTGAGAAGAGGAAGAAGATGCAGGTCTTATTCATTTTGTTATTGTTGCATTTTATTTTTAAGCCTTTTTATTTAAAAATCCACTATTTTTATACCATTCTGTTTTATAAGAGAAGGCCACTGAAAAAAATTAAGAAGTGAGAAGTCTGTGTAGTTTTTTCTTTCAAAGGTGTTTTTTGTATCTGGCCAATGGAAATTATCAATTTCTTAGCCACCTTTTGAACTGAAACAGCTTTCTTGAGAAGGAATGTCCAGGACAGCATTTCAGAGCAGAACACTACTGCAGTATCTTCAAAGTTATTAAGCTATTCTTGTTATTCTTCATCCTATTATTTTTATATACATCTTTGTCTGTAACAGCATACTGAAGCTATTCACTGAGTTACCTGCAGTGATGTCTAATACTCTTAACTCAGGTGACTTTGTCAAAGAACATTAAAAATTCTTCTTTTATTGCTACTTTAAAGAAGTAGTTTCCTAAGGTTCCTAGTTTTATGTCATTTGTTGAAACCAAGCTTATCTCCAAAGTCCATGCAAAGAACACAGGATTAGTAATGATGAGCTCATTCTTAACATCCTCTATCCTGTTAAGGCATGAGCAAAGATTAACCGAGTTTGCTTTTCAGGAGGGTTGTGAATGTTCATGTTTTTCTAAAAGTACTTGTCACAGGGCACTGCAGTCAAAGTGACAGATTTGATTCTGTAATACTTGTGAAGCATATGACTCAGGTAATCTGCAAGTTATGTCAAGCTTTTGGAGGTCGTGTGACAGATTTTTTGGAACTTTTTGACTGATATATTTTGCCAAACTGACTAACGTCTAATTGACTAATATCAGGTGCTTAGGAATTCTGAAAACAAAGCCAATTTCTATTGTGATAACAGATTTGGTATTCTTTCTTATTTATAGTAAAGACTGTATTTTTCAACACGAGAAGAAAAGTATTCCAGGCCTGAAAAAAATAGTACCACAGTGCCAATGCAAGCTCAGGTGATTCCCCTGAGTGTAAAGACTTTTTCTAAAATAATATCAACATTAAAAGTAGATTATTGGAATTCAGCTAATTTGGGAAGAAAGAAAATGTATGAAAACAGACATTTAGTAATGAAATCAGATGCCTGGGAAAACTGGAGAGTACTTTCTCAGTAACAATATCACAGTGGACCCAAATAAGCCATGCTAGATGAGAAGAACTTTCAAGGAGAAATTTTAAGAACTCTGCACAATATTACTGAGTTTGTCCAGCTGCTATAAACACAAGTACTCTTGTGTTTTTGTGTAAAGAACAGAATTGTAGTGCATGAACATGTTAGTGAAAGAAACAGGCAAGGAGATTCAAAGCATAAGACTATGTCTACTTCTTTAGTTTTGGTTTGTATAGTTGCCTGACACAATATAGCTTTCTAGGAATCTCCAGGAACAGAATTACCTGATAACAATTTTGTGCAATTCTAGAAATTTGTTTCCCTAAAGTCATCCCTTTAAATCTATTTTATTAGAGAAAATGCTGCTCATTTTGACAAACTGAAAGGATATGAAGGAATGAGATCACAAGATGAGAAACAACAATAGGAATTTAACTCTAAATAAGTAGTTAATAAATAAAAATTAATTAACCGTTTGCATTTTTTCCCACAGCTTCTGAATGTAGGTATAATATTTAGTGCAATAGCATTTCCAGTTGACTGTGGATGTAAAGATCCACATTTTACAATAATATAAGTAAAATTATACTTGTTTGGCAAGGAGAATATCAGCATTTTTATAATTTGATAAAAAATCCTTTTGCATTATCTTAATTTTCTCTGAATCCCTGCATGCCTGGAATATCTCGAGAGGAAAGTGTTTAAGTAGTGATTTTTAGCCACTAAATTGTCTCCTCTTAGTTTTTTTCGGTGAGCCAAAGGAGCATAATGTATGACCACACTGGGATAAAGATGTAATAATAATCCAGATGCTTGAGAAAAGGTAAAATGTCAGTGAAGCACACAAGACCACTGGTAAAAGAAGAAACTATTAGAAGAGAATCCAAATTAGGATTAGTTTGCAATCTTATCTTGGTAACTGTATTTTCTCAGTTTTAGAATTTAATTTGAAAAGGTGCTCATTTAAGGTAGGCAAGTATTACGTATCCTAGAAGGCCTTTCTCATTTCAGGCTTTGCCTCTTTTGAATAACTGCTTAGTAGCTTGCATACTGTAATTTCTGCTTCCAGAAAATTTCCTAGTAGATGGATTTCTCTATCATGGTTTACACTGTCTTTCACGTAAGTATAACTTGACAATAATTTCATAAAATTATGAACTCTGTTATTCTAGGACATAAACGGTGCCTACATAAAATTGTTAATCAGTGAAACCCCTCACTCGTGAATACAGACCTTGCTCCACAGAGCATCACTTGACCTCTGTGACCTGAATTAGAGATTCAAAAGCACCACATCAGCAGCAGTTGTAAATGCTGTATTTCTCAACACTATAACTGTTCTTGGATATCTAGCTACTAATATAATAGAGACCCTTTACCAGCTGATTACCTTGAAACTTCACCTAATATACTTGAAGAATTAATCACCTAACTAAAATAGAGAAGCAACACCTGAACCTAAGCTAGGCAGCAGGCAACTGCTTAGTGAGGGATGATGGCACTTCAGGGAAGTGAGATACTGCCATACAGTACCTGTGATAATCCCACATTCAAACTGTTTCCCGGGCACAGAATTCATCCCTGCAAAAATGGAGAGGGGATGAAAAAAGGACAAACAAGATGCAGGAGTGCCTGTGCAATGTTTCACCTGCTCAGTATATGCCCAAGTTGCAACAAATAGTGTCAATATCTCCTTCTGCTTGATGAGTTTTAATGTGCACCTCCTAGCTCTATGCTTTAGCCACTAACCTAAAGGGTTTTCTGAAATAAAACACTTAATAGAATGAACTTTAAACACTCATTAGTACAGGGATTGGAATCCAGGTTTCCAAGTCCCAAATGACTTCCTCAGCCATTAGTCGAAAGAGCTTTGCAGTGGCTATTTAATTATTCTGCTCAACAGTAAGAGTAATTGAAAAAACTTTACCCTGTATTCTGGCAATTAGTGATCCTGCTCAGTGAGATTTAAAATTTTATCACACAGAAGAGATCTATACCATTGTCTCTCACACGCTAGGAGACACTTCTGTCTCCTAAGATTATTAAATAAGTGAATTTGTGGAAACAGATAGCAACACCTCTGTTTTGAAGAGAGCAGTGAGGGAAGGAGAGAATTTATACAGCAAGTTGCAAAAATGTCCAGTGGAGTTGGCCATGATGGTGAGATAGAGGTAGAAAAAGTACTTAAAATAAGTTCTAGTGAGATACAGACAAGGGCTGGATGCTTATCTGATCATTGCATGAAAGATTTTAGCCCTAGGCACTCACTAGGCTATTAGAAAGGAAAACATCTGTATAATCAAATAGTAGATGTGATAAAGTCCTCACAGCCCTGACTCCTGATCTTACATCTTTCACCAAGTATCCCATAAAGAAAAGGTTGGACAGTTTGAATACATATCCTACATTGTTTTTGCAGTAAAAGAGGGTCTAGTAAAAACAAATAAAGGCGTAAATATCAGCCAGTGTTTATAAATGTATTTCAAGATGAAGTAGCTAAATTACTAAATGCAGATATATAACCTCTGTCTAAAGACTAAGTCAACACCAGACAGCTGGCAAATGGCTAATACAGTGTGAAGGTTCCTGGCAATATAAGTGACGCTACAGAACAGTAAACGTGATATTAGAACTGCAAAAATGAGTAAGAACTATATTAAAAGGTAGTAGTAATACATATTTGGATTGATACAAGTTTAGGAAAGACTCAAATCTTTTTTTCTTCTCTGCAGCAGATGTCCTGTCTAAAAATTCAATGAATTTCCTTCATGAAGTCAACACAATTGTGTTAAAAAGAGACAACTATTTAATACATTTGGAGTTTCAAAATATGAAGAGGACTCTGAAATAAAGTTGTCTTTTCAGTAAACAATCATTACCATTTTTACCCAATCATAAGATTTTTCTTAAATGTTAAAATAGGCTGTCATGTGACAAGAGCACAAAACTATAATTTACTTAATAATTTAGTGAAGTAAAATACCAAGTCATTTCAGCAAAGCATCTTAAACCCATCAATTTCAACAGTTGGTTTTTTTTCTCTGTATATACACTTTCAGATTTTATCTGTAATTCTAAGAGGATGCATAGCACCCCTGATAATCTTACTGCTGTTCCATCAAGACCCTACTGTAAATAAATACAACAAAGAAAAATGGCAGCTTATTATGAAAAAAGTTGCAATCAAATACAGCATATTTTTCTTTTTACTGTTTTGAGGGTGTGAGTCATGTGGCAGGAATACCCCTGATAATGTGGCTAGTTCACTAGTCAGTGCACAAACAGAGGGAGTCCTCCCGCAAACTATTCAGGTAAATAAATACTGAAAAATATTTTTGTGCTTGGATTTTAGAGGAAGACTTTTCACATGACTGAATTAGCTGGATAATGGAGCAATTATATTTTAAAGTGAAACATATATAGCTTTTAATCAAAAATTATAGTTTAATCAAAGGTGAGACATAAAAGTTTCTCCTCTTTATAAAATTTTACTCAAGCTATAATAGTAGCTTGAGTTTTATTCCTAACTATATGCAATTGCAGACTAATTTAATTTTTAAAAAACTCAAGGCAATGAAGGTGGAGTGACTAGGGCCCTTGAATCGCTTTTTAACTGACAGCTGGTCAATTATTTCTATGCAACATTTTTCTTCACCTTTCCAAAAGGAATTATATGCTTAACATTATTTTGTCATGGAAAGAAAAAAAATTCAAATTTTAGGATTTAATTACTATTCTATTGCACTCTATCATTCCTCCTCATTGAATGGAATTTAGGAAGCTGTTTTAACTGACAATGTTGATTTCAGTTATATGAAGGGTAAAGATACAGAAGGATTATTGAAAGAAAAAGAACAGTGTTGAGAAATGCTGATCTTACAAAAAGAGAAGCACCTCTGTAGAGAAGATATTCAGTTAACAGAGTAAGTCAAATCTTCTTTGTATATTTATTTCTCCTTTGAAGTCTCTGTCTTTCATGTAACAAGAGTAGCATTAGCAATCCACATAAAAATAATGTTGCTTATCTCATACTCTTCAAAATGAAAGAAAAGTAAAGAACTGTAGAAACTGAACTTGAACATTTGCACCTGGACTATATATAGACAATCTATGAATATACAGGACACTGTTTTGTACTCGCTTTGGTTTTTTTGTGCTTCCTCACATGACTAATCCAAAAAGAGAAAAAAAAATCTCTTTTAGATTTAGTTACAGCTTTTGCAGCATACAGTATTGTGAAAAAAGTGTCTTTCTACTTCAAAATGCTTCCCACAATATTTGTACTTTGCAGATAAGTTACAAATTATTTGATTTTAACTTAGGAGAAAGTGGTTGAAAAATACCAAGGCATCAAAGAACTGAATAATTCTTCTAAGTCTCTTCATAAATTAAATTGGGATCTGGATGACACAGTATGGTGGGGAGGGTGGGTGGTTTATCCCATCATATCTATGTGCATACCTTATGTTCCTTTGCTTAATTCATCAGTGCTTTGCTAAAGAATCTGCTTTTTTCTATATCCCCTGAAAGAATTAATGCATTTCTTTCACAAATGCGTTTAAAAGTTGGTTCTATTAAATCTTGACAGATATAATTGACATTTTAAACAGCGTCTTGGTCTTCAGAAGTTGCTGAAAATCCAGTCTCAAGTATCACACCTTGAAAATATTTGAAATCACTAAAAGCAGTACTTCCAAAGTCATTGCAGGCTTGTGAAAGGCTTTCACCGGTTCTATGCAACTGGTGCTGATGCAAGGAGAAATACCAGTCCCTGTGTAAAATCCTTATCAGAACTGTGTTTGAGCCTTCTTTTCAGTTCTCTGTTTTCTAGTAGGTAAGACAAATTCTTCACCTGAAAATCAAATATTCAGTAGGATCAAATGCCAATAAGAGTAAGTAAAATGATAATAATTTCAACAGATGCTGAATCGAACCTCTGTGTAGAGTGATATCAGCTGCTCCATCTCGCTGTTGCATTTAGCATGCAATATCATGAAGCCACTCTGGCGTCACAGTTATGAGCATTGCAAAAACTTTGATTTGCTGCAGGGCAATTAGCCTTAAGCACTTAAGCTTCCTGTGCAGATACTGTTTCCCAAAAGAGGAACTATAAGAGCTAGCTGATAGGTAAACACAAGTATAAAAATATACAATGTATGTGCCGTGTTCCCCAGGTTACTAAGCAGAGGCAAATATTTCTCTCCAGTTAAGAACCCAAAACCTCTCTTGGACATGTCAGTATAGAAGACAGTCAGAAACAGAAACAGCATCTTCCCTCCTGCATCATAGTCTTGGAATTAGAACTTCATCTTCTACGTTTTGGAAACCCTTCCAGAATAATATTTTACTGTCTCTCCTGCCAAAGCATTGAATAAAGTCTTTGAGAAAGAAAAAGGTATACAGCCTATTCAGTAGGACAGGGATTCCTGCTGTCCAAGACTCTGATATTTGTCCTATACCAGTCCAGAGCATAGCCTCCATTATGTCTTCCAGTTGTGCTTGTAAGACAGCAATGCCTGTGGTTATTACACTTCATGAAAACTGTAGTCCTTAGATTTTGTATAATGTGTGCTGTATGAAAGCTTGTCAGATCACTGCCTCAAAGAGGCTGATGTGGTAACATCTAATCTCTGTGTCGAAGTGAAGTTATGTGTTAACTATGCAACGAAGGTACGACAGCGTTTTCTGATGCAGGAAACTTTTAGAGGGGTCAGCTGAAGTAATTGTGGATTAGGACCTGTAGATAAGAATTGAACAGATCCCAGAAGGCCTCCCAGATGAAAGTGAATGTTTGTAAATATTTATCATATTTTCATTATTGCTTTTAAGTGGAGAAGGAGAAGAGGGGATATAAAAATCTCCCTAATCTTGTATGCCTATGTATCCTGTGTATGAACACAGCAGCAAAGCACAGCTGCAATCTTAAGCTCCCTTGTGTTACCATTCTTTGGCATGCCCACGTTGTTCTACTGTTCAGAGTCTGCCTACATTTCCCTTGTGATTGTTCCCTAATAATAAAGAAAACACAAAATATCCATGGTTCATTTGAGGTCTCTTATCTGTAATTCATTAAGAAAAGCTTTAGGGTTTTGTAAAATGTGCTTATTGGACTCAGGCGAGATGACTAACAGCAAAAATGATTGTGTCTTTGTTCATGCAATATTCCCTGGGTTGATTTTTCATTATTATATGTATTTGAGTATATTCAGCCTTTCTTTTTTCTCACTTTTCTCACTCACAACTAGAGTTGTGTATCTGTTAATGTGAAAGATACAAACTGAATAAGTGAAATTGTTGAGAGCACATTACTTTGACCTAGGAAAAACAAATTTTTTATCCAGTTAGTTCAAGAATATCCCATGATCTTTTTTCTTGTACTATGGTCTCAAGGTGAGTGGCAGAAAAAAACAAGGCTGTCTTACCCCACTAGTGCTAAAATGCTCAGACTCACACTGCTCTCCAAGACTTCTGTCTCAGTCAAGCATTGTCTTCCAGTCATAATAACTAGGCCATAATTTGTAAAGAAAACAAAACTTACTGGACCCACAAAAAGTTGAGAATTTGGGGAGGGAAAGGGCAGTGTTGTTAATGTTTTTTTTTTTTTTTCTTTTTCTAGTAGACAATTACAGCAAATGTATTTTAAATTTTCAGTAAATAAATAATACTAGCTTGAATATTAGCAATTATTGAAATTGATTATATATATACGCTATATTGTCAGCTCAAGAAATTACTTTTTCATTTTGGTAAAATAATTGAACCTTATTATCATCACCAAATTAATAAAGCATGTTTCCTGTTTCCTTTTCTATAAATGTTTCATGTCTTCTGATGTTTAGTCACAGGTGTGCCACTCTTGCAGGCAGATACAAATAACTATAAATATGTGGAAGCCAAAGAAAATGTTTACTTAATGAAACTTTATGAACAGAGAGATGTATGTAAAAAGTTAGAGCATCATTCATCTGAATAATTTATTTGGGTGGTGCTTTGGAAGAAACTTGTTGCAGTACTAGTTAATAGAGCTGCATAACAAAGGCTAGAAATGTAGACACTTTCAATGTGCATGGAAATGGCTGTTAGAGCAGAGATTTGCACACCATTGAAGTGATTAGCTAGAGAAATTTGGTAGACTTTGGGACAGGCACTGATGAGGTGAATTTATGCTTCTTTATCCTCTGATATTTCAGCACTCCTCTCTGTGACAAGTCTCAGAAAAACTTGCCTCAGCACACAGCCAGAACACAAGATGTGTGCTTGGTGTCCCTAACCACTGATTGTGACGTGATATTTCACACAGAAATACAAGTTTCTTCTCAGCCATGTTGCCCCTCAATTCATGAATATATAAGTGTTCCTACATCATCTGCAAGGATGGGTAATTTCCATTTTTCCTTTAGCTGCATTAGCACAGCTAGACATTTTTCTGCCTGTGAGCCAGCCCCATCTCACCTTTCTGTAACATTATTGTTTACAGTCTGTTAACTGCAAAAGCAGTGCAGTTGCATTGTTCTTGTCTCAAGACGAGGGCGGCTTGTCCCTAGAGCAATATACCATCTTTGCACATGAGAAAACAAAGTCTGGCTACACCAGTATGTGAACAGTCCACTCCCTCTCCTTCATCTATAGCAAGATCTCTAGAACAGCAAATTGATTGGGGGTCAGGAAGACACTTTTCAGGCTGAAAAGATCATGGTTTTATTTGTGGTTTTTTGGTTTGTTTTTTTTGTTGTTGTTGTTGTTTGGTTTTATTTTTGGTTTGTTTTTTTTTGCATTACCATTACTGCATATTTTGCTATGTTAGCAAAGATGCTACGGTTCAAATCTTGCCTGTCATGCCTATGTGATTAACCACATTATGAGATAAACCTTGAGATGGGCTGAATACTTGAATATATGACTCATTACGTCTTGTTAAAATTACTGTTTCTACTATTCATTGATTTAAATGATAGAGTTCAGTACCTTTCACGAATAAAGCTGGATTTGGTCCGAGATATTTGCTCCTAAAAATAAAGTTAAACATAAACAGATTAAACTAAGTATCATCCAAGCTGTAGAGCCCAAGATAGATAAATATTTAAAGCTATGAATTATAATTGTGTTCAGCCGTTACCCTAAACCATTACAATGTGATAAAATGAAACATTTTTTCCCCTCAGTTAATACTTCTGAACTGAAAGTAAACTAAACCAATTTGGAATTTAATTTGATGACATGGTTTAAAGAATAAATATTTGTATAAACAGATAAACACAGGGCTCAATCACCATCATTCCTACATAATCAGACTGTTTCTGATCAGAAGAAAAGTGTCCTTCATTCATCAGAGTTTCCTCTGATGAATAACTTCCTTATTTAGCAAGCTCCCTCCTGCAAGCAGATAGACTCATACAAATCTTTGTACCATCCCTGAGTTGCTGGGTGCATTTTTTACAGTTAAGGACTTCATTTCTTTGGCCATAGCATTCTGTTTTCTCAGATGTCCCTTGCTTCTGCATTTATATTACATAGATCTCAGATTTCATTATTTATTACTCTGCAGTCTTTAGCCTTCTCTTTAGGTATATAAAGCATTGCATGGAAGTACACATGAAAGAAACTAAGAAAATCTTTGTATTATCTGTTGATAAATATATAAGTATTTACCCTGGAATGGGACTGTGAACATAACCAACAACTTTACAATATGACTGTATGGTAGCCATCCTAGGAGAGGGATTCAAATCATTATACATGTAATGCCCTTCAATGATATTTTGAGAATTTCTTCGAATAGGTGCACTTAAAAAAGTATAGTAGGTAATATATCTTTCTTTCTTTCTTTCTTTCTTTCTTTCTTTCGAAAGAAAGAAAGAAAGAAAGAAAGAAAACAAAAACAAAAAATTAAAACACCAAAGAAGCCCCCCAGAACAGGGCTATTATGTGTCAAGTTTGTCATAGTGCATCACACTGGAGACCCTCATCCAGACAGGACAACCCACTACACACTTGTTACTGTAAGATTCTGGAGGAATAGTCACGTCTCCCACCTTATGACTACAGAAGTGGATTGGAGTTTTTATTTAATATTGATCCAGACTGAATATTTATGTCTACACACCGCCCTACACACATACTCACCCACACCCGCACAGACTCACCCCCCTCCAAACACAAACCCTTCCCCTTACTCTCCTCCTCTTTTTTAACAAGGTAATTCCAGCTGACACTATTCTGATACCCTCAGACTTGCATTATTTTTTAGAATGGATCTGATGTAGTCCTGGGTTTATTTCAAATTCATAAAACTGTAAGCTAAACCATCTACTATGATGTATTTAGTCTCAAATGTTTCTGCGTACTCCATGAAATTGTCTACTCTATGCAAGTTAAATGACAGAAAATTTTTCTCATTTCAGACAAGATTCCTGAATGTGCTTATTCAGTTTTAAGAATTTTGCAGTAGCTGACAAATGTTTTAGGAACCAAGTGAATCCCTGTGACGTTTTGTCCATAGTTAAAATGTGTAGTTTTATGCAGATAATGCAGTCTTTCCAGGAGTGGTAACTCACAGCAGATCCTAGCTTTCACAATGACTTGACATGGTGAACAAAAGTTGTGTGGCATTCTCTAATATCCTGAGCAAAAGACTGGAATAAAGTCTGTGTCTCTAGCTCAAGTCTGAAACACAGTGGAAATACATCAGTGAACAAGAGTTTTATACAGCCATAAATAGAATAGATTTGGGCCTGGGTATAACACTGAATATTTTTATAGGCCTGGGTATAACCCTTTTTATTTTTAACATATTATGCTTCTCTTGCAAGTTACATTCCTTGTAGTAACAAGTGAAACTAGAAGCATAATCGCCTACATCTCTCAATAGTAGCAAGAAAGGCATCATTCATTTTCGGGGTAAACTATCTTATATCTTCCCAGCAGTCAAACAAGCCTATGTGGCTCCTGAGTAAATTACTGTCTGCACAAGAGGGGTGAAAAGCTTCATTTTCATTTATTGAAAAATTAGTAATAAGATCATTCTATCCCTTACATCATAAACAAACATTTTCATTTAGTTACAAATGAATTTAACACATTTCTATATTTGGGAAGAGTGAGTTTGCTCACTCTTTTCTTTGAGAAGAAAAAAAAGAAGAAAAGGACAGAAATGTGCAACTTTTTATAAAAAATCAGGATAAGGTTATCCACAATGACTTCACTTACTTGCTTACTTGTATAGCACAGCACAGTACTTGTGCTGATAACCCCAAGTATTCAAATGCTCACACCTGTAGCCCAAATATTTTCAGTATGTGTGTTCGCATGTACAGAAGAAGGGATGAGAGCTTACAAATTGTTTTACAAATCAAATCTCCAACTATTTTAGTATAATAGACAGCTTTTCTTATAAGACCAATCACTGAAGTATTATTAAAATTATCAGACCATTTGGACCATAAAGAAACATTGGAAATAATAGAAAAATTGCCATTTTACCCCCAGAAGAAACCAACAAATTATATTTCTTATCGAGAAAATAAATCGGAGTTGACAGGTACATGGTTTAGAAAATGCTCAGTTCTCAGAAGTGGCATACACTGAACTACAGTTTCTTCCTCTGCCTATCTTCTGTACAATCCAGTATCTCTAAACCTCCTGGGAGTATTAGATAACTGTCATGTAGTTCCTATGTGCACTTGTTTAATGGTTTGTGCAGTGGAAAGCATGGAAACACGGTGTCAAACTTCATTGTCTCTACAATGCAAGAGTTGGATTAAAACAAAAAATGCATAGTTATATAACTACTGCTTGATCAAAAAATTAATTTCAGTAAAGACAAAAGTCCAGGTTTTAAACTGTGTGCATTAAATAGTATTAAGCTCTTGCACTGCCAGGATAGTAATGACAACGGGGCTAGGTGGCTACAAACCTTTATTGGACCTGGAAACAACTCTGACATAAACAAAAAGTAATCATATGCAGTTAAAATGGAAAACAAAACACTTTTATCCCCTCTGTACTCCTTACACTGAGAGTCACAAAGAAAAGCAGTTACTATGTCTCTTTTGAAAACATTTTGAAGCATTTCTCTTTAAAGTATGGTTCACAATTCTCCCTTTCCACCCTTTGTTCCTTCTGGAACGTTTGTGCAAAGTTATGTCACAACACTGCTCTGCAAAGAGACAGGTGGAGACACAAGCTTGAGTCTGAGATTAGGATGTGCCGATGGCTCCTGCAACTCCATGGACTCTGCTCTAAACTGCACTGTTTTCAAAACATCAGAGTCAAAATGCTTGAAACTTGATTACTTTACAAGTAGAAAATGACAGCAGAGCAGAGAGGAGTCCAGTGCAGACTGAAAGTTATTTTTGTTGGTGAAGCACAAAATATACAACTACCAAGAAGATATGTAAGCAGAGACTCCAATAAGATTTTAATGTGGGCTCAATCCTTAATTAAGGATGAGATGTATAACTGAATAACGTGTCTCCACTTCCCAAAATATATTTTTCCCTAACTATCCAGTATATCTTTGTTCCATCTCTTTCTTGGAGCAGATATAATTGAGTTTTATGTGATAAACCTCTGGAGGCTATATTCATCAGGCTTATATAAAGCTAGAAGAGTGCCAAAGAACAATCTAGCCAGCAATGTCTTTCTGTCTCAGAAAATTGGGATGAAATAGACCTCAAGATATCATATACTCAATTCTCTTAGGCAATTCCCTTCTAGAATTCCTGACACCAGTTTCTCTAACCTAAAAGCTACAAGTAGAGGGAAAACACATCGCCCTCTAAGACAACCTCCTCAAGGGCAAAAAAGTCTTTGAAAGCTTTGTAGATAGGCAAAAGAGAGTAGAGGCAGTATCTCTTATTTCAGGGAGGGTTTTGTCCATCTCTCATGACCTTTCCATAATTTTACTGCAGAAATACAGTTCAGGTGGGAGCTACCATGAACCAAATATAGAATTGATTAAAAAATAATAGAGTAGTCCTTATTGCTTCGCCATCAAATTGTAAAAAATTATCAGATGGGTTTTTACATTAATGATTCTGAACCCTTGAGTAGACTGTGCACTAAATATGTTTGTGTGTGTGAGAAGTGGAAAAGATTGCACCCACTTTGGCAGAAAGAAATAGTGTAAAATTATCTTGACAAGTCAAGGAGATAATCTGTGCACAATGCTATGTTTCTTTGGGAATAATGAACTGTGCAAGTTCAACTGGAAGAACATCTATGAAGCAGCTTTGCAGGAAAGGAGCTGGGCATAGATCAAAGAGGCTTTAACAACTCATACTTTTCCAATATGGCATCATCTGAGTTATTAGCAGGACTATCAGCAGTCAAACTGACTAAGGACAAACACGAGTAAAAATCTTGCTAACACTCTGCTCTAAACACCACAGTTTAGGAACTATTCTATTAAGGGAAAGCTTTCAGAGGAGAACAACGACAACTGGTAATAAAACTTCAGGGTGTTGGGGGAATCAGGAATGATGGGGATATTTATTTAATCGAGACATTACATTTCAGCAATAGAATTAGTAAGTATTTCACTATGTCTCCTGGATGTAGGACAAGAGCAATAATCCCAAATTGCATACCGGTAAGATGTCTATTATGGTATGGATGGTTAACAGAGAGAATGTATTATGCAAGAAAGAATATAGAATCTTCTAGGAAAAAACCTTTTGCCAGGAAAATTTCTGGAAGAGTTCTTGAGGTTGGGAATGAACTAGATAACCTTAAGAGTTCCCTTCTAGCTGTAATGCTTTGTTGCTGGGTCTAGGAGAGCTGAGCATTCATCTCTTGTGCTGAACTAGTTTTAGAAAAGTTCATGACACATTCTTGGCCCAATTGTATAGTGGCTCATTAATTTTCTGTTGTGGACCTAATCTACACAGTGCATATAATTCTTAGCACATTCAGTACTGCTGTCTCTCACTTGCCTCTCCAGCACAGCACAGATTTTTTAGAAAACCCTGTGTTTCCTGACCTACCTTGTGTTTTTCTCCCTGACAGGTTACTGGAAGGGAGACTCCTTTTCCAAACTGTAGTTTTTTCACGTTTAATTAAGATTTATTTAAAAAAAAATCCAGTACCATTCCCACCTTGGTATTTTTTATCAGCCACTCTGTGGGGGTGGCATAATTGAAAGTTCTATTTAATGGCACATGTGACACAATTTTAAATTCCATTTACAAGCCCATAAAGGGCAGATAGTTCTCCCTAGTCAATGTTCCAGGACTATGGTGTTTTACCAATGGCATATCATGCAAAGTGAACAACATTGTGTTTGCATGCCTATTGGAGCACAATGTGCAGTGCAGCACAATGCAGTATGTGTCAGCTTTTGTCTGCTGATGGCAATGACCCCTTGAGACAAATTCATCAATGTCTCAGAACAATAGCTTTCTTTCTCTTTGATGCTTCTAATTTAGAGCAACAAATGGTTTTATTTATTTCAACCATAGTTAGTTCTGGTAATAGACTTGGACTGATACCCACAGTAAACAAAGCTGTGTTCACCCTTCTTCTCTCTTCCTGCAGAAAAGCTTTAAGTTGAAAAGACTTTAGATATGGTATAGGTAATCCCTCCGATTAAAACCCACTAAAATTATCCTCCCTCCCTTCTATCATCACAAAGTTATCTTTGTTCAAATTTTTTTCCCACGCCTCCACTGGAAATTGCATAACATTTTTGGAAACAATAACATTTACAAGAATGATCCATAGTTTGGCTGAGGAAATGACACTACTCACTACTGGCAAACTTCTTTCAAATTTCGGGCTTGTCATTCTCTCTGACTTTCATAGCAATACTCACTAACAGAAGTTTCTCTAATTACTGCTGAATCTAAAATCTTATGTCTTCAGAAAAGCATTAAAAATTAAAGGAAACTAAGTTGAGATATCTAAAATCAGCCTTCAGCATGGAGAGGCCAGGCAAGTCTGAAATAGTAGATATCAGAGGATAGAGTACAAAAAAAAAAAAGTGGACCATGGTCTTATATGCACCTCAAATCATCTTAATTACCAAAAACGAATGAACAGACCACTAAGTTGAGACAACTACCCCTTTATATCTCCAGCTCACTAGACACTGTAACTACCCAAAGAGCAACCTGTCTGCAGAAATCTTGCTACATATCTTCTTCATCCAGGACTGTGGTAAATCTTGTATGTGAAAAGCATACACATCTATGAAGGAATAAAAATGTAGAAATAGTTTAGTTACCGTGTGATGTGCCAAAATGTGTTTCAGTTTATCCTTGTGAGGCTCTAGTTTGTTTTCACTGCAGGTTTTCATGCTCCAGAGGCACATCCGTCTCCAGGAGTCCTCTAAGACTGCTGCCAGATGAAGAACTGTTTGCACACTTGGTGGGTTAACACAATGCTTATTCTTCAAAAACCACTAGCCCATGGAACTACACAATGCTTATTCTGTAGGATCAGGTTAAACATTAACCAAGAAGAAGAATGGGAGAGTAACTAGCCCATTATGCCAACTTTTCTCCTAACTTTGAAAGAAGAAATTCATCAAGCTGTCAGGTATGGCTTTGGGGTCACCAACCACCAGGGACCACCAAAGAGATGCCCAGGAGAAGAACACGTGCACAAAGGGAATGAACATATTTTAATGATTTTGAAGAAATTACTATCATATGCATCCTCATTCCAGGAAAACCAATGAAAATATATGTGAAATATAATATATAAATGGGAGCCTTTTCTATACTCAGTGTGTACAGAATTTCAGAGCATATGTTTGAATGCATCTGTTTGAATAAAGAATGTCTACTTAATGCTACATTGATGTTAAAGAGTTTTAGTTCACCAATTTTTTGATATCAAGACCACTGACTTCTTCTGGAGTGAGGCAAAACCCACAAGTGAAGCAAATGAAAAGCAGAGAGAAAAGTACTTCTCTTTGAGGCCCTTATGGATTGCATTTCTAGAAGATGTCAGTTCATTCTTGCTGCCCTAAAGAATTTTCCTTGTAGAAGGTCTCCTGACCATAACTACATAAGGGGAAAAGAAATAGACAAGTGCTATTCACTCTCTCCCTCAGGTAAGTTGTTCTCTACAACATGGAAGAAAACTAACTTTTCTTGCAATCCACCAGACATACTTGACCTGTAAATCCAGTTTGCTAGGATATTGCTGAGGTGAGAATTGTTTTGAAAATTTCTAGTGCAGATTAACAGTCTGGGCCACCATTTATTCAGTAATTCAAAACCAAATTCTCAACATATACCATTGTTTCAGACCCATCGTTACTCTCTTGCAAGCTGCATAATCTCTGAATATACTGGCATGCTAAAGTGTGTGCTAATTAATAGATGCTTATCACAATGTGATACACATCATCAAATTTTTTCATTGTCTTTGATCCAACAGTCACTGGCAGTATTACAATACAGAGTAACTATTCTATCATATTATTATCCTCCTATGCATGTTAAAAATTTGCATAGCTGCAAAGCATTAATTTTGTTCACAGTTGGGGCTTCTGTACACTAATGTCTCATTTGAGCAGATTAAAACAAGAATTGAAATCTTTCTGCCAAAACTTTTCTTCATTAAATTTCTACACTCTTGAGTGACATTTTAGCTACCTTGGAAATAATTCCTCTTTGTAATGAGCAGGCAACACTGCTTCTTTTGGATCATAATTCCTCTCTTCCTTTTTATTTTATTTTTTACCAAACCAGCCTTCCAGTACCTGAAGGGAGCTGACAGGAAAGATGAACAGAGACTTTTTACAGGAGCACATAGTGACAGGAAAAAGGGGAATGATTTAAACCAGAGTAGTTTAGGTTAGATACGAGGAAGAAATTCTTTACTATGAGGGTGGTGAGGCACTGGAACAGATACCCCAGAGAAGCTACAGATGGTTCATCTCCAGAAGTGGTCAAAGCCAGGTTGGCTGGAGCTTTGAGAAAGTGTCTAGTGAAAGGTCTCCCTGTCCACAATAGAAGGGTTGGAACTAGATGTCATTTGAGGTCTCTTCCAACCCAAACCATTTTATGATTCTATCATTCTAGTAAATAAAATATTTTGGTTAATTGTTTGCCTGCATTAGCTTGCAATTAAATAGAAATTAAAATACCAGTATATCTTCATATCTTATGAAAGGAATTCCATATAAAAACAAATAGCATTTGCAGATTTTCTGTATGAGAGCTAAGTGCTTGACCTTTCCCTGCTGTTGTGGAAAAAACGCCTCCATCTAGGGGCCCTCAATACCAAAAATTAGAGACAATGCCCGAGAAAACTGTGTGATAATTTTGCACATCACAGAGAGTTTCTATTTTGCTCTTGGCTTAGATGTATACATTCTTTTAAGAAGACTAAAGCAGACAGAGCTCCCTAGAGGTGGGAAAAGAGAGGGCTTTGTTCTTCTACCTGGACCTTCTCAACCTCTTGTGTCATCTCAGGGGAAAGCTGTGACAGCAACAGCAGCATTTGGCTGAGGTAGACTGCAAGTCTTATACAGACACTTTTTACTTCTCTTTTGCCCTAATTTGTTGGTTGCTGCTTTCTTTATTTCAAAAGAGTGATTCTTCTGGTGTTTTTAATTAAAAACAGGATTTTTTGATTATAAAAATCATTTGGCCTTTGAATGGGGGTTCACAGTAAGAATATCTGAGCAGATCCATGTCAGAGTTAGCACCAGCTTAGCCTTCTATCTAGTTATCTATAAAACAATATCTCTTTAGTATTGGCAAGAGCCATATGATACTTCCCCATCATCTTGCAATTTAATATAAAACATGAACCTCAAACAATGTCATGGTCACATGTAATCTGAGCATGGTGTGTTGCAGGTGCTCAAAAGAGAGCCAGTGCAAATTGAAGACAATAACAGCAATAAAAAAGATGCATGTAAAAAACTAATGAGAGGAAGAATAAAGTCAGGTGACAGAAGCTATAGAAAAAGGATTTATTTAGGTACTCTCTATTTTCTTTTTTCTTTTTGACAGTTTTTAAAAGAGGAAAATTTTCTTATTGCATCAAACCCAAATAGCAATATCTGAATCTTATGAGCAAGAATCTACTTATATATCACACATATTTTTGTTTCAAATCTGGCCTGCATCTGCAACTGCATCTAATTCAAACAAGTTAAAAGAATGGAGAAGAAAACATCAGGAGAAAGTTTAGTTATTAGGAAGAATTTCTTTACTGTGTAGGTGGCAAGGCACTGGATTGCTCAGAAGAGCTGTGGATGCCCCATCCCCGAGCATGTTCAAGGCCAGGTTGGATGGAGCTTTGAGCAACTTGTTCTAGTGAAAGGTGTCCTTGCTCTTGGCACGGAGGTTGGAACTAGATGATCTTTAAGGTCCTTTCCAACCCAAACCATTCTATGATTTCATAATGTGTCTGCAATAAACAGAAATAGGAAGAAATCAGCCTATCTTATTGACATTTTCAAATTAACATCTGTTCCAAATCAGATCACAAAATGTGAATGTTTCCCTCAAAGAGGAAATTCCCTCTAAAATTTCAGAGGGGAAATACAGGAAATATACAAAATTTTAAAGATTGTTAGCACAGCCCAAGTCCAAGCAAAATAAATTTAATTTTTTTGTTTGCATGTTTTTTCTTATTGCATTCAGAGATAAAATGAAGCTTGCAGA